>OV702283.1:433562548-436062548 GCA_916181665.1 Avena sativa | reverse complement strand
AAACCTGAAGTCCCATGACTGCCACGTGCTTATGACGCAATTGCTTCTGGTTGCATTGAGGGGGATTCTACCGAAAAATGTTCGACTGGCCATTGTGAAGGTATGTGCATTCCTCAATGCAATTTCTCAGAAGGTAATCGATCCCGAAAGTCTATCAGGGTTACAGATTGATGTGGTCCAATGTCTTGACACACCTCCTAGTTCACATAGTCGAAGAGATTAGAAATCTCGGTCCTGTGTTTCTACACAATATGTTCCCCTTTGAGAGGTTCATGGGAGTCTTAAAGAAATATGTTCATAATTGTGCTAGGCCAGAAGGAAGCATTTCCAAGGTCTATGGAACATAGGAGGTCATTGAGTTTTGTGTTGACTTTCTTCCTGACCTTAAGCCGATTGGTGTTCCTGAATATCGGTATGAGGGGAGGCTGACTGGAAAAGGCACACTAGGAAGGAAAGCAATGGTATGTATGGATGGGGATTCTTTCAGTAAATCACAATACACAGTTCTACACAATCCACCTTGGTGGCTCCGTATATCGAGAAACACAAGATTATTCTATGCTCGGAAAACCTGGGGAAGCCTAACTCCTAGATTAAAATGGAACACGAGGACACTTTCGGCAGTTGGTTGCAGACACATCTCATGAATAACAACACTGTTGGAGATCAGTTGTACTTGTTGGCACAGTTACCATCTTCGACTATATGTACTTTCCAAGGGTACGATATAAATGGTAATACATTTTACACGATTGCCCAAGATAAAAAGAGCACCAACCAAAACAGTGCTGTCTGCTTTAATGCAACAGATGACAATGGGCAGAAGGACACATATTATGGGTACATAGAGGAGATATGGGAACTTGAATATGGACCTACTTTTAAGGTCCCTTTGTTTCGGTGCAAATGGTTCAAGATGACAGGAGGAGGGGTACATGTAGACAAAAAGTATGGCATGACAACAGTGGATCTCAACAATCTTGCGTACATGGACGAACAATTCATCCTAGCCAACAATGTGGCTCAGGTTTTCTATGTGAAGGACAAGTCTACGAAAACGAGAAAAAGAAATTAGCAAAAGAATACATCGTTCGATGAGCCAAAGCGCCACATAGTTCTTTCAGGGAAAAGAAACATCGTGGGAGTGGATGACAAGACAGATATGTCAGAATATTATAATAAGTTTCATGAAATCCCGCCCTTCAAAGTGAAAACTGACCCAAGCCTCCTATTAAATGATGAAGATTCTCCATGGCTACGTCGCAGAAGAAAACGACAACACTAGATAAGGATGTTGGTGATCTATGTAATATATTAAACCTTTTATGTAATCATATTGTGAGTCAAACAATTTACCCAGATCCACATGCATGCAACATTGGTCATTTTGAAACTAATACATCTTGCACAATCAAACTGGACGACGACTCCCGATGCCTAAGCCGTGGGAGGTGAAAACCCAAAGTGATGGAACCATGACACGAGCATAGCTCAGGTGAGATCCCTGAAAAATCTGCCAGGTATCATCGACCCTGGTGTCCAACACAGCCATATAGCAGCGAACGTGCTCGTCCTCCTCCCTGACACGATGCCATACCACCTCCTCGGTGGTCGGCTCCCTCTGCACCCTTCCTGGACCAGGCGACCTCCACCAAAGAAGCTCTAGGTCGAAGAAGACACCCGGATTCCTCACCAAGCTACGCGTCCCAGAAGATAGCACCATCCAGTGCCAGCCCGGCGAAGCCCAGTCTCGAACATGCCCGGCGGAGACCAGTACTCCATTGTTGCCGCTGAGTCAACTACGAGGATGCGGGATGGGCATCCTAAAGTAGGCGGCGATGAATGTGTGTATGTGTGGGTGGCCATGACGGTCGCCCTATAAATAGAGGGAAAGGGCGGGCAGGATGGATCGGGCAGCCTATAAATAGAGGGAAAGGTCTATAAATAGAGGGAAAGGCCTATAAATAGAGGGAAAGGCCTATAAATAGAGGGTTCATCTTTAGTCCTGGTTGGAGAAACCAACCGCGACTGAAGGGATTGCGGTAGGTTGGGCCAGGCAGCACTAATGATAGGGGTGAGTGTCGACATTATGTTGTGTGACTTGTCCCTTGTCCCGGATGGTGTCGCCAACCGGGACTAAAGCTGAACCTTTAGTCCCGGTTGGAGACACCAACCGGGACAAAACACGAGTGAGCACTAATAATAGGGGTGAGTGTCGACATTATGTCGTGAGTGTCGACACTATGCCGAGCTGCTTGTACTATAAATAGGCATCCAGCCGGCAGGCAACCGGTAGCCCGGCGGGCAAGGGTAGCTGGAGGCGCTGTGCGCATAGCGCCTCGGTCTCCTCGAGGGTCAGAATGGCCCAGTAGGCGCTATACTTTTTTGTGAGAGAGAAAGGCGTGGATGTGTGCATAACCATGGCGCGGTTGACATGGTTAAACCCCGCGGGTACACGACGTTAGCATACCTGGTCCAGCCCAAGGGAAGACCCACGACAGGATACACGGCTTGTGAAGATTTTGGGTGGCCCAAGCCCATGACGCCTTCGGATCCTTGGAGAACAAGACTAGAATAGATAGAATTTCTAAGGGGCAAACCCTAATTTGTAATCGACTCCACTTGTGCCCGAGACCTTCCTATCTATATAAAGGCTAGGAGGGTATGGTGAGGATGACAATACTCACCTCATACACACCTCACGCCAGATTGCATCTACGCACCCCTATAACCTTTGGTTCCGTCATAATCAAGAGCAGACAAGCAGGAGTAGGGTTTTCCCTACGGGGGCCAGAACCTAGGTAAACTTCGTGTCCCCGTGTTGCTTGTTTGCTAACCGTTCCGTGATCTCCAGCATCCCCATCTTCTCCAAAACCCAAGTCCATAACAATGGGCATTGACGAGTCGAACCCTCGTCAGTTGGCGCCATCTGTGGGAACTAGGGGCGCTGATTGTGCGATCGTGATGGTCCCATCCGAAGCGATCTACAACTCATCGGAGATGGAGAGCCATCTCCTCTTCGGCACCTTCGACTTCACCGCCCACTCGGTAGCCACCATGAAGGATTTCGAGCCCGTAGGAGACGGGCTCGGGATTCTGTTCGGGAGCTTCTGCTTATAGGTGGGACAGACCGGCACCCTCCGCCTCCCAGAGCGGGTGCCACCACCATCCATCAGGCCCGCTTCATGGGTCCCACCCATCAGCGTGTTACGCACGTCGACGCTGGCAGATGAGTCATACGACAGCAGCAGTTGCAACTCAGATCTATGCGATCCTCCCTTAGATGAAGGAACCTATGGTTCCGGATCCGAAAGTTGCGGCAGCAGCAACCCAATCCATGGGCATTACCAGTGTGCCGTGGTCATCCAGGCTGAATCGAAACTACCACCAGGTTCGAGTACCCACAACCCAACACCCGACCCGCAGGCCGGGAACGGGGGAAACGAAGGAAACCCTTCCCTCCAGCCCAACGAAGGTGACTCTAACGCCTACCAGAAGATCAACCTCAACGAGGATGGATGGCGCTAGGCACACGAAGCCGTGGCGGACAACAGGATCCTACTTGTGAATGCTTCATGGGATTTGCTGATGGCATACATCCTCCTTCTCATCGGTGAACAACATAACCGGCAGGTAAAGCTGCAGGAGAAACTCGACAAACGCAAGCCGACAGCTTTGGAGTCTAGCGCGCGGCGAGCTGCGCTCTCCGCCGCTGGCGGCTCTAGCTCACATGGCAACAACGCCAACAAGCATCTCTCACGCGTGGAGAACATGGACCCCACTGCACATCGCGAAGCCACATGGGCCCTCAACACGTCCTTCATGACAATGGACGTGAACGGCAACATCATGCCGAAGACGCCTCAGGCTGCAATCATGGCAGCCACCACGTACCTCGCGTCCCATCCACCTCCGGTGGGGGACCCGAAAAGCGCCATGCACAAGTCCGCGCTAGCCGGTCTTGGACTCGTCGGAGCTGCGCTCCACGAGGAGGCTCCTGCGGAGCCGAAAAAGAAATTTGCGGTCAGATTCAATCGCAGCCCCACACCCTCATCCGACGAGGACAAGCATGATCTACCTCGACGTTGCAAAATCCCAATGCGTCGCAGTAGCGACTACGACGCTCGAAATGACCTCGCCCTGCGCAAGGTCGACAAGGCACACGCCAAACGCGAGTGCTCAACCGAATCCGACGAAGATGATGATGGAGAGTTGTGTGGAGCACGATGCTTCAGCAGATCCGTTCGGCGGACGTGGATGCCAAAAAATTTCAAGCTCCCTTCGTACACTCCAAAGTTCGACGAAACGCAGGACCCGAAGGCCTAGCTCAGCGACCACCTCTCATCCGTCAAGCTGCACGACGGTAACAGAAACACCGCGCTACAATGCCTTCAGCTGCAGCTGACATGCACAGATCGAATCTGGCTCAGCGGCCTATCCTCCGGATCCATCCGAAGCTGGGAAGAGCTGGCGTACAGTTTCATCCGAAACTTCAAGGGCACCAGCAAGAGGCCAGCCTCGATCGAGGAACTGCGCACCTGCACCCAACGTACCGGCGAATCCATTCGCTCGTACATCTTGCACTGGTCCAAAATCAAGAACTCGGCCGCGCATATCCCTAAGGAAAGGATAATCGACGCCTTCAAGGATGGTGTCAAACACCCGGACTTCAAGGAAGAACCTGGGCGCGTCAAGCCCAAGATGCTCAACCACGTCATGGACATCACCAACAGGTGGGCAGATGGCGAGGATTCCCTCCACTGAATGCATTTGGATGATGAGGACGACTATGGCCGCATGCGAGAACGCCGCAACAAGCAAAGATCACGCGTCTACGACGACTGCGACTGAGTCAACATGGTTACGGCTGGCTACGCCGACCGACACAACGATGGCAACCGCAGCAGCGGAGGATACCGCGGAGGCAACTTCCGCGACGGAGGACGCCCCACGCAAACATGGCAACACCGCAGCCATGACGACGAGCCCTCGGCATACGACAAGTTGTCTGGCCCTTGCACCATCCACTTCTACATCGACAAGCAAGATGGCAAAAAGAAGGCCAGCCACATGCTAAAGGACTGTCGTGAGTTCCAGAAGCTCAGCGAGGGTCTCAACCAAATGCGACGCTAGATCGTGAACCCCGGGTTTGGGCCCGCACCTGCACCAGGTGACATCACCCACGGAGCTCCTCCACCGCCACACGTAGGACCGCCGAATCCAGCAATCGCACCTGCACCAAACAATGGTATAGGAGGATACCCACCGCCAAAGGGGCCCTGATGATCCAGAAGTGACGCCCTACCAACAGGGTGCAAAATAAGATCACCCGGCAAGTCAGCCTGGCCGTGACTTCTCCACCTGCTATCCCTTAGTACCTCAGTGGTTCAGAGTCCTGCATCACGTTCGATCGCTTGGATCACCCTCGCCAGATCCCTCGCCCAGGCCATGCTTCCTTGGTGCTCAAGGCGCAGATTTGGAGGATTCGAGATGAGTCGCGTCTACATGGAAGGCGGCATCGGCATCAACCTGATGTTCGCCAACACCCTCGCAGCAATGCGGATCCTGCTGTGCAGCCTGGAACAATCTGACAGGACGTTCCACGGCATAGTCCCAGGGAAGGGTATTTATCCCCTGGGAAAGATATGGCTCGACGTCATCTTTGGCAAGCCCGAAAACTTCCAATGCGAACGGTGAAGGGTTTCGCAGCATAGTAAATCAAATTTTTTTTCTACGGATGCGAACGGGAAAGCCAAGATCTAATCTAGGAGATGAAAACAATGAGGGGGAATAGATGAGATCTTCATACCCTTGAAGATTCGCACAGCGGAACGTTCGACAGAACGTGGGTGATGTAGTCGTACTCGCTTCTCCTCCTCGCGATCCGATCCGATCTAACACCGCAAGTGGCGATGCCTCCGAGAGATGCACACATGTAGCACCTCGACGTCTCCTCCTTCCTCGGTCCAGCAAGTATGGTGGAGAGATGGATTGGATCTACAACGCGACGGAGCGGTGCAAGTGGTGGAGAGTTTCTGCAGCAGGGCTTCGCCTACGTGCAGTCGGGAGGGAGAGAGAGAGAGGAGGGAAGCAGGGCGGCTAGGGCTTGAGGAGGAGGTGTGGAGGGGGTGCGCCCCCAGCCCTCTTTATATAGAGGGGTGGGCGGCCAGCCCTTGCCCCTCCCCCAAGCCCTAGGGCCGGCGGCCAAGGAGGGAGGAGTAGGGGGCAAGTTCCCCCCCTTCTAGAAGCTCCCCTAGGGTTTGCCCTAGGTTTGGCCGGTTGGGCCCTATGGGGCCTTGTGCCCCTGGCCCAATGTGGCCAAGGCACTCCCTCATAGGCCCATGCCCCCTCCTGGCAGCTGGGGCCACGTTGGTCCCCCTCCGGAAGGTTATAGAAGCTTCCGGTACAATACCGATTAACCCGAAACAATCCCGAACTCCAAAAATTGCATTGCCTTATATGAATCTTATTCTCCGGACCATTCCGGAACCTCTCGTGATGTCCCGGATCCCATCCGAGACTCCGAACAAAAACTCATAAACCAATTATCCAATCTATCCTAGCGTCGAGACACGTTAAGTGTGTGACCCTTCGGGTTCGAGAATATGCAGACATGATCTTATATCAATAATCAACAGCGGGGTCTGGAAACCCATATTGACTCCCACACATTCATCGATGATCATATCGGATGAACCACGATGCCAGGATTCAATCAATCCCATATATATATTCCCTTCGTCTCGTGATATTTTACTTGCCCGCGATTTGATCGTCGGTACCGTCATACCTAGTTCAATCTCGTTCACAGCAAGTACTTTACTCGTTCCATAATCCGATATCACTTTGTGATTAACTCCTTAACCACATGCTTGCAAGCGGTGTTGATATCGATTACCGAGTGGGCCCGAAGTATATCTCTCCGACTTCGGAGGGACAAATCCCATCTCGATACATACAACCCAACAGGTACTTTCCGATCACCTGCGAGACACCTTTATGATCACCCTCTCGTAGGATGACGTTTGATGACCTCAAAGCTTTCTTCCGATACCAGGGATTTGTATTATCTCATGGTCTAAGGAATACAATATTTGACATAAGAAAAGCTTCGCAAAGATGAACACGATGACACGATCTAATTGCTCCGCTTAGTTTGGGTCTGTCCATCATATCATTCTCCCAATGATATGATCTCATTATTAATCGACAACTCATGTCTATGGTTAGGAAACCTTAACCATCATTAATCAATGAGCCAGTCCATAGAGGCATACTAGGGACACGGTGTTGTTCACAAACCACACAAGTATTAAGGTTTCCGCTTAATACAATTCTAGCATGGAATATAAACTTTATCATGAACAAGAATTATAATAATAACATCTTTATTATTGCCTCTAGGGCATAATTCCAACAGTCTCCCACTTGCACTAGAGTCAATAATCTAGTTTACATTTGGCAACAATCTAGCACCCATGGCACTAAGGTGCTGATCATGTTTTGCACGTGGAAGAGGTTTAGTCAATGGATCCGCGACATTCAGATCTGTATGTACTTTGCTAATCTTCAGATCTCCATCTGCTATATAATTGTTGGGGATATGTTATATGGGTATCCTCATAGCATGTCTCTTATCCGACTAACCCGGGTGGCCCATAGTCGGTAGCATGGCCTATGGCCTGCTGGGCGGCCCAGTTAGGTGGATCCAGAAGGGAGGCCCATGCTGGATAAAGGAAGGCTACGGTGGAGTCACCAGCGTACCCGGAGCCTTGGAGTGCAAGATACACAAGACTAGTAATAGACGGTGTAGAACTCTGTAACCTGTCCGGCTAGGACTTTTCCTGTAACCCTAGGACCTGGCGACTATATAAGTCGGGCCTATGGGAGACTTTAGGGCACGATAACTTAGACTTTCTAGTTACCTCGCACAGCGAACCTATCTCTATAACTCGGCGTATTGCCATTATAGTGATTTATAGCAGGAGTAGGATTCCGCCACCGTTGTGGGATCGGAACCTGGGTAAGCTGTGTTACCTCGTACCCGTCAACCGTCCGCCTTACCCCACGTATCTAAACACGCACTGTGAGGACCCCTCCATGGCGTACTCGTCGGCAATACCACAACAGTTGGCGCCCACCGTGGGGCAAGAGGCGCTTCAGGCTCTTCAGCGGGCGAGGACCAAGATCTTCACGGGAATCGGCGAAACCGTAGCCATCGGTCGCGTTCTCTTCTCCGGCAACGTTCCGATCGTCCCTCCCGACGAGTTCTGGATCCCGGCGAAGACAAACCCTACGCGGTGCTCGATCGTTCCTATCGGAGACATCCACCTTTTCATCGGCGAAACCGACTCGGGCACTAGTCGCCTGGAAGTCGGAGGAGCATCAAGACCCGCACAGACCGCCTATGGGCAGGATACGTTCGCGGAAGGATCGATGTCGGATCTCTCCTCGGAGTTTGCTGGCAAAGATCAGAAAAATTCAAGACCCACCCAAACCGCCCCTGTCCAGGATATAAAGGTGGAAGATCACTGCAAATCCGCCAACTTCGCCCGCGCGTCTGGACAGTAGATATCCAAGTTCGTCGGCGTGGTTACCATCTTCGATCTGGCGTGCTGCTTTCAGAGAGAGGGCGAAAATCCCGCCGACTACCTCGCCAGGTGGCTCCGTCTACGGGCCGACCTGGCCAATTACTCCAATGATGATGCCATCTATCACTTTGTGGAAGGACTGGACCACAGCACGCTTCTCCGACATTCTCTAAGACGGCAACAGGCGTCAGGATGCCTCACCTTCGAAGGCATGGTGAACACCGTCAACAACTATGCGGAGGCTGAAGCGGCAGCTCAGACAGCGCTTGCGCTCATTGACGGAGCGCCTCCGATTCAGCCACCACCACCGCCTCCGGCCGCCATCGTCGCAGCAGCGCCGCCACCTCCAGTCATCATCGAGGCCGTTGCACCTCCACCGCCCGTCATCGAGGAAGTCCTGGCACCCTCCGACTCTGTCATTGACGCGCTTTATGCTGATTTCAGTGCAGATTCAGAGGAGATAGACTTCAGTCCAGAAGAGCTAGACTCCGCCATGCAGGAGATGGAGGAGGAGTACTCGCGCGACGAGCAAGCTAATAACACCGTCATGTCTTGAGGCATGTTCGTCACCATCGGGACATCGATGGAAGAAGACCAGCCCAGGCAAGCTCCGCCTACGGCGCTGGATAAGGGGAAGGGGCCACTTATTGCTGCTGACAATGATCGCGCAAGAGTCATGCCTCCTCCGCCTAATCCAGTGCAGCAGTCGCAGGAACTCGGCACCGGTCCGAGCAACAACAACACCGCAAACTTGTCGCCTCCAGCATCTACGTCGGCGGCAGCCCATGTTACTCCAGCTGATAGAGTGATGTATGGCAACCTCCTCGTTGAGCCACTAACTGTTGATCATATCCGGAACGTGACCCAGCTTGACGAGAAGCGCCAGCAACTGCCGGAGGAAGCGGAAGCCATCGCGGAGCAAAGCGCTAAACTAGATCGAGACCTGGTCAACGCGCAGAAGTCCATAGAAAAAGCTAGAGCAATGGAGGCCGAGTACAAGACTCTGCTCCAGCAGCAGAAGGCTAAGAAGGCTCCAGCTCGCGTCATCAATGATCCTGGTGTACGACGCAACCTAGGATGGGCTCCCTCGAAGACGGCACATGCCAAGCCATACATTGACAGTGAAGGCAGGCAGGTGATGCCCACCCCACTCCTTAACCTCGCCGTCGCCAAGACCCTTCTGGAGCAGGATAGATCGCCTGAGGCAGTGGAACAGGTCTATGACCTAGTGGCCAAGGCGGTAAAGCAGCAGGAAAAGGCCACCTCTCAAAGGCTTGAGTCTGACCAGCGCTCTGCCGATCTAGCCAGTACAAATGTAACACCCTCAGAATCGACCCTATGCAAGTTTCAGCGCTTCCCGCCAAAACCCGCATAGAAACGATTCAAAGGTGCCCACCAGGCACTTTCGTGCGGGTGGAAAACGAAGTAATAACATTACACAACAGTCCTCGATGGGACCCATAGAACAGATATATATACATCAGCGACTCAATGAGTCAAGGATACAAAGATAATATACAAAGATCCAAATCGCCTTGAAAATGATAGAGCGTCCGACTACGGACAAGATGCAAATGGGGCCAAGAGCCCTGAAGAATAACCAATGGCGTCCACAACCCTGCCCAGGCCAAGCCGGAAGGGTAACCCTGCTAACAACGTCGATCTCAAAACCTGCTTAAACAAAAGGGGTGCCGACAAAGGGCAAAGGAAAAAGAGAGAGCGGTCAGTACTGAGGCCAGTACACGGCGAGACTAGAATTCGGCGGTCCTCGCCTACATAGGTATGGTGGACTGAAGCAGCAGCGGCAGCATGCACTAAACAACCGATAGAGACTCGATACAACTAGCGGCTATCAGAGAGGGGCAAGAAAGACCTATTCAGAACCAACCTGATACTACCACCAAACATACCCATCCCGGTATTTCCCCCTCGAGACCAAATGAGGAAGTCAACCGAGGAACTCACACAGTTGGCAGTTTTATTCATTCCGTTATAGTGGCGGCAATTACTAGTCAGGTATAGATAGTCATCCTGATATAATAAGCAGTGGGCAGTTTTAGTTAACCATTCCGTTGTAGTTGCAACACTTACTAGTCAGATACAATTAGCATGAGATATCCCAAAACCCAGCAGTTGTTGGTACTTTTATTTAGCCATTCCGTTATAGTTGCAATACTTACTATTCAGGCACAATGGTAGCAAGCGACCACCCAATCAAGCAATTGTTGGCAATTTTATTTAGCCATTCCATTATAGTGAAGTTGATTACTAGTCATTATAAAGTCAAATTTATAGCACTACTTTAGTTATAGTTGTCTATGATCGAGATACTGTGCTCCAAGTCATCCATAACCGCGGACACGTCTTTCAGAAAGTTTTACCCTGCAGGGGTGCACAAATAGCAACACACACTCGATCAACCTCGGAAAAACCAAATCAAAACCCAACGAGGCCTTCACGACAAAGCAATCACCAGATTCAGAAATATTTCAGGGGGCCACCCCATTAAGTATACCCGCAACAAAGTTAGCTGACTTCGAGATGGACTCAAGGTTTGTGGGGCCGGCTGTAAACGACTGGGAACCCGAAAGTGTGACTGGGCTTGTCGATACCGCGAAAACGGGTCATGATCCTAAACAGTACAGGTGCTCCTCGCACAATCGTAAATAAAGCAGTAAAGCATGTCATAAGTACAGGATAGTAAATAAAACCTCAAACTAGTTTGTGGCCCCAAGAAATAAGAATGAATCAAGCTCTGGCTCAGGGGGGGTCCCATAAGCCTCCCGGATGTGGATAGCGCGAATATTCAAGGAACAGGTATCAAGTACTCGGGGTCCTACGGGACACAAGTGGACGGTTAACAACCAAATAACATCTATTGCCCACCTGTGCCTCTGCATTTACCTACTTCAATTTTAGTTGTTAAACAGTAATTAAAGTCTTGATCACCTCCAACAATAAACACACGGCAATACTCCAACAACTGTGGAACTCGACGACACGCAACAGCACTTGAGCAAGCGACTACGACGCGCAGGTCCAACTATCTACCAAACAACAGGTAATAGGAGGTGTCCAAGGCAATATAAGGCTGCAAGGGATTTCACGGGTACGAAAACTAGAGCATCGCAACACAGATAGCAATAGATCAACAGGAGGGAATAAATACTATAAAAGTAAGATAGGTAGAAAGGGGGAGATGCTCGCCTGAAAACATTGCCGAAGGTTCATCCGAAGATCGGGTCGACACTCGCATCAACTCAACGGCCTTATCCGTGAAGAACCAAACACTAGAATAAACACCGGATGCAATATTTAATACTACGGCAAAAGATCGGGCATGATGCATG
This sequence comes from Avena sativa, assembly GCA_916181665.1. NCBI lineage: Eukaryota > Viridiplantae > Streptophyta > Magnoliopsida > Poales > Poaceae > Avena > Avena sativa. Next base: position 436,050,607 of record OV702283.1, on the reverse strand, counting down.
TATGATGTCTGACATGGCAAAGATGCGATGCAATTAGGCAATATTAAGTGGAACCAGGGTCCCGACAATTACTTAGATGGTTCAAGTTGTTTAGACACCCCGCAATTTAAATGTTGTTTTAACAGGGCGAAACATGGCATCGGTTCGCTACACCAATTTAAATGGAGCCAATATAAGGCTAGATTTGCCCGCATATGGCCTCCATATTTAATTTAGGTGAATCATCTAGATACCCCCAAACACCCACAATATGTTTGCAACATGTTCATTTAATATGCAACAAGATCAATATCATATATTATAAAAATATGAGGGGTCTCGGATGGGGTCACACATCGAATGGCGATCTTGGGATTCCGAGGGTTCGGGGGATCGGTCTTCGGGGTCGGGGGTCTCGGCGTCCGCGACGAAGATCATGGCGTCTGGGTTCTCGGTCATCGGTAGATCTTGTCATCGTCTTGGTCTTGGACACGACACATATGATGGAGATCTTGGGGTACCATCTTGATCATCAGAGGCGAACTTGGGGCTCGACACCGGGGTCTTCCGGGCTCCAGCCATCGGATCCGTGAAGGAGAACTTGGCGATTCCGAGGGTCTTGGCCATCGGATCCGGCTCGGGGATCTTCGGGTCCGGATGTAAAACTTGGCGTCCGGCTTATGAATCTTGTGGACCGTCGTATCTAAACAACGTTACCACCATATCATCTCTTCTTTCCAGTACATCAGGGAGAGCCCAGCGGGTGTTGAGCTGCAAGGCATCCATGGCAAGACGCGCTTGGTGAGGTCGGGGTAGGCTACGAGGATAGGCGGCGAGGCATCCATGGCGATAGCCACAGCAGAGCTTGGTCAGGGGCGGTCGAGGGCGCGCGGCCACGGGCGATGCGGTCGCGGAAGGAGGCGAGGCCTCGCTGGTGACGCAGGAGCTGGGGAGGGCGACGCGGGTGTCGACGGGAACGGCCACGGCGAGCGGGCAAGGCGATGGGGACCAGTGGCCGATGGAGGACGGGGGATGATGCAGGGACAGCAGCCGGAAGAGGAGTGCCGCTGGCGGCGGACGAGGAGGTGCTCGCGGCAGAGAGTCGAGGCGGCGACCGCTAGACGAAGCGGGGAGGACCTGACGTGGGTGACCGGCGCAGGCTCGCAGGGCGACGACAGCGTCCTCGCGAGGAGGAGACCAGAGGCGGGGCAAACGAGAGGCGAGCGGTCGAGGGCGGGTTCGCGGCTGCGGGGAAGACGTCGACGATGGCTAGCAGGGAGGCGCCGGTGAGCGGAGATGCCCTGGCGGCAGGGATCGAAGGAAAAGGGGGGGACAGGCGGTAGTTGCGGGGAAGGGACGCGGGGCGAGCGGTGGGTGGTGGAGAATCGAGGCAGGGAGAGAGGAGCGAGGGCGACAACCTCGTGGTGGGGCCAGGGCGATGGATGCGGGGGCGTCGGTGTGCCTGGGTGCGTTGGGTAGCGTGCTGTGTGTAAGTGAGTGCTGTGCCTGGCGGCGGCAGGGTGGAGGGAGGGGGCGACGGGGAGAGGTGTTGGGGTTTGGGGTAGAGTTAGGGTTTGGTCAGAGGGGTGGTCGGTGGCTGTGGGCTGGGCTTTTGGGCCTAGCCTGCGGCTGCCTTCCCCGGACAAAAATATTTTATATTTTATTATAAAAAATATTATAGGTTTACTTTAAAGGCTTTTGTAAATAGGTTTTAGACAAACAAAATAATCGGACGAGCCCGGTTTTGATTTGAGATAAAAGAAGGGAACATTTAGAAAAGAAAGATAGGTTTTCAGAAAATAGTTTCAGGCAACCGATGCATGATGACATGATGACATGAGCATGCGGTCATGATGATGCAATGCACAAAAACAACGCGATTTTCTAGTAGTGGTTTTGCGGGATGCCACAATTCGACACCACTAACAATGGATCTCGCCCTCGAGATCCGCCTCATGGTACCGGAAAGAAGGTCGGTGATCTGCGTCTTCTCGCTTCGTGTAGATCTTCGCGACACCACTAACAAGAGGTCGTTGTCCGTGATCGTCGAGGGAACACTCCGAAAACAAAAGGTCGAAGGTAGAGGTATCAACAAATTAAGCCACCTCTAGCTTCGATAGAAAGAGGGAACCGATGCATTCTCATCCACTTCAATGTACAAAAGCGAATAGAAGGGGTAGTCGGCATGGGGGCCAATCCATCACGCACCCAAACTATTACTCTGCACAATCAGTAGAAAAGCGTGCAACCATTCTCGGAATCAGACTGAAGATCTCGACAATCGAGGTTCGGAAACACGGGAGAAATGCAGACTCTGCATCAGATCTGGCGTAGATGATGTCGTCGCGTCGGAAAACACCGTAAGGCACAAGAAGGAACAAAGAGACGTCCACCAGACGAAGGATTCCTCGGATAGCATGAAGACCAGATGTAGCAACACCGTTACCAAAGGAGGAAACGAAACCCTGAAGGTACGATGGAACCCAACCACGAGAAATCCTAGACTCGGAGAAAAGATAAGAGAGCATATTCAAAACACGCAGAGGTGAGAGGAGAGCAGCAGAGGGGTAAGGAGTAAAATCAGACCTAATCAGAACTATCCAACCGATTTTGCAAAAATAGTTTTTGACACTCTACTTCGGCCGTTAGCTAGGTTATCCTACAGGCTGGACTTGTGGGGTATCGTAACTGCTGAGCTCTGATACCACTCTGTAACACCCTCAGAATCGACCCTATGCAAGTTTCAGCGCTTCCCGCCAAAACCCGCATAGAAACGATTCAAAGGTGCCCACCAGGCACTTTCGTGCGGGTGGAAAACGAAGTAATAACATTACACAACAGTCCTCGATGGGACCCACAGAACAGATATATATACATCAGCGACTCAATGAGTCAAGGATACAAAGATAATATACAAAGATCCAAATCGCCTTGAAAATGATAGAGCGTCCGACTACGGACAAGATGCAAATGGGGCTAAGAGCCCTGAAGAATAACCAATGGCATCCATAACCCTGCCCAGGCCAAGCCGGAAGGGTAACCCTGCTAACAACGTCGATCTCAAAACCTGCTTAAACAAAAGGGGTGCCGACAAAGGGCAAAGGAAAAAGAGAGAGCAGTCAGTACTGAGGCCAGTACACGGCGAGACTAGAATTCGGCGGTCCTCGCCTACATAGGTATGGTGGACTGAAGCAGCAGCGGCAGCATGCACTAAACAACCGATAGAGACTCGATACAACTAGCGGCTATCAGAGAGGGGCAAGAAAGACCTATTCGGAACCAACCTGATACTACCACCAAACATACCCATCCCGGTATTTCCCCCTCGAGACCAAACGAGGAAGTCAACCGAGGAACTCACACAGTTGGCAGTTTTATTCATTCCGTTATAGTGGCGGCAATTACTAGTCAGGTATAGATAGTCATCCTGATATAATAAGCAGTGGGCAGTTTTAGTTAACCATTCCGTTGCAGTTGCAACACTTACTAGTCAGATACAATTAGCATGAGATATCCCAAAACCCAGCAGTTGTTGGTACTTTTATTTAGCCATTCCGTTATAGTTGCAATACTTACTAGTCAGGCACAATGGTAGCAAGCGACCACCCAATCAAGCAATTGTTGGCAGTTTTATTTAGCTATTCCATTATAGTGAAGCTGATTACTAGTCATTATAAAGTCAAATTTATAGCACTACTTTAGTTATAGTTGTCTATGATCGAGATATTGTGCTCCAAGTCGTCCATAACCACGGACACGGCTTTCAGAAAGTTTTACCCTGCAGGGGTGCACAAATAGCAACACACACTCGATCAACCTCGGAAAAACCAAATCAAAACCCAACGAGGCCTTCACGACAAAGCAATCACCAGATTCAGAAATATTTCAGGGGGCCACCCCATTAAGTATACCCGCAACGAAGTTAGCTGACTTCGAGACGGACTCAATGTTTGTGGGGCCGGCTGTAAACGACTGGGAACCCGAAAGTGTGACTGGGCTTGTCGATACCGCGAAAACGGGTCACGATCCTAAACAGTACAGGTGCTCCTCGCACAATCGTAAATAAAGCAGTAAAGCATGGCATAAGTACAGGATAGTAAATAAAACCTCAAACTAGTTTGTGGCCCCAAGAAATAAGAATGAATCAAGCTCTGGCTCAGGGGGGTCCCATAAGCCTCCCGGATGTGGATAGCGCGAATATTCAAGGAACAAGTATCAAGTACTCGGGGTCCTACGGGACACAAGTGGACGGTTAACAACCAAATAACATCTATTGCCCACCTGTGCCTCTGCATTTACCTACTTCAATTTTAGTTGTTAAACAGTAATTAAAGTCTTGATCACCTCCAACAATAAACACACGGTAATACTCCAACAATTGTGGAACTCGACGACACGCAACAGCACTTGAGCAAGCGACTACGACGCGCAGGTCCAACTATCTACCAAACAACAGGTAATAGGAGGTGTCCAAGGCAATATAAGGCTGCAAGGGATTTCACGGGTACGAAAACTAGAGCATCGCAACACAGATAGCAATAGATCAACAGGAGGGAATAAATACTATAAAAGTAAGATAGGTAGAAAGGGGGAGATGCTCGCCTGAAAACATTGCCGAAGGTTCATCCGAAGATCGGGTCGACACTCGCATCAACTCAACGGCCTTATCCGCGAAGAACCAAACACTAGGATAAACACCGGATGCAATATTTAATACTACGGCAAAAGATCGGGCATGATGCATGTATGATGTATGACATGGCAAAGATGCGATGCAATTAGGCAATATTAAGTGGAACCAGGGTCCCGACAATTACTTAGATGGTTCAAGTTGTTTAGACACCCCGCAATTTAAATGTTGTTTTAACAGGGCGAAACATGGCATCGGTTCGCTACACCAATTTAAATGGAGCCAATATAAGGCTAGATTTGCCCGCATATGGCCTCCATATTTAATTTAGGTGAATCATCTAGATACCCCCAAACACCCACAATATGTTTGCAACATGTTCATTTAATATGCAACAAGATCAATATCATATATTATAAAAATATGAGGGGTCTCGGATGGGGTCACACATCGAATGGCGATCTTGGGATTCCGAGGGTTCGGGGGATCGGTCTTCGGGGTCGGGGGTTCTCGGTCATCGGTAGATCTTGTCATCGCCTTGGTCTTGGACACGACACATACGATGGAGATCTTGGGGTACCATCTTGATCATCAGAGGCGAACTTGGGGCTCGACACCGGGGTCTTCCGGGCTCCGGCCATCGGATCCGTGAAGGAGAACTTGGCGATTCCGAGGGTCTTGGCCATCGGATCCGGCTCGGGGATCTTCGGGTCCGGATGTAAAACTTGGCGTCCGGCTTATGAATCTTGTGCACCGTCGTATCTAAACAACGTTACCACCATATCATCTCTTCTTTCCAGTACATCAGGGAGAGCCCAGCGGGTGTTGAGCTGCAAGGCATCCATGGCAAGACGCGCTTGGTGAGGTCGGGGTAGGCTACGAGGATAGGCGGCGAGGCATCCATGGCGATAGCCACAGCAGAGCTCGGTCAGGGGCGGTCGAGGGCGCGCGGCCACGGGCGATGCGGTCGCGGAAGGAGGCGAGGCCTCGCTGGTGACGCAGGAGCTGGGGAGGGCGACGCGGGTGTCGACGGGAACGGCCACGGTGAGCGGGCAAGGCGATGGGGACCGGTGGCCGATGGAGGACGGGGGATGATGCGGGGACAGCAGCCGGAAGAGGAGTGCCGCTGGCGGCGGACGAGGAGGTGCTCGCGGCAGAGAGTCGAGGTGGCGGCCGCTAGACGAAGCGGGGAGGACCTGACGTGGGCGACCGGCGCAGGCTCGCAGGGCGACGACAGCGTCCTCGCGAGGAGGAGACCAGAGGCGGGGCAAACGAGAGGCGAGCGGTCAAGGGCGGGTTCGCGGCTGCGGGGAAGACGGCAACGATGGCTAGCAGGGAGGCGCCGGTGAGCGGAGATGCCCTGGCGGCAGGGATCGAAGGAAAAGGGGGGGACATGCGGTAGTTGTGGGGAAGGGACGCGGGGCGAGCGGTGGGTGGTGGAGAATCGAGGCAGGGAGAGAGGAGCGAGGGCGACAACCTCGTGGTGGGGCCAGGGCGATGGACGCGGGGGCGTCGGTGTGCCTGGGTGCGTTGGGTAGCGTGCTGTGTGTGAGTGAGTGCTGTGCCTGGCGGCGGCAGGGTGGAGGGAGGGGGCGACGGGGAGAGGTGTTGGGGTTTGGGGTAGAGTTAGGGTTTGGTCAGAGGGGTGGTCGGTGGCTGTGGGCTGGGCTTTTGGGCCTAGCCTGCGGCTGCCTTCCCCGGACAAAAATATTTTATATTTTATTATAAAAAATATTATAGGTTTACTTTAAAGGCTTTTGTAAATAGGTTTTAGACAAACAAAATAATCGGACGAGCCCGGTTTTGATTTGAGATAAAAGAAGGGAACATTTAGAAAAGAAAGATAGGTTTTCAGACAATAGTTTCAGGCAACCGATGCATGATGACATGATGACATGAGCATGCGGTCATGATGATGCAATGCACAAAAACAACGCGATTTTCTAGTAGTGGTTTTGCGGGATGCCACAACAAACCACCAAGGGACAGATCTCCTCAGGATGTCGGATCGCGGACGGGTTCATCAGAACGAAGATGGAGGGATGCGCGCTACAGGAAGGATGCTATCCCCATATCCTCCAACCACGGAGAAAGAGTCCAACCTCGCCGCCCATCGCCACCGCCCCGATCCCCCCGATGTCAGGAAGGCTACAAGGCTCACCATCGTACGGATATGCCCCCACCAAAGCAGGGTGGCATCGTCATCCGCGACAACACGGAGCAGACCCGTCATGACGGAAAGCACAACGAAGGACATAAGAGCAGGTCGCGCCATGAGCCTCCGCGTCCGACAAGCAACCGCGACAGGCGTGAAGCGTCGCAGGAGGGTAACAGCAAGAAAGCTAACCCACCGCCACCTCCGCCTCCGTAGCCGCCAAGCAGTCACCATGGCGGAGGAGGTCTGCGTCGTTCATGCAGCCCATCCCCTATTGACAAAAAGAAGAAAACCCTGGAGCCGTACGACGCACGTTCGCGAATCGATAAGATCCACGAGGCCCGGGAAGGACCATACCTGGGACCACGTTGCTTTGGACCTGCAATACGGTCCGCAACTTACCCCAAAGGATTCCAGATTGACAATACCATCAAGCCCTATGACGGCACCGCCAAGCCTGCCACATGGTTGCAGGACTACGGCAACACGGTGGAGATTGCCGGAGGCAACCCCAACGTCGCCGTCAAGTACCTCCCGTTAATGTTGGCGGGCACGGCCCGTTAATGGAACGACGACTTGCCGGAGAAATCTATCTACAACTGGCTGGACATGCAAGAAGCATTCACCAAGAACTTTGAGGGTACATACAAGCGTCCCTGCACGGTGGGCGATCTACAGTTGTGCGTGCAAGAGAAAGACGAGACATCTCGCGCCTACCTCTCCCGCTGGCTGGATATGAAGAATTCCTGCGCAGGAGTGCACGCCCAGACCGCCATGGCCGCCTTCATCGATGGGTTGGAAAGAGGCACGTTACTTCGACATAAGCTGAAGCTCTTGCAGGACAATCATCAGCTTGACTTGAATCAGATGATTCAGTTAGCTAGTGAGTTCGCAGCTGCCGACGACGACGCTCGTGGCTCTTTGCCGGCAACGGCCGTTCCAACTCAAGCTCGGAGGAACAGAACTACAAAGCGGAAAACCGCTCCAGAAGAAAAGCAATCTACCGACATGGTCGCTATGACTTTTGCAGGACAAGGAGAAGGCGGACAACGTGGCCGAGGAAGGGGAGCAGGCCGTGGGCAGCAGCGAGGAAGTGAAACCAACTCGGCGCCGCTCCGCGTTCCCCAAACCTACGAAGAGTACCGCGATATGTCGTGCCTCGTACACCTCGACGCCAACGGCAAGGCCACCCATACCAATCGACACTGCAAGTTCGTCAACGACCTCAAGGAAGACCCGAAGTCCGGCTATAAGCGAAGTCGGAAGAATAGACCGCGAGGCAAGGGCAAGGGGAAGAAGAAGGAGGAGGAGTCCAAGGATTCAAGTGACATGGAAGAGGACGTTGACCCCAAGCACGCCGGCAAGAGCGACGACAAGGGAAATAACCCCTTCGCAAAGAAGGCCCCAGTCTACCACACTTTCCTTGGCACCCCCACCGTCCGACAACAGAAGACCTCTCTAAGGATCCTGATGGCTACTCTCCCCCTGTTCCCCAATACCTGCGCTGGTCGGAGGTTCCAATCACTTGGGACAGGACGGACCACCCAGACCTTGTGCCCACGGAGAACCAGTACGCCATGGTCATCAACCCATTGATTGACGGCGTGGAGTTCACCAAGTGCATGGTGGATAGTGGAAGCAGCATCAACATCATGTACCTGGATACACTGCAGAAGATGAACTTGACGGAGGCAAACCTAAGGCGGACCAACACCGTGTTCCATGGCGTAGTTCCTGGTCGGGAGGCTCGGTCCCTTGGGTGCATTACGCTTCAGGTAGCCTTTGGCGACATTAATAATTACCACCAAGAGCGCATGGCCTTTGAGGTGGCCCCCTTCAAGAGCGTGTACCATGTCATATTCGGCCACGACATATTCCACACGTTCATGTCCAAGCCATGCTTCGTCTACAACAAACTCAAGATACCCGGACCAAACGGTGTCATCACCGTATCCGGAAGCTTTACTAAGGCAAGGGACTGCGAGATCAATGAAGCAGCCGTTGCAGAAGTTGTCCTCTACAACGAAGAATTCAAGGAGATCCAGAGCAAGGTCAATGACTCAGAGATGCCCGCGTTGAAGAAGCAGATCTCCGACTCCGCTCCTGCGTTCAAGGCCGCCATCGAGACCAAGCCGGTGCAACTTGTGGTAGGCGATGCCTCCAAGACCGTCGCCATTGGGATGAACCTGGATCCCAAATAGGAAAGCGCGCTCGTCGAGTTCCTCCGTGAGAATAGGGACATCTTTGCCTGGCAACCTGCCGACATGAAAGGTGTACCTAGGGAACTTGCCGAGCACAGCTTAAACATAGATCCAAAATGTAAACCAGTGAAACAACCTCTACGACGCTTCGGAGATGAGAAGAGACGCGCCATTGGCAAAGAGATAGCTAGGTTACTTAAGGCTGAGTTTATCCGAGAAGTCCTTCACACCCGATGGGTGGCCAATCCTGTACTTGTCCCCAAAAAGGGAACCAATGAATTAAGAATGTGCGTTGATTACACCGGCTTGAACAAAGCATGTCCCAAAGATCCGTTTGCTTTGCCTCGCATTGACCAAGTCATTGACTCGTCGGCTGGCTCGGAACTTTTGTGTTTCCTCGATGCATACTCAGGATACCACTAGATCAAGATGAGGAAGTCGGACCAATTGGCCACTTCGTTCACTACCCCGTACGGCACGTTTTGCTATGTCACGATGCCCTTTGGGCTGAAAAACGCAGGTGCTACCTACCAGCGGACAATGCAACGTTGCCTTCACGACCAAATTGGTCGGAACGTTCACGCCTATGTGGACGATATCGCGGTGATGTCTAGAAAATCAAATGACTTAATCTTCGACTTAAAAGAAACCTTTGACAATCTCCGGAAATACAACATGATGCTCAACCCTAAGAAGTGCGTCTTCGGGGTTCCAGCCGGCAAACTGTTGGGCTTCATCGTTTCCCAGCACGGAATCGAGGTCAACCCGTAGAAAATCAAAGCCATCTTAAACATAAACCGTCCGACATGCCTAAAGGACATCCAACGACTAACAGGTTGTGTTGCAGCAGTTAGTCGGTTCATCAGCCGACTTGGAGAGAAGGCTCTGCCGCTGTACAAGTTGCTGAAGAAGGCGAACAAATTCACATGGACGGACGAAGCAGATGCAACATTGAAGCAGATCAAGGAGATTCTTCCCTCAGCGCCCATCCTTGCAGCACCCGAGCCTGGCGAGCCCCTGTTAATTTACATGGCGGCAACCAACCGGGTTATCAGCATCGTCGTCGTGGTAGAGCGGAAGGAACCACGCTATGAGCACGGAGTTCAACGACCAGTTTACTATGTAAGCGAGGTCTTGATGGAGTCCAAGCAGCGTTACCCGCACTACCAAAAGATAGCTTATGGATTATTCCTTGCTTCTCGGAAGTTGAGGCATTACTTTCAGGAGCACCCAATCACAGTAGTGAGCAAGACTCCACTGCCCGATATTATCAACAACAACGACGCTACATGAAGGGTCGCGAAGTGGGGCATTGAACTTGCCGCCTTCGAGATCACCTACAAAAGACGCGACACTATCAAGTCACAAGCCTTGGCGGATTTTATTGCAGATTGGACGGAGATGCCAGATGCCACTTCGTTGCCAGAACCAGAGTACTGGGTGATGCACTTTGACGGATCAAAGCTGCTCAACGGCTCGGGGCTGGTGTGTTGCTACAGTCACGAAAAGGAGACAAGCTACACTATGTTCTGCAGATCCACTTCGAGGCTACAAACAACATGGCGGAGTATGAAGCACTCATTCACGGATTACGTGTAGCCAAGGATATTGGCATCAAGCGCATAGTTTGCTGTGGAGATTCCGACTTGGTTGCCCAGCAGGTGGCTGGCACCTGGAATGCGTGGAACCCTATGATGGCGGCATATCGCGACGAAGTGGACGAGATAGCCAAGAGCTTCTTGGGCTACGAAGTCAAGTATGTGCCTAGGGAGCAAAACGAGGCGGTTGATCTATTGTCTAAACTTGGATCAGGGTGCAAGAAAATTCTGCCAGGAGTTTTCCTAGAGCATCTACGCACACCATCCGTGAAGGGCGCCCACATCGACAACCCGGATAGAGCTGACTCTTTCATCAACATGATGACAAAGATTCCTCCGGCTTGGACAAAACCGTTCATGGAATATCTCGAACACGGAACTTTGCCAGACGACAAGGTCGAAAGACGGCAAATAGTACGGCGAGCAAAGGGTTATACCATAATCAATGGGCAACTCTACAAAAAGAGCACTACTGGTGTATACCTAAAGTGTGTTTCCCAGCTAGAAGGCATGGAAATCCTACGCGAAATCCATCTCGGAGATTGCGGGCATCACGCCGCTCCTCGATCGTTGGTCGCAAAAGCCTCCCGGCAAGGATTCTACTGGCTGACCGCGAAGGCGGACGCCGACAAGTTGGTTGAGACGTGCACAGGATGCCATTATTATGCCCGACAACCACATGTTCCTGCTGAAGAATTGCGAACAATACCAATAACTTGGCCGTTTGCAGTCTGGGGGCTAGACATGGTGGGGCCGTTGCAAACGGTACCATGTGGGTTTACGCATCTGCTTGTAGCAGTTGACAAATTCACCAAATGGATAGAAGCTAAACCCATTAGAAAGCTTGATGGGGCAACTGCCCTTAGATTTGTCCGGGATCTAGTGGTGAGATTTGGTCTCCCACATAGCATCATCACCGACAATGGAAGCAACTTGTCACTCGGAGAAGTGGAGGCCTATTGCTGGGACAAAGGCATCCGACTTGACCTTGCGTCTGTGGCACACCCACAATCTAATGGTCAATTTGAGCGAGCCAATGGATTAATTCTGCAGGGAATCAAGCCACGTCTTGAGGCACCGCTACATAGAGCAGCTGGAGCCTGGGCGGAAGAATTGCCATCTGTGCTGTGGAGTTTACGAACTACACCCAACAGATCCACCGGCTACACTCCCTATTTCATGGTATATGGAGAAGAAGCCATCCTACCTTCCGACATCCTCCACGATGCACCAAGAGTTGCCGCCTACGATGAAGATGATGCTGAAGAATCCAGACGCCTAGATGTGGACCTTCTCGAGGAGGAGCGCGTTTTGGCATGCCAAAGATCCGCCATCTACCAGCAGAAGCTACGCAGCTACCATAGTCGCCGCGTCCGGCATCGCTCGTTTAAAGAGGAGGATTTAGTGCTCCGACTTAAGCAGAAGAAGTCGCACAAACTATCGCCGCCATGGGAAGGACCGTTCATCATAAGCAAGGCGCTGCTCAATGGGTCTTACTACCTTGTCGACAATCGTGAGCTCAAGGATAGACCCAATGAGGATCATAAGCGTAAGCGACGTGACCCGTATGATGACTACCCGGAGCTTGATCGGCCATGGAACATACCACAGCTATGTACTTTCTACACTTAGCATTTTTTATCTAATCGTATACCTCTTATATGATCAATGAAATAAAACTCTTTGGTTCACTCATATTGCTGAGTCTTTTACCTCCTTTAGTGTTCATTTTTGGATCATATAAACCTTTATGCACAAGCTTTGTGATTGCACTTGTGAAAATTCCGCCTACGGGCGTTAGCTTAAGTTTTCTGGTCTACACGTTCTTTGTTGTTTTTATGTGGATTCTGGAGTAGTGACTTTCGGCACTCATTGTCGGCGATTTTGTGCTAAGGTTCTTGACGGTGCCATTGGGTATCATCACCTAAGCGCATGGTTCCGACAACGAGTCTTCCGACACACGAAAAGTCAAGCACAAGAACCAAAGTAATGGATAAGCCAGCACTTGCTTAAAACATATATACATGTTGGGCATTAATTCTTAAGTAGCAGGATACGACAAACATTGTTTTCCGCCTTAAGATTACATCACCAAGTTTTTTCAATGCACACTCCAAAGGTGAAACAAGAATTACAAAGTGTTTTTCACTCCTTGGGTGCAGGGGACTTGGAGGCCGCATCATCACCAGCCGGAGATTCACCCTCAGCGTCACCACTGTGAGGAGACTCGGAGGATTCAGGGTCGACGTTGTCAAGAAAGTTCCTGGGCACGAAGACGTCGACATCCACCAAATCGGCAACCCTGGTGTCATAACCCGCGAGTGATGACAGGATGGCTTCGTGATCGATCTCCTTGCCGTCATCATCCACGTCGGGGATACCAGATGTCACTGTGTCGATGTCGGCACCTTCATAGTGCGCCTTCACCATGGACAACGCCATACTCGCGCCAGCCCGTGCACATGAAGCTTTCCAGCTTGCGACACGCTCGGGGGCTCGGCGCAGAATATCCGAGTACTTCACCATGGAGTCCGAGGCCTTGATATAAATTTGGAGGGGCTGGGCGATCTCCTTGGCTTGGGTGATGGCAGTGTTGATGAAGTTGCCGGCAAGGATCATGCATTCCTTGTCCGAAGGAGGGGAGCGGGTTAAACCCAGGGGCGCTGAAAATTCCGACAACGATTACATGAGTTCAAAAATTCTAAGTACCCAGACTACATAGCTACAAGGCGGAGGATACTTACTGAAGATGCTGGCCTTAGCCTGCCAGGCGACGTCCGCCAAAGGATTCTTTCTCTTGTTGGAGGAGCTTAAACGCCTCGCTATGGGGAAGGTTTTGCTCATCGGCAGCTTGCTTCTGATCTTTTAGGATCGCAAGCTCCTCCTTCAAGCGATTGATCTCAGCGGAGGCGGAGTCCTGCAGGGCTTTCATGGAATCCTCATGCATCTTCAGCATTTGTTCCCTCTCCTTCTTAAGGATATTGTTCTCGCTGTCCAGCTGCTGAATGTGCTTGGACTGCTCGACAATATCCTTAGCCTTGGCGACATGCTCTGCAAGTCGGAGAAAACAAAGTACACAGTGAGTACTCGAAGAAGGAAGGCACAAAAGTAAGACGGAAATGTGCAAAAAGAAAACAGACTCTTGTTTTTGATGATCTGTTCCTTCAAGATGGCGGTTTTACCCTTTTCATCTTCAAGGTCTGCGCGCATCTTCTGGTACTTATCATTGGCCATGCCCCTCCGAGCATTCTCGTTCCGTGGAAACAAATACAAAGTCAAGTCGTTGTTCAGTCTACTTGGAGCCCCTAGTCGGAGATTTTCCATCTAGGTGCTCGGGGGCTACAGCGAGAGTTTTTTAAACAATATGCTTAGCTTTTCTTTAAGCATCTAGTCGGAGCTAATTCAGTTCTCAACTAGAAGCTTGGGGGCTACAGTATAAAGTTTTAACTCGGAAAATGCTTAACTTTTCTATAAGTATCTAGTCGGAACTAATTCAGTTACAACTAGAGGCTTGGGGGCTACAACACTTAAAATTATGAACACTGTGTATGCTACTCTTAAAGCATCTAGTCGGAATAATTCATTCCATCTAAATGCTTGGGGATACAGTGAGAGTTTTTTTCTAACTTAGTCACTCTTAGAGCATATAGATGCAAAGCCAATGGTTTTCCGTCTACATCCTCGGGGGCTACAGTGGGATACTCATATGAAATGCAAAAGGTAAAGTAAAACTTACAAGTGCGATGATCTTGAGGTTTGTAGCACTCTCGGCTAGCAGCTTGCCAAAGGAAACGCTGTTACTTCGCAAGATGTCCGCTTGGCGGAGTAGCTCCTCAAGACCGCACGTCGGAGATGACGGCACTCCTCCAGGAACCATAGTTGTGCTACCCGGCGTAAGCACCGGGAAGATAATCTTCGGCAGTTCTAAGGGTTTCTGGGGAGTAGAGGTGCCGCCTTCGGCAGAAGTACCAGCTCCCACCACCGCCTTGCCGCTACCGATGGCATCCTTAACCGGAGCTTCAGCCATTTGAAGAGCAGCACTCTCCTGCGTCGCCTGCTCGCCGACAATTGCGAGTTCGGTAGAGGCGCCAGAATCCACTTACAGGGCGGAAGGGCCTGGTGCCTCCTGGGCTTGGGAGCTTGTCGGAGCGGAGGAGGGCTTGACGGCAGGAGTAGCAGGGGCGATGGCGGGGGAAGAGTCACGATGCAGCATATCTTTGATATTTCTAGAAGCCCCAAGAGTCTTGGAGGACTTCTTGAGGCTGGTTGTGGCTTTCTTCCTGAAACGTGCAAAAATGCATAAGTACAGGAATAAGACAGATAAACAAGACAATGTCGGAGAATAAGAAGCTTACACTAGGGGGGGCGCTTTGGCAAACATCCCGGTGGCTTTCTTCTTTTCCGCCTCCAGGGCGGCAGTACTCTTTTTGGAGGCTCCACCCTCCGTCTTCTTTTTATTGCCCCCGTCGGCAGCGTCAAAGGTGGAGCTCTTCCTCTTTCGCGCCAACAGGACATCATCGTCGGACACAACCGTGACTTCCTTCATCTTGGGATCGTAGATTTGGGTGGCCAGGTTGCCCTCCTCTAGATCGCTAAGCTGTCAAGTGAGAAATCATTGTGTTAGACAAGATGGTATTAGCAAGACGGAGAAAATGGAGCAATGTCATACACGGAAAATAAATGTCTACCTTTGGGCACTTTCCGTCTACGAACATGTCGTAGGTGAGGGTGAAGCCATGCTTCTTGTCCTTCACCTTGACGATGTCCTTGAGGCGGAACTTGACGGAGTCGCTCGAGAAGTTGTCCTCGGAGATCCGGAGGGTATCCCTTCAGTCGCCGGTGTACTCGTGCATAAGCTCTGTACGGTGCTGCAGAGGTTGGATCCGCCTGATGAACCAGCACATGGCTAGGTCCAAGCCGGTCAGACCCGTCTCTACAAACCATTCAATCCGCCGTTATTGCGCGAGAAGCGTTAAGGTCGGAGGGAAGGGAGGCATGGGACCGCCATGTGGGGACTTCGGTGGCGGCTCCGTCCACAAAGTCCGGGTACGTTGCTTCTCGGACCGACAAAGGAATGTCGGGTCCATAGAAGTACGTCCGCTGCCATTTTTTGCATGACTCGTGGCCGACGATGTCGGGGAACCGCCGGCCAGGACGGATCTTGAAGCTTATGGTGCCGCAGTTTCTAAGCTCCTCCTTGCTATGTCCGGCTTCACGTTTGACAGTGAAGAAGTACACAAACAAATATAACCTAGGCCTAATCCCTAGGTAACCCTCATAAAGTGCCGCGAAGTTGCTAAGCACTAGGATACTATTGGGGGAAAGGTTATGGGGTTGGACCTTGAAGTGATTCAAGATGGATAGGAAGAAGTGGGAGATGGGCAGAGAAACGCCGCGTACCAATTACGCCTTGAGGTATACTTTCTCTCCGGCTTGGGGAGAGGGGGTCACCTCGCCGGCTGGCGTCGCCTGCCAGGCGAGCCCCTCCATCGCAGGGAGGTAACCCTCAGCGACCATCTCTTGGAGGTTGCGGCCGGTGATGTCCAAGCCGCGCCAGTCGCCTTTGTGCGAGTCTGGCTCTTCTTCCAGGGGCTCTAGCGCTGCCAGGTTATAGTTGCCGCTGGTGGTTTCTATCACCGCCGTTGCGGGGATGACCAGGCCCTCTGGGGGCACGGCGACGGAGCTCGCCGGCTTCGCCGCGGCTTCGCTCGACGCCGCCATTGATGGGGATGAGCTGCTGCTAGCCATGGAGGAGGAAGAGGACACGACTGGTGCAGGCAAGAGGCTAGGGTTTCTCGAGGTTTTTGCGGAGAGCTCGAGGAGGCGTGCGGCTGGAGGAAGAAGATGATGACGCAGGAGAATGGGGTGAAAAAGTGGCAAGTGTCCCACGACCGCTATTTATCTTACTCTGCGTCAAGATTCATGCGGCTAATCGGACGGTTGCCGCGTAGACGACGTGTTCGTGAACGTGCGCGGTAATTTCGCCATGTCTCCAACTGTCGCTGCCAACGGTTCGTATCGCTCGCACGGGAAAATCGGATATAATTACGTTCTCTGCATCTATGAGTTACGAGACGTCGCTGACCTACAGCCTACGTCGTCATAACTGACATGGTAGATGAGCCGCCCCATCGAAGATTCCGGCATGGACGGATTTAATCCGACAACAGGAGCGTACGATGGAAGATTCATCCTTTCTCCGACTTACTCATAGAAGACGGAGAAAACCTTTGCAGGGTTCTTTGGGAGGACTACAAGATGTTGCTTGACAATTTGCTGACATCCATCTAGACGGAGCATTCCACGGGAAGAGGCAAGACGGCGCAAGATCTCGGAGTTCTCCGGGGGCTAGTGTTGGGGATATGCTATATGGGTATCCTCATAACATGTCTCTTATCCGACTATCCCTGGTGGCCCATAGTCGGTAGCATGGCCTATGGCCTGCTGGGCGGCCCAGTTAGATGGATCCAGAAGGGAGGCCCATGCCGGATAAAGGAAGGCTACGGTGGATTCACCAGCGTACCCGGAGCCTTGGAGTGCAAGATACACAAGACTAGTAATAGACGGTGTAGAACTCTGTAACCTGTCCGGCTAGGACTTTTCTGAAGGGAATATGCCCGAGAGGCAATAATAAAGTGGTTATTATCATATTCCTTGTTTATGATAAATGTTTATTTTGCATGCTATAATTGTATTAATACGGGAACGTTAATACATGTGTGTTTAATAAACAAACAGAAAGTTCCTAGTTATGCCTCTCTCATAAACTAGCTCGTTGATTAACAAGATGATCAAGGTTTCCTGATCATGGACATTGGATGTTGTTAATAACGGGGTCACAACATTAGTGTAATGGTGTGATGAACATTCATCCGAAGTATAGCATTACGATCAAAGTCATTGAGTTTATATTGCTATAACAACTTACGAAGTGATCCTAATCCTTAGACCATGAGATCATGTCAATCACTAACACCGGAAGAGTTTCTTGATAACATCAAACGTCACACCGTAATAGGGTGATTATAAAGATGGATTCAGAACTAATAAAGTGTTATGTTGAGGCTCATGGATCGAGAGTGGAATTTGTTCATCCCGATGACGGATAGATATACTCTGGGCCCTCTCGGTGATATCACATTGATTAGCTTGCAAGCAAGTGATTTGATCACTAGAATGTTATATCACGGGAACGAGAAAAGAGTGCATGTCAGTAACGATATCAAACTAGGTATAGAGATACCGTGATGAAAAAGAGTTTTCATCAGGAGACGATGAAGATGCTTGCATTTGCAAGAAATTAAGTGGGAGCGCTAAGACATATTTCTAATACATTATGTGGAGGACATCTTGTTGATTAGAAATGATGTATATTTTATTGACAAAGGTTAAGAATTTCATTTCGATGAAATACTTAGGCAAAACCCGAATATTTAGCGTGAATGTCTATAGTGGATAGACTGTAACACCAATATGGTTGTGCCAAACGTACATATATGAGATATTGAAGGAGTTCAATATAGAATCAACAAGAAACGGTTCTTGTCACATGGAAAGGAATTGAATCAAGATTCAAGCGTATAGACACTTGATAAGTGAAACAAGATTCAAGTGCTTTGACACTTGATGAGTAAAATCACAAGAATGTCTTGATCAATCATACCATGATATGTACACATCCAGATATGTCCTATGCTCTAAGTGTTATGAGCATATACCAGAATGAATCATAAAATGATCATTGGACGATAGTGAGGATATTCTTATGATCTTTTGGAAGAACTAAGAATATATTTGTGTAGAGGTGACAAACAATTACAAATAGTTCATTGTAAGACGTTACATTGATACTAGTTTTGTCACAATATACAAATTAAGTTTATCTCAATTTAAACTATGGGTGGCACAATGTAATGGAAAGGAGATTCCATGATGGATTTGGATGAAATCCATAGTTAAGACATTGTGACGAATACTACAACAAAAAGGCTAAGTATATGACTGCTATAGTAGCAGCAAAGGAGGGAATTTGTGTCAAGAAGTTTGTTATCAAACTAAGGTGTGGTTCGCAACGGGCTAACACTAAAGATATATTGTATGACAATAGTATCGACATGATTTAACCCCAAGGAACTAAAGGTCTCACCGAAAGACCAAATTTATACAATGCCATCTCATTGGAGAATGAGTGATGCGTGAAGATGCAAAGACATGCAAATACACACGGACTTGAAGCGTCAGATCCGTAGATTATGTTAACCACTTGCAATTGCGTATATGGAACACCAGAAAGCCATAGGTGTTCAATACGCAGAGTTTTCAAACTAGATTATTGTCTCTAGTGCAAGTGGGAGACTGAAGGGAATATGCCCGAGAGGCAATAATAAAGTGGTTATTATCATATTCCTTGTTTATGATAAATGTTTATTTTGCATGCTATAATTGTATTAATACAGGAACGTTAATACATGTGTGTTTAATAAACACACAGAAAGTTCCTAGTTATGCCTCTCATAAACTAGCTCGTTGATTAACAAGATGATCAAGGTTTCCTGATCATGGACATTGGATGTTGTTAATAACGGGGTCACAACATTAGTGTAATGGTGTGATGAACATTCATCCGAAGTATAGCATTACGATCAAAGTCATTGAGTTTATATTGCTATAACAACTTACGAAGTGATCCTAATCCTTAGACCATGAGATCATGTCAATCACTAACACCGGAAGAGTTTCTTGATAACATCAAACGTCACACCGTAACAGGGTGATTATAAAGATGGATTCAGAACTAATAAAGTGTTATGTTGAGGCTCATGGATCGAGAGTGGAATTTGTTCATCCCGATGACGGATAGATATACTCTGGGCCCTCTCGGTGATATCACATTGATTAGCTTGCAAGCAAGTGATTTGATCACTAGAATGTTATATCACGGGAACGAGAAAAGAGTGCATGTCAGTAACGATATCAAACTATGTATGGAGATACCGATGATCGAATCTCGGACATGTAATATATCGCGAAACAAAGGGATTAAGATACTAGCGTAAAAGGTTCCGACGATCACAAGAAAGTCATCGTTGAATGTGTGGGAGTCAGTATGGGTCTCCAGATCCCGCTTCTGATTATTGATCCGAGAGGGGTCTCGATCATGTCCGCATTATTCGCGAACCGTAGGGTGACACACTTAAGAGACACCGACATCCATTTGGAACAAAAGTTTCATGCCGAAAAGAATAACAAGCGCAGGAATTTATTTCACTAGATACCGAAACGGGTTTTCGGGTGAAATTGCAGAAAGTGTTTTTGCATGTGAAATGAAATACTAGCAAGGGGTTATATGTGAATGTTTGTCATTAAAGTAATTGACAAAATTCTGAATAAATAAAAGGAGTTTTATTTAATGAGAGTTTGCATTAAATTTGGTGGAAATTTAATGGGAATTTGAGTGGGTTTTTGAGTGGAGGGAATTGAAAGGCTTTTGTGTGAGTGGAGTGTCCACCCACATGAATGAAAGGAGGGGAGGGGGCAGCCCCATGGCTGGGTTCATGGCCCCTTGGGTGCCCCCCTCTCCCTATAAAAGGAGCCCCCCTCCCTCTCTCTCTCACTTACACCTCCTCGTGAAGGATCTCTCTCCCCCTCTAGAATTTATCCCCCATGGTCTCGGACTAGCGAGATACATGTTCCCGGTGGCTATTCGGCAAGAAAAATTGTTGTGCTTCCGCTGCATCGCTGGAGAGAGGAGGCGGAGGTTGCTCGGTGCCTCGAACGTGTGTGCGAGCACGGATGCGCTGGTGTTTTGCGGCGCTAGGACTTCCTCTCGATCTTGAGATCGGCAAGAGATCGTCTACATCAACCACGAGTTTGGACTCGTTAAGCTTTGTCAGTCTTCAAGGGTATGTTCTCTACGGATATACATCATCCCGTTGTTTGTATCTAGTAGATAGATCTTGGTACATAGTTGTTCCCATCGTAGGAAAAATTTTGTTTTCTATGCTGCGAACCCTACAGTGGTATCAGAGCCGGATCTATGCGTAGATGCTTTGCACGGGTAGTACACATATGAGTATGTGGGCGATGATGATCATTTTATTGCTTCTTAGTTGTACTTTGGATATTGGTGGCATAGTGGGATGAAGCGGCCCGGACAAACTTTACATGTTCTCGCACATGAGACCTGTTCCACGCTTGACATGCAACTAGTTTTGCATAAGTGGATAGCGGGTGTCTGTCTCTCCTACTATAGTCAATATCTAATTTGCAACGAGTTGTCAACAATTTGGTTATCCTCGTTGTGGTTCATGTTCGTAGGTAAGAACGGTTCTATCTTCGAAAGCCCTAAGCCACGTAAAATTTGCAATGGATAAATTAGAGGCGTCTAGTTTAGATTGTTGCTGGGCTAGTGTTATGATATGGTGATGTTGTAAGTAGAAGTATGAGATGATACTCTTACAACATACATAACGTGTAAACTCCATAGACCTTGGATTTACACATAAAGGTATGATAGTGATCATACCACGGTGCACATGATAGAGATCATATGCGAGAACCATATCATTCCACTAATAAACATGTGATGTTTGATAGCATCTTATATTGCTTGTTTGGTGTTTTATTAGCATAATAAGATGATCCCTCATTTAGATATCAAGATAAAAATGTGTTCTTCCTTAAGTATGCACCGACAATGTTTCGTCGCTTCAAGACATCACGTGATGATCGGGTGTACTTGAATCCACGAGCATATCTCGGGTGTAAGACAGTTACACACGTGAATACTAAGGTTCTTACTTGGCGAGCCTAGCATGTACAGACATGGCCTCGGAACACGGACCGAAAGGTTAAGCATGAGTCATATGTTTTGATATGATGACCATATGGATGCTCGCCTTTGAAGCTACGCCGACTCACGTGATGATCGGACTTGGTGTAGTGGATTTGGTTCATGTAATCACCAAAAAGACACGAGGGATGTCGTTTTTGAGTGGGAGTTCATTTCTAATTTGGATTATTAGAACTCAATTTATCATAAATTAAATCAAAGTGAATTGGCATAATTTGTTGTAGTCATTGGCATTCGTTCACCACCTTATGCATAGTTGTAATTGAAATAATAGAACTATAGAATTCTGGATATTTACTTTACGAACTGGTATCGTATTGTGTTGAGTGTCAATCAAAGTTTAAAGTCCTATTGCAAACTTTCAGCAAACTCTATTTACTCCGTGAAATTTAATAATTGGTATTAAATCGAGAGTAACAATTCCAGTGTTAGTATCTTAAGTATCATGTTTGCCTCCACGATTCTTGATTGTTTTAATATCAAGTTTATCTAGGAGCTGAAAGAATTGTTTCAGAAACCATCATGTGTGGCAGATATAACGATATCTGAAACAATGTTTTGGTTGCAATATGATAGAGTATAATATATGTTCTCATATTGGATGAGAATTTATGAAGGTTGGAGATGCTAGACATCCTAATCATCCAAAAGGGTTTTGGAAAGTAATGTTATACTCACGATTCTCCTTTATAAGCTAAATTGGCTTGATCATGAAAGTCGTCATGATAAGGATGAATAGAAGATGTATGTAAAGTGTTTACTACACTAAAAGATTACTAAAGAATGGATTTTGAAAGAATACCGATCATTTTGATGATGGTGATCTACTTCAAAGTGCAAGTCCAAAGGTATTATTATTTGAATATACACGCTTTGGACTATGTGTCATGTATATGGCGCCACTTTTTGATGTTGATAGATTCTTTTAAAAGGAAAAGGAAATGCTGAAATAGAATATATAAAATATATTTGGCAGAAAAGAAAAGATTGGAAATATCCAATTTAGGTATATGGATGATATACATGTTATGGTTGTATTCTTTGCTTGTTAAACAATGTGGTTCTTGGGTATTGGATACCGAATTGGTTGGTATGAAATTTCATACGGAATGATGCAATTCATGAACCACAATGGCCTAAGTAACTAGCAAGAGAATATGTGATGATGTTCATCGAAAACAAACAAACCGTTGTTTGTATTTCTCGTTGACATCAAAGCTTGACTTCAAGATTTGTTTTAATAATTGTTATTTGAATCAGGTATTATAAGAACAAAGGTTGTTCAAATAATTACCGTATTCCATATAAGATGGATGATTTACAAATCTAGTTGGAGAAATCACATCCATAAAACCTAATGCTAAAATGTCGCAAGACAAATGATTGAAAGATCACTTACGAAGTGACATCGCCGTTTAAATTATATTGGAAAGAAAACATGAAGAATCTCCATTTTCATGGATTTTTGGAGTCTTTGATTTGACCAAGTGACGCTTGTGAGACTTTCCTCGGGATAATTAAAACTTCGTTCAAAGGCCAAAGAAGAACGAACGACTAAAATATTGGAATTTATACATATCGATGTATGTATTCCATTATGTGTAGTCGTAAGCGATGGGTTTCAACTTCATATACTTTCTCCGGAAATTGAGTGAATAATTCACTTAATGAGAAAGAAGTGTGAAATATTTGAAAATGTTCAAAGACTTTCAAGATGAAGTGAAAATCATTGTGACAAGAAAAAATAAATGAATTATGATTTTATCATAAAAGGGATTTATTTGAGTTACAATTTTAGCAAAACACCTAGATTTACATCTCCTGAAACACCATAGGAATATGGAATGTTTTGAGATTTGTAAGGAAACCTTGTTTGACATGGTTAGATCAAAGGTGTTATTTATAAAACTGCCATTATGTTTTAAAAGATTAAAGCTTTAGAGACTACCGCTTTTACACTTAAAAGAGCTCCATCTTGATCCGGTGAAATGACACCATGGAAGTTATGGTTTGGGGTAAAACCCAAGTTCTCATCTCTTAAATTTTGGTATGCTAAACATAAGTAAGATGTTTACAACCGAAGTCGGATGAGCATGTCTTTGTAGGTTATTTCGAATAACAATTGGTTATTCCTCCATAAACACCAAGGACAAAAGGGTTTGTCGCTTGAAACGTGAAGTTTCTTGAAAAAGGAATTTTTTCGTAAAAGTTAAGTGGGAGGACAATAGAACTTTGATAAGGTTAACGAACCTTAAATATGCTGAGTTGCGCAGCGCCGGAAAATGTTCCGGAGGAAGCCAGAATGCTCATGGATTACGTGCCTCAAATGTTGTGGTCACAGAGATCTAAGTTCCTATTGAATCAAGTCGGTCGAATAAACAATCAAATACTAAGATTTGAGAGTAAATCATTATTGTTTGACAATGATGAACCGACTATATGCAAAGAAGCGATGATGGGCCCTGACTCCGTCAAATGGCTTGAAGCCATAAAATCCGTGATAGTTCCATACACGAGAAATCAAGTTTTGAACTTGGAAGACCCTCCGGAAAGGTGTAAAAACCTATCGGTCGTATTTGGATCTATAAAGAAACAGACATGGATGTTTCACATCTATGAAATAGTCAACATGTCGTAAAATATTTTACGACAATGTTCAAGGAGTTGACTATGACAAGATTTGATCTTTCATAGCGATATTTAGTCTGGACGTATTAAAGTAGCAACCACTACATATAATTTGGTATATGGTAGATGAATAAACAAAACAAAGTTCTTCTAATAGAATGGTTACCTAGGACGTGTACATGACACGATCCAAAGGGTTTTGTTAATTCAAAGGATGCTAAAAAGGGCATGCAAACTTCAATGGTTGAAGTAAGCATCGCGAAGTTGGAATCTTCACCGTGATGAAAAAGAGTTTTCATCAGGAGACGATGAAGATGCTTGCATTTGCAAGAAATTAAGTGGGAGCGCTAAGACATATTTCTAATACATTATGTGGAGGACATCTTGTTGATTAGAAATGATGTATATTTTATTAACAAAGGTTAAGAATTTCATTTCGATGAAATACTTAGGCAAAACCCGAATATTTAGCGTGAATGTCTATAGTGGATAGACTGTAACACCAATATGGTTGTGCCAAACGTACATATATGAGATATTGAAGGAGTTCAATATAGAATCAACAAGAAACGGTTCTTGTCACATGGAAAGGAATTGAATCAAGATTCAAGTGTATAGACACTTGATAAGTGAAACAAGATTCAAGTTCTTTGACACTTGATGAGTAAAATCACAAGAATGTCTTGATCAATCATACCATGATATGTACACATCCAGATATGTCCTATGCTCTAAGTGTTATGAGCATATACCAGAATGAATCATAAAATGATCATTGGACGATAGTGAGGATATTCTTATGATCTTTTGGAAGAACTAAGAATATATTTGTGTAGAGGTGACAAACAATTACAAATAGTTCATTGTAAGACGTTACATTGATACTAGTTTTGTCACAATATAAAAATTAAGTTTATCTCAATTTAAACTATGGGTGGCACAATGTAATGGAAAGGAGATTCCATGATGGATTTGGATGAAATCCATAGTTAAGACATTGTGACGAATACTACAACAAAAAGGCTAAGTATATGACTGCTATAGTAGCAGCAAAGGAGGGAATTTGTGTCAAGAAGTTTGTTATCAAACTAAGGTGTGGTTCGCAACGGGCTAACACTAAAGATATATTGTATGACAATAGTATCGACATGATTTAACCCCAAGGAACTAAAGGTCTCACCGAAAGACCAAATTTATACAATGCCATCTCATTGGAGAATGAGTGATGCGTGAAGACGCAAAGACATGCAAATACACACGGACCTGAAGCGTCAGATCCGTAGATTATGTTAACCACTTGCAATTGCGTATATGGAACACAAGAAAGCCATAGGTGTTCAATACGCAGAGTTTTCAAACTAGATTATTGTCTCTAGTGCAAGTGGGAGACTGAAGGGAATATGCCCGAGAGGCAATAATAAAGTGGTTATTATCATATTCCTTGTTTATGATAAATGTTTATTTTGCATGCTATAATTGTATTAATACGGGAACGTTAATACATGTGTGTTTAATAAACACACAGAAAGTTCCTAGTTATGCCTCTCTCATAAACTAGCTCGTTGATTAACAAGATGATCAAGGTTTCCTGATCATGGACATTGGATGTTGTTAATAACGGGGTCACAACATTAGTGTAATGGTGTGATGAACATTCATCCGAAGTATAGCATTACGATCAAAGTCATTGAGTTTATATTGCTATAACAACTTACGAAGTGATCCTAATCCTTAGACCATGAGATCATGTCAATCACTAACACCGGAAGAGTTTCTTGATAACATCAAACGTCACACCGTAACAGGGTGATTATAAAGATGGATTCAGAACTAATAAAGTGTTATGTTGAGGCTCATGGATCGAGAGTGGAATTTGTTCATCCCGATGACGGATAGATATACTCTGGGCCCTCTCGGTGATATCACATTGATTAGCTTGCAAGCAAGTGATTTGATCACTAGAATGTTATATCACGGGAACGAGAAAAGAGTGCATGTCAGTAACGATATCAAACTAGGTATGGAGATACCGATGATCGAATCTCGGACATGTAATATATCGCGAAACAAAGGGATTAAGATACTAGCGTAAAAGGTTCCGATGATCACAAGAAAGTCATCGTTGAATGTGTGGGAGTCAGTATGGGTCTCCAGATCCCGCTTCTGATTATTGATCCGAGAGGGGTCTCGATCATGTCCGCATTATTCGCAAACCGTAGGGTGAAACACTTAAGAGACACCGACATCCATTTGGAACAAAAGTTTCATGCCGAAAAGAATAACAAGCGCAGGAATTTATTTCACTAGATACCGAAACGGGTTTTCGGGTGAAATTACAGAAAGTGTTTCTACATGTGAAATGAAATACTAGCAAGGGGTTATATGTGAATGTTTGTCATTAAAGTAATTGACAAAATTCTGAATAAATAAAAGGAGTTTTATTTAATGAGAGTTTGCATTAAATTTGGTGGAAATTTAATGGGAATTTGAGTGGGTTTTTGAGTGGAGGGAATTGAAAGGCTTTTGTGTGAGTGGAGTGTCCACCCACATGAATGAAAGGAGGGGAGGGGGCAGCCCCATGGCTGGGTGCATGGCCCCTTGGGTGCCCCCCTCTCCCTATAAAAGGAGCCCCCTCCCTCTCTCTCTCACTTACACCTCCTCGTGAAGGATCTCTCTCCCCCTCTAGAATTTATCCCCCATGGTCTCGGACTAGCGAGATACATGTTCCCGGTGGATATTCGGCAAGAAAAAGAGTTGTTCTTCCGCTGCATCGCTGGAGCGAGGAGGCAGAGGTTGCTCGGTGCCTCGAACGTGTGTGCGAGCACGGATGCGCTGCTGTTTTGCGGCGCTAGGACTTCCTCTCGATCTTGAGATCGGCAAGAGATCGTCTACATCAACCACGAGTTTGGACTCGTTAAGCTTTGTCGGTCTTCAAGGGTATGTTCTCTACGGATATACATCCTCCCGTTGTTTGTATCTAGTAGATAGATCTTGGTACATAGTTGTTCCCATCGTAGGAAAAATTTTGTTTTCTATGCTGCGAACCCTACATTTTCCCTATAACCCTAGAACCTGGCGACTATATAAGTCGGGCCTATGGGAGCCTTTGGGGCACGATAACTTAGACTTTCTAGTCACCTCGCACAGCGAACCTATCTCTGTAACTCGGCGTATTGCCATTATAGTGATTTATAGCAGGAGTAGGATTCCGCCACCGTTGTGGGATCTGAACCTGGGTAAGCTGTGTTACCTCGTACCCGTCAACCTTCCGCCTTACCCCACGTCTCTAAACACGCACTGTGAGTACCCCTCCATGGCGTACTCGTCGGCAATACCACGACAATAATCTCAGATTATATGAAACTTGCGGTTGCTATGCTTGGTCTTTGGATGATATCTTGGTTCCTTAGCGAGTGCTATGGCGCTAGTGTTGTCACACAATATCTCTAGTGGGTCCAATGCACTTGGAACCACGCCAAGCTCAGTGATGAAGTTCCTGATCCAAACTCCTTCACTTGACGCTTCTGCAGCAGCCATGTATTCCGCTTCTACTATAGATCCCGCGATCACGCTTTGATTGCAGCTTCTCCAGCTCACAGCTCCTCCATTCAAAATATAAATGTATCATGTCTGAGATTTAGAATCATCCTTGTTGGTGTCGAAACTAGCGTCGACGTAACCCTTTACGACGAGCTGTTCATCACCTCCATAGACTAATAACATTTCTTTAGTCCTATTTAGGTACTTTAGGATGTTCTTCACGGCTGTCTAGTGTTCCACTCCTGGATCACTTTGGTATCTGCTCGTCAAACTAAGAGCATTGGACACATCCGGTCTAGTACACAGCATGGCATACATGATAGAACCTATGGCCGAGGCATAAGGCACTTTTCTCATAGCTTCTCTATCATTTACCGTAGCTGGACACTGAGCCTTGCTCAATATCTTACCTGACAACATAGGCACTGAACCTTTATTTGCCTTATACATTCTGAACCTTTTCAGAACTTTGTCTAGGTATGTACTCTGGCTTAAAGCTATCAGGCGTCTTTGTCTATCTCTATAGATTTTGATGTCCAATATATAAGCAGCTTCACCTAGGTCTTTCATTGAAAAACATTTGTTCAAATAACTCTTCACATCGTTAAGCATGTTAATGTCATTTCCAATAATCACTATGTCATCCACATATAGTACCAGAAATGTCACTGAGCTCCCACTCACTTTCTTGTAGATACAAGCTTCGTAGAAATTTGGAACAAATCCAAAGACCTTGATCACTTGATCAAAACGAAGGTTCCAACTCCGAGATGCTTGCTTCGGTCCTTAAATGGAACGCTGAAGTTTGTACACTTTATCAGCATCCTTAGGATCGACAAAACCTTCGGGTTGCATCATATACAACTCTTCATCAATGTTGCCATTGAGGAAAGCAGTCTTGACATCCATCTGCCATATTTCATAATCATGAAACGCAGCAATTGCTAATAAAATCTGAATGGACTTAAACATCGCTACGGGAGAGAAAGTCTCATCGTAGTCAACACCTTGAACTTGTCGAAAACCTTTCACGACAAGTCGTGCTTTATAGACGGTAACATTACCATCCGCGTCCGTTTTCTTCTTGAAGATCCATTTGCACTCAACGGCTTTTCAGTCGCTAGGAGGGTCCACCAAAGTCCATACTTGGTTTTCGCTCATGGATCCCAATTCGGATTTCATGGCCTCTAGCCATTTCTCAGAGTCTGGGCTCATCATCGCTTCCTCATAGTTCGCAGGTTCACTATCGTCTACTAACAAGACAGTTAAGACAGGGTTGCCTTTCCACTCAGGAGAGGCACGCGACCTTGTCGACCTACGACGTTCAGTAGCAGCATCGTCCGAAGCTTCATGATCTTTGTCATTAGCTTCCTCTATTGTTGGTGCAGGCGGCACTGGAACAATTTCAGGTGCTGCGCTATTCTCCAACTCAAGAGAAGGTTCAACAAACTCGTCTAGCTCTACTTTCCTCCCACTCACTTCTTTCGAGATAAACTCCTTCTCAAGAAAGGAACCGTTCTTTGCGACAAACACTTTGCCTTCGGTTCTGTGATAGAAGGTATACCCAATAGTTCCCTTAGGGTATCCTATGAAGACGCATTTCTCCGCTTTGGGTTCGAGCTTGTCCGGCATCAACTTCTTGACGTAAGCTTCGCATCCCCAAACTTTAAGAAACGACAACTTAGGTTTAGCACCAAACCACAGTTCATACGGTGTCGTCTCAACGGATTTAGATGGTGCCCTATTTAAAGTGAATGCAGCGGTTTCTAATGCATAACCCCAAAATGATAACGGAAAATCAGTAAGAGACATCATCGATCGGACCATATCTAATAGGGTTCGATTCCGGCGTTCAGACACACAATTGCGCTGTGGTGTTCTGGGTGGCGTGAGTTGCGAAACGATTCCGCTTGCTTTAAGATGCGTGAGAAAATCATAACTCAAATATTCACCTCCACGATCGGATCGTAGAAACTTAATCTTTCTGTTACGATGGTTCTCCACTTCATTCTGAAATTCCTTGAACTTTTCAAACGTTTCAGATTTATGTTTCATCAAATAGATATACCCATATCTACTTAAGTCATCGGTAAAAGTGAGAAAATAGCGATATCCACCATGCGTCGAAACACTCATCGGTCCGCATACATCGATATGTATGATTTCCAACAAGTCCGTTGCTCTCTCCATCATTCCGGAGAACGGGGTTTTGATCATCTTACCCATGAGGCATGGTTCGCATGTGTCAAATGATTCAAAATCAAGAGACTCCAAAAGTCCATCAGAATGGAGTTTCTTCATGCGTTTTACACCAATATGACCTAGACTACAGTGCCACAAATAAGTAGTATTATCACTATCTACTTTGCATATCTTAGCCTCAATGTTATGGATGTGTGTTTCATCCCTTTCGAGATTCAGAAGAAATAAACCATTCACAGAAGGTGCATGACCATAAAAGATGTTACTCATATAAATAGAACAACCATTATTCTCCGATTAAATGAATAACCGTCTTGCAATAAACACAATCCAGATATGATGTTCATGCTCAACGCAGGCACATAATAACATTTATTAAGGTTTAAAACTAATCCCGAAGGTAAAACTAAGGAGAGCGTGCCGACGGCCATCACAACAACTCTTGATCCGTTGCCAACACACATCGTCACCTCATCCCCCGCAAGCCGCCATCTATTTCGTAGCTCCTGTTTCGAGTTACAAATATTAGCAACTGAACCAGTATCAAATACCCAGGAACTACAACGAGGGCTAGTAAGGAAAACATCAATAACATGTATATCAAATATACCTTTGATGGTGCCAGCCTTCTTGTCCGCTAAGTACTTCGGACAGTTGCGCTTCCAGTGACCCTTGTACTTGTGTAGGGGTCCCAACCTAATAAGGTAGAGTCCTCCTGTGTTTTACAATGCTAGTCCCTGGATCAATAGCTAGCATCCACAGTTAAGATGTAATATCAAGAAACAAAGGTCATAATATAAATTTATAACCAGGAATAACATAATTTTATTACATCTTTCATAGCTCATATGGCTATTACATTACATTGCAGTGGAATAACAATAATCATGGGGTCCTTCATCTTCAAAGTGCCACAGGCAGATGTTGGTTGTAGACTTTGTAATCCTAATCAAACAATCTTCACTAAAATCAATCAAACCTGCAACATACAAGTTACAGCCACAAAGGGTCAATACATTTGAATTGTATTGGCAAGTGCTACTATATTTGTATAGTGGAGTCTATCATCTATATGCATTTGGCTAAGTGGAGTTGAGGCTTGCATTGCTCAAAATAGATTTTTCCTTAACATTTGAAAATACTAAGTTTTTGCTTGACTAAATCATTTTCCTCAATCAAAGATTTCAAGATCCTTGTACCAAGCCATCTCTCCATCAATGATTGAAGAATTCAAACAACCCTTGTTCAAACCACAAGTTTTAATTTAGAAATTTGAATGATGAGATTCTTGATTGCTTCCATGTCTTGATGCTCAAATTGTCCTTTACCAGGGACATGGCTAAGTACTTAGATTTTACACTCTGCAGAGGTGGTGCACTTTCCCCACAAGACTTGGTTTCCCAAGACAAGATCTTTCAAAAGCTTTCCCTTAGACCTAAAATGGACGCGCTCCAACCTATCAAACACTACCACCCACTGTCCATATGGCTAAGTTCCTGCAACCTATATGATCATGGCAGAGCCCATATTGCCAAGTGGTTGCACTTGAAGCTTCTCAACATTTGACATCTCAAATCCCTTTGTTCCTGGGTGGCATACCACAAGTGAGATACACAATCCAAGCCCATGGCATTGTGAACCACTCAACCATTCTCCACCAAGCAAGCCCATTCCACCCAGGTGATTCATTAACTTAGTTGTTTTATTAGACAAAATCACAAGTCCTTAGACTTAGAATATTTTTCCATAGTGTGAATATATTTTCCACCCATGTTTTACATTAGCTAGGCTAAGCTTGGTAGTAGTAGGAATCTCTAACTTAGGAAAATCCTACTAAGGATTCATCTACTAGGTTTTCTTATAGCAAGGTATATACTTAGCAAAATCCATGCAAGTTTTACTTAGCAAAATCACTAATGCATAGTGAAAATATTTGGGATAGAAAGTATGAAGCATCACTTGCCTTTTTGGTAGGGAATGGTGGTTCACTCCTTGATCTTGCTAGTCTCACACTTCACTACAAATCAATCAAGCAAACACAAATTCAATTCACATTCCAAACCAAAGTCAAACAAACAAATCTTCACACACACAAAGTAATGGAATCTAAGTCATGCATGCACAAGATAGTTTTATTTTGCAAAGGGGTCTCTATGGGGTTTCTAAACTTTGTAAGATCCAAATTGGTCATTTACCAAAGTGGCAAAGTCATTAGCAAGAGGGTTTTGTCCAAAAACTATTTTAAATCCATTTATCATTTCATGTGGTGAAAAATGTTTTTATTAAGGAAAAACTCTTAAGTTGTTCACCAAATGAGTTGCTATTGCAAAGCTTGGTGTTTTTGGGTCAGTAGGTTTGGTCCAAAACATTTCCTTGAAGTTTTCTTTTCATAAACATTTTTATAACAAAAACCATTCTTTTTATTTGTCTAGAAAATGACTAAGTCAAGTATTCTAACCTAAATCTTACAAAAATCATTTCTAACACCAAGGGTTGGTTCCTAGGGTCAGTAAGGTCACAACAATCCATTTTGCAAAAGTTTTAATCCAAAAATCATTTTTAAACAATTTTTATACTCTAAACAAGCATACATAAGTTTCTGCAAATTCAAACAAGCTAGCAGATACTATTTTCTAAACTAAGGGCAGGGTTGGCTAGGTCTTGCCTTGCTGATTCCAACGACATCAAATTTGTAATTTTTGGACGTGTGGATCCAAAGATACAAGGGTTTGAAGTTTGCAAAAGTTTCTGTTTTCAAAACTGTTTTTAAACCTAATAGGCGACACGCGGCGTGTTCTTACTGGTCGATACCGGTTCGGCCGGATCGGCTCTGTGGAACGTTAGATTAAGTTAGATTGCACGGCACAGATCCATCCTTACCCCTTCGGTTAGTCATTCTATCCAAGTCGGTGGATCTGCATCCTACGGTTCCTATCGCTTGGCCAAAAAGCAGCGGCGCTGGCGGCGGCGTCTGGTGGCGGAGCGGTCGGTCGACGACGGAGGCGACGCTACAGGAGGTGAGGGAGAAGGAGGGGTTGCTCACCGGGCTCAGGGGTCACGGCGTTGCTCGAGGAAGTGTTGGTCGGACGAGGGGCGCTCGGGTTCTACGGCAATTCCTCACCGGAGTTCGTGGCGGCGTCGGGAGCTTCTGCCTGACAACGGGGATGGGGCTGCTGTCCACCAGAGGGCAAGAAACCGATGTGGTTAGATGCGCAAGGACACAGCGAATGTGCGTGCGTGAATGAGAAGGCGCGGGGTGGTCAGATACTACCTGTGGGCTTCGCCGGAGATGAAGCAGACGGTGGCGACGGTGGTCGTTGTCGAAGGCGAGGTTACAGGATACCCGCGGTCGAGTTTGATGCACTAGCAGATGCGCCTGAGAGTGGGGAAGCTGTGAGCTTGGTCGGGGAGGCTAGGGAAGGTGTGGCTTGGCCGGAATCGACAGAGGAAGCTCGTCGGACCGAGGGTGGTGTGGTGAGAAATGGAGCAGCCTGGGGGCGAGTCGAGGCGTGGTGACAGAGGGGAACGGAGGGGAAGGCACTGGCGCTTAAGTACGCACGGTCAGAGGCGAGATTAACGCAGCCATTATGAGGATTTAAGCGTGCGGATTAACGACAGGGAACGGCAGCGCGGTTTGGGGAGAAGGGGTCGCGCGGTGAGGACGATGAACAGTAGCGGTGGGTCTACCTATCAGTGGGAAAACGAAATGAGGGAAGGGTCCACTGGTCATACACTGCACGGGTCAGAAACGAGGTGCGAATCGTTTTCTGCGGGGAAAGGAGCTGGGCTGGTTGGTGGGCTTATTGGGCTGCCTGGGCTGGGTTGGCCAAACTCCATTTTTTTTTTATTCTGTAACTTTTTCCTTTTCTTTTTCTGATTTCTGTTTTGAATTTCAAACAAACAATTCACAGTCAAATCTATTCAAACAACCAACAAACTTTGTAGCTATGAATTTGGTTCTGTTTATCATCATAATTCACATTCTAAAAAAAATATTATTTTAAATATTTTTAGGTTCCATTTATTAATTAAATAAATGGATCATTAGTTATTTAATAGAATAGGGTTTGTTTTAATCAATATAATCTTCATTTAAAATCCAAATATTTTCAAAACCAATTCAGTAGGTTTTATTTGAAAATAAAGAATATTTGGAAAGCTTGTTTAAAATAAAATAACCTTTTATTTATGGTCCATTTACAATTAAATAAGTGGGTCCCAGTTATTAAATCAAATAGGATTTGTTTAATTGAGATAATTATTTTAAAATCTAAAATAAAGCCAAAACACTTTAGTAGGTTTTTATTAGAGAATATAAAATACTTGGAAAACCTATTTAAAATAATTTAATAAGTTTTGATGTTTTAATTAAAATGGTAAAGCCTTTTATTAAATAAAGTTGGATATTAATTCCTTATTATTTTATTTAAGCAATCCTTTATTATTTTTAAATAAACCTTTGCTAAACATAAAATGTTTTAATTCCCAAAGCTTGGCCAAGGTTTAATTTGGCTTTATAAAATATTCTTTATTTATAAAACATCTATTTCATTTGAAAATAAATCTTTTCATTTAATTGTTTCAAAATAGTATTTCCAAATGTTTTATTTTTCCTTTTTATTAAATGTTTATCTTTTTAAATCCCTTTAGGTTTTTATTTAAATCAAATGGGTTTGAAGTTCCAATTGCATTCAAAAGTTTCTTCTGGCTCTGAAAATCAAACAAAGTTTTATTTTATTCATATATTTTCACATTACAAGATTTGGAAAATCTTGGGATGTGACAACTTGCAATAGAAGCACTTAGTGTCTGGCTTAGGTCCAGACTTGAGCTTCTTCTCAGCAGGGGCAACGCGCTTGCCGCCGCCTTTCTTGAAGGGCTTCTTTGCACCCTTACCTTTCTTGAAGGTGGGGGGCTTGTTGACCATCAACACATGATTATCCTTTTTGATGTCCACCTCCGCAGCCTTCAGCTTTGCGAAGAGCTCGGTGATCGTATCAGTGGAACCAATCTGATTATGAGTTACTACAAAACTTTTGTAGCTGGCAGGGAGTGATTGCAGAACCCTGTCAATCTTGAGCTCCTCTGGAATCTTGCAGTCCAGTTGCTCAAGGCGTTGAGTGTAGCCCGACATCTTTATGGCGTGCTCACTAACGGAACTCCCTTCCTCCATATTGCAGTTAAAGAATTTCTCAGAGATCTCATATCTCGCAGAACGGGCCTGAGTCTGAAATATAGTTTTCAGCTCCTCAAGAATCTCAAAGGGCCCGGGATAGTCTTCAAAACGATTTTGAAGGTCCAATTCCATAGCAAACAACAGGGTGCTCTTAATCACACCATAATCATCTTTGCACGACTGATAGACAGCTTTCTCATCAACCGGCGCATCTACAGCAGGGGCGTCACCTAGCGCATTCTCAAGGACCTAGTCCTTTTGACCGCCAGAGAGAATGATTCTCAGATTGCGGAACCAATTGGTGAAGTTAGACCCATTGTTTCTAAGCTTTTCCTTCTCAGCAAAAACGTTGAAGTTGAAGTTGGACTTAGCCATTTGATCTACAATGTTTGCAAGTACAAATTAGACTATGTTCATGATAACTAGTTCAACTTTTAATCAAATTACTAGATGAACTCCCACTAAATTCAACATCCCTCAAGTTGTTTAGTGAACATGATCCAAATTCACCACACCTAATCCGATCTTCACGAGAAGAGATGTGGTTTCAATGGTGGACAACGAAGTGTCGATCATATCATTCATATGACGCATGCTTAACCTTTCGGTTCTTGTGTTCCGAGGCCATGTCTGTACATGCTAGACTCGTCAAGTCAGACCCAAGTATTTCCGCGTGTGCAAAACTGGCTTGCACCCGTTGTATGTGAACGTAGAGTCTATAGCACCCGATCATCACGTGATGCTTGGACACGACGAACTTTCGCAACGGTGCATACATGGGGAGAACACAGTTTTATCTTGATCTTTAAGTGAGGAATCATCTTATAATGCTACCGTCACGATCTAAGCATAATAAGATACATAAATGGATAAACATCACATGCATATAACTTTATCTGACATGGTATAGCCAATCTTCGCGCAATGATATCAATCTTGTGCGTGCCGGCATGATCTCCATCACTCCACCATGATTGCCTCCACCACGAATAGCAACTACAACTATTGCTAACTACTTAGCGATAAAGTGAAACTATTACATGGCGTATAAGAAGTTGAAACACAGGTCATACACAATTATAAAGACAACCATATGGCTCCTGACGGTTGTGTACTCATCGACATGCAAGTCGTGAAACATTACAAAACATGATCATCGCATACAATATACACATCACATCTTGGGCCATACCATATCACAGAAAACACTCCCTGCAAAAACAAGTTAGATGCCTCTACTTTGTTGTTGCATGTTTTACGTGGCTTATGGGAGTAGCAAGCTAAGAACGATTCTTACCTACGGAAAGCCACAACGGTGATATTATGGTTGCCAAACTCCGATGTAAATCTCATGACAACTATAGTGAGAGAAACTGGCATCCACCAGTCGCATGTGTGGAACAAGCCACACGTCAAGTGCGGAGCCGGTCTCGCGAACGAGGTCGCGTAAGGTTGGCCTGGACCGCTTCGATCTCACTATCCCGCGTCATAAGAAGAACACAAACAAGAGTCTTGCAACATAAAACATCAACGCCCGCAACAACCATGTTGCGTTCTACTCGTGAAACACATCTACGCATAGATCTAGCTCTGATACCACTGAAGGTTTTCGCAGCATAGTAAATCAAAAAAAATCTACGGATGCGAACGGGAAAGACAAGATCTAATCTAGGAGATGCAAACAACGAGGGGGAATAGATGAGATATTAATACCCTTGAAGATTCGCACAGCGGAACGTTCGACGGAACGTGGGTGATGTAGTCGTACTCGCTTCTCCTCCTCGCGATCCGATCCGATCTAACACCGCAAGTTGCGATGCCTCCGAGAGATGCACACGTGCAGCACCTCGACGTCTCCTCGTTCCTCGGTCCAGCAAGTATGGTGGAGAGATGGATTGGATCTACAACGCGACGGCGCGGTGCAAGTGGTGGAGAGTTTCTGCAGCAGGGCTTCGCCTACGTGTAGTCGGGAGGGAGAGAGAGAGAGGAGGGAAGCAGGGCGGCTAGGGCTTGAGGAGGAGGTGTGGGAGGGGGCGCGCCCCCAGCCCTCTTTATATAGAGGGGTGGGCGGCCAGCCCTTGCCCCTCCCCCAAGCCCTAGGGCCGGCGGCCAAGGAGGGAGGAGTGGGGGGCAAGTTCCCCCCCCCTTCTAGAAGCTCCCCTAGGGTTTGCCCTAGGTTTGGCCGGCTGGGCCCTATGGGGCCTTGTGCCCCTGGCCCAATGCAGCCAGGGAACTCCCTCATAGGCCCATGCCCCCTCCCGGCAGGTGGGGCCACGTTGATCCCCCTCCGGAAGGTTCTAGAAGCTTCCGGTACAATACCGATTAACCCGAAACAATCCTAAACTCCAAAAACTGCATTGCCTTATATGAATCTTATTCTCCGGACCATTCCGGAACCTATCGTGATGTCCCGGATCCCATCTAAGACTCCGAACAAAAACTCATAAACCAATTATCCAATCTATCCTAGCGTCGAGACACGTTAAGTGTGTGACCCTTCGGGTTCGAGAATATGCAGACATGATCTTATATCAATAATCAACAGCGGGGTCTGGAAACCCATATTGACTCCCACACATTCATCGATGATCATATCGGATGAACCAAGATGCTAGGATTCAATCAATCCCATATATATTCCCTTCGTCTCGCGATATTTTACTTGCCCGAGATTTGATCGTCGGTACCGTCATACCTAGTTCAATCTCGTTCACAGCAAGTACTTTACTCGTTCCGTAATCTGATATCACTTTTTGATTAACTCCTTAACCACATGCTTGCAAGTGGTGTTGATATCGATTACCGAGTGGGCCTGAAGTATATCTCTCCGACTTGGGAGGGACAAATCCCATCTCGATACATACAACCCAACAGGTACTTTCCGATCACCTGAGAGACACCTTTATGATCACCCTCTCATAGGATGACGTTTGATGACCTCAAAGCTTTCTTCCGATACCAAGGAGTTGTATTATCTCATGGTCTAAGGAATACAATATTTGACATAAGAAAAGCTTCGGAAAGATGAACACGATGGCACGATCAAATTGCTCCGCTTAGTTTGGGTCTGTCCATAATATCATTCTCCCAATGATATGATCTCATTATTAATCGACAACTCATGTCTATGGTTAGGAAACCTTAACCATCATTAATCAATGAGCCAGTCCATAGAGGCATACTAGGGACACGGTGTTGTTCACAAACCACACAAGTATTAAAGTTTCCGCTTAATACAATTCTAGCATGGAATATAAACTTTATCATGAACAAGAATTATAATAATAACATCTTTATTATTGCCTCTAGGGCATAATTCCAACAAACGGATGGAGTTCGAAGTGGTGGACTAGCCATCACAGTACCACACCATTCTCGGGCGTGTGGCGTTCGCAAGATTCTTGGCAGTACCGCACTATGCGTACCTTCTGCTCAAGATGCCAAGGCCTAGGGGCGTCATCACAGTCCAGGGAAGCTTCACCCGATCGGACCACTGCGATAAAGATTTCAATAGAATCTCCTAGTCGTTCGGCATGCATGAGGAGCTCATGAGGCTCCGAGAGGTGACAGACAACGAGGCACCCCGAGTCGCCAGGCAAAATGCACCCGATATGTCGTTTAACTCTACGGTCAACACGAAAAAGGTGCAGGTCCACCCAACGGATGCCTCCAAGACGGCGCTGATCACCAATGACCTTAGCCCCACATAGGAAAGCACGCTCGTCGAAATCCTCCGTGAGCACTAGGAAATCTTCGCCTGGTGTCCCGCGGACATGCCAGGAGTTCCCAGGGAATTCGCCGAACATGCACTCAATGTGTTCCCCGACGCAAAGGCCGGTCAAGCAATCGATCCAATGACTGTCCAAACCAAGAACAGAAGTAGTTGGAATCAAAGTCAATAGACTGATTGATGACAACTTCATCTGAGAAATCAGGGACAGCGAGTGGCTGGCCAATACTGTGCTGGTCCCCAAAAAGGACACGGACATCCTACGGATGTGCGTGGACTTCATGTCACTCAACAAGCACTGCCCCAAAGACCACTTCCCTCTACCTCCGACCGATCAGATCATCGATTCGACACCAGGATGCGAGAAACTCTCCTTCCTCGACGCCTACTCAGGCTACAATCAGATTCGACTAAAGGTCGAAGATCAGGAAAAACGGCATTCATCACACCGTTCGGAGTGTTCTGCTACAACACCATGCATCTCGGGCTAAATAACGCAGGTGCCACGTACCAGAGGTGCATGTAGGCGTGTTTGAAAAACCAGATCGGTCGCAACATACAAGTCTATGTCGATGACATAGTCATCAAGACCAGAAGCCAAGACACTGATCGGCGATCTCCGCGAGACGTTCGATAAACTTGATCACTACAAGATCAAGTTGAATCCAGAAAAGTGCGCCTTCGGCATCCCATCTGGCCAACTACTCGGATACTTCATCTCCCAACGAGGGATCGAGGCGAATCCAAAGAAAATTCGGGCCATACTAACCATGGAGAAGCCGAAGAACCTCAAAGGTGTCCTGCAGCTAGCTAGGCACATCGCGGCACTGAGCAGATTCATCAGCCGCATGGGTGAGAAGGCCCTACCCTTTTACCAGCTGCTACGCAAGACGGACAAGTTCGAGTGGACACCCGAAGAAGACGACGCGTTCGAATCACTCAAGCGGCTGCTCTCCACCTCGTCTGTCCTGGTCATGCCAAAAGAGCGAGAGCCTCTGCTGCTATACATCACAGCCACGCACCAGGTGGTAAGCACCATACTCGTGGTCGAATGACCCAAAGATGGCATGACCCATGGGGTCCAACGCCCAATCTACTTCCTCAGCGAGGTACTGACACCAACAAAGCAGAGGTACCCTCACTACCAGAAGCTCGCCTACGGCGTATTCATGATCGCTCGTCGACTGAGCCACTACTTCCAAGAGCATCAGATAATGGTCGTCAACAAGGCGCCACTATCCAACATCCCGAACAACCGCGAAGCCACGGACACTCCGTACATCCTGTGGGGCATCGAGCTATCCCCTCTAGACATAGTCTATGAGCGTCGCAAGGCCATCAAATCTTAGGTCCTCCCTAACTTGCTCGTCCATTTGATGGAACTCCAACTACCGGACACTCCGTACATGACGCAATCATGGACGATGCACTTTGACGAATCCAAACGTGAGGCCAGAGCAGGAGCTGGTGTCATACTGACATCCCCTCAGGGCGACAAGATGAAATACGTCCTTCGGATGAAATTTCGCGCCTCCAACAACGAGGGCGATTATGAGGCCCTCATCCATGGAATGCGGATGGCCAAGATCTGCGGCACAACGCGCCTAATCATCTATGGTGACTCGAACCTTGTCGTCCAGGAGACGATGAACGAGTGCGATGCTCATAGCGCCAACATGATCACGTATCGCGCGCTCTACAACTCACTCGAAGGAGACTTTGACGGTTGCGAGATTCGGCACGTTGGACGGGAAAGTAATGAGAAAGATGATAGACTCGCCAACATCGGCTCCACCTGTGCACGGGTGCCACCAGGTGTGTTCCTCGAAAAAATCTGCGTACCCTCTATCAAAAGGAAATTCTCCAAGGGATCACCTGAAGAAGCAGAGCACTCGGGGGCTGCGCCACCCGAAGGACATGAAGGGACCGAAAAGCTCAACACAGAGGCCGATCTCGTCAGCCTGATGCAGGTCATGGCAATCGAGGAGACGTGGACGCAGCCGTACCTTCGATACGTGCTAAACAAAGAACTACCCAATGACCCGACAGATGCCCGACACATATCTCGCCGGTCCAAAGCGTTCACCCTCCACAATGGCGAGCTATACAAGCGCAGTATTTCGAGTGTACTCCAAAGGTGCGTCACCATTGGTGATGGCAAAACCATCCTCCAAGACATCCACGAGGACATCTGCGGTCATCATGCAGGCAGCCGCGCCCTCGTCGCCAAAGCTTTATGAGCTGGATTCTACTGCCAACGGCCATGAACGATGCTAAGGACATCGTCTGAAGGTGCAATGGCTGCCAAAGGTTTGCAGACAAGCCACACACACCAGGATCGGAGCTCAGGCCCATACCACTGGCCTGGCCCTTCGCCCAATGGGGCCTCGACATGATTGTCAAACTATCCAAATCTTCGAAAGGAGGCCATGTCTACCTCCTGGTCGCAGTCAACAAGTTCACCAAGTGGATCGAGGCCATGCCGGTCACCAACCAAAGTGGCAAAACGGCTGTCAAATTCTTCGAGTCTATAGTCTACAGGTTCAGCGTGCCGCACAGCATCATCACGGACAACGACTCGAACTTCATCTCGAAGGAATTCCAGGACTTATGCGAGGGACTTGGCATCAACATATCATACGCCTCCGTGGAGCACCTGCAGACCAACGGGCAAGTCGAAAAGGCCAACAGCCTCATAGGCAGCGGCATCAAGAAATTCCTGCTCAGCCCACTTGAATGGCTTGCGGGAGCCTGGGCAGAGGAGCTACTCTCTGTCATCTTGAGCCTACGCACAACGCCGAACAGAGCAACTGGCTTCACACCTTTCTTCATGGTGCATGGAGCCGAAGCCGTACTACCTGCCGAGGTATGCCAAAATGCCCCACGGGTCGTCGCCTACAACAAAGCCGAATCAACGGCCGCACTCGAAGATGCTGTCGACACACTCGACGAGGCACGCGACATTGCCACAGCTTGCTCAGCGGTCTACCAGCAGAGCCTCCGCAACTACCACAGTCGTCGGATGCGCCCAAGGTCCTTCGTCGAAGGAGACCTCGTCCTACAACTCAAGAAAGAGCGGCCGAAAAAGCTCGAGTCACCCAGGGAAGGACCCTACATCGTCACAGAAGTCATTCCAGGTGGCGCTTACTGCCTCATGGACATCGCGTCAGGAGTCGAATACTCCAACCCTTGGAACATCACACGTCTGCGACGCTTCTACCCCTAGTTACCCCTTTATTTTCAATAAGGCTACTCAGCCAAGGCTACTTAGCCGAACAATGTACCTCCTCGTTACGATATGAATAAAAGCTAAGTTCCTCAGCCGAAAATTCTTTTCCTTACTTTTCGCTATAATATGCTCGGGGGCTACGCGTCACCTCACGACTTCGTCGACTGAGAATAAAAGCATACAACCTGAGTAGATGACCACGTCATGCTAACGAAAAGGACATGCACATAACAAAGCACAATGTGCTAATACAAATAAACAAGCCCACTCGAATACATACACATTTTACATCAATCTGTTTTCTTTACAGGACCTACGTATTCTGGAGTATTACACTCGCCCGCTGCTCGAACAGATCAACAATTTCTTTAGCATACTGCCTTACAGCCGCATAATGCGGGCGCATATCCCAAAGACTACCATCTGGCCGAAGGGGTGGCCCAGTCGCCACCGCCACGAGATCAACGTCACGATGATGGAGCCGAACAAGTGAAAGAGCGGCCTTCACCCCAGCAACCAGCTAATGTCGCACCAATTCCTTGACGTGACCCACGTCCCGAATCTTCGCCAGCAGGCCCCAAAGGTTGGAAGGTGCCTCATCCAGGGGAAACATGATGGCCCAGGTGGACGCCAGGGAAATCCTCGCCTGCCTCAGCACCCGAGAAACCTGGTGCGCGCGATCTTGAACCGTCGCAAGGACGATGGCCCGATCGCGGTCCATCCAGAAGAAGCCACCAGCCTCTAAATCCTGTTGGGTAAGGAAATTCATCCGGACCGCAACACGCTCTTTCTCTTCCTTCAGAACAAGATTAACGCCTGCACACATACAAGCAAAAGATGACACACAAGAAAGGTGCAGCCAAAAAGAACAGCAGTTCACGAAGACTCACATTGAAGCTGCTCTCTCATCTGGTGCAGCTCCCCCATAAAAAAATCCTCCCTGGCAGTGGCCCGCTCCGCCTTCGATTTCCATACATCCGCATGGCCACGAATGCCGAGGATATCCCTCTCCAAGCTACGAATGCGGTCATGAAGGAATGTGAGCTGCGATGCATCATCCAACGATGGTCGTGGCTCAGGAGCAGTCGAAGTATCAACGGGAGTCTCACCCGAAGGACCTTAAAGGCAAACAAGTAAGGACATGAACATCACAAACATCGCTGGTGGGAGATCGAAACATAACTTATATACATAAAGGCCACCTCGTGGCATATGTCAAGATTGTTCATCAGCAAAAGCGTACATCACAAAAGGAAGAGGATATACTATCCTAAACTACAACAACAGAGCCTAGGCACCCGCATCTGGAGTGGCCTCAGAGCCAGACTGCCTGCTCTTGACCTCCTCCTGCTGCTTCGTCGCGTACTCCGCCAGCAGGTCAATGAGCTTCGGCCCATAACACTTACAGCGGGAGGCGAAGAGAGCGAAAGCTACCTCCGAGCCATCGGCAGCCGTTGGCATTTGGGAGGTGATGTGCGGCAGGTCCAGCTCCGCTCTGGATGCCATGCCCATGGACAACCCCATCGAGGCGCCGAGGCCCTTCTGCTTGTGCTTGTAGGCCATCGGAGAATCCTCCGACAAGGCATCTGCCAGCGCATCGACATCCTCAAGAGCAGCGCCCTTGGGGACGATCTCCTTGTAGAAGCGTCGGAGCACCCCCTTGGCCTTCGCCAAGGCGCTAGTAGCAGTACTGCAGCGGTCTTCGACCACTGCGGTGGCATCATCCAGAGCATTTCTGTGCTCCATCACACCACGATCAAATGCGATGCCTGACGCATCTAAAGACAATGAAGAAAGGACCCAAATAAGAACAGGGCAAGGAACAGCCGAAAAAGTACAAGACCAGGGCAAGTACAAGATACTCACCGGAAAAATCCTTAGCCGCAGCCATCAGCCTATTGGCCATCTCCCTCTTGCGAGTAGCAGCCGCAACAGCAAGCTGCTCCTCGCGATCAGCAAACTCCTTCCGCAGGCGCTCCTGAGCTTCGGTAGCGTCAGCTACCTCCTTCTGTCGGCGCTCTTTCGCCTCCGCGACATCTGCAGCTTTCTTCTCCGCATGACCTAGGCTCTTTTCAAGAGTGTCCAGCTGATGGAGAGCTGCATTATTTTCATCCTCAAACATCAAAGA
Source organism: Avena sativa (assembly GCA_916181665.1). NCBI lineage: Eukaryota > Viridiplantae > Streptophyta > Magnoliopsida > Poales > Poaceae > Avena > Avena sativa. The sequence continues at coordinate 436,006,559 of OV702283.1, read as the reverse complement.
ACAAAAGGATCAACGGAAGCACAGACGAAAGAGATAACCGTGGAAAGATGCTCAAAAACACAAACCTTGCAGCTGCCGCATGTTGGCCTCCAACGCCAGGTGCTGTTGGATCAAGAGATTAGCACTATGCACAAAGGGCTGCAAAACAAAAATACAACCAAGCATCAGAAAGGGCTCGGGGGCTACACCCCACAAGAGCAAAACTAGAACAATAGATCATCCAAAAAAGGGCTCGGGGGCTCTCCCCTACAAGACAAAGGAGCATACAACTTACGTGCTCAGACGGAGACTCCAAAGTTTCACGTGCGGTCTTCTGAGTAACAACTACTCGAGCCTCTCGCGGGGAGGGGTTCGGGACGTCATCCTTAGAGTCGGCCACCATCTGAGGGTAAGGAGTTCTCAGCTTCGACTCCCCTACAACCTCTTGAGCGCCCTCACTAAGAGAACCCTCCGAGGAGTGGATGCAAGGACAATATCGATCAAGAGAATAAGAAACATTGTGCACAGAATAAAGCGCAGCCGAATCTACTTACGAGTAAATGTCTGACAAGTTGAAGACGGGTGGTGCCTTCTCCTTCTTCTTCTTCTTGGCCGGAGGCTGCGGCGCCATCGCTCAAAGGGTCACAGCCGGAAATGGTGCGGAAGAAGCACCATCATCCTCGCCATGCTGCTCGAGGAAGGACGGGCCCCTCGGAGTTGGCGGGGTAGACGCGTCCGACGATTCGCTCCACGATCGCTTTCGGGTCTACCCCTCGCTCGCCTTAGGAGCATCTGCAGTCAGCGACTAAGCTAGAGGAAGCTCAGACTCGGAGTCCACCTCCTCATTGTCTGGTGCCTCCCTATTTTTCTCAGGTAGAGGGGGAATAGAACCCGTAACCTGGAGGCGCTGCAAGCAAAAATGGAAATAACATGAGAAACTACAACAAACAAAAAACGCACGGAAAAGCGCAACGTGCATGAACAAACTTCACGTTCGAAGCCCCTTTACTGTCGCTAAGAGGGGGAGTCTGCGACTCCCCTGGAAGGTCCTCACCAGCCTTGAACTACTGTAGAGGACGGAGGGCCCTATCAAGATCACCCGAAGATAACTCTTCGGATGACACTCTGGTTGGATCACTGGGGCTGGCGTAGAGAAACATCGGGTGCGCCCTGGCCTGGAGCGGCTGCACCCGACGCTTGAGGAAGGTGCAGATGATGTCGACACCGTTCACCTCCTTGCCTGGCACCATCTGAAGATCCTCCACTCGCTTGTAGAGCCTCTCCACCTCCGTAACTTCGCCCTCCAAGATGTGGTTTTTCCACGATCTCTTCGGGACAATCTTGTGCTCGGAGTCGAAGGGGGCAAGACCAAATTGCTGACCGTCCAGCTTGACATCGCGGATGTAAAACCACTTACGACGCCAATACTGGACGAACTCGCAAGTAGATAAGGAGAAAAATTGGAAAAAAGGACGAAGGGAGATGATGCAGCCGCCAAGCGGATAGACTCCTCCGGTGCCAGACTGCCTCTTCACGGAATAGAGCTTCCGGAAGAGGCCAAAGTTTGGCTCGATGCCGAGCCAGCACTCGCAAAGCGTGATGAAGCACGCGATGTTAAGAAGAGAATTGGGAGACAGATGATGAATCTGAATCCCATAGAGGAAAAGAATCCCACGAAGGAAATCGTGGGCAGGAAGCGAAAAACCGCGAAGAATGAAGGCAACAAAGATCACCTGAAACCCTACGGGTGGGCGGGGGATTACCTCATCGTCGGGGATCATGACGTCCTCCTTGTTCTGCGGGATTAATCCTGCATCGCGCAGCTTGCGCAGATTGGTGTCACGCACCTCGGAGCGCCTCCACTTGTCGTAAGTGGTACGCAGGAGCGGCAGCCTTCTTGCCACCGGCAGCGGCACTCGAGCCAGCTCCAGCAACGCCCTTCCTCGACTTGTCCATGGCACGGCTGTGAGTGTGGCAATGAGCGCGGAGAAACGACGAAGGAAATGAACGAAGAACGTCCAGTGCGCAAGGGCGAGAGATGTGGTGCTCGGGAAATGGAGGCAATGGTGAAAGCAAATGGCAAGGGTGAAACAAAATCACTGTTTCCCCATGGTTATAAAAGACGAGGACGATGAACACGAACCGTTCATCCAGAAGCCCTAACATCCAGGACAGATCGAACCGTATACTTGTCAGCATAGCAACAAATCATCGCTGGCACACCGTCCACTACGCACGGAAACCGAGGAGACGCCGTATATCTCGCCACGTCGTGCATGACTAGTCAACTTCAAGTCAGAAAATGGGACCCACGTTTGTCCTGTCGCGTCATCTCAGGCGCCGCAGATGATTGAGATCATCGATCATCAGCACAAACGTCATAAAGACCAACCTAGCAACGGTTGGAAATCTTCGGCTAATGAATAAAGTACTCACTCGAATCTACGATACGAGCAATTACTCGGGGGCTACACCTATTAGGAGAGATGGCCGCGCACCTGAAACATGATCAAGGTACTACACTTCTAACCATTCTTCGAGTCCTACGTCGAGTCTACGACTCCATTAAGGACTCGGGGGCTACTCCCATAGGGAGGATTGTTCAAAGCATCCGAAAAAATTGTGTCCTTCAGACCTAAAGTTAAAGCCAGCTGAACTAAATTCTCTGCTCGAGTCTACGATTCGAACAGACACTCGGGGGCTACTCCCATAGGGAGCGCTGTCCGCGCACCCTATGATTTCTTTGACCGCAATCTTTCGGATCAAAATATAAACTTCTTCTGGCAACTTTTCCCAAATAAACGCTAAGTGAGAGACAACCTCCTTGGCCACCCGAAACACCTCCGCGGTGATAATAGTTCGGATGCTGTGTCTGCGATGCAAGGATACGACCTATAGATATCATCTGACGGCCTAGTAATGCACCTGACTACACTCTGCCAGTAAGATACCGTGTCAACAGGCACGATGAAAAATCCCGACGGACGCGTTGGGTACATCACTTGAAAAATCCACTAGGATTCGACTCCTATGAGACCTGAACGGCTTGAGCCGAATTACGCTAGCACTCATTCCGGATTCGAGTCCGGGGACTCGAAACTGAAGAAGATCATGTTGTTTTGTTCTATGACAGTTATGTAGGGTTCGCAGCATAGAAAACAAAAATTTTCCTACGATGTGAACTATATACCAAGATCTATCTACTAGATACAAACAACGGGCGGATGTATATCCGTAGAGAACATACCCTTGAAGACCGACAAAGCTTAACGAGTTCAACTCGTGGTTGATGTAGACGATCTCTTGCCGATCTCAAGATCGAGAGGAAGTCCTAGCGCCGCAAATCAGCAGCGCATCCGTGCTCGCACACACGTTCGAGGCACCGAGCAACCTCCGCCTCCTCGCTCCAGCGATGCAGCGGAAGCACAACTCTTTCTTGCCGAATAGCCACCGGGAACATGTATCTCGATAGTCCGAGACCATGGGGGATAAATTCTAGAGGGGGAGAGAGATCCTTCACGAGGAGGTGTGAGAGACAAGTGAGGAGGGGGGCTCCTTTTATAGGAGGAGGGGGAACCCCAAGGGGGTGGCCGGCGCATGGGGCTGCCCCCTTGCCCTCCCCTCTTCATGTGGGTGGACACTCCACTCACAAATCTCCTTTAAATTCCCTCCACTCAAAAGTCCACTCAAATTCCCATTAAATTTCCACCAAATTTAATGCAAACTCTCATTAAATAAAACTCTTTTATTTTATTCAGAATTTTGTCAATTACTTTAATGACAAACATTCACAAATAACCCCTTGCTAGAATTCTATTTCACATGCATAACCACTTTATGCAAGTTCACCCGAAAACCTGTTTCGGTATCTAGTGAAATAAATTCCTGCGCTTGTTCATTCTTTCGGCATGAAACATTTGCTCCAATTGGATGTCGGTGTCTCTTAAGTGTGTCACCCTACGGTTCATGAATAATGCGGACATGATCGAGACCCCTCTCGGATCAATAATCAGAAGCGGGATCTGGAGACCCATACTGACTCCCACACATTCAACGATGACTTTCTTGTGATCGTCGGAACCTTTTACGCTAGTATCTTAATACCTTTGTTTCACGATATATTACATGTCCGAGATTCGATCATCGGTATCTCCATACCTAGTTTGATCTCGTTACCGACATGCACTCTTTTCTCGTTCCTGTGATATAACATTCTGGTGATCAAATCACTTGCTTGCAAGCTAATCAATGTGATATCACCGAGAGGGCCCAGAGTATATCTATCCGTCATCGGGATGAACAAATTCCACTCTCGATCCATGAGCCTCAACATAACACTTTATTAGTTCTGAATCCATCTTTATAATTACCCTGTTACGGTGTGACGTTTGATGTTATCAAGAAACTCTTCCGGTGTTAGTGATTGACATGATCTCATGGTCTAAGGATTAGGATCACTTCGTAAGTTGTTATAGCAATATAAACTCAATGACTTTGATCGTAATGCTATACTTCGGATGAATGTTCATCACACCATTACACTAATGTTGTGATCCCGTTATTAACAACATCCAATGTCCATGATCAGGAAACCTTTATCATCTTGTTAATCAACGAGCTAGTTTATGAGAGAGGCATAACTAGGAACTTTCTGTTTGTTTATTAAACACACCTGTATTAACGTTTCCGTATTAATACAATTATAGCATGCAAAATAAACATCTATCATATACTTGGAATACACATAATAAACACTTTATTATTGCCTCTCAGGGCATATTCCCTTCAGTCTCCCACTTGCACTAGAGACAATAATCTAGTTACATAGTGATAAATCTAACACCCATTGAGTTCTGGTGTTGATCATGTTTTGCTCTAGGGAGAGTTTTAGTCAACGGATCTGCTACATTGAGATCCGTATGTACTTTACAAATCTTTATATCTCCATCCTTGACATGCTCGCGGATGGAGTGAAACCGGTGCTTAATATGCTTGGAATGCTTGTGAGACCTTGGCTCTTTGGCATTGGCAATGGCACCATTGTTGTCACAATAGATCACCATTGGGTCCAACGCGTTTGCCACCACTCCTAGTTCGGATATGAACTCCTTCATCCAAACTGCTTCCTGAGCCGCTTCTGAAGCAGCAACATATTCGGCCTCCGTTGTTGATCCCGCTACCACAGGTTGTTTGGAGATCCTCCAACTAACCGCTCCGCCATTCATGAGAAATACGTATCCGGATTGAGACTTAGAGTCATCCGTATCGGTGTCAAAGCTAGCGTCGACATAACACTTAGCGATGAGCTCTTCTTCACCTCCGTATACAAGAAACATATCCTTAGTTCTTCGTAAGTACTTAAGGATATTCTTGACCGCTATCCAGTGTTCCGGACCTGGATCCGATTGGTACCTACTAGTCAAACTAATAGCATGTGCCACATCCGGTCTTGTACATAGCATGGCGTACATTATAGAGCCTATGGCTGAAGCATAGGGGACTTTGTCCATTATCTCTCTTTCTTCTGCCGAAGCCGGACTTTGAGTCTTACTCAATGTCTTGCCTTGCAACATAGGTAAGAACCCCTTCTTACTTCCGTCCATTTTAAACTTCTTTAAAATCTTATCAAGGTATGTACTTTGCGATAGCCCTATTAGGCGCCTAGATCTATCTCTATAGATCTTTAAGCCTAATATGTATGACGCTTCACCTAGGTCCTTCATTGAAAATTTGTTGTTTAGATAACTTTTAACACTGTTTAAAAGATCTATATCATTTCCGATCAATAATATGTCATCCACATATAATATCAGAAATGCCACATTGCTCCCACTCACTTTCTTGTAAATACAAGCTTCTCCATAAGTTTGGACAAATCCAAACTCTTTGATCACCTCATCAAAGCGGAGATTCCAACTTCGTGATGCTTGCTTCAATCCATAGATGGATCGCTGAAGCTTGCACACCTTGTTAGCATCCTTAGGATCGACAAAACCCTTTGGTTGAATCATATACAACTCTTCCTCAATATTACCATTGAGAAACGCGGTTTTTACATCCATCTGCCATATCTCATAATTGAAATATGCAGCAATTGCTAACATAATCCTAACTGACTTTAGCATCGCTACGGGAGAGAAAGTCTCATCGTAGTCAACTCCTTGAATTTGTCGAAACCCCTTTGCGACAAGTCGAGCTTTATAGACGGTCACATTACCATCAGCATCAGTTTTCCTTTTGAAAATCCATTTGTTCTCCACGTTTAAAATCCATTTGTTCTCCACGGCCTTTCGGTCGTGAGGTAATTCCACCAAGTTCCAAACTTGATTTTCATACATGGATTCCATCTCAGATTTCATGGATTCTAACCATTTGTTGGAATCCGGGCTCATCATCGCTTCTTCATACGTCGCAGGGTCATCATTTTCATCAACCATGAAATTCATGACAGGATTTCCGTACATCTCGGGAGCTACACGCGTCCTGTTTGACCTGCGAGGTTCGGTAGTACTCTCTTTCTGAGTTTCATGATCATTATCATTAGTTCCCTCTTCAACAGGTGGAGCCAACTCCGGAACAACTTCCGGCGCTGCGCTACTCGCCATACTTTGAAGAGAAGATTCCACAACCTCTTCGAGTTCTACCTTCCGACTACTCACACCTTTCACGAGAAACTCTTTCTCTAGAAAGGATCCATTCTTGGCAACAAAAACCTTGCCCTCGGATCAGTGATAGAAGGAATACCCAATAGTTTCTTTAGGGTATCCTATGAAGACGCATTTTTCCGCTTTGGGTTCGAGTTTATCCGGTTGAAGTTTCTTCACATAAACATCGCATCCCCAAACTTTAAGAAATGACAGCTTAGGTTTGTTTCCAAACCACAATTCATACGGTGTCTTTTCAACGGATTTAGATGGTGCCCGATTTAAAGTGAATGCAGCAGTTTCTAGTGCATAACCCCAAAATGACAACGGCAAGTCCGTCAGAGACATCATAGATCGAACCATATCTAATAAAGTACGATTACGACGTTCCGACACACCATTTCGCTGTGGTGTTCCGGCAGGTGTGAGTTGTGAAACAATTCCACACTCTTTCATGTGAGTGCTAAACTCGTAACTTAGATACTCACCTCCACGGTCGGACCGTAGAAATTTGATCTTTCTATTACGATGATTTTCCACTTCATTCTGAAATTCCTTGAACTTTTCAAAGGTTCAGACTTGTGTTTCATCAAGTAGATATAACCGTATCTACTCAAATCATCCGTGAAAGTAACAAAATAACGATATCCACCTCGCGCCGACACACTCATTGGACCACATACATCAGAATGTATGATTTCCAATAAATCTGTCGCCCGTTCCATTGAACCGGAAAACGGCGTTCTAGTCATCTTTCCCATAAGGCATGGCTTACATGTATCAAATGATTCATAATCAAGTGATTCCAAAAGTCCATCCGAATGGAGCTTCTTCATGCGTTTAACGCCAATATGACCTAGACGGCAGTGCCACATATATGCGGATATATCATCATTAAGTTTAATCCTTTTAGCATCAACATTATGAATATGTGTAAGATTATCATCGAGATCTAATAGAAATAAACCATTCATCATCGGTGCATGACCATAAAAGATTTCATTCATATAAATGGAACAACCATTGTTCTCGGATTTAAATGAATAACCACTTCGCATCAAACACGATCCAGATACAATGTTCATGCTCAGTGCAGGCACCAGATAACATTTATTCAAGTTTATAACTAATCCTGACGGTAAGTGGAGAGGCAGCGTTCCGACGGCGATCACATCAACGCTTGATCCATTGCCGACACGCATCTTGACCTCACCCCTTGCTAGCGGTCGCTTGTTCCGCAGCCCCTGATTCGAGTTACAAATATTAGCAACTAAACCGGTATCAAATACCCAGGTGCTACTGCGAGCACTAGTCAAGTACACATCAATAACATGTATATCATATATACCTTTGTTTGCCTTGCCGGCCTTCTTGTCTGCCAGATACTTGGGGCAGTTGCGCTTCCAGTGGCCAGTCCCCTTACAATAGTAGCACTCGGAATCAGACTTAGGTCCAACTCGGGGTTTCTTTTCAGGCGCGGCAACAGGCTTGCCGCCCTTACTTCCCTTCCGTTTTCCCTTCTTGTATTTCTTGAAACCAGTGTTCCTATTGATCATCAACACTTGATGTTCCTTTTTGATCTCCACTTCTGCAGTTTTAAGCATTGACAGAAGCTCGGGGAGAGACTTCTTCATGCCTTGCATATTATAGTTCATCACGAAGCTCTTATAGCTAGGTGGCAGAGACTGCAGAACACGATGGATGCCTAAGTCAATGGGAATCGATATTCCCAAGGACACAAGCTTATCGGCGTAACCCGACATCTTGAGTACATGCTCACTAACGGAGCTGTGCTCTTCCATCACTTTAGGTCGTGAGGTAATTCCACCAAGTTCCAAACTTGATTTTCATACATGGATTCCATCTCGGATTTCATGGCTTCTAACCATTTGTTGGAATCCGGGCTCATCATCGCTTCTTCATACGTCGCAGGGTCATCATTTTCATCAACCATGAAATTCATGACAGGATTTCCGTACAGCTCGGGAGCTACACGCGTCCTGTTTGACCTGCGAGGTTCGGTAGTACTCTCTTTCTGAGTTTCATGATCATTATCATTAGTTCCCTCTTCAACAGGTGGAGCCAACTCCAGAACAACTTCCGGCGCTGCGCTACTCGCCATACTTTGAAGAGAAGGTTCCACAACCTCTTCGAGTTCTACCTTCCGACTACTCACACCTTTCACGAGAAACTCTTTCTCTAGAAAGGATCCATTCTTGGCAACAAAAACCTTGCCCTCGGATCAGTGATAGAAGGAATACCCAATAGTTTCTTTAGGGTATCCTATGAAGACGCATTTTTCCGCTTTGGGTTCGAGTTTATCCGGTTGAAGTTTCTTCACATAAACATCGCATCCCCAAACTTTAAGAAATGACAGCTTAGGTTTGTTTCCAAACCACAATTCATACGGTGTCTTTTCAACGGATTTAGATGGTGCCCGATTTAAAGTGAATGCAGCAGTTTCTAGTGCATAACCCCAAAATGACAACGGCAAGTCCGTCAGAGACATCATAGATCGAACCATATCTAATAAAGTACGATTACGACGTTCCGACACACCATTTCGCTGTGGTGTTCCGGCAGGTGTGAGTTGTGAAACAATTCCACACTCTTTCATGTGAGTGCTAAACTCGTAACTTAGATACTCACCTCCACGGTCGGACCGTAGAAATTTGATCTTTCTATTACGATGATTTTCCACTTCATTCTGAAATTCCTTGAACTTTTCAAAGGTTCAGACTTGTGTTTCATCAAGTAGATATAACCATATCTACTCAAATCATCCGTGAAAGTAACAAAATAACGATATCCACCTCGCGCCGACACACTCATTGGACCACATACATCAGAATGTATGATTTCCAATAAATCTGTCGCCCGTTCCATTGAACCGGAAAACGGCGTTCTAGTCATCTTGCCCATAAGGCATGGCTTACATGTATCAAATGATTCATAATCAAGTGATTCCAAAAGTCCATCCGAATGGAGCTTCTTCATGCGTTTAACGCCAATATGACCTAGACGGCAGTGCCACATATATGCGGATATATCATCATTAAGTTTAATCCTTTTAGCATTAACATTATGAATATGTGTAACATTATCATCGAGATCTAATAGAAATAAACCATTCATCATCGGTGCATGACCATAAAAGATTTCATTCATATAAATGGAACAACCATTGTTCTCGGATTTAAATGAATAACCACTTCGCATCAAACACGATCCAGATACAATGTTCATGCTCAGTGCAGGCACCAGATAACATTTATTCAAGTTTATAACTAATCCTGACGGTAAGTGGAGAGGCAGCGTTCCGACGGCGATCACATCAACGCTTGATCCATTGCCGACACGCATCTTGACCTCACCCCTTGCTAGCGGTCGCTTGTTCCGCAGCCCCTGATTCGAGTTACAAATATTAGCAACTAAACCGGTATCAAATACCCAGGTGCTACTGCGAGCACTAGTCAAGTACACATCAATAACATGTATATCATATATACCTTTGTTTGCCTTGCCGGCCTTCTTGTCTGCCAGATACTTGGGGCAGTTGCGCTTCCAGTGGCCAGTCCCCTTACAATAGTAGCACTCGGAATCAGACTTAGGTCCAACTCGGGGTTTCTTTTCAGGCGCGGCAACAGGCTTGCCGCCCTTACTTCCCTTCCATTTTCCCTTCTTGTCTTTCTTGAAACCAGTGTTCCTATTGATCATCAACACTTGATGTTCCTTTTTGATCTCCACTTCTGCAGTTTTAAGCATTGACAGAAGCTCGGGGAGAGACTTCTTCATGCCTTGCATATTATAGTTCATCACGAAGCTCTTATAGCTAGGTGGCAGAGACTGCAGAACACGATGGATGCCTAAGTCAATGGGAATCGATATTCCCAAGGACACAAGCTTATCGGCGTAACCCGATATCTTGAGTACATGCTCACTAACGGAGCTGTGCTCTTCCATCATGCAGCTAAAGAACTTTTCTGAAGCGTTGTAGCTCTCTACAGCAGCATGTGTGTCGAAAATCATTTTCAACTCACCCATTGTATCAAATGCATTGCCGTTTTCAAAACGCTTTCGAAGTTCCGGCTCTAGCCCATACAATATGCCGCAATGAACTAAGTTGTGGTCCTCCTGACGAGTCTGATAGACATTCTTCTCCTCGTTAGGGGCATCATCAAAAGGTGGGGGGCCTAACGGCGCTTCTAGCACATATTGCTTTTGTGCAGCAGAGAGGAGAATCCTCAAATTCATGGCCCATTCGGTAAAGTTGCTACCGTTCGTTGCTAGTTTCTCTTTCTCCATGAACACATTGAAATTAAAAGCAGGTGGTGCCATCTACAACAGAATTTGTAAAGTTTAGACTAAGTGTATTGATAGATTGAGTTCAACTAATCCATATTACGAATGAAATCCCACTCAAAAACGACATCCCTCGTGCCTTTTTGGTGATTACATGAACCAAATCCACTACACCAAGTCCGATCATCACGTGAGTCGGTATAGCTTCAAAGGCGAGCATCAAATGGGCATCATATCAACTATATGACTCATGCTTAACCTTTCGGTCCGTGTTCCGCTCTGTACATGCTAGGCTCGCCAAGTTAGAACCTTAGTATTCGCGTGTGTAACTGTTTTACACCCGAAATATGGTCGTGGATCCAAGAACACCCGATCATCACGTGATGTCTTGGAGCGACAAAAACATAATCGGTGCATACTAAAGGAAGAACACATTCTTATCTTGATATTTAAATGAGGGATCATCTTATTATGCTAACAAAGCGCTAAACAAGCAATATAAGATGCTATCAAACATCATATGTTTATTAGTGAAATTATATGGTTCCCGCAGATGATCTCTATCATGTGCATCGTGGTATGATCACTATCATACCTATATGTGTAAATCCAAGGTCTATGGATTTTACACGCTATGTGTGTTGTAAGAGTATCATCTCATACTTCTACTTACAACACTACCATATCATAACACTAGCCCAGCAACAATCTAAACTAGACGCCTCTAATTTATCCATTGCAAGTTTTACGTGGCTTAGGGCTTTCGAGATAGAACCGTTCTTACCTACGAACATGAACTACAACGAGGATAATCAAATTGTTGACAACTCGCTTGCAAAATAGATATTGACTATAGTAGGAGAGACAGACACCCGCTAGCCACCTATGCAAACTAGTTGCATGTCAAGCGTGGAACAGGTCTCATGTGCGAGGACATGTAAAGTTTGTCCGGGCCGCTTCATCCCACTATGCCACCAATATCCAAAATTACAATAAAGGAGCAACAACATGATCATCATCGCCCACATACTCATATGTGTACTACCCGTGTAAAGTATCTACGCATAGATCCGGCTCTGATACCACTGTAGGGTTCGCAACATAGAAAACAAAAATTTGCCAACGATGTGAACTATATACCAAGATCTATCTACTAGATACAAACAACGGGCGGATGTATATCCGTAGAGAACATACCCTTGAAGACCGACAAAGCTTAACGAGTTCAACTCGTGGTTGATGTAGACGATCTCTTGTCGATCTCAAGATCGAGAGGAAGTCCTAGCGCCGCAAATCAGCAGCGCATCCGTACTCGCACACACGTTCGAGGCACCGAGCAACCTCCGCCTCCTCGCTCCAGCGATGCAGCGGAAGCACAACTCTTTCTTGCCGAATAGCCGGAACATGTATCTCGCTAGTCCGAGACCATGGGGGATAAATTCTAGAGGGGGAGAGAGATCCTTCACGAGGAGGTGTGAGAGACAAGTGAGGAGGGAGGCTCCTTTTATAGGAGGAGGGGGGAACCCCAAGGGGGTGGCCGGCGCATGGGGGCTGCCCCCTTGCCCTCCCCTCTTCATGTGGGTGGACACTCCACTCACAAATCTCCTTTAAATTCCCTCCACTCAAAAGTCCACTCAAATTCCCATTAAATTTCCACCAAATTTAATGCAAACTCTCATTAAATAAAACTCTTTTATTTTATTCAGAATTTTGTCAATTACTTTAATGACAAACATTCACAAATAACCCCTTGCTAGAATTCTATTTCACATTCATAACCACTTTATGCAATTTCACCCGAAAACCTGTTTCGGTATCTAGTGAAATAAATTCCTGCGCTTGTTCATTCTTTCGGCATGAAACATTTGCTCCAATTGGATGTCGGTGTCTCTTAAGTGTGTCACCCTACGGTTCGTGAATAATGCAGACATGATTGAGACCCCTCTCGGATCAATAATCAGAAGCGGGATCTGGAGACCCATACTGACTCCCACACATTCAACGATGACTTTCTTGTGATCGTCGGAACCTTTTACGCTAGTATCTTAATCCCTTTGTTTCACGATATATTACATGTCCGAGATTCGATCATCGGTATCTCCATACCTAGTTTGATCTCGTTACCGACATGCACTCTTTTCTCGTTCCTGTGATATAACATTCTAGTGATCAAATCACTTGCTTGCAAGCTAATCAATGTGATATCACCGAGAGGGCCCAGAGTATATCTATCCATCATCGGGATGAACAGATTCCACTCTCGATCCATGAGCCTCAACATAACACTTTATTAGTTCTGAATCCATCTTTATAATCACCCTGTTACGGTGTGATGTTTGATGTTATCAAGAAACTCTTCCGGTGTTAGTGATTGACATGATCTCATGGTCTAAGGATTAGGATCACTTCGTAAGTTGTTATAGCAATATAAACTCAATGACTTTGATCGTAATGCTATACTTCGGATGAATGTTCATCACACCATTACACTAATGTTGTGATCCCGTTATTAACAACATCCAATGTCCATGATCAGGAAACCTTGATCATCTTGTTAATCAACGAGCTAGTTTATGAGAGAGGCATAACTAGGAACTTTCTGTTTGTTTATTAAACACACATGTATTAACGTTTCCGTATTAATACAATTATAGCATGCAAAATAAACATCTATCATATACTTGGAATACACATAATAAACACTTTATTATTGCCTCTCAGGGCATATTCCCTTCAAGTTAACTGACCCTGATCCGTCAGGAGAGTCAGGCACACGCATCAACAATCCTTACGAACTAAATTATCTTCTCTTACAAACATGACCAAACTGCACCCGAAAGAATAGAAGAGTCCTCAGCTGAATCTACGATTCGACTGAACACTCGGGGGCTACTGACATGGTTATACCCCGTGGGTACACGACGTTAGCATACCTGGTCCAGCCCAAGGGAAGGCCCACGACAGGATACATAGCCTGTGAAGATTTCCGGTGGCCCAAGCCCATGATACCTTCGGATCCTTGGAGAACAAGACTAGAATAGATAGAATTTCAAAGGGGTAAACCCTAATCTGTAACCGACTCGACTTGTGCCCAGGACCTGCCTATCTATATAAAGTCTAGGAGGGTACGGCGAGGAGGACAATACTCACCTCATACACACCTCACGCCAAATTGCATCTACGCACCCCTGTAACCTTCGGTTTCGCCGTAATCAAGAGCAGACAAGCAGGAGTAGGGTTTTCCCTCCAGGGGCCTGAACCTGCGTAAACTTCGTGTCCCCGTGTTGCTTGTTTGCTAACCGTTCTGCGATCTCCAGCATCCCCATCTTCTCCAAAACCCAAGTCCATAACAATGGGCATTGACGAGTCGAACCCTCGTCGGCGGTCGGCCTATATATAGATGGAAAGGGTGGGAAAACATGGCGGGAAGCAGTGGGAAATGGCGGGAAATATATTTAGTCCCGGTTAGTGGCTACAACCGGGACAAAAAGCTCGGTTCAAAGGAAAGGGCGGAAAAACTTGGCGGGACGCGGTGGGAAATGGCGGGAAATATCTTTAGTACCTGTTAGTGGATACAACCGGGACTAAAGCTTATTCAGAAAATGGATTTCGATTACTTATTCAAATTTGAGCACTTTTCATCTTGAAAGTTTAGTGAGATTCAAAAATATGCAAAATATAATTAATGCATTTATAAATTAATAATGGCAAAATGGATAATATTGGACTAGTTAAAATAATTATTTTTGTAAAACAGAACATGGATTTGGATTATTCAAATTTAAGCACTTTCCATTTTGAAAGTTTAGTGAGATTCAAAAATATGCAAAAAATAATAGTTAATGCATTTTTAAATTGATAATGGCAAAATGGTTAATAATTTGACTATTTAAAATAATTATTTTATAAAACAGAAAATGGATTTAGATTACTTATTCAAATTCATGCACTTTTCATGTTGAAAGTTTTCTCAAATTCATAAGTATGCAAAAAATGTACAATTTAAATGTTTTAAATGATATATTCAAAAATTTGAATAAAAAGCACAGCGCGCGCTGGTTTTGGCCCAGCGCGCGCAAATTTGGGCCTTTAGTCACTAATAAAATCTTACACAAATAATAATCATCCTAAACACTAACAAAATCCTACACTGATAATAATCATCCTACACTAACAAAATCCTACACTAATAATAATCATCCTAAACACTAACAAAATCCTACACTAATAATAATCATCCTACACTAATAATAATAATCCTACACTAACAAAATCACTAACAAAATCCTAAACACTAACAATATCCTAAACATTAACAAAATCCTACAATAATCCTAGCTACACTAACAAAATCCTAAATCGTACCAGCGGCACGCGGTGGCGCTAGCGGCAGGCGGTGGCCAGAGGTGCGCCGGTGGAGGAGATCGAGGCGTGGAGGTGCGGTGCCGGCGGAGGGCGGGTCGGCGGGGACTAGAGCTGTCCCAGCGCGTGCAGATGAAAATCCTACACTGATAATAATCATCCTACACTAACAAAATCCTACACTAATAATAATCATCCTAAACACTAACAAAATCCTACACTAATAATAATCATCCTACACTAATAATAATAATCCTACACTAACAAAATCACTAACAAAATCCTAAACACTAACAATATCCTAAACATTAACAAAATCCTACAATAATCCTAGCTACACTAACAAAATCCTAAATCGTACCAGCGGCACGCGGTGGCGCTAGCGGCAGGCGGTGGCCAGAGGTGCGCCGGTGGAGGAGATCGAGGCGTGGAGGTGCGGTGCCGGCGGAGGGCGGGTCGGCGGGGACTAGAGCTGTCCCAGCGCGTGCAGATGAAAAGCCCCCCCTCTAGTCCCGGTGCGTGGCGTCAGCCGGGACTAGAGACCCCCCCCCCTTTAGTCCCGGCTGGTGCCACGCACCGGGACTAGAGGAGGGTATAAAAAGGGGCCTTATCCCCTGGTGCGTTCCACGCACCGGGAGACTTGGAGGCCAGACGACGAACAGCGCCGCCAGGCTGCCCGTTTCTCCGACGACGAGCAGGACCGCCTCGCCCGCGCCTCCCTCCGCGCCGGCCTGCCGCCAGCGCCACGCCCACGCCCGCGCCTGCGTCGAGCCCGCCACGCCCCCGCCGACCCGCCCTCCGCTGGCACCACACCTCCACGCCTCGATCTCCTCCACCGGCGCACCTTCGGCCATCGCCTGCCGCCAGCGCCACCGCCTACTGCCGGTACGATTTAGGATTTTGTTAGTGTAGTTAGGATTATTGTAGAATTTTGTTAGTGTTTAGGATATTGTTAGTGTTTAGGATTTTGTTAGTGATTTTTTTAGTGTAGGATGATTATTATTAGTGTAGGATTTTGTTAGTGTAGGATGATTATTATTAGTGTAGGATTTTGTTAGTGTTTAGGATGATTATTATTAGTGTAGGATTTTGTTAGTGTAGGATATTGTTAGTGTTTAGGATTATTAGTGTAGGATGATTATGATATAGTGTAGGATTTTTTTATATAGTGTAGTATTATTTTTTATATAGTGTAGGATTATTATTAGTGTATTAGTGTAGGATTTTATTATATAGTGTAGGACTATGATATAATGTAGGATTTTTTTATATAGCGTAGGATTATTTTTTATATGGTGTAGGATTATTATTTTTAGGGTATGAGATATATTATAAAATTGTAAGTTTTTTATTGTAATATAATAGTGTAATATAGTATTTTTATTGTAATATTGTAAGACCCTCTTTGTAACCGGATTTAGGGTTAGGGTTAGGGTGTTGGTGCTCGGTGGTGACCGGAGTTAGGGTTAGGGTGGTGGTTCTCGCGGGAAGCCGTAGTCGCTCGCCTCTCCCGCGGCCACCATCACCGGCACCGGCCCCGCCACCGCACCTCTGGGTTTAGGGTTTATTTGTTATGTTCAAATAAATATTGTGTGCATTTTGCAGGAACTATGGATCGATCTAGTCCAATCCGCAGAGACCTAGATTCAGAACACTTTCTCGAGGATATGATTCACCATGCCGATCATCCATCCGGTGAGGGATCTCCCTCGAGGTATCTAAACTTATCCAGTGAGGGATAGGAGATCAACCAACTAGAGGTAGAAGCCCATGGACGCGTAACACAGACCGACGAGGTATATATGATGTCCGATGATCACTAGATGTACCTAATTGTATATATATTATATTGACGAATGTTTCTTCTCTTAGGCCTCTACATCGAGCAAAAAAACCAAGCGTGGCCCAGCCAAAAAGTTGGATGCCCGTACTGTTTTTGAAATTACAGAGGTCTCAGGACAGGGCGAACCATTGGAACCAAAAAAAGCAAAACAAGCATTTGTAAAACAATGCGGAGTTGTGCTAGAGATCGCGTCCCGATCACTGTTCGAGAGTGGAATAAGCCCAAAGATGCGGAATGGAGTGATCTGTATATCGACGATAGGTACAAAGAGCAACTTTTTAATGGCCTCATAGCACATTTCAAGCTACCAGAATGTGAGACTAATGACGAGACGGCTGAAATGAGAAAGAAATTCAAGCAGTTTGCTCTTAATAAGATGGCCGAACTATTCAAGAACTGGAAGAAATCATTATGGCTACGGTATTAGAAGGACAAGAAAACTCCAATATTCGAAGGCTATCTAGAGAAGCAGCAAAATTACTGGGATACATTTGTGGAGTATAGGAAGTCAGGAGTTGCTACGAAAAAGTCTAAAAAAACAAGATAAATGCTGCGAAGAAGAAATATCACCATAACATGGGGCCAGGGGGCTACGCGGCTGCCATGCCTAAGTGGGATGCAAAAGAGAAAGAGCTTAATGATAAAGGGATCATTCCAGAACCAAATCGCGAAGAATGGGATTTGAGGACAATAAATTGGTTCCTTGGGCATGCGAGTACGTATGACGGGACCTTGTTTGCAGTGAAGGGATAAAGATACCCAGAAGTGGATGGCTAAAAGTGGTGCAAGATATTAAAGATGGGATAGAACAGTTTCATCCCGATAGAGAGAACAATTTGCTGACCTTGGTCCTCGGCGCGGGAATCGCGAACACGAAGGACGAGTCCAAGGCCTTGACTCTAGTTTCACGTGGGAGACTGGGTTTCCTAAGGACCAAGGTACTTATAGAAGCTGAGCAAGAGCAAAGCAGTGACGGGAGGAGGAGGAGGGAGACAAGTTCAACCAGCTGCTAGCAAGACTTGACAAGCAGCAGCAGATCGACGAACTTAGAGGAGTAGCGCGCTTGCAAGATCCTCCACTCGAAATTACCGCCAACCCATCTTAGCGGAGAAGCAACGTGGCTGAATCGGAGGTCCCGTCTGACGATGCACTCTATACAGATGGCGGTCCCGGCTACCCCGTGGATGAAATTAAGGAGCACATATCTTATGAGCTCCATCATAAGTTGAAGAACATATCTGTGAAGGTGGCGGTCGGATCTGCTTTACCTTGTCCGCCTGACGCACGTTGGCATGGCCGTGAGATTCAACCTGGCTATGCTAAAGTCGAGGTGGATCAAATCGTAAAGGAGTGGGAGTCAATGGAGCTTGACATCCCTGGACCTGGAGGTGAGAGCACACTCAGAGAAGTACTGGGTGGTATCATTCTATGGGACAAGAACAACAAACGGTTTCCAGGCTCGGCCCCAAGGCCAACACCGCCTCTGAGTTGTCGCAGGTCTCCTTCACCTCCAAGAAGCCCACCCCATGATGACTATGACCACCACATCGCGAGTCCATATCAATCTCCGCCGCAGGTTCAGCAGTCTTCGCCACCCGCTAAGGACAATAAGCGGAAGCGTGCTACGCCAGTGAGTACTAAAGGACGCGGCAGCCCAAAACGGAAAATGTCGCCCCTCCCAACAGTGCATCATAAGAATCTTCCCATCAGACCTTACGATAGTACTAATGCGGAAACTGCAGTGATAGCAAAGGATGAAGTGGCGGCGCATTTTGAGAAGAAGAAACCCGAGCCCGCTCCGGTATACACCGAGAAGCAAAAGGCATATGCAATTGATTTTCTGAACACAAAAGCCTTATGACTATCTACGAACACTTCAGAAAGAAGTGGCGAAAAGCAAATCAAGTGCAAGCGGTAAAAAATCAGCACGCACAGGTGCAAGCGGGAGCAAAACAACAATCAGTAAAAAATCAGATGTTCCCCTTCTCTGACAATAGGCCAAACAAACAATCGCACCCGTCAAGGTGTTTTCATAAAACGTTCTTCTTCTCGCACAACAGCCACTAGATATGTCAGCAGCCGTGGAGTTGGCGGCCAGCATGGAAATTAGTATTGATGAACTGTTAGGCCCCCAACTCGACCTTCTACCCAAGGCTGATGTAGCCTATAGATATGTCGCAGGTGAGGATTTGGTCAGCAAAGAAAAGGTGAAAGAACTGCCAACACAACTGCGGAATCTCCATGAGTGGTACTTATTGATAGCTGCAAAGCAAGGGAGAATATTTATCACAGCGAAATTCCCACGTGAGTACTACTTCAGACCCGACGACGAGGTCCATGTTGAGTTTCCAGAACTGTTCCAGTTATACAATTCTCGACGCCCTCGACAAATCTATCCTCAGTTGCTATTGTCTGTAATTTTTTGAATTCATTGTCTACATGTTTAGTTCATTCCATGTAATTATCCTCATTATATCCTTTGTACTCTATTATTATGCAGATTGAAGATCCAGGAATGTAAAATAAGAAGAATCTATAGTGTTGGGTTTATTAACCCAGATAAAGTACATATAAATACGCTAACGAAAAAGCCCGAGAAGACGGAAGAAAACATTTTAAGGTTTTTAAAGGAGCAAAATTTATGTGACCACATACTGTTTTCTTACAATTTCGAGTAAGGGTCTTACTCTGTTGTACACATTCACTTTTGATTACTCGATGCTAAGTGTAACTGATGAGTTACTGATGTATATATATAAATGTTTGCAACTTTCACTGGATTCTGCTAGACATTCAACTTGATAAGGGAAGAGCTGAAGTCATGGAACCGTCAAAGAGAAAGCTGGAAGTGTTACGCAGCATGCAGGACATGCTCCAGAAGTAATTTTCTCGCTTTATCAGTCTCTTTTGTTGATTTCCTGAGATATCAGATAATGAATAACTCATTCATTCATTTTCTTTGTCGGGCAGGGTTTGGATCCGGTTCAAGCGTGAGTTTACGGGTTCCTTTAGTCAGAAGCTGACGTTTAAGGAGGTCTCGGTAAGTAGCACATGATATGTCTGTGCATCTATTTACTTCTAGTTTCAATACAATAATGATGCTAGATTATTTGATTGATACTATTTTCGTAAAGTGCGCGAGGCAGCCACAGGGGTCGAATTTATGTGGATTCTATGTTTGCGAGTTCATTCACACGTTTATCACCGAGCACAAAGATTATAGAGTCGACGTAAGCAATACATTCACACCATCATTTTATTATCACCACTTATTGTTATCATGATTAATATTCATATTGATCTCCTTTTGTTATATAGTTCGAAAGAATGCGGGATAATCTCCTACCACATCAACGTGTACTAGCAATTGTGGAGGAGCTGGCGGGTTTTAAAAGAGATGGTACACGATGGCGGAGAATTTAGTGTGAATAGGAGCTAATGATCTCCATGTAATTGAATAGACAGGCTCTAGTCCCGGTAATTGTGATCTCCATGTAACTATGGAAATTGTATATATTTGTATGCTCAATATGGTAATATAAGTTATCTTATATATGCATGAACGTGTACGATATGTGGTGGCGTAGAAATATTCAAAAAATATTTTGAAATGAAAAATAAATAAATAAAACAATACAAAATAAATTCTCTGTCGTGGCAGAGAAAGGACACAAAATGATGTCGCGGCAGAAAAACACTAGTCCAAGGTAGTGCTCTGCCGCAATAGAGAAAAGGCGCAAAATGCTACCGCGGCAGAGACCCACTAGTCCTGGTCCTTAACACCAACCGAGACTAGCGGGGGTGCACCCCGAGCGCGCCACGGCAGCCACGTGGACATCCACTAGTCCCGGCTGGTAACTGGGCCGGGACTAGTGGGTGGGCCTCTAGTCCTGCTTGGTTAGTCCCGATGCCAAACTTGGGACTAGAGGCCCTTACGGCCTGGGACTAGAGGCTCTGTTTCCACTAGTGGTAAGTCACCGTGACGTAATTTCGTGTAAGACTTATGGATCTTTATCATAGAGCTTTGATTGTTTGATGGTGATTGATTAAAATGCAATGTTGGTACTAACTAGATGTGATTGAAACAACTCCTCATCCACTAAAACCGTGACCCATAGTTGATTGTTGATGAGGCCTCGAATTAGTGCGTTGTACGGGTGATGTAGACGGAGATCCAACTATGACATGTTAACCTTATTTCGGAAGAGGATACTTACTTGATGTTTAGTGTTTGCCTTTTGCGGTCCCCGATCCAGTGTATCAAATACACGGGGTTTGGTTGGAGTGTGATTTTGATTTGAAAGGTTCGGCTATATAGTTTGCCATTGTTTTGTAGTTTAGCGCCACACATTTCCTTCTATGCGTATTAGCTTTTTTGGTGGGCATGTTTGAATTCGTGAGTTCTGTTTTGCTTGATAGGTCCGTCGTTTCAGGTGTGTTGCTCTATAGGCACTAGGTCGTGATTTCTTGCTAGAAATGAATTTTGAGCACCAGATAGATGAGTTTAATCCAAAAACTTACCAGGTATTATCAATCCAATCAATAAATTTATATTATTTTTAGCATTTTAACAAAAAAAGGATCCAACTATGGAGTTCTGCATGAGAAACTATTATTCAATTTTTGTAGCCTTTCATAGTTCAAACTTATTCCTCTTTTTTGTTTGTGGGGTGAATCCCAACTAACCCTCCTGAGATGAGTTTTCTCTCCTCGGGCATCACAAGATCTTGCTGAGAAATCAAGACCAAATGCTGCAAATAAATTTACAAATATACATGTAGTCGTTGGTAAAGGTTACCATGCTTTTGTCCCATAGGCAGGTATGCTCCTTTTTATGTTCAATACAAGTTGGATGGTGATATATTTTAAGCAGGCTGCTTTACACTCAGACATTGTATTAACCACTAGTATGTACTATCAAGATAATCTAGGGTAAAGTAATGTAATTGATTCGCTATAATTGTTGCAGGTGGGTTCCTCAAGCATTGGGTGGATGGGATAGTAAACTGGAGTACCTCAACCAACTGCTTGAGGCATATGTCTTCAATAAATATGCTTGGAATCAGGTCATTTGCTTCTTCTTATGATATGCTATTTCATTTTACACTATTCACCATTGTTGGAGTTTCATGGATCAGTGTACCTCATTTTCATCAAACTAGCCTTGCAATCTCCATAGTTGTTTGGTTATTCGATTTCCTACCCAGGAATTCTCCTGGGTGAAAATAATAATGTTCTTATGGTAGAATAAACCATTTCAAACATTATCAAATCAGTGTTGCTGGCTGATCCCACCTCCTATTATCGCGATCTACGTCTTTGCATGTCATATTTAAATTTTTATTGTTGTTGTTATATAACTTACCATTTTCGCATTCTGGAGACATATAAGTATACGTGTACGGTGAGTATACGTATAAGAGGACCATATATATTTCGGGTGAGTTCGTACGGTCCTTTAAACAATCGGTATCGAGTTTTTGTTTGTCAAAGTTTGAAAAGAAGGAGGAAGGAGGGGGGGGATCGAAGCAAAAGTGTTATTTTTGTCCATTTGGTGTACAACCGAGTTTTAATATTGCCAGTTTGTTGCATAGCTAGCAAGTAGATAGTCTCTATATATACAAGTTATATTAACTACACAGGAACAAATACATATGCATGTGCAAATTTGTTGGTTTAGACTGGATGCTTATTTCCATGCTTTTACAAATATATTTGTGCATTCGTATACTTATGGGTTATTAGCATACTATAAATCAAACCAGTACTGGTAATTTCATTGATATGAGAATCACATGGTTAGTAAAATCAGCGGTCCATGCTTTAATTTTTGTGTTTTAGTTAATCTTGAATATTATATTAATTTGCTCATCTTCTTAGTTGATTGTGATTGTCGAGCCCATTAAACTAGCCTTTTTGTCCTTGATAATTGTATAGATCTAGCAATAAAATGGTCTTTCTTTCTGGAGGGTGGTCATTACTTCTCGGTGTACATGCCAAAATTGTAAAGAATATGAAAGATCATGTTTCGTTGTTTGTCTTATTTTGTTGTTAGGACAGCTCCATCGCTAAGATAGAGGTGGCTGTTTATGGTCTTTAGTCATGTTGCGATGTCCTTGAGGGGACCATTGGTGAAAATAATATGTTAGCTTAGTCATTAGTGTAGAAGATAGGAGGTGTTCTAGCATGCCTTATTCAGTTCTCGTGCTAATAAGCTTTTCATACCTTGATCCCCCAAATGATCAAAGAAGAGCAGTGGTGGTGCTTATTGTGGAAGAGGCACAATGAGGAAGAATACTACGTCATTTTATGTGTACTATTCCTTTTGGCCCATGTTTTTTCAGGCCTTCCGTATTATCTTGAATCTTTAACTATTGTTGTTAGCTCTTCACAAGCATCTCAATATCTTTGGTAGTTCCATAGATCGCTTCATGATCCTAAAATACATGTACAAACATTGGAATTTGATAGTAAAATTAGCTAGCCATTTATTGACCATCAAAATGAGACTGACATTTCAAGAGTGTCAAGGGTATCATCCCATGCATTGTCTTTATACCCTGGTCGATTGGCCATACATCATGGGTCCTCTAGGGTTGGTTTTAAAATTCAATTGCTTAAAAATATATACCATACATGTGCGTGAGATTTAGGGGATTCACTATACAAGTGCCATGAAGTTCACTTTGGTTACTCCATTGGTTCTTACTGTTCGCCTTCTAAGTTGTACATCCTTTTTTATTCTTGTGCTCCGCGGCATGTGAATGTGGAAGGGGATACTCAAGAAGGCTCCTTGGGATGTAATAGAGAGTGGCCTGATCTCGAGCATCCTATTTTTCGATGTATCTCATGTGAGTGTGCTCAAATATTTGGCTAAAATTGTATCACATGTGCATTTCTTGGTGCAAGGAGGGGAAGTTTCATGAGGTCATCATGCACCAACAATGATTAACATTATATATACATGTCTTGATGAGTAACCTTAATCAGCAGTCAACGTATATATTGACTACCAAAAATTAATGCTTTTGAAAGAATTCACAGTATTTCCCACCAGGTTACTCATCTTAGCAAGTTTGATTATTATATATTGTTACCCCATCCTCCTTGGTAAAGATAGTACTGGTCACAAGTTCAGGACTCTTATGATAGTAAATCTCACAATATTTGTTGTTTATTCTTCTGAAACTACACTTGAATTGTATAATACAAACGTATATCACCTAACTAGGAAGTAAGCAAGCATTCTCTTATTGTTCCTTTCTAGAATTTTGTAATGGGATGCAATGCCACCTTAAGTGTTATTGTATACATTATATTGTATGTTCGATCTTAAAGGTACTGAACTAATTCAAGAACAAAGGTGGTGGTTATGATTTGCCCACAGCTCAGTTTTCATATTCTTTTCAAATTGGTTCTCTCTATTTTATTTTACTAAACTTTTATGCAGCCTTGTGTTTCTATATTTGAACTTATAAAAAACTGTTCCAGAAGGATATGTGTTACTGTCCAAGGTGCTTCCGAACTCAAATTTAACAACGGTGTTGCTTGAAGAGACAAGTGGGGTTGGATAGATGTATTTATTATATGATGAAGACTAAATTTCAGTATAGGTTATGCCACTGCGCCACTTCTTTTATGTTCCTCTAAACCTTTTAATAAGAAGGCATCTGAGTTCGTTGCATTGCTGCTCCAGTTCCTCAAGTCAATGGTTATTCATTACCTTATAAAGACATTATATGGAATAGTTTTCGGTATTAACTTGCAATATAGGTTTTACCAGTTTTTGCTACATCCACTATTTTATACTAATGATTGCATACCTTATTGCTCTAATTTACGAAGATTTGTTGGTCATCCATAAGCTGTACAGCCAATGTACAGCTACATACCTTTGGTCATGTTTTTGTTTACTTTTAACAATTGTCTCATATTATTTTTCTTTATGTATAAACTAAAGGAGCACATTGCCATAGAATTTAAAAGCCATTAGCAGATGATGGCGTGGCAAAGCGCGCTGGGTCCATCTAGTAATTTGTAACTGCAATAAAATTCTGGCATCTTCTTTAATGTATCGCGGCGCATCATCTATGGTGCCACGGAAGCGCTAACTCGATGGATAATGATGTGTTGAGCGAGAAAAGTGTTATCTGTCCACTTTCCCGACGAAGTTATCCCTGACGTTTTTTTGTCGCGCCAACATAAAATGCGGCGATTAGGCATGTGCCTCGGCGTTTATAAGTGATAGGACACACCCTCCGTGTTGTAGTGCATGCATCCTAACAATACCATAGCCTACTGCCTAAGTAGCATGTATACATTGTCCAACCAATACTCCTATGACTAGTGTGGGGCTCTAGCGGTTATTAAGATACACAAACCAAAGCATTAAGATCTTTGACGTCACACTGATTCAGAGAATTTCCTACGACTACTATACTCCCATTACTCTCACCAAGTTTTACTTCATATAGCCATCAGATCTCCTCTCATCTCTCCTCTTTACCTTTATCGATCTTCAGGGTCTTGGGCACCTGAAAAGTTCTACGATCTATACAACAGACTGGAGACAAATATATACATCTGGATTACTTCATATAACGAGGCTAGGCCTCACCCTTCAGCCCATGAGGACTACTCACTCATGATTGGATCAACAATCATAAACATTGTATAAGAATTCTTGAGATAAATATGAAAGTCTTACAGTGTCGCTAATCACGATGAATCAATAATATAAGTATTGGGACTATGGCTATGATGGGGAATGAATTTGGAGATGGAGGTATGGCTAAGGCTGGTAATGGCGATAAAGATGGCGGCGGCTCTATGGTGGTTCTCCTCTCCTCTCTAACGGTTATGCGAGTGGCTCTCTGTTTTCGAGCACTTCTAATCCGAATATTCTAAGGGTCTCTTCACGGAAGTTGGTCAGTTTAGTGTTCCCGAGGGAGCGTCACATGGTACGGACGCAGGGCAAGTCATCCCCAACCGTACCAGTGCTCGTTAAATCTTTAGATGATCGCCTATGTGACCTCCTTCACTTGGGAAAAATGCCAGCTCCTAATTCTTCCTTGATTTAGATTTTATCATTAATTGTTTATTTCTACAAGGAAAATGACCAGGAGGATTTGCACATCTATACGATTATTAATGATTAGTGGCAGGTCTAGATGGATAATCTCATCAAATTCATGAGTCATATCCGGTTTAAACGAGGGTTAAAATAAGTGTATTTCCCACTCATCACTCGGTCGTCAGCAGATGGGCAGATTGCAACGACGAATGTTAAACTAGTTGTATGTGTTCAACTCACATGGCGCACGGTTGTTTCGACCAGTCATATGCTTATTGCAAGAATCACACACATTTGTGCTGTGCAACAACAAGCAGTACCAGCAGAACCATTAACTCAAATATTGTAGCCAGCAACCTATAACTCAAAGAATGTATTCAAATGCATCAGCAAAATTCAATGTTGTGAATAGTAGTTGATTTAAACTAGTTGAATTGAGCATGTTAACACTACCACAATTGAACTTTTTTTAGGTTAAAGGCATTTGAAGTGCCATCTGATTAGATAGAAAGTTTAGAAGTCATATGTACAAACAAGGCAGGGCTAAACTTTACAAAACTCTCTCTCTCTATCTCTCATGGATCTTGAGTGTGCGCATAAACCCTTTGGGCAATGTCCCGTTTCGCTATTTCCATGCCCCCCCACGTCGTGTAGATTATTGCACGACTTGTCTCCCTTCTCTTCTCCTTTGTTAAGGCGGCGATCATGTCTTCCCACCAATTTTTTATGTTGCGACCCAAGGGAGGGGGCACCATACCTATGCTTCCATTCCAGGTGAATACTCTATCCTTGAACGCAGATGTGTAACTACAATCCAACATGAGATGCTGCACTCTGGATGGATCATGCACATCTTACAAATGGGGTCATGGGGCAATCCCCTAATCGCGAGATTTTCTGTTGTGAGGATCTTCCCAGGTAGCACCAACCACACAAAGAACCGGCACTTCTGCTTCTTGGTGTGCGCCTTCATAGCTTTGATGAGTGGAAAGGGGTGCAGGGGCTGCCAAACTGACAGCGGTGTGCGGATGTGGTCAAGACGTCGAGTACACTCCCGAGGAAGTCCATCTCCATGTGACCGACTCCGGTTGGGGCTGAAGCATAATGAGTTTCACGCGAAAGCCGTGGCCGGCACCGAAGCTGATGAACCCGTAGCCATGTCCAGGTCACATTGTCACCGCCAACTTGACTCAGATTGAGGTCACTCGGTGCAAAACTGTGTAAGTTGGGTTCAGCAGTTATCCCTAGTTACTTGTTCAGTGCAAAAAAAAACTCAAGCTCAGCAGCAGTGCAAAACCCACATAAGGCATCAAATAACTTATTGTTCATTCTACCTTAATACTGCAGCTCCAGGCCAAAACTTCTTTTTCCTAGAACAGTTCAGCTAGAGGACCATGGAGATCGAGTCAATAGGCGTCTTAGTGGTGCTAGTTTCTGTAATAGTAATGTACTTTACATAACCAGTCACTACACCTAGCTCACCTAAGAAACCGTCGGTCGTCTACCTTCTTTCTCTAGCGAGAGCTACAGCTACTGCGCTCGTGCGGGCCTCCAGTTTTTGAGTGATCGGCGTGTGTGAAACTCTCTTCTTCAGCTGACCTGTTGCTGGTTCCCGTAGAAGGGGTACGCGCCATAGGCAGCGGCGGCATACATGCCTGGGTCAGGGAACGGCGCCGCAGGGTAGCCGTACCCGTTGTAGAAAGGCGATGCCGCATAGTACATCCCATTGTTCCACTGGTTTCCATTATCACTCCTCAACTGCAAAGAAGAAATGTAGTAGCGTCAGGTGCCTGAGTTAAGTTTTGCTACACAATCTTACTGTTGGGAGCAGGTTTTACAATATCTGGAATTTCAAGGGGTACCAAAATATTCTTATCTCAAAAATTTATGCTGATACCAAAATAAATTCGATGGGTACCAAAATTTCCAGATTTCAGAAAGTTTGTTCATTTGAATGGGGATAAAAATATTTCTGAATTGGAAAATTTGAACTCTGGTCTTAAGAGTATGTCAAGAAGAGCAGGTCAATACCTGCTTGTTAGCTGGATTGCGACCCCATGACAGGCGCACGGTCTGTTTTCCGATAGTGCTCCCATTTAGCCCTTGCAATGCATCTTCTGCATTTTTTCTGAAAAGGGGCAACACTTCGATATCATTAATTGATTGGATTTCATCATGGTGACAGAAGGAATTTAACCAAACAAAATGTATGTTGGTAAGAACTGAAAAGTATGAAATGTATGGGCTGATCATTCATACCTCTGAAGAAACTGCACGAAGCCGCACTGTTTCCCAACAGGAATCTTCACAGAAGAAATCTCACCATACTGGGAGAAGGTTTGCCTAAGATCATCTTCACTAACATTTGGGTCAAGCCCACCAACAAATACCTACAGACAGTCAAACAACGAAGATGAGAACAGAAAGCAGTACTGTTTTATATTGCATAAATTATAGCCAATGCGTTTGTACTCACTGTTGTGTTTGTCAAATCTCCATCTGATCGAGCAGATGAACCAGTAGAGCCAGAAGTACCTAAACAGAAAAAAAATCAGGCAACAAAAAAAACGCTCAGAGCTATCCGGGCTACTTTAAATGATTCTGGAACAATTTTTTATCCAGAAGAACTATGTTAATAGCATTCACAAGAAAAGATGCCACTGCCATTCTCCATACTTTTAGCCAATCACCAAGTAAATCTACAATATTAATCTATCTCATCATCACCAATACAAAGTTGCAAACCTTTTTCCATTGCTATGTAAAAACAGCAAGGCTTAAGTGCAGAGGGAAAAAAAACTGTACGTAGATAGGGTGAACTAGTCCATGTGTGTGGTAAATTACAAGTGGAAATTGAAAGGTAGAGTGTCAAAGAGATCTAAAGAGCAGGAAACTATCTACAAATAGTTTCACTTGGAGACCAGAAGTACCTATGGTTAAAATCATTAGAATCTCGCTCTTAAGTAATACAACATCCAGAGTGATGTATTTCCATATGGATATACAGAAAAGCTTAGGTGGATTTAATTTATCTCAGAAGGAAATGTAAATTAATACAGAAGAATAGAACCAAATCAAGAAACATTTACTCAAATGCACCAAGAACTATATGGAGTGACAGAGTAACTTGTAAACTGAACCTGAAGATTTGCGGGGAGTTGCAGGGCCAATCCTCATGGGCCTAGTAGAGCAATACACGCCGTTCATCTCAGTCATGGCATGTGTCTTCTCAGTATCATCTCCAAACCTCACAAAACCATAGCCCTTCGATCTACCAGTGTTAGCATCAATGACTACTTTTGCACCTTTGACAGAGGAGTACCTGCTGGAGAAAGTCTCTAGTAGTGCGGCATCATTGACATCAGAAGCAAGATCGCCTACAAATATGGAATGGTCTGAAGCAATATCGGATCGCCGATCTCCCATGCTAAATGATGCCCAGTTTATCCTAAATGGTTGATCAGTATTTGGCATTATATGGCCAGAAAAACCATCAAGTACTTTTTCAGCTGCAGCATGACTGTAGAACTCCACAAATCCATATCCTTCAGACTGTCCAGTTTGCTTGTTACGAATAACCTTGATTGCAACAACCTACAGCACATTCAAACATAGGGTCAGACGTATTGGTACAACTTTGAACTTGGCATGTAATAACATTAAAAACTAGAAATGGAGAATCACATCAGAAGACACGTATTTCGGTGCAGTTAGCGCACCCTTATATTCATCAACTGACTGTGAAGTTCAGATGTTAAAAGAGACAGGGGCAACATGCCAGTTTTTTCTTTCTTGAAGGCCAGTAAAAAAGCATTAGATTTTGCTACCAGCGCCATGTTTCATCAAGCCTTTCACATTGTTCTCTAGGTTATTATGTCACACGATATATATTATCATTTGAATAAAATGACAAAAGTACAGCAAGGACAAACAATACATGAAACTGGAGTTTATAAAAAAATCATTTGTAAATTGAGCTTGATGGCATTTTATATTTTAATTTGCAAAGGAAACAGGAAAGGAAATTTTCGAGGATATGCAACAGCAAAAGATAGCTCTCACGTTAAAGACAAAAACAAAACCCAGTTTTTCTAAGCAATTGAATGGAGAGCTCATTTCTTGAAGGTCTAAGTCCGAGCTGATTTCAGTGAAAACTGACAGCATGATATTCTCATTTTCAGTACAGACTAACTCGGTATTTCACAGTTTTAGTTCCTCAAGCTCTAATAGTGTATTCAGAGTTGTACACAAAAGAAGGATATTTTATAATGAAAGCAGCCTATTTTAATGTAATTGGTCAAACTACCACAATGTTCCCATTTTCTGCCTAGCAACAGACTAGTTTCTATCTACGTACACAAAAGAAGCGTGTATTATCATGAAAGGCACATCCCAATCACCCAGCACAGCCAAAACTAAAACAGATGTACGGCCAGGGGTGCATCAGCGAGGCATCCGGCCGTTACGAGGTAGGGCGACCTGGCACATCAGAATCAGAGCCAATCTAGCGACTGCGAGTACAGGAAGGGTATCTTTGCCTTGCCTCAGCCAATCTAGTGACTGCGAGTTTCCAGTTTTAGCTCGCAGATCCCATATGCCCCTGCGTTTTGCCCAGCGGTCGCTCGGCCAGCCTGCACAGTGACCCAATCATTCGTACCTGAGCCTGCATCTCACTGCGAGTCTGCAAGATACCTATTACCTTGTCATGAGATCCCTCTCTCTTCGACCTCGCGCAACCAGACAGACAGGAATCGTATTTGGTGAAATGCCATTTTTTTTTGGTTATCCGGGATACGGATTAACACACATTTATTTTCACTGGCTCGTCACATCAAGAGAGGAGGGTTCCTAGTCATGGATGGCTATGTGAAATGATGGAAATGTTGCCTTTTTTGGGGTGTTTGGCTCGAGGGCAGCGTGTCCGTGGGCAAGATCTGGGGCATGGAGAGAGCAGGGGGCGCGGGCGCGTGCTCACCTCGCCGGTGTAGCCGAAGCAGCTGTGGAGGTAGTTCTCGTCCAT
This sequence comes from Avena sativa, assembly GCA_916181665.1. Lineage (NCBI taxonomy): Eukaryota > Viridiplantae > Streptophyta > Magnoliopsida > Poales > Poaceae > Avena > Avena sativa. The sequence goes on along the minus strand of OV702283.1, from coordinate 435,975,336 downwards.
CCAGTAATGGAGGTCGCCGACCCAGATGGTCTTGTTCTCCTCCTGGCCGCCGTGCGCGGCGGGGGAGCCCAGAGCCACGGCCACGGGGGCCGGCCGTGGCTGCAGCGGCGGGGGCGGCGGCGCGACGGCGTGGAACGGCACGAAGTGCGGCGCGAACTGGGGCGGCGCCGGCGCCATCTGGTGCGGCATCACCATGGCCGTGGCCCCGGGCGGCGCGAACGGCATGGCCACCCAATGAGGCTGCGGCACCACCGCCGCCACCGCCGTGGGCGGCGCCCCCAGCTGCTGCTGCTGCTGCGGGGGCTTCTGCACGTCGCCCCCCACGTTAGCCGCCGCCGCCGCCGCAGCCTGCATGTTCACCTCGGTCGGTCGCTCGCTCGCTCGCCGCGAAGTGAAGCTGCCCGTGCGCCCGCGCCCTCCCTCTGAGTCTGACGGAAATAATTTGGAGGCGAGGAGAGGGAAGAAGAGGTGGAGAGGAGCAGTAGCAGCTCGCGGGAGGGGAGAGGAGGGTGGCTAAATAAAGCAGGCGGCGGGGGAGGATATGGAGGCGCGCGGGCCGTCCGATGGCGCGCGTGGAGGCGTCCTGCGCCGTCCGTGCCCGGTCTTGACCGGATCCACGTCGATGTCGGCCTGACCCAGCTCCGCGGGTTACACGTAGAGTCGTTTCTGACTTTCAAGATTAGGGCGCGGAGGTGGATGCACCGGCCCGAGCTGATAAATGAACTGACAGAAACAATAAATTAATGGGAGAAAAAGTAAATGAACTCGACTTATACACATATAGAAAATATTGCTCGTGGCAATTTTTTAAGTACTTCTTTATTTCTGCGTCCATGCATATTAATTCTAGTGAACCAGATCCATTGTCATGGACCTTGGCTGGTCAGCGTTGCATGAATCCTAAATATAGCTTTGACTAGGAGGTTTTGCCGTTCTTTTTCACGCCTGGTCCTGAATGAGCGGTTACGTTGGTTGTATCATGCTGCTAATTAGGTACTAGTTCGGAGCTAAAATAGACACTAGTCTATACAGCTCTAGATAGAGCTTCGCCGAGTCAGGTCAGTGTGACCTACGTTTTGTGCTCGGCAACCACCATGGAGTACTTCATTGTTTACACCTTCTAACCTTGGTCATATGCTGTAGTTTTCACCCTGTCTACAACAAACAACTTTGGCCATTATTGTTTCTTTCATATAGAAAATGATAAGAGAATACTATATATTCTAAAAAGTGTAAATTCGATTTTGCACCTCCAAAGAGCACGTTTTAAAAAGTTGTCATAACATGGTCCTTTTAGTAAAATCGGGCTAACAAGGTATGCCACGTGGAGACGTATCCGTAGCATGCATTTGGTCAACAGAGCTCTAGTTTAGACCAACGAAAGTGGTGTCTTGGTTAGTCGATGGCTCCAACAATTGAGAAAACAGCGGTTACGTGGAGCTAGGGTTATAAAGCAGACATCCCAGAAGTCAGTATATAGCTACTACCTCCGTCCCAAGGAGCCCTCGTTTACTTGTTTTTTAATTAAGATTTACTCTAAATATATAAAATAATATTGATATAAAATTAGCGATGTATGAGTCATCTAAAAAAGCGAGAAGGGAAAAAATATGACGCATCAACATGAAATCTTATTATCAAAACACCAGTTGGACCAGTTAAATAGATCTCATGCAACAACCCTAACCCTAAACCCTAAGACCAAATACCGTTCCAATGTGCGGTTAGGGGTAAAACCTGCATAAAAGATAAATTTGATGTCCCGTTAAAAACAAAATCATTTCTTACATGGCATATAGCCCATAGTAAAGCACAAACATCTACTCAGATTTGTACTTTATGTAGCTTATCAACTCCATATAACCAATTTTCAAATAAAATTCTTAATAATTTTTTGAGTTTCTAGATTAAAAGTCATAAATAATATGCGCCATATAATTTTTGCAAAAGGACAATCAACGAACAAGTGTTGGACAATATCAGATCTTTGGCCCAGTTTATGAACGAAACTTACTGGGGAGAGAATGCCCTGTCTCAGCAACACTTCTAATTTCCTTGCCAATTTTGTTTAGCTAAATTGTCTTTTGTTAGGAGCACATTGCGAACGAATGAATCACATAAAATCCTAATTTTCACTACCACCTTAATTTTCTGAATATACTTACGAGGAACCTTATGTGTCCATTTAGTAAGTCTTGGTACATAGATTGATTTGATCGGAAAGCACTAGATGACGTTAGATCCCATCTAAATTTATCCTTGTCATCGGACATTTGAATGTCCATTAGTCGATTTACTAAATGTAGCCATTTGGCCCATTTATTTCCAGTGAGAGCTCTCTGAATTGCAATGCTAAGTGGATTATTCGTATGACTTGTGCAACCACAACTTGTTTTGTTTGCAAAATAATGTAGGTAAATAGATATCGAAGAGCTAAATGAGTCTCTCCAAGCTAGGTAGCATCATAGAAGTGTGCTTTCTAACCATTACCAACAACAAAAGAACCTCGAGTAAAGAACTCATCCTTCACATGTATAAGGCCTTTCTCAAAATCCGAGTTTGTTGGTTTTACTTGAACTTGAGACGGAATTTTAGAACATAGGTATTTATTTTAGAGTAACATATTTCATTCTCGAGCATAAAGGTGATAAAACTAACATGGACTTTGTAGTTTGCTATCAATAGATACAACATAGAAATCATGATCAATTTTTTAGGGAAAACTGTAGGGTAAAACCCCACTGGGATTTTTATATTAAAGCAAACAAAAGGAGTACTACAAAATATTTACAAAAATATGAAAGACCCAAAGGCTAGACCAAATCTACACTTGGGATTTCAATCATTCCTTGAAGGTATCTGCATGTTTCTTTTCCATCCTGTAAGAAAGCAATCTAAGGTGTTGGATGTAAATTGGCTTCCAATTATCCAGACTTGGTCGTTGATTCTTGAAGATTTTGTTATTTCTGACTATCCAGATTCCCCAAGCTGCAAGAATGATAATCTCCATGGAAAAGGTACCTTAAATTTGCATTTTTAAATCAGAAGATGCCTCTAATATTGATAAGTTCTTAGTTCTATTTGGAAAAATGAAATCCCAACATTTATCAGCGAAAGGGCAAGTCCAGAATATATGACTCGGGGTATCTTCCTCATTGCAGCTCAGAGTTGCACATGAATATGATTGGAGATGAAAAAATTCTACTAAGAAGGTTCCTGGTATTTAGCGTATCCTTAATAGCATCTAGAAGAAGATTTTGTGTTTCGATTGGGAAGAGGACTTCCGAATCTAGTTGAAGTGTGAAAGAATAGTTTGGAACCCAGTCATGATAGAATAAGCCTATTGCAAAGAGAAACTGGAATTTTCCCAAATATAACTCCAAACATCTTGGTTTCACTCTTGAACTCTAAATATAGTTGTTTGAGATATTTCCTCCATTGTTCAAATTCTGAGTAAGCTTTTTGAGATAGTGGTAAATGGAACAAATCTTCAAGGTATTTAGTGTGAATTACTTCATGGACAATGTTATCAGTCTTCTTGGCAAATGAAAGAAGGTGTGGAAATTGAAGATGTAAACAATTGTTTTGCCACATATTAGTCCAGAATAAAGTAGTTTTTTCCATCTCCTATGTTGCATTTGCCCATACGCTTATAAATATCCAGCAGCTTCAAGTGTGATTTCCACCAAAATGATCCTTCCAGATGATTTCTAGGTAGCATGACATTACTGTAATAGTGTTCCATACTAGCTTTACCCAAGGAATATCATGATTGTTGTAGAAATTGTGCAAAATTTTAAGTAGAAGGGCATTATTATTTGTGTATATATTGAGAACTCCAAGGCCTCCTTGATCTTTTAGTCTGCACACCTTGTTCCAAGCCACAAGAGCATATCCTTTTGCTTGCACATCAGAATTATTCTTCCTCTAGAGACAATACCTCATATATTTTATTGCCTGCTCTTTTATTGTGACTTGGATTTCAAGATAGCACATGAAAAGATAGGCAAATATGCCAAAATAGATTTAACCTTTTAAAGTTTCCCTCCATAGTTTATAAAATTAGAAATTCCACATAATCTCCTTTCAACTATGTGCGTCGTTGGGAGGAAATATTTGAAAGAAGGCTTTACGATGCCTAAAGGCTGACCAAGATAAGTAAAAGGTAACTCCCTTTTTTGACAACTGATTGTGCTAGTGGAGTGAGACAATCTCTCAGTGTCCATGTTGATGGGAACCATATTAGACTTATACAAGAGAATAAAGTATGATGATTCATTAATAAAATAATAACATCAATCAATCATCAAAGATATCATAAGCCTAAAGTATGCATAACAATATGAGACGGTTATTTGATCATGATTAGGCCTCATCTCCGTGATGATCTCCTTGCTTCCGGTCATATGACTTGTGCAGCCACTATCGAGCAACCATTTACATCCACCGGAAGCATAGACCTACAAGAAAATTACTTCTTGGTTTTAGGTACCTATTTTCAATGGGTCCTCTCACATTAGTAACAAGGGTCTTTGGAACCCAAATAGACCAAACAATATAATTATCAAAAGGACCAACATAGCTAACATAGACATCAACATATTAATCATGAAATAACTCATAATGAGGATTGTTAAACCCTACAAAACCATTAGAATCAGTTCTGTCCTTCATGATATTTTTTTAGCGGTGCTTGTCTTTGCTTGGGCATTCTTGATCTTCTTCTTCTTCTTGGTCTTGGAGACATAGCCAAGACCCTCTTTTCCATTGTCCGTCCTTTGCTTGATAAGGACCTCATCTTGAACCTCCTTACCTTTGGGTAGAGAAGCCTTGGAAAGCTCAACTTTCAACCTAGAATTTTCTTCAAGAACTTCTTCATGAGCACATGTTGATGTAGAAGTGCTAGGAACGTCATACTTGGACAATCGAGTTTGGAGATGATCATGAGACTCACTGAGAATGGAGTATTCACTCTCCAAAGTCTCGTGGGCAATATTGAATTTCTCTAATTTCTCTGAAAGTCTAGCATAAGCAGCCCCAAATTCAAGATTTTCCTTCTTTAATTTCTTTGCCTTGGCAACGACATTATCTCGCCACCAAAGGCCTGGTCCACCTTTCCAAAATTGGTACCCTTCAAGGCGGGAACCGATACCTTTACAACTCTAGCGGGGCACATATACACAACTGAATTGGAGGCTCCCGTGATGACAACAAGATACCACAAGAACAAGTATTACCAATAACTGAAATTGAAATCTAGATATTTGCAAGAAATACTAGATCAAGAATCCTCCAAGTGAATGGAGGGGAAGTGAAGCGCTTGATTGGTGTTGATGAAGATCAAAGCCTCCTCCGTTGATTCCCCCAAGATCAGAGCCTTTGGGTGGATGAAGATGGAGATCTCAGTTTGGAACTTGAAGAACAGTACTACACTTTTTCGAATGAATCAAGCGATCTGACAGGAGGAGCAATTAGGGTATTTATACCCCTGTCAAAACTCAGTCGTGGCCAGATTATCCGACCCAAGTGGGGGCCGGATTATCCGGACAGGGCAAAAATCTATCTCGGACTTGGATTTTCCGGGGGGAAATCCGTCCCCTATGTAGAGAGACGCGCCTTTGCAATCTTCTGGAAAATACTTGGGGGCGGATTATCCGGCCCGGGTAAAAACTCTGGCCCTGGCTGGACAATCTGAAGAAAAGTCTGCCCCCACACAGAGTGACGCACCTTGTCTTCCTTTGGAAAATTTCCTCGGGGCGGATTATCCGGCCTCCTTGAGGGGCGGATTATCTGGCCCAGGCAAAAACTCTGGCCTGGACGGACAATCTGAGGGAAATCCCCCCCCCCCCCCGCATCCAGTGCGACGTGCATTGTCCACTTTGTTGATCGAGCCAGGGGCGGATAATCCGGCCCTTGGAAAGGGCGGATAATTCGCCCCCCAAACTTCTGTTTAGCTGGTTTTCAAATAGGCAATTTATCTGTAGCACGCAACACGCATTAAATAATCTTTGGTATTGTTATCTAACACACAAAACACTAGAGATCATGAAATATTCTTTCACCTATAGTTAAAATACAAGTAGTAAGTGAGACCTAGCACTACACTATCATTATATTAAGAATAAATCATCCCACAAAGTGTAAGAATATTCATAACTTCTTTTCATGTAATTTTCATCCCTTTCATTTTATTTTATGGCATCCAAAATCAAACTTTAAATTATTTAGTAGTATAAGAGTTTCCATGACATATCAATAATATCTTGGACATATTATGTTATCTCTTCATGAGACTTTTGTGGTTGCATAACAATTTTAAGAGATGCTAATTCCTTAGTTATATGATCCACTTTATAATTAAAAACATCATTTTTTTAAACTTATCTAAACTCATTATTGAGTTCTTTTGAGTTGCTATAAAGGATCTAATCGTATTCTCAAGATCATTTTAATTATTACTACCACCGCATACTTATTTGGGACATAATGAGGCCTAGCATATGCAGTATTGGAGTTGTTTCCATAACCATTATTACCAAAATTTCATATATAGCTGACACCTACATTTTCATTGTTTTCAACTAATTCATTTAAAGGAACATTGTCTACATTTTGTCTAGTCATCATAGCAAGTGAAGTATCAACTTTAGCAGCCAAAGATTCTACGTATCAACAGAGGTGACATTCCTAGAAGATGAAGAACAAGCTCTTTCAGTATGTCATTGACTATGATTTTGTAATATGCTTCCCAATCTAGCTTTAGCGTCAGGCATAGTTTTAGTTATAAAAGCACCACTACCAACATAATCTAGCATGCTCCTAGGAATATAGTTTAAATCATTATAAAAAATGAAGGCAAAGCAGTCCATTCATTAACTCCATGTGATGGGAAACTTCTAAGCACAAGTTTTACCTTTCCCAAGTAGTAGAAACATGTTCATTATGATTTTTTAAAGAAATCATGCTATTTTTATCTAGTAAAATTTTAATAGGAGGATAGTATTTCTTAATAAAAGCCTATTTTAAGCTAGGGATTTTTATTTTCATGCCCTTGGTTTGTTAGTTGTACTCACTTTTCCTTAGCCGCTTAAATTTTCCTCACTTTCGCCCATCTCTTTCGCCGAAATTCTCACACGGTCTGAAACTCGCTGTCCGTCAGCCTTGCCGTTACGTGCTGACAAGTGGGCCGCGTTCAGTCAGGTCCCGTAGTAGAGCCTTGTCGTTAGGTGCTGACAAGTGAGTCGCGTTCAGTTGGGTCCCGTAGTGGACGCCTCTCTCCAATTATCCAGATCAGCATGGGACCCACAACTTATCCATTTGAGTGTCGGACCCACAGCTTACCCAGGTTGGCGTTGCAAGATGGGACCCTGAGCCAGCCCCGCACCCACGCCCATGTCGTTGCCTCCCCTTTCTTCTTCTTCTCTGGTGACGGTAGCCCTTTGTCTAGCTTCTCTTAGGCCTTCCGTTCGTCATGGCCGCAATATGGTGTCGTCCTATTGACTTGTATGAAGGATGACAATGGAAATCATGCGCAGGGAAGGTTAGATCTCGCACCAAATTATTCCGATTAGAGGGGGTCGCTTGCTGTGGATAATCAATTGGCACAACTCAGAAGCTCAATTGGGCGTGCGCTTGCTGTGGAGAATGCGACCAACAGAGGAGTCGTTTCGATGATTTAATTGTTTATCAATTTAATGTCTCGGTTGAAATCAAGTGAATCTATGAGGTGAAAGTCAAACTTTGAGATTTAGGGAGATGGAAGTATAAGAAACAAGAAAATGACACAACTCTTGAACATTTTCAAATTAAAAAAATTATACAACTCTTAATGTAAAAGAGTTTTTATAATTGGCATAACTCTTGAACACTTTTAAATTACAATTTGGACATGATAATATTGTCCTAAGAAAATCTTGAGAGTTTACCATTTTTAGAGCATGAAAAGTGATCCCTAAACTAAAATCTTTATGCCTCGTGCATATACAGAAATTGTAGGGATTCGTAGCATGGAAAACAAAAAATTTCTACCGCATACAAACAAACAAGCCAAGATCTATCTACTAGATTGTAGCAACGAGTCGATAGAATAACTCACCCTCGAAGATTCCAAAGTGTTTAACGAGAGCGGATTCTCGTGGGTGATGTAGTCGTACTCTTCCCGATCTCAAGATCGCGTAGACGATCCTTCTGGCGCTGCGTTCCGGCAGCGCTCCCGCAGTCGGTCACACGTTCGGTACTCGACGAAGACCTTCCTCTCCCTTGTTCCAGCAGGCAGCGGAGGTTGTAGCACTCTCCTCGCGATTCCGGCAGCACAACGGCGTGGTACCGGAAGTAGAGGGGAGATCTCGCAGGGCTTCGCCTTAAGCCGGAGCGAGTATGGTGGAGTATGAGAGAGCCCTCGACGATCTAGGGTTTAGACATGCCGAGGAGGGGACTAGGCCGGCGGCTAGGGTTTCACCTAGGCGGCGGCGGCGAGTTCCCTAGGGCCGGCGGCGGCTATGGAGGCGGCGGCGGCTTGGTGCTAGGGTTTAGAGGTAGGAACTTGTGTGTCTAGGAGGGGAGCCCTGCCCCTCCTTATATAGGTGGAGGGGGCCGGCCAAGGGGAGGGGAGTCCCTCCCCAACTCGGCTTGGTGGTACGCCGGCGGTGGGAGGAGGAACTCCTCCCCCAAGTCGGTTTCCACCTCCCTCTCCACTTCCCAAAATTAGCCGTTTGACTTTCAAACTTGGCGTTTGACTTTTCAAACTAGGATTTGAATAAACCCTCTATTTTGTTCAGCGATGACACCTAGTACATGATGCAATCATATCAACTTGATATAACACATTGATGTACCCTTCCCCTCCGGAATGCCGGACATTCCAGAACCTTCTAGAACATTCCCGATGAAAACACCGGAACCATTCTCCAACTCCGAAACAAGACTTTCCTTATATGAATCTTATTCTCCGGACCATTCCGGATCTCCTCGTGATATCCCGAATCCCATTCGAGACTCCGAACAACATTCGGTCTCTTTCTCATCATTCCATAACTACTCAAACAACGTCGAATCCTTAAGTGTGTCTCCCTACGGTTCGTGAATTATGCGGACATGATCGAGACACTTCTCCGAACAATAACCAATAGAGGAATCTGGAAATTCATATGGCTCCCACATATTTCTACGATTACTTTGCGATTGAATGAACCACTTACATAAGATATCAATTTCCCTTTGTCTCACGATAGTTTACTTATCCGAGGTTATGATCGTCGGTATCTCTGCATACCTAGTTCAACCTCGTTACCGATAAGTACTCTTTTCTCGTTCCCGTGATATGTGATCCCTTGTGAGCCAGTCACATGCTTGCAAGCTAATTGGATGACATTACACCGAGAGGGCCCAGAGTATATCTATCCGTCATATGGATGGACAAATCCCACTCTTGATCCATGTGTTTCAGCCAATACTTTCCGAACACTCAATGCCACCTTTATAGCCACCCAGTTACGGTGTGGTGTTTGATGTCATCAAAGTATCCATCCGGTAAAGGTGATATGGATGATCTCATGGTCGAAGGAATTAGATTACTATGTATCAGAAAGCATATAGCAATTGAACTATTAAAATGACTTGATCTTTATGCTACGTTTATCTATAGGAGTATGTCCACCATATCATTCTCCTAACGATATGATCTTGTTGTTAATAACATCTCAATGTTCATGATAGAGAAACCACAATCATCTATTAACCAACAAGCTAGTATTATAAAGAGGCTTTACTAGGGACTCTTATTTTAGTTTACAAATCACACAAGTATTAATGTTTCCTTGTTAATACTATTATAGCATGAATGTAAACATTTATCATAAACACAAAGATATAATAATAACTACATTTATTATTGCCTCTAGGGCATATCTCCAACAGTCTCCCACTTGCACTAGAGTCATCTAATCTAGATTACATGGTAATATACCGAACACCCATGGCAGTTTGGTGCTGGTCATGTTTTTCCCTCGGGAGAGGTTTAGTCAACGGATCCGCCACATTCAGATCTGTGTGTACTTTGCAAATCTTTATGTCTCCATCTTGGACATGTTCTCGAATAGCGTGAAAACGCAGCTTGATGTGCTTTAGCTTCTTGTGTGACCTTGGTTCTTGCGCATTGGCTATGGCGCCCATGTTATCACAGTAGATAGACATTGGGTCCAGCGCACTAGGAACCACACCCAGCTCTGTAATGAACTCTTTCATCCATATCGCTTCTTGTGAAGCCTCCGAAGCAGCCATGTATTCCGATTCAGTTGAAGATCTCGCCACAACGCTTTGCTTTGCACTCCTCCAGCTAACTGCTGCACCATTCAAAATAAATACGTATCCAGATTGTGATTTAGAATCATCCGGATCGGTGTTCTAACTAGCATCGGTGTAACCATTAACAACGAGCTGTTCATCACCTCCATAAGAAAGAACCATATCCTTAGTTCTTCTCAAGTACTTAAGGATGTTTTTGACCGCTGTCCAATGATCCACTCCTGGATCACTTTGATATCTTCTAGTTAAACTAACAACATATGCAATATCGGGTCTAGTACATAGCATGGCATACATTAGAGATCCTATGGCCGAGGCATAGGGAGTCTTACTCATCCTTTCTCTATCTTTTGCCGATGTCGGACTTTGAGTTTTACTCAAGGTCGTATTGGGCAACATGGGCAAGAACCCTTTCTTGCTATCTTCCATTCCAAACCTCTTTAGAACTTTGTCCAAATATGTACTTTGTGACAATGATATTTGGCATCTTGATCTATCTCTATAAATCTTTATGCCTAATATGTAAGCTGCTTCGCCAAGATCTTTCATTGAAAAACTATTATTCAAATATTCCTTGACACTTAAAAGAAGGTCTACATCATTCCCAATCAACAATATGTCATCTACATATAGTATTAAGAATCTACAGAGCTCCCACTCACTTTCTTGTAAATACAAGCTTCTCCATAAGTTTGTACAAAACCAAAACTTTTGATTACCTTATCAAAACGTTCATTCCAACTTCGGGATGCTTGCTTCAATTCATAGATGGACCGTTGAAGTTTGCATACTTTGTTAGCATATTTAGGATCGACAAAACCTTTGGGTTGCATCATATACAACTCTTCATCAATGTCTCCATGGAGGAATGCTGTTTTGACATCCATCTGTCATATCTCATAATCATAATATGCAGCGATTGCTAACATAATCCTCACAGACTTTAGCTTCGCTACTGGTGAGAAAGTCTCATCGTAGTCAACTCCTTGAATTTGCCGAAACCCCTTTGCGACAAGTCGAGCTTTATAGACAGTAACATTACCATCAGCATTTGTTTTCTTCTTGAAAATCCATTTGTTCTCGACAGCCTTCCGGCCATCTGGTAAGTCCACCAAAGTCCATACTTGGTTTTCGTACATGGATCCAATCTCGGATTTCATGGCTTCTTGCCATTTATTGGAATCTGGGCTCATCATTGCTTCCTCATATGTCTCAGGATCATCGGTGTTGTCCACCAACATGACACTCATAACGGGATCATACCAATGTGGAGTGGTACGTGTTCTCGTTGACCTGCGAGGCTCTGTAGCAACTTCAACCGAAGTTTCATGATCATCATCATTAGCTTCCTCTCTTATTGGTGCAGGCACCACAGGAACTTCTTCCGGTGCTGCGCTACTCGCAATTTCGAGAGAAGGTTCGACAACCTCGTCGAGTTCTACTTTCCTTCCAGTCACTTCTTTCGAGAGAAATTCCTTCTCTAGAAAGGATCCATTCTTGGCAACGAAGATTTTGCCTTCGGATCTATGATAGAAGGTATACCCAATAGTTTCCTTCGGGTGAAGACGCATTTTTCCGCTTTGGGTTCAAGCTTGTCTGGTTGTAACTTCTTTACATAGGCTTCGCAACCCCAAACTTTAAGGAACGACAATCTAGGTTTCTTCCCAAACCATAATTCATACGGTGTCGTTTCAACGGATTTAGATGGTGCCCTATTTAAAGTGAATGCGGCTGTTTCTAATGCATAACCCCAAAATGATAGCGGTAAATCTGTAAGTGACATCATAGAACGAACTATATCTAAGAGAGTTCGATTACAACGTTCGGACACACCATTACGCTGTGGTGTTCCGCGGTGTTAATTGTGAAAGTATTCCGCATTTCTTCAAATGCTCGCCAAACTCGTAACTTAGATATTCACCTCCACGATCAGAACGTAGAAATTTAATCTTCTTGTTACATTGATTCTCTACCTCACTTTGAAATTCCTTAAACTTCTCGAAAGTTTCGGACTTATGTTTCATGAAATAGATATACCCATATCTACTCAAGTCATCTGTGAAGGTAAGAACATAACGATAACCACCGCGCGATGCTACACTCATTGGACCACACAGATCGGTATGTATGATTTCCAATAAGTCCATAGCTCGCTCCATCATACCAGAAAATGGAGTCTTAGTCATTTTACCCATCAGACATGCTTCGCATCTTTCAAGTGATTAGAAATCAAGTGATTCAAGAAGTCCATCGGAATGGAGTTTCTTCATACGCTTCACTCCAATGTGACCAAGACGACAGTGCCACATATAGGTCGAGTTATCGCTCGATTTCAAACGTTTAGCCTCAATGTTATTAATATGTGTATTTCCACTATCGAGATTCAATAAGAATAGACCATCTATCAAAGGTGCATGTGCATAAAACATATTACTCATATAAATCGAACAACCATTATTCTCGGACTTAAACAAGTAACCGTCTCGCAATAAACAAGATCCTGATATAATGTTCATGCTTAACGTAGGCACCAAATAACAATTAATTAAGTATAAAACTAATCCCGATGGTAGATGAAGGGGTAGCGTGCCGACCGCGATCACATCAACCTTTGATCCGTTTCCCACGTGCATCGTCACCTCGTTCTTTGCTAGCTTCCGTTTATTCTGCAGCACCTGTTTCGAGTTACAAATATGAGCAACCGAACTAGTATCAAATACCCAGGCACTAGTACGAGTACTAGTGAGATACACATCAATAACATGTATATCAGATATACCTTTCTTCTTGATGTTGCCGTTCTTCAAATCCGCCAAGTACTTTGGGCAATTCCGCTTCTAGTGACCCTCTCCCTTGCAGTAAAAGCACTCAGTATCAGGCTTAGGTCCAGCCTTGGTCTTCTTCGTTGGCGTGGTAACTTTCTTACCACCCTTCTTGAAGTGTCCCTTCTGCTTAGAGTTCCCTTTCTTGAATTTGGTGGTCTTATTGACCAACAACACTTGGTGCTCTTTCTTGATCTCCACTTCTGCAGATTTCAACATGGCAAAGAGTTCTGGCAACGTCTTGTTCATGTTTTGCACGTTGTAGTTCATCACAAAGTTCTTGTAACTTGGTGGTAGTGGTTGGAGGACGCGCTAAATCCCCAAAGCATTAGGAATCACTATACCCAAGCTTTGAAGTTTGTTTGCGTTCCCAGACATCTTAAGCACATGCTCACTGACAGAGCTGCCCTCTTCCATCTTGCAGTTAAAGAACTTTTCAGAAGCCTCATAGCTTTCAATTGCCGCATGAGTCTCAAAGATCAATTTGAGATTGTCACATCCCAAGATTTTCCAAATCTTGTAATGTGAAAAATAAATGAATAAAATAAAACTTTGTTGATTTTCAGGGTGAGAAGAAACTTTTTGAGATCAAATGGAAACCTTCAAATTTATTTTGACCAAATAAAAATCCTAAAGGGATTTAAAAAGATAAACATTTAATAAAGGAAAATAAAAATATTTGGAAATTACTATTTTGAATCTTTTAATAAAAGATTTGATTTTAAAATGAAAAGGAAGAAATTCAAATAAAGATTATTTTAATAGCCAAAATTAAAACTTTGGCCAAGCCTTTGAAATAAAATATTACATTTGAGAAAAATAGTAAAAGGTTGATTTAAATAAAATAATAAGGATTTAATATCCAAGTTTATTGAAAATAAAAGTTCTACTATTTTAATTAAAACATCAAAGCTTATTTATTTATTTTAAACAAGTTTTCCAAGTATTCTTTATTTTCAAATAAAACCTACTGAATTGGTTTTGAAAATATTTAGACTTTAAATGAAGTTTTAAAATAAATTAAAACCCATTGATTTAAAAACCAATGTCCATTTTATTTAATTAATAATGGGCCCTAAAATAAAAATATTATTTTATTTTTGACTTTGGTTTATGTTGTTAAACAGAACCAAATTCAATTGCAAAGTGTGAGGAATGTTTGAATTAATTTGAATGTTTGATTGATTGTTTGAATTTCAAAATAGAAAATAGAATCAGAAAAGGAAAAAGCATTCAGAAGAAAAAATATAGAAATGGACTCAGCCCAACTGGCCAAGCCCAACAGCCCAGTGCCAGCCCACTCTCTCCCTCCCGAAGGAAAACGTTTCGCACTCAGTTTCTAACCCGCGCAGACAATGACTGGTGGACCCCTCTCCCTGCCTCTCTCCTTCGCTGACGAAGAGGACCCACGCAGCCAGCTCACCTCCTTCTTCCTCGCGCAGACGACGCCTACCGTTTCCTGGCCTTAACGCCGGTGATCAATTCGCGTTAACCACGACCATTACTCCCCCTGCGACCACGTCCTTTTAATCGCCTGCGCCTTCTCCTCCTTTCCCCTCAAACACCGCAGCACGAGAGCCCCTAGGCTGCCTCAATTCGAGCTCGCAACACCTCTTCTCCGACCACCGCCCCCAGCAAATTCCGGCGAGCCCAGCCACCGCCTTGCCTCCCCGACCAAGCACACATACTCCTCACTCCCAGGCGCTTCTTCCTGTGCCATCCGTTCAACCGCGGGCGCCCTAGAACCTCGGCTTCGACGACCGCTGAGCGCCGCCGCGCCTGCTTTCTTCTCCGGTGTCGTCCCCTGGTAAGCACAGACTGCCCCACGCCTTCTCGTTCACGCTCCCACACTCACCACATCCTCCTGCATCTGACCATGCTCTTGTCTTGCCTTAGGGCGATCTGCAGCGTCGCCTCCGACTAGGACCAGAGTCGCCCGACGCCGTTTCCCACTCCGGCGAGCAATCCTGCTAGAACCAGAGCGCCCCTCGCCAGACCAACACCGCCTCAAGCTTCACCATGACCTCCTGAACCCGGTGAGCATACTCACTTCGTTCCTTGCTTCCTGTATCTGCCATAGCGCCACCGCCTGACCGTCGCCGCCGTCTGCCGCCGCGCAGCGCCGCCCGTTGTTGACCAAGCAGTAGTGTCCGTAGGATCTAGATCGGACGAACGCGATAGATCACTTAAACGCCGAAGGGGTACGCAACCAGAGCCGTGCGATCTGTTTAGATACAACGCACCGCGGAGCACGATCCGACCGAAGCGGTACCAGCCAATGACATCGCGACGCGTGGCCAGTCTTCGATTTAAAAACAGATTTGAAATCAGATTTGTTGCAGTTTTGAAACCCTTGTAACTTTTGATCCACACATCCAAAATTTACAAACTTTATATCAATGGAATCAGTGGAACAAGCCCTAGCCAACCATGCAATTTGTTTAGTAGAAAGCCTCAGGTAGATTGTTTGTTTTCGCAGAAACATTTGTATGCTTGTTTAGATTAGAAAAAATGTTCAAAAATGTTTTTGAGGTTGAAACCTTTGCAAATTGGTTTATTGTGAACCTACTGACCCTAGGAACCAACTTGTGGTTTTAAAAATGGATTTGGTGAAGATTAGGATGGATTAGTTGAATTAGCCCATTTCTAGCCAAATAAAAATATGGATTTTGTTATGAAAATGACTTTGGAGTAAAAACTTTGGGAAAATGATTTGGATCAAACCTACTGACCCTAAACACCAAATTTTGAGAAACAACAACTTATTTGGTGAACAACATAAAGTTGTTGCTTTGATAAAAACATTTTCCATCACATAAAATAATGAATAGATTTAAAAATGGTTTATAGACAAAACCCTTTTGCAAATGACCTTGCCACTTTAGAAAATGACCACTTTGAACCTTACAAAGTTTAGAATCCTAGTGGAGACCACCTTTGCAAATAAAACTATTTTTGCATGCTTGCATGCATGACCTAGCTTCTCTTATTTTATGTGTGTGTTTGATTGTTTGAATATTGGTTGGAATGCTAGTTGATATTGTGTTTGCTTGATTGAATTGTAGTGAATTTAGAAAAGTGTGAAACTAGCAAGATCAAGAAGTGAACCATCATTCCCTACCAAAAGGCAAGTGACACTATCATCTTAAGTCCTACTATTTTCATTATACTTAGTGGATTTTGAAACATGCATGAAAAGAATTTCTATACTTATGCTATGCTAAATCCTAATAGGATTCCCTATATATACCTTAGTGAAAACAATGTAGTTGTTACATGCTTAGCCATGCTATATTTTGAAAAGAGATACATGTTGAGATTTTATGAAGTTGAAAAAAAGACTTGTGTTTTTATATAATAAAACAAGGACTCAATGAACCACCTGGGTGGACAAGGATACTTTGAGTTTTGGAGAAGGTGGCAACAAAAGGAACCATGTCTATGGCAATCTCTTTGTGTTGTGCTCCAAAAGAAAACCACTCAGAAAACTTAGAGATTGAACATGTTTCTCCAATTGTGGCTTTCGTGTACAACCACATGCTACTTATGGCTCTGGCTTAGTCAACTACATTGGGAAGACCCATGCACTGTCTTCAGGTTACTGAAAATGAGGACCTGGAATCCTACATGGGTACTGAGGACAAGCTAGAAATGGTGTATGGGAGGACCCTTTGGAAAGACTTCGTCACATTCTCAATCTGCCAGTACTCCATCTTGGTGAGTACCAATCCAGCGGCCACTGGTGGCAACAAGATGGGAGTGTGACATGTGGGTAAAGTGTACAACTTCTGCAGAAGATAATAAAATCTAAGTACTTAGACGTGTCCCCGGTTATGGACAATACTGAGCAACTAAAGCTTGAAGCTATGGGAAATCTCGACATTCCAATTTCTGAAAGAAAAACTTTTAAATGGCAACAAAAGGCTTGATGCACTTGGGGGTACCAAGGAGCTCAAGAGACTTTGATAAAAACTTGCAGCACTTGGGGTTACCAAGGAGCTCAAGAGATTTGATAAAAACTTGAAGTACTTGGGGGTACCAAGGATCTCAAGAGATTTTGACAAAGACACTTGGTGGATTCCAAGGAGTTCAGAAAACATTTGACAAAGGAACTAAACCATTTTGAAAAGATAGGATAAAGTATTGCTTCCTGCAAATGAGCCTTAAAACCTACTTAGCCAAAAATGCATGTAATGATAGGATCCACTTATATTCAACTTAGTAGTGAAACTTGCCAATACAATTCAAATGTATTGACCCTTGTGGCTGTAACTTGTAATGTTGCAGGTTTGATTGATTTAGTGAAGATTGATTGATTAGGATTACAAAGTCTACAACCAACATGTTTGCCTGTGGAACTTTGAAGATGAAGGACCCCATGTTATAGTTATGCCGCTGCAATGTAATGTAATAGCCAAATGAGCTATGTAAGATGTAATAAAATTATGTTGTTCCTGGTTATAAAGTTATATTATGACCTTTGTTTCTTGATATTACATCTTAACTGTGGATGCTAGCTATTGATCCAGGAACTAGCATTGTAAACACAGGGGACTCTACCTTATTTAAAGGTTGGGACCCTTACAGATGGTATCAGAGCACTGTGTTGCCTGTAGGATTTGTAAACCTAGGATTGGACAAAAACCCTTAGAAGATAGGAGTTGTTCTTGTTCCAAAACTTATTTACAAAACAAACTTGTAAACTCTTTCCTTAACCACTTTGATTTTGATTCTACATCTCATCTATTTACAACTTGATGGAAAAACCTACCCATGGCCAAAGACTACACCATGTGAAAAGGACTTATTCAACATCTTCAACTCTAATGACTTCAACATCTTCAACTCTAATGACTTCAACATCTTCAGCATATTCACCAAGGACTTCCAACTTGGATACCACTAAGGACTACAAGTGAGACAAGGAAACCTTGCTCAAAATATGGAGACTTAGGAAATGCAAAATTAGAAGGAGTTCACCTCACTTGAGGTATTGTAACCAAGAGTTTTTCTCAAGGAAACCATGACTTCATGCAAGAAGAATCAACCAAAGAAGGATGGAAAGATCACAAGTGAACCATATAGATGGATCACCATATTTTAGTTAAGTCAAACCCACCAACTTATGTGGTGTAACAAAAATATTTTGTTGTCTAAGTATGTGCTTGAACTTTGTTGTTTGAGTGAAAAGTTGTTTGTGATTGATTGTACCTTGCTTGTGTGAATTGTAATGTGTGTAATTAGAATTATTTCCTTAGAAATGTTTTGTCTATTCTAATCTCCATTCAACCCAAACAGATGACTACTCCAGGAGACTCCAACATCAAGGTTGATGACACCAACACCAACCAAGAGGACAGCATGAAAGAGCTCATAGCAACCCAACACCAGTTGAACCAAATGACAGGTCAATTCATAGCCAACACCAGTGGGGAAGATCCAACACTGCAAGGATTTTTGGAAACTCAAGCCCAATTGATGCTCAAGGTGACAGATCAAATGATCAATATGGAAGAAAACTATTCCAAAAGAGTTTGTGACAACAAGGATGACAGAAATGTTATTCTAGATGGAGCACCAGCTTGCATTATTTGTGGAGACAAGGATCATACTTCCAAGGAGCATGGAGATCAATGCCCCAACTGTGAAGAGAAACATCCTGTTGGCCAATGTCCCACCTCTCAAGCTACTTGCTACCTATGTGAAGGAAACAATCATGTCCCTATCCAATGCCCCATCTATTCCATTGTGGAACAAAGGAAACAAGGTGGAGTGCAACAAATGATTGCAAACCATCCAGAAGGATCCAAGTCTACCAAGAAGGTTGATGACAAAGGAAAAGGTCCACTTATACCTCCAAACAAAACCACCCAATTCAAAGGACCAAAGAAAATTTTTCCAAAGAGCAATAGAAGGTCCAAGAAGCATGTAGACATTCCTACCTACCAGATAACATATGAGCAACATGAACTAGATGCACTCCTAGCTTTGGAGAAACCCAAAAAGAAAAAGAAGGACAAAAGCCATGTGCAATGTCATAAATGTAAGGAAATGGGACACTATTCCAGTGAATTCCCAGAGAACCAGAAGCATAAGGAAATTGGCCAAGTGTGGTGCAACAACTGCAAAGAGCTAGGCCATTATGCAGCAACTTGTCCACAAGATACACGTAAAGAACTCAAAGATATCAATTGTTTCAATTGCAAAAACCCAGGACATTATGCAAACAATTGTCTAGAAAATATGAAGAACAAGTTAAACAAGCCTATGAAGGATCTCAACCTTGGACCATGAGTCAAGAGTGGAAACAAAGGACACTATGCAGATGTTTGCCCAAAGGAGTTTCCCCAAGATCCCAAGCAAGCCAACATGTAATTTAGTTGGAAATATTTTAAGGGTGGTAGTACCCTAGTTGTTTGGAGCCTACTTGTAACCCTAGCCTTCCCAAATCTCGGGACGAGATTTATTTTAAGGGTGGTAGCATGTCACATCCCAAGATTTTCCAAATCTTGTAATGTGAAAAATAAATGAATAAAATAAACTTTGTTGATTTTCAGGGTGAGAAGAAACTTTTTGAGATCAAATGGAAACCTTCAAACTTATTTTGACCAAGTAAAAATCCTAAAGGGATTTAAAAAGATAAACATTTAATAAAGGAAAATAAAAATATTTGGAAATTACTATTTTGAATCTTTTAATAAAAGATTTGATTTTAAAATGAAAAGGAAGAAATTCAAATAAGGATTATTTTAATAGCCAAAATTAAAACTTTGGCCAAGCCTTTGAAATAAAATATTCCATTTGAGAAAAATAGTAAAAGGTTGATTTAAATAAAATAATAAGGATTTAATATCCAAGTTTATTGAAAATAAAAGTTCTACTATTTTAATTAAAACATCAAAGCTTATTTATTTATTTTAAAAAAGTTTTCCAAGTATTCTTTATTTTCAAATAAAACCTACTGAATTGGTTTTGAAAATATTTAGACTTTAAATGAAGTTTTAAAATAAATTAAAACCCATTGATTTAAAAACCAATGTCCATTTTATTTAATTAATAATGGGCCCTAAAATAAAAATATCATTTTATTTTTGACTTTGGTTTATGTTGTTAAACAGAACCAAATTCAATTGCAAAGTGTGAGGAATGTTTGAATTAATTTGAATGTTTGATTGATTGTTTGAATTTCAAAACAGAAAATAGAATCAGAAAAGGAAAAAGCATTCAGAAGAAAAAAATATAGAAATGGACTCAGCCCAACTGGCCAAGCCCAACAGCCCAGTGCCAGCCCACTCTCTCCCTCCCGAAGGAAAAAGTTTTGCACTCAGTTTCTAACCCGCGCAGACAATGACTGGTGGACCCCTCTCCCTGCCTCTCTCCTTCGCTGACGAAGAGGACCCACGCAGCCAGCTCACCTCCTTCTTCCTCGCGCAGACGACGCCTGCCGTTTCCTGGCCTTAACGCCGGTGATCAATTCGCGTTAACCACGACCATTACTCCCCCTGCGACCATGTCCTTTTAATAGCCTGCGCCTTCTCCTCCTTTCCCCTCAAACACCGCAGCACGAGAGCCCCTAGGCTGCCTCAATTCGAACTCGCAACACCTCTGCTCCGACCACCGGACCCAGCAAATTCCGGCAAGCCTAGCCACCGCCTTGCCTCCCCGACCAAGCACACATACTCCTCACTCCCAGGCGCTTCTTCTTGTGCCATCCGTTCAACCGCGGGCGCCCTAGAACCTCGGCTTCGACGACCGCTGAGCGCCGCCGCGCCTGCTTTCTTCTCCGGCGTCGTCCCCTGGTAAGCACAGACCGCCCCACGCCTTCTCGTTCACGCTCCCACACTCGCCACATCCTCCTGCATCTGACCATGCTCTTGTCTTGCCTTAGGGCGATCTGCAGCGTCGCCTCTGACCAGGACCAGAGCCGCCCGACGCCGTTTCCCACTCCGGCGAGCAATCCTGCTAGAACCAGAGCGCCCCTCGCCAGACCAACACCGCCTCGAGCTTCACCGTGACCTCCTGAACCCAGTGAGCATCCTCACTTCGTTCCTTGCTTCCTGTATCTGCCATAGCGCCACCGCCTGACCGTCGCCGCCGTCTGCCGCCGCGCAGCGCCGCCCGTTGTTGACCAAGCAGTAGTGTCCGTAGGATCTAGATCGGACGAACGCGATAGATCACTTAAACGCCGAAGGGGTACGCAACCAGAGCCGTGCGATCTGTTTAGATCCAACGCACCGTAGAGCACGATCCGACCGAAGCGGTACCAGCCAATGACATCGCGACGCGTGGCTAGTCTTCGATTTAAAAACAGATTTGAAATCAGATTTGTTGCAGTTTTGAAACCCTTGTAACTTTTGATCCACACGTCCAAAGTTTACAAACTTTATATCAATGGAATCAGTGGAACAAGCCCTAGCCAACCATGCAATTTGTTTAGTAGAAAGCCTCAGGTATATTGTTTGTTTTCGCAGAAACATTTGTATGCTTGTTTAGATTAGAAAAAATGTTCAAAAATGTTTTTGAGGTTGAAACCTTTGCAAATTGGTTTGTTGTGAACCTACTGACCCTAGGAACCAACTTGTGGTTTTAAAAATGTATTTGGTGAAGATTAGGATGGATTAGTTGAATTAGCCCATTTCTAGCCAAATAAAAATATGGATTTTGTTATGAAAATGACTTTGGAGTAAAAACTTTGGGAAAATGATTTGGATCAAACCTACTGACCATAAACACCAAATTTTGAGAAACAACAACTTATTTGGTGAACAACATAAAGTTGTTGCTTTGATAAAAACATTTTCCATCACATAAAATAATGAATAGATTTAAAAATGGTTTATAGACAAAACCCTTTTGCAAATGACCTTGCCACTTTAGAAAATGACCACTTTGAACCTTACAAAGTTTAGAAGCCTAGTGGAGACCACCTTTGCAAATAAAACTATTTTTGCATCCTTGCATGCATGACCTAGCTTCTCTTATTTTATGTGTGTGTTTTATTGTTTGAATATTGGTTGGAATGCTAGTTGATATTGTGTTTGCTTGATTGAATTGTAGTGAAGTTAGAAAAGTGTGAAACTAGCAAGATCAAGAAGTGAACCATCATTCCCTACCAAAAGGCAAGTGACACTATCATCTAAAGTCCTACTATTTTCATTATACTTAGTGGATTTTGAAACATGCATGAAAAGAATTTCTATACTTATGCTATGCTAAATCCTAATAGGATTCCCTATATATACCTTAGTGAAAACAATGTAGTTGTTACATGCTTAGCCATGCTATATTTTGAAAAGAGATACATGTTGAGATTTTATGAAGTTGAAAAAAAGACTTGTGTTTTTATATAATAAAACAAGGACTCAATGAACCACCTGGGTGGACAAGGATACTTTGAGTTTTGGAGAAGGTGGCAACAAAAGGAACCATGTCTATGGCAATCTCTTTGTGTTGTGCTCCAAAAGAAAACCACTCAGGAAACTTAGAGATTGAACATGTTTCTCCAATTGTGGCTTTCGTGTACAACCACATGCTACTTATGGCTCTGGCTTAGTCAACTACATTGGGAAGACCCATGCATTGTCTTCAGGTTACTGAAAATGAGGACCTGGAATCCTACATGGGTACTGAGGACAAGCTAGCAATGGTGTATGGGAGGACCCTTTGGAAATACTTCATCACATTCTCAATCTGCCAGTACTCCATCTTGGTGAGTACCAATCCAGCGGCCACTGGTGGCAACAAGATGGGAGTGTGACATGTGGGTAAAGTGTACAACTTCTGGAGAAGATAATAAAATCTAAGTACTTAGCCGTGTCCCCGGTTATGGACAATACTGAGCAACTAAAGCTTGAAGCTATGGGAAATCTCGACATTCCAATTTCTAAAAGAAAAACTTTTAAATGGCAACAAAAGGCTTGATGCACTTGGGGGTACCAAGGAGCTCAAGAGACTTTGATAAAAACTTGCAGCACTTGGGGTTACCAAGGAGCTCAAGAGATTTGATAAAAACTTGAAGTACTTGGGGGCACCAAGGATCTCAAGAGATTTTGACAAAGACACTTGGTGGATTCCAAGGAGTTCAGAAAACATTTGACAAAGGAACTAAACCATTTTGAAAAGATAGGATAAAGTATTGCTTCCTGCAAATGAGCCTTAAAACCTACTTAGCCAAAAATGCATGTAATGATAGGATCCACTTATATTCAACTTAGTAGTGAAACTTGCCAATACAATTCAAATGTATTGACCCTTGTGGCTGTAACTTGTAATGTTGCAGGTTTGATTGATTTTAGTGAAGATTGATTGATTAGGATTACAAAGTCTACAACCAACATGTTTGCGTGTGGAACTTTGAAGATGAAGGACCCCATGTTATAGTTATTCCGCTGCAATGTAATGTAATAGCCAAATGAGCTATGTAAGATGTAATAAAATTATGTTGTTCCTGGTTATAAAGTTATATTATGACCTTTGTTTCTTGATATTACATCTTAACTATGGATGCTAGCTATTGATCCAGGGACTAGCATTGTAAACACAGGGGACTCTACCTTATTTAAAGGTTGGGACCCTTACAGAGATCCTCGACAATATCATATGGGTCTAAATTCTCAAACCTTTTCTGAAGCTCCGATTCTAAACCATACAAGATAGCACACTGAATTGTGGAGTACTGAGTCTGCCGAGTGAGGTAAACGTTCTTTACTTCATCGGCAGCATCAGCTGCAGGTGGGTCACCCAGTGGTGCATCCAGCACATAGGTCAAATTACCAGCTGTGAGGACAATCCTCAAATTGCGGAACCAATCCGCGAAGTTGCTTCCATTGTTTTTCAACTTTTCTTTCTCTAGGAACGCATTAAAATTGATGGTAGGGGCTGCCATTGATCTACAACATATTTGCAATAGTTTAGACTAAGTTTATGACAAATTGAGTTCAAATTAATAATCAAATTAATCTAGGTGAACTCCCACTCAAAACAATATCCCTCACATTGTTTTAGTGATCACATGAACCAAATCCACCATATCAACACCGATCATCACGAGAGTTGATATAGTTTCAATGGCAAACAATCGACATGTTCATCATATCTACTATATGATTCATGCTTTACCTTTCGGTGATCCGTGTTCCGAGACCATGTCTGTACATGCTAGGCTCGTCAAGATCAAACCTTAGTTTCCGCATGAGCAAATCTGGCTTGCTCACGTTGTATACACTTGCGGAATCTAACACACCCGATGATCACGTGGTGCTTCGAAACAACAAGCTTTAGCAACGGTGCTAACTAAGGGTGAACACTTTATGACTTGATATTCATGTGCATGAGGGATCATCTTATAATGCTACCGTCGTCTACTAAGCAATACAAGATGCATAAAGGATTAACATCACATGCAATTCATAATATGTGATATGATATGGCCTTTATTCTTTGTGCTTCCGATCTCCATCTTCAAGCACGAACATGATCTCCATCATCTCCGGCATTGCATCAAGGTCAATGACGCTCCTCCATGGTTGTCTTCCACCGGCTTCAACTATTACAACTACTTTGAATAGACACGCGTGTCTTAACATAAATTAAAGACAACCATATGGCTCCTGCCGGTTGCCAACTTACAATAAGGAACATTGCATACATCAAATATAATCACAATCATGGCCATATCACATCACTGCACACCCCTGCAAAACAAAGTTAGATGCCTCTACTTTCTTTGCATGTTTTACGTGGTTTGGGGCTTTCAATAAGTGTCGTTCTAAATTACGAACATGAACCACAACATTGATACTAGTATTGTTAATCACCCGTTGTAAATTGGATCTTAACTATGCTAGGAGAAACAGGCACCCGCAAAGCCACTTATGCAATACAAGTTGCATGTCAAGCGTGGAGCAAGTCTCATGAACGATGTCATGTAAAGTTAGCCCAGGCCGCTTCATCCCAACATCGCACAAGATGCAAAGTACACAAGAAGCAATCGACAATAAAAGCATCAACGCCCACAATGACCATTGTGTTCTACTCGTGCAACAGATCTACATATAGACACGGCTCTGATACCACTGTAGGGATTCGTAGCATGGAAAACAAAAAATTTCTACCGCATACAAACAAACAAGCCAAGATCTATCTACTAGATTGTAGCAACGAGTCGATAGAATAACTCACCCTCGAAGATTCCAAAGTGTTTAACGAGAGCGGATTCTCGTGGGTGATGTAGTCATACTCTTCCCGATCTCAAGATCGCGTAGACAATCCTTCTGGCGCTGCGTTCCGGCAGCGCTCCCACAGTCGGCCACACGTTCGGTACTCGATGAAGACCTTCCTCTCCCTTGTTCCAGCAGGCAGCGGAGGTTGTAGCACTCTCCTCGCGATTCCGGCAGCACAACGGCGTGGTACCGGAAGTAGAGGGGAGATCTCGCAGGGCTTCGCCTTAAGCCGGAGCGAGTATGGTGGAGTATGAGAGAGCCCTCGACGATCTAGGGTTTAGACACGCTGAGGAGGGGACTAGGCCGGCGGCTAGGGTTTCACCTAGGCGGCGGCGAGTGCCCTAGGGCCGGCGGCGGCTATGGAGGCGGCGGCGGCTTGGTGCTAGGGTTTAGAGGTAGGAACTTGTGTGTCTAGGAGGGGAGCCCTGCCCCTCCTTATATAGGTGGAGGGGGCCGGCCAAGGGGAGGGGAGTCCCTCCCCAACTCGGCTTGGTGGTGCGCCGGCGGTGGGAGGAGGAACTCCTCCCCCAAGTCAGTTTCCACCTCCCTCTCCACTTCCCAAAATTAGCCGTTTGACTTTCAAACTTGGCGTTTGACTTTTCAAACTAGGATTTGAATAAACCCTCTATTTTGTTCAGAGATGACACCTAGTACATGATGCAATCATATCAACTTGATATAACACATTCATTTACCCTTCCCCTCCGGAGTGCCGGACATTCCGGAACCTTCTAGAACATTCCCGATGAAAACACCAGAACCATTCTCCAACTCCGAAACAAGACTTTCCTTATATGAATCTTATTCTCCGGACCATTCCGGATCTCCTCGTGATATCCCGAATCCCATTCGAGACTCCGAACAACATTCGGACTCTTTCTCATCATTCCATAACTACTCAAACAACGTCGAATCCTTAAGTGTGTCTCCCTACGGTTCGTGAATTATGCGGACATGATCGAGACACTTCTCCGAACAATAACCAATAGAGGAATCTGGAAATTCATATGGCTCCCACATATTTCTACGATTACTTTGCGATTGAATGAACCACTTACATACGATACCAATTTCCCTTTGTCTCACGATAGTTTACTCATCCGAGGTTATGATCGTCGGTATCTCTGCATACCTAGTTCAACCTCGTTACCGATAAGTACTCTTTTCTCGTTCCCGTGATATGTGATCCCTTGTGAACCAGTCACATGCTTGCAAGCTAATTGGATGACATTCCACCGAGAGGGCCCAGAGTATATCTATCTGTCATATGGATGGACAAATCCGACTCTTGATCCATGTGTTTCAACCAATACTTTCCGAACACTCAATGCCACCTTTATAGCCACCCAGTTACGGTGTGGTGTTTGATGTCACCAAAGCATCCATCCGGTAAAGGTGATATGCATGATCTCATGGTCAAAGGAATTAGGTTACTATGTATCAGAAAGCATATAGCAATTGAACTATTAAAATGACTTAATCTTTATGCTACGCTTATCTATAGGAGTATGTCCATCATATCATTCTCCTAACGATATGATCTTGTTGTTAATAACATCTCAATGTTCATGATAGGGAAACCACAATCATCTATTAACCAACAAGCTAGTATTATAAAGAGGCTTTACTAGGGACTCTTATTTTAGTTTACAAATCACACAAGTATTAATGTTTCCTTGTTAATACTATTATAGAATGAATGTAAACATTTATCATAAACACAAAGATATAATAATAACTACATTTATTATTGCCTCTAGGGCATATATCCAACAGAAATTATACACCTTTGAACACTTTGAAATCACACTTAGGATATGATAATGTGCTAAGAAATTCTTGAGAGTTTATCATTTTCATAGCATGAAATATTATGCATAAACTTGGATATATGCAAATTATATACACCTTTGAACACTATGAAATCGCACTTAATACGTGATAATGATGTGCTAACAAAATCTTGAGAGATTATCATTTTCATAGAGTGAAATATAATGCATAAACTTGCATATATGAAAATTATACACCTTTGAACTCTTTGAAATCTCACTTAGGACATGATAATGTTTTTCTAAGAAAATATTGATCATTTATCATTTTCATAGAGTGAAATATAATGCATAAACTTGGGTATACAAAAATTATACACCTTTGAACACTGTGAATCGCATTTAATACGTGATAATGATGTGCTAACAAAATCTTGAGAGATTATCATTTTCATAGAGTGAGATGTAATGTGTAAACTTGCATATATGAAAATTACACACCTTTGAACTCTTTAAAATCGCACTTAATACATGATAATGTTGTGCTAACAAAATTTTGAGAGATTATCATTTTTATAGAGTGGAATGTAATGCATAAACTTGCATATACAAAAAGTATAGACCTTTGAACACTTTGAAACCGCACCTAGGACGTGATAATGTTGTGCTAAGAAAATATTGAGAGATTATCATTTTCATAGAGTGGAATGTAATGCATAAACTTGCATATATGAAAAGTATACACCTTTGGACACTTTGAAACCGCACCTAGGACGTGATAATGTTAGGCTAACAAAAATCTTGAGAGATTATCATTTTCATGGAGTGGAATGTAATGCATAAACTTGCATATACGAAAATTATACACCTTTGAACATTTTCCCTTTAAATTATATTCAAAATCATTTGTTTATGGATTTAAAGTGCCGGTGTCAAACTTGTTATTTTGCATGGATAGAGGGGTGCCTCCCGACAGATATAGGGGTTATATTGTCCACTAGATCATAGAGGATCAATGGTTGGTGGGCACAATCTGCATGATGAGCACATGTGTGAGCACATGTCTCGACCAATCAGAGCGTAGCAGTCAAGATGAGCACATGTGTGAGAGTTTGTGACTAAGAGAGAGGGAAAAACTGAGTAAAACTTAAAAACCAAGGGAAAAACTGACAAAGGGATTCAAAAAGAAAATAGAAATAGATTTTAAAAATGGAAAATGTGTCTTTTATACAATAAAATACATCTTGGCATATATCAAACTTTTTGCAATTCAAAGATACATGAGTGTGAAAATTATTGCCTCGTTCAGACAAACTATGTTTTGGGGAGGGATGTTTTGGAAAGAGGCTTGAGTAGAAATCCATAAACCTTCATAGCTAGTAGGTGATTTGAGAAGTGGTGATTTAGATTAAATCTTGATTTTTATACATTTCTTATAGTGGCAGGTCACATAAGAAGACTCTCTAGGTAGGTGCCACTATGTTTTGATCTTTTTGAATTTTTTGTGCATAAATGACTCAATTAGCTGGCTAAAACTCATTCGTTGACTCTGTTTGACCATCCACCGGAGGGTAAAACTGAGTATACTGCACACGACAGTGTTAGTACTGGATGGAAAAACTGAGTACAATCAAACTTCCAATGTTACACTCGAGGGTATAACTAAGCACAACTAAGTCGACAGGGTTAGACATGAGGGAAAAAAAGTGATGCATGGTACGCGTTTCGCAGTGCATGGGGCGGTAACGGACGCGTGTGCCTGTGCACGGTGCAATAGCATACGCGGTTAAGCGGTGCACGGTGGTGCAACGAAACGTCCCTTCCCTTCACCTTTATAGAGGCCTCCTCACACTCACTCGCTAGCTCACTCGCTCACTCACGCAACCGTCTCCACTATCCTATCACCTTATGCAAACCCTCAAGAAAACCCCAACCGCACTGGCGATGGAGAAGAACAGCGCGGTGGCCTGATGACCCACAAGTATAGGAGGTGTATCATAGTACTTTCGATAAATAAGAGTGTCGAACCCAACGAGGAGAAGAAGTTGTTGACAAGTGGTTTGGATTAGGAATTCACTATAAATACTAGCAAACGGATTTTTAGCGGTTTTTGGTAATGCAGTTAAATAAAGTGCGAGTAAATAAAATACGATAATAATAATTGCAGCAAGTGTCCCAATACTTTCTTCATCAAAGGACAAGCCGGTTGTATTACTTATGAAGACCAAATGTTCTCGAGGACACATGGGAATACTGTCAAGTACTTTCGTTTCATATAGTTGATTAATCTTCTTTGGTTGGACAAGTGTTGTGTGGGTGAACCTATGCTAATGTACTAACCTTACTTGGACTAATACATACTTGTGATTATACCCCTTGCAAGCATCCGCAACTACAAGAAAGTAATTAATATAAAAACCTAACCACGGCATTAAACTCTAAGATCCTACACTCCCTTGTACAAAGGTTTTCTAACGGGGGTTCAGGTTTCTGTCACTCTGGCAACCCCGCAATTAGTAGCCAAATACACAATGCATTCCCCTAGGCCCATAAATGGTGAAGTATCATTTAGTCAAAGTTCACATGACACCACTAGAAGAATAACACCACAACTTAAATATCAAACCATAAAATATTTCTCAACACAATTCCACTACTAACAACATGACTTCTCATATGTCCTCAATAACTAAATGAACTACCCACGAGACATCATATGGATCAAGATCAGTGATGAAATAATGATAAGTAACAATCTAAACATAAACAATAATCCAATGGTTCCACACAATAGCATCAAATATAATAAGTAATCAACACCAGGAAAGTTTCCCCTAAGAATTATGAAGGATTCAACCAAACTGTTACAGTGGGATGGAGTGCTGGTGATGGTGCTGGTGGAGATGATGGTGAAGATGATGGTGAAGATGATGATAATGATGATCCCGGTGAAGTCTAGCTTGATGACGGTGTTGATGGCGACGATCTCCCCTCTCCGGGAAGGAATTTCCCCGGCAAAATTCTGCCTGCCGGAGAGCTCTTTCTCTCTGTAGTTTCCGCCCCGCAGAGGCGGCGGAATCTTTCTGTGGTCGCTCTCCGAGTCTTAGGGTTTTGGGGGATAATATCAGCGAAAGGGCGATGCCAGAGGTGGACCAGGGTGGCCACATCACCTGGTGGCGCGGCCCAGGGGCCCCGCGCCTGGGGTGGTGTGGCCCCCTGTGGCCCATCTCCACTTCCCCTTCTGGCTTCCTTCATCTTCTGGAAAAATAGGAATTTGCATATATTTTCTAGAATTTTCTGATCTTCGCGAATATTGCATCTGGACACCGCTTTTTCCATCAGAATCCTGACTCCGGTAGTTCATCCTCCAAAATTCATCCAACATGCAAAATAGATGAAATAACATAAGTATCACCTCTTAATATAAAATATATCAATAAATAAAAGTAAATTATGATATAAAATAGTGATGCAAAATGGACGTGTCATGGCCATCGCCGCCTCCAAGGCCGCTGGCAAAGAGGCTTATGTCCCCATACAGGGCCCCATCGAGGCATCGAAGGCAGTCCCTGTCCAGGCCCCCATCCCCGTACAGGCCCCCATCGGTCACGGGCAGATCCCGCTCGGTTGGAACCCCTACGAGGACGAGGAGGAGTACATCAGGCCGAAGAAGCCCTATGACACCAGCATCGTCGACCCATGGTCGGAGGTAACTAGGTTTTTCTCCCCTTTGGATGCTAGATCGCTTGTTATTAGGGTTCGGATGTTCGTATTTTCAATCATTGGATGCTAGGTCTTTTTGCAGAAGCTAATCCTCTTGTGTTAGATCTCGTATTTTGATGAATTCCCCTATTCGTATTTCAGTCCTATTTTATTTGTCATCCGAGTTGTAGTTAAGAGATTCCCTAGTTAGTACTAGCGTCGATCTGTAGTTGGGATTGGTTTTTGATTTTGTTTGAGATTTGGGGATTGCGGAATTTAACCCACTCGGTTAATTAATTTATGCAAATAATCAGGGGATCTCAATCAGTTAATTTATGCAAATAATCAATCCTAATAATCAAGCTATATCAATCATGTCCTTATTTCACACTATTGTTTTTTCCAACGGGTAGATAGCGGCGAGGTCTGCAGTGATAACGAGTCCAAGGACACCCAGACTCGTCAAGTGCTGAGGAGGCTCGCATGCCCTGATCAAGCCCAAGGCGCCCAAGTTCAAGGGATAGGGCATCAAGAAGTGGAGGAAGCGCTAGAGGGAGGAGGCGGAGGCCCTCCTGGTGGAGGCCATGAGGGTCCACTGATCTTGTGGTGTTGCTACTGTAAAGCATCTTCTTTTTTGTATTGATGCGTTGAACCTGTCCGATGCTGCTGCTGAGCAGCCTAATTATCAAACATCGTTAAGTACCGTACTATATGTCCTATATTAGTTGCTTTATCTATATCAGCTTTGTTTACTAAATGTATTTATAGTGCTGGTTAGATTTGCTGCTCTAGATTTGCTACCAGATTGGGAAAAACGAGGACCAAAAGTAATAATGAATAAAGAGAGAAGCTCCTCTAGATTCGCTATATTTTTGGGCAAAAAAACACAACTGTTAGCGAGAGAGGCGGAGAAAAGGCTCTTAAAAAGGAAAACCATAAAAATAATAAAAAACCCTCCAATTTAGGTAGGCGCACGAAATTACCAAACGTACCCCACATGCTCCCACACTATGTCCCCCATAACACGGTCCCAACCAACCGTCCCCACGCGGTCCCTCATGGCACGGCCCCACATGTCAGGATAACTCGCTTCGGACTAACCAACCCCATGTGGTCCCACACCACGCGACCCCACACCTCAGCCAACGGTCAACCTGATGGTAGCTGTCGTTCGAGCTCTTTGATGTGTTTTGACAAAGAAGATGGACAAAAGTGAGGAAAAGTTAAGTGGATGGGGAAAAGTGAGTACTACCAACGAACTAGGGGCATGGAAATAGAAATCCCTTTTTGTTACCCCAAGAATTAATGCCACCGGTTGGTAGAGAGAGTAACCAATATGTAGCTCTACCTTTTTAATAAGAAAATGAATAACTTAAGCTTAACCATATCATTTTAAACATTCTGAAAACTTCTTGCATATCACATATTTCACAAAAATCATGCAAATGTATAGTGCATCTTCACTAGGAGTTCCTCCAAATTGTTCTTTTGCAATCAATTTCAGTAGCCTAGGACTAACTTAAGACGAGTCAACCTTTTATTTCAGGAGATGTACTAGGTCTAGCAATGAATTGATCATTAGGAAAATTTCTGTAGTTATTTATACCATACTTGCAAACACAATTATATACTACACTAATATTTTTTCGACATCAGAGTCAATGATAAAGCATGAAAGTTTCAGCTGAATCTGCTATCCACGTCTCCCTGATTTTTTCTGGTCGTGGGATGGATGATGATGGGGACACGCGGTGACATTGTCACAGAGTCCGAATCTCTTGGGGAGGTAGGCCCCGCAGCCCAGGGTTCCCTCGCACGAGCGTGTCATGCACCATTTCCTGCCTCGTGTCGTTGGATGATGGGACACGCTACAACTCATGGTCCATGCGTCAATGGATGTGGGTGACAACTCCCTTGGTGATAGGCGGTTGGAATGAGATAGGTGCTCTGCACCCTGGGACGTTGAGGCCAGACATAGCTGACGTGGCAGCGAAAACCCTTGCCGTTCGTGGGTTCTCGTAAGCGAGAGTTGAGCTGGTAGCGGAAACCCTCACAGCCAGCGGTTTGTCGTGGTGGCTGCAGGTTCTCGCGGTAAGATCAGGTGGCGGGTCCCGTTCGTGCAGGAGAAAAACTCTCACATATGATGGACGTATGCTAGGATCCGGCGAACCGCCATGCTGCCTATTGTCGTCGTCTAACATCCGAGATTAAGGAGATACGCCGATCTTTCTGAGTTTTAGTGCCCAACCTTTGGATATAAAATAAGTGGTCTATCCCCTTACCTCCTCAAAGAGTTAGCTATCATCTCTCCTCATTCCACCTACTTTGTGTTTCCTCTCACTTGCATGGTCGGTCGCATGCGCCAATCCGTTGAACACACCTAGAGCTGGCGTTGCCACTGCCCACAAGCATGGGAGGAAACAATAGCATGGCCTGGTCATCCTCGCGCTATCAAGCACGGGTTCACCAATGTCAAGAGTGCGTATGAGGTTCATCCATTACGTTGAAGGCTTTTCTTCCATGACAACCGTGAGGGCGGATGGCTTGCCTTCTTTTCTTCACAAGGTTCTCTACTTCTACGCGCTTCGGCGGATTGTTCTCTACTTCAGGTATAGCCCGCTTATAATTAGTTCTAGCATAGTCAGGATATATTTATAATATGGTTTTAGGTTCCGTACTCAGGGTCGGCTCTATGTTTTGCGGGGCCCTTGTGCGAAGTTGACACATGGCCCCTAAGACTAATATATATGTAAATATATCTAAAAATATAGACAAATATATATCTATTTTTACTTTTAAAATACTAAAAATTAACATTTAAACACACAGTTTTTTTGTTTCAAAATATAACAAATAGTATTTCCTGTTAGTATCACCTAAAACTGTGAGGGAATTGAGTATACAGTACATAAAGAATAAACGATAGAACCCTAATGCTATCCTGCAAGCAAGGGCAAGATTGATTACACGGGGCAGCAACGTCGTAGGCCTGCAACAGGCACACGCAAGCAGGGATCTGTCAGCGATCGATTGACTGTTGGCTCGAGGAGACGGATCGGGATTGGTGGATAGGCCAGAGCACAGAGCCGGTTTGTTAACGATGAACATGAGAGACAGAGACGGAGAGTCTAGAGATCTTGATCGCGTGTGCTGGCCACTGGAGACGAAGAGACAAAGATGAGGAGACCGAACGGATCGTGTGCGAGTCAATCCCCTGGTCCGCGGTTTCTCTTGCTAGTAGAAAGGTCGTGGCCGACTTTGCTAGGCCTTCTATTTTTTTGCAAAGATTTGTAGGTGATATAATACAAAGGACTAAGTAGTAATGGCCCCCCTGCTGGCATGGGCCCTTGGCCGCTGCACAAGGTCGCCATGCCCCAGAGCCGGCCCTGTCCGTACTCATCTTGCATTTTCTCATCTTTTGTAATTTTCACATGCAACGTTTTATGACCAAGAAAGTCGGATATAACGTGATTGTCCAACATGGCTGTAAACATGTACTATTACAACATCTCAGCTGTTTTCGGCTATTAAACATGAATACAATGTGATTGGCCGAATTGTTTTTGACTGAAACATGTAAACATGTATGCTTTCTTTCTATTTGTGTCTGCGCTTTCTTTTTCTATGTGTCTGCTTTATTTATATTTGTATGTGCGATTTCTTTTGTGTCTACGTGTCTGCTTTATTATGCATGGGCATTTTTTGTTAGCCTTCTTCATCGATGTATATCTTCGCTTCTTTACCGATAGAACATGGTCTTTTGAGTATCTCATATTATATGTTTTTTCGACATGTGAAACAGAGCGTTTACATGTGATGTCAACAACTCTGTGTTTACCAACTCGTTAGGACTCAAAGTGCAGAGTGTTGTAGTTGGCGTCTTTTCCCCACAAGGGTGACTCAAGGGTCTATATCTAACTCTCGGGGAATTGTCTTAGATACTTCTTTTGTTTCCTTCTTCAAGCAACCTACAAAAGAAATTAGTTACCTTGTGTCCCCAACTCTACCGTGTGGTTATCAAGCACAAGATTTCGTATTAGTAAAACTAAAATAAACTTACAAATAACTAAAAGTAAAAGCAATCTATAACTAGACAAGAAGGTAAAAAATAAGGTAAAAGTCATTTTGGATTTTTGTTTGTGTTTTGCTAATAGTAAAAGTGCTTTTGTTGTTTTGGTATTTAATTGGTGTAGCAAGTATAAAATCAATAAAAGTAATAAAGGTTCTGTTTCTTATAATAAAAGATGGACCAGGTTTCATGGGTTCACTTGTCTATTCTCTCATAAAGTATAATGACATAGACCAATAAATGAACAATACTATATTGATAATAAACTTTATTATGTATATGATAAGAATTCATATGGCCATCATTTCATATCATAAATATGATGCAACACATCTCACTTATAGTCCTCTTGAAATGGATACTTCAAGCAATCTAGAAATAAGAAAAAACAGAGTATAGCCTTAGGTACTTTGACATGATGTTTGAATGACAAATATGCTACCTTGAACAAACATGATTATCTGATATGTCACTAGATGATAAGAACACATGCATACACTTTACCCCTAGTGACGTAACAAAAGAAAGGTAAAAACTATAGTAGATTTTGAATTTGTTGTTACTATACAATCACTACCACCATGTTACTTCATCTAATACACATGTTCCCCCACACATTCCCTCTCATACAAGGAGGATCAAAATAATTAATAAATAACGGGGTACACAATATGGATCTATCAATACATCTCACACCTAATATAGATCAGATCTCAAATATCATCTCGTAGAATAAAGTGAATGCTATAATTGTATTAATACGGAAACATTAATACATGTGTGTTTAATAAACAAACAAAGAGTCCCTAGTTATGCCTCTCTCATAAACTAGCTCGTTGATTAACAAGATGGTCAAGGTTTCCTGATCATGGACATTGGATGTTGTTAATAACGGGATCTCAACATTAGTGTAATGGTGTGATGAACATTCATCTAAAGTATAGCATTACGATCAAAGTCATTGAGTTTATATTTCTATAACAACTTACGAAGTGATCCTAATCCTTAGACCATGAGATCATGTCAATCACTAACACCGGAAGAGTTTCTTGATAACATCAAACATCACACCGTAACAGGGTGATTATAAAGATGGATTCAGAACTAATAAAGTGTTATGTTGAGGATCATGGATCGAGAGTGGAATTTGTTCATCCCGATGACGGATAGATATACTCTGGGCCCTCTCGGTGATATCATATTGATTAGCTTGCAAGCAAGTGATTTGATCACTAGAATGTTATATCACGGGAACGAGAAAAGAGTGCATGTCAGTAATGAGATCAAACTAGGTATGGAGATACCGATGATCGAATCTCGGACATGTAATATATCGTGAAACAAAGGGAATAAGATACTAGAGTAAAAAGGTTCCGACGATCACAAGAAAGTCATCGTTGAATGTGTGGGAGTCAGTATGGGTCTCCAGATCCCGCTTCTGATTATTGATCCGAGAGGGGTCTCGATCATGTCCGCATTATTCACGAACCGTAGGGTGACACACTTAAGAGACAACGACATCCAATTGGAGCAAAAGTTTCATGCCGAAAGAATGAACAAGTGCAGGAATTTATTTCACTAGATACCGAAATAGGTTTTCGGGTGAAATTGTATAAAGTGGTTATGCATGTGAAATAGAATTCTAGCATGGGGTTATTTGTGAATGTTTGTCATTAAAGTAATTGACAAAATTCTGAATAAAATAAAAGAGTTTTATTTAATGAGAGTTTGCATTAAATTTGGTGGAAATTTAATGGCAAGTTTGAGTGGGATTTTGAGTGGAGGGATATGAATAGATTTTTGTGAGTGGAGTGTCCACCCACATGAATGAAGGAGGGGAGGGGGCAGCCCCCATGGCCGGCGGCCACCCCCTTGGGTGCCCCCTCCTCCTATAAAAGGCACCCCTCTCCTCACTTCTCACTCACACCTTCTCGTGAAGGATCTCTCTCCCCCTCTAGAATTTATCCCCCATGGTCTTGGACTAGCGAGATACATGTTCCTGGTGGTTATTCGGCAAGAAAGAGTTGTGCTTCCGCTGCATCGCTGGAGCAAGGAGGCAGAGGTTGCTCGGTGCCTCGAACGTGTGTGCGAGCACGGATGCGGTGCTGATTTGCAGCGCTAGGACTTCCTCTCGATCTTGAGATCGTCTACATCAACCACGAGTTGAACTCGTTAAGCTTTGTCGGTCTTCAAGGGTATGTTCTCTACGGATATACATCCGCCCGTTGTTTGTATCTAATAGATAGATCTTGGTACATAGTTCACATCTTAGGAAAATTTTTGTTTTCTATGCTGCAAACCCTACATAAAGATCCACCACATAGGAATTACATAGATGACCATAATTATGTTTGCCAGCTCATATGGTACTAGAGCAATTATAGATCAAGCTACTGTCAGAAAACCATAATTCAGAGGTGGACTACTCTCTTTTCCATCATGGTGATGAAGCCTTAGATGTTGGATAAGGTATATATCCCACCGGAGGCGGTTTCGGCGGCGTTTCCCCCTCCAATATTTGCTGGTTCTATCTCTGTTTTGGTGTTTGTGTTTCTACGCCACCTCCTTCGAGATCATCTCGGGGAGTCTTTTACAGGCGTTTTTAGGTTAGAACTTCCAGCTAGGGCTCAAGATGGAAGACTACGGAGGCTCAAGGAGGGAATAGAGGGTAGTGACACGGATAGCAAGGTGGGACGTGCCACTGGTCTTTTTCCTCTCATGTTTTTTGTGCTCAAGCTGCTTCACCTAATGAAAAAAAATACTTCTAGAAAAATCTCAGGTCCATTTGACTTTGTTTATGTCCCTGAAACTTAAAAATACGTAAAACAGGATTTTCATGTCCTACAAAGTTATAAACCAAATAAAGTGGATCATTGGTAAATCCCCATAAATTAATGTAAAACATGAATATAACATCATATAAGTTGTAAATATGTAGGAATATGTGTCAATAAACTACAAAGTTCATGTATACATGCATCAACATGTCCTTCTTATTTTTTTACTTTGTGTCGGTGTATTCAGAGTTGGGGTCGACGGAAACACGTTCATGCATAATGAAGTCATTCTTGATATGCGTGTACATCGACGTGTGAGCATATTCTGCATGTGTTTCCAACTCCTTAGAGAACATGTGGATTGTGTCATCGCTTGCAGCCATACGAGTCATTGAATGATTTGGTATTCAGACAATTCCAATTAATGTTAAACATTTTGCCTACTAATCGCACTCGAGGGGGGCAGAGAGAAGTATAGTGATACGTCCATAATGTATCTATACTTTTTGATGGTTTTATGCTATTATTATACTTTTGACACTTCTTTTTATATAAAGTTCGTGAGTTATTTTTAATAACCTAATAATAGTTGCAAAAGTGCACAATGTTCTTATTTTACACTTTTATGTGTAGAAATTATCAAGAATACAAGTGGAACCATTGTTGGAGTCAAATTGGGATTTTCCAGAAATCTGTCACACAACTCTCTTTGAAGATGGTCACTTTTGGGGTTGAACACGACATCAGATGGAAAACTATTTTACTACAAAGTTGTAGGAAATTTCGCGACAATCATTCTGGACATAAAATTTAGCTGATTCTGAGTTCGGATAGGCACGCTAGGCCCGATTTACTGAAGCCCAAGATGGGCTGATGGAAATCCGAGAAGCTATATAAAGGGAGGAAACCTAATTTGTGGAGAAGATCTCCACCCACGAATTTGCAGCCACCAAAGCCACGTTTTTGCCTCCCCCATGGATCCCATCTCCATGGGGGAGGGCTCCCAAGAAGCCATAAAGGAAGGGGGCTAAGGGGCGGTGCTCCCCCACGATACCGGTGGCGGGGAAGGAGTCCCCCGCGCCGCCGCCGACACCGCCGCCACCCTCTTCACCATCTTCACCGCCATCTTCATCACCTAATCCTCCTAGTATGTATTGGTTCATCCTCCCACACACCTCTGTACCGTCCTATGTAAACATGGTGTTTGATGCTATAAGTTATAATGCTATGATCTATGTCATGTTTGTGTAGTTTCTTTGTTCTTAGATTGAATGGTTGAACGTCTTTGATTCATTAGAGTTGTATGTTGATATGGTAGTCCTTTGGTTTCCATTATATTTGTGCGCGCATGGATTAAATATCATAAGGTTTGTAGTATGTATAAGAGGAAGGGGGAAGTTCTGCCGAAGTGACAGAAACCTAAGGACGCGAACCGGAACGTTAAACGTATGGGAGTAAGAGGGCCATTAACTTAAGGCTATGGTTGGGGAAACTTTAATGCATTTTTATAAGTTACGGATCTTTTCTAACAATCCAATAATATAGTACATGTAATTCCAAGTAGTGAAGCGCATGTATATTTAGCCTCTCCCACATAGAAAACTGCATCGAAGATAATGAATCCGAATTATTTGCCAATTAAACTTGGACAAAGTCACCACAATTACCACCACTATTCCACACTCATGGTTTTGTTAGTTTAGTGTATTTATTGCTACAACAACTAGCTTTACTTTCTTGTTATTTATTATCTTGCAAAGCTTTCTCTAGTACTTGTTTTATTGCTCTAGTTTTATTTCCTAGATAATGCAAACGTATAGTGTGCGTAGAGTTGTATCAGTGGTTGATAGAACTTGAGAGAACATTTATCCTACCTTTAGCTCCCTTTTGGGTTCGACACTCTTACTTATCGAAAAGGCTACACACGATCCCCTATACTTGTGGGATATCAAGACCTTTTCTGGCGCCGTTGCCGGGGAGCAATAGCGTGTGGGTGAATATTCTTGTGTGCACTTGTTTGCTTTATCTCTAAGTAGTTTTTACTTTCAATTTTAAGTTGGTATCTATCTTAGTATGGATAGGGATTGTGAATTACAAAAAAAAATAGTTGTACTTGTTACCTAAAAATGCTTTCAAAAAGGAAAGTGATTGGAAATATGAGTAATGGTTAAGTGGGGGTCGACCTTGAACACTTGTGTTCATGCCTATAAAACCAAAACAAATCTTCCCATGGAAGATTTTTAACTGAAGGAAGGCACCATTAAATATCAATTCCCATTCAAGAAAGGTATAGAATACCTTTTTCCTCTCCTATTAAAACAAAAGTTGCTCTTAATGCTTCTTTATTTGAAAATACTTGAATCTTGCTTCGTGTACCTAACTTAAAGGCGTTAAAGAGAAGTACTTCTTGGAAGATAAACCAGTAGTTTTCTTGAGTCTTGGAAGTTATTACTTCTGTAATAACCTCTCCTTATACTTTTTATTTGATTTTTGTGCCAAGAATAACCTCTAACTATTGGGTATACCTTCTATCATTGATCCGAGGGCAAAATCTTCGTTGCCAAGAATGGATCCTTTCTAGAGAAGGAATTTCTCTCGAAAGAAGTGACTGGAAGGAAAGTAGAAATCGACGAGATTGTCGAACGTTCTCTTGAAATTGCGAGTAGCGCAGCACCGGAAGAAGTTCCTATGGTGCCTACACCGATAAGAGAGGAAGCTAATGATGATGATCATGAAACTTCGGTTGTAGTTGCTACAAAGCCTCGCAGGTTGAGAACTCGTACCACTCCTGATTGGTATGATCCCGTTATGAGTGTCATGTTGGTGGACAACACCGATGACCCTGCGACATATGAGGAAGCGATGATGAGCCCAGATTCCAATAAATGGCAAGAAGCCATGAAATCCGAGATTGGATCCATGTACGAAAACCAAGTATGGACTTTGGTGGACTTACCGGATGGCCGGAAGGCTGTCGAGAACAAATGGATTTTCAAGAAGAAAACAGATGCTGATGGTAATGTTACTGTCTATAAAGCTCGACTTGTCGCAAAAGGGTTTCGACAAATTCAAGGAGTTGACTAAGATGAGACTTTCTCACCGGTAGCGAAGCTAAAGTCTATGAGGATTATGTTAGCAATCGCTGCATATTATGATTATGAGATATGGCAGATGGATGTCAAAACAGCGTTCCTCAATGGAGACATTGATGAAGAGTTGTATATGATGCAACCCAAAGGTTTTGTCGATCCTAAAGATGCTAACAAGGTATGCAAACTTCAACGGTCCATCTATGGATTGAAGCAAGCATCCCGAAGTTGGAATCAATGTTTTGATAAGGTAATCAAAAGTTTTGGTTTTATACAAACTTACGGAGAAGCTTGTATTTACAAGAAAGTGAGTGGGAGCTCTGTAGCATTCTTAATACTATATGTAGATGACATATTGTTGATTGGGAATGATGTAGACCTTCTTAATAGTGTCAAGGAATATTTGAATAATAGTTTTTCAATGAAGGATCTTGGCGAAGCAGCTTACATATTAGGCATAAAGATTTATAGAGATAGATCAAGACGCCTAATATCATTGTCACAAAGTACATATTTGGACAAAGTTCTAAATAGGTTTGGAATGGAAGATAGCAAGAAAGGGTTCTTGCCCATGTTGCCCAATACGACCTTGAGTAAAACTCAAAGTCCGACAACAGCAGAAGATAGAGAAAGGATGAGTAAGACTCCCTATGCCTCAGCCATAGGATCTCTAATGTATGCCATGCTATGTACTAGACCCGACATTGCATATGCTGTTAGTTTAACTAGCAGATATCAAAGTGATCCAGGAGTGGATCATTGGACAGCGGTCAAAAACATCCTTAAGTACTTGAGAATAACTAAGGATATGGTTCTTTCTTATGGAGGTGATGAACAACTCGTTGTTAATGGTTACACCGATGCAAGTTGGAACACCGATCCGGATGATTCTAAATCACAATCTGGATACGTATTTACTTTGAATGGTGCAGCAGTTAGCTGGAGGAGTGCAAAGCAAAGCGTTGTGGCGAGATCTTCAACTGAATCGGAATACATGGCTGCTTCGGAGGCTTCACAAGAAGCGATATGGATGAAAGAGTTCATTACAGAGGTCGGTGTGGTTCCAAGTGCGCTGGACCCAATGTCTATCTACTGTGATAACATGGGCGCCATAGCCAATGCGCAAGAACCAAGGTCACACAAGAAGCTGAAGCACATCAAGCTACGTTTTCACGCTATTCGAGAACATGTCCAAGATGGAGATATAAAGATTCGCAAAGTACACACAGATCTGAATGTGGCGGATCCGTTGACTAAACCTCTCCCGAGGGCAAAACATGACCAACACCAAACTGCCATGGGTGTTTGGTATATTACCATGTAATCTAGATTAGATGACTCTAGTGCAAGTGGGAGACTGTTGGAGATATGCCCTAGAGGCAATAATAAATGTAGTTATTATTATATCTTTGTGTTTATGATAAATGTTTACATTCATGCTATAATAGTATTAACAAGGAAACATTAATACTTGTGTGATTTGTAAACTAAAATAGAGTCCCTAGTAAAGCCTCTTTATAATACTAGCTTGTTGGTTAATAAATGATTGTGGTTTCCCTATCATGTACATTGAGATGGTATTAACAACAAGATTATATTGTTAGGAGAATGATATGGTGGACATACTCCTATAGATAAGCGTAGCATAAAGATCAAGTCATTTTAATAGTTCAATTGCTATATGCTTTCTGATACATAGTAACCTAATTCCTTCGACCATGAGATCATGCATATCACCTTCACCGGAAGGATGCTTTGATGACATCAAACACCACACCGTAACTAGGTGGCTATAAAGGTGGCATTGAGTGTTCGGAAAGTATTGGTTGAGACACATGGATCAAGAGTGGGATT
Source organism: Avena sativa (assembly GCA_916181665.1). Taxonomy (NCBI): domain Eukaryota; kingdom Viridiplantae; phylum Streptophyta; class Magnoliopsida; order Poales; family Poaceae; genus Avena; species Avena sativa. The sequence goes on along the minus strand of OV702283.1, from coordinate 435,932,728 downwards.
TGTCCATCCATATGACGGATAGATATACTCTGGGCCCCCTCGGTGAAATGTCATCCAATTAGCTTGCAAGCATGTGACTGGCTCACAAGGGATCACATATCACGGGAACGAGAAAAGAGTACTTATCAGTAACGAGGTTGAACTAGGTATGCAGAGATATCAACGATCATAACCTCGGATAAGTAAACTATCGTGAGACAAAGGGAATTGGTATCGTATGTAAGTGGTTCATTCGATCGCTAAGTAATCATAGAAATATGTGGGAGCCATATGAATTTCCAGATTCCTCTATTGGTTATTGTTCAGAGAAGTGTCTCGATCATGTCCGCATAATTCACGAACCGTAGGGAGACACACTTAAGGATTCGACGTTGTTTGAGTAGTTATGGAATGATGAGTAAGATACTGAATGTTGTTCGGAGTCTCGGATGGGATCCGATATATCACGAGGAGATCCGGAATGGTCAGGAGAATAAGATTCATATAAGGAAAGTCCTGTTTCGGGGTTGGAGAATGGTTCCGGTGTTTTCATCGGGAATGTTCTAGAAGGTTCCGGAATGTCTGGCACTCCGGAGGGGAAGGGTACATGAATGTTTCATAACAAGTTGGAATGATTGCATCATGTTCTAGGTGTCATCGCTGAACAAAATAAAGGGTTTAATCAAATCCTAGTTTGAAAAGTCAAACGCCAATTTGAAAAGTCAAACGGCTATTTTGTGAGGTGGAGGGGAAGTAGGAAACCTACTTGGGGAGGAGTTCCCTCCCTCCACCGCCGGCCCACTTGGGATCCGAGTTGGGTAGGGACTCCCCTCCCCTGGCACGCCCCCTCCACCTATATAAGGAGGGGCAGGGCTGCCCCTCCAAGGACACAACACCTCCACCTCTAAACCCTAACCCTAGCCGCCGCCGCCCTCCATAGCCACCGCCGCTAGGGAAACTCGCCGCCGCCTAGGGCAAACCCTTGTCGCCGGCCTTCACCCTCCTTGGTGCATCTAAACCCTAGATCGCCGAGGATCTCTCTCATAGTCCACCATACTCGCTCCGGCTTAAGGCGAAGCCCTGCGAGATCTCCCCTCTACTTCCGGTACCACGCCGTTGTGCTGCCGGAATTGCGAGGAGAGTGCTACAACCTCCGCTGCCTGCTGGAACAAGGGAGAGGAAGGTCTTCGTCGAGTACCAAACGTGTGACCGACTACGGAAGCGCTGCCAGAACGCAGCGCCGGAAGGATCGTCTACGCGATCTTGAGATCGGAAAGAGTACGACTACATCACCCACGGAATCCGCTCTCGTTAAACACTTTGGAATCTTCGAGGGTGAGTTATTCCATCGACTCATTGCTACAATCTAGTAGATAGATCTTGGCTTGTTTGTTTGTATGCGGTAGAAATTTTTTGTTTTCCATGCTACGAAACCCTACAGTGGTATCAGAGCCGTGTCTATATGTAGATCTGTTGCACGAGTAGAACACAATGGTCATTGTGGGCGTTGATGCTTTTGTTGTCGATTGCTTCTTGTGTACTTTGCATCTTGCGGGATGGTGGGATGAAGCGGCCCGGGCTAACCTTACATGACATCGTTCATGAGACTTGCTCCACGCTTGACATGCAACTTGTATTGCATAAGTGGCTTTGCGGGTGCCTGTTTCTCCCAACATAGTTAAGATTCAATTTACAACGGGTGATTGACAATACTAGTATCAATGTTGTGGTTCTTGTTCATAAGTTAAAACGACACTTATTGAAAGCCCCAAACCACGTAAAACATGCAAAGAAAGTAGAGGCGTCTAACTTTGTTTTGCAGGGTGTGCTGTGATGTGATATGGCCATGATTGTGATTATATTTGATGTATGCAATGTTCCTTATTGTAAGTTGGCAACCGGCAGGAGCCATATGGTTGTCTTTAAATTCTGTTAAGACCCGCGTGTCTATTCAAAGTAGTTGTAATAGTTGAAGCCGGTGGACGACAACCATGGAGAAGCGTCATTGACCGTGATGCAATGCGGGTGATGATGGAGATCATGTTCATGCTTGGAGATGGAGATCGGAAGCACAAAGAAGAAAGGCCATATCATATCACATATTATGAATTGCATGTGATGTTAATCCTTTATGCATCTTGTATTGCTTAGTTAACAACGGTAGCATTATAAGATGATCCCTCATGCACATGAATTTCAATTTCTAAAGTGTTCACCCTTAGTAAGCACCATTGCTAAAGCTTGTTGTTTCGAAGCACCACGTGATGATCGGGTGTGTTAGATTCCGCAAGTGTATACAACGTGAGCAAGCCAGATTTGCTCATGCGGAAGCTAAGGTTTGATCTTGACGAGCCTAGCATGTACAGACATGGTCCCGGAACACGGATCACTGAAAGGTAAAGCATGAATCATATAGTAGATATGATGAACATGTCGATTGTTCGCCATTGAAGCTGCATCAACTCTCGTGATGATCGGTGTTGATGTGGTGGATTTGGTTCGTGTGATCACTAAAACAATGTGAGGGATATTGTTTTGAGTGGGAGTTCACCTAGATTAATTTAACTATTAATTAGAACTCAATTTGTCATAAACTTAGTCTAAACTATTGCAAATATGTTGTAGATCAATGGTGGCCCCTACCATCAATTTTAATGCGTTCCTAGAGAAAGAAAAGTTGAAAAACAATGGAAGCAACTTCGCGGATTGGTTCCGCAATTTGAGGATTGTCCTTACAGCTGGTAATTTGACCTATGTGCTGGATGCACCGCTGGGTGACCCACCTGCAGCTACTGCTACCGATGAAGTAAAGAATGTTTACCTCGCTCGGAAGACTCAGTACTCCACAGTTCAGTGTGCTATCTTGTATGGTTTAGAATCGGAGCTTCAGAAAAGGTTTGAGAATTCAGACCCACATGATATTGTCCGTGATCTCAAATTGATCTTTGAGACTCACGCGGCAATTGAGAGCTATGAGGCTTCTGAAAAGTTCTTTAACTGCAAGATGGAAGAGGGCAGCTCCGTCAGTGAGCATGTGCTTAAGATGTCTGGGCACGCAAACAAACTTCAAAGCTTGGGTATAGTGATTCCTAATGCTTTGGGGATTTATCGTGTCCTCCAATCACTACCACCAAGTTACAAGAACTTTGTGATGAACTACAATATGCAAAACATGAACAAGCAGTTGCCAGAACTCTTTGCCATGTTAAAATCTGCAGAAGTGGAGATCAAGAAATAGCACCAAGTGTTGATGGTCAATAAGACCACCAAATTCAAGCAAAAGGGACACTTCAAGAAGGGTGGTAAGAAAGTTACCGCGCCGACGAAGAAGACCAAGGCTGGACCTAAGCCTGATACTGAGTGCTTTTACTGCAAGGGAGAAGGTCACTGGAAGCGGAATTGCCCAAAGTACTTGGCGGATTTGAAGAACGGCAACATCAAGAAGAAAGGTATATCCGATATACATGTTATTGATGTGTATCTCACTAGTACTCGTAGTAGTGCCTGGGTATTTGATACTGGTTCGGTTGCTCATATTTGTAACTCGAAACAGGTGCTGCAGAATAAACGGAAGCTAGCGAAGAACGAGGTGACGATGCGCGTGGGAAACGGATCAAAGGTTGATGTGATCGCGGTCGGCACGCTACCTCTTCATCTACCATCGGGATTAGTTTTATACTTAAATAATTGTTATTTGGTGCCTGCGTTAAGCATGAACATTATATTGGGATCTTGTTTATTGCGAGACGGTTACTTGTTTAAGTCCGAGAATAATGGTTGTTCGATTTATATGAGTAATATGTTTTATGCACATGCACCTTTGATAGATGGTCTATTCTTATTGAATCTCGATAGTGGAAATACACATATTAATAACATTGAGGCTAAACGTTTGAAATCGAGCGATAACTCGACCTATATGTGGCACTGTCGTCTTGGTCACATTGGAGTGAAGCGTATGAAGAAACTCCATTCCGATGGACTTCTTGAATCACTTGATTTCGAATCACTTGATAGATGTGAAGCATGTCTGATGGGTAAAATGACTAAGACTCCATTTTCTGGTATGATGGAGCGAGCTACGGACTTATTGGAAATCATACATACCGATGTGTGTGGTCTAATGAGTGTAGCATCGCGCGGTGGTTATCGTTATGTTCTTACCTTCACGGATGACTTGAGTAGATATGGGTATATCTATTTCATGAAACATAAGTCCGAAACTTTCGAGAAGTTTAAGGAATTTCAAAGTGAGGTAGAGAATCAACGTAACAAGAACATTAAATTTCTACGTTCTGATCATGGAGGTGAATATCTAAGTTACGAGTTTGGCGAGCATTTGAAGAAATGCGGAATACTTTCACAATTGACACCGTCGGGAACACCACAGCGTAATGTTGTGTCCGAACGTCGTAATCGAACTCTCTTAGATATGGTTCGTTCTATGATGTCACTTACAGATTTACCGCTATCATTCTGGGATTATGCATTAGAAACAGCCACATTCACTTTAAATAGGGCACCATCTAAATCCGTTGAAACGACACCGTATGAATTATGGTTTGGGAAGAAACCTAAATTGTCGTTCCTTAAAGTTTGGGGTTGTGAAGCCTATGTAAAGAAGTTACAGCCGGACAAGCTTGAACCCAAAGCGGAAAAATGCGTCTTCATAGGATACCCGAAGGAAACTATTGGGTATACCTTCTATCATAGATCCGAGGGCAAAATCTTCGTTGCCAAGAATGGATCCTTTCTAGAGAAGGAATTTCTCTCGAAAGAAGTGACTGGAAGGAAAGTAGAACTCGACGAGGTTGTCGAACCTTCTCTTGAAATTGCGAGTAGCGCAACACCGGAAGAAGTTCCTGTGGTGCCTACACCGATAAGAGAGGAAGCTAATGATGATGATCATGAAACTTCGGTTGTAGTTGCTACAGAGCCTCGCAGGTCAACGAGAACTCGTACCACTCCTGATTGGTATGATCCCGTTATGAGTGTCATGTTGGTGGACAACACCGATGACCCTGCGACATATGAGGAAGCGATGATGAGCCCAGATTCCAATAAATGGCAAGAAGCCATGAAATCCGAGATTGGATCCATGTACGAAAACCAAGTATGGACTTTGGTGGACTTACCGGATGGCCAGAAGGCTATCGAGAACAAATGGATTTTCAAGAAGAAAACAGATGCTGATGATAATGTTACTGTCTATAAAGCTCGACTTGTCGCAAAAGGGTTTCGACAAATTCAAGGAGTTGACTACGACGAGACTTTCTCACCGGTAGCGAAGCTAAAGTCTGTGAGGATTATGTTAGCAATCGCTGCATATTATGATTATGAGATATGGCAGATGGATGTCAAAACAGCGTTCCTCAATGGAGACATTGATGAAGAGTTGTATATGATGCAACCCAAAGGTTTTGTCGATCCTAAAGATGCTAACAAGGTATGCAAACTTCAACGGTCCATCTATGGATTGAAGCAAGCATCCCGAAGTTGGAATCAACGTTTTGATAAGGTAATCAAAAGTTTTGGTTTTATACAAACTTACGGAGAAGCTTGTATTTACAAGAAAGTGAGTGGGAGCTCTGTAGCATTCTTAATACTATATGTAGATGACATATTGTTGATTGGGAATGATGTAGACCTTCTTAATAGTGTCAAGGAATATTTGAATAATAGTTTTTCAATGAAGGATCTTGGCGAAGCAGCTTACATATTAGGCATAAAGATTTATAGAGATAGATCAAGACGCCTAATATCATTGTCATAAAGTACATATTTGGACAAAGTTCTAAAGAGGTTTGGAATGGAAGATATCAAGAAAGGGTTCTTGCCCATGTTGCCCAATACGACCTTGAGTAAAACTCAAAGTCCGACAATGGCAGAAGATAGAGAAAGGATGAGTAAGACTCCCTATTACTCAGCCATAGGATCTCTAATGTATGCCATACTATGTACTAGACGCGACATTGCATATGCTGTTAGTTTAACTAGCAGATATCAAAGTGATCCAGGAGTGGATCATTGGACAGCGGTCAAAAACATCCTTAAGTACTTGAGAAGAACTAAGGATATGGTTCTTTCTTATGGAGGTGATGAACAGCTCGTTGTTAATGGTTACACCGATGCTAGTTGGAACACCGATCCGTATGATTCTAAATCACAATCTGGATACGTATTTACTTTGAATAGTGCAGCAGTTAGCTGGAGGAGTGCAAAGCAAAGCGTTGTGGCGAGATCTTCAATTGAATCGGAATACATGGCTGCTTCGGAGGCTTCACAAGAAGCGATATGGATGAAAGAGTTCATTACAGAGCTCGGTGTGGTTCCAAGTGCGCTGGACCCAATGTCTATCTACTGTGAAAACATGGGCGCCATAGCCAATGCGCAAGAACCAAGGTCACACAAGAAGCTGAAGCACATCAAGCTATGTTTTCACGCTATTCGAGAACATGTCCAAGAAGGGGACATAACGATTTGCAAAGTACACACAGATCTGAATGTGGCGGATCCGTTGACTAAACCTCTCCCGAGGGCAAAACATGACCAACACCAAACTGCCATGGGTGTTCGGTATATTACCATGTAATCTAGATTAGATGACTCTAGTACAAGTGGGAGACTGTTGGAGATATGCCCTAGAGGCAATAATAAATGTAGTTTTTATTATATCTTTGTGTTTATGATAAATGTTTACATTCATGCTATAATAGTATTAACAAGGACACATTAATACTTGTGTGATTTGTAAACTAAAATAGAGTCCCTAGTAAAGCCTCTTTATAATACTAGCTTGTTGGTTAATAAATGATTGTGGTTTCCCTATCATGTACATTGAGATGGTATTAACAACAAGATCATATCGTTAGGAGAATGATATGGTGGACATACTCCTATAGATAAGCGTAGCATAAAGATCAAGTCATTTTAATAGTTCAATTGCTATATGCTTTCTGATACATAGTAACCTAATTCCTTCGACCATGAGATCATGCATATCACCTTCACCGAAAGGATGCTTTGATGACATCAAACACCACACCGTAACTGGGTGGCTATAAAGGTGGCATTGAGTGTTCGGAAAGTATTGGTTGAGACACATGGATCAAGAGTGGGATTTGTCCATCCATATGACGGATAGATATACTCTGGGCCCTCTCAGCGAAATGTCATCCAATTAGCTTGCAAGCATGTGACTGGCTCACAAGGGATCACATATCACGGGAATGAGAAAAGAGTACTTATCAGTAACGAGGTTGAACTAGGTATGCAGAGATACCGACGATCATAACCTCGGATAAGTAAACTATCGTGAGACAAAGGGAAATTGGTATCGTATGTAAGTGGTTCATTCAATTGCTAAGTAATCGTAGAAATATGTGGGAGCCATATGAATTTCCAGATTCCTCTATTGGTTATTGTTCGGAGAAGTGTCTCGATCATGTCCGCATAATTCACGAACCGTAGGGAGACACACTTAAGGATTCGACGTTGTTTGAGTAGTTATGGAATGATGAGTAAGAGACCGAATGTTGTTCGGAGTCTCGGATGGGATCCGGGATATCACGAGGAGATCCGGAATGGTCCGGAGAATAAGATCCATATAAGGAAAGTCATGTTTTGGGGTTGGAGAATGGTTCCGGTGTTTTCATCGGGAATGTTCTAGAAGGTTCCGAAATGTCCGGCACTCCGGAGGGGAAGGGTACATGAATGTGTCATAACAAGTTGGAATGATTGCATCATGTACTAGGTGTCATCGCTGAACAAAATAAAGGGTTTAATTAAATCCTAGTTTGAAAAGTCAAACGCCAATTTGAAAAGTCAAACGGCTATTTTGTGAGGTGGAGGGGAAGTAGGAAACCTACTTGGGGAGGAGTTCCCTCCCTCCACCGTCGGCCCACTTGGGATTCGAGTTGGGGAGGGACTCCCCTCCCCTGGCGCGCCCCCTCCACCTATATAAGGAGGGGCAGGGCTGCCCCTCCAAGGACACAACACCTCCACCTCTAAACCCTAACCCTAGTCGCCGCCGCCCTCCATAGCCACCGCCGCCTAGGGCAACTCGCCGCCGCCGCCTAGGGCAAACCCTAGCCGCCGGCCTTGCCCCCTCCTTGGTGCATCTAAACCCTAGATCGCCGAGGATCTCTCTCATAGTCCACCATACTCGCTCCGGCTTAAGGCGAAGCCCTGCGAGATCTCCCCTCTACTTCCGGTACCACGCCGTTGTGCTGCCGGAATCGCGAGGAGAGTGCTACAACCTCCGCTGCCTACTGGAACAAGGGAGAGTAAGGTCTTCATCGAGTACCAAACGTGTGACCGACTGCGGAAGCGCTGCCGGAACGCAGCGCCGGAAGGATCGTCTACGCGATCTTGAGATCTGAAAGAGTACGACTACATCACCCACGAGAATCCGCTCTCGTTAAACACTTTGGAATCTTCGAGGGTGAGTTATTCCATCGACTCGTTGCTACAATCTAGTAGATAGATCTTGGCTCGTTTGTTTGTATGCGGTAGAATTTTTTTTTCCATGCTACGAAACCCTACAACCACCCCGTGTCACCCCAAGAAATATTCAAGAGGTACAAGCGTCAAAGCTTGGGGATGCCTAAGTCGTCCCCTTCTTCATCAATAAAAATCTCAGGTCTTTCTAGACACTTCGTTTTTATTGTTTCATGCACTGTTGTGTTGTTCTTGGAGCGTCTTAGTTTTCATTTTTGGTTTTTGTTTGCTTAGTTTGCTTGAATAAAGTGGTTGGACCCCTGTTTTTGCTATGTTGTTTCAAATAATTTGATTGGTGTTGGAGAAGGAGTAGGAAGCTTCATGTTTATAAGTGGTACAAAAGGAGTTTGTTTTGATTGTGGCCTAGACCTTATCATGTCATGTTCGGTGTTGTTTTGACCCTATGCTTAGTGGTTATTCCTGTAGCATTACTTGTTCCAAACAATTGGGATTGATTAATGTGCCTTGAAAGTATCATGCGTTGTTTTAGCATACAAAAGCATAATATTATGGTATTCTCCTTTGATGCTTTGTTTGGGTTGACTTGGCACATGCTCACACCATGTTATGACTATGAACCAGTCACCATAGCCTCTATGATCATTTAGTTTTTGACTTGTGATACCACTTTATGCTTTGATTAGTAATGTTTTGTCGCTCTGCATGATTATGGCCATTATTGCTCTCTTAGTTGGTCGCTCCGGTCTTTTGCTAGCCTCCATTTGTATTGAGACTCTACTCATGCATCCAACTCTCAAGAAATCAAGTTATTCAAAAGTGTCCACTATAAATTCCTATGCATGGTGTGTTACACCATTAAAAGTATATTCTTGTTTTATCTACCTTCCAATTAAAAAGTAATTTTGTTATGTGAAACTTAGTGATTAATACTCTCATAAACTTGATGGCACACTTTATTTCTTGCCCCTAATAATCTTGAACCATTGTGTCATATATGTTGTATATGCTTGCACTTATACGTTGGAATTAGCAGAACCATGCTGTCATGGGGAACGCTTTGAACATTGCACTTGTATATTGTACCCAGTTGATATCATGCTCTTTTGTTTGCGGATGTCATTGGTGTGAAATAAAAGGGGAGCTTGTAAGTCCATGGAGTTATGTATGTGTGTTAGAGAAACGCCTGGGCCGCTATCCTAATCCATGCCTAATCATGGTGGAAACTTGCAGCATCACCATAATGAGCAATCTACGAAGCTTTCTTCTTATAAAAAAAGAGAGACATTGAAAAGAGGAAAGAGAGAAAAAAGCACCGTTTTCCCATGGTAAATAAGAGGATTGCTGAGATGCTCATTGTCTGCTTGCCTTGTCATTTTTATATGGGATAGCTCCTGTATCATGTGCAAGGGGTACCCTGTTGGCGGTTCTCTATGATACTAATACGTTGGAAACGTATCTATAATTTTTAATGCTCCATGCTTGTTTAGTATCTACTTTGCTTTACTTGTACACACTTTGAGGTGATTTTTACATGTTTTCTGGTACTAACCTTCTAACAAGTTGTAATAGTGCCAGATGCCTGTTTTCTGCTATTTTTGGTTTCAGAAAAGTTAGTAAAGAAATATTCTCAGAATTGGACGGGACAGACGTCAAAGTCAATTACTTTCCGCGGGGAACAAGAAGTCTAGAGGGGAGCCGAAGGGGCCAGCCAAGGGGGCCAGACCCACCCCAGGCGCGGGTAGGCCCTGCCCCGCGTCTGGCTAGGGTTTGGCCACCCTGGCCTCCGCCTCGGCCTCCCCCTTCGCCCATAAGAAGACCCCGATGCAGAAACCCTAAGAACCCGATCAGATCTCCACGAAACCGTATGTAGCCGCCGCCACCATCGTCCCTAGATCGGGGGGATTTGAAGTTCTTCCCGGCACCCTGCCGGAGGGCAGATCATCCCGGATGACTTATCTCTGGTATGATGCGTGAGTAGTTCCACCTTGGACTATGGGTCCATGTAGTAGCTAGATGGTTGTATCTCCTCCTTTGTGCTTTCATGTATAGATCTTGTGAGCTCCGTTCATGATCAATATCTAATCTATTTGTAATCATGCATGTTGTGTTTGCGGGGATCCGATGGATATTGAGATTATTATGTTGGTTTGATTAATGGTTTTGTCTTTATGATTCTATCATGTATGTGTTGTTTGTGATCTTGCATGCTCTACGTTGTTAGTAGCTATCTTGGCCAAGTAGTTGCTAGTGACTCCAAGAGGGGGTATTTATGCTCGATAGTGGGTTCATGCCTCTAGTTTCCAAGGGAAGTGACAGAAATCTCTTCGATTGTAGATGTGTTGTTGCCACTAGGGAGAAAACAACGGTCTATTGTTCATGGAACATGTGGACGACTGTTTACCTTACACACTTTGCTTAAAGCAGTTGTCTGTTGCTTGCAACTTAATACTGGAGGGGGTTCGGATGATAACCTGAAGGTGGACTTCTAGTCATAGATGCAGTTGGATGGCGGTCTATGTATATTGTTGTATTGCCCAATCGAATCTCATAGGATCTTTCTGACTAGTAATTGCATTGTTATACCTTGCTCAGTTCCTGTCAATTGCCCTGCTGTAATTTGTTTACCCTTCATGCCATGTTGTTTATCTAAGGAGAGCACCTCTAGTGAACTATGGACCCCGGTCCAATCTTTACCATTGATACATCTTCCACGGTTACTTGTTTACTTGCTGCAAACCATTACCTTCCACACCTTACGTTTAATCCTTTGTTAGAGCAAACCGGTGAGCTTGACAACCTCACTGATTCGTTGGGGCAAAGTCTTGAGTTTGTGTTGTGCAGGTCTCCGCGTTGCTTGCAACACCTGTGTGATGTTTCCTTCCTCCTTCTAGTTCGATAACCTCGGTCTCTACTGAGGGAAGGCTTGCTGTTGTGCTCATCACACCTTGCTCTTGGGGTTTCCAACGAAGTGCTCCACATCAGCACCATCAACAAGTTTTCCGGCGCTATTGTCAGGGAGGCTAAGGACGTCTTCACTAGGGGAGTACTTCACTTCCTTTCTCTTTACTTTGTTTTTAGTTTGCTAGGTTTTGTTTGCTTCTTTCCAAAAAACCCAAAAAAAATAGTCTAGTTTGGTTTGCTTGCTTTATTCAAAAAACACAAAAAAATAGCTCCTGCTCTAGTTGCTGCCATGTCGGGTTTTGGACCAACCTTTATTTCCCCTATGGTAGAAATCTCCACTTTTAAGCAAAAAAGTGAAGAAAGTTTTAAAGAATCTTGGTCTAGAATCTCTGCTTTCCAAAGGGAAACTGAGCCTGAGGTGAGTCTTAGCTTGGTTATTGATAATTTCTACCGCGGTATTGCTCTTCGTTATAGATATGCTTTGGATGTTGTGGCTGAGAAAGATTTTTTGCTATGTACTAAGGATGGAGCTTTTGATTCCATAAAGAAATTAATCATGATTTATGGTACACCTGGCAAGTCTGATTCCTCTTTCACAAATATTTTTGCCAGGTTGAACACTCTTGAGACTAGTATTGCTGCTACGAATAGTTGCTATCACACGCTTAGGGTTTACCATGATTATGTTCCCATAAATTCTGAGCCTTTAAAGTGGTCTCCCACAATCAAAGTCTCTATAAATACTACACTTTTTAATGCTCGCTGTGATATCATGTCTGAATTTTGCCTCATGCCTAAAGATATTTATGATTCCTTGAGTCTTTGGGGGCTTAATGAAGGAGGAGAGGAAATCTCTCTTACCAACAATACCACTATATTGCCCATTGGAATAGCTGAAGGTGTGTTTACAAAAATCTCAGGGAAAATGGTGTCTATTGACTATCTTGTTATTGAATGTGTAGGCAAAGGACGGATCACACTTGGAAGATCCCTATTGAAGCACCTTGGAGCGGTAATAGATGTGGGAAAAGGCATTATACACTTTGATCCTCCGGTAAGCAATCATATCTTCCCTAAATAGAAAAAGAAAGGTAAGAAACAAACGAACATGAGGGGAAATTCTTCATTTGAAAATACTTGATTCTTGTTGCTTCTTGTGCCTAACTTAAAGGCGTTAAAGAAAAGTACTTGTTGGGAGATAACCCAAGAGTTTCCTTGAGTTTTGGAAGTTATTACTTCAAAAATGACCTCTCCTTATACTTTTTGTTTGCTTTTTGTGCCAAAAATGACCTCTAATGAGAGGGAAGTAAGATTTGGGGAGTTGCTGTCCCAAAACAGATTTTTGTCCTCCACCAAAAAAATTCATGAGGAGGATCTGTAACTCGGATTGATCTCAAAATTTACGAACAAATCCCGCAGTATGTTAGATAACTTACGTTAGTTCAACACTTTTTGATTTGAGCAAAATAAGATGTTCGAAAAAATCGGTTTCTACCTGCTGGTCTGTTTTAACAGATTTCTGCCATTATTTGCATTTGCTTCTTATTGATTCCTTTTTGAGTTCTTTTTAGGTGAATTGAGATTTTTGAAGGAGTTACTACAGTATCTTGTGTTTTTAGTGAAAATCCTTTCTGTTCCAAAGTTTTGCCAGGGGTCTAATATCTTTTGAATACACTAATGTTGCTAATGAAGATTGTGTGAAGTTTTATATGAAGAAAAATTTCAGGTGTAGAGAGAGAATGATGCAATGAGATGAAGAATGGACAAAAGCTCAAGCTTGGGGATGCCACCATGGTGTAACCCCAAGAAATATCCAAGAGGTACAAGCGTCAAAGCTTGGGGATGCCCAAGGCATCCCCTTCTTCATCAATAAAAAGCTCAGGTCTGTCTAGACACTTCGTTTTTATTGTTTCATGCACAGTTGTGTTGTTCTTGGAGCATCTTAGTTTTTGTTTGCTTTGCTTAGGTTGTTTAGTTTGCTTGAATAAAATAGTTTGGACCCCCATTCTCGCTGTGTTTTTTTGCAAATAAGTTTTCTTGGTGTTGGAAAGGAGTAGTAAGTTTTTGCTTGTAAGTGCAAGAGGAGCTTGCATTGACTGTGACTTAGACTTTAGCATGACATGCTAGGTGTTGTTTTGACCTTATGCTTAGTGATTACTGTTGTATCATATCTTGTTCCAAACAATTGGGATTGCTTAGTGTGCCTTGAAGAAATTATGCGTTGTTTTAGCATGCAAAAGCATAGTATTGTGGTATTCTCCTTTGATGCTTTGCTTGGGTTGACTTGGCACATGCTCACACCATTTTATGACTCTCACAAGTCACCATTAGCATCTATGATCATTTAGTCCTTGACTTGTAGTACCACTCTTTGCTTTGATTAGTATGCTTTGTTGCACTGCATGATTTTGGCCACTATTGCTCTCTTAGTTGGTTGCTCTCAGTCTTTTGCTAGCCTCCACTTGTATGAGTAAGTTCTACTCATGCTTCCAACTCCCAAGAAACCAAGTTTTTCCAAAGTGTCCACTATAAACTCCTATGCATGGTGTGTTACACCATTCCAAGTATATTCTCGTTTTCATCTATCTTCTAATTAAAAACTATTTTGTTATGAGAAAACTTAGTGATTAAAGCCCTCACGAACTTGATGGAACACTTTATTATTTGCCCCTAATAAACTTGAACCATTGTGAAAACTTTGTTGTATATGCTTGCAATTATAAGTTGGAATTAGCAGAACCGTGTTGTCACGGGGAACGTTTTCAACATTGCACTTGTACTTTGTACTCAGTTAATATCATGTTCTTTTGTCTATGGATGTCACGGGTGTGAAATAACGAGGGAACTTGTAAGTCCATGGAGTTTGTATCCTGTGTTAGAGAAACGAGTGGGCCGCTATCCTAAGCCATGCCTAATCATGGTGGAAACTTGCAGCATCACCATAGTGAGCTATATATGAAGCATCCTCAATAAAAAGCTATGCATATGGTAAATAAAAAGATTGCTGAGATGCTTATTATCATCTTGCCTTGTCATTTTGGTTATGGGAAAGCTCCTGTACTATGTGCAAGGCGTACCCCGTTGGCGGTTCTCAATGATATGCAAATACTTACAATGACAAGAACTTACCTGGACCCAAAGTTGAGTATGCTTGAGGTGTGGCCCTCGTATTCAAGGGACTTGAGATTGCCAACTTATACTTCGCCAAGCATATACTCCAGCTTTGCCACTTTAACCTTAACCACTTCAAGATGCTTATGATAGGGGCAATGAGGGCTGAAAGCTAACAAGTACCATAATTTTTAGAAGCTCTTTTTGAAACTTGTAATCCCTGCTTCCTTTACAAAAAGGCCTTTCTTCCACCACTATTGAGTCTCCACCTTCTACCTTTAGGCAGCATTAAGAGAGCATAGTTGTTATTCTATGTGCAGTGTTCCAAAGCTTATTAATTGATGCATATTGTGTTATTACTTGTTCTTGTGCTACTTGTTTCTAGTCACCCTTGTGAACTTTGAAGGTGTCTGATGCATATATTTGCTACTCTATGAGGGACAAACTGATTGCCACTATGCTATGTTTTCTATATGTGAAACAAACAAAAACGTTTTCCAATGCATGTTATTCATGATATTTGTTTGTAGCTTGTCATGTTGCATGCATAGTTACTATGTCCTACTATTAGAACTCCATTTTCCATGCACATGTTTAGAGTTCTTTGATCCCAGCTTTCAATGCTTTCAAATGGTTGGATCTTTATTGTGAGGGTGCATGTCACCTCAAAAATTATTCTGTTTCTCACTTACCTACTCGAGGACGAGCAGGAGTTAAGCTTGGGGATGTTGATACGTTGGAAACGTATCTATAATTTTTGATACTCCATGCTTGTTTAGTATCTACTTTGCTGTACTTGTCCACACTTTGAGGTGATGTTTACATGTTTTCTGGTACTAACCTACTAACAAGTTGCAACAGTTCCAGATGCCTGTTTTCTGTTGTTTTTGGTTTCAGAAAAGTTAGTAAAGAAATATTCTCGGAATTGGACGGGACAAACGTCAAAGTCAATTACTTTCTGTGGGGAACAAGAAGTCCAGAGGGAAGCCGAAGGGGCCAGACCTAATCCAGGCGCGGGTGGGCCCTGCGCCGCGCCTGGCTAGGGTTTGGACACCCTGGCCGCCGCCTCGACCGTCGCCGCACCTGGCTAGGGTTTGTCCAGATAGAATCATAAAGACAAAACCATTAACCAAACCAACATAATAATCTCAATATCCATCGAATCCCCGCAAACACAACATGCATGATTACAAATAGATTAGATCTTAATCATGAACGGAGCTCACAAGATCTATACATGAAATCACAAAGGAGGAGATACAACCATCTAGCTACTACATGGACCCATATTCCAAGGTTTAACTACTCACGCATGATACCGGAGAGAAGGCCTCCAGGATGATCTCCCCTCCGGCAGGGTGCCGGGAAGAACTTCAATCCCCCCGATCTAGGGACAATGGTGGCGGCAGCTACAGACGGTTTCGTGGAGATTTGATCGGGTGCTTACGGTTTCTGCATTGGGGGCTTATTATAGGCGAAGGGGGAGGTCGAGGCGGCGGCCAGGGTGGCCAAACCCTAGCCAGGCGCGGCGCAGGGCCCACCCGCGCCTGGGGTAGGTCTGGCCCCTCCGGCTCCTCTCTGGACTTCTTGTTCCCCACGGAAAGTAATTGACTTTGACGTTTGTCCCGTCCAATTCCGAGAATAATTCTTTACTAACTTTTCTGAAACCAAAAATAGCAGAAAACAGGCATCTGGCATTGTTGCAACTTGTTAATACGTTAGTACCAGAAAACATGTAAAAAGCACCTCAAAGTGTAGACAAGTAAAGCAAAGTAGATACTAAACAATCATGGAGCATCAAAAATTATAGATATGTTTCCAACGTATCAACATCCCCAAGCTTAACTCTTGCTCGTCCTCGAGTAGGTAAGTGATAAAAAGAATAATTTTGAGGTGACATGCACCCTCATAATAAAGATCCAACCATTTGCAAGCATTGAAAGCTAGGATCAAAGAACTATAAACATGTGCATGAAAGATGGAGTTCTAACAATAGGACACAGTAAATATGCATGTAACATGACAAGCTACAAACAAAGATCATGAATAACATGTATTGAAAAACGTTTGTTTGTTTCACATACGAAAAACATAGCATAGTGGCAATCAGCTTGTCCCTCATAGAGTAGCAAATAGATGCATAGGACACCTTCAAAGTTCACAAGGGTGACTATAAACAAGTAGCACAAGAACAAGTAATAACACAATATGCATCAATCAATAAGCTTTGGAACACTGCACACAGAATGACAACTATGCTCTCTTAATGGTGCCTAAAGTTAGAAGGTGCAGACTCAATAGTGGTGGAAGAAAGGCCTTTTTGTAAAGGAAGCAGGGATTACAAGTTTCAAAAAGAGCTTCTAAAAATTATGGTACTTGTTAGCTTTCAGCCCTCATTGCCCCTATCATAAGCATCTTGAAGTGGTTAAGGTTAAAGTGGCAAAGCTGGAGTATATGCTTGGCGAAGTATAAGTTGGAAATATCAAGTCCCTTGAATACGAGGGCCATACCTCATGCATACTCAACTTTTGGTCCAGGTAAGTTCTTGTCATTGTAAGTATTTGCATATCATTGAGAACCGCCAATGGGGTACCCCTTGCACATGGTACAGGAGCTTTCCCATAACCAAAATGACAAGGCAAGCTGACAATGAGCATCTCAACAATCTTCTTATTTACCATGGGAATATGGTGCTTTTTTCTCTCTTTCCTCTTTTCTCAACGTGTCTCTTTTTTATAAGAAGAATGCTTCATAGATGTCACTATGGTGATGCTACAAGTTTCCACCATGATTAGGCATGGCTTAGGCTAGCGGCCCAGGCGTTTATCTAACACAGGATACAAACTCCATAGACTTACAAGTTCCCTCTTTATTTCACTCCGGTGACATCCGTAGACAAAAGAACATGATATCAACTGAGTACAAAGTACAAGTGCAATGTTGAAAACGTTCCCCGTGACAGCACGGTTCTGCTAATTCCAACTTATAAGTGCAAGCATATACAACAAAGTTGTCACAATGGTTCAAGTTTATTAGGGGCAAAGAATAAAGTGTGCCATTAAGTTCGTGAGGGCTTTAATCACTAAGTTTTCCCATAACAAAATAGGTTTTAATTGGAAGATAGATGAAAATAAGAATATACTTGGAATGGTGTAACACACCATGCATAGGAGTTTATAGTGGACACTTTGGAATAACTTGGTTTCTTGGGAGTTGGAAGCATGAGTAGAACTTACTTATACAAGTGGAGGCTAGCAAAAGACTGGGAGCAACCAACTAAGAGAGAAATAATGGCCAAAATCATGTAGTGCAACAAAGCATACTAATCAAAGCAAAGAGTGGTACTACAATTCAAGGACTAAATGATCATAGAGGCTAATGGTGACTTGTCATAGTCATAACATGGTGTAAGCATGTTCCAAGTTAACCCAAGCAAAGCATCAAAGGAGAATACCATAATACTATGCTTTTGCATGCTAAAACAACGCATAATTTCTTCAAGGCACACTAAGCAATCCCAATTGTTTGGAACAAGACATGCTACAGCAATAATCACTAAGCATAAGGTCAAAACAACACCTAGCATGTCATGCTAAAGTCTGAGTCACAGTTAATGCAAGCTCCTCTTGCACTTCAAGCAAGAACTTACTACTCCTTTCCAAACACCAAGCAAACTTATTTGCAAAACAACACAACAAGAATGGGGGTCCAAACTACTTTATTCAAGCAAACTAAAAAACGTAAGCAAAGCAAACGAAAATTAATTCGCTCCAAGAACAACACAATTATGCATGAAATAATAAAAACGAAGTGTCTAGACAGACCTGAGCTTTTTATTAATGAAGAAGGGGATGCCTTGGGCATACCCAAGCTTTGACGCCTGTACCTTTTGGATATTTCTTGGGGTGACACCATGGTGGCATCCCCAAGCTTGAGCTTTAGTCCATTCTTAATCTCATTGCATCATTCTCTCTCTACACCTGAAATTTTCCTTCATACAAAACTTCACACAATCTTCATTAGTGTAACATCCCAGATTCTGTGCTTGGATGTTATTAGTATCATGCACCATCCTGCATCATTTGCATCCTACATTTCGAAAACATTGCAACTACAAAAGATCCTAACACATAAACCCATTTAAAAACCCTATTTTAATATTCTCTTAAGCACTCTTGTTGTATTAGTTTGGCCCCTCTTAAAAACTTTGTAAAAACAGTAAGTCATGGTCCTATGTTGACCACCTCAATTTTATGAAAATTTAGAAACAAGTTTCATAAAGTTTTGACCTAGTTTGCAAAAGTTATTGGGGTTTAAAGAAAACAGAAAAAGGAAAATGTTTAAAGAAAAAAAGGGACAAAACCTACCTAACTGGGCCGCAGCGCAGCCCACCAGCACCCGCCAGGCGCCGCAGCCCAGCACCGGCCCGCTCCACCCTCGATCGCTGACGCGGGGGTCCCACCCCGTCGTCTCCCTCCTGGAGTCCGCGGCGAGCACGACTTCCTCCGCCGCGTCGGACTCCAAACCGCGCCGGACTCGACCGCCCCCTTCCCCAAGTTTCTGGCCCTTATAAGCCGCCCCCTCTCTTCGTCCCCCCCCCCCCCCCCCCGAAAACCCTAACAAACCTCGCCGAACCGCTGCCGCTCTCTCTCGCCGGCGTCGCGCTCGGGAAGGTTCCGATCCGGCGACTCGCGCCACCCCGAGCTTCTCCTTGCTGTCAATCGCCTTTCCCGTGCAACACCGCCTCACCCCCGACCCTTCCTTCCTTCCCTTGTGCAACACAACGTCGGGGATTTCTCGCCGACGTGCCACCGGAGCCGCGGGAACCAGTGAAGGTGTGCGCCTAGACGAGGACAGGGGAGCCGAATTCGATCACGCAGGCAGGACCGCGAGAAGGAGTAGAGCGCCGTCGTGCTCTTCGCTGCTTCGGGGAACCACCGCAACGTCGCCGACAACCACGTCTGACCGCGCCGCCGCCGTCTCGCCATCGACGCTGCCGGTAAGATCTCGCCACCGCTCCCGTCCGTTGGATCCGAGTTGGACGGTGTAGATTAGATGGGAGGACGAAGCGGTACGGGCCAATACCGCACTGCCGCGTGGCAGAGCCGCGCCCGCAGCCGCGTCAGCGCCGCGTCGGTCCAGCTGGACCAGTCAGACGAAGCCACCTGGCTACGTTTTTAAGTGAGATTCAAATCTAGTTGCAGATTTGGTTTTTAAACTTGCGAAATTCACCAAAAATCGAATATTAGGCCAAATCTAGCTTATAATATACCGTTGGATTCCTAATTTTATGTAGAATCCAAATATGTATTAATATTGCAGGTTTGCAGTAATGTTTTAGGTGTAGTTTTTAATCATTGGATTAGAGAGTTTTAATCTATATAAAGACAATTAAAAATTCCCTTTTGTTTGAATCTTGTTGCAATAATTTTGTTTCCACAATACCTACTGATCCAAATCCTCAAGTTTTGCTTAGGATTATTAGATCTAACTTGGGGCTATAAGGATGGTTTGATCTCCTATAATCCTCGGAATTTTTTTAGTGATTCAAATTAGATCTAAAACCCTTGGAAAATAAATCCTAGTGACACCCTTACACTATCACAACACAAACTTGCTACCTCGATCAATTTTACCAACCTTGCATAAACTACCATGTTGAATGCATGCATGTTTTCCTTTGTGTATGCTTTGAGCAAGTTGTGATCAAGTCTATGTTTGTGATTCGTTAGATTGCCCGGAGTGCGCTAAGGAGTGCTATTGTGTAGAGTGCTGCTCGGATCAAGGCAAGTTACACCACTTGTTCATAATTTTGTCCCAGTTTTAATTCTATGCATGTGATCTTCAAAATTCTGTAGTATGCATGTGTAGGATGTTCTAGTAGAATTTTTCCTTAGTATTATTTTGCAAGTGCGATGATTTTGTAGTATGCCATGAGTAGCTCTATACTTAGGATTTTTTCCACTCCTAATAGGTTACCCCTGTTTTTGCTAAGTACTGCTTGATATGCTATATATACAAAGTACCGTTGGGGGGTTCGAAAGACAAAGAATTTTCTAAGTATAAAGGCTCTCTAGAGCAAACTTTTCTTCTCAAATCCACTTCAAAATAAAACTAAGTTTTCTTCTGGGCGGAATGGTTGTCGGGTCAACGAGTGTGATTTTGGTGGAGGACGGCCGCCCAGGAATCAAAGAAGTCTGCCATGTTTCAGAATTCAGAAGCTTCCAGTGCAACCACAATACATTATGGGCTCTGTCTTGGCCTAGTACTTAGTGGGAAACCTCACCTGGGTACCAACATTTGGAGGTTCTTGGCACGGTTGGATCCAGAAGGTAGAGGGGCTACTAAGGGAAAGCCTCGCCATGGTCTTGTCTGTAAAAGGACTTGATCGTGGATTGTGGGTAAAGTGCACAAACTCTCGAGAGTATTACAATCTGATCGATCAGCCGTGTTCACGGTAACAGAACGACAATGAGCGTCTAAAGGATGGAGCCTCTGAAGGATCTTCCTCTCTCTTTTCTAAAACAAAGTTTTGAAACCCCATGGCGTGCGTAATATCGCTAATGGGTGGGCATTTGGGAACTTGGTGTGTAATATCCAAGTGACGCTTGGTGCGTAATATCCAAGTGTTTGGTTGTTTGGACACTTGGTGCGTAATATCCTCGTGTGCCACTCGACCTTATTTTATCTAAGCAAATGTTTACAAAGTAGGACAATCTTCTATTCTTCTCTTTACTTAAGAAAATTAGCTTTGAGCAAATGAACTCTACAGCCTATACCAGCCTTGCATGTAGAGATAGTCTTTTCTCTCCTTGGTGTAATTTGCCAATACATTCAAAGTATTGACCAACTTGTTGGCTGCACGTCTTATGTGCAGAATCCGAAGATTGAAAGGTGCGTAGGTATTGCGGGTCTACACTCGACAAGCCTGGGCGTTGATGGACTCATGCTGCTTTTATGTTTCCGCTGTTATTTGAGCTAGCACAATGCTAAGCAATCTTTGTAATAAATTCATACTCTGGATTCTGCGTGTAATAAAGACTTTGTGTTTTACATGATATTTCATCGAATGTGAGTGCTAGCTATTGATCCAGGGACTAGCATGTTAATCACAGGGACTTAGGATCCTTACCGATCCAAGGTCACTACAGATGGTATCAGAGCACATTGTTGCCTGTAGGACGTGACCCTAGGATTGGAACCACCTCTAACTCTAGTTCCTTACTTGTTTTTCTACTAAGTTATTTTCCGCACTTCTAGTATCTGCTTTCCTCTACTTGTTTAAGTATCTAACCTTCATTCTTCTAACTCAAAGATGACAAGCTTCCTCTACGACACCGTCGCGGACATCGAGCCCCTTCGCTTTGGAGGATGCCTCATGGATCTACTCACACGCTCGGACCTTGCTCTCCCAAATATCCAGGGGAGCACAATGAAGAAACTCCACAAGGACGGCTGTTGGGGAATCAAGGTCATCCAGCCAGGAAAAGAGCGAGGCAAGAACCCAGAGGAAGACATAGCAATCCACATTGTTAGCGATTCCAAGGAGAAGGCCCTTAGCATTAGCTTGCAGCAACTCATTGGTCGCCTATGTGGACGTCATCATGAAGCTCTCCAAGGACACTGCGGCGGCCTCTTTGGAAGACGAGATGAGGAAGGAATTCCCATGGAGTTAACCTTTGAGGAAAGAACTTCTACCAAGCGCCGAAGAACACAATATCAAGACTTGGAGTGCCACATCCATGACCTATAGAAGGGTACCTTCCTCGAGATGTTGAAGAACGACGAGCTATGCGCCCTCATCAAAGAGAAGGAAGAAATGATCAAGCAGCAGGAGGAGGCAATGAAGCTCCAAGATATAAAATTCCAGGACCAAGAGAAGAAGTTCGTTAACCAAGAGAAGAGGGTTATAAATAAAAACAAGAGAATTAGACTACTCAAACAGCAGATCGATGGAGATAAAGTGCAAACTGAAGGCCTTTGCAAGATAATCAATGATGTGCGTGCTTCCAAGAGGGACTTGGCAAAGCAACTTGAAGCCGCAATGAAGTCAAGTTTAGTGGAAGAGCTACAAAGCGAGAAGGAGGGACTTCAGGAGCAGCTGGAAGCCACTACCAAGAAGCTACAGGATGAGATAAAGGACCTCCAAGAGAAGCTTGAAGCCACCACAAAGGAGATGGAGTTGTACAAGACAACCCTAGAGCAAGAAGGCTACTCGTTCGAGGACGAGGAAGAGGAAGGCGTGGAAGATGTGTAATAGTTGGACCACCTTTAATTCTATAGTAGAACGTTATTCGCAAATGTAATAATTACCAAGACAAGTTTGGTTTAGTTATACTTGGTTGCCCCCTGTGTTAAATTGTGTTGTTATGCCTTGTGTGCCTGGTGTGCTTGGTGTGTTTTCATAAGGGTAGGAGTTTACTACTTAGTCTATCTGTCTATTTCTTAACTATTCTCTTAAACCCCCACAGATGCCGCCAAGACGTGCGAACCCCGAAATCCCGCCAGAGATAGCAGAACTTTTGGCCACTCAGAACCAACTAATCCAACTGCTCACTCAGAACATGCAAAACAACAACAACAACCCGCCGCCACCATCGCCTCCGCCACATCCTCAACAGGATCGCTTGACTCGGTTTTTGAGGCTGAACCCACCTACCTTCACTAGCAGCACTGAACCAATCATCGCTGATGACTGGCTGCGTATGATCAACAAGAAGCTAGACACCGTGCAAGCTGTCGGAGCCGACAGGGTACGTTATGCCGCACACCAGCTTGAGGGACCTGCTGCAGAATGGTGGGATAACTACCAAGTCACCCACCCGGACATTGATGCTATCACTTGGGAACAGTTTGAGTTAGCCTTTCGTACTCATCATGTGGCTGCTGGTGTCATGGCTCTAAAGAGGCGCGAGTTTCGCGACCTACACCAGCTGCACCGTTCTGTCACCGAGTATGGAGAGCTTTTCAATAAGCTAGCCTGTTATGCACCCGATGATGTTTCCACTGATGCCCAGAGACAGGAGTTCTTAAGAGGGCTCAATGATGAGAAATCCATTCAGCTTGTGGCTCAGAAATTTGACAACTTTCAGGAACTCTTGGACAGAGCCATTGTGGTTGAATCAAAGAGGAAGAGCATAGAAAATCACAAGAGGAAATCCAACCCTCACAAACACTCTGCTCCGTACCAGAAGCAGCGCAACTCCTCACCACCACCTTATAACAATAATGGCCACAACCATAACGGTCATAACCATGGTGGCCACAGACACAATGGGCACAAAAACTGCAATGGCAATGGCGGCAATGGAAAGGATCTCAGTGAGGTGACATGCTTTAAGTGCAACAAGACAGGGCACTATGCAACCTCTTGCCCCGAGAGAAAGAATGGCAATGGTAATGGGAATGGAAAGGGACACAACCATGGCAATGGGAACGGGAAGAAGCCAAATCCTTTTGTCAAAGCCACGGTGAATCATGTTTCCATGGAGGATGCTTGTGAGGCGCCAGACTCTGTGATTGGTAAGTTCAAACTCAATTCTATTTCCGCAGTTGTTCTATTTGATACTGGTGCATCGCATTCATTCATATCAAGGGTATTTGTGGATAGAGGCAAGATACCAACGGAGACTATAAATTTTCTCTACGGGTAAGTTCTCCTGGGGGAGAAATAGTGGCAAACTCCGGTTGCCGGGATTTAGAACTAAGGATTGGGACACACATTTTTCCCAACAGTCTAGTAGTTCTAGAATCACAAGGATTAGACATAATCTTGGGCATGAATTGGATGACCGAGTATGAAGGAGTCATAGATTGTGCCAAGAGAACTGTCATGCTCACAACGCCGGAAGGGAAGAGGATTCGTATCAAGTCGAACTTCGCACTAAAAGAAGTCATGGTGAACTCTCTTAAGGGGGTTAGCTTGGAGGAGGTACCTATTGTAAAGGAATACCCGGATGTCTTCCCGGAAGAACTACCAGGAATGCCACCCGACCGTGATATCGAGTTTCCCATTGACCTAATGCCAGGCACGGGGCCGACAGCTAAGAGACCATACAAGATGGATGTGGACGAGTTAAAGGAACTCAAGAAAGAGCTTAGGGAACAATTGGACAAGGGGTTCATTCAACCCAGCGCGTCATCTTGGGGAGCACCCGTTCTATTTGTGGAAAAAAGGATAAGACCAAGAGGCTGGTTGTGGACTACCGCTCGTTGAACGAAGTGACGATTAAGAATAAGTATCCTGTGCCCAACATCAACGACCTGTTTAACCAGCTAAAGGGAGCCAGTGTGTTCTGAAAGATCGATCTACGGTCGGGCTATTTTCAGCTAAAGATTCGAGAACAGGATGTGCCCAAGACAACATTCACCACAAGATACGGATTGTACGAGTACACCGTGATGTCTTTTGGTCTAACCAATGCCCCAGCATACTTCATGACCATGATGAACAAGGTGTTCATGGAATACTTAGACAAGTTTATCGTAGTATTCATAGATGACATACTCATATACTCAAAGGATGAGAAGGAACATGAGAAACATCTGCGCCTTATTATGGAAAAACTAAGAGAGCACAAATTGTATGCCAAGTTCAGCAAGTGCGAGTTCTGGTTAAAGGAAGTGGGATTCCTTGGTCATGTTGTGTCAGCTAAAGGAGTTGCCGTAGATCCTAGCAAGGTAGCTTCCGTGACGGAATGGGAGTCACCCAAAAATGTGGGAGATATTAGAAGTTTCTTGGGTCTCGCAGGATATTACCGGAGGTTCATCGAAAACTTTTCCAAGATAGCAAAACCCATGACGGAACTATTAAAGAAGGAAAAGAAATTCCTATGGACCGAGGCATGTGAAGCAAGCTTTCAAGAGTTGAAGAAACGCCTTGTAACAGCACCAGTTCTGTGTCTGCCAGATATCCAGAAGGATTTTCAAGTCTATTGTGACGCTTCACGACAAGGACTTGGAAGTGTATTGATGCAGGATGGGAAAGTGGTATCCTATGCCTCCCGACAACTTAAGAACCACGAACACAATTATCCCACTCATGATTTGGAACTTGCATCCGTGGTTCATGCACTCAAGGTATGGAGACACTACCTCATGGGCAAACATTGTGATGTGTTTACAGATCATAAGAGTTTGAAGTACATCTTCACCCAAAAGGAGTTAGACATGAGACAAAGAAGATGGCTTGAGTTAATTAAGGATTATGACTTGGATTTACAATACCACCCCGAAAAGGCAAACGTGGTGGCTGATGCCTTAAGTCGTAAGGTGTATGTGAATGGACTGACCGCAGGGGAACTTCCAGAGGATTTATGCAAGCAATTCAGGGACCTCAGGTTGGAGATAGTCCTGAAAGGACACGTAGCGACTATGGAAATAGTGTCCACCTTCCAAGAAAGGATCCAAGAAGCACAAAAGGGGGATAAAGAGTTGGAAGAAATAAGAGTCAGGATAAATGAAGGAAAGACTAAAGAATTTCGTCTGGACGAACAAGGAACCCTCTGGTATGGGAAGCGTTTGTGCGTTCCCAATGACCCCGATATCAGGAAGATGATTTACAAGAAGCTCATGATTCGCCATACTCAATTCATCCAGGCAACACAAAGATGTACATGGATGTGAAGGATAGATTCTGGTGAAATAACCTAAAGAGAGATATTGCGGAGTATATTTCTCTGTGTGATGTGTGCAACAGAGTTAAAGCCGAGCATCAGAAACCGGCAGGATTACTTCAACCACTACCTATACCCGACTGGAAGTGGGACAAGGTAGGCATGGATTTCACCACGGGATTGCCCCGGACTCGTTCTGGATTTGATTCTATCTGGGTAGTGGTAGAACACTTCACCAAGGTGGCTCACTTCATTCCCATAAAGACCACATATACAAGTGCTAAGCTCGCTAAGATATACATGTCAAGAATTGTAAGCCTACATGGTGTTCCTAAGGGAATTGTGTCAGACAGAGGCACCCAGTTTACCTCAAAGTTTTGGCGACAACTACACGAGTCTCTTGGAACCCGACTAGAATTCAGTACTGCCTTCCACCCACAAACAGATGGCCAAACAGAAAGGGTGAATCAAATTTTGGAAGATATGTTGAGAGCTTGTGCACTAGACTATGGGTCTAGTTGGGACGATAACCTGCCATATGTTGAGTTCTCATACAACAACAGCTACCAGACAAGCATCAAGATGGCTCCGTTTGAAGTTCTATACGGTAGGAAGTGTAGGACTCCATTGCTATGGAATGGAGTTGGAGAACGCAGTCTTTTTGGACCTGACTTGATAAAGGATGCCGAAGAAAAGGTGTGACAGATTTAGGATAGGCTAAAGATAGCCCAATCCCGACAGAAGAGCTACGCTGATTCCAAACGCAGAGAGGTGGCCTATGAAATAGGGGACCGTGCGTATCTCCGAGTTTCACCCCTACGTGGAGTTAAGAGGTTCGGAATCAAGGGCAAGTTAGCCCCACGATTCATAGGACCATATAAGGTTCTGGCCCGTAGAGGAGAAGTTGCTTATCAGTTGGAGTTACCGGAAGGACTGACTGTTCATGATGTGTTTCATGTGTCACAACTAAAGAAGTGTCACCCGGGAATGGCTGAAACACCGCTAAGAGACATCGTTTCCCTAGACGAGGTTCAATTGGAGAATGACCTTACCTACGAGAAAAAACCCATCAAAATACTGGAAACAGCCGAAAGGGTTACCCGCACTAAGACTATAAGATTCTGCAAGGTACAATGGAACCACTACTCCGAAGAAGAAGCTACGTGGGAACGTGAAGACGACATGAGAACGGAGCACCCACACCTATTTGCTAGCCAACCCGAATCTCCAGGACGAGATTCTTCTTAAGGGGGGTAGGTTTGTAACATCCCGGATTCTGTGCTTGGATGTTATTAGTATCATGCACCATCCTACATCATTTGCATCCTACATTTTGAAAACATTGCAACTACAAAAGATCCTAACACATAAACCCATTTAAAAACCCTATTTTAATATTCTCTTAAGCACTCTTGTTGTATTAGTTTGGCCCCTCTTAAAAACTTTGTAAAAACAGTAAGTCATGGTCCTATGTTGACCACCTCAATTTTATGAAAATTTAGAAACAAGTTTCATAAAGTTTTGACCTAGTTTGCAAAAGTTATTGGGGTTTAAAGAAAACAGAAAAAGGAAAATATTTAAAGAAAAAAAAAGGGAGAAAACCTACCTAACTGGGCCGCAGCGCAGCCCACCAGCACCCGCCAGGCGCCGCAGCCCAGCACCGGCCCGCTCCACCCTCGATCGCTGACGCGGGGGTCCCACCCTGTCGTCTCCCTCCTGGAGTCCGCGGCGAGCACGACTTCCTCCGCCGCGTCGGACTCCAAACCGCGCCGGACTCGACCGCCCCCTTCCCCAAGTTTCTGGCCCTTATAAGCCGCCTCCTATCGTCGTTCCCCCCCCCCCCCCCGAAAACCCTAGCAAACCTCGCCGAACCGCTGCCGCTCTCTCTCGTCGGCGTAGCGCTCGGGAAGGTTCCGATCCGGCGACTCGCGCCACCCCGAGCTTCTCCTTGCTGTCAATCGCCTTTCCCGTGCAACACCGCCTCACCCCCGACCCTTCCTTCCTTCCCTTGTGCAGCACAACGTCGGGGATTTCTCGCCGACGTGCCGCCGGAGCCGCGGGAACCAGTGAAGGTGTGCGCCTAGACGAGGACAGGGGAGCCGAATTCGATCACGCAGGCAGGACCGCGAGAAGGAGTAGAGCGCCGTCGTGCTCTCCGCTGCTTCGGGGAACCACCGCAACGTCGCCGACGACCACGTCTGACCGCGCCGCCGCCGTCTCGCCATCGACGCCGCCGGTAAGATCTCGGCACCGCTCCCGTCCGTTGGATCCGAGTTGGACGGTGTAGATTAGATGGGAGGACGAAGCGGTACGGGCCAATACCGCGCTGCCGCGTGGCAGAGCCGCGCCCGCAGCCGCGTCAGCGCCGCGTTGGTCCAGCTGGACCAGTCAGACGAAGCCACCTGGCTACGTTTTTAAGTGAGATTCAAATCTGGTTGCAGATTTGGTTTTTAAACTTGCGAAATTCACCAAAAATCGAATATTAGGCCAAATCTAGCTTATAATATACCGTTGGATTCCTAATTTTATGTAGAATCCAAATATGTATTAATATTGCAGGTTTGCAGTAATGTTTTAGGTGTAGTTTTTAATCATTGGATTAGAGAGTTTTAATCTATATAAAGACAATTAAAAATTCCCTTTTGTTTGAATCTTGTTGCAATAATTTTGTTTCCACAATACCTACTGATCCAAATCCTCAAGTTTTGCTTAGGATTATTAGATCTAACTTGGGGCTATAAGGATGGTTTGATCTCCTATAATCCTCGGAATTGTTTTAGTGATTCAAATTAGATCTAAAACCCTTGGAAAATAAATCCTAGTGACACCCTTACACTATCACAACACAAACTTGCTACCTCGATCAATTTTACCAACCTTGCATAAACTACCATGTTGCATGCATGCATGTTGTCACATCCCAAATTTTAGATTTGGTCTTGCATATCATTCATTGCATCGCATCATATCTTACCATGCATTACCGTCGAGTAGAGAGGTTCGGCGAAACGCCTATTGCAAAACCCTATTTTGTTTCGATCCAAGTTTCCTGCGGGGAGCTCTAGTAAGACTTGCTACAACCACCCCTATAGGTTCGAGCTTTCGCTCAAACTTAGACTGAAGGTTGTTCCCCTCGACGATACGAACCTGTAGGCGCGAAAATCGCTCCAATCGGAGTTCGTATGCAAAAGACTCGGACGTTTTAGTAAACCGCCGGAAAACGGTCCGAAAATCCGGACAGATTTCCGAATCGGAGTCAAATCTGGACCGATTCGGATCAGGATTTTTTTTCTTTTTCTTCTTCTCACGCGTGGGACTATTTGAAGGGGGCCCCACCCCTGCCTCGATTCCCGTGCCTCCCAGAACCCCCGCCGCCACAAGCCCCGCGCAACCTCCCTGGCGCCGCCTCCTGGCGCACGTACGCCGCCTGCCACCTTCGCCTCGCCGCCGCCGGCCACCCCTTCGTCGCCGTTCGTCGCCGCGTCTGTTGCCGGGTTCGTCTCGCCGCCCTCTTTCCGTTCCCGTGCTCCGCGTCTCCATCCGCCGCCGCCAACTGCGCCCTGCAGATCGCCGCGTACGCGCACGCGTTTATTGTTCCGGGAGCCATAGTTGACCGTGTGTGTACGTGCAGGTAGAACCACGACGCCGGAACCGACCGTCGCCGCCGTCCGGAGCTCGCCGGAGCTCGTTTCGCAGTCCGTTTCCGGTAAGACAGCAGCCACCGTCAGATCTCAGATCAGCGGCTTAGATCGTTCGTTGACTGGTCAGCATCCCAGGCGTTGACTAGTCAGACGCCCAGTCAGCGCCCAGTCATCAGACACAGTTGACTGGGTCAATTTCGTTAATCCTATTAGTTGACAGATTTCGGTAGAATCTTGTAAATTGCGTAGAAATTAAACCGCTTGGCCAAAAATTGCAAATAAAATATGTACGCGTTCAGTGAGTCGTGTAGAATCTCGCTGTAGCTTTGGTTCAGACTTTTACTGTCAGGTTTAGTACAGTTTAATCAAACTAGTTAGTGGCCTTTTCGGAGTAATAAATTCGTAGTAAAAGTTTCGTAGCTCCAAAAATCGCGTATGATATGTCCCTGAACTCGTGTGAACGAGGGGAATCTCATCGTGAAATAAAAAGATAGGCTTATAGTAAAAACTTCTGCAGTATTTGTCTAATGGCTTTCTGCAGAGTTTTAATTACTCGGGATGTTTTATAACTCCTTTTTGAGTAATTCCAATTGGTACTGTTTCTTATCAGCGATTCCTATGCGGTATAATTTTTCCAGGATTTTACGAACTGTTTACTACCGGTAGTGAATTATTTAAGTTCTAGCTCTAGTAGTGATCACCACTTTTGGTTAATAGTTTCCCTTGCGCCAAATCTATTTTCCATGCATGTATTCGGTAGTAATATGAATTAGTACTATGTGGTGCAGCTGTAGCACCAATTCACTTGTCGTTCTTGCATTCATGCATCATCTTTGTTGCATATGTTTGTGAATTGTTTGTTTATGAATGCAATTGTGTCGTGTAGATTGTGTGGAGTGCAACCCTTGCTCGTGTGTGGATTGTTCTTCCGACCGCTACAACCAAGGCAAGTAGATGCTACTTTGTTCATGATATCGTCCTACTATTTTCATTGCATTGTCGTGTATTTTGTAGATGCATGTGTAGGATGATACTATCGCTATGCTATGTCCTATTATGTGGTAGGACCCTCTTTGTAGATGAACCACCGTTGGTAGATGTGTTTATCCATGCTTGATGAACGAGGGCCGGGTTACATCATTGACACTTGTTTTCTCAAAGTATTGGTTTGCGAAAACTAAAACAACTTAATCAATGAATCATCTGGGTGTGATGGGATTGATAATTTTTGGTGGTTTCATTGCGGAAAGGCACCCAGGTATCAAGAGAGAATGATTGGCTTCTTTATTGTGTAGCTTACGTGTACAACCATGTGCCAATAATGGAATGGGCGGTTGGTTGGACTTAGTAGGTTGTGGTAACTCGAACCCGCGTATCCAGAGATGTAGAATTTTGGTAGGTTGGACCGGTGCGCGTCGGGATTGAGGAGCTACTTCCCGAACAGTCTCTTCTTGGTCTTCTCCCTATCATCACCCAAAATGAGAGTGATGGTACGAGCTGGGCTGGCCAAGTCACATGGGTAAAGTGTACTAACCTCTGCAGAGTGTATAATCTAATCGATTAGCCGTGTCCCCGGTTATGGACATCTGAGTTGCTAGATATTGATTCCATGACATGTTTCTCGCTCATTCTAATTTCATAATTGTTTTAATATTGTTGGGTTAACTTAATTGGGATCTTTTCAAAGAAAATTCAAAACTGTTTATGAAAGTAGGACAAAGTTATTTGCAAATGCAAGCCAGACACAGCTCCACTTGCCAAATATGCATGTAGTTGTTAGTACTATTGTCTCCTTTACTAGCTCTACTTGCCATACATTCCATGTATTGACCCTTCGGGGCTGTTGCGTTTTATGCTGCAGGTTATTCCGATTCTGATTGATCGTTATAGGCCACGGTACTCCACTCGGCACTTGTTCACTTGTGGGCAATTTGAAGATTGGAGGATTTACTCGCTTTTGTTGCTACCTAAACAATTTGAGCTAGCTTTATGCTAAGCTTTTATATTGTAATATGGTACTCTGGATCTTTGTAGATCATGATACACGGTTATTTGCTATGATTATCTATCTTACTCTATTGTGGGCCAATGAACCGATCCAGGGATTGGCATGTCACATAGAGGCCACGGTCTTATCAGAACCGGGGTGTCACAGGATGGTATCAGAGCCCGTGTGTCGACTGTAGGATCGTGACCTAGGATTGGATTAGGAAGCCATAGAATTATTAAGCCTATATTAACACTGTCTTTCCTCTTATGCCTTTCACCCTCGTAAATTCTTACCATATGCTATTCTCGCACTTACCTCTTTTACTTGATAGATGGGAGACGTCGGGACTGAGTATGTCACCATGGAGTCACCAAGGCCCTTTGCAAGGCTGTTAGCCCAACTCTCTCAGTCATTGGGATTGCCACTGCCTATGTTCAAGGGAAGAAGGCGGTACACCTATGGATATGGAGAGGATGCATGGGAGATCACTACCTTCATATTCAGAGATGCCGCCTTGCCAAACCCCGCGCACTTGGTCTACACCAAGATATACTGCAACTGGGGACTTGGAATCAACTTGGCTGTACATGAAGCCCTGTCTCGCCAGTGCCACTATGTCCGACACCTACTGCCTACAGATTCACCCTACCGTAATTATGGAAGGCGTGATGAAGAAGGGAACATTGTGATTACCCCGGGCGACAGGAACAACATGCCGCCCCGTCGGAGGCACATAGAGGACATGGAAAGGGAGAATGGATCTCTAGCAGAGAAGGTGAGGATGTTGAAGGAGATTGCAGATTTTACTAGCAATGGTATGGTGGTCCAAGGACAGGAGATTGACACTTTGCATGAAGCTGTGGGAGTTCTGGAGACTGTCCTGATAGCCAGAGATGAGACCATAGCCCATCTTCATGGCACTGTGCAACAGAATACCTAGAGCATACAACAGTTGCAAGGGACCGTCCAGGAAAGGGACCAAACCATTGAAGCTATGACAGCCCAGATTGCCGCTCTCCAAGCACAGCTGAATCCACCCTCTGATGATGACAATGGAGATGATGGCAACAATGGGGATGATGATGACAGTGGAGACGATGATGATGATGAGGACGAGGATGATGATGATGGAGACGATGATGGTGGAGGAGATGAAGCTGTTGCTGAAGCAGCTGAGGATGAAGAAGAAGAGGAGGATCCAGAAGAGGTGGAGTTTGAAGTCTCAAGTGATGGTTCAGGATAGGTGTACACTCCGCCTCCATGGTTGTACCGCGAGCCGAAGCGCCAACGCATGACTGCAAGGACCTACCTCAATCTCTTCAAGAAATAGATAGAAGTCCACCAATTAGTCCACGTTAGGCGAATTCGTTAGGATTAGACTCGATCGTTGTGAAACTTAGTTCGTGTTAGTTTAAAAGTGTTTAGTTGCTTATTTATGTACTCCAATATCCCAGGATTTATTTGTGCGAATTTTATGAAAGAGTTATGGCAATTTGGTTATCATCTGTGTGTTTTTCGCTGCAGTTTTTCTGCTGATACAGCAGTACTGCGCGATTTTTCATATTTTTCTGGTAACTCGGAAAAATCTGAAAAAAATTGGGCTGATGCGAAACTCTCTGTTCCATATGCACAAAAATTGGCTAATTTTTCTGACGAGTTTAAGTCAGGCGGAAAAATTCTTGAACGCTGCTGGACTGTTTTGGCAGATTGTTGTTTTGGTTGATTAGATGATCTATTGTTTAGTTAACCATTGCCAACTCTTGCAAAACTATTTCAGTAGGTATATACTGCTAGGACAACACCTGGGATGTTGCTGGACCGCTTGTTTGTTGATGTATTGCTTGCTTGTGATTGTCTGCCATTGCTTGTTGTTGTTTGATCATATGCATGGGGGACACATAGATTGTGCACAGCGAGCTGTTTCACTCAAAACCCCGGATGGTAAGAGGATTAGATTCAAGTCGGCTGCACGACCGAGAAAGTGTAAGTTGAATTCTCTTAAGGGGGTTAGCATGGATACTGTGCCAGTGATTAGGGATTACCCTGACGTGTTTCCGGAAGAGCTGCCAGGTATGCCACCTGACAGAGATGTAGAGTTTCTTATCGACCTGATGCCGGGAACAGGACCTATAGCAAAGAAACCATATAAGATGGATGTGGATGAGCTGAAGGAATTGAAGAAACATTTGAAGGAGCAACTGGAAAAGGGATTCATTCAGCCTAGTGCGTCGTCATGGGGAGCACTTGTTCTATTTGTGGAGAAGAAAGACAGCACCAAGAGATTAGTGGTAGACTATCGCTCGCTAAATGAAGTAACCATCAAGAACAAGTACCCTCTGCCAAACATAAATGACTTGTTTGATCAACTGGAAGGAGCAAAGGTGTTCAGCAAGATTGATCTGCGATCAGGCTATTTCCAATTGAAGATCCGAGAGGAGGATGTACCAAAAACCGCCTTCACCACTAGGTATGGTTTATATGAGTATACAGTTATGTCTTTTGGACTAACGAATGCCCCGGCATACTTCATGACCATGATGAACAAGGTATTTATGGAGTATTTGGACAAGTTCGTGGTGGTGTTTATTGATGACATACTGATATATTCCAAGGATGATGCTGAGCATGAGAAGCATCTGCGACTGATTATGGAGAAGCTGAGGGAACACAAGTTGTATGCCAAATTCAGCAAGTGTGAATTCTGGCTTAACACTGTGGGATTTCTTGGACACGTAGTGTCAGGAGAAGGAGTCGCTGTTGATCCAAGCAAAGTGACTGCAGTGACAGAGTGGGAAGCACCCAAGAATGCGGGAGAGATTCGAAGCTTTTTGGGACTTGCTGGATATTACCGAAGGTTCATAGAAAACTTTTCCAAGATTGCTAAGCCGATGACTGAACTTCTGAAGAAGGAGAGGAAGTTTGAATGGTCAGACGTATGTGAAGCCAGCTTTCAGGAACTGAAGCGTCGACTAGTAACTGCGCCTGTTCTGTGTTTACCAGATCTTCAGAAGGATTTCCAAGTGTACTGTGATGCCTCACGACAAGAACTTGGGAGTGTGCTGATGCAAGATGGGAGAGTAGTGTCATATGCCTCGCGACAACTCAAGCACCATGAGCGGAATTACCCCACACACGACTTGGAGTTAGCGTCAGTGGTTCATGCGCTCAAGGTATGGAGGCATTACTTAATGGGAAAACACTGTGATGTGTACACCGACCACAAGAGCCTGAAGTACATATTTACACAGAAGGAACTGAACATGAGACAAAGGAGATGGTTGGAACTTATCAAGGATTATGATATGAATCTACAATACCACCTAGGAAAGGCCAATGTAGTGGCTGATGCTCTGAGCCAGAAGGTTTATGCCAATGGATTGACAATTGGTGAATTGCCTGAGGATTTGTGCAAGCAATTCAAGGACCTTAGACTAGAGGTAGTATCTGAAGGGTACTTGGCTACAATGGAAGTCCAACCAACGCTACAAGACAGAATCAAGAAGGCTCAAGTGGGAGACAAAGACATAGATGAAGTTAAGGAAAAGATGAAGGAAGGTCGAGCAAGGGAATTCCGCGAGGATGAGAAAGGTACCTTGTGGTATGGAGATCGTTTGTGTGTGCCCAACGATCCAGAGTTAAGGAAGTTGATTCTGCAGGAAGCTCATGACTCGCCGTATTCCATACATCCGGGCAATACGAAGATGTATATGGACCTAAAGGACAGATTCTGGTGGAACAGCATGAAAGGAGACATCGCAGAGCATATCGCCCTATGTGATGTATGTAGCCGAGTGAAGGCGGAACACCAGAAACCAGCAGGACTGCTGCAACCATTGCCTGTGCCGGATTGGAAGTGGGATAGAGTGGGAATGGACTTTATCACAGGACTGCCCAGGACCAGGTCAGGATATGACTCTATTTGGGTAGTGGTCGACCATTTGACCAAGGTAGCCCACTTTATACCGGTAAAGACGACCTATACGAGTGCAAAGTTGGCCAAGATTTACATGAACAGAATTGTGTGCCTACATGGAGTTCCCAAGAGTATCGTATCTGATAGAGGCACCCAATTTACCTCACACTTCTGGCGCCAGCTGCACGAGTCGCTTGGAACTAGATTGGAGTTTAGCACAGCGTTTCACCCACAGACTGATGGACAGACCGAGAGGGTGAATCAGATTTTGGAGGACATGCTAAGAGCTTGCGCCTTGGCTCATGGTTCTAGTTGGGATGAGAATTTGCCGTATGCGGAGTTTTCCTACAACAACAGCTATCAGACCAGCATCAAGACGTCACCGTTCAATGTGCTGTATGGAAAACAGTGCCGAACACCATTGCTATGGGATGGAGTAGGAGAACGTCAGATGTTTGGACCCGATTTGATCAAGGATGCTGAGAAGAAGGTCGCCTTGGTTAGAGATAGGCTGAAGGTAGCACAATCAAGACAGAAGAGCTACGCTGACGCCAAGCGCAAGGAAGTGGTGTATGAGATAGGTGATAGAGCATACCTCAGAGTATCGCCGCTTCGTGGAATTAAGAGATTTGGTATTAAGGGTAAGCTGGCACCTCGATTTATTGGACCGTATCGAGTCTTAGCACGCAAAGGAGAGGTTGCTTATCAGTTGGAGTTGCCAGAGGCTCTGTCTGCTGTTCACAATGTGTTCCACGTGTCCCAGCTGAAGAAGTGTCATCCGGAGATGGTGGATACACCATTGAGAGACACTGTACCGCTAGAGGAGGTTCAGCTTGAGAATGATTTGACCTATGAGGAGAAACCGGTCAAGATTCTGGAGACAGCAGAAAGGACTACCCATACCAAGACAATCAAGTTTTGCAAGGTGCAGTGGAGTCACCACACCGAAGAGGAAGC
Source organism: Avena sativa (assembly GCA_916181665.1). NCBI lineage: Eukaryota > Viridiplantae > Streptophyta > Magnoliopsida > Poales > Poaceae > Avena > Avena sativa. Next base: position 435,896,161 of record OV702283.1, on the reverse strand, counting down.
CACTTGGGAGCGTGAAGATGACATCCGAGAGGACTACCCACACCTATTTGCTAGCCGCGCCGAATCTCGAGGACGAGATTCATCCTAAGGGGGTTAGTCTTGTCACATCCCAAATTTTAGATTTGGTCTTGCATATCATTCATTGCATCGCATCATATCTTACCATGCATTACCGTCGAGTAGAGAGGTTCGGCGAAACGGCTATTGCAAAACCCTATTTTGTTTCGATCCAAGTTTCCTACGGGGAGCTCTAGTAAGACTTGCTACAACCACCCCTGTAGGTTCGAGCTTTCGCTCAAACTTCGACTGAAGGTTGTTCCCCTCGACGATACGAACCCGTAGGCGCGAAAATCGCTCCAATCGGAGTTCGTATGCAAAAGACTCGGACGTTTTAGTAAACCGCCGGAAAACGGTCCGAAAATCCGGACAGATTTCCGAATCGGAGTCAAATCTGGACCGATTCGGGTCAGGATTTTTTTTTTCTTTTTCTTCTTCTCACGCGTGGGACTATTTGAAGGGGGCCCCACCCCTGCCTCGATTCCCGTGCCTCCCAGAACCCCCGCCGCCACAAGCCCCGCGCGACCTCCCTGGCGCCGCCTCCTGGCGCACGTACGCCGCCTGCCACCTTCGCCTCGCCGCCGCCGGCCACCCCTTCGTCGCCGTTCGTCGCCGCGTCTATTGTCGGGTTCGTCTCGCCGCCCTCTTTCCGTTCCCGTGCTCCGCGTCTCCATCCGCCGCCGCCAACTGCGCCCTGCAGATCGCCGCGTACGCGCACGCGTTTATTGTTCCGGGAGCCGTAGTTGACCGTGTGTGTACGTGCAGGTAGAACCACGACGCCGGAACCGACCGTCGCCGCCGTCCGGAGCTCGCCGGAGCTCGTTTCGCAGTCCGTTTCCGGTAAGACAGCAGCCACCGTCAGATCTCAGATCAGCGGTTTAGATCGTTCGTTGACTGGTCAGCATCCCAGGCGTTGACTAGTCAGACGCCCAGTCAGCGCCCAGTCATCAGACACAGTTGACTGGGTCAATTTCGTTAATCCTATTAGTTGACAGATTTCGGTAGAATCTTGTAAATTGCGTAGAAATTAAACCGCTTGGCCAAAAATTGCAAATAAAATATGTACGCGTTCAGTGAGTCGTGTAGAATCTCGCTGTAGCTTTGGTTCAGACTTTTACTGTCAGGTTTAGTACAGTTTAATCAAACTAGTTAGTGGCCTTTTCGGAGTAATAAATTCGTAGTAAAAGTTTCGTAGCTCCAAAAATCGCGTATGATATGTCCCTGAACTCGTGTGAACGAGGGGAATCTCATCGTGAAATAAAAAGATAGGCTTACAGTAAAAACTTCTGCAGTATTTGTCTAATGGCTTTCTGCAGAGTTTTAATTACTCGGGATGTTTTATAACTCCTTTTTGAGTAATTCCAATTGGTACTGTTTCTTATCAGCGATTCCTATGCGGTATAATTTTTCCAGGATTTTACGAACTGTTTACTACCGGTAGTGAATTATTTAAGTTCTAGCTCTAGTAGTGATCACCACTTTTGGTTAATAGTTTCCCTTGCGCCAAATCTATTTTCCATGCATGTATTCGGTAGTAATATGAATTAGTACTATGTGGTGCAGCTGTAGCACCAATTCACTTGTCGTTCTTGCATTCATGCATCATCTTTGTTGCATATGTTTGTGAATTGTTTGTTTATGAATGCAATTGTGTCGTGTAGATTGTGTGGAGTGCAACCCTTGCTCGTGTGTGGATTGTTCTTCCGACCGCTACAACCAAGGCAAGTAGATGCTACTTTGTTCATGATATCGTCCTACTATTTTCATTGCATTGTCGTGTATTTTGTAGATGCATGTGTAGGATGATACTATCGCTATGCTATGTCCTATTATGTGGTAGGACCCTCTTTGTAGATGAACCACCGTTGGTAGATGTGTTTATCCATGCTTGATGAACGAGGGCCGGGTTACATCATTGACACTTGTTTTCTCAAAGTATTGGTTTGCGAAAACTAAAACAACTTAATCAATGAATCATCTGGGTGTGATGGGATTGATAATTTTTGGTGGTTTCATTGCGGAAAGGCACCCAGGTATCAAGAGAGAATGATTGGCTTCTTTATTGTGTAGCTTACGTGTACAACCATGTGCCAATAATGGAATGGGCGGTTGGTTGGACTTAGTAGGTTGTGGTAACTCGAACCCGCGTATCCAGAGATGTAGAATTTTGGTAGGTTGGACCGGTGCGCGTCGGGATTGAGGAGCTACTTCCCGAACAGTCTCTTCTTGGTCTTCTCCCTATCATCACCCAAAATGAGAGTGATGGTACGAGCTGGGCTGGCCAAGTCACATGGGTAAAGTGTACTAACCTCTGCAGAGTGTATAATCTAATCGATTAGCCGTGTCCCCGGTTATGGACATCTGAGTTGCTAGATATTGATTCCATGACATGTTTCTCGCTCATTCTAATTTCATAATTGTTTTAATATTGTTGGGTTAACTTAATTGGGATCTTTTCAAAGAAAATTCAAAACTGTTTATGAAAGTAGGACAAAGTTATTTGCAAATGCAAGCCAGACACAGCTCCACTTGCCAAATATGCATGTAGTTGTTAGTACTATTGTCTCCTTTACTAGCTCTACTTGCCATACATTCCATGTATTGACCCTTCGGGGCTGTTGCGTTTTATGCTGCAGGTTATTCCGATTCTGATTGATCGTTATAGGCCACGGTACTCCACTCGGCACTTGTTCACTTGTGGGCAATTTGAAGATTGGAGGATTTACTCGCTTTTGTTGCTACCTAAACAATTTGAGCTAGCTTTATGCTAAGCTTTTATATTGTAATATGGTACTCTGGATCTTTGTAGATCATGATACACGGTTATTTGCTATGATTATCTATCTTACTCTATTGTGGGCCAATGAACCGATCCAGGGATTGGCATGTCACATAGAGGCCACGGTCTTATCAGAACCGGGGTGTCACACATGTTTTCCTTTGTGTATGCTTTGAGCAAGCTGTGATCAAGTCTATGTTTGTGATTCGTTAGATTGCCCGGAGTGCGCTAAGGAGTGCTATTGTGTAGAGTGCTGCTCGGATCAAGGCAAGTTACACCACTTGTTCATAATTTTGTCCCAGTTTTAATTCTATGCATGTGATCTTCAAAATTCTGTAGTATGCATGTGTAGGATGTTCTAGTAGAATTTTTCCTTAGTATTATTTTGCAAGTGCGATGATTTTGTAGTATGCCATGAGTAGCTCTATACTTAGGATTTTTTCCACTCCTAATAGGTTACCCCTGTTTTTGCTAAGTACTGCTTGCTATGCTATATATACAAAGTACCGTTGGGGGGTTCGAAAGACAAAGAATTTTCTAAGTATAAAGGCTCTCTAGAGCAAACTTTTCTTCTCAAATCCACTTCAAAATAAAACTAAGTTTTCTTCTGGGCGGAATGGTTGTCGGGTCAACGAGTGTGATTTTGGTGGAGGACGGCCGCCCAGGAATCAAAGAAGTCTGCCATGTTTCAGAATTCAGAAGCTTCCAGTGCAACCACAATACATTATGGGCTCTGTCTTGGCCTAGTACTTAGTGGGAAACCTCACCTGGGTACCAACATTTGGAGGTTCTTGGCACGGTTGGATCCAGAAGGTAGAGGGGCTACTAAGGGAAAGCCTCGCCATGGTCTTGTCTGTAAAAGGACTTGATCGTGGATTGTGGGTAAAGTGCACAAACTCTCGAGAGTATTGCAATCTGATCGATTAGCCGTGTTCACGGTAACAGAACGACAATGAGCGTCTGAAGGATGGAGCCTCTGAAGGATCTTCCTCTCTCTTTTCTAAAACAAAGTTTTGAAACCCCATGGCGTGCGTAATATCGCTAATGGGTGGGCATTTGGGAACTTGGTGTGTAATATCCAAGTGACGCTTGGTGCGTAATATCCAAGTGTTTGGTTGTTTGGACACTTGGTGCGTAATATCCTCGTGTGCCACTCGACCTTATTTTATCTAAGCAAATGTTTACAAAGTAGGACAATCTTCTATTCTTCTCTTTACTTAAGAAAATTAGCTTTGAGCAAATGAACTCTATAGCCTATACCAGCCTTGCATGTAGAGATAGTCTTTTCTCTCCTTGGTGTAATTTGCCAATACATTCAAAGTATTGACCAACTTGTTGGCTGCACGTCTTATGTGCAGAATCCGAAGATTGAAAGGTGCGTAGGGATCGCGGGCCTACACTCGACAAGCCTGGGCGTTGATGGACTCATGCTGCTTTTATGTTTCCGCTGTTATTTGAGCTAGCACAATGCTAAGCAATATTTGTAATAAATTCATACTCTGGATTCTCCGTGTAATAAAGACTTTGTGTTTTACATGATATTTCATCGACTGTGAGTGCTAGCTATTGATCCAGGGACTAGCATGTTAATCACAGGGACTTAGGATCCTTACCGATCCGAGGTCACTACAATTAGCAACATTAGTGTATTCAAAATATATTAGACCCCTGGCAAAGCTTTGGAACAGCAAGGCTTTTCACTAAAAAAACAAGATACTGTAGTAACTCGTTCAAAAAGCTCAATTCACCTAAAAATAACTCAAAAGGGAATCAATAAGAAGCAAATGCAAATAATGGCAGAAATCTGTCAAAACGGACCAGCAGGTAGAAATCGATTTTTTCTAACATCTTCTGTTGCTCAAATCAAAAAGTGTTGAACTAACGAAAGTTAGCTAACATACTGCGGTGACCCATCATACCACTGCATGATGTAGTACACTATAGTCGTTGACATAACAAAAATGAAACACCGTTCACTAATATTACATCCCTCAGATTGGTACAACAGAAACACAGCAGGTCCAAGACATGACTATAGGTTACAACTCAACTATTTACATAAGATCCAGAGAACACTCTAGGTTAAAGAGAGAGGAAGAAATTTCTTACAAGGAAGAATCAGAAATAAACAACTCAAAAACTATCATACTAATAAGACTAGTATCTGAACTATTGGTTTGGCATTGCTGCTTTTGCAATACACTACAGAAATAGGTTCTATGGCTAGAGATTATATTACTATCTAATTAGTAACTTCGTCTTCACTTGAGTTGATGTATATGTTGACTTTCTTGACTTCATTGAAGAGCTTTAGCTTTTGATGATGATTCCTGGAGCATAACTTGATGTAGACATCGTCTATACTGGCTTTAGAACCTAGCAAGGGTTAAGAAGATACGTTGAGTACGAGCGTACTCAGCAAGTTCACTAGAAAAGGAGTGTTTGATGCACTATATCTACAGCCACAGACCATAGGTCGTAGGCAATACATATTTTTGTAAATATTTCTTCAAAGGTTGATTTTATTCTGAAAAACTATGTCCGTCAGCCTTCACGGGTTTACCAGAACTTTCATGAAGTTCCTTTCCCGCCGCGTTCGCAGCTCCTTCCCGGAACAGGGAGTAACAAGTTACAGTTCTTACACTCTGCAGAAGTGCGTTACTTTACCCATGAGAGATCTTAGCTTTGTTGCACATCCGAGTTGCATTCTCGTCCACACTTCCTTGGTGTGGGGCCCAGACTAAGATCCAAGCCAATCACTGTCCTTCTCCACGACCCCGCATACAGCGCAATTATTGTATGCCCAAACTCAAGGTAGACTTTTCCCCGTATAAAACGGATATACCTTAGATGGATACACACAACAACCATTAACACTAGTAATCTGTCTTTTGTAAGCCCAGATCCACGGTAGACTTCCCCCGTATAAAATGGCTACACCCACGATCTGCAACTTACAAATGCCCAGAACAGTATCCGATGCATGTGAGAGGGAGCTGATCCAGCTGACTTCTTCGTCCCATTCCAAATCTCATGGTTAACGCGCAATATACGGCGCAAGAATCACTGGCGACATTGGTTGTTAAGTCCTATATAATGTGTTCCTTTACCACTTGAACTTTCATAGAAGGTTATTACCTCACGGTAAATAACCTAAAATCATATTATTATGAAAATAGTGTTTTCTGACCTTTTTTAAATGCAGGTGATAACAACACTAGATTTGCAAAATACTTTAGAAATAATCAAAGTACATGAGCAAGTGTGAACTTGCCTTTTGTTATTGCAAGATTATGCACTCACGGTCTTCGAGACAATATAAAAGATCCAATATCTGAAATCAGCATCATTGGTCCAGTAAGTACTAATGTTTAAATAAGCAAGATGCTTTGATGCATAAGTAATGTAATGCAAGTTGATAAACTCGAATTCCGGGGATAGCGTTGATCTAGGGTTTGGAAACTTGAAATGGTTTATGTTAGAATGTGTTGCCCTTTTAAATTAAGTTTCACACTTGTGCTTCTTATTAAGGTTTTTGGGTGTATGTGAAACAACATGTGAGTATAATAAAGCACACACAATAATGGAATACTCAAGTGGGAAATGTATCTGTAGACTATGTATATAAGGTTTGTTCATCATTTAGAGCTTTCATAAAAATGCTTTGCTTTATAATGTACCTTAAAAGAATAATTTTTTAAGAAAATCTTACTTAGCTAAGGGAAAGTATTTAAATTTTTAAGTTAACCTTATTAGGTGTCCTTTCAAGTTATAGCCTTTAAGTAAGAAAGAATTGCTTTATTTGAATAATGATATTAGTAGTATTTGAGACTTATCTATCTTGGTTTTTAACTTGGTTAGTTTGGTATTAAGATGCTTTATAATTTAATTATAACAGACCAAAGTTAACTATAGAATACATAACAAAGTCTTTTGCATAGTATTAAAGTATTATAGACTAAAGTTAACTTTAAAGACATAGATGGACTTATGGTGTATTATTTATGATACTTGTATCTTGTTCACTCTATATTGTTTCCTTAAGTTACTTAAGAATGGCAACACTTCTATTTGAATAGGGGTTTCCAAATTGTTTAGTGGAATAGAATCATTTTCCTTTTTATGGATTAGTGGCTATAGTTTGTAAACAAGGAAATAATATTACTAAACTACATATATATTCAATATAGTGTTTTGGTTCGTTTATAACTTGTAGTTTAAGGAAGTAAAAACGTTTTACTTAATTCTAAATTATTCTTGAAGATTTTATACTTGATAAAGATCTTTTTAGAAAATAAACTACACATATGGTTGAATGATAATTCAATAAAATTGTATTTAAAATGTGTTGAACTATTTTGACTTTATATTATAAATATATAAGACTATTATTACTTAGTAGATCTAAATTGACAATTTTAGGAATATTAACAAATTTTATTTACCTTTATATGAATTATCTATTAAGGAATTAAGTTTATATTTAAGTTATTAAAGTGTTTAACTTTTTATTTAACTCATAAGTGGATAATAATATTTTTAATATGTAGGTATTATTTTCTGATCATTTTGGTATATTACATTTATTTTTGTGATTTATAAATAATAAGATAGGATTTTTATAAACATTTAATAAATACTAAATATTTAATTAGGTGAAATAATAATACATGATTATAGTTTTAAATTATAGTTCTTATTTTTCTAAGATTTTTGGTATTTTATTTATATTTTTATCAATTACCACTATTAAAATATGGATTATCAAAGTTTTATTATTTATAAAACTTTTATTAAATAATATTTATTTAAATAATTATCATAATAATATTTTATAATGGTTTTAAGTTGTAGATTTTGTTTTTCTAAAAAATTTCATATATTACACATAATTTTCTGAATTATAAAACAAAAGATATTAAACTTACAAGATTTAATTATTTTATTACATTCTAGAATATTGATATTTGAATTTATATTGTTTTACCAATTTACTAAACAGAGAATACCTTTTCATACCAATAATGAATCTACCCTAGACACTGAACCGTGGGCCATTGGCCATGTCATCTGCCACGCTAGCAAAGGACTTGGTCAAATTGGCTAACTAGGCAGGGGATGATGTGACCGTGACGTCACAGGAGGTTGATCCTCTCAGATCGAAGATCGATAGAGCGATTGGGTGCATGCGCGCGGCCGAGGCTGGGCTTGCTAGAAAGAGGCGGCAACGGCGAACCTAATAGTGGCGGCGCAGCTAGTTTTTGGTCATCAGAGTGTAGTGCACGGCGGCGACTAGCGGCGGTGCACAACCACTCGCGGTGGTGGCTTAGTCTAGGAAGCAAACGAAGCTTTTAAGAATACGAGGAGATTTAGTGACTCACCCAGAACACGATGGTGTGGTTGATAGGGCGAGGCGAGGTGGAAATCGACAACGAACGTCGGTGACTGGCGGCGGCAGTGATGTGTCGATTGAGCCGATAGGGGAATCTTCGGCCTCCATGGCTTGGCTTGGGAGAACGAGGACAACAGGGCGAGGCTAATGGTGCTCTCAGAAAGGCCAGGGGATCTCAGGATCGACGGTGATGTGTAGCTCCGGCGAGCTAGGTTTTCAGTCAGAGAGGAAATTGAGGAGGAAGAAGGGGAATTGGGTCAAGGGTTTTCTTGACGGCGGCGCTGAAGCTTTTATAGGCGTTGATCAGCGGCGACGCGAATCTGGACGAAGGCGGACGATCGGGAGGTCGCCGAAGCTCCACCAAGGTGCTTCCCCGGCGATGCTTTCTGTCACGAGGATGAAGAAAGGGAAAAGAAGCGAAGAGGTATGCGGGCTCGTGGTGGGCTGGTGTTGGGCCGTGTGGACTACTGAATACTGCACGTGAGTAGCAGATAGTGAAGGAAAGAATGGGCCACGGCCTAGCAGTGCTCGATTAGTCTTTTCCATTTATCTTTTATGTTTTCTGTTTTGTTTCTAGATTTCTATTTTTATATTTGATTTGAACTTTTCTTTATGGAGTTTTATTTGTTGAATACTTGCAGCAACAATAAAGTTATTAAGGATCACTTTGAGAACTTTTATTATATATTGTTATATTTTCTTTATATATATACTCTATCTATTATTATTTGTGAGGGCCTTGATATGAATTTAATTGGGCTAATATCCACAACCTTATTATAGAATGCATTACTATTAACTAATGAGATTTTATTCTCATTAACACATAATATTAAGGCAACTTTTATATTTAGTGATCCTTCATAAGTATTTGATACATAAAGTTCTAAGTACTAATAGGGTTAATATTATTCCTATGAATCTAGGGAATAACAAGGTATATAAATTTTATTATAACTAACAAAAGAGTTAGGGTTTGAATTATAAATGCTTACTCTAGGGTGCATGGTTCTTAATTTACTTATATTCTTTTGTTGATGTGAATAAAGATTAATGGCTAAACATATTGTCTTTATGTTTTTGATTTTTAATGATATTATCATTTAAAATAGAAAATTGTTTTCTAGAATATCTTATGGGAAAGAATTGATAAAGATAACTCCTAAGCACATATGGTTATGATAATTGGAAATGACAGAGATGTGCTTAAATGATTTGCTATAGGAAAATATTCCTATAAACCATTGTAGAAACAAGATGATAGATCAATCAGATGAAATGGATTTTAGAGTGCGGATTTGCTGCCACAGGGGATAGCTGCCCCCCATGCAGCTACCACACGATTTTTCTAGAGATGCGAGCACACATCTATGCCCACGTGACATTAAACAAAGTTCTCTGATGGTAATCAACAATTAGAAATGATGAGACATGTCATTGTGTGTCAGATACAAATGTCCTTGTTTTGGTAGATGTGTCAAGAAAACAGTACTAGTACAAGATGGACAAACCCTTTTGTACTCTAGCAAACTGGCACCATTCACCATGTGGTGGCAGAGGACCAAAAATGCATGCAAGCACTTAATACAAGGTTACGATCATAAGCACCTTATCCATGTGATCAATGCACGTTGATAGTGCATGCATACGGATCCTAGTTAGCTGATATAGTGTCCGTTGGTATTATTTTGGTAGACTATTTTAGCATAGAAAGCTATTTTATGTTTAAAAACAGAGGTAGTAAAAGCTAATATAGGCCAACTTACCTAATGCATGCATAAGTCATAACATGTCTAGCATGAGAGTAATTAGCGTACATTCTCCATTTAGTTGGTATCGCGAAGGAGAAAATAGCCACTCTCAGCCATACTTAGTAATGCATACGCCCTCCGTATGTAAATAGGCTGCTGCTACATCAGGTGTGCATGCATGTTCCACATACTCAACACACAATAGGACGATGCTTGGTTGAGTACGAATACAAATAGATGCATGCTCAGACATATGTGTAGGACAAGTTGGTGTTTGTCTCTACTTGTTTCTCGAGCCTCGTATCAATGACATGTGCAGGGAGCAGTTTGATCACTCTCTCTCTCTCTCTCTCTCTCTCACTTTTCTTGTCACGTTTATGATATATCAGTGGTTAGTTTTATTAGAGGGATATGTGTGCCAGCGTGTGATGCAAAGCTAAGTAGTTCTGGCACATATCTCAAAGATTTGATCGGATGGTCTCTAGGTGGGGGGCAGCTATCCCCCGTGGCAGCACAATATTATCCATGGATTTTATGTTTGGTTAAAGATTTAGGGTTTAGTGTTTTATCCAGAATTCCTATCTTCTATAATTCACAAACCTGGACTTCTAACTAAGGATTCCTTTCCTAGATATTTTTCTCCTTCACACCCATCATCATGTGCTAACATGATGTGCTTTACTTCACAAGAATATTCTTATCCACCTTTTATTATTTTGAACTCATTGATGAATCCAATGAGTTTGACACTAAATCATTTCATGATCTTCATCTATCCAGACTTGGTTATATCAACTATTCTGCTGTTGTTAACCTTCAATCCAACAAGTAGCTATTTCTGACTCCATTCCTATTCTTCCATAATCATCCTCCACTAAGATTATTTCAATGTATATATATATATATCAAATTCTAATTTCCTCAAAAGCTCATTATCTTTTTAACAGAAATACACTACTTCAATAACTCCATGCTACTCTAGCTTCAACTTAATCATACTATCTTATATCTACTTCACTCCAGTATCTTATATTAGAGTTCAACCATGTTTTACCCACCAATGTCACTTACACATGATATAAGCATTCAATCTTAGTGACTAAAGCATGATCATTATAATCCTTTGATCCTTTATGGTTTAGGTTTCTAGTTGGCTAATCAAGGCTTCATCAATACAACATTACAGTTGTATTGAAATTATCTTCTTAGTATCTCTATTGGATTAAGGGATGTTATTCATGGACTATGCTTACTTAATCCAATAGGATTACTCCTTGGTATCAATCTTCAAAATTCATCCTTGTAATCTTGTTTGTTACCATATTGATTTGATTTCCTCCAATCACTCCCATCCTATAGATGATATCTAAAACTAGCATTACTATTTACCTCTTCTTACTTATTCCTTTATAGGCCTTAAGTGAATGCTATAATAAGGACAAGAGTTGATAGATCAAGAATTGATAGGTTAAGAATTGGTGAATCAGTAGTTGATTTCTCAACATTGATGAACAAGAAATATAAAATAAGATTCAATAAGGATTGATATGGAAAGAAAGATATATGGTGCAAGATCTTGACTTAGTTTCTTTCCTACTCAATCACACTAAAGAGTTAAGGTTAGGTATTACCATGATACTCATGGTATAAGTAGATGAGATTAAGATAGATCAATATTTAGTTGTTACATTCCTATTACTTAAGTTATGTTTATAACTTGGTATTCATAAGTTGTGTAATAAATAATAGGATATGATTACTTAAGGATCAAATATAAATCATTAAGTAATATATTAGGGTTAACTTTTATTACATTTGATCTACCCTTAGATCAAATCTCCCTTACCCAAAATAAGGTTTTAGCAAAGGTCATATTGAAACTTATCGCGGTCAACTTGATGATCTACTTCAATTCCGTCAAGTTGAGAGAAGCTTCAATCACTTTCACAAGTTTTTATTTAAAAGCGCGAAAATTATTCGGATTTTCTATGCATGAATGCAATGCACACATCTGGGTTCAGCTTATTTCTAAGCTCTAATGCTGGGATGTTACACATACTGGGGGGTTTATTCGTAAATTTTGAGCTCAATCTGAGTTACAGAGCCTCCTCACGAATTGTTTTGGTGGAGGACATAAATCTGTTTCGGGACAGCAACTCCCCAAATCTCACTTCTCTCTCATTAGAGGTCATTCTTGGCACAAAAAGCAAACAAAAAGGATAAGGAGAGGTCATTACTGAAGTAATAACTTCCAAGACTCAAGGAAACTCTTGGGTTATCTCCCAACAAGTACTTTTCTTTAACGCCTTTAAGTTAGGCACAAGAAGCAAGAAGAATCAAGTATTTTCAAATGAAGAAGCATTAACATCTTGCTTTCAAAGGGGGAGAAAAGAGCAACTTCTCTCTTCTCATTGGAAAGTGTTCAATACCTTTCTTGAATGGAAAATGGTATTTAATGGTGCCTTCTTTCATATCAATGATGGCACCAACTGTTCTAATAAAAGGTCTTCCCAAAGTAATAGTACAAGAAGCATTGTATTCAACATCCAAAACATAGAAATCCACAGGTACATAAGCATTATTAACCATGATGAGAATATCATTAATACTCCCCATGAGTTTCTTCTTAGCGTTATCATTAAGTGGGACATCTAAATAACAATCTTCTAATGGTGGCAAATCAAGCATTTCATAAATCTTCCTAGGCATAATAGAGACACTAGAACCAATATCACATGAAGCTTTGAGGTCAAAGTCATTCACTTGCATATTAATAATCGGTTCCCAACTATCTTCTACTTTCCTAGGAATAGAAGCTTTGTGTTTTAGCTTCTCTTCCTTAATCTTAACAAGAGCATCTGTAATATGTTTAGTGAAAGCAACATGCATATCACTAGCATCAGGACTTCTAGCAAGCTTTTGCAAGAACATAATCACTTCAGAAATATTGCAACCATCAATATCAAAGTCAAACTTAGCATCACTAGTAGTAGGCTCAATAGGCTTAGGCATAGTAGGAGGAGGAATAGGGACTACTTGTGGTTTAGTGGTGATTGTGCACACACTATTGTTTCTATCAATTTCAGCTTCCATTTCCCACTTAGCATGAAGTTGAGCTAACAGCCTAACATTTTCATCAATAGTAACTTGTATGGTATGAGCAGTAGTAAAGGTGTTTTCCATAGTTTTAGGTTTAGCAGCCATTTTATTAATCAAAGAGGACTGAGCTTCAGATAAAGAGGATATATTTTTCTCAACAGTTAAAAGCTTTTCCTCTATAGTCTTATTGAAAGTGGTTTGTTTACTAATAAAGTCCTTGAGCATGACTTCAAGTTCAGAGGGGGCACTTCTAGCATTATTATAAGAGTTTCCATAGGAATTGCCATTATTAGGAGGATAAGGCCTATAATTGTTATTGCTACCAAAATTGTTCCTATAGGCATTATTGTTGAAATTTTTGTTTCTAATGAAGTTCACATCAACTTGCTCTTCTTGAGCAACCAAAGAGGCTAAGGGAACACTATTAGGATCTAAAGGAGCTTTCCCATTAACAAGCATAGCCATAATAACATCAATCTTTTCACTCAAAGAGGAAGTTTCCTTCATAGAATTTACCTTCTTACCATGTGGAGCTATCTCAACATGCCATTCAGAGTAGTTAACCATCATATTATCAAGGATCCTTGTTGCATCACCCAAAGTGAGGCCCATAAAGGTACCTCCAGCAGCTGAATCCAACAGATTTCTTGAGGAGAAGTTCAAACCTGCATAAAAAGTCTGGATAATCATCCAAGCAGTGAGTCCATGAGTGGGGCAATTCTTAACCAAAGACTTCATTCTTTCCCAAGCTGGAGCAACATGTTCACTATCAAGTTGTTTAAATTTCATAATATCACTTCTCATAGATATAATCTTAGCAGGAGGATAGTACTTTCCAATAAAAGCATCTTTGCACTTAGTCCAAGAATCAATACTATTTTTAGGCAAAGAAAGCAACCATTCTTTAGCTTTCCCCTCAAGGAGAAAGGAAAAAGCTTGAGCTTAATAATATCTCCATCTACATCCTTATACTTTTGCATCTCACAAAGTTCAACAAAGCTATTAAGATGGGCAGCAGGATCATGAGAACCAGCACCAGAAAATTGCTCTCTCATCACAAGATTCAACAACGCAGGCTTAATTTCATAAAAGGTAGCATCAGGAGTAGGTGGAGCAATAGGAGTGCTTAGGAAATCATTGTTTTTGGTGCTAGTGAAGTCACACAACTTGGTGTTCTCACCAGAGTTCATTTTGGCAAAGGTGGGCAAGCCAAAAACAGCAGCAGCAGCTAGAGCAGGAACTATATTTTTTGTGTTTTTGAATAAGGCAAGCAAACCAAACTAGACTATTTTTTGGGGTTTTTTTGAAAAAAGGCAAACAAAACCAAGCAAAGGAAACAAAGCAAACTAAAAACAAAGTAAGGAGAAAGGAAGTGAAGGACTCCCCTTGTGAAAACGTCCTTAGCCTCCCCGGCAACGGCGCCAGAAAACTTGTTGATGGTGGTGATGTGGAGCACTTCGTTGGAAACCCCAAGAGCAAGGTGTGATGAGCACAGCAACAAGTGTTCCCTTAGTAGAGACCGAGGTTATCGAACCAGAAGGAGGAAGGAAACGTCACACCGTGTTGCAAGCAACACGGAGACCTGCACAACACAAACTCAAGACTTTGCCCAAACGAATCAGTGAGGTTGTCAAGCTCACCGGTTTACTGTAACAAAGGATTAAACGTATGGTGTGGAAGGTAATGGTGGTTTGCAGCAAGTAAACAAGTAACAGTGGAAGATGTATCGAAGGTAAAGATTGGACCGGGGTCCATAGTTCACTAGAGGTGCTCTCCTTAGATAAACAACATGGCATGAAGGGTAAACAAATTATAGCAGGACAATTGACAGGAACTGAGCAAGGCATAACAATGCAATTACTAGTCAGAAAGATCCTATGAGTTCAATTGAGCAATATAACAATATACATAGACCACCATCCAACTGCATCTATGACTAGAAATCCACCTTCAGGTTATCATCCGAACCCCCTCCAGTATTAAGTTGCAAGCAACAGACAACTGCTTTAAGCAAAGTGTGTAAGGTAAACAGTCCACATGTTCCATGAACAAGAGACATTTGTTTTCTCCCTAGTGGCAACAACACATCTACAACCGAAGAGATTTCTGTCACTTCCCTGGGAAACTAGAGGCATGAACCCACTATTGAGCATAGATACCCCCTCTTAGAGTCACTAGCAACTACTTGGCCAAGATAGCTACTAACAACGGAGAGCATGCAAGATCACAAACAACACAAACATGATAGAATCATAAAGACAAAACCATTAATCAAACCAACATAATAATCTCAATATCCATCGGATCCCCACAAACACAACATGCATGATTGCAAATAGATTAGATCTTGATCATGAATGGAGCTCAGAAGATCTATACATGAAAGCACAAAGAAGGATATACAACCATCTAGCTAATACATGGACCCATAGTCCAAGGTGGAACTACTCACGCATCATACCGGAGAGAAGGCCTCCGGGATGATCTCCCCTCTGGCAGGGTGCCGGGAAGAACTTCAGATCCCCCCGATCTAGGGACGATGGTGGCGGCGGCTACAGACGGTTTCATGGAGACTTGATTGGGTGCTTAGGGTTTTTGCATCGGGGGCTTCTTATAGGCAAAAGGGGAGGCCGAGGCGGCGGCCAGGGTGGCCAAACCCTAGCCAGGAGCGAGGCAAGGCCCACCCGCGCCTGGGGTGGGTCTGGCCCCCCTGGCTGGCCCCTCCGGCTCTCCTCTGGACTTCTTGTTCCCCACGGAAAGTAATTGACTTTGACGTTTGTCCCGTCCAATTCCGAGAATATTTCTTTACTAACTTTTCTGAAACCAAAAACAGCAGAAAACAGGCATCTGGCACTGTTGCAACTTGTTAATAGGTTAGTACCAGAAAACATGTAAAAAAGCACCTCAAAGTGTAGACAAGTAAAGAAAAGTAGATACTAAACAAGCATGGAGCATAAAAAATTATATATACGTTTCCAACGTATCAGTGACCGACCAAGAAGTTATTCCCGGGTGCGCACGAGTGAGGAAAAAGTATGTAGAAAATAGAAGTGTTGGTCTATGGGGCAAGTTTAGAGATCCTAGTAAGCTACCAGGGTGACAGCCATCGTTCCAGAGATATTGGGGTGTTACAAGTGGTATCAGAGCTGATCCTCATGGTTACATGGGAATGTGTGGGTCAGTAGCACGGACATGTGGATCTCCAAGTTGTTACCGGGTGCCCATGAAGGAGGAAAAAGTACGTAGAAAATATAAGTGTTATTCTATGGGGCCAGTCTAGAGATCCTAGTAGGCTATAGGGGTAACAGCCGCCGTTCCAAAGATTTCGGGGTGTTACAGGTGGTATCAGAGACGATCCTCGTGGTTACACGAGCATGTGCGGGTTAGTAGCACGGATATGTGGAGCATGACACGTGTATCCTAGAGTGAACACGGTATGGCACATGTGCCAGCACTGGCCACACAGCCGTGTGCCAAGAAGGGACATTCCTGACTTGTGATAGATTGATGAGGGTGTCGATCTTCTAAAGATGGGTGTATGTGAGATCCTAACGCATAGTTTAATAGGATTGATAGAATACCCATAAAAATAAGTTGCAACTTATTTTTCGGAAACTCATCCCAAAGGAACTCCAGGTTAAGTGTGCTTGTCCTGGAGCAATTTGAGGACGATGAAGTTGTTTCTGGATTGCACGAGTGAGGATAAAATGCGCAGAAAAGACAAGTATTGATCTATGGGGCTAGTTTAGAGATCCTAGTATGATGTCAGGGGTGACAGCTGCCGGTCCGGAGAGGCCGGGATGTTACAAGGTTTTCTATTAGAATTGAAAACAAATAAATATTACAAAATAAAATAAAATGATTATTCAAGCAATAAAAGTAGACTAATCTAAATGCAAAAAACTAAAACTAAATGAAAAGGTAAAGGTAGTGTTACTTTTGGTTTTTGTAAAAATAAATGCAAGAAGTAAATTTTTTTTTTGTATATTTGGATTAAATAAACACAGAAAATAAAATAGCTTGTAAATGTAAGTAGAGGTGTTTCTTATGATTAAAAACAGAAAGGGGTTCATGCATGGGTTCACTTGTCTAATCTCTCATAAACATGATAGGATTAAAACACTCTTAGAGATATCATAAATCTTAGTGGAACTTTTATGTTAGCGTTTGATTCACATTCATATGAGCATCATGTCCTATAATGAATATGATGCAATACGTCTCCCTCATACTCCTTTATTAAGAGAAAACTCCGCAAATTAGGTATAGCCTTAACTATTTTGATATGATGTTGAATAACAAATATACTACCTCGAACAAACGGGACAACCTTTTATGTCATTAAATGATAATAGCATAAGTATTCCATTCTCTCTAGTGAGGCAACAAAGCAAAGGTAAAAATCATAGTAGATCCCAAATTTTTTATCACTACCTAGTTACTACTACTCGTTGCTCAATCTAATGCACACTTCCCCCACACATGTCTAGCATACTAGTTTGATCAAATCATGTATACAAGACGATGTAATCATATGCATCTATCAATATACCAAACCCATACTAAAAATTTGTAACCTCATATAATCATATCATAAAACAAAGATCCACCACAAAGGAATTGCATATATGTGACCATAATCATGTTGAGCAACTCACATGGTTGTAAAATAATCATAGCACAAGAGATCGATATAGATCAAGTTACTTCCACAAACCCATAGTACGGGACTGGACTACACCTCTTCATCATGAAGATGACGATGGTGATGTTGGAGAGGTTGGTGATGCAACCATGGATGACTATGGCGGTGTTTTCCCCTCCAATATTCGAGGCTCCTGCCTCTATGTATCTAGTTTTATATGTTTTCGTCTCCTTGCTCTACCTCCTTTGGAGATCGCAAAGGGGTCCATATATATAGTTGTTTTTAGGCCAAACCGAAGAGAACCACACAAAGATGAATGATATTGGAGACTCGAGGCGCCAGGTGGGCCCTATGGTGCGACAAGCCTTCTTGTCCATGCCATGGGCCCCATCTTAGATCCCCTGCTGCTACTCATCGGGTCCAAGCGCTCCAGGTCTTTGTTTGGATGAAAAACTTTAGTTAAAAGAGTTTTAGGTCATTTTAAGTTCACAAAGATTTTTGGAAGTCAAAAAATACAAAAATAGAGTTTTCCTACCTTGTAAAGTTATATAACCCAAATAAAAGGAATCTTTTGGAAAATCCCCAAAATAAATGTAAAACATGGATATAGCAATAGATATGACGCAAATATGTTAAAATATATCACAATAAACTGTAGAATTCATGTATGCATCTTACGTGCATCAGTCGTGGGTGACAAAGGTCGTGACCGCATCCAGGCAAACAAGGCGCGAGCTCTAGCAAAAGTGGACTAATCCCGACCACAGTCGCACACACAAGATGTCCAACGACGACGGTGTGGGATGCATTAGAGGTAGTGAGCTGGACAAGCTTCGTGAACTTCCTCCTACGGCGGTGGTGTTGGGACTATGTGCCAGACCAACTCCACCGTGCAAACAATGACACTAGAACGACCAAATACATGCGGATATACGGGACGGAAACAAGTGGCCAAAATGGGCCAAACGATGCAGGTGGCGGTCATCGGCGACGCGCGAAGGTATGGGACTCGAGGCCGGGAAGGGAAATGGTGGGTCCCACTGACGGGAGGGGCCAAGTCGAACACGAGAAGTGTTGCAATTTTTGCCTAAATAGGCCCATCCCATTTATTATATGCCAATAAATTCCTGAAATCCTAGAGGCTCATTTGGCCCATTCATGCAAGGCAAGAGCTGGGACAAATGTTTAGTCCCACATTGCTAGTTGAGTGGAAGTTGGACCAGCTTATAAGGAGAGCTCTTCCACCACTTGTACGAGCTTGAGAAGAGAAGGCATATACATGCGCGCTCCTCCTCCTCGCTCGCCTCGCCAAGCCACGCCTCGCCTCGTCACGTCACGTCATGACGCGTGCGCCACGGGTTGCGGGAATCTCGCTGAGTCGAGCTTTATTTTTCCACGCATGAATGGTATATGAACAGTTGTACAGAAGCTGAAACGTTTTGCTCGAGTGGACTTTTAATACGAGCTAAATAAATGCGAACTGAGTGGATGCTGTCCGGTGGGCTGTCGCCTATTCGCTTCAAATTCTGTCCATTCGTTTCATCTCCTGTGCAGCCTGTCTTCCTTCCCCTCTGTGCCTATATAAGAGAGAGGTCGCACCTCCTCTCAGACACACTGCCACACATCATCGCATACTCCTTTACGCCTCTAGTTCCAGAGCACTACGCTACCTAGATCTTCCCCATCCCGTCTTGCGGCGTGCACCGCGAGCCGGGACAGTAGGCCTCCGAGACCCTGCTGCTTCGAGTCCTGTACGGAAGAAGGGCTATAAGGTTTTTGGGGAGCGCTATCAGCGCGACTACTGGCTTCATCATGGACTCCCTATCGGATAGCGATTGCGCCGACGTCTTCCCCAACGAGGACTTCTTCCCCGACATCAGCACCCTCTTCCTCGACGACATGACTAATGACGATGCCAACAAGAACACCGGCGGTTCCTCTGCTGATGCTGTTGTCGTGTATGTTTTCTTTCTCAATCTTGTTCTGATCGCATCTCAAGATCTACATCTTGCAGTCTGTTTGGTTATCTGCCTTAATATGTTTTCGCTATTTCACATGATTAGAATTTTCTCTATTATTCTAATGATGTTTTATCTAGCGTTTACTATGGGTAATTCGCTTGGTAAATTGCTCTTTTACTCAACAATCCAAAAACCTTATTTCATGCAATTTGCCCCAAGTGGCTTTGTTGCTTCTATGACGCCACCTGTGTTCGAAGGTGTCAATTACAAACGATGGTATGCGAGAGCAGAGCTCTGGTTTCAGACCATGAGATGCTATAACGCTATCTATGGCGCACCCGAGGGAGAACTTAATCCCGCTCAGGAAGAGGCGTTCCAAAAACTTGATACCACTTTCAAGGCTGCCTTGATCAGCATTCTTAGCGACAATATTTTCGATTCATATCTGTCATTTAGCAATGGCAAGGATATATGGGATGTGCTCGAGAGAGAATTTGGAGTCTCCGATGCTGGCAGTGAACTGTATGTCATGGAACAATTCTATGACTATAAGATGGTTGATGACCGCCACATTGTGGATCAGGCTCATGAGATACAGTCACTTGCCAGGGAGCTTGAGCACTTCACTTGTGTGTTACAGGACAAGTTTGTTGTCAGAGGCATTATTGCCAAACTTCCCCAGTCATGGAGGAATTTTGCTACTTCTCTGAAGCACAAGAGGCAAGAGTTCTCCGTGACGGATCTCATTGGGACTCTTGATGTGGAAGAGAAGGCGAGAGCAAAAGACACACGTGCTCGAGGTACCAAGGGAGAGGTGCCTGATCATTGGGCTCCTGCTTATCCCAACCGCTTTGACAAGCGTCGGCATGGGAAGGACAGCAAGACTGCTAATGTTGTCATGGGCGACATTGAGATGAAAGATGTTGGGTATGGTATATTACCTACTGTTCTTTCATTATGTCATTCTCCTGATTGGTGGATTGACACGGGCGCTAATATACATGTCTATTCTGGTATTTTCATGTTTTCTTCATATCAGGTCAGAGGGACTCAAACCGTGCTGATGGGAAACGGCTCGCATGCTTCTGTTCATGATGTTGGTACGGTTGATCTAAAGTTCACTTTGGGAAAGACCGTGCTCCTGAAGAACGTGCATCATGTTCCCTCAATACATAAAAATCTTGTTAGCGGATCTCTTCTGTGTCGAGATGGCTACAAGATTGTATTCGAGTCCAATAAATTTGTAATTTCGAAGTATGGAACCTTTGTTGGTAAAGGCTATGAGTGCGGAGGCTTGTTCCGCTTATCTCTGTCAGACATTTATAATAAAATTGTTAATCATATTTACACGAATTTTGAATCAAATGTCTGGCACTCTAGTCTTTGTCATATTAATTTTGGTTGTATGATGCGGCTAGCCAAAATGAATTTAATCATACATTTCACAACTGTTAAGGGATCTAAGTGCCAAGTCTGCGTACAAGCTAAACAACCTCGCAAGTCACATACGACTGCAGAAGTGATAAATTTAACACCATACATTCTGATCTTTGTGAGATGAATGGTGTGTTGACAAAAGGTGGAAAGAAATATTTCATGACTTTGATCGATGACTCTATGAGATATTGTCATGTGTATCTTCTGAAATCAAAAGAAGATGCTTTGAGTTTCTTCAAAATCTATAAAGCTGAGGCACAAAATCAACTTGATCGAAAGATTAAGAGGCTTAGGTCTGATCGTGGTGGAGAGTATTTTTCCAATGAGTTTGATTTCTTTTGTGCGGAACATAGCATAATTCATGAGAGGACACCTCCCTACTCACCCTAGTCAAATGGAGTAGCTGAAAGAAAGAACCATACTCTAACAGATTTGGTTAACGTCATGTTAGACACATCGGGTCTCTCCAAGGAATGGTGGGGGGGAGGCACTATTGACTGTGTGTCATGTCCTAAACCAATTTCCCACAAAGAATAAAGAAATTACTCCATTCGAAGAATGGGAGAATAAAATATTAAAACTCTCTTACTTACGTACTTGGGGTTGTTTGGCAAAGGTTAATATACCAATTCCCAAGAAGCGCAAGATTGGACCAAAAACCATTGATTGTGTTTTTCTGGGCTATGCTTTTCATAGCATTGGTTATAGATTCTTGATAGTAAAATCTGAAGTACCTGACATTCATGTCGGTACAATAATGGAGTCGACTGATGCGACTTTCTTTGAGGATATCTTTCCTATAAAGGATAAACCTAACTCATCAAATCCGAAGATACCTGGTTCATCTAATCAGGAAATTGCTACATTTTCTGAACCTACCGTTCCTATTGAACACTCTGAAAGTCCTAAGGAAGAGGATAATGAAATTCCTAAAAAGAGCAAGAGACAAAGGACTGCAAAGTCTTTTGGTGATGATTTCATTGTGTACCTTGTGGATGACACTCCCATTTCCATTTCAGAAGCATATGCATCTCCTGATGCTGAATACTGGAAGGAAGCCGTCCATAGTGAGATGAATTCCATCTTAGCTAATGGAACATGGGATATCACTGATCGCCCTTATGGGTGTAAACCTGTAGGATGCAAGTGGGTGTTTAAGAAAAAGCTTAGACCTGATGGTACTATTGAGAAGTACAAGGCACAGCTTGTGGCCAAGGTATATACTCAAAAAGAAGGTGAAGACTTCTTTGAAACTTACTCACCTGTTGCCATATTGACCACCATTCGAGTATTACTCTCATTGGCTACCTCTCATGGTCTTCTCGTTCATCAAATGGACGTTAAGACAACTTTCCTTAATGCAAAGTTGGATGGGGAAATTTACATGGATCAGCCAGATGGCTTTGTGATAAATGGTCAAGAAGGAAATGTGTGCAAGTTGTTGAAATTTTTATATGGCCTAAAACAAGCCCCTAAGTAGTGGCATGAGAAGTTTGAAAGAACTTTAACTGCGGCAGGCTTTATTGTAAATGAAGCTGATAAATGTGTGTACCATCGCCATGGTGGGGGTGAGGGAGTCATTCTTTGTTTGTATGTTGATGACATACTGATGTTCGGAACCAACCTTAATGCAATTAAGGAGGTCACGGATTTTTTATCTCGTTCGTTTGAGATGAAGGATCTGGGAGTAGCTGATGGCATCCTGAACATCAAGCTATTGAGAGATGATGACGGTGGGATTACTTTGCTTCAGTCCCACTATGTGGAAAAGGTCTTGAGTCGTTTCGGGTCTAGCGACTTTAAGTTTTCTCCTATACCGTATGATCCTAGTGTGTTGCTTCAAAAGAATCGAGGAAATGCTAGAGACCAACTGAGATACTCTCTTATTGGCTTGCTTATGTATTTAGCTAGTGCCACGAGGCCTGACATCGCCTTTGCTGTAAGAAAACTCAGTCGATTTGTTTCAAATCCATGAGATGATCACTGGCATGCTCTTGAGAGAGTTATGCGCTATCTAAAAGGCATTGCGAGCTATGGCATTCACGATACCGGGAATCCGAGGGTACTAGAGGGTTATATCTGATGCTGACGAGATAAAGGCCACGAGTGGATATGTATTCACACTTGTTGGTGGCACTGTTTCTTGGAAGTCTTGCAAGCAAACCATCTTAACGAGGTCAACTATGGAAGCAGAACTCACTGCATTAGACACAGCCACTATTGAAGCAGAGTGGCTTCGTGAACTCTTGATGAACTTACTCGTGGTTGAAAAACCAATACCCGCAATCCTTATGAACTGCGATAATCAAACTGTGATTTTCAAGGTAAATAGTTCTAAGGATAATATAAAGTCATCAAGACATGTGAAGAGGAGACTAAAATCTGTCAGGAAAATGAGAAACTCCGGAGTTATTGCATTGGATTATATCCAAACATCTAAAAACTTGGCAGATCCCTTCACAAAGGGTCTATCACGCAACGTGATAGAAAATGCATCGAAGGAGATGGGTATGAGACCCATAATTTGAGCTTTTCACAGTGGTAAACCACTCTATGTGATCGGAGATCCCGTGAATTAGAATTGGGAGACAAGTTGTTGGTTAGATGAGAGGAAAGTATCCCTACTTTAATGAATACCATTCTATAAAGATGCAATACTTTCCTATTTTCTGCATGGCAGGTTGATTTATTATCTTAATGTGTTCTAAGTGGATTATCCTAAGTAAAGATGTTGTCCTGCAAAACATCTTTTGAAGAACATACCTATACGAGTCTAACTGTTTAAACGTTGCAGTCTATGAGAGTAGGGTGCTCTCTAATAAACTCATGAAAGGTCATGTAGTATGACGCATAAGCTCCACCCGCGGGGAAGTCCCATGGTAGCCTAGTATCGGTCAAGACTTTTTGTGAAGCTAGGTTCGCAGCACACTTGCAGTTCAAGGCATAGTCCACTGTACAAGTTGCAGCCTAGTATACCATAAAGCTCTAGGTGGAAGTTCAACTTAACAATCTCCACTACAGTACCGGTATATAAACAATATTTTAGAACCAAAGGCAAACTTCATGTGCCTCTGGGATCTGGTGGGGGATTGTTGGAATTTTTGCCTAAATAGGCCCAGCTCATTTATTATATGCCAATAAATTCCTGAAATCCTAGAGGCCTATTTGGCCCATTCATGCAAGGCAAGAGCTGGGACAAATGTTTAGTTCCACATTGCTAGTTGAGTGGAAGTTGGATCAGCTTATAAGAAGAGCTCTTCCACCACTTGTACGATCTTGAGAAGAGAATACATATACACGCGCGCTCCTCCTCCTCCTCGCTCGCCTTGCCACGCCTCGCCTCGCCTCGTCACGACACGCGCGCGTTGCGGGTTGCGGGAATCTCGCCGATCCGAGCTTTATTTTGCCACGCATGAATGGTATATGAACAGTTGTACAGAAGTTAAAATGTTTTGCTCGAGTGGACTTTTAATACGAGATGAATAAATCTATACGAACTGGGTGGAGGCTGTCCGGTGGGCTGCCGCCTGTTCGCTTCAACTTCTGTCCATTCGTTTCATCTCCTGCGCAGCCTGTCTGCCTTACCCTCTGTGCCTATATAAGAGAGAGGTCGCGCCTCCTCTCAGACATACTGCCACACATCATCGCATACTCCTTTGCGCCTCTAGTTCCAGAGCACTACGCTACCTAGATCTTCCCCATCCCGTCTTGCGGCGTGCACCGTGAGCCGGGACAGTAGGCCTCCGAGACCCCGCTGCTTCGAGTCCTGTACGGGAGAAGGGCGATAAGGTTTTTGGGGAGCGCTATCGGCATGACTACTGGCTATGATCACGGACTCCCTCTCGAATAGCGATTGCGCCGACGTCTTCCCCAACGAGGACTTCTTCCCCGACATCAGCACCCTCTTCCTCGACGACATGGCTAACGACGGTGCCGACGCGAACACCGGCGGTTCCTCTGCTGCTGCTGTCGTGTATGTTTTTTTTCTCAATCTTGTTCTGATCGCATCTCAAGATCTACGTCTTGCAGTCTGTTTGGTTATCTGCCTTAATATGTTTTTGCTATTTCACATGATTAGTATTTTCTCTATTATTCTAATCATGTTTTATCTAGCGTTTACTATGATAATTCGCTTGGTAAATTGCTCTTTTACTCAACAAGAAGGACACGGGCGAAGCTAGACACCTCGCTTGTGTTGGTCTCAGGGAGGAACAGATTTGTTTGGCTCGCTCTCTTGAGTGTTGTGTTTTGTCCGGTTGTCGGCGCGTAATAGCCTAAACGGATAGCAATTATCCATTTGCGTCGCCGTTGGAGATGGCCTAAGCCGTTAAACCACTGAGCTCTCATACCTCGGATTATCAATTTTGTAAGAGACCGTGTGATGTCCACACTTGACACCTTGCCTGCAACTTCAACTTAAGCATCCATCCTTGTTGCCGGATATGCATCCTACTAGGCGTTAAAAAGGCGCGTGTCACGTGCGTCATGGCTACTACTCCCTCCGTTTCAAAATATAAGATGTTTTAGTTTTGTGAAGCAAATGTATCTAGACTACTTTTAATATATAGATTCATTTAGGTTCGGAGTGAATCTACGTACTAAAATAAGCTAGATACATTTTCTTTACAAATCTAAAACATTTTATATTTTAAAACGGAGAGAGTACTTGGCTAGAGCGGTAGCCACACCACACGCAGGCTACCACCACAGAAAACAAGCAGCCTGCACAAGTTGCACCCGCAGATTCAGATTCTAGCACTTGTCCACTCTGCCCACCCCCAGAGCCACGGACAAAAAACCTTATCACGAAAAGGAAAACGGCATTGCATTGCAGACCCAATTTAACTAACTATTCTACCCACGAATTGAACCTGGGAGCGGGCCAATGGCCGGTAAGGATAAAAAACACATGTCAGGACGTTCCACGACCGCCTGCCTGCAGCCTGACGGCAATCCGCCAAATTAAAGCCTAGGCCGCGTGCACCTGCAGTGCCCGAGCTGACACCGTCCGTCCTCGCCTCCTGGGTCCCAGTTGCCAAGTGAGTAAGTGTGGGGGTGTTTGTTTACTTGGGTTATTAACCCTACACTACACTACAAAAAACAAACAATGGGGGCGCCATGTGGTTGCCAACAGCGGTCATGCCTGCAAGTGGGTATGTCACCTCGCCTTCGTTTGGCTCCAAACAAAATTATTCGTGAGATTAGAGTAAGCTGGCAAATTATTATTACGAGGGTAGGTAGAAAATGAGAGAAATATTGGTATATATGGATGAAAGATGAGGCAAGCACCCCTAAAGAAATTCATCACAACACGCACATCTACTAAAAAAAGTACTCCATATGAAATGATACCCTCTATGTTACTACCCTCATAGTGCCTATTATTGTAACAGTAGTAACTTAAAATGCCTCATTTATTAATTTGTAGACTTACTCATTTCATTTTGAAGAAAAAAAAAGGTATTATGGTAACATGGTAGTATAATATGTACCCACATGACTCTCTCTTTTCATTAATGGCATTCATATCATTAAAGTGTATAATGTATTGCATGTTGTTGTATGTTGCACTGAGTTACCCCGAATTATGAGTGGTTTCAGGGTGATCAATGGCGATGTTGGCAGAATGGGGTACTCACTGTTCGCTTTTGGCGTGGTTCGTTTATGTCGTCTGATGCTTCCTTCAATCAGAAAGGGAGAGGTGCACCAATGGATGCCAAGTTTGCTCTGGCCCTAAATTCAAAATTCTGCAGGTGGGCCGAACTGGAGGCCCAAATGAGGATAAATGGTGGAGCATGGCCTCAGTCCTCACACAGCTAGATCGATTTTAATTCCTTCTTCAAGTTTTTTCATAGACATCAGAGTTCATCTTTTTGTTTTTTATAAATGACCTCATATCATTATTAATTTAGACCACCTAAAAATGGCAGCCCATGATTTTTTGGTGCTTTGATGGCTGTTTGCCAAAATTTTGGCTGTCTATGGTCTATGGAATCTTGCTAATTCTTCTCACGTTCATTCACAAATCATGCCAACTTTTTAGCCAACATGGGGCCAAAAAATCTCTAATTATATATTGACTAGCCAGCGGTTGCCAAAATTTTGGTAAGACATGTTGTGGCGTGCACCAAGTATACCCTAGATCTCGAGCTTGGGACGGGGATCACATGCACGCATGAAGCATCCATTTGGGCGGCTCCTGCTTTTTCTTTTTTCTTTTGAGGGCGGCAGCTACTGCTACTAAGTGCCTAATTAATTGATTAGCTTCTGTGAGAAGGTCATCGTTAATCAACTGCTGCACGTACCATGGGAGAATCGTAGCTTCATCAGTTCTTCGGTTGACAGCCAAGCGTGCACAATATACTAACGGAGCCCCTTTATACCTTCATTCTTTTGTTCGATGCCGATTACTTAGATTTTTATCTCCTGCACTCCCAGTCCAGAATACAGCTTTGGGTTCCTAGCCGAATCGTCAAACCCCCCTGGATGAACTCGATAATATATTTATTTATGTCCCAAAATTTTAGAGGGAAACCTTAGCAACCTTTCCAAGTGACTGAAAGATTATTTCAGAGGCTTGAATGTTTTAGATCCATATTTTCCTGACAAAGTGATACCGAGAAAATAGAAATACCGTCTGGCTAGACAGAGTGTTATTTGTGATCTAAAAGACCAAGGCAGGTTAGGGTTCAGGATCTTATCAAGAACACTGCACTACGCATTAAACGGTAACTTAAACTTCTTGCTGATGATGGTGTATGGCAAGACTTTCTCCCTAATATATGTGTGGATTCTAGAGAGGTCTCATGGGTCCAGTGGAAACCTCGAGATTCTCAACTCTAGGCAGTCTTAATGAAGGTCAAGCAATCCCATTTCCATTATTAAGGATGAATCTCAGGTGGGGTTTTGGGGGACACTTGGTTGGGCAATGCGCCGTTAAAGGATCAATAATCGCTTGTTATGGATAATAAATAGGTATACATACAAGCTTCACAGACATCTGGGTAAAACTGAACCACACAAACATGCATATAAGCCTCAAAATTATCATCGGCACACGCATACTCGAGATACACACAACCCTGAGAAAGTGACATCGGCCTACAGATCTACCACATGATCATCATACAAGTCCCGCACATCCAATGTTGAGTTCCTAGAGTTTGAGTTTGCTTACATCACTAGCCATCGAAGACGAGGGAGGTAACTCCATCGCTCGTGTTTCTCTCCTCGGCCACACTTCCGCCCTAGTAAGACCGACTGTCGAAAACGGCCGAATAGAACATTTTCAGTCGAGCCAAGAAATGCTTTAAGCGACATGAGGGCAGTGGCGGAGCTAGGGCCTCCCTCCATAATTTTCCATTGAAATTAGTGATGAACTAATCAAGATTTCTTTTGGAAAATGGCCGCCCGGCCGGAGAGCTTAGTGCTTTGCCCGGGCTCTCTATCTCAGCTGGCTCCGCCACTGCATGAGGGTCTGATTCGACCCCTTTGTAGAGACAACTTCAACACTAGAGGGATGCATCTTTTTTTTAGCACAACTAGAGGGATGCATCTGGCAGGACTGGTTGGCCTTAACGAAACGCGCGCTATAAACAGGCCTGTAAGAATCCCTCCTTTTTGTACCGTTTGACCACGCACGAGCCAAGGAAAACGCTCGATCCTGGCCCGGTGATTCGGTGAAACCTACGGCGGGGAAAGGGCACATACATATGCATGATGCGATGTAGTGCGCCCGCCAGGTCGCTGTCAAATGGTACGTATGGACTATGGAATCTTCCTTGTATTTGCCTGGATAATTTTTGTTACTAGTAGTACTACAACGCACTACTTACCGGTAGATTTCCCAAGTTGGGAGGATCTCGTCCCACGGGATGCAGTATCTTTTTGGCGGCTACTAGTGCCCTCAGATTCCTTGCCTCGGTTTACTACTGTACGGATCTTGATGTAGATTCCTTGGAGTTTAATTCAATTTTCTTGTTTTTTTTTTCATTTTTGTGCTAAGTATTTTCTCGGGGTGCAACGTTTTGGCTCTTGACAAAACTTATTATTTGAAAATTTTAAAAAGCTATTCAAATATTTCTAAACAATCCAAAAACAATGGATACAGACAGATGATTTACTCATTTCACAAAAGGTAAAACATCTTATATTTTAAAACGAAGGGAGTACTAGGCATGTATGTGTACTTGTATAGTATTTTCAAAACTTTTTAATTTCCAAATGGAATTTCTGATCTGCTTTATAAAAACTGAGCTCCCGTGAGCTCGGCACCCAAAACGAGTATTCACTGTTTTCACCCCATATATTGATATATGGAAACATGAAGGTGCATCACTCGTTTCTTTGCCGTCCCCAGAATCCTAGATGAATTCGTATGTGACATGTATCTTGCTGAGACACTCGATCATACTCATGTAGTCATGTTAAAACAAAGAAGAGAAGGCAATGCACAGACTTTATTCCGTGAACAGGAAATACACATCACACTTTTTTTTAATCTTCTTTCTACAACCCCTATACATCTGCAACCACAACGAGCCGAGGAATACAAATCAAGAGAACAAACACTTCATATAAACAGGCGACGAAGAGCTCTGTGCCCATCCAGCATTTCGCAATTATTTACAGGTACGCGCTCAACGACGGTCGTTCCCTGCGGCGTGCAGCTTGTTGCCGATTCCGGGGCTGTGCCCAGGCGCCGTGGAGCGACCGTCGGTGCTCGCCATCTTCGTCGTCGACGCTATGCTAGAGGCACCTTGCACGGCCTGGCACCCTGCTGATTCGCACGCCTCCTTGGCGCTGCTCGTCGTCGTCGCCTCCATCAGCCTTCTCGCCTCACATGCCGGCGCCAAGTGGCTCGACACGATCATGATGATCAGAATGCAAGTACACGATGAGACCTGCTTGGAGCCTGCCATGCAGCAAGTTAAGAAGTGTGATGGTCTAAACTCTCAAGCACAAGGCTTGCGGCTGTGCACACTGGTATACTAGTACTCTTCTTGCTTGAGTTTTGAGTTTGATGTGAAGGCTGTGTCCAGCGAGAATTTATGGGTCGAGAAAGTGCTTTAGCATGCAATATTATTATAAGTGTCAAATGGGAGCTATAATATAGATCGAGAAGTATATAAACTAGAAAGGGAGCTCGGTGCAACTTAAAAGTGCATCAGAAGGGTGACATGAAGAAACACCCGCCATGCACGTCATTTTCGCAAAAGTCTAATTTTTTCACATGTCAGTGCCACAGTCAAAACCTCGTGTCAACATACACGGGTGTAATTACATTTGTAAACGTGCAGATTTGACAATGTGAAATGTGTATTTTTATGAAAAAGAAGAAGAGCAAATACATGGACAGATACAGGGCATGCAGCCTGTTAAACATTTCTTCCAAAGATTTCAGAAAAAGGGTGGAAGAATCGGGGAATCTGCCTTACTTGGACTGGCATAGGAGGCCCTCATTGCGTTGGTGTTTCACTTGCATTCTGCTCCGTCGATCAAGCAGCCAGCTTTTGACCAGCCAAGCACATTAGTTGGCTCCCTGGACCTAGGAGATCGCCTTTTGAAATCATTAAGTTCATAGCCTATGACTTGAGGAGAAATATATTTCATCTAAGGGCGACGGCTGGCTTAGGACCAACGGTTTGGAGCACTCAACCGGTGCAGGCCACTAACATGAGCAAAAAGTCCAAGGTTTAGTATTACCATATTTGAAGAAATACCTGTCAGGTTTTGCCTTTTTTTTCTTTCAAAAACCTATGGTCCATCAAGCGTACCATTGTGGCACTATCAGTGTGAACCCTGAACCCACATGAATGGCTGGCAGAAGGTCTAAGATTTGTACTTAATTGCAACATATTTTCCGGCCATCCAGAAAAAGAAGCACTTGGATTCCAAAATCCCAGTTGTCCCAGCTTTAAACTAGATATATTAATGTGTTGATGATGGACAATTTTTGTTTCTTAAAGTTGGCAGACATACCTACTTCACCGGGCATGGTTGATCGCTGATTGGATCTTTTGGTGCTCTAAATTTGATTGGTGATGGTTACAAGATGGCCTTTCCTTGCAGGGGCGGAGTGTTCTGGAGAGCACATGGTTAGACTCATGCTGAAAGGCTAAGCACCCCTAGTATCCATATTAAAATATTCAGTTCCGGTCATTCTGCAGCCTATGCTCTGCTCCTTGGTTACTGCAATGTTAAAACAAATCCAACTTGGCAGAGTAAATACCATGATCAAAGAATAGGGCCACTTCAGTGTGCACAAAAAAATGCATATTGCAAGAAAGTAATGAGTTGGAACTTTGCAAGCTAAAAGGTACTCACAGATGAAGGCTCTTGCCCTGGAAAGTTTGTAATTAAAAATGAACCGCTTTGAGTTAGTGAAGCACCTTGCATACATTTGTCTAGTCTGTCCACGCTCCAAACCCAATAGGAATAGGAATTGGATGTCTCTCTGACCATCCCCAACAGAAGAATCTTACTGAAGTACCAAAGGGCAAAGCAATCTTCCTGAAAAGCCATCTAATCTTGCTTGATACTCAAAGCAGAGATAGGTTAAGCTATTTCTACGTACAAAGCGAAGCGAAATCGTACCAGGTACTTGTTCCATGCAGTAGCAGCCGCTGTCTCTTTATTCGACGTCTCGC
This sequence comes from Avena sativa, assembly GCA_916181665.1. Taxonomy (NCBI): domain Eukaryota; kingdom Viridiplantae; phylum Streptophyta; class Magnoliopsida; order Poales; family Poaceae; genus Avena; species Avena sativa. The sequence goes on along the minus strand of OV702283.1, from coordinate 435,864,391 downwards.
TGCATGGCCAACCTGGAATCCTTCTGAACTGGTAGGCTGAAATAAAATCAGTGCAGCCGACAACACACGGAACAATAAAAATGTTCAATTTATTTAAAAAGTTTATTTGTAATTACACATCAATAAAGCCATCATCGCTTAACAGTATCAAGCCAGTATGCCACACTACACACTATGTTACAATGAAACTTATCAAGCCATAGCAGTCACTATGCCACACTACACATTTATTTAATTATATGTTACAGACATATCAACTATGTTGTAGCTAGTGTATGCCATGCAGAGAAAATTTCTCTCTGGCAGAACACTGACATGAAAAAGGCGAGACTTCATTTCGGTGATCTTGCTTGGCGGATTCGCCTTTCATCAGACAACAGCTTTGCAAATCTGCAAAGAAGGTGCTAATTAGCTCATAAGTAGATGCATAATGCGATTATAATAACCTGATAGGTGGTAGCAAGTTCACCTCTTGAGAGTTTCCTCGTTGGTCACCTCTGTGTCGCTACAAGCAGAGACCATCTGACCAGTCTCTAAATTTGCCCGTGAGACAGGTTTCTTTAGCAGCATCTCTCCAACACTCACAAGTTTCTCCAAGTTATCCTTGGTGGCAACGTCAACCGTGGAGAGTGTTCCCCGGAGGGTATCATCCTATTATTAGAAATGGTAGCTTGAGAGGAAAAGATGTATTTTTCCTAATTATGTAGTAAAAAATTAACTGGTGCATTTTAATTACCTGAATCCTCAGATAGTTCTGCTCAGAACGTAAAGCTTTGAAAACAGAAGCAATGTGAATATCAACCATATCTGCACTTGCCCGTGTGAAAATATCTACCAACGGTGTGGATCCACTGCTAAGTAACCAACCCAACACTCCCCATGATTTAGCCTTTTGTGCATTGTACTTTTCTTCAAACTTTGATGAGCCTGTGCCAAGTGAAATGACCAAAAACCGGCCATAGTCCAAAGGTTTTATTGGGAAGAAATCTGGATTTTCCTTGTAAATCTGCTTGGTTACTTCTCCAATGGCAACTAAAGCCTAAACACGACAGAGACGGATATTAGGTCTCTTTTTAAAAATCTGGACTTACCGTCAATTTCTTAATCAAGTAAAAATTTGTCAAGACATTGTGGAGGTGTATTGTGCTGCATATATGAGAAGTAAATTAACTAAACTTATAAACCATATACAAAGATTGAAGTGAAGATTCCATTAATATGTTAATGTTATGCATAACTAGTTAACTGCGGTACCGGATTATTGGCAGCTACTCCCCCGTCAATAAGATTAAACTCCTTGATGTTTCCATGATAGTCTTCGGTCTTGAAGTAATGTGCAGGTAGATAGGTTGGAGATGCAGATGTGCTGATACAAATATCTGATAGCAAAGCATCCATTGTGTTCTTCTTCTTAACCTGTCAAGTGATAATAGAATGTTAAAGTATCCATTACGGCGGATTGATGGTGTTTGCAACTTTTAATTAGTCATTATAGATTCCTGTATCTTCTCCCTTTGAATTGATTTTACATGGAAATTAGGAAATACATGTTTCAGTAGCAAGTGTTTCCTGTGCATCAAAATTAATTTGTTCTGACTTACTATAACTGGTATAGAAAACATAGCGTGTGCCCAAATTTGAACTCCCGAAAGATGAGAGGGTAACCTCATAGGATGAAAAAATGGTTGGCTGTAGCCGCTTGATGTCGAAAGTTGGTATTACCACATTTGTTAAAGTCTGATGCAGCCTGGTGTTTCCTAACTTCTTCCTCAAAACTTCATGAAGGTACTTGCCATCATAGCAAGGTCCTGACAATAACCGAAGTGTCCTTATTATCCGACCAAATGCACCCCTATAGAAACAAAGAAAATGTTTACCAACAAGTTCCCAAACCAATCAACAAAAACCATAATACATGTGTTCACCTGAGCTGTGGAAATATTTTTGGAGAATTGTCCATATAAAATGCTTGAATATCCTTGGCAGCAAAAAGTGGTCTTTTCTTCTTGTTTGGTGCAGTGAGCATCGCAGTCACAAGTCCCCCTGTGCTAGTCCCAGCAATGACATCAAAGTAGTCTGCTAATCGGGCTTCCTCTCCATCAAGTTTCTTCAGAAATTAAAACCACAGTTACAGTGAGATGCAGTTAAGAGCATCAATTGAATTATTGTGTTTCTATGGAAAGGAGCATAAGCTGGTGTGGGAGGGGAAAAAGTCAGTGATACATGGCATGTATATTCAGCTCACCGTTCCTATGGAGATAAAAAAAGAAACAGATTTCGAAACTAGCAGACAATTTGCCAAGAATTTCAAAATTTTCTGAGGACTGCAATGTTTCAGCATGTAAATCTGTATAAATAACATAACAGAAGAAAAGGCAAGCTGAAAAGAAAAAACAGCAGTTAAAGTTAACAAGATATGGTGAATTGAGTTAAACGGGTTGAACTTTAAACTAGCACCAAACAGTGAAGATGAGATAATTTCATCCAACATGGCATATGGCACATGAACTTTTAATCTATCATATTTCTTACCAGGTTAGCGTTGCCATGGCAATATCACAAGATACGGAAATCACTTATGCTACATAACTACAGTTTACCTGCAACTCAGCTTCTAGAAAGGCAAGAGCAACAGCTGGAATGATTCCTCGAATCCCTCCACCATCGATAGAGAGAACTGTGATGAGGTTGCCATAAGTTGGCGGGTGTCTACACAGGATATGTTCGCCAGTCTCCATATTGCTGCCCTCCTCAAGGGTAAGTTGCACACAGTTGTATTTATCTCACGGTGGCTTTTTTGAGTGCTCAAGTTAATGTAGAGAACAAGTATTAATAGGCTTTGGATGAGAACTTTCGTGGCAATGCAAGTAGAGAAGGTCATTAGCAGTCAGGAGAAGTCATTATGCCCAACTTAAACGTGCGACAACAAGATCTTATCCAGCATTCCTTCATGAGAATATATGTAGAACTAAAGTTAAAAAGTACTACAGTCTTTATTTTCTGGAACATTGTTAATAGTGACTTGGTTAGGTGCTTTCAAGGAAACTTCTAGCCCTACAGACCTAATAATGTGTTGAAGAATGTCCTATTTTTGTTATCAGGCATAAAATAAAAGAAAGACCTTCTCAAAATGGAAAATGTGGTTCTCTTTGTTGTGGTGATTGAGAGGCTTCTATCTGCTTGTGATGTTTGAGATGCAGCGTATATATCTTCTTTTAAAAGGATGAATGTCCCTTTCCCAGTTTCCCTTGAACTAAGGGCTATTCTTGTGCCCTGAAGGTGCTGTCAGAAAAAAGGAATTTTCTATGGTCCAAATGTTAGTCATGTTAGAATGTTGACTAACTCTTGCATGGAGGTAATACATCGTAGCTTTATGCTCATATATCAATATGATCCTACTTGCATAAAAGCACGCAATCTAAAGAATAGGACGAACAATTTGTAGTACTGCAAGTTGATTCACCTAAATGGGATGAGAAATTGCAAGATTTATGCATACAAAACCCTTACACCAGAGGAACCTGTGCTTCTGAAGCATTTTATTTTTAAGCAGTATCTAGCAATGGGGAGAAAACATGTTACCTGCTGCCATTAAATTTATACTAGTTTTGAATTACCATATTAGCTTGATGACAGTTACCCAAATAATGACCTAGACACCTAGTTAAGAGCATCTATTATTTTCTAGATCCAACGAACTTGTGAACAAGTCATCGGTTATTTTACTTTATATTTTATTTGTGCACACGTGATTGAATAGGAATGGTGTAGCATTCCAGCTTTCTCTAGGTTACATATGTAAGCAAAGGTGATCTGGCACGTCAAGTAAGGGCATGACCAATGGAGGCTATAAAAAGTGACAGCCTCATGATGTCAGTGCGGTGAGACTACAGCATGAGGCAGCCATCCTACACGGCTAGAATCTGAACGAACTCAGTTCTTTTCAGAGAAAGAAGAAGATGCAAGGCAAGCCTGAAGGCGACGTGGAGTGTCATTATTATCGTGACTCCAGAGAATGGGATTCTTGCGAAATGCAGTTATGAAATCTGTAATCTAGACGATTCTGGTTGAAGGGGACGATGCTGCCTAGCGGTTACGAACTTTTTGTTCGATTCAAAGGATTTCCACTTGAGTAAAGCTATGGTGGGAACCAATTAGGCAGCGCGGTAAACTGAATGCAGCTGTTGAAAATTGCAACAGGTACGATGGATTGTGGGGGGGGGGGGGGGGGGGCAGCACGTGGTGCCACGTTTGGGGGACGGCACTACCCAGCTGCATCCCCCAAACTTAAAATTCATTCATATTACAACACAATTTTACAAACTGAACGAAATTTAACTAAATTTAAACCAAAACCCTAGATCTAAGCATCGCCGTCCTGGCCAGATGGAGCGGCCTGCACCGTCCATGTGCCATTGCGATGACGGGAAGCCTCCCTACGCCAGCCAAGCACCACTGTGACGTCTCCCTCCACGCCATCATTAAGCGGCCGCAGGGAGGTTGGCGACGGTCACTAATAGCCAGGTATGTCAATGACAGGGCTGGCCTGCCAGGCGCCACGTCGTTGCAGCTTGCGTCCGGCGCGCACGCAAGGAGACCTGTGTAGCAGGGATGGCCTCGGGCGCCGGACACGCTATTGGGCCGCGCCGGACAGAAAAGGCCCTTGGGGCACACGGCTGGACGCGGTTTTTGGTCCGGCGCATCAAATAGGCCTTTGGGGTGCCGTTTGGGGGATGCGGCTGGAGAAGCTCTTAGTCTTTTTGCATGCCCTGCCTTTTCTCTATCTGCTCAAAGCCACCTTCTTCCTCTCTTCTCCCGTCTACTCCTTTTCTTCTCTCTCCTGCTTTTCTTGATTTCTGCAGGAGACCCTGACACTCTGCGAGGCTACCACCCTGACAATCCGAGCCTAGTTGGCCTGTGGGGCATATGGTTGGGGCTACGTGTTGGCCATGCTCTAAGAGATCATGTGATAAGACCAAAATATTGGTTGTGGAAACATTTAACGATTCAGAACCCACTGAACAAAGAAATATGACTATTTAAGTTAAGAGCAAACTTTTTGCAATAGACAAATAATATACTCTGTGTCTTGTATGAAAACTCCAGCACTAAACTATCAACCAAATTCAAATAAACCTAACTTGCTTTGCTTTTTTATCATCAAATAACATAGTTTCTAGTCCCGCATATGTTTGCTACATGGAAGATAAACATCAAAAGTTATAACAATTCATTATGGGACCTGACCCTGTTAAGGGTTGTATTTGTGCTTAAGAGCTAAGAGCTTGCAATGTCAGATAATGATGTCCCATTGCGAATGAGAATCAAACAGAGGAGAGGCATTTCCATGCTAAAAATTGGCGTGTTACCAGGCCTTGCCATTTGTGGCTGAGACCCTTTTACATATAAAGAGTCAAAGCTTACGCCAGGTTGTGTTTCAAGAAAAAATGGCATGACAATGTTCCATATCAGGAGAAGTCATCATCTCAGCACTAACTAGTTAATTATGTAATGAGCCGAGTTATAGCTTCCACGTAGTCCAAATATATACTACCTCCATCCCAAAGCATAAGGCTTATATTTTTTTTCCAAAAGTCAATCTACGTAAAGTTTGACCAAATTTTTAGAGAAAAATATTACTCCCTCCGATCCATATTAATTGTCACTGGATTGGCTGTATCTAGCACTAAAACATGTCTAGATACATCTATTTTTGCGACAAGTAATATGGATCGAAGGGAGTAATATTTATAATACGAAAGCTATACCTTTTGATACATCATGAAACATATTTTATAAATTATGACAACCATACATCTTTGCATAATCTAAAAGTACTGGGCCACATGAAAGGAATTAATGGGGCAGTTACCAGATATCGTGATGCTGCCTCTTTCAATTCTGTCTGTTGTCTGGCTGCTGGCACCACCGAAGACACCCTCTTCTCATGCAGTTCTTTACACAAAAACCTTCCTCACCTCACGAAAACATGACGTATTGGAGCCACGCCAATAAGTCTGATCCTGCAAAAAACTAGGCTGCTGGACCATTAGTCTGCAATTTCTACAAAATACTATGGTTATGCAACAGAATTTCCTGCATATTGCATATAGTTTACTCAAGCAAGTATTCCATTGCAGATGACAGAGGAAAGTGCATTTGGTTAATGATACAGCAATGAGGCAAAAGAAAGTAAAGGAATCACTGTGCAAAGCCCTGAAATCCATATGATAGTAGCAACTAACAAGTATGGTTCTTATAGATTACACATAAAACTACTGAAGAAGTACGAACAATTTGCGCTTTTATCGGGAAAAAAAGAACAATTTATGCAGAATTCGAACTCCCTAATGTACTCTGATACACAAGTCGAGAACATTGCCTTGGCCATGTGAACGGATGGAGAACAGGAGATCTCATGGGCGACTCAGAAATTCAGCAACGACGCGGACCTGCGCTTCTGCCTCCGAGCATGTTGGTTGGACGAGGTGGAAGCCATGTCCCTGCTCATCTGCCTCCCAGACGCCCACCTCGCCCTGCCAGCCACTCGCCATCAACTTCTCAACATACAGCCTTCCCCGACCCCTCATGGGGTCTTTGCCACCAACGCATACCAGCGCGCGTCCACACCCTAGCCCTGCCAGGCTTGGCGCGCCCTCCGCCATCGGGTTGATCCACGGGTCATCGCACCCACTGGTCCCCGGGCAAACCACCGGCCAAAGCCGCACCAGCTCGCGGTGCACCGCCATGCCCATCTCGTCCGACTCGGAGCTGTCGCCCCCCAGGAAGTAGGGATGGATCAGCACGAGCGCGCTCACCTTCACGCCGTGGCCGAGCTCCTCCGCGCCAGCGCGCATTGCGGCGTGGTGCGCGATGTTGGCTCCGGCGCTCTCGCCTCCGACGTGGACGCGCCCGAAGTCCGCGTGGGCGGTCAGCCAGGGCTCGGGGCCCCGGCCGGCCGCGTGCGCGGCCACCCACTGGAGCGCCACCCAGGCGTCCCCATAGAGCGCGGGGACCGGGTGCTCCGGCGCGAGGCGGTACTCCACCGACACGACCATCGCCCTGCCCCGCGCGGCGAGCTGGTTGGCGTGGCCGTGCACCGCGGCGTCGAACGCCGAGCCGAGGCAGAAGCCACCGCCGTGGAAGAATACGAGGACGGGAACCTTGCCCTGTTGGCCGCCGGCGGGGGCAGGCGGGAGGTAGATTCGCGCCGACAGGCCGGTTTCCGGAAGGATGGTGACGTCCTTTGAGGACACGCCGGTGGCGGCGTCGGTGCCGGGTGCGGCGAAGTCGACCCGCAGGAAGCGCTCGACGCGGCCGCTCTTGTAGACGCGAATGAAGTTGGGGGCGTCGAGGATGACCTCGTCGCCGGCGGCAACCGTGTCGGACATGGCGTGGGGGGGAGATCAGGGAGGGGAAGCAAAAGCCAATGTCAACGAATCTGTCCACAGAGTAGAGCTACCTGCTTCAGGACTTGGATCTGGGTATCTGACTATGAAAAACGTGGGGCAGTGGTCCATCGCTGCTGGCGCAGCCGCGGCGGCGCCGGCGCATCAGTGAGCCCGCGAGGGATGCAAGTCATATTATACATCACTTCAGGGGTTCGAATGTACATCTCTTTTATTCGGAGGAAGAACGTATTCAGATTTGAGAACAGAGAGGAATTTCTTTTCCTACTCACTTTGACTCATATTAATTGACTCATATTTGCTAAATTTAGATAAATCTAAATACTAGATTATTTAGATTTATTTAAATTTTGATAAATCCAAGTCAATTAATATGGGCCGAAGGGAGTAGAAAAATCTATTTCGGCCACTATGGCCTCAATGGTACTTCCTCCGATCCATATTACTTGTCACTGAAATGAATGTATTTAGACATGTTTTAGTACTAAATACATCCATTTTAACGACAAGTAATATGGATCGGAGGGAGTATTTTCGACTCTCGGTGATATCGATCGGGCTGTTTGGTATCTCTGCTAGAATTCCGGTGTTGCTCATGAAATTATTCACGAGGTGCATAGAAAGAAAGATAAAGGGCTGGTTACTAAAATAGACTATAAAAAGTCTTATGACATCGTGAATCTAGATTTTTTTTAATGAAGTCTTAGCTTTTAAAGGTTTTTGTCCTTCCTTTATTAGATTTATTAAGAAAATCACTGCAGGTGAGTTCTTTGGGGTTAGAATCAAGGACTCTGAAAATGATTTCTTTTCTGTTGGGAAAGAGTTTAGACAGGGGATCCCATTGCTCCCCTCCTTTTAATATGGCAAGTGCTAGGCGTCTCTTGGACGAGGGGAGGGGGGTTCATCGTCCTGCTTCCCTGCGCGACACGTGTCCTCCAAAATCGCTACATATCCCCTTTTTTGCTGCAAAACACCTACTTTTTGCTACAAATGTCTCTTTTTTGCTTTCAAAGCAAAAAATGGTTCGTTTCAGAAAATAGAATGTCTCGTTGGAGACCATGCAACAAAAATATATGCTAATGTAGCAAAACAGACTTTGCCGGAGACATCGTCGGAAAAAACTCGCTGGTGAGTCTCGTCGGATACCTTGTAGCAAAAAATTGACACTGTTGTAGCAAAACCACACGACGGTTTTAGCAACAATGTTCTTCTAATGTAGAAAAAAACTGACTTCGCCGGATACATGGCTGGAAACTAGCCAGGAGACCTTGATGGAGAACTAGTAGCAAAAACTTTACGGTATTGTAGCAAAACCAAAAAATAAATGTAACAATGTAGCAAAATCAGATGTCGCCCTTTATAGCATCGTCCGCCTTAGTTTGCAGCTCCGATGAGCACCGCCATCCTTAGTATGTAGCTCCGGCGCTACCCATTGTAGCAGGGTCGCCCACCGCTTGTAGCAGGGTCGTCGTGCCTATGTAGCAGGGACAACCACTGCATATAGCAGGGTCGCCATGGCTCTGTAGCAGGGCTACATGGTGAGGGCTCGCAGCAACGGGGCGGACCTGCGCTGCCAACGCAGCACCTCCTTCCGGCCCGAGGACACACGACGGAGAAGAAGACATGCTTCCCACCCGAGGACGCGCGAGGGAGAAGCACGCCGGTGCAGGACCTCCTTCCCATCCTGAGTGTTTCCCACCAGAGTAGCACCTCCTTCCCTACTGAGCGCACCATCTCCTGCCAAGGCGGAGCTCCGGGAGAGATACGGCGGCGGCGGTCCAATACTCGAGCGCGATAAGAACTGGGGGAATTTTGCGTGAGAGGATAAGACAAGGGAAGAGTCGTGGGACCAAGGGACACAAGGAAAAAGGACGCGCGGTAGCGAACCCGGATGATGCATCGTTTGGGGGATTACCATCACTTTCCTTTTAATATTATGATAGATGTTTTTTTAGAATGCTTTCTAAGGGCACTGGGCATAATATCATTAGCAGATTGTGTCCTAATATTTTTCCAGGGAAGATTGTTTGTCTGCAGTATGCAGATGATACTCTTCTCTTTTTACAAAATAATGTTGCTATCCCTCTTAAATGAATCATCACTTGTTTTAAACAAGTGTCGGGCATGAGAGTTAATTATCATATAAGTGAATTGATCCCTGTCAACTTAGAAAATTTAGAATTTCAACCTTTTTTAGATATTTTTCAATGTGTTGTTGGAGCTTTTCCAGTGAAATATATGGGGATTCCCCTACACTTTGATAAGCTGAGGAGGGAAGACCTTCAGCCTTTAATTGAGAGTATTTTAAATAGAATTACTGGGTGGATAGGCAAGTTGCTCTCTTATGCATCAAAAAAATGTTCTTATTCAAGCTTGTTTATCTAGAATTCCTATCTACTTACTCTCTCTAAATTTCCAAAATAGGCTCTAATCTCTTAGATACTTATTTTGCTAAATTTTTCTGAATGATGAGGAGGGTAACCATAAGATCCAACTGGCCTTCCATCTGCATGAGGAAGGAATTTGGTGGTCTAGGTATTCCTAACCTTAGAGATTTAAATTTAGCTTTGATTGGTTCATGGGTAAGAGATATATTCAGAGAGAAGGTACTCTCTAGAAAAGAATAATAGATTCTAAATATAACACCAGGAACCCTAACATCCTTTGCTGCCAGGATGTGCGCCCTTCAACCTTTTGGAAAGGTGTCATGTGGGCCACCAGTTTAGTGAAGATGGGGTACATGTGGTATGTAGGAAATGGTCGTTGCATTAAATTTTGGAAAGATATTTGGTTTGGTAACTCCCCTTTAGCCACCCAATTCTAGGATCTTTACATAGTCTGTCATCAACAAACCAAAACTATTGATGATCTATGGGATGGGTCCATTCTTAGATGTGATTTTATAAGAACTTTCACTGGACAAATGATGCTCCAGTGGCAGGAACTCCAAGGTATTCTTAGTAGCATAGTTCTTTCTAACTCTAAGGACCAACTCATTTGGCAGCACGAATCTAAGGGTGTTTATTCCTCTAGTTCCATGTACTCTGTTATCAATTTTCGTGGGATTAAACAGGTTTTTAGGCCTACAGTTTAGAATTTAAGAATTCTCCCCAGGATTCAGACCTTCCTGTGGCTTTTTTCTTAGAATATAATCCTTACAAGGGATGACCTGAGATCCAGAGGGTTCATAAACCTATAGAATGTTCCTTTTGTAAAGAAATAGAAACTATGAAGCATCTTTCCTTTGAGTGTAGTGTGGCTAGGGTTCTGTGGGATGACTTCTATGAGTTCTCTGGTTTACACATTGTAGATTTTGTCTCTATTGGTAGTAAATGGTTGGACAATAAGAAAATCTATAGATTAATGTTCTTACTTCGGTTGTTCTATGGAGAATTTGGAATAGACGAAATAGTTTATTTTTTAACAAATCGTCTTGGCTGTCTATCAAGCAGGTCTGGCATATGGTGTTGATATATCTGAGGAACTAGAAGGTTCCATTCAAGGAACAGAACTGGGTGTTGATAGACCAGTTTTAGGACATGATAATGCACAAACTCAGGACCCCTATGACGATCAAGGAAAGCTGATTTACAAAGGTTTTGAGTGGATCTCGACCTAAAAATCATCAGCTTCGCTGAACCTCCCTAGAGTACCTGAAGGAACATCTAAAGGATGACAATGTGATCCATGTGGTGAGCTGATTGAGCTAGTCTTGAGGTTGTGTGCTCCCTATCTTATGTCCTTGTTCCTGTTCCAGAAACTTGTCTTAGCTGAGAATTTCTGTGATTTATTTTGTACTCTTGGATTCATCTAGGTGTAGGTCTGGTGTGTTGAACTCGTATGGTTTAGTAAAATCCCTTTTGATCTAAAAATTCTGGTGTTGCTTTTCTTACTGAGTTGGTTGATTACTTAAATGTCTGCATGCATACAACTACAGTTTTGGCACTATGGCTTAAAAACTATAGGAGGTTTGTCAAAATTTAGATAAATCTATATACTAAATAGTATTTAGTATTTAGATCCATCCAATATTTAACAATTCCGTGACATTTATTTTGAGACGCAGGGAGTATAACATTGTGTCATGGGAGAATAAAGTGTTTGAAGACATCGATGTTTTGTTAAATTGCTAGTTTTTTATATTTTATTTTATAATTGATGAAGACAACTCATATATTCTTGACATGTACTATTTGGTACTATAAATTTATATATTATGGTTGTAAAAAAGAGGAATACCGGCCGTTTGATTGTCAGATTGGGACAACCGACGAAGCACGAGATGTTTACTTTGTGCGCCATCTTAGGCCCTCGTTAAATCTTAGGATCGACAAATGCACGAATATAAAAAGACATAAATCTGCTAGATTTGCTATGGAAAAATAGAGGTTTGTAAAACATAAAAAACCGATGTAGTAGAAACGATTGTTTGGATGGAAGTATTCCCTCCATCCTAAAATAGGTGACATGGATTTGTCTAGATTTGAGTGTGTCTAGATACGTTTTAATATCTAGATACATGTGAATCTATATAACTTAAATCACTTATTTTAGGGCGGAGGGAGTAGTAAAAACACACAAAAAGTTCACTGTGGTTGATCCTTAAGATAGGTTTGAGTGGTGGATGTCCAAGCTCCTATGAAACCGAGGCATTGAAATAAAAAATCCATATGAATTTGGCAAAATACGTTCGGGGTCTGATGACCCACAAGTATAGGGGATCGCAACAGTCTTCGCGGATAGTATTACCCAATTTATTAATTCAACACAAGGAGAGACAAAGAATACCTGCAAGCCTTAACAACTGAGTTGTCAGTTCAGCTGCACCTGGAAATAGTTCTTTCTCACAGAAGTTTATCAGTAGCAATAGTTTGTAGTAGCAACAACAAAGCAACAGCAACAGTAACAGCAACAGTGAAACATGAGCAATAGTAACAGTAACGGTAACAGTGGGATTCGAGTGCGGTAGGCATAGAGATGGATGGACGGGCGTTGCATGGACGAGTCTAAACATGTAACTTCAAGATCGAGGGCATTGCAGATAAATAATAACAAGCATCCAAGTACTAAACAATCATAGGCATGTGCTCCAAATATAGTCATACATGCTCGCAATGAGAACTTGCACAACATCTTCTGTCCAGCCAACCCATGGCAGCGGGGTCTCTAGGGAACTACTGACAATTAAGGTGCTCCTTTTAATAGAGCACCAGATCAAAGCATTAACACTCCATGAACACATGTGATCCTTACACCACAGTCATCCCCTCCGGTTATCCCAATTATTGTCACCTTGGGGCCTTTGGATCCGGGCAATGATATGTGTACACAACTTGCATATAAGATCACAAACAATACTATCATAATGATTCAATAATAAGTTCAAATATGAGATCATGGCACTCGGTCCCTAGTGACAAGCATTAAGCACAACAAGTTGCAACAAAGTTAAATAGCACTAATAGAGATACTAGGCACTATGCCCTAACAGATCTTATTCGACTACATGATAGAACTCATCCAATCCCTACCATCCCCAAGCCTACAGCGGGGGATTACTCACTCATGGATGAGGGAAACATCGGCGGTTGATGGAGATGCGTTGGTGATGACGATGGCGATGATCCTCTCCAAATTCCCCGTCCCGGCAGGGTGCCAGAACGGAGTTTCTGGATCCGAATTTTGGTTTCTGGTGACGGCGGCGGAGCAGAACTCTTTCTAGAAAACTATCGACCCCCCCCCTCGGTTTTTAGGTCGAAAGGCAACTTATAAGCGCAGAGGGAGGCCGAGGGGGTGCCTGGGGTGGCTGTACCCCCTCCAAGCGCGGCCAGTGGTGGGCCCGCGCCTGGGGTGGGTGTGGGCCCCCAGGCCTCCTCTCCATCTCGTCTTCTGGCTCTGTGGATCTTCTGGTGAAATATAATTTTTGGCATATTTTCCGGGATTTTGCCTGATAGCTCATTTTCTGCACAAAAACAAGACACCAAGGTAATTCTGATGAAAACAATGTCAGTCTATGTTAGTTGTATCCAAATCACACAAGTTTAGAGGACAAACAATAGCAAAGTGTTCGAGAAAGTAGATACATTTTGGACGTATCAACTCCCCCTAAGCTTAGCTTATTGCTTGTCCTCAAGCAATTTAGTTGAAAACTGAGTGCGATAAAAGAACTTTCACGAACACTTTGCTTCATATGATGTAAATATTCTCAGCACAGGAGTAGATGCTTAGACAATTCATAATAAGGAGTATGCAACTAAGTCTACTCAATAGTCATTGCAAGCTATGAAGGGAAACCCACTCAATAATAATAAGTAGCATGAAACATAAACATAAGCAACATTGCAATGCTCATAATAAGGTATGATAGAGTGGTATCTCGCTTGCCTTTGTTTGAAGAGCACAATATAAATGCCAAGGCACCTCTAAAGTTCACATGAATACTAGAGGTAAAGATATCAGAGATACAAGCATCAAAGTCATGACATAATTAACCAAGTTTTGGAACAAACACAAGAATCACAACTATGCTCTCAAGAAGGTGCTCATAGAATAAGTGGTGACTCAACAAAGTTGTGAAAATGGTTTTGAAAGGTTTGAAAGGCTTCCAAATGCTGAAAGGAAGGTACTCATTAGCTTTGATCTCTCATTGCCCCTATCATAGGCATCTTCATGTGGTTAAGGTGAAAGTGAGGTCCACTTTGAATCATATGCTTGACAGACCATAAACTGGAAATCCCAAGTCCCTTGAGTACGAGGGCTACTCCGCATGCTACTCAACTTTGGTCACCTGAAAGTTCTTGTCATTATAAATACATGCATATCATCGAGAACCACCAACGGGGTATCCCTTGCACATGGTACAGGAGCTTTCCCATAACCAAAATGACAAGGCAAGCAGGCAATGAGCATCTTAGCAATTTTTTTATTTACCATATGCATAGATTTTTATTGAGGATGATTCATAGATGCTCATTATGGTGATGCTGCAAGTTTCCACCATGATTAGGCATGGCTTAGGCTAGCGGCCCAGGCATTTCTCTAACACAATGTATAAATCCATGAACTCACAACCTCCACTTTTATTTCACATTGTCGACATCCATAAATAAAAGAGCAAGGAATCAACTGGATGTGATATCCAACAAGTGTTGAAAGCGTTCCCCGTGACAGCACGGTTCTGCTGACTCCCGGCATATAATCTGCAAGCATATAACTTTCATGGACAAGTCACAATGGTTCGGAATTATTAAGCGCAAATAATAAAGTGTGCCATCAAGTTCGTGAGAGCTTTACTAACTAACTTTCTCAAAACAGACAAACATTTTATTTTGGAAGAAAACACGGCATATAAAATATGCACTGAAGTAGCAAATGATGCTAATAGGTATGTATGGTGGACACAGTTGGCAATATTGGTTTTGGGAAGTTGGAAGCACATGTAGAGCACACACTCAGTGCAAGTGAAGGCTAGCAATAGAGAGGGAGCGACAAACGAGAGAGCAATAACTGTCATAATCATGCTTGCAACAAAACAGGACTAATTATGGCATGAAAGTGATACAAGAACTTTGAGGAAAAATAAATCATCGAGGCTTACTGACTATTGATTAGTCATATGCATGTGTGAGCATGTGCCAAGTCGATTCACATGAACAGTCAGAGGAGGATACCACAATGTCATACCAAAGTATGAATAAAACAATGCAAGCAAACATTCATATGACATGCTACAAACTATTAGCAAGCTGGATCTAATCATAGACAAGCAAGAACTACTAAGCATCCATAATGACATACACCTTACACAAACAGGCTAAGCATGCTCACAATGATGAGTATATGTACAAAAAACAAATAGAGTTTGTTACCAGCCTCTTACCACACCTCAAGTTGTCTTAATCTTCATTATTTCCCTTCACTTGTGTGACTTGAATAATTAACATGAAACCAAAATCCACTGAGGACGGCTGAATCCTGTAAAGAACTCACAAAACCAAAGAAGAACAACAAATATTTTGGTGTTTTTGAATTTTTAGAAGCAAGCAAACAAAGAAAAACCAAACAAAAACAAAGCAAACCAAACAAAGCAAAATCTTTTTGGATTTTTCTTTTAAGGCAAACCAAAGCAAAGAAACAAACCAAGATAAACAACGAAAATATTTTTGGTATTTTTGTGTTTTTAGAAAGAAGCAACAAAAACCAAAAAGAAAGCAAAAACAATGGATATACAAAGAACCGACCGAACATGATATAAAGATGGGTGTGACGTCGGTATACCTCCCCCCAAGCTTAGGCTTTTGTCCTAAGTGGGGCTCAATCCCATGGTGCCCAAGTAGATGCGCCTTTGTAGTATGTCGAGGAAGCTCCCTCGTCCTGGTACGAGCTTGAGGCCTCCCCTGTGTAATACGAAGAGGGGTCGTATGATGGTGCTTTCTCCTGATAGTGCCCGTGGAAGTTAAGAGAGTGCAGCTTGTCATCCATCTCCGCCTTCGAGCGTGACCAAGGTCCCTGAGAAATACTGAACAAAGTGGTTTGGGGTAGAGGGATCTCTCTCTTCCCCGTCAGTAAACAGCATTCTATAAACCAAGTTCTCAAGAGTAGAGCTAGTGGTGACAAAGTGGTGCGCCTTCATGGCAGCACGATCAAGCCTCTGAGGAGCCAAAACTGTATCATGTGGATCAACAACAATGTTCAAGGCAGCAGCAACACAAGTAGCAATAATTCCCCCATAAATGGGTCCCTTAGTAGCTAAACGACGAGCAATGAGAGAACCAAGATTATACTTATCCTCATTGTTGAGCGCAACAGCTAAGAAGGCCAATTGATAGTTGGAAATATTACTAGTGTTCTCCCTACTGAGAACACTGGTGCCAAGATAGTAGGCAAAGTACCTGATGGCTAGAAGTTGAATATTCTTTATCATTCCTCATGGAGCTCTGCGGTCATCATCATTGGTTATTTCTCGATAAAGATCCAACAAATCTACGAGAAGAGCTGGAATCTTCTTTGATGACCCAGCTGTACCAAGTCCCAGGGCCTTGCAAAATTGCTTCGAAGTCATAGAATGTGCCCTGCCATAAATTTCAAAAGACATAGCATGCTTGAACACACTATTAGTAAAGGAGAAACTCTCCACAAATGTTTTAGTAAGTAAAGCATATTGTGCGCTCTCATCCTGCATGCAACTTGTTAGTCCAGCCCTCTGAATCAAAGTCATAAAATCGTTAAGAATCCCAGCAGCTCGCAAGAAAGTTTGGCAAGGAAAGGTGGAGGGGTGCGCATCCTCTTCATCTCCCTCATCACCAAATCACGGAGTGATGAGATCCTTATTGTATGAGAGTCTACTACTGGTAGATGACCTTGGAAGCATTGCCCTTCTAGGCGCATCACTCTCAAATATATCACCAAATGTGTGGTTGCGGTGACCCAGCATAGCACTGCGTGATGTAGTATACTATAGTCGTTGACATAACACTAATGAAACACCGTTCATTAGTATTACATCCCTCAGAATGGCACAACAGAAACACAGCGGGTCCAATACATGGCTAAAGGTTACATCTCACTCTTTACACAAGATCCAAAGAACACTTTAGGGTAAGAGAGAGAAAGAACTTCTTACAAAGAAGAATCAAAGATAAACAACGCTAGGACTATTATACTATTAAGACTAGTATTTTAACTAAGGGGTTGACATTGCTGCTATTGCAACGCACTACAGAAATAGGTTCTTTGGATAGATATTATATTCCTATCTAATTAGTAACTTCGTCTTCATTTGAGTTGAGGTATTTGTTGATTTCCTTGTATTTGAAGAACTTTAGCTTTGAATGATGATACCTGGAGCATAACTTGGTGTAGACATCGTCTTAATGGCTTCAGAATCTAGCAAGGGTTAATAAGATACTTTGAGTACGAGCGTAATCAGCAAGTTCACTAGAAAAGGAGTGTTTGATGCACTATAACTACAGCCACAGAGCGTAGGTCGTAGGCAATGCAAGTTTTCATAAACATTTCTTCAGAGGTTGCTTTTATTCTGAAAAACTATGTCCGTCAGCCTTCACGGGTTTACCAGAACTTTCATGGAGTTCCTTTCCCGCAGCGTTCGCAGCTTCTTTCCAGAACAGGGAGTAACAAGTTACAGTTCTTACACTCTGCAGAGGTGCGTTACTTTACCCATGAGAGATCAACTCTTTGTTGCACAACCGGGCAGCTTATTCCCATCCACAATTCTATGATGTGGGGCCCAGAAGATGATCCAAGCCAATCACTGCCCCCTTCGCGACCTCGCATGCCTACTTGGTGTACACCATGTCCACATATTGAATTACGGCAATGGTTTGTACAAACCGTTAGATGCCAGAACTATCGTGGGACATTGAGGGTTCCCACCCATATGCTGCATATCCTCTACGAATTACCAATTAATATGCACACTATGAGGATAACAGCCACGACCTGCACACCCGGCTTCATGCGAGGGGAAGAAGATACAGCTGACTTCTCCGTCCCATTCCAAATCTCATGGTTAACGCGTAATATACGGTGCAAGAATCACTGGCGGCATTGGTTGTTAAGTCCTAGATAATATGTTCCTTTACCACCGGGACTTTTATAGTAAGTTATTACCTCATGGCAATAACCTATAATCACATTATTATGAAAATAGTGTTTTCGGATCTTTTTCAAATGCAGGTGATGTCCACATTGGATTTGGAAAATACTTTACAGAAAATAACCAAAGTACAAGTGTGGACTTGCCTTTTGTGATTGCAAGATTATGCACTCATGGTCTTAAAGATAATATAAGATCCAAAATCTGAAATCAGCATCATTGGTCTGGTAAGGACTAGTGTTTAAAGAAGCAATATGCTCTGATGCATAAGTAATGTGATGCACTTTATAAACACGAATCCCGGGGATAACGTTGTTCTAGGTTTGAATACTAGAAATGATGTCTTTGAAATGTGTTGTACTTTTAGATGAGTTTTACACTTGTGCTTCTTATTAGGGCTTGTGAGTGTGTGTGAAACAATATGTAGTTATAATATCATAAAATAATGAGACACACACAACTTGTGAAATTCTACTTAAGATTGCTTATATCAGAATTGTGGTTTTGAAGTGGCAAAAATAATAACATTTGAAGAAAATATTCATTTTCTAAGGTCTAAATAATCTGTATTGTTAATAGGATGTGTTCACTATCTCTTGGTGTGTGATTGATTCGTTTGGACTTGAGATGCCTTATGTTTTATTTGGAATAGACCAAAGTTAACTATAAAACATCTAACAATGTTTATAGTATTATATTTAGAGTCTTGTAGACTAAAGTTAGCTTTAAAACATAGATAGTTGGAAAGTATAATTCTTATAACATTTGTACTTTGTGTACTTGGTAATGTTGCCTTAAGGGTACTTAAGAATGGTTATATTTTTATTTGATGTAGTGGTTTCTTGATTTTATAATGGAATAGTATTATTATTATTTTATAAATGAGTGGTTAAAATTTATAAACAAAGAAATAATATTACTTAACTACATATGGACTTACCATAATGTTGTGGTAGTTTTGTCATTTGGTGGTTGAAGTATATGAAAAAGATTGGATTTACTCACAATTATTCTTGGGGATTTTATATTGGATAAGGATCCTTTTGGAAAATAGTCTACACTTATGGTTGAATGATAATCCAATAAAATTGTAATTAAAATGTGTTAAACTATTTTGACTTCATATTATTAATTTTGAAGACTAATACTACCTCCATCCCAAGGCTTAAGGCCTATATTTTTTTTGAAAAGTCAAAGTATGTCAAGTTTGACCAAGTTTTTACCAAAAAATATTAATATGCAAAATACATAATCAATATCATTAGATAGATAATGAAATATATTTTCTTATGATGTCTACAAAATATCATGTTTATTGATAGTTTTTTTCTAAAAGTTTGGTCAAAGTTCAGTTGGTTTGACTTTTCAAAAAAAATATAGGCCTTAAGCCTTGAAATGGAGGGAGTACTATTTATTAGACTCAATTGGTTAATTTTAGAAATATTAGCAATTTTTATTTACCCTTATATGAATTATCAATTAAATAAATAAGTTTAAATTTGCGTTATTAAAGTATTTGAATTTTTATTTAACTCAAAAGTGGAATATTATATTTATAACATGTAGGTATTATTTTTGTGATCATTTTGGTATATTAAATTTTTTTTTGTGATTTATAAATAATAAGATATGATATTTGTAAGATTTGTTACTTTATAAATACTTAATAAATAATAAATACTTAATTAAGTGAAATAATATTACATGATTATAGTTTTAAAGTATTGTTTTTATTTTTCCAAGATTTTTGGTATTTATTTATATTCTTAACATTTACCATTATTAAAATAGGAATTATCAAAGTTTTATTACCTTTAAAATCTTTATTAAATAATAATTATTTAAATTGTTAACTTAATAATGTTTAATAATAGTTTTAAGTTATATATTTTATTTTTCTAAACATTTTCATATATTATACATATTTTTCTGAATTGTAAATCAAATGTTATTAATTAAACAAGATTTAATCATTTATTTGATTTCTTAAACAGAAAATACTTTTTGTACTGAGGCTAACTCTACCCAAAGTCACTGACTGGTGGGCCAGTGGACACATCAGCTCTCAAGTTAAAATAAATGCATTTGTTACCGGCCTGATTGCTACTCTCAGTCAATGACAGATGGGCCCTAGACCATATCATCTGCCACGCGAGACAAAGACTGGGTCAAACTAGCTGACTAGGCCGAGGGTGACGTTGGCATGACGTCATTCGAGCTTGATCCTCTCAGATCGATGATGGATCAAGTGATTTGGTGCACGTGTGGGGTGTGATTAGGTTCGTCAGAAAGAGGGTATCCCGAGGGACCTATTGGTGGTGGCGCTGCCCTATTTTGGTCACCGGAGGACGACCGGCGACGAACTCATGCGGCGGTGCTTGCGGGTGACCATGGTGGCGTGGATTTAGGAAGCAAACGAAGCATCTACGCATACGAGGAGATTCAGTGACTCACCATGAACACGATGGTGTGGTCGATAGGGCGAGGCGAGGTCGGAGACGACGGTGAGGTCGACGAACAGCGCCGGGAACCGAGGGTGTGATTGGGTCGATTCACGCCTCCTCCGCAAGTGCGAGTTGGGGCAAACGAACGAGAGGAGCACGACGGTCTCCACTGTGGTCTTAGCTGGCCGAGGTAAGCACGGAATCGCCGGCACTGATTCACCTCCAAGCTAGGGTTCTCGGTTCAGAAGAAGAAATTGAGAGAAAGAGCCGCAGAGGGGAAATGGGGATGAGGACGAGCAGACGACATCGTGGCATTCTTATCTCTTCCTTCCAGGAGCGGTAGCACGTATCACAGTGCGGCGGTCCATCGACGGCGGAGCTCCTGGCCAGTGAGGTAGACGGCGAAGTCGGTTTTGTAGAAAACCCCCTGGCACTTCTTTTCTCTCAACCCGCAGTGCTCCTTTGGTCCTACCTATCAGCCAGAGAAGAGGACAAATTGGGCTGGCTGTTGGGCCTTTGTGGGCTGCATGTGTGTGGTAGATAGTGGAAAAGGAAATGTGCCACGACTAGGATATGTTTTTATTTGCTTTACTTTTTCTATTTTCTGTTTTTCTTATCAAAGTTGATTTGCTGATCACTTGTAGCAACAATTAGTATTGATTGAGATTTATGTTGTAAATCTTAATAATAAATATTTTTCCTGTTATATCATTCTTTATTTTTCTTGATATAAATTCCTTGTTTACTATTTTATAAAAGGCTTTTAATACGCATTTAATTGAGCTAATATCCATAAACTTATTATAGGATTCATTATTATTAACTCATGAGATTTGATTCTCATTAACTCGTAATATTTAGGAGATTTTTATATGGTGATCCTTTATTTTTGTTTGATATATAAAGTTTCTAGGGAATTAATATGATTAATATTATTCCCATGAATTTAGGAAATAACCATGGATATATTTTATTATAACTAACATAGAAGTTAGGGTTTGAATTGCAAATACTTACCCTAGAATTTAGGGTTCTAATTTTACTTCTATTCTTTGTTGATGTGGGTAAAGATTTAATAACTAAGCATATTGTCTTCTGTTTGTGATATTTGATGACATCACCTTTTAAACTAGAAAGTTATATCTAAAATGTTTTATAGAAAATAATTGATAAAGATACTCCTAAGCACATATAATTTTGATAATTGGAATTGTCAGAGATGTGCTTATGTAATTTGCTATAGGAAAATATTCCTATTAAGTGATATAGATATAAGATGAGGAATTCATAACATGAAATGGATATTATACTTGGTTTAATATTTAAAGTTGATTGTTTACCAAGAATTACTATCTTCCGTAATTCATAATTTTAGACTTCTAATTAAGGAATTCCTTTCCTAGATATTCTACTTTTTCCTATCTATCATCATGGTTAACATGATGAGCTTTATTTCACAAGAATATTCTTATTCACCTTTTATTCTTCTGAACTCGTTGATGAATCCAATGAGTTTGACACTAAAGCATTTCATGATCTTCATCTATCCAAACTTGGTTATATCAACTACTCTTCTGCTGATAACCTTCAATCCAACAAGTAGTTACTTCAAACTCCACTCACAATCTTCCTTAATCATCCATCACTAATATTTCTCCATCAGATGTATGTATCCAACTACCTTTCTCTATAGCTTACTATCCTTTAAGATGAATAACACTACTTCCATAACTCTTTATTATATTAGCTTTGATTTCAACATACTATCCTACATTTACTTCACTCTAATACTCCTACTTCAACCTTACATTATTTTAATGTGACTTTTAATGACTACTCTTGGCTAACTTGTCTATACTAGGGTTTCATTCCTGTTCTACCCACCAATGTCACTTATACATGATATAAGTATACCATCTTGGTGAGCAAGGCATGATCATTATAATCCTTTAATCATCTATAACTTAGGTTTCCAATTGGCTAATCAAGACTTTATTTATACAACCTTACAATTGTATTGAAATTATCTTCTTATATCTCTAATTGGATTAAGGCTGTTATTTATGGACTATGCCAACTTGGTCTAACAAAATTACTACTGGTAACTATCTTCAGGGTTCATCCTAGTAATCTTCTTTACTGCCACCTATATCTTATTTCAAATAACTCTTCTATCCATCCAGGAGTGAGTTTAACTCCACCAATAATCATGTTGATCTACTTTACTTCCAACACTCCCATCCTATGGATGATATTTGAATCTAGCATTACCATTTACCTTCCCTTACCTCCCTCTTTAAAAGATTTAAGTAGATGCTATGATAAGATCAAGAAGTAGTAGATCAAGTATTGATAGTTAAAGGATTTGTGAATCAATGGTTGATTACTCAATCATTGATGAACAACAGATATTAAGATAGGTTCCATAAAGATTGATATGGAAAGAAAGATATATGGTGAATGATCTTGACTTAACTTCTTTCCAACTCAAACTCATTAAAGAGTTAAAGTTAGGTATTACCATGCTACTCATGGTATAAGGAGATAAGAAATAAATAAGTCAAGAGTGAATTATTACATTCTTAACTTGGTATTCATAGGTTGTTATGATGAATAGTATGATATGATCCCTTAAGGATCAGATATTAATCATTTAAGCAATGTATTATGAGTAACATTTTATTATATCTGATCTACCCTTAGATCAAATCATGTTTACCCAAATAAGGTTTTATCAAAGGTCATATTGAAACTTATCACAGTCAACTTGATGATCTACTTCAATTCCATCAAGTTGAGAGAAGCTCCAATCACTTTGACAAGTTTTGTTTAAAAGCGCGAAAATTATTCAGATTTTCTATGCATGAATGCAATGCACACATCTGGGTTCATCTTATTTCTGAGCTCTAATGCTAGGATGTTACAGTGGTGGTCCATGACTTCACTTTTCTGAAATTTTAAATAACCATCAAACCAAGTGATTTCTAAGTTGATAAATGATGAGAGACTACTATAGGAACTTGCTAGAGGACTACACATGCATCAAAACAAAGTTTGTAAGCATAGAACAAGCATGCAAGCTCAAACAACCCGACACCTATAGCAGCAAAATACTCAAGATACAATCTACCAATCACAAATCTAATTGGAAAAGTGGAGGAGGCACATACCAAGGAATAATCCCTCCAAAAATCAACACTCGAGATGGGCTGAACAAGGAGATCTAAAATCGCGAGCAAGAACAGCAAGAACTCGATCTTGAGCAAGTTTCCGGTGTTTTTCGGGAGAGATAAAGAAGGTGGCTTCGAGGAGGCAGCCTGGAGGGGCCTAGGTGGGCCAGACCCCCAGGTGCCGCCACCTGGTAGGTCGCGCCTACCATGGGTGTGGTGGCCTAGGGTGGCCCCCTGGGTCACTTCAGGTGCCTCTCTACCCCTTTTTTCGAGGAAAAAGTATTTTGAATTTTCTGGGATTTTTCGGGAAACTTTATTTTTGGCCAATTTTCAGGGTATGAAAATTGATTTTCTCGCAGAAACAGTTTTTTTAGAAGAAGCAAAAGCAAACCAAAAGCCAAACTACAGGAGCTCTAAGAAACTCAAACAAGCAACAACTAGCAAAACTAAAGCTAAAGCAAATACTAGGAAGGAGAAAAGTAAAAGAAAGCAAGTATAACCATAGTGAAAACATTATTTTTTCATTAAAATCCTTTTGTTAACAAGGTTGATCAAGTCTTGTTACCAAAACAATCTTATATGAAGCAAAACTTTGCATTCCACAAGGTGATTATGTTACCTCATACTTGATAGCAAAGGTCCCAATCATAATAGTTTCAAAATTTTCTTGTGGAATGGGACAATATATTTCTCCAACCTTGATGCTCTCAATATTTTCAATGGAATTTAGGCAATAGCTCTTAACAGCCTTCTTGGGGAAATAGACAGTGTGTTCTTTGTCATTAATATTGAATGTTACTTTTCCTTGATTACAATTGATGACAGCACCTGCAGTATTAAGAAAAGGTCTCCCAAGAATAATAGACATATTATCATCTTTAGGCATTTCAAGCACAACAAAATCAGTTAAGACCATGCAATTATGAGCAACTTGAACAGGAACATCCTCACATATACCAATAGGAATAGTAGTTGACTTATCAGCCATTCGCAAGGAAATATTAGTTGGTATCAACTTTTATAGCCGGAGTCTCTTATAGAGAGAAAAAGGCATAACACTAACTCCAGATACCAAGTCACATAAAGCAGTTCTAACATAATTATTCTTAATGGAGCAAGGTATAGTTGGTATACCTGGATCACCAAGTTTCTTTGGAACCTTACCATTGAAGGAGTAATTAGCAAGCAAAGTAAAAATCTCCTCATTAGGAATCTTCCTTTTATTAGAGACAATGTCCTTCATATACTTTGAATAAGGAGGCAACTTAATAGCATCAGTCAAAGGAATTTGCAAGAGTAAAGGTTTCATCCACTCACAAAACTTGTTGTAGTGTTCTTCCTCCTTTGACTTGTGTTTCTTACCTGGAAAAGGCATAGGTTTCTGCACCCAAGGTTCTCTCTCTTTACCATGTTTATTAGCAATAAAATCTTCCTTTGTGTACCTAGTGTTCTTAGTGTGCTTCTCAGGTTCTTCCTCACCTTCCTCCTTACCAGGAGACTCATTTTTATCATTACCACTCTCAGTTTTAGCATCAGAGACAGATATACTATTAGGATCTACAGTAGGAGTGGTTCCTCAACTCTCTTATGTTTCTTTTTCTTCCTCTTACGAGGACTACCACTATCTTCACCTTGTTGGGAATCCTGCTCAATTCTTTTAGGGTGTCCTTCGGGATATAAAGGGTCTTGAGTAGCTATACCACTCCTAGTTCTAATTCCATAAGCATGTTTATCTCCTGAAGCATTAACTAGCATATCCTTTTGTACCTTAGCAAGTTGATCAAGTTGGGTTTAAACCATTTAAAAGTGTTTACAAAGCATTTTAATATCATTAGAAGTTCTTTCCACAATATCTTTCAACTCATGGATAGCTCTATAGTTTTCCAATCAATGATTCTAAACTTGTTTATTAAAATACCCTTGCTTAACAATAAATGTGTCAAGTTCCTCTAAAACATTGATCAGGAGGCTTACCATAAGGAATATCACCTTCATCAAAGTGTTGGAGAGAGTGTACATCAATAGTAGATGAGTGGGGAATTGGCTTACATAATTCTTCTATAGGAGGTAGATTCTTCACATCTTCAGCTCTAATACCTTTCTCCTTTAGACACTTCTTAGCTTCCTTCATCCCTTCATCATTTAATGCAATAACTCCCGTCTTCTTTGTTGTTGGTGCTGGAATTGGTTCAGGCATAACTGGTTCAGGAGTAGTAGGTTCAGGTGCATTCAACTTAGTTGAAGTCCAATCATCATAATTTTTGCTTATCTTAGCCATTAATTCTTCAGCATTTGTAGGAGTTCTTTTCCTGAAAACACAGTCAGCAAAGATATCTAGGTATGTCCTAGAATCACCAGTTAGTCCATTGTAATAAATATCAAGAAGCTCATTCTTAGGTAATGGACATCCAGGATGTGCATGAATCAAGGCACAGAACCTTGTCCATGACTTAGGCAATTTCTCTTCTTCTCCCTGTTTAAAATCAAAAAGTCTTTGCAAAGCAGCATGTCTAGCACTGGGAGGAAAATATTTCTGAAAGAAAGAAGCAATCAAGCAATCAGGGTTATCAATGGAACCAAGAGGTAATCTATTAAACCAAGCCCTAGCTTCTCCTTTTAGTGAAAAGAGAAGATCTTAGTAACAAAGTACTTGCGTATCTTAAAATCATCAGAGAACAAAGCACTCATAGTAGAAATCTCATTCATATGAGCCACAACACCCTCATTTTCAGTCCCACAAAAAGGTTCTTTCTCAACAATATCTAAATAAGATAAATCAAGAGAGAAATCATAGTCTTCATCTTTGATATCTATGAGAGAAGTGTCAAACTTAGGATCAGAGGACAACTTAGGCATAATAGTACGTCTAGCAAGGAGACTCTTAATAACACTAGTACCATGTGTGTTTTAGCACTCTTCAACAAAATCACCAGTGAACTCAATGTAATCATCATTAATATCATAACTCTCACTAGACTCAGGTGAGCTAACAGATGTAACAATGTCTTCACTAGGAGTTTCGGTATTTCCTAGACTAGCCATAGTAGCATCTAGAAAAGGACCTAATGAACCACTCGCATCAAGCACAGTAGAAGTAACAACATGAGCATCAAAAGCAGTTTCAGACTCAGCAGTAGTAGTAGTGTGTGTAGCATGTGTATGTGGTGGTGGTGTAACAAGCTTACTTATAACATATGGTGAATCAAGAGCAGCAGAGGTGCTTAGGACTGTACCTCTTCTTGTAGTGGAAGGTAAAATAGGGAACTTTCCATCATGCGACTTCCCCATGATGAAAGGAGTAGCAGTGAACAATAATAGATCCAAATGAACTTACAAATAAAGCTATGCTCCCCAGCAACGGCGCCAGAAAATAGTCTTGATGACCCACAAGTATAGGGGATCGCAACAGTCTTCGCGGGTAGTATTACACAATTTATTGATTTGACACAAGGGGAGCCAAAGAATACTTGCAAGCCTTAACAACTGAGTTGTCAGTTCAACTGCACCTGGATACAGTTCTTGCTCATAGAAGTTTATCAGTAGCTACAGTTTGTAGTAGCAACAACAAAGCAACAACAGTAACAACAATAGTGAAACAGGAGCAATAGTAACCGTAACAGTAACCGTGAAATTCGAGTGCGGTAGGCATAGGGATGGATGGACGGGAGTTGCATGGACGAGTCTAAACATGTAATTTCAAGATCTAGGGCATTGCAGATGAATAATAACAAACATCCAAGTACTAAAAAATCCTAGGCATATGCTCCAAATATAGTCATACGTGCTTGCAATGAGAACTTGCACAACATCTTCTGTCCAGCCAGCCCGTGGCAGCGGGGCCTCTAGGAAACTACTATCAATTAAGGTGCTCCTTTTAATAGAGCACCGGAGCAAAGCATTAACATCCCGTGAACACATGTGATCCTCACACCATAACCATCCCCTCCGGTTATCCCAATTATTGGCACTTTGGAGCCTTTGGATCCGGACAATGATATGTGTACACAACTTGCAGATAAGATCACAAACAATATTATCATAATGATTCAATAATAAGTTCAGATCTGAGATCATGGCACTCGGGCCCTAGTGACAAGCATTAAGCACAACAAGTTGCAACAAAGTCAAATAGCACTAATAGAGATACTAGGCACTATGCCCTAATAGATCTTATTCGATTACATGATAGAACCCATCCAATCCCTACCATCCCCAAGCCTATAGCGGGGGATTACTCACTCATGGATGAGGGAAACATCGGTGGTTGATGGAGATGCGTTGGTGATGACGATGGCGATGATCATCTCCAAATTCCCCTTCCTGGTAGGGTGCCAGAATGGAGTTTCTGGATCCGAATCTTAGTTTCTGGTGGCGGTGGCGGAGCGGAACTCTTTCTGGAAAACTATCGAACCCCACTCGGTTTTAGGTCGAAAGGCAACTTATAGGCGTAGAGGGAGGCCGAGGGGGTGCCTAGGGTGGCTGCACCCCCTCTAGGCGCGACCAGTGGTGGGCCTGCGCCTGGGGTGGGTGTGGGCCCCCCAGGCCTCCTCTCCGTCTCGTCTTTTGGCTCCGTGGATCTTCTGGTGAAATATAATTTTTGGCATATTTTCCGGGATTTTTCCTGATAGCTCATTTTCTGCACAAAAACAAGACACCAAGGTAATTCTGCTGAAAACATCGCCAGTCCGTGTTAGTTGTATCCAAATCACACAAGTTTAGAGGAGAAACAATAGCAAAGTGTTCGAGAAAGTATATATGTTTTGGACGTATCAGGGTCCAAAGTAATTCCGGAGAAAAAATATTCCATGGATTGAAATCCTATAAAGAATGTTATAAAATCCGTAAAATATTAAGAGGACCTTAAAGAAAAATATACTCCCTCCGTCCTAAAAAATGAAAAGAATGTCGCGAGTTTTTTCAAATCTAGATAAATCTACATACTAAATAGTTCTATATACATTCGAATTAGATAAATTCGCGACATCCTTTTTAGAACAGAGAGAGTATCAGAAAATTGTTTAGATTCGTATATCCTAAATATATTTAAGTATATAAATACATATGAATCTAGATAAATCTTTGACAAAAAATGATTTTCCCTTGTATCATTTGGTTGCATTGTATAAAAACACCTGGATTTTTAAAAGAATTGTGCACATGCCATAATTATCACAGAAACAAAGAAAAACTTTATAATATTGGCCCTTAGGGAAATGTTTTATGGAAATGCATGCGAATAGACTATGAACAAGTATCAAAGGTTTTAAATACGAAAAGGCTAAAGAAGTTATAAGAAAAAATTCTGAAGGATAGACAATACACATTCCTTTAAAAGAAGAGGCCCTAAGACCTCTACTTTCTAAGGAAGGTTGCAAACTCGCATACTTATTCCTATAGGTCTTCACAAATTCCGAAGAACAAAACTTATATCATTTGTTAAGCTACATTTGCAAAACATCCCTTGTATTGTATACCCCCTTGTATCATAAACCCAGGATCTTCACAAGAGAGTATTTCAGAACATATTAGTAATGTATGTCACCTATATGTGTGGCGGATGTAGGACTAAATTAGAGGGGGTGCAAAGTTCAATATTAGTATCTTAAATATTATGTATAAGTATTTTTAACACATATAGTACTAGTAGACATAAAATTGGACTAATCTTAACAAGTGAAATGAATTTGCATTTTAGGGGTTGCCATGGCACCTACGGCACCCCCACTAGATATGCCCCTGCCTACATCATATGAGATTGGAATGTGCTGAATAATGAACGCAACATCAAAGAATCATATATTCGCTAGCCTCTCACTAACTATAATGAAGACACCACCTTCGGCGACTCGTGTAGGGTTCGCAGCATAGAAAACAAAAAAATTCCTACAATGTGAACTATGTACCAAGATCTATCTATTAGATACAAACAACGGGCGGATGTATATCCGTAGAGAACATACCCTTGAAGACCGAGAAAGCTTAACGAGTTCAACTCGTGGTTGATGTAGACGATCTCTTGCCGATCTCAAGATCGAGAGGAAGTCCTAGCGCCGCAAATCAGCAGCGCATCCGTGCTCGCACACACGTTCAAGGCACCGAGCAACCTCCGCCTCCTCGCTCCAGCGATGCAGCGGAAGCACAACTCTTTCTTGCCGAATAGCCACCGGGAACATGTATCTCGCTAGTCCGAGACCATGGGGGATAAATTCTAGAGGGGGAGAGAGATCCTTCACGAGGAGGTGTGAGTGAGAAGTGAGAGGAGGGGCTCCTTTTATAGGAGGAGGGGGGGCACCCAAGGGGGTGGCCGCCGGTCATGGGGGATGCCCCCTACCCTCCTTCATTCATGTGGGTGGACACTCCACTCACAAAAATCCATTCATATGCCTCCACTCAAAATCCCACTCAAACTTGCCATTAAATTTCCACCATATTTAATGCAAACTCTCATTAAATAAAACTCCTTTATTTTATTCAGAATTTTGTCAATTACTTTAATGACAAACATTCACAAATAACCCCTTGCTAGAATTCTATTTCACATGCATAACCACTTTATGCAGTTTCACCCGTAAACCTGTTTCGGTATCTAGTGAAATAAATTCCTGCGCTTGTTCATTCTTTCGGCATGAAACTTTCGCTCCAATTGAATGTCGATGTCTCTTAAGTGTGTCACCCTACGGTTCGTGAATAATGCGGACATGATCGAGACCCCTCTCGGATCAATAATCAGAAGCGGGATCTGGAGACCCATACTGACTCCCACACATTCAACGATGACTTTCTTGTGATCGTCGGAACCTTTTACGCTAGTATCTTAATCCCTTTGTTTTACGATATATTACATGTCCGATATTCGATCATCGGTATCTCCATACCTAGTTTGATCTCGTTACCGACATGCACTCTTTTCTCGTTCCAGTGATATAACATTCTAGTGATCAAATCACTTGCTTGCAAGCTAATCAATGTGATATCACCGAGAGGGCCCAGAGTATATCTATCCGTCATCGGGATGAACAAATTCCACTCTCGATCCATGAGCCTCAACATAACACTTTATTAGTTCTGAATCCATCTTTATAATCACCCTGTTACGGTGTGACATTTGATGTTATCAAGAAACTCTTCCGATGTTAGTGATTGACATGATCTCATGGTCTAAGGATTAGGATCACTTCGTAAGCTGTTATAGAAATATAAACTCAATGACTTTGATCGTAATTCTATACTTCGGATGAATGTTCATCACACCATTACACTAATGTTGTGATCCCGTTATTGACAACATCCAATGTCCATGATCAGGAAACCTTGATCATCTTGTTAATCAACGAGCTAGTTTATGAGAGAGGCATAACTAGGAACTTTCTGTTTGTTTATTAAACACACATGTATTAATGTTTCCGTATTAATACAATTATATCATGCAAAATAAACATCTATCATATACTTGGAATACACATAATAAACACTTTATTATTGCCTCTCAGGGCATATTTCCTTCAGTCTCCCACTTGCACTAGAGACAATAATCTAGTTACATAGTGATAAATCTAACACCCATTGAGTTCTGGTGTTGATCATGTTTTGCTCTAGGGAGAGTTTTAGTCAACGGATCTGCTACATTGAGATCCGTATGTACTTTACAAATCTTTATATCTCCATCCTTGACATGCTCGCGGATGGAGTGAAATTGGCGCTTAATATGCTTGGAATGCTTGTGAGACCTTGGCTCTTTGGCATTGGCAATGGCACCATTGTTGTCACAATAGATCACCATTGGGTCCAACACGTTTGCAACCACTCCTAGTTCGGATATGAACTCCTTCATCCAAACTGCTTCCTGAGCCGCTTCTGAAGCAGCAACATATTCGGCCTCCGTTGTTGATCCCGCTACCACAGGTTGTTTGGAGCTCCTCCAACTAACCGCTCCGCCATTCATGAGAAATACGTATCCGAATTGAGACTTAGAGTCATCCGGATCAGTGTCAAAGCTAGCGTCAACATAACACTTAGCAACGAGCTCTTCTTCACCTCCGTATACAAGAAACATATCCTTAGTTCTTCGTAAGTACTTAAGGATATTATTGACCGCTATCCAGTGTTCTGAACCTGGATCCGATTGGTACCTACTAGTCAAACTAATAGCATGTGCCACATCCGGTCTTGTACATAGCATGGCGTACATTATAGAGCCTATGGCTGAAGCATAGGGGACCTTGTCCATTATCTCTCTTTCTTCCGCCGAAGCCGGACTTTGAGTCTTACTCAATGTCTTGCCTTGCAACATAGGTAAGAACCCCTTCTTACTTCCGTCCATTTTAAACTTCTTTAAAATCTTATCAAGGTATGTACTTTGCGATAGCCCTATTAGGCGCCTAGATCTATCTCTATAGATCTTTATGCCTAATATGTATGACGCTTCACCTAGGTCCTTCATTGAAAATTTGCTGTTTAGATAACTTTTAACACTGTTTAAAAGATCTATATCATTTTCGATCAATAATATGCCATCCACATATAATATCAGAAATGCCACATTGCTCCCACTCACTTTCTTGTAAATACAAGCTTCTCCGTAAGTTTGGACAAATCCAAACTCTTTGATCACCTCATCAAAGCGGAGATTCCAACTTCGTGATGCTTTCTTCAATCCATAGATGGATCGCTGTAGCTTGCACACCTTGTTAGCATCCTTAGGATCGACAAAACCCTTTGGTTGTATCATATACAACTCTTCTTCAATATTACCATTGAGAAACGCGGTTTTGACATACATCTGCCATATCTCATAATCGAAATATGCAGCAATTGCTAACATAATCCTAACTGACTTTAGCATCGCTACGGGAGAGAATGTCTCATCGTAGTCAACTCCTTGAATTTGTCGAAACCCCTTTGTGACAAGTCGAGCTTTATAGACGGTCACATTACCATCAGCATCAGTTTTCCTTTTGAAAATTCATTTGTTCTCCACGGCCTTTCGGTCGTGAGGTAATTCCACCAAGTTCCAAACTTGATTTTCATACATGGATTCCATCTCGGATTTCATGGCTTCTAACCATTTGTTGGAATCCGGGCTCATCATCGCTTCTTCATACGTCGCAGGGTCATCATTTTCATCAACCATGAAATTCATGATAGGATTTCCGTACAGCTCGGGAGCTGCACGTGTCCTGCTTGACCTGCGAGGTTCGGTAGTACTCTCTTTCGGAGTTTCATGATCATTATCATTAGTTCCCTCTTCAACAGGTGGAGCCAACTCCGGAACAACTTCCGGCGCTGCGCTACTCGCCATACTTTGAAGAGAAGGTTCAATAACCTCTTCGAGTTCTACCTTCCGACTACTCACACCTTTCGCGAGAAACTCTTTCTCTAGAAAGGATCCATTCTTGGCAACAAAAACCTTGCCCTCGGATCTATGATAGAAGGAATACCCAATAGTTTCCTTAGGGTATCCTGTTGGAGATATGCCCAAGAGGCAATAATAAAGTAGGTTATTATCATATCTTCATACTTATGATAAATGTTTACATACCATGCTATAATTGTATTAACAGGAAACATTAATACTTGTGTGATTTGTAAACATAAAAGAGTCCCTAGTAAAGCCTCTTGTTAAACTAGCTTGTTGGTTAATATATGATCATGGTTTCCTGATCATGAACATAGAGATGTTATTAACAACAGGATCATATCGTTAGGAGAATGATATGGTGGACATACTCCTATAGATAAGCGTAGCATAAAGATCAAGTCATTTCAATAGTTCAATTGCTATATGCTTTCTGATACATAGTAACCTAATTCCTTCGACCATGAGATCATGCATATCACCTTTTCCGGATGGATGCTTTGATGTTATCAAACACCACACCGTAACAGGGTGGCTATAAAGGTGGCATTGAGTGTTCAGAAAGTATTGGTTGAAACACATGGATCAAGAGTGGGATTTGTCCATCCACATGACGGATAGATATACTCTGGGCCCTCTCGGTGGAATGTCATCCAATTAGCTTGCAAGCATGTGACTGGCTCACAAGGGATCACATATCACGGGAACGAGAAAAGAGTACTTATCAGTAACGAGGTTGAACTAGGTATGCAGAGATACCGACGATCATAACCTCGGATAAGTAACATATCGTGAGACAAAGGGAAATTGGTATCGTATGTAAGTGGTTCATTCGATCGCAAAGTAATCGTAGAAATATGTGGGAGCCATATGAATTTCCAGATTCCTCTATTGGTTATTGTTCCGAGAAGTGTCTCGATCATGTCCGCATAATTCACGAACCGTAGGGAGACACACTTAAGGATTCGACGTTGTTTGAGTAGTTATGGTATTATGAGAAAGAGACTGAATGTTGTTCGGAGTCTCGGATGGGATCCGGGATATCACGAGGTGATCCGGAATGGTCCGGAGAATAAGATTCATATAAGGAAAGTCCCGTTTCGGAGTTCGGGAATGATTCCGGTGTTTTCATCGGGAATGTTCTAGAAGGGTCCGGATTGTCCGGCACTCCGGGGGAGGGTACATGAGTGTGTCATTGAATGATTGCATCATGTACTAAGTGTTCTTGCTGTTCCAAAAACATGAAAGTCAAATTGCCAGTTTGAAAGTCAAACGGCTAAAACAGGAAACTGTGGAAAACAGGAAACTGTGGGAAACAGGAAACTGTGGGAAACAAGCAAGAGGAGGTTGAAACCAACTGGAGGAGGAGTTCCTCTCCTCCTTGGCCGGCGCCCAGCCCTAGGCCGAGTTGGGGAGGGACTCCCTCCCTCCCTGGCGCGCCTAGCCCCTCCACCTATAAAAGGAGGGGCAGGGCTCCTCCTTGAGACACACAAGTTTCTACCTCTAATCTCCGGTTTAGAGCCGTTCTGGTTTAGAGCTTCTAATTGCTTTAGCCTGCGGTTTAGAGCCTTCTAATTGGTGTGTCTAATCTCTAGACCACTAATAGCCCTCTCTCATAATCCACCATACTCGCTCCGGCTTAAGGCGAAGCCTTGCGGGATTTCCCCTCTACTTCCGGTACCAAGCCGTTGTGCTGCCGGAATCGCGAGGAGAGTGCTACAACCTCCGCTGCCTGCTGGAACAAGGGAGAGGAAGGTCTTCGTCGAGTACCGAACGTGTGACCGACTGCGGGAGCGCTGCCGGAACGTGGCGCCGGAAGGATCGTCTACACGATCTTGAGATCGGAAAGAGTACGACTACATCACCCACGAGAATCTGCTCTCGTTAACCGCTTTGGAATCTTCGAGGGTAAGTTATTCCATCGACTCGTTGCTACAATCTAGTAGATAGATCTTGGCTTGTTTGTTTGTATGCGATAGAAAATTTTTGTTTTCCATGCTACGAACCCCTACAGTGGTATCAGAGCCGTGTCTATATGTAGATCTGTTGCACGAGTAGAACACAATGGTCATTGTGGGCGTTGATGCTTTTATTGTCGATTGCTTATTGTGTACTTTGCATCTTGCGGTATGTTGGGATGAAGCGGCCCGGGCTAACCTTACATGACATCGTTCATGAGACTTGCTCCACGCTTGACATGCAACTTGTATTGCATAAGTGGCTTTGCGGGTGCCTGTTTCTCCTAGCATAGTTAAGATCCAATTTACAACGGGTGATTAACAATACTAGTATCAATGTTGTGGTTCTTGTTCGTAAGTTAGAACGACACTTATTGAAAGCCCCAAACCACGTAAAATATGCAAAGAAAGTAGAGGCGTCTAACTTTGTTTTGCAGGGGTGTGCAGTGATGTGATATGGCCATGATTGTGATTATATATGATGTATGCAATGTTCCTTATTGTAAGTTGGCAACCGGTAGGAGCCATATGGTTGTCTTTAATTTCTGTTAAGACCTGCGTGTCT
The DNA here is from genome assembly GCA_916181665.1 of Avena sativa. NCBI lineage: Eukaryota > Viridiplantae > Streptophyta > Magnoliopsida > Poales > Poaceae > Avena > Avena sativa. Next base: position 435,828,875 of record OV702283.1, on the reverse strand, counting down.
ATTCAAAGTAGTTGTAATAGTTGAAGCCGGTGGAAGACAACCATGGAGAGGCATCATTGACCTTGATGCAATGCCGGTAATGATGGAGATCATGTTCGTGCTGGAAGATGGAGATCGGAAGCACAAAGAAGAAAGGCCATATCATATCACATATTATGAATTGCATGTGATGTTAATCCTTTATGCATCTTGTATTGCTTAGTAGACGACGGTAGCATTATAAGATGATCCCTCATGCACATGAATTTCAAGTTCGAAAGTGTTCACCCTTAGTATGCACCGTTGCTAATACTTGTTGTTTCGAAGCACCACGTGATGATCGGGTGTGTTAGATTCTGCAAGTGTATACAACGTAAGCAAGCCAGATTTGCTTATGCGGTAGCTAAGGTTTGATCTTGACGAGCCTAGCATGTACAGACATGGCCTCAGGAACACGGATTACCGAAAGGTAGAGCATGAGTCATATAGTAGATATGATGAACATGTTGATTGTTCGCCATTGAAGCTATATCAACTCTCGTGATGATCGGTTTTGATGTGGTGGATTTGGTTCGTGTGATCACTAAAACAATTGAGGGATATTGTTTTGAGTGGGAGTTCACCTAGATTAATTTAATTATTAATTAGAACTCAATTTATCATAAACTAAATCAAAGTGAATTTGCATAGTTGTTGTAGTCATTGGCATCCGTTTACCACCTTGCGCTTAGTTGTAATTGAGATGATAGAACTATAGAATTCTGGTTAGTTACTTTACGAACTGGTATCGTATTGTTTTTAAGTGTTAATCTAAAGTTTAAAAGTCCTATTGCAAACTTTCAGTAAGTTCCGGTTACTCCATGAAGTTTAATAATTAGTATTAAATCAAGAGTAACAATTCCAAGTGTTAGTATCATGTTTGTTTCCATGATTCTTGATATTCAAAGGATTGTCTTAATATCAAGGTTATCTAGGATCTGAAAGAGTTGTTTCAGAAACCATGATGTGTGGAAGATATTGTGATATCTGAAACGAAGTTTTGGTTGCAACATGATAGAGTGTAATATGGCAAAGTTCATGTTCTCATATTTTGATGAGAATTTGCAAAGGGTTGTAGACACTTGTTGTCCTAATCCTCCAAAAGGTTTTGGATAACAACATTATACTCATAATTCATCGTTATAAGCTAAAAGTAGCTTGATCATGGACGATTCCATGATAAGGTGAATATTTAATGTAGGTAAAATGTTTACTACACCAAGAGATTACTAAAGAAAGGAATTTGAAAGAACACCAAACATTTGATAATGGTGATCTACTTCAAAGTGCAAGTCCAAAGACATTGGTATTTAACTATACATGCTTTGGACTATATGTCATATGTATGACTCCACTATTGATGTTGATAGATTCTTTCAAACAGAAAAGGAAATATTGAAAGAGAATCTCATAAATATATGGCAGAAAAGAAAAGACTAGAATTGTTCAGTATAAGTATATAGATGATATACATGTTATGGCTATATTCTTTGCTTATTAAACAATGTGGTTCTTAAGTATCTAATACTGAATTTGTTGGTATGAATCGTCATACGAAACAAAAAAATTCATGAACTACAATGGCCTAAGTAACTAGCAAAAGAATATGTGATGATGTTCATCGAGAACAAATAAAGGGTTATTGTGTTGCTCGTTAAGCATCAAAGCTTGCCTTCAAGATTTGTTTTTATCAGGTATTATGAGAACAAAAGGGTTGTTCAAATAATTGCCGTAATCCATAAAAGATGGATGATTCACAAATCTCGTTGGAGAAATCACATCCATAAAACTAGTGCTAAAAATGTCGAAAGACAAATTAATTGAAAGATCACTTAGGAAGTGACATCGCAGTTTAAATTATATTGGAAAGAAAACATGAAGAAACATGGATGGAATATTGGAGTCTATTTGATTTTGATCGAATGACGCTTGTGAAACTTTCCTAGAGATAATTAAAACTTCGTTCATAGGCCAAAAGGGAACGAATGACTAGCTTATTGGAACTTGTACATATTGTTGTACAAAGTCCATTATGTGTAGTCAAGAGCGATGGATTTCAACTTCATATGCTTTCTCCGAAAATTTGAGTGAATATATGAATATTTACTTAATAAGGATGAAGTGTGAAACATTTGAAAAGTTCAAGGACTTTCAAGATGAAGTGCAAAATCATTGTAACAAGAATATAAATAGTTTATGATAAGATCATAAAGGAAGATATTTGAGTTACAAGTTTAGCATAATACCTAAGATTTAAGGAATCATTCCATGGATTTGCATTTTCCCGAAACACCATAAGAGTATGGAGCGTTCGAGATATGTAATTAAACCTTGTTTGACATGGTAAGATCGAAGGTGTAATTCATAAAACTGCCATAGTATTTTAAAGATTAAAAGCTTTAGAGATTACCGTTTTTCCACTGAAAGGAGCTTCATCATAATCCGTTGAAATGACACCATATAAGGTTATGGTTTGGGATCAAACCCAAGTAGTCCTTTCTTAAACATTGGTATACTATACATAAGAAAGATGTTTGCAACCAAAGTCGGATGAACCTGTCTTTGTATTACTGTTAAGTATTCCTCCATAAACACCGGAGACAAAAGTGTTTGTTGCTTAGAACGTCAAAGTTTCTTTGAGAAGGAATTTTTCGTGAAAAGTTAAGTGGGAGGACAATAGAACTTAGATAAGGTTAAAAGAACCTTAGTTATATGTGCAGAGTTGCGCAGCACCGAAAAGTGTTCCGGAGGCAGCAACAATGCTCATGGCTCACGTACCTCAAAGGTTGTGGTCACGGAGATCCAAGTTCCTATTGAAACAAGTAGGTCGGATGAACAATCAAATACCAAGATTTGAGGGTTGAATCATTATTTGAGAATAATGAACCGACTACATGCAAAGAAGCGATGATGGGCCCTGACTCCGTCAAATGGCTTGAAGCCATAAAATCCGTGATAGTTCCATACACGAGAAATCAAGTTTTGAACTTGAAGGACCCTCGAGAAAGGTGTAAGACCTTACAGTTGTGTCTGGATCTATAAAGAAATAATCGACATGTTGGGAAAGAGTTCACAACAATGTTCAAAGGTTGTATATGACAAGATTTGATCTTTCATAGCGATATTTAGTCTAGACGGATTAATGTAGCAACCACTACATATAATTTGTTATATGGTAGTTGAATAAACAAAACAAGTTCTTCTAATAGAATCGTTGCCTAGGACATGTGCATAACACGGTCCATAGGGTTTTGTTAATTCAAAGGATGCTAAAAGCATATGCAAACTTCAATGGTTAAAGTGAGCATCGCGGAGTTGGAATCTTCACTATGATGAAACTGTTAAAAGAGTTTAATTTCATCAGAGACAATGAAGATGCTTGCGTTTGCAAGAAATTAAGTGGGAGCGCTAAGACATGTTTCTAATACATTATGTGGAAGACATATTGTTGATTGGAAATAATGTATCTTTTATTAACACATATTAAGAATTTCATCCCGATGAAAGACTTAGGCAAAAACCCAAATATTTGGCATCTATAGACGCTAATATGGTTGTGCCAGAAGTACATAGACAAGATATTGAATGAGTTCAATATAGAAACTACAAGAGAGGTTCTTGTCGCACAGAAAAGATTGAATGAGTTCAATGTTGATGATATATTCAAGTGTATTGACATTTGGTAAAGTGAAACAAATAATCAAGTATAGATTGATACTTGATGTATGAAATCACAAAGAGTATTTATATCAATCATACTGTGATATGTACAAATCCAGATATGTCCTATGCTCTAAATGTTGTGAGCATATACCAGAATGATTCGTAATATGATCATTGGACAATAGTAAGGATATTCTTATGATCTTTTGGAAGAACTAAGAGTATAATATTTGTAGAAGTGACAAATAGATGGTTAGTTCATTGTAAAAGTACTACATTGATACTAGTTTTGTCACAAAGTACAAATTAAGTTTATCTCAATCTAAACTAAGGGTGGCACAATATAATGGAAAGTGAGTTCCATAATGGATTTGGATGATTTCCAAAGTTAAGACATTGTGACAGATACTACAACAAAAGGCTAAGTATATGACTGCTATTTTAGCAGCAAAAGAGGGCATTTGTGTCAAAGTAGTTTGTTATCAAACTAGGTGTAGTTCACAGTGGGATAATACTATGAAGATATATTGTGCGACAATATTATCAACATGTTTTAACCCCAAAGAGCTAAAGGTCACACCGAAAGACCAAATTTATACAAAGCCATCTCATTAGAGAATGAGTGATGCGTAGAGACGCAAAGACATGCAATTACACACGGACCTGGAAGTGTCAGATTTGGAGATCAGTTGACCACTAGCAATCGTGTACATACAACACCGGAAAGCCATAGGTGTTGAATACACAAAGGTTTGAAACTAGATTATTGACTCTAGTGCAAGTGGGAGACTGTTGGAGATATGCCCAAGAGGCAATAATAAAGTAGGTTATTATCATATCTTCATACTTATGATAAATGTTTACATACCATGCTATAATTGTATTAACAGGAAACATTAATACTTGTGTGATTTGTAAACATAAAAGAGTCCCTAGTAAAGCCTCTTGTTAAACTAGCTTGTTGGTTAATATATGATCATGGTTTCCTGATCATGAACATAGAGATGTTATTAACAACAGGATCATATCGTTAGGAGAATGATATGGTGGACATACTCCTATAGATAAGCGTAGCATAAAGATCAAGTCATTTCAATAGTTCAATTGCTATATGCTTTCTGATACATAGTAACCTAATTCCTTCGACCATGAGATCATGCATATCACCTTTTCCGGATGGATGCTTTGATGTTATCAAACACCACACCGTAACAGGGTGGCTATAAAGGTGGCATTGAGTGTTCAGAAAGTATTGGTTGAAACACATGGATCAAGAGTGGGATTTGTCCATCCACATGACGGATAGATATACTCTGGGCCCTCTCGGTGGAATGTCATCCAATTAGCTTGCAAGCATGTGACTGGCTCACAAGGGATCACATATCACGGGAACGAGAAAAGAGTACTTATCAGTAACGAGGTTGAACTAGGTATGCAGAGATACCGACGATCATAACCTCGGATAAGTAACATATCGTGAGACAAAGGGAAATTGGTATCGTATGTAAGTGGTTCATTCGATCGCAAAGTAATCGTAGAAATATGTGGGAGCCATATGAATTTCCAGATTCCTCTATTGGTTATTGTTCCGAGAAGTGTCTCGATCATGTCCGCATAATTCACGAACCGTAGGGAGACACACTTAAGGATTCGACGTTGTTTGAGTAGTTATGGTATTATGAGAAAGAGACCGAATGTTGTTCGGAGTCTCGGATGGGATCCGGGATATCACGAGGTGATCCGGAATGGTCCGGAGAATAAGATTCATATAAGGAAAGTCCCGTTTCGGAGTTCGGGAATGATTCCGGTGTTTTCATCGGGAATGTTCTAGAAGGGTCCGGATTGTCCGGCACTCCGGGGGAGGGTACATGAGTGTGTCATTGAATGATTGCATCATGTACTAAGTGTTCTTGCTGTTCCAAAAACATGAAAGTCAAATTGCCAGTTTGAAAGTCAAACGGCTAAAACAGGAAACTGTGGAAAACAGGAAACTGTGGGAAACAGGAAACTGTGGGAAACAAGCAAGAGGAGGTTGAAACCAACTGGAGGAGGAGTTCCTCTCCTCCTTGGCCGGCGCCCAGCCCTAGGCCGAGTTGGGGAGGGACTCCCTCCCTCCCTGGCGCGCCTAGCCCCTCCACCTATAAAAGGAGGGGCAGGGCTCCTCCTTGAGACACACAAGTTTCTACCTCTAATCTCCGGTTTAGAGCCGTTCTGGTTTAGAGCTTCTAATTGCTTTAGCCTGCGGTTTAGAGCCTTCTAATTGGTGTGTCTAATCTCTAGACCACTAATAGCCCTCTCTCATAATCCACCATACTCGCTCCGGCTTAAGGCGAAGCCCTGCGGGATTTCCCCTCTACTTCCGGTACCACGCCGTTGTGCTGCCGGAATCGCGAGGAGAGTGCTACAACCTCCGCTGCCTGCTGGAACAAGGGAGAGGAAGGTCTTCGTCGAGTACCGAACGTGTGACCGACTGCGGGAGCGCTGCCGGAACGTGGCGCCGGAAGGATCGTCTACACGATCTTGAGATCGGAAAGAGTACGACTACATCACCCACGAGAATCTGCTCTCGTTAACCGCTTTGGAATCTTCGAGGGTAAGTTATTCCATCGACTCGTTGCTACAATCTAGTAGATATATCTTGGCTTGTTTGTTTGTATGCGATAGAAAATTTTTGTTTTCCATGCTACGAACCCCTACAGTTTCCTTAGGATCTGTGATAGAAGGAATACCCAATAGTTTCCTTAGGGTATCCTATGAAGACGCATTTTTCCGCTTTGGGTTCGAGTTTATCCGGTTGAAGTTTCTTCACATAAACATCGCATCCCCAAACTTTAAGAAATGACAGCTTAGGTTTTTTTCCAAACCACAATTCATACGGTGTCTTTTCAACGGATTTAGATGGTGCCCGATTTAAAGTGAATGCAGCAGTTTCTAGTGCATAACCCCAAAATGACAACGGCAAGTCCGTTAGAGACATCATAGATCGAACCATATCTAATAAAGTACGATTACGATGTTCCGACACACCATTTCGCTGTGGTGTTCCGGCAGGCGTGAGTTGTGAAACAATTCCACACTCTTTCATGTGAGTGCTAAACTCGTAACTTAGATACTCACCTCCACGGTCGGACCGTAGAAATTTGATCTTTCTATTATGATGATTTTCCACTTCATTCTGAAATTCCTTAAACTTTTCAAAGGTTTCACTTGTGTTTCATCAAGTAGATATAACCATACCTACTCAAATCATCCGCGAAAGTAACAAAATAACGATATCCACCTCGCGCCGACACACTCATTGGACCACATACATCAGAATGTATGATTTCCAATAAATCTGTCGCCCGTTCCATTGAACCGAAAAACGGCGTTCTAGTCATCTTGCCCATAAGGCATGTCTCACATGTATCAAATGATTCAAAATCAAGTGATTCCGAAAGTCCATCCGAATGGAGATTCTTCATGCGTTTACTGCCAATATGACCTAGACGGCAGTGCCACATATATGCGGATATATCATCATTAAGTTTAATACTTTTAGCATCAACATTATGAATATGTGTAACATTATCATCGAGATCTAATAGAAATAAACCATTCATCATCGGTGCATGACCATAAAAGATTTCATTCATATAAATGGAACAACCATTGTTCTCGGATTTAAATGAATAACCACTACGCATCAAACATGATCCAGATACAATGTTCATGCTCAGTGCAGGCACCATATAACAATTATTCAAGTTTATAACTAATCCCGACGGCAAATGGAGAGGCGGCGTTCCGACGGCGATCACATCAACGCTTGACCCATTGCCGACACGCATCTTGACCTCACCCCTTGCTAGCGGTCGCTTGTTCCGCAGCCCCTGATTCGAGTTACAAATATTAGCAACTGAACCGGTATCAAATACCCAGGTGCTACTGCGAGCACTAGTCAAGTACACATCAATAACATGTACATCATATATACCTTTGTTTGCCTTGCCGGCCTTCTTGTCTGCCAAATACTTGGGGCAGTTGCGCTTCCAGTGGCCAGACCCCTTACAGTAGTAGCACTCGGTATCAGACTTAGGTCCAACTCGGGGTTTCTTTTCAGGCACGGCAACAGGCTTGCCGCCCTTACTACCCTTCCGTTTTCCCTTCTTGTCTTTCTTGAAACCAGTGTTCCTATTGATCATCAACACTTGATGTTCCTTTTTGATCTCCACTTCTGCAGTTTTAAGCATTGACAGAAGCTCGGGGAGAGACTTCTTCATGCCTTGCATATTATAGTTCATCACAAATCTCTTATAGCTAGGTGGCAGAGACTGCAGAACACGATGGATGCCTAAGTCAATGGGAATCGTTATTCCCAAGGACACAAGCTTATCGGCGTAACCCGACATCTTGAGTACATGCTCACTAACGGAGCTGTGCTCTTCCATCATGCAGCTAAAGAACTTTTCTGAAGCGTTGTAGCTCTCTACAACAGCATGTGTGTCGAAAATCATTTTCAACTCACTCATTGTATCAAATGCATTGCCGTTTTCGAAACGCTTTCGAAGTTCCGGCTCTAGCCCATACAATATACCGCAATGAACTAAGTTGTGGTCCCACTGACAAGTCTGATAGACATTCTTCTCCTCGTCAGGGGCATCCTCTAAAGGTGGGGGGCCTAGTGGCGCTTCTAGCACGTATTGCTTTTATGCAGCAGAGAGGAGAATCCTCAAATTCATGGCCCATTCGGTAAAGTTGCTACCGTTCGTTGCTAGTTTCTCTTTCTCCATGAACACATTGGAATTAAAAGCAGGTGGTGCCATCTACAACAGAATTTGCAAAGTTTAGACTAAGTGTATGATAGATTGAGTTCAACTAATCCATATTACGAATGAACTCCCACTCAAAAACGACATCCCTCGTGCCTTTTTGGTGATTACATGAACCAAATCCACTATACCAAGTCCGATCATCACGTGAGTCGGTATAGCTTCAAAGGCGAGCATCAAATGGGCATCATATCAACTATATGACTCATGCTTAACCTTTCGGTCCGTGTTCCGAGGCCATGTCTGTACATGCTAGGCTCGCCAAGTTAGAACCTTAGTATTCGCGTGTGTAACTGTTTTACACCCGAAATATGATCGTGGATCCAAGAACACCCGATCATCACGTGATGTCTTGGAGCGATGAAACATAATCGGTGCATACTAAAGTAAGAACACATTGTTATCTTGATATTTAAATGAGGGATCATCTTATTATGCTAACAAAGCGCTAAACAAGCAATATAAGATGCTATCAAACATCACATGTTTATTAGTGAAATGTTATGGTTCCCGCAGATGATCTCTATCATGTGCATCGTGGTATGATCACTATCATACCTATATGTGTAAATCCAAGGTCTATGGAGTTTACACGCTATGTGTGTTGTAAGAGTATCATCTCATACTTCTACTTACAACACTACCATATCATAACACTAGCCCAGCAACAATCTAAACTAGACGCCTCTAATTTATCCATTGCAAGTTTTACGTGGCTTAGGGCTTTCGAGATAGAACCATTCTTACCTACGAACATGAACCACAACAAGGATAACCAAATTGTTGACAACTCGTTTGCAAAATAGATATTTACTATAGTAGGAGAGACAGACACCCGCTAGCCACTTATGCAAACTAGTTGCATGTCAAGCGTGAAACAGGTCTCATGTGCGAGGACATGTAAAGTTTGTCCGGGCCGCTTCATTCCACTATGCCACTAATATCCAAAATTACAACAAAGGAGCAACAACATGATCATCACCGCCCACATACTCATATGTGTACTACCCGTGTAAAGCATCTACGCATAGATCCGGCTCTGATACCACTGTAGGGTTCGCAACATAGAAAACAAAAATTTTCCTATGATGTGAACTATGTACCAAGATCTATCTATTAGATACAAACAACGAGCGGATGTATATCCATAGAGAACATACCCTTGAAGACCGACAAAGCTTAATGAGTTCAACTTGTGGTTGATGTATACGATCTCTTGCCGATCTCAAGATCGAGAGGAAGTCCTAGCGCCACAAATCAGCAGCGCATCCGTGCTCGCACACACGTTCGAGGCACCGAGCAACCTCCACCTCCTCACTCCAGCGATGTAGCGGAAGCACAACTCTTTCTTGCCGAATAGCCACCGGGAACATGTATCTCGCTAGTCCGAGACCATGGGGGATAAATTTTAGAGGGGGGAGAGAGATCCTTCACGAGGAGGTGTGAGTGAGAAGTGAGAGGAGGGGATCCTTTTATAGGAGGAGGGGGGGCACCCAAGGGCGGGATGCCCCCTCCCCTCCTTCATTCATGTGGGTGGACACTCCACTCACAAAAATCCATTCATATGCCTCCACTCAAAATCCCACTCAAACTTGCCATTAAATTTCCACCAAATTTAATGCAAACTCTCATTAAATAAAACTCTTTTATTTTATTCAAAATTTTGTCAATTACTTTAATGACAAACATTCACAAATAACCCCTTGCTAGAATTCTATTTCACATGCATAACCACTTTATGCAATTTCACCCGAAAACCTGTTTCGGTATCTAGTGAAATAAATTCCTGCGCTTGTTCATTCTTTTGGCATGAAACTTTTGCTTCAACTGGATGTCGGTGTCTCTTAAGTGTGTCACCCTACGATTCGTGAATAATGCGGACATGATCGAGACCCCTCTCGGATCAATAATCAGAAGCGGGATCTGGAGACCCATACTGACTCCCACACATTCAACGATGACTTTCTTGTGATCGTCGGAACCTTTTACGCTAGTATCTTAATCCCTTTGTTTCACGATATATTACATGTCCGAGATTCGATCATCGGTATCTCCATACCTAGTTTGATCTCGTTACCGACATGCACTCTTTTCTCGTTCTAGTGATATAACATTCTAGTGATCAAATCACTTGCTTGCAAGCTAATCAATGTGATATCACCGAGAGGGCCCAGAGTATATCTATCCGTCATCGGGATGAACAAATTCCACTCTCGATCCATGAGCCTCAACATAACACTTTATTAGTTCTGAATCCATCTTTATAATCATCCTGTTATGGTGTGACGTTTGATGTTATCAAGAAACTCTTCCGGTGTTAGTGATTGACATGATCTCATGGTCTAAGGATTAGGATCACTTCGTAAGTTGTTATAGCAATATAAACTCAATGACTTTGATCGTAATGCTATACTTCGGATGAATGTTCATCACACCATTACACTAATATTGTGATCCCGTTATTAACAACATCCAATGTCCATGATCAGGAAACCTTGATCATCTTGTTAATCAACGAGCTAGTTTATGAGAGAGGCATAACTAGGAACTTTCTGTTTGTTTATTAAACACACATGTATTAATATTTCCGTATTAATACAATTATAGCATGCAAAATAAACATCTATCATATACTTGGAATACACATAATAAACACTTTATTATTGCCTCTCAGGGCATATTCCCTTCAACTCAGGCTCGTCGGGCACTGTTTTGGAGCTCTATTCAAACCAAATTGGGTTACACCGAACACCTCAGGTGCTGGAGACCTAGGTGGGCTAGGCACTAGCAACCTGGACATGTTCGAGCTCAAGACTAGGCAATCGTGCCATTGGGAAGGAGACGGTCTGGGATAGAGGGAAATAACGACGAGAGTATGAAGGTCGAGAGGGGTGGCGACAATGTTTTTCTTTAGTAGTTAGAGAAAGTTGAAGGGAAAAGGAGGAAAATCGAGTGTGTGCGGAAGATGAACAAAAGCAGAGCAAGTCAGTGTGGAGCGACATGCTCGCCCTTATCCAATCAATGGATTTGTGGGGAAATGTAAAATATTTATCTTGCAACAAGATTAAGAATAAAAAAGTTTAAATAAAACCACAATGTTCTTTATTTCTTGTTCATGTCAGAAATTCCATTGAATTAACACAATAATTGCATATTGGTCATCATTCAATCATAAATCACAACCAAAATTCAAACAATGGTCTATATTTTGGGTTATGCATATGAAGAATGGCGAAGGGAAAGCAGTTCCAAGAAGCATTATATTGGACAGATATGAGTAACATGAGTAACACGTAGTCTACACAATGATTTGATAGTTTTGTTTGTATTATACATAATGATGCTAAAATTAACAGTGTGCACAAAAGGATATCCGTTTTGTTCCATGAGATACTCCCTCCTTGCCATAATATAGTGCATATAAGTTTTAAAGAAGTCAAATTTCGCCAGCTTTGACCAAATTTATTGAGATAATCATCTATTTCTATAATATGAATGAATATAAAAATATAAATCATGGTGAATCCATTGGTATTGATTTGTTATTCTAGATGTTGATGTTTTCTCTATGTACTTGATCAAACTTTATTTGTTGGGTTTTAAAAAATCTCACATGCACTACATTTTAGCATGGAGTATGTAAGTCAATAAATGGGTAAATCGCAATATTTTATTTTAATAAGCTCCAGTACACAATTAGACATGTATATAATCATAATGCAAAATAGTTGTCATGCTATAACGATACTCTCATAAGCAATTAGATGCTCATGTGTACGATATATATGCACATAGTTCAAAAGATAAATTATATATATGCACATAGTTCAAAACACAAATGCAAATATTAACGATATAAAATACAATGTAAAAAAGGGGTATTGTTGTGCATCACAAATGAACATATATAGAGTAAACACAAGCCATAATCTAATCCAGATAACTAAACAATTACCACATATCCTTGTGTTCTTCTTTTCCCCGATAAATTTCGCTACCATATTTCCGTCTAAACCTTATCACCTTGTTTTAAGTTTAAATCTACTTTACAAAAGTCAATTAGGTACTTCCCACTTTTTTGGTAGCACGGGTGTTCAGATCCAACCACTAGGCATTAACGTGGGCCAAGCCCAACCAAGCAAAGTAGTACTAGTGCAAACCACTCATCGGCCAACCCATTGCCAACCAAAGAAAATTGCAATGGCATAGATTCAATTAACCCATTTTAATAAGCTCCATTACACAATTAGACATGTATATAATCATATTGCACAACAGTTGTCATGCTATAACACGTGATATTCTCATAAGCAATTGGATGCTCTGGGTATGATATATATGCACATAGTTCAAAAGATATACTGTAAAAAGGTAAACACAAATGCAAATATTAACTACTCCATCAGTGGCGGAGCTAGGGCCCGGCGACCCCGGGCAGCTGCCCGGGCTATTCCGGCCAGTCTCCACTAATTAACTATGTCACTTAGTGATTAGTAACTAAATTCACTCGGGCAAACATGAGGTAACGTCACAGTCAACAGTTCTTGCCCAGGCTCCTTTAGCTGGCTGGCTCCGCCACTGTACTCCATTCAAATTAATGAACTCAGATGCCTAGATTCAGATGAATATTGCACTAAAATATGACTAGATACATCCGTATATAAACAAATCCGAGTCAATTAATTTGAATCGAAAGGAATATACAAAATACAATGTAATAAAAAAAGGTCATGTTGCGCATCACAAATGAACGTATATAGAATAGACACACACCATAATCTAAACAATGTAACTAAGTGAAACAATTACCATGTATCCTTTTGTTCTTCTTTTCTCCAATATAAATTCCGCTACCAGATTTCCCTCTGAATTTTATCACGCTGTTTTAAGTCCGAATCTACCCTACAAAAAGTCAACAAATTAGGTACTCCAACGTAATTGGAGTAGCTCAGATCCAAACTTTTTTTTGTAGCACCGGTGTGCAGATCCAACTACTATGCATTAACGTGGGCCAAGCCCAACCAAGCAAAGTAGTAGTGCAGAGCCACTCATCCGCCAACTCACTGACAACCAAAGCAAAGCAAAGCAAACTCGTCGACGACCCATGGCCGGCTCCGGCGCCAGCGACGACGAGATCGTCCTCGAGATCGAGCACTGCATCCGGATATTCAAGAGCGGCCTCGTGGAGCGCTACTTCGGCTCCGACCCCGTCCCGCCCTCCACCGACGCCGACACCGGCGTCGCCTCGAAAGACCACACCATCTCCCCCGACGTCGCCGTCCGTCTCTACCTCCCGCCCGTCGCCACAGAGAGCGGCGAAGAAAATAAGAAGCTCCCCATCCTCGTCTACTTCCACGGCGGCGGTTTCGTCCTCCACACCGCCTTCAACTTCGTCTTCCACGCGTACCTGACCTCCCTCGCCGCGCGCACCCGGGCCATCATCGTCTCCGTCGACTACCGCCTCGCGCCCGAGCACCCCCTCCCCGCGGCATACGACGACTCGTGGGAGGCGCTAGCCTGGGTGGCGTCCCACGCACCCGGCGGCGCAGGCGGGGATGAGCCCTGGCTGACCGACCATGGCGACTTCTCCCGCCTGTCCCTCGGCGGCGAGAGCGCGGGCGGCAACATCGCGCACAACCTGGCGATGCGCGCGGGCACCGAGGAGGGCCTCCCACACGGCGCGCGCATCAGCGGCGGCATCGTGCTGGTCCACCCCTACTTCCTGGGCCCCGGCAAGGTGCCCTCCGAGGAGAGCGACCCCGTGATGGCGGAGAACGTGGTGAAGATGTGGCGCGCGGTGTGCCCCCAGACCACGGGCGTGGACGACCCGTGGATCAACCCGCTGGCGGCCGGCGCGCCGTCGATCGAGGGGCTGGCGTGCGGGCGCGTGCTGGTGTGCCTCGCGGAGACGGACGTGTGCCGCGACCGCGGGCGCGCGTACTGCGAGGGGCTGAGGGCGAGCGGGTGGGCCGGGGAGGTGGAGGTGCTGGAGGTGGCCGGGCAGGCCCACTGCTTCCATCTCGGCAACTTCGCCTGCGACGACGCCGTCAGGCAGGACGATGCCATTGCCAGGTTCCTGAATCTGTAGAGAAATTTACGCTGTTGTGTTGCCTGGCGTGAGGCTCCTGGTCTTTGATGTACGATCAGTATTGGATTTGCCTTGAACAAACATTACATCCGAATTTTCTGTTCTTATTGGAATGGTCGAAAAGATCAGAGGACGTAGTGCATGCACTCTTTCATTGCCCTCATGCATATCAATTTTTTTTTTGAAACAGGCAAAAGCTTTGCCTTTATATTGATATAGTAGGAGCAAATATTGATGGGCTAAGCCTAAAGAAATACCCCATGAAAAGTAAAAAAAAACACTAGCTGGTGGTGATTTCCTCTAGATGTTTAGCACCGCCTGAAATCCAATTTTTGCTCTCGTCTGAATGAGGATTGCGGGCATAGCAAACTTATTGTTGAAAACTCTGACATTTCTCTCTTTCCAAATCTTCCACGTGATAAGTGTGACCGCGGATGGCGATTTGATGGTGGATGCATATCAATTATGGAAGGTCAATAGGTCATGCATGACATTTGGCTTCTACCAATGGATTGTGATATCCAAGTCAATCCTTGCTATGGTTTGAAACAGTTCTAATGATCATCGCGTCAAATATGATTGACCATGATTCGCAAAAAAAAGTTTAAGCACTTCCTGCTACTCCGTAGTTACTTTTTTTTAGAATATTCCTGCTAGTTACTTGGCGGGCTTGGTATGCACATAATGAACTAACACACTCAAAACCTCTACCTGGAATTGAAGGACCCAAACTGTTTTTTGTGTTCTTATCTGAAAACTTTCACAACGGTCAAGGAGCAAAGTACTGAAGATGCATCAAAGGCAAAGCTTGTGTGGTGAGTGGTCAACCACTCGACAGGCCGAAATCACCTACAAGTGAGAAACACAGGACCAAACCATTCCTAGGGCGGGTTAAACTTAACTTCGATGGTTGAATCAAGATCGAACATGGCTCTGCGGGTGCCGGCATGATCCTTCGTGATGAAGATAGAATCGGATTGATCTTACTTAGTGGAGGCGGTGAATAAGAAGACTCAAGACCATGAACACTAGTGCAAGTCATTTCATAGATTCAGTTTATTAAAAGTGGATCATTTGCAGAATAGGGTTCGACACTATCTCGCTAATTTTATGAGGACAGATGCACGAATTGTTGTGTGGATAGGCGCGGGACCTGCTTGCATCACTCAGGTCGTTGACCTTGACCTCCATATAATCCATGATGCTTAATATATCCTCTTTTACCCAAAAAGGCGCAATATGTCTATATTCACTTGGATAGCTCTCTTAAAAATGGTCATTTCGGTTTGCACGGACATCTTGATGGACTCTCTAGTTCTCACTCTATATGCTTCACGGATCTACATTTTAGTTTATTGTAACTACCCAAACAATATAAAATAAGAATAATTCATATAATGGATAAGAAGTACGCACATCATGTCCAACACATAGGAAGAATAAACATTGAACAATCTCCTGTCTACTTAACAATATTCTGCTCTTATTGGAAAGGCTGAAAAGATTGAGGCACCGTTTAGCATCAAAATTTTCTTAAGTATTCAGAGAATTCTTCGGTTAATAAAAATATTGATGTATTACAAAACCAAAGTATCTAACTATTAGGCTAGCAATGCTTCAGTTTCATAAAAAGAGGTCTCGAGTTGTTTTTCAATACTTCACATATAGCACGTTTTGAGTGATACCGAAGTATTAATAGCACCATATTAGTCACAGCCAAACACATAAAACTATTTAAAAGTGTGGTATTTTTTAGTAATTGCTGAAATAGTTTAAAAATGCGGTTGCTACCAAATACATCATTAAGGTGCTTGTATCCAATGAATACTATGGTTTTAAAAACGGAAGTATTCTCTGAAACTGCATCATTTTGCCGTGTTGAAAACTTTAGCACTGACCTTTTTTCTTTCAAGTTGAAATATTCTCTAAAACTGGAGTATTCGTTGCCCACGTACTGAAATACTTTGTTTTTGGCATTTTTTTCCCAAGCGGTCCAAAAAAGGATCGAATTTCGTTACCATAGAGATAGTGAAACGACAGGGTAAATAGCATCCAGGTGCAAAGAAATGTAAAAGGGTTCGCTACTGAGTGCCGCTTGGAATCTAACACTCGAAAAGGAAAGAACAAACAGACAAACAACTCCACAAATATTTACAAAACGAAGTAGAGCCAGAGTATCAGAGAACTAAGCAAATCGAAAAGCACTAAGGGCCTTCAACTACACTAGGGAGGAAAGATCTATGAGAGGAAACCGGATCCAACACCAACACAGAAACAGATCAGTAACTAACGGCGAAGTTCTTGCTTTAGTTGTCATCAACATTGTATTTTCAACAAGGATCCAATAGATGGGAGGAAGACGAAGCTGCAGATGTCCTGCGCGTCCCAAGATCTGAATTCAGGATACTATCAGCTCCTGCTTGCATCATCTCATTGTCCTAAGTATTGTGAATACCTGCCTAGTATTACATAAACACAGTAGAATAACTGATTAGTTCAATATGATACTTAATCAAAACACCTTCAAAACAGGCTCCATTGCGAATCTTCCAAATCGCCCATCATATGGATGCAACACTAGTGCTTTGAAAATTACAACTGACATTAGCGTATTGAGGAAACCACAAGAAAAATTGAGAGAAAGAACCAGGACAAGTGGAAGCACCAAATGATGGACAACACATCTCCAAACATAACAAGTTGCCGCACACTCAAAAAAGTGGTGGAGAATGGTTTCTTCTCACCATGTTTTATTTAGTTGCAATGGCATTATGCCAAATCACTCATAGCCAAACCTTAAATTTTGAGTGGAATCTTGGTCTTCCAGAGGTGGCAAAAGGACCTATCAATCCCATTACTGAACACGTGTTTGGACATAGACTTCACACTAAAGATTCACTCTTTTTCCACTTCCATTCCGGAAGATGTTGTTCGGTATTGAAAGCCATCAGACCCAAGATATCTTGCATTTTCTCATTTATTCTTGTAGCTCCACAGATAGACATCTCTTGAAAGTAAACTGCCACCTTCTTCTTGCAGCAACATCTACAGTCCAATCTTGCTCATTACATATATCAAACAGCTGAGGGAAAGTATTCTTCAAAGAGTTCTAGGCACACCATGCATCTCCCCAAAAATCAGTTCTCTCTCCATTCCCAACTTGCATATTCCTACCACATAAGTAAAGATCTTTAACATGAAGCATGTCAGATCACAAGGCAAAATCTTTGGCCCTATGTTTTGAACTAAAAACTCTAGATTTCCCCAGGTATTTTTTTCCTCATGAAATCTTTCCAAGGACCTTTCCCTTTTTCCAGCTTCCACCACCATTAGTGCAAGATTAAACTTGGTAAGATTTTTCAGACCCAAACCACATTTACACTTGTGTTTGTAGATCAACTTCCACTTCACAATATGATATTTTCTCTTTGTAGAACTACCATCCTAGAGGAAGGATCCTATAGGCTTCTCCATCTGGACAATGTTTGTTTTGTGGAGGATTTTCATTCACATTTGGTATACAACAATGTTAGAGAGACATGCACCAATCTTAGTCACTCTTCCACCAATGGACATGGTCCTATGCATCCAACCCCCATATTCTTCTTGATATTCTCCCTAGGGAACTCATCTTAGTTAGTGATGTCCTTTTAGAGCTGACAGAAGTACCTAAATTTTAAATTGGCCAGTTACTAGCTTGACAATTAAATGAGCTAGCACAATCCTACACCTTTTCATAATCATATACGACCACAATGATTCCACTATTTTCAAAGTTTATTTTCAATCTTGACATGGATTGGAACAAAATTATCAAGCACGGATGGAATTTCTTACTTCTTGTGGGTGTACAAAGCACTAAAATTTCTACACTTGTTAGAGTTCTACCAATCAAATGTTATGATCTCATCTTGGGCATGTATTGGTTGGAGACCTACAACAATGGAAAAATGTTTGTACATTGAAAACCCAAGAAAATGAGATTCTTACATGATGGGTAGTTAAGAGGAACTAATGCAAACAATTCATATTGTCCAACTATTTCTATGCGTGAGATGCATTAACTCATAGATCAAGGTGCAGTAGCTCAATTGGTCACCTTGATTACATAGGATGCTCTAGGAATGGACACTTCTATTAATATTAGTATTAAATAGGATATTTAACAAAACAAGGAGCTGTTCCAGGATCCTACATGATGACCACCTCAAAGGGCATTTGGTCATCAAATACCTCTCATATATGGAGTTGTGCCAGTACAGAAAACACCATATAGACATGTGATGACTGCAAGTGCATAGATCAATTGTAGAAAGTTTTCAAATAAGAGTATCAAACCCACATAGAGCTATTTGGTTAAGGTCTTTATGCTCCTCGTCACTATCTACCAAAGGGTACTTGTAGTTGTATTTGATCTCAAGCAAAGGGTGTTTGAAAAGTTTTGTGTTTGTGTACAGAAAAGTAATAAAAGCGAGTAAAGTAAACAAGTAACAAAAGCGTTAAAATTGGTGTTGGAACTCAATAAGGCCTGAATGTTCTCGGGGATGTGGCGACAATTGTTCACTCATATTGATACTACTCGTAACATGAGTTGCAACTATCATCTACATACCAACGACAAGAGAGAGCGCTTGAATCAGTGTATGAAAACTTATTTGCATTCCATGACACAAGCTTGTCCCTCTCAATGGTCTAAATGGCTTTCGCTGGCAGAATTCTGGTATAATACAACCTATCATTCAGCATTGTGTAAATCTCCATTTGAAGTTCTATATGGGCATAAACCAATGCACTTTAGCATTCAAGATGCTAAACTTGACACAATACCTAGTTTATCAACTTGGCAAAAAGAAAGGGAACATATGTAGAATTTGATCCAACAAGATTTGCTTCATGTGCAACAACGCATGAAAATTCAGGTAGATAAGAAGAGAGTGGAAAGTTAGTTTGAGGTGGGTGATCAGGTTTACTTGAAGCTATAACCATATGTGCAAACTTCAGTGGCTCGTCGCACGAATCAGAAATTGAGTTACAATTTTTTTTGGTTTGTATATGGTGTTACAGCGCGTGGGTGCAATCGCATACAAACTTCAGTTACAAATGGGCGGTTCCATGCATCCAGTTGTGCATGTGTCTGCTAAAAGAAGCACTACTCGCAAACATGGGCCAGATTTAACCTCTTAGTGTGCACATATGGACGTTGAACCACAACAACTTAAGGTAATGGACATAAAACATGTTATCTCTAGTAAAAAGGTTGTTTCTATGGTTCGAGTATAGAGGACATGACTTCTGAATTGTGGCTAACATGGGAGAACAAGAACCGGTTGCTGCTTGCTGATGGGGTACCTAACACTACCACTTGGGGTCAAGCGGTGTCTCGAGGGAGAGGGGGATGTCACGGTCCAAGACCACACAACAACTAGGCACCCATTATGGACCAAACCCAAGAAAGAGCCAACCCGGTGGAGACAATTGAGCAAGGAGCAACACCCATGTAATGTGGAGGCTAAAACCAGAGAGGTATTAGAAAGCATCACATTCTGGCCGCACACAAAAGAAGTCGGTGTATGAATGATCATTAGGTAAACGTGTATCTCTCCTTCCCCTTTGCTTCTTCCTCAAGTCCCGACGACTCTGAATTTTTGTATCAGGTTTGTATGTAGATTGATCCGTGAGAATTTTATGGCTATTTTGTATGTCGGGGCTAGTGGCCGAAAAAACTACCAGAAACAATGGTATAATGTACTCCTTTTGTTTAGAAATATAAGATGTTTTAGTTTTGTAAGTTAAGTGTATTTAGACGTCTTTTAGTGTATAGGTTCGTACTGAGCCTATAAACTAAAATGCATCTAGATACATTTATTTTACAAAACTAAAATGTCTTATATTTCTGAAAATAGGGAGTAGATACCATGTAAAAATATCTTAAATGATGTACCAAAGCGTACGAATTTTATATTGTAAATATTAATATATTTTTTAAATTTTACGTAATTTGAGTTTTGAAAAACAAATAATCCCTTTGTCTAGAAATAAGTGACCTGCAGTTGTTTAGATTCAAATATTTCTATACGCTACTAGATACTCCCTTCGTTTCAAAATATAAGATGTTTTAGCTTTGTGAAGCAAATGTATCTAGACTATTTTTAATATGTAGGTTCGCTTAGTTTTAGAGTGAATCTATACACTAAAAGAAGTCTAGATATATTTTCTTTACAAACCTAAAACATCTTATATTTTAAAACAGAGGGAGTATATCTAAATCTAGACAAAACTGAGGCACTTATTTCTGAACGGAGTAGTGAGCCTTAAGCTTAAGCTTTGAAGCAGAGGTAGTATATTTTAGCACCCTACCAAGTCCTGCGATTCAGAAACTTCCGCCATTGAAAATGGCCGCGCGCTGTCTCTACTACCTAAAAAGAAGTTCGGGTTCCGTTGTCGACAATACGTCGTCCGACTTCGTCGAACACTCGGTCCCTTCATCGTGCTCTGTCCCTAATGAAACAGCAGATCCGGATCCTAAAATACCGCATGTAACTCTCAATCAAGCCCCAAAACTGCGCGACCGTGACCACCGGAGCTCCATATAGATGCCAGCCCGCCGCTGCCGAGGGCATCCAGTCTTCTGCGCCCTTGTGCCGTACTACTCAACTCCACCATCGCTCTCGCGTCCCATCTGCCCACCGTACTACTCAACTCCATCATGGCTTGATGTGGCTTCCCCATCTCTACTCTGCTCCTGGCGGAGCTTCTGGACGCAAGCATCGATACGGGGAGATCGAGGGGACGTTCCTAGGTCGACCTCAAGCGCAGGTGCGCGCGCCTGGTTGAGGTGTTCAACGTCGCCACCCACCGGAGCCTCACCATTCACACGGTGGTGCTATGTGAGTTTCCAAAATCCCCATCCGAACGATTTTATTTCACCAAAAATTGGACGCACCTCCATTCGTAGTCATGATATTAAAAGTGTGTGCACCACCGCGCATACGACAGATGAAAGGGCGCACCACCCCGTAGCCGATCCTCCGACCGTGGCGTGTCGCTTCCCTCTGGTCCCAAGCCGCTGTTCTACCGCCTACATCAGTCCAGCTATTGGGGGCTCTGTTGCGGCCGTGCGGGCGACGACACCTCCGAGGAGCAGCAGTGACGGACGCATCCTTGATGCTGAAGGGGTCTGTGCACTTGGTAGTCAGCTCTCTAAGCAGAGGTAAGCCCCTCTTTCTAATCAGATCCGTCTAATTAGATCCATCTCAGTATTGCATGATATTGCCATCGATGATTTTTTATGGTTCAGTGTTAAACTTAACATAATTTTATTTGGGACAAGATTACAGAATTTTATTTGGGACAAGATGCATGTGCAGATATATGCAGGTTGATTGATTTCAAGTCCAATCTCTGGTTGATCGATCAATCCTAGATTCATACATATTTTATTGGATATATGCAGGGGTGTAGCTCTTTCTTAAGATCATATTTGCGCGATAAATACCAGACCTATCACGCATAATTATCCTTAATATCCCAGACCTATCACGTAATTATCCTTAATAAACTGAAATCTCTCAAGTACGTTTTTAGACACTCTTAATGGGCTCCAGTGTATGCTCGATGTTTCACTTTAGTTTCAATGTCAAATGGCATGCAGTTCATTCACCCTGATGGCCAAAACCCAGCCTCCTTCAGTCATATCTTCCCTTTGGTATCCTGAATCTCTTTCAACATCAGGTAAATCAGTGGTCCTAACATGGTTATTATTTTATTTCTTTTCTTACTACTAGATTGCTACTTTCAGTTTCTTTCTTGCAAATTCACGTACGCCAGATTAACCATTTGTTGTTGCTAATCATGGCCATTACTCGAGGAAGCTTGAAGGCCGATAACGGAGATGACGCCCAAGCCTGGATGACATAGGCTTGGATGCCACAGTTTCATATCGCTCAATCTCAACCGCTGGATCTTCTGCAGACCAAGACTATTTTGGGTCCCTCTTTCTCCCTTTGGTTATTTACTTATAAATCTGTATCACCCATGAAGCAAGGTAGCAGGTTGCCTCATTATTTTCTGTATTTGTGCTAATCTGTCATTTCTCTTCCTGTTAGCTATGCAATGGATGGATCATGACATAAAGGTACTGTGTCGCTAATGGAACAAAACAATGATACATCTGTGTTGCATTCTTCAGAGACAAGAAAGCTAGATGGTTGTTATCGCTACTACCAAATGTGGAGGGAAGAGTGTTCTTGTTAGGGTGTTACCAAAATTAAGGCAAGTTGCTTAATGCAGCACTATTCCGTTGGCCAATGACATTGGGAACCTTGACAAAGTTTTAGAGAAAGTACTTCTCTCCATAAGGTGCTATTTTGCATGGCTGAATTACCCCTTGTGCACGGCTATGAAAGCTTTTTAATTTCATAAAAATGATGAAAAATATTTTGTCCTGTCTGAAGCAAGTACATGCTCATGTACTTGTACGATAAATGATTTGATTCAGTTTAGTGAACATCACTTGTCAAAACTCATTTGAATTCTGATCTCTTGTCAGTTTAGAGAAGTTACTCATACTGATTCTCATTTATGTGGTGCTCAATGTTTCGCAGAAACGTATTTCGAGATGGATGAGAATGAAGACACATCCAACTAGGCAGTCCATATAGTTGAAAGGTTTGGCTCAAAGTGTCAGGAGTTGCGTATACTATTCATAGTATTACAAAGTTCTTTTCTCTCCATTGCTAGCCACATTATTGTTACATCTACGGATCTACCCCGGTATTTTTACCCATCATCATAAGGAGATATGGTAGTCTGTTGTATTTGTGAAACCTTTGCTGAATCAACGAGCACATTTTGTGTGGATATGCTGGTATCTAAAAGTTTCTGCGAAAGAGCTCCATGTTTCTTTTTGATAACAGAACACGGAAAATTGTATGTATAAAACCATGTGAAAACATTTCTATATCGCTTCAGAACTCTTAAATGGACTTGTCTCATCAAAATATTAGTATAAATTTTCTTTCCATCATTTAGGTATGGAAAAATATGACATGAAATAAGTAGATAACGACGAAATTTGCTCAAAATTACCAACTCTCTAATTTGTTTTTTACATATTGTAGTTGCATAAGTATTGTACATATTGGGACAAGGAATTGTTGGTGATTACTGTTTTTTCACGAAATTATTTGAAGCTTTTGAATCATTTGTGACCTCTCCATAGTTTGTTGGCATGACATTGATAATTTTATGTGTTATCAATCTATGTTCTGTTTTCTGCTGCTAACGCACTACGTTTTTTCCTTTGTTCTACGACATACACTTTCATAACTTAACCCCTCTGAATTCACGTGATTACAAATATCTCCCTATTAAGATAACGAAGGCCATGCTTTGTACTCTAAATGAAATTTGCTGGCACAATATCAATTTACCTCATGTGAAACAAATAAGCTATTTCTTATGGCATGACAACATATGTTCTCTACACCCGCTTTATCTCCCTAGGGCTCTGTTTTCTTTGGAACTGCTCGCAAATATGCAAAATGTGGTTCGCTTCTAGGCTGCCAAGGATCCTAGAGACATACCAGACCAACATGGAATACTTTGGGATGAGAAGCACACGGTTCTTATCTGGTCCATTTGTACGAATCCTCTATTCATTTTTGGATGAGTTATATACGAACATGTACGAATCATGTGTTGATTAGGTGGATTTTCTTGTGTACGAATCACGCTTGAATCTTCTAGATTTGAATCCTATATGAATCCTCTGGCAGTTGGGATGAGTGGACGTGGTCCTTCCTAAAAGATACGAGGGACTAGCTTATTATAAAATGGATTTAACTGAAGGTGTTATTACACATATCCTAAAGCAAATTGGATGACAAGATATGGCTTTGACGGCCAAGCTATTGAAGAATGTGTTTTTCGGAAGTTCTTTTCTTTTCGTCTCAGTTTTTCCAGAAACCTGAAATCTGTTTGGCATTATAAAATACCGAGACCTTTCATTCTGCAGCTAATGGTGATATTCACGTTTGTAAATGTCAGGAAAATGATCTTTGTCATTCTTTATGTTATTTTTATATAGTTCTCGCATATTTGCTTCATCGGTAATACTTATTGTCAAAGGTTTGACAACCGAGAGAAATAGGGAAAAAATAAAAGAAATTATAGGAGCACATAAATAAACATGGAAAAAAACATAGTAGAGAACATATCAAGGAGCACTCAGACGCTAGGAGAGCATAACTACACTGAAGCTTCTATATTTCACGGTATTTCAACTTCTATTCGTACAAGAGTGATGAGCTATATTTTTTATCTCTTCCTATCACTTTGTGATTCTGTGATACTTCCTCTACTTGCCTAAACATTTTATATTTTAGGAACAAATGGAGTACTATTTAATGTTGACTATGACAGATGAAAGGAAAAATAAGACACTACCGCTTGATGTGCATGCTAAGAAATGAGGAGAGAAAGGCATTGTTACATGCTATACATGAGGATTCTAAGAGTATATATATTTCCGTTGCAACGCACGGGCATTTTACTAGTTGAGACAAAGAAGAAACAAGGACCGGGGACAGAGCTGAATGCGAGGTGTCGACATTTTGATTCATTCGTGATTTCCACACCCGCAAAGCTGTTTGACTGGCTGATCGGCACGATCAAAACCGTTGGATCAGAATCGGAGCGACAGCAGGTACTAGTATATCTCTCAGATCAGATCCCATCGTCCAACTCTGCTTTTCTCAACGGCGACCTGACACCAGACCAGACAGTGAAACAAAGAAATGCCCGTTTCCCCTCCAGAATCTTCTCGGCGAGTGCTGTGGTGGGCGGCTCTCCTCCTCGCACCGCTCGCCGCTCTGCTCTTCCAGCTCCAGCTCCCGATCCCAGTCCTCACGCCCCGCGCCGCGGAGCCAAAGGCCGCCATGGACGCCGGCTCCGAGATCGAGTACGAGTTTCCCGGCGTCCTGCGCTGGCACAAGAGCGGCCTCGTCGAGCGCTTCGACGGCACCGAGACCGTCCCGCCCTCCCCCTCCGGGGACCCCGCCGCCAACGGCGTCGCCTCCAAGGACGTCGTCCTCGACCCGGCGGCCAACGTCTCCGCCCGCCTCTACCTACCCCCCGCCGCCGCGGTGGCGGAGCACGGCAAGAAGCTTCCCGTGGTCGTCTTCTTCCACGGCGGCGCGTTCTTCGTCCACACGGCCGCCTCCCCGCTCTACCACAGGTACGCCGCCGCCCTCGCCGCCGCGGTCCCCGCCGTCGTCGTCTCCGTCGACTACCGCCTCGCTCCGGAGCACCCGATCCCGGCCGCCTACGAAGACGCCTTCGCGGCCCTCAAGGCGGTCGTCGCCGCGTGCCGCCCGGACGGCGCCGAGCCCTGGCTCGCCGCGCGGGGCGACGCGTCCCGCGTCGTCCTCGCTGGCGACAGCGCCGGCGCCAACATGGCGCACAACGCGGCGATGAGGCTGCGGAAGGAACGCGTCGACGGGCTCGGCGACGACAAGGTCAGCGGGATCGCGCTCCTGCACCCCTACTTCTGGGGGAAGGAGCCGTTGGGCGGGGAGCCCGCCGACGCCGCCGTCCGCGGCAGCTTCGAGCGCGCGTGGGAGGTGGCCTGCGCCGGCCAGCTCGGCCCCGACCACCCGTACATCAACCCGATGGCGTCACCCGAGGAGTGGAGGCAGCTCGGGTGCCGCCGCGTGCTGGTCACCACGGCGGAGCAGTGCTTTTTCGTGGAGAGGGCGCGCGCCTACGCGGAGGGGGTCAAGGCGTGCGGGTGGGACGGCGAGCTCCAGGTCTACGACACCCAGGGAGAGGGGCATGTCTACTTCTTGCCCAAGTACGACTCAGAGAACGCCGCCAAGGAGCTCGCCGTGGTGGCGGACTTCGTCAGGCGCTGTTGAGGGCTTTTTTTTAGCATTGGGTGATTGATTCAGTAATAAAGGAGCACATGATCTGTGAATTGTTCATGTTTGATTGAATTTTTGACCTGCAATATCAATTTTAAACTTGTAAATAGCAGGTATACTTGTGATCAAAACCAACACGAAGTGAACAATATTTGCATCAGTAGAGACAAGGAAGAAATATTCAGTGTTCTCTCACCTCTGATATTTCAGTTCAGAAAGTGATAGAAAGCACAATTCAGAGATCTTTGGCATGGCACCTACCTACCAGAACGCAACACCTCAATGAGATGGACAGTGACTACACACGGCAGCGTCGATAATTGTCTATCAGTTTGGTGTGGTGAGACCAGTGATATGCGTCAATAATTGTCAGGTGCTCGGACTTAAACCATAGGCCATGAGTATCTCTAGCATTGCGTGTAAACACCCCAAAACCTTAGTCCATGAGTATATGTAGCACTGCCTGCACGTAAACACCCCAAAACCGTAAAATAACTGCCAGTTTTTAGTTTTAGCTAAAAAATCGCTAAATCAAAGCCCGTAAACGTCTTCAAACTATAAAAAGTTTTAAGAGGCTTTAGAAAACTCTTGCCTCGAATAGGTAATTCCTAAGCTAGGAAGACAAACCGAGCATATACTGCCCGCGGGGGCGGTTGGCGGAAGGGAAATTTTACCAACCGTCGCCGGAACGACACCTGCACCTATTTCGCTTAAATTTTTTCCCAATCTCAAACGAATAGCCTCCTTAGGACTGATTTTAGACAAATTTAGAACCGATTAGCAGTGAGATTGGGAGCAGAAGTAAAACGCGACCAGCTTCCCTCGGCAGCACACCATCCAGATCACAACAAACGGAAGCAGCCGCCAGGACTGCAGCCCCTCGTCCCCGCCACGTTGGAGGTAGGGGTTCTCGACGGGGATGGGTGAGAGCAGGATGTACCGCCGGAACAGCAAGTCGCGACGCGGAGCTCGGTGAAGGCCATGGCACCTGACACGCAGCTCGGTGAACGGCGACCTCGGTGAAGGCCGTGGAGCCTGACGGCGCGACGCGGTCGAGGAGGAAGTGGCCGTCGCGGTGGTCGCAGACGATCCATGCGCGCCCGGGGAGTCGAGCGCGCGGACAGCAGGCGCCGAGGGGTTCGGCGGGAGAGCTGGGTAGAAGGCGGCGCCATCATGGAAGCAGACGCCGAGCGGGGGCTGGGCATGGAGGGAGCGGAAGCGGAGGAGGAACCGCGACACGGCAGGCTGCCGGCGTGCCGTCAGGAGGAATAAGATGAACAAGGACTGAATATTAGTTTTTACGGTATCTGCTCTCCGCCGGCACAAATCGGAACACAAAACACGTATTCTCACTGCCCTGTACTCACGAATTTAGGGTTGTTGTTTTAAGGGCACCGCTAGAGATGCTCTAATTAGGCCCTAGTATCCGTTTGATGCTTCATGGAGAGTTGCTTCCTTTTTGCCTATGACACCTCCATTCCCTTTAGCAGCATCTATTAATTCAAAACTTAATTTGAAAGCCATATTTTGACCCGGACGTTTTTGGGATGTTTCTAATAACCAACGAATGTAAAGTGCTCTTCCTTGTTTAGATCCTATTTCAATCAGAACTTTGAGCATCGATTCTTTTTTTATTATTTCTTGTTTTTTCGCCTATATTAACGTAAATCCAATAGTGCGTTTGTTTCTATTTTTTGTTAAATATTTTCCATGGCTCGATAGAGAATTTGATAAGCCATTCTTTTTTTCCGTCTTTCATAATACGGTTAACCACCATGTTAACTAATCGAGCGCGCGTGGGAGGTGGCCTGCGCCGGCCAGCTTGGCCCCGACCACCCGTACATCAACCCGACGGCGTCGCCCGAGGAGTGGAGGCAGCTCGGGTGCCGCCGCGTGCTGGTCACCACGGCGGAGCAGTGCTTTTTCGTGGAGAGGGCGCGCGCCTACGCGGAGGGGGTCAAGGCGTGCGGGTGGGACGGCGAGCTCCAGGTCTACGACACCCAGGGCGAGGGGCATGTCTACTTCTTGCCCAAGTACGACTCAGAGAACGCCGCCAAGGAGCTCGCCGTGGTGGCGGACTTTGTCAGGCGCTGTTGAGGGCTTTTTTTAGCATTGGGTGATTGATTCAGTAATAAAGGAGCACATGATCTGTGAATTGTTCATGTTTGATTGAATTTTTGACCTGCAACATCAATTTTAAACTTGTAAATAGCAGGTATACTTGTGATCAAAACCAACACGAAGTGAACAATATTTGCATCGGTAGAGACAAGGAAGAAATATTCAGTGTTCTCTCACCTCTGATATTTCAGTTCAGAAAGTGATAGAAAGCACAATTCAGAGACCTTTGGCATGGCACCTACCTACCAGAACGCAACACCTCAATGAGATGGACAGTGACTACACACGGCAGCGTCGATAATTGTCTATCAGTTTGGTGAGACCAGTGATATGCGTCAATAATTGTCAGGTGCTCGGACTTAAACCATAGGCCATGAGTATCTCTAGCACTGCGTGTAAACACCCCAAAACCTTAGTCCATGAGTATCTGTAGCACTGCCTACATGAGGTGCTCGGAAATGGTTAAAGACCATTGAAAAACTAAGGGTGTGTTTGGTAGCCTACATGGACATTGAGGATCGTTCTGGCTATGCCCTAGGGGCATGTCCAAACGCAAACGGTCTCCGGGCCATGTTCTCTGGTTCGTTTGGTTGCCTGGACGATTATTTTTTGGTTCGAGGAAGATAGGAGTGACGACTGTTTGGTTTCCCACGTTATAGCCCATGGAGCAAGCCAAAAAGAATGTGTTGTTGTTTGATTCTATCCAAAACAGCAACCATGTTTACCTCTTCCCACGAGTAGTGAGGTTACCAACTCAGATCAAAGAGCACACAGTTCATAGTATGACGATAATCATGAGTACCTAATTTAGTAGCATAGTAGTTTACTTAACCGATCATCCATGTGACACATACTTATATTAGTTCACCACATCAACAAGTGGAAAAAAGATCACTCTAATCGATCTTTTCGACGGTCCTCCTAGTGGCTTTACGTGGTCTAGGCACTTCGTGACCACCACACAGCAGGTGTGGTCGAAGATGATCACGCGGTACTCCTTTTCATTCATCTTCTTGAAAGGTGAGACAGTTGCCAACTTGTAGATTGTGAGCAATTGCAAAATCTCACCGACTCTGATCGAGACAACATTGCCATCCATCTCCTTAACCTTAATTTCACAACTGTAGCCAGTGTAAGTCTTGAGAATCATCTTTTGAGGGAGCGAACCCAGGTAGTCCCTAAATCCATTAGGGGTTTACATCACTCCTAACCTAGATTCAAAGAGCACCCTTATGAAGTGGTTAGGGCCGCACTAATCGTGGAAATAGCCAACATTGGTCAACCTTCCTCTCTTTCTTTTATTGGATGCATCACCCTCAACTTAAACCTCTACAGGTACACCAAGCTGCATAGCCTATATAAAAACAATGGTTATCAATACAGTATAAAGAGCATCATGACAACGAGCCAACACATCCGATATAGCTAGTGCTACCGGAACCAGAGGAAATGAAGAACCAATTGGTTGTACACACCTTTTGGTCTAATAAGAACAGCTCTATCATGCTTCATTTTCATCATATGCTTACATAACATGCCTCATGCAACAAGAAGACACAATGCAAAGACATGTTCCATAGTACCAGGAGGAAGCACAACAACAACAACCAAAAAATTTCCTCATACAAATAGCACACCCATTGGCAGTGAAGACAAAATTGTGGCCTCATATAGTAACCAAGGATCATTTCAGGGATGGTGAGAGCAAACTAAAGTGCATGCAAAACATGGTTGTTGCACATGTTACTACGTTTGACTGCACCATCCCCAGATTCATCAACTGTAATCATCGGCCATAAACATAAAAGCGACAAGCAAAATTTTCTACAAGGCTCATAAGATAATATGACACACAATACTCATGAGATAATCCAAAATTTAACAAATGTATGGCACAACCAAAGTAGTTGTATACGACACATGATAAAATTGCAGATTATCTAATGGTCATCCATAGTGCAAAATTTTATTCAATTGTCTACCACAACTTATAATCTAACTTTCCACATTACTGGAATAAAAAAACATAGAACAATGAATGTTGAATTAATTTGGGGCCTCATATGTTTTTCTAAGATGGAGTTAGTGAATTAAGGACTAAACACAACCTATGTTTTTATACATTGCACTAGGTTCACTAACCCATCACTTCAAAAAATAGACACCATGCAAATATGTCTCCCTTGCACTCTTTTGGGGACATTTAAATCATTGTCCATAGGAAGAAATAAAAAATGCAAGCATCATAGAATAATTTAATGCATGCAACATACTTCAATCATATGTTGAACCAAAAAGGCATCTCTAAGAGTTATTGCATGTGGCATACTTCAATATCCAATAAACCCCAATCAAATGAAATGCACAACCGTGAATAGTAAATCATGGTCTCATAGATATAAATCAGAAACCCTAACTCTAATCGATTAATAATAATTACTAAAATAGAAATAGTAGACAAGAAGAAGACATGAATCCATCATGCAATGGCCCAAATCTGAAAGCAATCGTATTAATCGATTGTTCGAACCCTAACACAATGGTTACATAATAAGATCTACGGTACATATCATCTGTAACCCATCCACACGTTACATACATGCATATCTATGAAGGGAAAACTTTAGCAAGTGTCAAAGAAGGGCTTACCGCCATTGTCGAGCCGCCAAAGACGATATCGAGCTAGTGCTGCACGGGGACATCGACGATGCCATCACAGTCGAGGTCACTATTCTAATCTTGTTGCACCGTCGCAAAGAATGGACTGTAGGCAGTGGAACTACCGATGTGATGTGACAGGAGAGTGAGAAGAGGAAGAGTGGTAGGATCTGGTGGGC
Organism: Avena sativa; assembly: GCA_916181665.1. NCBI lineage: Eukaryota > Viridiplantae > Streptophyta > Magnoliopsida > Poales > Poaceae > Avena > Avena sativa. The sequence goes on along the minus strand of OV702283.1, from coordinate 435,797,416 downwards.
GGTGAGAGGATTTATGGAGCATGTTCACGAAGGGATGCGGCGTCTATTCCTCTTCCCCACGCGTACAGCCAAGGCGTCTCCTCGCGCTCTATCAGGCTCATCCCAAAAAAATTGCTGATTCGACAATTCTATTGGAGATATGCCCAAGAGGCAATAATAAAGAGGTTATTATCATATCTTCATGCTTATGATAAATGTTTACATACCATGCTATAATTGTATTGACCAGAAACATTAATACTTGTGTGATTTGTAAACATAAAAGAGTCCCTAGTAAAGCCTCTTGTTAAACTAGCTTGTTGGTTAATATATGCTCATGGTTTCCTGATCATGAACATTGAGATGTTATTAACAACAAGATTATATCATTAGGAGAATGGTGTGATGGACATACTCCTATAGATAAGCGTAGCATAAAGATCAAGTCATTTCAATAGTTCGTTTGATATAAGCTTTCTGATACATAGTAACCTAATTCCTTCGACCATGAGATCATGCTAATCACCATCACCGGATGGATGCTTTGATGACATCAAACACCACACCGTAACTAGGTGGCTATAAAGGTGGCATTGAGTGTTCGGAAAGTATGCGTTGAGGCACATGGATCAAGAGTGGGATTTGTCCATCCATATGACGGATAGATATACTCTGGGCCCTCTCGGTGGAATGTCATCCAATTAGCTTGCAAGCATGTGACTGGCTCACAAGGGATCACATATCACGGGAACAAGAAAAGAGTACTTATCGGTAACAAGGTTGAACTAGGTATGCAGAGATACCGACGATCAGACCTCGTGAAATTGGTATCGTATATAAGTGGTTCATTCAATCACAAAGTAATCGTAGAGATATGTGGGAGCCATATGAATTTCCAGATTCCTCTATTGGTTATTGATCGGAAAAGAGTCTCGGTCATGTCTGCATAATTCACGAACCGTAGGGAGACACACTTAAGGATTCGATGTTGTTTAGTAGATATGGAATGTAAGTAGGGAGACCGAATGTTGTTTGGAGTCTCGAATGGGATCTAGGATGTCACGAGGAGATCCGGAATGGTCTGGAGAATAAGATTCATATAAGGAAGGTCTAATTCCGGAGTACCGAACGTGTGAGCGACTGCTGGAACAAGGGAGAGGAAGGTCTTGATCGAGTACCGAACGTGTGACCGACTGCGGAAGTGCTGCCAGAACACAGTGCCGAAAGGATCGTCTACACGATCTTGAGATTGGCAAGTGTACGACTACATCACCCACAAGAATCTGCTCTTGTTAACCGCTTTGAAATCTTCGATGGTGAGTACTCTAATCGACTCGTTACAATCTAGTACATAGATCTTGGCTTGTTAGTATGCATGCGGTAGAATTTTTTTGTTTTACATGCTACGAACCCCCTACAGTGGTATCAGAGCCGTGTCTATATATAGATCTGTTGCACGAGTAGACCATAATGGTCATTATTGGCATTGGTGCTTTTGTTGTTGATTGCTTCTTGTGTACTTTGCATCTTGCGGTGTGGCATCCCGCAAAAACCACTACTAGAAAATCGCGTTGTTTTTGTGCATTGCATCACCATGACATCATCATGCATCTTTGGCTCTCAGAATATTGTAGCTAAAAACTATTTTGTCTGATACAATACCTCTTCTCTTATTTCAAAACAAGTCTTATAATTATCTGTTAAATTAATTGCCTAAAAATTATTTTGCTAAAAAGAGTTAAAACAAGACAACACCATAAATATTCTACAAACTAATAAAACCCAAACCCCAATCTATTCCTACCCAAACCTAGTCTACCCACCAACCCTAGCTTGCCACCTCACCGTCCCTCCACCTCAGCACTCCTCTCAGCCACCTCACCAATCCTCTCTCTCACCCCCACTCCCCACTCTCTCTGCCAGCCCGGCCCCACCCGCAGTACACACACGCACCAGCCCACACAACACCACACGCCGCCCACCCCCTGACCGCCTCTCCCCCTAGCCCCACCTCCCGCCACTTCCCACCTACCCTCCTCTCTCCCAGCGTCTCCCTCCTTCCTCCTCTCCCTCACGCTCCCGCACCAAAGCCACCGCCCCTCCCCTGGTCCTCTCCCACCTCCGTCCGCGGCCCCTTCACCTCCGGCCCCGAGCGCCGCCGCTCCCGAGCAGCCCCGGCCACGCCGCCCTCCTCCCCTCCGCAGGGCGCCGCCGCCAGGAGCCCCCTCCTCGCCCGGCCTCTGCCTCCTCTGGCCGCTGTCGCGCCGGCGACCTCTCCTCCCGCCGCCGCCTCCTCCGCAGCACGGCGCGGCCCCGCCTTCTGCCTGCCTCGTCTCGCCTCCCCCGCTCATACAGCGTCCGCCGCCGGCGCGCCCCCCCCTCGGTCGCCCCGCAACGACCTCGCCGCCGGCAGCCCTCCTCTGCCCGTGCCTTTTCGAGCACCCCTACCCGACGCGGAGCTCCCCCGGCCGCCCTTCTCTCCACCTCGACCCCGCTGGCCAGCTCCATCCTCGCGGGCGCGCTGCCGCGTGCTTCCCGTCGTCGTCTGTCTCGCCTCCCTCGCCGCCGATGCTCCCCGTGTCGCCCTGCACACGTCCCCGGCCGCGTGCGCCCCCTCCTCGTCGCGGCCCTCTGCTCGGCCTCGCCGGGACCTCCTCTGGCCGCCTCCATGCCGCTCAGGGACGCGTCCGTCGCTTCGTCCCCGTTGCCCGCGACCTCCCTGTTCTCCGCATGCCCAGTTTCCATGTCGCTGTGCTTCTGGTTGTTGTCCAAGACTGCACTATGTTATCCTGTTCCCGATGCCGTATGGAGGCCACATGAACACGGACCCCGCAGCCCGAACCACAAGATCTCCCAGTGCCGAGACCCGAGTCCGACACCGACAATCGAAACCGCGGAACCGACAAGTTCGCCTACCCGGACACCGTGCGACAAGATCTTCTCGGACCCGAAGATTTCACGGCACGCCAAGATCTTCTACTCGACCCACAAGACCGATCCGATGCCGACCCAAGTTCTTCTCTCGGACCCGTCAAGATCTCCGTCACCGAACCCTCGAGGCCTTCCACACGGAACACCGAGAACTCCTCCCTGAACGCCAAGGTCGTCGACACGGATACGCCATGTCCTTCCTCTCGGATCCGAGGACACCGAGACCCGGTGCGACAAGTACTCCTTCCCGGACGCCGAGCTCGCCGAGAACCCGGATGCGACAAGATCTACTCCGTTGTTCGAGAATGTTTCTGCCGAGACTGATCCCGTCGAACCCCGAACCCTGAGACCAACCCCGAACCCCTCGAACCCAAGATCGCCAAACCCTAATGTGATTCCCTATCCGAGACCCCTCACATTTTTATAATATATAATATAACTTGTTGCATTAAATCATTCATCTCGCATGCATATGTGTGTGGTTTGGGGGCCTTATGCCGATTCACCTAAATTAAACATGGAGGCCATATGTGGGCGAATCTAGTCTTATATTGGCCTCATTTAAATTTGTGTAGCGAACCGGTAACTTATCTTGCCCTGTTATTACAACATTTAATTTGCGGGGTAGATAAACAACTTGAACCATCTAATTAATTGTCGAGACCCCCGGTTCCGCTTAATATGGCCTAATTGCGCCGCATATTTACCACGCCATACATCATACATGCATCATGCCCGATCTTTTGCCGTAGTATTAAATATCGCATCCGGTGTTTGTTCTAGCGTTTTGCTTCTTCGCGGATAAGGCCGTTGAGTTGATGCGAGTGTCGACCCGATCTTCGGACGAACCTTCGGCAATGTTTCCATGCGAGCACCTCCCCCTTTCTACCTATCTTACTTTTATAGTCTTTATTCCCCCCTGTTGATCTATTGCTATCTGTGTTGCGATGCTTTAGTTTTTCGTACCCGTGATATTCCTTGCAGCCTTATATTGCCTTGGACACATCCTATTACCTGTTGTTTGGTAGATAGTTGGACCTGCGTGTCGTAGTCGCTGGCTCAGGTGCTGTTGCGTGGCGACAAGTACCACAGTTGTTGGAGTATTGCCGCATGTTCAATGTTGGAGACGATCATGGCTTCAATTATCGTTCACTTTAATTATTGTTTAATAACTAAAATTGAAGTAGGTAAGCAGAGGCACAGGTGGGCAATAGATGTTATTTGGTTGTTAACCGTCCACTTGTGTCCCGTAGGACCCCGAGTTCTTGACACCTGTTCCGAGATCGAGCGCGTTAACCACATGTGGGATGTATGGGCACCCCATCGATTTAGTACCTGATTTCAAAGTACTGTACTGGGGGCCACAAGTAGTTTGGGGCTTTATTACTATTCTGTACTTATGCCATGCTTTACTGCTTTATTTACGATTGTGCGAGGAGCACACTGTACTGTTTAGGAAAGCGGAGTGTTTTCGCGGTATCGACAATCCCAGTTTTGGGTTCCCAGTCGTTTACAGCCACTGGCGCAAACCCTGAGTCCGTCTCGGAGACCGGCCGACTTCGTTGCGGGTAGACTTAGTGGGGTGGCCCCCCGTGCTTGCTTTGGGTCTGGGAAACGTCATGACTTAGGCCCCGCCGACATACCGATGGGTGTATGTTAACTGATCTGGCAAAAAGGGTCGAAGTGCGTGTGGATACTTTGGTGCACCCCTACAGGGTTAAATCTTTTCGAGAAGCCGTGTCCGCGGTTATGGACGACTTGGAGCACAGTGCTGGATCATAGACAACTAAAACTAAAGTTTACTGTTATAACTTGACTTGTATCCGATATGACTAGTAAACAGCTTCACTGCAACGGAATGGCTAAATAAAAGTACCAACAACTGCTGGGTTTTTGGATATCTCATGCTAATTGTATCTGACTAGTAAGTGTTGCAACTACAACGGAATGGTTAACTAAAAGTGCCCACTGCTTATTTTATCAGGATAACCATCTATACCTGACTAGTAATTGCTGCAACGATAACTGAATAAATAAAACTGCCAACTGTGTGAGTTCCTCGGTTAACTTCCTCGGTTGGTATCGAGGGGGAATACCAGGATGGGTTTGTTTGGTGCTAGTATCAGGTTGGTCCCGAATAGGTCTTTCCCACCCCTCTCTGATAGCCGTCAGTTGTATCGAGTCTCTATAGGTTGTTTAGTGCATGCTGCGCTGCCGCTCAGTCCACCATACCTATGTAGGCGAGGACCGCCGAATTCTAGCCTCGCCGTGTACTGGCCTCAGTACTGACCGCTCTCTCTTTTTCCTTTGCCCTTTGTCGGCACCCCTTTTGTTTAAGCAGGTTTTGAGATCGACGTCGTTAGCAGGGTTACCCTTCCGGCTTGGCCTGGGCAGGGTTATGGACGCCATTGGTTATTCTTCAGGACTCTTAGCCCCATTTGCATCTTGTCCGTAGTCGGACGCTCTATCATTTTCAAGGTGATTTGGATCTTTGTATATTATATCTGTATTCTTGACTCATTGAGTCGCTGTTATATATATATCTGTTCTGTGGGTCCCATCAAGGACTGTTGTGTAATGCTATTACTTCGTTTTCCACCCGCACGAAAGTGCCTGGTGGGCACCTTTGAATCGTTTCTATGCGGGTTTGGCGGGAATCGCTGAAACTTGCATAGGGTCGATTCTGAGGGTGTTACATGCGGGATGGTGGGATGAAGCGGCTTGGGCTAACCTTACATGACATCGTTCATGAGACTTGCTCCACACTTGACATGCAACTCGTATTGCATAAGTGGCTTTGCGGGTGTCTGTTTCTCCCAACATAGTTAAGATTCATTTTACAATGGGTAATTGACAATACTAGTATCAACGTTGTGGTTCTTGTTCATAAGTTAGACCGGCATTTATTGAAAGCCCCAAACCACGTAAAACATGCAAAGAAAATTAGAGGTGTCTAACTTTGTTTTGCAGGGGTGTGATGTGATGTGATATGGCCATGCTTATGATTATATATGATGTATGCAATGTTCCTTATTGTAAGTCGGCAACCGACAGGAGCCATATGGTTGTCTTTTAATTTCGTCTAGACCTGCGTGTCTATTATTCAAAGTAGTTGTAATAGTTTATGCTGGTGGACGACAACCATGGAGCGGCGCCATTGACCTTTACGCAATGCCGGTGATGATGGAGATCATGTTCATGCTTAAAGATGGAGATCGAAAGCACAAGAAGAAAGGACATATCATATCACATATTATGAATTACATGTGATGTTAATCCTTTTATGCATATAGTATTGCTTAGTTCGCGACGATAGCATTATAAGATGATCCCTCTCACAAAATATCAAGTTATAAAGTGTTCATCCTTAGTAGGAATTGTTGCCAAAGCTCGTTGTTTCGAAGCACCACATGATGATCGGGTGTGTTAGATTCTGCGAGTGTATACAATGGAAGCAAGATAGATTTACTCATGCAGAAGCTAAGGTTTGATCTTGACGAGCCTAGCATGTACAGACATGGTCTCGGAACACGGAATACCGAAAGGTAAAGCATGAGTCATATAGATGATATGATGAACATGATGATTGTTCGCCTTTAAAACTACATCATGTCACGTGATGATCGGACTTGGTATAGTGGATTTGGTTCATGTAATCACTAAAACAATGTGAGGTATATTGTTTTGAGTGGGAGTTCAACAACAATATGATAAAATTTGAACACTATTTATCATAATTTAAATCAAAGTGAATTTTCATAGTTTTTGTAGTCATTGGCATCCGTTTACCACCCCGCGCTTAGTTTTAATTGAGATAGTAGAACTATAGAATTCTGGTTAGTTACTTTACGAACTGGTATCGTATTGTTTTGAAGTGTTGATCTAAAGTTTAAAAGTCCTATTGCATACTTTCAGTAAGTTCCAGTTACTCCGTGAAGTATAATAATTGGTATTAAATCAAGAGTAACAATTCCAGTGTTAGTATATAAGTATCATGTTTATCTCCATGATTCTTGATATTCAAAAGACTGTTTTAATATCAAGGTTATCTAGGAACATCATATCTGGAAGATATTGCGATATCTGAAATGATGTTTTGATTATAACATGATAGAGTATAATATGGCAAAGTTTATGTTCTCATATTTAATGGGAATTTTTTAAAAGGTTGGAGACGCTAGTCATCCTAATCCTCCAAAAGGATTTGGAGAGCAACATTATACTCGCAATTCACCGTTATAAGCTAAAGTAGCTTAATCATGAATAGTTCCATGATAAGGATGAATATTTGATGTAGATAAAATGTTTACTACACTAAAAGATTACTAAAGGATGGAATTTGAAAGAACACCAATTATTTGATGATGGTGATTTACTTCAAAGTGCAAGTCCAAAGACATTGGTATTAACTATACATGCTTTGGACTATGTGTCATGTGTATGGCTCCACTATTGATGTTGATAGATTCTTTCAAACAGAAAAGGAAATACTGAAAGAGAATCTCAGAAATATATGGCAGAAAAGAAAAGACTAGAATTGTTCAGCTTAGGTATATAGAGGATATACATGTTATGATTGTATTCTTTGCTTGTTAAACAATGAAGTTCTTGAGTATTGGATACTGAATTTGTTGGTGTGAATCGTCATACGAAACAACACAATTTATGAACTACAATGGCCTAAGTAACTAGCAAAAGAATATGTGATGATGTTCATCAAGAACAAATAAAGGGTTGTTGTGTTGCTCGTTAACATCAAAGCTTGCCTTCAAGATTTGTTTTATCATGTATTATGAGAACAAAAGGGTTGTTCAAATAATTGCCGTAATCCATGAAAGATGGATGATTTACAAATCTCGTTGGATAAATCACATCCATAAAACTATTGCTAAAAATGTCAAAAGACAATTGATAAGAAAGATCACTTAGGAAGTGACATCGCCGTTTAAATTATATTGGAAAGAAAACATGAAGAAACTCCATATGGATGGAATTTTGGAGTCTTTTGATTTTTGATCAAATGACGCTTGTGAAACTTTCCTAGAGATAATTAAAACTCCATTCGTAGGCCAAAAGGAACGGATGACTAGCTTATTGGAACTTGTACATATTGTTGTATGAAGTCCATTATGTGTAGTCAAGAGCGATGGATTTCAACTTCATATGCTTTCTATGAAAATTTGAGTGAATATATGAATATTTACTTAATAAGGATGAAGTGTGAAACATTTGAAAAGTTCAAAGTATTTCAAGATGAAGTGCAAAATCAATGTAACAAGAAAATAAAGAATTTATGATAGGATCATAAAGGAAGATATTTGAGTTACAAGTTTAGCATAACACCTAAGATTTGAGAAATCGTTCCATGAATTTGTGTTTCCCGAAACACCATATGAGTATGGAATAATTGAGATATGAAATGAAACCCTGTTTGACATGGTAAGATCAAAGGTGTAATCCATAAAACTGCCATTATATTTTAAAGATTAAAAGCTTTAGAGACTACCGTTTTTCCACTAAAAAGAGCTCCATCATGATCCGTTGAAATAATACCATATAAAGTTATGGTTTGGAATAAAACCCAAGTTATCTTTTCTTAATTCATTGGTATGCTATGCATAAGTAATATGTTTACAACCAAAGTCGGATGAACCTGTCTTTGTATGTTATTTCGAATAAATGTTAAGTATTCCTCCATAACACCGGAGACAAAAGTGTTTGTCGCTTAGAACGTCAAGTTTCTTGAGAAGATTTTTTTCGTAAAAAGTTAAGGGGGAGGACAATAGAACTTTGATAAGGTTAAAAAAACCTTAGCTATATGTGCTGAGTTGTGCAGCACCGGAAAGTGTTTCGGAGGCAGCAATAATGCTCATGGTTCACGTGTCTCAAAGGTTGTGGTCACGGAGGTCAAAGTTCCTATTAGATCAAGTAGGTCGGGTAAACAATCAAATACCAAGATTTGAGGGTTGAATCATTATTTGATAATAATCAACGGACTACATGCAAAGAAGCGATGATGGGCCCTGACTCCATCAGATGGCTTTAAGCCATAGAATCTGTGATAGTTCCATACACGAGAAATCAAGCTTTGAACTTGAAAGACCCTCGAGAAAGGTGTAAGACTTTACAGTCGTATCTGGATCTATAAAGAAATAGATATGGATGTTTCACATCTATGAAATAATCGACATGCCGGGAAAGAGTTCACGACAATGTTCAAGCAGTTGACTATGATAAGATTTGATCTTCCGTAGCGATATTTAGTCTAGACGGATTAAATGTAGCAACCACTACATATAATTTTGTTATGTGGTAGTTGAATAAACAAAACAAGTTCTTCTAATAGAATTGTTACCTAGGACGTGTGCATAACACGATCCATAGGGTTTTGTTAATTAAAAGGATGCTAAAAGAGTATGCAAACTATAATGGTTGAAGTGAGCATCGAAGTTGGAATCTTCACCATGATGAAACTGTTAAAAGAGTTTAAATTCATCACAGACGATGAAGATGCTTGCATTTGCAAGAAATTAAGTGGGAGCGCTAAGACATATTTCTAATACATTATGTGGAAGACATATTGTTGATTGGAAATGATGTATCTTTTATTAACACATGTTAAGAATTTCATCTCGATGAAAGACTTAGGCAAAACCCAAATATTTGGCATCAATATCTATATAGATAGATTGAGACGCTAATATGGTTGTGCCAAATGTACATAGATGAGATATTGAATGAGTTTAATATGGAAATAAAAAGAAAGGTTCTTTCCACATAGAAAGGATTAAATCGAAATTCAAGTGTATCGACACTGGGTAAGTGAAACAAAGATTCAAGTATAGATTGATACTTGATGTATGAAATCACAAATAGTATTTTTATCAATCATACTGTAATATGTACAAATCCAGATATATCCTATACTCTAAATATTATGAGCATATACCAGAATGATTCGTAAGATGATTATTGGACGATAGTAAGGATATTCTTATGATCTTTTGGAAGAACTAAGAATATATTATTTTGTAGAAGTGACAAATAGATGATTAATTCATTGTAAAAGTACTACATTGATACTAGTTTTGTCACAAAGTACAAATTAAAGATTATCTCAAAATAAACTAAGGGTGGCACAATATAATGGAAAGTAAGTTCCATAATGGATTGGGACGAGTTCCAAAGTTAAGACATTGTGGCGGATACTACAACAAAAGGCTAAGTATATGACTGCTATTATAGCAGCAAAAGAGGGCATTTATGTCTAATAGTTTGTTATCAAACTAGGTGTAGTTCACAGCGGGATAGTGCTATGAAGATATATTGTACGACAATATTATCAACATATTTTAACCCCAAAAAACTAAAGATCTCACCAAAGGACCAAATTTATACAAAGCCATCTCATTAGAGAATGAGTGATGCGTAGAGACGCAAAGACCTGCAATTACACATGGACCTGAAAGTGTCAGATCCGAAGATCAGTTGACCACTAGAAATCCTGTACATGCAACACCGGAAAGCCATAAGTGTTGAATACACAAAGATTTGAAACTAGATTATTGTCTCTAGTGCAAGTGGGGGACAGTTGGAGATATGCCCAAGAGGCAATAATAAAAAAGGTTATTATCATATCTTCATGCTTATGATAAATGTTTACATACCATGGTATAATTGTATTGACCGGAAACATTAATACTTGTGTGATTTGTAAACATAAAAGAGTCCCTAGTAAAGACTCTTGTTAAACTAGCTTGTTGGTTAATATATGATCATGGTTTCCTGATCATGAACATTGAGATGTTATTAACAACAAGATCATATCATTAGGAGAATGGTGTGATGGACATACTCCTATAGATAAGCGTAGCATAAAGATGAAGTCATTTCTGTTCGTTTGCCATAAGCTTTCTGATACATAGTAATGAAGGGGTTCGTAGCATGGAAAACAAAAATTTTCTATCGCATACAAACAAACAAGCCAAGATCTATCTACTAGATTGTAGCAACGAGTCGATGGAATAACTTACCCTCGAAGATTCCAAAGCGGTTAACGAGAGCAGATTCTCGTGGGTGATGTAGTCGTACTCTTTCCGATCTCAAGATCGCGTAGACGATCCTTCCGGCGCCACGTTCCGGCAGCGCTCCCGCAGTCGGTCACACATTCGGTACTCGACTAAGACCTTCCTATCCCTTGTTCCAGCAGGCAGCGGAGGTTGTAGCACTCTCCTCGCGATTTCGGCAGCACACCGGCGTGGTACCGGAAGTAGAGGGGAGATCCCGCAGGGCTTCGCCTTAAGCCAGAGCAAGTATGGTGGATTATGAGAGAGGGCTATTAGTGGTCTAGAGATTAGACACACCAATTAGAAGGCTCTAAACCGCAAGCTAAAGCAATTAGAAGCTCTAAACCAAAACGGCTCTAAACCGGAGATTAGAGGTAGAAACTTTTGTGTCTCAAGGAGGAGCCCTGCCCCTCCTTTTATAGGTGGAGGGGCTGGCGCGCCAGGGAAGGGGAGGAGAGTCCCTCCCCAACTCGGCCAAGGCTGGGCGCCGGCTTGGAGGAGAGGAACTCCTCCTCCAAGTTGGTTTCAACCTCCTCTTTCTTGTTTCCCACAGTTTCCTGTTTCCCACAGTTTCCTGTTTTTCACAGTTTCCTGTTTTAGCCGTTTGACTTTCAAACTGGCAATTTGACTTTCATGTTTTTGGAACAGCAAGAACACTTAGTACATGATGCAATCATTCAATGACACACTCATGTACCCTCCCCCCCCCCCCCCCGGAGTGCCGGACAATCCGGACCCTTCTAGAACATTCCCGATGAAAACACCGGAATCATTCCCGGACTCCGAAACGGGACTTTCCTTATATGAATCTTATTCTCCGGACCATTCCGGATCACCTCGTGATATCCCGGATCCCATCCGAGACTCCGAACAACATTCGGTCTCTTTCTCATAATACCATAACTACTCAAACAACGTCGAATCCTTAAGTGTGTCTCCCTACGGTTCGTGAATTATGCGGACATGATCGAGACACTTCTCCGAACAATAACCAATAGAGGAATCTGGAAATTCATATGGCTTCCACATATTTCTACGATTACTTTACGATCGAATGAACCACTTACATACGATACCAATTTCCCTTTGTCTCACGATAGTTTACTTATCCGAGGTTATGATCGTCGGTATCTCTGCATACCTAGTTCAACCTCGTTACCGATAAGTACTCTTTTCTCGTTCCCGTGATATGTGATCCCTTGTGAGCCAGTCACATGCTTGCAAGCCAATTGGATGACATTCCACCGAGAGGGCCCAGAGTATATCTATCCGTCATATGGATGGACAAATCCCACTCTTGATCCATGTGTTTCAACCAATACTTTCCGAACACTCAATGCCACCTTTATAGCCACCCAGTTACGGTGTGGTGTTTGATGTCATCAAAGCATCCATCTGGTAAAGGTGATATGCATGATCTCATGGTCGAAGGAATTAGGTTACTATGTATCAGAAAGCATATAGCAATTGAACTAATGAAATGACTTGATCTTTATGCTACGCTTATCTATAGGAGTATGTCCATCACATCATTCTCCTAATGATATGATCCTGTTGTTAATAACATCTCTATGTTCATGATCAGGAAACCATGATCATATATCAACCAACAAGCTAGTTTAACAAGAGGCTTTACTAGGGACTCTTATTTTAGTTTACAAATCACACAAGTATTAATGTTTCCGGTTAATACAATTTTAGCATGGTATGTAAACATTTATCATAAGTGTGAAGATATGATAATAACCACTTTATTATTGCCTCTTGGGCATATCTCCAACAGTCTCCCACTTGCACTAGAGTCAATAATCTAGTTTAAAACCTTTGTGTATTCAACACCTATGGCTTTCCGGTGTTGTATGTACACGATTGCTAGTGGTCAACCGATCTCCGGATCTGACACTTCCAGGTCCGTGTGTAATTGCATGTCTTTGCGTCTCTACGCATCACTCATTCTCTAATGAGATGGCTTTGTATAAATTTGGTCTTTCGGTGTGACCTTTAGCTCTTTGGGGTTAAAACATGTTGATAATATTGTCGCACAATATATCTTCATAGTATTATCCCACTGTGAACTACACCTAGTTTGATAACAAACTACTTGACACAAATGCCCTCTTTTGCTGCTAAAATAGCAGTCATATACTTAGCCTTTTGTTGTAGTATCTGTCACAATGTCTTAACTTTGGAACTCATCCAAATCCATTATGGAACTCACTTTCCATTATATTGTGCCACCCTTAGTTTAGATTGAGATGAACTTAATTTGTAATTTGTGACAAAGCTAGTATCAATGTAGTACTTTTACAATGAACTAACCATCTATTTGTCACTTCTACAAATATTATACTCTTAGTTCTTCCAAAAGATCATAAGAATATCCTTACTATTGTCCAATGATCATCTTACGAATCATTCTGGTATATGCTCACAACATTTAGAGCATAGGACATATCTGGATTTGTACATATCACAGTATGATTGATATAAATACTCTTTGTGATTTCATACATCAAGTATCAATCTATACTTGATTATTTGTTTCACTTTACCAAATGTCAATACACTTGAATATATCATCAACATTGAACTCATTCAATCCTTTCTGTGCGACAAGAACCTCTCTTGTAGTTTCTATATTGAACTCATTCAATATCTTGTCTATGTACTTCTGGCACAACCATATTAGCGTCTATAGATGCCAAATATTTGGGTTTTGCCTAAGTCTTTCATCGGGATGAAATTCTTAATATGTGTTAATAAAAGATACATTATTTCCAATCAACAATATGTCTTCCACATAATGTATTAGAAACATGTCTAAGCGCTCCCACTTAATTTCTTGCAAATGCAAGCATCTTCATTGTCTCTGATGAAATTAAACCCTTTTAACAGTTTCATCATAGTGAAGATTCCAACTCCGCTATGCTTACTTTAACCATTGAAGTTTGCATATGCTTTTAGCATCCTTTGAATTAACAAAACCCTATGGACCGTGTTTATGCACATGTCCTAGGTAACGATTCTATTAGAAGAACTTGTTTTGTTTATTCAACTACCATATAACAAATTATATGTAGTGGTTGCTACATTTAATCCGTCTAGACTAAATATCACTATGGAAGATCAAATCTTGTCATAGTCAACCTTTGAACATTTTGTGAACTCTTTCCCAGCATGTCGACTATTTCATAGATGTAAAACATCCATGTCTATTTCTTTATAGATCCAGACACAACTGTAAGGTCTTACACCTTTCTCGAGGGTCCTTCAAGTTCAAAACTTGATTTCTCGTGTATGGAACTATCACGGATTTTATGGCTTCAAGCCATTTTACGGAGTCAGGGCTCATCATCGCTTCCTTGCATGTAGTCGGATCATTATTGTTAAATAATGATTTAACTCTCAAATCTTGGTATTTGATTGTTCATCCGACCTACTTGTTTCAATAGGAACTTAGATCTTCGCGACCACAACCTTTGAGGCACGTGAGCCATGAGCATTGTTGCTGCCTCCGGAACACTTTTCGGCACTGCGCAACTCTGCACATATAGCTAAGGTTCTTTTAACCTTATCAAAGTTCTATTGTCCTCCCACTTATCTTTTCACGAAAAATTCCTTCTCAAAGAAACTTGACATTTTAAGCGACAAACACTTTTGTCTCCGGTGTTTATGGAGGAATACTTAACAGTTATTCGAAATAACATACAAAGACAGGTTCATCCGACTTTGGTTGCAAACATCCTTTTATGCATAGCATGCCAATGTTTAAGAAAGGACAACTTGGGTTTTATCCCAAACCATAACCTTATATGGGGTCATTTCAACGGATTATGATGAAGCTCTTTTCAGTGGAAAAACGGTAATCACTAAAGCTTTTAATCTTTAAAATATAATGACAGTTTTATGAATTACACCTTCGATCTTACCATGTCAAACAAGGTTTAATTACATATCTCGAACGCTCCATACTCTTATGGTGTTTCGGGAAAATGCAAATCCACGGAACGATTCCTTAAATCTTAGGTATTATGCTAAACTTGTAACTCAAATATCTTCCTTTATGATCTTATCATAAACTATTTATATTCTTGTTACAATGATTTTGCACTTCATCTTGAAAGTCTTCGAACTTTTCAAATGTTTCATACTTCATCCTTATTAAGTAAATATTCATATATTCACTCAAATTTTGGAGAAAGCATATGAAGTTGAAATCCATCGCTCTTGACTACACATAATGGATTTCATACAACAATATGTACAAGTTCCAATAAGCTAGTCATTCGTTCCCTTTTGGCCTATGAACGAAGTTTTAATTATCTCTAGGAAAGTTTCACAAGCGTCATTTGATCAAAATCAAACAGACTCCAAAATTCCATCCATATGGAGTTTCTTCATGTTTTCTTTCCAATATAATTTAAACTGCGATGTCACTTCCTAAGTGATCTTTCAATCAATTTGTCTTTCGACATTTTTAGCACTAGTTTTATGGATGTGATTTCTCCAACGAGATTTGTGAATCATCCATCTTTTATGGATTACGGCAATTATTTTGAACAACCCTTTTGTTCTCATAATACCTGATAAAACAAATCTTGAAGGCAAGCTTTGATTTTTTAACGAGCAACACAATAACCCTTTATTTGTTCTCGATGAACATCATCACATATTCTTTTGCTAGTTACTTAGGCCATTGTAGTTCATGAATTTTGTTGTTTCGTATGACAATTCACACCAACAAATTCAGTATCAAATACTTAAGAACCACATTGTTTTAATAAGCAAAGAGTATAGCCATAACATGTATATCATCTATATACTTAAACTGAACAATTCTAGTCTTTTTCTTTTCTGCCATATATTTATGAGATTCTCTTTCAGTATCTCCTTTTCTGTTTGAAAGAATCTATCAACATCAATAGTGGAGTCATACATATGACATATAGTCCAAAGCGTGTATAGTTAAATACCAATGTCTTTGGACTTGCACTTTGAAGTAGATCACCATCATCAAATGTTTGGTGTTCTTTCAAATTCCTTTCTTTAGTAATTTCTTGGTGTAGTAAACATTTTACCTACATCAAATATTCATCCTTATCATGGAATTATCCATGATCAAGCTACTTTTAGCTTATAACGGTGAATCGCGAGTATAATGTTGCTCTCCAAAAACCTTTTGGAGGATTAGGACAACTAGTGTCTCCAACCTTTTGCAAATTCTCATCAATTATGAGAACATGACTTTTGCCATATTATACTCTATCATGTTGCAACCAAAACTTCGTTTCAGATATCACAATATCTTCCACACATCATGGTTTCTGAAACAACTCTTTCAGATCCTAGATAACCTTGATATTAAGACAATCCTTTGAATATCAAGAATCATGGAGACAAACACGATACTCATATACTAACACTTGGAATTGTCACTCTTGATTTAATACCAATTATTAAACTTTATGGAGTAACCGGAACTTACTGAAAGTTTGCAATAGGACTTTTAAACTCTAGATTAACACTTCAAAACAATACGATACCAGTTCGTAAAGTAACTAACCAGAATTCTATAGTTCTATCATCTCAATTATAACTAAGCGCAAGGTGGTAAACGGATGCCAATGACTACAACAACTATGCAAATTCACTTTGATTTAGTTTATGATAAATTGAGTTCTAATTAATAATTAAATTAATCTAGGTGAACTCCCACTCAAAACAACATCCCTCACATTGTTTTAGTGATCACACGAACCAAATCCACCACATCAAAACCGATCATCATGAGAGTTGATGTAGCTTCAATGGCGAACAATCGACATGTTCATCATATCTACTATATGACTCATGCTCTACCTTTCGGTAATCCGTGTTCCTGAGGCCATGTCTGTACATGCTAGGCTCGTCAAGATCAAACCTTAGTTTCTGCATGAGCAAATCTGGCTTGCTCACGTTGTATACACTTGCAGAATCTAGCACACCCGATCATCACGTGGTGCTTCGAAACAACAAGCTTTAGCAACGGTGCTAACTAAGGGTGAACACTTTGTGACTTGAAATTCATGTGCATGAGGGATCATCTTATAATGCTACCGTCGTCTACTAAGCAATACAAGATGCATAAAGGATTAACATCACATACAATTCATAATATGTGATATGATATGGCCTTTCTTCTTTGTGCTTCCGATCTCCATCTTCTAGCACGAACATGATCTCCATCATCACCGACATTGCATCAAGGTCAATGATGCTTCTCCATGGTTGTCGTCCACCGGCTTCAACTATTACAACTACTTTGAATAGACACGCGGGTCTTAACAAAATTAAAGACAACCATATGGCTCCTGCCGGTTGCCAACTTACAATAAGGAACATTGCATACATCATATATAATCACAATCATGGCCATATCACATCACTGCACACCCCTGCAAAACAAAGTTAGACGCCTCTACTTTCTTTGCATATTTTACGTGGTTTGGGGCTTTCAATAAGTGTCATTCTAACTTACGAACAAGAACCACAACATTGATACTAGCATTGTTGATCACCCGTTGTAAATTGGATCTTAACTATGCTAGGAGAAACAGGCACCCGCAAAGCCACTTATGCAATACAAGTTGCATGTCAAGCGTGGAGCAAGTCTCATGAACGATGTCATGTAAGGTTAGCCCGGGCCGCTTCATCCCAACATACCGCAAGATGCAAAGTACACAAGAAGCAATCGACAATAAAAGCATCAACGCCCACAATGACCATTGTGTTCTACTCGTGCAACAGATCTACATATAGACACGGCTCTGATACCACTGAAGGGGTTCGTAGCATGGAAAACAAAAATTTTCTATCGCATACAAACAAACAAGCCAAGATCTATCTACTAGATTGTAGCAACGATTCGATAGAGGAAATCACCCTCGAAGATTCCAAAGCGGTTAACGAGAGCAGATTCTCGTGGGTGATGTAGTCGTACTCTTTCCGATCTCAAGATCGCGTAGACGATCCTTCCGGCGCCACGTTCCGGCAGCGCTCCCGCAGTCGGTCACACGTTCGGTACTCGACGAAGACCTTCCTCTCCCTTGTTCCAGCAGGCAGCGGAGGTTGTAGCACTCTCCTCGCGATTCCGGCAGCACAACGGCGTGGTACCGGAAGTAGAGGGGAGATCCCGCAGGGCTTCGCCTTAAGCCGGAGCAAGTATGGTGGATTATGAGAGAGGGCTATTAGTGGTCTAGAGATTAGACACACCAATTAGAAGGCTCTAAACCGCAGGCTAAAGCAATTAGAAGCTCTAAACCAAAACGGCTCTAAACCGGAGATTAGAGATAGAAACTTTTGTGTCTCAAGGAGGAGCCCTGCCCCTCCTTTTATAGGTGGAGGGGCTGGCGCGCCAGGGAAGGGGAGGAGAGTCCCTACCCAACTCGGCCAAGGCTGGGCGCCGGCTTGGAGGAGAGGAACTCCTCCTCCAAGTTGGTTTCAACCTCCTCTTGCTTGTTTCCCACAGTTTCCTGTTTCCCACAGTTTCCTGTTTTCCACAGTTTCCTGTTTTAGCCGTTTGACTTTCAAACTGGCAATTTGACTTTCATGTTTTTGGAACAGCAAGAACACTTAGTACATGATGCAATCATTCAATGACATACTCATGTACCCTCCCCCCCGGAGTGCCGGACAATCCGGACCCTTCTAGAACATTCCCGATGAAAACACCGGAATCATTCCCGGACTCCGAAACGGGACTTTCCTTATATGAATCTTATTCTCCGGACCATTCCGGATCACCTCGTGATATCCCGGATCCCATCCGAGACTCCGAACAACATTCGGTCTCTTTCTCATAATACCATAACTACTCAAACAACGTCGAATCCTTAAGTGTGTCTCCCTACGGTTCGTGAATTATGCGGACATGATCGAGACACTTCTCCGAACAATAACCAATAGAGGAATCTGGAAATTCATATGGCTCCCACATATTTCTACGATTACTTTGCGATCGAATGAACCACTTACATACGATACCAATTTCCCTTTGTCTCACGATAGTTTACTTATCCGAGGTTATGATCGTCGGTATCTCTGCATACCTAGTTCAACCTCGTTACCGATAAGTACTCTTTTCTCGTTCCCATGATATGTGATCCCTTGTGAGCCAGTCACATGCTTGCAAGCCAATTGGATGACATTCCACCGAGAGGGCCCAGAGTATATCTATCCGTCATATGGATGGACAAATCCCACTCTTGATCCATGTGTTTCAACCAATACTTTCCGAACACTCAATGCCACCTTTATAGCCACCCAGTTACGGTGTGGTGTTTGATGTCATCAAAGCATCCATCCGGTAAAGGTGATATGCATGATATCATGGTCGAAGGAATTAGGTTACTATGTATCAGAAAGCATATAGCAATTGAACTAATGAAATGACTTGATCTTTATGCTACGCTTATCTATAGGAGTATGTCCATCACATCATTCTCCTAATGATATGATCCTGTTGTTAATAACATCTCTATGTTTATGATGAGGAAACCATGATCATATATCAACCAACAAGCTAGTTTAACAAGAGGCTTTACTAGGGACTCTTATTTTAGTTTACAAATCACACAAGTATTAATGTTTCCGGTTAATACAATTTTAGCATGGTATGTAAACATTTATCATAAGTGTGAAGATATGATAATAACCACTTTATTATTGCCTCTTGGGCATATCTCCAACAAGTAACCTAATTCCTTCGACCATGAGATCATGCTAATCACCATCACCGGATGGATGCTTTGATGACATCAAAAACCACACCGTAACTAGGTCGCTATAAATGTGGCATTGAGTTTTTGGAAAGTATGTGTTGAGGCACATGGATCAAGAGTGGGATTTGTCCATCCATATGACAGCTAGATATACTCTGGGCCCTCTTGGTGGAATGTCATCCAATTAGCTTGCAAGCATGTGACTGGCTCACAAGGGATCACATATCACGGGAACAAGAAAAGAGTACTTATCGGTAACAAGGTTGAACTAGGTATGCAGAGATACCAACGATCAGACCTCGGATAAGTAAACTATCGCGAGACAAAGAGAAATTGATATCGTATGTAAGTGGTTCATTCAATCGCAAAGTAATCGTAGAGATATATGGGATCCATATGAATTTCCAGATTCCTCTATTGGTTATTGATCGGAAAAGAGTCTCGGTCATGTCTGCATAATTCACGAACCGTAGGGAGACACACTTAAGGATTCAATGTTGTTTAGTAGATATGGAATGTAAGTAGGGAGACCGAATGTTGTTCGGAGTCTCGGATGGGATCCGGAATACCACGAGGAGATCCGGAATGGTCCGGAGAATAAAATTCATATAAGGAAAGTCCAATTCCGGAGTTCGGGAATGATTTCGATGATTTCATCGAAGAGATTCTAGGAGGGTCTAGAAGGTTCATCGGACCAGAAGAGGAAAGGTACATGAATGTGTCATGGATAAGTGGAATGATTGGATCTTGTTCTAGGTCACTTGGTTGAGCATTTGCAAGAAAGAAATAAAGCTTCAAATTGAGAGTCAAAAGACAAATTTGAAAAGTCAAACTGAAACAATGTATCCTAGTGGAAGAAGGAAAAAAAATCCTTTTCAACTGCTCCTCGGGACCACTCTCTTTCCCCCTCCCCTGGTCTCTCTCGTCCGCCGCCCCCTTGAGAGTCGTATCTAGATCCCCGGCTCGCTCCCCTCTCCTCCTCCGCGGCGCTGCCGGTCGGAGTAGTAGAGGATGCGCAGCTCGGGCTAGTAGCAGTAGGATTAGGTTTAGAAGTCTTGGGCTTAGTCCCAGTGTCTGCCCTATATGGGAGTTTGGGAGTAGGGCGTGGGATCTCGCCGGCCAGATCTTGCGCGTCTTGGTCTTCTCCGTTACTGACGCGACTCTCCGGTGGCAGGAGGTGGTGTTGGCGGCGGTGTGGAGGCCAAGGATCTCCGTCAATAAGGTGGGATTTTGGAGTCTCTCCGTCCTGGTGCTTTGGCGCGGCACCTGCGAGAGGCTGAGGACGTTCTCTGCTTGCGTTCCATGGAGGAAGGCGGTGGAGGAGTTCTACTCAGTCGGCTCCTCAAATAAGCGCCTCGGCCTCCGTCTTGGCCCTGTACTCATCTCTCTGATGCTCCTGTCTCGCCATGGAGGCGTTGGGGAGCTCGGTGGCAGTGAGTTCATGGTCAATGGCGCGAGGTCTTGGGAGATGGAAGGTGCGGTGTCGAGTCGCCCTTCCGAAGCTGCGATCCCTTGTGCGAACCACACGGCGTCTTCTGCCGCCGTGATCTTCGGCTGCAGCGGCCGGTCTTCAACCTCCACTGTGGAGGCCCTCATCGGAGCCAGGCGCCGGAGCTCGTCAGCCCGTCTTTCCCAAGTGGTGCGTCCCCGGTGGATCTGGTTCTTCGCCGGCAAGAAGGATTCGAGCGTTTTCTTGGGCCTCGGTGCGGTCAGCGCCTCAAGGCCGCCGGCGAGCTGCGGAGGGGAGCCTCAGGCACTTGATTGCTTTTTTATCTTTTGTGTTGAGGTCCTTTCTGTAAATTGCCAGCCCCCTTTTTCGAATTTTAGGTCTTTTGTGCAGTGGATAATTTTGGGGGCTAGCTGTAAAATGTACCCGCCCGTATTTTAATGCAGCTTCTTGGGCCTTCGTGGCCCTTCCCGTGTGCAAAAAAAAAAAAAAAAAAAAAACTGCTCCTCCAACAGCGTCGGTACCTTGGATGCAACAAGTTCATAATACAATCAGGTAATTCACAGGTCATCAAAACCATGATGAATGGTGCCTTTTCAACAAATTCTTTAGCTGCGATTTTTGATGATTGTAGAATCCTTGCTTCTGGTTTTACAGAGAATTGTCTTTGAACATTGTAATAGGGAAGCTTCTGGTTTTACAGAGAATTGTCTTTGAACATTGTAATAGGGAAGCCACATGAGCTAGCAAAGCATAGTTTCATAGAACATGTTGATATTTTGGGATGTTGATCCCCTAGCTTTATTCTGCTGAATCTGGCGAAAGATGTAAGTTTATTTGAAGATCAGAATGGCTTTAAAGGAAAGTCGTGTCTTCCCCTCATCACTTGGGGAGTTGGGTGCCTCCCCCGGCACACGGAACCACCAGCCCAAGCACCAACGCCGAACGGAGGTCAGTGACTTAGAGTCCACACTGACCTCTCCAAGGCCTCAACGTCATCTATCCTCAAAAAATCTCACTATCGTATCCTATCACATCCCCTAGTATATTTATTCAGGGAGGTTCATCATCTTATCACATCTACCGGTCCAAGCAGTCAAGCACCAACGGCAATGGCCGCCGAATAAAGGTCACCTCAATCCTACTACTTCAGTCCCATGAGGCCACGACCACCCAAATCCTGTGCAGCACTCCAACGCCATCCCGTATTCCATCCCGTATATCTCAAGTGGTGTAGAGTAGCAGATACAGCACTGTATATTTATTCAGGGAGGTTCATCATCTACCGAATCCCCAAATCCCAGTTGAACTTCTCCTCTTCCACCCGGCCAGCAGCCCGTTGAATTTCCTCCTCTCGAGCTTCTTCCTCCTCCACCCAAAATCATTGTCCGGTTCGTTCGGTGCACGAGCCACGACGATGGTCTCCAAGATCAAGCGACGGCTCGCCAGCCTCCCGACGCTCGCCAAGCTTGCCCTGCTTCTGCTCATCCTGCTGCTCCTCCTCGCTGCCATCCTGCTACCCATCTTCTTGATCCCGCGCCACCGCAGAGAGCCGCTGCCACCGGCGACGCCCCCAGGCCCGGGGGACAACTGCTCCTCCAACAGCGTCGTGGCGTTCGATTTCTCCCCGTTCCTCGTTCAGTACAAGAGCGGCTGTGTCCACCGGATGGACGGCACGGAGCGGGTCCCTGCCGGAGTCGACGAGGCCACGGGCGTGACCTCCAAGGACGTCATCATCGACCACGGGAGTGGGCTCGCCGCCCGGATGTACCTGCCTCCGTCGACGGCGGCGAACGGTGGTGGGGGAATGAAGAAGGAGAAGGACGACCTCCCGGTGGTCGTGTTCTACCACGGCGGCGCGTTCGTCATCATGTCGCCGTTCGAGCCCAAGTACCACGCCTACCTCAACGCGCTCGTGGCCAAGGCGCGCGTCGTGGCGGTGTCCGTGGACTACCGCCTCGCGCCGGAGCACCCGTTACCGGCGGCATACGACGACTCGTGGGCGGCGCTCAGCTGGGTGGTCCGGAACGCGGGCGATGGGCCGGAGCCGTGGCTGCGGGACCGGGGGAACCTCTCCCGGCTGTTCCTCGCGGGGGACAGCGCCGGCGCCAACATCGTGCACAACATCGCGATGCGCGCGGGGAACGAGAGCGTCGGCGCCGCCATCACGGGCATCCTGCTCCTGGACCCCTACTTCTGGGGCAAGCGGCCCGTGGGCGCGGAGACGACGGACCCGGCTACGCGGCGGCGGTACGAGGCGACGTGGTCGTTCGTGTGCGGCGGGCGGTACGGCATCGACGACCCGCGGATCGACCCGCTGGCGATTCCCGCGGCGGAGCTGCGGAGGCTGGCGTGCTCGCGCGTGGCAGTCACGGTGTCGGGCCTGGACGACTTCGACGCGCGCGGGAAGGCGTACGCGGCGGCGCTCAACGGCAGCGGGTGGGGCGGGGAGGTGGTGCAGTACGAGACGGCCGGCGAGAGGCACGTCTACTTCCTGGACGCGCCGGACAGCCCCAAGTCCGCCAAGGAGCTGGCTTTCGCGGCCGGATACCTGAGCCGGGACTAGTAGCGTAGGTAGCTGCGCCTGCGCGTCATCCATCCATGGATGCACCACCCGTGCACCGTGCACGTGAGGGGCGCGCGAGGATTGATCGCTGATTGCCGTACATGATTAACAACCACAGCTGAGCTAACACGTACTCTGTACATCATCATGTTGCAAATTGTTTTCTTGCCTTTGGATTTCCTCCTTCGCGCAAGTGTGAGTGTGACCTGGCGGCGGGTACGGTGAATCTGGTAAGGGAGATGATATAACTCTCCCGGGGATTTCATCCTCGCATCCAACAGTTGACACGCGTCCAGACTTCCGCGTGGGTCACCAACTACCTCGTGTCTTGTCCTCTTCACCTGTTTTTTTCTCCATGGACACCATGAATTCCACAGGCCCTCACCACAAACCATTGCCCCCCGCCGCCGCTGCCCCCCGGCGTCGTTGCCGCCGCTGTTCATGACCTCCCCGGACTTCACCTCACCACCGCCCCTGAGTCCCCATCTCCGGCGCCGGCCTCCCACATCTCCACATGTTCCTCCGCGTCGTCGCCGCTGTTGATGAGATCCTCGGACTTCACCCTCACCATCGCCCCTGGTCCCCATCTCTGCCGCCGGCCACCCCATCTCCCATGTGCTCCGCCATGCGCCCGCGTCGGTGGTGGTGCCGCCTCAAGCATGTGCTGCCCCCGTGGCGACGGTGGTACTGCCGCGGGCAGGTGCTGCCTGCATCAATGGTGGTGACACCCAGCTCCGTCTCCGCCACCGGTGCACCGCGCCGCCGCTCACTGTTTTTTTCCTAGGGCCACTGCTACCAACCGTGGCAAACTCTGCTACCTACAGTGCCAAGAGTTGCTCTCTTCGGCCTCCTGTGTTGCTACTGTATTTGTGTTTGTCTTTGTTACGAGCATTGCTACTTTAACATATTATTTTTGCTATATACTCATATAATTTTTGCTACTTTGGCATATTTTTTTGCTACAACCAATTTTTTATGGTTTTGCTACGTGGTCTCCGACGATGTATTCGGCGATGTCGCCTTTGCTATATTAGAAAAAATATTTTGCTACATCTGTTTTATGAGTTTGCTACAATAGCATTGAGTTTTTGCTACACAATCTCCGGCGAGGTCAGATCTGCTACATTAGCACAACTTTTTTGCTACCATCGTTTTGTGTTTTTGCTACAATAGCGTTGAGTTTTTGCTACACGGTCACCGGCGAGGTTTACCGGCGAAAGCCTCCGGCGAGGTCGAATATGCTACGTTAGCCCAACTTTTTTGCTACACGGTCTCCGGCGAGGATTCCGGCGAAATCTCCGACTAGGTCCAATCTGTTTTTCTTTTTGTAGGCCAACCGTTTTCTGCTACAGTGTAGCAAAAACGGGGCATTATGTAGCAAAAGCGGGTCTGAGTATAACAAAAACAGAATTTAGATGGACACGTGTCAGCACGAGGACCCGGGGATCAGAAGTTTTTACCCTGAGAGACGCGTAGCACTGTCCATCCGGTAATGTCTGGGTACGGGAATTTCCCAGCACCTTTTGGCAAAAAATCACAGGGACGGAAAGGAAGGTGCCTGCAGGCTGCAGCTGCAAAGTGGAGGAAGAATCCGGATTTTCTAAAGGCGTTTGTACGTAGCGGAGTGGCCAGGTCAGCCATCGTGGTATCCGGAAAACTGAAAAAATTGTGAAATAATTTTAGAACTCATGATTTTTTTCTAAAACTTATATTCATAGACTGTTTCAATAGTGTTTCAGTTTGGTTTAAATTCTGTTTTAATTACTGACCTCAGCATGACATCATCCATGTGCCGGCTGAAAAAAATGGCTAAACAGGCGCACCAATCTCAAAGCGAAAATAAGCGGTGGATAGGACTCATGTATGTAAAGGCTCCTTCTAAAATGACTTTCCTACATCAAGGGTCTATCTCTCAGTGTTTCTTTATATTTATAAAGACCTCTCTTTCTAAAGGTGACATGGTTATACCCCACTGGTACACAACATTGGCATACCTAGTTCAGTCCAAGAAAGGCTCACGACAAGATACGCGGCTTGCGGAGTTTTCGAGTGGCCCAAGCTCATGACGCCTTTGGATCCTTGAAAAACAAGACTAGAGTAGATAGAATTTTAAAGGGGCAAATCCTAATCTGTAACCGACTCAACCTACGCCCGGGACCTGCCTATCTATATAAAGGCTAGGAGGGCACGGCGAGGAGGACAATCAACTCACCTCATACACACCTCACGCCAGATTGCATCTGCACACCCCTGTAACCTTCGATTCCGCCGTAATCAAGAGCAGACAAGAAGGAGCAGGGTTTTCTCTCCGGGGGCCTAAACCTGAGTAAACCTTGTGTCCCCGTGTTGCTTGTTTACTAACCGTTTCGCGATCTCTAGCATCCCCATCTTCTCCAAAATCCAAGTCCATAACAATGGGCATTGACAAGTCGAAACCTCGTCAATTGGCGCCATCTGTGGGAACGGGAGCGCTGATTGTGCGATCGTGACGGTCCCATCCGAAGCGATCTACAACTCATCAGCGACGTAGAGTCATCTCCTCTTCGGCACCTTAGACATCACCGCCACTCACCAGCCACCATGAAGGATTTCGAGCCCTTAGGCGACAGGCTCGAGATTCTGTTCGGGAGCTTCTGCTTCTAGGTGGGGCAGACCGGCACCCTCCGCCTCCCAGAGCAGGTGCCACCGCCATCCATCAGGCCCGCTTCGTGGGTCCCACCCATTGGCGTGCTACGCACGTCGATGCTGACAGATGAGTCATATGACAGCAGCTGCTGCAACTCAGATCTATGTGGCCCTCCATCATACGAAGGAACCTACGGTTCCGGATCCGAAAGCTGCGGCAGGAGCGACCCAATCCGCGGGCATTACCAATGTGCCGTGGTCATCCAGGGTGAATCAGAACTGCCACCAGGTTCGAGTACACCCAACACAGCACCCAATCCACTGCCCAACCCGCAGGCTGGGAACGGAGAAAACGGAGGAAACCCTTCCCTCCAGCCCAATGAAGGCGACGCTAACGCCTACCAGAAGATCAACCTCAACGAGGACGGATCGCGCCAGGCACGCGAAGCCGTGGCGGGAAACATCATCCTACCAGTGAATGCTTCACGGGATCTGCTGATAGCATACCACCTCCTCCTCATCGGCGAGCATAACCGGCAAGTGAAGCTGATGGGGGATCTCGACAAATGCATGAAGGCAGCTTCAGAGTCTAGCACGCGGCGAGCTGCGCTCTCCGTCGCTGGTGGCTCCATCTCGCATGGCAACAACGCCAACAAGCATCGCCCCTGCACGGAGCACATGGACCCTTCCGCACGCCGCGATATCACGAGGACCCTCAACACGTCCTTCATGTCAATAGACGTCAACGACAACGTCATACCGAAGACGCCGCAGGCTGCGATCATGGCAACCACCATGTATCTCGCGTCCCATCCACCTCCAGTGGGTGACCCAAAGTGTGCCATGCACAAGTCCGCGCTAGCCGGACTCGGACTCGTTGGAGCTGCGCTCCACGACAAAGTTCCCGCGGAGCCGAAAAGAAAGTTGCAATCAGATTCAACCGCAGCCCCACACCCTCATCCGACGAGGACGAGCACGATCTGCCTCGACGTCGCAGCAGCGACTACGATGCTCGAAACGACCTCGCCCGGCGCAAGGTCGACAAGGCACGCGCCAAACATGCGTGTACAAGCGAATCCGACGAGGATGACGATGGAGAGCTATGTGAAGCCCGATGCTTTAGTAGATCTGTTAGGCGGACGTGGATGCCAAAAAAATTCAAGCTCCCTTCGGACACTCCGAAGTTTGATGGCACGCAGGACCCGAAGGCCTGGCTCAGCGATCACCTCTCGTCCGTCGAGTTGCACGGTGGTAACAGGAACACCGACCTGCAATGCCTTCAGCTGCAGCTGACAGGCGCAGCCCGGATCTGGCTCAGAGGCCTGTCCTCAGGCTCCATCCGAAGCTAGGAGGAGCTAGCGTACAGCTTCATCCGCAACTTCAAGGGCACCAGCAAGAGTCCAGCATCGATCGAGGAACTATGGGCCTGCACCCAACGCACTGGCGAATCCATTCGCTCATACATCCTATGCTGGTCCCACATCAAGAACTCCGCCGCACACATCTTCGAGGAAAGGACGATCGATGCCTTCAAGGAAGAACTTGGGCGCGTCAAGATCAAGACACTCGACCACCTTATGGACATCGCCAACAGCTGGGCATATGGTGAGGATTCCCTCCATCGAATGCATTCGGATGACGAGGACGACTATGGCCGCGGGCGTGAACGCCGCAGCAAGCAAAGATCGCGCGTCTACGACGATCGCGATGGAGTCGACATGGTTGCGGCTGGCTATGCCGACCGACGCAACAATGACAACCGTAGCAGCGGATATCGCGGAGGCAACTCCCGCGATTGAGGGCGCCCTACACAAACATGGCAGCATTGCAACCGTGATGACGAGCCCTCTGCATACGACAAGTTGTCTGGTCCCTGCACCATCCACTTCTACATCGACAAGCAGGATGGCAAAAAGAAGTCCATCCACATGCTCAAGGACTGCCGCGAGTTCCAGAAACTTAGCGAGGGTCTCACCCAAATGTGATGCCAGATCGTGAACCCTGGGTTCGGGCCCGCACCTGCACCAGGTGATATCGCCCACGAAGCTCCTCCACCACCACCCATGGGACCGTCGAATCGAGCAATCGCACCTGCACCAAACAATGGTATAGGAGGATACCCACCGCCAAAAGGGGCCCTGATGATCCAGAAGGGACGCCCTACCAACATGGTGCAAAAGAATATCACCCGATAGGTCATCCTGGACGTGAACACTCCACCTGCCATCCCTAAGTACCTTAGTGGCTCGTAGTCCTGCATCACGTTTGATCGTTCGAATCACCCTCGCTAGATCCCTCGCCTAGGTCATGCTGCCCTGGTGTTCGAGGCGAAGATCGGAGGATTCGAGATGAGCCACGTCTTCATGGACGGCGATAGCGGCATCAACCTGATGTTCGCCAGCACCCTCGCAGCGATGCGGATCCCGTTGTGCAACCTGGAACAATCCGACATGATGTTCCACGGCATACTCCCAGGGAAGGGCATATATCCCCTGGGAAAGATATGGCTCGACGTCATCTTCGGCCAGCCCAAAAACTTTAGGCGCGAGCGGCTGGAGTTCGAAGTGGTGGACTGGCCATCACAGTACCCCGCCATCCTCGGGCGCGTGACGTTCGCAAGATTCCTGGCAATACCGCACTACGCATACCTGCTACTCAAGATGCCAGGACCCAGGGGCGTCATCACCGTCCAGGGAAGCTTCACCCGATCTGATCACTGTGAGAGTGCGGTGACCCATCATACCACTTAGGTGTAGTACACTATAGTCGTTGACATGACATCCACAGAACACTGTTCCGTAAATATCACATCCCTCAGAGTGGTACAACAGAAACATTGCGGGTCCATATTACAAACATACACACGTTATTATTATTACAGTACCGGAAGTTCAAGACTTCCTTACAAACCAAAATATAAGTGTTTCAGCGGAAGTTTCAAATTTAAAACTTAAACTCCAATTTGAGCTCATTAACTTATTGCTATATATTGTTCATGATGCTCGGCTCAAGTGGTTACTAGAACTATAGTAATTATTCGGACTCCTGGAACTCTCCTCCGTAGATGATGTTGTAGTCCTCCCCTTCTACGGCTCCATACAAGTTGGGCTCTTCATAGAAGACCTCCTCTTGACTCTTGGATGCATACATTGGAGTATCTTCGGGGTTCTCAGAGTGTAAGCAAGGATTCAAAGGAAAGGATGAGTATCAGCGTTACTCAACAAATTCATTATATGCAAGGTAGGAAGTTTGATGCTCTATCTACCACCTCGGACTATCAATCGTTGGTACGATGCAATTTTTGTAAATCTTTCTTCAAAGGTTGATTTTATTATTAAAATCTATGTCCACCAGCCTTCACAGGTTGACCAGAACTTTCATGGAGTTCCTTTCCTGCCGCGCTCGTAGCTCCTTCCCGGAACAGGGAGTAACAAGTTACAGTTTTTACACTCTACAGAGGTGCGTTACTTTTCCCATGAGAGATCAACTCCTTGTTACACAACCGGGCATACTTTCCCGTCCACAATTCCATGATGTGGGGCCTAGTACTTGGTCCAAGCCAATCACTGCCCTCTCCGCGACCTCATATGTCTGCATGATCCTTCAGGATAGGTCACCTTCGTTAAGCCCCCTTTCGGGCAGGCTAAAACCCTGATGAGTTCCCGAAGACTCTATGACCTAGTGATGCCCGGATTAGTACCATTTACATGGACTATCTCCCTAAACACCATTCATAGATAATCTAGACACCAAAAGTGTGGGGCGTAAAGGTGCCCACCCATATGTTGGATCCGCACAAGGAATCACAACGTCACGTTAAGGTCGTCTTGCCTCCATACAAGAGGAAAAGGATACAACTGACTTCTCTGTCCCATTCCAAATCTCATGGTTAACGCGTAATATACGGCGCTAGAATCACTGATGTCATGGTTTATTAATTCCTAATTGTTCATCATTAGTGCAAGTAGAACTCTAAGTTCTATTTCTCCATCATATCATCACTTAGGATGATATCTAAGATTTGGTATCTTGAGAAAATAGTGTTTTCTTTTTCTATAGTATAGATGATAACACACAATTTGCAAATACTTTGATAAAGACTCTTCAAAGGACATGAGCAAGTGATGAACTTGCCTTGTGATTGCAAGGTAGTGAAGTCTGATGCTTGCACTGGACCTTGAGCTTCTATGTCTACAAAAACATCATTATTGCCCGGTAAGGACAATATTTAAAGAAGCAAAATGATTATGCAAAGTAATGTAATGCATCATTTAACTTGATATGCATTCTCCCCATTATTATTAAAATTCCTTGTTAATAATAAAGGATTTATAAATATTAATTTTTAATATTTATAACAGAATATTGTATTATTTTATTTTATTTCCCTTTTATTTGACTTTTATTGATTTAATAATTCTTTTAAGAATTATTGCTTAAATATAAAAAAATGTTATTAAATATTTGTTTAGTATTTTTATAAAATACTATAATATTAATATATGATGAAAGTGATTTGTATTTATTTTTATCATCTTTCAATAATTTTGTAAAATTCCATAAGGAATCTATAAATTACAAAATTCTTGATAAAATTTATATGGCTAAAATTTTATCTATTAATTTATTTGGATAGTTTGAATTATTGTGAATCCAAAAATATTTTATTTATAATTTTTGGATTTTTATTTTATTTTCTAGAATTTAATTAAGTTCAGGGGGATTTTGGTCTTTTTCTATTAATTAAAACATGCCTTAAAGGTTTTTGGGCTTACTTATGCTTATTGGGCCCTTGTGGCCCATTAGGCATAGTCAAAACAGCCACCCCGAAGGGTTCTGGCCCAACTCAGCCCACTCACTCGCTGCCTCTCACCCTCGAGCTCACTCCTCTCCTCCTCCATCCCCGACCCCGTGGTCTGTGGTGTCGCCGCCGACGATTCCCGCCGTCGTGGACCATTCTGGTCACCGCCATAGTGCAGGAGGAGGTTGTCGACTACGCCCTTCCCTCCTGTCCAACAGGATTTGGGCATGGAGCCCTCCTGCAATAGATCGATGTCGTCCCGAACCCTAGGGTTTGGGGTTGGCGTGGATCCTGGCACCGCCGCTTGTGTCGTGTGTCGTGGTGATTCACCTCGCCTCTAGGCGTGGCTATGGTCGTCGATGTGGCGCTGTATGGGTCGCAGCGCCCCCCTGGGGTGCTCCCCGTGCCGCCATGGTCGTCGGCCACCTCTACTTCCTCTTCTAGTCTCTAGCGAGGACCTTTGGTGAGTTCTTTTCCTCTCCCCCTATGCTCTCTATGCTAGCTCATCCTATGCTAGATGTTGGTAGTGACCTTTCTTGTTACTGTCTTGTCCTGATTAAGATGATTTGTTCCATTTAGGGTTCATGTCCTATTGTTGATTATATACTGGATGAGTTAGATCATGTGTTGATGGTATCTAAGCATGATAAATGATTGTTAGCTGAGGCTTGCTGCTTAAGATGCACTATGGTGGTACTGGTGGCTTATCATATGATTTTATGCTTAAATTCCATATGATTCAGATGATACAGTTGCTCTGAAATCAATACTTGGTAAAGTTAGTGGTTTGATAACTTACCACTGTCATTACTTGGTTAATGATAGTGAGTATGGTGTGATGAAATCACTATATTACCACTTGTTGGCTTAAGAATTCAGATGTAGTTTGAGATTAAATGGTTTCAAACAGTGAAGATGTACATAGGAATTACTTAACTATGATTCCTGTGATGACATGAAAATGATTGGTAGTTGAATGATTGAATCTGTGTAGACCAAGTGCTTATTCTGATTCATGTAGAATTGTTCTTGTGACACCATCTTTGTATGGCACACACGATTGATTCTAATCCATTGTTTGGGTTGGTTTAAGCTTAAGACAAGTTTGGCATTAAAAAATAAGTAGAAGTGTTTTTTTCTGAAATCCCTAAGACCAATGATGTTGGTCTGAGGCTTAGGGAGCTTTATCAAGTTGATTCATATGGATGGTCCTGGTAGTGGTACCAGCTACTGTTTCTTGAATCAAAGCTTGGAAAAAATGATAGTAGGCTTGATCATTTATATGGATCCAAAAGATTAACTTCTAAGGTGCTACTCTTATCTTAGAGATGTGCCTAGAAGTTAAATCTTAGCTATATTTGTTCCTGAATTGAAATATAGCTTAATAGCCAAATCAATGATGTTGTTCTGAGTTTTGGTTGGATCCTTGTACTTTGTTGTTTGCTTTTAAAGTTTAAAACCTCAGTGATGGATTCACCCCACTTGGGTGCTTTCTGAGAGTTTGATTGTGATACAAACCATGCATGCTTGTCTAATCTTAGACAAATAGATTATGTGATGGTCTATGTACTCACCACTGTCACTTGATGTTGTGGTTTCTAGTGGTTGATCTTGTGGTTGATATTGTGCTCCCCTGGTATATCTAGCTCCTGGCTTGTCCTTGATCTAGCCCATCATCTCCTGATCCTGATGGCTTGACCTTGGTCTTGCTATCCCCCTGATCTTCCCCCTCCTTATGTCACCATCTTGGTGATGTGCTCCTGGTTTTTGGTTGGTTTGATCTAGCTTGGCTTTGGCTTGGTGTATCTGCTGGCTGCTGTGCTTGGTGGGTTAGAGCAAAGGAATGATGTGGGGATTGGTTTCCCACAGCTGTGTTGGGAGTTTTGTTTGGTTGTGCTGCTGCTATGGTGTTGACAGCACACACCATGCAGTTTGGTGTGTGTTGCTTGTGTGCTTGCTGCACAGATGTGGATATGTTCAGAATTTTGAAAGTTACTTTGATCTGATTACCAATTTCTTGGCTGGTGAAACTTGCCCCTCCTTTCTGTCATTTGACTTCTGGCTTAAAATTATGAAAGATACATTCTTTCATATTGGTGAAACTTGCCCATGTTATAAGTTTACTCCATGATGAACCTTGATCAATGCACTTCACTGACAAGTCTGAGAGTAAAACAACACTAATCCTAACTTTCCTTTTCCTATCCAGTTTCTGTTTATTTTGCAGGTACATATTTGAAGATGAAGATTTTAGTTTAGGTTTCTTTATAGAACAGTCCAAATGAAATCTTCTTTATTCTTTTGTAATTTTAATTCTATTCTTTTGTAATCTTCATTTTATTATTTTGTAATAAAGATTATACTATTATCAATAAATAAGTATTATTCTTCATTTATTTACTATTGTAAATATTGTGGATGATTTTTATAAGTTACATTTTTTATAACTTATTTATTGAATGAAAATATGAAATAGATATTGATATTCTTAATTGCTTTCTTTAGATAAAGTTTGATTTATATTGGTTAACTCTTAATTAAATCAAGATTCAAACATTATTCAAAAATCCTTTTGAATTATAATTCAAACACTCAATGTTTTAAATTAAAATTTCATTTCCCAAAACACATAATTCCACAAAGATCATATCAAAGTCTATAACAATCATCCTTTAAGACTAAACCTAATCTCAAAGTATGAAAGAAACCTTGATCACTTTAGGTTTTTACTTGGCGAAAAATTTACCCACATTTTCACAGATGAATGCATGCAACATTCCAAATTCCTAAATCTACCCTTCGTTAGTTCCTAAATGCTGGGATGTTACAAAGAGAGATTTCAATAGAATCTCCCAGTCGTTCGGCATGCAGGAGGAACTCACGAGACTCCGAGAAGTAACGGACAACGGGGCACCCCCAGTCTCCAGGCAAAACTTACCTGACATGTCGTTTAACTCAACTGTCAACACGAGAAAGGTGTAGGTCCACCCAACGGATGCCTTCAAGACGACGCTGATCGCCAATGACCTCAGCCCCGCATAGGAAAGTGCGCTTGTCGAATTCCTTCGTGAGTGCTGGGAAATCTTCGCTTGGTGTCCTACGGACATGCCAGGAGTTCCCAGGGAATTCGCCGAGCACGCACTCAATGTGTTCCTCGACACAAAACCAGTCAAACACTCGATCCGACGATTGTTCGAACCAAGAGCTGAAGCCGTTGGAATCGAAGTCAACAGACTTCTTGATGCCAACTTCATCCGAGAAATCAAGGAGAGCGAGTGGCTGGCCAATACTGTGCTGGTCCCTAAGAAGGACACGAACATCGTGCGAATGTGCGTTGACTTTACATCTCTCAAAAAGTACTGTCCCAAGGACCACTTCCCTCTACCGCAGATCTATCAGAACATCGATTCGACTGCAGGATGCGAGAAACTCTCCTTCGTCGACGCCTACTCAGGCTATAACCCGATTCAGCTGAAGGTCGAAGATCAGGAGAAAACGGCGTTCATCACACCATTCGGAGTGTTCTGCTACAACACCATGCCCTTCGGGCTGAAGAACGCAGGCGCCACGTGCCAGAGGTGCATGCAGGCGTGTCTGAAAAACCAGATTGGTCGCAACATCCAAGTCTATGTCGACGACATAGTCATCAAGACCAGGGAAGCCAAGACACTAATCGACGATCTTCGCAAGACGTTTGATAAGCTTGATCACTATAAGATCAATTTGAACCCAGAAAAGTGCGCCTTCGGAGTCCCATCCGGCCAATTACTTGGCTACTTCATCTCTCAGCGGGGGATCAAGGCGAATCTGAAGAAAATCCGGGCCATACTATCCATGGAGAAGCCGAAGAACCTCATAGGAGTCCAGCAGCTTGATGGACGCATTGCAGCACTGAGAAGATTCATCAGTCGCATGGGCGAGAAGGCCTTGCCCTTTTACCAGCTGTTGCGTAAGGCGTCCAAGTTCGAGTGGACACCCGAAGCAGACGACGCATTCGAAGACCTCAAGAGTCTACTCTCCACCTTGCCTGTTCTGGTCACGCCAAAGGAACGAGAACCTCTGTTGCTGTACATCGCAACCACGCACCAGGTCGTAATCACCGTACTCGTGGTCGAACGACCCGAAGAAGGCAAGACCTATTGGGTCCAATGCCCAATCTACTACCTCGGCGAGGTACTGACACCAACAAAGCAGAGGTACCCTCACTACCAGAAGCTCGCCTACGGCGTATTCATGACGGCTCGGCGGCTGAGACACTACTTCCAGGAGCACCAGATAATGGTCGTTAACGAGGCACCATTGTCCAACATCTTGAACAGCCCCGTAGCCACGGGACACGTATCCCTGTGGGGCATCGAGTTGTCCCCTCTAGACATAGTCTACGAGTGGCGCAAGGCCATCAAATCGCAGGTCCTCCCTGACTTCATCGTCCACTGGATGGAGCTCTAGCTTCCAGACACTCCGGACATGACGTAGTCGTGGATGATGCACTTTGACGGCTCCAAGCGTGAGGCCGGAGCAGGAGCTGGCGTCATACTGACGTCCCCTCAAGGTGATAAGATGAAATACGTCCTTCGATGAAATTCACGCCTCCAACAACGAGGCCGAATACTAGTCCCTCATCCACGGCATGAGGATGGCCAAGATCTGCGTCGCAACGCACCAAGTCATCTACGGTGACTCGAACCTCATCGTCCAGCAGATGATGAACGAGTGCGACGCTCACAGTGCCAACATGATCGCGTATCGCGCGCTCTACAACTCACTTGAACGTGACTTAGACGGCTACGAGCTTTGACATGTCAGAAGGGAAAGCAACAAGGTGGCCGATAGACTCGCCAACATCGGCTCCACCTGCGCATGGGTGCCACCAGGTGCGTTCTTCGAACAAATCTGCGTACCTTCTATCAAAAGTAAATTCCCCAAGGGATCACCCGAAGAAGCGGAACACTCGGGGGCTGCACCACCCAAAGGACATGAAGGACTCGAAAAGCTCGACACAGAGGCCGAGCTAGTCATCCTGATGCAGGTCATGGCAATCGAAGAAATATGGACACAGCCGTACCTTCGGTACCTGATAAGCAAAGAACTGCCCGATGACCCGACAGACGCCCGACGCATATCTCGTCGGTCTAAGGCCTTCACCATCATCAATAGCGAGTTGTACAAGCACAACATTTTGGGTGTACTCCAACGGTGCGTCACCATCGGTGATGGCAAAACCATTCTTCAAGACATCCACGAGGGCATCTGTGGCCATCATGCAGGCATCCGCGCCCTAGTCGCCAAAGCTCTGCGAGCTGGATTCTACTGGCCAACGGCCATGAACGATGGTAAGGACATCGTCTATCGTGGTGGTGGCACGGCAGATGCCATGGGTAGGCTAAAGTATGGGGCCAATGGATGCTAGAGGGATCCGGGGAGGGAAGATGTAGTGATTTCTACACTCAAATGACTAACATGAAGATCTTCCTTTTTCCTTACAAGAACTACAAGTGCTCCTTGAGCTGTTTGCAGGAAGAAGACTACAACACGAGACTTACGGCGTAGAATGAATCGATCCCTCTCCAGGAGCCCGCTTCTCCCCTTATAAAGGGGTGCCTTGGTTCCTCCTAGGGCTGACGTGGCAAGCATATTCGAGGAATATGCTTGTCCCAATATGGTAACTCGGCGGCTCTCTTTCCGTGTCCCCCTTCTAATGACGGCAATGTTCCAGAGAGCCCCACCTGCGCGCCTCGGGCTCCATGACTGTCACCTCCGTGACCTTCCTCTGACATTCTGCTGCTCTGCTCCTTGTCCTTTGTGCTTGACTCTGTTCAGATTCTCCCTAGCTAGCGAATAGGGTTTGACTAAAGGCACCTCCTTCTCCTGCAAGCTTCATGTTATTCGGCCTTGTCTCGCATAACTCGGCCCGGCCTTCACCTGTACTCAAGTTAAGTCAGACTTACTCGGCCGACTTAACTCATATGTCGGCCGGATAAGGTGTTTATCCTTCCGTGGCATGGTTATAAAGAGGGGAGAGGGGTTTGGGCAGTTCACTTTTCCCCTTCCGCTCTCCCTCATCTTCTTCCTCATGCCGCCGCTCTTCTGCGCGTTCCGGTGCTCTCGCCACCGTCGATCTTCTTGACGGCGACACTGCCGTTCTTCCGCTCCGACGACCTCATCGCCGAGCGCTTGCTCCGGCGCCGCCGCCGGTGAGTTTTTCTACAGTCTCGTCGCTAGGCTTTTTACCTAGGTGCATCTGCTGTTTTCTAGATTTCCTGCGGCGGATCGTTTCCATTTCGCCGCCGTGCTCGCTTAGAACCACGACGGGGCCCTGCGCCTCTAAGTCTCTCTCTGCCGCTAGTTCTTCTTCCGTCGATTCCTCCGGCGACCCTATGTCTAGATCATTTAGTGGTGCGCTCGTCGAAGACGACGACGCAGCTTCCGGCCTAGAGCGGGGCTCCTGGCAAGGCTCCTCCGTCACTCGTCGTGAGATTGAGTGGCTAATTAAGACTCGTCGGATTCCTGCCGAGGTAAGCTGTCGCTTACCCAGTAGCGAATCGTCTCCTGTACTCAACGAAGGCGAGTACGTTGTTTTCATGTCTCACTTTGCTCGTGGGTTCGGCCTTCCCCTTAGCGATTTTGCTAGGGCATTCCTTGATTACTCCAGCCTTCAGCCGCATCATCTTTCGGCTAATACCATCACCTCCCTATCGGCTTATATCTCGGCCTCGGAGGGATACATCGGCCTTTGGCCTTCTGTGCCCGTTTGGTCCAAATTTTTCTAGATCCGATCTAACGTCGTTCCAGACAAATCCCTTCACCTCTCTGAGAAATCGCTTACCCAGTGTGGAGCCGCGTCCGTCACAACTCGGAGAAAATCCAAGTTCCCTTGTGTCGCTGGACTCGAGTCTTGCAAAAAGTGGCATAGATCGTTTTTCTATGTCAAAAACACTGGAAAGGAAGACAAGATTCGGCTCCCTGCCTTTTCTATCGGCCCCCCTTCCAAGACGAATTGGAATTACAATCCCAGGAAGAGCCATGCTTTGGCCGAGGCATTCGAGATTCGGCTAAAGGAATTGATCCGCGCCGGGCTCGGCGGTGAGGATTTGATGACCACATTTGTCAGCAGCCGGATTTTCCCTTTCCAGCTTCGCTCGCACAAGCTCTGCTACATGAGCGGTCCTCTTGATCCCAACCGAGTTTCGACAGTTGAGCTTGACAACTATCTCATTTACAAGCGTGTCCGAGCTATCTTCAAGACTGATATGCCGGAGGACTGGACATGGGGGCTGAAGCCATTCACTCGCGGGAATCCCCCTCCCGAGGTAAATTTACGCATGTGCATTTTCTTACTAATTGCGTTCGTGACTTCTTTTGCTAACTCCACTTTGTTTCTTTTCTTGAAGGGGTTTGCGGAGCAAAAGATCGAGGATTCCGAGGTTCTGGCTCTTTCGTGGACCGCAGATCGGAATATCCCGGACAGCGGGGAACCTGACTCGGAGGAGTTCGTTCCTAAGTCAGACGTTGCTCCGGCTCGCGCCCGTGGCAAGACCTCGGCCCACGGGGAGGAAGGTGACTCAGACGATGTCCAAATTCTTGAGGTAGTCGCCGCAATGCCTATCTCTTATGCATTTCCGGCTTCTACTTTCCCAGCTAATCAGGCCGGTCAGGTGCACGATGCCGAGCCTCTCGCCTCTCAACCTCCTGCTACCTCGAGGAAGCGCACTGCTTCGGCAGGTCCCTCCGAAGCTGCTCCCAAGAAGCGAACCAAGAAATCAGCCCAGCATCTTCCGAAGCGTAAAACCATGCCCAGAGTTACTAGGTGAGTTCATTTTCATTAGTATTTCTTGCTTCTCTCTTTCTATCTTTTGATTTGACTTTTTGTGCTTTTGCAGGGCTCCTCTCTCTGCCAAGCCAAGCGGTCTGAGTATGACGAGTCATACAACTCGGCTGCCTTCTCCTCCGCCCCCTGAAGATACCCGAGCCCCTAGCCCCGCTCGCGTTGACTCTCCTCCCGCACCGACTCAGACATCACCTCGGCCAGATGTTCCCACATCCTCCATTGCTGACGCCGACATAACTCCGTCAGTAGATCCTCCTACCGAACCTGTTTCCTCCGTTATGAACCCCGAAGTTTCCCCCGAAATTCCTTTGACTCCCCCAATTCCAACTGCAACTCCAACTCCAGCCGAGGATATCACCATCTTGGCCCCCTCGGAAACCATAGTTCCTCCTGCCTCCAAAGATTCCACTCTTAGTGCCGAGGTCGCGGCCCCTGCCGACGCCTCTTCTAAGGCTAGGAAGGTTGTTGTTACCAAACCTTCATCATCTCATAAGGGGCCGGCTAGCTCTTCTCAGCCCAACATCGCTGATGCGTTCCGTAAGGGGGTTTCCTCTGCTAAGCCCGTTGTCACCCCGGCCGCTGATACTCAGCTTATTCTCCACAAGAGTCCCGCGGCGGCGGTGGCTACACAACGGGTCTGAGGTAAAGTGCTGACCCGTACTGAGAGTGGGAACAACCTCGACTCCTTGGTGGAATATGCCAACAATTGGAATGTCGCTGATCAGCTTGAGGGCAATCCGAGTAACAAGCCGTTTCAGCTTTCCGACATCAGCAGTCGTTTGCATATGGCTGCTAAGATTGTTCTTGAGAGTGATAAGATGAACGAGGTAAGCGCTTCTGTTGATATTTTGTCTGTTATTCAAATGATAGTATATATACACTAGTCCCCGAAGCTTGCAATCGAATAACTTGCTGTTCATTTGGAAGCTTTGTTAGGCTTCAAATGCATTATTTTGCTAAGTTTATTTCTTGTATACCTTGGATTAATTGTTGTTCATCCATATTTCGCATTAAGCGTAGCTTAATCCGGATCTATTTCAACTTCGGTTATCCAGCCACCTAGATCCGAGTTAAGTTTTGCTTGATTCAGATCTGTCTTAGCTTCGAATATCCAACCACCTAGATCCGAGTTAAGTTTCACTTGATTTGGATCTGTCTTAACTTCGAATATCCAGCCACCTAGATCCGAGTTAAGTTTTACTTGACTCGGATCTGTCTTAACTTCGAATATCCAGCCACCTAGATCTGAGTTAAGTTTTACTTGACTCAGATCTGTCTTAGCTTCGAATATCCCGCCACCTAGATCCGAGTTAAGTTTTACTTGACTCGGATTTGTCTTAGCTTCGAATATCTAACTGTGTAATTCATTTTGGCACTTAGGTTGCTCATGACCGGCGAACAGCCGAATTCCAAAGGTTGCTTTTTGCGCACAAGAAATTGGAAGAGAAGTATGAGAAAGTTCTCCCCGTGGTGAAGAAAACTGGTAATTTAACAAATCTTTGTATTGTCCCATGCATCCTTAATATTTTCAACTTGAGGTACTAACCCATTTTTTTGCTGGGAAACAGGCAATATCAATAATCTTAATATCCGTCTTAACAAGAAGGTCAAAGCTCTGGAAGGTTGGTTATTATTCTCCTCTATTGATTTTCGTTCGAGAGTTATCCTAGGTTTCTTATAACCTTCTGGCTTCTGTATATCCGAGTTACAAACACTTGCAGCATCGCATCAAGAATGCATACCCATGCCTGATATGATGCTGCATTTTTTAGAGCAAGCCACCACTCATTCGGCGCAACTGAAAGAGAAAGATGACGAGATAACTCGGTTATGTGCCAAGGTTGAGTTTCTCAAGCTTTCTCAGAAATTTGAGTTAGAGAAAGTTGACCAGGATTTCTCTGAAGAGAAGAATCGGCTGAGTCTGCAACTGCAGAAAGATAAAGAAATCCTTGAGTCTGCCGAGCTGAAGAATCGGATGATGAGCGAAGAAATCACTCTCTTTGAGAAGACAAAGGCTGACTGGGCCCAGGATCTCTAGAAAATGTTGAGTTATATTCATCGTAAGTTTTCGACCCTGGCCGAGTTATCTTTTTCTCTTTCTTATTTTTAACCGATATGTTTTCCTTTCTTGTAGATCATTTTCCGGAAGCTAGACCAGTGAGCTCTAAGGCGGTGATTTCTACTCGCCAGCGCTGAGGTGTACCCGCAGACTCGAGTCCAGAGTACTAAATGGAAGATTTCCTGATTGCTGTTGGCGCTGCAGTTGGACCGATGAAAATAATGGGCCGAGATCTGGTACAAGCGGCCATTCGGGCCTATCATGTTCTTTGGGCGAACACGTCAGGGACACCTGATATTGACGAAGTCAAAAATACTCGTGGAGAGATTAATGGCATCTCAGAACCAGCTAAATCTCTGGAGGGAATCTGCTGGTAGGGCTGGTGCTGACATGACACTTACAGCTGTTCTATCTTGGTACGAGGACATTTCACTCGACACTTTGATAAACTTGCGCACTGGCTCTCGGTGTGTTGAGGATCCAGAATTCGTCGCTCGTTGCCAAGCTCGTGCCTTCCAGCTTGTTGAGTATGTTTATGTGCAGAATTGGATTGAAGGGCCGAGTTTCCTTTCCAACCCAGCGGATGACATCGAGATTGAAGACGCCTCTGATGACGATTCGGCCGACCAGGATGAAGCAGAGGATGACTCGGACAACTCCCGTGATTCCAATGCAAGCTCAAATGAGGACGGCGACGCGCGATCATCTTCCAAAGGGACTGGGCACTCTCAAGCTCAAACCAATATTTCTCAGCAGCCCATGATTTCCCCCGAGGTTACTATTGCTTCTGTTGAGGGCGAGGTAACTTTGGCCGAGGTGCCGTCTACCCCGGAGCGCCTAGTTCCTGAAAGTACCCCTGCATAGGAGACCGAAGTCGCACCTCCATCATCCGAGGTAACCGTTCCTGGTGCCCCAGATCATGCTGTTGCCCCTTAAGGGTGCTCTGGCCCTTTTCGCTGTTTATGTTTAAAAGACCTCTTAAGTTATTTCCAGTCCCCGATATGCCGGGCGTATGATGTCTATGAAACATTTGTCTGGCTTGTGATATGAACCTTTTTTGCCTTTTGCCGCTAAGGCATGGATGATGGTAATCATTATTACTTTGCATTATCCTTAGAGATCTTTATTTGTTGAGCTATGGAACTTTTATGTGTCTGGCGACAAATAGTCGATTATCCTGACAAGTCCCCGAGTTATCACTTGGGTTATCGAGTTTTTGTGTGTGCTCCAAGACTTACCTTGGACCATGTGGTCGTCCCTGAGTTACAAACCGAGTTGTTGAAATATATTTCATGGCTTAATGCAGAAAACACTACGGGGTAGTCCCCGAGTCATTGTTCAGGTTGCCGGAGTTTAATACTCGTGTTTAGAACAATAGATAATCACGCGGTAGTCCCCGAGGCAGTGATCAAGGTATCGAGGTTTTAATGCATGATCCGATATAGGGGATAATATGGCGTAGTCCCCGAGTCCCTGCTCGAGGTCTTGAAACTTAACACATAATTCAGGAATAACAAATACCACGGTACAGTCCCCGAGTCACTGCTCGAGGTGCCGAGGTTTAACACATCACTTAAAATAAGAAATAACATAGAATAGTCCCCGAGCCACTGCTCGAGGTGCCGAGGTTTAACACATCACTTAACATAAGAAATAACATAGGGCAGTCCCCGAGTCACTGCTCGAGGTGCCGAGGAACTACATAGTCTAAAAAATAAAAACAACATTGTGCAATCCTCGAGTCGTCGTTCGAGGTGCCGAGGTTCAATACTCACTTGATACTTCTCCTTGAAGCGTCACATTGCGACGTACCATATATGGCTCCTAAGTGTAGAATGGGCGAAGTAAGGCTATGTTCCACGGTCTTTTCGATTCGTTGCCGGCTTTGTTTGCCTTGTTATTTTCTGGTGACTGAGCATCGATTAGGTAATATGCATCGTTGTGCAATGATTTACTCACGATGAAAGGTCCTTCCCATGGGGGTGATAGTTTGTGCATGCCGGCTGTGCGCTGCACTAGCCGAAGGACCAAATCTCCTTCTTTAAAAACTCTTGGATTGACTTTCTTGGTGTGATATCGCCGGAGATCTTGTTGATAAATAGCTAATCTTGATAATGCCAATTCCCTGGCTTCTTCTAGCAAATCGACATCGTCTTGACGAGCTACCTCATTTACCTCAGCGGTTGTATGCTGGGTTACTCTTGGCGAATCATGTATTATGTCGGCTGGAAGCACGGCTTCTACCCCATATACCAGAAAAAATGGGGTATACCCTGTTGACCTAT
This sequence comes from Avena sativa, assembly GCA_916181665.1. Lineage (NCBI taxonomy): Eukaryota > Viridiplantae > Streptophyta > Magnoliopsida > Poales > Poaceae > Avena > Avena sativa. The sequence goes on along the minus strand of OV702283.1, from coordinate 435,754,070 downwards.
TTGGGCTAGTTCTGAGGCTCCATAGTACTGCTGGTAGTTCCTCGATCCAGCATCCTGCCGACCTTTGCAGAGGTTCGACAAGCCGGGGTTTTATTCCGGACAATACTAGTCCATTTGAACTTTCTACTTGCCCATTTGATGCTGGGTGAGCCACCGAGGCGACATCTAGTCTTATGTGTTTTTCTTGGCAGAATCTAGCAAAAGCCCCTTCAGCAAAGTTTGTGCCATTGTCTGTAATAACACTATGCGGATAACCATATCTTAAGATAATATCTTTGAGGAATTTTACTGCTGTTGGTCCATCACATTTTTTATTGGTTTTACTTTGATCCACTTTGTGAACTTATCCACCATGACTAAAATGTGAGTCATTCCGCCTCGGGCTGGCTTGAATGGTCCCACCATATCCAAGCACCATACAGAAAATGGCCAAGTGATTGGTATCGTCTTTAACTCGGACAATGGCATATGTATCTTGCTGGCGTATCTCTGGCAACCATTACATTTTTCTACCAATTCTTTCGCCTCTTTCAACGCCGTCGACCAATAAAATCCATGCCTGAATGCTTTGGCCACTAAAGCTCTGGACGAGGCGTCATGCCCGCATTCTCCTTGATGTATATCTAGGAGTATTTCCTGGCCTTCTGCCGAGCTAACACATCTTTGCAGCACGCTTGTGACGCTTCTTTTATATAGCTCATTGTTTATGATTGTATAAGCTTTTGCTCTTCTTACTGTTTGTCTAGCCAGTACCTCATTATTCGGCAAGATTGTGTCCTTAAGGAAGGAAAATATGGGTTGCGCCCATGTCGGCATGATTTTCTCTAGGACAATTTCACTATCTATTTCCATATTTTCTGCCGACATAACAGCCTCAGATTTCTCCATATTCATTCGTGCGATGGCCGGGTTCACTTTCGGAAATTCCGGGTTACATTCTTTGTCAATTTCCATCGGCACACTATCTTCTCTTGATTCTGCCGAGATATAAATGGACTCGGACTCTGGTGATGGTGCTATTGATGGTTTTCTCAGGTGCTCTAGGGCGATAGGCGGGGGAATTGATTGCCTAGTTGATCCGAGTTTTGACAACGTGTATGCAGCATCATTTTCTGCCCGAGGTATATGATGAAACTCACATCCATCGAAGTATCCACTGATCTTTTGCACATGGAATCTATATAGGGCCATATTCGCATCTAGCGCGTCCCAATTGCCTGATACTTGTTGTACTACTAGATCTGAATCCCCGTAGCATAGGATCCGACGTATGCCAATCTCTTTTGCCACCTTTAACCCATGGACGAGTGCTTCGTACTCGGCTACATTGTTTGACGCGGCGAAATGTATTTGTAGCACATATTTCAGCTGATCTCTTTTTGGCGAAGTTAACACTATCCATGCCCCCAAGCCATTCCTCATCTTGGAACCGTCAAAATGGATTGTCCAATAATTCAGATCTGGTAATGGCGGCTCATATTGTACCTCGGCCCAATCCACAAAGAAGTCGGCCACCGCCTGAGATTTGATTGCATCTTGCTTATCGAATTGCGGAGCATAAGGTGATAACTCGATTGCCCATTTTGCTATTCGGCTACTGGCATCTTTATTGCTCAATATCTCATCTATGGGTGCTTCACAAATCACTTTTATCGGATGTTCCTCGAAGTAATGTTTAAGTTTTTTCGCCGACATGTATACTCCATAAGCCATCTTTTGGTAGTGCGGGTAGTTCTGTTTTGAGGCTGATAGTACCTCTCTTAGGTAATATATTGGCCTTTGTACTAACTTATCATCTTCATTCCATTCCATGACAACCACCGCACTTACCACTCTGTTAGTGGCAGCTACATAAAGTAACATAGGCTCCTTTGATAGTGGAGAGGCCAGAATTGGTGCCGTGACCAACATCTTTTTTAATTTATGAAATGCGTTATCTGCTTGAAGTGTCCAAATGAACTTATTAGACTTTTTCATCAGTTGATATAGAGGTAATGCCTTTTCCCCCAGCCGACATACAAATCGACTAAGCGAGGCCAGACAACCCGTGAATTTTTGTACGTCATTTAGACACCTCGGCAATTCCATTCTTTCAACAGCTCGTATTTTAGTTGGATTTGCCTCTATGCCTCGGCTGGATACGAGAAAACCGAGTAATTTCCCAGCCGGGACACCGAAGGTACATTTTTCCGGGTTAATCTTCATTCGGAACCTTCTCAGGTTTGCGAACGTCTGCCGAATATCATCCAGGAGTGTTTTACTTTCTTTGGTTTTTATAACCACATCGTCCACATATACTTGCACATTTTTCCTATCTGGTCATGTAGACACTTTTGCATGCATCTCTGGTATGTTGCTCCTGCGTTACGCAGGCCGAATGGCATGGTACGATAGCAATAAGCCCCGTAAGGGGTAATAAACGCACTCTTTATTTGATCGGCCGGATTTAATGGTATCTGGTGGAAACCAGAATATGCATCTACAAATGATAACAGCTCACAACCAGCGGTCGAATCAATGACTTGGTCTATCCTTGGTAAAGGAAAAGGATCTTTGGGACACGCCTTGTTTAGGTTCGTGTAATCGATACACATTCGCCATACGACGGCTACATTTGGGTCATCCTTTTTCTTTTCTACTAACACTGGATTTGATAACCAGTCCGGATGAAGCACTTCCATGATGAACCCGGCCGCAAGGAGCCGAGCTATCTCATCCCCTATTATTTTTCTCCTGTCTTTGGCGAAGCGGCGGAGAGGTTGCTTCACCGGCCTTGCTCCTGGCCTTACATGCAAAGAGTGCTCAGCCAACTCCCTCGGCACACCTTCCAGGTCTTGAGTTGACCATGCAAAAATATCCCGATTCTCACGGAGGAAGTTGGTGAGCTCGCCTTCCTATTTGGCATCTAGGCCGGCACCAATCGTGATGGTGCGCTCTAGGAACTGCTCGTCTATCTGGATCTTTTTTGTCTCTTTAGTCGGTTGGAAAGAAACACTTCCATGCGGGTTGGCTAATGCCGGCATATTCAGCTGTGCCGACTGAGCGAGAGCCGCTACCTCCCGAATCCTTCTTTTTTCTCTTGCAATCACCAAAGACTCGGCCAGGTTTGATCCGGCCGAAGCACATTCCATCAACTTCCTGTAATCTCCGGCTACTGTTATCACCCCTTGTGGTCTGGGTAACTTCATCTTCAAGTAAGTAATGTGGCAGCTGCTCATGAATTTGGCCAATGTCGGCCGTCCGAGTAAAGCATGATAGCAACTTTCTTGGTCCACCACTTCAAATTACAAGTTTTCTGCTCTGCAATTCTCCCTTGTGCCGAATAATACATCCACTCTGACTTTCCCAATGGGTTCGCATGAAAGACCCGGCACTATTCCGTGGAATGTGGTCCTTGTGGATTGGAGCATATTCTGCGCTATTCTGAGTTTATGCATCGTATATTTGTACATGATATTGATGCTGCTCCCATTGTCAATGAGTACTTCTGAAAATTTCACATTAATGCTGGGCCCGACAAATGTCGGATCTAGCACGAGTGCGTATGACCCTGGATTCGGCATTATTTTCGGGTGATCCTTTATGCTCCAGGTTATTTCCTGATCTGACCAAGGCACATATCTTGGTACCGCCGACATAACCGCATTTACCTCCATATGTCAGCGTTGTACACTTTGTGTGTCTTGCTGTTCTGTTGTGAACACACAATATGATTGATGATGCTCTCTGTAATCATTTCGTCCATTATTTCCAGGGTTTGCCCTTCCATCCTGACCTTGATTTACCACTTGATGCACTGCATCTCTCCTGTCTGAGTTATCATACCTCGGAGGAGGTGGGGGTAACATTAACTGCTGCGCATTTGCTTCGGTTAACTGTGGCTGCTGCTGTTGATGCGCTTGATGAGGAGGCGCTTGCATGTTCATCGGGTTCCCCATTGCATTTTTCATCCAGGCACATTTCCGAGTTGTATGATTAGCCGGCTTGGTCGGATTTGGTGTATGAAACTTACACGGTTGATCCAACATGGATTCAAACGTGTACTTCGGCCTTTCCTGCCACTGCTTCTTCTGTTCTGGTGTCCACTGTCTCTTCCCTTCGTTCCTTGGCGTCCACTGCTGAGGACCATTTTTCTGTCGCTGAGTGTTTCCGTGACTCGGCTGATCTTGCACTACCGCTACCACCTGGTTGGATGCATATCTGTACTCCGGTCTCTCCTCTCTTCTTCTACCTCTGAACTCGTTGCGCCTCGATGATCCGGCTGCATCTCTTGCAAATTGGTCCTGATGCTCTCTATGTTCTGCCGACATCAGTTCTGGTTGTGTAGGATCCCCCAAAGCATATGAATCTGCTATTCTGATGGTTTCTGCCAAGGTGGTCGGCATATCTCTTTGCAACCTCTGCCACAAGACACTGCCATATCGGCAGCCCTGAGCGAACCAAGCTATTGCTTGAGATTCTATAACTCCTTCACATGAGTTTCTAAGGTTACACCATCGAGTCAAGAATTCTCTATCTGTCTCATTCGGCCTGTGCTTGCACATAGCAAGCTGCTGTGGCATGTTTGGTCTTTTGTAAGTACTGGTAAAGTTGCTAACAAACATTTCTTCGAAATCTAGACAACAATTGATACTGCCTGCTAGCAGATTGTTTAGCCCTACTCTGGCTGGTCCTTCCAGCATCTGCGGGACATATCTTACCGCCCATCGCAAGTTTCCACCAACTATCTTTACTACAGTAGCATAGTCAATCAACCAATCCTACGGTTTGGTACTCCCATTGTATGTTTTCGTGCCCCTTGCCAGCTGAAAGTTCGGCACTGGTGGCTCGCCCATGATCCGAGGTCCAAAACACACCGGACCAGGCGGACCCTGCTCCTCTAACAACTCGGACCGGTACAACCTGTCTAGTTTTGATCTTGCATCATTTGTCGGCAAGTTTCTGTAAATGATTCTTTCATGTACTCCATAATGGTTATTTCCACCATGCCCTGCATACTCCATATCTGAGTAACCATCATTGTACCTCTCATTTTCCTGATTATGGTGAGCCGGTCTCACTTCTCGCTCTTGCCGAGGTTCATACCTCGGCTGAGGATTGAGCGGTGGGTTTCTCCTCCCTTCCGCCGGGTCATTGTTCTCATGATTTCCTCTTCTGAGGTCTCCATTACCTTGGCTTCCATTGCCTTTGTTGGCACGGCCGGGGTTTCTTTCGCCACTGTTACCTCGGCTCCCATTGCCTCTGTTCTCATTGGCTTTTCCGGCTACTGCCGGATCATACGGAACAATTTGTTTATTTCTTTTTCCTGAAGTTACTGCTCTATCTTTTCGTGTGTTGTTTCCGGGTGAGGATGCTGCTGCCACTGATAGGGCGGGCGCTGCTCCAGCCGAATGAACCATACACGAGGCTCCCGGTCTTGCCGGGTCAGCCCTAAGCATTTCTTCATTCTGCTGGTTTGCAATGCGCACCGGCTCATTCACTCTTTCTTGCTGTTTCTGCTGGGCTTCACCGGTTAATCCTTCCAACTCCAATGCAGCGGCATTTGCTGCCCTTAGGTTCTTTGCCGGGGTGCTATACCTCGGCAAGCCTAGATCAACTAAATCTGCCTTATGAGTCTCATGCTCTTTGTTGATATCATTCATGAGGTTTTTTCCTCTCAATCTTAACTCATCTACCCGCTCGGGGGCAACATCTAGTTTATTTTCCTTGGCATATTATCGCAGGGTCCTGTTCAGGGACTCCCGCAAAGCCGACACCTTTTTTGCTCCTACTAGCACTTTCTGCCTAGTCTCTTCTAACTCAGCCTGAGCATTAGCCGGATCAATTATCGGCGCTACAGGCGTGGTCAGATTATCTATTGTTGCCTGGAGAATATTCTCTGGTCTTTCCAGAGGTGGCCATCTTACCCTTGTCGCCTTTGGGGTTGTCTCCTGTACCTCGGCTTGTTTGGCTGCGGATGGATCTACCTCGGTGGGCTGTGGAGCTGCTTGCTTTGTGGTCACCTGTCCTCCCGCCGCTGGTTCATTGCTTGATCCGGCGCCTGCTGCTGCCGTCTGTGCCCCGGCTGCGACCATCACCTCGACGCTGCCGACGGGGCGTGCTCTACGCGGACCGTTCGCAGCGCTGAGGGGAGGCTCTCCTGTATCAATAACTCGGTGAGGATAAACGCAGGAGGTGTCGATGCCGACATAGAACTGGTGCATGCCCAGGTTGATGAAGACCCCGTTGCGCGGTGGAGCTTTTCTCCTGAAGCTGCCTGTGTTATCGCTGACGTAGTCGCAAAGATCAAATCTCTGGACTAAGCCAGAGACAACACGCTCACCGGTGTGAATGAAGTTTCCCGTCCAGATCTTGACTCCAGCTAGCACCGCTGCTTGCCCCACGGTGGGCGCCAACTGTCGTGGTGGTGGCACGGCAGATGCCATGGGTAGGCTAAAGTATGGGGCCAATGGATGCTAGAGGGATCCGGGGAGGGAAGATGCAGTGATTTCTACACTCAAATGACTAACATGAAGATCTTCCTTTTTCCTTACAAGAACTACAAGTGCTCCTTGAGCTGTTTGCAGGAAGAAGAAGACTACAACACGAGCCTTACGACGTAGAATGAATCGATCCCTCTCCAGGATCCTGCTTCTCCCCTTATAAAGGGGTGCCTTGGTTCCTCCTAGGGCTGACGTGGCAAGCATATTCGAGGAATATGCTTGTCCCAATATGGTAACTCGGCGGCTTTCTTTCCATGTCCCCCTTCTAATGATGGCAATGTTACAAAGAGCCCCACCTGCGTGCCTCGGGCTCCATGACTGTCACCTCCGTGACCTTCTTCTGACCTTCTGCTGCTCTGCTCCTTATCCTTTGTGCTTGGATCTGTTCAGATTCTCCCTAGCTAGCGACTAGGGTTTGACTAAAGGCACCTCCTTCTCCTGCAAGCTTCGTGTTACTCGGCCTTGTCTCGCATAACTCGGCCCGTCCTTCACATGTACTCAAGTTAGTCAGACTTACTCGACCGACTTAACTCATATGTCGGCCGGATAAGGTGTTTATCCTTCCGTAGTCGGCATGGCCTTGCTTAGCTCGGCTGACTCTTACATGACTCAGCCGATATGAACAGTAACTCGGCTCATGACAAGGGAGACTTCTTTCATCTTTCCCCTGTCTTGACCCTATCCAGGGTCACCTCCCCAACATCGTCCGAAGGTGCAACGCCTACCAAAGGTACGCGGACAAACCGCACGCACCAGGATCAGAGCTAAGGCCCATACCACTGGCCTGTCCCTTCACCCAATGGGGCCTCGACATGATCGGCAAACTACCCAAATCTTCAAAAGGAAGCCACGTCTACCTCCTGGTCACAGTCGACAAGTTCACCAAGTGGATCGAAGCCATGCCCTTCACAAACCAAAGTGGCAAAACAGCCGTCAAGTTCTTCGAGTCCATAGTCTACAGGGTTCGGTGTGTCGCACAACATCATCACGGACAACGGCTCGACTTTATCTCGAAGGAATTCTAGGACTTCTGCGAGGGCCTTGGAATCAACATATCATACGCCTCCGTGGCCCACCCGCAGACCAACAGACAGGTCGAAAATGCCAACGGCCTCATCGGGAGCGGCATCAAGAAACGCCTGCTATGCCCACTCGAAAGGATCGCGGGAGCCTGGGTGAGCTACCCTCCGTACTCTGGAGCCTGTGTACAATGCCGAACAGTTCTACCGGCTACATACCCTTCTTTATGGTGCATGGAGCCGAAGCCGTGCTGCCTGCAGAGGTATGCCATAAGGCCCCATGGGTTGTCGCCTACAGTGAAGCCGAATCAATGGCCGCACTCGAAGACGCCGTTGACACACTCGACGAAGCACGCGACATCGCCGTAGCCCGCTCAACGGTCTACCAGCAGAGCCTCTGCAACTACCACAGCCATTGGCTGCGCCCAAGGTCCTTTGTCGAAGGAGACCTCGTCCTACGACTCAAGCAAGAGCGGCCGAAGAAGCTCGAGTCACCCTGGGAAGGACCCTACATCGTCACCGAAGTCATCCCAGGTGGCGCCTACCACCTCATGGACGTCAAGTCAAGAGTCGGATACTCCAACCCATGGAACGTCGCACAATTGCGACGCTTCTACACCTAGTTACCTCTTTACTTTCAATAAGGCTACTTAGCCGAACAATGTACCTCCATGTTACGATATGAATAAAAGCTAAGTTCCTCGGCCGAAATTTCTTTCCCTTACTTTTTGCTATGACACGCTCGGGGGATACGCCTCACCTCACAACTTCGTCGACTGAGAATAAAGCATACAACCTAAGTAGCTGACCACGTAAGGCTAATGAAAAAGACATGCATAGAACAAAGCACAACGTGCTAATACAAATAAACTTCACAAAGGGCACAACAAGCCCACTCGAATACATACAAATTTTACATCAATTTATTTCTCTTTACACGACCTATCTATTCTGGAGTATCACACTCACCCGTTGCCCGAACAGATCAACGATATCTTCGGCATACTGCCTCATAGCCGCATAATGTGGGCGCATATCCCAAAAACTACCATCTGGTCGAAGGGGTGGCCCAGTCGCCACCGCCCCGAGATCGACATGGCGGCGATGCAGCCGAACAAGCGAAAGAGCGGCCTTCACTCCAGCGACTAGCTGACGCCGCACCAACTCCTTGATGTGACCCACGTCCCGAAACTTCGCTAGCAGGCCCCAAAGGTTGGAAGGTGCCTCATCCAGGGGAAACATGACGGCCCAGGTGGACGCCAGGGAAATCCTCGTCGCCTTAGCACCCGAGAAACCTGGTGTACGCGATCTTGCACCTTCGCAAGGACGATGGCCCGATCGTGGTCCATCCAAAACAAGCCGCCAGCCTCTAAGTCATGTTGGGTCAGGCAATTCATCCGAACCACAACAGGCTCCTTCTCTTTCCTCGGAAGAGATTAACACCTGCAGCAAACACAAGAACAAGATGACACACAAGAAAAGTGCATCCGAAAAGAACGACAGTTAGCGAAGACTCACATTGAAGTTGCCCGCTCATCTACCATAGCTCCCCCATAATAAATTCCTCCCTGGCAGTAGCCCGCTCAGCTTTCAACTTTCACACATCCGCATGGCCTCGAACGCCAAGGATATCCTTCTCCAAACTGCGGATGCGGTCGCAAAGAAAAACAAGTTGCGACGCATCATCCAAAGATGGTCGCGGCTCAGGGACAGTCGATGTATCAACGGGAGTCTCACCGAAAGGACCCTAAAGGCAAACAATTAAGGACATGAACATCACAAACATCGTTGGTGAGAGATCGAAACATAACTTATATACATAAAGGCCACCTCGTGGCATAAGGTGAGATTGTTCATCAACAAAAGCTTACATTACAAAAGGAAAAGGATAAACTATCCTAGCTACGGCAGTCAAGCCTAGGCACCCGCATCCGGAGTGGTCTCAGAGCCGGAATGCCTGCTCTTGGCCTCCTCCTGCTGCTTCACCGCGTACTCCGCCAGCAGGTCAATGAGTTTCGGCCCGTAACGCTTGCAGCGAGAGGCGAAGAGGGCGAACGCTACCTCTGAGCCATCTGCAGCTGTCGGCATCTGGGAGGTGATGTGCGGCAGATCCAGCTTGGCTCCGAATGCCATGGCCATTGCCAACCCCATGGAGGCGCCGATGTGCATCTGCTGGCGCTTGTAGGCTAGCGGAGCGTCCTCCGACAGATCATCTGCCAGAGCGTCGACATCATCAAGAGCAACGCCCTTGGGAACGACCTCCCTGTAGAAGCGTCAGAGCACTTCCTTGGCCTTCACCAAGGAGTCAGCAGTAGTACTGCAGCGATCTTTGACCGCTGCAGTGGCATCATCCAGGTCATCTCCATGCTCCAGCGCACCGTGATCAAACACGATGTCGGACGCATCTGAGACAATGAAGAAAAGACCCAAATAAGTTGAAGACAAGAAGCAGTCGAAAAAATACAAGACCAAAGCAAGTAAAATATACTTACCGGAGAAAGCCTTGGCTGCAGCCTATCATCCATCTCCTTCTCGCGAATGGCAGCCGCAGCAGCCAGCTGCTCCTCGTGATCAACACTCCTTTCGCATGCGCTCCTGAGCTTCAGCAGCGTCAGCTACCTCCTTCTGCAGGCGCTCTTTCGCCTCTGTAGCATCTTTAGCTTTCTTCTCCGCTCGACCAAGGCTCTTTTCAAGAGCGTCCAGCCGATGGAGAGCTGCATTATTATCATCTGCAAACATCACGAACAAAGGATCAATAGAAGCAAATACAAAGGGGGCATCCGAAGCAAAAAAAAGGATGATAAAAATACGCACCTTGCAGCTGCCGCATGTTGGCCTCCAGCGCCAGGTGCTGTTGGATAAGGAGATTAGCGCTATGCACGAAGGGCTGCAAAACAACAGACAAACAAAAACAAACATCAGAAAGGGCTTGGGGGCTACGCCCCGCAACAATAAAAATCGATCAACAGGTCATCTGAAAAAGGGCCCGGGGGATCCCCCTACAAGATAAAGATGCAAATTATTTACGTGCTCAGGCGGAGACTGCGAAGTTCCGCGTGCGGTCTTCTGAGTGACAACAACCCGAGCCTATCGCTTGGAGAGATTCGGCTCGTCGTCCTCAGAGTTGGACACCACCTGAGAGGGAGGAGCTGCCGGCTTCGACTCCCCTATGGCCTCTTGAGTGCCCTCACTAAGAGAACCCTCCGAAGAGTGGCTGCAAGAAAAGATCGATCAAGACAACAAACTATACAAATAATAGAACAAAGCGTAGACGAAACTACTTATAGGTAAATATCTGACAAGTTGAAGACCGACGCTGCCTTCTCCTCCTTCTTCTTCTTCTTGGCCGACGGCTGCGGCGCCATCGCCCGAAGTGGCACAACAGGGAAAGGTGCAGAGGAAGCACCTTCATCCTCACCATGCTGCTCCAGGAAGGAAGGGCCCCGGGGAGTCGGTGGTGTCGATGCATCCGAAGACTCATTCCGGGAGCTCTTTTGGGTCTGCCCCACGCTTAGATCAGGGGCTTCCTGGGTCAGATATTGCGCCGACGGAAGTTCGGACTCAGATTCCACAACCTCGTTGTCCGGCGCAATCGAAAATTTCTCAGGTAGCGGAGGCATCATGCCAGCTACCTTTAGCTCCTGCCCACCAAAGAAGACAAAGATCGTGATTAGCAACAATATTCACAAGAACAACACTCGAAAAAAGGCGCAACCCGCATGACACATTTCTACACCCGAGGAACTGGATTGGAAGCACTGAAGGGGGCGGTCAAGGACTTCTTCGGGAGGTCCTTGTCGGCCTTGAACTTCAGCAGCGGTCGAAGAGCTCTATAAAGGTCGCCCCTGGACAACTCCTCGGCTGAAACCCTCGTCGGGTCGTTGCGGCCAGTGTAAAAAAACATCGGATGCACCCTCGCTTGGAGAGGCTGCACCCGACGTTTGAGGAAGGTGCTGATGATATCCACACCATTGACCTCCTTCTCAGCAACCATCTGGAGTTCCTCCACCCGACGGTAGAGCTCCTCCACTTCCGCCACCTCTCCCTCCAGGATGTGGTTCTTCCAGGATCTCTTCGGAACAATTTCCTGGGAGGAGTTGAAAGGAGCAAGGCCAAAATCTTGTCCGTCCACCATGGAGTCGCGGATATAAAACCACTTCTTCTGCCAGTATTGGACGGACTCACACATGGAAAAGGAAACGAAAAGGACGGAAGATCGGATGGAAATAACGCAGCCGCCGAGCGGATAGACTCCGCCGGTGCTAGACTGCCTCTTCACGGAATAGAGCTTCCGAAAGAGGCCAAAGTGCGGCTCGATACCGAGCCAGCACTCGTAGACAGTGATAAAACAAGCGATGTGGAGGAGAGAATTGGGAGAGAGATGATGAAGTTGGATGCCGTAAAAGAAAAGAACTACGAAGAAAATCGTGGATAGGGAACGAAAGACCACGAAGAACAAAGGCGGCGAACATCACCCGAAACACTACGGGCTGACGGGGAGTTACCTCATCACCAGGAAGCTTGACATCCTCCTTGTTCTGCGGGATCAGCCCTGCGTCGCGCAGCTTGCGCAGGTCACTGTCACGTGCCTCTGTGCGCCTCCACCCCCCATCGGTGATGTGAGGGCCAGCAGCAACCTTATTTCCACCGGCGGCGGCACTCGATCCAACTCCAGCAGCGCCCTTCCTCGATTTGCCCATCACGCGATGGTGAGTGCGGCGGTGAGCGCGGAGAAACGAAGAAGGAAACGAACGGAGAATGTCCAGTGTGCGCAAGAGAGGCAGAGCTTGAGAAAATGGAGGCAATGGCGAAAGCAAATGGCAACGGGTGAAACAGAATCACTGTTTTCCCATGGTTATAAAAGACGAGGACGATAAATAAGAGCCGTCGATCCAGAAGCCCTAATGCGCAACCAAAATCTGACCATACACGTGTCAGCACATCAACGAACCATCGCCAGCACGCCATACACTATGCACGGAAACCAAGGAGATGCCGTAATTCTCGCCACGTCGCGCATGACTAGTCAACTCCAAGTCAGAAAGTGGGACCCACGTTCGTCCTGTCACGTCATCTCTGGCGCCGTAGACGGTTGAGACCATCGATCGTCAGCACTGATGTCATCAAGACCAACCTAGCAACGGTTGGAAATCTTTGGCTGATGAATCAAGTACTTACTCGAATCTACGATTCGAGCAACTACTCGGGGGCTACTTCTATCAGAGGCGCTGGTCGCGCACTTGAAACATGATTAAGGTACTACACTTCTCACCAATATTCGAGTTCCACATCGAGTCTATGACTCCACTAAGGACTCAGGGGCTACTCCCATAGGATGGATTGTTCAAAGCATCCGAAAAAATTGTGTCCTTCGAACCTGAAGTTAAAAAAAGCTGAACTAATGTCTCTGCTCGAGTCTACGACTCGAACAGACACTCGGGGGCTACTCCCATAGGGAGCACTGACTGCACACCATATGATTTCTCCGACTGCGATCTTTCGGATCAAAATACAAACTTTTTCTGGTAAATTTTCCCAAATAAACGCTAAGTGAGAGACATTCTCCTTGGCCACCCGAAACACCTCAACGGTGATAACCTTTCGGATGTTGTGTCTGCGACGCAAGGATAAGACCTATAGATATCATCTGATGGCCTGGTAACGCACCTGAATGCGCTCTGCCAGTAAAATACCGTGTCAACGGGCATGATGAAGAAATCCCGACGGACGCGTTGGGTACATCACTTGAAAACCACTGAGATTCGGCTCCTGTAAGACCTCAATGGCCTGAGTCGAATTACGCCAGCATCTATTCCGGGTTCGAGTCTAGGGACTCGAGTCTGAAGAAGATCGTGTTGTTTTTTCCTATGACAGTTAACTGACCCTGATCCGTCGGGTGAGTCAGGCACACGCATCAACAATCCCTACAAACTAAATTGCTTTCTCTTATAAACAGGTCTAAAACTGCACCCGAAATACTGAAGAGTCCTCAGCCGAATCTACGATTCGACTGAGCATTCGGGGGCTACTGACATGGTTATACCCTACGGGTACACAACATCGGCATACCTAGTCCAGCCCAAGGAAGGCCCACGACAAGATATGCGGCCTGCAGAGGTTTCGGGTGGCCCAAGCCCATGACGCCTTCGGATCCTTGGAGAACAAGACTAGAGTAGATAGAACTTCAAAGGGGCAAACCCTAATCTGTAACCGACTCGACCTACGCCCGGGACTTGCCTATCTATATAAAGGCTAGGAGGACACGGCGAGGAGGACAATCAACTCACCTCATACACACCTCACGCCAGATTGCATATGCGCACCCCTGTAACCTTCGGTTCCGCCGTAATCAAGAGCAGACAAGCAGGAGTAGGGTTTTCCCTCCGGGGGCCTGAACCTGGGTAAACCTCGTGTCCCCGTGTTGCTTGTTTGCTAACCGTTTCGCGATCTCCAGCATCCCCATCTTCTCCAAAACCCAAATCCATAACAATGGGCATTGATGAGTCGAAACCTCGTCAAAAGGCGTGTGTATGTCCAATTGTTTTTCGAGATCAAAAGTTTTTTTCTTCGCCCTCTCCCATACTCACATTTCACAGAAGCGGAATAACATTCTCGGTTTTCTCCTCATCGTTACCTGCCTTAATCTGGACTCTTTTTTTTATGTTGTAGTCCTCTCCGTCATTCCCATTCTACTCTCTAACACGCTCGCGCATATGAACAACTGCTGCGACGGATGAAAAAGATGGTGCTAGCTTCCTATCAGTGTTGCATCATGGTTTTTCATTAATTTTGTGAATTAACATCATCAATCAAATGTTCATCATGATCATCTACTCACTATACCCATATGCAATACACTACTGCACTAAGAGTGCAGCTGTAGCGAAATAGGGGATCAGATAGACAAGTTTTTTTGCTAAACCCTCCGACAAAATCACTACATGCAGCATAACTAAAGCCCAATAAGACCAATTCCTTTTGAAATCGGGACCTATTTTGATGGAGATCCTTGCCCCCTAAACCCTACGTAAACCCGAGTGTGTATGGCAGAAAACATAAGGGTAAAGAGAGGTACCACAGTCAGGCGGATCCTCCTGGTCGAATGGTTGAAGCTACGTGTCAGGGTGGATTGGTGTCGGCTACGGCGACGTGCTCCACATCAAGGACGTAGTTGAGTGTTGGCGCTAGAGAGGACCCACTTGGTCTGTGCTTTTTCTTTGAAGGAGACGACTAAGAGGTAATGGAAGAAAAGGTTTTTTTGTTGCTATTTCTCACTATCTTAGGGGAACAAATGACAAAAACATGTGATATTACTTAGTATTAGGGGCTATTTTGCAAGGAAACATAGCCCAACATGTCCAGCATGGCACGCAACCGAACCGATTCGGACTTAAATGGACCAAAACTTCAGCCCACTTGTCAAGTTAGTGTGCTACGGTACTACAATTTGCAAGTATGTGTATGAAAATGCACATCTTAGACAAGTTTATGTACCCCTATTGTTATTAACTCATTTTAAAAAGTTCAGTGAAACCAAAGAGCGGCTCCTAATTCCATGTTCAATTGCATTTGCTATATTGTAGAAAGACAACAATTTCACTAAATCAAATTTGATTTATTGTATGCTCATCGAGCGCAAGGATCTTGAGACTTGAGTAGGGCAATGTGGCGGCAATGGCGAAGGTGTGGATGTAGCTTTGTTGGGCGGGAGGGGGTTTATTCTGTGCACCGACACCTGACAAGATGGCCCGAGCGGTGAAGTTAGAGGGATTGTCGGGTAGCGGCATGCCAAATGGAGGTGGCGCTTGAGAACAGGGTGATGGCACACGATAACTAAAAAGGAAAGAAATAAAACTGTATGAACTATAAAAGATTGCTAAGGCGAAAATTAAGAACAAGAAAACTAAAAGGATTTCATGCAGATTACTCATGCAAAGATAGTGTGTAGGTCTTGCTTTCAGAAGCACTAATTGTACAACAGGTAATGTACTCTGCTAGGCGTGAATTGGATTATCAAACGTTGCTACCTCCCGATGAGCAATCGGCAAACACAACTTAATTGTTCGCTTCCTATCACCAACGGTTATCGTTAAAGTGTTTAAGGCTAGGAAGACTGAAACAAGGCATTAGGTTCTATAGATAATCGTTACACTCTACATGAATAGAAGATACCCCTTTGTTAAACACGGACTGCTAACTCTAGTGAGCAGTGTATGTTTCCGTTGCTCTCATTCACAATAGTACACAAGATATGAATTTTTGTTTAAAACAATCTCTCTCTCTCTCTCTCTCTCTCTCTCTCTCTCTCTCTCTCTCTCTCTCTCTCTCTCGGTTAGAACACGACAGATTGGACTTCTCGGTGTGATGTTTTGGGTTAATGATGCCCTTTGTCTCAGGATCATTTACGTGTCAATATGAGCCTCAATCGGCAGAGGATTAGAACATGGAGAGTTACAACTGATGGAAAGATTAGGGGAGACCGATCCTAATACTTATATCACGGATGGACTCGTAAGAGGTACATGGTACACACACGGTAACAACGGCTATCCCTATCTCTCTATGTCGCTAACATCCCTCCTCAACCATAACCTTTCTTGAGATTGAGATTATGCTTGAACTTTTTGAATTGGTGTGTCGGTAGGGCATTTGGGAATCAACCTGCCACCTGATCCTGTGAAGGAATAAATATGATCTCAAGCAACTAGTTAGCTACTCTTTCTATAACAAAGTGAAAATTTATATCAATATGTTTTGTACTTGCATGAAATACATGATTAACGAAGAGGTATGTTGCACCCATGTCATCACACCGTAAACATAAGACTTGATTTCTTTGGATACCAAGTTCTCCCGACTCAATGCAAATCACTTCGTCTATGACATTGGCCAAAGCCTTATACTCTGCCTCTACGTTTGATCTAGAAACTGTAGTATGTTTTATTGCACTCCAAGAGATCAAGTTTGGTCCAAAATAGAATAAGAATGGCAATGGGCAGGGTATGGACAAGGTAGAGTAATACCATACTTATACCCGTGTAGTCAATGGATACAAAAGTTTGCTCATACCCATATCCGCGGGTATAAAACTTTACCCATACACATACCTGTCGGGTACCCATATCCATTGGGTACCCAGTGGATAGATCCAATAGTACACAAGTTATTCACAATTTAACGTTCATCAATAACATATTTTTTAAAAGACAATTATCTCTACTTAATAATAGGTAGACGAGAACATAAAAGCATCAACGTTTAGAATTCGCAATTGCATACTTGTTCCTAGGCTTTTCGTCCACATAGGTTGAAACTCTATAGGTAAGTTTGACATGTCAGTTCAAACGGGCAGGGCATGGGTATACCCATGCATACAAGTCTATACTTGTGCCCGTACTCGTAACTTAACGATAGGATTGTTCGGGTTCGCAGCAGGAAACAAAAAAATTCTTGCTACACGAACACGGTAACCAAGATCTATTCTATGTAGACATAAGTAACGGATAAGGAGACATTATTCATACCCTTAAATACCATGGTACACCTTACACAGGTAGGTTTATGTTGATAAAGACAAGCAGCATCCCAATTGTGGCGCCTCGAAGATCTACACACGTTCGGTGTAGACGACGTCTCCCGGGCTCTGATCCAGCCGAGCAGTGGAAGAAGAAAGAAGTCGGACCATCCTTTGCACGACGATAGTGCGGAGGTGGAGAACTTATTCCCTCAAGAGCATATTCCAATCTTGGTGGAGAGAGAGCTCTAAGGGAATAGAGGGAGAGAGGAGAGATAGTTGTGTATATAGAGGGGAGGGGGAGCCCTCTATTTATAGGAGGAGGGGCAAACCCTAGGGCAAGGGTGGGGGGCTCCCCACGCCACCGCCACAAGGGCTGCCGCCGCTGGCCCTAGGTGGGTCCCCACACGGGGGGTGCCCCTAGGGTTTGGCGTGTGGCCCCTTTCCCTCCACATGGCGCATTGCCCCTATGGGCCTTCCCTCCGGGAAAGGCCCAATAGGCATGGGCTGCTCCAAAAAAAATATTTATGTTTTAATATTAATTCAACTAATTAATATAAAACACACATATATTATTATATCTTTCACTCCAAAACACCTTCCGGACCCCTCCGATCATCATTGGTGTTTCCCGGAACCTTTTCGGTTTCACTCTCTCTCATTTCTCCTGCGGTGTCGGTTTGATCCCTATACGTCCCCACCCTTAAGTGTGCCACCCTTCCGTTCAGAAGTACTTCAGACATGACCGAGATCCCTCTCGCATCAATGATCATTAGCGGGACCTGGATGCCCATAATGACCACCCGTGCATTCACGAATCTCATCGCTTGAACATTCAACTTTGTGTCACATTCCCTTTGCCATTTGATACCTAGGTCATCCGAGATTTGATCTTCAGTATCTCTATACCTAGTTCAATCTCGTTACCAATAAAATTGTTTACTCGTTCACGTGTCGTTGCATTTCATGATCTAGTCATACGTTTGCAAGCTTCATTAATGCAACGTCACCAAGTTGGCCATGTGTATCTATCCGTTACTTGGATTGGCAAATCCTGGTCTTGATAAATACTTCTCAACCCGTTCCTTTAGGAAATTAATGGTACCTTTATGATCACCCTTTCGCAGCTCGATACTTGATACCATCAAAGCCTCCTTCTAGTAACGGTGATTATGCATTACCTCATAGCCAAAGGATTAGGTTGCAAGGTTTCTATGTTATCATCAATGATGAACGTTTAGTAACCAGATCTTATTGTGATATTACTTTGGGTGTATGTCTATCATATCATTCAACTAATGATATGATCTCATTGTCAATTGGCACTATCACCCATGATCTCGAAACCTTAGATCATCAGTTGACCAATGAGCTAGTTCGCTAGAGGTAACTAGATACATTGTTTGTTTACATACTACACATGTATTAATGTTTCATATTAACACAGTTATAGACGACATGAAATGTATTATGAACATACAAGAGATACATCAAATAAAAATTTTATTAATTGCCTCTAGGGCATATCTATTTTAAGATTTAATTAGTGTTGTTGTATACCTATATTTTAATCACTATCATATTGTCCACCCCTATGGTCAAATTCTGGATCCGCCCCTAGAACTTAATAAGGCTACTCATAGTAATAAGGTTGCCGAATAAATATAATTTTTTTATTTATTATTTATTGGGCAGCCTTATTACTATGGGTTTTGAACTTATAAAGTAACATATTCCAAAAAAGAGAGGGGAATGTTTTTTTGGACCCACACTGTTTTAATAAAGTTATATTGGCTAAGCAAATTTAGAGATCAATATTTGAACCAGAAAGTTTATGTGCTAGAGTTCTGCGGAGGAAGTACTACCCAAATGGGAGGATCTTGACGACATCTGTTAAAAAAATTTCTTGTTTCACCTGGTAGAGTATAGTTGCTGGTATTCAAAGTTTAAAGAAAGGCGCAATTTGGAGAGTTGAAGATGGAAAATAAATTAACATTGTTATATGTTGATCCAAATTTTACAAAGTATAGGCCAACTTCTGACGAGTGGAGCGAGGCCCGTCGCCGGAGGCTTGGGCCGAGTGTAAATATAATACATGGACCCACCAAGACTGCTTTTCTGCATGGAGAGCTTGATGAGGAAATATACATGGACCAACCAGAAGGGTTCATAGTGTCTGCTAAAGAGGATTTTGTGTGCAAATTAAAGAAGTCTCTTTATGGCTTAAAGCAATCTCCAAGACAGTGGTATAAAAGGTTTGATTCATTTATGATCTCACATGGTTTTGAGAGGTCTAAATATGATAGTTGTGTTTATATCAAGTTTGTTGATGGGTCACCTATATACTTGCTGCTATATGTTGATGATATGTTAATTGCTGCCAAGAGCATGAAAGAAATCACTACTTTGAAGGCACACTTAAGTAGTGAGTTTGAGATGAAGGATCTTGGTGCTGCTAAGAAGATCTTAGGTATGGAGATTACCCGAGATAGAAAATCTGGTTTGTTATTTCTTAGTCAGCAAAGTTACATTAAGAAAGTTCTTCATCGTTTTCATATGGATGGTGCAAACTCAGTTAGTACTCCTATTGCTCCTCATTTTAAATTGTCAGTTTCTCAATGTTCTACTACTAATGAAGAGTTTGAGTACATGTCAAAGGTGCCATATTCTAGTGCTGTTGGTTCTTTGATGTATGCCATGGTTTGTTCTCGTCCTGATTTATCATATGCTATGAGTTTGATAAGTAGATACATGGCTAATCCTGGTAAATAACATTGGAAGGCTGTTCAGTGGGTTTTCAGGTACCTTCTTGGCACTTTCAATGCTTGTTTGAAGTTTGGCAGGACCGGTGAGAGACTCGTTGGCTATGTGGATTCAGATTTTGCTGCCGATTTGGATAAGAGAAGATCCCTCACAGGTTATGTGTTTAATGTTGGTGGTTGTGCTGTTAGCTGGAAGGCTACATTGCAGGCTGTTGTTGCACAATCTACTACTGAAGCTGAATACATGGCTATTGCTGAAGCTTGCAAAGAATCTGTTTGGTTGAAAGGTTTGTTTGCTGAGCTTTGTGAAGATGATTCTTGCATTACTTTGTTTTGTGACAGTCAAAGTGCCATATACCTTACAAAAGATCAGATGTTCCATGAGAGAACTAAGCACATTGATGTCAAGTACCATTTTGTTAGAGACATTGTTGCTCAAGGTAAATTAAAGGTATGCAAGATCAGCACTCATGATAATCCTGCTGATATGATGACTAAACCTGTTCCTGTTGCTAAGTTTGAGCTTTGCTCGAACTTAGTTGGTTTAACTGATTAGCCCAAGTGGCTATTGGCGCCGAAAGTATTTGCTTTGTTTGTTCAGGGAGATGGTTGTTGTTGATGCTACAAGGAGGAATTTGTCTCAAGGTGGAGTTTGTTATATATTGATCCAAATTCTACAAAGTATAGGCCAACTTCTGACGAGTGGAGCGAGGCCCGTCGCCGGAGGCTTGGGCCGAGTGTAACGATATAGTGATGAGTTGCATCTGTGAAATCCCTTGTAAGCCGTCGCGCGGTACGGTACGGATCGTCGAAGACCTAGGTTTCCACCAATATATAAACCCCTTGTAAGCCGCCGGTTGGGATGAGTTGCATCTGTGAAATCTCCGGCGTTTGTAAACACTCCTCGATATAGTGAAGTTTCGCTGGCTGGCGCCCGTGGTTTTTTCCTCTCTTTGTTGGAGAGGTTTTTCCATGTTAAATTTGTGTCCCCTTGCTGTGTTTTTCATTTTCGTTCTTCGTTATCTTCTTGTCGCAATTGTAACAAACATGTGGGAGGCTACTTGGCCACCTCTTAGTCCTACGGGTAATGTTTATACTCCCCGTGGAAATATCATTTTAAACATTGTTGATGAGATTATTGATGTGCATGGTAATTGGGATGAGGAGCTTATAAGAGGGAATTTTTGGTTTACTGATGCCAATAGTATTTTTTCAATCCCATTGAGTGAGCATGGTATGGAGGATTTTATCGCATTGAGATTCAATAAGAATGGATCCTTTTCGGTCCGTTCAGCCTATCATATGGAATGGAAATTTCAGTTTGGGAGTAGGAGATTGGATGGTGCAGGTTAGGAGAGTCAAAACCCTTATGTGATGAGGTATAAAAATGCAAACTTCCAGGTAAAATTAAAATGGTTGCAATCCTTCCCTGTTTTGGCAAATCGACATGTTATCAGTAATAACTCATGTGTATTGTGTGCTGGAGCATGCAAAGATATAAAGCATACCTTGTGCTTATGTGGGAGTGCAAAAGATATAAGACGATGGGTCTGTTGGATTTAGTCCAAGAAGCATGCGCAATAAATCAGTCAGAAAGCGATGTTCTTAGGGCCTGTTTGGTTGGGCTTAAATCTAGCTTTTAGAGTTTGGCTTATAAGCCACAAAAGCACCAAAATAGGTGCTTTCGGCTTTGGCTTTTGGCTTTTAACTGAACATAGTAGTATGATGGTATAAGCCAAAATCCAAAATAGAAAGCACCTATTTAGGTGCTTTTGTGGCTTATAAGCCAAAAACGAAAAGCCATAAATAAGCACAACCAAACAGCCCCTTAGAGTGGTCGTTGGAAGCAAAGAATGGCGCTTCTTCTAGAATGATAAATGGCTTAATGGAAGAACCATCGAGGACCTAGCGGCGGAATTTTTTCAAAAGATACAGCCACTCTTGAGAGCACATTGTACGGTCTTTGTGTGACGATGTCCTCGTTGATCTGACCCATTTAATTATTGACATCTACTCACTCACTTCATTTAGAAATATAAGATGTTTTAGTTTTGTAAAGAAGATGTATCTAGACACGTTTTAGTGTATAGGTTCAAATGAATCTAGACAGTAAAATGTGTCTAGATACATCTCCTTCACAAACCTAAAACATCTTATATTTCCAAACGGAGGGAGTAGATTATTATCCGTTTTATGTTAATTGGCCACATACGAACTACAGTATGCAACATTAGCAGTAGCACCGGCTGAAAATCTTGAGGGTGGCCAATCGGTAGGGGTGTCTGCCTCTGCTCGCCCTGGATCCAACCCTGACTAGATGGCTTGAGCGGTGTAGTTAAGAGGGATCATCGGGTTGCAGCATGACCAATGGAGTTGGCGGTTGGGTGAGGAC
Organism: Avena sativa; assembly: GCA_916181665.1. NCBI lineage: Eukaryota > Viridiplantae > Streptophyta > Magnoliopsida > Poales > Poaceae > Avena > Avena sativa. The sequence continues at coordinate 435,731,901 of OV702283.1, read as the reverse complement.
GAGGTGTTGGTCATCAAGTGTACCATACTACAGTAGTATTATTCCTGCATAGTATTGAGCCCAACTATATCAAATCAAAGGAAGACATTGTTGGTATCCTCCTTGCGTAAGCTGTGAGGAGATGGTATTTTGAATCAAGGTAGCCCAAACAGGTTCAAGAGCCCATTGTCGATTAGGGTTATGGGTTTATTTTGAACATTGAACATGAGACAAATGGGATGTTAAGCCTAGTAACTAGTAAGCGTAACATCCAACGACCACTAGGTGGAGTGATGAAACTCTACATTAACCTCCATCGGAGAAGAAAACCAAGATAACATAAAAGAAGAGAAGTTGAAGAAAAACTTGAGATTAAGAACGAGGTACTCCCCACATGATTATAAACTACATATCTACTACCTATCTCTCTTAAGATACGGTTTCACCATCTTAGATGAGATTGTTCCGATCAATAGCCTTGTGCCTCCAAATCCTATTGGCAACATCCAAGATCCATGTTACCTTAATGTACGAGATTCCCTAGTGCTCTCCAAAGAAGAACTTGTTCTCATATACATTGATAAGAGTGGAACAATTTTTGGGTGGGTTTGTCATGTGGTTTTCCCATAGAGTTGAGGAATTTCCACATAAATCTTATGTCTCTGCGGTGATGTTTGCTGTTGCATTTCTTTAGATGAGAACCGCTGGTACTTATACTACCTGCTTTTTGTTGTTGTATTATCTATCTGTTTGTTTGTAGGTTCAAATATGTTCAATACATATGCACCCAGAACTTGTCCTAGCTATTTTGAGTTTGCTATCTAAATATTCACATCAATATAGGTGGATTTTTTTCAAAATTTGACATGAGATGTATCCAAAACGCCATCTATATGTGAACTTGCGGCAGTGGTTAATATCCCATTTATTTAGTTATCAAAAAATTTATCTAAGTGCTAAAATACATTTATCTTAGTTACCAAACTTTTTTATGATTTGGCTGTGACAGTGTTTATGCAATGTTTTCTTGTTAGAGGCGTTGCTTTTGGAGAATTTGGACTTAAGGTGTTGTCTTGGCACGAGTTTGTGTTGCAGTTATAAAGTTTTAATCACTGTAGCGGGATTTTTTATTTTTATCTCTTTTTATAGGGTTGTGTGCATTTCGTAATGTCTTTAGAATATGGAAAACCGTACTACCCCCCTAGGGGGATAGATAACTAACAGTTATCCCCCGTCGCTTCGTCGGATGGCTTCCATCGCGTAGCATCGCTTTCTTTGGCCCCACCATGACCACGTCTCCTTACTCTTCTTCCTTATCCTCTCACGTGTATACTTGTTTGGTTGTGCGTTGCCGCAGTCTTTGCCCCACATCCCACTGCCAGCGTGCCGCCGTGCCGCCGCCCTGCTCAACCACCACGACGGCACCGCCCTGGTTGACCAAGCGTCGTTCTGCCCCATCACCAGCAGGCATCGCCCACCACGAAGGCATCCCCGCTCGTCTCTCTTGGTGCTGCCCTTGATCGCTGCTCAGGACGACGTGTCTTCGCCCCTCCTTCGTTTGACGGTGCTTGGCAAGGAGATGGAGTCCACGGTGGAGGTGGTCCAGTGGGAGAACCGGCATGGCTGCTACTACCACGACGAAGGAATCCCCCGCTTCCCTAGCTTGTCCCGCGCCTTTGGCCGGCCTTTGCCTCGTCCCTGCTGATGAAGCTTCGCCATGGACACTACTCCTCAAAGCACCCGTCAGTCGCCATGCTTAGATACTTCTCCATGACGCCCTTTGCTAACACGTAGGCGAGCGGCAATATAATGCTACACACAGCGACCGGCGTTGCTACCTGCTGTGAGCTGTCTTGCTACACACAGCTAACAACGCTGCTACCTGCGACGAACGGTCCCGCTACACACGGCGATCGAACCTGCTACATGTGGCTTCTATTGTTGCTATCCGAGGCGAGCGGTGCTGCTGACATATTTATTTTGCTATAAGTTTTTGCTACGACGTCTCTGTCAATGTATGCAGCGAAGTCGGCTTTTTCTACATTAGCATAATTATTTTGCTACCTCTATTTTTTCATTTTGCTATAATAGCGCAAATTTCTTGCTATCTGGTATCTGGCGAGGTCTCCGGTGAGTCTCCGGCAAAGTAAGTTTTGATACAGTAGTCCAAATATTATGCTACATAGTCTCCGGCAGAACTTCGGCAAGGTTTTCGACGATATCTGTCATTTTTATTTTGCTTCGTGGACAAACCATTTTTGCTACAGTATAACAAAAGCGAGATATATTATGTAGCAAAAACGGAACCGTAGCACCTTCCTTAGAATATTTCGTTATTGTAGAGACCAGAGTATTTTATCAATAAGAGGGAATACGAGTAATGAAGATAAATAAGAATTAATAGGAAACGTCTATCAGATGCGTGAAATGCAAGCACGACAAAAATAAAGTTACAGTTTTTCACCTCAGGTAAAAGATCCTATTCGAAAATAGCATACACGTGTATAAGCCGAGTACTCCATCCGTTTTAAAATATAGAATGTTTTAATTTTATGAAAAAGAAAATATCTAGACTTTTTTTAGTGTATAGATTCATTCTAAACATAAGCACATATCATTGCTTCACAAAGCTAAAATATCTTCTCTATTATCTAAAAAGAATTTGGGTGTTCCGTTTTCTGCCACTCCGTCGGACGTTTCATCCAACATCCTTCGCACGAGTGCATCCCGCACAAAAACCAGCACAAAAATCACGCCCGTAGTAAAAGGTAGCCCAACTGTAACTTTCCATGTTTCGATCCAAAAATCACGCGCACGTCTCCTACACTCCTCCCGTCCTCCGTCCCGACAACACACCACATCTCGGCCGCTGCCGCTTTCCCCCACCTCGCCCCGATCCACCATCCCCGCCTCCGTCCGGCGTCAAGATGGTGGTTGGAGGGCAACAGTACTGCTTCTCGCCAGACCAGCTTCTGCCCCGCCCCATTGGCCTCTCCTCCCACTAAATCGGCCTCCCCCTTCTTCGATCCCCTGCGATAGACTATCCACTGCGCTCCCGACCTGCATCTTTTTCCTCGAGGCGCCGTGCCCAGGCGAGCAGTGGTGAACGTCGCCGCCCCTGCGGCCATGTGTTTCACGATGCCTGCATCGACCATTGGTTCCCCATGTTGCCTGTGTGCCCCGTCTGTAGGGCTCTCAAGGCATGGGTGTTTGTGGACACTTGCATCTGTTGCGCGTCATGGAGGAAGCACGGAAGATGTTCTCTTATATGTCGCTAAGAGATTTCATGTTGTGGAATATTCTATAGACTGCATATGAGGTCTGGTGAAGCAGGATTATGTATGCAGAAATTTCTTAGGATGATCAGTAGTGAGGTTCTGCCTGACGAGACCACCTTACCTTTGCCACTGTCCTATGTTGTTTGGCTGGGCGGTTTGCTGCTCTCGGGAAATGCAGGTACACTCCATTATTCTTAAATCTGGGTGTCTTAAGGATCCCTTTGTATGAATTTTTTTTCTAAATGTGTATAGGAATTTGGAGAAATGGTGACACTGACTTGGGTAAGAATCTGTTCGATGCTATGACCGAGAAGGGTGTTGTAATATGGACCGCTGAGATTTCCGTGTTTATCCCTCACAGGAACTAACGAGGTACCTGTCGCAAAATAAACATAAAAATGAAGTACCACTTCATCTATGCAAATTGTGTTGTTTGTGTGGACCCATACATCGCAGCAAATTTCTTTCTGTTTCTTTTTCTTTCACATTGTTCTATATATGAGCTGAATCATAAATGTAATAAAGCTTGCGGGCACAAGCTCAAGTGTTTTAACTCTAGGTACCTAATCAATTTTAGGACAATGATTACATGTCAACACCAAGTACAACCTAAGTATCTGTCAAAAGATTCTCAACCTTAAGCAAATGCACCTACCAACCTCGTTCTTCCTTTCTTTCAAAATGTAGCTCCACTCATTATGGTATTTTTTTATACTCTTGTTCTATAAGATTCTCTAAACATGTTGCCCGCAGATCTTGCAATCTAATAACTTTTTATTTGTGTCACTGAGGTTGCCGGAGTCCGGAGGCAAGGATCCACCACCACCTCAAGCGGCCAATAAGCCGGCTGTCAAGAGTATCAAGGTGAGTATGCCGAGCCAGTAGTATGTGCAGTTTAATGAATATTTACACAGTCGATCGGTCTCTTTAGGACGCTGTGTTACTTCCGTGTGCCTGCTTACGACGGAATTGGCGTGCCATTGCGGGGATTTTCTCAATTTAATGTCGGATGTTGTGGACGGTGACAAGTGATCGGGGAGAAGTAACTAGAGGTAACAAATCAGCAGAAGTAACTAGAAGCAGTGTGGCTTCTTGTTATGATGTTCTCTGCTTTGGTTTCAACTGAACTAACCGTGGCTCCCCTGTTTCATGTTGATCTCAAGCTTGTAGATAAAATGGCGAATAGATAAGATGTAATTTTTTTCTTGTGACCAAGAATATCAAGCAATGCTGCATCACTTTTAGCTCAGAGCGTATTAGACGATATATGTATTAGAGGAAATATGTATTCATGCAACAACTGAGATTTTCCTCGAGTGTCTTATTTTAGCATTTTCTTATTCTATTTTTGGATTCTTGCTGTTTCTTGATCCAGGTATTTAAAATGTGACCTTGAGAAGTATGCACCATAATTGTAATGGTAATATGTTTTTTAAGCCTCGTAACTAGAGGTAACAAATCAGCAGAAGTAACTAGAATCAGCGTGGCTTCTTGTTATGATGTTCTCTGCTCTGGTTTCAACTGAACTAACCGTGGCTCCCCTGTTTCATGTTGGTCTCAAGCTTGTAGATAAAATGGTAAATAGATAAGATGTAATTTTTTTCTTGTGACCAAGAATATCAAGCAATGCTGCATCACTTTTAGCTCAGAGTGTATTAGACGATATATGTATTAGAGGAAATTTGTATTCATGCAACAACTGAGATTTTCCTCGAGTGTCTTATTTTAGCTGTTTCTTATTCTATTTTTGGGTTCTTGCTGTTACTTGATCCATGTATTTAAAATGTGACCTTGAGAAGTATGCACCATAATTGTAATGGTAATATGTTTTTGAAGCCTCCAATAGTGTTTCACCGTGTATATGCTTTACGGGATGGTAATCATGTGAAATGCATAGCTGATTGAATCCATGCTCAAAACATATATATTTCTACGTAGGGAATATCATAAGCACCCCAGGTTACTATTGTCCTCGCCGTCATACCTGCCAAGATCAGGTTGTTATGATTGTTCTGACTTCTGATGACTAAAGTAATCTTCTGAATACAATTTTTGTATTGTAGCTGTTGCTTTTCTGAAAATGCGAAAAGTGTGTTGCAGTTTCAATGTTACTTCTAAAATTACATATGCCTTTTCCTTCAAGCTATTTGTAGGTTTGTTTCCTTGAGGGAATTGTTGGTGTTTTCCTGCCACATGTTTACAGTTTAAATCAAAGAGAATGATATGAGTCATAATTCTTTGGTTTGAATCAGCTCTGATGTTCCCCTGTTTGCAGTGATTCCTTCACAAGGCTTCCTCTGGTTTTCTTGTGCGCAACTTCTTCAGATGATGATTAACCTTGCTTCGTTAAACTGTATAAGGATATGACATCGCCCTCCTCACGGTCGAGGCTGCGCGCAGAGCGTCACTCACGATTCGGAGGGGAGACTACTGCCTCGTGTCGTTGCTGCGCGTGGAGGCGGCCCCCACCATTGATGGCCAACTATCGTGGCCATGTCCGTAGGTGGAGCCGCCATGGAGGCTGTGTTATTGCTGTAGGGGTTCGTAGCATGGAAAACAAAAAATTTCTATCGCATACAAACAAACAAGCCAAGATCTATCTACTAGATTGTAGCAACGAGTCGATGGAATAACTTACCCTCGAAGATTCCAAAGTGTTTAACGAGAGCGGATTCTCGTGGGTGATGTAGTCGTACTCTTTCCGATCTCAAGATCGTGTGGACGATCCTTCCGGCGCTGCGTTCCGGCAGCGCTCCCGTAGTCGGTCACACGTTCGGTACTCGACAAAGACCTTCCTCTCCCTTGTTCCAGCAGGCAGCGGAGGTTGTAGCACTCTCCTCGCGATTCCGGCAGCACAACGGCGTGGTACCGGAAGTAGAGGGGAGATCCCGCAGGGCTTCGCCTTAAGCCGAAGCGAGTATGGTGGATTATGAGAGAGGGCTATTAGTGGTCTAGAGATTAGACACACCAATTAGAAGGCTCTAAACCGCAGGCTAAAGCAATTAGAAGCTCTAAACCAAACGGCTCTAAACCTGAGATTAGAGGTGGAAACTTGTGTGTCTCAAGGAGGAGCCCTGCCCCTCCTTTTATGGGTGGAGGGGCCTTGGCGCACCAGGGGAGGGAGGGAGTCCCTCCCCAACTCGGCCTAGGGCTGGGCGCCGGCCTGGAGGAGTGGGACTCCTCCTCCAAGTTGGTTCCAACTCCTCTTGCTTGTTTCCCACAGTTTCCTGTTTTAGCCGTTTGACTTTCAAACTGGCAATTTGACTTTCATGTTTTTGGAACAGCAAGAACACTTAGTACATGATGCAATCATTCAATGACACACTCATGTACCCTCCCTCCCCGGAGTGCCGGACAATCCGGAACCTTCTAGAACATTCCCGATGAAAACACCGGAATCATTCCCGAACTCCGAAAAGGGACTTTCCTTATATGAATCTTATTCTCCGGACCATTCCGGATCACCTCGTGATATCCCGGATCCCATCCGAAACTCCGAACAACATTCGGTCTCTTTCTCATAATACCATAACTACTCAAAACAACGTCGAATCCTTAAGTGTGTCTCCCTACGGTTCGTGAATTATGCGGACATGATCGAGACACTTCTCCGAACAATAACCAATAGAGGAATCTGGAAATTCATATGGCTCCCACATATTTCTACGATTACTTTGCGATCGAATGAACCACTTACATACGATACCAATTTCCCTTTGTCTCACGATATGTTACTTATTCGAGGTTATGATCGTCGGTATCTCTGCATACCTAGTTCAACCTCGTTTACTGATAAGTACTCTTTTCTCGTTCCCGTGATATGTGATCCCTTGTGACCAAGTCACATGCTTGCAAGCCAATTGGATGACATTCCACCGAGAGGGCCCAGAGTATATCTATCCGTCATGTGGATGGACAAATCCCACTCTTGATCCATGTGTTTCAACCAATACTTTCCGAACACTTAATGCCACCTTTATAGCCACCCAGTTACGGTGTGGTGTTTGATGTCATCAAAGCATCCATCCGGTAAAGGTGATATGCATGATCTCATGGTCGAAGGAATTAGGTTACTATGTATCAGAAAGCATATAGCAATTGAACTATTGAAATGACTTGATCTTTATGCTACGCTTATCAATAGGAGTATGTCCACCATATCATTCTCCTAACGATATGATCTTGTTGTTGATAACATCTCAATGTTCATGATATGGAAACCACAATCATTTAATCAACCAACAAGCTAGTGAAGTATAGAGGCTATACTAGGGACTTCAATTTAAGTTTACAATTCACACAAGTATTAATGTTTCCTTGTTAATACTATTATAGCATGAATATAAACATTTATCATAAACACAAAGATATAATAATAACTATATTTATTATTGCCTCTAGGGCATATCTCCAACAGTCTCCCACTTGCACTAGAGTCATCTAATCTAGATTACATGGTAATATACCGAACACCCATGGCAGTTTGGTGTTGGTCATGTTTTGCCCTCGGGAGAGGTTTAGTCAACGGATCCGCCACATTCAGATCTGTGTGTACTTTGCAAATCTTTATATCCCCATCCTGGATATGTTCTCGAATAGCATGAAAACGTAGCTTGATATGCTTCAGCTTCTTGTGTGACCTTGGTTCTTGCGCATTGGCTATGGCGCCCATGTTATCACAGTAGATAGACATTGGGTCCAGCGCACTAGGAACCACACCCAGCTCTGTAATGAACTCTTTCATCCATATCGCTTCTTGTGAAGCCTCCGAAGCAGCCATGTATTCCGATTCAGTTGAAGATCTCGCCACAACGCTTTGCTTTGCACTCCTCCAGCTAACTGCTGCACCATTCAAAATAAATACGTACCCAGATTGTGACTTAGAATCATCTGGATCGGTGTTCCAACTAGCATCGGTGTAACCATTAACAACGAGCTTTTCATCACCTCCATAAGAAAGAACCATATCCTTAGTTCTTCTCAAGTACTTAAGTATGTTTTTGACCGCTGTCCAATGATCCACTCCTGGATCACTTTGATATCTGCTAGTTAAACTAACAGCATATGCAATGTCGGGTCTAGTACATAGCATGGCATACATTAGAGATCCTATGGCTGAGGCATAGGGAGTCTTACTCATCCTTTCTCTATCTTCTGCCGATGTTGGATTTTGAGTTTTACTCAAGGTCGTATTGGGCAACATGGGCAAGAACCCTTTCTTGCTTTCTTCCATTCCAAACTTCTTTAGAACTTTGTCCAAATATGTACTCTGTGACAATGATATTTGGCGTTTCGATCTATCTCTATAAATCTTTATGCCTAATATGTAAGCTGCTTCGCCAAGATCCTTCATTGAAAAACTATTATTCAAATATTCCTTGACACTATTAAGAAGGTCTACATCATTCCCAATCAACAATATGTCATCCACATATAGTATTAAGAATGCTACAGAGCTCCCACTCACTTTCTTGTAAATACAAGCTTCTCCATAAGTTTGTATAAAACCAAAACTTTTGATTACCTTATCAAAACGTTGATTCCAACTTCGGGATGCTTGCTTCAATCCATAGATGGACCTTTGAAGTTTGCATACCTTGTTAGCATCTTTAGGATCGACAAAACCTTTGGGTTGCATCATATACAACTCTTCATCAATATCTCCATTGAGGAATGCTGTTTTGACATCCATCTGCCATATCTCATAATCATAATATGCAGCGATTGCTAACATAATCCTTACAGACTTTAGCTTCGCTACTGGTGAGAAAGTCTCATCGTAGTCAACTCCTTGAATTTGTCGAAACCCTTTTGCGACAAGTCGAGCTTTATAGACAGTAACATTACCATCAGCATCTGTTTTCTTCTTGAAAATCCATTTGTTCTCGACAGCCTTTCGGCCATCCGGTAAGTCCACCAAAGTCCATACTTGGTTTTCGTACATGGATCCAATCTCGGATTTCATGGCTTCTTGCCATTTATTGGAATCTGGGCTCATCATCGCTTCCTCATATGTCTCGGGGTCATCGGTGTTGTCCACCAACATGACGCTCATAACGGAATCATACCAATCTGGAGTGGTACGATTTCTCGTTGATCTCCGAGGCTCTGTAGCAACTTCAACCGAAGTTTCATGATCACCATCATTAGCTCCCTCTCTAATTGGTGCAGGCACCACAGGAACTTCTTCCGGTGCTGCGCTACTCGCAATTTCGAGAGAAGGTTCAACAACCTCGTCGAGTTCTACTTTCCTTCCAGTCACTTCTTTCGAGAGAAATTCCTTCTCTAGAAAGGATCCATTCTTGGCAACGAAGATTTTGCCTTCGGATCTATGATAGAAGGTATACCCAATAGTTTCCTTCGGGTATCCTATGAAGACGCATTTTTCCGCTTTGGGTTCAAGCTTGTCCGGCTGTAACTTCTTTACATAGGCTTCGCATCCCCAAATTTTAAGGAACGACAATTTAGGTTTCTTCCCAAACCATAATTCATACGGTGTCGTTTCAACGGATTTAGACGGTGCCCTATTTAAAGTGAATGCGGCTGTTTCTAATGCATAACCCCAAAATGATAGCGGTAAATCTGTAAGTGACATCATAGAACGAACCATATCTAAGAGAGTTCGATTACGACGTTCGGACACACCATTATGCTGTGGTGTTCCCGGCGGTGTCAATTGTGAAAGTATTCCGCATTTCTTCAAATGCTCGCCAAACTCGTAACTTAGATATTCACCTCCACGATCAGAACCTAGAAACTTAATCTTCTTGTTACGTTGATTCTCTACCTCACTTTGAAACTCCTTAAACTTCTCAAAAGTTTCGGACTTATGTTTCATGAAATAGATATACCCATATCTACTCAAGTCATCTGTGAAGGTAAGAACATAACGATAACCACCGCGCGATGCTACACTCATTGGACCACATACATCGGTATGTATGATTTCCAATAAGTCCGTAGCTCGCTCCATTATACCAGAAAATGGAGTCTTAGTCATTTTTCCCATCAGACATGCTTCACATCTTTCAAGTGATTCAAAATCAAGTGATTCAAGAAGTCCATCGGAATGGAGTTTCTTCATACGCTTCACTCCAATGTGACCAAGACGACAGTGCCACATATAGGTCGAATTATCGCTTGATTTCAAACGTTTAGCCTCAATGTTGTTGATATGTGTATTTCCACTATCGAGATTCAATAAGAATAGACCATCTATCAAAGGTGCATGTGCATAAAACATATTACTCATATAAATCGAACAACCATTATTCTCTGATTTAAACAAGTAACCGTCTCGCAATAAACAAGATCCTGATATAATGTTCATGCTCAACACAGGCACTAAATAACAATTATTTAAGTATAAAACTAATCCCGATGGTAGATGAAGAGGTAGCGTGCCGACCGCGATCACATCAACCTTTGATCCGTTTCCCACGCGCATCGCCACCTCGTTCTTTGCTAGCTTCCGTTTATTCTGCAGCACCTGTTTCGAGTTACAAATATGAGCAACCGAACCAGTATCAAATACCCAGGCACTACTACGAGTACTAGTGAGATACACATCAATAACATGTATATCAGATATACCTTTCTTCTTGATGTTGCCGTTCTTCAAATCCGCCAAGTACTTTGGGCAATTCCGCTTCCAGTGACCTTCTCCCTTGCAGTAAAAGCACTCAGTATCAGGCTTAGATCCAGCCTTGGTCTTCTTCGCCGGCATGGTAACTTTCTTACCACCCTTCTTGAAGTGTCCCTTTTGCTTAGACTTTCCCTTCTTGAATTTGGTGGTCTTATTGACCATCAACACTTGGTGCTCTTTCTTGATCTCCACTTCTGCAGATTTTAACATAGCAAATAGTTCTGGCAACTCTTTGTTCATGTTCTGCATGTTGTAGTTCATCACAAAGTTCCTGTAACTTGGTGGTAGTGACTGGAGGACACGGTAAATCCCCAAAGCATTAGGAATCACTATACCCAAGCTTTGAAGTTTGCTTGCGTGCCCAGACATCTTAAGCACATGCTCACTGACGGAGCTGCCCTCTTCCATCTTGCAGTTAAAGAACTTTTCAGAAGCCTCATAGCTTTCAATTGCCGCATGATTCTCAAAAATCAATTTGAGATCCTCGACAATATCATATGGGTCTGAATTCTCAAACCTTTTCTGAAGCTCCGATTCTAAACCATACAAGATAGCACACTGAACTATGGAGTACTGATTCTTCCGAGCGAGGTAAACATTCTTTACTTCATCGGAAGCATCAGCTGCAGGTGGGTCACCCAGCGGTGCATCCAGCACATAGGTCAAATTACCAGCTGTGAGGACAATCCTCAAATTGCGGAACCAATCCGCGAAGTTGCTTCCATTGTTTTTCAACTTTTCTTTCTCTAGGAACGCATTAAAATTGATGGTAGGGGCTGCCATTGATCTACAACATATTTGCAATAGTTTAGACTAAGTTTATGACAAATTGAGTTCAAATTAATTAATGAAATTAAACTAGGTGAACTCCCACTCAAAACAATATCCCTCACATTGTTTTAGTGATCACACGAACCAAATCCACCATACCAACACCGATCATCACGAGAGTTGATATAGCTTCAATGGCGAACAATCGACATGTTCATCATATCTACTATATGATTCATGCTTTACCTTTCGGTGATCCGTGTTCCGAGACCATGTCTGTACATGCTAGGCTCGTCAAGATCAAACCTTAGTTTCCGCATGAGCAAATCTGGCTTGCTCACGTTGTATACACTTGCAGAATCTAACACACCCGATCATCACGTGGTGCTTCGAAACAACAAGCTTTAGCAACGGTGCTAACTAAGTGTGAACACTTTATGACTTGAAATTGATGTGCATGAGGGATCATCTTATAATGCTACCGTCGTCTACTAAGCAATACAAGATGCATAAAGGATTAACATCACATGCAATTCAATATATATGTGATATGATATGGCCTTTCTTCTTTGTGCTTCCGATCTCCATCTTCGAGCACGAACATGATCTCCATCATCACCGGCATTGCATCAAGGTCAATGACGCTTCTCCATGGTTGTCGTCCACCGGCTTCAACTATTACAACTACTTTGAATAGACACGCGGGTCTTAACATAAATTAAAGACAACCATATGGCTCCTGCCGGTTGCCAACTTACAATAAGGAACATTGCATACATCAAATATAATCACAATCATGGCCATATCACATCACTGCACACCCCTGCAAAACAAAGTTAGACGCCTCTACTTTCTTTGCATATTTTACGTGGTTTGGGGCTTTCAATAAGTGTCGTTCTAACTTACGAACAAGAACCACAACATTGATACTAGCATTGTTGATTACCCGTTGTAAATTGGATCTTAACTATGCTAGGAGAAACAGGCACCCGCAAAGCCACTTATGCAATACAAGTTGCATGTCAAGCGTGGAGCAAGTCTCATGAACGATGTCATGTAAGGTTAGCCCGGGCCGCTTCATCCCAACATACCGCAAGATGCAAAGTACACAAAAAGCAATCTACAATAAAAGCATCAACGCCCACAATGACCATTGTGTTCTACTCGTGCAACAGATCTACATATAGACCTGGCTCTGATACCACTGTAGGGGTTCGTAGCATGGAAAACAAAAATTTTCTATCGCATACAAACAAACAAGCCAAGATCTATCTACTAGATTGTAGCAACGAGTCGATGGAATAACTTACCCTCGAAGATTCCAAAGTGTTTAACGAGAGCGGATTCTCGTGGGTGATGTAGTCGTACTCTTTCCGATCTCAAGATCGTGTGGACGATCCTTCCGGCGCTGCGTTCCGGCAGCGCTCCCGTAGTCGGTCACACGTTCAGTACTCGACGAAGACCTTCCTCTCCCTTGTTCCAGCAGGCAGCGGAGGTTGTAGCACTCTCCTCGCGATTCCGGCAGCACAACGGCGTGGTACCGGAAGTAGAGGGGAGATCCCGCAGGGCTTCGCCTTAAGCCGGAGCGAGTATGGTGGATTATGAGAGAGGGCTATTAGTGGTCTAGAGATTAGACACACCAATTAGAAGGCTCTAAACCGCAAGCTAAAGCAATTAGAAGCTCTAAACCAAACGGCTCTAAACCTGAGATTAGAGGTGGAAACTTGTGTGTCTCAAGGAGGAGCCCTGCCCCTCCTTTTATGGGTGGAGGGGCCTTGGCGCGCCAGGGGAGGGAGGGAGTCCCTCCCCAACTCGGCCTAGGGCTGGGCGCCGGCCTGGAGGAGTGGGACTCCTCCTCCAAGTTGGTTCCAACTCCTCTTGCTTGTTTCCCACAGTTTCCTGTTTTAGCCGTTTGACTTTCAAACTGGCAATTTGACTTTCATGTTTTTGGAACAGCAAGAACACTTAGTACATGATGCAATCATTCAATGACACACTCATGTACCCTCCCCCCCCCCCCGGAGTGCCGGACAATCCGGAACCTTCTAGAACATTCCCGATGAAAACACCGAAATCATTCCCGAACTCCGAAAAGGGACTTTCCTTATATGAATCTTATTCTCCGGACCATTCCGGATCACCTCGTGATATCCCGGATCCCATCCGAGACTCCGAACAACATTCGGTCTCTTTCTCATAATACCATAACTACAAAAAACAACGTCGAATCCTTAAGTGTGTCTTCCTACGGTTCGTGAATTATGCGGACATGATCGAGACACTTCTCCGAACAATAACCAATAGAGGAATCTGGAAATTCATATGGCTCCCACATATTTCTACGATTACTTTGCGATCGAATGAACCACTTACATACGATACCAATTTCCCTTTGTCTCACGATATGTTACTTATCCGAGGTTATGATCGTCGGTATCTCTGCATACCTAGTTCAACCTCGTTTACTGATAAGTACTCTTTTCTCGTTCCCGTGATATGTGATCCCTTGTGACCAAGTCACATGCTTGCAAGCCAATTGGATGACATTCCACCGAGAGGGCCCAGAGTATATCTATCCGTCATGTGGACGGACAAATCCCACTCTTGATCCATGTGTTTCAACCAATACTTTCCGAACACTTAATGCCACATTTAAATATAGCCACCCAGTTACGGTGTGGTGTTTGATGTCATCAAAGAATCCATCCGGTAAAGGTGATATGCATGATCTCATGGTCGAAGGAATTAGGTTACTATGTATCAGAAAGCATATAGCAATTGAACTATTGAAATGACTTGATCTTTATGCTACGCTTATCAATAGGAGTATGTCCACCATATCATTCTCCTAACGATATGATCTTGTTGTTGATAACATCTCAATGTTCATGATATGGAAACCACAATCATTTAATCAACCAACAAGCTAGTGAAGTATAGAGGCTATACTAGGGACTTCAATTTAAGTTTACAATTCACACAAGTATTAATGTTTCCTTGTTAATACTATTATAGCATGAATATAAACATTTATCATAAATACAAAGATATAATAATAACTATATTTATTATTGCCTCTAGGTCATATCTCCAACAATTGCCACCACAGAGCCAGAGACAGAGCCAATGCCACAGAGCAGAGCTATCGCCACAGCGGCCATCTCCAAACCTAAGCCTAGAGTTCTGTCACCACCCTAGAATATTCTTTTCTGAAGGTTAGTCCAGAAGCTATGCCTCTCCTAAAGCTTACATTCATAGCTCATTTGTTGATATGCCACGAGATCCTTTCTATGTGGACGAACAACAAAGAAATTAGTTCTTGTTTACTTCCCCTCTCATGTACACTTGCAGTTTTGATTTTCTGATTCTAAAATTTCCACTACGTACTTATTTCCACATCCTGAATTTAGTGTAGGTAGTAGGCCCATATATACCTTTTAATCTTTGATTACTCACTAGAATGCAATGATATATATGAGTTCGAATCATGTTTCCTTCTAATACTGTTTCTTCTGCATTACTCCAAGGGCATGGAGATCTTCTACATATATGGATAAACTTATGTTCACCTCTAGAGAAGTCCTTGCCATTTATGTTCAAGAGGTATATGCAAACCAGTACTGATCATGCAAGAAAATATGGTGGGACATTGCTTGTCCTTGCGATTTGCATGCAATTGGTATGTTTTCTTTCACTTCCGGTTATTGATTCATCTAGAAGGTATAGTTAAGATATTAGTTAACTAAAGAAGGTCCACTATAATTTATGAAATTGGGTAACTATTTTACTGAATTTCCGCAAATATTTAGGCGGAATTGATGGATGGTACTCAAACTGTGGTTAGCAACGAGAATGAAGGATCAACATTTAAATTATCACAAGGCTTTCACTATCAGTGGTATAGAAGGTTCTTGTGTTTTCAAGCCAAAAGTACGACATTCTCGTCTGTCCCTGGTCTAAGTGTTAGGAGCATAGATGACGAACAAGATGATGGTTAAATGGTCTTTGAACTGAATAGTCAGGCTGGATGGATTTCCAGTTCTCGGGGTGTAAGGACATCAGTCGGGCTGGCATTCAGGAGAGATGGAAAACATGCAAAGCTTTTGAGGAAAAATCACTTAACAATAAATCGAAGCATTTTCTAAGTAGCATTAAGGCAATAATCCTCCTTCTAAAGATAACAAAGTCAATATAATGGTGGCAAAATCAATGTTGGCGCCCCTAGTCTGCATAATAGACAACAAATAACAAAGTGGAAGCAATCCGTGCATTACAGAAGGGTCAATATGATCTTATCCGATCTTATCCTGATGGTAAGACAAAAAAAATGTCAATTTTCTAAAATTATATGATTAGCATTAGTTTTGGTCCTCGTGTTCACTTCATAAGTTTATCCATATGTAGTCGGATGTTCATGCTCAATTACCGTCTTCTAAGATGTGGATGCTAAGTTTATGTCAAATTTTCTGGCCTACAACTGCATTCGTTGCTTGAACTGAACATCAAGCACAAATAAATGGAGCAAAAATCTTTACCTGTTAGGTGATGGGATATACAACCACCTGAATTTGGTAAAGAATTAATAGTTAAGGGTAATACCAATCATGATTGGTTTAGCTCATAGATTGACCTTTTCAAATAGATCCAAGCTTCGTGGCTTATTTCGTGTTGTCAACAATGATTAGTTGTTCTCTCTTCTTATGGCTTGTATCTCTCCAGTCACCATGCACTAGAAAAATCATTTTTTTATAGTCACGACAGGTTACCTTTATATTTGCAATTTAAATCATTATTGGTATATCAGGACAACCCTATGAGACCAAATGAAAAAATCATATTATACATTCACCTTTCTTCCACTCTTCTACTGAATGTTAACCATATCTTCTTGACAGGATGTTCACATGTTAGAAATGGATGGTCTACAAGCCACTAGATTCATCCATTCCTTTGAAAATACTGGTTGGTGGGATGCTTCTGTAAAGCCGACCATTGGGGGACAAAAACTAGCTCTTTTTTTATAGAGCTACACAACATGGCCCCATCAGTAAGATCACATAGCTTACTCGAAACTTTAGGTTCCTCATTTTTTCCATGAGTCGTGAGCTGATATTGTGTCACCTATATAAAATTCTAATGGAGGTTCTCATCTTTAGCTATTAATCATCTATGTATACTGCAAGCAACTTCAATTTTTTGACGATGTGAAGTATATATTAAGCTATCGATTTTTAATCATGAAATGTGTACATATATGTGTATACGTAAATCTGCATCTGTCCGATGTGGAACTTATGCCGACACAAACAGGTAAATAGCCCTATTCTGACGGTGTTGTTTCTTTCTATAGATGATCGGGGTATGTCCGCTGTGGATAGCATGGTTAGAACCTTTTATTTTTGTAATGGCTTTGATACCGTTTATGTTGGAAAACTGATATCAATATAAGTTTCTTAGCGAGATCATGTTGTACATTCTTCGCATCAATATGTGAAGGTTTGATACCAGTTGACATCATGTTTAAGTTCCGTCAATCATTGCACATATGGAATGGCATCATTGCTTGGTTGGGGCTCGAACCATCTCATACCACTTTATGTTCTCCTTTTGTTACCTTCAATGAGTGGTAGTTCTTCATAGTATATGGATATGGGCATTGCCGAAAGATCATGGTCTATCTTGCCGTTTTCATATCTTGTGAGATTTGGAATGAGCGGAATGTTAATCTTGCAAAGCATGAACTCCATGCTGATTAATAAGAACGATCAAGGTTGAAGCTGCAAATTGATTGATGGGGCGAAGCATTTGAGTTCTGTTAGGTTGCGAGAGTAGTCCCCATGTATTTTATTTCCCGTCTTGGCTTTTTTTTTTGTAAAACGTTACTCAATTAATTAGATGATATTTAAATAGCATTTCTTTAGATTCTCAAGGTGATCAGGAAGGCGTGTGCACGTGAAGACATGGCGGCCACTAGCTGCCTAGGATTGTACATACTATTTAACGCTGATTTACACATACGAACAAATGAGAAGAAAAATATTCCATGTTTGAAAAGAGTTATACACACTATATAAAGCTGATTTACAAATGCCAACAAATGGCAAGAAAAATACACCGCTGCTTCATGTGCATGATAAAAATGAGGAAGATAAGAAGACATACTACATGATGTGTACAGGGATCATATAAGAGTATATTTTAGAGACAAATACTATATATTTTAAAAGGAGGGAGTACTAGCGAGCAATGTATGTGGAGCCACGCTCCGCCGTCAGCACTTACGTAAGATCTGCAGTATATTTTGGTTAACGCTGCGTGTTGTTGCGTATCGTCGCTCAGCTCGCCACTTCGCTCTTCCACAGCCTCAAGTGCGGAGGCACCGAGCCAACGCCCCGCTGCCTGGCCGCCATGAACCCCGGCTCCGAGATCGAGTACGAGATACCCCATGTGGTGCGCGTGCACAAGAGCGGCCTCGTCGAGCGCCTTCAAGGCACCGAGACCGTGCCGCCCTCCCCCTCCGGGGACCCAGCCAGCGGCGTCGCCTCCAAGGACGTCGTCCTCGATCCCGCGGCAAACATCTCCGCGCGCCTCTACCTCCCAGACGCTGCAGCAGCAGAGCCTACTAAGAAGCTCCCCGTGGTCGTGTTCTTCCATGGTGGCGCGTTCATGGTCCACACCGCCGCATCCCCTCTCTACCACAAGTATGCCGCTTCCCTCGCCGCCGCGGCCCCCGCCGTCGTCGTCTCCGTCGACTACCGCCTCGCCCCCGAGCACCCGGTCCCGGCTGCTTACGAGGACGCCTTCGCCGCCCTCAAGGCGGTCGTCGCCGCGTGCCGCCCGGACGGCGCTGAGCCCTGGCTCGCGGCGCACGGGGACGCATCCCGCGTCGTCCTGGCCGGCGACAGCGCCGGCGGCAACATGGCGCACCAGACCGCGATAAGGCTGCGGAAGGAACGCATCGATGGGTACGGCGACAAGGTCAGCGGCGTCGCGCTCCTGCACTCCTACTTCTGGGGAAAAGAGCCGGTGGGCGGGGAGCCCACAGACGCCGCCTTTCGCGGCGGCCTTGACCGCTTGTGGGAGGCCGCCTGTGGCGGCGAGTTCGGCCTCGACCACCCGTACATCAACCCGGCGTCGGCGCCGCCGGAGGAGTGGAGGCAGCTCGGGTGCCGCCGCGTGCTGGTCGCCACGGCGGAGCTCTGCTGGTTCGTGGAGAGATCCCGCGCCTACGCGGAGGGGATCAAGGCGTGCGGGTGGGACGGCGAGCTCGAGTTCCACGAGACCAAGGGCGACGGGCACATCTACTTCTTGCTCAAGCCCGACTGCGACAATGCCGCCAAGGAGCTCGCCGTCGTGGCCGATTTCGTCAGGCGCTGCTGAGTTTGCGTCGGTTGTATGATTCAGTAATAAAGGAACACGCAATTCGTTTGTGGTTTCTTCAGTGCGCCACTTGCAACTTCACTCCAACACTTAAAAACTAAATGAGCTTTTCTGTCAAAAAAAAAACTAAATGAGCTGAGCTGATATGTTTTTTTTTGAACTGGAACTGCTCATTCCATTAATCGGTAGGCATAGCAAGATCGCTAGCCACCATCACCAATACTAGTACATCGTCTGGCACTGCATCTGGCCACAATTGGCCGCTGGCCCACTGCCATGCGCTATCGAGGCACCAAGCGCCGCCATCGCATGCGCTACCTTATTACAGTTTCGTCGACAGAACTCAAATGAACATGAAGTAAAATTCAAACCAGCTACGACTCCCTCCGTTAGGGATTATAAGGCCCAAGAGTTTTTTAAAAATATTAAAAATTATAAGTTCTTTTTTATTTATCAGTCTCTCTTCCAATGCATATTCTCCTTTTTCTCTATCTTCTCTCATGCATGTGTAACTATTGGTTCATGTAGTAATCAATAGGGTGGGTTCTTGATTTTCGTAATCCTATCAAAGTGGTCCATAGACCTTATAATCCCTAACGGGAGTAACTTACTCTCTCTCCGTCCGCAAATAAATGTACATCTTGCACTCAAAATTTGTCCCCAAAAAAGTGTACAACTACAATATCAAGACACTAAATAAATGCAATTAGCTCCTTGTAATCACTCCCCCACCTCATCCTCCAATCTCTATTCTTCTCCTCCATATCATCCACCAATCCTTATTCTTCTCTTTTCTTGCTAATGGATAAAGCCTCGTAAAGAAGAGAGAGAACTAATTTTTCTAGTATTTTCTAAATATACACTTATTTGCGGAGGGAGGGAGTAGCATCTCTAACTAGGACACCAACAGGAGATCGGTTGTAGTCCTCATTTATTCACCGCATTCACCAGGACTTGACAATCAGATTCGATCACGACTCGCGTCATACCCAATTCATGGCCTGATATGTTTGTTGATTTTGGGGTTCAAGAGCATCTCCCACAGCTGCCCAAAACCAACGCCCACTGCCTAGTAAACCCTTTTTTTCCAGGGTAGCGGCGCGTCAAAACGCGGCTCCAGCAGCGATCTAAAATTCCAGCAAGCCCATTTTTATATAGAATGTGTGCACGGCCCCTCGGTGCTGCATATTTGCGGCACAGCGATGGGCATGCCAAAAACATGGAACCACACGTCGCACGCCAATTGTCGAGTTGAAACGTCCCCATGGGCTGTTGTCGCCGCCTCCCGCTCTTCCCCGACTATCGTCGGCCACCAAATGGTTCGCTACCGCGCCGCCGCATTTTCCCACGCCTCCTAGACGCTGCGCCAAACTTCCCAAAGCTCCCGATTGCCAGCGTGCCATATCGCCGCGTTGAAACGAGTGTTACCGTTGTGTTGATTCTGGTTGATTCCGACTCCCCCGCAACCATTCTTTCGTGGAATCCTGCTCCACCGCGTCTCCCTCTCCATCGATCCGGTGGCTAGGAGGTTCCGTAGAAACTGTCGAGCTGGTCCCGAGCAACTGCAGCCGCTTCCAGTCGCCGATGACCCACCATTTATCTCAGGCCAAAATCTAGCCCCTGCACCCGCCGGTCGATTCCGGGTCCACTACCCTCGGCATCGATCCTCTCCGCCGCTCCCTCCCGGTATATCTTCCTCCTTTAGCCGCCTCACACCTCGTCGTCTTTAGGGTTGCTGCCGTCTCTAGCAAATGCAGAGGAAGTTGGAGCACTGGCACATCTCGCCGACTTTTTTGTGAATTTTAGGTAGAAGCTGACCAATGTGTTTCATTTTTCCTTTCATCGTTCAATTTCGTAGCTCCATGAGGATAGAAAGAAGCAAATTGGTCGACAGATGAAGACAATGATTTGTGCATGGATCCAACAAACGCTTGTAGAAAATGGAACTAACCAACAATTACAAGAATTTTGGGAACAAATCCATGAGCTTTAAAATTCAACTACAAGTGGAGAAGCTAGATACAGTTAGTCATTTATGAATAGGTCGCACTTTCTAGTTTTCCGCTCTAATCCACACTAAGTTTACCATGTATGCCTAGGTTGTTCGGTGTGTGTGACAATTTATCATGGAAAATTTATCCTATTTGTGACTAAATATGAATTATGAATATTTTTATATTATGTATGGTGCCCTATTTTGGAGATCTAGATTTGCACTAGTGCCCTATTTTACGTCACCTGAAACGGCTGCCCAAAAACCCAAAATAGGTGCCAAAAAGCCAAAAAGTTATGTCCTGTTTTGGGGCATTTCTTGAAGAGCTCTGATGTGCACAGAAAATAAGTAAATCTGAGTTACGCTTGGGACATGAAGGTATTCTGGTGTTTATTTTCCCTGGGTTCTGGATTTAGTCAAAGTTAAGTTGAAGTAGATAAAAAATCGAGAAAAATATTAACATCCAAAATACCAAACATATATGTAGCATAAAATATATATACATGTTATGAGATTCTCCGAATAGCTAATGCTAATTTTATATTTATATATATATTTAGTCAAATTAGCATAGTGGCCCTCACAAATGCGTGGGCATCGTCTATATTATAGAAAAAATTAGATAAATAATTTTATAATATAAATATGTATTAGGCATTATGACTAATACAACTCTATAATTACCACAAATGTTATGCTTTGAAAATATCACTTATGTGAAAAAAAAACTTTGTTTGCTTAAATTTGTGGAATGATCAATATAGGCCATTCCTAGAAACCTCATAAAGATGACCGATGGACGACGATTATTTTAAGGATGCTTACATGCATGCATGTGGTCATACACAAGGATTAAAAGAGAGTAGTGAAACATGAAATTTTTAAGGGTACCATGTTAATACTATACTGAAAGTACATGTAAAATGGTAAAGAGCAAAAACATTGTAGGTTATCAGCCAATATATAATTATGCAATGACTTTAGAATCACTACCAAGATTTTGTACATTCTGGTTTACCATTTAATCCCATATGGTTTCACTCTTTAAAGATAGTATAATTTTACTTTTATAAACACTACATCACTCTTTAAGAGATCCTAGCTATTTTGTAGTACGCAATGTCGACTAACTTATATTGTGAAAATCCATCTCTCCAATAAAGTGTTGGTAGTATTAATTATTTTCTGTGATATACTTATCAAATGTTGTAGTAGGACTCCTCGCTTTGCACCAAATTTTTAAAAGTCTGCTAATATTTATAATTTCGGATGGTTCTAAACATGCCCATAACATCTTGCGAAAGACTAAGGTTAATAACACTGAATATGAGCAATAGAAGAGCACACTAACTTTCTTTGTCGTCGTACTCGCTCGATGTCTTCATAGCATGATGAAAGAGCATGTGGGCCCTCATGTGTGGTTTTGATAATTAATAACAAACTCTATGGACTAATGCTTGTATTAAGTTACACTTGTAGGATTTTTTCATTGGCATCGCTTGGAGCATGTGTTGGCTTCAAGGTAGAACAAATGAAGAAGAAGAATAAAGAAAAGAAGATCAAGTGTGTATTGAAGTAGAAAATGGAGTTCCTCATGTGTTTCTTCAAGATATCATCCAAATGAAGTTAGAAAAAATGTTGTGCAAGCTCAAAATGCGCCATCTCTAGAAGATCTCATGTTTGATGCTTGCCACAGAAAGTGCAATGGACGTCGCCTAGAGGGGGGTGAATAGGATTTTAAAATTATTACGTTTTAGGCTCAAGTGAATGCGGAATAAAACCAACGTTTAATTTATTGAGCACAAAACCTAGCCACTAAGTTCACCTAAGTGCACCAACAACCTATGCTAAGCAATACAAGCAACAAGGTGATAGCAAGATATAAATACTTCAACCATGATGGCTATCACAAATGTAAAGTGCATAAGTAAAGGGCTCGATTGAGAGATAACTGATGGACGCGGAGACGAAGATTTGTTTTCCAAAGCTCACTTCCACGTCTCCGTTGGAGAGGTGCGATGGCGCAATGCTCTCCGAACGCCACAAATGGCTCACCTCGAGGTGTGGTGGCTCGATGCTCACCCAACGCCACACAAGGCCTCACCCCGGATGCGGAAGCACGCAACTCACCGACGCCACAAAAGGCTCACCCTATTCTCCCGAGTGCGCACCACAAAAGGCGGGCACTCGCTCCACTATGGGACGCTTGAGGGCGGTCACCGAACCCATAAAAGATTGGGGCTAACTTCACAACTCAATTGGAGGATTCCAACAACAAAGCCACAAAAGGCTACAATGCCACAAAAGGCCAACAAAGCCACAAAAGGCTACAAGACCACAAAAGGTCAACAATCCAACCACACAACCGTCTAGAGTTCCAAGAACCCAAGAGTAACAAGCCCACAAGCTTGTACTCGCCGAATCTCCGAGAAGAACTCAAACCTATGCAACAAATGCAAGAGGCAAGTCCTTCTCTCTCAAATTCCACCAATGCTACAAAAGCTATTGGGGGAATAAGAGAGGAAGAACACAAGAGGAGAATACAAAACTCTCCAAGATCTAGATCCCAATGATTCCTTCACAAAGAAGGAATTTGGCTTGGGGGGATTGTAGATCTAGATCTCCTCTCTCAAATCCCTCAAAAAGATGCAAGAATCATAGGAAGGGAAAGGGGAGAGGGAAAGCTTCTTCAAGGTCAACAATTGAGGAGAGAGAGAAAGCCAAGAACCAAGAAGAAAAACAAGTACCCACGAAAGGGAAGAGGAGCCCCTTTTAAAGGGCTCCCTGATTTGCCCGTTATGGGCATTCGCGACCCTGGCCGGAACTTCTGGTGGGAGGCCGGAAGTTCCAGTGGATGATGGCGCCCACCACTTGTCGCGGGACACTTCGTTGGAAACCCTAAGAGGAAGGTGTGATGAGCACAGCAGCAAGTTTTCCCTCAGTAGAGACTGGGGTTATCGAACCAGAAGGAGGAAGGAAACGTTACACAGGTGTTGCAAACAACATGGAGACCTGCACAACACAAACTCAAGACTTTGTCCCAATGAATCAGTTAGGTTGTCAAGCTAACCGATTTGCTGTAACAAAGGATTAACCGTATGGTGTGGAAGGTAATGGTTTGCAGCAAGTAAACATGTAATAGTGGAAGATGTATCAATGGTAAAGATTGGACCGGGGTCCATAGTTCACTAGAGGTGCTCTCCTTAGATAAACAACATGGCATGAAGGGTAAAAAAATTACAGCAGGGCAATTGACAGGAACTGAGCAAGGCATAACAATGCAATACTAGTCAGAAAGATCCTATAAGATTCGATTGGGCAATACAACAAGATACATAGACCGCTATCCAACTGCATCTATGACTAGAAGTCCACCTTCAGGTTATCATCCGAACCCCCTCCAGTATTAAGTTGTAAGCAACAGACAACTGCTTTAAGCAAAGTGTGTAAGGTAAACAATCCACTTGTTCCATGAACAAGAGACTGTTGTTTTCTCCCTAGTAGCAACAACACATCTACAACCGAAGATATTTCTATCACTTCCCTTGGAAACTAGAGGCATGAACCCACTATCGAGCATAAATACCCCTCTTGAAGTCACTAGCAACTACTCGGTCAAGATAGATACTAACAACGGAGAGCATGCAAGATCACAAACAACACAGACATGATAGAATCATAAAAACAAAACCATTAACCAAACTAACATAATAATCTCAATATCCATCGGATCCCCGTAAACACAACATGCATGATTACAAATAGATTAGATCTTGATCATGAACGAAGCTCATAAGATCTACACATGAAAGCACAAGGAGGAGATACAACCATCTAGCTACTACATGGACCCATAGTCCAAGGTGGAACTACTCACGCATCATACCGGAGAGAAGGCCTCCGGGATGATCTCCCCTCCGGCAGGGTGCCAGGAAGAACTTTAGATCACCCCGATCTAGGGACGATGATGGTGGCGACTACAGAAGGTTTCATGGAGTTTTGATCGGGTACTTAGGGTTTCTGCATCGGGGGTTTCTTATAGGCGAAGAGGCGAGGTTGGGAGGCGGCCAGGGGGGCCACACCCTGCCCAGGCACGGGGCAAGTCCCACCCGCGCCTAGGGGGTTTGGCCGCCCTGGTTTGCGTCCCCGTCTCGTCTTCTGGATTCGTGTCCCTCACGGTAAAATATTGACTTTGGCTTTTGTCCCATCCAATTCCGAGAATATTGATTTTCTTCCTTTCTGGAACCAAAAATAGAAGAAAACAGGCAACTGGCACTGTGGCAACTTGTTAATAGGTTAGTTCCAGAAAAGATATAAAAACACCTCAAAGTATAGACAAAGCAAAGCAAAGTAGATACTAAAAAAGCATGGAGCATCAAAAATTATAGATACGTTTCCGACGTATCAAGCATCCCCAAGCTTAACTCCTGCTCGTCCTCGAGTAGGTAAGTGATAAAAAGAATAACATTTGAGGTGACATGCATCATCAAAACCAAGATCAAACCATTTGCAAGCATTGAAAGCTGGGATCAAAGAACTCTAAACATGTGAATGAAAGATGGAGTTCTAACAATAAGACATAGTAACTATGCATGCAACATGACAGGCTACAAACATGCATTGAAAAACGTTTGTTTGTTTCAAATACAGAAAACATGGCATAGTGGCATTCAGCTTGTCCCTCATAGAGTAGCAAATAGATGCATAGGACACCTTCAAAGTTCACAAGGCTGACTAGAAACAAGTAGCACAAGAGCAATTAATATCACAATATGCATAAATCAATAAGTTTTGGAACACTACACACAGGATGACAACTATGCTCTCTTAATGGTGCCTAAAGGTAGAAGGGGGAGACTCAAATAATGGTGGAAGAAAATCCTTTTATAAAGGAAGCAGGGATTTCAAGTTTCAAAAGAGCTTCCAAAAATTGTGGTACTTGCTAGCTTTTAGCCCTCATTGCCCCTATCATTAGCATCTTGAAGTGATTAAGGTTAAAGTGAACAAATATGGAGTATATGCTTGACAAAGTATAAGTTGGCAATCTCAAGTCCCTTGAATACGAGGTTCACACCTTATGCTACTCAACTTCAGTAACCTGCAAGTTCTTGTCATTGTAAGTATTTGCATATCATAGAGAACCGCCAACGGGGTACCCCTTGCACATTGTACAGGATCTATACCATAACCAAAATGACAAGGCAAGCAGGCAATGAGCATCTCAGCGTTCTTTTTATTTACCATATGCACAGCTTTTTATTGAGGATGCTTCATAGATAGCTCACTATGGTGATGGTGCAAGTTTCCACCATGATTAGGCATGGCTTAGGCTAGCGGCCCAGGCGTTTCTCTAACACAAAATGCAAACTCCATGGACTTACAAGTTCCATCTTTATTTCACACCGGTGACATCCATAGATAAAAGAGCATGATATCAACTGAGTACATAGTACAAGTGCAATGTTGAAAACGTTCCCCGTGACAGCACGGTTCTGCTAATTCCAACATATAAGTGCAAACCTATACAACATAGAAGACACAATGGTTCAAGTTTATTAGGGGCAAAGAATATAAAGTGTGCCATCAAGTTTGTGAGGGCTTTAATCACTAAGTTTTCACATAACAAAATAGTTTTTAATTGGAAGATAGCGGAAAACAAGAATATACTTGGAATGGTGTAATACACCATGCATAGGAGTTTATAGTGGACACTTTGGAAAAACTTGGTTTCTTGGGAGTTGGTGTAGGGGTTCGTAGCATGAAAAACAAAAAAATTCTAACGCATGCAAACAAACAAGCCAAGATCTATCTACTAGATTGTAGCAACGATTCGATAGAGGAAATCACCCTCGAAGATTCTAAAGCGGTTAACGAGAGCAGATTCTCGTGGGTGATGTAGTCGTACTCTTGCCGATCTCAAGATCGCGTAGACGATCCTTCCAGCGTTGCGTTTTGGCAGCGCTTCCGCAGTCGGTCACACGTTTGGTACTCGATGAAGACCTTCCTCTCTCTTGTTCCAGCAGGCAGTGGAGGTTGTAGCACTCTCCTCACGATTCCGGCAGCATGACGGCGTGGTGTCGAAAGTAGAGGGGAGATCCTGCAGGGCTTCGCCTTAAGCCGGTGCGAGTATGGTGGAGCAAGAGAGGTGCCTTGGCGATCTAGGGTTTAGAAGCACCAAGGGGGAGGCTTGGCCGACGGCTAGAGTTTGGGAAAAACCCCAACTCGCCGAGTTGGTGGTGCCCTAGGTGGTGGCTCAAGGAGGTGGTGGCGCCGGCGGCTTGGGGTTAGGGTTTTGGGTGTGAGGGGTAGGGGGCGCCCTACCCCTCCTTATATAGGTGGAGGATGGCCGGTTGGGAGGAGGGAGTCCTCCCCCAACTCGGCCTCCTTGGCCGGTGGGTGGAGGGAGGAGGACTTCCTCCCCAAGTAGGTTTCCTACTCTCCCTCCACCAAGCAAACTTGTCGTTTGACTTTTTCAAATTGGCGTTTGACTTTCAAACTAGGATTTGATTTCTTCCTTTATTTTGCCCAGCCAAGTGACCTAGTACATCATGCAACCATTCCATATTGTTATGACACATTCATGTACCCTTCCCCTCCGGAGTACCGGACCTTCCGGACCCTTCTAGAACATTCCTGGTGAAAACACCGGAATCATTCCCCAACTCCGAAACAGGACTTTCCTTATATGAATCTTATTCTCCGGGCCATTCCAGATCTCCTCGTGATATCCCGGATCCCATCCGAGACTCCGAACAACATTCGGTCTCTTACTCATCATTCCATAACTACTCAACAACATCGAATCCTTAAGTGTGTCTCCCTACGGTTCGTGAATTATGCGGACATGACCGAGACACTTCTCCGATCAATAACCAATAGAGGAATCTAGAAATTCATATGGCTCCCACATATTTCTACGATTACTTTGTGGTCGAATGAACCACTTACATACGATACCAATTTCCCTTTGTCTCACGATAGTTTACTTATCCGAGGTTTTGATCGTCGGCATCTCTGCATACCTAGTTCAACCTCGTTATTGATAAGTACTCTTTTCTCGTTCTCGTGGTATGTGATCCAGTCACATGCTTGCAAGCCAATTGGATGACATTCCACCGAGAGGGCCCAGAGTATATCTATCCGTCATATGGATGGACAAACCCCACTCTTGATCCATGTGCCTCAACCCATACTTTCCGAACACTCAATGCCACCTTTATAGCCACCCAGTTACGGTGTGGTGTTTGATGTCATCAAAGCATCCTTCCGGTGATGGTGATTAGCATGATCTCATGGTCGAAGGAATTAGGTTACTATGTATCAGAAAGCTTGTAGCAATTAAACTATTAAAATGACTTGATCTTTATGCTACGCTTATCTATAGGAGTATGTCCATCATACCATTCTCCTAATGATATGACCTTGTTATTAACAACATCTCAAATGTTCATGATCAAGAAACTATGATCATCTATTAATCAACAAGCTAGTATTATAAAGAGGCTTTACTAGGGACTCTAATTTAGTTTACAAATCACACAAGTATTAATGTTTCTGGTTAATACTGTTATAGCATGAATGTAAACAGTTATCATAAACACAAAGATATAATAATAACTACATTTATTATTGCCTCTAGGGCATATCTCCAATAGTCTCCCACTTGCACTAGAGTCAACTAATCTAGATTACATGGTAATATATCGAACACCCATGGCAGTTTGGTGTTGGTCATGTTTTGCCCTCGGGAGAGGTTTAGTCAACGGATCCGCCACATTCAGATCTGTGTGTGCTTTGCAAATCTTTATGTCACCATCTTGGACATGTTCTCGAATAGCGTGAAAACATAGCTTAATGTGCTTCAGCTTCTTGTGTGACCTTGGTTCTTGCGCATTGGCTATGGCGCCCATGTTATCACAGTAGATAAACATTGGGTTCAGCGCACTTGGAACCACACCGAGCTCTGTAATGAACTCCTTCATCCATATCGCTTCTTGTGAAGCCTCCGAAGTAGCTATGTATTCCGATTCAGTTGAAGGTCTCGCCACAACGCTTTGCTTTGCACTCCTCCAGCTAACTGTTGCACCATTCAAAGTAAATACGTATCCAGATTGAGATTTAGAATCATCCGGATCGGTGTTCCAACTAGCATCGGTGTAACCATTAACAACGAGATGTTCATCACCTCCATAAGAAAGAACCATATCCTTAGTTCTTCTCAAGTACTTAAGGATGTTTTTGACCACTGTCCAATGATCCACTCCTGGATCACTTTGATATCTGCTAGTCAAACTAACAGCATATGCAATGTCGGGTCTAGTACACAGCATAGCATACATTAGAGATCCTATGGCTGAGGCATAGGGAATCTTACTCATCCTTTCTCTATCTTCTGTCATTGCTGGACTTTTAGTTTTACTCAAGGTCGTATTGGGCAACATGGGCAAGAACCCTTTCTTGCTATCTTCCATTCCAAACCTCTTTAGAACTTTTTCCAAATATGTACTTTGTGACAATGATATTAGGCGTCTCGATCTATCTCTATAAATCTTTATGCCTAATATGTAAGCTG
The DNA here is from genome assembly GCA_916181665.1 of Avena sativa. Classification (NCBI taxonomy): domain Eukaryota; kingdom Viridiplantae; phylum Streptophyta; class Magnoliopsida; order Poales; family Poaceae; genus Avena; species Avena sativa. The sequence continues at coordinate 435,702,283 of OV702283.1, read as the reverse complement.
CTTCGCCAAGATCTTTCATTGAAAAACTATTATTCAAATATTCTTTGACACTATTAAGAAGGTCTACATCATTCCCAATCAACAATATGTCATCTACATATAGTATTAAGAATGCTACAGAGCTCCCACTCACTTTCTTGTAAATACAAGCTTCTCCATAAGTTTGTATAAATCCAAAACTTTTGATTACCTTATCAAAACGTTGATTCCAACTTCGGGATGCTTGCTTCAATCCATATATGGACCGTTGAAGTTTGCATATCTTGTTAGCATCTTTAGGATTGACAAAACCTTTGGGTTACATCATATACAACTCTTCATCAATGTCTCCATTGAGGAATGCCGTTTTGACATCCATCTGCCATATCTCATAATCGTAATATGCAGCGATTGCTAACATAATCCTCACAGACTTTAGCTTCGCTACTGGTGAGAAAGTCTCACCGTAGTCAACTCCTTGAATTTGTCGAAACCCTTTTGCGATAAGTCGAGCTTTATAGACAGTAACATTACCATCAGCATCTGTTTTCTTCTTGAAAATCCATTTGTTCTCGACAGCCTTCCGGCCATCCGGTAAGTCCACCAAAGTCCATACTTGGTTTTCGTACATGGATCCAATCTCGGATTTCATGGCATCTTGCAATTTATTGGAATCTGGGCTCATCATCGCTTCCTCATATGTCGCAGGGTCATCGGTGTTGTCCACGAACATGACACTCATAACGGGATCATACCAATCAGGAGTGGTACGAGTTATCGTTGACCTGCGAGGTTCTATAGCAACTTCAACCGAAGTTTCATGATCATCATCATTAGCTTCCTCTCTTATTGGTGTAGGCGCCACAGGAACTACTTCCGGTGTTGCGCTACTCGCAAGTTCGAGAGAAGGTTCAACAACCTCGTCGAGTTCTACTTTCCTTCTAGTCACTTCTTTCGAGAGAAATTCCTTCTCTAGAAAGGATCCATTCTTAGCAACGAAGACTTTGCCTTCGGATCTATGATAGAAGGTATACCCAATAGTTTCCTTCGGGTATCCTATGAAGACGCATTTTTCCGCTTTGGGTTCAAGCTTGTCCGGCTGTAACTTCTTTACATAAGCTTCACAACCCAAAACTTTAAGGAATGACAATTTAGGTTTCTTCCCAAACCATAATTCATACGGTGTCGTTTCAACGGATTTAGATGGTGCACTATTTAAAGTGAATGAGGTTGTTTCTAATGCATAACCCCAAAACGATAGCGGTAAATCTGTAAGTGACATCATAGAACGAACCATATCTAAGAGAGTTTGATTACGACGTTCGGACACACCATTACACTGTGGTGTTCCCGGCGGTGTCAATTGTGAAAGTATTCCGCATTTCTTTAAATGCTCGCCAAACTCGTAACTTGGATATTCACCTCCACGATCAGAACGTAGAAATATAATCTTCTTGTTACGTTGATTCTCTACCTCACTTTGAAATTCCTTAAACTTCTCGAAAGTTTCGGACTTATGTTTCATGAAATAGATATACCCATAGCTACTCAAGTCATCCGTGAAGGTAAGAACATAACGATAACCACCGCGCGATGCTACACTCATTGGTCCACACACACATCGGTATGTATGATTTCCAATAAGTCTGTAGCTCGCTCCATCATCCCAGAAAATGGAGTCTTAGTCATTTTACCCATCAGACATGCTTTGCATCTTTCAAGTGATTCAAAATCAAGTGATTCAAGAAGTCCATCTGAATGGAGTTTCTTCATACGCTTCACTCCAATATGACCAAGACGACAGTGCCACATATAGGTCGAGTTATCGCTCAATTTCAAACGTTTAGATTCAATGTTATTAATATGTGTATTTCCACTATCGATATTCAATAAGAATAGACCATCTATCAAAGGTGCATGTGCAAAAAACATATTACTCATATAAATCGAACAACCATTATTCTCGGACTTAAACAAGTAACCGTCTCGCAACAAACATATCCAGATATAATGTTCATGCTCAACGCAGGCACCAAATAACAATTATTTAAGTATAAAACTAATCCCGATGGTAGATGAAGAGGTAGCGTGCCGACCGCAATCACATCAACCTTTGATCCATTTCCAACGCGCATCGTCACCTCGTTCTTCGCTAGCTTCCGTTTATTCTTCAGTACCTGTTTTGAGTTACAAATATGAGCAATCGAACCAGTATCAAATACCCAGGCACTACTACGAGTACTAGTGAGATACACATCAATAACATGTATATCGGATATACCTTTCTTCTTGATGTTGTCGTTCTTCAAATCCGCCAAGTACTTTGGGCAATTCTGCTTCCAGTGACCTTCTCCCTTGCAGTAAAAGCGCTCAGTATCAGGCTTAGGCCCAGCCTTGGTCTTCTTCGTCGGTGCGGTAACTTTCTTACCACCCTTCTTGAAGTTTCCCTTTTGCTTAGACTTTCCTTTCTTGAATTTGGTGGTCTTATTGACCAACAACACTTGATGCTCTTTCTTGATCTCCACTTCTGCAGATTTCAACATGGAGAAGAGTTCTGGCAACGTCTTGTTCATGTTTTGCATATTGTAGTTCATCACAAAGTTCTTGTAACTTGGTGGCAGTGATTGGAGGACACGGTAAATCCCCAAAGCATTAGGAATCACTATACCCAAACTTTGTAGTTTGTTTGCGTGCCCAGACATCTTAAGCACATGCTCACTAACGAAGCTGCCCTCTTCCATCTTGCAGTTAAAGAACTTTTCAGAAGCCTCATAACTCTCAACTGCCGCGTGAGTCTCAAAAATAATTTTGAGTTCACGCACAATATCATATGGGTCTTGGTTCTCAAACCTTTTCTGAAGCTCCGATTCCAAACCATACAAGATAGCACACTGAACTGTGGAGTACTGATTCTTCCGAGTGAGGTAAACATTCTTTACTTCATCGGTAGCAGTAGATGCAGGTGGTTCACCCAGCGGTGTATCCAGCACATAGGTCAAATTACCAGCATTGAGGACAATCCTCAAATTTCGGAACCAATCCGCGAAGTTGCTTCCATTGTTTTTCAACTTTTCTTTCTCTAGGAACGCATTAAAATTGATGGTACGGGCCGCCATTGATCTACAACATATTTGCAATAGTTTACACTAAGTTTATGACAAATTGAGTTCTAATTAATAGTTAAATTAATCTAGGTGAACTCCCACTCAAAACAATATCCCTCACATTGTTTTAGTGATCACGAGAACCAAATCCACCACATCAAAACCGATCATCACGTGAGTTGATGTAGCTTCAATGGCGAACAATCAACATGTTCATCATATCTACTATATGACTCATGCTTTACCTTTCGGTGATCCGTGTTCCGAGACCATGTCTGTACATGCCAGGCTCGTCAAGATCAAACCTTAGCTTCCGCATGAGCAAATCTGGCTTGCTCACATTGTATACACCCGCAGAATCTAACACACCCGAGCATCACGTGGTGCTTCGAAACAACGAGCTTTAGCAACGGTGCTTACTAAGGATGAACACTTTGGAACTTGAAATTTGTGTGCATGAGGGATCATCTTATAATGCTACCGTCATTAACTAAGCAATACAAGATGCATAAAGGGTTAACATCACATGCAATTCATAATATGTGATATGATATGGCCTTTCTTCTTGTTCTTCCGATCTCCATCTTCAAGCATGAACATGATCTCCATCATCACCGGTATAGCGTCAAGGTCAATGGCGTCGTTTCATGGTTGTCATCCACCAGCTTCAACTATTACAACTACTTTGAATAGACACGTAGGTCTTAACAGAATTTAAAGACAACCATATGGCTCCTGCCGGTTGCCAACTTACAATAAGGGACATTGCATACATCAAATATAATCACAATCATGGCCATATCACATCACAGCACACCCCTGCAAAACAAAGTTAGACGCCTCTAATTTTCTTTGCATATTTTACGTGGTTTGGGGCTTTCAATAAGTCTCGATCTAACTTACGAACAAGAACCACAACGTTGATGTTTGAACTATCAAGTGCCCATTGTAAATTGAACCTATACTATAATGGGAGAGACAGACACCCACAAAGCCACTTATGCAATACAAGTTGCATGTTGAGCGTGGAGCAAGTCTCATGAACGATGTCATGTAAGGTTAGCCCGGGCTGATTCATCCCATCATACCGCAAGATGCAAAGTACACAAAAAGCAATTGATAATAAAAGCTCCACCGCCCACAATGACCACCGTGTTCTACTCGTGCAACAGATCTACACATAGACACGGCTCTGATACCACTGTAGGGGTTCGTAGCATGGAAAACAAAAAAATTCTACCGCATGCAAACAAACAAGCCAAGATATATCTACTAGATTGTAGCAACGAGTCGATAGAGGAACTCACCCTCAAAGATTCCAAAGCGGTTAACGAGAGCAGATTCTCGTGGGTGATGTAGTCGTACTTTTGCCGATCTCAAGATCGCGTAGACGATCCTTCCGGCGCTGCGTTCCAGCAGCGCTTCTGCAGTTGGTCACACGTTCGGTACTCGATGAAGACCTACCTCTCCCTTGTTCCTGCAGGCAGCGGAGGTTGTAGCACTCTCCTCGCGATTCTGGCAGCACGACGGCATGGTGTCGGAAGTAGAGGGGAGATCCCACAGGGCTTCGCCTTAAGCCGGTGCGAGTATGGTGGATCAAGAGAGGTGCCTTGGCGGTCTAGGGTTTAGAAGCACCAAGGGGGGAGGCTTGGCCGGCGGCTAGAGTTTGGGAAAACCCCCAACTCGCCGAGTTGGTGGTGCCCTAGGCGGCGGCGGCTCATGGAGGTGGTGGCGCCGGCGGCTTGGGGTTAGGGTTTTGGGTGTGAGGGGTAGGGGGCGCCCTACCCCTCCTTATATAGGTGGAGGGTGGCCGGTTGGGAGGAGGGAGTCCTCCCCCAACTCGGCCTCCTTGGCCGGCGGGTGGAGGGAGGAGGACTTCCTCCCCAAGTAGGTTTCCCACTCTCCCTCCACCAAGCAAACTTGCCATTTGACTTTTTCAAATTGGCGTTTGACTTTCAAACTAGGATTTGATTTCTTCCTTTATTTTGCCCAGCCAAGTGACCTAGTACATGATGCAACCATTCCATATTGTTATGACACATTCATGTAACCTTCCCCTCCGGAGTGTCGGACCTTCCGGACCCTTCTAGAACATTCCTGGTGAAAACACCGGAATCATTCCCCAACTCCGAAACAGGACTTTCCTTATATGGATCTTATTCTCCGGACCATTTCGGATATCCTCGTGATATCCCGGATCCCATCCGAGACTCCGAACAACATTCGGTCTCTTACTCATCATTCCATAAATACTCAACAACATCGAATCCTTAAGTGTGTCTCCCTACGGTTCGTGAATTATGCGGACATGACCGAGACACTTCTCCGATCAATAACCAATAGAGGAATCTGGAAATTCATATGGCTCCCACATATTTCTACGATTACTTTGTGATCGAATGAACCACTTACATACGATACCAATTTCCCTTTGTCTCACGATAGTTTACTTATCCGAGGTTTTGATCGTCGGTATCTCTGCATACCTAGTTCAACCTCGATACTGATAAGTACTCTTTTCTCGTTCCCGTGGTATGTGATCCCTTGTGATCCAGTCACATGCTTGCAAGCCAATTGGATGACATTCCACCGAGAGGGCCCAGAGTATATCTATCCGTCATATGGATGGACAAATCCCACTCTTGATCAATGTGCCTCAACCCATACTTTCCGAACACTCAATGCCACCTTTATAGACACCCAGTTACGGTGTGGTGTTTGATGTCATCAAAGAATCCTTCCGGTGATGGTGATTAGCATGATCTCATGGTCGAAGGAATTAGGTTACTATGTATCAGAAAGCTTATAGTAATTGAACTATTAAAATGACTTGATCTTTATGCTATGCTTATCTATAGGAGTATGTCCATCATACCATTCTCCTAATGATATGACCTTGTTATTAACAACATCTCAAATGTTCATGATCAAGAAACTATGATCATCTATTAATCAACAAGCTAGTATTATAAAGAGGCTTTACTAGGGACTCTAATTTAGTTTACAAATCACATAAGTATTAATGTTTCTGGTTAATACTGTTATATCATGAATGTAAACATTTATCATAAACACAAAGATATAATAATAACTACATTTATTATTGTCTCTAGGGCATATCTCCAACAGTTGGAAGCATGAGTAGAGGTTACTCATACAAGTGGAGGCTAGCAAAAGACTGGGAGCAACCAACTAAGAGAGCAATAATGGCTATAATCATGTAGAGGAACAAAACATTACTAATCAAAGCATAGAGTAGTACTACAAGTCAAGGACTAAATGATCATAGAGGCTATGGTGACTTGTTCATAGTCATAACATGGTGTGAGCATGTGCCAAGTCAACCCAAGCAAAGCATCAAAGGAGAATACCACAATACTATGCTTTTACATGCTAAAACAACACATAATTCTTTCAAGGCACACTAAGAAATCCCAATTGTTTGAAAAAAGACATGCTACAGCAATAATCACTAAGCATAAGATCAAAACAACACCTAGCATGTCATGCTAAAGTCTAAGTCACAGTCAATGCAAGCTCCTCTTGCACTTACAAGCAAGAACTTACTACTCCTTTCCAACACAAAGCAACTTATTTGCAAAACAACAACGCGAGAACGGGAGTCCAAACTACTTTATTCAAGCAAACTAAACAACCTAAGCAAAGCAAACGAAAACTAAGACGCTCCAAGAACAACACAATTGTGCATGAAACAATAAAAACGAAGTGTCTAGACAAACCTGAGCTTTTTATTGATGAAGAAGGGGATGCCTTAGGCATCCTCAAGCTTTGACGCTTGTACCTCTTGGATATTTCTTGGGGTGACACCGGGGTGGCATCCCCAAGCTTGAGATTTTGTCTATTCTTCATCTCATTACATCATTCTCTCTCTACACCTGAAATTTTTCCTTCATTCAAAACTTCACACAATCTTCATTAGCAACATTAGTGTATTCAAAAGATATTAGACCTCTGGCAAAGCTTTGGAACAGCAAAACTTTTCACTAAAAACACAAGCTACTGTAGTAACTCCTTCAAAAAGCTCAATTCACCTAAAGAGAACTCAAAAAGAAATCAATAAGAAGCAAATGCAAATAATGGCAGAAATCTATCAAAATAGACCATCAGGTTGAAACCAATTTTTACGAACATCTTATGTTGCTCAAATCAAAAAGTGTTGAACTAACTAAAGTTAACTAACATACTGGGGGATTTATTCATAAATTTTCAGCTCAATACGAGTTAGAGAGACTCCTCACGAATTTTTATGGTGGAGGACAGAAATCTGTTTCGAGACAACAACTCCCCAAATCTTACTTCCCTCTCATTAGAGGTCATTCTTGGCACAAAAAGCAAACAAAAAGGATAAGGAGAGGTCACTACTGAAGTAATAACTTCCAAGACTCAAGGAAACTCTTGAGTTATCTCCCAACAAGTACTTTTCTTTAACGCCTTTAAGTTAGGCACAAGAAGCAAGAAGAATCAAGTGTTTTCAAATGAGGAAGCATTCACATCAAACCTTGCTTTCAAAGGAGGAGCAAAAAGCAACTTCTCTCTCCTCATATGGAAGTGTTCAATACCTTTCTTGAATGGAAAATGATATTTGATGGTGCCTTCTTTCATATCAATGATGGCACCAACTGTTCTAAGAAAAGGTCTTCCCAAAGTAATAGGACACGAAGCATTGTATTCAACATCCAAAACATAGAAATCCATAGGGATATAAGCATTGTTAACCATAATGAGAACATCATTAATACTCCCCATGAGTTTCTTCTTAGCATTATAATTAAGTGGGACATCCAAATAACAATCTTCCAATGGTGGCAAATCAAGCATTTCATAAATCTTCCTAGGCATAATAGAGACACTAGAACCAAGATCACATGAAGCTTTGAGATCATAGTCATTCACTTGAATATTAATAATGGGTTACCAACTATCTTATACTTTCCTAGGAATAGAAGCTTTGTGTTTTAGCTTCTCTTCCTTAATCTTAACAAGAGAATCTGTAATGTGTTTGGTGAAAGCAACATGCATACCACTAGCATCAGGACTTTAGCAAGTTTTTGTAGGAACATAATCACTTCAGAAATATTGCAACCATCAATATCAAAATCAAACTTAGCATCACTAGTAGCAGGCTCAATAGGCTTAGGCATAGTAGAAGGAGGAATAGGGACTACTTGTGGTTTAGTGGTAATAGTGCACACACTATTGTTTCTATCAATTTCAGCTTCCCTTTCCCACTTAGCATGAAGTTGAGATAACATCCTAACATTTTCATCAATAGTAACTTGTATGGCATGAGTAGCAGCAAAGGTATTTTCCATAGTTTCAGGTTTAGCAGCCATTTTATTAATCAAAGAGGACCGTGCTTCAGACAGAGAGGAAATATTCTTCTCAACAGTTACAAGTTTCTCTTCCAAAGTTTTGTTGAAAGCAGTTTGTTTACTAACAAAGTCTTTGAGCATGACTTTGAGTTCAGAGGGGGCACTTCTAGCATTGTTGTAAGAGTTTCCATAGAAATTGCCATTATTAGGAGGATAAGGCCTATAATTGTTGTTACCACCAAAATTATTCCTATAGGCATTGTTGTTGAAATTGTTGTTTCTAATGAAGTTCACATCAACTTGCTCTTCTTGAGCAACCAAAGAGGCTAAGGGAACACTATTAGGATCTAGAGGAGCTTTCCCAATAACAAACATAGCCATAATAACATTAATCTTATCACTCAAAGAGGAGGTTTCCTCAACATAATTTACCTTCTTACCATGTGGAGCTCTCTCAGTGTGCCATTCAGAGTAGTTAACCATCATATTATCAAGGAGTCTAGTTGCAGCACCCAAAGTGATGCTTATAAAGGTACCTCCAGCAGCTGAATCCAACAGGTTTCTTGAGGAGAAGTTCAAACCTGCATAAAAAGTCTGGATAATCATCCAAGCAGTGAGTCCATGAGTGGGGCAATTCTTAACCAAAGATTTCATTCTTTCCCAAGCTTGAGCAACATGTTCATTATCAAGTTGTTTAAATTTCATAATGTCACTTCTCATAGATATAATCTTAGCAGGAGGATAGTATTTTCCAATAAAAGCATCTTTGCACTTAGTCCAAGAATCAATACTATTTTTAGGCAAAGATAGCAACCATTCTTTAGCTTTTCCTCTCAAGGAGAAAGGAAAAAAGCTTGAGCTTAATAATATCTCCATCTACATCCTTATACTTTTGCATCTCACAAAGTTCAACAAAGTTATTGAGATGGGCAGCAGCATCATCAGAACTAGCACCAGAAAATTGCTCTCTCATCACAAGATTCAACAAAGCAGGCTTAATTTCATAAAAGGTAGTATCAGGAGTAGGTGGAGCAATGGGTGTGCTAAGGAAATCATTGTTGTTGGTGCTAGTGAAGTCACACAACTTGGTGTTCTTAGCAGAGTTCATTTTGGCAAAGGTCGGAAAGCCAAAAACAGCAGCAGCTAGAGCAGGAACTAATTTTTGTGTGTTTTTGAATAAAGCAAGCAAACCAAACTAGACTAATTTTTTGGGTATTTTGAAAAGAGGCAAACAAAACCAAGCAAAAGGAACAAAGCAAACTTAAAACAAAGTAAATAGAAAGGAAATGAGGGACTCCCCTTGTGAAGACGTCCTTAGCCTCCCCGGAAACGGCGCCAGAAAAATCCTTGATGGCACCCACCACTTGTCGCGGGACGCTTCGTTGGAAACCCAAGAGGAAGGTGTGATGAGCACAGCAGCAAGTTTTCCCTCAGTAGAGATCGAGGTTATCGAACCAGAAGGAGGAAGGAAACGTCACACAGGTGTTGCAAACAACGTGGAGACCTGCACAACACAAACTCAAGACTTTGTCCCAACGAATCAGTGAGGTTGTCAAGCTCACCGGTTTGCTGTAACAAAGGATTAACCGTATGTTGTGGAAGATAATGGTTTGCAGCAAGTAAACAGGTAACAGTGGAAGATGTATCAATGGTAAAGATTAGACCGGGGTCCATAGTTCACTAGAGGTGCTATCCTTAGATAAACAACATGGCATGAAGGGTAAAAAAATTACAGGAGGGCAATTAACAGTAACTGAGCAAGGCATAACAATGCAATACTAGTCAGAAAGATCTATGAGATTCGATTGGGCAATACAACAAGATACATAGACCGCCATCCAACTGTATCTATGACTAGAAGTCCACCTTCAGTTTATCATCCAAACCCCCTCCAGTATTAAGTTGCAAGCAAAATACAACTGCTTTAAGCAAAGTGTGTAAGGTAAACAATCCACTTGTTCCATGAAAAAGAGACCGTTGTTTTCTCCCTAGTAGCAACTGCACATCTACAACCGAAGAGATTTTTGTCACTTCCCTTGGAAACTAGAGGCATGAACCCACTATCAAGCATAAATACCCCCTCTTGGAGTCACTAGCAACTACTCGGCCAAGATAGCTACTAACAACGGAGAGCATGCAAGATCACAAACAACACAGCCATGATATAGAATCATAAAGACAAAACCATTAACCAAACTAACATAATAATCTCAATATCCATCGGATCCCCGCAAACACAACATGCATGATTACAAATAGATTAGATCTTGATCATGAACGGAGCTCACAAGATCTATACATGAACGCACAAGGAGGAGATACAACAATCTAGCTACTACATGGACCCATAGTCCAAGGTGGAACAACTCACGCATCATACCGGAGAGAAGGCCTCCGGGATGATCTCCCCTCCGCCAGGGTGCCAGGAAGAACTTCAGATCCCCCGATCTAGGGACGACGGTGGCGGCGGCTACAGAAGGTTTCGTGGAGTTTTGATTGGGTACTTAGGGTTTCTGCATCGGGGGATTCTTATAGGCGAAGAGGCGGGGCTGGGGAGGCGGGGCTAGGCCCACCCGCTCCTAGGGGGTTTGGCCGCCCTGGTTTGCATCTCCTTCTCATCTTCTAGATTTGTGTCCCTCACGGTAAAATATTGACTTTGGCTTTTGTCCCGTCCAATTCCGAGAATATTGATTTTCTGCCTTTCTGGAACCAAAAACAGAAGAAAACAGGCAACTGACACTGTGGCAACTTGTTAATATGTTAGTTCCGGAAAAGATATAAAAACACCTCAAAGTATAGACAAAGCAAAGAAAAGTAGATACTAAACAAGCATGGAGCATCAAAAATTATAGATACGTTTCCGACGTATCAGTGGCACACAGCCAACGGTCAAAAACTGCGATGCGAGATCTGAAAACGCGAGTCCTGGTCGGAACTTCCGCCGGTCCACCGGAACTTCCGGTGGGAGCGGAACTTACGGTGGAAGTTCCGACAGAAGTTCCTTCAAATAGAAACACCCAAAACAGAAGGTTACTGAACGTGAGCGGAACAAGAGCCGGATTTTCAATCGGTACTTCCGGCGGCAACTAGGCCCGAGCGGAACTTTCGGTCCCTGGCCAGAACTTCCGGTAGGGGCAGTATTACCGCTGCAACTTCCGGCCCAAAGTCCGTCAAATACAACAAACCAAACAGAGAGAATATTGAACGTGAGCGGAAGAAGAACCGAAACTTCCACCGGAACTTCCGGCGGCAAAAATGCCCTAGCGGAACTTCCGACGGGAACCCGGAACTTTCGGTCAGGGAAATTCCAGAAACCAGAAATGCAATAACTTTTGCATCCGAACTCCAAACAAGATGAAAACAATTTTGTTGGAAAGATAACGATGAATGAAATATTAGGTATCACCTTGGGAGAAAAAACATGAATATATATGTGAAGTATCCCCCAAGGTGTGGAGCCAGAAAACTCGCAAGATCAAAAACGGCAATAAGATATGCAAGGGAAATCCTTAGACGATGAACTAGAGCTTGTTATGATGATGACCACAAGCTCTAGATCCTCTCATGGACAAGAACCAAATAACAACCAAGAAAGATGATGCTATGAATGCAAAGGTTTGAGCTCTCTTCGAACGATGCAATCGAGACACCCGCTTGAGAGCCCCTCTTGATAGTACGGCTATCTATCATAAACCCGGTCTCCCAACTAACAACACGAGACCGACAAAAGAGAAGCCCTATCAAGAACATACCTTTGCCTTGAGCATCCCACTTGAACTTGATGTAGACCGTCTTGTTCTTCTATAGTGGGAACACCTTTGTTGTTTGCTCTAGCTTGATGAATATGAAGACTTGCAAATTGCTCCCCCATACTCTATGGGGAAACATCTTATTTGAACTTGTCTTCATCACCCCATGATCATGAGGATGGCAAGCTTCAAGCATGAGATCTTCTAGAGATGGTGCATCTTGAGCTTGCCCTTCTTCATCCCTTCTTGAGGTTGATCCATCTTGATGCAACTCGTTGCACTTGTCTTGATCAACCTTCAAGCTCCTTCTTTCTTCATGATTCCAATGGCACAAAGCCCTTGGACATTTCTTCATCTTTCAACCTTGAGACCAACACATGGCCCAAGCGATGCCAATGGACAAACCTACAAGTGAAACTCAATTTACACATTAGTTCATAGAGATTATCATTAATTACCAAAACCACACATGGGGTCATACAAGCCCTTTCAGCCACCCTCAATGATCATGGATCGATGAAGACAAGGTCAAAGTAAAGGTTTCCCCATGGTGTATGGGGGAGCAAGTTGCAAGTATTCATCAAGCAAGTGTGTGCAAGAGCAATTAAGAAAGGTGTTCCATATTGAGAAGGGAAAAATCGTCTACATCGAGCTCAAGTGGTTTGCTCAAGGCAAAGATATATTCTTGATAAGTTTTCTCTTTTGCCGGTCTCATGTTGATAGTTGAGAGACCGAGTTTATGATAGATAGTCGTAATATCAAGAGGGGCTCTCGAGTGAGTAACTCGATCATATCTATCGTAGAGAGCTCAAACCTTTGCATACTTAGCATAATCCTTTTTGGTTGTTATTGTTGGAGATATGCCCAAGTGGCAATAATAAAGTGGTTATTATTATATATTTGTGTTTATGATAAATGTTTGCATCCCATGCTATAATTGTATTAACCGAAAACATTAATACTTGTGTGTTTTGTAAACATAAAAGAGTCCCTAGTAAGCCTCTTGTTGAACTAGCTTGTTGATTAATAGATGATCATGGTTTCCTGATCATAGACATTGGATGTTATTAATAACAAGATCATATAATTAGAAGAATGATGTGATGGACACACACCCATAGTAAGCATAGCATAAGATCAGGTCATTAAGTTCGTGTTTATACAAGCTTTCAGATACATAGTGACCTAATCCTTCGACCATGAGATCATGTTAATCATCGTCACCGGATGAGTACTTTGATGACATCAAACACCACTTCAGTAACTAGGTGGTTATAAAGGTGGCATTGGGTATTCTAAAAATATGTGTTGAAGCACATGGACCAGGAGTGGTATTTTTCCATCCATATGACGGATAGATATACTCTGGTCTCTCTCGGTGGAATGTCATCCAATTGGCTTGCAATCATGTGACTAGGTCACAAGGGTGTTGGAGATATGCCCAAGAGCCAATAATAAAGTGGTTATTATCATATCTATATGTTTATGATAAATGTTTACATACCATGCTATAATTGTATTAACCAGAAAAATTAATACTTGTGTGTTTTATAAACATAAAAGAGTCCCTAGTAAAGCCTCTTGTTAAACTAGCTTGTTGATTAATAGATGATCATGGTTTCCTGATCATGAACATTGGATGTTATTAAGATTTTTTAGTGATTCTTCTTCCTCTTTTCCTCAAGCTTTTCCCCATGGTTTTGACCTCTTTGAGCTTGATTTCTTTCTTCCCCTCCAGTGATTCTTGCACATATTTGATAGGAAGATTCAGGAGATCTAGATCTACATTTTGACCAAACCATATCATCTCTTTGTGAGTGAATCTTTGGGATCTATATATTGGAGGATTTTGCGTTCTCCTTTTGTTCTTCCTCTCTTATTACCCCAATAGCTTTAGTAGCCTTGTTGGAATTGAGAGTGAAGGATTGGAGCATCTTTGTGGTGTTCTTGCTTAGGTGCATCGATTTGAGTTCTCCTCGGAGGATTTGGTTGGTGAAATCAAGAAGCTTGTTCCTCTTGGATTCATGGAAACCTAGACGGTTGTGTGGCCTTTATGGTGTGTTCTTGGGGTCTCTAATTAAGTTTTGGAGCTATCCTCAAGTTTGTGGCCTTGGTGGTGATTATTGGGAGCCTCCAATTAAGTTGTGGAGATTGCCCCAATCATATACATGTTTGGTGACCACCCTCAAGTGTCCCATAGTGGATCGGGTGCTTGTCGTGCGGTGGGTGCTCGGGAGAATAGGGTGAGGCCTCTTGTGGCGTTGATGGTCTTACTATCGTTCACCCCTTCAACGAGGCGTACTCCCTTGTAGAGAGGAACTTGGTAAAATATTGTCGTCCCCGTGTGCCTCGATTATCTCTATACCCGAGCTCTTTACTTATGCACTTTACATTGTGATAGCCTCCATGCTTGAAGTAATATATCTTGCTATCACTTTGTTGCTTGTCTTGCTTGATATAAGTTGTTGGTGCACATAGGTGAACCTTATTATATATAGGCTTTATGCTTGTCAAAAGAAAACCCTAAATTTATTTCGCCTTTGTTAAGCCCATATCTTAAAAGTTTTTAACCGCCTATTCACTCCCCCCTCTAGGCAGCATCCGTGATCTTTCACATGATACTTAAAACATTTTTTTATTTTCTTGAACAACGGTAATTTCATTGGTAAAAGCTTGCCTAACCCTTTCATAGTTCCTTTGATGATCTTGAGTGGCACTCCATCAAATAGATTTCTATATGAAGCAAAGATCGACACCGTGATTGTATGTATGTAAAATTTAGAAAATGAAAGGGAATTTAAAATGTTTACCATAATATAAACCGTTTTTTACCTAGGCACTACAAGGAATGTGCTAACTGGTGACCCTAAATATTGGTCATAGAAAGGTCATAGTAATCCTGATTTCTTATATGAAATTTGTAATAAGATGGTTTCTATACTAATGCATATGTTGGGAAGCAAAGTGCAAAACTAATCTGGTAAATGCATGACTAAACATGCAACGACAATTTGCATGTACCTGAATATGTTATTGTAGTCATCAAAAATATGGTTAAAAGGAATACACTTAAAATTGCAAGTTTGATGTCCATGTTGTGAACTCCATTCAACTAGATCGCATCCTTTCCATGGTCGGTGTCGCGTTGGCCAACACAGAGATAGATATGCTACATAATAGTACTTTTTAAAACTGATTATTTTATTGTCAGCAACCATGTAAGATCTAAAGATATATCTCGATAAAAAAGGACTTGATATAGAAAGGTTTGATCTAATGTAAATAATTATAACTAACTCACAATCTAGAGCATACTTAAGAAATTCTGGTTGTTGTGACTACTGGAAAAGAATTTTTTTTTGATAAATTCTACTCTAGCTTAACATGTTTGTTAGCCTCCCATGGTTGCATGTCAAAAGTAGACAAATCTCTCAAAATAGGATTTCGCCTCGCTATATTAATATAGAAAACCACCGATACAAGAAGGATACCACCGCTGGTGCAGAACATCACAATCAGAGCCCAAAAGAAAACAACAAAAGAAAGAAAAAGCAAGGTCGAAAATGGCGGTTCGATGAAAATAGAGATGATGCTCCACCACTGCATCATCCGACGAATTCCCACCACGCCGCTCACTCCGTAGCGCCGTACACCAAGGAACACCTCCAAGAAGGGAAGCGACAACGACGACGCTATTGCCCGGATCGTTCCTAGGGATATCCTCGGAATACATCCTAGGGTTTCCCCCGGTCCACAAGGGGCGTGGGGAAGAGGGATCTCCGACGCCCTTCAGGAAGGAGGATGACACCCACAGGCGTCACCGCGCCGGTGCCGAGACATGGATTTCTCCCGACCCACACAAAAACCACACCTCCGGGCCCTCTGGAACGTCCACCAAACTTGCCGCCCACCAGCGCGCGCCACCACGGTGTTTCAATCACCGTCGTCATCTCATCGTGGCCCTCGTCGCGAGGCCGATAAAGACGAGAAGCAAGGAACCCGGCGAGGGTCAGTGGTACAGCGCCACCCGGGAGGGAACTACCTCCACCGTCTCCGTCGCAGGGAGGTGGTAGCCGGCCAGGTGTAATAGCAGGACACACTAGGGCCGTCGGCCTAGCCGAGCCCAAGTGGGCCCGTGAAGTCCAACCGCAACATTGCTGCAGGTGCACCGCCGCCGGCCACCCAAGCCCTCGCCCCGCTTACTCGACCACCGATGAAGCCGTAGCCGCGCCAGGTTCGGTCCGCCCAGGCCCAGATGGAGCCCAGTTGGGCCCAGATCTGGGTCGGTTGTGCATTGTCAGTCGTCCGCCGGCGACCAGCCGGCCATGCTGGCGCCCGCAACCCCTGCAGCCAACGGCCACGCCACCGCCATGCCTCTACCCAGTCGCAGGTCTCAAGCCGCCGAGCCGGGCCATCCACCGTCGATGATCTCCGGCGTCGTCGGGAGACCCCACCCTCCGTACGCGCGTGCGGGTAGAGAACAACCTGCTGCCGCCAGTCCCGCGTCAGAGAGGCCCATCGACTTACGCCGGCGTTTGCGACCAGGGAGAGGGAGAGGAAGGGGCAGAGGTGAGGCGACGGCTAGGGTTTGCCCTCTCCCGTGGAGGGGCGAGCGAGCGAACAGAGGAGAACCGTTCTATCCCAAAGTAGACAAATGGGGCCACAAACATATATGAAAGGAAAATTATTCTAGCCATATAGTTAGGGTAATGAGCTATTTAGTCAGCTTTGTATGGAGGGAAGTTTTGCACCCTCCAAACCTAATGTTGCAAAAAATGCCAAGTGGAAAGGTTTAATCCTTTTTAATAAAAACAACGGATTTGCTAGTTCTAGGCGCCCGAGAACTCCTTATGTCTCGGTCATCTCTTTCATCCTTGGATTTAACTTACAATTCGGATATAAACATGAGTTGCAACTATGTTGTAACCGAGAATTTAAGCAGAACTAGTACTTCTAAACCTAAAACATCTTATATTTTTAAACGGAGGGATGAGTACAAATACTAGGATGAGAGCGGACTGAGAATTTAAGCAGAACTAGTATAAATAATAGGAGTATAAAAAGTTTTTGGGAGCTGGGATCTATGCGCTCCCTGGAAATAAACATCACGACAATGCCAGCTGATCCTACAGGGAATCAAATCAAATTCGCAGAAGATCCCACGTTCTGTTGCACATTTCAATTTTCTACAAGTTGTTCTTTGGAAAAGATGTCCGCTCTTCTGATTGATCCAAAAGGTCCACGGTACACCAACCACGGACCACCGCAGGCAAGATCCGTCTATATCGGTGTGGTATGTTGATTATTGATTTCGTTGAATCGTGTCATCCAACGGTTCGTCAAGACAAGATTCTGATATGACAGCCGAATCTCAGATCGCATCGGTCAACTCTCCTACTACTCGCGAATCTCAAGAGAGAAAAAAAAGCTCTCCTACTACAACGTGTAGTACCACCATCTGAGGTGACAATACAAGCACAGAGATCGAGTAGCTCCCTACTGGTCGGTCCGGTTGAGGCTTGCCGTCTTGCTCCACGCCGCGAAGCCACAGGGCAAAGGCCAGCCCGCCATGGAGATCGAGTACGACATGCCCGGTTTCATGCGCCTGCACAAGAGCGGCCGTGTCGAGCGCTTTACCGGCACCGAGACCGTCCCACCTTCCCCCTCCGGTGACCCTGCCACCGGCGTCGCATCCAAGGACATTGTCCTCGACCCCGCGGCCAACGTCACCGCCCGCCTCTACCTCCCCGACACGGCGAAGAACAACGCGGGCAAGAAGCTCCCCGTCGTCGTCTTCTTCCACGGCGGCGCCTTCTTTCTCTGCAGCGCCGCGTCCCCGATGTACCACAGGTACGCCGCCTCCCTGGCCGCCGCGGTCCCCGCCGTGTTCGTGTCAGTCAACTACCGCCTCGCCCCGGAGCACCCTCTCCCGGCGGCCTACGACGACGCCTTCGCGGCCCTCAAGGCGGTCGTCGCCGCGTGCCGCCCGGACAACGGCGCCGAGCCCTGGCTGGCCGCGCACGGCGACGCGTCCCGGCTTTGCCTCGTCGGCGACAGCGCCGGCGCCAACATGGCGCACAACACGGCGATAAGGCTGCGGAAGGAAGGCATCGGCGGCTACGGCGACAGGGTCAGCGGCGTGGCGCTGATGCACTCCTACTTCTGGGGGACAGAGCCGCTGGCGTCCCCGCTGGACGCCCCCTTCGACATGGACCGCGTGTGGGACGTGGCCTGCGGCGGCAGGTTCGGGCGCGACCACCCGTACATCAACCCGTCGTCGTCGCCGGAGGAGTGGAGGCAGCTCGGGGGCCGCCGCGTGCTGGTCACCACGGCGGGGCGCTGCTGGTTCGCGGCGAGGGCGCGCGCGTACGTGGAGGGGATCAAGGCGTGCGGGTGGGAGGGCGAGGTCCAGTTCCACGAGACCAAGGGCGAGAGGCACGCCTACTTCCTGTTCAAGCCCGACTGCGACAATGCCGTCAGGGAGCTCGCCGTCGTGGCCGATTTCATCAGGCGCTGTTGAGTCTGCCTTTGCCCTGTTCATCCCATCCGGTGAGTGATTCATCATTCATGCGCCAGCGGCAACTTCGTTCAAAAGTTGTAGCACCAACGGAACAATAATATTTGCTCCTCTGAATCCATTGCGTGGTTGGAGCAAAATGGAATGAACTGATATTTTGGTGATTTCCTAATGTGCATCAGAAAGTAGCATTACCATAGTCATTATTGCGCTTGTAACACGAAGATGGAAACAAGATTTGAAAACGAAAAACACACGGAACACATGAGTTTCCTCTGAATCAGTTGCCGGCAAGGAAGGCGATGACACGGTCCATCAGCTTCAGAGACTCGTCACACTCCGGCTTATTGACGAAGAACACATGCTCTTCTCCGGTGGACTCCACCCACTCCGCCGCGCCAGGCCACCCGCTCGCCTTCACGGCCTCGTAGTACGCCGCGGCCCTCGGCCGTGCGAGGTCTAGCTCCGCCGAGCAGACAAGCAGCCTCCGGCATGCCAACTGCTGCAGGCTCGGCGCTCCAGGAGCCATCGGGTTCAGCCTCGGGTCGTCCAGCCCGTCTGTGCTTTCCGGACACATCAGGGGCCAGAGCTTCTCCATGATCTCTCTCGTGTACATGTCCTCGCCGTCGACGGCTTCCTTCGCTCCAAACATGGGATGCATTACGATCGCCCCCTCCAGCACTGTTCCAGGGGGCAAAGGCAGACCGTCCCTGGTGCCGCCGGCCATGATCGCGATGTTGTGAACGATGTTGGCGCCCCCGCTGTCGCCGGCCAGGAAGATTCTCCCGGCGTCGCCGTGCTCCGACAGCCACGGATCGTCCCTGGACGCGGCCCAGCTGACCGCCGCCCAGGAGTCCTCGTAGGCCGCGGGAATCGGGTGCTCTGGCGCGAGGCGGTAGTTGACCGACACGGCCAGGACGCCGGCCTTGGAGACGAGGGAGTTGAGGTACCTGTGGTACGTCGGGGAGGACGCGGAGTCGAGGACCAGGCCACCGCCGTGGAAGTACACGAGGATCGGCCGTTTATTTGGCTGGGTGTCGGCGCCGGATAGGTCGGGGATGTAGAGGCGGGCGAAGACGCCGGTGGTGCCGTCGATGACGACGTCCTTGGAGGTGACGCCGGTGGCGGCGTCGAAGCCCGGCGGGGTGGTTTCCGTGCCGAAGAATCGCTCCACTCGGCCATCCTCGTAGACGCGGAGGAGCGGCGAGTCGAATCTCAGTTTGGTTGCTGGATCCATTGCTGCTCCAGGCGATTAGACGAGGCCGAACAGGTGAACACTCAAGCTGAATACGATAGCGAGTGGATTCCCTCCTTCCACGACCAGTGATTTAATACCGACCAGTGATTTAATACTCCGCAATCAATGATCTAACAGCATCTCCACTCGGATTTCAGGGGGTCGATTTTAGGGTGATTTTTTGTTTCCACGAATGGCGAAAATTGGTCCAGTCGTATTTACAGGATCCGGTTTTATTCGTATTTGGACCAACTTTGATCCAGACAACTCAGACCATTTTCAGATTGCTGGGAACGTCCTGGAAACGCCGGACGAAACGAAAACAACGGTGGGTCAGCTCTGTCACCGACTCTAGGCCGAACTCCCGCCCTTTTGTTCTTCCCCTCCTGCGTCTTTCCTCCCCATTCCTCCTAACTCCCACCAGTTCGCCGAGTTCTCGCCCGCCGGCCATGTTGCCCAAGGGTTTCGTCAAATCCAGATCCAACCTCGGCGAACCGGAGGAGACAAAAGCGAGAAAACTGAGAGCGCCGACGAAGAGGCCGGACAGCGTGACCAACGCCGAGTGGCTGGTCATTATGCAGAAGAGGAAGGTCGAGTCGGGCGGCCGTAAGGAGAGGAAGGACAGGGCGAAAGCGGCATAGGAGCTCGCCGAGGCACACGAGCTCGCCGAAGAGCAGACGATGAGGGGGAAGCAGGCGGCGGCGTCTCGCGCGGCGATGTCGCGCCCGAGGCCGGTCGTTCCCTCGTAGTACGCCGCCCACTGGGAGAGCCAGCCAAGCGTCGAGTCGCCGGCCGGAATCTCGCCGATCTCGCCGCCGGCCGGCTTTCAGGAGAGCCAGGCGAACCCTCGACAGAGGTACTCCTCGTCCCCCGAGTTCGACGACGGGTTCAACCCGAACGTGCTCTTCCCCTGCCCCGTGCCTTGCCCTCCTTCGGCCTTCAACGTCGACATCAACATACCCTACTCCACCTCTCCGGCGTACGCAGGTCCTTCTCCAGCAATGCGCTTGCCTGTCAAAGCCTGGTACATGGCGCGCCGCAACGCCATGCGTCACCACTGCTACACCGAGCTCTGCTTCAACCTCCTCCAACCAGTCGGCATCCGTCGGCAACACGCCCAATCCCGTCACATCGGCCACGCCAGAGGAGCTCATCCCGTCGACAACTGACTGCCAAGCCATTTTTTCTAGTTCTTTAATGAATTTGTCGCCGAACTTGTTGGGCATACTTCTATCGAACACATTTGGCCGAGGCTTCGTCTTCGGAAACGATAAAATTCGAATATTTCGTCGTTTTCGCTTCGCCTGAAAACTCGGCTTGGGAACGTGATTTTCGTCCGACCATATTTAGGTCCTGATTTTAGCATGGAAACACCAAGTGGAGATGCTCCACGGTGCTATGTTCCGTAACCAACACTGATTAATTAGTTCATGATGTGGAACCAAACTAAGGATGGGCCAAACAGCTCCACGAATCCATCGCAACTTTTCTAGACAGGGCCATATAAAGTAAATTGGACCAACTAATGATAAATACATAAACTATTTAACCTCAAATTAATGTTTTTCATTTTTCAAAGACTGGCCCAGAGCCCAGTACGACATCCAAGACGCGCTGCCCCTGCTTGTGCTACACCCCGACAGTGACCAACTGGACTCTTAACACAGACTCTTAACTTTTCTTTTGCGTGTAAACAAACTCTTAACTTTGATATACAGAGAAGCGCTATTTATTTTGAAACTGACTGTAGCAGACATTACAAGTGCAGCTTTAGTTCGGCCATATCGGCAAATAATCATCAACAATAGTTCCCTCCGTTTAAGAATAGATGTCTTAGGGCTTTTAAATTATGGATGAATCTATATACTAAATAGTTTCTAGATTCATTTAAATTTTAACAAATTTGAGACATCTATTTTGGGACGGAGGAAGTAATAAAAATTTGTAAAATTACACATATCTATTAATAATCATCAACAATAGTAATAAAAATTAGAAATAGGACATTGGACGAAGCGACAACTCAAACACTAGCACGAGACGAAGATGTGCCCCTGCATCACCGGAGCCGTGCAAAATAAAGTTTGTTATAATAGTCAAAAGAGAAGTCGTCGAGCTAAGACCCTAAAAAACTGACGCACCAGAGCATCAATCTTACCGAAGATGACAATTATAAATCGGAAAAGATTGACCTTAAACACCAACGAATACGAGAAACAACCGGATTCAAGAGATCCTTCGGACACAGTACTCCATGCGTCCTCCAGCGACGCTAGCTGCACCATCTGTGTGAGAATAGGATGAAGATGACCTTATCCTGACTTTAAAATGTAGCCTCCCCGTCAACATTCCAAAAAAGACACTAAAAACAGCCTATTTAAAGAACATGAACCGTCCCGCCAACAAGGTCCGAGTTCAGAGAAAAGGCACAGGGAAATCAATTCTTTTTGGAGGATGGAAATCGAATTATTTAGATATCCAGCATGCATAAGGAATAAGTGGGCCAGAAGTTGACACTGGATGGAAAGCTTGAGCGCAACGGTGGAACTGCAAGAGCCCGTGTAATCTCCTTGATGGCCATTTGGATCAGGAATCCAAATTCCCACACATCGCTCTTACGCAAGCACAAATGGCCATTTGGATCAGGAATCCAAATTCCCACACATCGCTCTCACGCAAGCACAATGATCTTAGCCGGCCGGCCCAGCAGGTGTCCTTTTATTTTCTATTCTCCTTTTAGATTCTGATGATTCTTTTCCCTTTTTCCCCATTTGTTTATACAGTTTTTTTCCATTTTCCTCTCCCTATTTTTTATTCATGGATGACGATAACATTTCTATAACTAATTTAATTTGGATATTAAAAGGATATGCCATCGATTTTTTGTTCAATTACCAATGTAATTTTGTTTTATAGATGAAGCATGGAATTAATAAGATGAAACATGGAAAGATTGTTCTGAAAAATATGATATATTTTTATAAATCGCCCTAATATTTATTTGTACAAGTGAATATTTTATTTGGCTTACATGAACATTTTCCATTTAGGGTGGAACCAACACTTTGGTAATATTTGTGCACAATATATTTCATGATATCCTAATAGATGTTTTCCTGGTTGTAAGTTTTGCTGGCTGACATCCGTGGTTTTTATTTGGCTTACATGAAGGTTTTGCTGGCTTACATGAAAGTTTTGCTGGCTGACAATATATTTTATTTGGCTTACATGAAAGTTTTGTTGGCTGACATTTGTGATTTTTTTTCTCTTTTTGTTGAAGAGGTTTTTGCACAATAAAATTGTGTCCCCTTGCTACGATTTTCTTTTCGTTCTTCGTTATTTGCCTATCGTGATTATAACAATGACACCTCGGGGGTTAGGAGCAATGGCCCTAGCTAGGGATTATTATGCTAGAAATAATAGAAGTGGTTGTTAGATAAAAACATAAAGGGCCAAAATAGCCAGAGAAAGAAAAAACAAAGATGATATGCAGATCTTGATCATCCAAATGTGCTAAAAGCTAAAAACGATTTTAGAACAAAAACGCGGGAGAATTGACACTAAGCCTGGAAGAAATTGTGTTGGTGACAATCTTCTAAGCATATTGTTGTTTTTTCTAGGATACATCCGGGAGACGCATCAGTCACATAGAAGAAGGAAAATGATGGGGCGTCCGGATCCATCGCCCGCACGGCTCTTTCTCGCGCGCGCGGCTGCCCTTCCTCGGCATGCCTTTTCTGCCGCCGCACGCGCAACCCCTCCTCCTCCGCGAGCCTAGTCCGTCGCCGGGCGGCTGCTCCGCCACGCACGCCTCCTCCGTCGGGCCGCCGCCGCACGCCTCCTCCTCCGTCACGAGCCTCCTCCGCCGGGCCACCGCCCCACGCCTCCTCCTCTGTCCCGAGCCTCCTCCGTCGGGACGCTGCCGCACGCCTCCTCCTCCGTCCCGAGCCTCCTTCGTTGGGCCGCCGCCGCACGCCTTCTCCTCCGTCCCGAGCCTCCTCCGCCGGGCCGCCGCCGCACGCCTCCTCCTCCGTCCCGAGCCTCCTCCGCCGGGCCGCCGCCCCACGCCTCCTCCTCCGTCCCGAGCCTCCTCCGCCGGGCCGCCACGTAGCTGCCCCGCCGCCTCCTCGCTAGCCAAGCTCCGCCACGTCACCGAGCCTCCACCGTCCTGAGCACCAGCCTCCACCTACCTCCATGGCCTAGGGTTTCTTCATAGGTGGCCGTTGCTGTAATGAAAGACGGCGCTGCTCCCTGCTACGTCGGCAATTTTTGCTATCTTCGATGGTCAAATTTGCTACATACGACAGTCGGCGTTGCTTCATATGACAGACTATTTTGCTACATAGCATGTTTTTGCGATAGTGTCTCCGGTGAGTTTGGTTTTGCTACATTTTTGTTTTTGTTTTGCTACATTTGTTTTCTAATTTCGCTATAATATCGTAATTTTTTTGCTATGCGACATCCCGGTGAGCTCTCGAACGAGGTGTCTAAAAAAGTCTCCGGGGATGTCTCCGACGAAGCTAGTTTTTTGCTACAATAGAAGAACTTTGTCGCTACAACCGTCTTGTGGTTTTGCTACAACAGTGTCAACTATTTGCACCAAGGTCTCCGGCGAGAGTCACCGGCGAGTTTTTCCGACGATATTTCCGGTGAAGTCGGTTTTGCTACATGAGCACGATTTTTTTGCTGCATGGCCTCCGGCGAGACGTTCTATTTCTAATACGAACCTTTTTTTTGCTTCGGAAGCAAAAGCGGAAACATTTGCAGCAAACCGGGATGTTTTATAGCAAAAGCGGGATTTGGGCCGTTTTTAGTGGACACGTGGCAGCAGCTGGAGCACGGCGATGGGGACCTCCCATCGTCCGGGGGACGCGTAGGGCTTGCCATAGAAGAAAGGCCGACATGCCATAAGACTCCCATTCCACTAGCCATAGCTCCCGCCCACGCCCTCCGCTCAACCACCACACGCCCCCGCACACGCGCTGAGCCCGCCACCGATTGTCGCCTAGCAGGCAAACGGTCCTCAGGGCGAAGAGACGCGTCGCGAGAGAGAACACGGCTTTGCCGTCTGCCGCACGAGCTTCGCACAACTGCATCCTCCAATGGAGGCGATGGGGTAGAGGGGAAGGATGATGGTCGGCGGCAGCGGAACCCTAGTTTGCCTCGTGTCGCCTCACGGATGAACAAAGCCCTGACTTGGAAATAAACTGACCACGTGACATGCCATGTGCATTGTGCAGACACAATCAGTACCACTGTACCAGTCGGGGCCGTAGAGGAAGACCCGAGACAAAGATGGCACAGTAGACTGAGGTGTACACGTAGGGACATTTATCCGGGCCTTACCGCAGACCATCACCGACTTAGAGCATCTTCACTCGCCTACCCAGGACGTCCGTCCGGACGCCGAATTTCGGTCCGGACGCCAAAAATCGGTCCAGTCGCGTACCCAAGGACCTGTTTTCGTCCGGATTTCGGCGTGTTTTGGTCCGGCCTACCCAGGCCGAACCCAGGTTCCCGGGTAGGCCCTGGGGACGCCGGACGCCGTAAAAAAGGGCGTGGGCCAGCTCTGTCGGCGAGACAGCCCCATTTCCACCCACTCCACTCGCCCAGACTTCCGCGAGAGCTTTGTCGCCATGACTTCGCCGGCGGAGCTCCCTCGCGCCGAGACATGAACTGGCCGAACTTGGCCGAAATATGTTGTAATTTTATTGCAGGCCGAACTATGTTTATAGTACGCCGAACTCTGCTTAAAAATTTCGCCAAATTTTGGTCTTAAAGTGTTCTGTATTCGTCGTATGCCGAACTATGCCGAAATTTGAACGAAATTTAGCCGAATTTGAGCGGAAACGGGCGACCCGGGAACTCGGCCTCGGTACGCGAGTGGGAAACTGGCGTACCCAGGCCGAAAACTTGCGCCGTCCGGCTGAAGTTTGGTCCGGATTTCGGCCTGGGTTCGGCCAACGAGTGGAGATGCTCTTAGAACGGGATCACACTAGGAACACCGTGAAACCTGCCGCTAGCCCGTGGCCGTAGCACGAAATTGAGGTTCGGGCTTCAGACTCCGCCCAACGCCCGTGCAACTATAAGAGCATCTTCACTCGGCTATCCACGACGCTATTCCGGACGTCAAATTTCGGTCTGGACGATGAAAATTGGTCCAGTCGTATACCCAGGAACCTATTTTTTACCAGATTTAGGCCAATTTTGGTCCGGACTACCCAGGCCGAACCCAGGTTCCCGGGTACGCCCTGAAAATGCCGGACGCAGCGAATTCGGCGGAAAAAAAACGACGCGTGGACCCGCCGAGTCAGCGACAAAAGCTGAGTCGTCGTCATCCTCAGAACCATGCGACGACCGCCAGACATTAAGTGCCTGTCGCGTCGGCCACGCGTTGCCGAATTGCGGCACCACAGTCGTCACCTCGGCTCCCGCTGAAAGGGCATGTATGCCCCATGTGTGGTTTTGGTAATTAATGACAATCTCTATGGACTAATGTGTAAATTGAGTTTCACTTGTAGGCTTGTCCATTGGCATCACTTGGGCCATGTGTTGGTCTCAAGGTTGGAAGATGAATAAATGTCCAAGGGCTTTGTGCCCATTGGAATCATGAAGAAAGAAGGAGCTTGAAGGTTGATCAAGACATGTGCAAAGAGTTGCATCAAGATGGATCAACCTCAAGTAGGGATGAAGAAGGGCGAGCTCAAGATGCGCCATCTCTAGAAGATCTCATGCTTGAAGCTTGCCATCCTCATGCTCATGGAATGATGAAGACAAGTTCAAAGAAGAGGTGTCCCCATGGAGTATGTGGGAGAAATTTGCAAGTCTTCATCTTCATCAAGCAAGAGCATTATAAGGTTCCCAACCTTTAATAAGGTAGAGTCCCCTGTGTTTACAATGCTAGTCCCTGGATCAATAGCTAGCATCCACAGTTAAGATGTAATATCAAGAAACAAAGGTCATAATATAACTTTATAACCAGGAATAACATAATTTATTACATCTTACATAGCTCATTTGGCTATTACATTACATTGCAACAGAATATCTATAAGCATGGGGTCCTTCATCTTCAAAGTGCCACAGGCAGACATGTTGGTTGTAGACTTTGTAATCCTAATCAATCAACTTCACTAATATCAATCAAACCTGCAACATACAAGTTACAACCACAAGGGTCAATACATTTGAATTGTATTGGCAAGTGATACTATGGTAGTATAGTGGAGTCTATCATCTATATGCATTTGGCTAAGTGGAGCTTAGGCTTGCATTGCTCAAAATAGATTTTCCTTATCATTTGAAAACACAAAGTTTTTGCTTGACAAAATAATCTTTCCCAAGGCATCTCCCAATCAAAGATTGAAGATCCTTTAACCCTTGTTCAACCACAAGTTTTTAACTTAGAAATTTGGATGATGAGATTCTTGATAGCTTCCATGTCTTGATGCTCAAATTGTCCTTTACCAGGGACATGGCTAAGTACTTAGATTTTACACTCTGCAGAGGTGGTGCACTTTCCCCACAAGACTTGGTTTCACCAAGACAAGATCTGTCAACACCCGGATTTTTCAATCCTAGATGCCTGTTATGCCATACATCGCAATCCCAGGATTACCATTTTTGCGAGACATAACAGAATTGGATACCATAGTACTTCATCCATTACAAACGATACATAAGTTCTTACACAAATAGGGATCTCATGATCCAGTTCTTAATACAACATCAAGGAGCGGAATACATAATAATAACGGTAGCGTAGGCGAAGCTCCATCTTCGAGGTCATAGGCAATGCTGACGATGGGAGATGATCCTAGTTGTCGTAACCTTCCTGGAGTCCATCTTCCAGGTACTCCTCTTCATAGTCTGGCCATGGGAATAGCCAGGGACAAAGCCATGAGTACTCTTTAAGTACTCGCAAACTAGTACTAACAAGTAAAGGGGTTTTTTGGATAATAGGATACTAGGCTCTAGGGTTGTTTTGCAAAAAGCCAGGTTTATCTTTACTAAGTTCCAAAGCTAGTCACAATTTTATAACTCCTAAGTGGGATCTTGTAATTCAGGTCACAACTCTGTTGTGGTCAAGTCAAAGTCTCAATTCATTTCAGAAGTCATTTTGAAAAGTCTGACGGGGAACAGTATGGCCACTCCAACTGTCCATAACCGCGGACGCGGCTATTCGAATAGTTTGACACTCTGCAGAGATTGTACACTTTCACCACAACATTCGATACATCCGTCAGGAACAAATCCTGAATTCACCATACTCAGTATGCGGATAATCAATCCTAACCTTTCAGTTACACGCCCTAGTATAAGCACCTCTCCTGTGAGTTTGGCCTCCCAACCATGACCACTGCCATCTTGGGTACTGCACAGGTGGACAATCTTCACAAGGTATCCTCAGCTCAGACCTTGGCCGTGAGGGAACTAATACTAAGGAATATAAGTTTCCAGTCAAGCCCTACCCAATATTCGGGTATTGTGGTTGTACGCTAAAATTGGAATGGTATCGTATCCAGACAACCAT
Organism: Avena sativa; assembly: GCA_916181665.1. Lineage (NCBI taxonomy): Eukaryota > Viridiplantae > Streptophyta > Magnoliopsida > Poales > Poaceae > Avena > Avena sativa. The sequence continues at coordinate 435,673,831 of OV702283.1, read as the reverse complement.
CAGTTTTATAAAGGGCTAAGACTCATGCCTCAACATTTTCATCACCAAAATCATCAAGTGTTTGGAAACACATGTCCAAAACATTTCAATAGAATGATCCATCATTCCAAGGTTTTCATAACCATTTTTCCACCAAGTATTCCCATCTAAAAGTTGATCAAGTTTTATGCTTAGCACTAGCATCTACAGGTGGGGGTAGTACTAATGAGGGGTGGTAACTAGTGGAGTTTCACTAAGTCCAACCTTATATCTTAGGCTGATATCAAGGTTTCTAGCTTAGGCCAAATTTTATGCTCTTTATGCAACCTTCAGCACAAATATCTAGTATCTACCAAACTCTTAGGTAGACTCTAATTAAGCTTTGATAAAGAAATAAAGTAAGAAGCTTGCCATAAAACTAGGATTGGTTTAACAAGTAGGTAGGATCACAAGTATGGGTTTGTGGCATCAGTAGGGTATCTGGCAAGGGTTAGCTTGCATCAATATCAGTATAAGCTTGCATAGGTATAGTATCTTGCAAGTGTTAGCTTGCACATTCACTAGTAGTATTAGGCTTGCTAAAGTAGAGTGTCTTGCAAGTTTTAGCTTGCCTTGTGCAGAGCAGTGGTTGAAGTTCTCCTCGGCTTCCTCTTTGTAGTATCCTCCTTCCTCCTCGTATCCTTGGTTGATACTAGCGTCTATGAATAAATACGAGGTACACAATCACCAAACAATACTTAACTACTTGCAATCATCACACACAAGGGTCCTATAGATGATCTAGCATCATCTCTAACATTACAAGGTTAAGGCTTGGTTTAAATCTTTTTATTTTTAGAAAAGTAATTTCTACTCATTGAAAAACTACTTAAGATTTAATATTCTACAAACTAAACATGGGATCATGTTGACACATGTCATCACCACATATTGTAGTCCATGGGAATGTGATTTAAAGTGGTGTCACAATTTAATAAGGTTTTTCCCCTTTATTTTAATTAATTAAAGTGGCTAGAAATGCTTATGAAGCATTCTTTTATTACTTGAACATTATTTCTGCAAGTAAACCTATATATTTTTATATATTCTGAAAGGTATGGTTAAATGTGATTTTTGAGAGTTGGAATCAACTCAAAAGCTTTTATGGTTTAAATTTGAAAAATGTTTAAATGCAGAAAATCTTCTCCCTTGTTATTTTTACTATGGGTGACCTACAGATCCAAATGACTTGAATCCAACGGTCTTGGATTAAGCACTCACAGACCTTTCCAACAAAATTGGTTTCATTCAATTTGGTGCACTGAATCGATCTGGGTTGATTTTTGAAGTTGGGTGCTGAAGTGTGTTTGAAATGAAATAGAAAAGTTTTAATTTGAATTGCTGGGCTGCGCGGGAAATTCTAACGGGCCGGCCTGCTAAGCGCAGTGCTCCCGCGGGCTGCTTAAGTGGGTGTCCCCACTCGTCAGTGACACGGGGCTGGGCGAAGCGGTATGGGGCAACGTGGATCGTTAAATCTAGTTCTAATCCAACGGCTGAGGGTCATCGTCGACGCAAGACAACTCCGGCGAGAACGAAACCTAGCGCGGCCAGTGAGGGGTGCTGGGGGCTCACCGGGGTACGGGCGAGGGTCGGCGAGGCGGGCGAACGACGAAGTCGACAACGGCGAACCTCCTGGTACCGGTGGCTTCTCCTGGGGCGGCTCCAATCGCGGGCTCCCTTCTTCCCCGGCAGCGGCATGCTCCAGTGAAATTCCGGCGAGGTGGTGCTCGCCTTGCTCTAAGAATGGTGTGGCATGGTCAGTGAGGAGAGGGGAGTGAGATGGTGTGAAGAAATCGTGCGGGGGTGGCCTCTATTTATAGTCGAGCGAGGGGACCGTCGGGGCGCACAGTGAGCTCGCCGGGGGCGACGTTACAGGCAGCTAATGGCATGGGAAAGGGTAGGGGACGGTGCTGTGTCTCTTGGCGATGCTCAACGACATGGTCGCGAGGCATGGGGCGGTGTGGTTTGGTCTGGAACGGCCGGTGCTCTGTGCGGCAGAGGCGGCGTCTTCGACGGCGGGCGGTGGCTGTATGGCACGGGGCGGCAAACGGGATGTCTGGCGGTCTCCTGGTGACGAGGTTTAATCTCATCAATGCCCATTGTTATGGACTTGGGTTTTGGAGAAGATGGGGATGCTGGAGATCGTGGAACGGTTAACAGACAAGCAACCAGGGGACACAAGATTTACCCAGGTTCAGGCCCCCGGAGGGAAAACCCTACTCCTGCTTGTCTGCTCTTGATTACAGCGGAACCGAAAGTTACAGGGTGCACAGATTCAATCTGGCGTGAGGTGCGTATGCGAGAGTATGAGTCGAGAGATCTAGGACGTGCCCTCCTGGCCTTTATATAGACTTAGGCAGGTCCCGGGCATAGTCCTAGTCGGTTACAAGTTCTAGGGTTTTACCCCTTTGAATTTCCTATCTATGCTAGTCTTGCTCTCCAAGGATCCGAAGGCGTCATGGGCCTTGGCCACCCGAAAATCTTCATGAGCCAGCGTATATCTGCTGTGGGCCTTCCTTGGGCTGGACCAGGTATGCTGAAGTCGCGTACCCGTAGGGTATAACCATGTCAGTAGTGTCGTGGGAATGGTCACGGCAGATGCTGCAATCGGAAGCGAGTAGTAGAACGAGGGGCAAGGGCGGCCAGCCATCTGCGGTGCGAGATGAGGGCAAAGACACAGGGTTTTACCCAGGTTCGGCCCCCCGGAGGGTAAAGACCTACTCCTGCTAGATTGTATTATGGAGGTGTTACAATGGGCGAGCTCGGCGGCTAGGCGGCGAGTCGCTGGGGTGTATGAGGGAACGTGTCTCTACTCACCCTATAGGGAGGTTTATATAGGCTCACCTCCCCTAGGGTTTACATATCTCAACCGATTCGGTTAAGGCTTCAGTAGCCGTTTAACCTCGCCCGACTGGGCCTATCTACTCGCCCGGGCCTTCAGCTTCCAGTCGCTCAGTTCCTGGCTGGGCTTCGATCCACTCGCCGTTCTGCAGGCCCACTCGCCGGGTCTTGGGCCAGTCGGAAACGTCCTGCTGGGTATACCCCGGCAGGCATATCCCCATCAGTAGTCCCCGAGGTCGTCGTCGATTAGGCGTAGGTGGCTGCTGGCAGTCGGAGTATACGGCTTCAGAGTTGGCACCCAGTCGAATCGTCGGCGGGCTCCTGTATAAAGGAGACAACCAATGATCCAGGTCGCAGCTTTGGCGAGTCGAGTCGGCGAAAACACTGTCTTAGTGATTGGGTCGGCGAGCCGAGTGGCCGTAGTTGGACCGTCAGGCGCGGTCAAACTAGCCGTTGGGGTAATCCAACGGTAACTTTTGGCGTAATCACCGCGTGGTAACGGCTCCCTGATTTGGCGGGTAACTTCCGCTATATAAGAGGAATGGCAGGCAATCGTAGAGCCATCTCCTCACCACTTCTTCCGAGTGCGCGCATTTTCCTTCCCTCGCTCCGCGATCCAGTCGACCCGAAATCCTCCGATCTCCAACCAATCTCTCGGCCATGGCCCTTTCCACCGAGCCGTGGGGTAGGTCCAAGTGCACGAGGGCGCAGCTGGCCTCTTTCGAGGAGGCCGGGATCCTGCGAGCCGGCTGTTGGCATATCCCCGCAGCCGGAGAAACGACCCCAAACCCGCGAGAGAGGGAATTCGTCTGTTTCACCAGTCATCTCGAGCGGGGGCTAGGGTTTCCTACGTCCCTATTCTTCCGGCGCTTCTGCGCCTACTACGGGATCCAGCCTTCAGATCTGGGTCCCCACAGCATCGAGCAGCTCGCCATCTTCGTGGCGTTCTGCGAATGCTACTTGGGCTGCCGGCCCTACTTCCCCTTGTGGCAAGATCTGTTCCACGGACGGATCAGCCGCGAGGAGGCAGGCGGCCCAATGCTAGCCGCGGGTGGCTTGACGTTTCAGCTCAAGTCCAAAGCTTCTTTCTTTGATCTGATGCTACCCGCCAAGGCAGCGAGCGACTGGAAGAAGTCGTGGTTCTACGTGGCCGAGGCGACCCCGGAGGGCGAGGTGGCGATCCCGCGGTACTCCACTAGTCGTTCCGAGCCGCGCCATCTCCAAGTCGGCAAGCTCCCCGACGACCAGCGGATGGTCGTTGACGAGATGCTCCAGACCATCCGTGGTCTGAAAAAGAAGGGCCTTCAAACGATAAACTTGTACAATTGCTGGCTTGGGCGGCGGCTCGTTGCACTAGCCCAGCGCGACCACTACATGTACCAGTACACGGGCCGGGGAGACTCGACGAAGGCCTGCCTCGACGAGTGGAAGCTGGAGGATTATCTCCCAGCGTTGAAGAAGATTACCCAGGCGGTGTACCTGGATGCGCAGGCTGGAGTCGCCCCCTACACCGCGAAGCGTCCGGCTCCAACGGTAATTTCTTTACCTTGCTCGCAGTCGCAGTATATGCAGTCGCGGTAATTCTGATTCCGTTTTGTATTTGTTGCAGCTATTCCAAGTGGTGGAAGGGTGGCTCCCACCTTCGAATGATGAGAGCTCGGGCCCATCCGCCCAGGATATAGGCGAATCGCCGCCTGCGAGGGGCAACGAGGACGACGAGGACGAGTCCGAAGAGGAGGTCGCCCCGCTGGTCCGAAAGACCCGCGGGCAACGACAGCGCGAGATCGAGGCGAGCAGAAGCCTCGAGCGTCATGATGACGACGACGAGCTCCCAGAGACCACCTCGCGCCGTCAAGCCACTCCGTCAAAGAATAAGAAGAAGGAAAGGGAGGCGAGGGCCCCCTCCCGAAGAAGAAAACGAAGCCGTCGAGGACGGCCTCACCGCCGCACTCGGCGAGCAGCTCCGATGCTCCTAGCCCAGCCGGTGACAGCGCGCCGCCAGCGACAGCCGCGCTGGACGCGGCGACCGTGGAAGTGCCGCTGGCCTCAATGCCTCCGCCGTTCGCCCCAGTCTCTAGGCCGGGGGAGGCTCCAGCTGCAGCGGCTTCGCCTTGCAAGGAGGCTCCGGCTACAGCGGCTCCAACTCGCGAGGAAGCTCCCGCCGAGGATGTCCCAGAGGCGCCAGCTGCGGCCTCAACGACGAAGAAGCCGTCCGTGTCTTGGGCACGCGACGTCCTGGAACTGGGGCTCAGTCGCCGACTGGGCCCTGAACTGGAAAAACCGGCCGGCCTTCGTACGGGGCTACGTTTCATCCCAGTCGCCAAGTGAGTGCGCTCACCCCTCCTTATTTTCCATAACTATTTCGATTATCTTTGTTGATTCGATTGATGCGCAGGACCGGAGTGAAAAGGATGGGCCACCCGACCGTGGCCAAGGTGCCCTCCGCCGCTAGCGAGGAGGATCCTTCCCGCAAGAGGAAGGCGGACGAGGTCGCCGCCTCAGCGGATGGCAGTAAGAAGGCCAAGGGCGACGACACCGTCACTATCTCTGATGACACAGCGGTCGCACCAGCCGGGCCCGTGATGGAGGCAGCCGCGTCTACGAAGGAGGGTGCTTCCTTGCCTGGAACGGCGGAGGCGACCTCTCTCGGAGCGGGTACCTCTATCGCTACCTTCCCGCGCTTCGTGACCAAGGCGACCACGGCGAGTGGGCCTGCGCCCTCGAGCCACGCTCCTGGGACCGCCGACGCTGAAGTCGACCAACGTCGCGGGCACACGCCGGCACTTCTCGCGTCCGTGGACGCGGTACAGCTCCACGGCATGCTTGGCGCGGCCATCCAGGTACATCCAGTCCCCGAGGATCAGGTCGGTGCCTTGCAGCGGCCTGATTCTTATAATTTCGCATCTTTTTGTTTGTCGCATCTAGTCCCCGAGTGCGCACGCGCTGAATTTCAGCGGGTGGGCACTTAGGAATTTCTTTGAATACCAGTCCCCGAGTGCGCACTCGCTGAATTTCAGCGGGTGGGCATTTAAGAATTTTTTGATCGCCAGTCCCCGAGTGCGCACTCGCTGAATTTCAGCGGGTGGGTACTTAGGAATTTCTTGATCGCCAGTCCCCGAGTGCGCACTCGCTGAATTTCAGCGGGTGGGTACTTAGGAATTTTTCTTTGATTAACCTTTTGGTGACGTGCAGGGTCTGCAGCTTGAGTCAGCGGACCGATTGGCCGCGAAACAGCGCGCGGAGAGGGAGCTGGCCATCGTCCAGGAGGCGAACAAGGGGCTTCAGGCTGCTGCTGTGAAGGCAGAGCAAGCTCGCCAGGGGCTTGTCCCCGCTGGTGAGTTGGTGGCGGCACGATCTGCTCTAGGTGCCGCTGAACAGCGGATCGCCGACCTCGAGCGCGAACTGCGGGAGGCGAGAGAAGAAGCGAGCTCGGCGGACGGGCGAGCTAAGGCCGCCATTGCGGCCGCTGAGGAGGATCGCAAGGTGTCGGAAGTCCTTATTGCTGGGCTTCAGGACGACCACACGTCGCTTCAGTGCTTCATCACGGGACTCGCCCGCCCGTTGCTTGGTGAGTACATCTTCCCTTTCTAATAGTTGTGGTTTTTGTGGTGTCCGTCGTACTTATCATTGTTTTCTTCTCGCAGGTCGCATCATTGATAGCGAAGGAGAGGCGAGCTCGCTCGACGCGAGGCAGTGCGTAAGCATGCTCGTCGATTCGGCGACATTGTCGGCGACGTGCATCCGGGCCTACCTCCAAGAAATATCGCCCACGGAGGTGATTCCCAGCGACCTCGTTGAGGTGTGGAAGTATTTGGAGAAGGCGCCCGCGGTTGTTGAGTTCATGACGCGGTCGGCGTTTCGGCGTGGAGCGTCGACGGCACTGAGCCTTGGACTCGCCCACTTCCCCGAAGATTTCGACGTTGACGATGTGACGAGTGGGTATCCATCGTCGACTGGCGCGGTGGAGCTGTCCGAGGTCCTCAAGTTACAAGAACGTGCCGCCACGTACTCGGAACGTGTCTGGGCAATGGGCGACCTCCTGTCGTACCAGGAGACGGTTGTCGCGCCGAACGACCCCGAGCCGCCGCATCGTGACTTCAAGGTCGAGCAGCCTTTTCGCGCGGCGATGGCGGGTGAACTGACGACGTATCCATCAAACCCGTACACGGCGTTCATCCGCAATCGCCGGGATGCTGGCGAGTCGTCATCGAAGCCTGCAGAGTAGGGTAGTTTGCCTTGTGGCGTTAGCAGCAGTTCTGCCACTCGGGCATATTTTGTAACATGAAACAATGCAACATGCAATTGAATGAGACGTCGTGTCTATTTTGATATTTGTTTGTGTGCTTTTGACTGATTTTGGACGAGTCCCCGAGCGCGTCCGCCCTTTTATGGGGTTTACCTCGTATATGATGTGTGTGTTGTTATCATGTGTTTTGTTGTTTTGGTCGACTCGCCCGAGCTCGGAGAGCCAGTCGCAAGGCGACTCCCTTGAGTGCTCTGTACTTTACCGTTTTCCCGTGCGCGAACGGGGTCGGGTGGCCGAGTCCCCGAGCGTGGTACTTGGTAGTTCGAGGCGCGACTCGAGGGTGGTTGAGGACTTAGCGCGTTGGTGTGAGCGCGTCACTCCTGCCTGGCCCATGGGGTCAGTCGCGTGGCGAGTCCTGGGCATGCTCTCTTACTTGGCGTTTTCCCTGACCGCTCGCGACGGACTGGTCTTCAGTCCCCGAGCGTGGTACTTAGCCGTTCGAGTCGCTATGCCGAGGATGCGGAGGACCAAGGTCACTTGTGAGAAGCGAGGGCAGTTGTCTTGGCTCGTAGAACCAGTCGAGCTAGGCGACTCCAATGGGGCTCCGGGTGGGCGTTTTTCGTGGACGATGCAAGACCTGAGGTGATTCAGTGCTCTTACACCGCACTACTTAGCCGTGCCGATGGCTGTACCAAAGGTTGACTTCTACATTTAGCATAACGCTGTTATTATGAGTGCGAGTGACACAAGTCATGGAGAGTAGGCGCAATTTGCGGCAACCGTTTCTTTTTATTTCATAGCGACTGGAGAGTACATGTGTGGGGTTCTAGGAGTAGAACTTCCGGAGGAGGTTTACATTCCATGGTCGCTTGACGTCGAGTTCGCCGTCCCCGCGGACGTCGATGAGGTAGTAGGCGTCGTTGCCGAGTACGCGCCCGATAGCGAATGGCCCTTCCCACGGGGGGGGGGGGGGGGAGAGCTTGTGCATGCCCTTCTTGTCCTGGATGAGGCGTAACACCAGGTCGCCCTCCTGGAAGGTGCGAGCTTTCACCCGCCGGCTGTGGTAACGGCGGAGTCCTTGCTGGTAGATGGCAGTGCGTGACCGAGCGAGGTCGCGTGCTTCATCGAGTTGGTCGATCCCGTCTTGGCGGGCAAGCTCGTTTGCAGCCTCCGTATAGTGGACGACCCGCGGCGAGTCATGTTCGAGGTCGGTGGGCATGACTGCTTCGGCACCATATACCATGAAGAAGGGAGTGAATCCCGTCGATCTGTTGACTGAGGTGCGGATCCCCCAGATGACAGAGGGCAACTCCTCGACCCAGCACCCGGCGGTGCGCTCGAGTGGTACTTGGAGTCGCGGCTTTAGGCCGTGGAGGATGCTCTAGTTGGCCCGTTCCGCCTGGCCGTTGGATTCCGGGTGGGCGACTGACGCGAGGTCGAGCCGGATGTGGTGCTCTTCGCAGAATTCGGCCATGGCTCCCTTGGCGAAGTTGGTGCCGTTGTTCGTGATGATGCCGTTTGGGAACCCGTAGCGATATATGAGCTCGCGTAGGAATTTAGTAGCGGTCTTCCCGTCGCATTTCCGGACTGGCTTGGCCTCCACCCACTTCGTGAATTTGTCGACGGCGACTAGCAGGTGGGTGTAGCCGGAGGGGGCTTTCTTGAAGGGGCCTACCATGTCCATGCCCCATACGGCGAATGGCCAGGTGATGGGGATTGTTTTGAGCACTGAGCTCGGCACATGCGTCTGGTTGGCGTACTTCTGGCACCCGGCGCATCGCTGGACGATATCGACAGCATCGGCGTGTGCGGTGGGCCAGTAGAAGCCATGTCGCATAGCCTTGGCGACCAGGGAGCGAGCGGCGGCGTGGTGGCCGCAATCACCGGAGTGAATGTCGTGGAGGATTTTATGTCCTTCAGCTGGTTGGACGCAGCGTTGGAACACGCCGGTGACGCTGCGCTTGTGGAGCTCGCCGTCGATGATGGTGTAGGACTTGCATCGACGAGCAATCATTCGAGCGTCTGTCTCGTCTGCCGGCAGGGTGCCGGCTTCCAGGTAGGCGATGTAGGGCTTGGTCCAGTCGTCTGTCTCGTTGACGAGTGCGACCAAGGCTGCCTCTGGTTGGAGTGGGACTCCGATGTCGATCTCCCTCGGGGGAGAGACTGATGACTTGGTGATCGTGTCGAGGAAGACGTCGGCTGGAGACGCGAGTCGAGCCGACCCGATGCGGGAGAGTGCGTCGGCCTCCTCATTCTTTCGCCTGTCGATCCACTCAATAGAGTAGCCGGTGAAGTGGCCGCCCAACTTGTCCACCGCTTGGCGGTACGCCGCCATGGTAGGGGAGACGGCGTCGCAGGTGCCGGCGACTTGCCCCAAGACAAGGTCGGAATCTCCGTAGCAGCGGAGGCGATTGACGTTCATCTCCTTGGCGGCTCGCATGCCGTGGAGTAGGGCCTCGTATTCAGCCATGTTGTTGGTGCAGGGCGTGAAGTCGAGGCAGAGGATGTAGCGGAGCTTGTCGCCCTTTGGTGAAGTCAACACTATCCCTGCGCCTGCAACGTCCGCGTTCTTGGAGCCGTCGAAGTGCAGGCTCCAGTAGTGGAGGTACGACAGCTTCTCTGGCTGCTGGGCCTCCTCCCAGTCGGCGATGAAGTCTGCCAGTGCCTGTGACTTGATCGCCTTTCGTGGCTCGTATTTGATGTTGTGGACGCCGATCTCGACGGCCCACTTTGGCGACCCGCCCGGTCGCCTCGCGATTGCGGATGATGTCTTGCAGTGGTGCTGAGGAGACGACCGTGATCGGGTGCTCCTGGAAGTAGTGCGGCAGGCGCCGCTGAGCCCTGAAGACCGCGTATACTAGCTTTTGGTACTGTGGGTACCGCTGGCGCGACTCGGTGAGGACCTCGCTGATGTAGTATACCGGCCGCTGAACTGGGCACTCCTTTCCTTCCTCTAGTCGCTCGACGACCATCACGGCACTGACGACGCGCTCGGACGCTGCGATGTAAACAAGCATGGGTTCTTTGTCGGTAGGGGCGGCGAGTAGTGGTGCGGCGAGTAGCACCTTTTTGAGGTCGCGGAGCGCGTCGTCCGCCTCCTTGTCCCACTGGAAGGTGGGGTTCTTGCGCATCAGGCGGTATAGGGGCATCGCCTTTTCGCCCAGGCGGGGGATGAAGCGACTGAGAGCCTCTACTCGCCCGGCCAGCTTCTGGACGTCGCGCAGGCACTCGGGTTTGCCGAGCCGGGCGATCGTGTCGATCTTTGTGGGGTTCGCCTCGATCCCTCGTTTGGAGACGACGTACCCCAGTAGTTGTCCGGCGGGTACACCGAAGGTGCACTTGCCTGGGTTGAGCTTTATCTTATATCTTCGCAGGTTGGCGAAGGTTTCCGCCAGGTCGGCGAGTAGGTCGCCTTGGCGAGCGGACTTCACGACCACGTCGTCGATGTAGACGTGGATGTTGCGGCCAATTTGGCTCGCGAGGCATTCTTGCATGCACCGCTGGTAGGTCGCCCCGGCGTTCTTGAGGCCGAAGGTCATGGCGGTGTAGCAGAAGGCTCCAAATGGCATGATGAACGCCGTCTTCTCCTCGTCTTCGACAGCCATTTTGATCTGGTTATACCCAGAGTAGGCGTCGAGGAAACATAGCGACTCCGAGCCCGCGGTTGTTCGTGTAGTCGATACACATTCTCCAGGTCCCGTTTTTCTTCTCGACCAGGACTGGGTTTGCCAGCCACTTGGAGTACTTGATTGGCCGGATGAAGCCGGCAGCGAATAGACGCTGCACTTCCTCGGCGATTGCTCGACGGCGTTCTTCATTGAAGGGCCGTAGCGACTGCTTGACAGGTCGCACTTTGGGGTCGGCGTTTAGCTTGTCCTCAGCGAGCTCCCGAGGGACACCGGGCATGTTAGAGGGTTTCCATGCGAAGATGTCCCTGTTCTCACGGAGGAACTCGATGAGCGCGCCTTCCTATGGTGGGCTCATGCCCGTCCCGATCGTCACCGTCTGGCTGGAGTCGCCTGGTACCAGCTCGACGTTGCGGGTGTGCGTCGTGGCCTCAAAGGTTGAGGTGTTTACGCCCTCTGAGTTGGGCTTCTTGAGTATGGTGGGGTCGTCGTTGTTGACCCCGCTCGCGTACTTGGCGAGCTCATCGGCGTGGTTGGTCTCCGCCGCGATGACGGCGTCGGCGAGCTCGGCTCCTTTGGCCTCGCACTCGGCGGCCATGTCGGGGTCGCCGTTGATGGTGATGACGCCGCACGGCCCGGGGAGCTTCATCGCGTTGTACGCGTAGTGGGGCACTGCCTTGAATTTAGCGAACGCCTAGCGCCCCAGGACGCAGTGGTAGGGGCTGTCGAAGGGCACCAGCTCGAAGACGATCCGCTCGGTGCGGAAGTTTGCCGGTGTGCCGAAGGTGACTGGCAGCGTGACCTTGCCGATCGGGTACGCCTTCCGTCCGGGGACGATGCCGTGGAATGTGGTGTGGGTCGTCTCGATCATCGACTGCGGGAGCCGCAGCCGCCTGAAGGTGTCGAGGTAGAGGATGTTGATGGAGCTGCCGCCGTCCATCAGTGTCTTGGGGAGCCAGTAGTCGCCAACCTTGGGCTTGACCACCAAGGCGACTCGTCCTGGGTACTCGATGCGCGGCGAGTGGTCTTGGCGGCTCCAGGTGATGGGCTGCTCCGACCAGTTCAGGAACTGGGGGACGTCTATTTGGGCCACCGCGTTGACGGCGACGGCGCGGGCGATGACCTTCTTCTCGCGCTTCGTGTTGAAGCCTGTGAAGGTGTGGAGCGAGCCGACTACTTTGCCGAATTTTCCGTCGTTTGGCGGGTCGTTGTCGGGGTCCTCCCGCGCTCGCCGTGCCTTCTCGATTTCCCTGAGGGTGTGGCAGTCGGCGGTGGTGTGCGTTGCGGGCTTCCCTTCCCTGCTATGGAACGCACATGGTTGGTTAAGGAGGGCCGCAGGATCGAACCTTGGCTTGTTCTTGTAGTTGTCGCCGTCGCGGCGTTGCCCTCCGTCGCGGCGGAAGCTCTTGGGCTCGCGCTGCGCGTGCCCGGCGTTGGCGACGAAGTCGACTCGCCCGTCACTGCGGCGCTTGCCGGTGAGGCGAGTGCCGCTGTAGCGTAGGTCGGTTCGGCGTCCGCCGTCGTTGCCGCCCGTGCGGCGTTGGCCTCCTGACTCGTCGTCAGTTTCCTGGTTTGGATCTTCCTCGGCATACCTTTTGGCGATCTCGAGGAGGTCGGGGATGTTGTCGAGTGTGCGGGAGTGTCGCTTGAGCTTGGCGACTAGGGGCTCGTAGCGGCACGAGGTCTTGAAGCAATGGATCGCGGTGTCCGGGTAGATGCCGACCGCGTTGTACCAAAGCTCTTGCCACCGTTGGACCCAGTTGCGGGTCGACTCGCGGGGTCCCTGGACGCACCGTTCCAGGTCCTTAATGGTGGTGGCGCGGGTGTAGGAGCACTCGAAGTGCCTGACGAAGGCGTCGCGCATTTCCTCCCAGGAGTCGATACTGTCCGGGGGAAGAGTGTTGATCCACTGCCTGCACGTCCCCTCCATCATCAGGGGGAGGTAACGGGCGGCGAGCAGGTCAGTGTGACCCGCGATCCCCATCGCCATGAGGTATGTGTCGAGCCATACGGCGGGGTCATACGAGGAGTCGTACTTTTCTATTTCTTTTGGCGCCTTGAAGTTTGGCGGATACTTCTCGCCTCGGATCATTGGTCCGAAGCACTTTGGCCCGAGTCGACTGAGCGACCCCATGGGCTCGCCGTCGCGGCGATTGGTTAGGGTATGTCGCAGGTCATCGGGCTGGCGTGCACGCCAGCTTTGGTTGTTGATGATGTGGGTGCGGGCGTCGATGGGTTGCCCGTTGGTGGCGACAAGGTTGGTTGCCGGCCTGGGGTCGTTGGTGGAGAGTGCCACGTCAGCAGGTCGGTGTTGGAGCTGCAGTGGCTCTGGTGGCGGGCAGTTGAGGGTGTTTGCCGCCGCTGGGCGGCCGCTGGAGGCCGCTCTGCTTCCTGAGGAACGCGAGTATACCCGTCCTTGCGAATCGGCGCCCGCTCTCTGCTGTTCGACGGCCTTCGCGAGCAGGGCCTTGACGTATTCGATCTGCAGGGCGCCGTTGCCGGTCGCCGTGATGCTGTCGACTGCTGCTCGGCCTGCCACAAGGTTGTCCATCGGGGTGGAGAACAGTGGAAGGCCGTTTGCATCTCGCTCTCGTGAGGAGACTACTATCCGCGGCTGGTCCCTGGGGGGGTGCGGTTGGGTGGAGGTGGGGCACCCATTGCCGTTGATCCTGGCGGGGGCCGGGCGCTCCCTCCTGGTGGCGCGTTCTCGCAGATCGCGCGCTCGGCCGCGCGGGCCGGGTCGTTTTCGTCGTCGAAGTTCAGGGCGCGCCCCTGGACGGTGGGGTTCAGGCGCGTCCTGATCCGCTGCTGGTGGTAGCGCGATAATTCCTGCGCCGTCACCTGATCGAGGCGAAATTTTTCGCGCTCAGCTTGCTCCTTGCGTACCGCCTTCGCCAGTTTCAGGCGGAGTTCCTCAACCTCCGTGGCCATGGCGTTAGGAGGGATCAGGGTGGAGAATGGATCCTCTGGCGGGTCGGTGCCGGTCGCCATGTAGGTCACGGCGTAGCGACCGGTTCCGTCGCGGAGATCGGCGGAGTTCTCCAACCCGGAGTCGAATTCGAAGATCCCGAGGATGGAGGGGTCCTCGAAATCTCCCGCGTTGGAGACCTGGGCGATGGAGCCCGCGGATGAGGCCGCGGTGATGGATTCGGCGAGTGACGCCGGGGTCGCCGAGTCGGCGTCGTCATTGAGGGCCGCGTCCTCTGCGGCCGCTGAGTTCTCGGCCACGTTGCTGTGGGCCGAATTGTACTCGGAGGCGAGGCGGTGGATCGTGCGGATCTGGCTCTCGGAGAGCCGATCGCGTGGCGGCGGCTCGCGGATGCGAGCTGAGTCCTCCGAGGCGATGACGTCGGTGAGGCCGACGAAGAGGCTGATCGTGCTGATAGGCAGGATCACGTTGTGCGTGACGGGTCGCGCCGCCGGGACGTAGCTACTCGGCAAGATCTGGAGCATCTCGCCGATTGCTATCATGCGAACGGTGGCGACCGTCTCGTTGATGGGCAGATTGGATCTCGCCGCAGAACACCGGCCAGACCGGCCAGGCCCCACGGTGGGCGCCACTGTCGTGGGAATGGTCACGGCAGATGCTGCAATCGGCAGCGAGTAGTAGAACGAGGGGCAAGGGCGGCCAGCCATCTGCGGTGCGATATGAGGGCAAAGACACAGGGTTTTTACCCAGGTTCGTCCCCCCGGAGGGTAAAGACCTACTCCTGCTATATTGTATTATGGAGGTGTTACAATGGGCGAGCTCGGCGGCTAGGCGGCGAGTCGCTGGGGTGTATGAGGGAACGTGTCTCTACTCACCCTATAGGGAGGTTTATATAGGCTCACCTCCCCTAGGGTTTACATATCTCAACCGATTCGGTTAAGGCTTCAGTAGCCGTTTAACCTCGCCCGACTGGGCCTATCTACTCGCCCGGGCCTTCAGCTTCCAGTCGCTCAGTTCCTGGCTGGGCTTCGATCCACTCGCCGTTCTGCAGGCCCACTCGCCGGGTCTTGGGCCAGTCGGAAACGTCCTGCTGGGTATACCCCGGCAGGCATATCCCCATCAAGTAGCCCCCGAGTGATCAGTCGAATCGTAGATTCGGCTGAAGACTCTTCCATCTTTCGGGTGCAAATATGTATTAATAGTATATGTGTGTAGGGATTGTTGACGCGTGTGCCTGACTCATCCGACGGATCAGGGTCAGTTAACTGTCTTAGGACGAAACAACACGATCTTCTTCAAGTTCGAGTCCCTCAACTCGGACCTGGAACATATGCTGGCGTAATTCGACTCAGGCCGCGGAGGACTTACATGAGTGGAATTCCAGTGATTTTAATTAATGTACCCAACGCGTCCGTCGGGATTTTTCATCACGCTTGTTGGCATGGATTTGTACTAGCAGAGCGCAGTCATGTACGTTGTCAGGCCGTCAGATGATATCTGCAGGTCTTATCTTTGCGTCGCAGACGCAACATCCGAACATTTGTCACCGCGGAGGTGTTTCGGGTGGTCAAGGAGATTGTCGCTCACTCAGTGTTTGTTGGGGCAGAGATGCCAAAAAGTTTTTGCGTGCTGATCCGAAAGATCACAGTCGAAGAATTCATAGGGTGCGCGACCAGCGCTCCCTATGGGAGTAGCCCCCGAGTGTCTGTTCGAGTCGTAGACTCGAGCAGAGACTTTAGTTCAAGCATTGTTCAGTTGTTAAGTCCGTAGGACTCAAAAAAATTCGGATGCTTAAATCCATCCTCCCTATGGGAGTAGCCCCCGAGTCCGTAGTGGAGTCGAAGACTCGACGTAGGACTCGAAGAAATACTTTGTCGTTATTCATCTTCCGGGTGCGCGGCCAGCGCTCCTGATAGCAGTAGCCCCCGAGTATTTAGTCGAATCGAAGATTCGAGTGAGTACTCCTAGCTATGGAGCCGAAGAATTGTAGTTGGTGCTAGTATAGCTTTTGATGACATCAGTGCTGACGATCAATGACCTCAAGCGTCTGCTACGCTAGAGATGACTTGACTGGACGAACGTGGGTTCCACTTGCTGACTTTGAATTGACCGGTCACGCGCGGCGTGGAGATAATTATGGCGTCTCCTCGATTTCCACGCGTAGTGGGCGGCGTGGTAATGACGGTTCGTTGTGATGTTGACACGTGTACGGTCAGATCTGCCGTTGGCGTTAGGTCTTCTGGATGGACGGCTGCCGTGCGTCGTCTTCGCTGTTATAATCATTGGGGGAAACCGCGGTTTGTTTTCACCGCACCAGTTCTTGTGTTCACTGCCTCCTTGTGCTCGAGCGATTCTTGCTTCGCGCTGGGATTTCCTTCCACATTTCTGTCGTTCTTTCTTCGTTTTCACCGCCGGCGCCGTCGTAGCGCAATGGGGAAACCAAAGAAATCTTCATCTGCGGTTGGGACCAGCGCCGCCGGAAGAAAGAAGGGCACCGCTGCTACTCGCGTCACCGATGGTGGCTGGCTGCGATCAGAGACGCGGGAGAGCGATCTCCGCAAGCTTCGCGAGCGGGGCCTGATCCCGCAAGATAGGGAGGCCGTCAAACTCCCCGGCAATGAGGTAATCCCCCGTCCCCCATCTGGGTATCGGGTTATGTTTCTCGCCTTCGTTTTGCGTGGGTTTTCTTTTCCAGTCCACGACTTCCTCCGTGGACTGCTCTTCTTCTATGGGATTCAGCTTCATCATCTGTCTCCCAATTCTCTTCTCCACATTGCGTGTTTTATCACTTTTTGCGAGTGCTGGCTTGGCATTGAGCCGCACTTTGGCCTCTTCCGGAAGCTCTATTCCGTGAAGAGGCAATCTGGTTCGGATGGTGTGTATCCCATTGGGGGTTTCATCATCTCCCTTAGTCCCAATCTGCTCTTCTTTTCATTTTCCATGTACGAATCTGTCCAGTACTGGCGGAGGCGATGGTTTTATATCCGCGACTCCGTAGTGCCCGGGCAAGATTTTGGTCTTGTTCCCTTTGACCCTTCCCAAATGATTGAGCGAAAAAGGTCTTGGAAAAACCAAATCTTGGACGGTGAGGTGGCGGAGATAGAGGCCCTTTACCGTCGGGTGGAGGATCTCCAACTGATTCCGGAGAAGGAGGTGAACGGCGTGGACATCATCCGGACTTTTATTGAGCGTCGGGTGCAGCCTCTCCAAGCGAGGGCGCACCCGATGTTTCTTTATTCTGGGCGCCGTGATCCGACGAGGGTTTCGGCTGAGAAAATGTCCTAGGGGGATCTTAACAGGGCCCTTCGCGCGCTGCTGAAGTTCAAAGCCGGAGAAGAAATCCCGGGGAAGTCGCTAACTCCTCCATTTTCTTCGACGTTGGCCGTACCGCAGGTGTAGATTTGTGCACGTAGTGCTTTTTGTCGGCTGTGTTTTTATTTCCTTTGTTTGCTAACAAAGTTTCTTCTGATTTTGCAGAGCTTCAAAGTGCCGGGCATGGTACCGCTGTAGGGGTTCGTAGCATGGAAAACAAAAAATTTCTACCGCATACAAACAAACAAGCCAAGATCTATCTACTAGATTGTAGCAACGAGTCGATAGAGGAACTCACCCTCGAAGATTCCAAAGCGGTTAACGAGAGCATATTCTCGTGGGTGATGTAGTCGTACACTTGCCGATCTCAAGATCGCGTAAACGATCCTTCCGGCGCTGCGTTCCGGCAGCGCTTCCGCAGTCGGTCACACGTTCGGTACTCGATGAAGACCTTCCTCTCCCTTGTTCCAGCAGGCAGCGGAGGTTGTAGCACTCTCCTCGCGATTCCGGCAGCACGACGGCGTGGTACCGGAAGTAGAGGGGAGATCTCGCAGGGCTTCGCCTTAAGCCGGAGCGAGTATGGTGGACTATGAGAGAGCCTTGGTGATCTAGGGTTTAGACACACCAATTAGAAGGGGCTAAACCAGCGGCTAGGGCAATTAGAAGCTCTAACTCGGCGGCTTGGGATAAATCCCTAGGCTGTGGCTAGGGTTTAGGTTTAGAGGGAGGCAACTTGTGTGTCTAGGAGGGGAGCCCTGCCCCTCCTCTTATAGGTGGAGGGAGGCGCGCCTGGGGAGGGGAGTCCCTCCCCAACTCGGACCCAAGGTGGGCCGGCGGTGGGAGGAGGAACTCCTCCCCCAAGTCGGTTTCAAACCTCCTTCTCCTCTTTCCCAAAACTAGTCGTTTGACTTTCAAACTAGTCGTTTGACTTTTCAAACTAGGATTTGAATAAACCCTCTATTTGGTACAGCGATGACACCAAGTACATAATGCAATCATACCAACTTGATATAACACATTCATGTACCCTTCCCCTCCGGAGTGCCGGACATTCCGGAACCTTCTAGAACATTCCCGATGAAAACACCGGAATCATTCCCCAACTCCGAAACAGGACTTTCCTTATATGAATCTTATTCTCCGGACCATTCCAGATGTCCTCGTGATATCCCGGATCCCATCCGAGACTCCGAACAACATTCGGTCTCTTACTCATCATTCCATAACTACTCAACAACATCGAATCCTTAAGTGTGTCTCCCTACGGTTCGTGAATTATGCGGACATGATCGAGACACTTCTCCGATCAATAACCAATAGAGGAATCTGGAAATTCATATGGCTCCCACATATTTCTACGATTACTTTGCGATCGAATGAACCACTTACATACGATACCAATTTCCCTTTGTCTCACGATAGTTTACTTATCCGAGGTTTTGATCGTCGGTATCTCTGCATACCTAGTTCAACCTCGTTACCGATAAGTACTCTTTTCTCGTTCCCGTGATATGTGATCCCTTGTGAGCCAGTCACATGCTTGCAAGCTAATTGGATGACATTCCACCGAGAGGGCCCAGAGTATATCTATCCGTCATATGGATGGACAAATCCCACTCTTGATCCATGTGCCTCAATCCATACTTTCCAAACACTCAATGCCACCTTTATAGCCACCCAGTTATGGTGTGGTGTTTGATGTCATCAAAGCATCCTTCCGGTGATGGTGATTAACATGATCTCATGGTCGAAGGAATTAGGTTACTATGTATCAGAAAGCTTATAGCAAATGAACTATATTAAATGACTTGATCTTTATGCTACGCTTAACTATAGGAGTATGTCCATCACATCATTCTCCTAATGATATGACCCTGTTGTTAATAACATCTCTATGTTCATGATCAGAAAACCATGATCATATATTAACCAACAAGCTAGTTTAACAAGAGGCTTTACTAGGGACTCTTTTATGTTTACAAATCACACAAGTATTAATGTTTCCTATTAATACAATTATAGCATGGTATGTAAACATTTATCATAAGTATGAAGATATGATAATAACCACTTTATTATTGCCTCTTGGGCATATCTCCAACAACCGCCGTTGCCCGAAAGGTATCCGAATGCCCCGGATAATGAAGTGGTTGATTCCGTGTCCGAGCTATCGTCGGCGAGATCTCCGACGGAGGATGCCGACGAGTCGAGTGAGGACCATACGCGAAAACAGTCACGGAGCTCTAGCGAGTCTTTGGATGCCTCGACTCCTCCGACTCCCAGAAACCCTCTGGGCCTTGAGCGTCATAGTGACGGTCATGGAGGTTCTTCTTCTCCCATTCCTGCCATTCCTGTGCGGGCTGTAGCGCCGCACCCGCCAATGAAGCGGAAGAAGGAAGAGAAAAAGGAGGAGAAGAAAGAAGAAAAGAAGGAGGAGAAGAGAGCCCGAAGGACTCCTCCTGTCTTTGATCTGAGCTCACTGGGCTCGTAAGTTTCTTGCTGTACTATTGTCCTTTTTCCTTCATGATTGTTGTGCTTGTGCTGATTGGTTCGTATGCAGGCATTCCTCCCACGATTCCTCCAGTGGTGGTGCGCGGGAGATGATGGGGGAGTCGAAAATTGCGTCTCCTCCTCCTCAGACGGTGGCGACTTCGGGTGGCGCGGCTCCGGGTCCTCCGTTGCAGGAGGTGCAGGTGGTTGCGCCTCAGAATTTCGCAGGCGGTCCTTCGGAGTCGCCATCAGAGCATGTAAGTTTTTCTGCTTCATGTCACGGGGGGAGCCCCCGAGTGTCTTCGTGTGCGAATTTTGTTTTTACTCCTTTGTGTTGGGCGTAGCCCCCAAGCCCTTTTCTTACTGCTATTTCTTTTTCTTCAGCCTTTTGTGCAAGAGGCCAAGCGCTGGTGCAGGAGCGCCTGGCGCTGGAGGCGAACCTTCGGCAGCTTCAAGGTATCTATCTGCCTTTTAATGCCTCTCTTATTTATCCTGGTTCTGTTCTTTGACACTTGCTTGTCTTGAATGCAGAGGAGCATAACAATTCCCTCCGTGAGGTCGACTCTCTCAAAAAGAGCCTTGGTCAATCGGAGTAGAAGACCGAAGCCGCCATTGGCGCAAAAGAATGCCTCGAGCCAGTGCTGACTAAGGCAGCCGAAGCAAAGGAGCGTCTGCAGCAGGAGGCCGCAGATCGTGAGGAGCAGCTAGCCACCGTTCCGACTGCTCGTGAAAGAGAGGTGGCGGCGAAGCTCATGGCTGCTGCCAAGGCTATTTCAGGTGAGTGCTAGTTTTGTACTTGTTTCTTTTTCTTCGGGTCTTCTTCTGTGCTGCTTTTCTTCATGCTTTCCTTCTTATTTTTTTTTGTCTCATATGCCGCAGGCATCGAGTTCGACCGCGGTGCTCTAGAGAACGGGAGTGCTCTAGATGATGCCACTGTGGCGGTCGAAGACCGCTGCAGCACCGTCGTCAGCTCCCTTGCCAAGGCGAAAGAGGTCCTTGGTCGCTTCTACAAGGAGCTTGTCCCGAAGGGCGCAACCCTTGATGATGTGGATGCTCTGGCGGAGGCTCTGTCAGCCGAAACGCCTGCGGCGTACAAGCGCAAGCAGAAGGGCATCGGCGCGTCCGTCGGGCTGGCGATGGCCTTGGCGGCTGGAGCGGAGCTGGATCTGCCCCAGATCACCTCTCGGATGCCGACGGCTGCGGATGGATCCGAGGTAGCCTTTGCTGCCTACTCTGCTCGCTGCAAGCGATATGGGCCCAAGCTCATTGATTTGCTGTCTGAGTATGCACTGCGGCAGAAGGCGGGGCCAAAGCTAGGCAGTCTAGCTCCGAGGCGACTCAGGGTGCCGCATCTTAGGCGTTTGTAGACGTAGGGTAGTTTGTAGTCTAATTTTGTTGTAAATATCCTGAAGAACACCATCCTTGTGCCACATAGTGGCCTTATATGTTTAATGAATTCTTCTGAGTTGTGCTCTATCATTGTCTGAAATGTGTTTGTCCCTTTCTTTTTCTGTTGTGCTAGGTTCCTTCGGGTGCTGACCCTGTTGACGCCCCATCCGCAATGCCGTTGCGACCATCCTTGGATGATTCCTCGCAGCTCACTTTCCTTCGGGATCGTGTGCGTAGTCTGGAGAGGGAGTTGCTCGGGTTACGCGGTCATGCCGACGTTTGGAAGTCCAAGGCGGATCGTGGTGCAGCCAGAGAGGAGTACTTGATGGCGGAGCTGGTTCGGCTGTCCGAGCAGCTGCAATGTAAGTTGTTCTTTGGTTCGAGCTGTAGCTCAGTTCTTCGGATGAGCCTGCTGGCCTTACTCTTGTTTTGTGCGATTGTCGCAGGTGCGAATCTTGCTCCAAGGGAAGAAAAGGAGCGTGTCGCTGTTCGGGTCAATTGCTTGACTCAACAGGACATGGAGGTCGGCGGCTTCTTCTGGATGGATCGCGATCGCGCCATGGCTCTGGCGACGGTGCAGGATCGTGTTCATCAAGTTTCGTGGGTGCTCCGCCAAGTGCAGACATCGCTTTCCTCGGTGCTACACGTCATGTTTACTTTGGATGCCGTACCGACGACCCTTGCGGGTCTTCTGTCGAAGTTTCGGAACGTGAGCAATGTCAAGGAGTTGGTGCGACAACAGCTCGTCGCCAGAGTGAAGGCTGCATTGTCTCTTGTGAGGCTGCACCGGCCTGACGTGGATTTGGCTGCTGTGGCCGCTGGGCCACCTCTTCGCCCTGATGGCGGTGAGTGGGACATGCGTCCGCATTACGCAGCTGTAAGGCAGTATGCCGAACAGGTCGTAGATTTGTTTGAGTAGCATGCCCAGGTTATTCTTCAACATAGGTAGTATCTGTAAAAGAGATAGATGTAAAATCTGTATATTTCGGCTGGGCGTGTTGTGCCCTTTGTTGTAAAGGTTTGTTTGTTGTGAGCACGTAGTGCTTTTGATTGAGTACGTGTCCTTTTCGTTTGCCTGACGTTGTCAGCTACTCAGGTGTACACGTTTGATCCTCAGTCGATGAAATCGTGAGGTGGGGGGAGCCCCCGAGTGTGTTTGTAGCATGTAGTAAAGTTGCAAAAGTAGTGAACTGAAGATTTGGGGCGAGACACTTAGCTTTATTTATATCGTAACGGAGGAGTACATTGTTCGGCTGAATAGCCTTGGCTGAAAGCCTTATTGAAAGTAAAGGGGTAGGTAGCTATGGATAGAATCGTCGCAGGTGCGCGATGTTCCATGGGTTGGAGTATGCGACTCCAGACTCCACGTGCTTGAGGCGATAGGCGCCACCTGGGATGACTTCGGTGATGACGTAAGGTCCTTCCCATGGTGACTCGAATTTATTCGGTCGCTTTTGCTTGAGTCGCAAGACGAGGTCTCCTTCGACGAAGGACCTTGGGCGCAGCCGGCGGCTATGGTAGTTGCGGAGACTCTGCTGGAACACCGCTGATCGAGCTGCTGCTATATCCCGTGCTTTGTCGAGTGTGTCGACAGCGTCTTCAAGTGCAATCGTGGATTCAGCTTCGCTGTAAGCGACGACCCGTGGGGCCTGGTGGCGTACTTCGGCTGGTAGCACGGCTTCGGCTCCGTGTACCATGAAGAACGGTGTGTATCCGGTGGAGCTATTTGGCGTAGTCCGTAAGCTCCACAGGACGGATGGTAGCTCTTTCGTCCAGTTTCCAGCTTTTTGTTCGAGTGAGCTCATGAGGCGCTTCTTGATGCCGGCGCCGATTAGGCCGTTGGCCTTTTCCACTTGCCCGTTCGTTTGCGGGTGTGCCACTGAGGCGTACGTGATGTTGATCCCAAGGCCTTCGCAGAAGTCCTGGAATTCTTCGGAGATGAAGTTCGATCCGTTGTCGGTGATGATGATGTGCGGTACGCCGAACCTGTAGACAATGGACTCGAAGAACTTGACGGCAGTTTTGCCTTTCTGGTTGGTGACCGGCATGGCCTCGATCCACTTGGTGAATTTGTCGACTGCAACCAGGAGGAAGACGTGTCCCCCTTTCGAGGATTTTGGCAGTTTGCCGATCATGTCGAGGCCCCATTGAGCAAAAGGCCAGGCTATGGGTATGGGTCTGAGCTCGGACCCAGGTGCATGTGGTTTGTCAGCGAACCGTTGGCATCCGTTGCATCTTCGGACGATATCCTTTGCGTCGCTCATGACCGTTGGCCAGTAGAATCCTGCTCGTAGAGCTTTGGCGACAAGGGAGCGGCTGCCTGCGTGGTGGCCGCAGATGCCTTCATGGATGTCTTGGAGTATGGCCTTGCCGTCGTCGATGGTGACACACCGTTGTAGTACACCCGTGATGCTGCGCTTGTACAGATCGCCGTTGATGATGGTGAAGGCTTTTGACCGGCGAGATATGCGCCGGGCGTCTGTTGGGCTGTCAGGCAGTTCTCCGTTTATCAAGAACTGGAGGTATGGTCGCGTCCAAGTTTCTTCGACTGCCATGACCTGCATTAGGTTGACCATGGCTATCTTTGTGTCCAGTTTTTCGGGTCCTTCGTGTCCTTCGGGTAGCGTAGCTCCCGAGTGTTCTGCTTCTTCGGGTGATTCCTTGGGGAATTTTCGCTTGATGATGGCACGCAGATTTGTTCGAGGAACACACTTGGTGGCACCTTTGCGCAGGTGGAGCCGATGTTGGCGAGTCTATCGGCTTCCTCGTTGCTCTCTCTTCCAACGTGCCGAAGTTCGCAGCCGTCGAATTCTCCTTCGAGTGCGTTGTAGAGCGCGCGGTACGCGATCATGTTTTCGGCGTGTGCGTCGCACTCATTCATCATCTGCTGGACGACGAGGTTGGAGTCACCATAGATGACCAGGCGCATTGCGCCGCATATCTTTGCCATCCTCATGCCATGGATGAGGGCTTCGTATTCGGCCTCGTTGTTGGAGGCTCTGAATTTCATCCGAAGAACGTACTTCATCTTGTCGCCTTGCGGGGAGGTCAGTATGACCCCTGCCCCTGCTCCGGCTTCACGCTTGGAGTCGTCGAAGTGCATTGTCCATGACTGCGACATGTCTGGGGTGTCTGGCAGCTGCAGCTCCATCCAATGTACCAGGAAGTCCGGAAGGACTTGAGATTTGATTGTGTGTCGCTTCTCGTAGACGATGTCCAAGGGTGACAGTTCGATGCCCCACAGGGCCACCCGTCCTGTGGCCTCTGGATTATTCAGGATGCTGTTCAGGGGTGCCTCGTTGACGACCATCACTTGGTGCTCCTGGAAGTAATGGCTCAGCCGTCGAGCCGTCATGAACACGCCGTAGGCTAGCTTCTGGTAGTGAGGGTACCTCTGCTTTGTTGGTGTCAGTACCTCGCTGAGGTAGTAAATTGGGCGCTGGACCCCGTGGGTCTTGCCTTCTTCGAGTCGTTCGACCACGAGTACGGTGCTGACCACCTGGTGTGTGGCTGCTATGTACAGCAACAGGGGCTCGCGCTCCTTTGGCGTGACCAAAACGGGCGAGGTGGAGAGGAGCCGCTCTAGGCTTTCGAATGCGTCGTTGGCTTCTGGTGTCCACTCGAACTTGTCTGCCTTGCGCAGCAGCTGGTAGAATGGTAGGGCCTTCTCGCCCATGCGGCTGATGAACCTGCTTAGCGCCGCTACTCGTCCTGCGAGCTGCTGGACGCCCTTGAGCTTTTTTGGCTTCTCCATCATCATGATGGCTCTGATTTTCTTCGGGTTCGCCTCGATCCCTCGTTGAGAGATGAAGTACCCGAGCAGCTGACCCGATGGGACGCCGAAGGCGCACTTTTCGGGATTGAGCTTGATCCTGTAGCGATCAAGGTTGTCGAACATCTCGCGTAGATCGTCGATAAGTGTCCTTGCCTCCCTGGTTTTTATTACTATGTCGTCGACACAGACTTGGACGTTGCGACCGATCTGGTCCTTGAGGCAGGCCTGCATGCATCGCTGGTACGTGGCACCCGCGTTCTTTAGCCCGAAGGGCATTGTGTTGTAACAGAATACTCCGAACGGCGTGATAAATGCCGTTTTCTCTTGATCTTCGACCTTGAGTCGAATCTGGTTATAGCCTGAGTAGGCGTCGAGGAAGGAGAGTTTCTCGCAGCCTGCAGTCGAATCGATGATCTGGTCGATCCGAGGGAGAGGGAAATGGTCTTTTGGGCAGTGCTTGTTTAGTGACGTGAAGTCCACGCACATCCGCAGGATGTCCGTGTCCTTATTTGGGACCATCACTGTGTTTGCAAGCCACTCGCTTTCCTTGATTTCCCTGATAAAGTCTGCAGCGAGCAGTCTATTGATTTCCTTGCCGATAGCTTCGGCTCGTGGCTCCGACAGTCTTCGGATGGACTGCTTGACTGGCTTGGTGTCTGGAAAGACATTGAGTGCATGCTCGGCGAATTCCCTGGGAACTCCTGGCATGTCCGCAGGACACCAGGCGAAGATTTCCCAGCGCTCACGGAGGAATTCGACGAGCGCGCCTTCCTATGCGGAGCTGAGGTCGTTGGCGATCAGGGCCGTCTTGGAGGCATCCGTCGGATGGACCTGTACTTTCTTGGTGTTGATGGTGGAGTCGAAGGACATGTCAGGTGCGTTCTGCCTTGTGACTGGGGGTACCCCATTGTTCATCACCTCGCGGAGCCTTACAATCTCGTCTTGCATGCCAAAAGACTGGGGGATTTTGTTGAAATCCCTGTCGCATTGGTCCGATCGGGTGAAGCTCCCGTGGACTGTGATGACGCCCCTTGGTCCTTGCATTTTGAGTAGTAGGTATGCGTAGTGTGGGACGGCCAGGAACCTTGCGAATGCTACACGCCCCAGGATGGCGTGGTATTGCGACGGCCAGTCCACCACTTCGAATTCGAGTCGCTCCTGCCGAAAGTTGTCCGGCTTCCCGAAGATGACGTCGAGCCCTATTTTGCCCAGGGGGAATATGCCCTTTCCTGGGACAATGCCGTGGAACGTTGTGTCTGATTGTTCCAGGCTGCATTGCGGGATCCGCATAGCTGCTAGAGTGCTTGCGAACATTAGGTTGATGCCGCTGCCACCGTCCATGAAGACGTGACTCATCTCGAAGCCTCCGATCTGCGCCTCCAGCACCAGGGCAGCGTGACCTGGGCGAGGGATCTGGCAAGGGTGATCCGCACGAGTGAATGTGATGCAGGACTCCGATCCGCTGAGGTACTCAGGGATTGCAGGCGGAGTTGCATTGGCCAAGTTGATTTGTCGGGTGATTTTCTTCTGCACCCTATTTGTGGGGCGTCCCTTCTGGATCATATTTAGTGCTCCTTTTGGTGGGGGGTACCCGATCCCGGCGTTGGTCTGCGCTGGCGCGACTGGTTGGTTTGGGCCTCCAATAGGCGGCGGCGGAGGAGCTCCGTGTGCTACTTCTCCTGGCGCAGGTGCGTTTCCGAACGCATGGATTGGGGCTTGTTGCCTCATCTACACCATGCTTTCGCTGAATTTCTGGAACTCGCGGTAGTCCTTGAGCATGTGGCTGGCTTTCTTTTTGCCATCCTGTTTGTCGATGTAGAAGTGGATGGTGCATGGACCCGAAAGTTTGTCGAATTCTGAGGGTCCGTTGTCGCGGTCGCGGTGTTGCCACGATTGTGTTGGTCGTCCGTTGTCGCGGAAGTTTCCTCCGCGGTATCCTCCGCTGTTGCGGCTGTTGTCGTTGCGGCGGTCGGCGTAGCCGGCCGCGACCATGTCGGGTCCGTCGCGGTCCTCGTAGACGCGCGATCTCCTCTTGCTGCGGCGTTCCCGTCCGCGGCCGTAGTCGTCCTCTTCATCCGATTGTGCTCGATGAATGCAATCTTCGCCGTCAGCCCACCTGTTGGCGATGTCCATGAGGTGGTCGAGTGTCTTGGGCTTGACGCGCCCAAGTTCCTCCTTGAAATCTTGGCATTTGACGCCGTCTCTGAAGGCGTCGATGGCCCTCTCCTCGGAGATATGTGCAGCGGAGTTCTTGGTGGTAGACCAGCGTAGTATGTACGAGCGAATAGATTCGCCCGTTCTCTGAGTGCAGGCTCGCAACTCTTCGATTGAGGCGGGCCTCTTGCTAGTGCCCTTGAAATTTCGGATGAAGCTGTAAGCTAGCTCCTCCCAACTTCGGATGGATCCTGATGATAGGCTGCTAAGCCAGACCCGCGCCGCGCCTGTCAGCTGCAGCTGAAGGCATTGCATGGTGGTTTCTTTATTACCGCCGTGCAGCTTGACGGATGACAGATGGTCGCTGAGCCAAGATTTTGGATCTTGCGTGCCGTTGAACTTCGGAGTATCCGAAGGAAGCTTGAAATTGCGTGGCATCTGTGTTCGCCGAACAGATCTGCTGAAGCATCGAGCTCCGCAGAGTTCTCCTTCATCTTCATCCATCTCGGACTCGGATGAGCATGCGCGTTTGGCTCGCGCTTTGTCGATTTTGCGCTGTGTAAGCGCGTCTCTGGCGTCGTAGTCGCGTTTGTGGCGATGCGAGCTCTTCTTCCTTCGAGGAAGGTCGTGCTCCTCCTCCTCTTCGGATGAAGGGGTGGGGCTCCGGTCGCGCCTGGCCGGAGCTTTCTTCTTCGGCTCCGCAGGAGCGTCTTCGTGGAGCGCAGCTCCGACGAGTCCGAGTCCGGTGAGTGCGGACTTATGCATGGCTCTTTTCGGGTCCCCTTCTGGAGGTTGGTGGGCCGCGAGATACGCAGTGGCTGCCATGATCGCAGCTTGTGGTGTCTTCGGGATGATGTTGACGTCGGCATCCATATCCATGAACGATGTGTGGAGAGTTCGGGTCACATCACGGCGCTCCTTGGGATCCATGTTCTCCACCCGCGAGCGGTGCTTGTTTCCCTGGTTTCCGTTCGTGCTAGAGCCGGGTGCCATGGCGGAGAGCGCAGCTCGTCGCGCGCTGGACTCAGAGGCTGCTTGCTTGCGTTTGTCGAGCGTCTCTTGCATCTTGACTTGCTTCTTGTGCTCCTCAATGAGGAGGTAGTGGTATGCCATCAGTAGGTCACGTGGGGAGTCCACAGACAGGACTATGTCGCCTGCGACGGCACGGCGTGCCTGGACCCATCCTTCTTTGCTAAGTTGGATGACGTGGCCATTGTTTTCCCCTTCGGGTGGGGGGGGGGGGGCGACTTCTTCTGTTCCCGCCGTTTCCGCCGTTTCCGTCGTTTCTGTCCTGCGGGTTGGGGTTTGTGTTGGGCGGCGGGTTAGGCGTTTGCTGCTCCTGGATGACCGCGGCGCAATGGTAGCGCTCGTAGATTGGTCCGCTGCTGCCGCAGCTTTTGGATCCGGAACCGTAGGTCCCTTCATCCGAAGGGGGATCGCACAGATCGGAGTTGCAGCTGCTGCTGTCGTAGAACTCATCTGTCGATGGTGATGTGCACAGCACGGGGTGTGGAGCCCATGAGGCGGGCCTGATTGACGGCACGGGCACCCGCTCAGGAAGGCGGAGGGTGCCAGTTTGTCCCACCTGGAAGCAGAAGCTCCCGAACAAAATTTCGAGTCCGTCGCCTACGGGCTCGAAATCCTTCATGGTGGCCGGCGAGTGGGCGGTGAAGTCGAAAGTGCCGAAGAGGAGGTGATTCTCCGTCGCCGCGGAGTTGTAGATCGATCGGGTCGGGACCGTCACGATCGCACAATCAGCAGCCTCGATTCCCACAGACGGCGCCAATTGACGAGGTTTAATCTCATCAATTCCCATTGTTATGGACTTGGGTTTTGGAGAAGATGGGGATGCTGGAGATCGTGGAACGGTTAACAGACAAGCAACCAGGGGACACAAGATTTACCCAGGTTCAGGCCCCCGGAGGGAAAACCCTACTCCTGCTTGTCTGCTCTTGATTACGGCGGAACCGAAAGTTACAGGGTGCGCAGATTCAATCTGGCGTGAGGTGCGTATGCGAGAGTATGAGTCGAGAGATCTAGGACGTGCCCTCCTGGCCTTTATATAGACTTAGGCAGGTCCCGGGCATAGTCCTAGTCGGTTACAAGTTCTAGGGTTTTACCCCTTTGAATTTCCTATCTATGCTAGTCTTGCTCTCCAAGGATCCGAAGGCGTCATGGGCCTTGGCCACCCAAAAATCTTCATGGGCCAGCGTATATCTGCTGTGGGCCTTCCTTGGGCTGGACCAGGTATGCTGAAGTCGCGTACCCGTAGGGTATAACCATGTCACCTGGGTCGGTGGTGATCGTGTGTGCACGCGGTGAGGGCGGCGCGCGGTCTGTGGATGCTGGTCGAGGGTGGCGCTCTGGCGCACGCTCGGCATGGTCTGGGCGCGGCTTGTGCGCGTGGTCCAGGGCTTGGCAACGCTCGCGGCTGGGACAGGGAGTGGCGGTGGACGGTGGGCTGCCTCCCAGACAAGGTTGGCACGGCTAGTTCTTCCTCTAGCCTGCTGTCCACAATGGGGTGACATTGGGGTGCTCGACTGTTCACCATTAATGACAATGGCAAGCTCACAGGGGTGCTAGTGTTGGGCTAATCTTTCTAGATGATCTACTGAGTTGTGTGTGAGCTAACTAGGGAACAAGTTAGGCAAGAATCACTGCACACTATAGTGTTTGATGTTTTGTTTGATTTGTGTCTGCAACCTGTTTGATGAAATGGCCGCATGAAATCAAGTTTTGAATTTTGAAATGAATTTTGGTGGGTTTGCTAGATTGGTGCTGGTGAGTCTGCAGATGCTTGGGTTTTAAAAGTTGAGCTTGTTTGAGTGGGTTTTGGAAAAGTGGGATCTTCCCATATGAAGAATATTCAATTTTGAATTGTCATTTAAACTATGCATTTGAAAGTTTCTGGATGATCACAAAGTGGGCCTTGATACCTTGTTATGAGTACATTCAAGGGGTGCAAAGATCCAGAAAAGTTTCTGTTAGGTTTTGAAAGTTTGAGACAGCCAAAGTAGGCATGGGAGTTAAATTGGTCAAAATGACCATTCACTTAATATATTTGTTTTGATTTACTTTTCTTTAGGAAAAGTATGGGAAATGTTTTAGATGATGTTCATTTCACCTAAGAAAAATTTTACAAGCAATGGATCACACAAACAAGGTGCTTTTTAAAGAAATTCAAAATCCATGCATACACATATACATGCATTCATGAATTTATTTAGAAAAGTTTTTGTTAACCCTGATCTTGATGATTAGTGGTTGATGATCTATGTTTGGTATTTTTGGGATGTTACAAACCTTCCCCCC
This sequence comes from Avena sativa, assembly GCA_916181665.1. Lineage (NCBI taxonomy): Eukaryota > Viridiplantae > Streptophyta > Magnoliopsida > Poales > Poaceae > Avena > Avena sativa. The sequence goes on along the minus strand of OV702283.1, from coordinate 435,643,739 downwards.
TTAAACAAAATCTCGTCCCGAGATTTGAAAAAGGACGAAAAGATTACCTAGGATTTGAAGAGATCTGGAAACTCCGTCCTGATGTGATCTTCGCGTTCCCAGGTAGCTTCCTCTTCTGTGTGGTTGCTCCACTGAATCTTGAGAAACTTGATGCTTCGGGTTCTGGTAGTTCGAAAGGCTTCTTCCAATATACGGATGGGTACTTCGGGATAGGTTAGGTCATCGTTGATCTCTATGGTCCGGTGATAGATATTCTTGAACACTTCGGTCTTCTCGGGGACTTCGAGACACTTGCGAAGTAACGAGATATGGAACACATTGTGCACAGCTGACATCTCTTCAGGTAGTTCCAGTTGATAAGATACTTCTCCTCGACGGTTCAAAATTTTGAAAGGTCCGATATATCTGGGGGCTAACTTTCCTTTGAGTTGGAAATGCTGCATTCCCTTCAATGGCGACACTTTCAGATAAACAAAATCTCCGATGTTGAAGGCGAGGTCTCGATGTCTCTTGTCGGCGTAACTCTTTTGTCGGGATTGGGCTGTCTTGAGGTGCTCACGAATCTTGTGAACCTTCTCTTCTGCTTCTCGTAGGATGTCGGGTCCGAAGATCTGACTCTCTCCTACTTCCGACCAGTTCAAAGGGGTGCGTCATTTTCTTCCGTACATGAATTCAAATGGGGCCATTTGCAAACTGGCTTGGTAACTGTTGTTGTATGAAAATTCTGCAAACGGCAGACAGTCTTCCCACGTGGATCCATATTCTAGCACACATGCTCTAAGCATATCTTCGAGTATTTGATTTACTCGGTCTGTTTGTCCATCGGTCTGAGGGTGATACGCGGTACTGAAATCTAGGCGGGTTCCTAAACCTTCTTGGACTTTCTTCCAGAATCTCGAGGTAAACTGAGTTCCTCGATCCGATACGATGTTCTTGGGGACTCCATGCAAACTAACGATTCTAGTGATGTACAACTCTGCTAGCTTCGAACTCTGATAGGTGGTTTTAACGGGCAAGAAATGGGCGACTTTGGACAATCTGTCCACTATGACCCAAATAGAGTCATTTCCCCTACTAGAAGTAGGTAGTCCAGTGATAAAGTCCATTCCTACAGAATCCCGTTTCCATTCCGGAATTTGCAAAGGTTGCAACAATCCAGCGGGTCTTTGATGTCCTGCCTTGACTCGCTGACATATATCGCACTTGGCGATATAGCTTCCGATTTCTCTCTTCATCTTATGCCACCAAAATTGCTCTTTCAAATCTTGATACATCTTAGTTCCTCCGGGATGGATAGAATAAAGAGTATCATGAGCCTCCTTCAAGATAACTTCTATTAACTCAGAATCTGATGGTACACAAAGGCGTCCTTTGTACCACAGAACTCCTCCTTCGTCCTCGGTGAATCCGGGTACTTTGCATGTACTGATACGATGTTTGATTCCGTCGATACTAGTATTTCCTTTCTGCGCCTCTTTAATCTGACTGATCAAAGTGGGCTGAAGTTCTATGCTAGCCAAAAATCCTTCACTTACTAATTCCATTCGAAAATCTTCCATTTCTTTGTGCAAACTTGGTTGCTCCTTCAAAATCATGGAGTTCAAGGGGCACGGTAATCTGCTAAGGGCATCGGCTACCACATTGGCTTTACCAGGGTGATAGTGAATGTCCAGGTCATAATCCTTGATTAGCTCAATCCATCTTCTCTGCCTCATATTCAACTCCTTCTGAATCAATATATACTTTAGGCTCTTGTGATCCGAATAAATCTCACAACGGTTTCCCATCAGGTAATGTCTCCATGTCTTTAGGGCTAGAACTACGGCTGCGAGTTCGAGGTCATGGGTTGGGTAATTTTGTTCATGTTGCTTCAATTGTCGCGATAGATAAGATATAACTTTGCCTTCTTGCATTAGCACACATCCGAGACCAATCTTGGATGCGTCACAATACACATCGAAGGGCTTCGTGATATCCGGCATGATCAAGATTGGGGCTGAAATAAATCTCCTTTTGAGATCTTGAAAACTCGCTTCACATTTGTCGGTACATTCAAACTTCTTGTCCTTCTTCAGCAATTGGGTAATGGGTCGGGCGATACTAGAGAATCCTTCTACAAATTTGCGGTAATATCCCGCCAATCCGAGAAAAGCACGAACTTGGGTTTGAGTGGTTGGGGCTTGCCAATCTTCTACATCTTTCACTTTGGCAGGGTCAACGGCAATTCCTCCGGCTGATACAATGTGACCGAGGAATCCTACTTCCTGTAACCAGAATTCACATTTGCTAAATTTTGCATACAGCTGATGCTCTTTAAGGGTTCCAAGAATGGTCCTTAGGTGTAGCTCATGTTCTTATTCTAATTTGGAATAAATCAGAATGTCATCGATGAAAACAACGACAAACTTATCCAGGAAGTCCATAAAAATCTTATTCATGAGGTTCATGAAATAAGCGGGGGCATTGGTTAATCCAAAAGACATGGCTGTATACTCATACAATCCATATCTGGTGGTAAAGGCAGTCTTTGGAATATCTTCTGCACGAATCTTGAGTTGATGATAGCCAGTCCTAAGATCAATCTTAGAAAACACCTGGGCACCGGTCAACTGATCAAACAATTCTTCTATCTTAGGCAAGGGGTACTTGTTCTTGATGGTGACATCATTCAACTTTCGATAATCCGTACACAAACGGTTACCTCCATCCTTCTTGTCCACAAAAAAGACAGGTGATCTCCATGGGGTTGGTTGAATCAATCCGATTTCCAACATGGAATCCAGTTGCTTCTTCAGTTCTTCTAGTTCCGACGGGTTCATACTATAGGGTCTCTGGGCTATGGGTCCTGTTCCGGGGATTAGTTCGATGATAAACTCGATATCCCGATCTGGGGGCATACCGGGCAAAACATCTGGAAATACATCGGGGTATTCACAGACTATCCGAACTTGGTCAATGGTAGGTTGGTCTAGACTCTTGTTAAACTTGAATTGGCGAGGTAAGGTTTCAGATATATGATCGACTGATATTCCGGCGGTACTGGTCATGGTGATGGCTTTCTTGGCACAGTCAATCAATCCTTTATGTTTGGACATCCAATCCATTCCTAGTACTACTTCCAAACCTTTAGTTCCGAGTACTATTAGGTTAGCATAAAAATCTATGCCATGGATTCGGATAGGGACGGCCTTGCAAATTTGCCTAGCCTTGGTGGTTGATCCGGGAATTTGTACAATCATCACATGCTTCAATTTGGTTGGTTGAATTTTACTAGTGCAGGAAAATTCTTCGGTGACAAATGAATGCGATGCACCAGAATCAAACAACACTCTTGCAAGTACTGAATTAACAGAAAACATACCCAGCACGACGTCTGGCGCTTCCTGAGCTTCTTCTGCATGCATGAGAAAAAGACGGCCATTGCGGTTGAGTGAATTCCCTGGGGCAAATCTTCTCCCTGGCTGGACACGACGCTGCTGCTGAGCTGGGACATTGGCGTTGGGGGCTGTAGCATTCTTCTTGTTGGGGCACTCATTGGAATAGTGGCCTTTATTTCCACAGTCATAACAGGTCACTTGTGACTTGTCCTTGGCTGCGACAGGCACAACATTGCTTCCAGTCCTCGGGGCAGTGTTGGGGTTGGCGGTAGCATTGTTGGTGTTGAACTTGGGTGGGGCACGGGTGAAATTGCTAGAGTTGCCGGGGTTGTTGTGATTTCCTCCGGGTCTAGGGTTTCCACGGTTGGGATAGGTTGGACGGGTCATAGGGGGTCTGTTGGTTCTTGGGGCAAATCCTGGAGATGGGTTGGGGCGATACTTTGGGGTCTGATGGGTTCCTGGTTGATGCATCATGCGACGCTTGCGGTTCTCATTGGCCTGGTTGATCTTTCCTTCCATCTGGATAGCAGAGTCGACAAGGGCTTCAATATCAACAAAGGGGATATTGACTAACATTGTCTGCATCTCGTCATGCAGACCATTCAGGAATCTTTCTTTCTTCTTGGCTTCGGTGTCTATCTCGTCCGGGGCATACCTAGCTAATGACAAAAATTTGTCACGGTATTCCACTACATTCATCCTTCCTTGCTTCAATTCTCTGAACTCGTCTCTCATTCTCTTGATCAAACCTGGTGGCACATGGGTTCTGCTAAACTTGACCTTGAATTCCTCCCAGGTCATCATCTGGCCTCCGGTCATTGCACGAACACTGTTCCACCATGCCCTGGCATCTCCGGCTAGATAATGGGTGGCGAACAGGACTTTCTCGTTGGCTTCCACTCCTGCTACTTCTAAGTTATTTTCCATGGTTTGCAGCCAATCATCGGCATCTAGGGGTTCTTCTGACTTGGTGAAAACGGGTGGGTTGGTATTCTGGAAATTCTTGAGCTTAGATCCATGGTTGTCCTGATTTCCGTGGCCTTGGTTGTTGTGGGCTAGATGGGCTATCTGTTGCAGAGTGGCTAGGTTGGCTTGACGTTCCGCTCTTTCAGCTTCGCGGTCAGAAGTCAACATTTGCAGGATCTGCAACATCGGGTCCGGGGCTGAACCACTTCCTCCACGTGGCATCTGAAGATTGATATAGATTATGAGAAAAGAGGGAAATTGCTAAGGTTTTGGGTTTTTGAAAAGTTTTTAGAGTTTGACTTAGGTTTTTCTAGCAACTTTCTTTTTCATTCATTCAATCACTCGATACAACGCACACCACAGCAAGGAAAAACAGATGGTTTTAAGAACCATTCTGGAAACTACGATACAGTGGGACCGACTACTACTTACTACGCTAGTGCTCAGTGCTACTACTCCTCGGAGTCTGTGGCTTCATCATCTTCAGCATCATCGATGAAGGCGAAATCATCCTCATCGGTGAAGAAGTACATGGCCTGATCCTCCAGAAAATCATCGTCATCGCTGAGATAGGAGTAAGGGCCTCCACGAAGATCCTCTCCGGCATTCTCCCTTTCCTCTAACTGCATGTCTCTCTCGTGGATGGTCTCTTCCAGAGATGAGATGCGATGGCGAAGACGGGCAATAATGCGCTCCTTCTTGTCGAGCTGACGGCGACGAGACTTGCGATCCTTTGCTAGCATGGCGATGGTCTGGTCCTTCGTCTTGATGATGGCAGACTTGTGGTTGCAATAGTCACGGCAGTTGTCCAATTCCTGCTGACGATCATACATCATGAAGCTAAGGTGGTCCAATTGAGTCTTCGGCTCGGGGTGGTATGGGGCTTCCAATGGTTGGCCATTTGCATCACGCCTTGGGAAAAACTCAAAGCGAGTACCCTTGATCTGATTGATGCTCTGCCCACACAGACGGGAAAGAGCTTCCTGCATTGCTCTGGCAAGTCCATCGAGCCAGTTTTTTCCCTCAAGGTAAACTGAATTCCCTCCGCGGTGGGAGGTTCAATCTTTCCTCGGAGACTTGCAACAATTAGCCACTGCAGATCTTCTCCTCCTTGATCATTGAGCTGAGCTCCGAAGAACTCGGGATGCGGACGCTCCAGAAGTTCCGAAAGCTGATCCAGATCCCTCTCAAAGATAAGGTCTCCTCCATTCCCGAGTTGGTAAAACTTGTTGTACTTCACGTCCATCTATAAAAATAGAGGATAAGTAGATTAGCAGAGTGATCAAGTGTGTCAAAATTTTATCTATTTTGCAAGAGTTTTTGAGGAACATGAAGTTTTATTAAAGAATTAAAGAGGTAAGAATGAGAATAAGTTTTCGTAAATATTTTTGTTCTTTGGTTTTGAAACTAAGTTTTTGGTTCAACGTCCAATCTAACAAGGGTCTCCTATGGTCAGGATGGCTCTGATACCAACTTGTCAACACCCGGATTTTTCAATCCTAGATGCCTGTTATGCCATACATCGCAGAATTGGATACCATACATCGCAGAATTGCGAGACATAACAGAATTGGATACCATAGTACTTCATCCATTACAAACGATACATAAGTTGTTACACAAATAGGGATCTCATGTTCCAGTTCTTAATACAACATCAACCAGCGGAATACGTAATAATAACGGTAGCGTAGGCGAAGCTCCATCTTCGGGGTCACAAGCAATGCTGACGATGGGAGATGATCCTAGTTGTCGTAACCTTCCTGGGGTCCATCTTCCAGGTACTCCTCTTCATAGTCTGGCCATGGGAATAGCCAGGGACAAAGCCATGAGTACTCTTTAAGTACTCACAAACTAATACTAACAAGTAAAGGGGTTTTTTGGATAATAGGATACTAGGCTCTAGGGTTGTTTTGCAAAAATCCAGGTTTATATTTACTAAGTTCCAAAGCTAGTCACAATTTTATAACTCCTAAGTGGGATCTTGTAATTCAGGTCACAATTCTGTTGTGGTCAAGTCAAAGTCTCAATTCATTTCAGAAGTCATTTTGAAAAGTCTGACGGGGGAACAGTATGGCCACTCCAACTGTCCATAACCGCGGACGCGGCTATTCGAATAGTTTGACACTCTGCAGAGATTGTACACTTTCACCACAACATCCGATACATCCGTCAGGAACAAATCCTGAATTCACCATACTCAGTATGCGGACAATCAATCCTAACCTTTCAGTTACACGCCCTAGTATAAGCACCTCTCCTGTGAGTTTGGCCTCCCAACCATGACCACTGTCCTCTTGGGTATTGCACAGGTGGACAATCTTCACAAGGTAGCCTCAGCTCAGACCTTGGCCGTGAGGGAACTAATACTAAGGAATATAAGTTTCCAGTCAAGCCCTACCCAATATTCGGGTATTGTGGTTGTACGCTAAAATTGGAATGGTATCGCATCCAGACAACCATCAGTTTTATAAAGGGCTAAGGCTCATCCCTCAACGTTTTCATCACCAAAATCATCAAGTGTTTGGAAACACATGTCCAAAACATTTCAATAGAATGATCCATCATTCCAAGGTTTTCATAACATTTTTCCACCAAGTATTCCCATCTAAAAGTTGATCAAGTTTTATGCTTAGCACTAGCATCTACAGGTGGGGGTAGTACTAATGAGGGGTGGTAACTAGTGGAGTTTCACTAAGTCCAACCTTATATCTTAGGCTGATATCAAGGTTTCTAGCTTAGGCCAAATTTTATGCTCTTTATGCAACCTTCAGCACAACTATCTAGTATCTACCAAACTCTTAGGTAGACTCTAAGTAAGCTTTGATAAAGAAATAAAGTAAGAAGCTTGCCATAAAACTAGGATTGGTTTAACAAGTAGGTAGGATCACAAGTATGGGTTTGTGGCATCAGTAGGGTATCTGGCAAGGGTTAGCTTGCATCAATATCAGTATAAGCTTGCATAGGTATAGTATCTTGCAAGTGTTAGCTTGCACATTCACTAGTAGTATTAGGCTTGCTAAAGTAGAGTGTCTTGCAAGTTTTAGCTTGCCTTGTGCAGAGCAATGGTTGAAGTTCTCCTCGGCTTCCTCTTCGTAGTATCCTCCTTCCTCCTTGTATCCTTGGTCGATACTAGCGTCTATGAATAAATACGAGGTACACAATCACCAAACAATACTTAACTACTTGCAATCATCACACACAAGGGTCCTATAGATGATCTAGCATCATCTCTAACATTACAAGGTTAAGGCTTGGTTTAAATCTTTTTATTTTTAGAAAAGTAATTTCTACTCATTGAAAAACTACTTAAGATTTAATATTCTACAAACTAAACATGGGATCATGTTGACACATGTCATCACCACATATTGTAGTCCATGGGAATGTGATTTAAAGTGGTGTCACAATTTAATAAGGTTTTTCCCCTTTATTTTAATTAATTAAATTGGCTAGAAATGCTTATGAAGCATTCTTTTATTACTTGAACATTATTTCTGCAAGTAAACCTATATATTTTTATATATTCTGAAAGGTATGGTTAAATGTGATTTTTGAGAGTTGGAATCAACTCAAAAGCTTTTATGGTTTAAATTTTAAAAATGTTTGAATGCAGAAAAGCTTCTGCCTTGTTATTTTTACTATGGGTGATCTACAGATCCAAATGACTTGAATCCAACGGGCTTGGATTAAGCACTCACAGACCTTTCCAACAAAATTGGTTTCATTCAATTTGGTGCACTGAATCGATCTGGGTTGATTTTTGAAGTTGGGTGCTGAAGTGTGTTTGAAATGAAATAGAAAAGTTTTAATTTGAATTGCTGGGCTGCGCGGGAAATTCTAACGGGCCGGCCTGCTAAGCGCAGTGCTCCCGCGGGCTGCTTAAGTGGGTGTCCCCACTCGTCAGTGACACGGGGCTGGGCGAAGCGGTATGGGGCATCGTGGATCGTTAGATCTAGTTCTAATCCAACGGCTGAGGGTCATCGTCAACGCGAGACAACTCCGGAGAGAACGAAACCTAGCGCGGCCAGTGAGGGGTGCTGGGGGCTCACCGGGGTACGGGCGAGGGTCGGCGAGGCGGGCGAACGACGAAGTCGACGACGGCGAACCTCCTGGTACCGGTGGCTTCTCCTGGGGCGGCTCCAATCGCTGGCTCCCTTCTTCCCCGGCAGCGGCAGGCTCCAGTGAAATTCCGGTGAGGTGGTGCTCGCCTTGCTCTGAGAATGGTGTGGCACGATCAGTGAGGAGAGGGGAGTGAGATGGTGTGAAGAAATCGTGCGGGGGTGGCCTCTATTTATAGTCGAGCGAGGGGACCGCCGGGGCGCACGGTGAGCTCGTCGGGGGCGACGTTACAGGCGGCTAATGGCATGCTCAAGGGTAGGGGACGGTGCTGTGTCTCCTGGCGATGCTCAACGACATGGTCGCGAGGCATGGGGCGGTGTGGTTTGGTCTGGAACGACCGGTGCTCTGCGCGGCAGAGGAGGCGTCTTCGACGGCGGGCGGTGGTTGTATGGCACGGGGCGGCAAACGGGGATGTCTGGCGGACTCCTGGGTCGGTGGTGATCGTGTGTGCACGCGGTGAGGGCGGCGCGCGGTCTGTGGATGCTGGTCGACGGTGGCACTCTGGCGCACGCTCGGCATGGTCTGGGCGCGGCTTGTGCGCGTGGTCCAGGGCTTGACAACGCTCGCGGATGGGACAGGGAGTGGCGGTGGACGGTGGGCTGCCTCCCAGACAAGGTTGGCACGGCTAGTTCTTCCTCTAGCCTGCTGTCCACAATGGGGTGACATTGGGGTGCTCGGCTGTTCACCATTAATGACAATGGCAAGCTCACAGGGGTGCTAGTGTTGGTCTAATCTTTCTAGATGATCTACTGAGTTGTGTGTGAGCTAACTAGGGAACAAGTTAGGCAAGAATCACTGCACACTATAGTGTTTGATGTTTTGTTTGATTTGTGTCTGCAACCTGTTTGATGAAATGGCCGCATGAAATCAAGTTTTGAATTTTGAAATGAATTTTGGTGGGTTTGCTAGATTGGTGCTGGTGAGTCTGCATATGCTTGGGTTTTAAAAGTTGAGCTTGTTTGAGAGGGTTTTGGAAAAGTGGGATCTTCCCTGTGGCATCCCGCAAAACCACTACTAGAAAATCGCGTTGTTTTTGTGCATTGCATCATCATGACCGCATGCTCATGACATCAGGCCACATTGCATTTGAGCATCGTCATCATCATGCATGGTTTTTGTCTAAACTATTTTCGAAACGCCTAGTTCTGTTTCTCAATACTCCCGTCTTTATTCAAATTAAAACTCGGGTCTCCGGAATATTTTGTTTTGTCTACCAACGGATTTCAAACGCCCCGTTTTAAATAATAAAATATTTACTTTATTTTTAGGGGGCAGCCGTACCGGGCCGATCCGACCCAGTCGGCCACCCCCAAAATTACCCAAACCTTTTCCTATCTAATCCTAAAACTACCCAGTCCTATTCTACCCAGCCCCCTCCACCTCACCTGCACCAATCGGTGCACGCCACCTCACCTCTCCCTTCCCTCTATCCAATCCCATGCCGCCACCTGGCCCACACAGACCCTCCCTTTACACATACGCACACAACACCACGCACTTACCACGCCTGGTCAAACCGACCCCACCCTGCAGGCCCCACCCCATCGACCCGATCCCCATGCCCCGTGCCTCCACCAACCCCTGGCCCCACCCCGACCCCGCTCCCTCCACCTCGCACGGAAACCCACACCCTGACCTGATCCCACCTCCCCCGCTCGAGCCTCCCCCACCAACCTCGGCGCTCCTCGCCCCTGGCCGCTCTCCGCCGGCCGCCGGCCCAGCGCCCCGCCGAGCCCGTGCTCGAGTGACCCCGCCGCCGACCGCCTCCGCGTCACCGGCCGCGCCTCTGCTCCCCTCCTCGCGAGCAGCAGGGTGCCGTCCTGGACCTCGCATCGCCGGCCCGAGCCACCCCTCTCCTCGCCCGGCCTCGATCTCTCCGCCAGGGCGCCTCCGACCGCCTCCCTTCGGCTCGCCCGTCCCCGCGAGCGACCTCCTCCTCGCCGGCACTCCTCTTCCTCTCCGAGCGCCGCCTCCAGAGCCGTCCGGCGATGCCTCCTCTGCGACCTCCTCTCCCTGCGGCGCCTCCGCGTTGGCCCTGCGCCTCCCGCGAGCGGCTCCGTCGCCGCCTCCTGTGCCCCTCGTGTCCTGCCGCCAAGACCGCCGTAGTCGCCTTCCTTCCTTTCCGTTAGCCCTCTGCCATCCCCCACGCCGTCTTCGACCTCCCAGCGATGCTTCTCTCCTGGCCGGTGAGCCTTGTGCCAATCACCTCTTCTGGTCGCTTCCATCATCGCCAGGGACGCCCCTTCCTTGCTGTAGCCACACCCCATCCTGGTTGGCCTCTGTTGTTCTTCGCGTCAGGGCACACGCAAGGCCTTGTTAGCCTGCAAGCTTGCCCATAACCAAACTTCGGCCAGCTGCCCCTGCCTCGTTCAGAATCCGTGCGGTTTTACCCCAACATCTTCCCTGGAGATGCACCACAAGTCGGACAAGGACATCACCAATATCTACACAATTCTTGCATGATCTTTGATGCAAATCTGTCGTGGATCGGACCCGATGCGAGAAGCTTGAACCCCAAGGTCACCACCGGCAATCGAAACCGCGGAACCGACAAGTTCGCCTACCCGGACACCGTGCGACAAGATCTTCTCGGACCCGAGGGCCATCAAGACTTCCGCTCGGCAACGCCAAGTACTCCTTCCTGGCTTCGAAGCCCGACCCCGTGGACCGACATGATCTTCTTCTCGGATACGACAAGCACTTCCTCGAGGATGCCAAGTTCTTCACCCCGAACGCCAAATCCGACCCGATCCGTGGACCCGACAAGATCTTCGTGACGCCAAGATCGGCACCGACCAGGGCGGATCCGATGTGCCCCCAACGCCAACCAAGTTCTTCTTCTCGGATGCGACAAGATCGACTTCCGTTGTCCGAGACCGATCCCGTCGAACCCTGAACCCTGAGACCGAACCCCGCACCCCCGGAATTCCAAGGCCTCCGACCATAATGTGTGATGCCCTTTCCAAGCCCCGTATTTTTATAATATATGATATAAACTTGTTGCATTAAATCATTCATGTCGCATACATATTTGTGTGGTTTGGGGGCCTTATGCCGATTCACCTCAAGTAAATATGGGGCCATATGCGGGCAAATCTAGTCTAATATTGGTCCCATTTAAATTTGTGTAGCGAACCGATACTATGATTTGCCATGTTAAGACAACAATTAAATTGCGGGGTAGCTAAATAACTTGAACCATTTGAATAAATTGTCGGGACCCTGGTTCTGCTTAATGTGGCCTAGTTGCATCGCACATTTGCCATGTCATACATCATACATGCATCATGCTCGATCTTTTGCCGTAGTCTTAAATAGTGCATCCGGTGTTTCTTTTAGTGCTTTGCTTCTTCACGGACTAGGCCGATGAGTTGATGCGAGTGTCGACCCGACCTTAGGATGAATCTTCGGCAATGTTTTCAGGCGAGCACCTCCCCCTTTCTACCTATCTTACTTTTATAGTATTTATTTCCCTCCTGTTGATCTATTGCTATCTGTGTTGCGTTGCTCTAGTTTTCGTACCCGTGATATCCCTTGCAGCCTTGTATTACCTTGGACACCTCCTATTACCTGTTGTTTGGTAGATAGTTGGACCGCGCGTCGTGGTCGCTTGCTCAAGTGCCGTTGCATGTCGTCAAGTACCACAGTTGTTGGAGTATTGCCGCATGTTTATTGTTGGAGATGATCATAACTTTAATTATTGTTTAATAACTAAAATTGAAGTAGGTAAATGCAGAGGCAAAGGTGGGCAATAGATGTTATTTGGTTTTTAACCGTCCACTTGTGTCCCATAGGACCCCGAGTACTTGATACATGTTCCTTGAATATTCGCGCTATCCACATCCGGGAGGATTATGGGACCCCCTGAGCCAGAGCTTGATTCATTCTTATTTCTTAGGGCCACAAACTAGTTTGAGGTTTTATTAACCATCCTGTACTTATGCCATGCTTTACTGCTTTATTTAAATTGTGCGATGTACTGCACCTGTACTGTTTAGGGAAGCGGAGTGTTTTCGTGGTATCGACAAGCCCAGTCACATTTTCGGGTTCCCAGTCGTTTACAGCCATTGACGCAAACCTTGAGTCCGTCTCGGAGTCAGCTAACTTCGTTGCGGGTAGCTGAATGGGGTGGCCCCCTGAAATATTTCTGAATCTGGTGATTGCTTTGTCGTGAAGGCCTCGTTGGGTTTTGATTTGGTTTTTCCGAGGTTGATCGAGTGTGAGTTGCTATTTGTGCACCCCTGCAGGGTAAAACTTTCTAAAAGCCGTGTCCGCGGTTATGGACGACTTGGAGCACAGTATCTCGATCATAGACAACTATAACTAAAGTAATGCTATAAATTTGACTTTATAATGACTAGTAATCAGCTTCACTATAATGGAATGGCTAAATAAAATTGCCAACAATTGCTTGTTTGGGTTGACGCTTGCTACCATTGTATCTGACTAGTAAGTATTGCAACTATAACGGAATGGCTAAATAAAAGTACCAACAACTGCTGGGTTTTGGGATATCTCATGCTAATTGTATTTGACTAGTAAGTGTCGCAACTACAACGGAATGGTTAACTAAAATTGCCCACTGCTTATTATATCAGGATGACTATCTATACCTGACTAGTAATTGCTGCAACGATAACTGAATAAATAAAAACTGCCAACTGTGTGAGTTCCTCGGTTGACTTTCTCGGTTGGTATCGAGGGGAAATACCAGGATGGGTTTGTTTGGTGTGAGAATCAGGTTGGATCCGAATAGGTCTTTCTCGTCCCTGTCTGATAGCCGCCAGTTTTATCGAGTCTCTATAGGTTGTTTAGTGCGTGTCGCGCTGCCGCTTCAGTCCACCACACCTATGTAGGCGAGGACTGCCGAATTCTAGCCTCGCCGTGTACTGGCCTCAGTACTGACCGCTCTCTCTTTTTCCTTTGCCCTTTGTCGGCACACCTTTTGTTTAAGCAGGTTTTGAGATCGACGTCGTTAGCAGGGTTATCCTTCCGTCTTGGCCTGGGCAGGGTTATGGACGCCATTGGTTATTCTTCAGGGCTCTTAGCTCAATTTGCATCTTGTCCGTACTCGGACGCTATATCGTTTTAAAGGTGATTTGGATCTTTGTATTGTATATCTGTATACTTGACTCTTTGAGTCGTGTTGTATATATATCTGTTCTGTGGGTCCCATCGAGGACTGTTGTGTAATGTTATTACTTCGTTTTCCACCCGCACGCAAGTGCCTGGTGGGCACCTTTGAATCGTTTCTATGCGGGTTTGGCGGGGAGCGCTGAAACTTGCATAGGGCCGATTCTGAGGGTGTTACAGAGTGGTATCAGAGCTCAGCAGTTGCGATACCCCACAAGTCCATCCTGTAGGATAACCTAGCTAACGGCCGAAGTAGAGTGTCAAAACTATTTTGCAAAATCGGTTGGATAGATCTGATTAGGTCTGCTTTTACTCCTTACCCCTCTGCTATTCGCCTCTTACCTCTACGCGTTTTGAATCCGCTCTCTTCTCTCTCTTCGAGTCCAGGATTTGTCGTGGTTGGGTTCCATCGTACCTTCAGGGTTTCACTTCCTCTTGTGGTAACGGTGTTGCTACATCTGGTCTTCATGCTATCCGAGGAATCCTTCGTCTGGTGGACTTCTCTTTGCTCCTCCTCGTGCCTTACGGTGTTTTTCCGACGCGAAGACATCATCTACGCCAGATCCGATGCAGAGTCTGCATCACTCCTTTGTTTCCGAACCTCGCTTGTCGAGATCTACAATCTGAATTCTGAGAGTTGGTTGCATAATTTCCTATTCTTGTGCAGAGTAATGCTTTGGGTGCACGATGGACTGATCACCATCCGACTACTCTTATCATTCGCTCTTGCACATTGAATGGTGAATCATTGCAGTTATACTCCTTCCGCGGAAGCTAGAGGTGGCTTTATTTGTTGATACCTCTGCCTTCGCCTTTTGTTCCCGGAGTGTTCTCTCGACGATCACGGACAACGACCTCTTGTTAGTGGTGTCGCGAGGATCTACACGATGCGAGAAGATTCAGATCGCCGCCCTTCTTCCCGGTACCATGAGGCGGATCTCGAGGGCGAGATCCATTGTTAGTGGTGTCGAATTGTGGCATCCCGCAAAACCACTACTAGAAAATCGTGTTGTTTTTGTGCATTGCATCATCATGACCGCATGCTCATGATATCAGGCCACATTGCATTTGAGCATCGTCATCATCATGCATGGTTTTTGTCTAAACTATTTTCGAAACGCCTAGTTTTGTTTCTAAATACTCCCGTCTTTATTCAAATTAAAACTCGGGTCTCCGGAATATTTTGTTTCGTCTACCAACGGATTTCAAATGCCCCGTTTTAAATAATAAAATATTTACTTTATTTTTAGGGGGCAGCCGTACCGGGCCGATCCGACCCAGTCGGCCACCCCCAAAATTACCCAAACCTTTTCCTATCTAATCCTAAAACTACCCAGTCCTATTCTACCCAGCCCCCTCCACCTCACCTGCACCAATCGGTGCACGCCACCTCACCTCTCCCTTCCCTCTATCCAATCCCATGCCGCCACCTGGCCCACACAGACCCTCCCTGTACACATACGCACACAACACCACGCACTCACCACGCCTAGTCAAACCGACCCCACCCTGCAGGCCCCACCCCATCGACCCGATCCCCATGCCCCGTGCCTCCACCAACCCCTGGCCCCACCCCGACCCCGCTCCCTCCACCTCGCATGGAAACCCACACCCCAATCTGATCCCACCTCCCCCGCTCGAGCCTCCCCCACCAACCCCGACGCTCCTCGCCCCTGGCCGCTCTCCGCCGGCCGCCGGCCCAGCGCCCCGCCGAGCCCGTGCTCGAGTGACCCCGCCGCCGACCGCCTCCGTGTCACCGGCCTCGCCTCTGCTCCCCTCCTCGCGGGCAGCAGGGTGCCGTCCTAGACCTCGCATCTCCGGCCCGAGCCACCCCTCTCCTCGCCCGGCCTCGATCTCTCCGCCAGGGCGCCTCCGACCGCCACCCTTCGGCTCGCCCGTCCCCGCGAGCGACCTCCTCCTCGCCGTCACTCCTCTTCCTCTCCGAGCGCCGCCTCCAGAGCCGTCCGACCACGCCTCCTCTACGACCTCCTCTCCCTGCGGCGCCTCCGCGCTGGCCCTGCGCCTCCCGCGAGCGGCTCCGTCGCCGCCTCCTGTGCCCCGCGTGTCCTGCCGCCAAGACCGCCGTAGTCGCCTTCCTTCCTTTCCGTCAGCCCTCTGCCATCCCCCACGTCGTCTTCGACCTCCCAGCGATGCTTCTCTCCTGGCCGGTGAGCCTTGCGCCAATCACCTCTTCTGGTCGCTTCCATCATCGCCAGGGACGCCCCTTCCTTGCTGCAGCCACACCCCATCCTGGTTGGCCTCTGTTGTTCTTCGCGTCAGGGCACACGCAAGGCCTTGTTAGCCTGCAAGCTTGCCCGTAACCAAAGTTCGGCCAGCTGCCCCTGCCTCATTCAGAATCCGTGCGGTTTTACCCCAACATCTTCCCTGGAGATGCACCACAAGTCGGACAAGGACATCACCAATATCTACACAAGTCTTGCATGATCTTTGATGCAAATCTGTCGTGGATCGGACCCGATGCGAGAAGCTTGAACCCCAAGGTCACCACCGACAATCGAAACCGCGGAACCGACAAGTTCGCCTACCCGGACACCGTGCGACAAGATCTTCTCGGACCCGAGGGCCATCAAGACTTCCGCTCGGCAACGCCAAGTACTCCTTCCTAGCTTCGAAGCCCGACCCCGTGGACCGACATGATCTTCTTCTCGGATACGACAAGCACTTCCTCGAGGATGCCAAGTTCTTCACCCCGAACGCCAAATCCGACCCGATCCGTGGACCCGACAAGATCTTCGTGACGCCAAGATCGGCACCGACCAGGGCGGATCCGATGTGCCCCCGACGCCAACCAAGTTCTTCTTCTCGGATGCGACAAGATCGACTTCCGTTGTCCGAGACCGATCTCGTCGAACCCTGAACCCTGAGACCGAACCCCGCACCCCCGGAACCCCAAGGCCTCCGACCATAATGTGTGATGCCCTTTCCAAGCCCCGTATTTTTATAATATATGATATAAACTTGTTGCATTAAATCATTCATGTCGCATACATATTTGTGTGGTTTGGGGGCCTTATGCCGATTCACCTCAAGTAAATATGGGGCCATATGCGGGCAAATCTAGTCTAATATTGGTCCCATTTAAATTTGTGTAGCGAACCGATACTATGATTTGCCATGTTAAGACAACAATTAAATTGTGGGGTAGCTAAATAACTTGAACCATTTGAATAAATTGTCGGGACCCTGGTTCTGCTTAATGTGGCCTAGTTGCATCGCACATTTGCCATGTCATACATCATACATGCATCATGCTCGATCTTTTGCCATAGTCTTAAATAGTGCATCCGGTGTTTCTTTTAGTGCTTTGCTTCTTCACGGACTAGGCCGATGAGTTGATGCGAGTGTCGACCCGACCTTAGGATGAATCTTCGGCAATGTTTTCAGGCGAGCACCTCCCCCTTTCTACCTATCTTACTTTTATAGTATTTATTTCCCTCCTGTTGATCTATTGCTATCTGTGTTGCGTTGCTCTAGTTTTCGTACCCGTGATATCCCTTGCAGCCTTATATTACCTTGGACACCTCCTATTACCTGTTGTTTGGTAGATAGTTGGACCGCGCGTCGTAGTCGCTTGCTCAAGTGCCGTTGCGTGTCGTCAAGTACCACAGTTGTTGGAGTATTGCCGCATGTTTATTGTTGGAGATGATCATAACTTTAATTATTGTTTAATAACTAAAATTGAAGTAGGTAAATGCAGAGGCACAGGTGGGCAATAGATGTTATTTGGTTTTTAACCGTCCACTTGTGTCCCGTAGGACCCCGAGTACTTGATACATGTTCCTTGAATATTCACGCTATCCACATCCGGGAGGATTATGGGACCCCCTGAGCCAGAGCTTGATTCATTCTTATTTCTTGGGGCCACAAACTAGTTTGAGGTTTTATTTACCATCCTGTACTTATGCCATGCTTTACTGCTTTATTTAAATTGTGCGATGTACTGCACCTGTACTGTTTAGGGAAGCAGAGTGTTTTCGCGGTATCGACAAGCCCAGTCACATTTTCAGGTTCCCAGTCGTTTACAGCCATTGACACAAATCTTGAGTTCGTCTCGGAGTCAGCTAACTTCGTTGCGGGTAGCTTAATGGGGTGGCCCCCTGAAATATTTCTGAATCTGGTGATTGCTTTGTCGTGAAGGCCTCGTTGGGTTTTGATTTGGTTTTTCCGAGGTTGATCGAGTGTGTGTTGCTATTTGTGCACCCCTGCAGGGTAAAACTTTCTGAAAGCCGTGTCCGCGGTTATGGACGACTTGGAGCACAGTATCTCGATCATAGACAACTATAACTAAAGTAGTGCTATAAATTTGACTTTATAATGACTAGTAATCAGCTTCACTATAATGGAATGGCTAAATAAAATTGCCAACAATTGCTTGTTTGGGTTGACGCTTGCTACCATTGTATCTGACTAGTAAGTATTGCAACTATAACGGAATGGCTAAATAAAAGTACCAACAACTGCTGGGTTTTGGGATATCTCATGCTAATTGTATTTGACTAGTAAGTGTCGCAACTACAACGGAATGGTTAACTAAAATTGCCCACTGCTTATTATATCAGGATGACTATCTATACCTGACTAGTAATTGCTGCAACGATAACTGAATAAATAAAACTGCCAACTGTGTGAGTTCCTCGGTTGACTTTCTCTGTTGGTATCGAGGGGGAATACCAGGATGGGTTTGTTTGGTGTGAGAATCAGGTTGGATCCGAATAGGTCTTTCTCGTCCCTGTCTGATAGCCGCCAGTTTTATCGAGTCTCTATAGGTTGTTTAGTGCGTGTCGCGCTGCCGCTTCAGTCCACCACACCTATGTAGGCGAGGACCGCCGAATTCTAGCCTCGCCGTGTACTGGCCTCAGTACTGACCGCTCTCTCTTTTTCCTTTGCCCTTTGTCGGCACCCCTTTTGTTTAAGCAGGTTTTGAGATCGACGTCGTTAGCAGGGTTACCCTTCCGGCTTGGCATGGGCAGGGTTATGGACGCCATTGGTTATTCTTCAGGGCTCTTATCTCAATTTGCATCTTGTTCGTACTCGGACGCTATATCGTTTTAAAGGTGATTTGGATCTTTGTATTGTATATATGTATACTTGACTCTTTGAGTCGTGTTGTATATATATCTGTTCTGTGGGTCCCATCGAGGACTGTTGTGTAATGTTATTACTTCGTTTTCTACCCGCACGCAAGTGCCTGGTGCGCACCTTTGAATCGTTTCTATGCGGGTTTGGCGGGGAGCGCTGAAACTTGCATAGGGCCGATTCTGAGGGTGTTACATTCCCATATGAAGAAGATTCAATTTTGAATTGTCATTTAAACTATGCATTTGAAAGTTTCTGGATGATCACAAAGTGGGCCTTGATACCTTCTTATGAGTACATTCAAGGGGTGCAAAGATCCAGAAAAGTTTCTGTTAGGTTTTGAAAGTTTGAGACAGCCAAAGTAGGCATGGGAGTTAAATTGGTCAAAATGACCATTCACTTAATATATTTGTTTTGATTTACTTGTCTTTAGGAAAAGTGTGGGAAATGTTTAGATGATGTTCATTTCACCTAAGAAACATTTTACAAGCAATGGATCACACAAACAAGGTGGTTTTTAAAGAAATTCAAAATCCATGCATACACATATACATGCATTCATGAATTTATTTAGAAAAGTTTTTGTTAACCCTAATCTTGATGATTAGTGGTTGATGATCTAAGTTTGGTATTTTTGGGATGTTACAAGATCTTTCAGAAGCCTTTCCTTAGACCAAGTGGACGCGTTCCAACCTATCATCCTACTACCACCAACTGTCCAAATGGCTAAGTTCTAGCAACCTATGTGATCCAGGCAGAGCCCATAATGCCAAGTGGTTGCACTTGAAGCTTCTCAACATTTGACATCTCAAATCTCTTTGTTCCTGGGTGGCAATCCACAAGTGTGATACACAAGGTAAACCATAACCATGGGCCTTGTGTAACCACTCAGCCAAAAACCACCAAGCAATTACCATTCCACCCAGGTGATTCATTAACTTAGTTGTTTTATTAAACAAAAACACAAGTCCTCAGACTTAGAAATTTTTCCATAGTATGAATGTATATATTCCACCCTTGTTTTCTACTAGCTAAGCTAAGCATGATAGTAGTAGGAACCTTAACTTAGGAAATTTTACTAAGGTTTCATCTACTAGGTTTTCCCATAGCAAGGTTTATACTTAGTAAAATTCCATGCAAGTCCTACTTAGAAATATCACTAATGCATAGTGAAAATAATGGGACAAAGTATGAAGCATCACTTGCCTTTTTGGTAGAGTATAAGTTCACTCCTTGTCCTTGCTACAATCACACTCTTCAAGTCACTACAATTCAATCAAGCAAGGCACAAGTTCAAACCACCATTCAAGCAATTCATCACATAAAATCATATAAACAAGATAATGCATGCAAGCATGCCAAGGATTGTTTTATTTGGAAAAGTGGTTCCTAATGGGTCATGAACATTTGAAAACACCTAATGGTCATTTTATAAAGTGGCAAAGTCATTTGCAAAAGATTTCACTTCATAAACCATTTTCAAAACAAGGTATCATTTTATGTGGTCTAGAAATGTTTTTACTAAGGCATTAATCTATAGGGTTCACAAAATATGTTTTCAAACAATAAAACTTTGTGTTTAGGGTCAGAGAGTTTGAAACAAAACATTTCCCAAAGGTTTTCTTCCAAAACCATTTTTAATCAATAAACCATAATTTTATTTGGCTGAATTGGTTTTAAATCAAAGAATCATTCTTTTCCTTCACCAAATATATTTTTGAAATCAAAAAGTGATTCCTAGGGTCAGTAGGTTCAAAACATACCATTTGCAAAAGATTTTATCCCCAAAATCATTTTTGAACAATTTTTATAATCTAAACAAGCATACAGATGATTCTGCAAAAACAAACATTCTACCAGAAGCTTTTTACTAAACAAATTGCATGGTTGGCTAGGGATGGTTCCACTGATTCCATTGATATAAAGTTTGCAAATTTTGGACGTGTGGATCAAAAAGTTACAAGGTTTACAAATTTGCATTTCAATCTGATTCAAAAATTTGTTTTAAATCAACTAGTGCCACGCGGCGTGTTCTGATTCGTCCATACCGTTTCGCTCGGATCGGCTACTCTGGCGCGTTGGATCTAATGTGAATCGCACGGCTCAGATGCTCCCATACCCATTCGCTTAAGTCGTTTTGTCTACGCCACAGGATGAGGATCCAACGGCGCATAGCAGCTTGACCAGTAACTGGCGGCACTGCGCGGCGGCGACCGGCGACGTGCGCTCAGACAATGACGGTGCCGACGATACAGGAAAGTAGAGGAACAGAGGTGTAGCTCACCAGAATCGCCGAAGCTTGCTGATGCTCAACGTGGTTTTCGCAGGGAAGGGGGCGCACGGATGGGTCGGCAATCTCTCGCCGGAGTTGCTCCTGGCGACGGGTGCGCTCAGGCGTCGCTGGGGGTGTTGCTACAGAGCACGGGAGAGGGAACAGAGGTTGCGGTTAGTTTCGTACGCGAGTCACTGACAAGCGAGCATCAACAAGAGGAAAGGGGGTGGTCAGATTCTACCTGGAGGTCTCGTCGGAGTAGCAAACAGATAGTGGCGGCGCTTGGAGTCGTCGCTGTCGAGGCTCAGAGGCGCGTGCGAGCGAGCTGGCGCTACGGGGAGGTGCGCCTGGGTCTGGGGAACTTGCCCGTGTGCTCGGGAAGGTAAGGGGTGGCAGGGTCCGGCTGGAATCGATGCCGGAGCTCGTCGGAGTCAGCAGCGTTCGGAGAGGAATTAGGGCAGCCTCGGGGCGTGCTAAGGTGGGGCGACTGGGGGAAAATGGAGAGGGGGCGTGGGTGTTTAAGTGTGTGTGATCACAGCGAGTAATGGCTACGGCGTTAAGGCGAAATTAAGCCGCGGAATCACAGCCAGAAACGGCGTCGAGGGGAGGAAGAACAGGTCGTGGGTTGACGACGAGGTGAGCTGGCGGTGGGGCATGCTCGTCAGCGAAAGAAAGAGGGTGGAGGTGGGGGCCAGTGTTCAGTGACTGCGCGGGTTCTTTCTGCGGTAAGGAAAACGCTCCGGGGGCAAGGGGGTTATGTGGGATGGACTGGCTTAGTGGGCCAGGTTGGGTTGGGTCGACCTTGCTCTTATTTTTTTCTGTTCTGAACCTTTTCTTTTTCCATTTCTTTTTCTGTTTTGAAATTCAATCAACCAATTCAAACAATTCAAACAAATCAAACTTTCAACAAACTTCGTATTGTGTTAGTTCTGTTTAACAACACAAAACAAGTCCAAAATAAAATAATATTTTTATTTTAGGGTCCATTAATAATTAAATAAAATGGACCTTAGTTATTAAATCAAATAGGATTTGTTTTATTAAAATCTTTATTTTGAAATCTAAAGTAAAACCAAAAACACTTCAGTAGGTTTTATTTGAGAATATAAAATACTTGGAAAACTTATTTAAAATAATTTAATAAGTTTTAGTGTTTATTAAAATGGGAAAAGCTTTTACTTTAATAAAATTGGATATTAAATCCTTATTATTTTATTTAAACAAACCTTTATTCTTTTAATCAAAACAAAATGTTTTATTTCAAAAGTTTGGCCAAGGTTTAATTTGGCTCTATAAAATAATCCTTATTTATAAATCTACCTTTTCTTTTGAAAACCAAATCTTTTATTAAAAGATCCAAAAATAGTAATTCCAAATATTTTAATTTTATTGTTCATTTATCTTTTTAAAACCCTTTAGGATTTCATTTGATCCAAATAGGTTTTGAAGGTTTCCAATTGGATTCAAAAAGTTTCTTCTCACCCTAAAAATCAACAAAGTTTTATTTTATTCATTTATTTTTCACATAACAAGATTTGGAAAATCTTGGGATGTGACAGGCTACCACCCATAAAATAAATCTCGTCCCGAGATTTGGGAAGGCTAGGGTTACAAATTGGCTCAAAGCATCTAGGGTACTACCACCCTTAAAAATTTTCCAACTAATTTACATATTGGCCTTCTTGGGATCCTGGGGAAGCTTCTCTGGGCAAACATCTGCATAGTGTTCTTTGTTTTCACACTTGAAACATGTGACAAGGCTGAGATCCTTCATAGGCTGGTTTATCTTGTGCTTCATCTTTTCTGGACAGTGGTTTGCATAGTGGCCTAGCTCCATGCATTTGAAACACATCACTTGGCTGATATTTTTATTTTCCTTTGGTATCATTGCCTCTTGTTTGTTTCTTTGGTTCTTCTTCTTTTCTGGGCATTCATTGGCATAGTGTCCCATTTCTTTACAATGATGACATTGCACATGGCTTTTGTCCTTCTTTTTCTTGGGTTTCTCCAAAGCTAGGAGTGCATCTAGTTCATGTTGTTCATATGTTATCTTATAGGTAGGAATGTCTACTTGTTTCTTAGACCTTCTATTGCTCCTTGGATAATTCATATGCCTCTGCTTTGGTCCTTTGAATTGGGTTGTATTGCATGGAGGTTTAAGTGGAGATTTTCCTTTGTCCTCATTCTTCTTGGTAGACTTAGCTCCTTCTTGATAGTTTGTAATCATTTGTTGTACTCCAACTTGTTTCCTTTGTTCCACTATGGAATAGATGGGGCATTGGATAGGGACATGATTATTCCCTTCACATAGGTAGCAAGTAGCTTGAGAGGTGGGACATTGGCCAGCTGGATGTTTCTCTTCACAGTTGGGGCATTGATCTCCATGCTCCTTGGAAGTGTGATCCTTGTCTCCACAAATATTGCAAGCTTTGGTTCCTTCTAGAATAACATCTTTGTCATCCTTGTTGTCATAAACTCCTTTGGAAAAGTTGCTTTCCATGTTGAGCATTTGATCTGTCACCTTATGCAACATTTGGGCTTGGGTTTCCAAAAACTTTTGCAAAGTTGGATCTTCCCCACTGGTGTTGGCTATGAATTGAGCTGTCATTTGGTTCAACTGGTTTTGGGTTGCTATGAGTTCTTTCATGTTGTCCTCTTGGTTGTTGTTGTTGTCATCAACCTTGATGTTGGAGTCTCTTGGAGAAGTCATCTGTTTGGGTTAAATTGGGATTCGAATAGGCAAAAATATTTCTAAGGGAGTAATCCTAATCACACACATCACAATTCACTCAAGCAATGTGCAAGCAATCACAAGCCAAACATTTCACTCAAACAACAAGTTTCAAGCATATTTTTAGGCAACCAAAAATATTTTTGTTACACCACATAAGTTGGTGGGTTTGACTTAAACTAAATATGGTGGTCCATCTATATGGTTCACTTGAAATCCTTCCATCCTTCTTGGTTGATTCTCCTTGAACAAAATCTTTGTATCCTTGGAGAAAATTTTCTCATGTCTTGGTCACAAAACTTCAAAGGTGATGATGGCTCCTTCTAAGTTGTGTTTCCTTAGTCTCCAAATCTTTGAGCAAGATTTCTTGTCTCACTTGTCCTTAGTGATATCCAAGGTTGAAGTCCTTGGTGAATATGCTGAAGATGTTGAAGTCATTAGAGTTGAAGAAGTTGAAGTCATTAGAGTTGATGATGTTGAAGTCATTAGAGTTAAAGATGTTGAAGTCATTAGAGTTGATGAAGTCCTTAGCTCATGGTGAAGTCTTTGGCCATGGGGTAGGTTTGTCCATCAAGTTGAAATAGAAGAGATGTAGAGTCAAAACCAAAGTGGTTGAGGGAATAGTATTACAAGATTGTTTGTAAATAAGTTTTTGAACAAATACAACTCCTATTTTTCTAAGGGTTTTTGTCCAATCCTAGGTTTACAAATCCTACAGGCAACACAATGCTCTGATACCATCTGTAAGGTTCCCAACCTTTAATAAGGTAGAGTCCCCTGTGTTTACAATGATAGTCCCTGGATCAATAGCTAGCATCCATAGTTAAGATGTAATATCAAGAAACAAAGGTCATAATACAACTTTATAACCAGGAATAACATAATTTATTACATCTTACATTGCTCATTTGGCTATTACATTACATTGCAGCAAAATATCTATAAGCATGGGGTCCTTCATCTTCAAAGTGCCACAGGCAGACATGTTGGTTGTAGACTTTGTAATCCTAATCAATCAACTTCACTAATATCAATCAAACCTGCAACATACAAGTTACAGCCACAAGGGTCAATACATTTGAATTGTATTGGCAAGTGATACTATGGTAGTATAGTGGAGTCTATCATCTATATGCATTTGGCTAAGTGGAGCTTAGGCTTGCATTGCTCAAAATATATTTTCCTTATCATTTGAAAACACAAAGTTTTTGCTTGACAAAATAATCTTTCCCAAGGCATCTCCCAATCAAAGATTGAAGATCCTATAACCCTTGTTCAACCACAAGTTTTTAACTTAGAAATTTGGATGATGAGATTTTTGATAGCTTCCATGTCTTGATGCTCAAATTGTCCTTTACCAGGGACATGGCTAAGTACTTAGATTTTACACTCTGCAGAGGTGGTGCACTTTCCCCACAAGACTTGGTTTCACCAAGACAAGATCTTTCAGAAGCCTTTCCTTAGACCAAGTGGACGCGTTCCAACCTATCATCCCACTACCACCAACTGTCCAAATGGCTAAGTTCTAGCAGCCTATGTGATCCAGGCAGAGCCCATAATGCCAAGTGGTTGCACTTGAAGCTTCTCAACATTTGACATCTCAAATCTCTTTGTTCCTGGGTGGCAATCCACAAGTGTGATACACAAGGTAAACCATAGCCATGGGCCTTGTGTAACCACTCAGCCAAAAACCACCAAGCAATTACCATTCCACCCAAGTGATTTATTAACTTAGTTGTTTTATTAAACAAAAACACAAGTCCTCAGACTTAGAAATTTTTCCATAGTATGAATGTATATATTCCACCCTTGTTTTCTACTAGCTAAGCTAAGCATGATAGTAGTAGGAATCTTAACTTAGGAAATTTTACTAAGGTTTAATCTACTAGGTTTTCCCATAGCAAGGTTTATACTTAGTAAAATTCCATGCAAGTCCTACTTAGAAATATCACTAATGCATAGTGAAAATAATGGGACAAAGTATGAAGCATCACTTGCCTTTTTGGTAGAGTATAAGTTCACTCCTTGTCCTTGCTACAATCACACTCTTAAAGTCACTACAATTCAATCAAGCAAGGCACAAGTTCAAACCACCATTCAAGAAATTCATCACATAAAATCATATAAACAAGATAATGCATGCAAGCATGCCAAAGATTGTTTTATTTGGAAAAGTGGTTCCTAATGGGTAATGAACATTTGAAAACACCTAATGGTCATTTTATAAAGTGGCAAAGTCATTTGCAAAAGATTTCACTTCATAAACCATTTTCAAAACAAGGTATCATTTTATGTGGTGTAGAAATGTTTTTACTAAGGCATTAATCTATAGGGTTCACAAAATATGTTTTCAAACCATAAAACTTTGTGTTTAGGGTCAGAGAGTTTTAAACAAAACATTTCCCAAAGGTTTTCTTCCAAAACCATTTTTAATAAATAAACCATAATTTTATTTGGCTAGAATTGGTTTTAAATCAAAGAATCATTCTTTTCCTTCACCAAATATATTTTTGAAATCACAAAGTGATTCCTAGGGTCAGTAGGTTCAAAACACACCATTTGCAAAAGATTTTATCCCCAAAATCATTTTTGAACAATTTTTATAATCTAAACAAGCATACAGATGATTCTGCAAAAACAAACATTCTACCAGAAGCTTTTTACTAAACAAATTGCATGGTTGGCTAGGGCTGGTTCCACTGATTCCATTGATATAAAGTTTGAAAATTTTGGACGTGTGGATCAAAAAGTTACAAGGTTTACAAATTTGCATTTCAATCTGATTCAAAAATCTGTTTTAAATCAACTAGTGCCACGCGGCGTGTTCTGATTCGTCCATACCGTTTCGCTCGGATCGGCTACTCTGGCGCGTTGGATCTAATGTGAATCGCACAGCTCAGATGCTCCCATACCCATTCACTTAAGTCATTCTGTCTACGCCACAGGATGAGGATCCAACGGCGCATAGCAGCTTGACCAGTTACTGGCGGCGCTGCGCGGCGGCGACCGGCGGCGTGCGCTCAGACGATGACGGTGCCGGCGATACAGGAAGCTAGAGGAACAGAGGGGTAGCTCACCAGAATCGCCGAAGCTTGCTGATGCTCAATGTGGTTTTCGTAGGGAAGGGGGCGCACGGATGGGTCGACAATCTGTTGCCGGAGTTGCTCCTGGCGACGGGTGCGCTCAGGCGTCGCTAGGGGTGTTGCTACAGAGTACGGGAGAGGGAACAGAGGTTGCGGTTAGTTTCGTACGCGAGTCACTGACAAGCGAGCATCAACGAGAGGAAAGGGGGTGGTCAGATTCTACCTGGATGTCTCGTCGGAGTAGCAAACAGACGGTGGCGGCGCTTGGAGTCGTCGCTGTCGAGGCTCAGAGGCGCGCACGAGCGAGCTGGCACTACGGGGAGGTGCACCTGGGTCTGGGGAACTTGCCCGTGTGCTCGGGAAGGTAAGGGGTGGCAGGGTCCGGCTGGAATCGATGCCGGAGCTCGTCGGAGTCAGCAGCGTTCGGAGAGGAATTAGGGCGGCCTGGGGGCGTGCTAAGGTGGGCCGACTGGGGGAAAATGGAGAGGGGGCATGGGAGTTTAAGTGTGCGTGATTACATCGAGTAATGGCTACAGCGTTAAGGCGAAATTAAGCCGCGGAATCACAGCCAGAAACGGCGTCGAGGGGAGGAAGAACAGGTCGTGGGTTGACGACGAGGTGAGCTGGCGGTGGGGCCTGCTCGTCCGCGAAAGAAAGAGGGTGGAGGTGGGGGCTAGTGTTCAGTGACTGCGCGGGTTCTTTCTGCGGTAAGGAAAACGCTCCGGGGGCGAGGGGGTTAGGTGGGCTGGACTGGCTTAGTGGGCCAGGTTGGGTTGGGTCGACCTTGCTCTTATTTTTTTCTGTTCTGAACCTTTTCTTTTTCCATTTCTTTTTCTGTTTTGAAATTCAATCAACCAATTCAAAGAAATCAAACTTTCAACAAACTTTGTATTGTGTTAGTTCTGTTTAACAACACAAAACAAGTCCAAAATAAAATAATATTTTTATTTTAGGGTCCATTAATAATTATATAAAATGGACCTTAGTTATTAAATCAAATAGGATTTGTTTTATTAAAATATTTATTTTGAAATCTAAAATAAAACCAAAAACACTTCAGTAGGTTTTATTTGAGAATATAAAATACTTGGAAAACTTATTTAAAATAATTTAATAAGTTTTAGTGTTTATTTAAAATGGGAAAAGCCTTTACTTTAATAAAATTGGATATTAAATCCTTATTATTTTATTTAAACAAACCTTTATTCTTTTAATCAAATCAAAATGTTTTATTTCAAAAGTTTGGCCAAGGTTTAATTTGGCTCTATAAAATAATCCTTATTTATAAATCTACCTTTTCTTTTGAAAACCAAATCTTTTATTAAAAGATCCAAAAATAGTAATTCCAAATATTTTAATTTTATTGTTCATTTATCTTTTTAAAACCCTTTAGGATTTCATTTGATCCAAATAGGTTTTGAAGGTTTCCAATTGGATTCAAAAAGTTTCTTCTCACCCTGAAAATCAACAAAGTTTTATTTTATTCATTTATTTTTCACATAACAAGATTTGGAAAATCTTGGGATGTGACAAGCATCCAAGAAAGGTGTTCCCACTATAGAAGAACAAGACGGTCTACATCAAGTTCAAGTGGGATGCTCAAGGCAAAGGTATGTTCTTGATAGGGCTTCTCTTTTGCCGGTCTCGTATTGTTAGTTGGGAGACCAGGTTTGGGATAGATAGCCGTTCTATCAAGAGGGGCTCTCAAGCAGGTGTCTCGTTTGCATTGTTCGGAGAGAGCTCAAACATTTGCATTAATAGCATCATCTTTCTTGGTTGTTATTTGGTTCTTGTTCATGAGAGTATCTAGAGATTCTGGTCATCATCATAACAAGCTCTAGTTCATCATCTAAGGATTTCACTTGCATATCTTATTGCGGTTTTTGATCTTGCGAGTTTTCCGGCTCCACACCTTGGGGATACTTCACATATATATTCATAGTATTTTCTCCCAAGGTGATACCCAATATTTCTAATTTTTGTTGGATTCTATTCGTCATTATCTTTCCAACAAAATTGGTTTCATCCCAATCGGAGTTTCCAAGCTCAACTTCTTGCGTTTTGGGTTTTGGAGGTTTTACCGGTTCATCGCTTCTAGAGAGGTCATATCTTTCTCAATTTGGTTTTATACTTCCATGATGGACTATTATGTTTCTTTGCCTAATCTTGTAAAACTTTTCGTTCTCTTCAAAACGAGCCCAAGATCATCAAAAACGGAGTCTGGGATCAAAAGTTATTGAAGTTTTCGTGCAATATTGTCCTGTGTTTTTGCTTGAGCGGAAGTTCCGGCTCAAGTTTCGACCCAACCCAAGTTCCGGCCCAAGTTCCGACCCAAGTTCGGGTCAGGTTCAGTAACTTGTGTTTCTATTTTCCGGAAGTTCCGGTGGGAGGCCGGAAGTTCCGGTGGGGGCGCGAATCTGGCCCAAACGGTCAGTTTTTCCTTGTCCTATTTAAGGGGGGCTTCTTCCCCAATGGTTCTCTATCTTTTGAGCTCGTTTTTGCCCACCATTGTTGACCTATTTGAGATCTATTACTCCCTATCCCTCCCATGATTCTTACATCTTTTTGAGGGAAAAGTGAGAGGAGATCTAGATCTACAATCCCACCAAGTCAAATCCCTTCTTTGTGAAGGAATCATTGGGATCTAGATCTTAGAGAGTTTTGTGTTCTCCTCTTGTGTTCTTCCTCCCTTATTCCCCCAATAGCTTTTGTAGCTTTGTTGGAATTTGGGAGAGAAGGACTTGCCCTTGCATTTGGTGCATAGGTTTGAGTTCTCCTCTTGTGTTCTTCCTCCCTTATTCCTCCAATAGCTTTTGTAGCTTTGTTGGAATTTGGGAGAGAAGGACTTGCCCTTGCATTTGGTGCATAGGTTTGAGTTCTCCTCGGAGATTCGGCGAGTACAAGCTTGTGGGCTTGTTACTCTTGGGTTCTTGGAACCCTAGACGGTTGTGTGGTTGGGTTGTTGACCTTTTGTGTTCTTGTTGACCTTTTGTGGTCTTGTAGCCTCTTGTGGCTTTGTTGGCCTTTTGTGGCATTGTAGCCTTTTGTGGCTTTGTTGTTGGGAGCCTCCAATTGAGTTGTGGAGTTAGCCCCAATCTTGTACGGGTTCGGTGACCGCCCTCAAGCGTCCCATAGTGGAGCAAGTGCCCGCCTTTTGTGGTGCGCACTTGGGAGAATAGGGTGAGCCTTTTGTGGCATCGGTGAGTTGCGTGCTTCTGTATCCGGGGTGAGGCCTTGTGTGGCGTTGGGTGAGCATCGAGCCACCACACCTCGAGGTGAGCCATTTGTGGCGTTCGGAGAGCATTGCGCCATCACACCTCTCCAACGGAGACGTAGCTTCTTTGGAAGTGAACTTCGGGAAACAAATCTTCGTCTCCACGTCCATCGGTTATCTCTCAACCGAGCCCTTTACTTATGCACTTTACATTGTGATAGCCATCATGCTTGAAGTATTTATTTCTTGTTATCACCTTGTTGCTTGTATTGCTTAGCATAGGTTGTTGGTGCACTTAGGTAAACTTAGTGGCAAGGTTTTGTGCTCAATAAATTAAACGTTAGTTTTATTCCGCATTTACTTGAGCCTAAACCGTAATATTTTTAAAAGCCTATTCAACCCCCCTCTAGGCGACTTCCTTTGTACTTTCAATTGGTATCATAGCGAGGTCTCTCGCTTTTAGGCTTCACCGCCTCGAGAGTAAAGATGTCTCCTAGGGGTTTAGTGCACTCTCACACATTTACTTTTGATGGCACACATTATGATGTTTGGCGTACTCGCATGCTTAGTCATTTCCGGGCCATTGACCCAAACATTGAGAGCATTCTAGATATGGGCTTGTCTCCTCCTAAGGATCCCCAAAATCTATCTTTGGAGGAGAAGACAAACTCTTATCTCGAAGCTCAAGCATCTAATGTGCTTGTTAATGTTGTGAGCTTTGTAGTTCTTTCCTCAATCATGCCTTTTCGGAATGCTCATGATATATGGACCAAACTTCAAGCAAAATATGATGTGTCCAAGCTTAATGAGGATGATTGTGTTCCATCCACCTCCGGCCGCGATGAGTTCTCATCTTCTTCCACTACACCAACATGTGAGTTGTCACAAGGTAATGATATGGTGAGTGGTGATAGAACTTGCAATGTAGATAGTGAGATTACCATTCATGATTCTTTGTCTCTATCTCATTGCAATGTTGTATCTTTGGGCATGAACACTTGTAGGACCATATGTGATTTACATCCTAGTGTTGATTGCCCTTGCATATCTTGTAGAAATGAATTGGATATATCTCATGATGATATGCTTGCTTTGCCTTGTTGCCATGATAAATGTGCTTCCATTTCCTCTAGTTATTGTGTTGCTAACCATGTAGAGGAAAGTGAAGAATGTGTGGGCCAAGGCAAAGTTGTCATTAGAGCTTCATGTGTTCCCTCATCATCATCTTCTTCCAATGTTCACTTGTGCCTCGTGGCTAAGGGTTCAAAGGTAACCTCTCCTTTGGACTCCAATATATCTCATGATGATGTGAATGTTGATCATGTAGAAGTAGATAATGATGTTGCTTATCTAAAAGAGAAGGGGGGGCTAGTCCTTCGTGCTCTTCATCCTAATAAAAATGCTTGCTCTACTTTCATTGAAATCTTGACTTGTGCTATTGAAAGTAGGCAACTAATATATGAACATGAGGACAAAATAGATAAAATAAGTAGTCTTGAGCGTGAGTATGCTAATGAAATTGCCAACCTAAATGAAGCTCTTGAAGAGGAACAAGCCACTAAGGAATCTCTTGAGGAGACCTTTGCTCTAGAGCTATCTAGAGTGAAGAAATCTCATGATAGAGATTTTGAGGTGGCATGTGCCCTTCAAATTAAAAATGATGAACTTGAAGTTGCTTATGCCAAACTCCTTGAGGATTTTGAGCACCATAACAATGGCTCTAGGGTCATCAAGGGGGAGCTCATCAAACTCACCGAGTCACATGAGCAACTTAAAGCTTCTTATTCTAAAGAGCTTTCCAAGTTAGCCTCACCTCTTGCTTTAAATGATGATGCTTGTGCTACTAACTCTATTTCTTGTGAAGCATCTATCTTGAAGGAGAATGTTGAGCTAAAGGCTCAACTTGCTTTGCTAACGAGCAACTATGGGAAATTAGAAGAAAGTCATGCCAAGCTCTCAAGCTCGCATGAGGATCTTCTAGTCTCCCATGGTAGGCTAAGGTTAGCTCATGAGGCCATTATGTCAAAGGTAACATCTAGTGGGCCTCATGTGGACATTAGCACTATATCTACTCCAAATGTTATATTGCCATGTGCCAGTCCTTGTAATTCATCCTCTCACAACCATGCTAAATCTTGTGATGAATTGCATCCTTTGACTTGTTACTCTAACAATGAAGCTTCTACTTCCTCTAGTATTGTTGTTGATATTAACCATGTAGAGGAATTCAAAGAGCTCAAGGCTCAAGTCACTTCTTTGAAGAATGACTTGAAAAGGTGTCATGAAGGGAAGACCACGCTCAAGAATATGTTGAGTGTGCGACGCCCCCCAAGTGACAAGAGTGGGCTTGGATTGAAATCCAACACCAAGAGCAAGTCCACTATCTCGTTGAAGCACAAGGGCAACAAGAAAAAGGGCCAAGGATAAGTGAAGAATCCGGCCAACATTGTGTGCTTTAAGTGCAAGGAAGAAGGGCATCATGTGAGGGATTGCCCATTGAAGAATAAGCCTCTTAGTGAGAAGAAACGGGGGAAGCGGCCTCAAGATCCTCCACAAGCTCAAGATGGGCCACTTCCCAAGAAGCCTCAAGCTCTTCTTCATGGTGCAGCTCCTCCCAAGAAGAAAGACGGCAAGAGAAGAACTTGCTACATATGCCATGAGAAGGGGCACCTTTCTTCCTCATGCACCATGGGTAACTCCTCATCCCATCCTATCTTATTTGATGATGCTTATTCACTTCGTAAGGATGAGGGTGGCAATGTGTTTGCCAAATTTGTTGGTGCCCAAAGTGGTGTCAAGAAAAGAACCATTTGGGTGGCCAAGCCTATTGTGACTAACTTCTTAGGACCCACCTTTGTTGGGGACCAACAAGCTAAAAATGGATCAATAGGTGTTTTTGGAGGGCATTGGAGACTTGGCTATCTTATGAAGAGTTGAGGGATCTTCATTATATTCTTGTTGTCAAAGTCAAGTCATTGGTTATCATGCTTCTATTCCTTATCCAATGTTCCTCCTTCCGGTAACTTGTGCTAAACTCCTTTACATTTATAGTTACTTGCTCCCTTGTGCATGTGTTGGTTTTGTACCTTGCATGTGCTTGTACATGTTGTGCTTCCCACTTACTTATATTGACCTATGAATTATCTTTGTGTATGTTGGTTGGCACACCATGTATTTGTGTTTATTGGTTTTGAGCCTTTATTGTTTCTAGTAGGTATCTTATTTGGCTCTTGTGAGGGATTATTGGACTATTCCGTTTTGGGGGAGTGTCATGCTTGGGCATTCCACAATCCTAAAATGTATGTACATGAGAAATACCACTTAGTAGTCATTTTGTTGTCTCTGTGTGGTTTGTCTCTCTCATGAGAAACTCAAGTTTCCATAATGTCCATCAATACCTCTAGTTTGATCTTTTTGCCTCTTGTTGAGATTTCTTGGTTTATCACATTATGGGGGAGTCATATGCTTTGTGCATATTAAAAACCTAGAAAATGTGGACATTTGAGGTAGTGACACTTAGATTTTATGTTGAGAATTATCTAGTTCCTATGTGGCACATCTGCTCATACAAGTTCCAATTTGCTTAAATGTTTTATTGCTCATCTTTTGGATCTTGTTCGTGAGAGTGATTCTTGGTATGTGCTTCCTCATATTTGGATCTATATATCCTCATGTGAACCACTTGCTTCTATTTAATCCAATCACTAGTGATTGTGTGACTATTTGAAGCAATCAAGAATCTCTTTCGAAGCATCAAGTTTAATTCCTATCTTGTTATATGCTTCTTTGTGTGAATATGATCTTGGATATCCTTGCAAACTACCTCGGAAAAATTATCCCTATTACTTCTTGTCCTTGGACAATTAGTACTTAATATATGGTAGAATTCATTGATCATATTCGTTTTGGCCTTTTCCTTTTTGTCTTATCTTTGGCCAATAAAATGTTTGTCTAGTTGCTCCCAAGCTTTCCTTGCCTCTTGTGGATCTTCTTATTTTATTTATTTTCCCTCATGTTTTACTTAGTGTAGGTAGTAGTGATGATATCATTTGTGGGCATTTTGCATTCAAAGGCAAATTATATATAATGCTCTACTCATGGGGGAGCTCTCCTATATTATCTAGAACATTGTTTTATGCTTCTTGATTTGATCTGTTTTTTTTTTGCTTGGAAGCTCGATCCTTTTTGTGTTGGTACTTTGTGTGCCATCATGAAAAGTGTGAAGAGTTTGTTTTGGTTATTATTTCCTTGCTCTCGTTGGGAGTTGGCTTTATCTCATTCCGTTACACTTGTTTTGTTCTTTTAGGATGAGATAAATCCTTGAGCCTTGGTATTTTTCTTATCCTTTTTCTTTGGCTCTTTTGAGTTCATTTGTTGAACTTGTGTTCTTTCATGTGTTGATTTGGCTCTTCGATACAATTTGGACACCTTTTGTCGAGTCACAAATTTGTGTGTGTCTTATTGGTTTACATGGTGTTTTTGTTCAAATTGTATCTCCTTTTGGTTCTTGAAAGCCTATGCATGCATATTTACTTCGTGTATATATTATGGCATGCTTGCTTCCTTTGATCCAATATATAGGGGAAACTCCACCAAATCCTAATAGGCTAAGATGTGCATGAAATTCAATTTCATATCAATATGCACATATTTGTGTGGGGGCTCTCCTATGTATTGTAGTTTCACTAACTACTTTGGACCCAATGTGTGACCATAGTGTACTTAATTGTATTTTAGGTACATTGGAGATATATATTGGGTGCTTGTATCTTGAACAAGGAAGAAGTGGCGTCTACATGTCAGTTGGATGCAAGCTAGGATGATCAACTAATTCATATCTTCTTCATCCTACCAATTATATCTCGGTAACAAGTATCTCTCTCTCATGCATACATATCTTGTTCCTAGCCTTGTGTAGGTTGCTTGTTGGCATGAATTTGTGTTCTTCCATATGTAGGATTTCTTGCTTTGGCTTTGAAGAGTTCTCTCTATTGCAAATGTGTGTATGTTGAGATGAGTGCATATAATAGGGACTATACTAAATCATGCTCATGATTCACTAATCCCAAATATGTCAATCTAGCAATTTTGTTGCATATTGTTTCCTCAATATCTCTCATGTGAAATAGTGAGTATTTTGCCAAGTTGATTTCTATCTTGTGATATTTGTTGCCTTTCTCCATATATTCCTTCTATCCTCTTCTTCCCTTGAGAATAGTTGTGTTGTATGGGGTATGTTGGTGTTTGAAGCTCATTGATGTACAATAAGATATATTTGAGCCCTTGGGCATGCTTTCAAGCAAAACATCTTATTGGTATATTCTATGAATTTTTTTGGGTCTTCATGTGCTTTCTTGAGTATCTATCTTGTGTGTGCATGTTTCTTTGTGGTTATAATTCTTTGTGATATTTTCCACCTAAAAATTTATACACACAAGAGAAGATCAATATTTGGTTGTTTTTGCATTTCTTGGAAATCATCTCTTACTTCATTTTGATTCTTCGGTGGTTTCCAAATTATTGTATTTTGTGTGCATTGTTAAATGGTTTTGGAGGAGTTAGGATTCCATGGTTGTGCACATTGTTTCCAAATACAATTACTATAATTGGTGCACAATTTTTGGGGAGCTTCTATAATTCATTTAATGATGCACATGTTCCTTCTTTCTCGTTTCTTGTAGTTTAAATGCTTATGGGGGGAGCAAGGATTCCATATTTGTGCATATTGTATTCAATACAAGTATTCTAATCTTTGCACAAACTTTGGGGAGCTTCTCTATTTTTATTTAAACACTCTTTTGGTTGTTGTTCCCTTTTGACATCATTTGATGGTGTTTCAATTGTTTCTTTTGGATCTTTTGATTGCTCGCTTCATTTATTGAAGCCCTTTTCTTTTCTTTCTTTTCTTTTTGCTTTCTTTGGGTCCTCAATATAGTTTTACTTCCTCCCTAGTTCTCATCATTTGACTTGTGCATATGCACACC
Source organism: Avena sativa (assembly GCA_916181665.1). Taxonomy (NCBI): domain Eukaryota; kingdom Viridiplantae; phylum Streptophyta; class Magnoliopsida; order Poales; family Poaceae; genus Avena; species Avena sativa. Next base: position 435,607,760 of record OV702283.1, on the reverse strand, counting down.
TTTGGACGAATTCTCACTATGTTGACCGTCTACAACTTTTCACCCATTTTGGCAATCGATGCCAATGAGGGAGAAGTTTTGGAGGGTTTAAGTGAAGTTGGGCTTTGCTTTGAGTGTGTTCTTAAGCATTTGCCTCTCATGCTCTTGCATCTTTGTGTTTGCTTTGCATGTTGAATATATAGAGGAAACTCAACCAATGGTAACGGTTGGCAATCTATGCAATGAAATTCAAGTTCATCACACATGCATAGATTGTGGGGGAGTTTGCTCTATATATTGTGGTTGTACCAACATCACATACTTGTGTAGTATTTGATGTTGGGGCAACCTCTTTGGTCGTTAATTGTCATATTTAAACCCTCGCTAAGGGATTGTCATCAATTACCAAAATGGGGGAGATTGAAAGGGCATGTATGCCCCATGTGTGGTTTTGGTAATTAATGACAATCTCTATGGACTAATGTGTAAATTGAGTTTCACTTGTAGGCTTGTCCATTGGCATCACTTGGGCCATGTGTTGGTCTCAAGGTTTGAAGATGAAGAAATGTCCAAGGGCTTTGTGCCCATTGGAATCATGAAGAAAGAAGGAGCTTGAAGGTTGATCAAGACATGTGCAAAGAGTTGCATCAAGATGGATCAACCTCAAGTAGGGATGAAGAAGGGCGAGCTCAAGATGCGCCATCTCTAGAAGATCTCATGCTTGAAGCTTGCCATCCTCATGCTCATGGAATGATGAAGACAAGTTCAAAGAAGAGGTGTCCCCATGGAGTATGGGGGAGCAATTTGCAAGTCTTCATCTTCATCAAGCAAGAGCATTCAAGAAAGGTGTTCCCACTATAGAAGAACAAGACGGTCTACATCAAGTTCAAGTGGGATGCTCAAGGCAAAGGTATGTTCTTGATAGGGCTTCTCTTTTGCCGGTCTCGTATTGTTAGTTGGGAGACCGGGTTTAGGATAGATAGCCGTTCTATCAAGAGGGGCTCTCAAGCGGGTGTCTCGTTTGCATTGTTCAGAGAGAGCTCAAACATTTGCATTCATAGCATCATCTTTCTTGGTTGTTATTTGGTTCTTGTCCATGAGAGTATCTAGACATTGTGGTCATCATCATAACAAGCTCTAGTTCATCATCTAAGGATTTCACTTGCATATCTTATTGCGGTTTTTGATCTTGCGAGTTTTCTGGCTCCACACCTTGGGGATACTTCACATATATATTCATAGTATTTTCTCCCAAGGTGATACCCAATATTTCTAATTTTTGTTGTATTCTATTCGTCATTATCTTTCCAACAAAATTGGTTTCATCCCAATCGGAGTTTCCAAGCTCAACTTCTTGTGTTTTGGGTTTTGGAGGTTTTACCGGTTCATCGCTTCTAGAGAGGTCATATCTTTCTCAATTTGGTTTTATACTTCCATGCTGGACTATTATGTTTCTTTGCCTAATCTTGTAAAACTTTTCGTTCTCTTCAAAACGAGCCCAAGATCATCAAAAACGGAGTCCGGGATCAAAAGTTATTGAAGTTTTCGTGCAATATTGTCCTGTGTTTTTGCTTGAGCGGAAGTTCCGGCCCAAGTTCCGACCCAACCCAAGTTCCGGCCCAAGTTCCGACCCAAGTTCCAGTCAGGTTCAGTAACTTGTGTTTCTATTTGCCGGAAGTTCCGGTGGGAGGCCGGAAGTTCCGGTGGGGGCGCGAATCTGGCCCAAACGGTCAGTTTTTCCTTGTCCTATTTAAGGGGGGCTTCTTCCCCAATGGTTCTCTATCTTTTGAGCTCGTTTTTTCCCACCATTGTTGACCTATTTGAGCTCTCTTACTCCCTCTCCCTCCCATGATTCTTACATCTGTTTGAGGGAAAAGTGAGAGGAGATCTAGATCTACAATCCCACCAAGTCAAATCCCTTCTTTGTGAAGGAATCATTGGGATCTAGATCTTGGAGAGTTTTGTGTTCTCCTCTTGTGTTCTTCCTCCCTTATTCCTCCAATAGATTTTGTAGCTTTGTTGGAATTTGGGAGAGAAGGACCTGCCCTTGCATTTGGTGCATAGGTTTGAGTTCTCCTCGGAGATTCGGCGAGTACAAGCTTGCGGGCTTGTTACTCTTGGGTTCTTGGAACCCTAGACGGTTGTGTGGTTGGGTTGTTGACCTTTTGTGTTCCTGTTGACCTTTTGTGGTCTTGTAGCCTCTTGTGGCTTTGTTGGCCTTTTGTGGCATTGTAGCCTTTTGTGGCTTTGTTGTTGGGAGCCTCCAATTGAGTTGTGGAGTTAGCCCCAATCTTGTACGGGTTCGGTGACCGCCCTCAAGCGTCCCATAGTGGAGCAAGTGCCCGCCTTTTGTGGTGCGCACTTGGGAGAATAGGGTGAGCCTTTTGTGGCATCGGTGAGTTGCGTGCTTCCGCATCCGGGGTGAGGCCTTGTGTGGCGTTGGGTGAGCATCGAGCCACCACACCTCGAGGTGAGCCATTTGTGGCGTTCGGAGAGCATTGCGCCATCACACCTCTCCAACGGAGACGTAGCTTCTTTGGAAGTGAACTTCGGGAAACAAATCTTCGTCTCCGCGTCCATCGGTTATCTCTCAACCGAGCCCTTTACTTATGCACTTTACATTGTGATAGCCATCGTTCTTGAAGTATTTATTTCTTGCTATCACCTTGTTGCTTGTATTGCTTAGCATAGGTTGTTGGTGCACTTAGGTAAACTTAGTGGCAAGGTTTTGTGCTCAATAAATTAAACGTTAGTTTTATTCCGCATTTACTTGAGCCTAAACCGTAATATTTTTAAAAGCCTATTCACCCCCCCTCTAGGCGACTTCCTTTGTACTTTCACCCGCGACGGACCGACGGACACTAACTTCCCGTTGTTTCCCCTTTCCCGCCCTCGGATCCCGCCCTCACCGCTCACCTCGCCTATATAAGTCGTACCCCTCGCCGAAGAACCTCACACTCTCTCACAGCTTCCCCCAGCCCACTAGCCCGAACTCCAGCGAACTCTTTCTCGCAGCTCACCTCCCGCAGCCATGGCCGAGCGGTACCCATACAACGGTGCGACGGCGAACGGCCGGAGCACCCTCCAGGCGTGGGAGGCGCGCCTGCTCTACGAGGCCGGGTATATGGCGCCGCCGGACACGCGGAACCCTCCAGGGTGGAAGCTAAGCGCCGGCAGCATCCCTATCCCGTCGGCGCCAACACCGGAGGAGCTCCCGTACGAGATCCATGAGTTTATCAGCGCCATGGACGACCCCTCCTCCGCCGAGTCGCCCGACAACCTCCTCTACTGGGAGGAGCTCTTCGCCGAACACCGCGCCCAGGAGCTCACCCGCCAAAAAGGGACGCCCGACGAGTCGTCGCCGAAGCGCAACAACTCGGTGGATCGCCGACGTTGGTTGAGTGCGCCAGGCCGCACACTGAAGGCGGTGCTGGAGCACATCAACGCCAGGAACACGCCGGGAACACGCCGCGTCTAGGCTTCCCGCGAACTCCCACGCCGGCGTCGAGGTCAGGTTGGCTTCCTCCGGCAAACTGGATGCCGAGGAGGATGGCCAGCATGAGCTCCTCCTCCTCCGCCTCGGCATCCCACTCCTCGGGCTCCGCACCGCTGCGCACGCCCACCGCGCCTTCATCGGGGCTGCGCCCAGTCAAGCACGAGGCGTGCTCACCTGTGCGCTCGCCGCCGCGGACACGCTCGCGCGGCATCGTTATCGGTGAGTCATGCGCGATGGTGTCACCAACCGTCCACCTTCGTCTTCGGTGCCCGAAGATTGAAGGATCGGCGCCGCCCGACGACAGCGCCTTGAGAATGGCGCTGGAGCAGTCGCTCCGTGGCTCGGCGCCGCGGCTGCCGTTGGTGGAGCCGTCGTCGCCGGACATCCTGGAGTGGTCCAGGAAGGACTGAGAGGAGCAGGAGCGACAGCGCGTCCATCGTCTGCAGCAGCAGGCCGAGGATCAGGCGGCCCGACGACGGGCATTGTCCGGGCGCGAGCTCGCCTACTAGGATGCCCCGCTTTACGTCCTCGACGACAACGAGGATGAAGGCCCATCCTATCAGCCGTGGAGGTGCGGCAACCCAGGCCAGGGAGCTCCCGCCAGCACCAGCCGCCTTGCGACGACGATGACGGCGGCGGCGAGGATGATGGCAGCGCCGATCCTGGCTACACGGCGTTCTACGACAACTTCAGCATGTAGAACGGCGAAGACACCGGCGAAGGCCATGGCGGCAGCCTTTTTTAGTTTATTATATACTAGTTTAGTTTAAATTCGATATAATCCGCTTATATTCGCCTGTCTTAATGAAATTCGCCCATCTTTAATAAAATTTAGCTAAACTTGAAAACTCGGCCTGGATACGCGAGTGAGAAACTGGACATACTCAGACCAAATACTTGTTTCGTTTAGCCGAAAAAAATTCGATTTTCGGCCCGGATTCGCCAACAAGTAAAGACGACGCACTAACCCGGTGTAATGGCGTCTCGGCGCACCCATCGGGCCGCACGCCGCGCCTCGGCTTCTCCCCGGTATCCAGCGGCCGGTCGAGAGCATAGTTGGGTGCACGCATCTACTTCTTGCCTCTACAAACAAGTGTATTTTCAGTTTTAGCCTAACTTAAAATTTGTCAAATTTGACCAACCTTTTAGATAAATATATTAACATATATTATATAAATTTATGTATAATATTATAAAACTTAGTTTGAAAACTATCTAATAGTACTAATTTAATGTCATAAATATTGCTACGAATTTTTTATAAAATTAATCAAAATTTGTTAAATTTGACTTAAAGAGAAAGCTAGATATATACAACTTATTTGCGGACGAAGGAAATACGGGCTATGAGCACTCGTCATGGGAATACAAGGGGAGACCGACGATGCACTAGGTCAGGTGGTGTGGGGATCGTATCTCTCACATTGCCGCGGCTCCTTTTCGGCAATGATTAAACGCATGATTAAATCGTCTGTCTTTCACGGCCGGCTGTTTACGTGGCCAGCTCAGCTCAGGGGTACTACCGAGACGGGACGAACGGTTCGCTGTTAAGGTTCGCCGGAGAAAGCAAACGGGCGGGCTGTTCTGAGCTGACAGTCATCGTGTAAAGCAAAAGAGCACCGCAAACTGAACTTTCTTGGGGTACCGTTCAGTTCAGACCGGAGCGTACAGATTATAAATGGACGACCGCACTGTTATCAACTTATCATCATTCTGTAAAGAGGAAAAAGCTTTGATTTCGTTTTATCTAGCCGGTGAGCATTGAGGTGCTCCTGGCCATGGAAACAGAAAAAAGAAAAACTTCGCGCTGTAGTACATGCATGCCGTCATGCGTGCGCAGAGTATGAGTCAGCTTCGTGACAGATCGAGCTGGCAAACGCTCAACCCACTATACAGGACACGTCATATTATATGATATGATGAACTATTATAGTACATAATTAAGCAGCATTGCTGGTTGCTGCCGACTTGTGACAATAGTATCCCGGTACAGTTCGATCGAGGATAGATCCATTCCGTCGCCTGCACGAGAATGCTCCGCGTCACGTGCTGGAACGATGATTTGGACGCGCACTGTTTCGCTGGTCAGAACACGCACGCGAGTCACCAGTAGCAATGGATCGTACGTTGCCGCGAGAAAAGTTGGAGTGTCTGTGTCGCAGAGATGGCAGAATGGACAAAAATAATCTAAAATGAAAAAGATTTTACGAAATGATTTTTTATAACTATTTTACTCGCACTAACCATTTGGGTAACGCCCAACAGCTAGGCGCTACACTCTATAATGTAGCGTCTTTCAGCTAGGCACTATGCCCCTGCTAGCGTGGCACCGCCTGGCCCTTCCCGGATGCATAACGCTCAGGCGCTATGCCCAAGGTGTTCTGCTAGGCACTATACTTTAATGTGTAGCGCCTAGCAGATAGGCGCTACACTTTGAGACTTAGTCAGCAGCTCGCAGCCCCCCTCCCCACCCCTTCCCATTCACTCCCAGCTCGACCCAAGCAAGAAGAACAGCAAGGAGGCGCCCCCTTCTCCCATCTCTTCTCCCCTCCCTCAAATCTCTCACATTGGAAGCTTTATTTGGTGGATTTGTGCCTCTCCCCAGCTGCTAGAGGTACCCTCCCTCATTTCCCTCCGTTTTGACCTCTTGAAATCTTTCATTTTGGTTGGACTTGGCTTGAAATCCTAGAAATTTGATTGAAATGTTTGGAAATTTGTTAGATTCATTGGCCAATGTTGGTTATAAAGATGTGTATGAAGCATTTAGTTAGGTTTAGGGTTGTTGAAATGATATTGTTTGGTATATTGGAATGTTATGGCTAGGGTTAGGCTTAGGGTTAGGGTTTGCTTATATAAGAGAGGGTGTTCTTGTTAGCTTTATGGTTTGGTAATGTGTCTAGTATAGTTTTGTTTATCTTGTCATGGTTAGTTAATGAACATATTCTCCTATGTGTTAGGGATGGTAAGAATTGTTCATGTTCATCATGTGGACAAGGATGCCTTTTTGAAAGACAACATAGAACCGGACCTGGATGAGCTAGATATTGTGTTTGAGCGTAGTCCCACATATGCCGAGGTCTTGGAGCAAGTGGGGATTGAATTGAATGGATGGACCCATGTGATGTTGTTGAGTTGGAAGGAAGACATAATGTGGATTTTGGAATGCATATCCGTTGGAAGACCATGCGTATCTTCTCCGAGGCTCGTTGGCTTGCATACAAAGAGGTGGTGGCCGAATCACTAGACAGGGCTCTTGAGCTATTTTCCACCAAGAAGGTTGATAGTTCATTGCCTTTGGACTTGAACCGTCGTGCTTCCCCATTGGATAGTAGGAGTCCTCCACCCGTGCAGCAAGAGCTATGGATTGAACCTCCTTTGAGCCAAACATTGAGCCCCATTTCAAGAGGACAATGATGATTGTGAGGGTGAAGATGATGATGATGTTGAACTCCATGACAACAATGTTGGTGATTTGGAGAAATATATCACTCAACATGACATGGACCGTGAACTCCCGTATTCTCGAGGCTATGCTTCGGACTCGAATGATGATGGTCCCGAAGAAGAAATTGACGAGGACGGGTTCATGGCTAGAGAGGCCGAAATCCACCATACCGTATTGGGGCGGGACCATCGGGTGCCTTTGTTTCGTGTTCTTAGTCTCACGGATGAAGCCACGGTTGATGGTGGCAAAGGCATAGTGCTTGGACCAAGAACAAGTTCTTACCGGGATGGCAATGAAGTGAATAATGGCTTTTGCAAAGTATCAAGGTTTAAGACCTTGTTGGAATTTAAGCAATGGATAAAGGACTTCTCGGTGAAGCATCATAGTCCTTACACGGTCGTCACTTGGACATCAAGAAACGTTACACGGTGAAGTGCGAGGAGGAAGGATGTCCTTGGATTGTGTGTGCTAGACCATTCAAGGGAGGTCCCGATTGGAACATATCTAGTTGTGTATCAACTCACATGTGCCGAGGCCCGGTGGTGGATGGCAAGGATGCAAAGCATGAGCACCGACAACTCACCTCCGAGTTCCTCGCTTATTGGCAGCACAAGTGCACATATACTCAAACCTAGTGCACATATACTCAAACAACTATAACATATACTCAAACAACACCAACATAGTCTCAAACAACATCAACATATTGTCATACATCAACATCAACATAGTGCCATACATGAACATAGTCTTAAACAACATCAACATAGTGCCATACATCAACCCATACATAGTCTCAAACCTAGTGCATCGTCATCAACATTGTGCCATACATGACCTACTTTCGTCCACGCGTCCTTGGACCTCGGCCCCTCCTTGGAGGTATCTTCTTTGTCACCTCCTCTTCTTGCGACTCATCTTCATTATCATACTGTAGGCCTCTCGTCCTCCTAGTCGCTCTTGACCTCCGTGGCGGCTCGTCCTGGACAACATTGGCCTTTCCCTTGTTACGGAAGTCGTCCGGCGTCCAGCGGTTGAACTGTTTCCTCGGCTTCAGCTGGTATGCGGAACGAATCAGGTACTCCTCCTCAGTCTCATTCTCCATATGAGGCAGCTACATGTAAGATTGTATGGCTATGAGAAATGCATGGGAAACAGAAAGCACTAAATGCATGTAAGGTTGTCTCATACCTCATCTTCCGAACGAATCGCCGAAGTGGTGTCATCCTCAACATCATCCTGAAGATGGGCCGACGGATCAGTAGTCGACTTGGACCTAGAACCGGACGAGGTTGTGTACTCGGGATCGCGGCAACCTAGCACATTAGATAACCGACGCATCTTTTGGGCCGAGCGCTGTAACAAATAACAACATAAGTCAAACCAAGAACATGCCTATCTTGAGGAAGTCTCGCATCCATACCTTAAGGAAGTTTCGTATCATGCCTTCTCTCTTTTTCCCCTTAGGGGCAGCAAAAAGAATCGCCTCGGCATCGTCAGCATATTTCTTTACCTCTGTTCTCCACAGAGTCAAGAACAAGAACATGTTAGGCAAGAAAGAGATGAGAGTGCAAGGAAAGTAATGCAAAGGCAACGATAACTTTACCGCAAAGTTGAGTGAGGAAGAAAGCGGGATGTCAGTCCCCTCCCTGACCTGCCAGTTGCACTGAGTGTAGGCAAGTTCATCGAACTGGACTGGCTCGTCCAATATTTCTTCCTCATAGGACGGCGGGAAAATGGAGACACTGGTACTACCAAGAAACCAATGGATGTAGTTGTTAAATGCAACTGGGCAATGAGCTCTTCCACTATTCCATTCCGTTCGTCGAGCATTCTCCACACAAATGAGGAACTCCATGACGTGCCTCCTATGATGGTGATCCCAATTCTTGATCTTCCTCTACCTCTTTCTGTCCAACCTGAACAATAACAAAGAACCATGTTAGTACCATCCAAAGAAATTGAGCACAAGTTCTCATGCTAACTAACCGATGAAGCTCCTTGTCGGTGTCCTTCCACACGGGAGGATTGCACCGAAACAACCCGAACTGCCTCATCACCCGTTGTGGCATATGAAACTCAACCGCCCAATTGCAAATCAATGGGAAGTACATGAGCCAGAGAGATTGTTCCTCCAAGCACTTCGGGTTAATATCCAACCCGGGAGCAATACCAAACTCGTCCCCACAACCATAAGGCTCCCACTCCACCTGCAACATATCACAAGAAAATGTTTGGTATCGATTTTGACTCGTGAAGTAAATATTATGGATAGTGACGTATAGATAAACATCTACATGCTCGGGCGTAATCGCATCGAACTCGTTCGTGTACTTGCGGTACATGGCATCGACATCGTTTGTCATCTCCGATACCACGTCCCACTTGTAAGCCCAAGTCGGGAGGCGTAGAGGGTTTCTATTATACGCTGGCCAAGGATGGTTGCCCACCTCTTTGGGACGCCCAACTGGTAAGCGTTCCCAGCTCCATATCGAGAGAAGAACCATAGCACCACCTATTCCGGCATTTTCGCCTGCCCTACGACAGACATCGTCCAACTACATGTGAACAAAAAAGAGGCCAGTATAGCATATGTGTTGACTCGACATATACAAATGAATGTAGAGTGCACATGTGATTACCTGCCGGTACAAGTAGGCAAGAGCCGCCGAACCCCAGCTGATATTGCTATCCCAGTTTGCTAGTGCCTTCAGCCACATCCACTGAGCGGTCCTACCTCCGCTGTCCGCAAACAGAGTCCTAGAAAGGACATATCACACGTACACACGATCATGTGTCTCGGTCACCTCAACCTCGGCGGGGTTCGGGCATTCCACAAAGTTCTCCACGATCCACGCATATGTCGCGCCTGCTGGGACTCTATCTTTGCTCTTATCTTCAAGTTCTTCAGGAGTCATGCCAATAAGTAGATACATCGCATTGCGCCACCCATCGGAATCTGTGCTCATACAGAGAGGCTCCCCCGCGATAGGAAGTCCAAAGATCATGGAAACATCCTGAAGAGTAGGAGTGATCTCGCCGGTCCGGAGGTGGAAAGTGTGCGTCTTCGGCCTCCACCGGTCGACAAGTGCGGTGATAGCAGCCGCGTTGAGGTTCGGCGTCGACCGGCTCACAAGCGTGATGAAAGGGAGGAGGCCTAGCCGCTTGATGTACTCGGTGTACCGCTCGTCGTACGGCATGTCATTCGAAGACGCGCCATGAGACCGAAGCTTGAGGGGACGAAGCCTCTGCATACATACAAGATTAAACATTATGCTTTTTCCAACACAACTGAATCAATAGAAAAATAAAAACAAAGAAGTTAAACCATGGTTTTATTACCATATGCTTCTCCGCCATCAAGTATGCCCGGTGTTGATGATCATAGTAATCCTCAAGTAGCCACACCATCCTACATATATATTCCAAACATCAATAAAATGTGTGTGGTATGTGGCCATTGTTTCAATTTATACAATAAACTACAAAGAATATGGGAGCATATTATTCACACATCCATACAAATCCATATACAACCATCATACACAATGCAAATCAACAACACACTTCCATTCCCCATCAAATACATCTAATATATAACTACCAAATCACCAAAAACATACACAAATAGGTCATATTATGAATCCAACTAGACCTAGGGTTTGAGGATAGTGTGCAAGATTCATTGGATGAAAGAGAGGGAAAAGGAGGGGATTACCTTGAGGGAAGGATGGGGGAGAAAATCCACGATGAAATCCCTCAGATCTGTTGATTTTTGCTAGGGATTTGAGTGGGAGGGGAGAAGGGGGGAGCAGGGCGCCCCTCTGTCTGTTCTTCAAGCTGCCTGGGAGTGAATGGGGAGGGGAGGGGGCTGGGCGCGACAGGTTAAGTCCCAAAATGTAGCGCGCTATCTGCTAGGCGCTACACATTGAAGTATAGCGCTTATCAGATAGGCGCTACACTTTGGGCATAGCGCCTGGACGTTACTCACCCCAGGCATAGCGTCTGGGCGTCACACGTCCGGGTGGGTCCAGGGAGGGGCTAGGCGGTGCCACGCTGGCAGGGGGTATAGCGCCTAGCTGAAAGGCGCTACACTCCGCGCCTAGCTGTTAGGCGTTACCCAAAGGGTTAGTCCGGTGAAATAGTTATCCAAAGAGGTCATTTCGTGAAATCCTTTTCATTTTGGGTTATTTTTGTCCATTCTGCCCACGGAGATAGCCGATCGAATGCGCCCAGGGCGGATCCGTGACACCAGCCCCGCGAAACCCTGAACTGCTGCAGTGATGGGGAGAGCGTGATCATGGCCACTCCTTGGCTTGGCTACACGTCGACGACCACAGGGAACGGGGGCAGGAATTTATCTCCGGACAGAAGCAGCGAACGGTATTTTCGGCTCGTCATGTCTGTCAGCAGCCCCAACCAGACCAGACCCTCTTCGGCGTCATGACACGAATCGCTGTCAGGGATGCAGGCGGACGTCTGCCTAACTATCCGGGCTTGTCCGCTGATTTCCTAATCCTAATTCATCTTCTAAGATCATCTCCACTCGTTGGCCAAACCCAGGCCGAAATCCGGATTTTTTTTGCCGGACGGCGCAAGTTTTTGGACTGGGTACGCCCAGTTTCCACTCGTGTATCCAGGCGAACACAAAACGGCGATGTATTTGAATCTTTATCGTTCCCACAGGCGAGTGCTCGGCCACAAGGTGTTCGACAGGTACGCCCACAAATTCGGCGGCTGATTTTTATTACAAAACAGGGGAAATAACTCTCAGTCGTCGATGGGGATGGGCTCTTGCGGCGTGGCCGACGCGGCGTTGTCATCCGTCTCGCCGTTGATGGCCGCCGCGTTGGAGCAAGTAGAAGCAGAGCTCGGCGTGGGAGCGTTCGGCGCAGGCACGTTCGACACAGAGGAAGGGGAAGCCATGATCACGCCCTGCAGGATGGCCTGACGCTGCGCCATGTACCAGGCCTTGACCGGCGAGCTCATCTTCGACGTTTCCTCGCCGCCCATCAGGAACTTGAGGTCCGTGTTGTGCTTCTTGGCGGCGTAGTTGGCCTTCTTCTCGGCGAGGTTGGCCTTGATGAGGGCCACCTTTTCCCCTTGTGTCTCGATCAGTTGCTTCCAGCGCTCCACGCTCTTCTCAGCCCTCTTCTCGGCCTGCGCCCTCGTGTCGGTGATGCATTTCTCGATCGAAGCCTGCAGACGCTCGACGGGAGGTCCGACGGCCCTGAGCATCTTTGTCTTCTTCTGTCCGAGCTCAGGTCTTCCTTCGCTGGCAGCAGCTGCCGGGGCCTCGGGGTTGTAGACGCCGTCCTTGCTATTGGAGAGACTCAAGCGTGTGTCCCGCCACTTCTCGAAATGCTCGATTTGCTCGAAGACATGATGAAACTTGAACTCCATCTTCATGTCCTCTTCAAACAGAGCAAGTGCACGACGCAGCTGTAAAATAAAAGTGTGTCAAGTTTGTCAAAATGGAAGAGAGTGCACGACAAAGATAGTGTCCGCGAGTACCTTGTTGTCCATGTTCTCTCCACTGGCTTGTGTGCGGTCGACCTCTTCCACGCAGCTGTGCCACTTTCTATAGGCGGCTTGGATGATCGCCCAATGATTGGTAATAGCCTTTTCCCCTCGCTCCATGTGGATTCTGCGATACTTTGGGTCGCACATGCTACGATCGTCTAATGCTTCCTTCACGCGCCGCCAGTAATTGTCGGAATTTTAGTTCGCACCGGTGATCGGATCCATGCTCACCGTCTTCCAAGCTTCAGCGAGGCAGGTGTCCTCGGCCACGGTCCATTTGATTCGATCGTCCGTCAAAGTGCCCGGCTTCTTCTTTCCCTTCTTGCCTTTCGCCTCAGTCTCGGTGTCCTGTGGCTGCGTCTGCTCGGCCTGCGTCTCCTCGGCATCGATGTCGGCGAGGTCCTGGGACTCGATGCCGCGCTTGGCGTCGGCCTGGGTCTGCTCTTCCGTGAAGAAGGAGGGGTGGTTGGAGGCCGAGCCTGTTGCGATGAAGTCCTCCATGTATGCCTCGGGCGTCATGCCGGCCGGAAGTGCGCCCAGCATTTCGCCAAACAGGTTGCGCGCGTCGGCCTCGCCGAAGGGCGCCGAGCTTCCGCCGAAAGGCAGCGGTCCGCGGCGCAGAGCGGGGCTTGCGTATGCCGGAGAGGTGGAGTAGGGGAGGTTGATGTCCACGCTGAAGTACGAAGGAGGGCGCGGCGCCGGGAAGGGGAAGATCACGTTGGGGTTGAACCCGCCGTCGAACTCGGGCGACGAGGAGTACCTCTGCCGAGCTGTCGCCTGGCTCTCCTGGAAGCCTGCCGGAGAGATCGGCGAGAATCCGGCAGGTGAGCCCACGCTCGCCTAGCTTCCCCAGTGCGGTGGGTACGGCGCCGCCATCAACGCCGAACGTGTCGCCGCCGCTTGCTTCGCCTTGACCGTCGCCTGCTCCTTCGTCGCTGCCTTCACCATCACATGCTCTTCCGCCGCCTGCTGTTGCCGGAGCTTCGCCCTCTCCTTCCTGTCCTTCCGCTCGGCCGACGAGATCTGCCTGGCGTGCTCCCTTTTCTCTCACTCGGCCGAGGACATGCCCTCCGGCTTCGCCGGCGGCGCTCTCGGCTTCCTTGCCTTCTTTTTCGCCGAACCCTCGTCGAGGATCGATTTGGGTTGGATGAAGCTCTTGGGCGACATGTCGGGCGTGGGGCTCGGCGGAGCGGCGGGAGTGGGGAATCGGGAAGAAAGGCGGGAGGGGGAAGAAAAGGGTGGGAGCTCGGGCGAAGTGGCGGGAGTGGTGCCTTCTCTCACCGACAGAGCTGGCCCACGCCCATTTTCGCTGAGTCCGGCGTTCCCAGGGCGTACCCAAGATCCTGGGTACGGCCTGGGTAGGTCAGACCAAAACACGCCGAAATCCAGACAAAAACAAGTTCCTGGATACGCGACTGGGCCGATTTTCGATGTCCGGACCTAATTTTGGCGTCCGGATCGGCGTTCTGGGTAGGCGAGTGGAGATGCTCTAATTTTGTATTCCTTCGGGCATGTTCAACGCTCTTATGTCAGCCTTTTTTTAAAAGTGACACGTAGGACTGCTGCTGACCTGTAGAGGAGAGAGATGGAAGAAAATCGTGAATCTTCCCTTCAGCAAGGGATCATCTGGAGAAGGCATATCTCGGCGTTGTACGAGTCCGCTCTCCCTTATCTACGCCTTTTGTAAGGGGTACTATTTATTCTTGATTCCTATTTTTGTGCTAGAATTTAAAGTATACTAGGGATAACTCTAAGCAACAATGAATTATACGATATATTTTCTTGCCTTCTTTTGTTGACGTGGTAGGCGCAAGAGAAAGCTGTTATCCCTTCCATTGAACATAGCATCCAGCGGACTTTTCGCCATCTTCGTTGGACTGTCCACCTGCATCGCTAAGACCAGCCACACTGTGGTACCGATTCAAAAGGAAAATATGTCAGAAATTAGAATCGCTTCAATCAATTTTGTCCGTAGTGTTGCAAGAGATTTTGATGCGGTTCCATGCTAAGTACATCTGACATGCAAATATACTTTATTTATCATCTTCTCTCCTCAAAGCTAGGATATTCCCTTTCTTTTCTCTCTTACATGTGGGGTTACTTTGCATGCTTCTGACACACTATTCCCTTGAACCGCATCAAATGTTTAGTTCGCTTTTACCTCTGACACAAACTGGAATCGCTTTTTGGGCGAGCTGCACCGTATAGAACCGATCCAAACTGGCCTTTGAACCGCTTTTTCTACACGGTGTGGCCAGTGGCGGAGCCAGGATTTTCCTATTGGGTATTCGAAGACAACAAAAAATCCAGCACACCAATATAACATATGTAGGTTCACAGCGGTAAGAAGAGAACTACGGATTGTTTATGTCAGCGAAAACATCTCCAATAATTAAATTACATTGCAAGAATAGGAAAAATAATTATTTGATCATACGGTCTCACTTTTGAAAGTGAGCAAAAATGTATCATTCTTTACTTGCAAAAGGAATTGACGTTCAAATGGATAAAATTCAAACAGAAAATTACAAGGGAATCGTTTCTTACCGTGAGTGACTTCTGGTTCTGAATTCCGTGCAGAATTAGCAACAATGACTTCTGATTCTAATTCTAAATTCAAGATAAGAAAAGGGATCAATTATGATTTTGAATTCAAATTTAAATACTGAAATAATAACTGAGCGCTTCGGTTATTAGTTCTTGCAGTACTTCTTACCGTGGTGATCACGATGAACCGCTGGAGCTGCAGGGCCAGGGGAAGCGCAGACGGACGGACGGCTGTGGGCAAGCGGGACCGCGAGACCAGGGGACGGTCGGCTGCAACTTTAGCGGAGCGCCGGGGAGCTTGGAGAGCTTGGCGGCGGGCGGCGAGCGGACGGACGCACGGAGACGAAGCACGTCCAATCGTATCGTTTCGATCGCTGGCAGCAGAGATATGGCCTATAGTGGGCCTGTACGAGGTAAGAGCCCAACTAAAGGCCGAATTAGCTTTTTGGCTCAGGTTGAAATGGCTGAACTCGGGAGAGCTCGGGACAGCTTGTTTTCACGATTTTTACGAGTCCAACACGCACATAAGAACCCTAATATGTATATACATGCATACATGAGCTTATATGCTCAAAAAAATTGGCGAAATATATTGGGTATTCATTGCATACCCATGAATAGTTCTAGTTCCGCCCCTGAGTGTGGCTGGTCTAAGAGGGATGGAACAGCCGTGCAGTGCAGCTGGGAATTTAAACGCGATCGATCGGCTGTTATCTGTAGTTGATGTGCCCAGATTTTACACCCAAGGCCAAGGCGACCACGACCGGTAACCGCCGCAGCTACTAGTAGCACTGGACCTGTTAGGAGCGTGAGGAAGAGTAGAGCTCACACATCACATTGCATTGCATTGCATTGTATTGCATTCCATGCGGCGGTGCTGGACTGGTCCACATGGTCACCGAACAGATCGATTCCCATATATATATGCTCGGCATATATCGTAGCTGCAAAATCAAATCTTTGCTATTCGTTCGGAACGATCGGTAGAGATTCTCCAGGCAGTACGTACATGTTGATGTTCCTTTGTAGTATTCCATCACTTGTCAGATGCCGCATAGTAGGTACATCATGTTGTTTACTGAGCTCGGTACTCACTCGTGTCACCTCACGGTGGGTTTCATCAGCTCGAAGTTATTGCGTTTGTTGTCAAGTGCACTGCACTGCACTGCGCGGAGTCGAAGACCGCATTCAGAAACACGAATTGATGAAAGGGCATTGATGGCGTAGAAAGTGACGGGGGAAGGCTATGAATTCGGCCGGCTACTCATGCAAATGCAATGCAACCAAAAGGTTGCACTTGCAGACTTGCTATACTAGCTAAGGTTCATAGACAGAGTTACTCCATCTTCGCACGACGCTGTGGTAACTGGATTGTTTTATCTGAAGCTGCTATGAAAATCGACCAGTCCAAACACACCTTAGCCTTCACGGAAATGGCAATGGCCGTTGCTGCTGGACACGGCGGCAAGCACTGCGTAGCATAGCTCGGACCCGACCAGAGAAGAATAAACGAGATACACCTCCCATCCACCGATAAGTGTACTTCTAGTAGTATTTGTTTTAAATCGAACTTAATAAAGTTTGACTAGCTTCATACACTACGGGGAAACAAAATTTTACCGTGTATTTTCGTGTATTAAAAATACACGGTAAAGCCCTAAAAACACTCGGCAAAATTTTGCCGTATATTTACACTCGGCAAACAACACACAACAACTACTGCGCCGGTAAAGCCGGTTTGCCGAGTGTCTGGAACCTGGATACTCGGCAAAGATTTTGCCGTGTGTCTTTTTATTGTCTCACAACAAAATAACGTGTCGTGACGTTAGAGGGCCGTTAACGGCGGCACAATTTTGCCGAGTGTTTTACGTCGTACTCGGCAAAGTTTTTCCCCTGGTCAAAAAATATTCAAAAATACAAAAGCTGCAAAGGACATTTACCGAGTGTTTGTAAGGACACTCAGCAAATTTTGTGAACGGTGACAAAAAAAAATGTCACCGGCGCTGAAACGAGCCCCAGCCGGACGTCCTCGACCATGACAGCGTTCGTTGCCCTATGCCCATCTCTCTTGAGCACAGTGCTGCGAGTGCGAGGTAGCGACCTCGCCGGCGTGCCTGCAGTCATCGCCTCGGAACCTCTGTCCTGAGCAGGATGGTGCGCGGCAGCGTCGATCTCGTCGGCATGCACGCAGTCGTCGCCTCGGAACCCTCTGTCCTGAGCGCGGTGGTGCGTGGACACGTCGACCTCGCTGGCGTGCATGCAGTCGTCGCCTCGGAATCCTACCTTCTGAGCGCGGTGGTGCACAGAAACCCAGCCACGACCGTTGTCCTGCCAGGCGTTAAAAACAACGGCACGCAGGCGGTCACCTTTTCTTGAGCACGTAGCACCAGAGATGCGGTCGGAGCCAGGCGCCGAGGGCGACAGGGGTCACGGCGGTGCGGCTCCCCTCCTCGCGAATGGGCGGCCGAGGTCGTCTCCAGTGGGGCACCGCAGGCCGCGTCGGTCTTCTGGCTGGTGAGAGGCCTGGCGGCCGTCTTCTAGTCCGATGAGAGCCCTGGTAGCGGCAGCGGCTAGCTTCGGAGGTGCCTGACAGCGGAGGAGGTTCTGCTTGGGGAGGTGCTGGCGGGGTGGAGGAGAAGGGGCAGAGAACGGCGGCGGCTGCCCCATCGAGCAAAGAACTTGGCAGGGAGAGGGCACATGGGGCATCCAGACTAGGGCCCAGTTCTTTTGATGGCTTCTCTGAGAAGCTGCTCTATCCCCAGCTTCCTGGGAAAGCCGGTTCGAAAATTTTGTGAGGCTTCTAAATTAGTTTAGTCTTAAACACTTTAAAAGCCTCGTAATTTTTTTGAACCGGCTTTCCCAGAAAGCTGGGGGTAGGGCAGCTTCTCGGAGAAGCCACCAAAAGAACTGGGCCTAGCATTGATAGGATAAGATTTCAGATGTAGACGGCGTGGGTGTTTTTTTTCGTTTTTAAAGTGGACGCGTGTGTGGTTGGGAAGAGAGAGAAGTAGATAGAGGAGAGGGAGGAACCGTTGGATCTTGGAGTTTCCAACGGCGCAGAGGCACGATCCGCAGGATTCACGTCCAAACCAATCAGAATGCGGAAACTTTGTTGTGTATCATCGTTCAACACACAGCAAATATGCGACTTTGCCGAGTGTATAAAAAAATCCCTCGGCAAATGTAAATAAAAAATAGAAAAACTTGTGTATTTGGTCCATTAATGTGTGGTAGTTGTCAAATAATGGTAACCTTGACTCGCAATCTGTGGTCAAAACGGCGGACATTTTTTTTTTAATTTTTTATGCCGATTTCAGACTATGGTCTAAACGGCATGCATTATGATTTTTAGTTAGGGGATGAGCCTCGCTAAAATTGCATTAAATCTTCGATAAAATATCATATTGTAAACCTAAAAATACTTTTTGCAAAAAATCATGAACATTAAATCATGTACCTGTAGATCAAACATGACACACCTCCTACCGATTCGTAAGGTATTTGTCTTTTTTACGGGGGTGGATAAAAAGGTTTAAGATACCCTGGTTGGTAAATTGTGTATGTAAGGTGGTCTAGTGTTTTTAAAAAATGGGGTGGTACTATTTTACAACTTTTATTTGGTGGTTGCTTCATAAAACACCCCCTTTTACGCACTCAGAAAATGTAAAATGCCTTTTTGATGCGAGGAAAAGGAAAACTTCCTCATGCAATATTATTCGACATCCCATGATGCACATATGTGCACAATATGGACACATTATCACAAAATATTCCTTGATTCTAGCCATAACATTGGTCATTTGACCCGAAAGCCAGGAAACCTCGAATGAGATGGGTCATTTTGTGAAGGTTTTTTTGAGACATAATCAATATACCAAGTTTAATATTTTTCCTTCTAACTATGTCCCATAATATGACACCATGCGAAGGTTTCGTATTGTTTGGATCATTTTTGAATTGCTTATGTCCGTTTTAAACTATCGTCAAACTTTGTCGAACGGCGGGCATGAATATTATTAGCTCGAGGCTGAGCCTTGATAAAATTTAGGTGGATCTATGATGAAATAGCATATTGTGAACCTAAAAATGATTTTTGTAAAAAATCATGAGTATCAGATCATGTACCAATAGTTCATATCTGACCAACTTTCTGCCGATTCTTTCACCAGTGATAGTCGGAAAGGTTTGAGATTCCCTTATTAGGACATTGCCCATGTAAGGTGGTCTAGTATTTTTGAAAAATGTGGTGGTAGCATTTTGTATTAGCCATTTGGTGGTGGCTTCACAAATCCGCTTGTTTTTTGCACTCAAAAAATGGAAAATAGCTTTTTGATGGGAGGAAAAGGAAAACTTCCTCATGCAATATTATTCGCCATCCCATGATGCACATATGTGCACAATATGGAGACATTATCACAAACTATGCCTTGATTCTAGCCATAACATTGGTCATTTGACCCGAAAGCCAGGAAACCTCGAATGAGATAGGTCATTTTGTGAAGGTTTTTTTGAGACATAATCAATATACCAAGTTTGATATTTTTTCTTCTAACTATGTCCCATAATATGACACCATACGAAGGTTTCGTATTGTTTGGATCATTTTTGAATTGCTTATGCCCGTTTTAAACTATCGTCAAACTTTGTCGAACGGCGGGCATGAATATTCTTAGCTCGACGCTGAGCCTTGATAAAATTTAGGTGGATCTATGATGAAATAGCATATTGTGAACCTAAAAATGATTTTTATAAAAAATCATGAGTATCAGATCATGTACCAATAGTTCATATCTGACCCACTTCCTACCGATTCAGCAGGAATTTGTCTTTTTCACCAGTGATAGTCGGAAAGGTTTGAGATTCTCCTGTTAGGACATTGCCCATGTAAGGTGGTCTAGTATTTTTGAAAAATGTGGTGGTAGCATTTTGAATTAGCCATTTGGTGGTTGCTTCACAAATCCGCTTGTTTTTTGCACTCAGAAATTGGAAAATGGCTTTTTGGTGCGAGGAAAAGAAAAACTTCCTCCTGCAGTATTATTCATCATCCCATGATGCATATGCGTGCACAATATGGAGACATTATCACAAACTATGCCTTGATTCTAGACATAACATTGGTCATTTGACCCAAAAGCCAGGAAACCTCGAATGAGATAGGTCTTTTTATGAAGGTTTTTTTGAGACATAATCAATATACCAAGTTTGATATTTTTTCTTATAACTATGTCCCATAATATGATACCACGCGAAAGTTTCGCATTGTTTGGATTGTTTTTGAATTGCTTATGCCCGTTTTAAACTATCGTCAAACTTTGTCGAACGGCGGGCATGGATATTCTTAGCTCGAGGCTGAGCCTTGATAAACTTTAGGTGGATCTATGATGAAATAGCATATTGTGAACCTAAAAATGATTTTTTTTAAAAATCATGAGCATTAGATCATGTACCAATAGTTCATATCTGACCCACTTCCTGCCGATTCGGCAGGAATTTGTCTTTTTCACCAGTGATAGTCGGAAAGGTTTGAGATTCCCCTGTTAGGACATTGTCCATGTAAGGTGGTCTAGTATTTTGAAAAATATGGTGGTAGCATTTTGAATTAGCCATTTGGTGGTTGCTTCACAAATCCGCTTGTTTTTTGCACTCGGAAAATGGAAAATGGCTTTTTGGTGCGAGGAAAATAAAAACTTCCTCCTGTAATATTATTCTCCATCCCATGATGCACATGTATGAACAATATGGACACATTATCACAAACTATGCCTTGATTCTAGCCATAACATTGGTCATTTGACCCGAAAGCCAGGAAACCTCGAATGAGATAGGTCATTCTGTGAAGGTTTTTTGAGACATAATCAATATACCAAGTTTGATATTTTTCCTTCTAACTATGTCACATAATATGACACCACGCGAAGGTTTCTCATTGTTTGGATTATTTTTGAATTGCTAGTGCTAGTTTTAAATTATCGTCAAACTTTGTCGAACATCGGGCATGAATATTCTTAGCTCGGTGCTGAGCCTTGATAAAATTTAGGTGGATCTATGATGAAATAGCATATTGTAAACCTAAAAATGAATTTTATAAAAAATCATGAGCATCAGATCATGTACCAATAGTTCATATCTGACCCACTTCCTACCGATTCGGCAGGAATTTGTCTTTTTCACGAGTGATAGACGGAAATGTTTGAGATTCCCCTGTTAGGACATTGTCCATATAAGTAGGTCTAGTATTTTTTAAAACATGGTGGTATCATATTGAATTAGTCATTTAGTGGTTTCTTCACAAAGCCGCCAGCTTTTTGCACTCAAAAAATGGAAAATAGCTTTTTGGTACGACGAAAAGGAAAATTTCCTCCTGCAACATTGTTCGACATCCCATGATGCACATGTATGCACAATATAGACACATTATCACAAACTATGCCTTGATTCTAGCCATAATGTTGGTTATTTGACCCGAAAGTCAGGAAACCTCGAATGAGACAGGTCATTTTGTGAAGGTTCTTTTTGATACATAATCAATATACCAAGTTTGATATTTTTTCTTTTAACTATGTCACATAATATGACATCATGCGAAGGTTTCGCATTGTTTGGATCGTTTTTGAATTTTTTATGCATGTTTTAAACTATATATAATGTTTTATGTTTTACTTAATTTTTATTTACAAATGTGTAATATTTGAGTGTAGATAGATAGATCTTATTTTTATGCAAATTTTGATATATTATTTGTATTTTTCTGAATTAAAATGATTTAGTTATGATTTTTTAAAAATTAATGAGATAAAAAGAAAAATATCTATGCCGAGTGTTGTCTGTTGAACACACAGAAAAGGCTCCACATACATGACAAAGGCCAAAAGTTTGATGTGTATACATTTGAAGACACTCGGCAAACCCTAACGCCGTAAGTTGGGTCATTGGCTGTGGGTAGGTAGGACGTGTGGCACGACCGTTTGCCGTGTATCCAATTTTTACCGAGTGTTTTTTAGAATTTTACCGTGTTTGTACATTTTTGCCGGGTGTATTTCCGATGGACACTCGGCAAAGGGGCAACTATGTTGTGAATGCCCTTTTTACCGGGTGTCAACGGTATGATACACAACAAAGAGTTGTTTGCCGATAAGCAAAAGTGTTTAGTTGGATTCTTAGTTACTAGTGAAGTTAACCCTACTATGACCAGTCTTACGATACCTAATTAGTACTAATAGATTTATTTTGAGATGTGGTCGGTAGCCACGCGAGGCCATCGCAGTTCTAGGGCCCGCCATAGGGGATAGCCCGGCGCGCCACCGCCGTCCTCGCTTTCCTGGTGGAGGAGCGCCTCCCACATCCCAACATTGTCCTAGGTCGGGTCCGCGTGCGCGGCCGGCGGCAGTAGCGACCTCCTTTAGCTTTTCGTCGCACAAGAGCGATGGGATGGGACGGTTATCGTTGGAGACCTTCCAACCGGTAGGAAGCTGCCAATCGGCGCCACCAGCAAGTTGTTCCCGTGTAGCACCCTCGCCTCACCGAGGGTGAGGTTGGTTGACCTCGCGGCGTGCTTGCCGCTGTCATTGATCCTGCCACGCCGGCCTTGTGGTCGTTGCGCCACATGGTGAACTCGCCTGAAAACTTGGTGGGGAACGGGGAGGAGAAGGAGCGGAAGCGTGCGACATTAGGAGAGGAGCCATCTATGCGTTGGCGTCTGAACCTGGTGTCTCGCAGCATGCGTGCGGCATGGAACCGGCGTAGTGTGGCTTCAAATCAGTGTGACCAGCCTGCCTAGTGGCTGACAATGGGCCCTGACGCGAACGGGCCTGGCTAGTCTGATGTGATGTCCGTTGTCGACAACCACAGCCAGGCAACGCCGTCGCAGAGGCCTTTTCCCCAGCCATGGCCATCAACGCATGCCGTCGCCTGTTTTGGTCCAAAGTCGCGTACTAGACCTTGGTGACCTCGGCTTCCCACTCCTCCCTCGACATGGTGGGTAGATGTTCCTTCAGCATATGCATGCGTGGCTTCGATGTTCCCTCCATCTTCGTTGGTGGCATACCGGCAGCGAGAGGGGTAGGGTCGACGATTCAGGGGAGCGGGAGCTGGAGCGTCATGATTTTGCTACTGTAGTGGTGGACGGAGGGATGGATTGGAGACGATATGGTGTGAAAGTGGGGTGAAATGAGAGTGGAAACGGGGGGAGAACACAGGTTTTTTGCCTATGTGGCTGCCAGGTGGGTCCCGTGGCTGAAATCCAACATGGCGTAAGTGTTGGTTAACATGAAAATTGACACGCGTGGACTCCAAAATGTACCGACTGGTTTTAGACGAGCCAAAATTTGGACAAACGCCCGATAGACATTTGGGGAGAGCTATCAGACCGCCGATGGAGATACTCTAGAGGGCTCTGAATTCGGCCGTCGGTGGAAATTTACACCCAGGCATGGTCAAGAAGGGAAGCCGTTAGGTTTACAGATTACAAAGACAGTAACTCCCATATTTCCTATGATGATGGTGGTAACTGAATTGTCATCTCTGAAGCTGATATGAAAATCGATCACTCCAAACAGGCCTTAAATCCTCACGGAACGACAATGCCGTTGCTGCTGCTGGACAGTGCGGCAAGCACTGCTCAATTCAGACACGATCATGGAAGAACAAACAAGATAGCATCAATGCCGCAAGCGTCCGTGAACGCTGCACTTCCCCGTGACGCGGCGTGAGCCCATGACCGCGACACACCATGCATTTTCCCATGTCTCGTGCAGGCAGGGGCTCCATCTCCGACCACGCATCCGTATTCAGTGCGGCTTTCCTTTGTGTGCCTTCGCGGCAAAGCTAGCTAGCTTCGTCCCTCACTGCCACAATGCCAGCGCTTAATCGGTGGGGTTAACATGAGGAGCGTTTGAGGCCACACTGATTGGCAATGTGCCGCCCCACTCACCCGAGACAGCCCGATATGGGGGAGCCCTTGATCATTAGCAGGGTACAACCTAGGCGAAGCAGCGTTTGCGTGGAGGAGGAAGGACACGAGAGGCAGCGTGCTAAATTGTAGGGCGCGCCGCATTCAATGGTCGGTGGTGGTGCACTGCCGTGCTAGCTACTCCTTGTTTAGAAATATATAAAACATTTTTGATTTGTAAAATGAATATATCTAGACATCTTTTAGTGTATATGTTCATTCCAAAACTTTACGAATCTATACACTAAAAGACGTTTAGATACATTCGATTCATAGGTAAAACATTTTATATTTCTAAACAGATGAAGTAGTAATAAAGTGTGTTGGTCGGAGTAGTAATCTCCTAGTAGTAGAGGTTAGACTTGTAAAGATGATTCAAAAAGACGTGTGAACCGGTGTTTTCTGATGAAACCTGAATCTTGCTCACCCCACCTCGTGGTAGAGGTTCAGAAAAAAGTGGAGCTGGAAAGCCTTAAATCTAGTTCGTTGGAAAAAGAGAATTCTCCCCTTGTGGAAGGGGAGATCGCGCCATTACAGGCACGAATTCATGTGAGCTTTTTTGGCGAGTCTGTGACTGCGAGCGTGAAGCACACAAGCCCGCAGGCAACTGAAGTTTTTTTAAGCAACCATGTATTTCATTAATAAAAAATAAAGTTATACGAGTAAACAAACGTAGAAACTAAAAGGCAGATCATGAGAAAACATGTTGAGAAATAGAGCAATTTACCAAACGAATTATCTATAATAAACGCTAGATAAAACATGATTAGAATAATAGACAAAATACTAATCATGTGAAAAAGCGAAAACATATTAAGACAGGTAACCAAACGAACTGCAAGACATAGATCTTGAGATGCGATTAGAACAAGATTGAGAAAGAAAACATACACGGCAGCAGCGGCAGCAGAAGAGGAACCACCGGTGTTCGCGTTGGCACCGTCGTTAGCCATGTCGTTGAGGAAGAGGGTGCTGATATCGGGGAAGAAGTCCTCGTCGGGGAAGACGTCGCCGCAGCCGCTATCCGTGAGGAAGTCCGTGACGAAGCCAGTAGTCGCGCCGATAGCGCTCCCCCAAAACCTGATCGCCCTTCTCCCGTACAGGACTCGAAGCAGCGGGGTCTCGGAGGCCTACTGTCCTGGCTCGCGGTGCATGCCGCAAGACGGGATGGGGAAGATCTACGTAGCGCAGTGCTCTGGAACTGGAGGCGCAAAGGAGTATGCGATGATGTGTGGCTGTGTATCTGAGAGGAGGCGCGACATCTCTCTTATAGGCACAGAGGGAAAGGCAGACAGGCTGCGCAGAAGATAAAACGAACGGACAGAAGTTGAAGCGAACAGGCGGCAGCCCACTGGACAGCCTCCACTCAGTTCGTATTAAAAGTCCACTCGAGCAAAACGTTTCGGCTTTCGTACGACTGTTCATATACCATTCGTACGTGGCAAAATAAAGCTCGGCTCGGCGAGATTCCCGCAACCCGCGTCGTGGCGTAACGTGGCGAGGCGAGGCGAGCGAGGAGGAGGAGTGCGCGTGTATATGTCTTCTCTTCTCAAGCTCGTACAAGTGGTGGAAGAGCTCTCCTTATAAGTTGGTCCAACTTCCACTCAAATAGCAATGTGGGACTAAACATTTGTCCTAGCTCTTGCCTTGCATGAATGAGCCAAATGGGCCTCTATGATTTCAGGAATTTATTAGCATATAATAAATGGGCTGGGCCTATTTAGACAAAATTCCAACAACCCCCCACCAAATCCCAGAGGTACATTTGCCTTTGGTTTCAAAACATTGTTTATATACCGGTACTTTAGTGGAGACTCACTGGTGCACACCCCCCCTCTAACACCGGTTTGGAGGGCCCTCTAACAGCGGTTGTAGAACCGCTGTTGAGGGTTCGGTGTTAGAGGCCCCCCCCTTTAACACCGGTTCTTATACGAACCGGTGTTAAAGGGTGGCGCACGTGGGGCTGGCACAGCGCTCAGGGACCCCCCCTTTAACACCGGTTCGTAACACGAACCAGTGTTAAAGGTTTTCTGCCGCGGCAGGAAAACGGCCTAAATCTCTGCCGCGGCAGAGTTCTGCCCCTGCCCCGTTCTGGCCGTATTTCTGCGGCGCGGCGGGGACGGGGATGGGGGAAGGGGGAATCGATCGGGAGCGGTATACACTTATATCGTCATCGGTACATACGAGTACATGAATAATTAAGCACCTATTATTATACACAACATCGTCATTGTGTGGTATTCTCCGTAAACGTTGAAGCATCAAGTACAAGACAAACACGTTCAAGCATATATACAACGTTTATTTTGGTGGATATCTAAAGAGTTCTCCGCCAGGCGTGACGACCTCATCAAGTATGAACCCCGCCAATTCCTCTTGAATGGCTCGTATGCGTTCAAATGGTAGGAGTTGGTCCCGCATCCGTTCGATCTGAATATATATGAAGAATGAGGTCAATATATATAAGAATAAAACTCAACACAATTGATGGTAATAAAATAATGTTGTGTACTTTGTTTATTTACTCTAAGTTGTTCTAGTGCGGCTTGTCCCGTCGCACATATCGTGTTGCGAATGAACTCGCAAACATAGTACCCACATAAGTTATTGCCGTGTCCCTGATGCGCGCACTTTACGAGAATAGAGAGTTCAATCAAAATAATAATCAATAAAGCATGATATAATGGAATTGGAAGCAGAATCAAAGAGATACGCAGACCTAGCTAGCTAGTATTACTTACATTTTGGTCCACAAATTTTAGTTCTTCTGACCATTCACCCACGGTCCTGCCCGTGAACCTTTTCCAAACCCTGTCCAGCAAAGAAAATGGATAAAGGAGTAATTAATTACTTGTTGTCACGAAAGTTGCCGATCTAGTGCGATAATATGATTGAAATTACCTCTGGAGCATCTCTCTAAAGTCTGCCCATATCTCTTTTTCTTTTCGTAACGAGTCCATGACAAGGACTTTTCCTGAGTCGGGTTGAATGACTAGCAGAATAAAGTGGATCCTACGCACGCATAACTCATCATCAGTTACACTTAACATCGAGTAAGCCGAAACAGAATATGTACAAGAGAGGGTAACAGTACTCACGAGAAGTTGTAAGGCAATAGTATTTCCCTTTTGGTTTGTTGTCTCAGTAAAGACCTTAGCAAGTAATCTTCTGTTTGCCCGGGTTTGGTTCTTACCACTTCTTCATGAACTCTATTTGGGTTAACGAACCCAATGTCAAACGGGCCTCCTTTCATGCATTCCATAACCTTTTTCCTGCATAATAGTATATACATATATGGTGAGCATATATATACATGCAATTAATGAAGTGAATGAGATGAGATAGAAATTACAGAAATAGTACTTACACACAATAAAGGCCGATGGCAGCTTTGTCGAGTTCCTTCTGATTGAATAGAAAATGCAAGTCTTGAATGTTGAAGTCGATCTCGTCGTCTCCGCACAAGAAAATCTCATCTCTTATATGCGCCGTGATCCATTCTTCCTTTCTCGTCTTGCAGAAATCAAGGTACCACTTGTGCAATCTTCGCATCTTTATTGGTAGATTCTTGAGCTCCTCTTTCTTGACGAGATTCTTCCCATACTTCCATGGCTGTATGGGGTTGGCATCGCATTTGGGCAAGTTGTCTCCCATAATCATTTACGGGAGGAGCGTCTCGTGTGTCGAACACTTGGAGCGGGGCGCATGATTGGTTTTCCTGCTCTCCGAGCATGGGAACTGTTTTCTAGGGTGCCGCACGACTGCTACTTTCAGTCTCCCTACGGCGCCTTGCATCCCCCTTCAAAATCTGGCACTCGTAGTCCGGCACAAGTGGGGTTTCAGGTTTCAAAAGATTATTGTAAAACTTCTCCACCAGCGCCGGATCTATTTTCTCCTTTGGCTCGGCCCGTCTAGGTGCAAAGAATTTCTTGACCTCTTCTTCCGAGATCCTATTGGTCTCCTCGTCGCTGCGATTCCACGGTAAAACCGGCAATGGCTTGGCGGAAGGCTGCGGGACGTAGTTTTTTGAACTCTTTGGCGTACGGTTTCCTTCGGATTTCTTTGTGGCAGTGCTAGTGATGCTCTTTGTGGCAGTGCTCTTCCGCTTACGCTGAGGAGATGGCTGAAGCGTCGGAGATGGCTGACGGGCAGGAGATGGCTGGCGCGCCGGAGATGGCTGCCGCGCAGGAGATGGCTGAAGCGCCGGAGATGGCTGCCGCGCAGGAGATGGCTGAAGCGGCTCAGACTGCTGACGCTGCAGAGACGGCGGGGGTGCCAGTGGACTCCAATTTGGAAGCACGATGTGTTCCTTCTTCCAAAGAATGGTTGTTTTCACTAAAAAATTGAGTTGAGTTTCCCCTTCACCTGTAGCATGGTCAAGCTGTGCTTCCTCATATTCCTTCACAACCTCATCCACCACGACAATACCATAGCCATCTGGAATCGGTCGGCAGTGGTAAGTTCCACCAGCTACAGGAGGTAAGGCATAGCCGACAGCCACCTTAATGGATAAGCCCATTAATCTCACATGCAGCTCAGCGTGTTCGCTCTCAGTGATCTCATCCACGGGGTATCGAGGACCCGCCATTTCAAGCGTGGGCTGCATGTTCTGCGTGGAAGCCACGCTGCTTTTCCGCGCAGAGTCTGGGCCGTCGGCAGCTTCCAATGCAGGCTCTTCGTGCCGCTGAGATGGGCCGGTAGCTTGATGGCTCTGTTGTGCATTCACTTGCGCCTGCAGCGCCACAAGTGCATGTTCTATCTGTGTCATCCGCTCTATACGCTCTTTTTCTTTTCTGCCGCGCCATCTGTAAGAGTCGCTCCACTCGGCAAACCCATCCTTCCACGCCATACCCCCTGTGCCTCGTGCATGTCCAGTGTGTTCTTTTTTACCGATGGCGCGTGTGAGCTGGTCATTCTCTCTGTCGGGATGGAAGGTCCCGGCGGCTGTTTCCTCGTATGCCGTGATGAGTTCAGTGACGGGTTTGGCAAGGAGTGTTGGGAAGATACACAATCCTGTTTCTGGGTTCAACCTTGCCCCGATTCCATAGAACCAAGTTTTTGCACGTAGGTCCCACCCATCTGTCTGGGGTGTGATCCCTCTAGCGCGTTGGGCCTTCTCAACTTCCTCCCACTTAGGCCTCTGAGATATGTAGCCACCTGACCCCGTCCTCTTGTGATATTTCTTCTTCTGGGCATTTAGCGTATTGGTTTCTGACCTCTTTTTAGCTATAGCACCTTCCTTATATGCCACAAATTCAGGCCAGTGAGGTCTTATCTTCACATAATATGCGTCTTCGAAATTTGGAGTCTCGCGAGCTTTGACAAATTTGTTCAATTTTGTCTTCCAGTTGCGGAAAGCGTCAGCCATCTTCTTTAGAGTCCACTCTTTGACCTTTTCCTTTATAATCGGTTTGTTTTCATCCTCCTCTGGCGGAAGGGTGAAATTTACCAACAACGAATTCCAAAGCGTTTCTTTGGATCTTTCATCGACAAAGGTACCGTCGCCCTTCTTTGGCTTATTCCAATATTCAATTATGATTGGGATTTGGTCCCTAACAAGAACTCCAGCCTGACATACAAATTTGTCTGCAGCCTTCTTGGGCTCCATCGGCCTGCCATTAACACGGACTGCTTCGATCATGAACTTTGCATGATCTTTCAACCGATGGCTCGCGCCTCGCTTGCTCTTTTTCGTAGAAGAAGATGGTTGCTGGCTGGTCGATCCAGAGGGCTAAAAGAAGAAAGAAGCGTTAATTAATACATGTAGAAGAAGATTGTTGGTGGAAGTCAGCAGAGGCTTAATCAATGCATATACCTCGCCGGACTTTGTAATCACTAAATTGCGTTCACCGGAGTCTTCATCTTCTCCATGACTACTTGAGCTGTCATCATGTCCCTCCAAGTTCAGATATTGTGAGGTGTCCTCATCGATAATGTTCTCCATTATTTCTTCTTCTTCAAGGTTTCTACTAAGTGGATCCATAGTTTCTAAAACAATAATATTATCTAGAGAAAGAGAGTAAACATTCAAGTGGACTTGGATTCATACACAAATATACATATTATTCATACAAAAATACACAAATAACTACACAAATGAAATTAAAACCCTAAGGATGCTTGATCATTTTAAACGAGTTCCGAGGGGTCCAAACCCTAATTCGGAGAAATCCCGGATGCATGTGAGAGGGGCTAGCTACAGTGGCTGACTGTCGTGGTATTGCCGACTATCGGAGGGGTCCTCATAGTGCGTGTTTAGAGACGTGGGGTAAGGCGGACGGTTGACGGGTACGAGGTAACACAGCTTACCCAGGTTCAAATCCCACAACGGTGGCGAAATCCTACTCCTGCTATAAATCACTATAATGGCAATACGCCGAGTTACAGAGATTAGGTTTGCTGTGCGAGGTGACTAGAAAGTCTAAGTTATCGTGCCCTAAAGGCTCCCATAGGCCCGACTTATATTGTCGTCAGGTCCTAGGTTTACAGGAAAAAGTCCTAGCCGGACAGGTTACAGAGTTCTACACCGTCTATTACTAGTCTTGTGTATCTTGCACTCCAAGGCTCCGGGTACGCTGGTGACTCCACCGTAGCCTTCTTTTATCCGGCATGGGCCTCCCTTCTGGATCCACCTAACTGGGCCGCCCAGCAGGCCATAGGCCATGCTACCGACTATGGGCCACCCGGTTTAGTCGGATAAGAGACATGCTATGAGGATACCCATATAGCATATCCCCAACAGTAGCCCCCGGAGAACTCCGAGATCTTGCGCCGTGTTGCCTCTTCCCGTGGAATGCTCCGTCTAGATGGATGTCGGCAAATTGTCAAGCAACATCTTGTAGTTCTCCCAAAGAACCCTGCAAAGGTTTCTCCGTCTTCTATTAGTAAGTCGGAGAAATGCTGAATCTTCCATCGTATGCTCCCGTTGTCGGATTAAATCCGTCCATGCCGGAATCTTCGATGGGACGGCTCATCTACCATGTCAGTTATGGCGACGTAGGCTGTAGGTCAGCAACGCCTCGTAACTCACACATGCAGAGAACGTAATCATATCCGATTTTCCCGCGCGAGCGATACGAACCGTTGGCGGCAACGGTTGGAGACGTGGCGAAATTACCGCGCACGTTTACAAACACGTCGTCTACGCGGCAACCGTCCGATTAGCTGCACGAATCTTGACGCAGAGTAAGATAAATAGTAACCGTGGGACATTGGCCACTTTTTCACCCCATTCTCTCGCGTCATCGTCTTCTTCCTCCAGCCACGCGCCTCCTCGAGCTCTCCGCGAAAACCTCGAGAAACCCTAGCCTCTCTCTCTGCATCAGTCGCGTTCTCTCCCTCCTCCATGGCTAGCAGCAGTTCATCCCCATCAATGGCGACGTCGAGCGAAGCCACGGCGAAGCCGGCGAGCTCCATCGTCGTGCCCCCAGAGGGTCTGGTCATCCCCGCATCGGCGGTGATAGAAACCACCGACGGCGACCACAATCTGGCGGCGCTGGAGCCCCTGGAAGAGGAGCCAGACTCGCACAAAGGCGACTGGCGCGGCTCGGACTTCACCGGCCGCGACATCCAAGAGATGGTCGCTGAGGGTTACCTCCCCGCGACGGAGGGGCTCGCCTGGCAGGCGGCGCCGGCCGGCGAGGTAACCCCTTCTCCCCAAGCTGGAGAGAAAGTATACCTCAAGGCGCAATTGGTACGCGGCGTTTCTCTGCCCATCTCCCACTTCTTCCAGTCCGTCTTGAATCACTTCAAGGTCCAACCCCATAACCTCTCCCCCAATAGTATCTTAGTGCTTAGCAACTTCGCGGCACTTTGTGAGGGTTACCTAGGGATTATGCCTATGTTAGATTTGTTTTTATACTTCTTCACCGTCAAACGTGAAGCCGAACATAGTAGGGAGGAGCTTAGGAACTGCGGCACCATAAGCTTTAAGATCCGTCCTGGCCGGCGGTTCCCCGACATCGTCGGCCACGAGTCGTGCAAAAATTGGCAGCGAACGTACTTCTACGGCCCCAACATTCCTTTGGCGGGCCGAGAAGTAACGTACCCGGACTTCGTGGATGGAGCTGCCGCCGAAGTCTCCACATGGCGGTCCCATGCCTCCCTTCCCTCCGACCTCGACGCTTCTCGCGCAATAAGGCGGATCGAGTGGTTCGTAGAGACGGGTCTGACCGGCTTGGACCTAGCCATGTGCTGGTTCATCAGGCGGATCCAACCTCTGCAGCACCGCATGAAGTATATGCACGAGTACACCGCCGACCGAAGGGATACCCTCCGGATCTCCGAGGACAACTTCTCGAGCGACTTCGTCAAGTTCCGCCTTAAGGACATCGTCAAGGTGAAGGATAAGAAGCGTGGCTTCACCCTCACCTACGACATGTTCGTAGACGGAAAGTGCCCAAAGGTAGATATTTATTTTCCGTGTATGACATTGCTCCAGTTTTTCCGTCTTGCTAATACCATCTTGTCTAACACGATGATTTCTCACTTAACAGCTTAGCGATCTAGAGGAGGGCAACCTGGCTGCCCAAATCTATGATCCAAAGATGAAGGAAGTCACGGTCGTGTCCGACGACAAAGCCCCGGTTGCGCGGAAGCGGAAGAGCTCCACCTCTGACGCTGCCGACGGAGGTAAGAAGAAGAAGACGGAGGGTGGAGCCTCCAAAAAGAGTACTGCCGCCCTGGAGGCGGAAAAGAAGAAAGCCATCGGGATGTTTGCCAAAGCGCTCCCCTAGTGTAAGCTTCTTATTCTCCGACATTGTCTCATTTATCTGTCTTATTCCTGTACTTATGCATTTTGCACGTTTCAGGAAGAAAGCCACAACTAGCCTCAAGAAGTCCTCCAAGACTCTTGGGGCTTCTAGAAATATCAAAGATATGATGCATCGCGACTCCTCTCCTGCCATCGCCCCTGCCACTCCTGCCGTCAAGCCCTCCTCTGCGCCGACAAGCTCCCCAGTCCAGGAGGCACCAAGCCCTTCCGCCATGGAAGTGGACTCTGGCGCTTCTACCGAACTAGCTGTCGTCGGCGAGCAGGCGACACAGGAGAGTGCTGCTCTTCAAATGGCTGAAGCTCCGGCTAAGGATGCCATCGGTAGCGGCAAGGCGGTGATGGGAGCTGGTACCTCTGCCGAAGGCGGCGCCTCTGCTCCCCAGAAACCCTTCGAGTTGCCGAAGATTAATTACCCGGTGCTTACGTCGGGTAACACAACTATGGTTCCTGGAGGAGTGCCGTCATTTCCTACGTGCGGTCTTGAGGAGCTACTCCGTCAAGCAGACATCTTGCGAGGAAATAGCATTTCCTTTGGCAAGCTGCTGGCCGAGAGCGCTACAAACCTCAAGATCATCGCACTTGTAAGTTTTACTTTACCTTTTGCATTTCATATGAGTATCCCACTGTAGCCCCCGAGGATGTAGACGGAAAACCATAGGTTTTGCATCTATATGCTCTAAGAATGACTAAGTTAGAAAAACTCTCACTATATCCCCCAAGCATTTAGATGGAATGAATTATTCCGACTAGATGCTTTAAGAGTAGCATACACAGTGTTCATAATTTTAAGTGCTGTAGCCCCCAAGCCTCTAGTTGTAAATGAATTAGTTCCGACTAGACGCTTAAAGAAAAGCTAAGCATTTTTCGAGTTAAAATCTCTCGTTGTAGCCCCCGAGCCTCTAGTTGAGAACTGAACTAGTTCCGACTTGATGCTTAAAGAAAAGCTAAGCATATTGCTAAGTTAAAATCTCTCGCTGTAGCCCCCGAGCATCTAGGTGGAAAATTTCCGACTAGAAGCTCCAAGCAGACTAAACAACGACTTAACTTTGTATTTGTTTCCACAGAAGGAGAATGCTCGGAGGGGCATGGCCAATGACAAGTAACAGAAGATGCGCGCAGACCTTGAAGCTGAAAAGGGTAAAACCGCCATCTTGAAGGAACATATCATCAAAAACAAGAGTCTGTTTTCTTTTTGCGCATTTCCATCTTACTTTGTTCTTTCCTTCTTCGAGTACTCACTGTGTACTTTGTTTTCTCCGACTTGTAGAGCATGTCGCCAAGGCCAAGGATATTGTCGAGCAGTCCAAGCACATCCAACAGCTGGACAGCGAGAACAAGATTCTTAAGAAGGAGAGGGAAGAAATGCTGAAGATGCGCGAGGATTCCATGAAAGCCCTGCAGGACTCCGCCTCCGCAGAGATCAATCGCTTGAAGGAGGAGCTTGCGATCCTAAAGGATCAGAAGCAAGCTGCCGATGAGCAAAACCTTCGCCATAGCGAGGCGTTTATGCTCCTCCAACAAGAGAAGGAATCC
Organism: Avena sativa; assembly: GCA_916181665.1. Classification (NCBI taxonomy): domain Eukaryota; kingdom Viridiplantae; phylum Streptophyta; class Magnoliopsida; order Poales; family Poaceae; genus Avena; species Avena sativa. The sequence continues at coordinate 435,573,517 of OV702283.1, read as the reverse complement.
TTGGCGGACGTCGTCTGGCAGGCTAAGGCCAGCATCTTCAGTAAGTGTCCTCCGCCTTGTAGTTCTGTAGTCTGGATACTTAGAATTTATTGAACTCATGCAATCATTGTCGGAATTTTCAGCGCCCATGGGTTTAACCCGCTCACCTCCTTCGGACAAGGAATGCATGATTCTTGCCAGCAACTTCATCAACACCGCCATCACCCAAGCCAAGGAGATTGCCAAGCCCCTCCGGATTTATATCAAGGCCTCGGACTCCGTGGTGAAGTACTTGGAGATTCTACGCCGAGCCCCCGAGCGTGTCGCGAGCTGGAAAGCTTCTTGCGCATGGGCTGGCACAAGGATGGCATTGTCCATGGTGAAGGCACACTATGAAGATGCCGACATCGACACGGTGACATCTGGTATCCCCGACGTGGATGATGACGCCAAGGAGATCGATCACGAAGCCATCTTGTCATCACTCGCGGGGTATGATACCAGGGTTGCCGAGTTGGTAGATGTTGACGTCTTCGTGCCCAGGAACTTTCTCGACAACGCCAACCCGGAATCCTCCGAGTATCACCATAGCACCGATGCTGAGGGTGATTCTCCGGCTGGTGATGATGCGGCCTCCAAGTCTCCTGCACCCAAAGAGTGAAAAACACTTTGTAATTTCTGTTTCACCTCTCGATTGTGTGCGGGAAAACTTTGTTGATGTAATCTTAAGGCGGAAAACAATGGTTATCGTATCCTGCTACTTAAGAATTAAGTTTCAGCATGTATATATTTTTTAAGCAAGTGTTGGCTTATCCATTACTTTGGTTCTTATGCTTGACTTTTCGTGAGCCGGAAGACTCGTTGTCGGAACCATGCGCTTAGGTGATGATGCCCAATGGCACCGTCAATAACCTGAGTACAAAATCGTCGACAACAAGTGCCAAAAGTCACTACTCCAGAATCCACATAAAAACAACAAAGAACGTGTAGACCAGAAAACTTAAGTTAACGCCCGTAGGCGGAATTTTTACAAGTGCAATCGCAAGGCTTGTGCATAAAGGTTTATATGATCCAAAAACGAACACTAAAGGAGGTAAAAGACTCAGCAATATGAGTGAACCGAAGAGCTTTATTTCATTGATCATATAAGAGGTACACGATTAGATAAAAAATGCTAAGTGTAGAAAGGACGTAGTTGTGCTATGTTCCATGGCCGATCAAGCTCCGGGTAGTCATCATCCGGGTCACGTCGCTTACGCTTATGATCCTCGTTTGGGTCTATCCTTGTGTTCACGATTGTCGACAAGGTAGTAAGACCCATTGAGCAGCGCCTTGCTTATGATGAACGGTCCTTCCCATGGCGGGGATAATTTGTGTGACTTCTTCTGCTTAAGTCAGAGTACTAAATCCCCCTTTTTAAACGAGCGATGTCGGATGCGGCGACTATGGTAGCTGCGTAGTTTCTGCTGGTAGATGGCGGATCTTTGGCATGCCAAAACGCGCTCCTCCTCGAGAAGGTCCACATCTAGGCGTCTGGATTCTTCAGCGTCATCTTCGTCGTAGGCGGCAACTCTTGGTGCATCGTGGAGGATGTCGGAAGGTAGGATGGCTTATGCTCCATATACCATGAAGTAAGGGGTGTAGCCGGTGGATCTGTTGGGTGTAGTTCGTAAACTCCACAGCACAAATGGCAATTCTTCAGCCCAGGCTCCAGCTGCTCTATGTAGCGGTGCCTCAAGGCGTGGCTTGATTCCCTGCAGAATTAATCCATTGGCTCGCTCAACCTGACCATTGGATTGCGGGTGTGCCACAGACGCAAGGTCAAGTCGGATTCCTTTGTCCCAGCAATAGGCCTCCACTTCTCCGAGTGACAAGTTTCTTCCGTTGTCGATGATGATGCTATGTGGGAGACCAAATCTCACCACTAGATCCCGGACAAACCTGAGGGCAGTTGCCCCATCAAGCTTTATAATGGGTTTAGCTTCTATCCATTTGGTGAATTTGTCAACTTCTACAAGCAGATGTGTAAATCCACACGGTGCCGTTTGCAATGGACCCACCATGTATAGCCCCTAGACTGCAAACGGCCAAGTTATTGGTATTGTTCGCAATTCTTCAGCAGGAACATGTGGTTGTCGGGCATAATACTGGCATCCTGTGCATGTCTCAACAAGCTTGTCGGCGTCCGCCTTCGCGGTCAGCCAGTAGAATCCTTGCCGGAAGGCTTTCGCGACCAACGATCGAGGAGCGGCGTGATGCCCGCAATCTCCGAGATGGATCTCGAGCAGGATTTCCATACCTTCTAGCTGGGAAACACACTTTAAGTATATCCCAGTAGTGCTCCTTCTATAGAGTTGCCCATTGATTATGGTATAACCCTTTGCTCGTCGAACTATTTGTCGTCTTTCGACCTCGTCGACGGGCAAAGTTCCGTGTTCGTGATACTCCATGAACGGTTTTGTCCAAGCCGGAGGGATCTTTGTCACCATGTTGACGAAAGAGTCAGCTCTATCCGGGTTGTCGACGTCGGCGCCCTTCACGGATGGTGTGCATAGATGCTCTAGGAAAACTCATGGCGGAATTTGCTTGCGCCTTAATCCAAGTTTAGACAGTAGATCAGCCGCCTCGTTTTGCTCCCTAGGAACATACTTGACCTCGTAGCCCAAGAAGCTCTTGGCTATCTCGTCCACTTCGTCACGATATGCCGCCATCATAGGGTTCCGCGCATTCCAGGTGCCAGCCACCTGCTGGGCAACCAAGTCGGAATATCCACAGCAAACTATGCGCTTGATGCCAATATCCTTGGCTACATGTAGTCTGTGAATGAGTGCTTTATACTCCGCCATGTTGTTTGTAGCCTCGAAGTGGATCTGCAGAACGTAGTGCAGCTTGTCTCCTTTTGGTGACTGTAGTAGTACACCAGCCGCCGAGCCGTTGAGCAACTTTGATCCGTCAAAGTGCATTACCCAGTACTCTGGCTCTGGCAGTGGAGTAGCATCCGACATCTCCGTCCAATTTGCAATAAAATCCGCCAAGGCTTGTGACTTGATAGCGTCGCGTCTTTTGTAGGTGCTCTCGAAGGCGGCAAGTTCGATGCCCCACTTCGCGACCCTTCCTGTAGCGTCGCTGTTGTTGATAATGTCGGATAGTGGAGTCTTGCTCACTACTGTGATTGGGTGCTCCTGAAAGTAATGCCTTAACTTGCGAGAAGCAAGGAATACTCCATAAGCTATCTTTTGGTAGTGCGGGTAACGCTGCTTGGACTCCGTCAAGACCTTGCTTACATAGTAAACTGGTCGTTGAACTCTGTGCTCATAGCCTGGTTCCTTCCGCTCTACCACGACGACGATGCTGATAACCCGGTTGGTTGCCGCCATGTAAATTAACAGGGGCTCTCCAGGCTCGGTTGCTGCAAGGATGGGCGCTGAGGAAAGAATCTCCTTGAGCTGCTTCAATGCTGCATCTGCTTCGTCTGTTCATGTGAATTTGTCCGCCTTCTTCAGCAACTTGTATAGCGGCAGAGCCTTCTCTCCAAGTCGCCTGACGAACCGACTAACTGCTGCAACACAACCTGTTAGTCGTTGGATGTCCTTTAGGCATGTCGGAAGATTTATGTTTAAGATGGCCTTGATTTTCTCCGAGTTGACCTCGATTCCGCGCTGGGAAACGATGAAGCCCAACAGTTTGCTGGCTGGAACCCCGAAGACGCACTTCTTAGGGTTGAGCATCATGTTGTATTTCCGGAGATTATCAAAGGTTTCTTTTAAGTCGGAGATTAAGTCGTTTGACTTTTTAGACATCACCGCAATATTGTCCACATAAGCGTGAACGTTCCGACCAATTTGGTCGTGAAGGCAACGTTGCATTGTCCGCTGGTAGGTAGCACCTGCGTTTTTCAGCCCAAAGGGCATTGTGACATAGCAAAACGTGCCGTACGGGGTAGTGAACGAAGTGGCCAATTGGTCCGACTTCCTCATCTTGATCTGGTGGTATCCTGAGTATGCATCGAGAAAACACAAAAGTTCCGAGCCAGCCGTCGAGTCAATGACTTGGTTAATGCAAGGCAAAGCAAACGGATCTTTGGGACATGCTTTGTTCAAGCCGGTGTAATCAACGCACATTCTTAATTCAGTAGTTCCCTTTTTGGGGACAAGTACAGGATTGGCCACCCATCGGGTGTGAAGGACTTCTCGGATAAAACCAGCCTTAAGTAACCTAGCTATCTCTTTGCCAATGGCGCGTCTCTTCTCATCTCCGAAGCATCGTAGAGGTTGTTTCACTGGTTTACATTTTGGATCTATGTTTAAGCTGTGCTCGGCAAGTTCCCTAGGTACACCTTTCATGTCGGCAGGTTGCCAGACAAAGATGTCCCTATTCTCACGGAGGAACTCGACGAGTGCGCTTTCCTATTTGGGATCCAGGTTCGTCCCAATGGCGATGGTCTTGGAGGCATCGCCTACCGCAAGTTCCACCGGCTTTGTCTCGATGGCGGCCTTGAACGCAGGAGCGGAGTCGGAGATCTGCTTCTTCGACGCGGGCATCTCTGAGTCATTGACCTTGCTTTGGATCTCCTTGAATTCTTTGCTGTAGAGGACAGCTTCTGCAACGGCTGCTTCATTGATCTCGCAGTCCCTTGCCTTGGTAAAGCTTTCGGATACGGTGATGACACCGTTTGGTCCGGGTATCTTGAGTTTTTTGTAGACGAAGCATGGCTTGGCCATGAACGTGTGGAATATGTCGCGGCCGAATATGACGTGGTACACGCTCTTGAAGGGGACCACCTCAAAGGTCATGCGCTCTTGGCGGTAATTATTGACATCGCCAAAGGCTACCTGAAGTGTGATACACCCAAGGGACCGAGCCTCCCGGCCAGGAACTACGCCATGGAACACGGTGTTGGTTCGTCTTAGGTTTGCCTCCGTCAAGTTCATCTTCTGCAGTGTATCCAGGTACATGATGTTGATGCTGCTTCCACTATCCACCATGCACTTGGTGAACTCCACGCCGTCAATCAATGGGTTGATGACCATGGCGTATTGGTTCTCCGTGGGCACAAGGTCTGGGTGGTCCGTCCTATCCCAAGTGATTGGAACCTACGACCAGCGCAGGTATTGGGGAACTGGGGGGAGAGTGGCCATCAGGATCCTTAGAGAGGTCTTCTGTTGTCGGACGGTGGGGGTTCCAAGGAAAGTGTGGTAGACTGGGGCCTTCTTTGCGAAGGGGTTCTTGCCCTTGTCGTCGCTCTTGGCGGCGTGCTTGGGGTCTACGTCCTCGTCCATGTCACTTGAATCCTTGGACTCCTCCTCCTTCTTCCCCTTGCCCTTGCCTCGTAGTCTGTTCTTCCGACTTTGCTTGTAGCCGGACTCCGGGTCTTCCTTGAGGTCGTTGACGAACTTGCAGTGTCGATTGGTATGGGTGGCCTTGACGTTGACATCGAGGTGTACGAGGCACGGCATATCGCGGTACTCCTCGTACGTTTGGGGAACACGGAGCGGCACCGAGTTGGTTTCGCTTCCTCGCTGCTGCCCGTGGCCTGTTCCCCTTCCTCGGCCACGTTGTCTGCCTTCTCCTCGTCCTGCAAAAGTCATGGCGACCATGTCGATAGAATGCTTTTCTTCTGGAGCGGTTTTCCGCTTTGTACTATTGTTCCTCCGAGCTTGGGTTGGAACGGCCGTTGCCGGCAAAGAGCCACGAGCATCGTCGTCGGCAGCTGCGAACTCACTAGCTAACTGAATCATCTGATTCAAGTTAAGCTGATGATTGTCCTGCAAGCGCTTCAGCTTATGTCGGAGCAACGTGCCCCTTTCCAACCCATCAATGAAGGCGGCCATGGCGGTCTGGGCGTGCACTCCTGCGCAGGAATTCTTCATATCCAGCCAGCGGGAGAGGTAGGCGCGAGATGTCTCGTCTTTCTATTGCACGCACCGCTGTAGATCACCCACAGTGCAAGGATGCTTGTATGTACCCTCAAAGTTCTTGGTGAATGCTTCTTGCATGTCTAGCCAGTTGTAGATAGATTTCTCCGGCAAGTCGTCGATCCATTGACGGGCCATGCCCGCCAACATTAACGGGAGTTACTTGACGGCGACGTTGGGGTTGCCTCTAGCAATCTCCACCGCGTTGCCGTAGTCCTGCAACCATGTGGCAGGCTTGGCGGTGCCGTCATAGGGCTTGATGGTCTTGTCAATCCGGAAACCTTTGGGGTAAGTCGCGGACCTTTGGCGACGGTCTTGGAGGCATCGCCTACCACAAGTTGCACCGGCTTGGTCTCGATGGCGGCCTTGAACGCAGGAGCGGAGTCGGAGATCTGCTTCTTCAACGCGGGCATCTCTGAGTCATTGACCTTGCTCTGGATCTCCTTGAATTCTTCGTTGTAGAGGACAACTTCTGCAACGGCTGCTTCATTGATCTCGCAGTCCCTTGCCTTAGTAAAGCTTCCGGATACGGTGATGACACCGTTTGGTCCGGGTATCTTGAGTTTGTTGTAGACGAAGCATGGCTTGGACATGAACGTGTGGAATATGTCGTGGCCGAATATGACATGGTACACGCTCTTGAAGGGGGCCACCTCAAAGGCCATGCGCTCTTGGTGGTAATTATTAATGTCGCCAAAGGCTACCTGAAGCGTAATGCACCCAAGGGACCGAGCCTCCCGACCAGGAACTACGCCATGGAACACGGTGTTGGTCCGCCTTAGGTTTGCCTCCGTCAAGTTCATCTTCTGCAGTGTATCCAGGTACATGATGTTGATGCTGCTTCCACTATCCACCATGCACTTGGTGAACTCCACGCCGTCAATCAATGGGTTGATGACCATGGTGTACTGGTTCTCCGTGGGCACAAGGTCTGGGTGGTCCGTCCTGTCCCAAGTGATTGGAACCTCCGACCAGCGCAGGTATTGGGGAACAGGGGGAGAGTAGCCATCAGGATCCTTAGAGAGGTCTTCTGTTGTCGGACGGTGGGGGTGCCAAGGAAAGTGTGGTAGACTGGGGCCTTCTTTGCGAAGGGGTTATTTCCCTTGTCGTCGCTCTTGCCGGCGTGCTTGGGGTCAACGTCCTCTTCCATGTCACTTGAATCCTTGGACTCCTCCTCCTTCTTCTTCCCCTTGCCCTTGCCTCGCGGTCTATTCTTCCGACTTCGCTTATAGCCGGACTTCGGGTCTTCCTTGAGGTCGTTGACGAACTTGCAGTGTCGATTGGTATGGGTGGCCTTGCCGTTGGCGTCGAGGTGTACGAGGCACGACATATCGCGGTACTCTTCGTAGGTTTGGGGAACGCGGAGCGGCGCCGAGTTGGTTTCACTTCCTCGCTGCTGCCCACGGCCTGCTCCCCTTCCTCGGCCACGTTGTCCGCCTTCTCCTTGTCCTGCAAAAGTCATAGCGACCATGTCGGTAGATTGCTTTTCTTCTGGAGCGGTTTTCCGCTTTGTAGTTCTGTTCCTCCGAGCTTGAGTTGGAACGGCCGTTGCCGGCAAAGAGCCACGAGCGTCGTCGTCGGCAGCTGCGAACTCACTAGCTAACTGAATCATCTGATTCAAGTCAAGCTGATGATTGTCCTGCAAGAGCTTCAGCTTATGTCGAAGTAACGTGCCTCTTTCCAACCCATCGATGAAGGCGGCCATGGCGGTCTGGGCGTGCACTCCTGCGCAGGAATTCTTCATATCCAGCCAGCGGGAGAGGTAGGCGCGAGATGTCTCGTCTTTCTCTTGCACGCACAACTGTAGATCGCCCACCGTGCAGGGACGCTTGTATGTACCCTCAAAGTTCTTGGTGAATGCTTCTTGCATGTCCAGCCAGTTGTAGATAGATTTCTCCGGCAAGTCGTCGATCCATTAACGGGCCGTGCCCGCCAACATTAACGGGAGGTACTTGACGGCGACGTTGGGGTTGCCTCCGGCAATCTCCACCGTGTTGTCGTAGTCCTGCAACCATGTGGCAGGCTTGGCGGTGCCGTCATAGGGCTTGATGGTCTTGTCAATCTGGAATCCTTTGGGGTAAGTTGCGGACCGTATTGCAGGTCCAAAGCAACGTGGTCCCAGGTATGGTCCTTCCCGGGCCTCGTGGATCTTATCGATGCGTGAACGTGCGTCGTATGGCTCCGGGTTCTTCTTCTTATTGTCAACAGGGGACGGGCTGCGTGAACGACACCGGCCCCTTCCGCCATGGTGACTGCTTGGCGGCGACGGAGGCGGAGGTGGTGGTGGGTTAGCCTTCTTGCTGTTACCCTCCTGCGATGCCCCACGCCTGTCGCGGTTGCTTGTAGGACGTGGAGGGTCGTGGTGTGACCTGCTCTTATGTCCTTGGTGGCGCTCTTCATCATGACGGGTCTATGCCGCGTTGTCGCGGATGACGATGCCGCACTGCTTTGGTGGAGGCATATCCATGCGATGGTGAGCCTTGTAGTCTTCCTGACGTCGGGGGGATCGGGGCGGTGGCGATGGGCGGAGAGGTTGGGCTCTTTCTCCGTGGTAGGAGGATATGGGGATAGCATACTTCCTGTTGTGCGCATCCCTCCGTCTTCGTTCTGATGAACCCGTCCGCGATCCGACATCTTGAGGAGATCTATCCCTTGGCGGTTTGTACTGGCTAGATCGGCAGAGCGCTGGGTCAGACTCAAGCCTTTGAGAGGTGGCCTTTTCCTGCTGCTTTACCGCCTTGGCCACTAGGTCGTAAACCTGTTCTACTGCCTCAGGCGATCTATCCTGCTCCAGAAGGGTCTTGGCGATGGCGAGGTTAAGGAGTGGGGTGGGCATCACCTGTTTTCCTTTACTGTCAATGTATGGCTTGGCCTGTGCCGGCTTTGAGGAAGCCCATCCTAGGTTGCGCCGTACACTAGGATCGTTGATGACGCGAGCCGGAGCTTTCTTAGCCTTCTGCTGCTGTAGCAGAGTCTTGTACTCGGCCTCCATTGCTCTAGATTTTTCTATGGACTTCTGCGCGTTGACCAGATCTCGATCTAGTTTAGCGCCTTGCTCCGTGATGGCTTGTGCTTCCTCCAGCAGCTGCTGGCGCTTCTCGTCAAGCTGAATCACGTTCCGGATATGATCAACAGTTAGTGGCTCAACGAGGAGATTGCCGTACATCACTCTATCAGCTGGAGTAACATGGGCTGCTTCCGACGTGGATGCTGGAGGTGGCAAGTTTGCGGTGTTGTTGTTGCTCGGACCGGTGCCGAGTTCCTGCGGCTGCTGCGCTGTATTAGGCGGAGGGGGCATGACCTTTGCGCGATCATTGTCGGCAGCAATAAGTGGCCCTTTCCCCTTATCCAGCGCCGTCGGCGGAGCTTGCCCGGGCTGGTCTTCATCCATCATTGTCCCAATGGTGACGAACACCCCTCGAGACATGACGGTGTTATTAGCTTGTTCGTCGCGCGAGTACTCCTCCTCCATCTCCTGCATAGCGGAGTCTAGCTCTTCTGGACTGAAGTCTATTTCCTCTGAGTCTGCACTGAAATCAGCATAAAGCGCGTCAATGACAGAGTCGGAGGGTGCCAGGATTTCCTCAATGACGGGCGGTGGAGGTGCAACGGCCTCGACGATGACTTGCGGTGGTGGTGCTGCTATGACGATGGCGGCCGGAGGCGGTGGTGGTGATGGCTGAATCGGAGGGCTCCGTCAATGAGCGCAAGCGCTGTCTGAGCTGCCGCTTCAGCCTCCGCGTAGTTGTTGACGGTGTTCACCATGCCTTCGAAGGTAAGGCGCCCTGATGCCTGTTGTCGTCTTAGAGAATGTCGGAGAAGCGTGCCATGGTCCAGTACTTCCACAAAGTGATAGATGGCATCATCATTGGGGTAATTGGCCAGGTCGGCCCGTATGCGGAGCCACTTGGCGAGGTAGTCGCGGGGGTTTTCGCCCTCTCTCTGAACGCAGTGCGCCAGATCAAAGATGGTAACCACACCGACGAACTTGGATCTTTGCTGTCCAGACGCACGGACAAAGCCGGCAGATTAGCAGTGATCTTCCACCTTTATATCCTGCACAGGGGCGGTTTGGGTGGGTCTTGAATTTTTTCGATCTTTGCCGGCAAACACCGAGGAGAGATCCGACATCGATCCTTCAGCGAACGTATCCTGCCCGTAGGCGGTCCGTGCGGGTCTTGATGCTTTATGATCTTGCCGGCAAACTCCGAAGAGAGATCCGACATCGATCCTTCCGCGAACGTGTCCTGCCCGTAGGCGGTCCGTGCGGGTCTTGATGCTCCTCCGACTCCCAGGGAACTAGTGCCCGAGTCGGTTTCGCTGATGAAGAGGTGGATGTCTCTGATAGGAACGATCGAACACCGCGTAGGGTTCATCTTCGCCGGGATCCAGAACTCGTCGGGGGGGGGGGGGGACGATCGGAACTTTGCCGGAGAAGAGAACATGACCGATGGCTATGGTTTCGCCGATTCCTGCAAAGATCTTGGTCCTCGCCCGCTGAAGAGCCTGAAGCGCCTCTTGTCCCACAGTGGGCGCCAATTGTCGTGGTATTGCCGACGAGTGCGCCATGGAGGGGTCCTCATAGTGCGTGTTTAGAGACGTTGGGTAAGGCGGACGGTTGACGGGTACGAGGTAGCACAGCTTACCCAGGTTCAGATCCCACAACGATGGCGGAATCCTACTCCTGCTATAAATCACTATAATGGCAATACGCCGAGTTACAGAGATTAGGTTCGCTGTGCGAGGTGACTAGAAAGTCTAAGTTATCATGCCCTAAAGGCTCCCATAGGCCAGACTTATATAGTCGTCAGATCCTAGGTTTACAGGGAAAAGTCCTAACTGGACAGGTTACAGAGTTCTACACCGTCTATTACTAGTCTTGTGTATCTTGCACTCCAAGGCTCCAGGTACGCTGGTAACTCCACCGTAGCCTTCCTTTATCCGGCATGGGCCTCCCTTCTGGATCCACCTAACTGGGCCGCCCAGCAGGCCATAGGCCATTCTACCGAATATGGGCCACCCGGGTTAGTCGGATAAGAGACATGCTATGAGGATACCCATATAGCATATCCCCAACACTGACCAGAGGATGCTCCAGAAAGCGGCGGCTGGCGGCGTTGAGCGACCTAGGGTGCGCGAGGTAGCGTGATGCGGCCTACCTAAAACGGGCGTTGTTCGAAAGAGGAGGCCGAGGCAAGCATTATAGTGGCGGTGCCGCCTCAGTATGGTCACCAGAGAGACGGCAGCGACGGCAAACAACTTGGCAGAACAGATCAATGTGGAGGGGATATCCCTTTTATAAAGCAGATCAAAATAAGCAAGAAAAGCCGCGGAGAACCTAAACTTGCCACCGAAGTCAATGAGCCAAGATCAGAATGAGTCAGAGCTCCACAACGACGCCCCCAAGAGGGTAACGACGAACGAGACCTATGGTAAAGGGTTTTCACCCGGAGCCCTGTGACGAAGAAGGTAGCAGCAACGGCGGCCCCAGAGCGGTAACGGTACCCGTAGGCATCGCCGCCTTCGCCTGAAAAAACCTCCGTACCGCTCCCCGTCTTCTGCCCCGCCCGTTGTCCCCAAGATAGGCCCCATACCGAGGGGAGAAGCCATGACGCTCGCCAAAGAGCTGCCCGCGCAGTCAACCTTCTAAGGCCGCCACCGACATCCGCGAACTCTAGCCACCACTCTGACGACCAACGACACATCACATCACCGAAGAGAGGGACGTCGTGCCGTCGTTGCCAGCGGACACACCTGCAACCCGAGAAGGACCATGCATACCCCGACATCGCTGGCATACCGCCATGGCCACCACCGGAGCTCGCACCACCTAGGCCGCCCCCGCAGCCGAGAGGGGAGGCCGTCCCCGTATCGCCTGGGCCTGGGCCATCCCTCACTGCTCTGGCGTCACCCGCCGCCCAGACACCAAGGACCGCGTCGCCGCCACTGAAAACTGCCAGGAAAAAGGCCGGCGCCACCGCGAGCTCCACCGCCGCCTCCATGTGCAAGGTGCTCATCGGGACAGCAACGCAGCGCAAAAGGGAGGAAACAAAGGGGACCAGGAGGTCCGCTAGCTCACCACGAGCACGACGGTGGGGTTCTTGTAGGCGCCAGCGTCGTCGTCGGCTTCAGTGGCGCGCGCACGGTGGCGGTGTTGGCGCGCGCGGGGTCGACGGCGACTCTGATCGAGTTGGCGGTGGCGGCCGACGCGAGGACGGCGACGGCGAGGGCTGGACGGCGCCGGCGGCTCTCCCTCTCTGTTTTTCTCTGCACGGCTTTCGATATGGCTCTGGCGGGAAGAAGGAAGGGGAAGTCCCGCATTTAATACCCCCCTTTAACACCGGTTCAGGGCTGGAACCGGTGTTAAAGGGGGGGGAATTCGTTTCGCGCGCGCACCCCCCCCCTTTAACACCGGTTCAAGCCACGAACCGGTGTTAAAGGGGGTGCGCGCGCGCGAAACAAAATAAATGCGCCCCCCCCTTTAACACCGGTTCGTGGCTGGAACCGGTGTTAAAGGGGGGGCATTTATTTCATGCATTAAAGGGGTGGGGGCATTTATAATTCAAAAAATAGGATATGAATTTAGAAAATTCATATCTTATTCATTTCAACTCAGAAAAATATGAATAATATATCATAATTTTCAGAAAAATAATATCTATCCATTCATGTAAAAACATTTTATATTTACTTTATATGAAAATTTTCAAAATGATTAAAACACTTACATATAAATTTTGATTATTCAATTCAAACAAAAATAAATTGTCAAATCCTAAAACTTTGAACATAAGAAATATTAAGCATCTAAAAAGGAATCTAACCCTATTTTATTAGAGCAAATCATATTTTATTTTGTATTAACATTTTTGAATTGATTGGATATTTAAATGCCACATCTTATGCTCGGAAAATAGAAAATGCCTTTTTGGTGCGATAAAAAGGAAAACTTCCTCTTGCAACATTGTTTGCCATGCCATGATGCACATGTATGCACAATATGGCCATATTATCACAAACTATGCCTTGATTCTAGCCATAACATTGGTCATTTGACGCGAAAGCCAAGAAACCTCGAATGAGATAGGTCATTTTGTGAAGGAGATAGAACTGGAATTAAAATACAGAATGCAACTAATAGTAAGTTACATAAAGCACGACTGAAAATTAAGATACATAAAAGAACTGAAAATTAAGATACATGGCTAGATTAAGTAACAATCGGCTGAACTTGTTTCGGTATGTTGGAGTTATTCAGTCATGCTCCTGCCTACACCTGTAATACTCGCCACTGTAGTCATCGTACTCGCCGCCGCCGTCATTGATGTTGTCGTCGGGGTCGTCGTAATTGAACCTTGAAGTCTGAGTACGCATGGGCTGGACTTGAGGGTAGCACAGACGGGGGTTAGAGTCGGCGGCAGTGTCATAGGCCATGACGCTCTGGAGAGTCCGACTGCACCACCATAGACGACGGCAGGCCTTGTTAAAGTTCGGAGGAGGTGGGCCGTCCTCCTCGTGCCTGGAGAGCGCCCTCTCACGCCGGTCCACGAAGAAGGCTTCCTAAGTAGGGAAATAGTCGGGATGCCATCTGGGATTCCTCCGCTGCTCCGGCGTGATCTCGAAGTAGTAGTGGTTCGTGATGGCCATCCGGCGCGCCACACCTAGAGGGACAGGAGGAACCAGCACGCCTCCGGCGCTCAGCATCCAGCCGACGGGGACACAGTAGCCCAGCGGGCAGGGGTAGTTTGAGGCACAAAGCGCCTCCACCTCCCTGGGGTTAGTGCTACGGTGGAAGCCATGGGAAAGAGTGATGAGGTTGCAGATATGAGTCTAGAGATGTGCAATGACAATGGAGGCCAACCCTACATATATATATATATATAGTGAAGAACTGGCGGGAAGAAGTGGCGGGAAGAAAAATGGCGGGAAAAAATGGCGGGAAGAAAAATGGAGGGAAGAAATAGAAGGAAGAAAATGGCTCATTTAATACATATACTGTTTGTACTATAATGATAGGGGTGAGTGTCGACATTATGTCGTGCGGCGTGTACCTTGTCCCGGATGGTGTCACCAACCGGGACTAAAGATGAACCTTTAGTCCCGGTTGGAGACACCAACCGGGACAAAACACGAGTCAGCACTAATAATAGGGGTGAGTGTCGACATTATTTCGTAAGTGTCGAGACTATGCCGAGCTGCTTGTACTATAAATAGGCATCCTTGTGAGTCCAGTCCTCCAGCCAGTTTGAGGCATCTCCAAGATGGTTTTCGAGAGCAGGGACACCACTACGGCCAGTTTTAGGGAGATGCCGACGGAGCCCAGTCCTCCGGCATCTCCGAGAAACTGGTCATAGAGGCACTCCCTAATATGTGAAATTAGTTAGCTCCCAGGTGTATTGATCTAGTTAGAGAAGTTACAAGCTACAAGATGGTTTTCGAGAGCAGGGACACCACTACGGCCAGTTTCAGGGAGATGCCGACGGAGCCCTGTCCTCCGGCATCTCCAAGAAACTGGTCATAGAGGCACTCCCTAATATGTGAAATTAGTTAGCTCCCAGGTGTATTGATCTAGTTAGAGAAGTTACAAGCTGCAAGATGGTTTTCGAGAGCAGGGACACCACTACGACCAGTTTCAGGGTGATGCCGACGGAGCCCAGTCCTCCGGCATCTCCAAGAAACTGGTCATAGAGGCACTCCATAATATGTGAAATTAGTTAGCTCCCAGGTGTATTGATCTAGTTAGAGAAGTCACAAGCTGCAAGATGGTTTTCGAGAGCAGGGACACCACTACGGACAATTTCAGGGAGATGCCGATGGAGCCCAGTCCTCCGGCATCTCCAAGAAACTGGTCATAGAGGCACTCCCTAATATGTGACCGCGCGCGTTTGGAGATCAGATCTTAATGGTAAGTACGAATCGGGACAACTTCTTCTCATAGTCCTGGTCCAGCCACAAAACAAGACTAACACTCAAGACATTTATTAATATTAAAAACTAAGACTACAAAACCGGTCCCCCCTATATATAGTCCCGGTCAATCCACAAACCGCGAAAAATATCCTTCGGTCAAGCCACAAACCGCGAAAGATATGAACAAGAGTTACATAATATGAGCATGAACTTCTTGGCATATGTCCTTCCTTATGATCGCTTCAGACGTAACCATGGAGCATCTTCTTTACTTAACGAAATGCTTGGGTCAGTTTTCACTGTGAAGGGCAGAATTTCATCAAACTTATTATAATCTTTTGACATGTCTGTCTTGTCCTCGATTCCCACGATGTTTCTTTTCCCTTAAAGAACTATGTGACGCTTTGGCTCATCATATGGTGTATTCGTTTGCATATTTTTTCTTTTTTTTTTTGGTCTGGAGGACATGTCCTTCACATAGAAAAACTTCTGAGATATTGCATTGAGGAATGCACATAGCTTCACAATGGGTACTCAAACATTTTCAGGTAGAAGACCCCTCAATGCTATCAGAAGCAATTGTGTCATAATCACGTGGCAGTCATGAGACTTCAGGTTTTGGAATTTTTTCTCTGCCATATTTATTATTCCCTTTATATTCGACGAGAAGCCAGACGGGACCTTGATACTGATCAGACATTCAAAAAAGATTTCCTTCTCTGCTTTGGTAAGAGCGTAGCTGGCAGGAGTTAAGTGGCATCGTTTACCCTTCGCGTTCTCAGGATGCATAGGCTCTTCAGGGTATTTCAGACGTTGTTGGTCCTGCCGTGCTTCCGGTGTATCTTTTGTCTTCCCATACACTCCTAGGAAGCCTAGCAGGTTCACGCAAACATTCTTCGTCACGTGCATCACGTCGATTGAAGAGCGGACCTCTAAGACTTTCCAATAGGGTAGGTCCCAAAATATAGATTGCTTCTTCCACATGGGCGCGTGTCCGGCATCGTCATTCGAAACAGATAGACTGCCAGGACCTTTTCCAAAGATTACTTCTAGGTCCTTGACCATACCAAATACCTCCTCACCGGTACGAAGGACAGGCTTCCTCCGGGGTTCTGCCAGACGTTTGAAATGCTTGCCTTTCTTTCTTACTGGATCCAGGTTCGGAAGAAATCGGCGATACCCTAGGTACATAACCTTCTTACATTTATCCAAATATACACTTTCAGTCTCATCTAAACAGTGTGTGCATGCATTCTATCCCTTGTTTGTCTGCCCTGAAATGTTACTAAGAGCAGGCCAATCATTGATGGTTACCAAAAGCAATGCTCGTAGGTCAAATGGCTCCCCTTTGTGCTCATCCCACATACGTACACCTGGTTTGGCCCACAGCTGTAAAAGTTCTTCAACTAATGGCCTTAGGTACACATCAATGTCGTTGCCGGGTTGCCTCGGGCCTTGGATGAGCACTGACATCATAATGAACTTCCTCTTCATACACAACCAAGGAGGAAGGTTATAGATACATAGAGTCACAGGCCAGGTGTTGTGACTGCAGCTCTGCTCACCAAAAGGATTCATGTCGTCTGTACTTAGACCAAACGTTAAGTTCCTTGCGTCACGTGCGAAGTCCGGGTACTCTCGCTCGACTTTTCTCCACTGTGACCCATCAGCGGGGTGTCTCAACATCGCGTCTTTCTTACGGTCTTCCATGTGCCATCGCAGCAACTTGGCATGCTCTTTATTTCTGAAGAGACGTTTTAACCGTGGTATTATAGGAGCATACCACATAACCTTGGCAGGAACCTTCTTCCTAGGGGCCTCGCCCTCAACATCGCCAGGATCGTCTCGTCTGATCTTATACCGCAGTGCAGTGCATACCGGGCATGCATCCAAATTCTCATACTTCTCACCGCGGTAGAGGATGCAGTCATTAATGCAGGCATGTATCACGTCTAATCCTAGAGGGCAGACAACCTTCTTTGCTTGGTATGTACTATCGGGCAACTCATTATTTCTTGGAAGAAGATTCTTCATTTTTACCAACAACTTTGAAAATGCGCTGTCAGTCACACCGTTCTCTGCCTTCCATTGCAGCAAATCCAGTGTGGTACCTAGCTTTTTGTGGCCATCTTCGCAAGTTGGATACAACAATGTTTTGTGATCCTTTAACATCTGCTCCAGCTTCTCCTTCTCCTTTTCAGTTTCACATTCTTCCTTTGCATCAGTAATGGCCCGACCAAGATCGTCATCAGCGGGCCCATCTGCTGCCTCTTGATCTTCATTATCTACCCCCGTTGCAGTATCATCATATTCAGGATACATATTATGATAGTTGTCATCATCCTCTTCTTCTTCGTTGTCTTCCATCACAACCCCTTTTTCTCCGTGCTTGGTCCAACAATTATAGTTGGGCATGAAACCTAATCGAAGCAGGTGGGCGTGAATGGTTCTGGTATTTGAGTAGTCTTTCTTGTTCTGACAGTGAACACACGGACAGCACATAAAACCATTGTGACCACGGTTTGCATTAGCCACAACGATGAAATTTTGGAGGCCCTTAATGTACTCGGAAGTGCGGCGGTCACCGTACATCCATTGCCGGTTCATCTGCATTAATATATAGGATATATCAAAAAATTAATAGGGAGATGACCATTTATATATATAGTACATCAATGACACATGAAAGGATAGTTGCCGACCTCGACCGAGAAGGAAAGAGCAACGAGAAAACTTATTTTGAGCTCTCGGGCATTTCACCGAACACCTCTTGTGCATATGAAAAAAACACACAAACTAGCACTCTTCACACCCTCTTGCTAGACTCCAAAATGTGATAGTGAAAAAATGGAAGAGTGGGGTGTGGGCTGCGGTGTCTTATATAGCCCCCCCCCTTTAACACTGATTCAAGCCACGAACCGGTGTTAAAGGGGGGGCTGCGCGGGCCACTGGTGCAGGGTCCTTTAACACCGGTTCGTGCCACGAACCGGTGTTAAAGGGGGGCTCCTTTTTGCCGCACGGGCCACGCTGGTACGCCTCCCCCCCTTTAACACCGGTTCGTAGAAGAACCGGTGTTAAAGCCCTTTTCTAGGATCAACAAAAGGCCTCGTTTCCACTAGTGACTCTTAAGTTGAACTTCCACCTAGAGCTTTATGTTATACTAGGCTGCAACTTGTATAGTGGACTATGCCTTGAACTGCAAGTTTGCTGCAAACCTAGCTTCACAAAAAGTCTTGACCGATACTAGGCTACCGTGGGAATTCCCCGCGGCTGGAGCTTATGCGTCATACTCCATGACCTTTTATGAGTTTATTAGAGAGCACCCTACTCTCATAGACTGCGACGTTTTAACAGTCAGACTCATATAGGTGTGTTCTTTAAAAGATGTTCTACAGGACAACATCTTTTCTTAGGATAAGCCACTTAGAACACATTAAGATAATAAATCAACCTGCCGTGCAGAATAGGAAAGTATTGCATCTTTATGGAGTGGTGTTTATTAAAATAGGGATACTTTCCTCTCAGCTAACCAACAGCTTGTCTCCCAATTCTAATTCACAGGATCTCCGATCACATAGAGTGGTTTACCATTATGGAAAGCTCAAATTGTGGGTCTCATACCCATATCCTTCGATGCATTTTCTATCACGTTGCGTGATAGACCCTTTGTGAAGGGATCTGCCAAGTTTTTAGATGTTTGGATATAATCCAATGCAATAACTCCGGAGTTTCTCATTTTCCTGACAGATTTCAGTCTCCTCTTCACATGTCTTGATGACTTCATATTATCCTTAGAACTATTTACCTTGAAAATCACATATTGATTATCGCAGTTCATAAGGATTGCGGATATTGGTTTTTCAACCACATGTAAGTTCATCAAGAGTTCATGAAGCCACTCTGCTTCAACAGTGGCTGTGTGTAATGTTGTGAGTTCTGCTTCCGTAGTTGACCTCGTTAAGATGGTATGCTTGCAAGACTTCCAAGAAACAGCGCCACCAGCAAGTGTGAATACATATCCACTCGTGGCCTTTATCTCGTCAGCATCAGATATCCAATTTGAATCACTATAACCCTCTAGTACCCTCGGATACCCAGTATAGTGTATGCCATAGCTCGCAGTGCCTTTTAGATAGCACATAACTCTCTCAAGAGCATGCCAGTGATCATCTCCTAGATTTGAAACAAATCGACTGAGTTTGCTTACAGCAAAGGCGATGTCAGGCCTCGTTGCACTAGCTAAGTACATAAACGAGCCAATAATTTGAGAGTATCTCACTTGGTCTCTAGCATTTCCTCGAGTCTTTCGAAGCAACACACTAGGATCATACGGTGTAGGAGAAAACTTGAAGTCGCTATATCCGAAACGACTCAAGACCTTTTCCACATAGTGGGACTAAAGCAATGTAATCCCACCGTCATCATCTCTCAATAGCTTGATGTTCAGGATGACATCAGCTACTCCCAGATCCTTCATCTCAAAGAAACGAGATAAGAAATCTTTGACCTCCTTAATTGCATTAAGGTTGGTTCCGAAAATCAGTATGTCATCAACATACAAACAAAGGATGACACCCTCACCCCCACCATGGCGATGGTACACACATTTATCAGCTTCATTTACAACAAAGCCTGCAGCAGTTAAAGTTCTTTCGAACTTCTCATGCCATTGCTTAGGGGCTTGTTTTAGGCCATATAAAGACTTCAAAAACTTGCACACCTTTCCTTCTTGACCATTTACCACAAAGCCATCTGGTTGATCCATGTAAATTTCCTCATCCAACTCTCCATTAAGGAAAGTTGTCTTAACGTCCATTTGATGAACGAGAAGACCATGAGAGGCAGCCAATAAGAGTAATACTCGAATGGTGGTCAATCTGGCAACATGTGAGTAAGTGTCAAAGAAGTCTTCACCTTCTTTTTGAGTATATCCCTTGGCCACAAGTTGTGCCTTGTACTTCTCAATAGTACCATCTGGTCTAAGCTTTTTCTTGAACACCCACTTGCATCCTACAGGTTTACACCCATAAGGGCGATCAGTGATCTCCCATGTTCGATTAGCTAAGATGGATCATCTCACTATGGACAGCTTCCTTCCAGTAGTTAGCATCAGGAGATGCATATGCTTCTGAAATGGAAGTGGGAGTGTCATCCACAAGGTACACAATGAAATCATCACCAAAAGACTTTGCAGTCCTTTGTCTCTTGCTCCTTTTAGGAATTTCATTATGATCCTCCTTAGGACTTTCAAAGTGTTCAATTGGAATGGTCGGTTCAAAGAATGTAGCAAATTCTTGATTAGATGAACTAGATATCTCCAGATTTGATGAGTTAGGTTTATCCTTCATAGGAAAGATATCCTCAAAGAAAGTCGCATCAGTCAACTCCATGATTGTACCGACATGAATGCCAGGTACTTCAGATTTTACTATCAAGAATCTATAACCATTGCTATGGAAAGCATAGCCCAGAAAAACACAATCAATGGTTTTTGGTACAAGCTTGCGCTTCTTGGGGATTGGTACATTAACCTTTGTCGAACAACCCCAAGTACGTAAGTAAGAGAGTTTTAATCTTTTCTTCTCCCATTCTTCGAATGGAGTGATTTCTTTATTCTTTGTGGGAACTCGGTTTAGGACATGACACGCAGTTAATAGTGCCTCCCCCCACCATTCCTTGGAGAGACCGATGTGTCTAACATGGCGTTAACCAAATCTGTTAGAGTACGGTTCTTTCTTTCGGCTTCTCCATTTGACTGGGGTGAGTACGGAGGCGTCCTCTCATGGATAATGCCATGTTCCGCACAAAAGAAATCAAACTCGTTGGAAAAATACTCTCCACCACGATCAGACCTAAGCCTCTTAATCTTTCGATCAAGTTTATTTTCTGCCTCAGCTTTATAGATTTTGAAGAAACTCAACGCCTCATCTTTTGATTTTAGAAGATACACATGACAATATCTCGTAGAGTCATCGATCAAAGTCATGAAATGTTTCTTTCCACCTTTTGTCAACACACCATTCATATCACAGATATCAGAATGTGAGCTCTAGTGGTGTTAAATTTCTTACTTCTGCAATTTCCATAGCATGTGAGCTCTAGTGGTGTTAAATTTCTTAAATTTCCTCCGGTGTGAGTGCTCGAAGTTATTTCCTTTAGATTCTGCAATTTTGTCTTTTTGTTTCTTGTTTTCACTAGTTAGGCTTAATGGAAAACAACAACAAAATTAGAGAGATTTATAGTATCTATCTTGAGTTAGGACATGAAGTGTTTAAAGAGAAAATTAAAAAACCTATGGAACTTTATTTGCATGCTAATGGCAATGTTATTAGTATGAAATTTTTGAACACCATTGTTACTAATGGTATGGAAACATCTAAGCTTGGGGAAGCTAGTTTTTATGATAAAGATCTTTTTAGTTCCCCAGCTTTAGGGAAGAAAATTTGCTCTGATGATACTTTATCTCCCATATGTGGTAATTCTAATGATACTTGTGATCCACATACTGAAAGTGTCCCTTTTAAAATACCTATTGGAATTGTTGAACGTGTTATGAATAACTGCTATTTTTGGAGATGGAACTATCCATCCTAGTGATCATTTACTATTTATACATGAATTATGCGAGTTGTTCAAGTGTGCAGGTATTTCAATGGACCAAGCTAAGAGGAAGCTATTCCCTTTCTCACTTAGGTACAAAGCAAGGGAGTGGTATAAGCTACTAGATGATTCTCATCATTTGGAGTGGAAGGAACTTGAATCTCTCTTTTATTTTAAATTTTATCCTCCTCATGAAATTCATAAAGATAGGAATTATATTTATAATCTTCATCCTCATGAGGGAGAAAGTATTGCCCAAGCTTGGTGGAGACTGAAGTCACTAATGCTCAAATGTCCCATTCATGAGCTCCCCAGTAATGTTGTTATCAATAATTTTTATGCAAGGCTTTCAGGACATTACAAGGACTATCTAGATACCTGTTTAGAGGGATCCTTCACAATTAAGGAGGTCAAAGCTAAGTGGGATCTTCTTGAAACAATTCAAAGCAATACTGAAGGTTGGGATAATGACGAAGGTAAAGAACCAAGTATAAACTATGAGTATGATTGCATTAAGTCTTTCGCTGAAACTGCTGATTTTCAAGAGCTTAGTGCTAAATATGGTCTTGATCCTCAAATTCTTGTTAGATGTTATAGAGCCTTTGCTTCCCATATTAATGCTCCTAAATAAAAAGGGGACATGTATCATAAACATGCTCAAACTTCTGAAAGTACTATTTCTTATAAGCATGTTAATTTTTGTGGTATGCATAGACCTTGTGAGAAGAATCAAATAGAAGAAGAATATTGTATCACCCACTGGAATGAAAAAACAAGAAAGTGGTATACGGCTCTAGATGATCTTGGTAAAAAAGTTTGTGCCCTCTATCCTTTTATTTGTGAACTTTGCTTTGAAGTGGGTCATTTCAATTTTCAATGCTCAGGCCATAATAATCCTCCAAGCTTGTATTGTGATAACGTGATCACTAATAATCAACATGATGAACTTACATTGTTTTTGGGGTGTGAAGAGTTATCAAGAAAAACTTCTTTGGTAGACATGAGTGCTTTTGGTATGAATTGCGTCCTGCATGGGTGTCATCTTTATTGTGTTGCTAATTGCCACGCGAATACTTACATACAAAATCTTAGAAAAGATGATATTTTACCAAAATATGACAGGATTGATATGAGTTTTGATCTTATTAATGAAAAGTAGGAATCCTCCAAAGTTTCTTATATTGTCTCTAACAATAAGCCAGGGTATGTGGAGAAGCTCCCTTTCAAGCCTCTCCCTCCTAAAGATGAGAAGAAGAAGAAGAAGAAGAAGAAGAAGAAGAAGAGAGGTAAAACGAGAGAGAGGAAACAGTATCTTCCTCTAATCATGTTGCTCCTATCATAGTTTTTGCTGATGACTTTGAACTAGATGATGTTCCTATGCCTGTTACCTATAGTAGTGATCATGATTGGGAAAAGCACACCACTTTTGATATTGAAAATCTCTTTGGTACCAATTCTGAAAATGATGATATTAATAATTGTTGTGCTATTAGTGTTATCCATGTTCCTTCCAAGATGATATGTTTACAAATGAACACACTTGGGAAGATAGCAATTCTTTTGCTTATGATGATAGTTTACCTCCAATATATGATGATTACAATGATGAGTATGATATTTTCAGTCCACCTACTATTGAGGAGAAAATTTATTGTGATTACAATATGCCTACTATATTTGATGACTATGGTGATGAGAAAAATAGTGATAGCTATTTTGTTGAATTTTCTCCCACTACAATTAATAAGAATCACTATGCTTATGTGGAGAGTAATAATCATTATATGCATGTGGCTCATGATAAGAATGTTTTATGTGATAGTTATATTGTTAATTTTATTCATGATGCTACTGAAAGTTATTATGAGATAGGTAAACATGGTTTTATGCATCTCAATAATATTAAGTTTCCCCTCTTTATGTTGAAAGTTTTGAAGTTGCACTTGTTTTGCTTTCCTATTCTTGTTGCTTTGTGCTTTCATGACTTGTTTCTTTACAAGATTCCTATGCATAGGAAGTGGTTTAGATTTAAATGTTTTTTGAAATTGCTTCTTGATGCTCTCTTTGACTTCAATTCATAATTCTTATGTGAGCATCTTCTCAAGCTATCAAGCCTAGCTTAAAGGCGTTAAAGAAAAGTACTTGTTGGGAGATAACCCAAGAGTTTCCTTGAGTCTTGTAAGTTATTACTTCAGTAATGACCTCTCCTTATCTTTTTTTTGTTTGCTTTTTGTGCCAAGAATGACCTCTAATGAGAGGGAAGTAAGATTTGGGGAGTTGCTCTCCCGAAACAGATTTCTGTCCTCCACCATAAAAATTTGTGAGGAGTCTCTGTAACTCGGATTGAGCTGAAAATTTACGAATAAATCCCCCAGTATGTTAGATAACTTTAGTTAGTTCAACACTTTTTGATTGAAGCAACATAAGGTCTTCGAAAAAATCGGTCTCTGCCTGCTGGTCTGTTTTGACAGATTTTTGCATTTGCTTCTTATTGATTCCTTTTTGAGTTCTCTTTTGGGGAATTGAGCTTTTTGAAGGAGTTGCTACAGTAGCTTGTGTTTTTAGTGAAAAGTTTTGCTGTTCCAAAGCTTTGCCTAAGGGTATAATATCTTTTGAATACACTAATGTTGCTAATAAAGATTGTGTGAAGTTTTGTATGAAGGAAAAATTTCAAGTGTAGAGAAAGAATGATGTAATGAGATGAAGAATGGACAAAAGCTCAAGCTTGGGGATGTCACCCCGGTGTCACCCCAAGAAATATCCAAGAGGTACAAGTGTCAAAGCTTGGGGATGCCCAAGGCATCCCCTTCTTCATCAATAAAAATCTCAGGTCTTTCTAGACACTTCGTTTTTATTGTTTCATGCATTGTTGTGTTGTTCTTGGAGCATCTTAGTTTTTGTTTTTGGTTTTCTTTTGCTTAGTTTGCTTCAGTAAGTTTGTTGGTTACACCACACTTCTTTTGGAGAGAGACACACTCTGTTTCCATTGCCTAGAATACTCTAGTTTTCACTCTTATTGTTTTGTGAGTGTTCACTTTTGTTAGCACTGCGTTTAGCCTTAGTTTTCTTGTGCTTTCAGCTTAGAACTTTTTAGTTCTTCTTTGTGGATTTGTGAAACAAGCTCACTGATTTTTATTGATTATTATGTTTGTGAGTTGTTTCAAATAAGTTGCTTGGTGTTGGAAAAGAGTAGTAAGCTTCATGCTTAAGTGGTACAAAAGTGAGATTGCTTTGATTGTGACTTAGACTTTAGCATGACATGCTAGGTGTTGTTTTGACCTTATGATTAGTGATTATTGTTGTAGCATGTCTTGTTCCAAACAATTGGGATTGCTTAGTGTGCCTTGATGGAATCATGCGTTGTTTTAGCATACAAAAGCATAGTATTGTGGTATTCTCCTTTGATGCTTTGTTTGGGTTGACTTAGCACATGCTCACACCATGTTATGACTATGAACAAGTCACCATAGACTCTATGATCATTTAGTCCTTGACTTGCAGTACCATTTTATGCTTTGATTAGTAATGCTTTATCGCATTGCATGATTATGGCCATTATGCTCTCTTAGTTGGTTGCTCCCAGTCTTTTGCAAGCCTCCACTTGTATGAGTAAGTTCTACTCATGCTTCCAACTCCCAAGAAACCAAGTTATTCCAAAGTGTCCACTATAAACTCCTATGCATGGTGTGTTACAACATTCCAAGTATATTCTTGTTTTCAACTATCTTCCAATTAAAAACTGTTTTGTTATGTGAAAACTTAGTGATTAAAGCCCTCACGAACTTGATGGCACATTTTATTCTTTTTCCCTAATAAAATTGAACCATTGTGACAACTTTGTTGTATATGCTTGCACTTATAGGTTGGAATTAGCAGAATCGTGCTGTCACGGGGAATGTTTTCAACATTGCACTTGTACTTTTGTACTCAGTTGATATCATGCTCTTTTGTCTATGGATGTTACTGTTGGAATTATGCCCTAGAGGCAATAATAAAGATGTTATTATTATAATTCTTGTTCATGATAAAGTTTATATTCCATGCTAGAATTGTATTAAGCGGAAACTTTGATACTTGTGTGGTTTATGAACAACACCGTGTCCCTAGTACGCCTCTATGGACTAGCTCATTGATTAATGATGGTTAAGGTTTCCTAACCATAGACATGAGTTGTCGATTAATAATGAGACCATATCATTGGGAGAATGATATGATGGACAGACCCAAATCAAGCAGAGCAATTAGATCGTGTCATTGTGTTCATATTTGCGAAGCTTTTTCTTATGTCAAATATTGTATTCCTTAGACCATGAGATAATGCAACTCCCTGGTATCGGAAGAAAGCTTTGAGGTCATCAAACGTCATCCTATGAGAGGGTGATCATAAAGGTGTCTCTCAGGTGATCGGAAAGTATATGTTGGGTTGTATGTATCGAGATGGGATTTGTCCCTCCCAAGTCGGAGAGATATACTTCGGGCCCACTCGGTAATCGATATCAACACCGCTTGCAAGCACGTGGTTAAGGAGTTAATCACAAAGTGATATCGGATTATGGAACGAGTAAAGTACTTGCTGTGAACGAGATTGAACTAGGTATGCCGATACCGACGATCGAATCTCGGGCAAGTAAAATATCGCGTGACGAAGGGAATATATATGGGATTAATTGAATCCTGGCATCGTGGTTCATCCGATATGATCGTCGATGAGTATGTGGGAGTCAATATGGGTTTCCAGACCCCGCTGTTGATTATTGATAGAAGATCATGTCTGCATATTCTCGAACCCGTAGGGTCACACACTTAACGTGTCTCGACGCTAGGATAAAATAGATAATTGGTTTATGAGTTTTTGTTCGGAGTCTTGGATGAGATCCAGGACGTCACGAGAGGTTCCGGAATGGTCCGGAGAATAAGATTCATATAAGGGAAAGCAGTTGTTGGATTTTGGAATTGTTTCGGATTGTTCGGTATTGTACCGGAAGCTTCTAAAACCTTCCGGAGTGGGACCAACATGGCCCCACTTGTCGGGAGGGGGCGTGGGCCAACGAGGGAGTGCCCTGGCCGCATTGGGCCAGGGGCACAAGGCCCCATAGGCCCAGCCGGCCAAAACCCTAGGGAAACCTTCTAGAAGGAGGGGGAAACTTGCCCCCCACTCCAACCCTTGGGGCCGCCACCCTAGGGCTTGGAGGAGGGGCCAAGGGGGACGGTCAGCCCCCTATATATAGAGGGCAGGGGCGTAGCCCTCCTCCCCCACTCCTTCAACCCTAGCCGCCATACTGCTGCCCTCCAGATCTCTCTCTCTCCCCCGACTGCGCATAGGCGAAGCCTTGCCGCAGAAACTCTCCACCGTTTGCACCATGCCGTCGTGTTGTAGATCTAATCTATCTCTCCACCCCACTTGCTGGACCGAGGAAGGAGGATACGTCGAGGTGCCGTACATGTGCATCTCTCGGAGGCATCGCCACTTGCGGTGTTGGATCGGATCGGATCGCGAGGAGGAGAAGCTAGTACGACTACATCAACCACGTTTCGTTGAACGTTCCGCTGTGCGAATCTTCAAGGGTATGAAGATCTCATCTATTTCCCCTCATTGTTTGCATCTCCTAGATTAGATCTTGGCTTTCCCGTTCGCATCCGTAGAATTTTTTTGATTTACTATGCTGTGAAACCCTTCAGTTACCAGTGTGAAATGAAGTGGGAACTTGTAAGTCCATGGAGTTTGTATTCTGTGTTACAGAAATGCCTGGGCCGCTAGCCTAAGTCATGCCTAATCATGGTGGAAACTTGTAGCATCACCATAGTGAGCTATCTATGAAGCATCCTCAATAAAAAGCTATGCATATGGTAAATAAAAAGATTGCTGAGGTGCTCATTGTCTGCTTGCCTTGTATATTGCTACTCTATGAGGGACAAGCTGATTGCCACTATGCTATATTTTTTGTATGTGAAACAAATAAACGTTTTTCAATGCATGGTATTCATGATCATTGTTTGTAGCCTTTCTTGTTGCATGCATAGTTACTTTGTCCTATTGTTATAACTCCATCTTTCATGCACATGTTTAGAGTTCTTTGATCCCAGCTTTCAATGCTTGCAAATGGTTGGATCTTTATTGTGAAGGTGCATGTCACCTCAAAAATTATTCTTTTTATCACTTACCTACTCGAGGACGAGCAGGAGTTAAGCTTGGGGATGCTTGATACGTCGGAAACGTATCTATAATTTTTTATTTTCCATGCTGGTTTTGTATCCTTTGTCTTATGTTTTGTCTACACTTTGAGGTGTTTTTATATCTTTTCTAGAATTAACCTATTAACAAGTTGCCACAGTGCCAGTTGCCTGTTTTCTTCTATTTTTGGTTCGAGAAAGGCAAAAATCAATATTCTCGGAATTGGAAAGGACAAAAGCGAAAGTTATTATTTTTCCCAGGGGGGCACAGGGTGGCCAAAACCCCCTAGGCGCGGGCAAGCCCTGGGGCGCCTGGAGGGGGTGTGGGCCCCCTGGACCCCTACCGACCTTGATTCCTGCGCCTATAAGAGCCCCCCGATGAGAAAACCCTAGCGGATCCAGAAGAAATCCACGAAAACCTCTGTAGCGCCGTCGCCACCAAAGGGGAGATTCGGGGGACAGAAAGTCTCTGTTCCGGCACCCTGCCGGGACGGGGAAGTTCCCCCGGAGCCATCTCCATCGATCTCCATCGCCATCTTCATCACCATTGTTGATTACCATGATGAGGATGGAGTAGTTCTTCCTCAGGGCTAAGGGCTCTACCGGTAGCTATGTGTTCATCTCTCTCTCTCTCTATGCATGATCTTGTTGTGGTCATGAGCTTTGTAATCAAGTAGATCTACCTAGCTACTCAAGTGCTTCATTAGATCTCTGCTCTCCTCATGTGTGTGAAAGTGACAGCGTGCATGCCATGGTGGCACTTAGGCTTGAGTCTACATAAATACTCTTTGTGCTTTAATAGATCTATGCTTTTCCCCCACGTGTGTGAAAGTGACAGCGTGCATACCGTGTGTGGCACTTTGGCTAGATTGAATATTTGTTATGAGTTATATTTGGAGTTGGATGTCTCTATGAAATTGTGGTGTTTGTTGGAACCATCTAGTGCTCAAGGTGACAGTGTGCGGTTATCTAGATTGGGGAAGGCAGACTTTAAGGTGTGTTGTTATAGCCCTACCATGGATTAGAGTATCCAACCGGAGAGTAGTTAAGAGTAGTATCATGACGAGAGGATATTTATATGAGAGAGTGTTCACTAGTGAAAGTATGATCCCTAGGCCTTGTTTCTAAGCATTGAAACACCGTTTGCTTCTAGATTTGTTGCATGTTTGCTTGCTTTCTTCTTGTTGCTTTAGTATTTACCTCACCGTCAAGCTCTTTTCTGGCACTCACACATGTTACCCCACATCAACAACAAGTCAGAAGCTCTTTTCTGGCACCGTTACCACTTGTATTTCACTATCTATTCGCCGAACTAGTGCACCTATATTGGGTGTGTTGGGGACACAAGAGACTTCTTGTATCTTGATTGCAGGGTTGCTTGACAGGGAATACCTTTGACCACTTCCTCCCTGAGTTCAATAAACCTTGGGTAATCCACTTAAGGAAAACTTGCTGCTGTTCTACAAACCTCTGCACTTGGAGGCCCAACAACTGTCTACAAGAATAGAAGTGCGTAGACATCAATCACACATACCTTGTCAGCATCCTTAGGATCGAAAAAACCCTTTGGTTGTACCATATACAATTCTGTGACACCCCGGTTCTGAAAAGACCGTGGCCTCTATGTGACATGCCAATCCCTGGATCGGTTCATTGGCCCACAATAGAGTAAGATAGATAATCATAGCAAATAATCGTGTATCATGATCTACAAAGATCCAGAGTACCATTATTACAATATAAAAGCTTAGCATAAAGCTAGATCAAATTGTCCAGGTAGCAACATAAACATATGAATCCTCCATTCTTCAAATTGCCCACAAGTGAACAAGTGCCGAGTGGAGTACCGTGGCCTATAACGATCAATCAGAATCGGAATAACCTGCAACATGAAACGTAGCAGCCCCGAAGGGTCAATACATGGAATGTATGGCAAGTAGACCTAGTAATGGAGACGATAGTACTAACATCTACATGCATATTTGGCAAGTGGAGCTGTGTCTGGCTTGCATTTGCAAATACATTTGTCCTACTTTCATAAACAGTTTTGATTTTATTTGAAAAGATCCCAATTAAGTTAACCCAACAATATTAAAGCAATTATGAAATTAGAATGAGCGAGAAACATGTCATGGAATCAATATCTAGCAGCTCAGATGTCCATAACCGGGGACACGGCTAATCGATTAGATTATACACTCTTCAGAGGTTAGTACACTTTACCCATGTGACTTGGCCAGCCCAGCTCGTACCATCACTCTCATTTTGGGTGATGATAGGGAGAAGACCAAGAAGAGACTGTTCGGGAAGTAGCTCCTCAATCCCGACGCGCACCGGTCCAACCTACCAAAATTCTACATCTCTGGATACGCGGTTCGAGTTACCACAACCTACTAAGTCCAACCAACCGCCCATTTCATTATTGGCACATGGTTGTACACGTAAGCTACACAATAAAGAAGCCAATCATTCTCTCTTGATACCTGGGTGCCTTTCCGCAATGAAACCACCAAAATTTATCAATACCATCACACCCAGGGGGTTCATTGATTAAGTTGTTTTAGTTTTCACAAACCAATACTTTGAGAAAACAAGTATCAATGATGTAACCCAGCCCTCGTTCATCAGACATGGCTAAGCACATCTACCAACGGTGGTTCATCTACAAAGAGGATCCTACCACATAATAGGACATAGCATAGCGATAGTATCATCCTACACATGCATCTACAAAATACACGACAATGCATAGAAAATAGTAGGACGATATCATGAACAAAGTAGCATCTACTTGCCTTGGTTGTAGCGGTCTGGAGCACAATCCTCACACGAACAAGCGTTGCACTCAGCACAATCTACACGACACAATTGCATTCATAAACAAACAATCCACGACATATGCAACAAATATGATGCATGAATGCAAGAACGGCAAGTGAATTGGTGCTACAGCTGCACCACAACATCCTATAACATAACACTACCGATTGCATGCATGAAAAATAGTTTTAGCGCTAGGAAAACTAATAGACAAAAGTAATGCTCACAACTAGAGCTAGAACTTAAATAATTCACTACCGGTAGTATAGTGTTTGTAAAATCTTGGAAATATTCTACCGCAAAGGCATCGCTGTAAAGAAACAGTACCAATTGGAATTACTCGAAAAGGATTTATAAAACTCCCCGAGTAATTAAAACACTGCAGAAAGCCATTAGACAAATACTGCAGAAGTTTTTACTGTAAGCCTACCTTTTTAATTCACTATGAGATTCCCCTCGTTCACACGAGTTCAGGGACATATCACACGCGATTTTTGGAGCTACGGATCTTTTTCTACGAATTTATTACTCCGAAAAGGCCACTAACTAGTTTGATTAAACTGTACTAAACCTGACAGTAAAAGTCTGAATCAAAGCTACAGCGATATTCTACACGACTCACTGAACTCGTACATATTTTATTTGCAATTTTTGGCCAAGCGGTTGAATTTCTACGCAATTTACAAGATTCTACCGAAATCTGCCAACTAAAGGGATTAACGAAATTGACCCAGTCAACTGTGTCTGTTTGACTGGGCGCTGACTGGGCGTCTGACTAGTCAACGCCTGGGATGCTGACCAGTCAACGAACGATCTAAGCCGCTGATCTGAGATCTGACGGTGGCTGCTGTCTTACCGAAAACGGATGGCGAAACGGACTACGGAAGGTGCGGCGAGTTCCGGACGGCGGTGGCGATTGGTTCCGGCGTCGGGGTTCTTCCTGCACGGACGTACACGCTGTCAACTACGGGTCGACAAAATACAACGCGCGCGCGAGACGGCGCGTACGTGCGTGCATGCAAGCGCGCATGCGATGACGCGCACGCGAATCGAGGCAGCGGCTAGTGCGCGCAGCGAGGCGGCGGCGGCGCGGCGCTGGCGACGAGGCGGCGATGCAGGCGGCGGCGCTGCGAGGAGGGCGCACGGCGGCGGCGGCGGTGCTGCCGTGGGTGGCGCGCGGCTGCGTGCGGTGGCGCGACGGCAAGGCGCGGTGGCGGCGGCCTGCAGCGGCGGCTGCGGCGAGTGGCGGCGGCGCGGCGCTTACCGAGGCGGCGGCGACGGCGGTGGCCGGGAGGCGCGGCGGCGGGCGCGGGCTCGCGTCCCGAGGCGGCGGGGCTGGCGATCGCGGCAGGGAGGCGGGGTCGCGGGCAGGGTGTTGGGCGCGGAAACCGAGGCCAGGTGGGCCTCCTCAAATAGTACCCTGGCGCGGAAACCTAAACTGAAACGGCACGGAACTGGACTCCGATTCGGAAATCGGTCCAGATTTTCGGACCGTTTTCCGGCGGTTTACTAAAACGTCCGAGTCTTTTGCATACGAACTCTGATTGGAGCGATTCTCGCGCCTACGGGTTCGTATCGTCGAGGGGTACAACCTTCAGTCGAAGTTTGCGCGAAACTCGAACCTACAGGGGTGGTTGTTGCAAGACACTCCAAAGCTTCCCGCAGGAACCTCGAAGCGAAACAAAATAGGGTTTTGAAGGTGGCGTTCCGCCGAACCTTTCTATTCGATGGTTTTGCATGGAAAGGTATGATGCAATGCTATGAATGATATGCAAGACCAAATCTAAAATTTGGGATGTGACAAGACTAACCCCCTTAAGATGAATCTCGTCCTCGAGATTCGGCGCGGCTAGCAAATAGGTGTGGGTAGTCCTCTCGGATGTCATCTTCACGCTCCCAAGTGGCTTCCTCTTCGGTGTGGTGACTCCACTGTACTTTGCAAAACTTGATTGTCTTGGTACGGGTAGTCCTTTCTGCTGTCTCCAGAATCTTGACCGGTTTCTCCTCATAGGTCAAATCATTCTCAAGCTGAACCTCCTCTAGCGGTACAGTGTCTCTCAATGGTGTGTCCACCATTTCCGGGTGGCACTTCTTCAGCTGGGACACGTGGAACACGTTGTGAACAACAGACAGAGCTTCTGGCAACTCCAACTGATAAGCAACCTCTCATTTGCGTGCTGAGACTCGATACGGTCCAATAAATCGAGGTGCCAGCTTACCCTTAATTCCAAACCTCTTGATTCCACGAAGCGGCGATACTCTAAGGTATGCTCTATCACCTATCTCATACACCACTTCCTTGCGCTTGGCGTCAGCGTAGCTCTTCTGCCTTGATTGTGCTACATTCAGCCTGTCCCTAATCAAGGCGACCTTCTCCTCAGTGTCCTTGATCAAATCAGGCCCAAACAACTGACGTTCTCCTACTCCATCCCATAGAAATGGTGTACGGCATCGCTTCCCATACAACACATCGAACGGTGACGTCTTGATGCTGGTTTGGTAGCTGTTGTTGTAGGAAAACTCCGCATACGGCAAATTCTCATCCCAACTGGAGCCATGAGCCAAGGCGCAAGCTCTCAGCATGTCTTCCAAAATCTGATTCACCCTCTCGGTCTGTCCATCAGTCTGTGGGTGAAACGCTGTGCTAAACTCCAATCTAGTACCAAGTGACTCGTGCAGCTGGCGCCAGAAGTGTGAGGTAAATTGGGTGCCTCTATCAGATACGATACTCTTGGGAACTCCATGTAGGCACACAATCCTGTCCATGTAAATCTTGGCCAACTTTGCACTCGTATAAGTCGTCTTCACTGGTATAAAGTGGGCTACCTTGGTCAAATGGTCGACCACTACCCAAATAGAGTCATATCCTAACCTGGTCCTGGGCAGTCCTGTGATGAAATCCATTCCCACTCTATCCGACTTCCAATCCGGCACGGGCAATGGTTGCAGCATTCCTGCTGGCTTCTGATGTTCTGCCTTCACTCGGCTACATACATCACATAGGGCAATATGCTCCGCGATGTCTCCCTTCATGTTGTTCCACCAGAATCTGTCCTTTAGGTCCATATACATCTTCGTATTGCCCGGGTGTATGGAATATGGCGAGTCATGAGCCTCCTGCAGAATCAACTTCCTTATCTCGGGATCATTGGGGACGCACAAATGATCTCCGTACCACAGGGTTCCTTGCTCATCCTCGCGGAATTCCCTTTCTCGACCTTCCTTCATCTTTTCCTTAACTTCATCTATCTCTTTGTCTCCTATCTGAGCCTTTATGATCCTGTCCTGTAGCGTTGGTTGGACTTCCATTGTTGCTAAGTACCCTTCAGATACTACATCTAGTCTAAGGTCCTTGAATTGCTTGCACAAGTCCTCAGGCAATTCACCAATTGTCAATCCATTGGCATAAACCTTCCGGCTCAGAGCATCAGCTACTACATTGGCCTTTCCTGGGTGGTACTGTAGATTCATATCATAGTGCTTGATAAGTTCCAACCATCTCCTTTGTCTCATGTTCAGTTCCTTCTGTGTAAATATGTACTTCAGGATCTTGTGGTCGGTGTACACATCACAGTGTTTTCCCATTAAGTAATGCCTCCATACCTTGAGCGCATGAACCACTGACGCTAACTCCAAGTCGTGTGTGGGGTAATTCCGCTCATGGTGCTTGAGTTGTCGCGAGGCATATGACACTACTCTCCCATCTTGCATCAGCACACTCCCAAGTCCCTGTCGTGAAGCATCACAGTACACTTGGAAATCCTTCTGAAGATCTGGTAAACATAGAACAGGCACGGTCACTAGTCGACGCTTCAGTTCCTGAAAGCTGGCTTCACATACGTCTGACCATTCGAACTTCCTCTCCTTCTTCAGAAGTTCAGTCATCGGCTTAGCAATCTTGGAAAAGTTTTCAATGAACCTCCGGTAATATCCAGCAAGTCCCAAAAAGCTTCGAATCTCTCCAGCATTCTTGGGTGCTTCCCACTCTGTTACTGCAGTCACTTTGTTTGGATCAACAACAATTCCTTCTCCTGACACTACGTGTCCAAGAAACCCAACAATGTTAAGCCAGAATTCACACTTGCTGAATTTGGCATACAGCTTGTGTTCTCTCAGCTTCTCCATAATCATCCTCAGATGTTTCTCATGCTCAGCATCATCCTTGGAATATATCAGTATGTCATCAATAAACACCACCACGAACTTGTCCAAATACTCCATAAATGCCTTGTTCATCATGGTCATGAAGTATGCCGGGGCATTCGTTAGTCCAAAAGACATAACTGTATACTCATATAAACCATACCTAGTGGTGAAGGCGGTTTTTGGTACATCCTCCTCCCGGATCTTCAATTGAAAGTAGCCAGATCGCAGATCAATCTTGCTGAACACCTTTGCTCCTTCCAGTTGATCAAACAAATCATTTATGTTTGGCAGAGGGTACTTGTTCTTGATGGTTACTTCATTCAGCAAACGATAGTCCACCACTAATCGCTTGGTGCTGTCTTTCTTCTCCACAAACAGAACAGGTGCTCCCCATGACGACGCACTAGGCTGAATGAATCCCTTTTCCAGCTGCTCCTTCAACTGTTTCTTCAATTCCTTCAGCTCATCGACATCCATCTTATATGGTTTCTTTGCTATTGGTCCTGTTCCCGGCAGCAGGTCGATAAGAAACTCTACATCTCTGTCAGGTGGCATACCTGGCAGCTCTTCCGGAAACACGTCGGGGTAATCCCTAATCACTGGCACAGTATCCATGCTAACCCCCTTAAGAGAATTCAACTTACACCTTCTCGGTCGTGCAGCTGACTTGAATCTAATCCTCTTACCATCCGGGGTTTTGAGTGAAACAGCTCGCTGTGCACAATCTATGTGTCCCCCATGCATAGACATCCAATCCATACCCAGAATGACATCTAATCCCTGTGAATCCAACACTACTAGATGTGCAATAAAGTTGTGTGTTCCAATCCTCACAGTCAAGTCGCGGCATCCCGCACTAGCTATCATATCTCCTCCAGGTGAACTCACTCTAATAGACCTCTTCATAGACTCAGTAGGTAACTTATACTTATCCACAAATGCCCTTGATATGAATGAATGCGATGCACCAGTATCGAAAAGTATAAGTGCAGGGTAAGTGTTGATTGGGAACTTACCAATCACAAGGTCTGTCTCATCTGGAATATCCTCCACATTCATGTGGTTCACTGTGGCCTTCTCGCCGTTGGTTGGCTTGAGTCCTTTCCTCTCCGGACAGTTGTCAGCATAGTGCCCCTTCTGCTTGCACTTGAAGCACGTCACCTCACTCAGATCCTTCTTCACGAAGTTGCGATCACGGTTGCGGTCATGTCCACCGTGTCCTCCAGAGTGGTGAGAGTGTCCTCCCTTGTGGTTGTGGTGGCTGCTCCTATGGTTGTCATGACGATGTCCATCGCGGCGGTCATGGCTCCCATGGTTACTTCCTCCATGCTTGGAGTATCCATCATATGAAGTGCGAGTCTTGTGGTGTGAACCAGAGTGGTGATTGTTGTTCTTTCTCTTGCGGTTCTCCACTTGCTTGTGCTTCCCCTCCAAGATCCTGGCCTTGTCCATAAGCTCCTGGAAAGTGGGGCAGTAAACCACAAGTAGCTGTACAGAAAGCTCATCACTAAGGCCATCCAGGAA
Source organism: Avena sativa (assembly GCA_916181665.1). Taxonomy (NCBI): domain Eukaryota; kingdom Viridiplantae; phylum Streptophyta; class Magnoliopsida; order Poales; family Poaceae; genus Avena; species Avena sativa. The sequence goes on along the minus strand of OV702283.1, from coordinate 435,537,452 downwards.
TCTCTCCCTCCTTTTGGCATCAGTGTCAACATCCTCAGGTGCATAACGGCACAGGTTGTTGAACTCCTCAATGTACTCGGCCACGGAACGATTGGTTTGGCGCAAGTTGCGGAACTCATTCCTCTTCAGGCTCAGAACTCCTGAAGACACGTGGTTGGTTCTGAAACCTTCCTCGAACATAGCCCAAGTCACGGTATCCAGCGGGTGGGTGATCTGAAATGTGTCCCACCAAGAAGCGGCTGGTCCCTCCAGTAGGTGAGCGGCAAACCTCACCTTCTCAGCATCAGTGCATCCAACAGTTACTAGATCCTTGTTGACTGAACGCAACCAGTCGAGAGCAACCATTGGTTCCATTGCAGTAGAGAACTTAGCTGGCCTTAACCTCAGAAATCTGGTGAGAGCATCTCCCTGAGGCTGATTGTTTCCATTGTTGTTGTTCTGGTTCGCCATGAACTGAGTCATCACTTGAGTCAGCTGTGCCTGAGCTGCCATGTGCTGCTCCATCTCAGTGGGTTGGCGGCGAGGAGGCATCTGCGGTTCAGCATAGGTAAGTTTAGAAAGAATCAACTACGATAATAGGATTCTACCCATGCATATGATCAATCAACAACAAACAATAGCAGACAATCACAAGCAAGCAACACATCAACAAACAAGCGGTCCAGAAACATCCTAGGTGTTGTTCTAGCAGTATATACCTACTGAAATAGTTTTGCAAGAGTTGGCAATGGTTAACTAAACAATAGATCATCTAAACAGCAGAAACAGCAATCTGCCAGAACAGTCCAGCAGCGTTCATGAATTTTTCCGCCTGACTTAAACACGTTAGAAACATTAGCCAATTTTTGTGCATATGGCACAGAGAGTTTCGCATCAGCCCAATTTTTTTCAGATTTTGCCGAGTTACCAGAAAAATATGAAAAATCGCGCAGTACTGCTGTATCAGCAGAAAAACTGCAGCGAAGAACACACAGATGATAACCAAAATGCCATAACTCTTTCATTAAAATTCGCACAAATAAATCCCGGGATATTGGAGTACACAAATAAGCAACTAAACACTTTTAAACTAACACGAACTAAGATTCACAACGATCGAGACTAATCCTAACGCATTCGCCTAACGTGGACTAATTGGTAGACTTCTATCTACTTCTTGAAGAGATTGAGGTAGGTCCTTGCGGTCATGCGTTGGCGCTTCGGCTCGCGGTACAACCATGGCGGCGGAGTGTACACCTTTCCTGAACCATCACTTGAGACTTCAAACTCCACTTCTTCTGGATCCTCCTCTTCTTCTTCATTCTCAGCTGCAACGGCAACAGCTTCATCTCCTCCACCATCATCGTCTCCATCATCATCATCCTCGTCCTCATCATCATCATCGTCTCCACTGTCATCATCAGAGGGTGGATTCAGCTGTGCTTGGAGAGCGGCAATCTGGGCTGTCATAGCTTCAATGGTTTGGTCCCTTTCCTGGACGGTCCCTTGCAATTGCTGTATGTTCTGGGCATTCTCTTGCACAGTACCATGAAGATGTGCTATGGTTTCATCTCTGGCTATCAGGGTAGTCTCCAGAACTCCCACAGCTTCATGCAAAGTGTCTATCTCCTGTCCTTGGACCACCATTCCATTGCTAGTAAAGTCTGCAATCTCCTTTAACATCCTCACCTTCTCTGCTAGAGCTCCATTCTCTCTTTCCATGTCCTCCATGTGCCTCCGACGGGGCGGCATGTTGTTCCTGTCACCCGGGGTAACCACAGTGTTCCCATCTTCATCACGCCTTCCATAATCACGGTAGGGTGAATCTGCAGGCAGTAGGTGTCGGACATAGTGGCACTGGCGACACAGGGCTTCATGTACAGCCAAGTTGATCCCAAGTCCCCAGTTGCAGTATATCTTGGTGTAGACCAAGTGCGCGGGGTTTGGCAAGGCGGCATCTCTGAATATGAAGGTAGTGATCTCCCATGCATCCTCTCCATATCCATAGGTGTACAGCCTTCTTCCCTTGAACATAGGCAGTGGCAATCCCAATGACTGAGAGAGCTGAGCTAACTGCCTTGCAAAGGGCCTTGGTGACTCCATGGTGACATACTCAGTCCTGACGTCTCCCATCTATCAAGTAAAAGAGGAAAGTGTGAGAATAGCATATGGTAAGAATTTACGAGGGTGAAAGGCATAAGATGAAAGACAGAGCTAATATAGGCTTTAATAATTCTATGGCTTCCTAATCCAATCCTAGGTCACGATCCTACAGTCGACACACGGGCTCTGATACCATCCTGTGACACCCCGGTTCTGAAAAGACCGTGGCCTCTATGTGACATGCCAATCCCTGGATCGGTTCATTGGCCCACAATAGAGTAAGATAGATAATCATAGCAAATAACCGTGTATCATGATCTACAAAGATCCAGAGTACCATTATTACAATATAAAAGCTTAGCATAAAGCTAGCTCAAATTGTTCAGGTAGCAACATAAACATATAAATCCTCCATTCTTCAAATTGCCCACAAGTGAACAAGTGCCGAGTGGAGTACCGTGGCCTATAACGATCAATCAGAATCGGAATAACCTGCAACATGAAACGTAGCAGCCCCGAAGGGTCAATACATGGAATGTATGGCAAGTAGAGCTAGTAATGGAGACAATAGTACTAACATCTACATGCATATTTGGCAAGTGGAGCTGTGTCTGGCTTGCATTTGCAAATACATTTGTCCTACTTTCATAAACAGTTTTGATTTTATTTGAAAAGATCCCAATTAAGTTAACCCAACAATATTAAAGCAATTATGAAATTAGAATGAGCGAGAAACATGTCATGGAATCAATATCTAGCAGCTCAGATGTCCATAACCGGGGACACGGCTAATCGATTAGATTATACACTCTTCAGAGGTTAGTACACTTTACCCATGTGACTTGGCCAGCCCAGCTCGTACCATCACTCTCATTTTGGGTGATGATAGGTAGAAGACCAAGAAGAGACTGTTCGGGAAGTAGCTCCTCAATCCCGACGCGCACCGGTCCAACCTACCAAAATTCTACATCTCTGGATACGCGGGTTCGAGTTACCACAACCTACTAAGTCCAACCAACCGCCCATTTCATTATTGCCACATGGTTGTACACGTAAGCTACACAATAAAGAAGCCAATCATTCTCTCTTGATACCTGGGTGCCTTTCCGCAATGAAACCACCAAAATTTATCAATACCATCACACCCAGGGGGTTCATTGATTAAGTTGTTTTAGTTTTCACAAACCAATACTTTGAGAAAACAAGTATCAATGATGTAACCCAGCCCTCGTTCATCAGGCATGGCTAAGCACATCTACCAACGGTGGTTCATCTACAAAGAGGGTCCTACCACATAATAGGACATAGCATAGCGATAGTATCATCCTACACAAGCATCTACAAAATACACGACAATGCATAGAAAACAGTAGGACGATATCATGAACAAAGTAGCATCTACTTACCTTGGTTGTAGCGGTCTGGAGCACAATCCTCACACGAACAAGCGTTGCACTCAGCACAATCTACACGACACAATTGCATTCATAAACAAACAATCCACGACATATGCAACAAATATGATGCATGAATGCAAGAACGGCAAGTGAATTGGTGCTACAGCTGCACCACAACATCCTATAACATAACACTACCGATTGCATGCATGAAAAATAGTTTTAGCGCTAGGGAAACTAATAGACAAAAGTAATGCTCACAACTAGAGCTAGAACTTAAATAATTCACTACCGGTAGTATAGTGTTTGTAAAATCTTGGAAATATTCTATCGCAAAGGCATCGCTGTAAAGAAACAGTACCAATTGGAATTACTCGAAAAGAATTTATAAAACTCCCCGAGTAATTAAAACACTGCAGAAAGCCATTAGACAAATACTGCAGAAGTTTTTACTATAAGCCTACCTTTTTAATTCACGATGAGATTCCCCTCGTTCACACGAGTTCAGGGACATATCACACGCGATTTTTGGAGCTACGGATCTTTTTCTACGAATTTATTACTCTGAAAAGGCCACTAACTAGTTTGATTAAACTATACTAAACCTGACAGTAAAAGTCTGAACCAAAGCTACAGCGAGATTCTACACGACTCACTGAACTCGTACATATTTTATTTGCATTTTTTGGCCAAGCGGTTGAATTTCTACGCAATTTACAAGATTCTACCGAAATCTGCCAACTAAAGGGATTAACGAAATTGACCCAGTCAACTGTGTCTGTTTGACTGGGCGCTGACTGGGCGTCTGACTAGTCAACGCCTGGGATGCTGACCAGTCAACAAACGATCTAAGCCGCTGATCTGAGATCTGACGGTGGCTGCTGTCTTACCGAAAACGGATGGCGAAACGGACTACGGAAGGTGCGGCGAGTTCCGGACGGCGGTGGCGATTGGTTCCGGCGTCGGGGTTCTTCCTGCACGGACATACACGCGGTCAACTACGGGTCGACAAAATACAACGCGCGCGCGAGACGGCGCGTACGTGCGTGCATGCAAGCGCGCATGCGATGACGCGCCTGCGAATCGAGGCAGCGGCTAGTGCGCGCAGCAAGGCGGCGGCGGCGCAGCAAGGGGGCGAGGCGGCTCGGCGGCGGCGCTGCGAGGAGGGCGCACGGCGGCGGCGGCGGTGCTGCCGCGGGTGGCGCGCGGCGCGCGCGCGGCTGCGTGCGGTGGCGCGACGGCAAGGCGCGGTGGCGGCGGCCTGCAGCGGCGGCGGCAGCTGCGGCAAGTGGCGGCGGCGCGGCGGGGTCCGGCGGCGGCGGTGCTTACCGAGGCGGCGGCGACGGCGGTGGCCGGCGGCGGCGGTGGCCGGGAGGCGCGGCGGCGGGCGCGGGCTTGCGTCCGAGGCGGCGGGGCTGGCGATCGCGGCAGGGAGGCGGGGTCGCGGGCAGGGTGTTGGGCACGGAAACTGTGGCATCCCGCAAAACCACTACTAGAAAATCGCGTTGTTTTTGTGCTTTGCATCGTCATCATCATGCATTGTTTGCTTAAAACTATTTTTCGCAAAGTCTGTTTTGTTTTCTAAAACGCCCCGTCTTTTTTCAAATTCAAACCCGGGTCGCCGGAATATTTTGTTACCTACTATCGGTTTGCAAACGGTGTATTTAAAGTAAATAAAAGATTATATTATTTTAGTGGAGCAATCGAACGGGCCGAATGACCCGAACGACCACCCCATAAAATACAAACGGCCCACCCCGTTAATCCTATAGCTACCAACTAACCTACCCACACACCCCCTCCACCTCACCCCACCCAATCCCCACCTGACACCTCACCCTCTCCCCTTCCCCAACCAACCAGAAGCTGCCACCTAGGCTAACTCACCCCACTCCCTCTCTCCAACTAGGCTAAACCCACCCCTCTACTCAACACACCCTGGGCCACACACACCCAACGCACACAGTAACCGCACACCACACCTGACCCGCCCCTGCCCCGATCCCCACCAACCCCCGGCCCCACCCCTTCTTCCTCCCCACCCGACCCCGCGCGAGGCGTCCCCAACCTCCGGCTCCCCCTGGCTCCCTTCTCTTCCCCCCCGCGCCTCCCTGCTCTCCTCCGGCCGCGGCCGCGCGTCGCCTTCGCCAGCGACCCCTCCCCGCGTCCCTGCCGCCCCGCCTCGGGCTCGACCCCGCCTCCCCCTCGGCGCCGGCCTCCGGCCTCGCCAGCGTCTCCCCAGCCGCGACGCCCCGGCGCTCCTCCCGCCGCCGTTTCTCGCCCAAGCTCCGCCGCGCCCGGTCCCGCTCCGCCCGACCCCGGCCTGCGCGCCTCCTCTCCGTCGCGTCTCTCCCTCTCCCTCCCCGCGTGGCCCCCGACCCCAACGCCTCTGCCCCACCTCCCGACGACGCCCGCGACCGCCCCGACGTGTCCCCGCCGCCACCACCGCGACCTCTCCAGCGAGCTCGCCCCCCCCCCCCCCCCCCGCAAGCGGCCTCCCCTCACCGCCATGCTCGCCTCCGCGCCCTCGCGAGCTTCGCCCACCTCCGGCCAGCACCGCCTCCCCTCCCCCGAGTCCGCGACCCCGCCGCCTGGTCCACTCCCCTCCGCCTCGCCGGTGGTCCCGCCGAGCTCCGCCCGTCGCCGTCCGACCCCCGACCCGCACCCTTCGCCGCTGCCCCGACGCTCCCGTCCGCCCGCGCCTCTCTGCCCCGCTCCGACCGCGTGCTCGTCCGCAAGGTCCCCGACGCCGTCGGCCTCTGCTGTGTCGACGTGGTACTGCTGCTACAAGACGCGGTACAACCTCCTCGTTACAACGACGACAAACAAGAACAACTTCCATAGTGACCGCAACCAACTCAAGTTGCCATCGAGCCGGAACCCCGAGTGCGCCGATACGTGATCGGGGGGTGATGCATGCCAAGCCGAGGACCCGGTGACGTCGGTACGACAAGGTGTTCATGGAGCACCGATGACGCCGTCACAGAACCGAAGTCCGAACAAACCCGATGGCTCGACATGATCTTCCCCAGAGGTCGCCAAGATCGCCGCGAGGACGACAAGTACTTCCTCCCAGAACGCCGAGGTCGCCTCATGGACACCATGACCTCCTTCAAGATCGGATGGCCGAGACCCTGAAGACCGATCTAGAGCGCCAAGGCCTTCGCATGGAGTCGGCAAGATCATCCGTAAACGCCAAGATCAACTGCGCGGTCCCGACAAGTTCGACACCGTACAGGGCGAGACCGATGCGCCCCGACGCCACGCCAAGTTCGTCTACCCGAACGCCAAGATCTTCCCCGATCCGAAGACCCTAAACCCCGGAGTCCGAGAACGATTCGTCGAACCCTGAACCCCGAGACCGACCCCGAACCCCGGAACCCCAAGATCGTCGAGCCCCCCCCCCCAATGTGTGAACCCCTTCCCGAAAACCCTATTTTATAACATAACACAATTTGTTGCATATAAACTTGTTACATATAAACTTGCCATGCATGTAACTTGACATGTGGTTTGGGGGCCTTATGCCGATTCACCTAATAATTAAATATGGGGCCCATATGCGGGCAAATCTAGTCTCATATTGGCCTCATTTAAATTTGTGCATCGAACCGGTACCATACCTTGCCATGTTCAGACAACATTTAATTGCGGGGTAGCTAAACAACATGAACCACCTAATTAATTGTCGGGGCCCCGGTTCCGCTTAATATGACCTAATTGCATCGCATCTTTGCCATGCCATACATCATACATGCATCATGCCCGATCTTTTGCCGTAGTATTAAACATTGCATCCGGTGTTTCTTCTAGTGTTTGCTTCTTCGCGGATAAGGCCGTTGAGTTGATGCGAGTGTCGTCCGTCCTTCGGTTGAACCTTCGGCATGTTTTCAGGCGAGCATCTTCCCCTTTCTACCTATCTTACTTTTATAGTATTTATTCCCTCCTGTTGATCTATTGCTATCTGTGTTGCGTTGCTCTAGTTTTCGTACCCGTAATATCCCTTGCAGCCCTATATTGCCTTGGACACATCCTATTACCTGTTGTTTGGTAGATAGTTGGACCCGCGTGTCGTAGTCGCTTGCTCAAGTGTTTTTGCGTGTCGTCAAGTACCACAATTGTTGGAGAATTGCCGCATGTTGATGTTGGAGATGATCATGGCTTTACTTTTCGTTCACTTTAATTCCTGTTTAATAACTAAAATTGAATTAAGCAGAGGCATCGGTGGGTGATAGGTAAGATTTGGTTTCCGACCGCCCACTTGTGTCCCATAGGACCCGAGTTTTTGACACCTGTTCCGAGATCGAGCGCGCTAACCACAGGTGGGGAGATATGGGCCCCCCATTGATTATTACCTGATTTCAAAGTATTGTACTGGGGGCCACAAACTAGTTTGAGGTTTTATTTACGATCCTGTACTTATGCCACGCTTTACTGCTTTATTTACGTTTGTGCGAGGAGCACACTGTACTGTTTTGGAAGCGGAGTGTTTTCGCGGTATCGACAGTCCCCGTTTGGGGATTTGCTGTCGTATACCGCCACTGTCGCAAACCCTAAGTCCGTCTCGGAGACCGGCCGACTTTGTTGCGGGTGTCGACTTGGTGGGGTGGCCCCCATGTACTTGCTTTGGGTCTGGGAACGTCGTGACTTAGGCCCCGCCGACATACCGATGGGTGTATGTTAACTGATCTGGCAAAAAGGGTCGAAGTGCTTGTGGATACTTTGGTGCACCCCTGCAGGGTTAAATCTTTTCGAGAAGCCGTGTCCGCGGTTATGGACGACTTGGAGCACAGTGCTTGATCATAGACAACTATAACTAAAGTTTACTGTTGTAAATTGATTGGTATCCGATATGACTAGTAATCAGATTGACCACAACGGAATGGCTAAATAAAAGTACCAACAACTGCTGGGTTTTGGGGTTATCTCATGCTAATTGTATCTGATTAGTAAGTGCCGCAACTACAACGGAATGATTAAATAAAAGTGCTCACTGCTTATTTTATCAGGACGACTATCTACACCTGACTAGTAATTGCTGCAACGATAACTGAATAAATAAAACTGCCAACTGTGTGAGTTCCTCGGTCGACTTCCTCGATGGTATCGAGGGGGAACGCCAGGATGGGTTTGTTTGATGGTAGTATCAGGTTGGTTCCGAATAGGTCTTTCACACCCCTCTCTGATAGTCGCCAGTTGTGTCGAGTCTCTATAGGTTGTTTAGTGCATGCTGCCGCTGCCGCTCAGTCCACCATACCTATGTAGGCGAGGACCGCCGAATTCTAGCCTCGCTGTGTACTGGCCTCAGTACTGACGCTCCTCTTTTTTTTCCTTTGCCCTTTGTCGGCACCCCTTTTGTTTAAGCAGGTTTGAGATCGACGTCGTTAGCAGGGTTACCCTTCCGGCTTGGCCTGGGCAGGGTTATGGACGCCATTGGTTATTCTTCAGGGCTCTTAGCCCCATTTGCATCTTGTCCGTAGTCGGACGCTCTATCGTTTTCCAAGGTGATTTGGATCTTTGTATATTATATCTGTATTCTTGACTCTTTGAGTCGCTGTTGTATATATCTGTTCTGTGGGTCCCATCGAGGACTGTTGTGTAATGTTATTACTTCGTTTTTCACCCGCACGAAAGTGCCTGGTGGGCACCTTCGAATCGTTTCTATGCGGGTTTGGCGGGTTTCGCTAAAACTTGCATAGGGCCGATTCCGAGGGTGTTACAGAGTGGTATCAGAGCTCAGCAGTTGCGATACCCCACAAGTCCAGCCTGTAGGATAACCTAGCTAACGGCCGAAGTAGAGTGTCAAAACTATTTTTGGAAAATCGGTTGGATAGTTCTGATTAGGTCTGATTTTACTCCTTACCCATCTGCTATTCTCCTCTTATCTCGACGTGTTTTGAACCTGCTCTCTTATCTTTTCTTCGAGTCCAGGAATTCTCGTGGTGGGGTTTTCCGTCGTACCTTCAGGGTTTCGCTTCCTCTTTTGATAACGGTGTTCTACCATCCGGTGATCATGCTGCCTGAGGAGTCCGTCTACTGTGGTACCTTTCTTTGTTCCTTGTTTGTGCCTTCCGGTGTTTCTGACGCGACGACATCATCTACGCCAGATCCGATGCAGAGTCTGCATCACTCCTTTGTTTCCGAACCTCGCTTGTCGAGATCTTCAGTCTGAATTCTGAGAGTTGATTGCATAATCTGTTATTCGTGTACATAGTAATGCTTTGAGTGCGGGATGGAGTCGCGACCATACCACTACTCTTATCATTTGCTTTTGTATATTGAATGGTGGATCGATGCAATTCTACTCCTTCCATGGAAGTTAGAGGTGGCCTTACCTTTAACCTCGTCCGTTGTTTTCCGGAGTGTTCTCTTGATGAACAGGACCAACGACCTCTTGTTAGTGGTGTCGCGAGGATCTACACGAAGCGCGAAGTATCAGACCGCCGACCTTCCTTCCGGTACCATGAGGCGGATCTCGAGGGCGAGATCCCTTGTTAGTGGTGTCGAATTGTGGCATCCCGCAAAACCACTACTAGAAAATCGCGTTGTTTTTGTGCTTTGCATCGTCATCATCATGCATTGTTTGCTTAAAACTATTTTTCGCAAAGTCTGTTTTGTTTTCTAAAACGCCCCGTCTTATTTTCAAATTCAAACCCGGGTCGCCGGAATATTTTGTTGCCTACTATCGGTTTACAAACGGTGTATTTAAAGTAAATAAAAGATTATATTATTTTAGTGGGGCAATCGAACGGGCCGAATGACCCGAACGACCACCCCAGAAAATACAAACGGCCCACCCATTAATCCTATAGCTACCAACTAACCTACCCACACACCCCCTCCACCTCACCCCACCCAATCCCCACCTGACACCTCACCCTCTCCCTTTCCCCAACCAACCAGAAGCTGCCACCTAGGCTAACTCACCCCACTCCCTCTCTCCAACTAGGCTAAACCCACCCCTCTACTCAACACACCCTGGGCCACACACACCCAACGCACACAGTAACCGCACACCACACCTGACCCGCCCCTGCCCCGATCCCCACCAACCCCCGGCCCCACCCCTTCTTCCTCCCCACCCGACCCCGCGCGAGGCGTCCCCAACCTCCGGCTCCCCCTGGCTCCCTTCTCTTCCCCCCCGCGCCTCCCTGCTCTCCTCCGGCCGCGGCCGCGCGTCGCCTTCGCCAGCGACCCCTCCCCGCGTCCCCGCCGCCCCGCCTCGGGCTCGACCCCGCCTCCCCCTCGGCGCCGGCCTCCGGCCTCGCCAGCGTCTCCCCAGCCGCGACGCCCCGGCGCTCCTCCCGCCGCCGTTTCTCGCCCAAGCTCCGCCGCGCCCGGTCCCGCTCCGCCCGACCCCGGCCTGCGCGCCTCCCCTCCGTCGCGTCTCTCCCTCTCCCTCCCCGCGTGGCCCCCGACCCCAACGCCTCTGCCCCACCTCCCGACGACGCCCGCGACCGCCCCGACGTGTCCCCGCCGCCACCACCGCGACCTCTCCAGCGAGCTCGCCCCCCCCCCCCCCCCCCCCGCAAGCGGCCTCCCCTCACCGCCATGCTCGCCTCCGCCCCCTCGCGAGCTTCGCCCACCTCCGGCCAGCACCGCCTCCCCTCCCCCGAGTCCGCGACCCCGCCGCCTGGTCCGCTCCCCTCCGCCTCGCCGGTGGTCCCGCCGAGCTCCGCCCGTCGCCGTCCGACCCCCGACCCGCACCCTTCGCCGCTGCCCCGACGCTCCCGTCCGCCCGCGCCTCTCTGCCCCGCTCCGACCGCGTGCTCGTCCGCAAGGTCCCCGACGCCGTCGGCCTCTGCTGTGTCGACGTGGTACTGCTGCTACAAGACGCGGTACAACCTCCTCGTTACAACGACGACAAACAAGAACAACTTCCATAGTGACCGCAACCAACTCAAGTTGCCATCGAGCCGGAACCCCGAGTGCGCCGATACGTGATCGGGGGGTGATGCATGCCAAGCCGAGGACCCGGTGACGTCGGTACGACAAGGTGTTCATGGAGCACCGATGACGCCGTCACAGAACCGAAGTCCGAACAAACCCGATGGCTCGACATGATCTTCCCCAGAGGTCGCCAAGATCGCCGCGAGGACGACAAGTACTTCCTCCCAGAACGCCGAGGTCGCCTCATGGACACCATGACCTCCTTCAAGGATCGGATGGCCGAGACCCTGAAGACCGATCTAGAGCGCCAAGGCCTTCGCATGGAGTCGGCAAGATCATCCGTAAACGCCAAGATCAACTGCGCGGTCCCGACAAGTTCGACACCGTACAGGGCGAGACCGATGCGCCCCGACGCCACGCCAAGTTCGTCTACCCGAACGCCAAGATCTTCCCCGATCCGAAGACCCTAAACCCCGGAGTCCGAGAACGATTCGTCGAACCCTGAACCCCGAGACCGACCCCGAACCCCGGAACCCCAAGATCGTCGAGCCCCCCCCCCCCCCCAATGTGTGAACCCCTTCCCGAAAACCCTATTTTATAACATAACACAATTTGTTGCATATAAACTTGTTACATATAAACTTGCCATGCATGTAACTTGACATGTGGTTTGGGGGCCTTATGCCGATTCACCTAATAATTAAATATGGGGCCCATATGCGGGCAAATCTAGTCTCATATTGGCCTCATTTAAATTTGTGCATCGAACCGGTACCATACCTTGCCATGTTCAGACAACATTTAATTGCGGGGTAGCTAAACAACATGAACCACCTAATTAATTGTCGGGGCCCCGGTTCCGCTTAATATGACCTAATTGCATCGCATCTTTGCCATGCCATACATCATACATGCATCATGCCCGATCTTTTGCCGTAGTATTAAACATTGCATCCGGTGTTTCTTCTAGTGTTTGCTTCTTCGCGGATAAGGCCGTTGAGTTGATGCGAGTGTCGTCCGTCCTTCGGTTGAACCTTCGGCATGTTTTCAGGCGAGCATCTTCCCCTTTCTACCTATCTTACTTTTATAGTATTTATTCCCTCCTGTTGATCTATTGCTATCTGTGTTGCGTTGCTCTAGTTTTCGTACCCGTAATATCCCTTGCAGCCCTATATTGCCTTGGACACACCCTATTACCTGTTGTTTGGTAGATAGTTGGACCCGCGTGTCGTAGTCGCTTGCTCAAGTGTTTTTGCGTGTCGTCAAGTACCACAATTGTTGGAGAATTGCCGCATGTTGATGTTGGAGATGATCATGGCTTTACTTTTCGTTCACTTTAATTCCTGTTTAATAACTAAAATTGAATTAAGCAGAGGCATCGGTGGGTGATAGGTAAGATTTGGTTTCCGACCGCCCACTTGTGTCCCGTAGGACCCGAGTTCTTGACACCTGTTCCGAGATCGAGCGCGCTAACCACAGGTGGGGAGATATGGGCCCCCCATTGATTATTACCTGATTTCAAAGTATTGTACTGGGGGCCACAAACTAGTTTGAGGTTTTATTTACGATCCTGTACTTATGCCACGCTTTACTGCTTTATTTACGTTTGTGCGAGGAGCACACTGTACTGTTTTGGAAGCGGAGTGTTTTCGCGGTATCGACAGTCCCCGTTTGGGGATTTGCTGTCGTATACCGCCACTGTCGCAAACCCTAAGTCCGTCTCGGAGACCGGCCGACTTCGTTGCGGGTGTCGACTTGGTGGGGTGGCCCCCATGTACTTGCTTTGGGTCTGGGAACGTCGTGACTTAGGCCCCGCCGACATACCGATGGGTGTATGTTAACTGATCTGGCAAAAAGGGTTGAAGTGCTTGTGGATACTTTGGTGCACCCCTGCAGGGTTAAATCTTTTCGAGAAGCCGTGTCCGCGGTTATGGACGACTTGGAGCACAGTGCTTGATCATAGACAACTATAACTAAAGTTTACTGTTGTAAATTGATTGGTATCCGATATGACTAGTAATCAGATTCACCACAACGGAATGGCTAAATAAAAGTACCAACAACTGCTGGGTTTTGGGGTTATCTCATGCTAATTGTATTTGATTAGTAAGTGCCACAACTACCACGGAATGATTAAATAAAAGTGCTCACTGCTTATTTTATCAGGACGACTATCTACACCTGACTAGTAATTGCTGCAACGATAACTGAATAAATAAAACTGTCAACTGTGTGAGTTTCTCGGTCGACTTCCTCGATGGTATCGAGGGGGAACGCCAGGATGGGTTTGTTTGATGGTAGTATCAGGTTGGTTCCGAATAGGTCTTTCACACCCCTCTCTGATAGTCGCCAGTTGTGTCGAGTCTCTATAGGTTGTTTAGTGCATGCTGCCGCTGCCGCTCAGTCCACCATACCTATGTAGGCGAGGACCACCGAATTCTAGACTCGCCGTGTACTGGCCTCAGTACTGACGCTCCTCTTTTTTTTCCTTTGCCCTTTGTCGGCACCCCTTTTGTTTAAGCAGGTTTGAGATCGACGTCGTTAGCAGGGTTACCCTTCCGGCTTGGCCTGGGCAGGGTTATGGACGCCATTGGTTATTCTTCAGGGCTCTTAGCCCCATTTGCATCTTGTCCGTAGTCGGACGCTCTATCGTTTTCCAAGGTGATTTGGATCTTTGTATATTATATCTGTATTCTTGACTCTTTAAGTCGCTGTTGTATATATCTGTTCTGTGGGTCCCATCGAGGACTGTTGTGTAATGTTATTACTTTGTTTTCCACCCGCACGAAAGTGCCTGGTGGGCACCTTCGAATCGTTTCTATGCGGGTTTGGCGGGTTTCGCTAAAACTTGCATAGGGCTGATTCCGAGGGTGTTACAGAAACCGAGGCCAGGTGGGCCTCCTCAAATAGTACCCTGGCGCGGAAACCTAAACTGAAACGGCGCGGAACTGGACTCCGATTCGGAAATCGGTCCAGATTTTCGGACCGTTTTCCGGCGGTTTACTAAAACGTCCGAGTCTTTTGCATACGAACTCCGATTGGAGCGATTCTCGCGCCTACGGGTTCGTATCGTCGAGGGTCACAACCTTCAGTCGAAGTTTGCGCGAAAACTCGAATCTACAGGGGTGGTTGTTGAAATACACTCCAAAGCTTCCCGTAGGAACCTCGAAGCGAAACAAAATAGGGTTTTGAAAGTGGCGTTCCGCCGAACCTTTCTATTCGATGGTTTTGCATGGAAAGATATGATGCAATGCTATGAATGATATGCAAGACCAAATCTAAAATTTGGGATGTGACAAATTCTTCCTCAATGTTTCCATTAAGGAAGGCGGTTTGACATCCATCTGCCAAATTTTATAATCAAAAATTGCAGCAATTGCTAACATAATCCTAACCGACTTTAGCATTGCTACGGGAGAGAACGTCTCATCATAATCAACTCCTTAAATTTGCTGAAAACCCTTTGCGACAAGTCGATCTTTATAGATGGTCACATTACCAACCGCGTTAGTTTTCTTCTTGAAAATCCATTTGTTCTCAACGGCCTTTTGGTCGTGAGGTAAGTCCACCAAAGTCCAAATTTGGTTTTCATCATGGTTTCCATCTCGGATTGCATGGCTTCTCACCATTTATTGGAATCCAGGCTCATCATAGCTTCTTCATACGCCGTAGGGTCATCATTTCCATCTACCATGAAATTTATGACAGGATTACCATACAGTTCAGGAGCTGCACATGTCCTGCTTGACCTGCGAAGTTCGACGGTATCCTCTTTTGGAGTTTCATGAACTTTATCATTAGTCCCTCTTCACCTGGTGAAGTCAACTTTGGAACAAATTCCGGTGTTGCGCCACTCGTCATTCCATGAAGAGAAGGTTCAATAACCTCATCGAGTTCTACCTTCCGACTACTCACACCTTTCGCGAGAAACTCCTTATCAAGAAAATACCTATTCTTGGCAACAAAAACCTTGCCCTCGGATCTATGATAGAATGAATACCCAATTGTTTCTTTAGGGTATGCTACAAAGACACATTTTTCCGCTTTGGGTTCGAGTTTATCAGTTTGAAGTTTTTTCACATAAACCATCGCATCCCCAAACTTTTAAAAATGATAGCTTAGGTTTGTTTCCAAACCACAATTCATACTATGTCGTTTCAATGGATTTAGACGGTGCCCTATTTAAAGTGAATGAAGTTGTTTTTAGTGCATAGCCCCAAAATGAAAGTGGCAAGTCAGTTAGAGACATCATAGATCGAACCATATCCAATAAGGTACGATTACGACGCTCAGATACACCATTTCGCTATGGTGTTCTGGCAGGCGTAAGTTATGAAACTATTCCACACTCTCTCATGTGTGCCAAACTCGTAACTTGGATATCCCCCTCATGGTGGCCTAAACCTGGGTAAACTCGTCGTGTCTTTCTTGTCGTGATCCTACTATTCCTCGCCAAAGTCACAGAGAGGTTTCGGAGAGCTTGTGTTCATTCCCCTGCGTTCGATACGATCCTACTTCGCGAGATACCCTACCGGCACAAATATCTATCAGTATCCGACTCAAGATGCCAATCCAAGTAAGGATCTTGGAGTGCTTCGGGGCTACTGTCGGGTTTATACTTTCCAGGTATAACCATGACGAACACTTATCCTCGGAGACCAGGGTGGCCCACTTGTGGTTAGGGTCTATGTCTCAACGGGCAGCCTAGTCAACGAGACAGACGGAGGCCCATCTGGCTACGAGAAAGGACTAGAAAAGTTATCAACTTGGACCTGAAGCCAGAAGACTTGGTGTACAAGATGTAGTAGTTATGGACTATGTTGTAAGTTGTGGTGTAGCTGCATAGAACTCTCCCTATAAGCCCCGGACCGGATGACTATATAAGACGCTCTACGGGCAAGACTCACAACGAGAACTCCCACAGGCGAATCTATCTTCAACCCTCTGTAACTTCTGTCTTTGCCAATTATAGTGGATTGATAGCTTGAGTAGGATCCGACCACTGTAGTCTGATTTGAAACTGGGTAAACATGTGTGCTCCCCGTCCCGGATGTCCTAGATCTCACACCCCTTTTCTTACCATGCCATGACGTACCTGTCATCAATACAACAACATTGCGAGTGCTTGCCATTATTTTGTCATTGTAGCTATGTAGAAATGAAAAGATATTTAATGATAAAACTTTTTTACAAAGGTATTTATACACCGTTGTACCAGCACGCTCCGTTTAAGGCCGTCTTTACACCATGTGGAGAACATAGACATGTTTACGGAGCTGTTTACACAGTTGGACGACATGAGAGAGGATTATTTTTATCAAACATGGAAGACAATATGATCTATGGATTAGCCTTTTTGCAGTTTCTTTCGATTACTCTTTTAACTTTACTTTTTCAAAATTGTTTCGGCTATGTGTATCTAGTTACTTAGAGGCCAGGTAATGCTTAAAGCTTCTAATAATAAAAAAAGTCCTTAAATAAACTATAAAATGGCAAGTTCCTATTCGGGCACGTACAATGCAATGACGTCAACCAATGGTAAGAAAATCGGTAATCGTTAACTGTTCAGTTGTCTTGGAAGTAGCGACTAATTGGAATTCGGATGATTAACTGATTTAATCAGTCAGATATTAATCGGTGCAACCTACAAAAATTAGCACCTAAAATACATATGACTCCTCTTGCACCTCAACCACCTACCCTATTAAAGACAGCCTCAAGCTCCCGGATGAGATCCTCAAGGAGTTCGAGCTCTTGTATCTGAGGTCTGATCGGCAACTACGAGAAACTGGTCACAACGACAAGGAACTGATCGGTGATGGCAGAAATCGAGCTCCTGGAGGCAGGGATCAAGCAGGAGCTTTGAAAAACCTACTTCATTGGGGCGGGCTAGTGGATGGATGGGCGATATGTGTTGATAATCTTGCAATTTTTGGCCAAGTGTAGTAGCTAATCGGAAACATACCTAGTAATCAGTGTCAAAGCTATTAATCGAGCTAAACGATTAACATAAACGATTAGTGGTAATCGACATGGTCAGTCCTAGTAGCGATTAATCGGCCTATTAATTGCTGATTTGGCCTATTTTTTGAACAGTGACGTCAACCTTCCCTTATGACTGCCACGTTAGATATTTGCTTAGTTGGAGGAGAGAGAAATAAGAAAGATGAGGTTGTCTTTCCTTAGCTAAGGGATGATCTTTTAAAAATAAGAGAAGGCTAATTTCTTGGTTGTGCCATATATCTTCATTTAGCAAATCAATTTCTTACTAAAAATAGTTCTCATTGATTGATATAGATGACACTAAAAAATAATGTATTGTACGATTTATCTCTAATAACTTTTCTAGACGATGTGGAGGAATAAAGGAAGACATGCTCTCTCTCTAGCACTTTACATGCCCTTCTATGTTAATCAACTCCGGTCTTGCTTTGTAAGAAAAAAACTCCAGGTCCTGCTTCGTAAAAGGAAAAGGATACTAGTCCCCCGGGGGATCGATCCCCCGGATCCTCCGGATCGCTAGCTCCCTCCGTCCGCACGTCTAGCCTGAACCCATCTTGACTCATCCCTAACTTTATCTTATCTTCTTCTTCCATCTTGACTCATCCCTACCTTTATCTTATCTTCTTCTTCTTCCAGTCTCGTTCGTGCGTTGCCTCGCATCGCCGTGCTGCCTCGCTGCGGCCGAGAGCCTCTCCCGCCTCCCTACTGCGTGCCGCCGGCCGAAGCGCCTCCCTCCCCCACCCTCCTGCCGCGCGTCGCCGCCATTGCCGGAGCAACTCCTCTCCCGCCTCCCTGCTGCACGTCGTCGTTGGCCGGAGTAGCTCCTTCCTCCCACCTCCCTACTGCGCGCCACCGCTGGCCGGAGCAGCTCCTCCCCCCACCTACCTGTTGTGTGCCGCCGCTGGCCGGAGGTAGTGGCCATGACGGAGGTGCTCACCGCCGGAGCTCGCTGGTTCCTCCTCTTTTTAGCAGGCACCTGCTGCCTTTCCGTCATGGCTGGCCCGTGCTGTGTGTGTCGACGTTGAGGAGGTTGTGGCACCTTTCCTCCATGGCCTCTCTCCGGCGAAGTTGCTCAGCCGCGTGACTGTGTTGCTACCCAAGGGCATTGGCGTTGCTACCAAAGATCACCAGCGCTGCTACGTACGTAATCGAAATTTGGTACATGGGGTCGTGAGCGGTGCTATGTGCAGCAGCGGTGGTGCTACAAGTGGTGTCGTGTTTTTCTACATGCGGCCGACGGTGGTGCTAAAATAGTATAAATAGTTTGCTACGAGATCTCTGGCGAGGTCTCGCGAAGTTAAATTTGCTACAATAGGACATTTTTTTTGCTACACTTGTTTAGTGGTTTTGCTACAATAGCGCAAATTTGTTGCTACATGGTCTCCGATGAGGTCTAACGGCGAAAACCTCCTACGAGTCTTCGGCGAGATCGGATATGCTACAATAGCACAATTTTTTTGCTACCACCGTTTTGCGTTTTTGCTACAATAGCATAACGTTTTTGCTACACGGTCTCCGGTGAGGTCTACCGGCGAAAGCCTCCGGTGAGGTCGGGTTTGCTACATTAGCTTAACTTTTTTGCTACACGGTCGCCGGCGAGGTCTCCGGCGAAATCTCCGGCGAGGTCCAGTCTGTTTTTTTATTTTCTGGACTGAACCGTTTTTTGCTACAATGTAGCAAAAGCGGGGCAAATGTAGCAAAAGTGGGGCAAATATAGCAAAAGCGGGATTTTGAATCCAAAAAGCGGACACGTGGTTGGCCGGGGACCCGGGGGATAAAAACCACATATCCCCCGGGGGACGCGTAGGGCTGTCCTTCGTAAAAGCACAAGAATACTCGATTTGGTCAGCGTTGCGGTTAAAAGAGCCACTAAAATGGAAACAATTCACATAGCGCATTGGGCATTCTTTCTACACGTTTAAGAAAGAAAACGATCCAGCTATCCCCCCCCTCACACACACACACACACACACACACACCGCTTGGCATGAATAGAGAGGCAGGTCTTGAGAGTCGTCTCCTCTCTACCGGGTCTCTCCCATGGCCCTCTCGCTGGATTAGCCGATGAGGGGTGGCCGGGGGACGGCGCCAGAGTACATTTTAGGTTTTTTAGGAGTTGTAGGGTTAGGTCTCGGCTTTGTGCCGTGGTGTGGTGTCATGCTGAGAAGAAGATTCGAGATCTCCCCAGCTGGATCTTGATCTACCTTGTATTCTCAACTCTTGTTGTGGAGCTTCGATGCGGTCGGAGATAGATGCAGCGGAGGTGGAGGTGAGGAGCTTCTCATATAATAAAGCTGTTGTTGACCACCGATGCAGTGAAGGTGCGGTTGTTGCGGTTCCCCTGGCCGGCCATGGTGGCGAGGAGGGGCGGCGTGGCGGTCTGCTGGAAAGTGCGTATGTTCCTCTCTTGGCCGGCCTTGGAGGCGAGGGAGGGCGGAGCGAAAGAGCAAGATCGATGATTAACTGATTTCTACAAACCGGTGGTTCCTGGTCTCTCCTTTGTGGGAGGCCATTCTGGCGTGGCGGTGCAGATCGATGGCATATTTGCTATCTCGTCCAAACCATCATGGTGGTGGCAGCAAGACGGAGGTGAATATGCGTCGGCTTGCTCGTGTTGTGCCTGTAGCTGCGATTGATGTTCATCCGCAGTGGTCCTATGGCAGCGACGATGCTGCTGGACTGCTGCCTTTTCTTGTCAAATGACGACTTGGGGATCAAACCTCCATCGGAGGCCCTTCTTCGAAGCGTAGCGTCGGATCTCGACATCTTGCCGTCAGCAAGTGGTGTGTCCCCGTTGATTGCAAGATGGTCGGCGGCTTAGCTTCTTCTCCGGATAGTGGAGCATCACGAGCAAGAGACTCCTTGGACCTCGCCGCTGGCTGGAGGTCGCCAGAGAACGGTGGTGGAGGAGCTCGAGGACTTGATTGCTTTTTTATTTTCTAGTCCTATCGTGCTTTTTGTAATAGGGAGGCTCTTTTCTGTTTTATGTAGTTTTGCTAGGGTGCTTTACGCCGAGGGCTTTCTGCAATTTGTACCTGCCACATATTTCAACATGCACCTTCGACCTAGTTATTGTTAGGGCATCTCCACCGGGCCGACCCAAACGGTATATGTGTGTCCAAAACTGTCCACGCGGACGCGCGGGTCGCCCCAGCGGGCCGATCCATCCGGCAAAACGCGTCCAGCTCGACCCATCCATGCATTTAATCTGGGGCTCGATTGTGTCGGCACTGACGCGCGCGGACAGCGCGGACGTCGTTCCCGCACGTGCTACTGTCCCACCCGTCAGCCACCTTGACCCGCGGCATTGATTTCAGACGTGGCCAGCGGCACCGATTCAGACGCAAGCAGCGGCAGCAATTCAGAGGCGACGACGGAAGGCTGACCGGCGGCAGCCTGCGCCATCAATGGCGACGCGATGACACGCTGACTGATAGGACGACAAGCTCTCCACCGCCGCTGCAGGCGTTGCCCGACTCCTGCCCTACTTACATTTTAACCAGCCACTCGCGACCATCTTCTCCCACACAGAACACCATCCCTCTCCTCCTTCCCCTTTTTCTTCTCCACTGCTTGTAGCTAGCCATGGCCAGCGGCGCTGGGTCGAGGGGAGGCCGTGGTGGCCGTGGACCCCGAGGGAGGTGTGGAGGACGCAGCCAACTCACCGCGCCACCAGCTCTCCCTCAACGCCGTCGTCGCACGAAGATTTCGACCCAGGCATCCAGTTCGTCGTGGCCATCCACCAAGGCATGCCGCGTGACAGGATGCTCCTGCCCCGCGGGTTCGTGACGCTGATTGACGACGAGCCGCCCCCGCTCGCCATGCTGCGGGCAAACGGCTTCAGGACTAGCAGGTACCTAGTCGACCTGCAGTCCGACCACCTCGACCAGATGTATCTCGGCAACGGCTGGGAGCGCTTCGCCCGCTCGCACCAGATAGAAGCGGGCAACATCGTCATCTTCAAGTACGACGACGAAGGAAAGTTCGACGTCAGCGTCTTTGACCACACCATGTGCCGCCGCTGCTACCATTCCGACTCCTCCTCCGACTCCGACAAGTAGGCTATGCTGTGCGCGCGCCATGTATAATGTATGAATGTAGGCATTGGCCATTTGAAATGAAAATCTTTATTCAAACCCTAAAACATCGTTACACTCATCACGCCACACAACCTAGGACTACGCGCGGTCGCCGACACTGCGGCGGTGGCTGCGGCGGGTCAGATACATCATTCTTTATTGAGAGAATTGATGAGCGCTCGTTGCGTCTGCACCTCCTCTTCAGCTCGGTCGAGGTTGACACGGAGCTCGTCATGTTGACGCCGGCGGCCAGGCATGATGGTTTTTTGTGTTGTGGGTTGTGCGGGTATGGTCGAATATAGCTTGGCGACCTCCCCTTTTATGGCCGCGTCTAGACACGGCAGGAAACGCCGAGAACTCACAGAAAGCGACGGAAAAGAAAGTCGGAAGACGACGTGACGGCGAGAAGACACTGGAGAAATACGCCGATGTTGGCATAGCCAAGCGCGAACAAATGAGTCGGACAGCTGTGCGCGATCGGCCAGATAGGCGTGACCCCTACCCATATCGACCATGGGTCGATCCAAACAGACAAAAACATAATGTTTGGAACGACTGTTTGGATCGGCCCCGGTGAAGAGGACCTTAAAAAAGAGAAAAACTTTATATGGGTTGCTTGCCCGAAAGAACGCTTCGGTTTGTGCCACTCGCTTGACAAACACGCTAGGATCGTCGCCGAATCCGCATAAAATATTTGCCGAGAGAAGGCGGTGCCATTCCTGGGCAGGCTGCAACATCGACGTTCCCCAAGAGAGAGAGAGGCAGGAGGAGTACCGATGAACTGTATCGTGGCGTCCGAGGCCATCAAAAGGCAGTGGGGAAGAGAGAAGAGCGAACCCAAGAGAGAAAGACGACGCTCACATGCGCGCCGGGAAGGACAGTTCTCCTGGCTGGGCGGGCACAGGGCACGCCCATGTGAACGCGTGTCATGTCCCGTGGCCCCGTGGCCGGGACGAAATAAAAGCTGCGGCGCATCCGGTTCTGCTCGTCGACCAGCGGAAATGGTTCCCGTACTCCGTCGTGGAGACCACCACCACCACCGCTCACGGGCCACGGTACGGGGCGCGGCTTTTGATTGATTCCGGGACCGGACAAAACTCCACG
Organism: Avena sativa; assembly: GCA_916181665.1. NCBI lineage: Eukaryota > Viridiplantae > Streptophyta > Magnoliopsida > Poales > Poaceae > Avena > Avena sativa. Next base: position 435,514,897 of record OV702283.1, on the reverse strand, counting down.
TCCAGTCGTCGGAACAGGCCACCGGGAAACGTGAAGCGCGCGGGGGCGGGAACCCGTTCCCCGCCGGAGTCACCGGCGTAGATTTCGAGGGGGGAGATTATGAGGCTAATTTCCAGCGAGTGCACGGGCTTGGCTGTCCGGAGCCGCTTTGTCATTGTACCGGAGAGGGGGGAAAAGGCATTGCGTGGGATATTCGTGCAAGCTCGAAAGCACCGAGCCAGATGCGCCGCCGGCTGAACACCCCATGTGAGTGTGAAGTGTGAACGTCTGGGCAAGCTAGCTGGAGGTGCTACGGCGCGTGCACTGCATTACGATCAGAAAAGGTGGCCTCGTACTGCCATAATAACACGCCATGATGGGCCGCGTCGCGTCTTGTCTCGAGGGTTTGCCGTCCCCGCACACGCAAAACCCGGCGGCAGCATCCACTCCGGCGATCCGAAAGCTTCGTCCCGGCAGCTAGTGCGCGCACCGGCGGAGCACAGAACGCACGCGGAGGCGGAGCGCGCGTCGACGCAACCGAGCACCCCGTATGTGGGAATCACGCTGACTGACTGACACCCACGCTCCGGCCGCACGCACCAACGTAGTAGTACTAGAAGGAAGAAAAACAAAGGAAAGACACACATTCCCCGCCGCGCTGGCCGTCACGTGCACGATGCTCGCGAGCTACTACCTGTTGCCACAGAGAGTTGAGAGATCTGCTCCGGTAAATCACACCATTCGCCACGGCTACTTTCACCATAGCGGTAGTACTACTACAAAAATTACACAATGCAATCGGTAGATAACGCTAGGGTGACACACACTACTATAGCATGATACTACTCGCTGTAATTACCACCGCTACTCCAAGAAACTGACAAGCACTGCGAGTTACTAGCTGCAGACTGTAGGCAGTTAATGGAGACGCGATGGATCGGTGCGGTGGCGGTAGAGGAGCTTGGCCCAGCACGGTCCCCCTCTCCGTCCGGCCGGTTGCTGGGGAGGAACCAGTGTCGTTGTTCGCTACACCATTGTCACACAAGCCTGAACTCGGCTCAAAGAGAAAGGTGAAAACAAGACCTCCATCCTCGCTACTAGAGTTTTTACTACAGCATTACTGCGGTACTAGTAAATGGAGCGGCGGTGCTGGATGCAACTACCGGCCGGCCGCTGGGGGCGAGGCACTAGTCGTCGCGGTTGATGAAGGCGACGAGGGTGGCCATCTCGGCCTGCGCCTGGGGCGTGCTGAGCTTGGTGAGGAAGTAGACGTGGCCCTCGCCGGGGGTCTCGTACAGCTCGGCCTGCCCGGGCCAGCCGCTGCTCCGGAGCGTGGAGTAGTAGGCGCGCTGCCACGGGTTGAGGCGGTCCTGCCCGGACACGGTGACCAGCACGCGGGAGCAGCCCAGGTGCTGCCACGACGCGGCCGGCAGCGTCAGCGGGTTCGCGTAGGGGTGGTCGATGGGGTACTTGCCCGCGCAGATGAAGCTCCAGGTGCGCGCCGCCGACTGGAGGAAGGACGGATCCATGGCCTGCGCGCCCACCGCGCTCCGGCCCTGGAAGTAGGGGTCCAGCAGCGCCACGCCCTTGATCCTCGCGCCGCCGTCCAGCCCCTCCTCGCCCGCGCGCAATGCCAGGTTGTGCGCGATGTTCCCGCCCGCGCTGTCCCCCGCGAGGAACAGGCGGGACGTGTCGCCGTACTGGGAGAGCCACTGGTCCGTCCCGGGCGCCGCATTGGCCAGCACCCACTTGAGCGCCGCCCAGGAGTCGTCGTAGGCGGCCGGCAGCGGGTTCTCCGGCGCCAGGCGGTAGTCCACGGACACGGCCACCACGCCGGCCTTGGCGGCCAGCGTGTTGAGGTAGGCGTGGTAGATGGGGTTGAACGCCGACTCCACCACGAAGGCGCCGCCGTGGAAGTAGACCAGCACGGGCACCTTGGTGGCGGCGCGGAAGCTCGGGAGGTAGATCCGCGCCGCGACGCCCGTGGCCGGGTCGATGGTCACGTCCCGGGAGGTGACCCCCGTCAGCGCGTCCGCGACGGCCGCCACCCGGTCGGTGCCCATCAGCCGCTTCACCACGCCGCTCTTGTACTCGATCAGGAACGGGGAGAAGTCGAACTTCACCGCAGAGCCGGACTCCCCGCCGCGCGACGACCGCGCCGCGCAGCCGCAGTGCGAGCAGAGGAGGAGGAGGAGCGCCGGGAGCAAGATCCGCGACGCCATGGGCAGTGGACAGTGGCAGGCAGCGTGGAGTGTGTGACTGGAGTGAAGAGTGTGTGAGTGAGCGAGCGTTTGCGGCCGCGGCGTGGCGTGTCTGGGAGACGCTGCTGCTGTTGCCGCGGGGATGGGTCCGTTTATATGCGGGCAGGCGTGGCAGCAGCAGCCGACAGGGCTGGGCGCACCGCACTATTTTCCCGTGGCGCGGACCGTGGTGGGCTTTGCTTTTAACGCCTCGGCCCGTCCCGGCCCTTCCTTTCCCGCCGCACCCGCACCGGCACCGCGCAGCGCAGCGCATGTGCCCGCGCGCTTCACGCTCGCAGTCACAGACTCGCCAAAAAAGCTCACATGAATTCGTGCCTGTAATGGCGCAATCTCCTCTTTCACAAGGGCAGAATTCCCTCTTTCCAACGAACTAGATTTGAGGCTTTCCAGCTCCACCTTTTTTCTGAACCTAAAGATTCAGGTTTCACCAGAAAACACCCCCGGTTCACACGTCTTTTTTAATCGCTTCAGTCTACCCTCTACTACGAGACTACTACTCCGACCAACACACTTGATTAGCTTACCCTAAAAAAAACACACACACTTGATTAGCTAGCACGGCAGTGCACCACCGACCATTGAATGCGGCGCGCCCTACAATTTAGTAGCACGCTGCCTCTCGTGTCCTTCCTCCTCCACGCAAACGCTGCTTCGCCTAGGTTGTACCCTGCTAATCAAGGGCTCCCCCATATCGGCCTGTCTAGGGTGAGTGGGGCGGCACATTGCATGCCAATCAGTGTTGCCTCAAACGCTCCTCCTGTTAACCCCACCGATTAAGCGCTGGCATTGTGGCAGGGAGGGACGAAGCTATCTTTGCCGCGAAGGCACACAAAGAAAGCCGCACTGAATACGGATGCATGGTCGGAGATGGAGCCCCTGCCAGCACGAGACATGGGAAAAATGCATGGTGTGTCGCGGTCATGGGCTCGCGCGTCACGGGGCAGTGCAGCGTTCACGGACGCTTGCGGCATTGATGCTATCTTGTTTGTTCTTCTGTGATCTTGTCTGAGTTGAGCAGTGCTTGCCGCACTGTCCAGCAGCAGCAACGGCATTGTCGTGCCGTGAAGATTAAGGCCTGTTTGGAGTGCTCGATTTTCGTGGAGCATCAGCTTCAGAGATGACGATTCACTTATCGCACCATCGTGGGAAATAAAATTGGTTTTTATTTGGATTGTTGCCAAAAAAAAATTGGCATTGTCAATTCTCTACTATCAACTCTAGTTTAATTATGTAGCCAATCTTAGGCAACTTGTGAGCAAGCAAGGCCCAACCAAAGTTTTGGCTAGCCTAAGATTTGGTGGGGCGACCTTGGGCACAAACCAAATACACCCATACAACTTCTCAAAGGTCTATCGAGCGTCTGTCCAAGTTTTGGCTCATAACGGCGCGACTAAAATTTGTCGGCATATTTTGGAGCCCAATATAATGGCCGGCACGCCCACGCCTGCCTCTGGGCACAAGGGACGCGTTTGGAGCGCCGACACTCGACACCACATTGGATTTCAGCCAGGGGATCCACCTGGCAGCCACACGGACAAAAACCCTAGGTTTTCCCCTCCGTTTCTACTCCCACCCCCTTCCCACAATTTTACCCTATATCGTCTCCAATCCAGTAGAAGAATCATGGCGCTCCAGTTCCTGCTCTCGCTCCCTCGAATCGTCGAGTAGATGGATGATACCAAGTGCAAATTCACAATGGTAATTGGAATTACAACAGGATATGGTAAATGAGATGGGAATGGTGATGGTGATGAAGATGCAACGGTTGAAGATGATGAAGATGCAACGGTTGATGATGATGAAGATGATGTCTTAGCCTCTAATGATCCGTGTAACAGCAAGGATGATGTGCTCTGCAACTTCCCCCTCCACACCCCTTCTGGAGGTGAGATTTTTGCGTGTTTCGGTGTCTCTGAATGTCAGATATCAGATCTGTTTTCGTGTGGTGACAATATTTGACGAGGCGAAGCGGCAGCCACATGGTACGAGCGTGCGGTGCAGGAGGGGCATGTCTGTACCGACGCTCGTTAAACCTTCTGAAGCTTCTCTTTGTGATGTCTTTTCTCGCAGATGTGTGGTAAATCATAATAATGAATTTTATTACTTCAAAAATATCATATTTTCGTCCAATATGACATCTCAAAGTGATATGTTCGTCAATGCCTCAATATTTTGGGATGTTGTGGAAATATGCATAAATGGTGCGCGGGAGCGCCGTAAAATACTAAAAAACTACTGTCGTTCGTGCAAAAACATAAGATAAATATGTTTCAAAAATACACTCATCAGAGGCACATGTTGGGGAAACAAGATGCCAAGTTGGAGCTCGAGAAAGAGAAGGTTGAAACCAAGATGAAATCCCAAGCCGACATGCTCAAGGTAATGAATGAGGCATCTTAGTTTGCATTCTTCAAGATGAAGAAGGATGCAAAAACCTTGATGGCCTACATGCCAACATCCGATGGCGAGGGTGTGACAAGAAATGTATCATGATCGCATTGGCAAGGAGATGATGATTGCAGCGGCGGTAGCTACACCTACAGAGACGATGACACCTGTACCAACACAGAAGATGGCAACACCTGGACCAATGACCGATTTGGTGCCCTCGACGAGCGATGAGAACCTAGAGGTGACGGAGGAGGCGTCACTCTTTGTTGATCAATGCTTGCCGGACGGCCTATGTTATTTTGGCAACCGAACTTGGATGGATATTTCGTGGCCCGTGTATGTGGCTAGAACTTATTTAATTCTGTGTAAACCTTTGAATTTCTATTTGTAAACCCTTCGAATTTCTATTCTTCTTTGTGATTGTGATGAATTTACATTTTCTTTTAGACAAATCCGTATTAGAGCCGTCGGTATTGGGCACGCCGGTGTGGGTAGTCCCTCCCTATAGGAAAGCATATCTTGTCGGCTCTCCCCATAGCGTCGCACTGACCATGTTGCTGGCCATGATTTTGGAAGCGCAGGTGGAGATGCTCTTATCGCTTTCTACGCCATCAATGCCCTTTCATCAATTCCTCTTTCTGAATTCGGTCTTCGACTCCGAGCACGGTGCACTTGACATCTAACACAATAATTTCGAGCTAAACCCCACCCTGAGCTGACAAGAGTGAAGTGCCAAGCTTAGTAACAATATCATCACATACATGTACGCGACATCTGAAAAGTGAGAGCATATGTACCAACGCCCCTAACCCGACCCCGAATGGCCTTTGGGGTGTCAGGCGAAAAACGGCCCGCACCGGCATCCTCCAAACATGCCGCAACTTGGGCCGCCTAGGAAACCGTCTCACACTCCCATGTTGCCCTGGATTAGCAGGGGCCGAGCAAGAGTTGTCGGAAAAGGACGCCACATTAGACTAGCTACGCCAGGTCGCGTCGGGCCCAATTGTCGGCCATTGGGCGGGCTAGTCAAACTGATTTGATGCCACATTGCACCAGTTCCATGCTGCCCGCATGTTGCGAGACGCCGGGTTCAAATGCCATTGCGTCGATGGCGACGCATAGACGACTCCTCTCTCAACGAGCCAGAGTTAATGGTGCGGCACCCATTCGGCCTACCGACGGTCCCATTTAAAAGGGCAGTGTCCATGCCTCCCACCGACACACTTCCACTCCTTCTCCTCCCGCTCCCACCAAATTTCTAGGCGAGTTCACCATGGGACACAATGACCACAAGGCCAGCGGTAGCAGGAACGGCAGCAGCGGCAAGCGCGCCACGATGTCAACCAACCTCTCCCTCGATGAGGTGAAGGTGTTGCACGAGAGCAACCTGTTGGTGCCGCCGTATTGGCTGCTTCCTAGCGGTTGGAAGCTCTCCAACAACGGTCATCCCATCCCGCCGCTCCCGCGAGATGAAGACCTAGAGGAGGTCGCTGCTCCTGCCGGCCACACAGGCTGACCCGGCCTACGAAAATGTTGGGATGTGGGCGGCACTCCTCCACCGGGAGAGCGAGGAGGCGGTGGTGCGCCAGGCCGTCCCCTATGCCCGGCCTTGGAACCACGACGGCCTCCACGCCTGCTGGGACGGCCTTGATGTTGACATCGTCCTGGCCAAGGGTGCCTACCAACAACGCTTTAGGTCAAAAATTTGAAATTTTGATAAACTTTATAGACAAATATAGCAATATAGATGATATCAAATATTATATTATAAAACTATATTTCAAAATGAATCAATTAGTACTAATTCGATGTCATAAATATTGTTAATTCTTAGTTCTTACTATGAAGCTAGTCAAACTTTATTGAGTTTAACTTAAGACAAATACTTTAAGTACACTTATCTGTGAATGGACGGAGGGTGTATCCCTTTTGTTCTTCTCTGGTGGTGTCCGAGCTACGCAGTGCTTGCCGCCCTGTCCAGCAGTAACGGCCATCGCCATTTCCGTGAAGGCTAAGGTGCGTTTGGACTGGTCGATTTTCATATTAGCTTCAGAGAAAACAATCCAGTTACCACAGCTAGCGTCGTGCGAAAGATGGAGTAACTCCGTCTATGAACCTACTAGCTAGTAGCAAGTCTGCAAGTGCAACCTTTGTTGCATTGCATTGCATTGGATGAGTTGCCGGCCGAATTCAGAGCCTTCCCCTGTCACTTTCTACGCCACCAATGCCGTTTCATCAATTCGTGTTTCTGAATGCGGCCTTGGACGACTCCGCGCAGTGCAGTGCACTTGACACCAAACGCAATAATTTCGAGCTGAAACTGAAACCCACCGTGAGGTGACACAAGTGAGTACCGAGCTCAGTAAACAACATGATGTACCTATGCGGCGTCTGACAAGGCGATGGAATACTCCACAAAGGAACATCAACACATCAACTTATACGTACTGCCTTGAGAATCTCTACCGATTGTTCTCGAACGAACAGCAGGATTTTATCTTCCAGCTACGATATATGTCGAGCATACATGGGAATCGATATCTTCGGTGACCACGTGGACCAGTCCAGCACCGCATGCAATGCGATGTGTGAGCTTTACTCTTCCTCACGCTCCTACTTATACTGAAACTAACAGTTCCACTGCTCCTGCCTGGTAAACGGCGGTAACCTATCGTGATCCGCTTTCGGTGTAGAAATCCGGGCAATAATCACAGCCGATCGCGTACTAAATTCCGAGCTGCATAGGTGTTCCTCAAAAGAGGACGGAAAGGATCGCCTGACAGCGATTCGTGTCATGACGCCCAAGAGGGTCTGGTTGTGGTTGGGGCTGCTGCCAAAACATGACGAGCCGAAAATACCGTTCGCTGCGTCTGTCCGGGATAAATTCATGCCCCGTTCCTGTGATCGTCGACGTGCAGCCGATGAGCGGCCGTGATCGTGCCACGGATCGGCCCTGCACGCGTTCCGTCGACTACATATATATCATCGTGACGCCGACCTCTCACCTTTTCTCGCCGCGACGTACGCTACGAATACGATCCGTTGGCACTGATGAAGCAGACCTGCGTGCATGCTCTGACCTGTGGAACAGTGCGCGTCCAAATCATCGACCCAGCACGTGACGCGGCGCATGGCGCTCCTCTGCACGGGCGCGTCTGTTCTTTGTGCAGGTGACGGAATGGATCCATCCTCGATCCAACTGTACCCGTACTGTCCCTCGTCTCTGGTCGGCATCGGTGCTAATACTAGCTGCTTACTGTGATATAAATATGGCACCGGTACTAGTCCGTGTACCGGATTTACTGCTTGCAATGCAGCTGACTCAAACCGTGCGCACCTCAATGCCCACTGGCTCCATAAAACGAAATCAAGCCGTTCGTTCGTCTTTACAGAATGATGATGATAACAGTGCGGTCATCTAATTATAATGTGTCCTCAAAAAAGTTCAGTTTGCTCGCCATCCTTACAGCCCACGCCTTCGTTCAGTTCAAAAAAACGAAATCTAATTATAATCTGTGCTCCGTTCAGTTCAATTCATCAGTACCAGCCCAAGGCTATCAAGGAGTGGAGGAGCGGTGCCGGTGTGTGACTCTGCGTGCGCCGGAGCAGCTACCTATCACTCGCCACAAAACGTACATATGGAAATTAAGGAGCTTCAGATGCACGAGGACTGCCAGCTCTGAACAGCGCTTGCTTTTAGTCAGACTTGTACTCCCTCTGTTTTAAAATATAAGATGTTTTATGTTTGTGACGAAAATATATCTAGACTTGTTTTAGTGTGCAGATTCATTCTAAACATTAGTGAACCTATATACTAAAAGTAGTCTAGATACATTTGCTTCACAAAGCTAAAACATCTTATATTTAAAACAGAGGGAGTAGTCTCTCTCGGGTCGGCGGCCATCTTTTAGGGCATCTCCACCCGGTCGACCCAAACGGTCTGCGCGTGTCCGAAACTGTCCGCGCAGACGTGCTCGGCGTGCACGGCGCCCCAGCGGGACGACCCATCCGGCAAAACGCTTTCGGTCCGACCCATCCATGCATCTAATCTCGTTCTTGGTTGCGTCGGCCTGGACGTGGGCGGACAGCGCGGACGTCATGCCAGTTGGCGACGCGGGCCCATATGTAAGAGAGACATTAGTACTTAACGATTGTTTTTCATTAGACATTTTATTTTACTTATTTGAATTTTTATTTATTTAATAATTCTTTTAAGAATTATCATTTAAATACAAAATTGACATAAATTATTTATTTAGTATTTTTATAAAATACTACAATATTGATATTTAATAAAAGTGATTTTTATTTATTTTTATCATCTTTATTTAATTTTATAAAATTCCATAAGGGATATATATATTATAAAATTCTTGATAAAAATTATATGCCTAAGATTTTATTTCTTAATTTATTTAGATAGATTGAATTATTGTGAATCCAAAAATATTTTATTTATAATTTTGGATTTTTATTTTATTTTCTAGAATTTATTTAAATTCAGGGGCATTTTGGTATTTTCTTAATTATTAAAACTTTCTTTGGGTGGTTGGGTTGGCTGTGTTGGGCTTATTGGGCCATTTTGGCCCAGGTGGCCAGAACCAAAAAGGCTCCCAGAAGGGGTTGGCCCTCTCAGCCCACTCTCCCTGTCCATCTCTATCGTCCCCTTCTCTCCTTCTTCTCTCTCGACCCCGTGGTCGACGATGCCACCGCCGGCGATTCACACCGTCGTGGACCTCCCCGGCCGCCGCCGTGATGCATGATGTGGTTGTTGACCCTGATCCTCCTTTCAGTCCATCTCAATTTCGACCTGGGGCCCTCCTGTGGCCAGACCGGCTCCGTCCCGAAACCTAGGGTTTGGGGTGGTCCTGGTGCTGCCGCCGCTGCTCCCGTGCTGCTGTGGTGGTGTTGCTCGCCCCCAGGTGTGGCTGTGGTCGCCTCCTCGGCGTGGTGCGGGTTGCAGCGCCCCCTTGGGGTGCTCCCCGTGCCGCCGTGCTCGTCGACACCCTCGGCTTCCTCTTCTCGCCCACAACAACAACCTCCAGTAAGTTGTTCTTTCTTCCTCCCGTGTCCTCTGTGCTATGCCACCCTGTCCTGTGTGTCTCTAGTGCCCCCCCCCAGATTAGGGTTCAAATCCTGATTAGGGTTCATATCCCTCTTTTGATATTATATATGATGATTTGGATCTAATAATGATGATCCTTAAGCATGATGAATGGTTGTTTGATGCGGATTACTGCTTATAGTTGGATTTGGTGATGCTAGTGGCTTACCATATTAATTCCATTGGTTAATTTGATATGGTTCAAATGATAGTGTTACTGTAGAATCACTACTTGGAGATCCTAGTGATTTGAAAGATCACCACTGTCATTACTTGATTATTGACAGTGATTTGGGAGTGATGTAGTCACTGTATCTGTAATTGTTGGCTTATGGATTTATATACAGATTGAGATTAATTGGTATCTTACAATGATGTTATGTATATAGATATTCCTGGAAATGATTCCTGGTGATTGGTACCAGGAAAATGATGCTTATTTGTCTGTTAGTTTATCTGTGCAAGCTAGATACTTAATCTATTTGGTTTAGAAGCTACTCTTGTGACACCATTTTGAAATGGCACACAAGTCTAGGTTCTACTACTTGGCTTGATTTTGTTAATGCTTGAGAATGGCTTAATGCCAAAGATAAGTTGGAACTTCTTTCTTTAAACACCAATGCCTATGATGTTGGTCTGAGGCTTAGGGACTAGGTTCCTATCTTGTTATTCCTCATGGATCTGTTCTGGTAGTGATACCAGCTACTATCCTTGAATCAAAGTTGGGAAAAATGATTGGTAGGCTTTTTAATTTATATAGATCCATAAGATCTAGAAATGCTAAGGTGCTACTCCTGTTTAAGAGTTGTGCCTAGAATTCCAAATCTTGGCTATATTTATTCTTGGAATTTAAGATATGGCTTTATAGCTAGGATCAATGAGGCTGTTCTGAGGTCCTGGTTGGATTTGTATAGTCTACTTATGGCTTTTTGTGTTTAAAATCTTCTATAATGGATTCACCTCACTTGGGTGTTTTTCTGAGAAGTTGAATATAAGACAACACATGAATTCTTATCTAACTTATATAAATAAATAATGTGATGGTTTTATACTACTCACCACAACAGTGGAGTTGTTGGGGTTGTAACTTGTTGATCTTGTGGCTTGATCTTGCTGGTTGTGTAGCTGGCCTGATCTGGTTCTTCTCCTGATGCTACTCCTGCTACTTCCAGCTCCTGGAACTTGTCCTTGATATTCCTATCCACCTTCTGGCTCCTGGTAGCTTGGACTTGTCCTTGCTATCCACCTGATCCACCCCCTCCTTATGTCACCATCTTGGTGAGTACTGGGTTGATCTGATGTGTGTTGTGATTTTGATTTGGTTTGGCTGTGTCTAGACTGTTGGTGCTTGTTGTGTATGACCAAGGAAATGGTGTTGGGTGCTTGCCCACAGCTGTGCTGGGCTGTTTTGTTGGTGTGGCTATGCTCGACAATACACACACCATGCATTTAGGTGTATAAGCTGCTTGTGTGCCTCCTGCACCCTTGTGGATAGGCTCTGGAAAGGAAGTTACCCTTTTATCTGTTTACTTCTTATCTGCCTGGTGAAACTTTCCTTCTTAATGATTGGAGTTATTTGACTTATGGCTTAAGAATCATGAAAGATTTTACTCTTTCATATTGGTGAAACTTGCCCGTAAAGATTTACTCAATGATGTAAAGTTGAACAGTGCATCTCACTGTCACTACTGAGAGTAAAATTATTTTAATATTTTTTTCTTTCTTTTTGTTTATTCTTTGTTTTGCAGGTACAAGACTTGAAGATTCAAGATTAGAATATTTTCTTTTTGATAGAGTAATTCTTTTGTAAAATTTATTTTATTATTTTGTAATAAAGATTGTAATATTACTAAATATATAAACATTCTTCCTTTTATCATTTACTATTGTAAAGATTCTTGAGTACAATCATAGGTAAAATTTTGTAACTTATTTATTGAATAAAGATATGTATTGAATATGCATCTTCTTGATTATGTTGTACTATTTAGAGTTTGAGTTACTAAATGTTATTTCTTGATTAAATAAGATTACTCAAACATAATTCTAATTCCTTTTAAATTATAAATCATTAATCCAAATCTCAAGTTTGAATTCAAATTCCCTTCCCCAAAACACACTAATCCATAAAGATCATGTCAAAGTTTATAACGATCATTATTCAAGTCTATTCCTAAACTTAAAGAGTGAAAGAAACTTTGATCACTTTAGGTTTTTATTTGGCAAAAAATTTACCCATATTTTTACAGATGAATGCATGCAATTGCACAAATTCCTAAATCTACCCTTCATTGGTTCCTAAATGCTGGGATGTTACAGCATGCCCGGTGAGGGCGAGGCGTGGCGCACGCGAGCTGGTCAGGTGCGGCGCTCTGGCGCGCTCTCGGCACGGCGCAAAGACAGTGGGTGCAGCATTTCCTCGGTGGTCCAGGGCCTAGCTGTGTTCAAGGGCTGGACAAGGGGTGGTGGTGGACGGCGTGCTGCCTCCTGGACATCGTGGCTGGGCGTGGTGTTGCCTCCTTCTAGCTAGCCATGGTCGGCCGGCAATGGGGGGGCTTGGGTGGCTCAGCATTGGTGCAAGGGTAGCCTGCTAGATTGTGTCAATGCAGTGTCGTCACTCGGGGAGACAAGGGGAGAGATTTGGGTGCAAAGAGGCAACAAAGAATTGATCAAAAAAAGTTATAGTTAGGCAGGGTTTACTGTGTTCACCAAGTGTTTCACAAAATGGCCGAAAGAAATTTAGTTTGAAAATTTTGGATAAATTTTGGTGAGTATACTGGTCACATGCTTGGTAGTATCTGGTCGCTTGGTTTTGGCAAGGTGAACTGGTTTGAGTGGTTTTTGAGAAATGTTGATCTTAGTACCTACACTTGATTCAATTTTAAATTGTCATTTGAATAGATTTGAAATCTGTTTCTGTTGGTTTGCAAAGTGGGCTTGGGTTCATTTTCACTTGGTCTAGCAAGGGGTGAAAATAATTGGATTTGTTAATGTTATAAAACTTGGAGTAGAAGCACTCAAAGTGGTCTAGTGGTTAACTTTGGCAAAAAAACATTTGCACATAATGTTTGTATTTGAATTTCTCTTGATTTGATTCTGCTTGGAAATGATTTAGATGATGTTGTTTTCATATTTAAAACAATCCTTGCCATTCAAAGCGATCAATCATGGCAATAAAAGCATTCATGTATTCATCACATACACACGTGCATTTATATTGATTTTAATAACAAAAGTTTTTGTTAGCCCTAAACTTGAGTGATTGGAACTTGATAATCTTGATTAATATTTTTGGGGTGTTACACACCGCCTCCTTCGTGTTGTCGGCGTCGACGAGACCCCACACGGCCACCGCCTCAGTGGCCAGAGCCACACGGTCCTCCGCCGTCGCCGAGTCAGCGACGTGCTCGCGCTGCGCCTCTTCCGCGTCGCTGTGCGCTTTGACGGCCTGGCGGAGCTCGCGGATGGTGAACTTGGCGGCCTCCTTGGTCACCTCCTCCAGCGTGGTCATGGCCGCCTCGTGGCGGATCTCGCGAAGAGCCGCTGTTGTGTTGGGTCACGTAGAGATAAAACAAAACTTTTCCCTCTAACGTGGTGATCCCAAGATCTAGCTGAGGTAGAAGGCCACGAGGTTTACCACTAGACGAGTGGTTGCGGATTACTGATAAAGTGCATCAGTTGATGCAGTGCATTCCTTGCGATCCCGATCCAATCAACGACCGTCCAAGCGTTGATGATACAACGCCTCTGCAGGTGTCTACATGTACGAGGAGGAGCACCGGCGGCGAACTGCTAGGTTCGATACGATGGCAGGACTGCTATGGAGCTAGGGTTTCCAGCGCATGGCATGACCTAACCAATCAACCCTCCTGGGTTTCTACGCCCCACTATATATAGGGAGTGTACGTGGGCTCCACTCACTCGTGGCCCATTCACTAAATCCCATATAACATTAGTCACTGTGAGTCCGACTCACTGACTCAGTCCAAAATCCGTCTCGAGTCCAACCCGACCAGATTTACAGTTTAGATCCAATCCGAACTTGCTCCTGCTCTTAAGTGTGTGACCCCGCGGGCTCATGGCAACTTGGACACGATTGGAGTCCGACTCTCAATCGATCAGTTGGTAGCGGCCCCTAGCAGAACGTGTCGACTCCCAAGTACCAAAGAGTCATGCCGACTTGCCTTTCTAATGCGACTTGCGTCCGAGTCCCTTTTGCCTCACGATATACCTTGTCAGACTATAGGCGAATATTTTTCATCCCTTAAATAGTTTGACTCTCTTCTCGATCCGAGATAAGTGATTCATCTAACTAACTCTTAGTCGATCGCCTCGGTTAACACTTAACTGAGTCGTGCATGGCCATGCTTTACGAATCATATCATCCGAGAGGGCCCATAGAAAATCTCTCTCCAAGCGGAGGGGCAAAATCCCATCTTGGTTATTCACATCACGTAGCTTGATTCTCAGTCGACCCGAACTCTTCCTTTATAACCGCCCAGTTACGGATCAGCATTTGACAGAACCTAAGTCGGTGATCCTCAACTCGGACTGTGCAACAACCTCAAGTCTAAGGATTACATTGATTGAGATATACAAATGACAACTTGTTCGTTGTACCTCAATATGGGTCAATCAAGCCCAATCTGTGTAAGTCGAAATAGCATCGCCATGCCCATGAAAAGTGGAACCGAGTCATCAAGCCAACTTTCACATTGGTCTAAGTTGTGTGTCCAGCACAACCTCGATGACCAAGGATATTTAGTACAAGCAACATGAATATATAGTTCCACAACTGAATCACATATTCAATGATACACATCAGATGTTAATACAAGGACAACTTAATATCTTTATGAATACAATGGGAAATATCATCATACATGATTGCCTCTAGGGCATATTCCCAATAGTCTCCCACTTGCACTAGAGTCAATCTTTCGACATCACATTTCTAGGCATCTAATGCCCATAGCTCTTAGGTGCGCCTCATGCTTTGGTTGTGGTAGCGGCTTTTTCAACAGATACACAATGTTTGCATCTGTGTACCTTGCATAACTTGATATCACCCTGATCCACGAACTAGCGAATCAGGTGGTACTGCATGAGTATGTGCTTGTTCTTCTGGTGTTATCTAGGTTCTTTGTCTTGTGCAATAGCACCATTATTGTCACAATATACGTCTAACGAATTGAATGAGCCCTGAACCACACCAAGATCCATGAGGAAATTCCTCATCCAAACAGCTTCATTTGCTACCTCCGAGACAGCAATATACTCAGCCTCTGTTGTAGATGCAGACACAGTCTCTTGCTTGGAACTCTTCTAGCTCACAGCCCCTCCACTTATTACAAACACATATCCGGATTGCGAACGAGAATCATCAGAGTTGGTAAGATAACTCGCATCTGTGTAACCCTTTACACTGAGTTCATCTTCACCTCTATAAACCAAAAACATATCCTTAGTCCTTCTCAAGTACTTTAGGATATTTTTAGCCGCTGTCTAGTGGATTTCTCCAGGATCAGCCTAGTATCTTTTCACAACACTCAGAGCATATGAAACATCTGGCCTAGTACAAATCATAGCATACATGATGGATCCAACTGTAGAAGCATACAGAATCGCACTCATCCGACTTTGCTCATCAGTCGTCGAAAGACACTGAGTCTTGCTAAGTTTTACACCATGGGACATCAGTAAGAACCCCTTCTTAGATGATTCAATGTTGAACTTCTTCAACACTTTGTCCAAATAAGTACTCTAACTCAATCCAATGAGCCTTCTTGATCTATCTCTATAGATCCGGATTCCGAGAATATATGTTGCCTCACCCAAGTCTTTCATTGAGAAACTCATTTCCAATGATTCCTTGGTTTCTTGCAACATCCGGACATCAGTTCCAATCAATAAATGTCATGCACATATAAGATTAGAAAGTTTACTTTGCTCCCACTAAACTTCTTGTATAAACAAGAATCATGATCACTCTTGATGAAGCCAAACGATTTGACTACCTCATTAAAACGAATATTCCAACTCCGAGATGCTTGCTTCAACCCATAAATGGATTTCTGAAGTTTGCACACCTTGTTAGCATTAGTCGGACCGACAAAACCCTCAGGCTGTATCATATACACGTCCTTGGTTAAATTTCTGTTAAGGAAAGCCATTTTGACATCCATTTGCCATATCTCATAGTCGAAATAGGCTGTTATAGCTAACATGATCCGAACTAATTTAAGCATCGCTACGGGCGAGAAGGTCTCGTCGTAATCAAATCCTTGAAATTGTCGAAACCCCTTCGCGACAAGTCGTGCTTTATAGACAGAAACATTTCCATCCATATCAGTTTTCTTCTTAAAGACCCATTTCCACTTGACGGGTCTTGCATCGTCTGGCAGATCAACCAATTTCCAAACTTGATTTTCATCCATGGACTTTAACTCGGATCTCATGGCTCCAATCCATGACTCAGAATCAGATCCCACCATCGCTTCTGAATAATTTGTCGGCTCATCACTGTCTAGCAGTAATACATCACGAACACTTCGTAATCTCACCGATCTTCGTAGTACAGGTGCTATTGCCGGCTCAGCTACCACGACCGGCTCAACCTCCAAGGTTTTTGCCGACTCACTACTAGCCAGTTCCTCTCGAATTTCTTCGAGCTGCACCGTGCTCCTACTGACTCCCAGACTGAGAAACTCTTTATCTAGGAAGACACCGCTCCGAGCGACAAACACTTTGCCCTCTTCTCAGTTGTAGAAGTAGTAACCCAACGTTTACCTCGGATACCCCACAAAAATACACTTATCCGACTTGGCCGTAAGCTTGCCCGACTGAAGTCGCTTGACAAATGCTTCACAACCCCAAATCTTAAGAAAAGACATACTTGGCTTTTTGCCTGTCCACATCTCATGCAGTGTCTTCTCTACCGATTTTGATGGTACTCTATTTAGTGTGAACGCCGCTGTTTCTAGACAATAACCCCAAAATGATAAAGGCAGATCTATCTGACTCATCATTGATCGTACCATGTCCAACAAGGTCTGATTCCGCCTTTTCGACACACCGTTCCTCTGCAGCGTTCCGGGCGGAGTAAGTTGGGGAACTATTCCACAACTCTTCAGATGGTCATCAAACTCGTGGCTCATGTACTCGCCTCCTCGGTCTGATCGAAGAAACTTTATTTTCTTGCCGAGTTGATTCTGTACTTCATTCTAGAATTCTTTGAACTTTTCAAAGGCTTCCGACTTATGTTTCATCAAGTAGATATATCCATACCGAATCAAATCATCAGTGAAGGTGATGAAGTACTCATATCCACCCCTGGTTGTCGTGCTCATTGGTCCACATACATCACTATGTACTAGTCCCAACAAGTCGTATGCCCTTTCGCAACTCTTTGCAAAAGGTGTCTTGGTCATTTTACCGAGTAGGCAAGATTTGCGTGTCGAACAACTCCAAGTCGAATGAAGTTAGGAGTCCATCATCATGGAGCTTCTTCATGTGTTTCCAACTTATATGACCAAGTGGACAATGCCAAAAGTAAGTCATAATCAGATCATTTAGTTTCAACCTTTTAACATTTATGTTATAAACCGACTCACCATCAAGATTCAAAATAAATAACCCATACTGAATGGGTGGAAAGCCGTGAAACATATCATTCAAATATAAAGAACAACCATTGTTCTTGATATTCGAATCATAGCCTTGCCTCATCAAACATAAAGCAGAAATAATGTTTTGACTGATCACTGGAACATAATAATAATTATTTAGTTTCATAATGAATCTGGAAGGTAAATGAAGCTGCATCGTGCCGAATTCTAACGCAGCGACTCTCGCTTTGTTGCCGACTCGGATATCAACCTCGCCTCTTGCTACGCTCCTAGTTATTACCAGTCCCTGCAACGAGTTGCAGATGTGAATAACTGATCCGGTATCATATACCCAAGAACTAGTAGGTGCATCAGCAAGATAAATGTCTATAACATTGCAAACATGTGTACTTGAGTCGGAATTCATACCTCTACTCTTGGTTTTGTCGGCCAAGTACTTGCTGCAATTCCTCTTCTAGTGGCCATCTGCCTTGCAATAGAAGCAAGTGGATCCGGCTGAAGGAGATGGCTTAAACTCAGAGGAAGCGCTTGGGACTTGGTCCTGAGCCTACTTTCCTCCCGTCTTAGCCTTATTCTTAGTCCAAGAACTCTTCTTGAACTTAGCCTTATTCTGCACCATCAACACTTGACTGACGCCCTTCTTGAGATCCACCTCTGCCTGCTTGAGCACCCCATGAAATTCAGTGAGCTTCTTATCCATACCATGCATGTGGTAGTTTGAAATGAACTGCCCATACGCACTAGGAAGAGAGTTCCGAATTATATCCATAGCGAACTCTTCGCTAATGGGGTAGCCAAGCCTCTCTAGAGACTGCACGTAACCAACCATTTTGATCACATGCGGACTCAGTGGATCACTATACTTAAGCTTGCACATATCGAGTCCACTACCAAAAATATCCGACTTGTGATGGTGCAAGCACTGGCGGGAAAACCGACTAGACCTTCTTTAAGGGATTAAATTTTACCGACTATCTAATAGAGATAAAACAGAGACATAACAATAACACAAAATAAAGCAATTATAATGTGAAATGGTATGGCTCTCATCATGGCGATCTCCATCTCCACAAAGCCTGTAATCCGACTCGTGCCAACTCTTGTCACTTGCCGTCTTACTCCATGTCGCCGACTTGTACATCGACTTGCACGTCATCCGGATCTCCAAACAGCTACACTAGCTTAGTAAAATAAATTATATAGAGAATCCGACACGCAGGTCGTCATACAATAAAATGACAGCACCTAGGCTCCAGCCGGATGACAAAACCATGATTCGCAGATCACATATGGATTACACACATACATCACATGCACATAAACCATACCATTCACAACTTCCTGTAAAAACAAGTTATGCATAGATACGTGATCTCCCGACGTTGTGAAACTCGCAACGACATCTAAGGCGCTATGACAGGGTGAAGCCGGTGGTCCCGCTAGCCGGATAGAGGGTGGGGATCGAAATGGCAGCGCCCCTCGCGGGTGCGGGAAGCGCCCGACGATTTTTCCGAAAACGTAGATCTCATCTACAATCCAGACATGGATTCCGACCATTGTTCCGATTCGATCAAACCCTTTGATCTTTGATCTCCGCCTCTGTATTTACGTGTCACAGTCTACCCCGGTGGCGGAAGCCGACCGGTAGGGGTATGTCGTTCCACGACCTCGGCAATATGATCACGGAAATGAGATCTACCATTCCCCGTACAGTTGATCCAATCAACATCGTACAAAACCAATCTATCTCATAGATCGACCACCAAAACAGCACATAGATCCAATCCACAGCCAATCGCATATCACATATGCGAGATCTCGAGCCTAAAACCAGAAGCTATCGCTCTGATACCACTGTTGGGCCACGTAGAGATAAAACAAAACTTTTCCCTCTAACATGGTGATCCCAAGATCTAGCTGAGGTAGAAGACCACAAGGTTTACCACTAGACGCGCGATTGTAGATTACTGATGATGCGCGTCAATTGATGAAGTGTAGTCCTTGTGATCCAGATCCAATCAACGATCGTCCAAGCGCTGATGATACAACGCCTATGCTGGTGTCTACACGTATGAGGAGGAGCGTCGGCGGCGAACTGCTAGGTTCGATACGACGACAGAACTGTTGTGGACATAGGGTTTACAACACGTGGAATGACCTATCCAATCAACCCTCTTGGGTTTCTGTGCCCCACTATATATAGGGAGTGAACGTGGGCTCCACTCACTCGTGGCCCATTCACTAAAGCCCATATAACATTAGTCACCGTGAGTCCGACTCACTGACTCAGTCCAAAATCCGGCTCGAGTCCAACCCGACCAGATTTCCGGTTTAGATCCAATTCTAACTTGCTCCCCCTCTTAAGTGTGTGACCCCGCAGGCTCATGGAAATTTGGACACGATTGGAGTCTGACTCTCAATCGATCAGTCGGTAGCGGCCCCTAGCAGAACATGCCGACTCCCAAGTACCAAAGAGTCATGACTACTTGACTTTCCAATGCGACTTGCGTCTGAGTCCCTTTTGTCTCAAGATATACCTTGTCAAACTATAGGCGAATATTTTTCGTCCCTTAAATAGTCCGACTCTCTTCTCGATACGAGATAAGTGATTCATCCGACTAAAACTCTTAGTCGATCGCCTCGGTTAACACTTAACCAAGTCGTGCATGGCCATGCTTTTCGAATCATATCATCCGAGAAGGCCCAGAGAATATCTCTCCAAGCGGAGGGGCAAAATCCCATCTTGGTTATTCACATCATGCAGCTTGATTCTAAGTCGACCCGAACTCTGCCTTTATAACCTCCCAGTTACGGATCAACGTTTGACAGAACCTAAGTCGGTGATCCTCAACTCGGACTATGCAACAACCTCAGGTCTAAGGATTACATTGATTGAGATATACAAATGACAACTTATTCGTTGTACCTCAATATGGGTAAATCCGACTAGCTAAACTCTTCAGCCGAATCTGTGTAAGTCAATAGCATCTCCATGCCCATGACAAGTGAAACCGAGTCATCAAGCCGACTTTCATATTGGTCTAAGTTGTGTGTCCAGCACAACCTCGATGACCAAGGATATTTAGTACAAACAACATGAATATAGTTCCACAACCGAATCCCATATTCAATGATACACATCAAATGTTAATACAAGGACAACTTAATATCTTCATGAATACAATGAGAAATATCATCATACATGATTGCCTCTAGGGCATATTACCAACATGTTGCGGCCTCCATGGCCACCGCCTTCACCGCCTCCTTGGCGGCGACGTGGTGCACGTCGGTCACCACCCATTGGGCAGCCACCGTTGTCGCCACCTCCACCACCTACTGCAGCGCACCCTCGGCGAGCTCGCCTTCCTTCTCGAAGGCCAGCACCTGCGCATCGCCCGTGCGCCGGGCCAGCACTGTGGCCTTGAGGTGCACCTCGTCGACCTCCATGTCTGGGTAGCGGGCATGGCACATCTCCCGGATCTTGGACCATGTGGCGATCTTGCGGCGAGACATTGCTACTGGAGCTTTTTCGGCGGCTGGTTTTCACTTGGTTTGGGGCTTGTTGTCTCTGCCGCGCCGGCGACCGTCTTTTATAGATCGCGGCGGAGGCGGGAAACGAACTGGGATGCGCGGAAAGTTTTCTCGCCGCGGGAAACGATGGTGCGAAACGCCGGCCGCGCGGGAAGCCGCCGACGCTGACAGCCGACGTTGCGTCGCCATTAACGTCCCATCAGGGGGCGTCAACCGGTGACAGCGGGAGGGAGATAGACAAATCGGTTGGGCCGCTGTGTGCGACTGGCCGGACAGGCCAGGCCGCCTACCCATACCGACCACGGCCCGACCCAAATGGATAGAAACGGACCGTTTGGGGTGACCGTATGGGTCGGCCGATGGAGATGCCCTTACGAATGCGAGAAACGGTAGGCCAGGTGCGATAAAAATTTTGTCCACGGACGTAAAGACTCGCGAGTGAAACGGAAGGAAATGATGGCGGGAAACGCCGGCCTCGCGGGAAGCTCTAGGCTCTAATAGTCGACATCGCGTCGCCATTAACGTCCTATCAGCAAGGACATAAAGCGATGACAACAGAGAAAACAGACAGATGGATGGGCCGCTGTGGCGCGGTTGACCGGACATGCCGAACTACGACCCAAATAGAAATAAATGGATGTTTTGCGTCGCCTATTTAGATCGGCCACGGTGTAGTTACCCTAACAACATCATGTACATGCACTATGCGGCATGTGTGAGTGAGGTGACACGAGTGAAGCACCGAGCTGAGTAACAACATCATCACGTATGCGTACATGTATGCGGGATCTAGCTAACGAGTGATGAAGAAACAAAGGAACATCAACATGTCCGTACTGCCTTGAGAATCTCTACCGACCGTTCGAACCAATAGCAGGGATTTGATTTTCCAGCTACGATATGCCGAGCATACTATATGGGAATCAATTTGTTCGGTGACCATGTGGACCAGTCCAGCACCGTATGCAATGCGATGTGTGAGCACTACTCTTCCTCACACTCCTACTAAATACTGACAGTTCTACTGCTCCTGCTGGTACCTACGGCGGTTACCTATCGTGAATGATTTTGGTGGTAAAATCTTGGCAATAATAACAGCCGATCGGGTACTAAATTCCGAGCTGCACGGGTGTTGCTCGAAAGAGGACGGAAAGGATCACCTGACAGCGATTCGGGTCATGACGTCGAAGAGGGTCTGGTCTGTCTGGTTGGGGCTGCTGGCAAACATGACGAGCCGAAAATACCGTTCGCTGCTTCTGTCCGGAGATAAATTCATGCCCCGTTCCTCTGTGGTCGTCGACGTGTTGCAGTCAAAGAAGTGGATCTTGCTGTGCCCCGTGAACGTGAATGATCACGATCTCCTCCCCATCACTGGTGTTGGGTCGCGGATCGGCCCTGGAATCGTTCGATCGGCTATTTACCGTGACACTGACACCCCAACTTTACGTACGATCCATTTGCTACTGACGAAGCAGCAGATCGGCGACCTGCCCTGCAGCATGCTCTGACCAGTGGAACAGTGCGCGCGCGCGTCCAAATCATCGATCCAGCACGTGACGCGGAGCATGGCGCTCCTCTGCAGGTCCGCGCTTCTGTTCTCGTGCAGGTGACGAAATGGATCCATCCCATCCATCCTCGATCGAACTCTACCGGTACTAGTATTGTCACAAGTCGGTCGGCAGCAACGCTGCTTAGTTACTACGACTACTGCTCCTCTGTACACATCGTATATGACGTGTCCTCTATAGCGGTGTGAGCTTTTGCCCAGCTCGATCTGTCACGAAGCTGACTCAGACTGTGCGCAGGCATGACAGGACAGCATGCACGAGGACTCAAAGTGCACGCGTGTACACAGCGCAAGTTTTTTTCTTCTTCGGTGGCCAGGGGCGGCGCTAGGCACATCAACGCGCACCGGCTCCATGAAACGACATCAAAGCCTTTCCTCTTTACAGAATGATGATAACAGTGCGGTCGATCCATTTAAAATCTGTACCCTGCGGTCTGAACGGTACCTCACAAAGTTCAGTTTACCCGCTCTGTTTTACAGACCGCGACTCGGCTAAGAGCGTCTCTAACGGAGTCCGTAAACACGCGAACCGAAAACCTTGTGTTGAGTTCATCAAACTCCGTATACTCGTGTTTACGGGTCGGAAAATCGCTGGCCGCGACAACGGCTTCCGAACCCGTAAAAGCAAGATTTATCACAGAATTGGCCGAAGACTGCATCCATACCCACGGCGGCTCAACCTCGGCACAACGTCGTGTCTTCTATTTTCGTGTAGTTGTCGGCCCTTCTTTTCTTCTTTCCATCTTCTTTCCATCGGCCTCGACCTTCGTCGCCTTCATCTTCTTTCCATCGGCCTCGACCTCGACCACACCTTCGCGGCCTTCATCTTCTTCCGCATCGTCCCCTTCTTCCCATTCATCCCCGTCTTCCTCCCCATCTCTGCCCATCCCAACATCGAACTGACCGAGTGGAGCAATGTTAACCTCGTCCAACATCTCCATGTACGACGCGTTGCCATTCCTACCAATACTCGGCCTCAATTTCTTCTAGCAATTAAAAATGATATAGAGTTGTAATTTTTACCTTGTTGACCCGTCGTCGAGAACGTGCTGGGCGTCGTTCGCGTTGGCAACCGGCAGCGGCGGCATTGACGGGGATGGGAGCGCAGGCGGGGCGCCACGGCTTGTTGTCGTCTTCGCTCTATTCGGCGCCGAATTCTTCATTCTGGCGCGGGATGTCTTTGGCGCCGTCGGCCCCTTTGGCGACAGCCGGGACAACACTGCTGGCCGCCTCTACACCAGTTTGCGGGACCACATGCGTTCCCGCGCGCCGCCACTTGAGGAAGCTCGTCGACAAGACTATGGCCGCGACGTCGATGGGGGTGGCGGGTGGTTGGGGTAGCGGGAGCTCCGGCGACCGCGGGAGAGGGTGGCGGGGCCTGCTAGCTAGCTCCGGCGACCGGCGGGATCGATTCGAAACTCATGCCGGCGAGATCGGGCGACGGCGGCTCAAAGGACGATGAGGGCGTGCAGATCGGCGGCGGCAGTTGGGAGGAGGTGAAAGTTCCGTCGCGCGCAAACTAGGGATTTCGTTCGGGTTGCGTTGGGTTCGCTCATTCAGCCCTTACAAATACATGCCGAGTTAGGGTTTCGGTGTCGGCCCGAAAACTTTTTTTTCGGCTCTGACTACTCTACTGTCGTTGATCTGCGTTGATTTTCGAACCGAATCTATAAATTTGCGGTTATTATTCTGTTTTCTTCAATTTACTGGCTTAAGGCCCCCTTCTTTTCAGCTTCCTGGCCAGCTTCTCCCAGAAGCTACCCTCGACCAGCTTCTCCCAGAATCTCATCTGTCAAAATCGTTTATACTTTTAAATTGACATTGAAACTACTAGTTAAGAAGTTTGAACAAATTTTGAAGATGAGATTCTGGGAGAAACTGGTCGACTGTAGCTTCTGGGAGAAGCTGGCCAAGAAGCTGAAAAGAAGGGGGCCTAAGTTTAATTCATCAGTACAGTACCCCTAGTATCCTACCCAAGAGTTCTCGAGGAGTGGAGGAGCGGTGGCGGTGTGTGACTGTGCCACAAAACGTATGGAAATTAAGAAGCTTCAGATGCGCGAGGACTGTCAGCCCTTGCTTCGCCGGAGAAAGCAAACGGGCACTGTCGCACTGTCCTGCGAAACCTTAACAGCGAACTGTTCGTCCCGTTTCGATAGTACGCCCTGAGCTGGCCACGTAAACAGCCGGGAAAGACAGACGATTTAATCGTTTAATCATTGCTGAAAAGGAGCCGCGGCAATGTGAGACGTCCCCCACCACCTGACCTGGTGCATCATCATCGGTCTCCCCTTGTATGACGAGCGCGCATGTGAGCCCGTACGTGCGTACGACCAATAATGAGCAACCCTTATTTAACATTACATAAAATTTTAGTTGAGCGGAAAGTTTTGGACTTTTGCGCGAAAAAACGAAAATAGAGTCAAAATATAAAAATAAAAACAAAATTTTTCAAAACGAAAATAGAAATAGAATTGATTTGGTGAAAAAGAAAATAAAAATGGAACAACGTTTTTCGGCGAAACATACGCAGGAATTTCGGTTTCCGTCTAATATAGGATTTCTGTTTTAGAATTGACCTCGTGCATGAACAAATCTAATATACCCATTACATGACCTTATCACCATGATTTGATCTATTCATTGTTCCTTGTAAACCTAACACCATGCTATAATCAGGAAACAACTTTGTTGGTTTTCTTAAATTTCAGTGTTGTCTTGATTTCGGGTAAAATCTGTATTGTTCCGCGTCTGCACAGCATTCGGTCCATATTTGTTTCCGACAATATTTGCTTCTGTTTTTATTTTCGAAATTTCTGTATCCGTTTTCGCTTCCACAAAAGAATATGAATATAAATATGGCACCACTCAGTTCCGCCCGTTTTTGCTTCGTCTTTATCCCTAATTTTTTTCTTTTGGAAGGAACCGCCAGCTTTTATGAAATTTTAGTTTCCTATTTGACACTACGTGTAAATTTATTTTCTCTTTTTTTCACCGTGCGGCCGGCCATTTAAAACATGTACCCGGAGGTCTGAACTCTAAACGGTACCTCATGAAAAGTTGAGTTTACCCGCTCTGATTTAGAGCATCTACCGCAAACCACGAAGCAAACGACGTTTATGATATAAAAAAATTCGTGGCAGAACAGATGCACTAAACGAACTGTATTTTTCAAAATCAATACATTGACGTTAGATCATACGTGGAATGTTTCGGGATGTTTTAATCATCGCACACCAACATATTTACAACAGAAAGTTGGATGGTGCGCCCTACATCCAATCTAACCCTAGCAGCTGCTAGCGGTACCTACTCACCGGAGCGTCTACGGCAGAGCTCGCGCTACTCGACCTCACGCTCGTCCTGGAGGCGCTTCGCGCGCTCCTAAACGTCGGAGACAAGGGTCCTGAGCGAGTTAAAATTTGCCTCACGGAGCTCGTCGTTCTCCCCCGAGCCGGAGTCCGCCTCTTCCTCCTCGTCCTCCTCCTCCTCGTTATCCTTGTCGGAGATGTGGCCTCATCGAGCCGACGCGGGAGCGGGAGAGGGAGGCGGCGCTTGCACGAGGCGCGGGCCAGCGCTCGGGCCAGACTAAGAACAACCTGCTGTTGACGCCGTACCGGCTTGCTTCCCAGCAGTTGGAAGCTCTCCAAAATTGGTCGTCCCATCCTCTCTTCCCACGAAACGAAGACCTAGAGGAGGTCGCTGCTCCTGCCGGCCACGCAGACGGACCCGGCCTACGAAAATGTTGGGATGTGGGCGGCGTTCCTCTACCAGGAGAGCAAGGACGCGGTGGTGCGCCAGGCCGTCCCCTATGGCTGGCCTTTGAACCACGACGGCCTCCACGCCTACTGGGACGGCCTTGATGTTGA
Organism: Avena sativa; assembly: GCA_916181665.1. Classification (NCBI taxonomy): domain Eukaryota; kingdom Viridiplantae; phylum Streptophyta; class Magnoliopsida; order Poales; family Poaceae; genus Avena; species Avena sativa. The sequence goes on along the minus strand of OV702283.1, from coordinate 435,488,567 downwards.
CATCGTCCTGGCCAAGGGTGCTTACGACAACGCTTTAGGTGAAGATTTTGAAATTTCGATCAACTTTATACACACAAATAGCAATATAGATGATACAAATATTATATCATGAAACTATATTTCAAAATGAATCAATTAGTACTAATTAGGTGTCATAAGCTAGTCAAACTTTATTAAGTTTAACTTAAAGATAAATACTAGAAGTACACTTGTATGTGGATGGATGGTGTATCTCGTCTGTTCTTCTCTGGTCGTGAAGGTGGTGTGTTTGGACTGGTCGATTTTCATATCAGCTTCGGAGAAAACAATCCAGTTGCCACAGCGTCGTGGGAAAGATGGGAGTATGACTCCGTCTATAAACCTAACGACTTTTCTATTTGTACTACCTAGCTAGCAATTGCAACCTTTCTGGCCGGAACGTACGATACGATCCGAAGCAGAGATCTGCGACCTGCGTGCGTGCTCTGACCAGTGGAACAGTGCACGTCCAAATCATCCGGCACGTGAGACGCGGAGCATGGCGCTCCTCTGCACGTCCGCGTCTGTTCTCGTGCAGGTGTAGTCGGCAGCAATGCTGCTTAATTACTACAGTGCTGTATATCATATAAGTATGACGTGTCCTTTGTAGGGGTTGCAGCATTTGCATGTGGTCGATCTGCTGCATGCCACGAAGCTGAGTCAAACTGTGCGAAGGCATGACGTCATGCACGAGGACTCAACCCGCTACATAAATAAAATGAAATAAAAGGCCTTTCCCTCTTTACAGAAGCATGAAAGTGCGGTCGTCCATTTAAAACATGTACCCTGCAGTCTGAACGGTACCTCGTGAAAGTTCAGTTTACCTTTACAGACCGCGCCTCCGTCCAGTTTAATTCATCGGTGCACCGGAGCAACTACTCGCCACAAATCGTATGGAAGTACTAAAGAAGCTTCAGATGCACGGGGACTGTCAGCTCAGAACAGCCCCTTGCTTCGCCGGAGAAAGCAAAACGGGCACTGTCGCACTGTCTTGGGAACCTCCTTAACAGCGAACTGTTCGTCCCGTCTCGGTAGTACGCCCTGAGCTGAGCTGGCCACGTAAACAGCCGGCCGTGAAAGACAGACGATTTAATCGTTTAATCATTGCCGAAAAGGAGCCGGGGCAATGTGAGAGAGACGATCCGCACCACCTGGTGGTGTCATCGGTCTCCCCTTCCATTATTCTCTCTGGATGAGCGAGCGCGCATGTGAGCCCAATAATGCTCTGCGGCGCGTCAGTACTGCCGGCGCAACACGGCCCGGCTCTCGACTGGCCGCTGGATTCCGGCGGGGAGAAGCGGAGGCACGGCGTGCGGCCGGATTGGTCGGGCGCGCCGGGGCCAAGAATCATGAGGCGCCATTACGCTTGCCTGGGTCATCGTTGCACGGGCGTTGGTGCTAGTCTGAATCCTGAACCGTAATTCAGTGCTATGCACTATGGCACATCTATGGAGGCATTTTTTTAGAGGCATTTTTTATAATTGCCTCTAACTATACTATTTGTGGCACTTTAAATAATAATGCCTTAAAATGTAAAATTTTAGAGGCAGTTTTTAAAATGCCACTAATAATTTAGCCTTTTAAGGCATTATTAATAGTGCCTCTAATATTTTAAAAAATAGAGGCACAGTCTAATGCCTCTATGCTGAACTATTAATGGCACTTTGACCTGTGCCTCAAAAAGACAGATTTTTTAGAGGCACTTTTTGTGAAAATGCCATTAAAAATATATCAACTGAGGCACAATCAAAAGTGCCACAATTGGTTATCATTTAGAGGCACTAAAATATGCCTCTAATATGTGATCAATTGTGGCACTATTCGTTGTGCCTCTAAAGGACAATTTTTTGAGGCACACATGATAATACCTCTAATAGTTGGCTATTTGGAGCATTTTAAATATCTTTACTATTAAATGAGAGTTGGTGGCTCACTTTCACCTTCAAACATTGGGCAAATCTGGTCCATACAATGACACTGTTAAACATTGGCCGCATCTAGACCCTCCACCGAACAACAGTTTAGGAAGTAAAAAAAGATATAACGGGAAATCACCACCACGCTGACACCAATCAACGATGTAATACATGGAAAGTTAGAAGGCACGGTTAGTAATTAGTGGTCCGATTAATTAGCATGCATGACTCACCCGATCGCCTGCCTCCCTCCCTTGCATGCGGCCAATGCATACTATTGTTTATCAGACCAGGCTAGCTGGACGTGGGCAATCTTTTATTGTTTGACCCATCCTCCATTGAAGTGTGATAATTGTTTGAAAAATATTACTAATCACGCGTTGAGTACCACTGATTATGCCCAGTTTTGAAGCGTGATAATTGTTTGAAAATATCATTACTAATCAGCGACACCAATCTTTGAAGCAAACATAGGAAGAATGTAGCCCTCGGATGTCCATTATGCTCAATACAATCAATCAACGATATAAGAAAGCAATCACTATCCTCGTCCAATTAAAGAGACTTGCCACCACGGTCACCCTCACAGTCGCGACAAATCACGGGCCGCTAGGACATAGCCAGATCGATCGGCGGGCAGCAGAGCACACATGAAAACCCAAGCCAAGGTGCCGGTGGTCCCAACGCATAGGGTAGGTAATGAGCATATCAGGATTCGTGGACGGACAACCAGTACAGAAATAGATGGATACGTCGACGGCCAGACGCTTAAAAAAATGCCGACGGCCAAATGCCGGGGCCGTCAGCGTAGACCGTGACCAGGCCAGTCCCCCTCCCCTCCCAAGCAGCTTCCATGTGCTTCGCCGAGGAAGATCTTTGCCGAGGAGCCTACGTCGAGGACAGCCGTCGCGTAGCATACACCGAGGTTTTTTTGACCTACGTCGACGGCTTTTAGCCCTCGGCTTATCGCGCGCGTCCTGTAGTCAACGCGCATCGCCGACGGCCTCAACCAGGACGTAATTACTAATTATCATCGGCCGACGACAGAGACTGGCAGAATCAGGAACATGGCGATCAATTCCAATGATGGTGGTCGGCGACGCAAGACTAGGAGAGAATCAAGAACATGATGATCAATTCCAACAATGGTAAGCTACCGCCTAATCCTTCTCTTTCTTAACTTCTCTCTCATGGTGCTGAACTGGTGATGGACGACACCTGGTCCCTCTCCCTGTGGACCTTTAGGTGAGGGAGAAATTATAATATTGTGATGTCCAATAATTTTCAATTAATAAGTAAAAAAATACTAAAATGTGATGTAAGATATCAACAACCCTAAATTGGGGGATGTGAGTTATGACTATGTCTACTTCTGTCAAGTAATTCACGGACAAGTTTTGTGATGGGAAGCCACCAAGTTCTGCACTTGCCCTAGGTGCCCTGGGATCATAGATGCCATTGCATTGACCTTATATATATGCCATTTAATCATCCATTCTTATGTTACCAACATTTTTGCCCATAACAACGCACATACATTTAACTAAAAATAGATTCATGGTCTAGGACAGTAGAGGCATAAGTTTTTCATGTTCAGGCAGCTCATGGATGATTCATGGTCTAGGACAGTAGAGGCATGTCTCCTTAACGAACATCTTATCATGTCGTCATGTTTATCCATTAACATCAGTGAATTATCTTCTCTACAATGTCTTCATAAGCAAGGGATCCCTAAATCTATCCCCTTACAACTTGCCTCTTAGGCTAGACCGTTATGTCAGTCACCCAGTCCAAGCTAGATCTTTCATAGTTTTGATTTTTTACATTAAATTAGCATTCACTGTATGCTCTAAAATATTGGCGCTTCCATGCTATAAGTTCATTTGTTTTCATATAGTTCAAGATATATTTGCATTTTTTTCATCACTGGCACAAGTTTTTCTTCTTCGGCTATTCAAAACATGCATACTTGCCTGTAGTTTAACCGGTATGATGGGGGTCACCATAGTACCATCATCCAGCCCAAGTAGCTAGGAAACAACAATAGAAAACAAATTATAAAAAAGAAACACTCAGTCATATCATATTTACCAAATTAATTTTTGAGCTTCCTATTTTTTTATCACACAAAGTGCTTACAAGAATCAAATCAGTATGGGACTGTATACATATGTGGTCTAAGTTATCTCATAGGATTCTCAACCATTTTAGAAATTTATGGGCTTTGTTTTTCAACATTTGTTAAGTCTGAAACACGGTACTAGCAAAAAGGAGGGAGTTCATTATAATGATAGTTTCAATAAAATGGACGATTACATGTTTTGCTGCTCTCTGGAGGAGCCATATGTTGTTCTCCGCAAGGGAGCAAGTGGTGGCATGGTATTCCCGATAGGTCAAGCTTTGTTTCTATTTGAATTTATGTGCTCTCCTTCTAATCCAATTTTTTTTCTAATCTGATCATGTGCCTATGATTTTATGAAGGCATTACGTTGGCATTGCAAAGGCACTGCAAGAGGTCTTCGGGTTTCGTAATTTTTTTATCACATAAAGTGTAATTAGGTTTCGCTAACATGGAAAGTGGAAAGAGATTATTACAAATATTTTTCTACATTACATATACTATTTGAGTTGCTACTTCATGTCAAAGTTTCCTCTAAGTATGAAATCCATTTAGAAGACCTACTGCAGTTTTGTTGAGTGTAACGGCTGGTTTGACTATCTCTTTGTCTTATGCATAGTCACTTATTTGTCACTTACGCAACTAGCACCAGATGTATCTCTTCTGGTCATTTTCAAGATCATGATTTATGGTGTGATTCTTAGTGTTGGTAAACTATATATTGTGTCATGGGAATATATGTTTGTATTGCTGCAGGTTATGTATTGTGTCATGGGATTTTGGTAATTTTATATAATTATTTTACCTTTAAAAAATTAGATTTTAAAAAATGGAAAAAGAAACTAAAAAAAAATACCTATTTTCTGATGGGCCGCGGGCTAAATAAACCACATGGGCCGCTTGGGGTGTGCCGCGTGGAGGAAGCTGCGGCCATATCCCAGATTTTTTTCATCCTCGACCCCCATCTCTCTCCCGTGACAGCCGCCCCTCTCCCTCTCGCGCAGCCATGCCGCAGGCCACCCTATCCCCGCATCTCTCCGGCGACCCAGACCAGCCGCTCGCCGGCGCATCTCCACCACCTTCTTCCCGTTCCATTCCACCACCGACACCGGCATACCGCTCCCACAATCCCGCCGCCGCTATCCCGCGCCCACAGTCCCACCTCCGAGCGCAAACCCTAGCCGCTCCGCCCGTTCGCCGCAGCCACCGTACGGTCGCCCGTCCTGCACGGCTCCTGCAATAGACGAAGAAGCGCGCTGCAGCTGCGGACGCCGGCAGCTCTAGCCAGACGGAGTCGGCGGCGCGGGGGCGGCCGAAGCGCGCCAAGCCGGAGCCCAAGCCCAAGCCCGAGCCGGAGTACTTCCCCGAGCAGTGGAATTTGGTGAGGACACGCCTCCTGCATGTCATGTCCGTGTTTCTCCCCTCTCTGGGGCTGGATTTGGCAGGCTCCGAAGAATTGCCAGCTCCATAGGATCCGCCACCGACTGAAGTCTCGCCGCATCGGGATGTTGTGCAGCGGAACTTGTCGTGCGCGGGTAGAGTGGAACCCCGACAGGGGCTGCATCTCCTTGAGATCATCAGGATTGGATCTCCTGCCTGGTTTCAGGTCAGCCTCGTTGTTCTTCGTAGATCCTGTAAATCGAATCGAAGATACGTTGTTGTTTTTCTTGATCTGTTTGTCGTCCGGTTTCTGAATTTGTTGGTTGCTGATTGATGTTGTTGGGCGACAGAAGAAAATTGGATTAGAGGGAGTTAAGTGTTCACAGTATGATGAGGTCAACATAGCTGATGAAGTATTGCTATATTAGATTACAATTTGATGAGGTCAGATAGCTGATGAACTTAATTATGTGGTCTAGAGTAACACAGTACTGATAGGATGTGGGAGGACGTGGCAGCGCTGAAAATGTTGAATACTCAATACTGGTGAAAATACCGTGTCCGGAGTTGACCCAATCTTGCATTACTAGCTTCCAGAAATCATTTAGATAAGAGCCTAGATGTTCTGAACGTTTCTTGAGTGTGTTTTCTTTCTTATAAAACGAGTACGTAGATGCCTCCCATAACGTCGTCGTCCTTGAGGCTCGGGCGTCGAGGTGCTTTTCATGCCCATGACCACGTCGCCCCGCGTTGTGAGGTTCAACGTTGGCACCCGCGCTCACAAACTTCTGGTGGTACCGTCTATCCTTGTTTAGTCGTCTGTTCCATTAATCTGGTGACTGTCTCACGAGCCGCTGTTTCACTATGACCTGTTAGAATGCTCTTAGGTTTGGTTTTTCAATCGCTATATGTATCACATTAATTTGTACCCTTTTGTAAATGTGCAAACTAAGTTTTGCATGGAGAAGAAGCTTTCTTATACACTAATGGAATGAGTAGTGACCCATAGCTTTATTTTTATTGCGTCAGCCATTAAGGATCAACAAAATTTGTTGTTTATCTGTAATAAATGACACCTACAATATTGTAGTCCAGTACACGTGGAAGGATGGGATGTTGTTTAGATCGTCGTCTTCATTCAAATAAGATTTATTGGTTGTCATTATTGATCTGCTAGAAGTAAGATATTTGTATTTTTGCTTAGATTTACTGATAGAGAAGTGCATAACTTTCAGAGAACTACTACCATGTATCCAAACATCCATCCATCCTACCAACGTCGACACAACGAATATCTTGTTCCAGATATGTACAGGAGCAAAGAGTGAACAATAGTCCAAGCTTGCAGCAAGAAAGGTATGACATGGCTAGCTTCCATTTCGTCTATGCTGGCTGAGAGTTTTCTTAAGTTTAACACAAAAATGTTGTTCCCAGTATGCTCGTATTATTCAGAAACTTGTCTTTTCCAGTTAAATTCAAGGTAACTATTTCAGGCTTGTACAGTTTTAGCTGATCGGCTGTTTGTAGATTTGTACTAGCGCGCGACCGCGCCTGGGCCAATCAAGGCAATCACCCGACAGGCGGCGATGCTTGATAGGTATGACGCCCGGTGAAGCCCTAGCATGGCATGCGCGGTGACCTCGGCCAATCAAGGCAATCACCTGACCTGCAGCGATGCTCGATAGGTGTGATGGCCGGTGAGCCCTTAGCATGCTCGGTAGGCTGCCTTTTTACAAATATTATATTTCCATTTCCAAATATATCGGTGTGATAATGCCTATTTACTTTTGGGAAATCCCTACCATTCTATTGAGAAAATAGACGAGACTGTGGGAAATACCATTGATGTTATATATGTGTTGGATTCTATTGCTTAATTCAAAATATAATTACCTGTTGTTGTACTGGAGTAACTCACTCGCATCCTTTATTATCTCATCAGCTATTAGTTTTAAAATAATTCTCCTAGACATGCTTATGATATGTTCAGCAACAGTATGGCTTATGATATGTTCAGCAACAGTATGGCTTATGATATGTTCAGCAACAGTATGACTTACTTTTAAACTTAAATGCTTAACATATTCAGATTCTTTTCAATTGTGCCTATGTGTTGATGTTCTGTTATGCATACCTGAGTTCTATGCATGTTTGTGCTCCGTGTAGTCTTCTAATATACAATCTTGTAGGAACTAAGATGCAGCCAAAAATCTGCATGTGCGATTATTTGTAGGTCCATATGAATATCATAGGGCAAACTAATCCAACAAATTTTTTAAGCCAAGTCACATATTATTGCTAGGATTTAGAATTTAATTATATTCAAAAGGAGATTCAAGAAGGAACGCAGGAGAGAAAACCCACCAATAGTTACACTTAACTCCTTAATATTTATGGCAGCAAGAAGCCAAAACTTTTTATGGCATCTCTATTTTAATTTTTTCATTTCTATGTTATTGCCACTTTAAATTTATATACATATATAAAGTGTTGTCTTATGTGGATAGTGAATTGAAACTGTTGCTCTCATCTTGGTTGTAGGAATATTCAGAGCTCAGGCATGATATGATAAGGACTGAGCGACATCTACTGAAGGAAATGGATTTCATTTGGGCATGTTGAACACCCTCACAAGTTCATCTCAAACTACACTCGAAGCCCCTGAGCTGACACAAGATGCATGGAACCTTGCAAATGATACGTACTCTGTTCCATCTTGGATTTTCTCATTGTTGTTAGCTATATTTCTGTTCCATCTGATCTGGAAACTGTTTATCATAATACCTGAATGAATGATGTTGTCGTATGCTTTGATGTGCTACTATGGCAGCCTGGTTGGGGCCCCACGTGCACATCCTTCATAAGGAATGTACTTGCTAGATTTTCATCAGACAGATACATGAAAAAAATGCGATATACCTGCAGAAAATATGAGTCCTCTAAATTAGGCCTGCTAAAAGGTTTATTTTATTTGCCAAATCTTTGGAATCTCTATTGTTAATTGTTGTATCAAACCACTACTTTCCTCCCCTGTTGTAGATGCTTTTCTTGCGGTTCCTTTTTCGCACACTGTTGTTCCTACTGCATACAATAAGAACAAGACATATTTGTAGGGATCTGCTGAGGCAAGTCTTTTGCCTCGTTTAAAAAAAATCTGTTGAGGAAAAGTAATGTGGAACATGAAGTACAATCTTTATGCTGGAATATCTTTAATTTCTATGTAAGTGCTGCAGACTTGAGAATTTTTCTCCACTGTTTGAAAATAAAATGCCCTTTTGCCTTTGTGTTGTATGTCACATGTTAACGATGGCTAGGCACAATCTTTTTGTCAAAAAGAGAAACACATTACTTTGTCAACGTACAAGCTGTACTTTCAACAATCAGTCAAAAGCAAAATTCGTTGTGAACTTTACTCTCACCTGAGTCAATTTCATTTATTACAGATGCCTTGGATAAAATAGGGTAGGGTTTTTAATAAGTTCATATTTTTCTCATGATTACAAACTGTTGAGCACCATATCGCGAGCAGAAGTATAATCACCAATAACTTGTCTGTTAAACTTGGAGCTGCAAGAGAAAGTACGTGCTATTTGGTTGCTAAATTTTACGCTCTCGAGCATTTGATCTATCGAGTGAATTTGGTTTATGCAGAACTCACGATTGCGACGCTTGAGCTGTGATCGATCATATTGTTCCTGGCTTGCTTTGTGATCAACTTATCAAGTCACAACAGTCAACAACACTGTGACTGCAGAATTCAGAAGGTAAACTTCTATCCTATTCAGAAAATCAACTGATTCAGATTCAATTTTTCTCACATCACCTTGATGAGAGCATTTTGGTACAGGTTACCATTATTGGAGCTCAGGTTCGCATGATAAATTTTAAGATGTACCTCATAGTGATTATTACAACTTACGTGAACCATGGAACCTCAGGTTGGGAAATATGTCGCCCACTGCTTATATGAACCAGTTTTTGATTTGTTCAAGGCTCTTTTTTTCCCCGGTTTCAGTTTGCCCAAAGAGGACTTCAACTTAGCCTTGATTAGCTAATGAAAGACCAAGCGAGCATGCTAAATAATATGTATAGCAAAAAGGTACAGATTCTTATCTTTGTAGATCCTTCTTTGCCTATTTTTCTCTGATCCGTTAACGGACTGACGCAATAATATTTTGCACTAGACCATCGTCTCATATGCCCAATATTGCTTGAATCTAAGATCCCTACGTTGTCTAAGGTATATCTGACCACTAGATTTTGTTTCTCTAGCATTCCTTGTGATAATTAGGCATGTTTTTTTCCGTAATGAAATCCTTCTGAAGTTGAGGCATTCAAATAAGATGGGCACTGTTGCTCTAAGCTGAGTTTTTATGGATAATTGACTGCTCACCTCTATACATTTTCAAGATGAGAATACTTTGATATATTTTTCATGTATTTGTTCATATGTGGTATAGGAGAAAATAACAGCGAGATGCATTTTTTTGCGGGTAAGTGGGATGCATATCTGCACCTTTATAATCTGGGTGCATATTATTCAGACATTGCGTAGATTGTCAGATAGCACTAACCCGGATTTCTTATATGTTTGGTAATATACTAGCATACAAAAGTTTGGCGGTGCCACCTTCACTCATACCATTGCCAACCATTTTTATGTATAGGCTACCATGGTTTATCCTCAATTAATCTTTGTTTATTTACTTTCATAAAGCTCTCTGCAATTCAGGAATGCATCTTGCTTAGTTAAGTCATTGATTGATCTACTGATTTCACTTTACTCCTTTTCAACTTGTAGCTTGTAGTATATGTCTCTGAAAGAGTTCTTGAAATTCTTTTGGGTGACCCTGGAAGGTTCCGACAGGTTGTTCAAGTAATTGTGCCAAGGAAGGATGTATGGTTCGGACAAGGTATTGTATCTTCCTCTGTTTTTTCATGTATAAATCTAATTAACTATGGTTCTGTGCTTAGTTACATCTAGTGCATTTCCTTTCTATGTCTAGTCTACTCCTCTTTATCTAGTCTGTGTAGAGTCTATACTCCAAGTAGTGTTGCAAGTACTGAAACTTTATTACTCCATAAAGAAGTAGCGGCGATGTTGAATGGAAATTGTGGATCACTGTTAATAACTTAGTATGTCTGTAGTATGTATGGTACTGATCTGTAATAGTAATGATGTGGTGCTTCTTTTCGGAAACCTTGCATCCTGATTAATTTACAAGTATACTACAATGCCTGTCTATTCGAGTGATCCCTCTGATGTCATACTAGTCTCCAGTAGCCTTAAAGAATTCTACGGTATGTAGAGAATACTATGTGTCCTGGTGCCATCTTTTTGCACATAGCTAAGAATTTTTTCAGTTTCGCCTCTTTTGTTCACTGTCTGACTCTGGTGCCATTAATGAAATGTAGCTATAATACTCTGTCTGTCCTGTTAATGGTACTCCTTGGACCTAAAAAAATGAAAACCATATGCTAGTGCTACTACTACAAATATAAATGCACATGTATTACTGAGAATCTCTCTTCACAAATTAATGGACAAACTACAGCAGCAATGTTCCTTTGAGTGCTAGTGTTCATTTGAATTTAGTGGTTTACATGAATGACATACTGGATGAACACTAGTGCCTCTACAGACCTCTTTGAAAGATCAGTTTGAAGCACTTGTTATATACATGGTTTACATGGATGACATACTTTTGTTTAAAAAATAGACCATCTGGTTTAAAAATAGGACCCTTTGAATTTACTAGTATATGTATGATTGTTGACGTATTTTGCATGTCTTATTTTTTTGTAGGCAGAGCTAGGAGATATGGGTCTAAATTCCCAGTTGGCAAAGTGACCTGTCTACATGCTAAAGATCTCCCATTACTACACTCGTCTTTGAAGTCATCTTCTCCCATTATAGAGGTGTATGGCTATTGTAATTTGACTGTAACAATTTGAGTGAAATTTAAACCTCTGCATAAACTACTGTAATTTGAGTGAGCTATGTATTGTTTTGTATTACTGTGATTTGAATTGATGTGATTTTGAGTGCAATACCTACTGTAATGTGACTGCTGTGAGCCATTTTGAAAATTTGACTGCTGTAATTTGACTTATGTCGGCCAAATGGTTACTGTAACTTCACTGCTGTTATCTTTTAGAGGCACTATGAAGAGTGCCTCAAATGGTCGATGGTTGGCTTTTAGAGGCACTAGTGATATTGCCTCAAATGGTTGGCTTTTAGAGGCACTCTCGGTAGTGCCTCAAATGGTTGGCTTTTAGAGACACTAGTGATAGTGCCTCAAATTGTTGGCTTTAGAGGCACTCTCGATAGTGCCTCAAATGGTTGGCTTTTAGAGGCACTATTGAGAGTGCCTCAAATTGTTGGCTTTAGAGGCACTCTCGATAGTGCCTCAAATGGTTGGCTTTTAGAGGCACTATTGAGAGTGCCTCAAATTGTTGGCTTTAGAGGCACTCTCGATAGTGCCTCAAATGGTTGGCTTTTAGAGGCATTGTTGATAGTGCCTCAAATTATTGGCTTTAGAGGCACTCTTGATAGTGCCTCAAATGGTTGGCTTTTAGAGGCAGTATTGAGAGTGCCTCAAATGTTTAGTTTTAGTGGCACTCTTTAAAATGCCTCAAATAATTAGGATTTTGAGGCATTTTATAAAACTGCCTCTAATAACTTTTACCTACATGATCGTTCCTGGCGGTTTTTTTAGTGCCTCAAAAAATCAATTGTGGCACTAATTTAGATATTAGAGGCACTTTAGAGTGCCTCTGATTACTGTATGTGCCATAGTGATGGTCGCGGGCTCGCGGCAGGTTTCACGGTGTTTCTGTAGTGTGCTCCCGCTCGTGTTTTTTGAGCCGGGTACTGTGCCGTCCTCGTCTCTGTCTTCCTCTACGGCCCCGACAAGTACTGATTGTCTTCACATCCACAATGCACATGGCATTCTCGTGGTCAGTTCATTTCCACGTGAGGGTTTCGGTTCCATCGTACAAAGCCAGGAAATCCACGTGAGTATTAGTCGTTTTTTCAGAAAACGACGATCACGCAAACCTCGTTCCAAACTTGATATTTCCTCTTCGTCCTTGGCGAGCTCCACGTCGCCAAATCGTGACGAAGCATGAATCCCAACTAGCCGCTGAATCAAATTCCCACGTCTTCTCTTCCCCCGTCGCTCACACCGGACGCCGCAGCAATGGGGTCGACGCACTGGTCGTGCCACGAGGGGGAATCAAGTTTGCCGCATCGAAGATGCCGACACCGCCCAATTCACCCACAAGACACCTTCATCTTGTGCGGGATGGGGGCTCGACTTCTGCGCCCCCACCATCATCACCACCATGGCCGCCCACCTTGGGGCCTCTCCTAGCCGCGTCGAGGATGACCACCATGATGTCAATCACCTCACTGGGCATGTCACTATGGCAGGTACAGTATTCAGAGGCACTCTAAAGTGCCTCCAATAGTTAAATTAGTGCCACAATTAAGTTTTTGAGGCACTAAAAAAAGCGCCGGGGACGGTCGTGTAGGTAAAAGTTTTTTGAGGCAGTTTTAAAAAATGCCTCTAAATCATAGTTAATTGAGGCACTTTGACTAATGCCTCTAAATCTTAGCCAATTGAGGCACTATGACTAGTGCCTCAAAAACCAACTTAAGGCACAAATTAGAGTGCCTCTAAATCCTAGTCAATTGAGGCACTATGACTAGTGCCTCTAAAAACCAACTTTTTGAGGCACTATCAATAGTGCCTAAAAAAACCAACTTTTTGAGGCACTATCCATAGTGCCTCTAAAACCCCAACTTTTTGAGGCACTATCCATAGTGCCTCTAAAACCCAACTTTTTGAGGCACTATCCATAGTGCCTCTAAAACCCCAACTTTTTGAGGCACTATCCATAGTGCCTCTAAAACCCAACTTTTTGAGGCACTATCCACAGTGCCTCAAAAAACCAGCTTTTTGAGGCACTATCCATAGTGCCTCTAAAATCAGCTTTTTAAGGCACTATCCATAGTGCCTCTAAAACCCAACTTTTTGAGGCACTATCCATAGTGCCTCTAAAAGATAACAACCATAAAATTACAGTAGCAATTTAGCTAACAGAAGTCAAATTACAGCAGTTAAATTTTCAAAATGGCTCACAACTATCAAATTACAGCAGGTATTGCAATCCCATCAATACAAATCACAATAATACAAACAAATACATCGCTCACTCAAATTACAGTAGTTTATGCAGATGTTTAAATTTCACTCAAATTATTACAGTCAAATTACAATAGTCATACATAGCTTGAGACCAATAGATTGCACATATAAACTTTAAATAGCATTGTGATTGCATAGCTAGAGCTGCAGTGGAATCAAATTGTACTTCTAAGGATGTGGAACATCATAAGTAGCTATAGCTTGCGACCATGTTGTAACATCAACCTTGGACTGTCTTATGAAATCCATGTCATTGATGGGCTGCAAGCAATCAAACATGTCACGGAAGTAACTAGAATATATATGAAAGATGGACAGCAAACATTGCATATACAGTAAGTAGGTATTTTGGAGAAACAACTATACTTCAAATGGACTCCTTCGATTGAATGATGTTCCAACATATCAAAATAGAGAGAAAATACCTTCTGTCAAACTGACTCTAGAGTTCTGATGCTTGGGACTCGACTTCTCTTGTAATGATGAGTGTTCAATTGAGCTGTAGACTACATTTTTGACTACCAGAATGAGTCACACAGAATGAACCATATCAATATGCCACATGTTTCAGGTTTAAACTGTATGCAATCCTATATATGACACTACGTTCTATACGGACTGTATGCAAGTTTTTTTTGACATGGAACACACGTATTCCATCAAGACTCGGCAGGAAACTAATGTGCTCTGTATATATCTATGTGGGTAACGGTATAGTAGAAAGGTCAGCTAGAAAGGGTGCTTCGAGGCATGTTGAAATATCTATTGATATAGTGCATTGCATTATTTGTCTTTGAAATTGTATTGCAAGAATATTGTCTTGAGCTGAACACAACCCCAAAATTTGGGTGTTACAGGAAAAAGGTGCAGAACAGCATACCTGTATACCATCAGACAAATTCATAGAAGAAAGCATCAAAACAGCATCTTGGCTAAAGTTTATATCCAACCTCCAGCGCTTGGGAGCAATCTAGAGAGAAAAAAATCAACCTAGTAACTGATATTGGTGAGAAATGAGATACATTGTTTGCATGGATGCACAACAAGCAGATAGTAGATCATATTGTGATGGACTGACTATAATAACAGGTAGGTTTACCCATACCGCCCGACTATTTCAGGATGACATGTATCCAAGAGTACATAACTGAAGCTACTAACCTATCATATTAGGGTAGCAAAAGTAATTACAAACTTGATGTTTTATTCCCTGCCCTAATAAGTTGGCAAAAATCATAACCACCCAGCTTAATCCAACACCCTAATATTTCAGTATGAGACTACAGTACCTAATATTTCAGTATGAGACTATAATGGAATATATATATGCATGAGGAAAAGCAAAATCCATACACATTCCAATTCAAACTTGGCCACATGTATGTGCCGAACAATTTTTCAGTTGTTCTAGCTTGCAAAAATAATGGCAGTGTCATTTTCAGAAGTAGAAA
Organism: Avena sativa; assembly: GCA_916181665.1. Classification (NCBI taxonomy): domain Eukaryota; kingdom Viridiplantae; phylum Streptophyta; class Magnoliopsida; order Poales; family Poaceae; genus Avena; species Avena sativa. The sequence continues at coordinate 435,473,470 of OV702283.1, read as the reverse complement.
CAAGGTAGGCTACCAAAATGAGTAGTTTAGGTTCCACTTTGAGTAGTGTATGTTAATGCCTGGCTGTAGTATTTACAAAATATATTTATAGAATAATACATGCTACAAAGGGATCATAAAATTGTCCGTAACATGATTTTTTTTAGAAAATATTGTCTAAATTTGTTTGCAGATTTGTTCCTAGAAGAACAAAATCTTCATGAAAGCTGAACATGTCTAGATAGGTACTTCTTCTTTAATAATGTTGGCATCTAAATAAAGGAATTGGCACTATAAGCAACTGAGAACACGAAAACACATGAAGAAATAGAATCAATGAGAGCCTGAAGCATGAGCAGGCTACTGAATAAGATCTGGAAGGATGGCTTCAAAACATAATTCAAGCAATATGAGATTGATGAGTTATATTTTGATGTAAAGTTGTTGATTTCCTCCAATACTATCAATGAACCTGAAATCCGTTGTAAATAGGCATAAACCACGCTAGACATAAATGGAGTATATATAGCATAAACAAAAAAAAAAGGCTAGAAATGGTACAGAGTTCACTAACAGGAGCAAAACCATGTACAGAGTTCACTAACAGAACGCAACTGAACAAATTCATACAGAATAGAGGTGATTACCGTATTTAAAATGTCACTCATGAGCTCAATGGTGCAACCTAGCTCAGATCTCAAGCCACCATCTCTCCACCAACAAAAGGAGTGGCTTCTGAGAAAATGACATGAGGTTTATCTTGTTAAGGTAAGAATCAAAAAATGAGGAGGGAGCATTTACAATTCAACATGAATAAGTAATTTAGTTTCCCAATAAATAAAACTATTTACCAAAAGGAGGAAAAACAAAAACACCTTGATACTCTTTAATCCTGGTCATCTTATTCTTCCCAAAAAATATAGCCAACACGCAGCAAAGATAAAACCTAGCAAAATATACCGGGTGAAATACTAACTGTACAAATTAAACTGACAGGAAGTATAGCTATCCTGAAGTGAGGTTTAGCTCCCGCTCTATAATAATTATTTGTTTAGGTATGGCAGGTGTCGCACCGACGAAATCAAAGTAATTGCCAAGAAACTTTCATATGGTTATAAGCAAACACAATATTCATATGACGATAGATGCAGAACTGGATATATCACTATATTTAGCAACACTGGCATAACTGGACCAAAACAGATCATTATAATTTCCTGTTGATTCAAGTAACAAACGCTTGAACGTCGCTTCAAGCAGTTAATCACTGATATCTCAGCCTGGGGTCGCCACATATATTATACTTAGGATTTATTAGGAGCACACCTCTCGAAGCACATCCCCGACTTCCACACAAATAAACGTTTATTAGAACACTTTACAGTAATGAAGAGGACGCCCTAACCATACATAATTACCAGAACGAAATTGTGGCATGGCAAGACGTGACCCCACCCTTTCGCACGGGTAAAACACACTCTGGATCATATGTAGTTAACATGTGTTTTGTGAAAACAAAAGGTAACTAAAAGCCGATAGCTCTACACGTGGTCAGACTGAGGTACACACAAAGACCAAGGAGTCTTAGAAGACACTTTACTATAGCCATTCTTTGTGCATGAACATGAACAAGTCGGCAAGAGAGTATATATATGCGTGAAGCAAGGATATGTTCAGAAATTTGGATATACAGAATGTGGCGGGAAGCATGCAAGCAATTGGAAAGGTCAGAAAACACAAGTAGGCAAATAGAAAGTGAAATTTTAAAATGAAGGCTCGTCACCGCTATTTCCAGTAGTGGCAGCTTTTCGCCTCGCCGTTCTCTGAGCATGAAAGCAGACACTGCTCGTGCAAAGTCAATGGGTCTGATATATATATGTCCTTTGCCAGTTTATTTGATGCCTCTTCTTCAGAATTGCGGATATATCCTTAGGTATGAAAGGTCATATGTATCAGCAGGTTAGGGCTTCATTTGAATCAGCTCATCTTAGTAGCTTGTGCACGGGACAAATTCTTATGTCCTTTTCATGAGTTATTAAAGGATCTCATTTGATTAATTTTTCTAAGAAGTTCTTGCCTTGATTACTTGAGAAGATGACCAATTATATTAAAGCAAAAATTGAATTCTAAAGAACGTGACCCTCCTATGAGAGTTTGACGGTTGAATTCTGATCAACATATAGTGAAAGTCTGAAAGATGCTAGCCTAAAATGATAATGGGCCATGGCTCAAGGAGAAAACAAACATGTTAATGCTGCATCCACTGAAACACATCGGTTTTCCAAATATGTCTTGCAACAATGGTAGAAGAAGACATTTTCAGTTTTACATTTGATAGCAAGTATCATCTAAAATGATTGTTTGATTGGTGGGCTACTAATTAGAATACTATAGTTGTTAAGTGTAAGTGTAGATCTGAACAATCGAGATAATATCCAGACATTAGTCTAACTTCTCAACATAATATCACATTATCACTCCATATCAAAATATACATATTAACCAGTAGAATTGCAAGCGTTGTTACTCTAATTTCTTAGGCTTCAAGGAGCAATTTAACAAAATAATTTGACACACGTGATTATTTAGCTATGGATATACATAGCTAGACACAAATACATAGGTAGACCACAAGATCAACCATTGTGTTTCTTACAGCCAGACCACAAGAGCATATACATAGCTAGACAAAATTACCAAAATTTCATAATGAATCTGGATGGAAGAGTCCATAACAAGTAGTAAACTAAGTTGGCATTTCGAAGCATGGATAACTCAAACCACCTAAATGCATCCAGAATTGTGAAGGCAGCGGAGAAGAAGACAAAAAATCACCTAATGAACTCACCTCAGATGAAGCACACATTGAGGAGGCCTACAACACCTCGAAAGCAGCATGCTACCTCCAATACCACACCACTGAGTATCCCTGACCAAAGGACAGGTGAAGCAAATGAACAAGCCTACAAATATTTTGATAGGTAACTGAATGCCAAAGCTGGGCATAAAATTGAGGAGGCTGCAAGACATAGTACAATGATCTAAAAACAACACTTCACGCCTGTATAAACATTGCAGTCAGTGAGGTACGGATAAACTGTGATGTGAACGATAAATATAGCACTCAGCACTAATAAGATAGTTTACAATCAAATGAAATTCATTAACATGCAAGTTAGTGAAATTGTTGAAGTAAATGAAACAGAATGGTCACACCCCAATGATGCTAGGATGGGCATCCGCTAATAATGCTGATAATGAAACATGACTTAACGTTTCTACCTAATAAACATCATAAAGCGCATTTGCAGAATGATGGCAAAGGATGGAGTATAGGTTGCAAGTAAAGGAGGTTCCATAACAGCCACCACTCAATTATATGGAATCATCTAGATAACTTATAGGCATAATAACAAACACGTGCCATGCACGAAAATGACAAACCATGACACCAATTACATGCACTCGATCAGAGAAATTTTCAGAAAGCAATAGAGAGAGGAAGGCTCCCGCGACCGCAGGAGGGGGCTCTCGCGGAGAAAGCTGAAGTAGGCGACGGGGCTCTCGGGCATGGCCAGCGCCGGTGACGACGCCGGGGTGACCAGCCGGAAGCGCCCCGAGACGACGCGGGGAGGGACGCGCGGGGGCCGGCGAACTCGAGAGGGCCTCTACAGCGGGGAGACGGCTCGAGACGGCCGGCTCCTGGCAGCGGCAACCGCGCGGGTCAGGGACGACGGGGAGGCGAAGAGGACGGGGCCGACGAGGGTAGAGGGAGAGGGAGGCCGACGAGCGGCGTGCGGGGTTCTCTGCGGCTCGGAGGGGAGGGGCACCGGCGGCGGGGTGTGCTGCGAGAGGAGGCGGCCAGAATAGAGGGGAGGCGGGGCGAGGCTCTGGTGGCGGGGAGCGTGCTGGGAGAAGGTGGGTCGGGGAAGAGGAGAGAGGGGCGCGAGGCAGGTGGAGAGGGGTGTGGATCGTGCCTCGGTGGGGTTGGACCGGGATCGATCGAGGGCGGGGTGCCGGGTGCGTGAGTCGCGCTGGGCATGCGGTTAGACCGAACCGATCGGTTCGGTTCTTCGGTTTTTCGAAAAAATTGGTCCTGGAAATGTGAGAACCGATCGGTCATTCAAGAAAACACTAACCGAGGACTTCGGTGGCCCAAGATTTTGGTTCCGTCTTCGGTTAAGACCGAATGGACCGAGACATCAGAGTAAGGGAAAAAAAAGTAAAGAAGTTGCCATCACGATGTAATCAAGTGGAAGGCGGAAAATCCGATATAAGGAATGCCGGCTCCAGGCCACCGCTAGTCCGCTACCACTACCGGCAAGTGGAGAGAACGAGCGTCGGCTGCAGGCCACCGCGGACTGCCGGAATGGAGAGGAGCGTCGGCTGCATGCCACAATCATTGCCGTCAGCTGGCGCAAAGAAAACGAGTGTATGTTGCAGGCCAATGACGCCAACCAAGTTGAAGAGGGGAGGCGGCACACCTGTGGCTAGGGCTAGAAAATGGATGGGGAATCGGGAGTCAACTAGTCGAGGAAGAAACGTGGAGGCTGGAATGTCATGTGTATGTTGTTCTCTAGGATAACGATACTAGTCCCCCGGGGATCCGTGACTTCCATCGTCCGGTTCCCCCGCGCATGGATGTTTCATCGTGGTGGGACCTGTCGGGCCCTATCTCTTCCCCTTTTTCTTAGCAATTCTCCATCGCATGTCACCCCAGGGCATTGTTGCGCGTCGCCGCTGGGCGCCTGCCTCCGCTGCCGCTGGCCACGGGCCGCTTTCCCAGTCGGCGCCGTCCTTCCGCTCCGCCTCCGTTGGCCGCGCGCTGCCACCCAGCATTCGTAGTCCTGGCCACACGCGTCCGATGCTTTTCCCGCCCGGCGTCGTCATGGCCGCACGGTTTAGAGTGCTTGCTATCACAGCTTAGAGCTTTGCTACTCCTACGTTTGTGTATGTCTTTGCTACGAGTGTTGCTGCTTTAGTAAATTTATTTTGCTATGTACTCATAATTTTTTGCTACTTTCGCATAACTGTTTTGCTACAACCAATTTCCATGGTTTTGATATGTGGTCTCCGGCGATGTTCCCTTTGCTACATTAGAAAAAACTTTATGCTACATCCGTTTTATGATTTTGCTACAATAACGTTGAGTTTTTGCTACACGGTCTCCGGCGAGGTCGTCTCTGGCGAGGTCTACCGGCGTAAGTCTCCGGCGAGATCGGATCTGCTATATTAGCACATCTTTTTTGCTACCACCGTTTTGCGGTTTTGCTACAATAGCGTAACGTTTTTCTACACGGTCTCCGATGAGGTTAACAGCGAGGTCGAATATGCTATGTTAGTCAACTTTCTTGCTACACGGTCACCGCCGAGGTCTCTGGCGAAATCTCTGATGAAGTTCAATCTGTTTTTCTATTTCTGGGCCGAACCGTTTTCTGCTATATGTAACAAAACGGGCTATTTATAGCAAAAGCGATTATATTTTTAGAAAAAGCCGAATTTTAGGGGATTTTGGAGGACACCTGTCAGACCCGGAGAATTTTGGAATGTAGTACGGCCCTTTCTATCACGGAGACTGTCCCGTGTACGTGAGTGGACTCCTGAAACAAAGTCAGAGGTATTGGCCCCTTAGCTCCTGGGCTGGATTACGTACACTATTGAGCCATGTGCGCGTTTTATCGATTTCGTCGGTTTCTACGGTTAGCACACAACATAAACATAGTAGCACAAGAGAAACATGCAACTACGAAATGGTTCTCGCTATGAAATGTCCGGTCAAAAAATCTTACATGTTAATGGATAATTTTATTTGCAGAAATGGTTCTGTGAAATGCACCCAATGAGATTTGCAACTACGAACCATTTCAAAATGCATAGCCATACCTATGAATCAATACTCCAAAATGCTGAACTAGCTTAGCAGATATATTGGATGTTTTGTGCAATAAAATATTCTGTAATCACCGTACTCCCAAAAAAAATAGTACATGACGTGCATAGCCATACCTATGAATCAATGGTGGCCTCCATTCATCATGAAGGAAGCACAATGCCTCAGCTACACCAATGACAAACTTCAGTCTTGTTATCCAATCCAATGAAGGCAACCCCTCTTCGGCATCCACTGGCTTCCTGTGTAGTGTGGTTGTCAAATCTCCCTTTGCCATGTACTTGTACACTAGCAATTGCTCGTCATCCTTGACCAAATGCCCCAACAATGGATCAACAGCAGCACAGCAGCAGTGCTGTAAGGAAAAGGACAACCACGATTGCCGCAGCTCCAAGAACTCCAGCTAGTACACGCTTCCACTTGACCTGTTTCTTGACTGGTGATGGCGATGCTTGTGCCTGTCAAGCAATTCATCTTGAGATGGACTGTTCCATCAGAGCCATTCCCAAGGGCAGTTCCGGCCACTTGGCCAAAGTAATTGCTAAACACATCGACCAATCGTACCGTAGAGTGAAATCCCCGAAGCGTTAAACAGAACCCCGGCTCCATCACCAGCGGAGACAGACACGACTATGAGCTCTCCAGTGAGATTGTTGTTGGAAAGATCGAGGAACCGGAGAGCCTTACTGGCGAAAACCGACGCCGGAATCCGGCCGGAGAGGCTGTTACTGGCGAGGATGAGGGTGGTCAAGTTCCCGGACGTGCCGAGGTCGAGAGGCAGCTCGCCATCGACGCCAGCGACAAACCAGCGGACGGCGAGCGACGACGGGAGCCCGTGGACAAACCAGTCGGGGATCCGGCCGGGGAGCGGGAACCCGGAGGCGTTGAAGAACTCGAGCGTCGCGACCCCGCGCAGCGCGTCGATGGCGAAGGCGGCGATGCGGGCGCCGGCGTGGGTGCGGCGGAGCCCGGCGAGGCGGATCCCTGCGACGCGACCGGCGCTGCAGGCAACGCTGGCCCAGGTGGATTGCGGCTTCAGGGAAAAGGTTAACAAAGGGAATAGGAAGATGCGGTGGATGCCTATAAAAATTATTTGAAAACATATTTTTAACAGATTGTAAAGATTTCGTTTGGAATATTAGAGGCATTATTAGATGTGCCTCAAAAACCTGTCCATTTGAGGCACAAATAAAAGTGCCATAATTGGTCTATCGGTAGAGGCATATTTGAGTGTCTCTAAAGATATATTTTTTAGGCAATTTTATCTATGACTCAAGTGCTATATTTTTTGTGGCATCTTGTCAATATTTACTCAAATGATCACCCATTTAAGGTATTTAAGATGCTCCGAATGGGAAACTATTAGACACATTATCATATGTGCCTCAAAAAATTGTCCATTGGAGGCACAACGAATAGTGCCACAATTGGTCACTTATTAGAGGCATATTTTAGTGCCCTAAATGGTAACAAATTGTGGCACTTTCAATTGTGCCTCAATTGAAATATTTTTTAGTGGCATTTTTATAGAAAGTGCCTCTAAAAGATCTATCTTTTTGAGGCACAAGTCAAAATGCTATTAATAGTTCAACGTAGAGGCACTAAGTTGTGCCTCTATTTTTCAAAATATTAGAGGCACTATCAATAGTGCCTCAAAATACTAAATTATTAGTGGCATTTTAAAAACTGCCTCTAAAATCTCACATTTTAAGGCACTATTATTTAAAGTGCCACAAATAGTTACGATTAGAGGCAGTTATAAACAGTGCTAATTTTTGGACGTGCCATAGTGAGTGGTATTGAAGCGCGCGGCGCTGATCTTTTTTTCTATCTGGAGCGTGCGCTGCGCGTGCGTGGGCTGGGTACGACGCCAACACGAGCGCTTCCTTCCCGTCTCCGCCAGCCAAGCCAAGAAGCTCGTCTGGTGCTCTGGTCTGGCTGCTCTGCACCTGACCCGCACTGGCTGCTGCCGTGAACGTACGGGACTGTTCGTATCTTTGTACGCCACACAAGTCAGGTAGTTAGGTACCGGCCACTAGTAGGTCCGCCTCTTCTCCACAGGATCCTGTGCTCCTCCTGCTGCAAGCGCACGGCATGATTTACGCCACCGACGAGTCAGGCTTACCGATCTACTAATCAACCTCTTGGAGCTCACCTTGGTGAAATCTCTATGAACAGATCAAGTGCTGAAATCTCTACTAGAACAGTCCGTCCAAGCAGTGCAAAGGGGATAAGGACAAGTAAAAAAAATAAAAGGCAGGTTTATTTTATAGAATAATACTAATAGAAAGGTACGGCCTACGGAGAAAGAGAGATGGTATGATCCTATCACTATTTAGAGGCAGAATTTAGTGTCTCTAAATGGTAATCAATTGTGGTATTTTTAATTGTGCCTCAGTTGATATATACTTTTAGTGGCATTATCACAGAAAATGCCTCTAAAAGTTATATTTTTTAGAGGCACGGGTCAAAGTGCCACTGATAGTTTACATGGAGGCACTACACCGTGCCTCTATTTTTCAAAACATTAGAGGCACTATTGATAGTGCCTCAAAAGGATAAACTATTAGTGGCACTTTCAAAACTGCCACTAAAAACTCATATTTTAAAGCACTATTTTTAAAGTGCCACAAATAGTTATAATTAGAGGCAGTTTGAAAAAGTGCCTCTAAGAAAAGTGCCTCTAATTCCTGAACGTGCCATAGTGTGTGCCGGATAGCCTCACGAACCTCCGGTCTGCTCAAGCTCGATTTGATGAACTAGACTAGGCCGCTCCAAGCCCAACTTCAATAAGACTATGCCAGGTGCAACTCGCGACCATGCCATGATGTTATTGTGCCTTCTTCTTGCTGCCGTCGCTAGACTTGCGCATTGGCGGCACCAAAGTCCGCGAGGCACGAGGGCGACGAACGCTGGGACTCGGGAAAGAAGATCAGTGCAAACAAAGAAGGGGACATAACGTGTTATAGACCCTTAAGGACCCGGACCAAACATGATTATCTGCAAGCCTATTCTTAGTGGAGAAGTTAGTAAAATTGATTCTCCTAAAAATCCCATTAAAACTTGTTCCTATAAAATGATCGCTAATCTTCATTATCCAAACAACCACTAAGGATATCTTCACCGACCGATCCATTTGACCACTCGTGGTCCGATTTGGTTCGCGGACAAAAATCTTCCCCAGCACCGTGACCCAAACGAACACCTTGTCTGCGCGCGACCATTCTAGGCGGAAATTTAGTCTCGAAATGGTAAATACATTACATGTATCATTTCATACCATAATATCCATCGTAGGAATTACATATATATATATATATATATATATATATATATATATATATATATATATATAAGACCATAATCATGTAGGGCATCTCATGCATATTATTACAATGATAATACATAGAGAGGATCGATCAAGCTACCACCACAAATCAATAGTCTAGTGGGTGTACTACTCCCTTCCATGGTGGAGAGCCACATGGAGGTGTTGGAGAATGAGGAGAGGCGGCATATGGCGATCTGAGACTAGTCACAATAGAGAGTATCATATAGTAGTATTATGCATATGATACTAGTATATGATACCATCTCTACAGCATAGTATCATATAGTAGTATCGTAGTCTTGGTGTATTTATTGTTTTGTAGAATCTCAATGTAAAATTGTGGACAAGATTTGTTTGAGATTATTTTTTCTAGTTTTATGTGCTATGATACCGTATCTACCTATGATACCAACACAATCTTTTTCATTATTAATTGCTATGACACATAAACGTTTTGCATGCATGTGGTGCATGATACCACCTATGATACCCCATTGAGGCTAGTCTAAGAGCGGTTCATTGTCCAACCTTCCTTCGATGGTGGTCTGCAAGCTCTTAATTGATCGGTTTTCCATCACTATCCCTGTCTCAACCTCTCAGCTGTAAGAGAAAAGTAACCCGCTACCTCTCTGTGACGATTCTTTTTGTCAACGGTTTCAATTACCAGTGGCGGATTTACATTTTTCTACCAGTTATTCTTTTGGGGCGCAAATCTTTCTAACAATGGGTGCTAGATCGATATAGTGTTGATCTTGGGGCGTTCCAAGTGGTTCGGAGATGTGATTCCAAAACCAAGGCCTCTCCATTAAAATTTAGCTACTATTTTAAATACATTTGGGGATCTAAAACTATCCTGAAAATAATCGTCGACCTTCCAAACCTACGTTTGAATCTTCTGGTACTTTTTCTATAAATTTAGAGAAACTTTAGATGTCATATAAGAAAAACATAATAAATATCATCATCCAGGCCGGGTTTTTGAAAAAAAAATCAATGCATTTTCCTTAGGGACTTTTCACAAACATTATGCATGTCATGCTAAAGATTACAAGATCTCACTTTATTACAAATTTGTTATGATGCAATAATTTATATGTTATAAGTAACTTTGATATATTCTGTCATATTTCTAGTTTATATTTTTGATATATTTGTTTGCGTTAGGTCAATATTTATCTAGCCATTCAAACATTAAAAACTAAAACCGTATTAAATTTTGTTTTTTTGGCAAAAAAAGTTGAACCTCTTTCTAATATATTTCTCAAAACTTTTCACACAATCTTTATCTTTATTTTTACTATTATTAAATCGTCTGGCGACCATGGTACTTGCGTTTCATGGGTAGGGGCGGGTGCTATTCAACGCTTTAAGTGCGACGAATACTTTCCTCCGCCTGAAGCGTCTCTCCATGGACGGCTCCAACACGGCCAGTTTGGCCCTTTTACCCTTTTCTCCTACTTCTTTTGTCTATTCTTTTTTGTGTAAATTGTAAAAATATTTGGTGAAAATACAAAATATTCAGATTTTGAAAACACTAAGATTTGAAAAAAAATGTTCAGATCTTAAATAAATTGATATAAAAATGTTCAAATTTTGAAAAATTTAGACATAAAAAAGTCGGATGTGAAAAATTTCAATTTTCAAAAGCTCATATTTGAAAAAACTGTTCAGAATTTAAAAAGTTTTGATTTAAAACTTATCCAATTTTGAAATTTGTTTAAATCTGAAATTTATTCAAAATTTCAAAAAACAAACCTAAAACTGTTCAAACTTAAAAAGCATTCGAATTTTAATTAAAAAGGAAAAAGAAAAACTAATAGAACAACAAAAAAGAAAAGAAACAAAAAAGAAATAAAGAAGAAGCAGAAAACAGAAAAAAAGAAAAAAAACGTGTACGTGACTACGTGTAAACAGGGAAGGGAACGACTAGGTCTACCTAAGACTGTGTTTAGGACCGCTCCACTTTACTTCACTCCAAGTCTAAACTCCACTTTAGTTTAGGAACTCCGGAGTAGTAAAATATGTTTGGGAGAAAAATTAGCTTCAGATCCAGATTAGTGGGATTTTCATTTTTTTTTCTCATGACTACTCAAATCTAATAGCATCGATTCTAACATATATTATTACTTTTTTCAAGTATCGGTGATTCACGTACAGATTATTATTTTTTATACATGATGTTCTACATGGTGATTTGGCCTAGTCTGCTACACGTTAATTGGACCATGTCTCATAGATGTGATCGGCAAAACAAAGACTCGCTTCAATAAATTTAATCTGAATGTACGTGATAATCGTAACATCAATTCTTCATACATAAGTTGAGTTGACGATACAAAAAGACAAGAAAATTCGAAAATCATTCTCCTAAATTGAAAAAGAGACATGATATATCACCATGAAGTAGCAATATCCCTCGCTAGCCTGTTGCGGAAGACATCCATTGTTGTCTCGTTCTCTTCTAACGTCGATCCATCGGACGCACTTTGAGAAATTACGTACTTTCGATACCTTGATGGAATAGTTGGCACATAATCCGGGTCTCGGTCGCACCTTTGAAAATGTCGATCTCCACTTTGATGCTCGCGCATGTAGTTGTGAAGCACCATGCAAGCTGCTATAATCATTTTTTGCTTCTCCATCGAATAGCTAGGCATCTTTAGCAGGATTCGCCACTTCATTTTTAGCACACCAAAACATCTCTCAATCACATTCCGCACCGACGAGTGAACCTTATTGAACTTTTCTGTTGGAGTAATTGGTTCCACACCTCTGTTGAAATCAGGGACATGATACCTTTCACCCTTGTATGGAGCAAGGTATCCTGGACGATTAGGATAACCGGCATCAACCAGATAATACTTTCCTGCAACCCAGATAGAAAACTAGTTATGACATTATAAAAAATTTAGAGCAATAAATCAACATAGTTTGGTGCAATAAATTTACCTTTCGGAGGATGCGGAAAGATAGTATTGTCTACTCGCATGGCATGATATAACACACTTGTATCATGCATGGCACCTGGCTGTCCAATAGATGCGTATATAAAACGCATATTAAAATCACAAATCGCCAACACGTTTTGAGATGGAATGCCTGTCCTCCCAATGTATCTTATTGATTTTTCACCAGCGATTGAAGCACGGATGTGGGTACCATCCAGTGCACCAATGCAATCTTTGAGATGTGGATAAGCTCGTCTATCATTTCTAATCCTCTTATGGACAAAGCGTAAGTTTGAGTCCTTTGGTTTCAAATAATGAGTGGACATCTTAACAACACATTGAAGAACCTCACCAAACTTCCGACTTATGGTCTCACCGGAGTGCTTGAACCTATTTTGTGTTTTCCGGTTTGACTCACATCCTCCAACAATCCATAGAAAAATTGCAAGTGCCTCATGACTACTCAAATCAGTGGATGTGGTTAGGTTGTACTTGCTCACCAACAAATCGTGAAGGTCGAAGAAGGTATGGTTGTTTACACGCAACATCCTATAGGTCTCTCCTGGAGTTGACAAAGTCTCTCTCAACCAGCCCATTCCACTGAGAATAGAAGTTCTTGGGTTTGCCTTGTCCAAATATGTATCACAGTAGAGGACATCAATATTTCCCACACCAACATATATAACATTCAGAGCTTGAGCGTGCTGATGAATAACTAGCTCTCGCTCGTCATCATCTACACCATCGCTATCACTATCCGACGACATCTGTACACATATAGATAAATCATTAGAATGAAAATTAAATTTAATTTACATGAAGATAAAAGACATTCAACACATATATGGAGAACAAAAAAGTACAACAAGTATAGAAAAAAGAACACACTAGTAGGACATTATGGAATATATAAATAAGTTCTCAACCATATTTTGATCAAACAATATTACAAAGATAATTTATCCAACACCAATAAAATCATCATCACATAAACCGCACACACTCAAATAGGGCCAGAGCTACCATACTTGGCCACATATTTTCGCTTAAGCCAATTAAGACGATCTTGTGGCCCTGGCATATGGAGGAACATCTCCCTTTGCTCCTTTTTAACGAACAACTCTGTGGCAATGAAATGCTCATCACTACCGATAACCCCACCACACTCAACAACCAAGTCCATCACGGATTTCACGGTGCATGTGTCATCTTTCTTGGCATAAAACTCTAATGATGCTTGAGTCTTCTCAGCCAAAATACCAAGTTTTTTAATTTCATCCTGCATCACTTGAGATGTCTTCATCTTCTTCGACTTGTCGCCTACGATCTTTGCTGGTCTCTTCCCTTTCGAATTTCCAGGAGACTCATCTATCTCATCAATGTCAATACTATCCTCTCCATCAAGATCTTCTTCAGAGGTTGGTTTGGGCAAATCTCCGGATGTTGGACACCAATGATCACTTCCATCATTATTGATATCTTCAAACATAACCTTTAGATGTTCCTCATTGCGAATACCTTGCTTTTGAAACCTACCACAACCTGGAATGTCCTGTTAAAAAATCAAACGATTATTATGACGAATAATAAATTGAAAATATTATTGCAATGCACATTACAAAAGAGCACTTACAATTCTGGCTTTCTTCCACCACTCTTTGTCTTGTTCGAAGGTTCCCTTTGTATGGTCCCATCCAGCACCAGTTTGTTTAAGCAAACTTTTCCATATGTTATACTCCTTCTTGAGCTTGTCCCATTTGTTCTTGAGTTGTGATTTCTTTAACTGGATACCCGTCTTATCATTAAATCTCCTGGCTACCTCCTCATATCCAAGGTTGTTCAAGTGGGTGCTCGATCGATTCCCACGACCAACTTCCTCGGCAAATAACTCAGTGACTATACTAGTGTGGTCATCAGTCCAAGCAATGGCAGCCATTCTTCAAAAACATTATTTTTCATTTGTTACTCTCCAACTCATCTCATCTATATCTTAACAGAATATCCGAACACCATATGTGTACCATATAAAAATCAATACAGCAATAAAAACAGTACCAGATCATGCATATATTGTTCAACCATGTATTCAACATTTAACTGAAGTTGTTTCTTACTTGCTAGTTGAATCTCGTAGTACCAGATTGTGAATCAACAAAAAAAAAACAGTACAAAACTACTGTTCAATATCTAGGTACTGTTCAATAACTTGCTATTGTTCGATACACCATCTAGTGTCTAATCTGCACATACAGACTGTATCCAATAAACCATCTCGTGTCTAATCTACATAGTACAATGCGAGATATATAATCTACAGACCAATATCCATAAACTCACAACCCACTGTTTCAATTTGCATATAGAAAAAACTACAGATGAGATCAGTAGTACAACAATCATAGGAAGGCAAAGAAGAAATCAATCTAGGTATACCTGATGGTTCCTTCGGCTGTGACAAGCACCTGGTAGGATTTAACAGGGACTCCGGTGACCTTCTGAGAAATCGATCTAGCAAAAATTGTCTTGGTGAGAAATCAATCTAGAAAAATTGTCCTGCAGTACGGATTTTATAGGGGCTCCGGCGACCTCCTTGTGAGAAGACCGGAGAGAGCAGGCGGAGGGGAGAAGGGCGGGCGGAGTGAGAAGGGGAAGGGAGAAGATCGGGAGGCAGAGAGCAGGCCAGGCGAAGGGGAGAAGGAAGAAGGGGACAGAGGCGTACGGCGGCACGGGAAGAGGCGAGAGGGCGGCAGCCTGGGCGCTGAGCAGCTTCTCAGGGACGAGTCAACATGCCAAGGAGGTGGCGGCGTGCCCTATTTCCATCGGGGGGAGAGAGAGCTGCTGGCTTGTTCGGTTCAGATGAGCGAGGCAGGGGTCCTTTTCAGAAGGATGTGATCGGTTCGGCTAGAAGATGACTAACGGAGGGCATTGGTGGGTAAATTATTTCCAACTCTAGGTAAAGTGGATCCGGTGAAGCACCTGATGGCTCGCTTCAGAAAATTGTACTAGGAGACACGGTAGCTTCACTTCACCTAATCAGTGGAGTTTCTGTGTTTGGGATGACTTCACCTGATCCACTGTTAGATTGGTGAAGTGGAGCTGTCCCAAACACAGCCTAAAGATAAGAAACACTCGTAGTATTTGGCCCGACCCAATTGACGGGCGCGGGGAAGGGGTGGGTGGATGGGTGGAGAGCCAAATAGGGGACGCAGTGGGAGAATATTTATGGAGGGTGCCTAGATCTTATGCGTTTGAGAACTTTTTATGTTTAATTCGTTGACATTATTCTATTAGTTATGCTAATTCTTAGTTACAACTTAGTTGCAACTTATATAATTTGTACTAATTATCAGTTTCAATCTAGTTGTAACTCATTAAAATCTCAGTTACAACCTAGTGGCAACTCATGTAGAAATCCCACGTTGCACGAATCACGAGATAAATTCAATGACAAGAGAGCTGACTGAGACCTAAGAAGTTATCATGTGTCTGAGAACTAGCAAATTCGATATTTATATGGAACCTGGTTTTTAGACTCAGAGACGTGGACCAACTTCAGGAAATAACACGTGTATAGTATAAAGAAAAATGGTCAAGATTAGCAACCGAATTTCAGATCTAAATTGCCACGTATCAATCATGCGAGTTAGTCCACTCGTAGACCAGATTCCATAAAATTATTTTGAGACGGAGTGAGCGTTGGATAGGAATGCGAGCGTGATTATTGGTGGGGCCAACTTCATCTAAACAACCGGAGGCTTACGGTATCTAGAGTCCAAAACGTTTACGAGCACATGCAAGTATTGAGCCCGCTCTCTAGATAGTCGTGCACGCGGGCGATAGACGAAATGGTCGTACGGCTAGGTATGCGCGCGGCGCACACCACGGCGCCAATCTGCTACTGATAGTACGGCTGGGTATGCGGCGCACAGCACGGAGCACGCTGCCAATCTGCTAGTATATCCTACCAGCGGCACGGCGACGTGCATGGGTCCGTCGCTGCGAGGTTCACACGAGGCAGCTTCACTCCGCCATGACCACGTCGGACACCGCAGCTCGACTTCGTCTAGGAACTCTCACCGTACCCAACACCGCACCCTAGCCAGGCTACGGCAATGCCAGCTCCGCTCGACGACGACGACCTCAACCGGATTTCCATGGCCACAACGGTGGCAAGAGCTCCACGGACGTATATCCAGCGGCCACACCTGTTGTCCTCGGATGAATTCGTGCATCGACTCGTCAATTAATGTTTTGGAGCAGAGCAACCGAGCGCGAGCTAAATTGCTGCTGATGCGATATCGTCGGGAGCAATGTGCACAGTTAAAAAGCTACCTGAATATTGCTCATTGGCATCCTGGAAGGCAAGCCATGAAGGTGTCATGCAGAATTTAGTTATCTGACACTTAATGATAAGAATTTGCTTGCCAAGTGAAAGTGCCATGCAGAATTTACTAATATCTGATGCGGTATAGCATCTCATATATTCACTCCTCACTTACTCTTGGTCATGACAATGGCTTTTTGTTCTTTTGCTACCGTCAGAGTGCCAGTGGATTGTGTGTCTGGTTTTCTTGTTTGCTTTTCTGCCCTTCGGCTACCTCGGCCGAGAGTTGCCATTAAATTGCCCCTTCGACATGACAATGTCTTTCATATCCAGGAGAAAATAAGCACAGCATTAGCACATGGCGAATTTGATAATCAGCCAAAAGACTGCTAGTTCAACCAAATAAACCCATAGATGCATATACTACTATTCTTCCAAGGGATTTTTTTGGTTACAGTCCGATTATAAACAATCCAAATGAAACGAGCAAAGATCAAAACCGGTTGTGGTTTAGCTGCCAGCAGCACCTCAATAGGTGTATCCTTGCCTGTGTATTCCGAATGGTGGCTTTGGAAAAGCGAGCAGCGAAGCCAACCTCGCTAGCTAGAGACTCACCTACATTGCTGAATTATTTTGTGTTTATTGTGGCACAGAGACTAACATGGTTGGAAAATGTGTTATCTTGCCTTTTGCTTGTAATGGTCATAGAGGAAGACATAGAGGGAAGGCGAAAGAGACGCATGGCACTTAGCTAGTTATAACTAGTTTCCCATGACAAAAAATTGCCGTTTATTTATTTGTTTAATTTTTCCCAACATAGAGGGATGCTTCACCAAGCAACACACACAATAGTTTTAGACTAAAATTATGAACTCGCTAAACCCTTGACAGACTGACTCTTTATATATCCGGTTGGACAGGCCCAAACCGTCACCTAACCTAGTTGGACTCAAACTGGATACAGACCGGTTCGGATCAGATTCGTTGGCGGCCGAACATTTCGGTCCATATGGGCCAGACATTCTGGCCCGGTTGGACACTCCGGGTGATGCACATAGGAAATTCTGGTACGGCGAAAACTTCATGGTTTCCGACAGGATTCCGGGTGGCTTCCGATTTAGCCTTCTGGATGGCTACCACTTTGACACGTCTCGGGTAGGCCGGATTGTCCGTTTGATATCGGCCAAACACTCTGGTCTTCGCAGACTTCTTCGCGTGCTTCTTGATGATCTTCTTCTCGCCCCTTGCGCCTGCCTCCCGCTCCTCCCTCGCGCATGTCGTGCATATATCATGGTTGTTCAAAAGTGTATAAATGAGGCTCATTACTTTCTTCAACTCTAGTATTAATGATGAAGATCGTATTGTATTTCCATTTATTTAATGCCTTTATTACTCACTTCTTTACATTTTGCATTGTTTAAAATATTATTTCTCAACCACCAAACTCCATCTAACCCATGTCTCAATACTTCACACTCAATGAGGCTCGTAATTATTTTAATTGTTGTATTTATGGTTAATATCATGTACCCTTGGATAGATGCTTATCTACCTATAACATTCATGTAACCCCACTCTTAATACTTGAGGCTATTGTATCTACTTGTACTAATTTTTATATAATCCTAGTCATTAGTTTCAAATATAGTATTCATGTTGAAGATAATATTTTATTAAAATTTATTAAATTCCTCTCATTATTTTGTTCTTTAACTTTTGTATTGATGAAAATGTATTTTCTAAATTATTTGTTCTCAACCACCAACCCTACCTAACTCATCTCTAAGTAATTCACACCATTCTATCTAGTTGTTCACATCATAAAATGATTTCTTATTTGCTTAGTTATTGTATTTATTGTAATACCACATATTCTCAACTTCAAAACTTTGTGACCACCAACCCCACTAACCCCACTCTCAATACCCCCACCAACCCTCACTAACCCCACTCTCAATACCTGACATGGGTATGCCCTACGGGTACGCGATGTTAGCCTACCTGGTCCAGCCCAATAGAAGGCTCACTCGATGACCTGCCAGGGTCCATGACACCTATGACGTTTCGACTGCTATGAAGCTCATATGGACGTGGACTCCTAAACGCACAAGACAAGAAAATATTAAGACTAGAGTTTGAATACAACTTGTAACCTACTAGTATTGGCACCTCGAGACCTAGTGTTCCCATATATAAAGGCTAGGAGGGTCCAACAAGGAGGGCACGATGCACGCTACGCCACAATAGATCTACAACTCCCTATCTAAACACCTCATACACACCTCCATGCTAGATTGCATCTGCGCACCTTGTAACCTTCGGTTCCGCCGTAATCAAGAGAAGATAAGCAGGAGTAGGGTTTTCCCTCCGGAGGCCTGAACCTGGGTAAACCTCGTGTACGTGTGTTGGTAAACCTCGTGTACGTGTGTTGCTTGTCTGTTAACCGTTTCACGACTTCCAGCATCTCTATCTTATCCAAACTCAAGTCCATAACAATGGACATTGACGAGTCGAACCCTCGTTAATTGGCGCCGTCTGTGGGAAGCGGGAACGTTGATCGTGCGGTCGTGAAGGTCCCATCACCAGCAATCTACGACTCAATTACCTTCGAAGATCAGATCCAATTCGGCCCTTTCGCCGTCAGCAGCCGGCCAGATCACATCTGATTGTTCATCTTTATCGGCGATGCACTCAACTCCATCTACACCAATACGGTCTTAACTTTGACACCATCGTTGCAGGTCAGCCGATCGGATCTACACAGTTTTTTCTTTATTTGGAAGCCTACTATGGATGGGCGAGTCCGGCAATAATTAGAATTGCAAGATCGATTTGTCTAGAAAAGCTAAGGCTGGTCATAGCGGGGAGTAACTTAGAGTAGTAACATGCATATGTTACTAGTCTAAGTTACTACTTAAGTGGGAGTACTTTCATAGTGGAAAATAACATAAGTATTGTATCATGCAAAGCCTCATTTATTGCAATATAGACCTATTTTATCTTGAAATACTGTAATATTATGGTAACATAGCTAGTTACTCCCTCCATCCCGGTTTAAAGGACACAATTTGCAAATCATGCAATCCCAAAATACTTAGACACAAAAGCATTTAATCTTTATAATTACTCTAGTGTGAAAAGAATAAACTGCTTGCATGCACATGTGTGAACAAATGTGAACGCTTTCCTAATTCTTTTTCTCCTCATGCATGTTCTACTTCATGCTATTAAATGGACCAATTAGATGACACCTAGGGCCAAGAGAATTGTAAATTGTGTCCTTTAAACTGGGAATGGAGGGAGTACCACAAATATCTCTCTCATCATTTAATTGTATGACATGTCATCTAAATGCTTAGTTGATAATACATATAAAACTATATTACTACTCAAGTTAATCTTACTATGACTAGCCTAAGCAGTATCCTCGTCGCTTCACACGTTGCCATGGCTGAAAAGATAGAGATGTGCAGTTGGGTTCCTTGTCGGGTTGGAATCCAAAAAATTCCATCAAGTACCGAGGCACCTACTATCTATCTACTAATTTACAGAACGGTAGGTTCGTCCGCCAGAATTTTCGTTCCGATTTTTTCCTGGACGGTTTTGCCCCTGGCTATTTGAGGTATTTACCCGCCAGTGCCCTCCGTCAGTCGTACCGCTTGGTTTTTTTTCTTATCCACCGCCCCCAACGAGCGATGGGGGTCAACGCCTGCCTACTCCTACAACGACGGTAGCCGACCACGCTTGTCGATTCCTCTCACCTAGAGCCTTCTTGACGAGACCACGCTGGTGGTGTGGGGTGCAGGTATGGGGCTGTCATTGACCGGACGAGCGGAGCAGGGCCGGCCGGACGCGGAGCTAGAAGGCGGTCCATAGCGTCGTGGCGGAGGTCTCCCGGTATAACCTCGCTGCTGGGCCTCGCAGGGAGCAGTGTCCTGCGCACGGACGAGGATGGACGCGAGCGGCGGAACTCAAGGTAGGAGGGGTGCCGATGCTCTGCAGGTTCCTGGACGAGGGAGGCGGGCGCTTGCTGGTGGAAGGGAGGCCGGGGCGGAGCTCCGGGGCGCGACATGGCCAGGGGCGAGGTCGGCGGCGGTCGTCAGGAAGGAGGACGTGGGGCTCTCGCGTGAGGGGATGGAGGCCGGCGGCGCGTCCACACGAGGAGGGTCCAGCGCAGCGCCATGGCGCTGTCATTGACCGGACGAGCGGAGCAGGGCCGGCCGGACGCGGAGCTAGAAGGCGGTCCATAGCGTCGTGGCGGAGGTCTCCCGGTATAACCTCGCTGCTGGGCCTCGCAGGGAGCAGTGTCCCGCGCACGGACGAGGATGGACGCGAGCGGCGGAACTCAAGGTAGGAGGGGTGCCGATGCTCTGCAGGTTCCTGGACGAGGGAGGCGGGCGCTTGCTGGTGGAAGGGAGGCCGGGGCGGAGCTCCGGGGCGCGACATGGCCAGGGGCGAGGTCGGCGGCGGTCGTCAGGAAGGAGGACGTGGGGCTCTCGCGTGAGGGGATGGAGGCCGGCGGCGCGTCCACACGAGGAGGGTCCAGCGCAGCGCCATGGCGGTCCGAGAGGCCGGGCAACTGCGGGCTCCGGGACGAGGCAGACGCGCTCGGCGGGCGCACTCAGCGTCGAAGGGCACGCTGCGAGGCGAGCAGAGCAGGTCGAGGTCGCAGCGACGGGCGGCCACGACGGAGGTTTGCAGAGGCGGGGAGGACGGCGGGGACCAGCTAGAGGGGGTGCTCGCGGGCCGAGGGGATCGACGCGGGGGCTCTAGCGGCGGGCATGGTGGCTCTGTAGAGGGGAGGCGTCGGCGGCACTGCAGAACTTGGCGGCGGCGCTCGAGAATCAGAACATATGCGATAGCCGGTGGCTCTGCAGAGGAGGAGGAGGCGGCAGGGCATGCGGGAGGAGACGCCGATGGGATGCGGCCGTCGGGGTCGCGCTTGAGCGAGTTTGGGCCTGCGTGCGTGAGTTTGGGCTGGGTGTATCACGCATGTGTGGGTCGGGTTGGAGGCGTGAGTGCGTTGTGCGCGTTCCCAGGTGGTGTCGCGTGTGTTGTTTAGTGCGTGCATTTAGTTGTGGACATGTGGTGTTGGGTTAAGATCGGGTGCGTGTTACAAATCAGTTTTTTCTGCTCCCTCACACCCAAAATTAGTTTGACTCAAATATACATACCAAGATATGTATGAATCTAATATTAACTTATGTCTAGATAAAATCAAATTTAGACAAATCTAAATTAACTAATTTGGGTCAGACGGAGTAACAGGACCGGGAAATCTTTAAGTGGTCCAACTCGTTTAAGTCTATTGATTTCAGCCATTTTTAAGTCTAAATGGAGTTGCACTAATTAAGTATAATGCCCATCGGCATCTAACCAAGTGTATCTTTTTTTTACCGTGACTACATTGGCCTTAAGCCAGATTGAACATATATTACTTCATCCACAGGGTAGGTTATAGACCATTACAAAGTTTTTGGTGGAGAGGAGAGAAAAAAACCTCGAGTTGATCAAGACGGCTCGAAGCCATTACACCTTGAATTAAGAATACAACTAGAGGAGGGTTAGGTACATCTATTAACCCACGGTTAGACGTCTTCAACACATCTTCTAAGGACCAGCAGTAGAGGGGTGTCTTTGTTGTTGAACACCAGGTCATTTCTTCTCTTTTGTTGAACACCAGGTCATTTCTTCTCTTCCAGATGTTCCAAAGTATCGCAGTGCAGACGGTGTTGCTTTCGGTGGAGCAGGATCATGAGTTCCATAGTTGGGCAACATTGTCGTGGGTATCATGTCTAAAGAAGAAGCTCCAGACCTCCTTGGCCCGGAAGCAGCGGACGAGGAGCTGATCGGTGTCTTCGTCGAGGGTACAAGACAAGCATGTAGGCGAGGCGGCAAGTTGGTGTCGGTAGCGCCGCTCATTTGTGGGGATTCGGTTGTGTTGAATGAGCCTGTTGAAGATCCTGCACTTGAGGGGGGCAGCACTATTCCACACCTTGCTAGCCAATTCATCAATCAATATGTGAATGCCCAAGGTGGTGGCCCACGAAACTGATCTCAAAGTTGACAGCAGTGAGATCAGCAGTGGCGCAGTTAGAAAGACGAGGGGCGAGGGTGATGGCAAGGCCATAGTTAAGGGCATACACAATCGAAATATTTTGGCGGGTGGAGTGGGAGAACATCGCAGGAAATCTTTCGCTGAGGGGGCATGGTCCGAGCCATTTATCGAACCAGAAGGAAGAGGATGCCCCATTCCCAATGATAACAGTTGTGGCGGAGCGGAAGGAACCAAGCCCAGCCACAATTGATTTCCAAATAGGGGTGTCCAGATGATGAGCGTCCCCGAGGTCTCTGGACTCCGACCAGCCATACGAACGGCGGAACCAGCAAGCCCAGGATGCATTAGAATCATAGTGGATTTTGGTGAGAAATTTGGCGAGGAGCGCCGAATTTTGGGCGGCGATGGAGAGAACCCCGAGCCCCCCATACTTTTTGGGGGGTACAAACGTCGGTCCAAGCCACTTTGCATTGTCCGCCAGAGCACGTTTCCTTCCCTGTCCAAAGGAAAGCCAGACGACGCTTGTCAATAGCTTCGACAACCCCAACAGGGAGAGTGCCAGCGCTCAAGGCGTATCCACCATGCCAATGAAAACTTTCTGTTCGTTCGTGCATTCTGTTGTCGCGTTTTTCTTTCATTGCGACAAATAGATAATTTTTAAAGTTTTTCCGTGGCAACGCACGGGCATTCAACTAGTTTCGGATAAAAAAAGGAATTGCTAATTCTCAACTCTTGTACCGTACGATCGTCTCGCGCGTCAAGATCTGTGCGTGATTGTTTCTCCGTCTCTTTTTTGGGCCCGCGGATGGTGCTTTGTTGGTGTGGACGGCCCGAGTGGTTTTTTTTTGTTTGTTGCTTGGGTGTGATTCTGGTCAGTTTTTGTTTTGTTATTAGGCTGTGTGAGCGTCGGTGTTAGCTAGTTTTGGGCTTTTTTATCAGGACGGGATTTCTGTGTTGTTGCTGATCTTTTTGTTTTCCCCTCTTTTTTGTGTCCTTATGTGTTATCATTATTCAACATATTTTATATTATAATTGTTCTCACTATCCAACATTTTTCGTGCATGACTGTTATTGTAGCAATTATTCATGGAAGTTCTCACATCTTTTTTCTTTTTTTTCTATGTGAACTGTTTTTTTCCGTAGCCATTCCCATTGTTAAATTTTGTTTAAAAATGTATGCAAGTCTGCATGTATATTTTTGAATAGATTCTCTTGTATATATTGTAATTTAATTTTTTACAAATAACATTTTCATCTCTTGGTCTATTATTTTTTATGCCAGCTGAGATTTAGTTTACAGCACAGCTAACTCCTGGATCGTATGATCATGATGCGCGTCAAGATTTGCGCTCAGCTCGGTTTGTCTCGCGTTTGCTGTGCCGTTCGGACTTTTTGTCTTTGCGGGCGGGTGTCTGGTCGAAGTGGGATGTTTTTAGTTGTTTTGGGTCTTTTTGTCCTATGATTTTTTGTTGGCCTTTTAGTTGTGCCTCAGCTATGGGCGACACATCGGTGGAGAGCTGCGATCAGTGGTCTTCGTAGGCTTAGGGCCGAATTCTTTTTTGTTTAGATCATTGGCCGAAAGTAATTTTTGTTGCACTATCTAGCAGTTATTAGATGAGGAAAGTAACTTTGCTTTTTTTTCCTTTTGAAGTATTTGTTGTACCCTTGTTGTAGTTGGACTCGGAGTTGTTTTCGTATGCATTTATCATGTAAGTGTTAGTTGTTGCTTCTCTTTTTTTCATGAATTTGTTATGGTGAATTATCTGATTTCGTTATTTATCATATAAGTTTTATACATATAAGTTGCAATCGGACTCGGAACTTGTCCAAGTTTTGTACATATGAGTTGCAATCAAAATCGCAACTGACTTGTCTTTTTTTCATAGAGATATCAGTTGCAGTGGAAATCACAACCAGTCGATGTTTTATATGAGTTATAGTCGGAATCACAACTGGCTTGTTTTTTTCATAGAGACATGAGTTGCAATTGGACTCTCGTAATCGGACTCGGAATTGAATTCAGTTGCAATCGGTCTCGCAATTGGTCCATGTATCACAATCGGACTTGAAACTTACTTCAGTTGCAATCGGACTTGTATCTTGTGCAAGTTTATTACATATAAGTTGCAATCGGACTCGGAACTGGTCCAATTTTTGTACATATGAGTTACAATCGGACTCACAATTGACTTGTCTTTTTTTCATAGAGGTATCAGTTGCAGTCGGAATTGCAACTGATCGATGTTTCATATGAGTTGCAGTCGGAATCGGAATTGGCTTGTATTTTTTCGATAGAGGCATGAGTTGCAATTAGATTCGCAACTGGTACATGTTTCGCAATCGGATTCAGAATTGACTTGAGTTGCAATCGGTATCGTAACTGGTCCATGTATCATAATAGGACTTGGAACTTACTTGATTTGCAATGGGACTTGCATCTTGTCCAAATTTCTTACATATAAGTGAAGGGTTTCGCAGCATAGTAAATCAAAAAAATTCTACGGATGCGAACGGGGAAGCCAAGATCTAATCTAGAAGATGCAAACAACGAGGGGGAATAGATGAGATCTTTATACCCTTGAAGATTCGCACAGCGGAACGTTCGACGGAACGTGGTTGATGTAGTCGTACTCGCTTCTCCTCCTCGCGATCCGATCTGATCCAACACCGCAAGTGGCGATGCCTCCGAGAGATGCACACGTACGGCACCTCGACGTCTCCTCCTTCCTCGGTCCAGCAAGTGGGTGGAGAGATAGGTTGGATCTACAACACGACGGCGTGGTGCAAACAGTGGAGAGTTTCTGCGGCAGGGCTTCGCCTACGCGCAGTCGGGAGGGAGAGAGAGAGGAGGGCAGCAGGGCGACTAGGGCTTGAGGAGGTGTAGGGGGAGGGTGCGCCCCCAGCCCTCTTTATATAGAGGGGTGGGCGGCTGCCCCTTGCCCCTCCTCCAAGCCTAGGGCCGGCGGACAAGAGGGAGGAGTGGGGGCAAGTTTCCCCCCTCCTTCTAGAAGCTCTCCCTAGGGTTTCCCCTAGGGCTTGGCCGGCTGGTCCTATGGGGCCTTGTGCCCCTGGCCCAATGCGGCCAGGGCACTCCCTCGTAGGCCCACGCCCCCTCCCGACAAGTGGGGCCACGTTGGTCCCACTCCGAAAGGTTCTAGAAGCTTCCGTTACAATACCGAACAATCCAAAATAATCCCGAACTCCAAAAACTGCTTTGCCTTATATGAATCTTATTCTTCGGACCATTTCGGAACCTCTCGTGATGTCCTGGATCCCATCCGAGACTCCTAACAAAAACTCATAAACCAATTATCCAATCTATCCTAGCGTCGAGACACGTTAAGTGTGTGACCCTGCGGGTTTGAGAATATGCAGACATGATCTTCTATTAATAATCAATAGCGGGGTCTGGAAACCCATATTGACTCCCACATACTCATCGATGATCATATCGGATGAACCACGATGCCAGGATTCAATTAATCCCATATACATATTCCCTTCGTCATACGATATTTTACTTGCCCGAGATTCGATCGTCGGCATCAGCATACCTAGTTCGATCTCGTTCACAGCAAGTACTTTACTCGTTCCGTAATCCGATATCACTTGTGATTAACTCCTTAACCACGTGCTTGCAAGCGGTGTTGATATCGATTACCGAGTGGGCCCGAAGTATATCTCTCCGACTTGGGAGGGACAAATCCCATCTTGATACATACAACCCAGCAAGTACTTTCCGATCACCTGAGAGACACCTTTATGATCACCCTCTCATAGGATGACGTTTGATGTCCTCAAAGCTTTCTTCTGATACCAGGGAGTTGCATTATCTCATGGTCTAAGGAATACAATATTTGACATAAGAAAAAGCTTCGCAAAGATGAACACGATGACACGATCTAATTGCTCTGCTTGATTTGGGTTTGTCCATCATACCATTCTCCCAATAATTTGATCTCATTATTAATCGACAACTCATGTGTATGGTTAGAAAACCTTAACCATCATTAATCAATGAGCTAGTCCATAGAGGCGTACTAGGGACACGGTGTTGTTCATAAACCACACAAGTATTAAAGTTTCTGCTTAATACAATTCTGGCATGTAATATAAACTTTATCATGAACAAGAATTATAATAATAACATCTTTATTATTGCCTCTAGGGCATAATTCCAACAGTCTTCCACTTGCACTAGAGTCAATAATCTAGTTTACATCTGGCAACAATCTAACACCATCATGTTTTCCAGCGAACTGTGTGGCCTTCGGCTGCGGTGACCCTCTGCATTCTTTGAATGCGATGAACCACTGCATTGTTCGGATGCGACGACCCAGTATGGTATTCGATTGCGACAATCTTTGGATGTGGAACCCGCTGTCGCTAACAACCCCAGGAACCCGTCGCTGCTATGATCGTGGTCCGCTGCGTCAACTACATCCGCCGCGTGACCCGCTAACGCGTCAACTTCTCCACAAAAACCAACAAAGCTAAGTTACGCTCTGCTTAGAATTGATTTATTCTTTAACTCACACTCGAAACACTTGGGGTCTGCGCCCTCTTCGAGTAACCTAATGTGTCATCGACTCCACGCACTCGAGCACCTCGAATGCGATAGCCCGAGTACCTGATTCTGCCTGACCGCCGAATCTTTGAACTCCGAGTACCTCGACAAGGTATGGAGACTAAGGGTGATCAGGCTAACGAAAAGGCCTAGCAAACAGTGCAAAAGTATCGACTCGATTAGCACCAGAATTTTACTTTACAAGCCTACAGGCAACTATTATTTACAAGATACAAGTACTTCACAATTCTTCAAGTTTTCTGCAGCCTACAAGTACGTCGACTACATCGAGCTATTTTATCAGGTCCTCCAACGGAGTCGACCAACGCCAGTCACGTCAATAGACGCTAAGGCCCGAGCCGACACTGTCCTCGGATGACCAGAACCGTTTTTGATAGAAGCGACGCTGGCTACGCACCCGACAAAAGAAAATGCGTCGACTTTATTCGCAATGTCGACTCCTTCCAGCTAAAATGCCGCATAACTCCGCTACGTTGACCCGTGGCTCCTTATGTGCGAGACGCTGACTCGATGCACTTTCGTTTCTTCTCGCATGAGTCTCCACTCAAGTCTGCAATTCGACTAGACACTCGGAGGCTACTCCTATCAGGAGCGTTGGTCGCCTACCTGATGTACTTCCGGGTCAGCGGTATGCCCACGAGATTGCTGACTACAACTACACAATACAAGACTCGAGTCTCTACCCGAGTCTACGACTCCGCCAGACACTCGGGGTCTACTCTAAACTGGAGCGCTAGTCGCGCACTCAGAATATCGTCGACTGGTACGCTTCGATTCCTCACTCGAGTCAACGATTCGACTGAGGATCGGGGGCTACTCCTATAGGAAGAGATGGTCGCGCATTCGAAAAAAATTAAGGCATTCAGGGCATCTGCAAGGACATCTGAAGAACTTCTAGATTGCCGTAACCCGCAACTGACGACTATAAGTTTCTGCTCGAGTCAACGACTCGAACAGACACTCAGGGCTACTCCCATCGGGAGCGCTAGTTGTGCACCCTATAGTTTATTGTGTTGACTACGTCCATAATGCTGACTCCTTTACAACAACCCAACAAATTCAGCTGACCCGATAAACTTTTGGGTGAAGTGCTTCACACTTGACACAACTTTCGACTCCGACATCGAAATGCAAGGTTCAAGACAACTAAGAGTCTCCACTCGAATCTACGATTCGACTGAACACTCGGGGGCTACCAACACGGGTATGCCCTACGGGTACCCGATGTTAGCCTACCTAGTCCAGCCTGACGGAAGGCCCACTCGATGACTTGCCAGGGTCCATGACGCCTATGACGTTTCGGTTGATATGAAGCCTATATGGACGCGGATTCCTAAGCGCACAAGACAAGGAAAGTTTAAGACTAGAGTTTGAATACAACTTGTAACCTACTCGTATTGGCACCCGAGACCTAGTCTCCCCATATATAAAGGCTAGGAGGGTCCAACGAGGAGGGCACGATGCACGCTACGCCACAATAGATCTACAGATCCCTATCTAAACTCCTCATACACACACCTTCACGCCATATTGCATCTGTGCACCCCTGTAACCTTCGGTTCCGCCGTAATCAAGAGCAGACAAGTAGGAGTAGGGTTTTACCTTCGGGGCCTGAACCTGGGTAAACCTCGTGTCCCTGTGTTGCTTGTCTGTTAACCGTTCCACGACTTACATCATCTTCATATTCTCCAAACTCAAGTCCATAACAATGGGCATTGACGAGTCGAACCCTCGTCAATACCCCCACCAACCCCACTATAAATGTACCTCTTTACTTCTTTCAACAATAGTATTTATGTTGAAGATCATACTTTATTCAAATCTAGTCCTTATAAATATCCAAAACCCACCCACTTCCCTCTCCATACTTCACACTATTTAAGAGATACACTTCTATACGTGATTTTTCAGCTTTGGTCGCAAATCAATGGAAAAATCTTATCAACATATTGCATTTTTGTTATGTGTTTATTTTTGCTAGCGTAACTATACGAGGATGCTTTCCTTATGACAAATAGGTAAATGTTGTCTTACCCAATGATATAACTCAGATCCATTTCCATATATTAGGGTATATGAGATTTTTTTTCTAAATAATGATTATCTTTCTTTCTTCATGCAATATATTCTCATGAACAAACGGAAGGCACAAAACTGGACAATGCCATGGCCGTTACAGATTCATCCAACCAGTGGAGAACAAGACTTTGTTCATGATTCTATAGACTACTTACGTCATGTAAGTGTTGGAGATATGCCCAAGAGGCAATAATAAAAGGGTTATTATTATATCTTTGTGTTTATGATAAATGTTTACATCCCATGCTATAAGTGTATTAATAGGAAACATTAATACTTGTGTGTATTGTAAACATAAAAGAGTCCCTAGTAAGCCTCTTGTTAAGCTAGCTTGTTGATTAATAGATGGTCATGGTTTCCTGATCATGGACATTGGATGTTATTAATAATGTCATATCATTAGGAGAATGATGTGATGGAGACACACCCATAATAAACATAGCATTAGATCAAGTTATTAAGTTTGTTTTGCTACAAGCTTTCAGATAACAGTAACTTAATTCTTCGACCATGAGATCATGTTAATCACCGTCATCGGATGAGTACTTTGATGGCATCAAACATCACTTCCATAACAGGGTGGTTATAAAGGTGCCATTGAATATTTTGAAAATATGTGTTGAAACACATGGATCAAGAGTAGTATTTGTTCATCCATATGATGGATAAATATACTCTGGGACCTCTCGACGGAATGTCATTCAATTGGCTTGCAAGCATATGACTAGGTCACAAGGGATGTCATATCACGAAACGAGTAAAGAGTACTAATCGGTAATGAGTTTGAACTAGGTATAGAGATACCGATGATCGAACCTCAGATAAGTAAAGTATCGCGCGACAAAGGAAATCAGTATCGTATGTGAATGGTTCATTCGATCACGAAGTCATCGTCGAATATGTGGGAGCCATTATGGATATCCATATCCCGCCATTGGTTATTGACCGGAAAGGTGTCTCGATCATGTCTGCATAGTTCGCGAACCGTAAGGTGACATACTTAAGGTTCGATGTTGTTTAAGTAGATATGAGTTAGAGACCGAATGTTGTTTGGAGTCTCGGATTGGATCCAGGACATCACAAGAAGATCCGAAATGGTCTGAAGAATAATATTTATATAAGGTAAGTCATTTTCTAGGGTTCGGAAATATTTTCGGTATTTTGACCGAAAGCTTCTAAAATGTTCTAGAGAGGCCACCAGTGGGCCCACCACCCCGAGAGGGGGCCACTTGGGCTGAGGCATGCCGCAGGGGAGCACTAGGTCCTGTCGCACCAAAGCCCAAGGAGGCAAATTCGGCCACCAAAGGATTTGAGAACTTCTTAAAAATATATGTTCAGTTCAACATGTTGGCTCGTGCTCATGTTGGCTCGTGCTAATGTATAGTCGTCGTTAGGTTGTCCAATGAACTATTAATAATTTTTATTAATTTTATGACTTTTTATACTGTTGTTAATGAAATAATCAGGAGAATTTGAAAAAAAAAACCTGTCGTTGAGCTCGTAAACGTGAACGCCTCGGCCAGGCAGCCACTGGACCTCAGAAAAACAGTAAAAGTCCACGCGGCAACCCCCTCTCGAAATAGGCTTGCGCCCCGCTATATTTATATAGCAAACCACCGATACAAGGATACCACCGCTGGGACAAAACAGCACAATCTGAGCCCAAGAGAAACAAAAAGGAAAAAAAGAGAAAACAATGCCGAGAACGGCGGTTCGACGAAAACGAAGGGGATTCTCCACCGCTGCGCCCTCTGACGAGATTCCACCCCGCTACTATCGCTCCGAAGCGCCGTGCACCAAGCAACACCTCCAAGAAGGAAAGCGACGATGACGCCGCTGCTGCCCGGATTGTTCCAAGGGGACTCCCCGGAACCAATCCTGGGGTTTCCCCCGGTCCACAACGGGGGGTGGGGAAGAGGGATCTCCGACGCCCTTCAGGAAGGAAGGTGACACCCGCAGGCGTCACCGCGCCGGTGCCGAGACAGGGATTTCTCCCGACCCCCAAAAAAACCACACCTCCGGGCCCTCCGGAACGTCCACCAACCTTGCCGTCCACCAGCGCGCGCCACCACGGTATTGTAATCACAACCGCCATCTCACCGAGGTCCACGTTGCGAGGCCGATAAATACGGTAAGCAAGGAGTACCGGCGAGGGTCAGTGGTACAGCGCCACCCGGGAGGGAACTACCTCCACCACCTCCGTCGTCGGGAGGCGGTAGCCGACCGGGTGTAGCAGCAGGACACACCAGGCCCGCCGGCCCGGCCGAGCCCGAGAGGGCCCGTGAAGTCCCGCCGCAACACTGCAGCAGGGGCACCGCCGTCGCCACCAACCCATGCCCAAACTCTGCTACCTCATCCACCGGAGAAGCCGCAGCCGCGCCAGGTATGGCCCGTCCAGGCCCAGATGGAGCCATTTTGGGCCCAGATCTGGGCAGACAGGGCGCTGTCGTCCGGCGACCAGCCGGCCACCGCAGCCCCCCGCAGCCAACGGCCGCGCCGCCGCATCGCGACCACCCGGTCGCGGGTCTCACGCCGCCGAGCCGGACCGTCCACCGCCGAGGAGCACCGGCGCCGTCGGGAGGCCCTGCCCTCCGTTCGCTCGTCGGGAAGAGGCTGACCCGCCGCCGCCAGCCCCGCGCGGGAGAGGCCCGGCGACTTATGCCGGCGGCGGCGGCTGGGGAGAGGGAGAGGGAGAGGGAGGGGGCGGTGGGTGGGAGGCGGCGGGGGTTCGCCTGTCGCCCACAGGGGGCGAGCGAGCGAACGGTTCTTTCAGCGTCAACCTGCTACTGTTCGTCGTCCAGCGTATTCTCTTTCCGCCCCTGCGCGCCATGGATCCGGATGAGGAGATCGAAATCGATTTCTCCCCGTTCCTCATCGTGTACAAGAGCGGGCGCGTCCAGCGCTTCGGTAGCACGTCGCGGAAGAGCGCCGGCACCGACGCCACCACCGGCGTCACCTCCAAGGACGTTGCCATCGACGCGGGCACCGACCTCGCCGCCCGGCTCTTTCTCCCCAAGGGCGTCTCGGGATCCCAGAAGCTCCCCATCCTCGTCTACTTCCACGGCGGCGGTTTCGTCACCGAGTCGGCCTTCTCCCGGAGGTACACCAGCTACGTCAACGCTCTCGTCGCCGCAGCCCGCGTCGTGGCCGTGTCCGTGGAGTACCGCCTCGCCCCTGAGCATCCGGTCCCCGCTGCCTACGACGACGCGTGGGCCGCGCTCTGCTGGACAGTGGCGAGCTGCGTTCCCGGGGGATCGGAGCCGTGGCTGGCCGACCACGGCGACTCTACGAGACTCTTCGTCGCCGGCAGCAGCAGCGGCGGCAACGTGGCGCATAACGTGGTGATGAGGGCCGGAAAGGGAGGAGGCGCGCGGATCGAAGGGATGGTGCTGCTTCATCCGCTGTTCCTGGGCAAGGCTCCGGTGCCGTCGGAAGGCACGGATCCCGCGTTCCCGGAGATAGCGCAGAGGAACTGGCGGTTCGTTTGCGCGGGTAAGTACGGGATCGACCACCGGTTCATTAACCCGCTGGCGATGCTGCCGGGGGAGTGGGCGGCGCTCGGCTGCCGACGGGCGCTGGTGACGACGGCGGAGCTCGACCGCGCCAGGGACAGGGGACGGAAGTACGTGGAGGCGCTCAGGGGCAGCGCGTGGGGAGGGGAGGAGGCCGCGCTGTACGAGACCGAGGGCGAGGACCATCTGTACTACTTCCAGAAACGAGCGAGGTCCTCCGACCCCGTCATGGCGGAGAAGGCGGCAAACGAAATGGCTGCCGTTGCGTCGTTCATCAAGCGGGGTACACGTTATTGGATAGATCTCTCCCACGTTCGACCGTCCGAACGGAGTCCCTCAACGCGTCCTAATCGGGGGCGCCTAACCCTATCCATGGTTGTGGGCCCCTGTCGCCAGTGCGTATATAAATAGGTGGGGGGGCCGGACGCACACGGTACGAGGTTAACCGTGCGCCGCAGCCCCCCACAAACATACCCACCGATTAGGGTTCGCACTAGGCCGACGGGAAGCTCCGCCGCCACCGCTCTCAACCACCCACGCCCACGCCGTCGCCCCTTTTCCCATGGCCAACGACGGCGGATCTAGCTTCGGCTCTGGCTCCGGAATCCCCTCCGGTTCCTGCCTGTCAAGCCAGGGCGCAGGTAGTCTCTCTCTCTCTCTCTCTCTCTCTCTCTCTCTCTCTCTCTCTCTCTCTCTCTCTCTCTCTCTCTCTCTCTCAGATCTACTTGTCCACTACTACAGAGCATCTACCAAGGTTAGGCCATATCTAACATTGGTATCAGATTGTTTAGATGCTAGCCTTTTGGTAGAAAAGTAAAAGTGAAAGAAAACACTAGAGCCAAAAGTGCGCCTTGCCCGCCGTCCCCCTCGATCTCTATGCGCATCGGCAAGCCGAGGCATAGGGAAGAAGGACACACCCTTTCGGGGGCAAAGAAAAACCTAACCCTATCCCGCCCCAGATCCCAGCCCAAAGTACAGAAAAACAAAGATGAAAGACTCTTTTTCCCACCCGCATGCAAAAGCCACGAAAAGAACAGCCTCAAAACACCAAACCCTAGATCTACGATCTGAAAGTTGCACCGGCCATCGCCGGCAAAAGGACCGTCCACTTCGGCCACTTGACGGCAGCGCGCCCACCCACGGGTGGATGCGCACGCCGTTAAGGAACCAAAGGGGGCGCCGTCGTCTCTAAGGGTGTTGGAAGAGGATGAACAAAAAAAAAGGGGGTGGTGGCGCTGCAAAAGGAGGGGACCGTCGCCGGCACTACTGCCGGACGGACGGCCGCCTCCCCTCCCCAACGCCGCCGGAGCAGGCTCACCGCCGGTCCCGCCGCTCGCGGACCCGACGCAGGCCGCCGCCGGCGCAGGACACGGCGACCACGCGGGGCGGCCGCGCGCAGGACGCGGCGCCGCCGCGGTGGCCACGCGCTGGACGGGGGGCGAGCAGGGGCCGCGGTGACCACGCGGGGCGGCCGCGCGCGGGACGTGGCGCCGCCGCGGTGGCCACTCGCTGGACGGAGGCGAGCAGGGGCACTCGGTGACCACGCGGGGCGGCCGCGCGCAGGACGCGGCGCCGCCGCGGTGGCCACGCGAGAACGGGTGGGGGAAAGTAGGGGTTAGGGTTCCACGGGGGCGCGGGGTGGGTTTTTTATACCTCCGCAACGCGCGCACCACCGTAGGATCTAGGGTCCCGGGCTTCGACGGCTGTGATGAAGCGGAGCGGGCGGCTGGGCGCTGGCGGGCTGGGCGGCCGGTCCGCGGGCTGCTGGGCCGCGTGCCGTTG
Source organism: Avena sativa (assembly GCA_916181665.1). Taxonomy (NCBI): domain Eukaryota; kingdom Viridiplantae; phylum Streptophyta; class Magnoliopsida; order Poales; family Poaceae; genus Avena; species Avena sativa. The sequence goes on along the minus strand of OV702283.1, from coordinate 435,438,979 downwards.
GGCCATGCGCGAGCGCACGCTGCCGCGCGCGGGCGGCGGCTAGCCAGCAAGCGCGCGCGGGCGGGGCCAGGCCAGCTGGGCTGCTCGCCGGGCCAGGCAGGCCGAGGCAGCTGCGGCGCCGTGGGCCGCCGCGTTGGGCCGCGTGCGCTGGCTGCCAGACGCGCGTGGGCGGCAGCAGGCGCGGGCGCAGCCAGGCCATTTTGGGCCACTAAGCGCTGGCCTCTGTTTCGGCCCAGCAGGGCGTTTTTCTTTTAAAGTTTTCTGTTTTTTATTTTACAGAATTGTTTTTTAATGTTTTTTGCTTAGTTTTAAGCAAATTTTTGTATAGTTTTCTCTAGTCTTATTACTTTTAAGTATATTGTGACTAGAGAACATTACAAAGGCAGAATTTTTCTGCAAAGTATTAGTTTTTTAATGAAAGTTTCCGCTGCAAATAGTTCTTTTACATTGCAACTGTATGGTTTAAATTGCAACAATGCAATAAAAGTTGATTAAATCTTGACATAAAGATGTGATTAAAGTGATTATGCCTCATGCTATTAATTGACCAACGTTATTAATAATCATGACCATAATTTTTTCCTATTAAGTATTAAAGGTGCATTTAAATTTATTTCTGCCCAACGGTGATGTAATTTTAAATAGCACGAAACGATTGCATGCTTAATTTATAACAACGTTGAATTAATGCATACAGTTGTTTTACTTGGTGATCTCACATCTTTTGTGATTTTTAGGAGGTCTCAACCTCATGGCATGTTTGAAGGACATCCCGCTCCTAAGGGGGGACAACTACTCCGAATGGAGGAAGAAAGTTGACTTGGCGTTCGTGTGCGCCGAAGTGGATTGGGTGGTTGACACTAAGCAACCAGTCAAGCCCGCTGACCCGGTCAGGGGGGCTGCTGAGGAAAGTGCTGACTTTGAGAAAAGGAAGAGGGATCATGCTCCATTGGAGCTGGCCTACTCTATTGATAACCAGAAATGGGTGAACGCCAACAAGAAGTGTCTGGCCTTCGTAAAGAACACAATTGAGAACGCAATAGTGGGCTCAATTGGAGAGTGTGCTACCGTGGGCGAGTATCTCGCCAAGATAAAGAGCTAGTTTACTGGCTCTTCAAAGATGTATGCGACCCAGCTGTTAAAGCAGCTGGTTACTGAAAAGTATACGGGAGGACCCTACGGAATAAGAGAGCACATCTTGAGGATGTCAAACATGGCAGCAAAGCTCAAGCCAATGGATGAGGACCTCGAGTTAAAGCCAGCACTCTTGGTGCACCTTGTGATGGCCTCACTTCCACAGCCTTTTGAAAACTTTGTGATAAACTATAATATGTCCCCTGAAAAGTGGGACATAGAAAAGACCATTGGGATGTGCTCCCAGGAAGAGGAAAGGCTGAAAGCCCTTCACGGCGGTTCTCTGAACTTCGTGAAGGACAACAGGAAGAGAGGCTTCACAGGCGGCAACCATGGTGGCTCACCCTCCAAGCCCCATGGCAAGGGTCCCATGCAGCACCAGTACCAGCATCACCAGTCCACCCCTGGGGAGAAGGATCAGTGCCATCACTGTAAAAAGCTGGGCCACTACAAGAAAGACTGCCCGATTTGGCTAAAGTACATCATGGCAAAAAATGGTAAAGATATTGTTTCTTTTGTTAATGAATCTTTGTATGAAAAGTTTACTAGATCCACTTGGTGGATTGATTCTGGAGCAACTGTTCATGTTGCCAACTCTTTACAGGGGTTCCATTCGACAAGGACCACGCCAAGAAGAGAAAGACACATTGAAGTGGCGAATGGAATAGAAGCAGAAGTGGAGGCCATTGGTGACGTCCCTCTGGAGCTGGCTGATGGCTCTTTGCTTTTGCTCAAAGATGTGCTTTTCGTTCTTTCATTACATAGGAATTTAATAAGTGTTTCCTGTTTGGACAAAGACTCTTACGAATGTTATTTTGGAAATGGCAAGTGTGCCATTTGGTTGAAAGACAAATGTGTGGGTGTTGCTACATTATTTGATAAGTTATATTTGTTATCCCTTCATGAGAAAGTTCTTTCTGTGTGTGATGTGAATGAAAAAGTTTCCTTGTCGAACAAAGAACAAAAGAAAAGAAAGCGAACTCTTGACTCATCGAAACTATGGCACTGCAGACTAGGCCATATTTCGAGGGGAAGAATAGAAAACCTCGTTAAAAATGACATTCTTCCTCCGTTAGAGTTCTCCGACATAGAACAATGCATAGATTGCATTAAAGGAAAGTATGTCAAACAGATTAAAAAGGGTGCAAACCGAAGCATAGCTACACTAGAAATAATCCACACGGATATTTGTGGACCGTTTCCAGTGAAAAGTGTGGATGGATATGATTCATTCATAACATTCACGGATGATCACTCCCGGTATGGTTATATTTATCCAATCAAAGAAAGATCTGAAGCGTTGGATAAATTTAAAATTTTCAAAGCTGAAGTAGAAAATCAGCACGATAAAAGAATCAAAATAGTTCGGTCCGATCGTGGGGGGGGGGGAGTACTACGGTCGGCATACTCCATATGGTCAAGTACCAGGACCCTTTGCACGGTTCCTGCAAGAAAATGGAATAGTCGCCCAGTATTCTATGCCGGGCGAACCTCAGCAAAACGGAGTAGCTGAAAGGCGCAACCGTACCCTTATGGATATGGTGCGCAGCATGATGAGCTATTCCACCCTCCCATTGGGATTGTGGATGGAGGCGCTTAAAACCGCCATTCATATTCTCAACAGAGTACCAAGTAAATCGGTGCCCAAAACACCGTATGAATTGTGGACAGGCAGAGTCCCCTCTCTGCACCACTTGAGGGTCTGGGGGAGCCCAGCTGAGGCAAAAGTTTTCAATCCAAACATTGCAAAGTTAGACCCCAAAACAGTATCTTGCCATTTTATTGGCTACCCAGATAAGTCCAAAGGCTATCGTTTCTACTGTCCCGACAGATACACAAAGTTTGTAGAAACGAGACATGCAGTCTTCTTGGAGGACGAATTGATGAGGGGGAGCACGGTAGCTAGGAAAATTGATCTTGAGGAGAAGAGGGTGCATGCACCTAATCCGATGACTCAGGAGCCATTTTTCTCGCTACCTGTTGTGCCACCATTTACAACCCCTGAGGTTGTGGTGCCGGCACCTGTTGTGACTCCACACGTGACAACAATGGGCGAAAGTTCGGAACCTGTCCATCAGGAGCCACCTAAACCCACTGTTGAGCACAAAAGGGAGCCAGAATAGCCACCAACTGTAAATGTGCCTGAACCCCAGGCAAGAAATGAGCAAGAGTCTGATGAACTCAGACGGTCTAAAAGAGAACGAAGACCAGCCATTTCCAAAGACATCTACAAAGTTTACAATGTAGTTCATATGGAGGGCGATCCTACCTCATATGAAGAAGCCATGAGTAGCCCTCACTCAGCCAAGTGGGTAGAGGCAATGGAAGATGAAATGACATCGATGAGTTCCAACAATGTTTGGGACTTAGAAGAAATTTCCAAAGGAGCCAAAACAGTAGGATGCAAGTGGGTCTACAAAACAAAGTATGACTCCAATGGGAATGTAGAAAAGTACAAAGCTAGACTCGTGGCAAAAGGCTTTACACAAAGAGAAGGCGTAGATTACAATGAGACTTTTTCTCCGGTCTCATGTAAGGACTCCTTCAGAATCATCATGGCACTAGTTGCACATTTTGATTTAGAGTTACATCAAATGGATGTCAAGACGGCATTTTTAAATGGAGATTTAGAAGAGAATGTTTACATGAAACAACCCAAGGGTTTTTTCATGGAGGGGAAGGAACATATGGGATGCCGCCTAAAGAAATTCATTTATGGGTTAAAGCAAGCCTCTAGGCAGTGGTATTTAAAGTTTAATGATACCACTAAAAGATTTGGATTCAAAGAAAATGTTGAGGACAATTGCATTTATGCAAAGTTCAAAAGTGGGAAATATATTTTCCTAATTCTATATGTGGATGACATTCTGCTTGCTAGCAGTGATGTTAGTCTACTACTAGAAACAAAGAAATTCTTGTCATCAAACTTTGGCATGAAAGACCTTGGTGAAGCATCTTATGTTTTGGGCATAGAAATTCACCGAGACAGAAAGAATGGAGTGTTAGGACTGTCGCAGAAAGCGTATTGTGAAAAGATTTTAAAAAAATACAATATGCATGCGAGTAATTCAACACCTGCTCCCATAGTCAAGGGCGACAGTTTTGGGAAATCCCAATGTCCAAAGAATCAATATGAGATCGATCAAATGAAGTCAGTACCATATGCTTCGGCTGTTGGAAGCTTACAGTATGCACAAGTGTGCACTCGCCCTGACTTAGCATTTATCACCGGGGTACTCGGTAGATATCAAGAGAATCCAGGCATAGAGCACTGGAAGATGGTAAAGAAAGCTTTGCGTTATGTGCAAGGCACAAAAGGCCTCATGCTTACATATAGAAGATCTGATTCCCTAGAGATAAAACGGTATTCAGATGCAGATTTTGCGGGAGATAAAGACGACCGAAAGTCCACGACAGGGTATGTCTTTACTCTCGCAGGAGGTGCTATTTCGTGGAGAAGCGCCAAACAGTCGATAGTTGCATCATCTATGTTGGATAGATCTCTCCCACGTTCGGGCCCAACGGCCCGAACGGAGTCCCTCAACGCGCCCTAACCGGGGGCGCCCAACCCTATCCATGGTTGTGGGCCCCTGTCGCCAGTGCGTATATAAATAGGTGGGGGGGGCCGGACGCACACGGTACGAGGTTAGCCGTGCGCCGCAGCCCCCCACAAACATACCCACCGATTAGGGTTCGCACTAGGCCGACGGGAAGCTCCGCCGCCACCGCTCTCAACCACCCACGCCCACGCCGTCGCCCCTTTTCCCATGGCCAACGACGGCGGATCTAGCTCCGGCTCTGGCTCCGGAATCCCCTCCGGTTCCTGCCTGTCAAGCCAGGGCGCAGGTAGTCTCTCTCTCTCAGATCTACTTGTCCACTACTACAGAGCATCTACCAAGGTTAGGCCATATCTAACACACGTGCATCAGATTGTAACATTAGGTCTACTCTGTGAATCAAAACAACTTTTGCGGTTCGATCGTGCCATGGCTGCCGTCCATTCGTAGCTTCTGCGAACCACGGCTGCCGGCTGTTTATTATTTGCTCAGTGGCCGGCGATGAACGCCACGACTCGGTCCATGAGCTCCTTGGCCTTGGCGCAGCCGGGCTTCTGCAGGAAGAAGACGTGCTCCTCTCCTTCCGATTCGACCCACGCCACGCCCCCGCGGCACATGCTCCCGCGCCACGCGCTCGTGGCCACGGCCGCGTAGTACGCCCGGTCCCTGGCCGCCGCCCAGTCCTTCTCGCCGGCGCAGACGAGCATCCGGTCGCAGCGGAGGTTCTCCAGCCCCGGCGCGCCGGGCGCCATCGGGTTCATCCTCGGGTCGTCCGCGCCGCCCACCGCGCCGGGGCACGCGAATTCCCAGACCATGCCCATGTCCCTGGCCGTCTCCTCGTCCTCTCCTTCCACCAACGTGTTCCCGCCGAACCAGGGATGCAGAAGGATCGCGCCCTCGACCCTCGGCGCCGGCTGGAACGACGCCCTGATCAGGACATTGTGCACGATGTTGCCGCCGGCGCTGTCGCCCGCGAGGAAGATGCGCGCGCCGTCGCCGTGGTCCGCGAGCCACGCGTCCCGGGCCTCGGCGGCCCACCGCAGCGCGGCCCAGGCGTCGTCGTAGGCCGCGGGCACCGGGTGCTCGGGCGCGAGGCGGTACTCGACGGAGACGGCGAGGACGCCGGCGGCCGCGGCGAGGGACGCGACGTAGCCGTGGTACAGCGGGGAGACGGCTGACTCGATGAGGAAGCAGCCGCCGTGGAAGAAGACGAGGACGGGGAGCTTCTTGTTGTTCTTGGAGGGATCTGCTGCTGGGCGGGCGGGGAGGAAGAGGCGCGCGGACAGGCCGGTGCCGGGGTCGATTACCACGTCTTTGGACGTGACGCCCGTGGCCGGGTCCAGGCCCGTGGGCGCGCGCGCCGGGCGGCAGAGGCGGTCCATCTTGCCGCTCCGGTATATGCGGAATGCGTCGCAGGCGAACGCTACTTCGTCGGCGATGGCGGGGGACTCCATGGTCGTGCTGATCTGAGTCGCTCGTGAGACTGATACTAGGAAGGCAAGATTAACTAGTGAGGCTTGTCCCTGTGACAGCCAAGATGAACGTGATTCCGATCCAAGAAAACAATTAAGTTTGCGGAACGACACGCGTGGTAGAGTGGGACTACTTGGACATCATTACCTATCTTTTCCGATTCATCAACCAATAAAGGTACCAGATCACTGTGGATTGTTTGGCGAGATGAACCTCCCGATTTTTTTTGTAAGCGTGCTTGCGAACCATATATCTTTGATCCATAATTAATAAAGTTTGCCATGATGGTTTTTCCTAAAAAAAAAATATCAGATCTCTGTAGTGTTTGCTCGTGGGGATTAGTCTGAAGCTCTGAACACATCTCACAAGCCATTTTCTTTTTTTTTTAAATAAGATAAATGATTTGCCATTTTCATTTAATAAGAAGGAGGTTTAAGATGTCTCACAAACCACCTAACACAAAAGTAAGCGACCACTCTCTCTCGGCAAAAGATCCTGCACTTATCTGTCCTGCACTTTTGTGCAAGATGTGTGAACAGGATCCTGCACTTATCTGTCCTGCACTTTTGTGCAAGATGAGTGAGCAGCCACGTGAGTATGTTTGGTTGCAATGATTTTGACGGTAGACAAGATGTAAGAGCATCTGCAGTCGTTAGGTGAACCTAGACCGAAATCCGGACCAAATTTTGGCGAACGGCGCAAGTTTTTGGTCTGGGTATGTCCAATTTCCCACTCGCGTACCCAGGCAGAGTTTCCGGGAAGCCCGCATCCGCTAAAATTCGGCTCAATTTCGTCGAGATTTTTGGCATAGTTCTCCATATAATGAATACAAAACATTTTAAGACCAAATGTAAACATAGTTTCGGCCAGAAGTGAAAATACAACATATTTCGGCCGAGTTCGGCCTAGTTCACGCTGGGCATCTACGACGTATTGCCCCTGCGTATCCATAGGTGCTCAACAAGATCATCTTGCAACCGATGATGCATCGCCGGATCTCGGATCTCCTGACACATTGCGATGAATGCAGCCCAGGTTGGAGGTACCTGATGATCAGGCTCGTCAAGAGGACCATGTCTGTAGTATGGCTCGCCCTCCTCGAGCAAACTCACTGGATCCTTCCTCTCATCCTTAATGATCATGTTGTGCAAGGTCACACAACAGTTCATCACTTCCCACATCTGATCTTTCGACCAGGTCATAGCAGGGAACCAGACAACTGCAAACTTCTGCTGGAGCACACCAAATGCCCGCTCCACGTCCTTCCTGCAAGCTTCATGTTCCTTGGCAAAGTGAGAATGCTTGGGGAGCATTGGGCTTGAGATAGTCTTCACAAATGTTGGTCATCTTGGATAGATGCCATCTGCTAGATAGTATCCCTTGTTGTAGTGGTGTCCACTGATCTCAAATTCCACAGGGGGAGCATGACCCTCAACAAGCTTGGAAAAGACAGTTGAGGAGTTGAGAACGTTGATGCCGTTGTTCGATCTTGCCATGCCAAAGAAGGAGTGCCAGATCCAAAGATCATGTGTAGCAACTGCCTCAAGTATCACAATGCAACCTCCTTTGTGGCCTTTGTACATTCCTTGCCATTCAAATGGACAGTTCTTCCACTCCCAATGCATGCAATCTATGCTTCCAAGCATACCAGGAAATCTTCTACTTTCATTGACTTCGAGGATCCGAGCAGTGTCTGCAACAGTGGGTGATCTCAAGTACTGTTCCCCAAACACTGCAATCACTGCCTTGTAGAACCTGTACAAGCAATCAATGGCGGTGGACTCGGCGATGCGGAGATAGTCATCGGCAGCATCAGCCGACGCTCCATATGCAAGCAACCTCATCGCCACGGTGCACTTCTGCAGCGACGAAAACCCAACCAAGCCAGTGCAGTCCTTTTTGCAAAGGAAATAGGGGTCAAACTTCCGGATGGCATGCATGATCTTGAGGAAGAGCTTCCGGCTCATCCTGAAACAGCGGCGAAACACGTCCTCTCCATGGAGTGGCTGGTCGGCGAAGTAGTCGGCGTACAACATGCAGTAGCCCTCTATCCTTTGTCTCGCCTTGCACTTCCGGCGACCTGGCGCTGAACCACCGTGCTTCGGCTTCGCCATCTGCATGTACAGCTGGGCGAGCGATGCGAGGATCTGCAAGTGCTCCTCACCTTCGGCGACCTTGGCGCTCTCCTCCTCCAGGAGTACGGCGAGCATCTCCTCGTCGTCGGAGTTCATGGCGAGTATCTCGTCCTCGTCGGAGTCAACGACGAGTATCTCGTCGTCGTCAGAGTCCATGGCCGAATCCGGCCAAATGCCGAACACTTGGCGGGCGTGGTGTGTTGGAGATATGCCCTAGAGGCAATAATAAATGTAGTTATTATTATATCTTTATGTTTATAATAAATGTTTACTTCATGCTATAACAGTATTAACCGGAAACATTAATACTTGTGTGATTTGTAAACTAAATTAGAGTCCCTAGTAAAGCCTCTTTAATAATACTAGCTTGTTGGTTAATAGATGATCGTGGTTTCTCGATCATGAACATTGAGATGTTATTAACAACGAGATCGTATCATTAGGAGAATGGTATGATGGACATACTGAAGGGTTTCACGCATAGTAAATCAAAAATTTCTATGGATGCGAACGGGAAAAGCCAAGATCAAATCTAGGAGATGCAAACAACGAGGGGGGATAGATGAGATCTTCATACCCTTGAAGATTCGCACAACGGAACGTTCAACGGAACGTGGTTGATGTAGTCGTACTCGCTTCTCCTCCTCGCGATCCGATCCGATCCGATCCAACGCCGCAAGTGGCGATGCCTCCGAGAGATGCACACGTGCGGCACCTCGACGTATCCTCCTTCCTCGGTCCAGCAAGTGGGGTGGATAGATATATTGGATCTACAACACGACGGCGTGGTGCAAGCGGTGGAGAGTTTCTGCGGCAGGGCTTCGCCTACGCGCGGTCGGGAGGGAGAGAGAGAGGAGGGCAGCATGGCGGCTAGGGCTTGAGGAGGTGGTGGGGGGAGGGTGAGGGGTGCGCGGCTGACCCTTTCCCCTCCTCCAAGCCTAGGGCCGGCGGCCAAGGAGGGAGGAGTGGGGGGCAAGTCCCCCCCTTCTAGAAGCTCCCCTAGGGTTTCCCCTAGGGCTTGGCCGGCTGGGCCAATGGGGGCTTGTGTCGCTGGCCCAATGTGGCCAGGGCACTCCCTCGTAGGCCCACGCCCCCTCCCGACAAGTGCGGCCACGTTGGTCCCACTCCGGAAGGTTCTAGAAGCTTTCGGTACAATATCGAACACTCCGAACAATTCCGAACTCCAAAAACTGCTTTGCCTTATAGGAATCTTATTCTCTGGACCATTCCGGAACCTCTCGTGATGTCCTGGATCTCATCCGAGACTCCGAACAAAAACTCATAAACCAATTATGCATTCTATCCTAGCATCGAGACACGTTAAGTGTGTGACCCTTCGGGTTCGAGAATATGCAGACATGATCTTCTATCAATAATCAACAGCGGGGTCTGGAAACCCATATTGACTCCCACACATTCATCGATGATCATATCGGATGAACCACTATGCCAGGATTCAATCAATCCCATATATATATTCCCTTCGTCACGCGATATTTTACTTGCCCGAGATTCGATCGTCGGTATCGGCATACCTAGTTCAATCTCGTTCACAACAAGTACTTTACTCGTTCCGTAATCCAATATCACTTTGTGATTAACTCCTTAATCACATGCTTGCAAGCGGTGTTGATATCGATTACCGAGTGGGCCCGAAGTATATCTCTCCGACTTGGGAGGGACAAATCCCATCTCGATACATACAACCCAACAGGTACTTTCCGATCACCTGAGAGACACCTTTATGATCACCCTCTCATAGGATGACGTTTGATGACCTCAAAGCTTTCTTCCGATACCAGGGAGTTGTATTATCTCATGGTCTAAGGAATACAATATTTGACATAAGAAAAGCTTCGCAAAGATGAACACGATGACACGATCTAATTGCTCTGCTTAATTTGGGTCTGTCCATCATATCATTCTCCCAATGATATGATCTCATTATTAATCGACAACTCATGTCTATGGTTAGGAAACCTTAACCATCATTAATCAATGAGCTACTCCATAGAGGCGTACTAGGGACACGGTGTTGTTCACAAACCACACAAGTATTAAAGTTTATGCTAAATACAATTCTAGCATGGAATATAAACTTTATCATAACAAGAATTATAATAATAACATCTTTATTATTGCCTCTAGGGCATAATTCCAACAGTCTCCCACTTGCACTAGAGTCAATAATCTAGTTTACATTTGGCAACAATCTAACACCCATGGCACTAAGGTGATGATCATGTTTTGCTCGTGGAAGAGGTTTAGTCAATGGATCTGCGACATTCAGATCTGTATGTACTTTGCTAATCTTCAGATTTCCATCTGTTATATAATCTCGGATTATATGAAACTTTCGGTTGATGTGCTTGGTCTTTGGATGATATCTTGGTTCCTTAGCCAGTGCTATGGCGCCAGTGTTGTCACACAATATCTCCAATGGGTCCAAGGCACTTGGAACCACACCAAGCTCAGTGATGAAGTTCCTGATCCAAACTCCTTCACTTGACGCTTCTGCGGCAGCCATGTATTCCGCTTCTACTGTATATCCCGCGATCATGCTTTGCTTGCAGCTTCTTCAGCTCACAGCTCCTCCATTCAAAATATAAACGTATCCTGTCTGAGATTTAGAATCATCCTTGTCGGTGTCGAAACTAGCGTCGACGTAACCCTTTACGACGAGCTGTTCATCACCTCCATAGACTAAGAACATTTCTTTAGTCCTATTCAAGTACTTTAGGATGTTCTTCACGGTTGTCCAGTGTTCCACTCCTGGATCACTTTGGTACCTGCTCATCAAACTAAGAGCATTGGACACATCCGGTCTAGTACACAGCATGGCATATATGATAGAACCTATGGCCGATGCATAATGCACTTTGCTCATAGCTTCTCTATCCTTAACCGTAGCTGGACACTGAGCCTTGCTCAATATCTTACCTGACAACATAGGCACTGAACCTTTCTTTGCCTTATCCATTCTGAACCTTTTCTGAACTTTGTCTAGGTATGTACTTTGGCTTAAAGCTATTAGGCGTCTTTGTCTATCTCTATAGATTTTGATGCCTAATATATAAGCAGCTTCCCCTAGGTCTTTCATTGAAAAACATTTGTTCAAATAACTCTTCACATCGTTAAGCATGTCAATGTCATTTCCAATAATCAATATGTCATCCACATATAGTACTAGAAATATCACTGAGCTCCCACTCACTTTCTTGTAGATACAAGCTTCGTAGAAATTTGGAACAAATCCAAAGCTCTTGATTACTTAATCAAAACGAAGGTTCCAACTCCGAGATGCTTGCTTCAGTCCATAAATGGAACGCTAAAGTTTGCATACTTTATCAGCATCCTTAGGATCTACAAAACCTTCGGGTTGCATCATATACAACTTTTCATCAATGTTGCCATTGAGGAACGCAGTTTTGACATCCATCTGCCAAATTTCATAATCATGAAACGCAGCAATTGCTAATAAAATCCGAATGGACTTAAACATCGCTACGGGAGAGAAAGTCTCATCGTAGTCAACACCTTGAACTTGTCGAAAACCTTTCGCGACAAGCCGTGCTTTATAGACAGTAACATTACCATCCGCGTCCGTTTTCCTTTTAAAATCCATTTGCACTCAACGGCCTTTCGGTCGCTAGGAGGGTCCACCAAAGTCCATACTTGGTTTTCGCTCATGGATCCCAATTGGGACTTCATGGCCTCTAGTAGGGGTGTAAACGGATCGGATCGGATTTTGCTCTTACCATATCCTTGTCCATATTTTTTTGCCGGATTCGGATCGGAGCGGATATTGACCGGTTGCGGATTCGAATGCGGATGCATTGGACCACGGATTAGGATCACAAACGGAGCGGACTCGAACCGGAAATAAAATATATAGGCGGATAAATACGCGCCTAGGTAGATTAATAATCCGTCAATCTGCCTAGCAAAAAGTATTTCATAACACATGTTCACACATGCATATACTTCTCTAATATTGTAATACACTTAATTGCAACATGGTAGTCCATAAATAAATTATATAAAAACAATAAAGGAAAAAATACTTCATAACACCTATTTCAGTCTGCCAACATCTGAGACACGTAAAATTCAGTTGATAAAATAGCAACAGAATATTTTGCACTTGCACACACCGACATACATATAATATTCAGTTTGACGAAATAACGACAGCATACTTGCACTTGTACACACGGACACACCTAATATTTAGTATGGTAAAATAGCAGCAACATACTTGCAGTTGCACACACCGACACATGGACACTGGACACCCATAAAATTCAGTTTGACAACACCCCATCAGCCATCAGTTTGGCAACATCACAAAAGAAATACAGCTAAATTTAGCGACAGACAACTATGCATATGACATTGCTGCATCATATGAGGCATCTTCTTCTCCATCTTTATGAGATCCATGAGCTGGACTCGCTCCATCATCATCAGATTCAGAAGCACCAACAGTCATTTGTTTTGCCTACAATTTATGGTAAGAAGCATCAAATATACAACAATATTCATAATAGAGCAAGACATGTTTGAATACGATAGGATTACCTTGTCCTCAAGCAGATTCTCAAGATTCATGTTAGCAACATCTAGATCTTTCAGAATAGAGCCAGGCTTCTTATTACCTGAAATTCATAAAAATAGGTACATAAATACATAATACATTAGAGTTCCTTATACAATTACAAAATACAAATTAGAATAACAATAACCTTTTCTAGCAGCAACCCAATCTTTGGTGTAGATCAATGCTTCCACAATCTCAGGGTCAAGACGACTACGATATGGATCAATAACACGACCGCCCGCACTGAAAGCAGATTCCGAAGCAACCGTGGAAACTTGAATGGCCAACACATCACGAGCAAGCTTACATAGTGTAGGGTACACTTCTTGATTTGTTTTCCACCATGACAAGACATCAAATTTATTAAAAGCAGTTCTAGTAGGAAGAACTGTTGGTGGTTCAGACATGTATTTATCCAAGTCAGATGCAATGGTGCCATCTTCATCAACCATATTGCCTTGCAAACTCTCGTAGTATTCGTCTTTCTCCTCATCATCCAACAATTCAGTTGCTTCAACATTATTACTAGAACTAGAAGTATGATGAGAAGGGTTCATATGATGCATACATCTTCTTGACAGCAATCATGAGCTCCTCCACTTTAGCGGGATACGAAAGTTCACCATACACCTTTTTCATGTAATATTCTATTCCATTTTTCTTGTATCTAGGGTCAAGAAAAAATGCCACAGCGAGAGCAATATTTGACTTATCCCAATATTTATTAAACTTAGTCTTCATTGAGCATGCCATATTTTTAATGATCTCGTTTCTACTAGTAGACCACTCGGTAATTAAGACTTTAACCTCACAGAACCCTTTATAGAACAGATTTGCTGTAGGGTATGAATTACGTGAGAAGAGAACAGTAAGATCATCAAACTTCTTCAAGCATCTGCAAAGTTGTAAGGCATTTTCCCAATCAATTGCTGATGGAACAAACTTCTCAAACCTTTTCTTGTCAAGCTCATAAAGCCTCTGAAAAGCCTTTTTATAGATCAAAGCTTCCCTTAACATTTTGTAAGTTGAATTCCACCTGGTTTAAACATCCAATGGCAGACCAGCGCTTTTATCCAAACCACATTCAACTGCACATTTATTGAAGTCCTCAAACAGTGGAGGAGAGGACTTCACTGTCAACACAAATGTTCTAATATTGGAAACCCCACCTCCGATTTGGTGCAGACCATCTCTAGCAACCAGATTTAATATGTGATTTACACATCTCACATGAAATAAAGAGCCATCACATACTAAGGGGCCATGATTTTTCAGTTGTGTGATAACAGAATTGACACACACTTCATTTGCCGCTGCATTGTCCAAAGAGAGAGAAAACATCTTCTTCTCAATAAACCATCTAATTAAGGAACTGACCAACTCATCAGCCATGTTACTACCAGTGTGGCGCCCTTCTAGATGCATGAATCTGATTATCCTTTTCTGGATAGACCAAGTATCATCAATCCAATGAATAGTCACACACATATACCCTTTGTTCTGGTTAGATATCCACATATCCATTGTAGCGCTAAAGCGACACTTAACGGTTTTAAAGTATTCATATAATGTCTTCCACTCTTCATCAAATATATCCTTTATTGCATCCCTAGCAGTCTTGCGGCATCTTAACGGAAAGCTAGGCCGCAAAGAAAGGATGAATTCTCTAAGGTAATAGTGTTGGACTATACTAAATGGATATTCATGCATGATGATAGCCATATAGAATTTCCTCAATGAGACAGCCTGATCATACCTAAAAGTATCCACGGTTGCAGCATCTTCGCCATTCTTCTCAACCTTCAGCAGTTGTTGGCCTGACTTCACAGAATGCATCTTAATATGGCTCAAAAATACTGATGTTCCATTCTTGCTGTTGCGTATAGCCTCATAGCTGCAGAAGTTGCATTTAGCCCATTCTTCTTTCACTTCCTTGCCATTTACCATTTCTTTCTTCTCATATCTTGTGAAATGATCCCAACATTCTGATGTTGTCTTCTTTTGCCTCTTCGCCGCAGGTCGATCTCTCAGTGCATCAACATCAATAATATCAGCAGCGGTACTTCCCTCAGTTGGTGCGTTTGGTGGTGCCATAGGACTTGTGGCTGCAGATGATGAAGCCACACTAGCACTACCACTTGATGGCCTTTTCCCACGTACCATTTTCTGAAAATAAGATAGATTTTAGATGCCATCATCAATTTTATTCATCATGTAATACACTAAGGCCCTGTTTGGATACGAGATTTTGACAGAACAAGTTTTACGTGGACTAAAATAACCGCCTAACAAATTAAAATCCTGTTTGGATGCATGAACAAAAACATGAACAGATAAAACTAGATCTCCACAAAACAAGGAGCTGTACAAACTCGTTTAAGGATTTACTGATCCAAACATTGTTTTGAGCATACACATTTCTAACGGAATTGTTAGCAAAACTTGTTTTCTATTGCTTCTTGGCTAAAACCTGTTTTGTTAAAACTAAGTGTTGATCTTCTACATCCATACAACCACTAAGACAGTAAGAACAGTCAGAAAAGGGGCAGGGGCGTCAACCTCAGTACCTCACCTTGCGATCTGCTCGCTGGGGAGTGGGGACAACAAGCTCTGTTCGGCCCCGGGAGGAGAGGATCTGCAGAGTTGAGAGGGAGGACCGGAGGAGAGGATTGTGGTGGCTGGCGGCCGACGTCGATAGGGAAGGGGGCAAGGGGCCATCCGGCATCGACAGGGAAGGGAGGAGGGGCAGCGTGCGGCAGTAGGCCAATGGCCGGCGTCTACAGGAAAGGGAGGAGGGGCAGCATGCAGCAGGAGGCCGGCGGCCGGCGTCGAGAGGGAAGGGAGGAGGGGCAGCAGGCGGCAGGAGGCCGGCGGCGTTGCACGCAGGGAGGGGAGGCGTGCCGCGTGCGGCTGCCGCTCTGTTTCTCGGGCAGCAAATTTCACGGGGAGTATTACTGCATACATTTAGGTTTAGGCCAGCCGCTGGGCCTATAGCCTCCTTTAGTCCTTTGGTAGTTGGGCTGGGCCGCTCGACGATGAAAGTTGTTGAAATTCGGATGAAATCCGATTGTAATTCATCGGATACTCCGTTTTCTTACGCGGATACTCCGAATCCAACTCAATTTTCAGCACCAGATCCTACTCCGAATCCAAGGTCCGAAATCCGAATCCGAATCTGAATCCGTCGGATATTAAAAAATCGGATGCGGATGCTGTCAAAACAGATTCGGCGACGGGTTCGGTGCGGAAATTATCCTATCCGTTTACATCCCTAGCCTCTAGCCATTTCGAGTCTGGGCTCATCATCGCTTCCTCATAGTTCGCAGGTTCACCGTCGTCTACTAACAAGATAGTTAAGACAGGGTTGTCGTACCACTCAGGAGGGGAACGTGACCTTGTCGACCTGCGACGTTCAGTAGTAGCATCGTCCGAAGCTTCATGATCCTTGTCATTTGCTTCCTCTATTGTTGGTGCAGACGGAACTGGAATAATTTCAGGTGTTGCGCTACTCTCCAACTTAAGAGAAGGTTCAATAACCTCGTCTAGCTCTACTTTCCTCCCACTCACTTCTTTCGAGAGAAACTCCTTCTCAAGAAAGGATCCGTTCTTTGCGACAAACACTTTGCCTTCGGATCTGTGATAGAAGGTATACCCAATAGTTTCCTTATGGTATCCTATGAAGACGCATTTCTCCGCTTTGGGTTCGAGCTTGTCCGGCATCAACTTCTTGACGTAAGCTTTGCATCCCCAAACTTTAAGAAACGACAACTTAGGTTTAGCACCAAACCAAAGTTCATACGGTGTCGTCTCAACGGATTTAGATGGTGCCCTATTTAAAGTGAATGCAGCGGTTTCTAATGCATAACCCCAAAATGATAACGGCAAATCTGTAAGAGACATCATTGATCGCACCATATCTAATAGAGTTCGATTCCGGCGTTCAGACACACCATTGCGCTGTGGTGTTCCAGGTGGCGTGAGTTGCGAAACGATTCCGCTTGCTTTAAGATGCGCGAGAAAATCATAACTCAAATATTCACCTCCACGATCGGATCGTACAAACTTAATTTTTCTGTTACGATGGTTTTCCACTTCATTCTGAAATTCTTTGAACTTTTCAAATGTTTCAGATTTATGTTTCATTAAATAGATATACCCATATCTACTTAAGTCATCAGTAAAAGTGAGAAAGTAGCGATATCCACCGCGCGTCGAAACACTCATCGGTCCGCATACATCGGTATGTATGATTTCCAACAAGTCCGTTGCTCGCTCCATCATTCCGGAGAACGGGGTTTTGATCATCTTGCCCATGAGGCATGGTTCGCATGTGTCAAATGATTCAAAATCAAGAGACTCCAAAAGTCCATCAGAATGGAGTTTCTTCATGCGTTTTACACCAATATGACCTAGACGACAGTGCCACAAATAAGTAGAATTCTCACTATCTGCTTTGCATATCTTAGCCTCAATGTTATGGATGTGTGTTTCATCCCTTTCGAGACTCAGAAGAAATAAACCATTCATAGCAGGTGCATGACCATAAAAGATGTTACTCATATAAATAGAACAACCATTATTCTCGAATTTAAATGAATAACCGTCTTGCAATAAACACGATCCAGATATGATGTTCATGCTCAACGCAGGCACATAATAACATTTATTGAGGTTTAAAACTAATCCCGAAGGTAAAACTAAGGAGAGCGTGCCGACGGACATCACATAAACTCTTGATCCGTTGCCAACGCGCATCGTCACCTCATCCCTCGCCAGCCGCCGTCTATTCCGTAGCTCCTGTTTCGAGTTACAAATATTAGCAACTGAACCAGTATCAAATACCCAGGCACTACAACAAGGGCTAGTAAGGAAAACATCAATAACATGTATATAAAATATACCTTTGATGGTGCCAGCCTTCTTGTCCGCTAAGTACTTCGGACAGTTGCGCTTCCAGTGACCCTTGTCCTTGCAATAGAAGCACTCAGTGTCCGGCTTAGGTCCAGACTTGAGCTTCTTCTCAGCAGGGGCAACACGCTTGCCGCTGCCTTTCTTGAAGGGCTTCTTTGCACCCTTACCTTTCTTAAATATGGGGGGCTTGTTGACCATCAACACATGATTATCTTTCTTGATGTCCACCTCCGTAGCTTTCAGCTTAGCGAAGGCTCAGTGATTGTATCAGTGGAACCAATCTGGTTATGAGTAACTACAAAACCTTTGTAGCTAGGAGGGAGTGATTGCAGAACCCTGTCAATCTTGAGCTCCTCTGGAATCTTGCAGTCCAGTTGCTCAAGGCGTTGAGTGTAGCCCGACATCTTTATGGCGTGCTCACTAACGGAACTCCCTTCCTCCATCTTGCAGTTAAATAATTTCTCAGAGATCTCATATCTCTCAGAACGGGCCTGAGTCTGAAACATAGTTTTCTGTTCCTCAAGAATCTCAAAGGGCCCGGGGAAATCCTCAAAACGATTTTGAAGGTCCGATTCCATAGCAAACAACATGGTGCTCTTAATCACACCATAATCATCTTTGCGCGACTGATAAACCGCTTTCTCATCAGCCGGCGCATCTACAGCAGGGGCGTCACCTAGCGCTTTCTCAAGGACATAGTCCTTTTGTCCGCCAGCGAGAATGATTCTCAGATTGCGGAACCAGTTGGTGAAGTTAGACCCATTGTTCTTAAGCTTTTCTTTCTCAGCAAAAACGTTGAAGTTGAAGTTGGACTTAGCCATTTGATCTACAAAATTTGCAAGTACAATTTAGACTATGTTCATGATAAC
This sequence comes from Avena sativa, assembly GCA_916181665.1. Classification (NCBI taxonomy): domain Eukaryota; kingdom Viridiplantae; phylum Streptophyta; class Magnoliopsida; order Poales; family Poaceae; genus Avena; species Avena sativa. The sequence continues at coordinate 435,420,300 of OV702283.1, read as the reverse complement.
TAGTTCAACTTAATCAAATTACTAGATGAACTCCCACTAAATTCAACATCCCTCAAGTTGTTTAGTGAACATGATCCAAATTCACCACACCTAATCCGATCTTCACGAGAAGAGATGTAGTTTCAATGGTGGACAACGAAGTGTCGATCATATCATTCATATGACTCATGCTTAACCTTTCGGTTCATGTGTTCCGAGGCCATGTCTATACATGCTAGGATCGTCAAGTCAAACCCAAGTATTTCCGCGTGTGCAAAACTGGCTTGCACCCGTTGTATGTGAACGTAGAGTTTATAGCACCCGATCATCACGTGATGCTTGAACATGACGAACTTTCGCAATGGTGCATACATGGGGAGAACACAGTTTTTATCTTGATCTTTAAGTGAGGAATCATCTTATAATGCTACCGTCGCGATCTAAGCATAATAAGACACATAAAAGGATAAACATCACATGCATATAACTTTATGTGACATGGTATAGCCAATCTTCACGCAATGATCTCCATCTTGTGCGTGCCGGCATGATCTCCATCACTCCACCATGATTGCCTCCACCACAAATAGCAACTACAACTATTGCTAACTACTTAGCGATAAAGTAAAGCTATTACATGGCGTATAAGAAGTTGACACACAGGTCATACACAATTATAAAGACAACCATATGGCTCCTGCCGGTTGTGTACTCATCGACATGCAAGTCGTGAAACATTACAAAACATGATCATTGCATACAACATACACATCACATCTTGGGCCATACCATATCACAGAAGACACTCCGTGCAAAAACAAGTTAGACTCCTCTACTTTGTTGTTGCATGTTTTACGTGGCTTATGGGAGTAACAAGCTAAGAACGATTCTTACCTACGGAAAGCCACAACGGTGATATTATGGTTGCCAAACTCCGGTGTAAATCCCATGACAACTATAGTGAGAGAAACTAGCATCCACCAGCCGCATGTGTGGAACAAGCCACACGTCAAGTGCGGAGCCGGTCTCGCGAACGAGGTCGCGTAAAGTTGGCCTGGACCGCTTCGATCTCACTATCCCGCATCATAAGAAGTACACAAACAAGAGGTTTGCAACAGAAAACATCAACGCCCGCAACAAGCATGTTGCGTTCTACTCGTGAAACACATCTACGCATAGATCTAGCTCTGATACCACTAAAGGGTTTCGCAACATAGTAAATCAAAATTTTCTAGGGATGCGAACGGGAAAAGCCAAGATCTAATCTAGGAGATGCAAACAACGAGGGGGGATAGATGAGATCTTCATACCCTTGAAGATTCGCACAGCGGAACGTTCAACAGAACGTGGTTGATGTAGTCGTACTCGCTTCTCCTCCTCGCGATCCGATCCGATCCAACACCGCAAGTGGCGATGCCTCCGAGAGATGCACACGTGCGGCACCTCGATGTCTCATCCTTCCTCGGTCCAGCAAGTGGGGTGGAGAGATAGATTGGATCTACAACACGACGGCGTGGTGCAAGCGGTGGAGAGTTTCTGCGGTAGGGCTTCGTCTACGCGCAGTCGGGAGGGAGAGAGAGAGGAGGGCAGCAGGGCGGCTAGGGCTTGAGGAGGTGGGGGAGGGGGAGGGTGCGCCCCCAGCCCTCTTTATATAGAGGGGTGGGCAGCTTCCCCTTGCCCCTCCTCCAAGCCTAGGGCCGGCGGCCAAGGAGGGAGGAGTGGGGGGCAAGTTCCCTCCTTCTAGAAGCTCCCCCTAGGGTTTCCCCTAGGGCTTGGCCGGCTGGGCCAATGGGGGCTTGTGCCCCTGGCCCAATGTGGCCAGGGCACTCCCTCGTAGGCCCACGCCCCCTCCCGACAAGTGGGGCCACGTTGGTCCCACTCCGGAAGGTTCTAGAAGCTTTCGGTACAATATCGAACAATCCGAAACAATTCCGAACTCCAAAAACTGCTTTGCCTTATATAAATCTTATTCTCCGGACCATTCCGTAACCTCTCGTGACGTCCTAGATCTCATCCGAGACTCCGAACAAAAACTCATAAACCAATTATCCATTCTATCCTAGCGTCGAGACACGTTAAGTGTGTGACCCTTCGGGTTCGAGAATATGCAGACATGATCTTCTATCAATAATCAACAGCGGGGTCTGGAAACCCATATTGACTCCCACACATTCATCGATGATCATATCGGATGAACCACGATGCCAGGATTCAATCAATCCCATATATATATTCCCTTCGTCACGCGATATTTTACTTGCCTGAGATTCGATCGTCGGCATCGGCATACCTAGTTCAATATCGTTCACAGCAAGTACTTTACTCATTCCATAATCCGATATCACTTTGTGATTAACTCCTTAATCACACGATTGCAAGCGGTGTTGATATCGATTACCGAGTGGGCCCGAAGTATATCTCTCCGACTTGGGAGGGACAAATCCCATCTCGATACATACAACCCAACAGGTACTTTCCGATCACCTGAGAGACACCTTTATGATCACCCTCTCATAGGATGACGTTTGATGACCTCAAAGCTTTCTTCCGATACCAGAGAGTTGTATTATCTCATGGTCTAAGGAATACAATATTTGACATAAGAAAAGCTTCGCAAAGGTGAACACGATGACACGATCTAATTGCTCTGCTTAATTTGTGTCTGTCCATCATATCATTCTCCCAATGATATGATCTCAATATTAATCGACAACTCATGTCTATGGTTAGAAAACCTTAACCATCATTAATCAATGAGCTAGTCCATAGAGGCGTACTAGGGACACGGTGTTGTTCACAAATCACACAAGTATTAAAGTTTCCGCTTAATACAATTCTAGCATGGAATATAAACTTAATCATGAACAAGAATTATAATAATAACATCTTTACTATTGCCTCTAGGGCATAATTCCAACACATACTCCTATAGATAAGCGTAGCATAAAGATCAAGTCATTTTAATAGTTCAATTGCTATAAGCTTTCTGATACATAGTCACCTAATTCCTTCGACCATGAGATCATGCTAATCACCATCACCGGAAGGATGTTTTGATGACATCAAACACCACACCGTAACTGGGTGGATATAAAGGTGGCATTGAGTGTTCGGAAAGTATGGGTTGAGGCACATGGATCAAGAGTGGGATTTGTCCATCCATATGACGGATAGATATACTCTGGGCCCTCTCGGTGGAATGTCATCCAATTAGCTTGCAAGCATGTGACTGGCTCACAAGGGATCACATACCACGGGAACGAGAAAAGAGTACTTATTTGTAACGAGGTTGAACTAGGTATGCAGAGATACCGACGATCAAAACCTCGGATAAGTAAACTATCGTGAGACAAAGGGAAATTGGTATCGTATGTAAGTGGTTCATTCGATCGCAAAGTAATCGTAGAAATATGTGGGAGCCATATGAATTTACAGATTCCTCTATTGGTTATTGATCGGAGAAGTGTCTCGGTCATGTCCGCATAATTCACGAACCATAGGGAGACACACTTAAGGATTCGATGTTGTTGTGTAGTTATGGAATGATGAGTAAGAGACCGAATTTTGTTCAGAGTCTCGGATGGGATCCGGGATATCACGAGGAGATCCGGAATGGTCTGGAGAATAAGATTCATATAAGGAAAGTCCTGTTTCGGAGTTCGGAAATGATTCCAGTGTTTTCACCAGGAATGTTCTAGAAGGGTCTGGAAGGTCCGGCACTCCGGAGGGGAAGGGTACATTGATGTGTCATGACAATGTGGAATGGTTGCATCATGTACTAGGTCACTTGGATGGGCAATATTTAGAGAGAAATCAAATCCAAGTTTGAAAGTCAAACGCCAATTTGAAAACGTCAAATCTGAAGTTTGCTTTGTGGAGGGAGAGTAGGAAACCTACTTGGGGAGGAAGTCCTACTCCCTCCAACCGCCGTCCAAGGAGGAGGAGTTGGAGTAGGACTCCCTCCTCCCAACCGCCTCCCTCCCACCTATATAAGGAGGGGTAGGGCTGCCCCCTACACACACACCTCAAACCCTAGCTCCTGCGCGCCACCACCTCCTAGTGCTGCCGCCGCCTAGGGTTCCTCCTCCAAGTCGGCGACTTGGGGCTTCCCCAAGCCCTAGCCGCTGGCCACACCCTCCCCTTGGTGCCCTCTAAACCGTAGATCGCCAAGGCCTCTCTCATACTCCACCATACTCGCTCCGGCTTAAGCGAAGCCCTGCGAGATCTCCCCTCTACTTCCGACACCACGCCGTCGTGCTGCCGGAATCACGAGGAGAGTGCTACAACCTCCGCTGCCTGCTGGAACAAGGGAGAGGAAGGTCTTCATCGAGTACCGAACGTGTGACCGACTGCGGAAGAGCTGCCGGGACGTAGCGCCGGAAGGATCGTCTACGCGATCTTGAGATCGGCAAGAGTACGACTATATCACCCACGAGAATTTGCTCTCATTAACCGCTTTGGAATCTTCGAGGGTGAGTTCCTCTATCGACTCGTTGCTACAATCTAGTAGATAGATCTTGGCTTGTTTGTGTGCATGCGGTAGAATTTTTTTGTTTTCCATGCTACGAACCCCTACATGGTGGTGGGAGCACGCAGCGAAGCAGGGCTACGGCGAAGCTCGTGCGGCAAAAGCCGCGTCGGAGAAGGCGTGGAGGTGGGCGGCAACTACGGCGAGCGTATCTAGAGACGTGGGCATGTCTCGGCGCGGGGGAGCTCCGCCGGCGAAGTCATGGCGACAGAGCTCTTCGCGGCAGTCTGGGCGAGTGCAGTGGATAGGAATGGGACTGTCTCGCCGACAGAGCTGGCCCACGCCCTTTTTTGTAGCGTCCGGTGTCCCCAGGGCGTACCCGGGAACCTGGGTTCGGCCTGGGTAGGCCGGACCAAAACACGCCGAAATCCGGACGAAAAAATGTCTCTACGTACGCGACTGGGCCAATTTTCGGCGTCCGGACGTAATTTCGGCGTCCGGATCGGCCTCCTGGGTAGGCGAGTGGAGATGCTCTAAGCGGCTCTAATGGACGCTGAAACAGGCCGTGTGCTAAAATAACCGTTAATTTAACGCGCGGCTAAAATTCGGACCCCAACAGCCGTTTGGCTAGCGGCAATGCTTCTCCGGTTTAGAAAGCTTCACGGCAAGAGACTTCGATCTCGCCATTGGCTGGAGATCGCCAGAGTTTGGTGGCAGCGTCGACCTGGGGCTTGATTGCTTTTCTTCTTCCTTTTTGGAGGTGTTTTATGTAAAAAAGAGGCCCCTATCTATTATTTCTAGTATAGCTAGGGTGCTTACCGCTAGAGGCCTCTTTGCATTTTGTACCTGTCACGTGGTTCTACTCGCAGCTTCTTGGGTCTTCTAGACCCTTTTGACCGTTCAAAAAAAATGAATAGCACAATAACAGACATAGTATAATAACATATCAGATCATGATGTATGTCTGATTTGTTCAAGGTGAAGTGGCCTTTGTTGCATACTTGCAGTAGAGAGTCGACGACGAGGCTAAACCTAGCTGCAGCCGTCTTGGGTAGACGAGTCATGATGTAGATCGCGAGCAATCGCGTGGAGCGCGTCCCCAAATTTTTTTTTAATCTCCCACGTACAGGATCATGAAGACGGGTGGTTCTGAAGACCTGCTTTTCCATTCGTCGGTGCACGCCAACGCTTAAGATGAAGTAGATTATTGTGGCGGCGCAAGCAGATGAGAGGTGTTAAAACCTTAGTTTGGATTAGGTGTGTTGTGGCGGAAACCCTTCGGACTTATCTTAGGAAAACCCTAAAGAGTACAATATGGCCGAGTTCATGGGATTGAAATTTCAAATTAGACAAATGAAATGATTACAACAATGTCAAATGATGGCTTCCAAACAAGCCATATAACACAATGAAAGTGTGTTATAACTAAGAAAAAATTAGTTCAGTGGTATTAAAAATATAAAAATTATTCACATAGTAAAACTAATTTTCTTATAATACAAAATAATGGTATAAATCATTTTTTTCACAGCATTGTGTTTCTCCTCGCCGGGAGCTTATGTATCGAATTCGTTGTTTATCACTGGGAAACACCCATTTGATGGGGAAAATAGTTGCGAATGACATAAGTTATGAATGTCACATAACACGGGATGCAACTGATTATTCCAGAGTGAAATTTTGAGACACGTACAAAAGCTCATACGCGCAGTCGCGCGGACCATCATCTGATAATGATCGACTCCATCGATCAGGCACCGGCTATGAACGCGACGACGCGGTCCATGAGCTGCTTGGCGTTGTCGCACCCGGGCTTCTGGAGGAAGAAGACGTGGCCCTCCCCCTCGGACCCGTGCCATGCCGCGGCGCCGTGGCCGGCCACGGCGTCATAGTACGCGCGGTCCCGCGCGGCGAGCCCGTCCGCCATCCCCGCGGTGACGAGCATCCTCACGCCCCCGAGCTTGTCCAGCGCCGGCGCGCCCGGCGCCAGCGGGTTCATCCTCGGGTCATCGGCGCCGCCCACCGCCCCGGGGCACGCGTAGGACCAGAGCATCCCGGTGACCACCGTCGCCGCCGGTGGCTCCCCCTCGATCGGCGCGCACCCGCTGAACCACGGGTGCAGCAGTATCGCGCCCTCGACCCTCGGGCTCCCGTCGCCGCCGGAGGCCGCCGCCCTCATGAGCATGTCGTGGACGATGTTGGCGCCGGCGCTGTCGCCGGCGAGGAAGAGGCGGGACAGGTCGCCGTGCTCGGCGATCCAGCCGTCCTGCGCCGACGCCGCCCACCGGAGCGCGGCCCAGGAGTCGTCATAGGCGGCCGGGAGCGGGTGCTCCGGGGCGAGGCGGTAGTCGACCGACACCGCGAGGACGCCGGCCGCCGCGGCGAGGGCGTTGACGTAGGTGTGGTACGTGGCGTCGTCGGCCGAGCCGATGAGGAAGGAGCCGCCGTGGAAGTAGACGAGGACCGGGAGCTTCTTGGAGGTGTTCTGGTGGAGCTTGGGGAGGTAGAGGCGCACGGAGAGGCCGGTGTCGGCGTCGAGGACGACGTCCTTGGAGGTGACGCCGGTGGCCTCGTCGACGCCGGCGGGCAGGATGGGCGGCCGGTTGAGGCGCTCGATCTTGCCGCTCTTGTAGAAGCGGAAGTGCGCCGGGGCCTCGAACACCACCGTGTCGGCGGCGTCGGCGTCCATGGCCAAGTGATGGAGAGTGAACTGAAGGAGGTCGAAGGTGTTTGTCTTGGCTATCAGCTTGGCAAGTTCAGCTGACGATAAGGTGCCAAGTCAGCAGCAGACTGAGGGTGTGCGCATGACCACACGTTGTGGCCTCGGATCTATTGCTACGAAAGATCGGATAATGCCCATTAGAGCAACTCAAGTAAAAAGGGCAAACCTTATTTTTCCAGCGGGTTTATGGTTTTCGGCCTATTTAGTTTACTGAACAGACCCCTAAAATGGGCTCAGCAGATAAACATGATAAGCGGCACCGAATAAGCCCAAGGTCAAGCGCTATATATCATGTTTCCCTAGGCATATGCGGGTTTAAAACCCTAGCTTCTCCCTTCCCATCGCCGCTACATTCTGCCGTCCGCAAAACTTCCACTTGCGTCTCTCCTATGACTCGTAGCCCCGTCGCTACAATGGCTCGCACTCCAAACTCCTCCGTGTCTCCGCGAGCCCGTGGGGGCTACATCGACTGCCTCCCGCGGCGGCGGAGGCGAGGGCGATCCGAGGAGCACGCCCGCCGCGTGAGGTCGGAAGGCGCGCGCCGCACCGCCAAGTGGCGAAGCTGCTGTGGCTCTCCTCCTGCGGGGAGGGGTCTTCTTCGGCGGTGGCCGCGCTTCCGCCGCCGAAGGAGGAGCCCACGGAGGAGGAGGAGACAGAGGATGTCTTGGCCGTCATCAGGGCGGCGGAGGCGCTGACCGCGCTCGACTTCGTCCATGACGATGATTTTGAATGCATGACAGCGCAGGTGCTCGCATAGTCCGCCCGCGAGGCAAGGGCGACAGATGAGGAGCGGCGGCTCAAGGAGGAGCTCATCGAGCTCCTCCTCTAGCAAGGGCTCTCCGCCGAGCGTGACCACCTCCACCGCTCGGAGGAGTGGAAGAGGATCACGAAGGAGTAGGTGCTCCTCAACGTCGACCTCGACAGCTCCTTCTCTGACGAGTGAGCGGTGCCGTCGCGTTTTAGTTAGGTTCCGGTGACTTTTTCCCGGACATGTTAACATAGATAGCGGCGCAAGCCATCCCCTCCCCCCCCTCCCAAATATGTAACAACTATGTTAATTTAGCTTAAATTTGCATATGATCTTCTTGTTAGAATCCTTTGAGGATCAACTAGCTCAAAATTTGATTCACACAAGATAGGATCAGGGATATGCACCTTGATCTGAAGGCCCAGCCATGGCCTCCTCTTGATTTGCTTCACCTAATCCTTGTTGATGTAGATGTGAGGGTTCTTCCTAGTGTTTTAGATGCTTGCTTGATCAGATAGCTAGGGGGAGTGAGAGACAGAGGAACAACTGAATGAGCAGCCGCTCTCAGCTCAAACCCTAAGATCCCTATTTATAGCACTTGCACTATGGGAACCAACACCTAAGGATGGATTGTCAGGATGCCCCTGATCAGGGCATCCAATGGTTGTTATTAAACAGCCCCTAAAAGCCATAATCTTGACTTAACCTGATCACAGATCAATACAAATAACTGTAGATCATTATATATCCAACATTCTCCCCCTTGATCGTAAGGATAAACTTATAAGCCCATTTCTCAACAAAACAACATATGAGACAACAAAATTACAAAGATCATATAGAATACCGTAGAACCCAGTTACTACAATATACTGCTTTATTTCAAAACAAAGCTTCTTTAACTTAGGAGCTCCATAAACTTATACTTATTACAAACTTATGAGCTCAACTCTTTGTTGAAGCTTATACAGAGACAATAAATTACAATGGTCAGTTAAGTACCATTGAACTAATTGACTACGGTACATCATTCCATCGAAGAGAAGAACCCTTCTTAGCTTATGGGGAGATGGTGTCATAACGGTCCCAATTCCAGGATCAAAAGCTTTCTGCCAATCCCATGCTAGCAACGTGCTCTTTAAACACACTAGGTGGCAAGCCTTTCGTAAGTGGATCCGCTAACATTGCGTTAGTCCTTATATGCTTAATACTTATTGTTTGATCCTGGATTCTATCTTTCACAACAAGACACTTAATGTCAATGTGTTTGGCAGCACCACTTGACTTGTTATTACTTGAATAGATCACTGCGGGTTGATTGTCGCAGAAAAGAGTGAGTGACTCAAATATACTGTCAATCACCCTTAAACCCGGAATAAAATTCTTCAGCCATACTGTCTGCCCGGTTGCCTCATAACATGCCACAAACTCTGCCTGCATTGTTGACGATGTAGTAACACTTTGCTTGGTGTTTTTCCAAGAAATAGCACCTTCTGCAAGGGTGAAAATATAACCCGATGTGGATTTCTTAGTATCAACACAACCCGCAAAATCAGCATCTGAATAACCCACCACCTCGAGGTTATCAGTTCTCTTATATGTGAGCATGAGACCTTTAGTGCCTTGCAGATAACGCAAAGCTTTCTTACCAGCCTTCCAGTTATCCAACCTTGGATTAGACTGATATCTGCCAAGCATCCCGGTTATAAATGCTAAGTCAGGGCGAGTACACACTTGTGCATACATCATACTTCCAATGATTGAAGCATAAGGAACTGACTTCATCTGCGCAGATTTATAATCATTACTTGGGCACTGAAAAGTCCCAAACTTATCGCCCTTGACAATAGGAGCAGGCGAGGCTGAGCACTTATGCATATTGAACTTTTTGAGTACCTTATCAAAATAGGCTCTTTGTGATAGCCCTAAGATTCCTCTGGATCTATCTCGGTGAATTTGAATGCCTAAGACATAAGCAGCTTCACCAAGATATTTCATGTCAAACTTTGAAGAGAGAAACCTTTTAGTTTCCAGCAGCATATTCTTATCGATGCTGCCTAAGAGTATGTCATCAACATACAGTATCAGGAAGACAAAATTGCTCCCCCTGAACTTCACATAAATGCAATTGTCCACTTCATTCTCCTTGAAACCAAAATTCTTTATGACTTGATCAAACTTGAAGTACCATTGCCTTGAGGCTTGCTTTAATCCATAAATGGATTTCTTAAGACGACATCCTAAATGTTCTTTTCCTTCCATAACAAAACCTTCCGGTTGAGCCATGTAAACATCCTCATGTAAGTCACCATTCAGAAATGCCGTTTTGGCATCCATCTGATGCAATTCTAGATCATAATGAGACACAAGTGCCATTATAATTCTAAATGAGTCCTTAGAAGATACAGGTGAAAAAGTCTCATTATAATCAATACCTTCTCTTTGAGTGAAGCCCTTAGCCACAAGCCTTGCTTTGAACCTTTCGATATCACCCTTGGAATCACGTTTGGTCTTATAGACCCATCTGATGCCCACAGTTTTGGCTCCTTTAGGAATCTCTACTAAGTCCCATACATCATTAATGCTCATGGACTTCATTTCATCTTTCATAGCATCAAGCCAATCTGATGAATGATCACTTTGTATGGCTTCCTTAAATGATGCAGGATCATCATCCAACATCGACTCATTTATATCCTCACTCATATAAGTCACATAATCATCAGGAATAGCAGACTTTCTAGCCCGCTTTGACCTTCTGAGAGGTGTGTTATTTGGTACCTCAATCACAACTTCAGGCTACTGAGCATCTTCCGTAGAAGTATCATTAGATATGGACTCTACCGGAGTCACAGGTATCTCAGCAGGGGCAGGATTAGCAGTCCTCTCAACTGGAGGTGAAAACTCAGCATGAACAGTAAACAATGGTTCTTGGACACTGGTTCTTGGATCATAGGTACTGGGACATATTCCCGTTTCTCCTCTAAGGTTATTTCCCTGGGAGTCATACTCCCTCTCAACATATCACTTTCCAAGAACACAGCGTGTCTTGTTTCAACAAACTTAGTGAATTGCTTTGGACAATAGAAACGATACGAATTAGATTTGTCAGGGTAACCAATGAAATGGCAGCTGGCAGTCTTGGGGTCCAACTTTCCCATAATTGGATTGAAAACTCTTGCCTCGGCAGGGCAGCCCCACACATGCAAATAACTCAGGGTAGGTTTTCTCCCAGTCCATAATTCATACGGTTTTTCAGCACCGATTTATTGGGGACCTTATTAAGAATATGTGCAGTTGTCTTTAGAGCTTCTATCCATAAACCAAGCGGCAAAGTGGAGTGACTTAACATACTCCTTACCATATCCATAAGAGTACGATCCCGCCTTTCAGCGACTCCATTTTGCTGAGGTTCGCCCGGTGCTGAATACTGAGCAACAATACCATTTTCCTAGGAACTTAGCAAAAGGTCCAGGAATTTGGCCATAAGAAGTGTGTCTTCCGTAGTACTCACCACCACGATCAGACCTTACAACTTTGATCTTTTGACCAGCTTGATTCTCAACTTCAGCTTTAAATATTTTGAACTTTTGTAATGTCTTAGATCTTTCTTTGATAGGATAGATGTATCCAAAGCGGGAGAAGTCAACAGTGAATGTTATGAAGGAATCAAAACCATCCACTGATTTCACATTAAACGGCCCACAGATATCCGTATGAACAATTTCCAAAACTCCCGTGCTTAGATTTGCACCTTTCTTAATTCTCTTAGCATATTTCCCTTTGATGTAATCAATACAATGATCCAGATTCACATATGAGAAATTTAAAGGATGAAGAACTTGCTCCTTAATGAGACGCTCGATTCTCCCCCTTGAAATATGGCCCAGACGATAGTGCCATAGTTTCGAAGAAGTCTCATCATCATCGCGCTTACGCTTGGTACTAATATTTACATTAGAGGAAGCATTAACTTCACTTATGGAATCACTTAAGGAAACAAGATAAAGTGTGTCTTGTCGAAAGGCAAGACCAACAACATTATTGTCAAACATAATTATACATCTCTTGTTCCCAAAGTCACAGTGAAAACCATCATCATCTAAGCATGAGACAGACACAAGGTTTCATCTCATAGAGGGTACATAAAGTACATTACGTAAACGAAGCATAAAACCGCTATGAAGCATAAGTGAGAACTCTCTAATAGCCTCAGCCTTAACACCATTAGCAACTCTAATGGTTCTTTCCCCTCTTCTTAGGGTCCTCTTCGTATTGAATACATGTAAGGAGTTTGCAACATGAATTGTTGCACCTGAGTCAACCCACCATGTATTGGTGGCATAATCAACATAAAGGGATTCGTCAACAAAGGTTATAACATTAGTACCTTTCTTATTGAGCCATTTCATGAACCCAATATAATCCCTCTGGACATGTTCGCTTTTTCCACAAAAGTGACATCCATTAGGATCTTTACCATCAGCATTAGGGGGTGTATCTGCATTAGGAGCTCTGTTAGGGTTCTTTTGCTGAAAGAACTTAGAAGATTGCCCTTTATCTTTAAACTGAGCAGGCTTAGGCTTCATAAACTTTTTCTTCTTCTGAGAATGCTTGAACTGATTGACATGATCAACTCATCCATCTTTAAGCCTTTCCTCCTCTTGTACACATCTAGCCTTCATTTCATCCATGCCCCATTTAGAATCCATCGCATTATAATTGATGGTGAACGGAGAGAACTCTGTGGGCAAGGATGACATAATAAAATGGACAACGAAACCTTCAGAGATTTCTATTTCCATTGTCTTAAGTTTAGTGTCCATGTTAATTTTCCTCATGATATGCTCTCTCAGACTCCCAGTTGGATCATACCTTTCATCAATAAGCCTTCTAATGAGGCTTGTTGCATAAATTTTGGATGATCCCTTAAACTGGTCCTCAATCTTTCCAAGGTAACCCTTGGCAGTCTGAGAGTCTGGAACAGCTCCCCTCATACTTTGAGTAATGGAGCCCTTAATAATCATGAGGCACTTACGATTTGAATCCTCCCACTTAGTTTTCTCATCATCATAAGCCCTTTTAAGGGCATCATAATTTTCATCACCTTCAGCAGGTGCCATAGGAGGATCCTTAAGGAGGGCATAATCTATGTTTAGCAAAGCTAAAGTGATCTCAAGCTTCTCCTTCCAAGTACCAAAATTGCTACCAGTCAACTGTTCTATGCCATTAATAATACCGACAATTTGAGGGGCATTAGACGCTGTAAAATAAAACAAATGCTTTGAATAAGCATCACAATTTTATACTTCTTTCATAAATCTAGTCTACACCAGCTTTGGCCAGAAATAGACATGATCAATAAAATTTTGTGATCAAAATATCTGCCAATTAGCTTTGGCCAGAATGATAGATATAAGCCACACTTAATTAGATCCTCTAATCATATAGAATTCTTTCATCAATGTGGAACACATCAGCTTTGGACAGAAGTGAACCAAACCAATAAAATTTCATGGTCAAAATGTCCATCAATCAGCTTTGGCCAGAACGATAAACATAATCCATGCTTAATTTGAGGATTTATCAACTTAACTTTGCAACAAAACATTATTGTTACAATTTATTTGGATAAAACCACAAAAGAATCAACTAAGCATGATAAAACACATTAAAATTACTTAAGTATGAAATACAATTGCATGACAAAAGAATAAAATGTCACACAATCATATCATAATTGGCATAAATATGCCAAAACTTAGCCCAAAAACTCATTCATATTATCCCTAACATATAAACATCAATCCTTAAAAATTTATACATTATTTGGGCCCATAAAGAAAATTTGGCCCATAAACCCTAAAAACCCCTTTACTAATTCTCAATTTTAATTTTAAAAGAAAAAACTTCCAGCCAGCCCGTCTCCCCTTAGTGGCCTGCTCGGCCTGTTAGGCAGCCAACGCTGTGGGCCATTGGATGAAATCCAAGGTGGAGGTGGCGCCCAGTCAGCACGAGGCCAACGCGAGACAGCCCGCGTGAACCCTAGCCCCCATTCGCCCCCTTCCCCTCCTCTGCCTCCATTTCTTCTACCTGACGCGCGAGGGCGGCGGAAGAGATGAGCAACAGCGGTGGCCGCAGTGGAGAAGGAGGACGGCGTCGGTGGGCGCCTCTCGCCGGATTCGCGTGCAGTCAGCGCGCGGCTCCGTCGAGCGGTGCTTGCTGGTTCCCTTTACGCCACGACCGTGAGCGTGCGAGCGTCCCCGCGACGACAACGATGATGCAGCGCCATACCTAGCACAGTAACGAGCTCCAATGGCCACAAGGGCACGAGAGAGCTTGACCACCAGCCAGTGCAGTGGACAGCGAGACCGCTGGGGTACGAGCCCGAGCAGGTCTGCCCATTTGAGAGGGTGGCTCCGGCGCCGCCGTGGCCAACGACGACGACGAGGCCCATAAGGTATGTGTCCACTGCCTCTTATAACATTATAATTAGAGTTAGGGTTCCTGAGAATTGGGGAATTAGGGTTAGGGTTCCTCCAATTTAGGAATTAGGGTTAGGGTTCGTCAGTAATTGGGGAATTTAGGGTTAGGGTTCATCAATCTTACGAACTAGGAAATTGGGGATTTAGGGTTAGGGTTTGCACCAAAACTCAAATCCCCACATCAGAATGGCAGGAAAAGAAACCCTAGCTCCTGTTCTTGATTAGATAGAACTTAAACTTACTGAATTTAGGGCTAAAACATAAACTTTATGCTGTTCTTAAGCAAGAACAGGATCTAAACGAAATCTTCAGCAACCAAAACATGATTAAACTAGGAAGAACAACCACACTAAAGCATGAAAAATTAACATAGAGAGCTCAATCTTGAAGCTAGGTGCTCTGATACCACTATTAGAATCCTTTGAGGATCAACTAGCTCAAGATTTGAGCCACACAAGATAGGATCAGGGATATGTACCTTGACCTGGAGGTCCAGCCATGGCCTCCTCTTGATTTGCTTCACCTAATCCTTGTTGATATAGATGTGAGGGTTCTTCCTAGTGCTTTAGGTGCTTGCTTGATCAGATAGCTGGGGAGAGTGAGTGAGAGAAAGAGGAACAACTGAATGAGCAGCTGCTCTCGGCTCAAACCCTAAGATCCCTATTTATAGCACTTGCACTAGGGAAACCAACATCTAAGGATGGATGGTCAGGATGTCCCTGATCAGGGCATCCAATGGCTGTTATTAAACAACCTCTAAAAGCCATAATCTTGACTTAACTTGATCACAGATCCATACAAATAACTGTAGATCACTTATATATCCAACACTTCTATATTCGTCTGAATTTTACCGTGAATATCTTGTCTGAATGTTGAAAACATATATAGTTTAGTTTATAAGGGCTCTGTTCTAAGAACGATTTCAAGCAAAAAACAAGCCTCACAGCAGCCCTTATCTGAAAGTTTTACAGTCTCAGTATAAGGGCACTGCTAAAGTTACTCTTAATATGTGCGCTTGATTTTATATGAAAACTTGCTCTTAATATGTGCGCTTGATTTTATATGAAAACAGGGGTGAAATTTGTACGATCTGACGGCAATGTATGACTCACTTCTGCTTATCTTTCGGGTAAGTAAGCATGTCTTCCTTTATCCTTGAAATACCAGAGCAGTGCAAGTCTGAACCCTCCATTCCGCCGCATTGATCGTTGCCGCAGTAGCAGCACCGTCGCCATCCCATCCGATCCTGGATCTGTAATTCTGTACGTAGAGACACATTTGTCTCATTTGATCGATAAAACATTGGAGTATATGCAACACGGCTATCAGCCACATAGTCCTCTTGCCTCTGCCCTCATCCCCTTCCTTCCCTCGTTGCCACGGCGGTGGCCGCTGCCACCGCAACCAGGACAGCAAAACTGTTAGCATCTAATTAATTGATTCAATTAATTAAAGGGATAATTCTTCCATTTAATTTGCCTATGTCGGTTGAAATATGACACCCAATTATCTCGCACCCCTCGTACGGCCACGACTCTCCAATCACGTCCCTTCCCCTTTTATATAAACCGAGATCATCAATGCAATAACAACAGTTGAATCATTTGGTTGTTGTCTCTTGTTTTGTCTCTTGATTACTTCCAACACGTTATCAGCACGCTCGAACCAGCGAGTTTCGCAAGGTCATGCTCATTCATGTCGAGCACAAAAGAGGAGGAGAACAAGCAGCAGAAGGCGGCTCCGGCACAAACCATCGACAGTGGACCACCAACGACTGCTGAAAGGTTAGCCCCATTCCAGTGTCACCCAAACACTGTCAACACAATCTCCACCCTAGGTGGAGGCAAACGCGGCCGTAAAATCAAGTGCTAGCCAAGGCGGAGACAGACTTTTACCACGGCGGTGGTCGCCGCCACCGCAACACAGCATCGTAGGTCTCTGCTACTCTAGCAACTGTCGAGGTAGTAAGCCAGTCTCTCCTCTACAAGGTCCTTGTGATGCCCAGGAACAGGCTCGCTCTCCGGCGGAAGGCTCAGGACCTCAGGTAAGCTGGTCACCTCTTGCAACCCAGGATGGTTGAACACCAAAACGCTCCTGAAGAAGCTCTGTCAAAGTCAAACAGTGCTGCCGCTTGATTTTTAGTATCGGTACTATCAGCTACACCATGGCTGAAACAGCCAGGCCTATCCTCGGAGGTCCTCTGGCATTTCCTGGGCCTCAACCTTCCCATCTTTGCCGACTCCCGAATCTGTAGAAACATGCTGCGCACAATTAGCCATGGTAAAACTATGGTGTACTGATAGACCGACATGAAACATACAGTTCGCCACTGGATTAGGTCAAACAAACACTCACAGGCTGCATAGTCCAAGCACCGAGGAGAGTGCACACACTTCAATTAATACTGCTGCACAGACAGGCCGTTACGGTGCTACGCTTTTCTAACAACCAGGTACCATCTTGAAGAGCAATGAAAAAAAATCAAGCGAATAAAGAAGAGCAGTGCTGAACCTAATAAAAATCCTTATTTATGCACACAATTTCTATTCTGGGAGTGCCATATGAATGCTAGATATGGGGATTGACAGGCACCAGGCGTCCCAGCCCAACCTAGGGGGTTATGCGTGCACTTCCAGTTAAACACTCGGCTACCAGAGAGTGGATATCATGTACGCAAAAAGGAGACAGGATGAATGGAACCAAATAGTACCAACCAATTGATGATTACATCACAAAAATGCCATGTGCATGCATGTATAACAATCAGAGGAGCTCACTAGGAAAACAAACAGGACAGAGTAATTGATGAGTGGGATGAAAAGATGCACTATGTCTGCATGTGTTACCATAAGACACTTAAAAGAAATAGATGCCAGACATCCTGAAACGACACTACGAATACCACTCCAACTAGAACAAGAAAATGGACTGTAAATCCAGAAGCCCCATTGCCCCGATGATTATGTTTCCAGCATCTAGTTGAATGCTTCATCTGGTCACTGAAATTGGAATCAGTAACCGATAAGACATTGTTTTTCATACAGTGGAACCCATTCCATGCAATGTTAATATGAAAAGGAACCAGGTTCATTGTGAGGAATACTGCATACATCCACGCCGCATCACATTTGGATCATACAAACAGAATCATTCAAACCAAGAAGTATCAACCGACATCCACTATCCCCTAGGATCTAAACAAACCATACACAGAGGGCAGAACACCTATCAAGTATCAATCCACTATCACTATAATCAAAACAAACTATACACAGCGAGCAGAACAAACCTCGCATAATGGCGGCAATTGATCCAGGGAACAGGCTCCTTTTGATTGATCCCCAAGAATAGTTTCCTACCCATGATGCAGGTAGTCACCGAACACGGCAGCATCCACAAACTTCCTCCGCCACCCCTGAATCCCCCACTGCCCCTCCAGCCCATTAATGAATCCCCAGCAGCTTGGGTTCCAGAGTGTCATGTCTTGTGGAAAAAGCTTTGACTTTTGAGCTAACTACTAGGTTCAACAATAACTCCCATATTAGAACAAGGCATGTTTCTACAAAATAGGAAAGGGGAAATAAGCAATACTAAGATTACTCTCAGCCTGTACAAAATTAGACTCCAAAAAGAGTTGACGAGACCAGCAGTGGACTTTTTTCAGATAAAAATGAACAAGCTCCAACTTAGTTAGCAACAATAAATCATACAGCTAAGAGTAATGCGATCTTTCTGCCAAATAAAGATCCTTCACGTCAACTCAGTGTCTAAACATATTGGAAGTTGCAGTTCACAGAGACAAGCATTAAATGATAAAACATGCACTAAAATGATTAGGCTACATCCTCGACATAGCAGACTTAACATCATCCAAGATCCTGAAGTACTCAAAGAATAAAGCTGACTGCTCGCCCTCCAAGCCATCACGGTGGTGCCGGTTGCTGCCGGCAAGATTGTTACATGGGCTGCCACCAATCACCAGGTCAAAGCCACCAAATCTATCAACGAATGAAGCAATCCTATCATAGGTAAGAGTTTGCACGTCAGCAATCTCAATCAGCGTGCCAGTTTGTGTCTGATCCCACCAACCCTTTAAAATCCTCCTGCTAACTTCACTTATCTCAACAGAAATCACTGCCCTCATGTGGATCCCAAGCCTATGCAAAGCAACCTCGCCTCCTCCAATACCAGTGAATAATGACAACACATTGACACCATTGGGAAACATATCCTTGAGCACTGACAAGTGCCAAGCAACGGTATCGACTTGAAATGAATTGCCAAGAGATTTGTACCTCTCTGTCTTACCAGCTCCTCTCGTGTGGTCTCTTGGGAAACCGAGTAAATACTCATACTCAGCTGGATCGAGAGCAGCAACTTTGTTCTTTCCAACCCAAACGAGATTCCATTTTTTGCACTCCTTCATGACATATTTCTGAACACTTGGAGGAGGTGGACTACTTGTGCTTGAAAGAGCATGCTGGATCCGCTCTGTTAGCTTTGCACTTGCAATACATGTCTGCAAGCAGTTGAGCTGCTTTCTATGGTCCCACGAAGGCCACCACTTCTTATAATGAGGAAAAGCCTCAAATATGGTCTTCGGAGCGGGAGGAAGGATATCTTTTCTGTTCTCATATGGCAAATTATGTATGTAGCCTCTTTTCCTAGCAGCTGCACACATGTACTTAGAATCCACAAACTCTGGCTCAATTTCATGTAGGAATCTAGAAATTTGGTTCCATGTTCCTTTTGGAGCTAGGGCCACATTTTCATAGTAAAAGTACGGTGGCCCAATAGCTTGTTTAGGAAGCGTCCTACGCACTGTCCGTAGCATGTCACCAGGTAGATTGAATCCAACCATTGGGTTTGGGAGAGGCATTGATTCGTCATCTGAGGGGGGTCGACTTCGTTGTGCTCCACCTCCACAACGCTTCCTCCTTTTCTTGCTCTCTTCCATCAATCTTGCTTTCTTTCTCCCTCCAAATAAACCAGAGCATCTACCAGTAATAACCTGCCAAATTACACAAAAAATCCAGTGTCCTTGCATCAAATTAAAAGAGGAATGTTTTTGTTATTTAATTGTACAGTCAAACCCACAGATACCTCATATTCTCCTGCAGCTTGTGATGCACAGACTGAATCAACTAATACAGAGAGAGGGGCATCCACACCTAGGAATTTTAAGCAAAAATGTACAGCATAAGGTGTCTTTTCCATGAATGATTGTCAGTTAAAATTTTCAAAGAGAGGCATACCACATCTGGTAATAGCCTTATTTGCCTCATCTTCAGGATAGCCCATGGCTACCAAGGAGTTGATCTTCTTGTCCTTCTCTGACATCTCTTGTAGAAAATCCTGCACAAAAGCAAAGAAAAACAGAGATTAGAAAGCACTTGCTGTATCTTCCTTTTAAATGCCAACTGCGTAACTACTGGTAAGGGAAAGAGGGGGAGGGGTCAAAAAATATATAACAGACTATTCAAGAAACTGATCGAGAATTAAATCGATGAGATGATTTAGGACCTCAGCCTTTTATTCTCCGAATCTGTTTGAGAATGGCATTAATACAGTAGTTAATGTATGCATGATCACAAATGCCCATCGTCTTACACTTGAAACAACTACCTACACTAGCAATATGAAGCACTTCAGGTTGTGCTGGAATAAACCGAAGGAGAATGACATTGATGGTTTGCCTATGCAAGTAAATTGGGCATGAGTAATGTTGAGCATTTAAAACAATTTTTATTACTTCAACAGGAGAATGACATTGATGGTTTGCCTATGCAAGTAAATAGGTGATGTTTTGTAACAGTTACTCCATGCCTCAATGGTATGTTCTATTTTGTCGTATTTTACACACTGATCTGATTTTCTGATATCTGACCCGGCAAAGCATATAGATCGACATCTTTTTCATCTTGTCTACAGGTGCTTCATCTTTTATCTAATCCATCCGTGTTCTATGATTCTATCTATATTCTACGGGTGTATCCATCTGTCTTCTGTACTCCCTCCGTTCACAATTACTTTATGTTCTGTGTTGATATTATGAATGTTGATATTTTTTTCTTTATTCTTGGTCAAACTTGACAAATTTTGACTTTTTTGACTAAACTCAAAATGCAAACTAGATAAAAACGGAGGGAGTACTTCTTATGCAGTACTATCCAGTTAACATTTATATTTCAGTTTGTTGTGTCCTGTTGCAGAGAATGAAATCTGTTGTGGAGACTATATAGGAAAACCAATAAACAGTAGTTGTACATTGGTGATCATTCATTGATTTGTGACTAATGAAATATGATTACTGGCTATTTATACTCGTTTTTTTACAGCTACAATCCATATTGTAAAGGAGTCTGCCATGATATAACTTATTCCTACCTATTTTATCTTCTCCATGTATTACTTATGTGTTGTTTATTCAGTGTGTGCCTGCCAATGGTCACAATGGGATTAGCTGCTAAATATGAGCAATTTTGAAGCAGGTTAGTGTATTTGTATTCTTATTTGTGCACTTACCAAGAAGACAAAAGAGAATGAGGATGAGACCATATGTGGTAGAGTGGTCATATTCCTCCTGTTGAGAAGGGTAAGTGGCAAAAAATGTGCTTGCTTTCACTTGTAGCCATAAACTGGACAAGGAAGATTGGATGCAATATTCATCGGTAGTGGTGAAATACTTAGTCCTTATATTATAGTTACTGATTTTAATATTGAAGGCAACCATGATGCACAGAGTTATCAACAAAGCCTACATTGAAAATTTCAAATAATTTATTCAAGAAAAAAATGTGGGCAGCCTTACGAATGTGACAGTCGCACCAAAGCAATGAAATTTTGACAACTCAAAACTGATACTCCCTCCGTCCAAGAATAGATGTCTTAGGTTTTTCAAATTTTGGATGAATCTATATACTAAATAGTGTCTACATTCATTCAAATTTTGACAAATTTGAGACATCTATTTTGGGACGGAGGGAGTACTATAATCAACTTCATGCAGACAACCAATATAGAGAAGATCAAAGATAAAGAAGCCGTTCCATAAAGCATAATATTAACATAGGAAGAGTAGGTGTTGACATTTATCTCTCATTATATGATGTTACTATAACTTCTGGGACCCTAAGAGTTACATCATACATATATATCATGTCATCTTATTTTCTCTGAGCGGTATATAATGCCATCTAATTTCATATTTTAACAGATGTTATAGGAGCTGTGGCATACATAAGGTCGACTGAAGAGACTAAGCCATATTTTGGGATTTCGCAAATCCAGGCTATTGTGCTGCTGATCAAGTCAAAAACAAATACGTAATATTGTACTACCAGCGTTCACATGGTATTCCATCGCAATATTATCTGTAATTTGTTTTTGCAACGATCAAAAAATCAGATTACGGATGTGAAATCCAAACTAATTGATATCAATCAACTCAACAGGCCATGCTGTTATAGTAAAATCTGAAGGATTTTCTCCAACCACTTCCTTTTAGGCTTTTAGCTCTGGTAAATATTTGCTTTGATTCTTTTACAGTAACGTATCATGCTAGAGCAGCGAACCTACCAATAAAAAACAACTGGTATCTCAAATATATTTATGTTTGATACTTGTTTCAGCATATACACTAACTATCTATAAATGGTATCTAAAAATACTTTCTACAAGATGACGTTGTGTAGATGTTGCCCGCTTATGTGCGTGGGCCACTGTTCTAGTTTAATGTAAGCAACATCAAGTGCTCAAACTTAACAATGTGATTTTGAACTGATGAAAGCCTAGGAGCAAAATAAACAAACAAAATCAAAAAGTACTTAAACAGGTGCTCAGTATGCATTGCAAAGATTTCGCACGTATCACCATACACGTAATCGAAGATTTCTCAGTTACTGAACTAATGATAAGGACTGATCTACCTCATCACTACAACCATCAGATTTAGGTTCTCCACCATCAGCATCGTCGTCTCCGTCCCAGTACTCAGAATCAAGATCCGAGTCATCTACCATACTCTGGGGGATAGAGCAAGAAGTAGAGCAATTGCCCACTGCAGTGTCATCGCCTATTGCCTGCATTTTGACATGACCAATTGTAACATACAATCTTTGTCAACATGTAGCAAAAGCATCATGGGATAAATTAAGTAACAAAAGCACATAAGCAAATACCTGATAAGTGAGAAGTAGCTCGAGCAATGCATTTGCATCATTGTGCCCTGAAAGCAAAATGCCTGGTTGAAACAGAAGGTGCAAACACACTACGACAAATGAAATGAAATTTACTGCTTTTGGTATTACCAATCTCCTTAATGCCCTTGACGACCATTTCTTCTGTGAAACCCATTCCCACATAACCCTCGATTAAAGAAGTAGGTGGTGCTTCCCCATTGGCCCACTCATTAGAACCCTGTAAACAGTTCATGAATAAATATCACAATAAGAACATAATAATAACAAGGCATGGCTAGTCTGGTGCTGAAAGACACTTCTGTTGGACACCATGTTAGTATAAAAGTGGTGTCCTAGGAGAGCCTAGAATATTCTAGTGAGTGTTAGTATAGTAGTGTTGTCCTAGGAGAGCCTAGAATGTTCCAGTGAATGTTGGAGTCTAAGTTAGTGTCCTAGTAGAGTCTAGAGTATTCCATTGTACTAGATAAGATGTAGCCTAAGTTTAGCTATATATAAAAGGGTGTGGTGGTCCAAGGGACTAGCCCATCCTAGAACTTTTCCACTAAAGACTACATGGTATCAGAGCCTTGGTGCTCCTGAGAAGTGGCAATGGTGATGAAGCAGGGCTGCTCTGCTGTGGCATAAGCTGAGGAAGGGGGCGCTTGGTCCTGGTGGTGGCTGGTGGTGAAACAGCGGCTTGTGGAGGAGCTCTAGGCGTTCAGGTGGGAGTGCAGGCAGGGGTAGCTAGCTCAGGTGGAGAAGTGCTGGTCAGGCTGACTTGCAAGGAAGAAGGAGAAGCAAGGGAGCTGTGGCTGCTCAAAGCAGAGGTAATTGTTGTTTGCGGTGTGTGCTACAGAGGACAGAAGAGAGCTTCGTGAGCTTGTGTCTCTCAGCAAAAGGAGCAGGGACCGGACGTTGTGCTGCTCTACTTTGAGGTTTGTGGCGGACGGCGGTGTGTGTGCAGTGCAGCCAGGAGAAGTGGTCAGACAGTGCAGCTGGGAGTGGGCTGTACTGCAGCAGAGGAGCAGTTTGAGTTGTGGTATAGCTGTGGAGAAGAGCGTGTGCAGGTTGGACTTGTAGAACAGCTGAACAGCGTTGTGAATTCAGTCTCAAGTACCGAACCTAGCCGTTCACTATTTTTGCTCAAGTGATCTGCAAGAGAAGGTCAACTAGAGCAGATAGGAGTCATAGAAGCTTGTTTATTGGTGCTTTTCAGCAACACCGATCAATGGGGGAAAATCAAAGAATGGAGAAGCTACTTGAGAAAATGACTCAATTGATGAAGGAGATAGAAGAATTGAGAGAGTCAAAAAAGATTGCAGAAGTTTCAAAGCAAGGTGAAAAAACAACAGCCCTACAAAATTGTGTAAATCTCGCACAAGCGGAAGAAGGTATGTCAAATCGAGCTCCTACGTTAGACGGAACTTGTTCAAACTGGATACTAGATTCGGGAGCATCTGCACATGTTACAGGAAGGTGGAGTGAGTTCGCATCATATGCTCCAAATCCACCCATGCATAAAGAGACCATCCAAACAGCTGATGGAACTTATCACCCTGTCAAAGGAGTTGGCACGGTGAAATGCACTCCGTCAATTACATTGTCTTTGGTCTTGTATGCTCCGTCATTTCCAGTGAGTTTGGTGTCTATGAGTGCCTTGGTTGACGACATTGATTGTCGAATTATTGCTGACCGATACAACTGTATAATTGAGGAGAGGACAACTGGAAGGAGACTTGGGGTCGGTGTCAGGCATAAGGGGCTATGGTACTTGGATAGACATGAAACAGATGATGCATTATGCACCGCTTTGACAGTTGTTGCTGGTGACGATGAAGCAAAGGTGATACTCTTACATTGTCGGATGGGCCATATGTCCTTTGATACTATGAGTAAGATATTTCCCGAAGAAATGAAGAAGGTGGATAAAGAAAAACTTGTGTGTGATGCTTGTGAATATGGAAACACACAAGGACATCATATGTGAGCCGTGGACTCCGAAGCACATCGTCTTTCATGTTGATTCACTCTGATGTCTGGACTTCTCCCGTGGTATCTATTAGTGGAATGAAGTACTTTGTCACCTTCATTGACCGTTACTTGCGGATGACTTGGATATATCTCATGAAACAAAAAAGTGAGGTGCTTAGTTGTTTTAGGGACTTCTATGCATATATCCAAAATCGTTTCAACATTGGTATTCAAATTATCAGGACTGATAATGGTACAGAGTATGTGAACCATGAATTTGGCAACTTTCTTTCAGAAAAAGGAATACTTCATCAAACTTCATGCCCTGATACTTCTCCATAGAATGGAGTAGCTGAGAGAAAGAATCGACATCTGCTGGAGGTAGCCCGATCGCTTATGTTTACTATGAATGTGCCAAAATTCTTATGGAGTGAAGCAGTTATGACTGCTACTTATCTCATCAACCGAATGCCATCAAGAATTCTTGGGATGAAGACCCCATATGAAATGATCTTTGGTAAAAATGAGTTCATTGTTCCACCAAAGGTGTTTGGCTGTACATGCTTTGTTAGAGACCATAGACCTTCAGTAGGAAAATTGGACCCGCGTGCTGTGAAGTGCATCTTCATTGGATACCCATCTGGACAAAAGGGCTACAAGTGTTGGAGCCCTAGTGAGCGGAGAACATTTGTTAGCATGGATATGACATTTAGAGAGTCTGAGCCGTTCTACGGAGAGAAGACGAACCTCAGCTCGTTATTTGACTTTGACTCTCCTAGCACAATTGATGCTAGTCGAGAGGGGGAGACTGAACTGGTAAGGACTAAGAAAGATGAACAATCGAGAGTTGTTGTTGGTTCAATTCCATCTCCTACGAGTGAAGAGAGATGGACAAAGCCAAATGAGGAAGAAAATTTAAGTGTGCATACAAGGAGACAAGCTACAAGTGAAGAGAGATGGAGAAAACCGAACGAGGAAGAAAACGTAAAAGTGTATACACGAAGAAAACCGCAACATGAGCAGCAGCAACAGGGTCCTACAGCAGGTGACACACAGGTGCAGGGGGAGCAACATGCTCCAACAAGTGTTGAAATTGTTGAATTGACTTAGGGCGCGGGTCCATCTAATACGAGGGATTCAATGGACTTGCCCATTGCCTTAAGAAAAGGAATCTGAGTTGGAGCTAAAAAACCTCCAAATTGGTACCAAGATGAGCATGACATAGCTAATTATGTATCGTATACATCACTATCAACAAACTATATGGCCTTTATTGCATCATTGCAATCCGTTGTGATCCCACGAGACTGGAAAGTAGCAAAGCAAGACCCGAAGTGGCGTGAGGCCATGATAGAGGAGTTAAATGCTCTCAAAAGGAATAAAACTTGGGAACTTGTACATCTTCCAGTAGGAAAGAGAGCTGTTGGGTGTAAATGGATCTACACCGTGAAACAGAATCCAGAAGGGAAAATTGAAAGGTACAAGGCAAGACTAGTTGCGAGAGGATATAGTCAAATATATGGGATTGACTATGATGAGACATTTGCGCCGGTGGCAAAGGTGAACACAGTGAGGATCCTAATCTCATGTGCAGCTAACTTCGGGTGGCCTTTGCATCAGTTGGATGTCAAGAATGCATTCTTGCATGGAGATTTACATGAGGAGGTATACATGGAGATCCCACCTGGTTTCTCCACTCCTAGAACATCAGGAAAGGTATGCAGGTTGAGAAAATCTCTATACGGCCTCAAGCAATCTCCGCGGGCATGGTTTGATAGATTTAGACGAGTTGTATGCGGTATGGGATATAAGCAGTGTAATGGGGATCATACGGTGTTCTATCGGCACTCAAATAGCCAGATGACAATCATTGCCGTATATGTTGATGATATCATAATCACCGGAGATGATGAGGTGGAGATATCACGGTTGAAAGACAGCCTACGCAAAGAATTTGAGGTAAAGGACCTTGGCCAACTCAAGTACTTTCTTGGCATAGAAATTGCTAGATCTCCCAAAGGGATTGTTCTCTCCCAGAGAAAGTACGTATTGGACTTGCTTAGTGACACAGGCATGCTTGGGTGTCGGGTTGCATCAACACCTATCGATCAAAACCACAAATTATGTGCCGAATCTGGGAACCAGTGGATAAGGAGAAGTACCAAAAGCTTGTTGGAAGGCTCATCTATTTATGTCACACAAGACCTGATATTTCATATGCAGTGAGTGTAGTGAGCAGATACATGCATGATCCTAGGAGAGGACACTTGGATGCGGTCAATCAAATCCTCCGGTACTTGAATGGTAGTCCAGGAAAGGGACTATTGTTCAAAAGGAATGGTCATCTAAATATGGATGGGTATTGTGATGCTGACTGGGCAAGTTGCTTGGATGATAGGAGATCGACAACTGGTTATTGTGTATTTGTCGGGGGAAATTTAGTGTCGTGACGAAGTAAGAAGCAGCCGGTGGTTTCAAAGTCAACAGCTGAAGCTGAATATAGAGCTATGTCGCAAGGTTTGAGTGAGATGTTATGGGTGAGGAATCTTCTTTCAGAACTGAAAGTGTTGAGAAAATGCCCTTTAAATTTGTGGTGTGACAACAAGTCGGTGATCAACATTGCAAACAACCCTGTTCAACATGATCGAACCAAGCATGTGGAGATTGATCGCTTCTTCATAAAGGAGAAGTTGGATGACGGTATAATTAAGATAAGTCATGTAACCTCTAGTGAGCAAATCGCTGACTGTTTAACTAAAGGATTGGAAATTAAAGAGTGTAGTTCAGCTTGTAACAAGATGGGAATGATAGATATCTATCACCCATCTTGAGGGGGAGTGTTGGACACCATGTTAGTATAAAAGTGGTGTCCTAGGAGAGCCTAGAATATTCTAGTGAGTGTTAGTATAGTAGTGTTGTCCTAGGAGAGCCTGGAATGTTCCAGTGAATGTTGGAGTCTAAGTTAGTGTCCTAGTAGAGTCTAGAGTATTCCATTGTATTAGATAAGATGTAGCCTAAGTTTAGCTATATATAAAAGGGTGTGGTGGTCCAAGGGACTAGCCCATCCCAGAACTTTTCCACTAAAGACTACAACTTCTCTATCAGTTACTACCTGGCATACCAATGTCGAAGGGCCAGCAGCATCCAAGTTCCTCAAGGCCGGAGCAGATGAGGGTTCAGCCTCAGCATCACTTTCCCCCTCAAACTTGTCACTATCTTCGCTATCACTAAGCCAATCCTGTGATATGAGTTAACCATGCCTCGGTCAATATTGAAAGACCAGCAAAGCAAGAATTTATTGCGCCATAAGCCCAAAACAACCACAAGATATCACAATTGGAATCTCTAGCACGAAATCAGCACACAGCACAACCAGATTCAGTTCTGGAGTCTATGAAGAATCAAAAAGAAGAGAAAAAATCCATCTTCTCTATTGGACAAACCCCATCCACCCTTGTCGCAAGACATTACGCTAATCCCCCAAAAAATATACATCAGTACAGTTAGAAACATTTTAAGTTTTGGTTATGGAGATGCCTAACTAATTGAAGTGCTAGCTTTCAGAAGTCGGGAATAATAGTTCTTTGGAATAGTAGAACACATTATGCATAACAGAGCTTTCACAGGAGGAAAGTGATCAGGTTGGTAAATCTAAGAAAGGTGTTCAGATTAAAACCAGGTTTGCCACACGTTGTGTCACCTGGAGATAAACCAAAAAGACACCGACGCAGAACAGGTTGATGATGCCTGTATCAAGTGGATAAACAACTGCAATTTCTGGTCCAAATTAACTACTCAAATGTACGAGCTGAAGTTCCAGAGAAGTAAGAATTTCGGATCGTATAGGTGGACCACTGTAACATAAGTTAAAACCATACAATTCTTATTAAAGAGTCTCGACCTGTAAACTTCTTATGAAGAACATATGAAACAAAAGGTCACGTGGCAGTCGAAATACCGAACGCAAAATCAGCAACAAGGAACAGGTTCATTCAACTCTAGGATCCATAATGCATCAAACAGGATCTTAAAAATTATATTAGATTGAGTAGACCATACAGAAAGATACACATGAAAGGTGTTTATCCAGTGCTGCGATTTCACATATATAGGTCGATATTTTCATAAACTATTGCACCAGCATACTTGGTGTAATCCTGATACATGACCGATGTGCCAAAATGCAGATAAGGACCGGTAACCTGGTCACATAGTACGAGAAACGGACTGAGGAGCCAATCAGTCAATGCATTCGGCCTAGTTCTTTTGGCGGCTTAGAAAATAAAGCCGCCTCCTCCCTAGGTTTTCCCATAAGCCGCCCAGCTTATTAGTTGCGGCTTCCAAACTTGTTATCCCATAACTGATTTAGAAGCCTCGAGTAATAAGCCAGGTGTCTTATGGGACAAGCTGGGGAGGGGACAGCTTTTTTTTAAGCCACCAAAGGAACTGGGCGAAGTCTGGTGACTGGTATGTTCTATATGGCGAAACCAGCACAGCACGATCCAATGCTACGGTCCAGGGCACGTCGAGGGAAGGGGAAAAACATATTTTTTCGATCAAACTAACCACCAAAAAAACCCACATGCCAACCAAATCGCGCACGGAGAGATATGTCGACAATTATGACAACCACTAACACAGAGGATCTATCTATCCGTGAGTTCCGAGTCAATGGAGATAGAACATACCGCAAAAGGACTCTTTTTCAGAAGAAATTCCTACGAAATACAATCTTCCCATAGAAAATTACTGCTTCAGCATTCCGATTATCTATCGAAAGAATATCTTTTGAATCCTAAAATTGCCAGAAGATAGGAAGGGGAGGAGAACCTACCACCATTGTTGATCCCCTTTGGCCCTCTCTCTCTCTGCAGTGAAGAGGGGGACTGAGCGGATGCGGGGGAGAGCGCGAGGGCGACGGCGGCTGCGGAGGAGGAGAGAGCGAACGACGGCGGCGGTGGCAGCGGAGGGGGCGAACACGAGGGAAAGCGGAACCGTAGGAGGGGGAGGAGAACGCGTCGGCGACGGCAACGGCGCGGGCTCCTCCGCCCCTCTCTGCTTTTGACAGGGAGCAGACGATCGTGCTGTTATACAAGTCTGCAGCTCCTGCTTCTGTCAAAAAAAAAAAAAACAGTCTGCAGCTCCTGCTGCGGCGTGCTGCCTACACGAAGCGAAACGTTATTTTCTGCTTCTTCGACGAGAAAACCGAAGAGACAGGCCAAAATGGGTGCGAGATATGACGCCTCCTTTCGATGTGCGGCTGCACACAAATCTGGCCACACAGATGTTGTGCGCAGCGCACATCCGATAAGGCAAGGGAGGAGAGAATATAAGATGTATGTAGAGGGTGTTGCTTATAGCCGTCTATATATAACTTGGCCAGATTTTTACTACGTATTTCTTTTGGCTGGTAATTAATGACTTGGATTTGTTTAGATTTATATGTATCTATATTTATTTATTTATTTAGTATGTATCTTTTTGTTCCAAATTATAAAATATTTTAGTTTTTCTAAAACCCATGTATCCAGATAATTTTTTCATTATATAGATTCACTCATTTTGCTTTAAATCTATACACTGAAAGACGCGAGGAATATATTTTAGAAAAATACTAAAATATCTTATATTTTAAAATTAATAGAGTAGATATATCTGAATCTAAATAAATTTAATCACTTATTTTCGATAAAATATTGTGTACGACAACATATAGAAATTATAGGTTTAAATTGTATTGTATTCTTTCCTACTCTCTCCATCCCAAGAAATAAGACCTACGTGATTTTTAGGAATTTCATTTGACCAAAAAAATGAGCAATATTATACCAAATTAGTGTCGTTAAATTTGCATTGGAAAACACTTTCTAGTGATACTAGTTTTTATACTAAAGAATATAATTGACCTAATTTTTGGTCAAAGTCAAGTCTTGGAAAACGCGAGTGCTTTTTATGAATTACATCGATCAACTGTAATCCTACTACCTCCTTCTCAAAAAGGATATGGCGGATTTGTCATATGTATCTAAACGCATTTTAGTTTATATACACATACGAATTTAGAAAAATCTATTGTTTTTTACCTAGGAAGTATTATTTTATAATTAATTTATAGAAAGTTAATATCATTAGAATCTATTTTTTCATTGAAAATTCAGTTATATCAATTTGTGTAACACAACGGTATCTCACATTTGTCAAAGGTAAATATTGAAAAGCACACACATTATTAGTGTGTCTACATATAAACGTACTTAGATTTTCTTATGTCTAAATCTTAGGATTATCTCGATTTCACCTGTAATTGCATGGCAACGTCGAGATATCAGACCGAAATTCAAGTACATGATATATGGCGTCTCGAGACATCGACTTAAACATGAGAAAATCTTAGTAGAAGTCAAGGATCCTCGACCCGCCTCTAACCCATGTAATTAATCCAGGCGAAACCTAGACATGGCTTACCAGATTGGACGACAACGGCATTGAAATCACTCTCTTTTTTAAGGTATCTTTTTTGGAGATCTAACCCTCACTTAGCATTTGAACCAGTGATACGACCATGGCTCTAACCTGGTATGTCTTTGGTGTGGCATTAACATGTCACTACAACTAACCTAGATGGCACGGATAAAGAATCATAAAGGATCATGTCATGTTGCTCCTTGGAAAGGCAAGACACTCAACGTACAAGGTACGAGGGATGGCCAGTGGTTTGAGGCCTCTACACGGTTACGAGGCCACGATTCGCAATGTTGTCGACTTGTTATCTTTTCCAAAGCCGAAGTGTCCCATTTCTTGTCTTCTTTGTAGGGTTAGTTTCTCTTTGCTCATGGTGTGAATTTCGGTAGGAGTAGTGTTGTTGTATCTTGTGCGATTCGTAGGGTGGCTTCTAGGACGTGGTTATGTGGTGATGTCAATGTGTCTTATGCCACGCTATGAGTTGTGTTCATGTTCTTGAGTTCTTGCTTGGTCCGACTTAGTGTTAGGCTTGTAAATGTTTTCTCTCCCCAATGCTACCAATGCATCCAGAGTTCCAGACACAAGGCTTGCATTTTCTCAGAAAAATCGATATCTTTTGGAAGTTTAACATAGATAATAAAAAGGTGTAATAAATCATAGTAGAATCCATGTAATTATATCAATGCATAGTTAATGCAATAATTTTGATAACATCATGCTTTCTTCATTTTAAAATATTATGCCTATAAATTTAGTAAAAATACAATATTTTATAAGCTTTACAAATTTATAGACAAGCATATGAACATATACGGTACCAAGTCACTGAGAATATAACCACCAAAATATATATTCATCTGTTTTTCATTCAATGTACGATATATTTTGGGAATGAGGTACTGCTTTCTAAATGTTTGAGATGGTGTTTGATGATGAAAACCAAGTGCAATGGGATGGATCCAGAGTTTAGGTTCTCCTAGTGTTTGGTTTGTGGTGTGCATTAAAAGAGAACGTAATATACTATGTTCACATACGAGAATTCTCAAACATTTACATTATCAAAAAGGTTGAACATCGTGGGAATCCATGTTGTCCAATTGTTATGCGTTTGGTCCAATGTTTGACATGGGTTATTGTGGGATTTTTGTGACTATTGCAATACAACTTCAATGGTGGTCATCTAAGAACATACTCCATGGCGCAAACATGTTTGGTGACGATGGAACGGCCTTGACAAAGATCTTTTGTCGATGACGTGTGTAGGTGCTCATGAGATTGGATTTTCTTGCTATAAGAAGGGAGGGCCAATTATTTTATCAACCAGTGTGTACCCGATGGTGTCATGTTCCATGACATACTAGACCTTGAAGGTTCGTGTTGCCGTGCCCGTCATTTTTAAGATAGAATAATAGAAACTTACAAATATATAGGCATGCCATGTGAGAATCAAATACATAAATTTACACATATATAGATGAAATATAGTTTAAAATAGTTAACTTTATTAGTTCACAAAAAAAAGTTTGTAACAAAATAATGTGGTGGTAGGAGATCATAAACTCAAGAGGAGCCAAATTAATAGGAAGAGAGGAGAAAAAATTGTATTCAATATTGGATAATTTGATAAAATAATTTTGCAAAAATAAATGATTAAGTTGTGCTCAAACTTGAAGGGACACTTACAAATACAAAGTGGGAAGAAGTTTCTGAAGATTTGCACTGAGCAATAAAGACATCTCATTCTTAGAAAATAAGATAATTGATGGAGCATATACATTAGAACTTGATGGCATGTTGTGATATAATCTATAAACAACCGATGTGCAACATGATTGAAAAATCAGATTGTGAACTAATCTTATCTAATAGAGAGCATACTAAAAGATTGTAGGCACCTGTCGATGGGTTCACGCACTGCACATCCTAGGAGGTAGTTCGGAGGTAATACTAATATGTCTTGAGACCACCACGACTAATAATTAAGTTTTCACCTGATACATGAAATTGAAACATTTAGCTATTTTGTGTGGGAAAATATGCAAAAATTTGTTCAAAAGGCAAAGAAAGAATAAGGTTATCTAGTTGAGAAAGGGGAAATTATTAAGAGGGATCAAGTTACTACTAAGGTTGGTATATTATGTACACTTATATAGTAAATACAACAATGGTCAGTAATGGATGCTAAATAGGCTTAACTAGAATAAGTAAAACATCTCAAAGTTGTAATGATAAATCTGAAGCAGATGCTTGAGAACATTGGACAGAACATTTTGTGTTACTTAAATTTCCAAAAATTGCATATGAACCTTCTTAAGACTTGTTCCCTCAAAAGGTCAAAATTGTTTGATTTCATCTATATAAATATTTAAAGTTCGACCTAACAGATGGTATATGAAAAAAATCATATTAGCATGAATCAAAACAGATGACATAACAAATTGCTAAAAAATTGCAATCACGGCTGGTCTAAGTGGGGAGCAAAAGTACAAAAGTATAAATCTCAATGTAATATAACAAACAAATGGGACAAACACTTCAGAGATCATATTGCGCCAATAAAGTTGTAAGTTATCGCTACACGCCACACACTATAAGACACTAGTTGAAGAAAGGTTTTGTGCGGCAGCATATGATTTGCTAAATGTACCCGAGACAACATATGATTCGCTCGTGCCTACCGTATTCGAACTTGGCAATGTTGCTCGATGCAACACCTATATAAGGTCTCTCTGGTGGGTCCTAGATGTCAGCCTCTCCGTAAATGAAACATGCTATGTTGGATTTTTTCGGTCGCCTCCGTTGTTCTGATTTTGGTCCATAGACGGGTCTCAGATGTCAGCAACCTCTATGCAGGAAACGTGTCTACGCTGGGTCCCAGATATCAGCCTCTATTTGAAAGAAACATGTGTATGTTGGACTGCTTTTCTGGTTGAGTTCGCCGTTATGACGTTGGCAACATTGGTAGATGCAGTAGCAGTTTATCTGGGTCCAACATGTCAGCCTTATAGAGTACAAAAAATGTTAATCTATACTCCGTTGTTGGGTCCCACATGTCAGCCTTCTCTATGCAGGAAACATGTCTATGTCGGGTCCCACATGTCAGTCTTTTCTATGCAGGAAACGTGTTTATGCTGGGAACCACATGCCAGTCTCTATTTGAATTAAACGTGTCTATGCTAGGTCCCACATGTCAATCTCTATTTGAATTAAATGTGTGTATATATGTTGGATTTTTTTTGGGTTGAGTCCGCCGTCTTGAGCCTGAGAGTATAAAAAGTTAACTCTATATTAACACAAATTGCCTAGAATTCGAACTCGAGATCTCACCAGCGGTGAACTGGGTGCCTTGCCACTATGAAAGAAATAGCTAATATAATATAATCATTAAACTTTGCTATTATAGCTTATAGATTTGTTTCCTTAAAAAGACTTTTTTGATCATTTTTATCTCCCATCAAATAATAAGACGACGCTCCTAGCAACTAAACTAAAAACAGCATACGCTCTAAAAAAACTAAAAACTACAGGCAAAGTTTTTTTAAAAAAATTAAGAGGTGGGGGCAACGCCCAAAAGGCCGAATTAAAAAGAGTTTGGCTATTCTACATGGGCTGCTCTACAGGGCTATACTTCATAGGCTATTCTCCATGGGCTCCTTTCTTAAATTTCCTTGGATGTGGTAAGTAGTCCCCTGACCCCTAAAAGGCCGAATTAAAATGTCCTGGGCTAAAGAGGGGTCGAATGAGCTAGATTTCTTCTCCTGATATATAAAAATTTCATTTTGTTGTGGCTCAGCCGGATTCGAAACAAAGACGAGAGGGAGGGAAATAAATCGATAATTATTTTTGACAGATATTTATATAAACTCTGTAGTAGAGAATAAGATAGAAAAATTATCAACAGATTCGTAGTTCACATTCAGCAGCACTTGACCAATTCAGCAGCATTTCAACGTGAGCGATTCAGCAATATAGACACTGAAATACAATAGCAGTATAAAGAGAACCAGTTCTTGTTTCATCTCTTAAAACCTTGTCGCCCGATTAGTTTGCTCTTTTCTCCAAACACACTCGACCATTGGAGCATGCAAAACTGATGATCGAGTCTGCTTTGAGTACCTTCTTCTCACATCAATGCCCGTGTGACCCCTGATGCAACCCAAAATTCTCAAGTCTTATCTAGATTGAGACAATGCCATGCTTCAAAACAAAAGCAAGACTAACTATTGCACTTTATCTAGACAAGTACCAGTACATCAGTATTAGTTATATAAAATACTTTAGTAAGTAGGATTTGATAAATTTAGCAGTACATAATAATATATAAAAAGCATCGACAGATTCTCAGTTCATTCAGCATCACTTAACAGATTCAGCAGCATTTCAAAGTGGTTGATTCAGCAGTACAGACAATGGTTAAAAGAAATGACATATTCAACAATGCAGACGATGAAATTCAATAGTTGTAGCAAGGACATGACTCAAAATAAAAGAGATACCATATTCTGCACTCGATCGGTAGATTTTAACAAGTACCAGTACATATCTATTAGTATAAAATAGATTAGCAGTAGCAAACCTCCAAACAAAATACACAGAATAACGCATCGACTTGTCCAAGTGCTGATCGGGTCATGCAAAATACACAATGATTTCTTTCCTGCATGTTAAGCTTTCCTTGTCACACCATCGCATGTGGGCTCACTATGTCAGCAGGGTATATTGTAAATAGGTATACATTACCGCAACTTTGTTTTACCTCTCCCCATACAAATTGAGTCTGTCACCAATATAAATTAATTAATTAGTATGACATTGATACGTCGTAAATGTATCTATAATTTTTTATGTTCCATGTTTATTTAGTATCTACTTTCTTTTGCTTTGTCTTTTCTTTGAGGTATTTTTAAATGTTTTCTAGGACTATGATGGCTCCTTGATAGCGCCAGAGAACTTGGCGCTTGACGTGGAGCCTGTTGGGAACCACAAGAGCAAGGTGTGAAGCAGCACAGCAGCAAGTCTTCCCTCAGTAAGAAACCGAGGTTATCGAACCAGTAGGAGGAAGGAAACGTCACACAGGTATTGCAAGCAAAGTGGAGACCTGCACAACACAAACTCAAGACTTTTCCCCAACTAATATTGATGTTTTCAATCTCACCGGTTGCTATAACAAAGGATTAAACATATGGTGTGGAAGGTAATGGTTTGCAGCAAGTAAACAAGTAATAGTGGAAGATGTATCAATGGTAAAGATTGGATCGGGTCCATAGTTCACTAGATGTGCTCTCCTTAGATAAACAACATGGCATGAAGGGTAAACAAATTACAGCAGGGCATGCAATACCAGACAAAAAGATCCTATGAGATTCGATTGGGCAATACAACAATATACATAGACCGCCATCCAACTGCATCTATGACTAGAAGTCCACCTTCAGGTTATCATCCGAACCCCTCCAGTATTAAGTTGCAAGCAATAGAAAACTGCTTTAAGCAAAGTGTGTAAGGTAAACAATCCACTTGTTCCATGAACAAGAGACCGTTGTTTTCTCCCTAGTAGCAACAGCACATCTACAACCGAAGAAATTTATGTCACTTCCCTTGGAAACTAGAGGCATGAACCCACTATCGAGTATAAATACCCCCCTCTTGGAGTCATTAGCAACTACTCGGCCAAGATAGCTACTAACAACGGAGAGCATGCAAGATCACAAACAACACATACATGATAGAATCATAAAGACAAAACCATTAATCAATCTAACATAGTAATCTCAATATCCATCGGATCCCCGCAAACACAACATGCATGATTACAAATAGATTAGATCTTGATCATGAACGGAGCTCACAAGATCTATACATGAAAGCACAAGGAGGAAATACAACGATCTAGCTACTACATGGACCCGTAGTCCAAGGTGGAACTACTCACGCTTCATACCGGAGAGAAGGCCTCCGGGATGATTTCCCCTCTGGCAGGGTGCCGGGAAGAACTTCAGATCCCCCTCGATCTAGGGACGACGGTGGCAGCAGCTACAGAATGTTTCATGGAGTTTTGATCGGGTACCTAGGGTTTTTGCATCAGGGGCTTATTATAGGCGAAGAGGCGAGGCTAGGAGGCGACCAGAGGGGACACACCCTGCCCAGGCATGGGTCCACCCTAGCCCGCGCCTGGGGGGTGTGGTGGCCCTCTAGCACTTCTCGGTCTCCCCTTCTGGCTTCGTGATGCCCACGGTAAAATATTGACTTTGGCTTTTGTCCCGTCCAATTCCGATAATACTGATTTTCTACCTTTCTAGAACCAAAAACAGAAGAAAACAGACAACTGGCACTATGGTAACTTGTTAATAGGTTAGTTCTAGAAAAGATATAAAAACACCTCAAAGTGTAGACAAAGCAAAGCAAAGTAGATACTAAACAAGCATGAAGCATCAAAAATTATAGATACGTTTCCGACGTATCAAGCATCCCCAAGCTTAACTCCTGCTCGTCATCGATTAGGTAAGTGATAAAAGGAATAATTTTTGAGGTGACATGCATCGTCAAAATAAAGATCAAACCAATTGCAAGCATTGAAAGCTGGGATCAAAGAACTCAAAACATGTGCATGAAAGATGGAGTTCTAACAATAAGACATAGTAACTATGCATGCAACATGAAAGGCTACAAACAAAGATCATGAATAACATGCATTGAAAAACATTTGTTTGTTTCACATACAAAAAACGTAGCATAGTGGCATTCAGTTTGTCCCTCATAGAGTAGCAAATAGATGCATAGGACACCTTCAAAGTTCACAAGGGTGACTAGAGACAAGTAGCACAAGAACAAATAATATCACAATATGCATCAATCAATAAGTTTTGGGACACTGCACACAAAATGACAACTATGCTATATTAATGGTGCCTAAAGGTAGAAGGTGGAGACTCAAATAATGGTGGAAGAAAGGCCTTTCATAAAGGAAGCAAGGATTTCAAGTTTCAAAAATAGCTTCCAAAAATTATGGTACTTGTTAGCTTTCAGCCCTCATTGCCCCTATCATAAGCTCTTGAAGTTATTAAGGTTAAAGTGAACAAAGATGGAGTATAGGCTTGACAAAGTATAAGTTGGCAATCTCAAGTCCCTTGAATACAAGGGCCGCACCTCATGCTACTCAACTTCAGTCACCTGTAAGTTCTTGTCATTGTAAGTATATGCATATCATAGAGAACCGCCAATGGGGTACCCCTTGCACATGGTAAAGGACCTATCTCATAACCAAAATGACAAGACAAGCAGACAATGAGCATCTCAGCGATCTTTTTATTTACTATATGCATAGTTTTTTATTGAGGATGCTTCATAGATAGCTCACTATGGTGATGCTGCAAGT
This sequence comes from Avena sativa, assembly GCA_916181665.1. Lineage (NCBI taxonomy): Eukaryota > Viridiplantae > Streptophyta > Magnoliopsida > Poales > Poaceae > Avena > Avena sativa. The sequence continues at coordinate 435,381,907 of OV702283.1, read as the reverse complement.
TTCCACCATGATTAGGCATGGCTTAGGCTAGCGGCCCAGGCGTTTCTCTAACACAAAATACAAACTCCATGGACTTAAAAGTTCCCTCTTTATTTCACACCGGTGACATCCATAGACAAAAGAGCATGATATCAACTGAGTACAAACTGCAAGTGCAATGTTGAAAATGTTCCCCGTGACAGCATGGTTCTGCTAATTCCAACGTATAAGTGCAAGCATATACAACATAGATGACACAATGGTTCAAATTTATTAGGGGCAAAGAATATAAAGCGTGCCATCAAGTTCGTGAGGGCTTTGTCACTAAGTTTTCACATAACAAAATAGTTTTTAATTGCAAGATAACTGAAAACAAGAATATACTTGGAATGGTGTAACACACCATGCATATGAATTTATAGTGGACACTTTGGAATAACTTGGTTTCTTAGGAGTGGAAGCATGAGTAGAGCTTACTCATAGAAGTGGAGGCTAGCAAAAGACTGGGAGCAACCAACTAAGAGAGCATAATGGCCATAATCATGCAGAGCAACAAAACATTACTAATCAAAGCATAGAGTGGTACTATAAGTCAAGGACTAAATGATCATAGAGGCTATGGTGACTTGTTCATAGTCATAACATGGTGTGAGCATGTGCCAAGTCAACCCAAGCAAAGCATCAAAGGAGAGTACCACAATACTATTCTTTTGCATGCTAAAACAACGAATAATTTCTTCAAGGCACACTAAGCAATCGCAATTGTTTGGAACAAGACATGCTATAACAATAATCACTAAGCATAAGGTCAAAACAACACCTAGCATGTGTAACTACCTCGGTGAATTACGCTCCTAGTTACAAGCCTGGATGAGCGGAAATGGTTGAAATAGTACGGTGGGGCCCAAATGCCACTCACAGGTAGACCTTTCGGCCGTCCCAACCATTTCCAAACATCGGGACAAGAACGGGCGGCGTAATCGGCAGGCGAAGGGATCAACTACATACACAAATGGCTATGTATGCAAGCCACCATACAACAGTACATCAGAGCCATTCCATCTAAAAGAAATAGAAATATTGCAACGCCATACGGCAAGATCCAAATATCCTATATAGATATAATAGTTTAGGATATCTCCTCATACATCAAACATCAGAGTATCAGGCGGAAGCGGCAACAAGATCCGAGTACGGATAAGAAGCAAATTGGCATAAGATGCCCCATAAAATAAAAACATCCCACCCACAGATCCCACGGATCCCCGTTCCCGGAAACTCTACACCGAATGATCGTTGCCCACATCGTCCGTCTCCTCCACCCAGTATCCATCTTGCGAGTTTACCTGTTCATCTGAATCAAACAATTTATCGTGTGAGACCCTAGGGGTACTCAGCAAGTCTTTATGCCTCTAAAGGGGAAACAACCTGGGGTGACGCAATTGCAGCAAAAGATAATACCTAATAGTTCTATAGATACTCGCTAACCATCCGCCTAACCAAAGATAGACGGATGCCCGTGAATTAATGACAACAGTTATAACAGTAATATCAACAGATCCATCCTCCTCCTCGCTTACCAACGAGGAAGCGGACGAACACCCCCATCAGTTGGCAGTTTTATTATCCATTCCATGAGTGTTGCACTATTTACTAGTCAGTTACTTAGTCAAATTAAAGCGGTACTTTAGTTATGCTTGTCTATGATCGAGAAACTGTGCTCCAAGTCGTCCATAACCGCGGACACGGCTTTCAGAAAGTTTTACCCTGCAGGGGTGCACAAATAGCAACACACACTCGATCAACCTCGGAAAAACCAAATCAAAACCCAACGAGGCATTCACGACAAAGCAATCACAAGATTCAGAAATATTTCAGGGGGCCACCCCATTAAGCTACCCGCAACGAAGTTAGCTGACTCCGAGACGGACTTAAGGTTTGCGTCAGTGGCTGTAAACGACTGGGAACCCGAAAATGTGACTGGGCTTGTCGATACCGCGAAAACACTCCGCTTCCAAAACAGTACAGGTGCATTCCTCGCACAATCTTAAATTAAGCAGTAAAGCATGGCATAAGTACAGGATAGTAAAAAATCCCCAAACTACTTTGTGGCCCCAAGAAATAAGAACGAATCAAGCTCTGGCTCAGGGGGGTCCCATAAGCCTCCCGGATGTGGATAGCGCGAATATTCAAGGAACAGGAATCAAGTACTCGGGGTCCTACGGGACACAAGTGAGCATGAAAAACCAAATAGCAGATATTGCTCACCGGTGCCACTTTCATTAGTTATCCCATTACTACTCAGGTTAAGTTGTTTAGGTACCTCATTATCCATCAGACACTCACATACCCTACACATGCTGTTCTACGACTCGCATGGCTCAAACAACTCCTGTAGTAATGGCTCATGGGATGGAGGAACAAGCTTCGGTGGGGTTTAAAAGTAAAGGCTATGCAGTACTTGGGATTCAGTTTAATGCGATCGCGACTCAATGATGCAAGAATAAGATAGAGGCAATAGGTACTATATGTATGCAAGCATGTGGTAGTGCTTGCCTGGCAGCTCAGTTGAAGCGAGAGAAGGATCTGGGTAGTGCTCCTGGGTTTCTTGGTATATCCCCTGCTCAGCGTCTATTCGAAGAAGAACCAAACAAACAAGGGCCAACATAAATAAAGTGCACAAGCATATGAATCAAATACGACAAGCAAACAACCATGCCATGATGAATGATGCACAATTTGCATGGCAATAAAGTAGCATGGCATGGGTGAGGTGTAGAATACAAGAAATAAACATTTTATGGAGTTTTAGTCACCTTTTATACTCAAATAAGTTGCTGTATACTTTATATTTATATGATGCATGCTGCAATTCAGAACATGGAGTGCATAAACAGAAAGGTCTCGTCGAGCTAATCAATTTAGACATATCATTTGTTAAATTTGGAGTTATAAATCAAAAGTTATTAATTAATTAATGCAAAAGGGCATTTTAATGTAATTTAAATCAACTTGAAATTTTAAGTGTTCAAAATATATTTTGGATAGCATATTTGAATTCCTCATATTTTTCTGATTTGAAAACATATATTATTTGTATTATTTGAATTCATATTTATAATTACTTAAATACTGATTTGAATTTGAATTTAAAACAAATTTGAAAAGTTTAAATTAAAACAGATAAACAGTAAAACTTTTTCTACTCAGGCAAACTTAGCCACAGTCAGTGACAGGTGGGCCACATGCTGACTGGGCAAAGAACTGGTGGGGTTGAGGACCACGGGTCAAGGTTAACAGAAGGTGGGTGCCTTTTTGCAAAAAACCAAGACGGGAGGGTCTGCGGGTTGAGGCGAAAATAAAAGGGGGGCTAAGTGTAAAGTGGCAACGGCCCACTGTTGTTCTTCTCTGCATCTGATGGAAAAGGCAGAGAATGGCGCAGCGAGGCGGGGTTCGAACCCAGGACCTGGGGCGCGCGCGCGGACGCGGCGACCACTGGGCTAGGCGGGGGTAGTTGTTAGGAGGGCGGACGGGGCCTAGATAGGGTTTTTGCGGTGCAGGAGCGAGCAGACAGCAGCGAGCGGCGGTGCACCGAGGGCGCTCGACGCTTGGTCCGGCGAGCACAGGAAGCAACGGTGAAGAGGGGCGTGTCTGGGAGGGAGAGAGGCTCACCGCGGTTGGGTTGGTGGGGTCGGATCGGGCTGGGACGCGGTGGAACGACGGCGATGCAGACGGACGGCGAGCTAGGGTTTGGCGTCGGAGCGGCGTCGGCCTGGTGGCTCTGGTCCTTCTCCTCCTCGCTGGTGCGTACATGGCTGCTGCAGAGGACCTCCCCGACCTCACCGACAGCCTCCTGCGCTCCTACGCCTCTTGGATCGACGAGGCGACGATGTCCTGGCGGTGTCCGGCGAGAGAGGGTAGCTGGTGGCGATGGAGAAGAAAGGGAGGAGAGGGCAAGGTCCTGGGGAGTTCTGGGGATGGATCTGGCGAGGCAGAGAGGTGGGAGTAGATAAGGGCGAGCCCAGAGGGAGGTGGTGCCATGGGGGAGTGGGTAGGGTTAAAGGTGGCTTCGGCCACCTTTTCCCTTCTCTCCTTCACGTGCTCGGGCAGGCCAGGGTAGGGTTAAGGGGCTGCAGCTGGGACCAGAGAGAGGAGAAGGGGAGGCTCGGGTGGGGCTAGCCCAGCAGGGAGAGAGGAGAGGAGGCTCGGGTTAGAGCTAGGGTTAGCTAGGGAGGAACTCGGGTTAGGGCTTGGTCTTAGGTTAGGGAGGGGTAGGTAGCTGGGGTGTGGCCAGGGAGAGAGGGTGGCCAGGTGGGGCATGCATGATAGAGAGAGGAGAGAGGGATAGGGAGAGGGATTAGGTTTTAGAGATAGAAAAAGGAGAGAGGGGTAGATCATGGTGGTGGTAGGGTGTAACTAGGGTAGATGAGGGGTTAGGTTTAGGGTCTAGCTTAGGTGAGAGAATTTTGGAGAAAAGATTAGAGAGAGAGGGTGGTTTAGGGTTTTAGGCATGATCCACATGACCATGCATGTGTGGAGGTGAAAGGAGAGGAAGGTGAGGAAAGGAGAGAGAGAGAGAGAGAGAGAGAGAGATGCTCCACTCAAATGACCAAATAAAAACACAGGAGGCAAAAGATGGTGATGGTTGCATGGCCCATGCAAGATAATAAATGCCATGTATCATCCTTGTGTAAACAAAATAATAAACATGGCATTACTCCTATGCATTACCCAAAATGTGGAGTATAGCCCAAGCAAGAGAAATTAAAAGGATGCCCCATGTGAAGTAGATGGAGATGACCATATTTGAATAGAAATGGGACTTGCTAGTGTGTATGTGCCACTAGATGTCGAATAGTCCCAAAATATCCCAACATGAGCATAAATCCATAATAATCCATATGAAAGCTAGGAAAAGGAGCACTACTCATAATGCATGCAAAGGTGGCTCCACATATCAATAATGTGAAAACAACATGATGCTAAGATGAGAGCATGTGGAGATAGAATTGGATCCATCCCAACCCACATGAGCTAGAGGTAAAACCAAATAAGTTGCAATGCTCATATATGGTGGAATGGTGGAATGATGGGGTGATGACAAGAAAGGTGGTGGAGTCAATAAAAGATTGTAGGGTTCGCAGCATAGAAAACAAAAAATTTCCTACGATGGGAACAACTATGTACCAAGATCTATCTACTAGATACAAACAACGGGCGGATGTATATCCGTAGAGAACATACCCTTGAAGACCGACAAAGCTTAACGAGTCCAAACTCGTGGTTGATGTAGACGATCTCTTGCCGATCTCAAGATCGAGAGGAAGTCCTAGCGCCGCAAAACAGCAGCGCATCCGTGCTCGCACACACGTTCGAGGCACCGAGCAACCTCCGCCTCCTCGCTCCAGCGATGCAGCGGAAGCACAACTCTTTCTTGCCGAAAAGCCACCGGGAACATGTATCTCGCTAGTCCGAGACCATGGGGAATAAGTTCTAGAGGGGGAGAGAGATCCTTCACGAGGAGGTGTAAGTGAGAAGTGAGAGGAGGGGCTCCTTATATAGGGGAGGGGGGGCAGCCCAAGGGGGCATGGCCGCCGGCCATGGAGGGTGCCCCCACCTCTCCCTCATTCATGTGGGTGGACACTCCACTCACAAAATGGCCCTTCAATTTTCTCCACTCAAAAACCCACTCAAATTCCCATTAAATTTCCACCAAATTTAATGCAAACTCTCATTAAATAAAACTCTTTTATTTTATTCAGAATTTTGTCAATTACTTTAATGACAAACATTCACAAATAACCCCTTGCTAGAATTCTATTTCACATGCATAACCACTTTATGCAATTTCACCCGAAAACCTGTTTCGGTATCTAGTGAAATAAATTCCTGCGCTTGTTCATTCTTTCGGCATGAAACTTTTGCTCCAATTGGATGTCGGTGTCTCTTAAGTGTGTCACCCTACGGTTCGTGAATAATGCGGACATGATCGAGACCCCTCTCAGATCAATAATCAGAAGCGGGATCTGGAGACCCATACTGACTCCCACACATTCAACGATGACTTTCTTGTGATCGTCGGAACCTTTTACGCTAGTATCTTAATCCTTTTGTTTCGCGATATATTACATGTCCGAGATTCGATCATCGGTATCTCCATACCTAGTTTGATCTCGTTACCGACATGCACTCTTTTCTCGTTCCCGTGATATAACATTCTAGTGATCAAATCACTTGCTTGCAAGCTAACCAATGTGATATCACCGAGAGGGCCCAGAGTATATCTATCCGTCATCGGGATGAACAAATTCCACTCTCGATCCATGGGCCTCAACATAACACTTTATTAGTTCTGAATCCATCTTTATAATCACCCTGTTACGGTGTGACGTTTGATGTTATCAAGAAACTCTTCCGGTGTTAGTGATTGACATGATCTCATGGTCTAAGGATTAGGATCACTTCGTAAGTTGTTATAGCAATATAAACTCAATGACTTTGATCGTAATGCTATACTTCGGATGAATGTTCATCACACCATTACACTAATGTTGTGATCCCGTTATTAACAACATCCAATGTCCATGATCAGGAAACTTTGATCATCTTGTTAATCAACGAGCTAGTTTATGAGAGAGGCATAACTAGGAACTTCCTTTTTGTTTATTAAACACACATGTATTAACGTTTCCGTATTAATACAATTATAGCATGTAAAATAAACATTTATCATAAACAAGGAATACGATAATAACCACTTTATTATTGCCTCTCGGGCATATTCCCTTCAGTCTCCCACTTGCACTAGAGACAATAATCTAGTTTGAAAACTTTGCGTATTGAACACCTATGGCTTTCCGGTGTTCCATATACGTAATTGCAAGTGGTTAACATAATCTACGGATCTGACACTTTCAGGTCCGTGTGTATTTGCATGTCTTTGCGTCTTCACGCATCACTCATTCTCCAATGAGACGGCATTGTATAAATTTGGTCTTTTGGTGATACCTTTAGTTCCTTGGGGTTAAAACACGTCGATACTATTGTCACACAATATATCTTTAGTGTTAGCCCATTGCGAACCACACCTTAGTTTGATAACAAACTACTTGACACAAATTCCCTCCTTTGCTGCTACTATAGCAGTCATATACTTAGCCTTTTGTTTTAGTATTCGTCACAATGTCTTAACTTTGGAACTCTTCCAAATCCATCATGGAATCTCCTTTCCATTACATTGTGCCACCCATAGTTTAAATTGAGATAAACTTAATTTGTAGCTTGTGACAAAACTAGTATCAATGTAACTCTTTACAATGAAATATTTGTAATTGTTTGTCACCTCTACACAAATATATTCTTAGTTCTTCCAAAAGATCATAAGAATATCCTTACTATCGTCCAATGATCATTTTATGATTCATTCTGGTATATGCTCATAACACTTAGAGCATAGGACATATCTGGATGTGTACATATCATGGTATGATTAATCAAAACATTCTCGTGATTTCACTCATCAAGTGTCAAAGCACTTGAATCTTGTTTCACTTATCAAGTGTCGATACACTTGAATCTTGATTCAATTTCTTTCCATGCGACAAGAACCGTTTCTAGTCGTTTCTATATTGAACTCCTTCAATATCTCATATATGTACGTTTGGCACAACCATATTAGCGTCACAGTCTATCCACTATAGATATTCACGCTAAATATTCGGGTTTTGCCTAAGTATTTCATCAAAATGAAATTCTTAACCTTTTGTCAATAAAAGATACATCATTTCTAATCAACAAGATGTCATCCACATAATGTATTAGAAATATGTCTCAGCGCTCCCACTTAATTTCTTGCAAATGCAAGCATCTTCATCGTCTCCTGATGAAAACTCCTTTTCATTAAGGTGAAGATTCCAACTCCGCGATGCTTACTTCAACAATTGAAGTTTGCATGCCCTTTTTAGCATCCTTTGAATTTAACAAAACCCTTTGGACCGTTTCATGTACACGTCCTAGGTAACCATTCTATTAGAAGAACTTTGTTTTGTTTATTCATCTACCATATACCAAATTATATGTAGTGGTTGCTACTTTAATCCGTTCAGACTAAATATCGCTATGAAAGATCAAATCTTGTCATAGTCAACTCTTTGAACATTGTCATAAAATACTTTACAACATGTCGAATATTTCATAGATGTGAGACATCCATGTCTGTTTCTTTATAGATCCAAATACGACCGATAGGTTTTTACACCTTTCCGGAGGGTCTTCCAAGTTCAAAACTTGATTTCTCGTATATGGAACTATCACGGATTTTATGGCTTCAAGCCATTTGACGGAGTCAGGGCCCATCATCGCTTCTTTGTATGTATTCGGTTCATCATTGTCAAACAATAATGATTTACTCTCAAATCTTAGCATTTGATTGTTTAACCGACCTTCTTGGTTCAATAGGAACTTTAGACCTCCGTGACCACAACCTTTGAGGCACATAAGCTATGAGCATTATGGCAGCCTCCAGAACGATTTCCGGCGCTGCGCAACTCAGCACATTTAGCTAAGGTTCGTTAACCTTATCAAAGTTCTATTGTCCTCCCACTTAACTTTTGCGAAAAATTCCTTTTTCAAGAAACTTCACATTTCAAGCGACAAACCCTTTTGTCCTCGGTGTTATGGAGGAATAACCAATTGTTATTCGAAATAACCTACAAAGACATGCTCATCCGACTTCGGTTGTAAACATCTTACTTATGTTTAGCATACCAAAATTTAAGAAATGACAACTTGGGTTTTACCCCAAACCATAACTTCCATGGTGTCATTTCAACGGATCAATATGGAGCTCTTTTCAGTGTAAAAGCGGTAGTCTCTAAAGCTTTAATCTTTTAAAACATAATGGCAGTTTTATAAATAACACCTTTGATCCAACCATGTCTCACAAGGTTTCATTACAAATCTCAAACACTCCATACTCCTATGGTGTTTCGGGAGATGTAAATCTAGGTTTTTTTTTGCTAAACTTGCAACTCAAATAAATCCCTTTATGATAAAATCATAATTCATTTATTTTCTTGTTACACTTGTAACTCAAACAAATCCCTTTATGATCAAATCATAATTTATTTATTTTTCTTGTTACAATGATTTTCCACTTCATCTTGAAAGTCTTTGAAACATTTTCAAATATTTCATACTTCTTTCTCATTAAGTGAACATTCACTCAAAATTCCGGAGAAAGCATATGAAGTTGAAACCCATCGCTTACGACTACTCATAATGGACTACATACATCGATATATATAAATTCCAATAATTTAGTCATTCGTTCTTCTTTGGCCTTTGAACAAAGTTTTAATTATCACGTGGAAAGTCTCACAAGCGTCACTTGATCAAATCAAAGACTCCAAAAATCCATGAATATGGAGATTCTTCATGTTTTCTTTCCAATATAATTTAAACAGCGATGTCACTTCATAAGTGATCTTTCAATCATTTGTCTTGCGACATTTTAGCATTAGGTTTTATGGATGTGATTTCTTCAACTAGATTTGTAAATCATCCATCTTATATGGAATACGGTAATTATTTGAACAACCTTTGTTCTTATAATACCTGATTCAAATAACAATTATTAAAACAAATCTTGAAGTCAAGCTTTGATGTCAACGAGAAATACAAACAACGGTTTGTTTGTTTTCGATGAACATCATCACATATTCTCTTGCTAGTTACTTAGGCCATTGTGGTTCATGAATTGCGTCATTCCGTATGAAATTTCATACCAATCAATTCGGTATCCAATACCCAAGAACCACATTGTTTAACAAGCAAAGAATACAACCATAACATGTATATCATCCATATACCTAAATTGGATATTTCCAATCTTTTCTTTTTTGCCAAATATATTTTATAGATTCTCTTTCAGCATTTCCTTTTCCTTTTAAAAAGAATCTATCAACATCAACAGTGGCGCCATATACATGACACATAGTTCAAAGCGTGTATATTCAAATAATAATACCTTTGGACTTGCACTTTGAAGTAGATCACCATCATCAAATGATCGGTATTCTTTCAAAATCCATTCTTTAGTAATCTTATAGTGTAGTAAACATTTTACATACATATTCTATTCACCCTTATCATGACGACTTTCATGATCAAGCTAATTTAGCTTATAAAGGAGAATCGTGAGTATAACATTACTTTCCAAAACCCTTTTGGATGATTAAGATGTCTAGCATCTCCAACCTTCGTAAATTCTCATCCAATATGAGAACATATATTATACTCTATCATACTGCAACCAAAACATTGTTTCAGATATCGTTATATCTGCCACACATGATGGTTTCTGAAACAATTCTTTCAGCTCCTAGATAAACTTGATATTAAAACAATCAAGAATCGTGGAGGCAAACATGATACTTAAGATACTAACACTGGAATTGTTACTCTCGATTTAATACCAATTATTAAATTTCACGGAGTAAATAGAGTTTGCTGAAAGTTTGCAATAGAACTTTAAACTTTGATTGACACTCAACACAATAGGATAGCAGTTCGTAAAGTAAATATCCAGAATTCTATAGTTCTATTATCTCAATTACAACTATGCATAAGGTGGTAAACGAATGCCAATGACTACAACAAATTATGCAAATTCACTTTGATTTAATTTATGATAAATTGAGTTCTACTAATCCAAATTAGAAATGAACTCCCACTCAAAAACGACATCCCTCGTGTCCTTTTGGTGATTGCATGAACCAAATCCACTACACCAAGTCCGATCATCACGTGAGTCGGCGTAGCTTCAAAGGCGAGCATCCATATGGTCATCATATCAAAACATATGACTCATGCTTAACCTTTCGGTCCGTGTTCCGAGGCCATGTCTGTACATGCTAGGCTCGCCAAGTAAGAACCTTAGTATTCGCGTGTGTAACTGTCTTACACCCGAGATATGCTCGTGGATTCAAGTACACCCGATCATCACGTGATGTCTTGAAGCGACGAAACATTGTCGGTGCATACTTAAGGAAGAACACATTTTTATCTTGATATCTAAATGAGGGATCATCTTATTATGCTAATAAAACGCCAAACAAGCAATATAAGATGCTATCAAACATCACATGTTTATTAGTGGAATGATATGGTTCTCGCATATGATCTCTATCATGTGCATCGTGGTATGATCACTATCATACCTTTATGTGTAAATCCAAGGTCTATGGAGTTTACACGTTATGTATGTTGTAAGAGTATCATCTCATACTTCTACTTACAACATCACCATATCATAACACTAGCCCAGCAACAATCTAAACTAGATGCCTCTAATTTATCCATTGCAAATTTTACGTGGCTTAGGGCTTTCGAGATAGAACCGTTTTTACCTACGAACATGAACCACAACGAGGATAACCATATTGTTGACAACTCGTTGCAAATTAGATATTGACTATAGTAGGAGAGACAGACACCCGCTAGCCACTTATGCAAAACTAGTTGCATGTCAAGCGTGGAACAGGTCTCATGTGCGAGGACATGTAAAGTTTGTCCGGGCCGCTTCATCCCACTATGCCACCAATATCCAAAGTACAACTAAGAAGCAATAAAATGATCATCATCGCCCACATACTCATATGTGTACTACCCGTGCAAAGTATCTACGCATAGATCCGGCTCTGATACCACTGTAGGGTTCGCAGCATAGAAAACAAAAAATTTCCTACGATGGGAACAACTATGTACCAAGATCTATCTACTAGATACAAACAACGGGCGGATGTATATCCGTAGAGAACATACCCTTGAAGACCGACAAAGCTTAACGAGTCCAAACTCGTGGTTGATGTAGACGATCTCTTGCCGATCTCAAGATCGAGAGGAAGTCCTAGCGCCGCAAAACAGCAGCGCATCCGTGCTCGCACACACGTTCGAGGCACCGAGCAACCTCCGCCTCCTTGCTCCAGCGATGCAGCGGAAGCACAACTCTTTCTTGCCGAAAAGCCACCGGGAACATGTATCTCGCTAGTCCGAGACCATGGGGAATAAATTCTAGAGGGGGAGAGAGATCCTTCACGAGGAGGTGTAAGTGAGAAGTGAGAGGAGGGGCTCCTTATATAGGGGAGGGGGGCAGCCCAAGGGGGCATGGCCGCCGGCCATGGAGGGTGCCCCCACCTCTCCCTCATTCATGTGGGTGGACACTCCACTCACAAAATGGCCCTTCAATTTTCTCCACTCAAAAACCCACTCAAATTCCCATTAAATTTCCACCAAATTTAATGCAAACTCTCATTAAATAAAACTCTTTTATTTTATTCAGAATTTTGTCAATTACTTTAATGACAAACATTCACAAATAACCCCTTGCTAGAATTCTATTTCACATGCATAACCACTTTATGCAATTTCACCCGAAAACCTGTTTCGGTATCTAGTGAAATAAATTCCTGCGCTTGTTCATTCTTTCGGCATGAAACTTTTGCTCCAATTGGATGTCGGTGTCTCTTAAGTGTGTCACCCTACGGTTCGTGAATAATGCGGACATGATCGAGACCCCTCTCAGATCAATAATCAGAAGCGGGATCTGGAGACCCATACTGACTCCCACACATTCAACGATGACTTTCTTGTGATCGTCGGAACCTTTTACGCTAGTATCTTAATCCTTTTGTTTCGCGATATATTACATGTCCGAGATTCGATCATCGGTATCTCCATACCTAGTTTGATCTCGTTACCGACATGCACTCTTTTCTCGTTCCCGTGATATAACATTCTAGTGATCAAATCACTTGCTTGCAAGCTAACCAATGTGATATCACCGAGAGGGCCCAGAGTATATCTATCCGTCATCGGGATGAACAAATTCCACTCTCGATCCATGGGCCTCAACATAACACTTTATTAGTTCTGAATCCATCTTTATAATCACCCTGTTACGGTGTGACGTTTGATGTTATCAAGAAACTCTTCCGGTGTTAGTGATTGACATGATCTCATGGTCTAAGGATTAGGATCACTTCGTAAGTTGTTATAGCAATATAAACTCAATGACTTTGATCGTAATGCTATACTTCGGATGAATGTTCATCACACCATTACACTAATGTTGTGATCCCGTTATTAACAACATCCAATGTCCATGATCAGGAAACTTTGATCATCTTGTTAATCAACGAGCTAGTTTATGAGAGAGGCATAACTAGGAACTTCCTTTTTGTTTATTAAACACACATGTATTAACGTTTCCGTATTAATACAATTATAGCATGTAAAATAAACATTTATCATAAACAAGAATACGATAATAACCACTTTATTATTGCCTCTCGGGCATATTCCCTTCAAAGATATGCCCCCAACTCATCTTGGGCATTTACACAATATATCAAGAACCAAATACAATATCAAGAGGCAAATACAATTTACAATGCATATGAGAGAAGAGCCAAATCAAAAGAGTTTTATATGATGCTCAAATGCAAGGTGGCATGATGACATGAGCATGATATAATGATGATGCAACAATTGTATATATGAAGTAGCCATTATATAGACTAGGCTAGTAGCATTGCAATTGTTAGACAATTGGGATGCTACAACTCTCCCCCACTAAACAAGAATCTCGCCCCGAGATTCCTAGGAAAAAGAAAACAACACAAGGATAGGCGGGTGTTCGAATGAAGGTGACCCTCACGTTCCCAAGTTGATGAACAACGGAATGGTGCGACCACTACACCTTGCAAAACTTGCTAGACTTGTTGCGAGTCTTGCGTTTGCTTGAGAAACAACGGGTTAGAAGAGTTGAAGGATTGTCGTGAGACAAGAAGGATAGGATGGGCATAGCTCCGGTTTTCCCAAGAAACATGATAAAAGAATATAACCACTTGTGAAAGAAAAGGAGAAGATGATGTATCATGGATAAAGAAAGACACACCATTAAGATTAAAGATTTACCGATACGAGAGAGGATGAATCTTTGTCTCGCCGGAAGAAAAGAGCTAGATTGGAGAGGTTTGAACCACTATTACAATAGCATCGTATCTTCTCTCAGATTTGAGAAATGAAGTTCGGAAACAATATTGCCTTCAAACAATAGAGTCCCTTGATATCAACAAAAAGATTTAGTTAGACATCGTCGGATTAGATTCTTGTTGCGCCGGTAAGAACCAAGGATCACGCAATTTAGGTGCGCAGATATAACTTCCAGAGATGGATGTGAAGCCAGATCATGGTGGAATCCCGAGAAGCAAAGAATATGGAGGATCTGGAGTTTATTGTAGAGATACTTATTGCTTTCTTTAGCCTTGAGGCTAACGCAATAGATTTGCGGCTGATGGCATCAACCATAATTGGCTTTACCACAGGAAAAGATTTGTTGAAACAAAGAGAGAGATAGTTTCCTTTCATCTTGTTTGGGGATATCGAGCATCGGTAGAAAGACGAGGATAGAAAAAGGTTTGCGTTTGTTTCCACCAGATAATTGAGGATTTTTCTCCGTGTAGAAAGGGTGAGATCACCAACAAGAGATTATTGATTACTTTCTCCGAAAGAGCACTCCGGAAAAACAAGGACGGAAGTAAAAGTATCAAGGAATAAAGGCCACTTCTAACTTCCGTGGAATGATTGAAATCACATTAATTCACCAATTCCATGTACAAGAGCGAATGATAAGAGTAGTGGTATGGTAGCTACTCCATCCCGCACTCAAAGCATTACTCCGCACATGAATAAGAAAACCATGCAACCCAACTACCGAAACAGACTGAAGGTATTGACAAGAAGAGCTCGTGGAACTCCGTAAGAAAACAAAGATTGATGCAAACGATTCACCGGATCCATAGATAGATAAAGATGATGATGTTGTCGTCATGTCGGAAGTACCAAGCCACCGGAAAGATATAAAGGAAGATCACGGAGACAACTGCAAAATTTCACAAATATAGAAAAAGATAGCACCACTTGAACAAAAGGAATACAAGATCTGGAAGGTCTTCATGGCCTCCGGTGGATTGAGCATAGACGATAGAGCGAGAGGGTTTCAAGAGATTACTTAACGAGATTGAGGTGAAAGAACTCCATGTTCTTCTTGAAATGTTTGAGAGAGATTTAGCAGCCTTGAGGAAATCTTCAGCGGAACGACGATGATAACTTGCCCACAAGGAACAACTCCGGATTGGTTGAAGATGGAGGATGGAATTAACAATGGACTTGCTGATTCCAGAGTTGAAGTCATGTATTTAGCAGAAGGACGTGGTCGAGATATGTGACTTAAAAAGTCAGAATTCTCACTTTGAGACTTTGCACACAGGCAGTGCTCACGAAGCTCGAGAGAAAGAGACACAGATGATCTTCCATGTCCTTCCATAGATATCGAATAAGCAAGCATATTATCAACATATACCACCATGGATTAACAAGATATTCCCAGAATACCAAGTTCAAGAGGCGGGAGAAACGAACAAATGCTCGAAACACTTTCTGAGCTCAACGCTCTTTGAAAGATCAACGTTACGAGCACGGGTTCGTGTCGAAGAAGATGCGCTGACAGAATAGGTTAACTGGTCCTTCGGAAGAAAAAGAGATGTCACCTGGTTCACATTGTCGATCAGATCACCGGTTACAAAGATAAAGAGATCTTGGATAAGAACCGATGATAGCTCATACCTTAAGCAAAGCTATCAGAGACGAAAAGATGCAATTCCCTCGTATCCAGGAGAATTGTGCAGATATGGGGTTCAAAAGGATGTGCAGCATGATGGACAGATGATAGACCGCCGTAGTGCTTGGAGAAACGCTGGATTGCCAAAGATACTTGAATATGCATAGATATGATCGCGGTGTACTCAAAATCACAGGAGATAACCGTCACCATTTGGAGGATAGAGTTGATAGCATTTTCCATATTCCACTCATGATAAGTTTCATATAGCTATGCCGAGAACCAAATTACAATCACCAGCATCGGATCGACACATGTTATGTAATTAGCCCAAGAGAATTGGAGATGAAAAGAAACTCTAGGATTAAGCGCCGGTGACAAAAGAATGAGTTAGCATGGACATGCTGATAAAAGGGAGATAGATAATGTTTCACACACGACTGAAAAGGAGTGTGGAAGCACAGATGTATCAAAGAAAAAATTTCCGCATTTTTCGGCATTAAAATACCAATAGATGCGCAAAAACACTTATCAGGTAGCGATTAGCAACTGATGGTCTCACAGAATGTGGAGTTGCTAGAAGGAAGGACACCCTTAAGAAGATGGCACCGGTTAACAAGGAGTCAGATAGATCGCGCCGGTTTTCAAAAGCCTGTCAGTATGGAATGTACCAACAGTTGATAACCAAAGGCAGATAAAGATAACATGTTGGATACAACAGATAGACAAGGAATTACACACACACACACACATTCTATGGTACTACGGAAACCCAGAACACATGAATCCTAGTTTGAATCTTTAGAAGAGAATTGAAAACGTTACACTTCCTTACCAGAAAAGGGTGGTGGGTGGGTAAGAAGAAAAGTGGAAGCAGTCCTACTCTCGCGTTTTGTTTTTCCCTAGTATACATAGCTACCAAAAATATTTGCTAGAATGACAACGACCATTTGGCTGAGACCCTGAAGGGCGGGATGGCTCTGATACCAATTGTAACTACCTCGGTGAATTACGCTCCTAGTTACAAGCCTGGATGAGCGGAAATGGTTGAAATAGTACGGTGGGGCCCAAATGCCACTCACAGGTAGACCTTTCGGCCGTCCCAACCATTTCCAAACATCGGGACAAGAACGGGCGGCGTAATCGGCAGGCGAAGGGATCAACTACATACACAAATGGGTATGTATGCAAGCCACCATACAACAGTACATCAGAGCCATTCCATCTAAAAGAAATAGAAATATTGCAACGCCATACGGCAAGATCCAAATATCCTAGATAGATATAATAGTTTAGGATATCTCCTCATACATCAAACATCAGAGTATCAGGCGGAAGCGGCAACAAGATCCGAGTACGGATAAGAAGCAAATTGGCATAAGATGCCCCATAAAATAAACACATCCCTCCCACAGATCCCACGGATCCCCGTTCCCGGAAACTCTACACCGAATGATCGTTGCCCACATCATCCGTCTCCTCCACCCAGTATCCATCTTGCGAGTTTACCTGTTCATCTGAATCAAACAATTTATCGTGTGAGACCCTAGGGGTACTCAGCAAGTCTTTATGCCTCTAAAGGGGAAACAACCTGGGGTGACGCAATTGCAGCAAAAGATAATACCTAATAGTTCTATAGATACTCGCTAACCATCCGCCTAACCAAAGATAGACGAATGTCCGTGAATTAATGACAACAGTTATAACAGTAATATCAACAGATCCATCCTCCTCCTCGCTTACCAACGAGGAAGCGGACGAACACCCCCATCAGTTGGCAGTTTTATTATCCATTCCATGAGTGTTGCACTATTTACTAGTCAGTTACTTAGTCAAATTAAAGCGGTACTTTAGTTATGCTTGTCTATGATCGAGAAACTGTGCTCCAAGTCGTCCATAACCGCGGACACGGCTTTCAGAAAGTTTTACCCTGCAGGGGTGCACAAATAGCAACACACACTCGATCAACCTCGGAAAAACCAAATCAAAACCCAACGAGGCATTCACGACAAAGAAATCACAAGATTCAGAAATATTTCAGGGGGCCACCCCATTAAGCTACCCGCAACGAAGTTAGCCGACTCCGAGACGGACTCAAGGTTTGCGTCAGTGGCTGTAAACGACTGGGAACCCGAAAATGTGACTGGGCTTGTCGATACCGCGAAAACACTCCGCTTCCAAAACAGTACAGGTGCATTCCTCGCACAATCTTAAATTAAGCAGTAAAGCATGGCATAAGTACAGGATAGTAATAAAGCCCCAAACTACTTTGTGGCCCCAAGAAATAAGAATGAATCAAGCTCTGGCTCAGGGGGGTCCCATAAGCCTCCCGGATGTGGATAGCGCGAATATTCAAGGAACAGGAATCAAGTACTCGGGGTCCTACGGGACACAAGTGAGCATGAAAAACCAAATAGCAGATATTGCTCACCGGTGCCACTTTCATTAGTTATCCCATTACTACTCAGGTTAAGTTGTTTAGGTACCTCGTTATCCATCAGACACTCACATACCCTACACATGCTGTGCCACGACTCGCATGGCTCAAACAACTCCTGTAGTAATGGCTCATGGGATGGAGGAACAAGCTTCGGTGGGGTTTAAAAGTAAAGGCTATGCAGTACTTGGGATTCAGTTTAATGCGATCGCGACTCAATGATGCAAGAATAAGATAGAGGCAATAGGTACTATATGTATGCAAGCATGTGGTAGTGCTTGCCTGGCAGCTCAGTTGAAGCGAGAGAAGGATCTGGGTAGTGCTCCTGGGTTTCTTGGTATATCCCTTGCTCAGCGTCTATTCGAAGAAGAACCAAACAAACAAGGGCCAACATAAATAAAGTGCACAAGCATATGAATCAAATGCGACAAGCAAACAACCATGCCATGATGAATGATGCACAATTTGCATGGCAATAAAGTAGCATGGCATGGGTGAGGTGTAGAATACAAGAAATAAACATTTTATGGAGTTTTAGTCACCTTTTATACTCAAATAAGTTGCTGTATACTTTATATTTATATGATGCATGCTGCAATTCAGAACATGGAGTGCATAAACAGAAAGGTCTCGTCGAGCTAATCAATTTAGACATATCATTTGTTAAATTTGGAGTTATAAATCAAAAGTTATTAATTAATTAATGCAAAAGGGCATTTTAATGTAATTTAAATCAACTTGAAATTTTAAGTGTTCAAAATATATTTTGGATAGCATATTTGAATTCCTCATATTTTTCTGATTTGAAAACATATATTATTTGTATTATTTGAATTCATATTTTAAAAGTTACTTAAATACTGATTTGAATTTGAATTTAAAACAAATTTGAAAAGTTTAAATTAAAACAGATAAACAGTAAAACTTTTTCTACTCAGGCAAACTTAGCCACAGTCAGTGACAGGTGGGCCACATGCTGACTGGGCAAAGAACTGGTGGGGTTGAGGACCGCGGGTCAAGGTTAACAGAAGGTGGGTGCCTTTTTGCAAAAAACCAAGACGGGAGGGTCTGCGGGTTGAGGCGAAAATAAAAGGGGGGCTAAGTGTAAAGTGGCAACGGCCCACTGTTGTTCTTCTCTGCATCTGACGGAAAAGGCAGAGAACGGCACGGCGAGGCGGGGTTCGAACCCAGGACCTGGGGCGCGCGCGCGGACGCGGCGACCACTGGGCTAGGCGGGGGTAGTTGTTAGGAGGGCGGACGGGGCCTAGATAGGGTTTTTGCGGTGCAGGAGCGAGCAGACAGCAGCGAGCGGCGGTGCACCGAGGGCGCTCGACGCTTGGTCCGGCGAGCACAGGAAGCAACGGTGAAGAGGGGCGTGTCTGGGAGGGAGAGAGGCTCACCGCGGTTGGGTTGGTGGGGTCGGATCGGGCTGGGACGCGGTGGAACGACGGCGATGCAGACGGACGGCGAGCTAGGGTTTGGCGTCGGAGCAGCGTCGGCCTGGTGGCTCTGGTCCTTCTCCTCCTCGCTGGTGCGTACAGGGCTGCTGCAGAGGACCTCCCCGACCTCACCGATAGCCTCCTGCGCTCCTGCGCCTCTTGGATCGACGAGGCGACGATGTCCTGGCGGCGGCCGGCGAGAGAGGGTAGCTGGTGGCGATGGAGAAGAAAGGGAGGAGAGGGCAAGGTCCTGGGGAATTCTGGGGATGGATCTGGCGAGGCAGAGAGGTGGGAGTAGATAAGGGCGAGCCCAGAGGGAGGTGGTGCCATGGGGGAGTGGGTAGGGTTAAAGGTGGCTTCGGCCACCTTTTCCCTTCTCTCCTTCACGTGCTCGGGCAGGCCAGGGTAGGGTTAAGGGGCTGCAGCTGGGACCAGAGAGAGGAGAAGGGTAGGCTCGGGTGGGGCTAGTCCAGCAGGGAGAGAGGAGAGGAGGCTCGGGTTAGAGCTAGGGTTAGCTAGGGAGGGACTCGGGTTAGGGCTTGGTCTTAGGTTAGGGAGGGGTAGGTAGCTGGGGTGTGGCCAGGGAGAGAGGGTGGCCAGGTGGGGCATGCATGATAGAGAGAGGAGAGAGGGATAGGGAGAGGGATTAGGTTTTAGAGATAGAAAAAGGAGAGAGGGGTAGATCATGGTGGTGGTAGGGTGTAACTAGGGTAGATGAGGGGTTAGGTTTAGGGTCTAGCTTAGGTGAGAGAATTTTGGAGAAAAGATTAGAGAGAGAGGGTGGTTTAGGGTTTTAGGCATGATCCACATGACCATGCATGTGTGGAGGTGAAAGGAGAGGAAGGTGAGGAAAGGAGAGAGAGAGAGAGATGCTCCACTCAAATGACCAAATAAAAACACAGGAGGCAAAAGATGGTGATGGTTGCATGGCCCATGCAAGATAATAAATGCCATGTATCATCCTTGTGAAAACAAAATAATAAACATGGCATTACTCCTATGCATTACCCAAAATGTGGAGTATAGCCCAAGCAAGAGAAATTAAAAGGATGCCCCATGTGAAGTAGATGGAGATGACCATATTTGAATAGAAATGGGACTTGCTAGTGTGTATGTGCCACTAGATGTCGAATAGTCCCAAAATATCCCAACATGAGCATAAATCCATAATAATCCATATGAAAGCTAGGAAAAGGAGCACTACTCATAATGCATGCAAAGGTGGCTCCACATATCAATAATGTGAAAACAACATGATGCTAAGATGAGAGCATGTGGAGATAGAATTGGATCCATCCCAACCCACATGAGCTAGAGGTAAAACCAAATAAGTTGCAATGCTCATATATGGTGGAATGGTGGAATGATGGGGTGATGACAAGAAAGGTGGTGGAGTCAATAAAAGATATGCCCCCAACTCATCTTGGGCATTTACACAATATATCAAGAACCAAATACAATATCAAGAGGCAAATACAATTTACAATGCATATGAGAGAAGAGCCAAATCAAAAGGGTTTTATATGATGCTCAAATGCAAGGTGGCATGATGACATGAGCATGATATAATGATGATGCAACAATTGTATATATGAAGTAGCCATTATATAGACTAGGCTAGTAGCATTGCAATTGTTAGACAATTGGGATGCTAGTCTAAGTCACAGTCAATGCAAGCTCATCTTGCACTTACCAGCAAGAACTTACTACTCCTTTCGAACACCAAGCAACTTATTTGCAAACAACACAACAAGAACAGGGGTCCAAACTACTTTAATCAAGAAAACTAAACAACCTAAGCAAAGAAAACGAAAACTAAGACGCTCCAAGAACAACACAACTGTGCATGAAACAATAAAAACGAAAGGGTCTTCAATACCTTTCTTGAATGGAAAATGATATTTAATGGTGCCTTCTTTCATATCAGTGATGGCACCAACTGTTCTAAGAAAGGGTCTTCCCAAAGTAATAGGACAAGAAGCATTGTGTTCAACATCCAAAACATAGAAATCCACAGGGACATAAGCATTGTTAACCATAATGAGAACATCATTAATACTCCCCATGAGTTTCTTCTTAGAATTATCATTAAGTGGGACATCCAAATAACAATCTTCCAATGGTGGCAAATCAAGTATTTCATAAATCTTCCTAGGCATAATAGAGACACTAGAACCAAGATCACATGAAGCTTTGATATCAAAGTCATTCACTTGAATATTAATAATGGGTTCCCAACTATCTTCTACTTTCCTAGGAATAGAAGCTTTGTGTTTTAGCTTATCTTCCTTAATCTTAACAAGAGCATCTGTATTGTGTTTGGTGAAAGCAACATGCATATCACTAGCATCAGGACTTCTAACAAGCTTTTGTAGGAACATAATCACTTTAGAAACAAAATCAAACTTAGCATCACTAGTAGTAGGATCAATAGGCTTAGGCATAGTAGGAGTAGGAACAGGGACTACTTGTGGTTTAGTGGTGATAGTGCACACACTACTATTTCTATCAATTTTAGCTTCCCTTTCCCACCTAGCATGAAGTTGAGCTAACAGCCTAACATTTTCATCAATAGTAACTTGTATGGCATGAGCAGTAGCAAAGGTACTTTCCATGGTTTCAGGTTTAGCAGCCATTTTATTAATCAATGAAGACTGAGCTTCAGACAAAGAGGATATATTTTTCTCAACACTCTAATTTTTTTACTGTAAACTAGGAATTTCTCTATTCAGATTCTCAAGCTAATGGCTAATGTTTTTCAAGATAATAGATTGTTCCTCCATAGTTTTAGTGAAAATCTTATTTTGCTCATATTGCATCTGCATAAAATTCTTAGTGGATCTCTCTACTTCTAGAATCCTTTCTTCACTAGGCATTCCAGATCTACCATGATAAACATTTCCACTAGGAGGATAAGGCCTATAATTTCCATAAGTATTATTGACAAAATTGTTGTTTCTAATGAAGTTCACATCAACTTGTTCTTCTTGAGCAGCCAAAGAGGCTAAGGGAACACTATTAGGATCTAGAGGAGATTTCCCATAACAAGCATAACCATAATAACATCAATGTTATCACTCAAAGAGGAAGTTTCCTGAATAGAATTTACCTTCTTACCATGTGGAGCTCTCTCAGTGTGCCATTCAGAGTAATTAACCATCAAATTATCAAGGAGTCTAGTTGAAGCACCCAAAGTGATGCTCATAAAAGTACCTCCAGCAGCTGAATCCAACAGGTTTCTTGAGGAGAAGTTCAAACCTGCATAAAAAGTCTGGATAATCATCCAAGCAGTGAGTCCATGAGTGGGACAATTCTTAACCAGAGATTTCATTCTTTCCCAAGCTTGAGCAACATGTTCATTATCAAGTTGTTTAAATTTCATAATGTCACTTCTCATAGATATAATCTTAGCAGAGGATAGTATTTTCCAATAAAAGCATCTTTGCACTTAGTCCAAGAATCAATACTATTTTTAGGCAAAGATAGCAACCATTCTTTAGCTTTTCCTATCAAGGAGAAAGGAAAAAGCTTGAGCTTAATAATATCTCCATCTACATCCTTATACTTTTGCATCTCACAAAGTTCAACAAAGTTATTGAGATGGGCAGCAGCATCATTAGAACTAGCACTAGAAAATTGCTCTCTCATCACAAGATTCAACAAAGCAGGCTTAATTTCATAAAAGGTAGCATCAGGAGCAGGTGGAGCAATAGGTGTGCTAAGGAAATCATTGTTGTTGGTGCTAGTGAAGTCACACAACTTAGTGTTCTCAGCAGAGTTCATTTTGGCAAAGGTGGGCAAGCCAAAAACAACAACAACAGCTAGAGCAGGAACTATTTTTGTGTGTTTTTGAATAAAGGAAGCAAACCAAACTAGACTAATTTTTTTTGGGTTTTTTGAAAAGAGGCAAACAAAACCAAACAAAATAAACTAAGCAAACTAAAAACAAAGTAAAGAGAAAGGAAGTGAAAAACTCCCCTTGTGAAGACGTCCTTAGCCTCCCCGACAACAGCGCCAGAAAACTTGATGGCTCCTTGATAGCGCCAGAGAACTTGGCGCTTGACGTAGAGCTTGTTGGGAACCCCAAGAGCAAGGTGTGAAGCAGCACATCAGCAAGTCTTCCCTCAGTAAGAAACCGAGGTTATCGAACCATTAGGAGGAAGGAAACACACACAGGTGTTGCAAGCAACGCGGAGACCTGCACAACACAAACTCAAGACTTTGCCCCAACTAACAGTGAGGTTGTCAATCTCACCAGTTGCTATAACAAAGGATTAAACATATGGTGTGGAAGGTAATGGTTTGCAGCAAGGAAACAAGTAATAGTGGAAGATGTATCAATGGTAAAGATTGGACCGGGGTCCATAGTTCACTAGAGGTGCTCAACTTAGATAAACAACATGGCATGAAGGGTAAACAAATTACAGCGGGGCAATTGACAGGAACTGAGCAAGGCATAACAATGCAATACCAGACAAAAAGATCCTATGAGATTCGATTGGGCAATACAACAATATACATAGACCGCCATCCAACTGCATCTATGACTAGAAGTCCACCTTCAGGTTATCATCCGAACCCCTCCAGTATTAAGTTGCAAGCAATAGAAAACTGCTTTAAGCAAAGTGTGTAAGGTAAAAAATCCACTTGTTCCATGAACAAGAGACCGTTGTTTTCTCCCTAGTAGCAACAACACATCTACAACCAAAGAAATTTATGTCACTTCCCTTGGAAACTAGAGGCATGAACCCACTATCGAGTATAAATACCCCCCTCTTGGAGTCACTAGCAACTACTCGGCCAAGATAGCTACTAACAACGGAGAGCATGCAAGATCACAAACAACACAGACATAATAGAATCATAAAGACAAAACCATTAATCGATCTAACATAGTAATCTCAATATCCATCGGATCCCCGCAAACACAACATGCATGCTTACAAATATATCAGATCTTGATCATGAATGGAGCACACAAGATCTATACATGAAAGCATAAGGAGGAGATACAACCATATAGCTAATACATGGACCCATAGTCCAAGGTGGAAATACTCACGCTTCATACCAGAGAGAAGGCCTCCGGGATGATTTCCCCTCCGACTAGGGGCGTATCCAGTATGGGTTCCATGGGTGCCATGGCACCCCTTAAAATATGCAGGTTCTTTTGGTTTATAATATTTAGTCTAATTTTATGTGTACTATATGCATTAAAAATACAAGTACATGGTATTTAAGCTACGAATATTGAACTTGGCACCCCCTCTGATTTAATCCTACATCCGCCACTGCCTCCGACAGGGTGCCGGGAAGAACTTTAGATCCTCACCGATCTAGGGACGACGGTGGCAGAGGCTACGGAAGGTTTCATGGAGTTTTGATCGGGTACCTAGGGTTTCTGCATCGGGGGATTCTTATAGGCAAAGAGGCGAGGCTGGGAGGCGACCGGAGGGGCCACAACCTGCCTAGGCGCGGGTCCACCCTAGCCCACGCCTGGGGGGTGTGGTGGCCCTCTGGCACTTCTCCGTCTCCCCTTCTGGCTTCGTGATGCCCACGGTAAAATATTGACTTTGGATTTTGTCCCGTACAATTCCGACAATATTGATTTTCTGCCTTTCTGGAACCAAAAACAGAAGAAAACTTGCAACTGGCACTGTGGCAACTTGTTAATAGGTTAGTTCTAGAAAAGATATAAAAACACCTCAAAGTGTAGACAAAGCAAAGCAAAGTAGATACTAAACAAGCATGGAGCATAAAAAAGTATAGATACGTTTCTGACGTATCAGACTAACCTATTAACAAGATGCCACATTGCCAGTTGCCTGTTTTCTGTTGTTTTTGGTTCCAAAAAAGTCAGAAAATGAATATTCTCGGAATTGGACGGGAGAAAAGCCAAAGTCAATATTTTACCGTGGGGAACACGGAGCCAGAAGACGAGACGGAGAAGGGCCTCGAGGGGGCCACACCCCTTGGCCGCGCGGCTAGGCCTGACCCACGCCTAGGGGGTGCAACTGCCTCGGGCACCCCCTCGGCTTCCTTCTTCGCCTATAAGAAGCCCCTGATACCTAAACCCTAAGTACCCGATCAATCTTCCATGAAACAGTATGTAGCCGCCGCCACCATCATCCCTAGTTCGGGGGGATCTGAAGCTCTTCCCGGCACCCTGCCGGAGGGGAGAGATCATCCCGGAGGCCTTCTTCATCACCATGCCAGCCTACAGTATGATGCGTGAGTAGTTCCACCTTGGACTATGGGTCCATGTAGTAGCTAGATGGTTGTTTATCCTCCTTTGTGCTACCATGTTTAGATCTTGTGAGCTCCGTTCATGATCAAGATCATCTATTTGTAATCATGCATGTTGTGTTTGCGGGGATCCGATGGATGTTGAGATTACTATGTTAGATTGGTTAATGATTCTATCTCTGTTTCTAGTAGCTATCTTGGCCAAGTATATGCTAGTGACTCCAAGAGGGAGTATTTATGCTCGATAGTGGGTTCATGTCTCTATTTAATTTGGGGAAGTGATAGAAATATCTAAGGTTGTAGATGTGCTGCTGCTACTAGGGATAAAACAACGATCTCTTGTTCATGGAACAAGTGGATTGTTTACTTTACACACCTTGCTTAAAGTAGTTATCTGTTGCTTGCAACTTAATACTGGAGGGGGTTCGAATGATAACCTGAAGGTGGATTACTAGTCATAGATGCAGTTGGATGGTGGTCTATGTATATTGTTGTAATGCCCAATCAAATCTCATAGGATCATGAATGTCTAGTATTACATTGTTATGCCTTGCTCTTTCCTGTCAATTGCCCTGCTGTAATTTTTTTACCCAACATGTTATGTTGTTTATCTTAAGGAGAACACCTCTTGTGAACTATGGACCCCGGTCCAATCTTTACCATTGATACATCTTCCACTGTTCATGTTTACTTTCTGCAAGCCATCATTACCTTCCACACCATATAGTTAATCCTTTGTTTTCAGCAAACCGGTGAGATTGACAACCTCACTGTTCGTTGGGGCATAGTCTTGAGTTTGTGTTGTGCAGGTTTCCAAGTTGCTAGCAACACCTTTGGGTCATTTCCTTCCTCCTACTGGTTCGATAACCTTGGTTACTTTCTGAGGGAAAACTTGTTGTTGTGCTCATCATACCTTCATATCGGGGTTTCCCAACGAAGCTCTATAGTGATCTAAACTGCATCAAGCTGTTTTTTGGCACCGTTGCTAGGGAGGATAAGGACGGCTTCACAAGGGGAGTCCTTCACAACCTTTCTCTTTACTTTGTTTTTGTTTTGATTAGTTTCTTTTTCCTTGTTTTGTTTGCTTCTTTTTATCAAAAAATCCAAAAAAAATTAGTTTTGTTTTGTTTGCATTCTCTTATCAAAAACATAAAAAGATTAGTTCATACTCTAGTTATTGTTGTTGTTGGTTTGCTCCACTTCAGCAAAAATGAACTCTGCTGAGAACACCAAGTTGTGTGACTTCAATAGCACAAACAACAATGATTTCCTGAGTACACCTATTTCTCCACCTGCTCCTGATGCTACCTTTTGTGAAATTTGATGCGTGCAGCAGCATCTCATTGGGAGACCCTAAGAGGAAGGTATGATGAGCACAGCAACAAGTTTTACCTTAGTTAGAAACCAAGGTTATCGAACCAGTAGGAGGAAGGAAACGACTCAAAGGTGTTGCTAACAACTTGGAGACCTTCACAACACAAACTCAAGACTTTTCCCCCAACGAATCAGTGAGGTTGTGAATCTCACCGGTTTGTTGTAACAAAGGATTAACTGTATGGCGTGGAAGGTAATAGTGGTTTGCAACAAGTAAATGGTAAACAATGGAAGATGTATCAATGGTAAAGATTGGACCGGGGTCCATAGTTCACTAGAGGTGTTCTCCTTAGATAAACAAACATGGCATGAAGGGTAAACAAATTACAACAGGGCAATTGACAGGACTGATCAAGGCATAACAATGCAATACTAGACATCAAGATCCTATGAGATTCGATTGGGCAATACAACAAGATACATAGACCGCCATCCAACTGCATCTATGACTAGAAGTCCACCTTTGGGTTATTATCCGAACCCCCTCTAGTATTAAGTTGCAAGCAACAGACAACTACTTTAAGCAAAGTGTGTAAGGTAAACAATCCACTTGTTCCATGAACAAGAGACCGTTGTTTTCTCCCTAGTGGCAACATCACATCTACAACTTAGAGATTTCTGTCACTTCCCTTAGATTAAATAGAGACATGAACCCACTATCGAGCATAAATACCCCCTCGTGGAGTCACTAGCAACTACTTGGCCATGATAGCTACTAACAATGGAGAGCATGCAAGATCACAAACAACACAGACATGATAGAATCAAATAGACAAAACCATTAATCAATATGACATAGTAATCTCAATATCCATCGGATCCCCGCAAGCACAAAATGAAAGCACAAAGGAGGAGATACAACCATCTAGCTACTACATGGACCCATAGTCCAAGGTGGAACTACTCACGCTTCATACCAGAGGCTGGCATGATGAAGAAGAAGGCCTTCGGGATGATCTCCCCTTCGACAATGTTCCGGGAAGAGCTTCAGATCCCCTCGATATAGGGACGATGGTGGCGGAGGCTACAGACGGTTTTGTGGGATATTGATCGGGTTCTTAGGGTTTAGGCATTGGGGGCTTCTTATAGGCAAAGAGGCAAGGCAGGAGGGCGGCCAGGGGGCCCACACCCTGCCCAGGCATGACCCAGGGTGGGCTCGCGCCTGGGGGGGGGGGTGCAGCCGCCCTGTGGATCCCCTTAGTCTCTCCTTTAGACTCCGTGTTCTCCTCGGTGAAATATTGACTTTGGATTTTGTCCCGTCCAATTCCGAGAATATTTCCTTACTAGCTTTTCTGGAACCAAAAACAACAGAAAATTGGCAACTGGCACTGCGACAACTTGTTAATAGGTTAGTACCATAAAACATATAAAAACACCTCAAAGTGTGGACAAAGTAAAGCAAAGTAGATACTAAACAAGCATGGAACATCAAAAATTATAGATACGTTTCCGACATATCAAGCATCCCCAAGCTTAACTCCTGCTCATCCTCGAGTAGGTAAGTGATAAAAGAATAATTTTTGAGGTGACATGCACCATCAAGATCAAGATCAAACCACTTGCAAGCATTGAAAGCTGGGATCAAAGAACTCTAAACATGAGCATGAAAGATGGAGTTCTAACAGTAAGACAAAGTAACTATGCATGCAACATGAAAGGATACAAACACAGATCATGAATAACATGCATTGCAAAACATTTGTTTATTTCACATACAGAAAACATGGCATAGTGGCATTCAACTTGTCCCTCATAGAGTAGCAAATAGTTGCATAGGACACCTTCAAAGTTCATAAGAATGACTAGATACAAATAGCACAAGAACAAGTAATATCAACAATATGCATCAATCAATAAGTTTTGGGAAAATGCACATAGAACTAAGAATGACAACTATGCTCTCTTAACTGGTGCCTAAAGGTAGAAGGTGGAGACTCAATATAAAAGTGGAAGAAAGGCCCTTCATATAGGGAAGCAGGGATTTCAAGTTTCAAAAAGTGCTTCCAAAAATTATGGTACTTGTTAGCTTTTAGCCCTCATTGCCCCTATCATAAGCATCTTGAAGTGATTAAGGTTAAAGTGAACAAACTATGGAGTACATGCTTGATAAAGTATAAGTTGACAATTTCATGTCCCTTGAATACGAGGGCCGCACCGCATGCTACTCAACTTTAGTCACCTATAAGTTCTTGTCATAGTAAGTACATGTGTATCATAGAGAACCGCCAACGGGGTACCCCTTGCACATGGTACATGAGCTATCCCATAACCAAAATGACAAGGCAAGCAGACAATGAGCATCTCAGTGATCTTTTTATTTGCTATTTGCATATGTTTTTATTGAGGATGCCTCACAGATTTCTCATTATGGTGATGCTGCAAGTTTCCACCATGATTAGGCATGGCTTAGGCTAGCGGCCCAAACGATTCTCTAACACAAAATACATAACTCCATGGACTTACAAGCTCCATTTTTATTTCACACCGGCGACATCCATAGACAAAAGAACATGATATCAAATGTGTACAAAGTACAAGTGAAATGTTGAAAACGTTCCCCATGACAGCATGGTTCTGCTAATTCCAACGTATAAGTGCAAGCATATACAACATAGATGACACAATGGTTCAAGTTTATTAGGGGCAAGAAAAATAGAGTGTGCCATCAAGTTTGTGAGAGCTTTAATCACTCAGTTTTCACATAACAAAATACTTTTAAATTGGAAGATAGATGAAAACAAGAATATACTTGGAATGGTGTATTACACCATGCATAGGAATTTATAGTGGACACTTTGGAATACTTGGTTTATTGGGAGTTGTAAGCATGAGTAGAGATTACTCATACAAGTGGCGGCTAGCAAAAGACTGGGAGCGACCAACTAAGAGAGCAATAATGGCCATAATCATGCAGAGCGATAAAACATTACTAGTCAAAGCATAGAGTGGTACTACAAGTCAAGGACTAAATGATCATAGATGCAATGGTGACTTGTTCATAGTCATAACATAGTGTGAGCATGTGCCAAGTCAACCCAAACAAAGCATCAAAGGATAATACCAAAATACTATGCTTTTGCATGCTAAAACAACGCATGAATTTTTTTCAAGGCACCCTAAGAAATCCCAATTGTTTGGAACAAGACATGCTACAACAATAATCACTAAGCATAGGGTCAAAACAACACCTAGAATGACATGCTAAAGTCTAAGTCACAGTAAAGCAAGCTCCTCTTGCACTTTCCAAGCAAGAACTTTCTACTCCTTTCCAATACCAATCTACTTATTTGAAACAACACAGCGAGAACGGGGGTCCAAAATACTTTATTCAAGCAAACTGAACAAACTAAGCAAAGAAAACAAAAACTAATACGCTCCAATAACAACACAACAGTGCACAAAACAATAAAAACGAAGTGTCTAGAAAGACCTGAGCTTTTATTGATGAAGAAGGGGATGCCTTGGGAATCCCTAAACTTTGACGCTTGTACCTCTTGGATATTTCTTAGGGTGACACCGAGGTGGCATCCCCAAGCTTGATCTTTTGTCCATTCTTCATCTCATTACATCATTCTTTATCTACACCTGAAATTTTTCCTTCATACGAAACTTCACACAATCTTCATTAGCAACATTAGTGTATTCAAAAGATAATAGACCTTTGGGTTTAGCTTTATAACAACAAAACTTTCACTAAAAACACAAGATACTGTAGCAATTCGCTCAAAAATCTCAATTTCCCAAAAAGGAATCAATAAGAAGCAAATGCAAATAATGACAGAAATCTATCAAAACAGACCAGCAGGTAGAAACCGATTTTTTCGAAGACCTTCTGTTGCTCAAATAAAAAAGTGTTGAACTAATGTAGTTAGATAACATACTAGGGGATTTATTAGTAAATTTTAAGCTCAATCTGACTTACAGAGACTCCTCACGAATTTTTATGGTGGAGCACAAAAATCTGTTTCAGGGCAGCAACTCCCCAAATCTTACTTCCCTATCATTAGAGGTCATTCTTGGCACAAAAAGCAAACAAAAAGGATAAGGAGAGGTCATTACTAAAGTAATAACTTCCAAGACTCAAGAAAACTCTTGGTTTATCTCCCAATAAGTACTTTTCTTTAATGCCTTTAAGTTAGGCACAAGAAGCAAGAAATCAAGTATTTTCAAACGAAGAAGCATTAACATCAAACCTTGCTTTCAAAGGAGGAGCAAAAAGCAACTTCTCTCTCCTCTTAGGGAAGTGTTCAATACCTTTCTTGAATGGAAATTTATATTTAATGGTGCCTTCTTTCATATCAATTATGGCACCAACAGTTCTAAGAAAAGGTCTTCCCAAAGTAATAGGACAAGAAGCATTGTATTCAACATCCAAAACATAGAAATCAATAGGTACATAAGCATTGTTAACCATAATGAGAACATCATTACCACTCCCCATGAGTTTCTTCTTAGCATTATCATTAAGTGGGACATCCAAATAACAATCTTTCAAAGTGGCAAATCAAGCATTTCATAAATATTCCTAGGCATAATAGAGACACTAGAACCAATATCACATGAAGATTTGAGATCAAAGTCATTCACTTGCATATTAATAATGGGTTCCCAACTATCTTCTGCTTTCCTAGGAATAGAAGCTTTGTGTTTAAACTTCTCTTCCTTAATTTTAACAAGAGCATTTGTAATGTGTTTGGTGAAAGCAACATGCATATCACTAGCATAAGGACTTTGATGACCCACAAGTATAGGGGATCACAACAGTCTTCGAGGGTAGTATTACCCAATTTATTGATTCAACACAAGGGAGCCAAAGAATACTTGCAAGCCTTAAAAACTGAGTTGTCAATTCAGCTGCACCTGGAAATAGTTCTTGCTCACAGAAGTTTATCAGTAGCAACAGTTTGTAGTAGCAAACATCAAAGCAACAACAACAGTAAAATAGGAGCAATAGTAACAGTAGCAGCAAATAGTAGGATATGAGCGCGGTAGGCATAGGGATGGATGGACGGGCGTTGCATGGATGAGTCTAAACATGTAACTTCAAGATCTAGGGCAATTGCAGATAAATAAGAATAAGCATCCAAGTACTAAACAATCATAGGCATGTGATCCATATATAGTCATGCATGCTCGCGATGAGAACTTGCACAACATCTTTTGTCCTGCCAGCCCGTTGCAGCGGGGCCTCAAGGGAACTACTGGCAATTAAGGTGCTCCTTTTAATAGAGCACCGGAGCAAAGCATTAACACTCTATCAACACATGTGATCCTCACATCACAGCCATCCCCTCCGGTTGTCCCAATTTCTGTCACTTCGGGGCCTTTGGATCCGGACAATGATATGTGTACACAACTTGCAGATAAGATCACAAATAATACTATCATAATGATTCAATAATAAGTTCAGATATGAGATCATAGCACTCGGGCCCTAGTGACAAGCATTAAGCACAACAAGTTGCAACAAAGTTAAATATCACTAATAGAGATACTAGGCACCATGCCCTAACAATCTTATTCGATTACATGATAGAACTCATCCAATCCCTACCATCCCCATAGCCTACAACGAGGGATTACTCACTCATGGATGAGGGAAACATTGATGATTGATGGAGAGGCGTTGGTGATGACGATGGCGATGATCCTCCCTAAATTCCCCGTCCCGGCAGGGTGCCAAAACGGAGTTTCTGGTTCCAAATCGCAGTTTCTGGTGGTGGCGGTGCAGCGGAACTCTTTCTGGAAAAATGTCAAACCCCCCCTCGGTTTTTAGGTCAAGAGGCGTCTTATAGGCGAAGAGGGAGGCCGAGGCGGTAGGGGGTGTGGGCCTGTCACATCCCAAAATTTTCCAAATTTTGAAATGTGAAAAATAAA
Source organism: Avena sativa (assembly GCA_916181665.1). Classification (NCBI taxonomy): domain Eukaryota; kingdom Viridiplantae; phylum Streptophyta; class Magnoliopsida; order Poales; family Poaceae; genus Avena; species Avena sativa. Next base: position 435,348,873 of record OV702283.1, on the reverse strand, counting down.
TGAACAGAAGAAATAATTGTTGAAATTTAGGGTAAAAAGAAACTTTTTGCTTCTGAATGGAAACATCAAAACCCTTCTTGAACAAAATTTGAATAAAAGGGAATCCAACAAAATTTCAAGCAAGTGAAATGCATTCATCAATAAATGTATCTTGAAATTTAAACTTGGGAAAATAAACCAAAACCCTAAAACCCTAATGGAAGAAAATCATTTCCAAGATCTCTCCAAGACTATGGATTTGTTCCATATAAAAATCTATCAACAAACATTTATAGATGATCAAGAATGATAAATAAAAATATTATAAAACCATAGAAATTGGTTTCATTAAATTTGGAACCTTGGATAAAACCTTATGAATTTAATAAGATAAAAGGAATTAATTTCCAAAGCTAATAAATCCCCTATCTAAAATCCATGCCAAATCTTGAGCAAAATAATCCTAAAAGGATTTAAAAAGATAAACAAATATTAAATAAAATTATACAAATTGGAATCACCAATTTTGGATCTTTAAATAAAAAGATATGGATTTTATAAGGCAAAGAAAGAAATAAATAAATAAGGAATATTTAAAAGCCAAATTAAATCTTGGCCAAATACATAAGAAAATGGAATAAAGATAATCCAAATAAAATAAAGGGATAAAGAATATGCAAATAAAAGTATATGGGATTAAACCATATTCTAATTATATTTAAATGGGGACAAAATCCTTAAGGTAAATGATTAATTAAATCATGGAAAAAATAATGGAAATTGCCAAGAGGATTAAAAGTTATCCAAATAACTTAAAAATAATAAAATAATAAATAAAAACATTAATATGGATTGGAACCATATTTAAAATCCTATTTAATAAAAGACAAAATGTCTATTTAAAATAAATAATAAACCCTAAGGGAATAAAAGAAATTATTCTAAAATGGACTTTATAATACATAAATAAACAGATTAAAAACCTACTTAATATTTGGAAAAGATTTGAAAAAGAAATTTGGAATCAAAAGAGTGTTTGAATTTGAAAACAGAAAAACAGAAAAGAAAAAGGAAAATGAATCAAAAAAAATGAAAACAAAGCAGCCCACTAACCTACCCAGCCAACAGACCCATCTGGCCCAACTAGAAGCCCACCTCCCCCTCTCTCCCCGAACCGCTATTTTCTCGCACGCAAACAAATCCACTCAGCCACTGACCGCATGGACCCATGCCACATCAACATCATCGTCTCCACCCCGCGACCCGTTCCCCATTTCCTTCCCGGTCGTTTATGTTCTTGATTCCTCGCTTCAATTCGTTTGAATGCGCCAGTAATTCCGCCTCGTGACCATGACTTCTTAATCGCCCCTCTCTCCTCTCTGCTTTCCCCAGTTGCCACCCCACGAGAGCCCCCAGGCTGCCCCTAATTTTGCTCGAACCCTCACTGTCTCCGACAAGCTTCGGTAAGAATTCCGGCGAGCTCGACCCTCCCCTTACCCCCCAGTGCACGCGAGGTCACTCCCCATCGACGTACGCACCTGCCAGCACCTTCCCCTTGCCCGCGCGCGCCCCGGAGGCTCGGCAAAGACGACGCCTTCTTGCCACCGTCTCCTGCCTCAACTCCGACGACCTCTACTGGTGAGACCTGACCTCCCCTTTCCCTCTCTTTGATGCTCCTGTGCTCGTGACTCTCTTACGCATCTAACAGCTCCCTTCCTTTGTCTTAGCGTACCATAAATCCTCGCCTCCGTCGATGAACATACGAGCCCGACGCGGTCGTGAACTCCGGCGAGCAATCGTCGTCGAATCCGTACGCCCCCTGCCATCCTACGACTACGTTGATCTTCCCCACGCCACGACGAGTCTGGTAAACCCCTTCCCCCTCTCCCTTGCTTCCTGTAATCACCAGTACGCCCTTGCTTGAGCGCGCCGCCACCGTCCGCCGTCGTAGCGCCGCCCACCTATGGTCGTTTCGGTCTAAGCCGTTAGATATGAATCCAGTGGATAAGATTAGATCAAATCAAAACGGTATGGATTGTTCTGATCCGCATGATCCCACTTAAATCCAACGCTCTATATCAGCTGATCCGTGCGAACCGGTATTGTCCAATAAGAATCAGCCACGTGGCCTGTGTTTTGTTTTAAAAACAGAAACATTTCTATTAAATGTTTAGATTTGTAAAATTCATAAATTTTAATCTACACGTTCAAAATTTACAAATTTTATATCACTGGATTCAGAAAAATGAAACCTTTGCAACCATGCCCTTACTTTAGTATTTTGCCTCTATAAATTGGTTGTTTTTACATAAACATATTTAGGCTTATTTTGTGTATAAAATTTATTCTAAAAATGATTTTAGGGTAATTTTTTTTGTAAATGTTTTGTTTTGAACCTACTGACCATAAAAAACCAACTTTTCGATTTAAAAGTATATTTTGTGACACTAAGGAATTAAAACTTGAATAAAAGCATTTCTAGTTAAATAAAAATGTTGATTATGGTTTTAAAATTCTTTTTGAGTAAAATCTTTTGAAAATGGTTTGATTTAAACTCTCTGACATTAAACACCAAGTTTTAGGATTTAAAAATATATTTGATGAACCCTAGTAAATTATTACTTTGTTTAAAGGCATTTCTAGCAAAATAAAAATATTGCTTTGATTTAAAAATGGAATTTGGATGAAACCTTTTGCAAATGGATTAGTCTAAAAACACTTTGACCTTAAAACATTAACTTTTGTGTTCAAAAATATATTTGGCAAACACTAGAAATTATTACTTTGATTTACTTCATTTCTAGAAAAATAAAAATGATTTAAATGGCCATTTTCACTAACTTGAATTTAAATGGTTTTACCACTTTTGTAAATGACCAATAGGAGTTTTAAAATGTTTATAGCCTATTAGAAACCAATTTTCCAAATAAAACAATCTTTTGCATGCTTGCATGCATTGCTTTGTTTTTATTATTTTATGTGGTGAATTGGTTGAATGCTAGTTTGAATTTGTGCCTTGATTGAATTGTAGTGAAATTTGAAGAGTGTGACTATTGCAAGATCAAGGATTGAACCTATATTCTCTCCTAAAAAGGCAAGTGGCACTATCATCCATGTCCTACTATTTTCATTACACTTAGTGGATTTTTTTAGTATGTGTGATAGGGCTACTATGTTACTATGCTATGCTATGTCCTATTAGGATATCCTTTATATCTTCCTTAGTGGAAACATCGTAGTTTTATTATGCTTAGCCCTGCTATAGATTTGGGGTGGAATACCATGTTATGATTATATGAAGTGTTAGAAAAATATATGTTTTATATAATAAAACAAGTACTCAATGAATCACCTAGGTGGAATGTGGATACTCAATTGTGGATAAGGTGGCAACAAAGGGAACCATGTATATAAGGCTATCTTTTCGTGTGTGCACTAGAAGAAAACCACCCAGGGACTTAGAGATTGAACATGTTTGTCGTACAGTGGCTTCCGTGTACAGCCACATGCTAAATGGGCACTGACTTAGTCAATTACATAGTGGAAGACCATTGCATTGGCACCTATTCAGGTTAACTAGAATTATTTATTGGAAATATATCATTACATTGGTGCCTGGTAGACGTGCTAGCATTATGTCTTGGGAGGACTTCTATGGAAATACTCTGTCACATTCTCGATCTGCCGGTACTCCATTTGGTGTGTACTTACCCAGCGGCCACTGGTGGCATCAAGACGAGATTGTGTCATGTGGGTAAAGTGTACAACTTCTGCAGAAGATCAAATTCTAAGTACTTAGATGTGTCCCCGGTTATGGACAACTCTGAGCCACTAAGGCCTGAAGCTATGGAAGATCTCGACATTCCAATTTCTCAAAGTAAAACTTGATGGTGTCAACAAGGTATTAGAAGCACTTGGAGTTTTCCAAGGAGTTCAGAAAGATTGTTAAAAGATCAAAACTATTTTGAAAAGATAGGATAAAACCATATTTCTTTCTGCAAATGAGCCTAAACCCTACTCAGCCAAATATGCATATATTGATAGGTTCCAACTATTTCCACATAGTAGTGAAACTTGCCAATACAATTCAAATGTATTGACCCTTGTGGCTGTAACTTATCTGTTGCAGGTTTGTTTGATGTTAGTGAAGTGTGTTGAATAGGATTACAAGTCTATAACCAACATGATTGCCTGTGGCACTTTGAAGATGAATGACTCCATGCTATATAGTTATTTCTGCTGCATTGTAATGAGATATCCAAATGAACTATGTAAGATGTAATGAATTATTTTATTCCTGGTTATAAAGTTGTACTATGACCTTTGTTTCTTGATATTACATCTTAAACTGTGGATGCTAGCTATTGATCCAGGGACTAGCATTGTAAACACAGGGATCTCTACCTTATAAAGGTTGGGACCTCTACAGATGGTATCAAAGCACTATGTTGCCTGTAGGATTGTAACCCTAGGATTGGACAAAACCCCTTAGAAAAATAGGAGTTGTATTTGTTCCAAAACGTAATTATAAACAATCTTGTAAACTCATTCCTCAACCTTTTTGGTTTTGATTCTACATCTCTTCCTTTTCAACTTGATGGACAAAGCCTCCACCATGAATAAAGCCTCCACCATGACTAATGACTTCAACTTTAGTTTCACTAAGGACTTGAAATTGGACATCACTAAGGACCACAAATGAGACCCAAGAGACATTAGATTGCCTACCAACTACCTAAGACATTGATACCATGTTAGTATGGATCATACTGCCTATGAGGTATGACTATACTAGGTTGATTGTTTCAAGAAAACTTGTTGTTTCCTTCGACTCATGAGTTAAACTCATAAGTTGTTAAGTGATTAGTTGCTTGTTGATTGTTTGGTTAAACTTGTTTATTTTGGGTTGTGTGTTAGAACTTCTTTAGATCTATCTAACATTACTTATCCCTATTAAACCAACAGATGCCTCCCCGTCGTGCCAACCCCAACCAAAACACCAACAACATCACTCCCGAGATGCAGCAGTTGATCACATCTCAAGCTCAACTGATGCAGATGATGACGCATTTTATGAAAATCAGTATCAGAAAAACAATAACAACAACAATCAGAACAATCCTCCAGAATTTGACATGCTCGACAGATTTCTGAAACTTAGGCCTGCAAAGTTCTCTGGAACAACTGATCCAATGGTAGCCAATGATTGGCTACACTCAGTAAACAAGGACTTGGTCATTATTGGCTGCACCGACGAGGAAAAAGTCAGGTTTGGAGCACATCTGCTCGAAGGACCAGCAGCAACATGGTGGGACAACTTTCAGATCACCACTCCCCTTGCGGATGTGACTTGGGCTATTTTTTGAGGATGGTTTCTGTACAGCTCACATCTCATCCGGAGTGATGAACTTGAAGAAAAAGGAGTTCCACAACCTGAAACAGCGTCACCGCAGTGTGGCAGAGTACATCGAGGAGTTCAACAATCTGGCGTGCTATGCATCGGATGAAGTTGATACATATGCTAAGAGGAAAGATAAATTCCTCGTAGGACTTAATGATGAGTTGAACCTGCGGTTGTCTGTTGCCTATGTTCCAACTTATCAATCACTCTGTGACAAAGCCACCATCTTGGAAAACAAGATGAAGCAAGTTGAGAATAGAAAGAGGAAGCATAGCCTTGACAAGTATCACTCAGGATCATCACAAAAGAAGCGTTCATTCAAAAAGAGCAATGGAGATTCTGGACCACATCAGTGTAGCACCCCGGATAAAACCACTACTAGAAAATCGCTTGCATTTATATCTGTGCATCATCATCATATCTGCATGCATGTTTTAACTAAAACTATTTTTGAAAAGCCTCTCTTGTTTTCTAGATATTCCCCATCTTCATTTCCAATATGAAACCCCGGTGTTTCGGATGTCTCTATTTGTCAAAACCCTATTTGTAAATGTTTTTATTTTAAAATAAATAAATAAATAAATATAAAATATTTTTATCGGGGGAGGCAGCCGCAGGCCAGGCCCAAAAGCCCAGCCCGCGGCCACCTACCACCCCAACCTAGACAAACCCTAATCCCAACCCTACCCAAACCCTATTTTCCCCAACCTCCACCCCACCACGCCGCCGCCACTCCCTCAGTACGCATGCAGCCGTGCGGTACACAACCGATCGATCCCCACCCCGTCTGTTGACCCGTTCCCCGACCCCACCTTCCTCAAGCCCCGCTCCTCTCGCTTCCTGGCCCCAACCGCATGCCCTGCACTCTGCCTGTCCACGAGCCCGACCCCTCTCCCGCAACCTATCCCCGGACACCTTTCTCCTCGACCCCGACCCCGCTCCTCTCCCCGCAACACTAGGCACCGCCTCGCTCCTTCCGCCTCGCAGCGCTCGCCCGCTGCTGCGGTGCTCGCCTCCCTCGACCCGCCGCATCCTCTGCCTCCGCCCAGAGCCCTGTTGTAACACCCTCAGAATCGACCCTATGCAAGTTTCAGCGATTCCCGCCAAAACCCGCATAGAAACGATTCAAAGGTGCCCACCAGGCACTTTCGTGCGGGTGGAAAACGAAGTAATAACATTACACAACAGTCCTCGATGGGACCCACAGAACAGATATATATATACAACACGACTCCATGAGTCAAGAATACAGATATACAGAACAAAGATCCAAATCACCTTGAAAACAATAGAGCGTCCGACTACGGACAAGATGCAAAGGGGGCTAAGAGCCCTGAAGAATAACCAATGGCATCCATAACCCTGCCCAGGCCAAGCCGGAAGGGTAACCCTGCTAACGACGTCGATCTCAAAACCTGCTTAAACAAAAGGGGTGCCGACAAAGGGCAAAGGAAAAAGAGAGAGCGGTCAGTAGTGAGGCCAGTACACGACGAGGCTAGAATTCGGCGGTCCTCGCCTACATAGGTATGGTGGACTGAAGCGGCAGCGCAGCATGCACTAAACAACCTATAGAGACTCAATACAACTGTCGGCTATCAGAGAGGGGTAAGAAGGACCTATTCGGAACCAACCTGATACTACCACCAAACATACCCATCCTGGTATTTCCCCCTCGAGACCAAACGAGGAAGTCAACCGAGGAACTCACACAGTTGGCAGTTTTATTTATTCAGTTAGCGTTGCAGCAATTACTAGTCAGGTATAGATAATCATCCTGATATAATAAGCAGTGGGCAATTTTAGTTAACCATTCCGTTGTAGTTGCAACACTTACTAGTCAAATACAATTAGCATGAGATATCCCAAACCCAGCACTTGTTGGTACTTTTATTTAGCCATTCCGTTGTAGTTGCAATACTTACTAGTCAGATACAATGTCGCAAGCGACAACCCAAACAAGCAATTGTTGGAAGTTTTATTTAGCCATTCCATTATAGTGAAGCTGATTACTAGTCATTATAAAGTCAAATTTATAGCACTACTTTAGTTATAGTTGTCTATGATCGAGATACTGTGCTCCAAGTCGTCCATAACCGCGGACACGGCTTTCAGAAAGTTTTACCCTGCAGGGGTGCACAAATAGCAACACACACTCGATCAACCTCGGAAAAACCAAATCAAAACCCAACAAGGCTTTCACGACAAAGCAATCACAGGATTCAGAAATATTTCAGGGGGCCACCCCATTGAGTACACCCGCAACGAAGTTAGCTGACTCCGAGACGGAGTCAAGGTTTGGGTGGACGGCTGTAAACGACTGGGAACCCGAAAACTCGGGCTTGTCGATACCGCGAAATCGTGTCCCGATCCTAAACAGTACAGGTGCTCCTCGCACAAATTAAATAAAGCAGTAAAGCATGGCATAAGTACAGAATCGTAAATAAAACCTCAAACTAGTTTGTGGCCCCAAGAAATAAGAATGAATTAAGCTTTGGCTCAGGGGGGTCCCATAATCCTCCCGGATGTGGATAGCGCGAATATTCAAGGAACAGGTATCAAGTACTCGGGGTCCTACGGGACACAAGTGGACGGTTAACAACCAAATAACATCTATTGCCCACCTGTGCCTCTGCTTACCTACTTCAATTTTAGTTATTAAACAATAATTAAAGTCTTGATCATCTCCAACATAAAACACACGGCAATACTCCAACAACTGTGGTACTTGACGACACGCAACAACACTTGAGCAAGCGACTACGACGCGCAGGTCCAACTATCTACCAAACAACAGGTAATAGGATGTGTCCAAGGCAATATAAGGCTGCAAGGGATATCAAGGGTACGAAAACTAGCGCATCGCAACACAGATAGCAATAGATCAACAGGAGGGAATAAATACTATAAAAGTAAGATAGGTAGAAAGGGGGAGATGCTCGCCTGAAAAACATTGTCGAAGGTTCATCCGAAGATCGGGTCGACACTTGCATCAACTCACGGCCTTATCCGTGAAGAACCAAAACGCTAGAATAAACACCGGATGCACTATTTAATACAACGGCAGAAGATCGGGCATGATGCATGAATGATGTTTGGCATGGCAAAGATGCGATGCAATTAGGTCATATTAAGCGGAACCGGGGTCCCGACATTTAATTGAATGGTTCATGTTGTTTAGCTACCCCACAATTTAAATGTTGTCTTAACATGGCAAAAGATAGCACCGGTTCGCTACCCAAATTTAAATGAGGCCAATATAAGGCTAGATTTGCCCGCATATGGGCCCCATATTTAATTATATGGTGAATCGGCATAATGCCCCCAAACCACACACAAATATGCATGCGAGATGAATGATTTAATGCAACAAGTTTATATTACATATATAAAAATAGGGCTCGAGAAAGGGGTCACACATTAGAGGGTCTCGACGAACTTGGGCGTTCGAAGGGGTTCGGGTTCGGGCGCCGGGATCGGTCTTCGGGGATCTTGGTAGATGGTTCCATGTCGACGGTCATGGCGATTCCGGGGAGAAGTCCTTGGCGTGTCGTGACGAATAACTTGATGTTCCGGGTCGGAGTTCTCGGTAAACACGTGGACGGAAAGGGATCTTGTTGTTGCATAGATCAGTGAAGTGACGATGAGTGCACACAGCTGACACCCAGGGGAAAAACTTCACTGCAGGGTTTCACACACAAACAGAGGAAGAACCCAGTGGCCTCAAGTCAAACCCTTACCACGAGGTGCACACCGGAAGCCGCAACAACGATAGGACAGAGGGGGGCCGGAGGTGGGGACGTGTTGACGACGATGCTTTGCTGCGGGCAGACAAGCGGCCGAGGGAGGAGGGTCAGACAGCGGGGCTTGCCAGGGGAGGGCGAGGCAGTCGCTCCTGAGGAGGAAAGGCAGCGGCGAAGGAGGGCTCGACGAGGTTGGGGAGGAGCCTCGCCGGGAGGCGCAGGGGCGGACCCGGTGGATCTCCGGGCGGTGGCGAGGTCGGCCCTGGGCGGCGCGGCTTGGGGAGGAGGCGCATAGGGCGGCGAGAGGTGGAGCAGCCCTGGCTACGGGGTCGCTGGCGGCGGCGGTAGGAGGAGGGAGGCGCCGGAGGGGTCACGGTAGCAGGAGCGGGGCACCGGCCGAGGACCTGCAGAGGGTTGGGGAGGCGATTGGCGGCGGCGTCGGCGGGATCTAGGGAGGCGGTGAGCGCCGGGCGCGGCGGGGTCGAAGACGCCGGAGAGGGCGAGGTCGAGGGGAGGACGGCGGCTCGCCGGAGGGCGTCGGGAACGGCGGAGGTCACGGAGGAAGGGCGAGCTTGGAGGCGGCCTGAGGAGCTAGAGGGGGGATAGGCGACGGGGGGGGCAGGATGGAGGCGGCGGAGGAGGACGATGGGGAGAGGGAGGTCGCGAGGAAGGAGGTGGGTGCGGGTCGCGTGGGGTTGGGGACGCGGTCCGCGCGGGTGGGGCAGGGAAGTGGGACCAGGGGTGGGGTCGGGTCCAGGGGGTGGTCGGACAGGAGGTGGGACCCAGGCGGGCCAGGGGAACGTGCTGGGGAGCGCGCGCCCAGGTGGGGTGGGGATCTGGGGATTGGGAGAGAGGGGTTGGGCAGGTGGGGTGGACGTGTGTGTTGAGTGCGTGTGTGGTGTTGTGTGTATGAGTATGGTGTGGGTTGGGTCAAGTGGGTAGGAGGGTTTGGTTAGGTGAGGTGGCAGCGAGTGATTGGGCGGGGGAGAGATGAGAGATGAGGTGGCGAGAGGGGATTGGCCAGGGTGAGGTGGAGGGGGGCTGGGTAGAATAGGACTGGGTAGTTTTAGGATTTTGGGTAGGCTGGTTTTGTACTGGGGTGGTCGTCTGGGTCGGATCGGCCCGGAACGGCTGCCCCTAAAAATAATATAAGTTTTTTATTTAATTTAAAATAAACTTTTGTAAATAGTTTTTAGAAAAATAAAAGATCCAGCTGGACCGACGGTTTTGGTTTGAAGAGGGGAAGATATTAATATAGAAAACAAAGTAGGTCTTTTAGCAAAATAGTTTTAAGCAAACAGATGCATGCTGATGTCATGATGATGCAATGCACACAAACAACGCGATTTTCTAGTAGTGGTTTTAGCGGGATGCCACAATTCGACACCACTAACAATGGATCTCGCCCTCGAGATCCGCCTCATGATACCGGGAAGAAGGTCGGCGATCTGAATCTTCTCGCTTCGTGTAGATCCTCGCGACACCACTAACAAGAGGTCGTTGTCCGTGATCGTCGAGAGCACACTCCGGGAACAAAAGGTCGAAGGTAGAGGTATCAACAAATAAAGCCACCTCTAGCTTCGATAGAAAGAGGGAACCGATGCATTCTCATCCACTTCAATGTACAAAAGCGAATAGAAGGGGTAGTCGGCATGGGGGCCAATCCATCACGCACCCAAACTATTACTCCGCACAATCAGTGGAAAAGCGTGCAACCATTCTCGGAATCAGACTGGAGATCTCGACAATCGAGGTTCAGAAACAAAGGAGTGATGCTGACTCTGCATCAGATCTGGCGTAGATGATGTCATCGCGTCGGAAAACACCGGAAGGCACGAGAAGGAACAAAGAGAAGTCCACCAGACGAAGGGTTCCTCGGATAGCATGAAGACCAGATGTAGCAACACCGTTACCAAAGGAGGAAGCGAAACCCTGAAGGTACGATGGAACCCAACCACGAGAAATCCTGGACTCGAAGAGAGAGAAGAGAGCAGATTCAAAACACGCAGAGGTGAGAGGAGAGCAGCAGAGGGGTAAGGAGTAAAATCAGACCTAATCAGAACTATCCAACCGATTTTGCAAAAATAGTTTTGACACTCTACTTCGGCCGTTAGCTAGGTTATCCTACAGGCTGGACTTGTGGGGTATCGCAACTGCTAAGCTCTGATACCACTCTGTAACACCCTCAGAATCGACCCTATGCAAGTTTCAGTGATTCCCACCAAAACCCGCATAGAAACGATTCAAAGGTGCCCACCAGGCACTTTCGTGCGCGTGGAAAACGAAGTAATAACATTACACAACAGTCCTCGATGGGACCCACTGAACAGATATATATACAACACGACTCCATGAGTTAAGAATACAGATATACAGAACAAAGATCCAAATCACCTTGAAAACAATAGAGCGTCCGACTACGGACAAGATGCAAAGGGGGCTAAGAGCCCTGAAGAATAACCAATGGCATCCATAACCCTGCCCAGGCCAAGCCGGAAGGGTAACCCTGCTAACGACGTCGATCTCAAAACCTGCTTAAACAAAAGGGGTGCCGACAAAGGGCAAAGGAAAAAGAGAGAGCGGTCAGTACTGAGGCCAGTACACGGTGAGGCTAGAATTCGGCGGTCCTCGCCTACATAGGTATGGTGGACTGAAGCGGCAGCGCAGCATGCACTAAACAACCTATAGAGACTCAATACAACTGTCGGCTATCAGAGAGGGGTAAGAAGGACCTATTCGGAACCAACCTGATACTACCACCAAACATACCCATCCTGGTATTTCCCCCTCGAGACCAAACGAGGAAGTCAACCGAGGAACTCACACAGTTGGCAGTTTTATTTATTCAGTTAGCGTTGCAGCAATTACTAGTCAGGTATAGATAATCATCCTGATATAATAAGAAGTGGGCAATTTTAGTTAACCATTCCGTTGTAGTTGCGACACTTACTAGTCAAATACAATTAGCATGAGATATCCCAAACCCAGCAGTTGTTGGTACTTTTATTTAGCCATTCCGTTGTAGTTGCAATACTTACTAGTCAGATACAATGTCGCAAGCGACAACCCAAACAAGCAATTGTTGGCAGTTTTATTTAGCCATTCCATTATAGTGAAGCTGATTACTAGTCATTATAAAGTCAAATTTATAGCACTACTTTAGTTATAGTTGTCTATGATCGAGATACTGTGCTCCAAGTCGTCCATAACCGCGGACACGGCTTTCAGAAAGTTTTACCCTGCAGGGGTGCACAAATAGCAACACACACTCGATCAACCTCGGAAAAACCAAATCAAAACCCAACGAGGCTTTCACGACAAAGCAATCACAGGATTCAGAAATATTTCAGGGGGCCACCCCATTGAGTACACCCGCAACGAAGTTAGCTGACTCCAAGACGGACTCAAGGTTTGGGTGGACGGCTATAAACGACTGGGAACCCGAAAACTCGGGCTTGTCGATACCGCGAAATCGTGTCCCGATCCTAAACAGTACAGGTGCTCCTCGCACAAATTAAATAAAGCAGTAAAGCATGGCATAAGTACAGAATCGTAAATAAAACCTCAAACTAGTTTGTGGCCCCAAGAAATAAGAATGAATCAAGCTATGGCTCAGGGGGGTCCCATAATCCTCCCGGATGTGGATAGCGCGAATATTCAAGGAACAGGTATCAAGTACTCGGGGTCCTACGGGACACAAGTGGACGATTAACAACCAAATAACATCTATTGCCCACCTGTGCCTCTGCTTACCTACTTCAATTTTAGTTATTAAACAATAATTAAAGTCTTGATCATCTCCAACAATAAACACACGGCAATACTCCAACAACTGTGGTACTTGACGACACGCAACAGCACTTGAGCAAGCGACTACGACGCGCAGGTCCAACTATCTACCAAACAACAGGTAATAGGGTGTTTCCAAGGCAATATAAGGCTGCAAGGGATATCACGGGTACGAAAACTAGCGCATCGCAACACAGATAGCAATAGATCAACAGGAGGGAATAAATACTATAAAAGTAAGATAGGTAGAAAGGGGGAGATGCTCCCCTGAAAAACATTGTCGAAGGTTCATCCGAAGATCGGGTCGACACTCGCATCAACTCACGGCCTTATCCGCGAAGAACCAAAACGCTAGAATAAACACCGGATGCACTATTTAATACAACGGCAGAAGATCGGGCATGATGCATGAATGATGTTTGGCATGGCAAAGATGCGATGCAATTAGGTCATATTAAGCGGAACCGGGGTCCCGACATTTAATTGAATGGTTCATGTTGTTTAGCTACCCCACAATTTAAATGTTGTCTTAACATGGCAAAAGATAGCACCGGTTCGCTACCCAAATTTAAATGAGGCCAATATAAGGCTAGATTTGCCCGCATATGGGCCCCATATTTAATTATATGGTGAATCGGCATAATGCCCCCAAACCACACACAAATATGCATGCGAGATGAATGATTTAATGCAACAAGTTTATATTACATATATAAAAATAGGGCTCGAGAAAGGGGTCACACATTAGAGGGTCTCGACGAACTTGGGGGTTCGAAGGGGTTCGGGTTCGGGCGCCGGGATCGGTCTTCGGGGATCTTGGTAGATGGTTCCATGTCGACGGTCATGGCGATTCCGGGGAGAAGTCCTTGGCGTGTCGTGACGAATAACTTGATGTTCCGGGTCGGAGTTCTCGGTAAACACGTGGACGGAAAGGGATCTTGTTGTTGCATAGATTAGTGAAGTGACGATGAGTGCACACAGCTGACACCCAGGGGAAAAACTTCACTGCAGGGTTTCACACACAAACAGAGGAAGAACCCAGTGGCCTCAAGTCAAACCCTTACCACGAGGTGCACACCGGAAGCCGCAACAACGATAGGACAGAGGGGGGGGGGGGGGCGAAGGCGGGGACGTGTTGACGACGATGCTTTGCTGCGGGCAGACAAGCGGCAGAGGGAGGAGGGTCAGACAGCGGGGCTTGCCAGGGGAGGGCGAGGCAGTCGCTCCTGAGGAGGAAAGGCAGCGGCGAAGGAGGGCTCGACGAGGTTGGGGAGGAGCCTCGCCGGGAGGCGCAGCGGCGGACCCGGTGGATCTCCGGGCGGTGGCGAGGTCGGCCCTGGGCGGCGCGGCTTGGGGAGGAGGCGCAGAGGGCGGCGAGAGGTGGAGCAGCCCTGGCTACGGGGTCGCTGGCGGCGGCGGTAGGAGGAGGGAGGCGCCGGAGGGGTCGCGGTAGCAGGAGCGGGGCACCGGCCGAGGACCTGCAGAGGGTTGGGGAGGCGATTGGCGGCGGCGTCGGCGGGATCTAGGGAGGCGGCGAGCGCCGGGCGCGGAGGGTCGAAGACGCCGGAGAGGGCGAGGTCGAGGGGAGGACGGCGGCTCGCCGGAGGGCATCGGGAACGACGGAGGTCACGGAGGAAGGGCGATCTTGGCGGCGGCCTGAGGAGCTCGAGGGGGGGAAGGCGACGGGGGGGGGGGGGCAGGATGGAGGCGGCGGAGGAGGACGATGGGGAGAGGGAGGTCGCGAGGAAGGAGGTAGGTGCGGGTCGCGTGGGGTTGGGGACGCGATCTGCGCGGGTGGGGCAGGGAAGTGGGACCAGGGGTGGGGTCGGGTCCAGGGGGGTGGTCGGACAGGAGGTGGGACCCAGGCGGGCCAGGGGAACGTGCTGGGGAGCGCGCGCCCAGGTGGGGTGGGGATCTGGGGATTGGGAGAGAGGGGTTGGGCAGGTGGGGTGGACGTGTGTGTTGAGTGCGTGCGTGGTGTTGTGTGTATGAGTATGGTGTGGGTTGGGTCAAGTGGGTAGGAGGGTTTGGTTAGGTGAGGTGGCAGCGAGTGATTGGGTGGGGGAGAGATGAGAGATGAGGTGGCGAGAGGGGATTGGCCAGGGTGAGGTGGAGGGGGGCTGGGTAGAATAGGACTGGGTAGTTTTAGGATTTTGGGTAGGCTGGTTTTGTACTGGGGTGGCCGTCTGGGTCGGATCGGCCCGGAACGGCTGCCCCTAAAAATAATATAAGTTTTTTATTTAATTTAAAATAAACTTTTGTAAATAGTTTTTAGACAAATAAAAGATCCAGCTGGACCGACGGTTTTGGTTTGAAGAGGGGAAGATATTAATATAGAAAACAAAGTAGGTCTTTTAGCAAAATAGTTTTAAGCAAACAGATGCATGCTGATGTCATGATGATGCAATGCACACAAACAACGCGATTTTCTAGTAGTGGTTTTAGCGGGATGCCACAATTCGACACCACTAACAATGGATCTCGCCCTCGAGATTCGCCTCATGGTACCGGGAAGAAGGTCGGCGATCTGAATCTTCTCGCTTCGTGTAGATCCTCGCGACACCACTAACAAGAGGTCGTTGTCCGTGATCGTCGAGAGCACACTCCGGGAACAAAAGGTCGAAGGTAGAGGTATCAACAAATAAAGCCACCTCTAGCTTCGATAGAAAGAGGGAACCGATGCATTCTCATCCACTTCAATGTACAAAAGCGAATAGAAGGGGTAGTCGGCATGGGGGCCAATCCATCACACACCCAAACTATTACTCCGCACAATCAGTGGAAAAGCGTGCAACCATTCTCGGAATCAGACTGGAGATCTCGACAATCGAGGTTCAGAAACAAAGGAGTGATGCTGACTCTGCATCAGATCTGGCGTAGATGATGTCATCGCGTCGGAAAACACCGGAAGGCACGAGAAGGAACAAAGAGAAGTCCACCAGACGAAGGGTTCCTCGGATAGCATGAAGACCAGATGTAGCAACACCATTACCAAAGGAGGAAGCGAAACCCTGAAGGTACGATGGAACCCAACCACGAGAAATCCTGGAATCGAAGAGAGAGAAGAGAGCGGATTCAAAACACGCAGAGGTGAGAGGAGAGCAGCAGAGGGGTAAGGAGTAAAATCAGACCTAATCAGAACTATCCAACAGATTTTGCAAAAATAGTTTTGACACTCTACTTCGGCCGTTAGCTAGGTTATCCTACAGGCTGGACTTGTGGGGTATCGCAACTGCTGAGCTCTGATACCACTCTGTAACACCCTCAGAATCGACCCTATGCAAGTTTCAGCGATTCCCACCAAAACCCGCATAGAAACGATTCAAAGGTGCCCACCAGGCACTTTCGTGCGGGTGGAAAACGAAGTAATAACATTACACAACAGTCCTCGATGGGACCCACATAACAGATATATATACAACACGACTCCATGAGTTAAGAATACAGATATACAGAACAAAGATCCAAATCACCTTGAAAACAATAGAGCGTCCGACTACGGACAAGATGCAAAGGGGGCTAAGAGCCCTGAAGAATAACCAATGGCATCCATAACCCTGCCCAGGCCAAGCCGGAAGGGTAACCCTGCTAACGACGTCGATCTCAAAACCTGCTTAAACAAAAGGGGTGCCGACAAAGGGCAAAGGAAAAAGAGAGAGCGGTCAGTACTGAGGCCAGTACACGGTGAGGCTAGAATTCGGCGGTCCTCGCCTACATAGGTATGGTGGACTGAAGCGGCAGCGCAACATGCACTAAACAACCTATAGAGACTCAATACAACTGTCGGCTATCAGAGAGGGGTAAGAAGGACCTATTCGGAACCAACCTGATACTACCACCAAACATACCCATCCTGGTATTTCCCCCTCGAGACCAAACGAGGAAGTCAACCGAGGAACTCACACAGTTGGCAGTTTTATTTATTCAGTTAGCGTTGCAGCAATTACTAGTCAGGTATAGATAATCATCCTGATATAATAAGCAGTGGGCAATTTTAGTTAACCATTCCGTTGTAGTTGCGACACTTACTAGTCAAATACAATTAGCATGAGATATCCCAAACCCAGCAGTTGTTGGTACTTTTATTTAGCCATTCCGTTGTAGTTGCAATACTTACTAGTCAGATACAATGTCGCAAGCGACAACCCAAACAAGCAATTGTTGGCAGTTTTATTTATCCATTCCATTATAGTGAAGCTGATTACTAGTCATTATAAAGTCAAATTTATAGCACTACTTTAGTTATAGTTGTCTATGATCGAGATACTGTGCTCCAAGTCGTCCATAACCGTGGACACGGCTTTCAGAAAGTTTTACCCTGCAGGGGTGCACAAATAGCAACACACACTCGATCAACCTCGGAAAAACCAAATCAAAACCCAACGAGGCTTTCACGACAAAGCAATCACAGGATTCAGAAATATTTCAGGGGGCCACCCCATTGAGTACACCCGCAACGAAGTTAGCTGACTCCGAGATGGATTCAAGGTTTGGTTGGACGGCTGTAAACGACTGGGAACCCGAAAACTCGGGCTTGTCGATACCGCGAAATCGTGTCCCGATCCTAAACATTACAGGTGCTCCTCGCACAAATTAAATAAAGCAGTAAAGCATGGCATAAGTACAGAATCGTAAATAAAATCTCAAACTAGTTTGTGGCCCCAAGAAATAAGAATGAATCAAGCTCTGGCTCAGGGGGGTCCCATAATCCTACCGGATGTGGATAGCGCGAATATTCAAGGAACAAGTATCAAGTACTCGGGGTCCTACGGGACACAAGTGGACGGTTAACAACCAAATAACATCTATTGCCCACCTGTGCCTCTGCTTACCTACTTCAATTTTAGTTATTAAACAATAATTAAAGTCTTGATCATCTCCAACAATAAACACACGGCAATACTCCAACAACTGTGGTACTTGACGACACGCAACAGCACTTGAGCAAGCGACTACGACGCGCAGGTCCAACTATCTACCAAACAACAGGTAATAGGATGTGTCCAAGGCAATATAAGGCTGCAAGGGATATCACAGGTACGAAAACTAGCGCATCGCAACACAGATAGCAATAGATCAACAGGAGGGAATAAATACTATAAAAGTAAGATAGGTAGAAAGGGGGAGATGCTCGCCTGAAAAACATTGTCGAAGGTTCATCCGAAGATCGGGTCGACACTTGCATCAACTCACGGACTTATCCGCGAAGAACCAAAACGCTAGAATAAACACCGTATGCACTATTTAATACAACGGCAGAAGATCGGGCATGATGCATGAATGATGTTTGGCATGGCAAAGATGCGATGCAATTAGGTCATATTAAGCGGAACCGGGGTCCCGACATTTAATTGAATGGTTCATGTTGTTTAGCTACCCCACAATTTAAATGTTGTCTTAACATGGCAAAAGATAGCACCGGTTCGCTACCCAAATTTAAATGAGGCCAATATAAGGCTAGATTTGTCCGCATATGGGCCCCATATTTAATTATATGGTGAATCGTCATAATGCCCCCAAACCACACACAAATATGCATGCGAGATGAATGATTTAATGCAACAAGTTTATATTACATATATAAAAATAGGGCTCGAGAAAGGGGTCACACATTAGAGGGTCTCGACGAACTTGGGGGTTCGGGTTCGGGCGCGGGGATCGGTCTTCGGGGATCTTGGTAGATGGTTCCATGTCGACGGTCATGGCGATTCCGGGGAGAAGTCCTTGGCGTGTCGTGACGAAGAACTTGATGTTCCGGGTCGGAGTTCTCGGTAAACACGTGGACGGAAAGGGATCTTGTTGTTGCATAGATCAGTGAAGTGACGATGAGTGCACACAGCTGACACCCAGGGGCAAAACTTCACTGCAGGGTTTCACACACAAACGGAGGAAGAACCCAGTGGCCTCAAGTCAAACCCTTACCACGAGGTGCACACCGGAAGCCGCAACAACGATAGGACAGAGGGGGGGCCGGAGGCGGGGACGTGTTGACGACGATGCTTTGCTGCGGGCAGACAAGCGACCGAGGGAGGAGGGTCAGACAGCGGGGCTTGCCAGGGGAGGGCGAGGCAGTCGCTCCTGAGGAGGAAAGGCAGCGGCGAAGGAGGGCTCGACGAGGTTGGGGAGGAGCCTCGCCGGGAGGCGCAGGGGCGGACCCGGTGGATCTCCGGGCGGTGGCGAGGTCGGCCCTGGGTGGAACGGCTTGGGGAGGAGGCGCAGAGGGCGGCGAGAGGTGGAGCAGCCCTGGCTACGGGGTCGCTGGCGGCGGCGGTAGGAGGAGGGAGGCGCCGGAGGGGTCGCGGTAGCAGGAGCGGGGCACCGGCCGAGGACCTGCAGAGGGTTGGAGAGGCGATTGGCGGCGGCGTCGGCGGGATCCAGGGAGGCGGCGAGCACCGGGCGCGGCGGGGTCGAAGACGCCGGAGAGGGCGAGGTCGAGGGGAGGACGGCGGCTCGCCGGAGGGCGTCGGGAACGGTGGAGGTCACGGAGGAAGGGCGAGCTTGGCGGCGGCCTGAGGAGCTCGAGGGGGGGAAGGCGACGGGAGGGGCAGGATGGAGGCGGCGGAGGAGGACGATGGGGAGAGGGAGGTCGCGAGGAAGGAGGTGGGTGCGGGTCGCGTGGGGTTGGGGATGCGGTCCGCGCGGGTGGGGCAGGGAAGTGGGACCAGGGGTGGGGTCGGGTCCAGGGGGGTGGTCGGACAGGAGGTGGGACCCAGGCGGGCCAGGGAAACGTGCTGGGGAGCGCGCGCCCAGGTGGGGTGGGGATCTGGGGATTGGGAGAGAGGGGTTGGGCAGGTGGGGTGGACGTGTGTGTTGAGTGCGTGCGTGGTGTTGTGTGTATGAGTATGGTGTGGGTTGGGTCAAGTGGGTAGGAGGGTTTGGTTAGGTGAGGTGGCAGCGAGTGATTGGGTGGGGGAGAGATGAGAGATGAGGGGGCGAGAGGGGATTGGCCAGGGTGAGGTGGAGGGGGGCTGGGTAGAATAGGACTGGGTAGTTTTAGGATTTTGGGTAGGCTGGTTTTGTACTGGGGTGGCCGTCTTGGTCGGATCGGCCCGGAACGGCTGCCCCTAAAAATAATATAAGTTTTTTATTTAATTTAAAATAAACTTTTGTAAATAGTTTTTAGACAAATAAAAGATCCAGCTGGACCGACGGTTTTGGTTTGAACAAAGAGGGGAAGATATTAATATAGAAAACAAAGTAGGTCTTTTAGCAAAATAGTTTTAAGCAAACAGATGCATGCTGATGTCATGATGATGCAATGCACACAAACAACGCGATTTTCTAGTAGTGGTTTTAGCGTGATGCCACACCTGCCGCCCGGAGCGCCGCACCTCAAGCTCGCGTTCGCCGGATCCCGTCCGCCTGTGCGGCGCATCCGTCCTCCTCCCTCCCTCGATGCTCCCCGGCCGCGTCACCGGCCGTCTCCCTACCCTGCGACCAACACCACGCCTCGGTCTCCTATGCACCCTGACGGCAGCACCCCGACCTCCGCCCGCGGTCGCGCGCCCTCGGCTGCTCGGGCCGAGCTCTGTTGTGGATGTCGCCAGGGACCCCGTCGCGAGCCTCCTTCGGTCTTCTTCTCCAGCGCCGGCGTCCTTGCAGGCCCTCTCCTCGTCGCCTGGCGCGCCACCCTCTCTACAGCACGCCTTGCCACCGCGCTGACCACTGTTGCCTCTGCCTCTGCAGGACTGCGCTCCACGCTATCAAACCGCATCCTCGTCGGCATGTCCTCTGTTGCTTCTGTGGCACTGGTGCTTCCTCGCGAGCGCGTGTATCGCCGGCCGCCCCTCTGTCCGCTACCGACTTCTGCACGCGCACATGTATTGTGTGCTTGTATGTTCTAACCCGTTGCAAACGCTTAACTCTGTCCGTGTGCACTATGTGAGTCAGGCCTCTATTTTTGTCAAGTGCAACTACATCATGTTTGCCGACATCTTCCTCGTTCGAACTCCGTTTCACGCCAAGTTTTCCATCTCCGGATGCTGATGTTAATCCAAGACCACAAGATTGTCGACACTGAAACCCGTGCCATCTGAATAATCGTACCGGTCTCCAAGCTAAGATCGCCTTCATGGAACGCCATGACCTCCTTCAGGGATCCGATGGTCGAGACCCTGAGGACCGATCACGGCGTCCGAAGCCCGAACCCTCGGAACCCCAAGATCGCCGAGTTCCCCATGTGTGACCCTTTTTATTGAGACCTTTATTTTTATAATATATACTATATACTTGTTGCATATAATCATTCATACTCGCATACATATTGTAGGGTTTGGGGGTGTTTAGATGATTCACTTTATAATTAAACATGGAGACCATATGCGGGCTTTTCTAGTCTAATATTGGTCCCATTTAAATTTGTGTAGCGAACCGATTACATATTTTGCCTTGTTAAGACAACATTTAAATGCGGGGTATCTAATCAACTTGATCCACCTAATAAATTGTCAGGACCCTGGTTCCGCTTAATATTGCCTAATTGCATCGCATATTATACATGCATCATGCCCGATCTTCTGTCATAGTATTAAATAGTGCATCTGGTGTTTGTGCTAGTGTTTTGCTTCTTCACGGACTAGGCCGATGATTTGATGCGAGTGTCGACCCGATCTTCGAATGAACCTTCGGCAATGTTTTCAGGCGAGCATTCTCCCTCTTTCCACCTATTTTACCTTTCTAGTCTTTATTTCCTCCTGTTGATCTATTGCTATTTGTGTTGCGATGCTCTAGTTTTTCGTACCCGTGATATCCCTTCAGCCTTATATTGCCTTGGACACATCCTATTACCTGTTGCTTGGTAGATAGTTGGACTTGCGTGTCGTAGTTGCTTGCTCAAGAGCTGTTGCGTGTTGTCAAGTACCACAGTTGTTGGAGAAATGCCTTATGCTTTATGTTGGATATGATCATGGCTTTAATTATCGTTTAATAACTAAAATTTAAGTAGGTAAATAATGCAGAGGCACAGGTGGGCAATAGATGTTATTTGGTTTTTAACCGTCCACTTGTGTCCCGTAGGACCCCGAATAGTTGATACCTGTTCTTTGAATATTCGCACTATCCGCATGTGGGACCATGAATCCCCCTAGCCAGAGCTTGAGTCATATTTATTTCTTGGGGCCACAAAGTAGTTTGGGGATTTATTACTATCCTGTACTTATGCCATGCCTTACTGCTTTATTTACGATTGCGCGTGGAGCGCCTGTACTGTTTAGGTAAGTGGAGTGTTTTCGCGGTATCGACAAGCCCAGTCACACTTTCGGGTTCCCAGTCGTTTACAGCCATTGACGCAAACCTCTGGGTCTGTTCTGGAGCCGGCCAACTTCGTCGCGGGTAGCTTGGTGGGGTGGCCCCCTGAAATTTATATGAATCTTGCAATTGCTCTGTCGTGATGCCTCGTTGGGTTTTCATTTGGTTTTTCTTGAGGTTGATCGTGCGTGTGTTGCTATTTGTGCCCCTGCAGGGTAAAACTTTCTGAAAGCCGTGTCCGCGGTTATGGACGACTTGGAGGACAGTATCTCGATCATAGACAACTATAACTAAAGTAGTGCTATAAATTTGACTTTATAATGACTAGTAATCAGCTTCACTATAATGGAATGGCTAAATAAAAGTGCCAACAATTGCTGGTTTGGGTTGTCACCTGTTTCCATTGTATATGACTAGTAAGTATTGCAACTACAACAGAATGGCTAAATAAAAGTACCAATAACTGCTGGGTTTTGGGATGCCTCATGCTATATGTATCTGACTAGTAAGTACTACAACTACAACAGAATGGTTAACTAAAACTGCCCACTGCTTATTATATCAGGATGACTCATGTTATCTATATCCGACTAGTAGTTGTCGCAACTATAACGGAATGAATAAAACTGCCAACTGTGTGAGTTCCTCGGTTAACTTCCTCGTTTGGTCTCAAGGGGGAAATACCAGGATGGGTATGCATGATGATAGTTTCAGGTTGGATCCGAATAGGTATTTCTTATCCCTATCTGATAGCCGCTAGCTGTATTGAGTCTCTATAGGTTGTTTAGTGCATGCTGCGTTGCCACTTCAGTCCACCATACCTATGTAGGCGAGGACCGCCGAATTCTAGTCTCGCCGTATACTGGCCTCAGTACTGACCGCTCTCTTTTTCCTTTGCCCTTTGTCGGCACCCCTTTTGTTTAAGCAGGTTTTGAGATCGACGTCGTTAGCAGGGTTACCCTTCCGGCTTTGCCTGGGCAGGGTTATGGACGCCATTGGTTATTCTTCAGGGCTCTTAGTTCAATTTGCATCTTGTCCGTACTCGGACGCTGTATCGTTTTGAAGGTGATTTGGATATTTGTATTGTATATCTGTATTCTTGACTCTTTGAGTCGCTGTTGTATATATCTGTTCTGTGGGTTCCATCACGGACTATTGTGTAATGATATTACTTCGTTTTCCACCCGCACGAAAGTGCCTGGTGGGCACCTTTGAATCGTTTCTATGCGGGTTTGGCGGGGATCGCTGAAACTTGCATAGGGACGATTCTGAGGGTGTTACAGAGTGGTATCAGAGCTCAGCAGTTACGATACCCCACTGGTCCAGCCTGTAGGATAACCTAGCTAACGGCCGATGTAGAGTGTCAAAACTATTTTGGAAAATTGGTTGGATAGATCTGATTAGGTCTGCTTTTACTCCTTACCCCTCTGCTATTCTTCTCTTACCTCTGCGTGTTTTGAATCTACTCTCTTATCCTTTCTTCGAGTCCAGGAATTCTCGTGGTTGGGTTTTCGTCGTACCTTTAGGGTTTCGCTTCTGTCCTCTTGTAACGGTGTTCCTACATCCGGTCTTCATGCTATCCGATGAAGTTTTCATCGGTTGTACCTTTCAGTGGACCGAAAATTGACTAATTTTTTTTTCTTTCTATCCTCCGGTGTTTTCCGATACAACAAAGTCATCTGCATAAGATATGATGAGAATCTCCATCCCTGCTTTGTTTCCGAACCTCGCTTGTCGAGATCTTCAGTCTGAATTCCGAGAGTTGGTTGCATAATTCTCCTATTCATGTGCAGAGTAATGCTTTGAGTGCGCGATGGACTGATCACCATCCGACTACTCTTATCATTCGCTCTTGTGCATTGAATCGGTGGATCAAGTAACTTTACTCTATCCGCAGAAGTTAAAGGTGGCCTTACCTTTAACTTCGTCTTTGTCTCTCCGAAGTGTTCTCTTGACGGACGTGAACAACGACCCCTTGTTGGCGGTGTCGCCGATTTCAATACGAAGAATGAATCCATTTTTAGTGGTGTCGCGGGGATCTACACAAAGCGAGAAGGTTCAGATCGTCGGCCTTATTCCCTGTACCATGAGGAGGATCTCGAGGGCGAGATCCATTGTTAGTGGTGTCGAATTGTAGCACCCCGGGTAAAACCACTACTAGAAAATCGCTTGCATTTATATCTGTGCATCATCATCATATCTGCATGCATGTTTTAACTAAAACTATTTTTGAAAAGCCTCTCTTTGTTTTCTAGATATTCCCCATCTTCATTTCAAATATAAAACCCCGGTGTTTCGGATGTCTCTATTTGTCAAAACCCTATTTGTAAATGTTTTTCTTTTAAAATAAATAAATAAATAAATATAAAATATTTTTATCGGGGGAGGCAGCCGCAGGCCAGGCCCAAAAGCCCAGCCCGCGGCCACCTACCACCCCAACCTAGCCAAACCCTAATCCCAACCCTACCCAAACCCTATTTTCCCCAACCTCCACCCCACCACGCCGCCGCCACTCCCTCAGCACGCATGCAGCCGTGCGGTACACAACCGATCGATCCCCACCCCGTCTGTTGACCCGTTCCCCGACCCCACCTTCCTCAAGCCCCGCTCCTCTCGCTTCCTGGCCCCAACCGCATGCCCTGCACTTTGCCTGTCCACGAGCCCGACCCCTCTCCCGCAACCTCTCCCCGGACACCTTTCTCCTCGACCCCGACCCCACTCCTCTCCCCGCAACACTAGGCACCGCCTCGCTCCTTCCGCCTCGCAGCGCTCGCCTGCTGCTGCGGTGCTCGCCTCCCTCGACCCGCCGCATCCTCTGCCTCCGCCCAGAGCCCTGCCGCCCGGAGCACCGCACCTCAAGCTCTCGTTCGCCGGATCCCGGCCGCCTGTGCGGCGCATCCGTCCTCCTCCCTCCCTCGATGCTCCCCGGCCGCGTCACCGGCCGTCTCCCTACCCTGCGGCCAACACCACGCCCCGGTCTCCTATGCACCCTGACGGCAGCACCCCGACCTCCGCCCGCGGTCGCGCGCCCTCGGCCGCTCGGGCCGAGCTCTGTTGTGGATGTCGCCAGGGACCCCGTCGCGAGCCTCCTTCGGTCTTCTTCTCCAGCGCCGGCGTCCTTGCAGGCCCTCTCCTCGTCGCCTGGCGCGCCACCCTCTCTACAGCACGCCTTGCCACCGCGCTGACCACCGTTGCCTCTGCCTCTGCAGGACTGCGCTCCACGCTATCAAACCGCATCCTCGTCGGCATGTCCTCTGTTGCTTCTGTGGCACTGGTGCTTCCTCGCGAGCGCGTGTATCGCCGGCCGCCCCTCTGTCCGCTACCGGCTTCTGCACGCGCACATGTATTGTGTGCTTGTATGTTCTAACCCGTTGCAAACGCTTAACTCTGTCCGTGTGCACTATGTGAGTCAGGCCTCTATTTTTGTCAAGTGCAACTACATCATGTTTGCCGACATCTTCCTCGTTCGAACTCTGTTTCACGCCAAGTTTTCCATCTCCGGATGCTGATGTTAATCCAAGACCACAAGATTGTCGACACTGAAACCCGTGCCATCTGAATAATCGTACCGGTCTCCAAGCTAAGATCGCCTTCATGGAACGCCATGACCTCCTTCAAGGATCCGATGGTCGAGACCCTGAGGACCGATCACGGCGTCCGAAGCCCGAACCCTCGGAACCCCAAGATCGCCGAGTTCCCCATGTGTGACCCTTTTTCTTGAGACCTTTATTTTTATAATATATACTATATACTTGTTGCATATAATCATTCATACTCGCATACATATTGTAGGGTTTGGGGGTGTTTAGATGATTCACTTTATAATTAAACATGGAGACCATATGCGGGCTTTTCTAGTCTAATATTGGTCCCATTTAAATTTGTGTAGCGAACCGATTACATATTTTGCCTTGTTAAGACAACATTTAAATGCGGGGTATCTAATCAACTTGATCCACCTAATAAATTGTCAGGACCCTGGTTCCGCTTAATATTGCCTAATTGCATCGCATATTATACATGCATCATGCCCGATCTTCTGTCATAGTATTAAATAGTGCATCTGGTGTTTGTGCTAGTGTTTTGCTTCTTCACGGACTAGGCCGATGATTTGATGCGAGTGTCGACCCGATCTTCGAATGAACCTTCGGCAATGTTTTCAGGCGAGCATTCTCCCTCTTTCCACCTATTTTACCTTTCTAGTCTTTATTTCCTCCTGTTGATCTATTGCTATTTGTGTTGCGATGCTCTAGTTTTTCGTACCCGTGATATCCCTTCAGCCTTATATTGCCTTGGACACATCCTATTACCTGTTGCTTGGTAGATAGTTGGACTTGCGTGTCGTAGTCGCTTGCTCAAGAGCTGTTGCGTGTTGTCAAGTACCACAGTTGTTGGAGAAATGCCTTATGCTTTATGTTGGATATGATCATGGCTTTAATTATCATTTAATAACTAAAATTTAAGTAGGTAAATAATGCAGAGGCACAGGTGGGCAATAGATGTTATTTGGTTTTTAACCGTCCACTTGTGTCCCGTAGGACCCCGAATAGTTGATACCTGTTCTTTGAATATTCGCACTATCCGCATGTGGGACCATGAATCCCCCTAGCCAGAGCTTGAGTCATATTTATTTCTTGGGGCCACAAAGTAGTTTGGGGATTTATTACTATCCTGTACTTATGCCATGCCTTACTGCTTTATTTACGATTGCGCGTGGAGCGCCTGTACTGTTTAGGTAAGCGGAGTGTTTTCGCGGTATCGACAAGCCCAGTCACACTTTCGGGTTCCCAGTCGTTTACAGCCATTGACGCAAACCTCTGGGTCCGTTCCGGAGTCGGCAAACTTCGTCGCGGGTAGCTTGGTGGGGTGGCCCCCTGAAATTTATATGAATCTTGCAATTGCTCTGTCGTGATGCCTCGTTGGGTTTTCATTTGGTTTTTCTCGAGGTTGATCGTGCGTGTGTTGCTATTTGTGGCCCCTGCAGGGTAAAACTTTCTAAAAGCCGTGTCCGCGGTTATGGACGACTTGGAGCACAGTATCTCGATCATAGACAACTATAACTAAAGTAGTGCTATAAATTTGACTTTATAATGACTAGTAATCAGCTTCACTATAATGGAATGGCTAAATAAAAGTGCCAACAATTGGTGGTTTGGGTTGTCACCTGTTTCCATTGTATCTGACTAGTAAGTATTGCAACTACAACAGAATGGCTAAATAAAAGTACCAATAACTGCTGGGTTTTGGGATGCCTCATGCTATATGTATCTGACTAGTAAGTACTACAACTACAACGGAATGGTTAACTAAAACTGCCCACTGCTTATTATATCAGGATGACTCATGTTATCTATATCTGACTAGTAATTGTCGCAACTATAACGGAATGAATAAAACTGCCAACTGTGTGAGTTCCTCGGTTGACTTCCTCGTTTGGTCTCAAGGGGGAAATACCAGGATGGGTATGCATGATGATAGTTTCAGGTTGGATCCGAATAGGTATTTCTTATCCCTATCTGATAGCCGCTAGCTGTATTGAGTCTCTATAGGTTGTTTAGTGCATGTTGCGTTGCCGCTTTAGTCCACCATACCTATGTAGGCGAGGACCGCCGAATTCTAGTCTCGTCGTGTACTCGCCTCAGTACTGACCGCTCTCTTTTTCCTTTGCCCTTTGTCGGCACCCCTTTTGTTTAAGCAGGTTTTGAGATCGACGTCGTTAGCAGGGTTACCCTTCCGGCTTGGCCTGGGCAGGGTTATGGACGCCATTGGTTATTCTTCAGGGCTCTTAGCTCAATTTGCATCTTGTCCGTACTCGGACGCTGTATCGTTTTGAAGGTGATTTGGATATTTGTATTGTATATCTGTATTCTTGAATCTTTGAGTCGCTGTTGTATATATCTGTTCTGTGGGTTCCATCACGGACTATTGTGTAATGATATTACTTCGTTTTCCACCCGCACGAAAGTGCCTGGTGGGCACCTTTGAATCGTTTCTATGCGGGTTTGGCGGGGATCGCTGAAACTTGCATAGGGCCGATTCTGAGGGTGTTACAATCAGCATGAAGGAAATGGACACACTCATTATAAGAATCACCACAAGAAAAATGGAAGTGATAATAATAATGGGAATGATACTGACAATGGAGATGACCTTGGTCAGAACCAACATGGCAATCCCAAGAAGAAAGACATTAGCCAGTTGCAGTGCTATAATTGTAAGGAACTTGGACACTATGCATCAGACTGTCATGAGAAGAAAAAGAATAAGGATGCTAGAAACTCCAATGGAAGCGATTCCAATGTGGCCCAGAAAGGACATGTGAACCACGTCAACATGTATGGAACCCTTGAATAATTAGATGATGTGGATGATAGGATTTAGCTAACTCAGTTGAATCATATAAATGATCCCTTGTTTGGATATCAATTATTGAACCCATAGTCAAGTGAACCATCAATGTAACCCTACAAAATTTCCTTTTAAGGGTGGTAGTACCCTAGTCGTCTTCAAGCCAACTTGTAACCTCTAGCCCTCCCAAAATCTCGGGATGAGATTTCTTTTAAGGGTGGTAGCCTGTCACATCCCAATTTTTTCCAAATTTTGAAATGTGAAAAATAAATGAACAAAAGAAATAATTGTTGAAATTTAGGGTGAAAAGAAACTTTTTGCTTCTGAATGGAAACATCAAAACCCTTCTTTAACAAAATTTGAATAAAATGGAATCCAACAAAATTTCAATCAAGTGAAATGCATTCATCAATGAATGTATCTTGAAATTTAAACTTGGGAAAATAAACCAAAACCATAAAACCCTAATGGAAGAAAATCATTTCCAAGATCTCTCCAAGACTATGGATTTGTTCCATATAAAAATATATCAACAAACATTTATAGATGATCAAGAATGATAAATAAAAATATTATAAAACCATATAAATTGGTTTCATTAAATTTGGAACCTTGGATAAAACCTTATGAATTTAATAAGATAAAAGGAATTAATTTCCAAACCTAATAAAGCCCCTATCTAAAATCCATGCCAAATATTGATCAAAATAATCCTAAAAGTATTTAAAAATATAGACAAATATTAAATAAAATTATACAAATTGGAATCACCAATTTTGGATCTTTAAATAAAAAGATATGGATTTTATAAGGCACAGAAAGAAATAAATAAATAAGGAATATTTAAAAGCCAAATTAAATCTTGGAGAAATCCATAAGAAAATGGAATAAAGATAATCCAAATAAAATAAAGGGATAAAGAATATTCAAATGAAAGTATATGTGATTAAACCATATTCTAATTATATTTAAATGGGGACAAAATCCTTAAGGTAAATGATTAATTAAATCATGGGAAAAATAATGGAAATTGCCAAGAGGATTAAAAGTTATCCAAATAACTTAAAAAGAATAAATAAAAAGATTAATATGGATTGGAACCATATTTAAAATCCTATTTAATAAAAGACAAAATGTCTATTTAAAATAAATAATAAACCCTAAGGGAATAAAAGAAATTATTCTAAAATGGACTATAATAAATAAATAAGCAGATTAAAAACCTACTAAATATTTAGAAAATATTTGAAAAATTAATCTGGAATCAAAAGAGTGTTTGAATTTGAAAATAGAAAAACAGAAAAGAAAAAGGAAAAAGAATCAGAAAAAAATGAAAACAAAGCAGCCCACTAACCTACCCAGCCAATAGACCCATCTGGCCCAACTAGAAGCCCACCTCCCCCTCTCTCCCCGAACCATTATTTTCTCACACGCAAACAAACCCACTCAGCCACTGACCGCGTGGACCCATGCCACATCAACATCATCGTCTCCACCCCGCGACCCGTTCCCCATTTCCTTCCTGGTCTTGATTCCTCGCTTCAATTCGTTTGAATGCGCCAGTAATTCCACCTCGCGACCGTGCCTTATTAATCGCCCCTCTCTCCTCTCTCTTTTCCCTAGTTGCCACCCCATGAGAGCCCCCAGGATGCCCATAATTTTGCTCGAACCCTCACTGTCTTCGGCAAGCTTCGGTAAGAATTCCGACGAGCTCGACCCTCCCCTTACCCCCTAGTGCACGTGAGCTCACTCCACATCGACGTGCGCACCTGACAGCACCTTCCCCTTGCCCGCGTGCGCCCTAGAGGCTCGGCAACGACGACGCCTTCTCGCCACCGTCTCCTGCCTCAACTCCGGCGACCTCTACTGGTGAGCCCTGACCTCCCATTTCCCTCTCTTTGATGATCCTGTGCTCGTGACTCTCTTACGCATCTAACAGCGCCCTTCGTTTGTCTTAGCGTACCATAAATCCTCGCCTCCGTCAACGAACAGACGAGCCCGACGCTGTCGTGAACTCCGACGAGCAATCGTCGCCGAATCCGTACGCCCCCTGCCCTCATACGACTATGTTGAGCTTCCCCACGCCACGTCGAGTCTAGTAAACCCCTTCCCCCTCTCCTTCGCTTCCTGTAATCGCCAGTACGCCCCTGCCCGAGCATGCCACCACCGTCCGCCGTCGCAGCGCTGCCCACCTATGGTCGTTTCGATCTAAGCCGTTAGATATGAATCCAGTGGATACGATTAGATCAAATCGAAACAGTATGGATTGTTCTGATCCGCATGATCCCACTTAAATCCAACGCTCTATATCAGCCAATCCGTGCGAACCGGTATTGTCCAATAAGAATCGTCCACGTGGCCTTACTTTGTTTTAAAAGTAATCGGTATTGCAAATCACACAATTTGTTTTAAAAACAGAAACATTTCTATTAGATGTTTAGATTTGTAAAATTCATAAATTTTAATCTACACGTCCAAAATTTACAAATTTTATATCACTGGATTCAGAAAAATGAAACATTTGCAACCATGCCATTTACTTTAGTATTTTGCCTCTATAAATTGGTTGTTTTTGCAGAAACATATTTAGGATTATTTTGTGTATAAAATTTATTCTAAAAATGATTTTAGGGTATTTTTTTTGTAAATGTTTTGTTTTGAACCTACTGACCATAAAAAACCAACTTTTGGATTTAAAAGTATATTTTGTGACACTAAGGAATTAAAACTTGAATAAAAGCATTTCTAGTTAAAAAAAAATGTTGATTATGGTTTAAAAATGCTTATTGAGTAAAATATTTTGAAAATGGTTTGATTTAAACTCTCTGACCTTAAACACAAAGTTTTAGGATTTAAAAATATATTTGATGAACCCTAGTAAATTATTACTTTGTTTAAAGGCATTTCTAGCAAAGTAAAAATATTGCTTTGATTTAAAAATGGAATTTGGATGAAACCTTTTGCAAATGGATTAGTTCACTTTGACCTTGAAACATTAACTTTTGTGTTCAAAAATATATTTGGCAAACACTAGAAATTATTACTTTGATTTAAATCATTTCTAGCAAAACAAAAATGATTTAAATGTCCATTTTCACTAACTTGAATTTAAATGGTTTTACCACTTTTTTAAATGACCAATAGGAGTTTTAAAATCTTTATAGCCTATTATAAACCACTTTTCCAAATAAAACAATCTTTTGCATGCTAGCATGCATTGCTTTGTTTTTATTATTTTATGTGGTGAATTGGTTGAATGCTAGTTTGAATTTGTGCCTTGATTGAATTGTAGTGAAATTTGAAGAGTGTTACTATTGCAAGATCAAGGAGTGAACCTATATTCTCTAGTAAAAAGGCAAGTGGCACTATCATCCATGTCCTACTATTTTTATTACACTTAGTGGAATTTTTTTAGTATGCGTGATAGGGCTACTATGTTACTATGCTATGCTATGTCCTATTAGGATATCCTTTATATCTTCCTTAGTGGAAACATCGTAGTTGTAGTATGCTTAGTCCTGCTATAGATTTGGGATGGAATACCATGTTATGATTATATGAAGTGTTGGAAAAATATATGTTTTATATAATAAAACAAGTACTCAATGAATCACCTAGGTGGAATGTGGATACTCAATTGTGGATAAGGTGGCAACAAAGGGAACCATGTATATAAGGCTATCTTTTCGTGTGTGCACTAGAAGAAAACCACCCAGGGACTTAGAGATTAAACATGTTTCTCATACAGTGGCTTCCGTGTACAGCCACATGCTAAATGGGCACTGACTTAGTCAATTACATAGTGGAAGACCCTTGCATTGGCACCTATTCAGGTTAACTAGAATTATGTATTGGAAATATATCATTACATTGGTGCCTGGTAGACGTGCTAGCATTATGTCTTGGGAGGACTTCTATGGAAAGACTTTGTCACATTCTCGATCTGCCGGTACTCCATTTGGTGTGTACTTACCCAGCGGCCACTGGTGTCATCAAGACGAGATTGTGTCATGTGGGTAAAGTGTACAACTTCTTCAGAAGATCAAATTCTAAGTACTTAGTTGTGTCCCCGGTTATGGACAACTCTGAGCAACTAAGGCCTGAAGCTATGGAAGATCTCGACATTCCAATTTCTCAAAGTAAAACTTGATGGTGTTAACAAGGTATTAGAAGCACTTGGAGTTTGCCAAGGAGTTCAGAAAGATTGTTAAAAGATTAAAACTATTTTGAAAAGATAGGTAAAACCATATTGCTTTCTGCAAATGAGCCTAAACCCTACTTAGCCAAATATGCATATATTGATAGGTTCCAACTATTTCCACATAGTAGTGAAACTTACCAATACAATCAAACGTATTGACCCTTGTGGCTGTAACTTATATGTTGCGGGTTTGTTTGATGTTAGTGAAGTGTGTTGAATAGGATTACAAGTCTACAACCAACATGATTGCCTGTGGCACTTTGAAGATGAAGGACTCCATGCTATATAGTTATTTCTGCTGCATTGTAATGAGATAGCCGAATGAGCTATGTAAGATGTAATGAATTATTTTATTCATGGTTATAAAGTTGTACTATGACCTTTGTTTCCTGATATTACATCTTAAACTGTGGATGCTACCTATTGATCCAGGGACTAGCATTGTAAACACAGGGATCTCTACCTTATAAAGGTTGGGACCTCTATAGGGCCCCCCAGGGATCCACTCAGTCTCGTATTCTGGCTCCGTGGATCTTCTGCTAAAATAGGATTTTTTGCATATTTTCCGGGATTTTTTGTGATAGTTTATTTTCTGCACAAAAACTAGACACCAAGGTAATTCTGCTGAAAATAGCGTTAGTCCGTGTTAGTTGTATCCAAATCACACAAGTTTAGAGGAGAAACAATAGAAAAAGTGTTCGGGAAAGTAGATACGTTTTGGACATGTCAACTCCCCCAAGCTTAGCCTATTGCTTGTCCTCAAGCAATTCAGTTGAAAACTGAGTGCGATAAAAGAACTTTCACGAACACATTTGCTTCATATGATGTATATATTCCCAGCACAGGAGTAGATACTTAAACCATTCATAATAATAAGTATGCAACTAAGTCTACTCAATAGTCATTGCAATCTATGAAGAGAAACCAACTCAGTAATAATAAGTAGCATGAGACATAAACATAAGCAACATTGCAATGCTCATCAGAAGGTATGATAGAGTGGTATCTCGCTTGCCTTTGTTTGTAGAGCACAATATAAATGCCAAGGTACCTCTGAAGTTCAAGTGAAGACTAGAAGTAAAGATATCAGAGCTACAAGCATCAAAGTCATTACATAATTAACCAAGTTTTGAGACAAACACAAGAATGACAACTATGATCTCAAGAAGGTGCTCATAGAATAAGTGGTGACTCAACAAGGAGGTGAAAAGGTTTTGAAAAGTTTAAAAGGCTTCCAAATGCTGAAAGTAAGGTACTCATTAGCTTTGAGCTCTCATTGCCCCTATCATTGGCTAATGTGAAAGTGAGGTCCAATACGAGTTATATGCTTGACAGACCATAAACCGGAAATCCCATGTCCCTTGAGTACGAGGGCCGCTCCTCATGCTACTCAACTTTAGTTACCTGTAAGTTCTTGTCATCGTAAATACATGCATATCATAGAGAACCGCCAAGGGGGTACCCCTTGCACATGATATAGGAGCTATCCCATAATCAAAATGACAAGGCAAACAGACAATGAGCATCTCAGCAATCTTTTTATTTGCTATTTGCAGAGGTTTTTATTGAGGATGCTTCACAGATTGCTCATTATGGTTATGCTGCAAGTTTCCACCATGATTAGGCATGGCTTAGGCTAGCGGCCCAGGTGTTTCTCTAACACACACAC
Organism: Avena sativa; assembly: GCA_916181665.1. NCBI lineage: Eukaryota > Viridiplantae > Streptophyta > Magnoliopsida > Poales > Poaceae > Avena > Avena sativa. Next base: position 435,314,500 of record OV702283.1, on the reverse strand, counting down.
ACACACACACACACACACACATATATATATATATATATATAACTCCATGAACTCACAAGCTCCCCTTTTATTTCACACCGATGACATTCGCAAACAAAAGAGCATGATATCAACTGGATATATATATCCATAAGTGTTGAAAACGTTCCCCGTGACAGCACGGTTCTGCTAACTCCTAGCCTATAATTTGCAAGCATATAAGTTTCATGGACAGTCACAATGGTTTAGGTTTATTAAGTGCAAGAAATAATGTGTGCCATCAAGTTCGTGAGAGCTTACTAACTAACTTTCGCAAAACAAGCAAACATTTTATTTTGAAGAAAACAAGGCATAATGAATATGCACTGAATAGCAAAAGATGCTAATAGGTAGGTATGGTGGACACTGTTGGCAATATTGGTTTTGGGGAGTTGGATGCATAAGTAGAGCTCATACTCAGTGCAAGTGAAGGCTAGCAATAGAGAGGGAGTGACAAACGAGAGAGCAATAACTATCACAATCATGCTTGCAACAAAACAAGACTAATTATGGCATGAAAGTGATACAAGAACTCTGAGGCAAAATAAATCATCGAGGCTTACTAACTATCATTTAGTCATATGCATGCGTGAGCATGTGCCAAGTCGATTCACATGAAACATTCAGAGGAGGATACCACAATATCATACCAAAATATGAATAGAAAAATGCAAGCAAACATTCATATGACATGCTACAAACTATTAGCAAGCTGGAGCTAATCACAAAAAGCAAGAACTACTAAATAACATACACCTTACATGAACAGACTAAGCATGCTCACAATGATGAGTATATGTACAAAAATGAAAACAAATAGAGTTCGTTACCAGCCTCTTACCACAACTCAAGTTGTCTTAATCTTCATTATTGCCCTTCACTTGTGTGGCTCGAATAATAACATGAAACCAAACTCCACTGAGGACGGCTAAACCCTGCAAAGAACTCACAAAACCAAAGAAGAACAACAAATATTTTTGGTGTTTTCAATTTTTTAAAACAAGCAAACAAAGCAAAATCTTTTTGGATTTTTCTTTAAGGCAAACCAAAGATAAAAAGCAAAGAAACAAACCAAGAGAAACAACAAAAATATTTTTCGTATTTTTGTGTTTTGAGAAAACAGAAACAAAAACCAAAAAGAAAGCGAAACAATCGATATACAAAGAACCGACGAGCATGATATATAAATGAGTGTGATGTAGGTATGCCTCCCCCCATTGTTTGCACTTGCGAATGAATAACCATCCCTCATCAAACATGAAGGTGATAAAATGTTTCGACCCATACTAGGAATGTAATAACAATTATTCAACTCCATAATAAATCCTGACGGAAGGTGAATTTGCATGACGCCGACGAACAATGCAGCAACCCTTGCTTTATTTCCGACGCGAAAATCCACTTCGCCTTTCTGCACTTCTCTAGTCCTTATTAGCCCCTGCATCGAATTGCAAATATGAGCAACCGATCCGGTATCAAATACCCAAGAGTTAACATAGGAATCACCGAGAAGAATGTCCACAACATTTACAACAAGCGTACTTGAGTGGGAAGTACTCTTACTTCCACTTTTCTTCAAAGAAGCCTGATACTTGCTGCAGTTTCTCTTCCAGTGGCCATGTTTCATGACAAAAGAAGCACTCAGTGTCTTCTACAGGTCCAGCCTTTTGCTTGGGTGTAGGCTTAGGGATCGTATCCGTAGCATTTCCCTTCTTCTTCCAAGAAATACCCTTTTTCTTGAAGCTAGGCTTGTTCTGCACAGCCATCACATGGCTATGCCCTGCACACTTCTTCATGTCACTTTCTGCTGTTTTTAGCATCCCGCATAACTCATTAAGGCCCTTCTCCACCCCATACATATGGTAGTTTGAAATTAACTGCCCATAGCTGGATGAAAGAGACGCCAAAATGAAGTAAGTGGCCAACTCTTGGCCTAGTGGAAAACCAAGCTTTTCCAAAGTCTGACTGTAACCAACCATTTTGATCACATGGGGGCCTACAGCTGCTCCCTCTGCTAGCTTGCATTCGACAAAGGACTTGGCAACATTGTACCTCTCAGTCCTTGCCTGATCTTGTAACATGTCCTTAAGCGCAACGATCATATCGTACGCATCCTGATCCTCAAACTTCTTTTGAATTTCAGGTTCCATGCATGCAAGCATAAGACAGCTAACCTCAAGAGAATCATCACATGCTCTCTTGTAGGCATTCTTGAGGGCAGCAGATGCATTATCAGCAGGTTCATCGGGGATTGGGGTATCCAGAACCGTTTCCTTTTTATCAGACCTGAGGATAATTCTCAGGTTACGGACCCAGTCCGAATAGTTTGTTCCATTTAGTTTATCTTTGTCAAGAATCGAACGCAAAGAAAAAGGTGATGCAGTGTTCGGTGCCATTGATCTACAATAGAAAACAATGCAAAATACTAAGCCATGTAACCATGAAAGAGTAAAACATATTAAACAATTTAATAGCATATACTCCCACTTAAATCAATATCCCTCTATTGATACTAAGTGATTCAAGATCCACAATTAACAAGTCGACTAGTGAGCTTTAGCATTACTGCTAGAAGACAAGCAACACTTGCTAATCATATCATATATGACTCTTGTTGGGTGACATCTCTATATCAAAACTAGGCGCCCAACCTTTATGCCCCAAGGTCCTTAACTGTTAAGATGAACTTGTCAAGCTCACCAACCCTTATGCGTGTAGGTATCTGATACAAACCCATCCAGCCAAGGAAAACCGCGGCACCCTAATTTCATAGGCCCACCAACGATTGTACAGGACATAGGATGGTGCAGGGTTTGGTTAGGAGGGCATGTTTTAACTTAAACTTTGTGAGGGATCGTTCTACTTCTATCATCTAAGCATGCATAGTAGTAAAACGTATAAGAATAGCATTCACATAGACGTGACACAGTATGGCCCATTTTCTCATGGTGATCTCCATCGCCATAGAACCTGTCCACCATGATGATCTCCATCTTCATGTTCCATGTGATCCATCCTCCAAGTGATGAGTCCTCCAAGAACTAATACAAGCTATTATCCCTAACAACTAGTAATCAAAATTACATAAAATTGGGATCATCACAAGTTAGCACGCAGGCCATTACAATAATTGACAACACATATGGCTCCAGCCGTGTTGCCTTACTCACGACACGCAGGTCATGATAAAATCCATACATGCATCACATACATATATGGGCTATACTGGTCACATACATCCTGCAACAACAAGTTATGCATAGAATCGCATTCTACCGGATCATGTGACATCGCAGCACCTAGTTACCTTAACGAGATACAAAAGGGCTAAGACTAAGGGGGGTCTAAGGGGTCTCCCCCTGCGGGGTTCGAAGGGGCAGCGCCCCTCGCGGTATCAAATTTAAGGATTTATGTGTGAAAAATGAGAGATCGAATCTACACAATTTTCTTTAAGGATTTTGATCGGCAAATCAAATTTACCATAAATCGACTATTGTTCCGATTAGATCAAACTCCTTTGATCACGATACATCGATTTTAGATCTAGGTTCCGATTCGATCAATCATATTGATCTTCGCGTGATTCAACAGGATTTATGTGTCACTGTCTACCCCGATGGCGGAAACCGACCGGTAGGGGTAAGTCGTTCGACAACCTCAGAATCACGATCACGGAAAGCAAGATCATAGATCAATCCTGAACCACCGCAATACAAACGATCACATCATTCATATCAATCTGCGTATCACCATATGCAACCATCCCGAACCTATAACTGAACAGCATCGGCTCTGATACCACTAAAGGGATATGGGTAGGCTACACTAGCGCAAAAACCAGGATTACTGTTGTCATAGATCACGGGATTACCACTAGACGCGCAGTTGTAGAACTTGATGAAGCGCGTCGAAGCAGTGCAGACGATCTACGTCTCCTCTTCGTTCTCGTCCCACGAGCAGCTCCCCTTGCATGACTCGTCCAAGCGCTATAGATGCAGCGCCTCCGAGGTATCCGCACATACAGGGTGGAAGCGTGAGACGCCGGACTGCTAGGTCCGCGCGTGCAACACAGGCGTGAGGAGTGACGACTGGGAGGAATGGTATAACCCTGGTCAGCACGCCCCACCCTCTCTTATATAGGCGTCCCTAGTGGGCTTCTACATTAGCAGCCCATTAGTAGCCTAAGACTGGTCTAATTCGGATCCAATCCTCATTAGGCTTCCAGCCCCTTAAGTGTGTGACCCTATAGATTCATATACGTATAGACATGACACGAATACACTTATTCTGTCAATAGTTGGTAGCGGCCTCTAGCAAGACGTGCCAACTCCTAAACGTATACAAAGATCATATCGGACGAATCATCATAAGGTTTAGTACATGTCTTTCCTTTTGCCTCACGATATTTGGTCTAGCTCCAAGCTTACCTCCCTTTCTCGATACTGTGTTTCGGAATCCCTTTACTAGGTTAACTCTTAACCATATGTAGCACGACCATGCATTTCTGGATCCGATCACTCGAGGGGCCTAGAGATATCTCTCTCAAGTAGAGAGTGGCAAATCCCATCTTGATTGACCATGCCTTGCAACATGCTTCAGGACAAACCCAAAAGCTACCTTTATAACTACCCAGTTACGGAGTAGCGTCTGATAGCCCCAAAGTATGTCGATCCACATCTCAAGTACATGCGACAATCTTAGGTCTAAGGACAAAACATACACGATGTGTAGAGAGAGAGCTGTAACTAATTGTCAGGCTCAAGTTGGGTCAGTCCAACCCCATGTTCATAACATGTGTCCACATCATTGGTTTGATATCTCCATGTCTATGACTTGCGAAACATAGTCATCAACTAATCGATATGCTAGTCTAATATTCACATGTGTCCTCACATGAACTCAGACTAGGGACAACTATTAAATAACCATACAAGTAAAGAGTTTCACAAACAATTCACATAATTGCCAATCAATACAAGTTGCCTGATATGGATATTCAAGGAACATTACAATAACTTATGGATACATAAGAAATATAATCATCTCTATGATTGCCTCTAGGGCATATTTCCTTCAAATTCTTGGATATGGGATTATCATCGACATAAAGTATGATGTATATATAACAATGACATTGGTCGTTTGGCTTGAAATCCAAAAATGTTTATACTCGTTGACAACTAAGCTTAAATTCGTTTAGATTTTACCACTTACTTTTAGGTTAAAATCTTACACGGACGGTGGGAGTTACACCAAGGACCTAAAAAAGAGAAAATTACATCAAGGTCTATACATCTACAAAAAAGGTACCTAAAAGAGGAAATCGAGGTCCATACATCTACCAAAAAGGTTCGTAAAAAAGGAAAAAAATACATCAAAGCCCATATACATCTAGCACGAGGTATCATAAAATTAAGCAAGGAAAACAGTCAGGTTGACTCCTTCTCAAGAAAACACCTCATCGAGCCATACTCTTCATACTACTTCCTGATATAGCGTGTGTTCATGTGATTGTTTACTATTGTTCGTGTCTAGATTACACTGTGCTCGCACTCCCTAGATTTTTCTTGCGTCTGTCCGGCCCCAACTCAAGCCACCTGTCATGACACCGCCACGGCACTTTCCATCTTTGCCGACTCCCGAATCTGTAGAAACATGCTGCGCACAATTAGCCAAGGTAAACTATGGTGTACTGATAGATGGCATGAAACATACAGTTCACCACTGGATTAGATCAAGCAAACATTCACAGGCTGCATAGTCCAAGCACCAAGGAGAATACACACTTTAATTAATATTGCACAGACAGGTTACAGTGCTACGCTTTCCTAACAACCAGCCAGGTACCATCTTGAAGAGCAATGAAAAAAAATCAAGCGAATAAAGAAGAGCAGCGCTGAACCATCCAACTATCGAATATGACAGAACAGCTTTTCCTTTTTCCTAAGGGGAAAACAGACCTAATAAAATCATTATGCCCACAATTTCTACTCTGAAAATGCAATATGAATGCCAGATATGGGGATTGACAAGCATCAGGCAATCCCAGCCCATCCTAGGGGGTTCGGCATGCACTTTCAGTTAACACTCAAGCTACCAGACAGTGGATATTGCATACGCAAAAAGGAGACACGATGAATGGAACCAAATAGGACCAACCAATTGATGATTATATCACAAAAAACGTCATGTGCATGCATGTATTACAATCAGAGGAGCTCACAAGGAAACAAACAGGACAGAGTAATTGATGAGTAAGATGAAAAAAGAGATAAAAAGATGCACTATGCATGCATGTGTTACCATAAGAAACACTTAAAGAAATAGACATCCTGAAACGACACTACGAAAACCACTCAACCTAGAATAAGAAAATGGACTGTAAATCCAGAAGCCCCATTGTCCTGATGATTATGTTTCTAGCATCTAGTTGAATGCTTCATCTGGTCACTGAAATTGGAATCAGTAACCAAGAAGACATTGTTTTTCATACAGTGGAACCCATTCCATGCAGTGTAAATATGAAAAGAAACCTGGATCATTTTGAGAAATACTGCATACATCCACGCCGCATTACATTTGGATCATACAAACTGAATCAAAGTTCAAACCAAGAAGTATCGACCAACATCCACTATCCCCTAGGATCTAAACAAACCATACACGGAGGACAGAACACCTATCAAGTATCAATCCACATCCACTATCACTATAATCAAAACAAACTATACACTGAGCAGAACAAACCTCGCATAATGGCGGCAATTGATCCAGGGAACAGGCTCCTTTTGATTGATCCCCAGGAATAGTTTCCCACCCATGATGCAGGTGGTCACCGAACACGGCAGCATCCACAAACTTCCTCCGCCACCCCTGAATCCCCCACTGCCCCTCCAGCCCATTCATGAATCCCCAGCAGCTTGGGTTCCAGAGTGTCATGTCTTGTGGGAAAAGCTTTGACTTTTGAGCTAACTACTAGGTTCAACAATAACTCCCATATTAGAACAAGGCATGTTTCTACAAAATAGGAAGGGGGAAATAAGCAATACTAGGATTACTCTCTGCCTGTACAAAATTAGACTCCAAAAAGAGTTGAAGAGACCAGCAGTGGAATTTTTTCAGATAAAAATGAACAAGCTCTAACTTAGTTAGCAACAATACAGCTAAGAGTAATGCGACCTTTCTGCCAAATAAAGATCCTTCACGTCAACTCAGTGTCTAAACATATTGGAAGTTGCAGTTCACAGAGACAAGCATTAAATGATAAAACATGCACTAAAATGATTAGGCTACATCCTCGACATAGCAGACTTAACATCATCCAAGATCCTGAAGTACTCAAAGAATAAAGCTGACTGCTCGCCCTCCAAGCCATCACGGTGGTGCCGGTTGCTGCCAGCAAGATTGTTACATGGGCTGCCACCAATCACCAGGTCAAAGCCACCAAATCTATCAACGAATGAAGCAATCCTATCATAGGTGAGAGTTTGCACGTCAGCAATCTCAATCAGCGTGCCAGTTTGTGTCTGATCCCACCAACCCTTTAAAATCCTCCTGCTAACTTCACTTATCTCAACAGAAATCACCGCCCTCATGTGGATTCCAAGCCTATGCAGAGCAACCTCTCCTCCTCCAATACCAGTGAATAATGACAACACATTGACACCATTGGGAAACATGTCCTTGAGCACTGACAAGTGCCAAGCAACGGTATCGACTTGAAATGAATTGCCAAGAGATTTGTACCTCTCTGTCTTGCCAGGTCCTCTCGTGTGGTCTCTTGGGAAACCGAGTAAATACTCGTACTCAGCTGGATCCAAAGCAGCAACTTTGTTCTTTCCAACCCAAACGAGATTCCATTTTTTACACTCCTTCATGACATATTTCTGAACACTTGGAGGAGGTGGATTACTTGAGCTTGAAAGAGCATGCTGGATCCGTTCTGTTAGCTTTGCGCTTGAAATAGATGTCTGCAAGCAGTTGAGCTGCTTTCTATGGTCCCACGAAGGCCACCACTTCTTATAATGAGGAAAAGCCTCAAATATGGTCTTCGGAGCGGGAGGAAGGATATCTTTTCTGTTCTCATATGGCAAATTATGTATGTAGCCTCTTTTCCTAGCAGCTGCACACATGTACTTAGAATCCACAAACTCTGGCTCAATTTCATGAAGGAATCTAGAAATTTTGTTCCATGTTCCTTTTGGAGCTAGGGCCACATTTTCATAGTAAAAGTACGGTGGCCCAATAGCTTGTTTAGGAAGTGTCCTACTCACTGTCCGTAGCATGTCACCAGGTAGATTGAATCCAACCATTGGGTTTGAGAGAGGCATTGATTCGTCATCTGAGGGGGGGCGACTTCGTTGTGCTCCACCTCCACAACGCTTCCCTTTTTTCTTGCTCTCTTCCATCAATCTTGCTTTCTTTCTCCCTCCAAATAAACCAGAGCATCTACCAGTAATAACCTGCCAAATTACACAAAAATTCCAGTGTCCTTGCATCAAATTAAAAGAGGAATGTTTTTGTTATTTAATTGTACAGTCAAACCCAAAGATACCTCATATTCTCCTGCAGCTTGTGATGCACAGACTGAATCAACTAATACAGAGAGAGGGGCATCCACACCTAGGAATTTTAAGCAAAAATATACAGCATACGGTGTCTTTTCCATGAATGATTGTCAGTTAAAAATTTCAAAGAGAGGCATACCACATCTGGTAATAGCCTTATTTGCCTCATCTTCAGGATAGCCCATGGCTACCAAGGAGTTGATCTTCTTGTCCTTCTCTGACATCTCTTGTAGAAAATCCTGCACAAAAGCAAAGAAAAACAGAGATTAGAAAGCACTTGCAATATCTTCCTTTTAAATGCCAACTACGTAACTACTGGTAAGGGAAAGAGGGGGAGGGGTCAAGAAATGTATAACAGACTATTCAAGAAACTGATCAAGAATTAAATCGATGAGATAATTTAGGACCTTGGCCTTTTATTTTCTGATTCTGTTTGAGAATGGCATTAATACAATAGTTAATGTATGCATGATCACAAATGCTCATCGTCTTACACTTGAAACAACTACCTACACTAGCAATATGAAGCACTTCTGGTTGTGCTGGAATAAACTGAAGGTACATGTCCAATTTTGTAGCTTCATATGATGGCTGTTGGTTCTAGGGGAAAATTTCTGGATGGGCTTGGTTCCTTGGACCTCCACACCCTCTAATATATGTAGCTGAACTTATGTACACCTTTACTAGTACACCAGAATACTCTAGAATCTAGTAGGACACTAACTTAGACTCTACATTCACTGGAATGTTTCAGGCAGTTCTAGGACAGCACTACTATACTAACACTTACTGGAATATTCCAGGCTCTCCTATGACAATCTCCAACACTCCCCCTCAAGATTGGTGATAGATATCTATCATTCCCATCTTGTTACAAGCTAAACTGCACTCTTTATTTCCTAATCCTTTAGTTAAACTGTCTGCAATTTGCTTGCTAGAGGTTACATGATTTATCCTAATTATACCGTCATCCAACTTCTCCTTTATGAAGAAGCAATCAATCTCCACATGCTTAGTTCGATCATGTTGAACAGGGTTGTTTGCGATGTTGATCGCCGACTTGTTGTCACACCACAAATTTAAAGGGCATTTTCTCAACACTTTCAGTTCTGAAAGAAGATTCCTCACCCATAACATCTCACTCAAACCTTGCGACATAGCTCTATATTCAGCTTCAGCTGTTGACTTTGAAACCACCGGCTGCTTCTTACTTCGCCACGACACTAAATTTCCCCCGACAAATACACAATAACCAGATGTGGATCTCCTATCATCCAAGCAACTTGCCCAGTCAGCATCACAATACCCATCCACATTTAGATGACCATTCCTTTTGAAAAATAGTCCCTTTCCTGGACTACCCTTCAAGTACCGGAGGATTTGATTGACCGCATCCAAGTGTCCGCTTCTAGGATCATGCATGTATCTGCTCACTACACTCACTGCATATGAAATATCAGGTCTTGTGTGACATAGATAGATGAGCCTTCCAACAAGCTTTTGGTACTTCTCCTTATCCACTGGTTCCCCAGATTCGGCACATAATTTGTGGTTTTGATCGATAGGTGTTGATACAACCCGACACCCAAGCATGCCTGTGTCACTAAGCAAGTCCAATACGTACTTTCTCTGGGAGAGAACAATCCCTTTGGAAGATCTAGCAATTTCTATGCCAAGAAAGTACTTGAGTTGGCCAAGGTCCTTTACCTCAAATTCTTTGCGTAGGCTGTCTTTCAACCGTGATATCTCCACCTCATCATCTCCGGTGATTATGATATCATCAACATATACGGCAAGGATTGTAATCTGGCTATTTGAGTGCCGATAGAACACCGTATGATCCCCATTACACTGCTTATATCCCATACCGCATACAACTCATCTAAATCTATCAAACCATGCCCGCGGAGATTGCTTGAGGCCATATAGAGATTTTCTCAACCTGCATACCATTCCTGATGTTCTAGGAGTGGAGAAACCAGGTGGGATCTCCATGTATACCTCCTCATGTAAATCTCCATGCAAGAATGCATTCTTGACATCCAACTGATGCAAAGGCCACCCGAAGTTAGCTGCACATGAGATTAGGATCCTCACTGTGTTCATCTTTGCCACCGGCGCAAATGTCTCATCATAGTCAATCCCATATATTTGACTATATCCTCTCGCAACTAGTCTTGCCTTGTACCTTTCAATTTTCCCTTCTGGATTCTGTTTCACGGTGTAGATCCATTTACACCCAACAGCTCTCTTTCCTGCTGGAAGATGTACAAGTTCCCAAGTTTTATTCCATTCGAGAGCATTTAACTCCTCTATCATGGCCTCACGCCACTTCGGGTCTTGCTTTGCTACTCTCCAGTCTGTTGGAATTACCACAGATTGCAATGATGCGATGAAGGCCATGTAGTTCGTAGATAGGGATGTATATGATACATAATTAGCTATGTCATGCTCCTCCCGGTACCAATTTGGAGGTTTTCTAGCTCCAACTCGAGTTCCTTTTCTTAAGGCAATGGGTAGATCCAATGAATCATCAGTGACACATGGCACACTCTCAGATGAGTCAACTTCATCGACCCCTGGAATTTGTTGTTGATGTTGCAGCTGGATCTCACCATTTGTTTGACCCTGTTGTTGATGCGGTTGCCTCCTCGTATACACCCTTAAATTTTCTTCCTCATTTGGTTTTCTCCATCTCTCTTTATCCATAGGTTGTCTTCTTGTATACACCCTCAGATTTTTTTTCCTCATTTGGCTTTATCCATCTCTCTTCACTCATAGGACATGGAATTGAATCAACCACAAATCTCGATGGTTCATCTTCCATTGTCCTGAGTGGTTCACTCTCCCCCTCTCGACTAGCATTACTTGTGCTAGGAGAGTCAAAGTCAAATAATGAGCTGAGATCCGTCTTCTCTCCATAGAACGGCTCAGACTCTCTGAATGTCATATCCATGCTCACAAATGTTCTCCGCTCACTAGGACTCCAACACTTGTAACCCTTTTGTCCAGATGGGTATCCAATGAAGATGCACTTCACAGCACGTGGATCTAATTTTCCCACTGAAGGTCTGTGGTCCCTAACAAAGCATGTACATCCAAATACCTTTGGGGGAACAATGAACTCATTTTTCCCATAGATCATTTCATACGAAGTCTTCATCCCAAGAACTTTTGATGGCATCTGATTGATTAGATAAGTAGCAGTCATAACTGCTTCACTCCATAAGAATTTAGGCACATTCATAGTAAACATAAGTGATCGAGCTACCTCTAGCAGATGTCGATTCTTCCTCTCAGCTACTCCGTTTTGTGGAGAAGTATCAGGGCACGAAGTTTGATGAAGTACTCCCTTTTCTGAAAGAAAATTGCCAAATTCATGGTTCACATACTCTGTCCCATTGTCAGTCCTGATAATTTGAACACCAATGTTGAAACGATTTTGGATATATGCATAGAAGTCCCTGAAACATGCGAACACCTCACTTTTTTGTTTCATGAGATATATCCAAGTCATCCTAGAGTAACAATCAATGAATGTGACAAAATACTTCATTCCACTAACAGAGACCACAGGAGACGTCCAGACATCAGAGTGAATCAGCACAAAGGGCGATGTGCTCCGGAGTCCACGACTCACATATGATGTCCTTGTGTGTTTTCCATACTCACATGCATCACACACAAGCTTGTCTTTATCCACCTTCTTCGTATCTTCAGGAAATACCTTACTCATAGTATCAAAGGACATATGGCCCAATCGACAATGTTGGAGTATCACCCTTGCCTCATCATTACTTGCAACTGTCAGAGCGGTGCACAATGCTCCATCACTTTCTTGTCTATCTAAGTACCATAGTCCCTTATGCCTCACTCCGATCCCAAGCCTCCTTCTGGTCTTCCTCTCCTCAATTATGCAATTGTATCGATCAACGATGATTCGACAATCAATATCATCAACCAAGGAGCTCATAGACACCAAACTCACCGGAAATGATGGAGCATATAAGACCGAAGACAATGTAATTGACGGAGTGCATTTCACTGTGTCGACACCTTTGACAGGTTGATAAGTTCCATCGGCTGTTTGGATGGTCTCTTTATGCATGGGTGGATGTGGAGCATATGATGCAAACTCACTCCACCTACCTGTGACATGTGTAGTTGCTCCCGAGTCTAGTATCCAATTTGAACGAGAAGTTTCATCTAACGTAGGAGCCTGATTTGAGATACCTTCTTCAATTTGTGCAAGATTGACAAAATTGCCAAGAACTGTTGTTTTCCCACTTTGATTGGCTCTTTCCGCACTCCTATTTGATTTTCTCAATGTCTCCAAATCTTTGGTTGAGAATTCAAGCACCTCCCCTGATCCCTTGGCAGTCAAAATCAACATGTCCTTGTCTTTTGCCTTGAACAGTTCAGCCAATTTATCGAGCAATTGCTCAATATCTCGATTCTCTCCCATTCTTGGAGCACCGCTATGCCCTCTTGTTCTCCCTTTATTATGTGTCTTGCTGCACGAACTCTGCTTCTCCTTAGCACGAACTCTTTTGGACTGCTTTGTGAGCCTCCAGTCCACTCCTTGCAAATGCTGCTAAACTATCTACAGCTTCTCTGGCTCCTTCTCCTCTCTTCCCTGGTGTAGCAGCAACTCTCCCTGCAACACCAAGTCCACCACGTCCAAGGGCAGGGTTTACTTCTCTGCACCAAGCCACCAAGCCGCTACTGGCTTCAATTGCGTCCTCCTCACTAATCCTTTGTTGTTTCCAACTTGCTGCAGCGCCGCTAGTTCTTCTCGCCACACGCGCACTGCTGGCCACCGGTCTAGCCTTTTCCTCTTCCTAGAGTCACCACTGAGCCTCACCTACAACTCGCCCCCTGCTCCACCGCCGTGTCTCCAGCAGGGCACCTCCACACACGCGAGCTCCAGCACTTGATGATTCACCGTCGGCCACCTCCAGGAACCAGCAGCACCTCCACCTTGTGCTCTGATACCATGTTGGTTCTAGGGGAAAATTTCCGGATGGGCTTGGTTCCTTGGACCTCCACACCCTCTAATATATATAGCTGAACTTATGTACACCTTTACTAGTACACCAGAATACTCTAGAATCTAGTAGGACACTAACTTAGACTCTACATTCACTGGAATGTTCCAGGCAGTCCTAGGACAGCACTACTATACTAACACTTACTGGAATATTCCAGGCTCTCCTATGACAATCTCCAACAATGGCACTCTTGGCTGGATGCATAGCAGTGATGAAACACAACTATCTGGTCCCATAATTTTGTTTTCGATAAAAACTGATGGATCATATTCAAATGAATATGAACTGTAACTAATATTCAAATGCATAAGAACTACTCCCTCCATTCACTAATGTAAGACCTTTTAGATATTTCAAAGTGGACTAGATACTACTCCAAAATGAGTGAACCTATACACTAAAACAGGACTAGAGACATGTCTTACATTTGTGAACGGGGGAGTACCAAAGTTCAAAAAAGTGCTAAGCACTAAGCGAGCGGTGAGGCACCGATTAGAGGAATTGAAGCTAAAGCGAGCTTAAGTGCTGCTTAAGCGTTATGTACGGACACAGCAGCTGAGGCAGCCTGTTGCATTTTTCAGCGCATATAAGCTCTAATCTTCCTTCAATATTGGCCCAGTAAGGCCCATATGAAACCCTAGCCTGCCCAGCTCAATCTGAACCATCTATATTGTCTAATCTTCACAATCCATCTACTCTCTTCTATTTTGTTCTCTCACCTGCTCCCTTTTACAGGCACGCATTGACAGCCACAATGGCCTTGCTGCAGCTCCTCTTCCATGGATTCTCTGCCTCCACCCCTCCCCTCCCTCCCTGACTTCTCCCCCTCCTTCCCTACAACTGCCCCTCCTTCCGTGATATGTTTCCTCTACCAGAATCTAGCACCAACACAACCAGATTCCCTATCCCGCTTAATCGAGAGCTCAGGTCAGAAGCGAAGCGGAAGGCCGTCGCTCAGCGCTTAAGTGTGCCTAGGCATACACTTTTTTGAACGTTGAGAACTACAAACTGTAACTAATATTCAAATGCATAAGAACCCGAAGGGAAAGTGAGTGGTGCCTAAATAAAAAAAAATTTAATTTCATCACGACCATAAACAAGCACGGGCGGACCTAGGAACAATATCCAGTGGAGGCACTAACTATGACCAGCATCAATTATGCTGTGTTTTCAAAAAATTCAAGACTGTTTTCTACAAAATTCTGAAGGATTAAGAAATTTGGGTGGGGGCATATGCAAAGGGAGCTATTGGTCTGATGGTATTTAACCTCACTTCCTAATATATTACACTCTTGCACGATAAAAAAATAGCATGGTGAGAACCTATTGTATATTAAATGGGTTCCAGAATAAACAGACATGCTAAAAACATCTCACAAGAAAGCAAAAAATCTGACCTTTAACCAGGTGGACCATTAACTAACAGACCGCAACCAATGGACGTGATTCACTCTAATCAATCATGATCAAAACCCTTCCAAGTCGAAAAAATTCTGGCCGTCCGATTTAGGTTTTTGTGGTCAAGATGGTTTTGGAGAGCCCCTGTCGGCCTGTCCTCACCCTCTCTGTTCACAGATTGTAGATACCGCCGGTTTGCTCTCCTTTCACCTCCCAATCTCCTCACCCTTCCTCACGCCACGCCCGCCCCTCCTGCTTACTCCGATCCTGACCGCTTTGACAGGCCGTGACCGGCCGACCACGTCGTTAAGGTGCATCGTAGAGGTTGAGGATCCTACAGACATGGATGTTATGGAGGTAGCAGAAGATGTATTATGGAGGCACCCGCCGCATTCGCGGCATGAGTTGGGTGTCCCTTCTCAAGCTCTAGTAAGCCCGCTCACAATTTCTCTTCACATTGGACTTTTTTGCTGTGGTATAAGATATAAGATATACAAGGAAAGAATCCCTCGCCTGATTACATTCTATACAACAGGCACCATTGTGGAGGGATTAAGATATGTGCAAACAGATTATGCTGATATTCTGTTACCTAACGAGAACGACTTACATTGCCTGGTCTCTGCTACTAATTCGACCTTGTGTCGTGCGTGCCTGAGATGTAAATCCAAGTCTCATGTTAGTTTGGCCAAAACAATTGACAAGGCCACCACATAGGTCTTCGAACTTCCAGGGAACGCCACGGGCATGGCGGTTCCCAGCGAGAGGCGGCCGGCCGGCGGCCGGCAGCCAGCAGAGCTAAGCCCACGAGCTAAGAGAATCGGAGATGCGACTATGAGCCGCATACTGTTCAGTTTGTTCATAGGTCTGAGACATGCGATGAGTTAACAAAAATTTAGAGTCCTGTAATCCAGGGTATTTTAACAAGTTCTACACTATATTTCGGACGAGTAAATGACGGCGGATGTGCAGTTCTCGCCTGAATTTTATTGGAAACGGAGTCTCCAAACCTATAACGGTTCTGATTAGATCTCAAATGAGTTTGTTTACTAGTGACGATGTTGCCGTTGTCCATGCTGACGCCAACGGCAGCGACGACACGCTGGTGCTGGAGATCTAGTCGGCGTTAAGGTTCTTGCAATAGAAAAGGATGGCCAGTTGCTTAGCGGCATGGCAGTGACGCGCTGGGGGCGGCGAACTGCATGTCAGCCGGAGTGGTAGGTTAGAAGATGTTCAACAAGATAACTGTCCTACCCATGTCTTGGTACCTCGGAGCAACCGCTCATGTTAGATGAAGTAGAACCAGGAGGTACCGAAGCGATTACAACCATCAGATGGACATAATATGGACGGTTGAGGCTATTTCCAAGCACAGGAGGTATCTATAAATGGTCTCTAAAAATACTTTCTACAAGATGATGTTGTGTAGATGTTGCCCGCTTATGTGCGTGGGTCACTGTTCTAGTTTAATGTAAGCAACATCAAGTGCTCAAACTTCACAATGTGATTTTGAACTGATGAAAGGCTAGGAGCAAAATAAACAAACAAAATCAAAAGGTACGTAAACAGGTGCTCAAGGTATGCATGGCAAAGATTTCACACATATCACCATACATGTAATCAGAGATTTCTCAGTTACTGAACTAGTGATAAGGAATGATCTACCTCATCACTAGAACCATCAGATTTAGGTTCTCCACCATCAGCATCGTCGTCTCCGTCCCAGTACTCAGAATCAAGATCTGAGTCATCTTCCATACTCTGGTGGATAGAGCCAGAAGTAGAGCAATTACCCACTGCAGCGTCATCGCCTATTGCCTGCATTTTGACATGACCAATTGTAACATACAATCTTTGTCAACATGTAGCAAAATCATCATGGGATAAATTAAGTAACAAAAGCACATAAACAAATACCTGATAAGTGAGAAGTAGCTTGAGCAATGCATTTGCATCATTGTGCCCTGAAAGCAAAATGCCTGGTTGAAACAGAAGGTGCAAACACACTACGACAAATGAAATGAAATTTATTGCTTTTGGTATTACCAATCTCCTTAATGCCCTTGACGACCATTTCTTCTGTGAAACCCATTCCCACATAACCCTCGATTAAAGAAGTAGGTGGTGCTTCCCCATTGGCCCACCCATTAGAACCCTGTAAACAGTTTATGAACAAATATCACAATAAGATCATAATAATAAGGCATGGCTAGTCTGGTGCTGAAGACACTTTTCTATCAGTTACTACCTGGCGTACCAATGTTGACGGGCCAGCAGCATCCAAGTTCCTCAAGGCCGGAGCAGATGAGGGTTCAGCCTCAGCATCACTTTCCCACTCAAACTTGTCACTATCGTCGCTATCGCTAAGCCAATCCTGTGACATGAGTTAACCATGCCTCGATCAATATTGAAAGACCAGCAAAGCAAGAATTTATTGCGCCATAAGCCCAAAACAACCACAAGATATCACAATTGGAATCTCTAGCACGAAATCAGCACACAGCACAACCAGATTCAGTTCTGGAGTCTATGAAGAATCAAAAAGAGGAAAAATCCATCTTCTCTATTGGACAAACCCCCTCCACCCTTGTCGCAAGACATTACGCCAATCCCCAAAAAATATACATCAGTACAGTTAGAAACATTTTAAGTTTTGGTTATGGGGATGCCTAACTAATTGAAGTGCTAGCATTCAGAAGTCGGGAATAATAGTTCTCTGGAATAGTAGAACACATTATGCATAACAGAGCTTTCACAGGAGGAAAGTGATCAGGTTGGTAAATCTAAGAAAGGTGTTCAGATTAAAACCAGGTTTGCCACACGTTGTGTCACCTGGAGATAAACCAAAAAGACACCGACACAGAACGGTCTGATGATGCCTGTATCAAGTGGATAAACAACTGCAATTTCTGGTCCAAATTAACTACTCAAATGTACGAGCTGAAGTTCCAGAGAAGTAAGAATTTCGGATCATATATGTGGACCACTGTAACATAAGTTAAAACCGTACAATTCTTATTAAAGAGTCTCGACCTGTAAATTTCTTATGAAGAACATATGAAACAAAAGGTCACGTGACAGTCGAAATACCGAACGCAAAATCAGCAACAAGGAACAGGTTCATTCAACTCTAGGATCCATAATGCATCAAACAGGACCTTAAAAATTATATTACATTGAGTAGACCATACAAAAAGATACACATGAAAAGTGTTAATCCAGTGCTGCGATTTCACATATATAGGTCAATATTTTCATATACTATTGCACCACCATACTTGGTGTAATCCTGATACATGACCGATGTGCCAAAATGCAGACAAGGACCTGTAAACTGGTCACATAGGACAAGAAACGGACTGAGGAGCCAACCAGTCAATGCATTCAGCTCAGTTCTTTTGGCGGCTTAGAAAATAAAGCCGCCTCC
Source organism: Avena sativa (assembly GCA_916181665.1). Classification (NCBI taxonomy): domain Eukaryota; kingdom Viridiplantae; phylum Streptophyta; class Magnoliopsida; order Poales; family Poaceae; genus Avena; species Avena sativa. The sequence goes on along the minus strand of OV702283.1, from coordinate 435,296,039 downwards.
TCCCTAGGTTTTCCCATAAGCCGCCCAGCTTATTAGTTGCGCCTTCCAAACTTGTTTAGAAGCCTCGAGTAATAAGTCAGGTGTCTTATTGGACAAGCTGGAGAGGGGACAGCTTTTTTTAGGCCACCAAAGGATTCCGATTATCTATCGAAAGAATATCTTTTGAATCCTAAAATTGCCAGAAGAAGGGGAGGAGAACCTACCACCATTGTTGATCCCCTTTGACCCTCTCTCGCCCTCTCTGCAGTGAAGTGGGGAACAGAGCGGCTGCTGACGAGAGCTCGAGGGCGACGACGGCTGCGGAGGAGGAGAGAGCGGGCGACGGCGGCAGCAGCGGAGGGAGCGAACACGAGGAAAAGCCAAACCGTAGGAGGGGGAGGAGAGCGCGTCGGCGACGGCAAACGGCGCGGGCTCCTCCACCCTCTCTGCTTTTGACAAGGGAGCAGACGATCGCGCTGCGTATATATACACAAGTCTGCAGCTCCTTGCTGCGGCGTGCTTCCTACACCAAACGAAACGTTTTTTTAGAAAACAGAAGAGACAGGGCAAAATGGGTGCGAGATGTGATGCCCCTTTCGATGTGCGGATGCACACAACCCTGGGCACACGGATTTTGTGCGCAACGCACATCTGGAAAGGCAAGGGAGGAGAGAGAACACAAGAAGTGTGTAGGTGTAGACGATTATAATATGGACAGTACTACCTGTCCCTCCGGGTCCGGGGGATTTGTATTTTTATGAGGTATATACATTTCTAGTCCCACAACTTGTATCGTGAGAGTATTTTAGTCCCACAACTTGCATCTCAGGAGCATTTTAGTCCAATTTAATCGAATTTAACAAGTTTGACCGAATTCAAGGTCGAAACTCAGTCTAGAGCTGACATGTGGCACTGCAATTTTTGCAAAATGACCCCTTATATTTACAACCTTCGTATGGGCCTGACAGGCAGGCCCCATCTGTCAGTGGATGTACAAATAACAAAATTCATAGATAAAATTCATAGATACTTTAGAGGGACTCGAACTCACGATCTAACGACCTGTCTGTGTTAAAGAGACGCAACCTTGCCACTACAGTTCGAGCGTCAACGTGATATTTTGTAGAAGGCACAGTTATTATACAAATTAATTTAAAGAACGAGTGGTTTAACTCATCGGATTTTTTCACCTTTCTTGTCTGATTTTTAGTGGGTTTGTGTTAAGGAGAAAATTGTAGTATAATTGGAAAGTTATATATATAGGGATTAATATTTAGGGAAACAACACGAGTTGTAAGAGAATTTCCAGAGATCTTGTTAATTATCATAAACTAATACTCCCTTCGACCCATATTAGTTGACTCTAATTGTCTAGTTACTAATATATCTAGACAAGTTTTAGTGTAAGATCCGTATCTAGACAAATTTGAGTCAACTAATATGGATCGAAGGGAGTACTATTATAGCTAACATTTAAAAATCGTCTCAATTGCGATGCTTTTTCTAATTTCTATAGCTACGATTCTTGTGCCAGCCGAAGCTCGAATTTTACACATGTGGAGAACAGTATGAGGAAAGGCAAACACTTTCGGTGGAGCCAACTCCTACTCTGAACCTGAAGAGTGAGGAAAGAATTTCTAAACTTAATTGAATTCTATCAAGCTAGTATCTTTTATGTTGTCCACAATTTAACCAAATTTTGTAAGTTAATGGCTTTAAGCTATTGATCTAAAATCAACATTGTTCCCTAGTCGTGGAGGAGAAATTTTTCCTTGTGCATTATTTGTGCTTGCAGACTGTCTTCTAGTACTGGGTATGGAGAGAAAGAAGAAGATTTACAGCAGAGAATCTTCTATTCACGAGAACAACATGACATATTTTTTTTGGCAATTTCTTCTCTTGCTAGTTGCATGGCTGCATGCTTACTTTTGGTGTCAGCATAGTACCCACCCCGACTAGTGTCCAGCCTTGTCGGGTCATTCCCCGATCCGCAAATCCGGTGTTCAGTTCTTCATAGTATCGTGTATAATAATCCAGCATTCTTTTAAACATCTAATTGACTAGTTGGTTGTATTGGCAAGCTTGTATCTCTTTATAACACGGCAGGTCGTGAGTTCAAATCTACATGATATACATTTAATTTTTTATTATGTGTACAACGGGCTGTACCAACGTAGTAGACAGCGGAGAAAATACATAGGGGTAATTTTGCAAAACTCCAGAATGAGTTTTGATCTACACGAGGACGAATTCGGTCAAATTCACCGAAATTCGATTAAATTGGACTAAAATGCTCGTGGGATGCAAGTTGTGGGACTAGTATTACTCATTTTACAAGATGTGGGACTAAAACGCTTTTCCGGTGCAAGTTGTGGGACTAAAAATATATATACCTCTATTTTTATTCTTTGGTTTCAGCCAACCACGTGTTTTTTTTTGGATCAAAATCTTGTTTTTGCTACAGACATACTTGTTTTTACTATAAATAGTCCCGCTTTTGCTAAAAATGGTTTGACTTAAAAAATAGAAAAATAGACTGGACCTCGTCGGAGATTTCGCCGGAGACCCCGCCAGCGATTGTGTAGCAAAATATTTGTGCTAATGTAGCAAAACCGACCTTGCCGGAGACTCGCTGGAGATTTTCGTCAGAGACCTTGTAGCAAAAATTTTATGCTATTGTTGCAAAAACATAGAACGTATTAGCAAATAAAATATCTTATTGTAGCAAACCCGATTTCCTCGGAGATCTCTCGCAAGATACCTCGTAGCAAAATCATAGAACGGTTGTAGCAAAAGAATTGTACGAAAATAGCAACACAAAAATAAATATGTAGCATAAATATTATGCTAAAATAGCAAATGCTCGTAGCACCGATAGACAACATATGTAGCAAGACCGGTTAACATAAGTAGCAAATGCTGGAGACAGTTGTAGCAAGCCCGTATGTACACCTTAGATATCATAGACGTCACTGAAGGCCATGGCTGTGAAATCCAGTGTCGTGGTTGTAGAAGGCATGACCGTTCCTCCCAGAGGAGCACGTTCATTGTGAACTCCATGGCGCTAGAAATTTAGGGTGCTCGCTGCAGGCGTGCATGGACGCGATTCCAACGAGGGTGGGGGAGGCAGCCGGTGCAAGGAGGAGATTCCAACGAGGTTGGGGGAGGTGGTGGCACACGGAGGCGATTCCGGCGAGGATGGGAGAGGGCGGTGGTGTAGGGATGCCTCACGGACAGGAGCGGGCGTGGCGCTGGGCTTCCTCCATGGCTCTAGAGCTGTGGAGGCGAGGGAGTCATGACGGCGGGAGCAGCGAGGTCGCGGGAGGGTGGTCTGAAAGAGCTAGGGCAGCTGTGATGGAGATTTAGGACGCGCGCGTCGGCGGGGGAGCAGCAAGGCTGCAAAAGGAAGCATCGGCTAGTGCAAAGACAACGACGGACAACGAGAGCCATGTGTGTTCAGACAGAGAAAATAAGATGAAGAGAGATAAGGTACAGGCCCACCACGCATACGTCTCATGTGACCCGGGGGATAAAATCACCGGATCCCCCGAGGGAACAATATCATTTTCCTTATAATATGGAGTCAGACTAGCTAGTGTTTGGCCATATTTTTACGGGAAATCTATATAGATGTGCTAAAAAATTCTGAACCGGTGGATGTGTGTATAACACTGTCCGGTACGCGCATATCACTAAACAATAAACCGAATCAAAGCCAGCTAAGAAGCAAATTATAAATTTAAAAATATTTTCTAGATCAAACCATTTGTGATCCGTTTTTACCGTTGAGCTAGTCGCGATGAGATCTTCGAAACTAGATCCCATGTGATATATTTTGATAAAAAATTTGGATCAAAAGGTTATCAACCCCTAACATGTGAGTTATCCATGTCATAGTACATAAGTTATCCATCCTAAATATATAAGTTATCCAACATATAAACGGGTTGGGTCAAGACGTTGCGCATTTCTCATGTGGATAACTTTTGTATCTTTCTCGCCTCATGAAACCTCGATTGCCCCATATATTTTAGTACATTTATGAAATATAAGCTACGAGCTAGTTTAATTGAGATGCGATAGGCTAGATGTTAGGGTATCGAAAATTCGTGTTAGGGCATCGATGAGCGGTGAAGGATTGGTACCTTAACATCCTTCGAGACTTCGTCACCCGTATGCCGCTCCATGGCGAGTAAGAGATGAAGCCGGGCCGTTAGACTACTGGTCGCGCGTTCTTTGTTTACTACAACTTATGATGGTACATGGGTGAGGGAGAAGAGCCCATTTATTATATTGTTGTATGCAAAAGAAAATAAGATTTAATTTCTTTAAAAAATTATGCTTGATGTTTGACACATTAGCTTCGAGGTTGAGTCGTCCGTATGGCGTTCACGGCGACGGGTAATGAAACCGAGCAGTTAGAATAATTTTTATATTCTGTCTGTAAATAATTTTTTTCTAGTGGTCGATAATTATATGTTATTGGGTGGATAACTTACATGCTGAAACATGAATAACTCTAGTGTTACTAGTGGTTAAGTATTATACAATTTATAGATAACTTTTATTTATATCTATAGATAACTTTGTATAATTTTTAGAATAAATTTAGTTCTCTTTGTGGCTATTATATTTTTTAAGTCCTAATTTTCTCTATTTTAGTTAATTAAATACGCGAAAGACTTACTTGATTTGGACATGGTAGCATAGGTTAGCAAGACTCGCCACCGTCTACTCGGTGAAAGTGGATCCGAAATCTGAGGAGTTCACATTTATATTTTTATACGTATACAAAAATTTAAATACATGTTCGTAGGGTAGATAACTTATGTATTAACTGGTGGATAACTTACATAGTATAGTTTGGATAACTTACGTGTTACAAGTGGATAACGTTTGTGTGAAAAAAAGTTGTCGAAACATATCAACATAGGATCTACTTTCGAAGATCTCGTCGCGACTAGTCCAACGATGAGACTGGTTCATAAATCAGATAAACGGTTTGACCTACAAACCATTTTGAATTTTCTAATTTCGTATTTAATTTTGATGACATCATCTATTTTGTTATTTATGTTTAACACTAAACTCGGTATCTATTTTTGGTCCTAACACGCGTGAGGGCGTGCAATGACCGTATGCACCTGGTGCATGTGCCCGTCCGGATTTGCAATCCGGAGACTGATCTAAACGTATCACGGTCCTATTTTTATTACTTCTTTGGATTGATGATTAATGATTTGGATTTATTTAGATTTGTATGTATTTATACTTGTTTTAGTATATATATTTATTTTAGTATGTATCTTTTCGTTTCAAATTATAAAATGTTTTAGTTTTTTCTAAAACTCATGTATCCATACAATTTTTTTAGTATATAGATTCACTCATTTTGCTTTAAATCTACACACTGAAAGACGTGATAAATATATTTTTAGAAAAATATTAAAATATCTTATATTTTAAAATTGATAGAGTAAATACATCTGAATCTAAATAAATTTAATCACTTATTTTTTGATAGAGTACTATGTATGACAAAATGTAGAAATTAGGGGTTAAAATTGTATCGCATTCTTTCTTACTCTCTCCATTCCAAGGAATAAGGCCTACCTGATTTATAAGAATTTTATTTGATCAGAAAATTTGAGCAATATTATACAAATTTAGTGTCGTTACATTTGCATTGGAAAATACTTTCTAGTAATACCAGTTTAAATTAGTGTCGTTAAATTTGCATTGGAGTACTAAAGGTCATATAATTGAACTATTTTTTTGTCAAAGTCAAGTCTTGGAAAACGCGAGTGCTTTTTATGATTTACATCGATCAACTACAGTCCTACTACCTCCTTCTCAAAAGGGATATCACGGATTTGTCATATGTATCTAAACTCGTATTTTAATTTATATATACATACGAATTTAAAAAAATCTGTTTTTTTACAAAGGAAGTATTATTTAACAATTAATTTATAAAAAGTTAATATCACTAGAATCTTTTTATGATTTATAGAAAGTCTACGGAGTGCTGCCTACACCAAACGAAACCTTTTCTGGTTCTTCGATGAGAAAACCGATGAGACAGGCCAAAATGGGTGCGAGATGTGACGCCCCTTTTGATGTGTGGTTGTACACAACTCTGTCCACACAGATGCGCACATAGGAAAGAGAGAAGAGAGAATGTGAGAAGTAGCGTTAGGTGCTTAGGCAGTGATAATAATGGAGTCAGGCTGGTTATAGCCGTCTAGCATATAGCTTGGGTAGATTTTTACTATTTTTTTGACCGGCGATTAATGATTTGGATTTGTTTAAATTTATATGTATCTATACTTATTTTAGTATATATCTTTTTTTTCTAAATTATAAAATAATTTAATATTTTTTAAAAGCATGTATCTAGACATTTTCTTAGTATATAGATTCACTCTTTTTTTGAATCTACATACAGAAAGACATGATAAATATATTTTAGAAAAATTCTAAAATATCTTATATTTTAAGATTATCAGTAGATACCTAAATCTAAATAAATTTAATCACTTATTTTCTTATAAAGTACCGTGTATGATAACATGTAGAAATTACGAGTTAAAATTGTATCACATTCTTTCTTACTCTCTCCATTCCAAGAAATAAGACCTAATAGACTTTTAAGAATTTCATTTGACCAAAAAAATTGAGCAATATTATACCAAATTAGTGTCGTTAAATTTGCATTGGAGTACTAAAGATCATATAATTGAACTAATTTTTTGTCAAAGTCAAGTCTTGAAAAACGCGGAGTGCTTCTTATGATTTACATCAATCAACTATAATCCTACTCCCTCTTTCCTAAAAAGGATATTGCGGATTTGTCGTATGTATCTAAACACGTTTTAGTTTATATACACTTACGGATTTAGAAAAAATCTGTTATTTTTTGGACGGAAAGAGTATTATTTAATAATTAATTTATAGAAAGTTAATATCACTAGAATCTATGTTTCATCGAAAATTCAGTCATATCATTTTTTTAACACAACTGAGGTAAGTATCTCACATTTGTCAAAGGTAAATAAAAGGGCCCACATTATTTGTAGGGACAGAGGGGTAGTAAATATGAGTGTGTCTACATCCAAGCGTGCTTAGATTTTCTCATGTCTAAATTTTAGGATTATCTCGATTTCACCTGTAATTGTAGGTCAATGCTGAGATATCATACCGAAATTCAAGTACATGATATCGGGTGGTTCGAGACATCGACTTGAACATAAGAAAATCTTAGAAGACTAACTTAGCAAAACATATATGAAATTAAACCATTATGTTTCATCAGTCGGTTGAGGATCCTCCACCCGCCTCCAACCGATGTAATTAATTATCCAGGTGAAAACCTAGACATGGCTTGAGATTGGGCGACAGCGGCATTGAAATCACTTCCTTCTGAAAGGTATCTTTTTTAAGATCTAACCCTCACTTAGAGCAACTCTAGCAGCTACCGTATATCACCCAAAATCGTAAAATAACCGCCAGTTTAAGGTCCCTTGCAAAAAAGCACGCACAGAACCGCTATCGTAAAACGGCTCGCCCACAAAAAAAACGAAAAGCGCTAGATTTCGGCCTCCGCCCTGTACATTCGTGGGTCGGGAGGGGAAACCGAACGCGGCCTCTACTCGAGCGGGCAGAGATGGCGTGCTGAAGTTTCACATTTCCCCGTCCCTGCTTTCTTCCTCCTCGCTTCCCTCTCTCCCACCGAGCCTCCACCACCGCCTCCTGCCAACGATACCTGCCTCACAGCCGCCGTGCCCCACCGCGGACAAGTGCCCCGCATCTCGCCACGTCGTGAAAGGTCGCAACTCGCTGGAGGTTCACAGAAAGCTTTATTGGCGGAAAGTTTTCGTCGATTTGCGGCGGAGCTTGGATTCGGCCGTGTCGTCGAGCTAGAAGACCCGATTCGGCGGCGACGGTGCCTGTCCTGCGTCCTCTTTCGATACTGCGGTAAGGTTCGGTCGATTTCGTTCTCGATTTGTCCGGCCGATGCGTTGTTGGCCATGGAGCTTCTCCTTGGGATTTTGTAGATGTCGCTCTCACTAATCATGGATTTCCTCCTGGACGACTCCTCATATTCGTCCTCCGACTCAGAACTAGACGAGTTGCTCAACGGCGACGACACAGAGCAACTCGTCATGATATTGGTGGCGAAGGAGCTCCAAGACCGGGCCAAATTCTTTTGATGGCGGCGTGGGTCGATGTTTAGCCGCGTTTGCATACCTCAGGATCGAGCGCTCGTCCACGCCAACCACATGCAAGACTATTTTGTCGAGGTATCAACATACCCGCCGCATCTCTTTCATAGAAGATATCGGATGCGACGTAGCTTGTTCATCTACATAGTCAAATCTTGTGAAGCGGACCGTCGCTACATCACTAGCCAGAGAAATGTCGCCGGCATCTTAGGATTTAGCGCCTACCAAAAAATCTCGGTTGCAATGCGGGTGATTTCATATGGCATCTCCGCAGACTATACAGATGAGTACCTTCCCATTGGTGAAGATACCACCATTCAATCTGTCTATATGTTTGCCAAGGTGGTGATCCGGGTTTTTTGCCCCAAGTATCTCCATTCCCCAAATGATGAAGATGTGCAAAAATCGCTAGTGATAGATGAGAAAAGTGGTTGGCCGGGGATGCTAGGTAGTGTCGATTGCATGCATTGGAGGTGGAAGATTTGCCCGAAGGCATGGCATGGGCAATATTATGGTAAGAGTCATTATCCCACCATTGTGCTTGAAGCGATGGCATCGAAAGATTTGTGGATTTGGCATTGTTTTTTTATTGCCAGGATCCCTAAATGACATCAATGTCTTGCATAGATCTGATGGCTACACGTGAGCCTGTTGGGAACCCAAAGAGCAAGGTGTGAAGTAGCACAACAACAAGCCTTCCCTCAGTAAGAGACCAAGGTTATCGAACCAGTAGGAGGAATGAAACGTCACACAGGTGTTGCAAGCAATGTGGAAACCTGCACAACACAAACTCAAGACTTTGCCCCAACGAATCAGTGAGGTTGTCAAGCTCACCGGTTTGCTGTAACAAAGGATTAAACGTACGGTGTGAAAGGTAATGGTGGTTTGTAGCAAGTAAACAGTAACAGTAACAGTGGAAGATGTATCAATGGTAAATATTAGACCGGGGTCCATAGTTCACTAGAGGTGTTCTCCTTAGATAAACAACATGGCATGAAGGGTAAACAAATTACAACAGGGCAATTGATAGGAACTGAGCAATGCATAACAATGCAATACCAGACAAAAAGATCCTATGAGATTCGATTGGGAAATACAACAAGATACATAGACCGCCATCCAACTGCATCTATGACTAGAAGTCCACCTTTGGGTTATCGTCCGAACCCCCTCCAGTATTAAGTTGCAGACAACAGACAACTGATTTAAGCAAAGTGTGTAAGGTAAACAATCCACTTATTCCATGAACAAGAGACCGTTGTTTTCTCCCTAGTAGCAACAACACATCTACAACCAAAGAGATTTCTGTCACTTCCCTTGGAAACTAGAGACATGAACCCACTATCGAGCATAAATACCCCCTCTTGGAGTCACTAGCAACTACTTGGCCAAGATAGCTACTAACAACGGAGAGCATGCAAGATCACAAACAACATAGACATGATAAAATCATAAAGACAAAACCATTAATCAATCTAACATAATAATCTCAATATCCATCGGATCCCCGCAAACACAACATGCATGATTACAAATAGATTAGATCTTGATCATGAACGGAGCTCACAAGATCTATACATGAAAGCACAAGGAGGAGATACAACCATCTAGCTACTACATGGACCCATAGTCCAAGATGGAACTACTCACGCATCATACCGGATAAGAAGGCCTCCGGGATGATCTCCCCTATGGCAGGGTGCCGGAAAGAACTTCAGATCCCCTTGATCTAGGGACGATGGTGGCGACGACTACAGATGGTTTCGTGGAGTTTTGTGAAGGGAATATGCCCTGAGAGGCAATAATAAAGTGTTTATTATGTGTATTCCAAGTATATGATAGATGTTTATTTTGCATGCTATAATTGTATTAATACGGAAACGTTAATACATGTGTGTTTAATAAACAAACAGAAAGTTCCTAGTTATGCCTCTCTCATAAACTAGCTCGTTGATTAACAAGATGATCAAGGTTTCCTGATCATGGACATTGGATGTTGTTAATAACGGGATCACAACATTAGTGTAATGGTGTGATGAACATTCATCCAAAGTATAGCATTACGATCAAAGTCATTGAGTTTATATTGCTATAACAACTTACGAAGTGATCCTAATCCTTAGACCATGAGATCATGTCAATCACTAACACCGGAAGAGTTTCTTGATAACATCAAACGTCACACCGTAACAGGGTGATTATAAAGATGGATTCAGAACTAATAAAGTGTTATGTTGAGGCTCATGGATCGAGATTGGAATTTGTTTATCCCGATGACGGATAGATATACTCTGGGCCCTCTCGGTGATATCACATTGATTAGCTTGCAAGCAAGTGATTTGATCACTAGAATGTTATATCACAGGAACGAGAAAAGAGTGCATGTCGGTAACGAGATCAAACTAGGTATGGAGATACCGATGATCGAATCTCGGACATGTAATATATCGTGAAACAAAGGGATTAATATACTAGCGTAAAAGGTTCCGACGATCACAAGAAAGTCATCGTTGAATGTGTGGGAGTCAGTATGGGTCTCCAGATCCCGCTTCTGATTATTGATCCGAGAGGGGTCTCGATCATGTCCGCATTATTCACGAACCGTAGGGTGACACACTTAAGAGACACCGACATCCAATTGGAGCAAATGTTTCATGCCGAAAGAATGAACAAGCGCAGGAATTTATTTCACTAGATACCGAAACAGGTTTTCGGGTGAAATTGCATAAAGTGGTTATGCATGTGAAATAGAATTCTAGCAAGGGGTTATTTGTGAATGTTTGTCATTAAAGTAATTGACAAAATTCTGAATAAAATAAAAGAGTTTTATTTAATGAGAGTTTGCATTAAATTTGGTGGAAATTTAATGGGAATTTGAGTGGACTTTTGAGTGGAGGGAATTTAAAGGAGATTTGTGAGTGGAGTGTCCACCCACATGAAGAGGGGAGGGCAAGGGGGCAGCCCCATGCGCCGGCCAACCCCTTGGGGTTCCCCCCTCCTCCTATAAAAGGAGCCCCCCTCCTCACTGTAGGGGTTCGTAGCATGGAAAACAAATTTTTTCTATCGCATACAAACAAACAAGCCAAGATCTATCTACTAGATTGTAGCAACGAGTCGATGGAATAACTCACCCTCGAAGATTCCAAAGTGTTTAACGAGAGCAGATTCTTGTGGGTGATGTAGTCGTACTCTTTCCGATCTCAAGATCGCGTAGACGATCCTTCCGGCGCCACGTTCCAGCAGCGCTCCCGCAGTCGGTCACACGTTCGGTACTCGACGAAGACCTTCCTCTCCCTTGTTCCAGCAGGCAGCGGAGGTTGTAGCACTCTCCTCGCGATTCCGGCAGCACAACGGCGTGGTACCGGAAGTAGAGGGGAAATCCCGCAGGGCTTCGCCTTAAGCCGGTGCGAGTATGGTGGAGCTTATGAGAGAGGCTATTAGTGGTCTAGTAATTAGACACACCAATTAGAGGGCTCTAAACCAATTAGAAGGCTCTAAACCGCTGGCTAAAGCAATTAGAAGCTCTAAACCAAAACGGCTCTAAACCTGAAATTTAGAGGTGGAAACTTGTGTCTAGGAGGGGAGCCCTGCCCCTCCTTATATAGGTGGGAGGGGTGGCGCGCCAGGGGAGGGAGGGAGTCCCTCCCCAACTCGGCCTAGGGCTGGCCGCCGGCTTGGAGGAGTTGGACTCCTCCTCCAAGTTGGTTCCAACTCCTCTTGCTTGTTTCCCACAGTTTCTTGTTTTAGCCGTTTGACTTTCAAACTGGACATTTGACTTTTCTGTTTTAGGATTCAATTTAATCCTATATTTGGGACAGCAAGAACACTTAGTACATGATGCAATCATTCCAATATGTAATGACACATTCATGTACCCCTTCCCCCCCGGAGTGCTGGACAATCCGGAACCTTCTAGAACATTCCCGATGAAAACACCGGAATCATTCCCGAACTCCGAAACGGGACTTTCCTTATATGAATCTTATTCTCCGGACCATTCCGGATCACCTCGTGATATCCCGGATCCCATCCGAGACTCCGAACAACATTCGGTCTCTTTCTCATAACACCATAACTACTCAAACAACGTCGAATCCTTAAGTGTGTCTCCCTACGGTTCGTGAATTATGCGGACATGATCGAGACACTTCTCCGAACAATAACCAATAGAGGAATCTGGAAATTCATATGGCTCCCACATATTTCTACGATTACTTTGCGATCGAATGAACCACTTACATACGATACCAATTTCCCTTTGTCTCACGATATGTTACTTATCCGAGGTTATGATCATCGGTATCTCTGCATACCTAGTTCAACCTCGTTACCGATAAGTACTCTTTTCTCGTTCCCGTGATATGTGATCCCTTGTGACCATGTCACATGCTTGCAAGCTAATTGGATGACATTCCACCGAGAGGGCCCAGAGTATATCTATCCGTCATGTGGATGGACAAATCCCACTCTTGATCCATGTGTTTCAACCAATACTTTCCGAACACTTAATGCCACCTTTATAGCCACCCAGTTACGGTGTGGTGTTTGATGTTATCAAAGCATCCATCCGGCAAAGGTGATATGCATGATCTCATGGTCGAAGGAATTAGGTTACTATGTATCAGAAAGCATATAGCAATTGAACTATTGAAATGACTTGATCTTTATGCTATGCTTATCTATAGGAGTATGTCCACCATATCATTCTCCTAACGATATGATCTTGTTGTTGATAACATCTCAATGTTCATGATATGGAAACCACAATCATTTAATCAACCAACAAGCTAGTGAAGTATAGAGGCTATACTAGGGACTTCAATTTAAGTTTACAATTCACACAAGTATTAATGTTTCCTTGTTAATACTATTATAGCATGAATATAAACATTTATCATAAACACAAAGATATAATAATAACTATATTTATTATTGCCTCTAGGGCATATCTCCAACAGTCTCCCACTTGCACTAGAGTCATCTAATCTAGATTACATGGTAATACACCGAACACCCATGGCAGTTTGGTGTTGGTCATGTTTTGCCCTCGGGAGAGGTTTAGTCAACGGATCCGCCACATTCAGATCTGTGTGTACTTTGCAAATCTTTATATCCCCATCCTGGATATGTTCTCGAATAGCGTGAAAACGTAGCTTGATATGCTTCAGCTTCTTGTGTGACCTTGGTTCTTGCGCATTGGCTATGGCGCCCATGTTATCACAGTAGATAGACATTGGGTCCAGCGCACTAGGAACCACACCCATCTCTGTAATGAACTCTTTCATCCATATCGCTTCTTGTGAAGCCTCCGAAGCAGCCATGTATTCCGATTCAGTTGAAGATCTCGCCACAACGCTTTGCTTTGCACTCCTCCAGCTAACTGCTGCACCATTCAAAATAAATACGTATCCAGATTGTGATTTAGAATCATCTGGATCGGTGTTCCAACTAGCATCGGTGTAACCATTAACAACGAGCTGTTCATCACCTCCATAAGAAAGAACCATATCCTTAGTTCTTCTCAAGTACTTAAGGATGTTTTTGACCGCTGTCCAATGATCCACTCCTGGATCACTTTGATATCTGCTAGTTAAACTAACAACATATGCAATGTCGGGTCTGGTACATAGCATGGCATACATTAGAGACCCTATGGCTGAGGCATAGGGAGTCTTACTCATCCTTTCTCTATCTTCTGCCGATGTCGGACTTTGAGTTTTACTCAAGGTCGTATTGGGCAACATGGGCAAGAACCCTTTCTTGCTTTCTTCCATTCCAAACTTCTTTAGAACTTTGTCCAAATATGTACTCTGTGACAATGATATTTGGCGTTTCGATCTATCTCTATAAATCTTTATGCCTAATATGTAAGCTGCTTCGCCAAGATCCTTCATTGAAAAACTATTATTCAAATATTCCTTGACACTATTAAGAAGGTCTACATCATTCCCAATCAACAATATGTCATCCACATACAGTATTAAGAATGCTACAGAGCTCCCACTCACTTTCTTGTAAATACAAGCTTCTCCATAAGTTTGTATAAAACCAAAACTTTTGATTACCTTATCAAAACGTTGATTCCAACTTCGGGATGCCTGCTTCAATCCATAGATGGACCGTTGAAGCTTGCATACTTTGTTAGCATCTTTAGGATCGACAAAACCTTTGGGTTGCATCATATACAACTCTTCATCAATGTCTCCATTGAGGAATGCTGTTTTGACATCCATCTGCCATATCTCATAATCATAATATGCAGCGATTGCTAACATAATCCTCACAGACTTTAGCTTCGCTACCGGTGAGAAAGTCTCATCGTAGTCAACTCCTTGAATTTGTCGAAACCCTTTTGCGACAAGTCGAGCTTTATAGACAGTAACATTACCATCAGCATCTGTTTTCTTCTTGAAAATCCATTTGTTCTCGACAGCCTTCCGGCCATCCGGTAAGTCCACCAAAGTCCATACTTGGTTTTCGTACATGGATCCAATCTCGGATTTCATGGCTTCTTGCCATTTATTGGAATCTGGGCTCATCATCGCTTCCTCATATGTCTCAGGGTCATCGGTGTTGTCCACCAACATGACATTCATAACGGAATCATACCAATCTGGAGTGGTACGAGTTCTCGTTGACCTTCGAGGCTCTGTAGTAACTTCAACCGAAGTTTCATGATCACCATCATTAGCTTCCTCTCTTATTGGTGCAGGCACCACAGGAACTTCTTCCGGTGCTGCGCTACTCACAATTTCGAGAGAAGGTTCGACAACCTCGTCGAGTTCTACTTTCCTTCCAGTCACTTCTTTTGAGAGAAATTCCTTCTCTAGAAAGGATCCATTCTTGGCAACGAAGATTTTGCCTTCGGATCTATGATAGAAGGTATACCCAATAGTTTCCTTCGGATATCCTATGAAGACGCATTTTTCCGCTTTGGGTTCAAGCTTGTCCGGCTGTAACTTCTTTACATAGGCTTCGCATCCCCAAACTTTAAGGAACGACAATTTAGGTTTCTTCCCAAACCATAATTCATACGGTGTCGTTTCAACGGATTTAGATGGTGCCCTATTTAAAGTGAATGCGGCTGTTTCTAATGCATAACCCCAAAATGATAGCGGTAAATCTGTAAGTGACATCATAGAACGAACCATATCTAAGAGGGTTCGATTACGACGTTCAGACACACCATTACGCTGTGGTGTTCCCGGCGGTGTCAATTGTGAAAGTATTCCGCACTTCTTTAAATGCTCGCCAAACTCGTAACTTAGATATTCACCTCCACGATCAGAACGTAGAAATTTAATCTTCTTGTTACGTTGATTCTCTACCTCACTTTGAAACTCCTTAAACTTCTCGAAAGTTTCGGACTTATGTTTCATGAAATAGATATACCCATATCTACTCAAATCATCCGTGAAGGTAAGAACATAACGATAACCACCGCGCGATGCTACACTCATTGGACCACACACATCGGTATGTATGATTTCCAGTAAGTCCGTAGCTCGCTCCATTATACCAGAAAATGGAGTCTTAGTCATTTTACCCATCAGACATGCTTCGCATCTTTCAAGTGATTCAAAATCAAGTGATTCAAGAAGTCCATCGGAATGGAGTTTCTTCATACGTTTCACTCCAATGTGACCAAGACGACAGTGCCACATATAGGTCAAATTATCGCTTGATTTCAAACGTTTAGCTTCAATATTGTTGATATGTGTATTTCCACTATCGAGATTCAACAAGAATAGACCATCTATCAAAGGTGCATGTGCGTAAAACATATTACTCATATAAATCGAACAACCATTATTCTTTGACTTAAACAAGTAACCGTCTCGCAATAAACAAGATCCTGATATAATGTTCATGCTCAACGCAGGCACTAAATAACAATTATTTAAGTATAAAACTAATCCCGATGGTAGATGAAGAGGTAGCGTGCCGACCGCGATCACATCAACCTTTGATCCGTTTCCCACGCGCATCGTCACCTCGTTCTTCGCTAGCTTCCGTTTATTCTGCAGCACCTGTTTCGAGTTACAAATATGAGCAACCGAACCAGTATCAAATACCCAGGCACTACTACGAATACTAGTGAGATACACATCAATAACATGTATATCAGATATACCTTTCTTCTTGATGTTGCCGTTCTTCAAATCCGCCAAGTACTTTGGGCAATTCCGCTTCTAGTGACCTTCTCCCTTGCAGTAAAAGCACTCAGTATCAGGCTTTGGTCCAGCCTTGGTTTTCTTCGTCGGCGTGGTAACTTTCTTACCACCCTTCTTGAAGTGTCCCTTTTGCTTAGACTTGCCCTTCTTGAATTTGGTGGTCTTATTGACCATCAACACTTGGTGCTCTTTCTTGATCTCCACTTCTGCAGATTTTAACATAGCAAATAGTTCTGGCAACTCTTTGTTCATGTTCTGCATGTTGTAGTTCATCACAAAGTTCCTGTAACTTGGTGGTAGTGATTGGAGGACACGGTAAATCCCCAAAGCATTAGGAATCACTATACCCAAGCTTTGAAGTTTGTTTGCGTGCCCAGACATCTTAAGCACATGCTCACTGACGGAGCTGCCTTCTTCCATCTTGCAGTTAAAGAACTTTTCAGAAGCCTCATAGCTTTCAATTGCCGCATGAGTCTCAAAAATTAATTTGAGATCCTCGACAATATCCTATGGGTCTGACTCTTCAAACCTTTTCTGAAGCTCCGATTCCAAACCATACAAGATAGCACACTGAACTATGGAGTACTGATTCTTCCGAGCAAGGTAAACATTCTTTACTTCATCGGGAGCATCAGCTGCAGGTGGGTCACCCAGCGGTGCATCCAGCACATAGGTCAAATTACCAGCTGTGAGGACAATCCTCAAATTGCGGAACCAATCCGCGAAGTTGCTTCCATTGTTTTTCAACTTTTCTTTCTCTAGGAACGCATTAAAATTGATGGTAGGGGCTGCCATTGATCTACAACATATTTGCAATAGTTTAGACTAAGTTTATGACAAATTGAGTTCAAATTAATTAATGAAATTAAACTAGGTGAACTCCCACTCAAAACAACATCCCTCACATTGTTTTAGTGATCACATGAACCAAATCCACTACATCAACACCGATCATCACGAGAGTTGATATAGTTTCAATGGCGAACAATCGACATGTTCATCATATCTACTATATGATTCATGCTTTACCTTTCGGTGATCCGTGTTCCTGAGGCCATGTCTGTACATGCTAGGCTCGTCAAGATCAAACCTTAGCTACCGCATAAACAAATCTGGCTTGCTTACGTTGTATTCACCCGCGGAATCAAAGACACCCGATCATCACGTGGTGCTTTGAAGCAGCAAGCTTTGGCAACGGTGCATACTAAGGGTGAACACTTTAGAACTTGAAATTTATGTGCATGAGGGATCATCTTATAATGCTACCGTCGTCCACTAAGCAATACAAGATGCATAAAGGATTAACATCACATGCAATTCATAATATGTGATATGATATGGCCTTTCTTCTTTGTGCTTCCGATCTCCATCTTCAAGCACGAACATGATCTCCATCATCACCGGCATAGCATCAAGGTCAATGACGCTTCTTCATGGTTGTCGTCCATCAGCTTCAACTATTACAACTAATTTGAATAGACACGCAGGTCTTAACAGAAATTAAAGACAACCATATGGCTCCTGCCGGTTGCCAACTTACAATAAGGAACATTGCATACATCAAATATAATCACAATCATGGCCATATCACATCACTGCACACCCCTGCAAAACAAAGTTAGACGCCTCTACTTTCTTTGCATATTTTACGTGGTTTGGGGCTTTCAATAAGTGTCGTTCTAACTTACGAACAAGAACCACAACATTGATACTAGCATTGTTGATTACCCGTTGTAAATTGGATCTTAACTATGCTAGGAGAAACAGGCACCCGCAAAGCCACTTATGCAATACAAGTTGCATGTCAAACGTGGAGCAAGTCTCATGAACGATGTCATGTAAGGTTAGCCCGGGCCGCTTCATCCCAACATACCGCAAGATGCAAAGTACACAAAAAGCAATCTACAATAAAAGCATCAACGCCCACAATGACCATTGTGTTCTACTCGTGCAACAGATCTACATATAGACACGGCTCTGATACCACTGTAGGGGTTCGTAGCATGGAAAACAAAATTTTTCTATCGCATACAAACAAACAAGCCAAGATCTATCTACTAGATTGTAGCAACGAGTCGATGGAATAACTCACCCTCGAAGATTCCAAAGTGTTTAACGAGAGCAGATTCTCGTGGGTGATGTAGTCGTACTCTTTCCGATCTCAAGATCGCGTAGACGATCCTTCCGGCGCCACGTTCCAGCAGCGCTCCCGCAGTCGGTCACACGTTCGGTACTCGACGAAGACCTTCCTCTCCCTTGTTCCAGCAGGCAGCGGAGGTTGTAGCACTCTCCTCGCGATTCCGGCAGCACAACGGCGTGGTACCGGAAGTAGAGGGGAAATCCCGCAGGGCTTCGCCTTAAGCCGGTGCGAGTATGGTGGAGCTTATGAGAGAGGCTATTAGTGGTCTAGTAATTAGACACACCAATTAGAGGGCTCTAAACCAATTAGAAGGCTCTAAACCGCTGGCTAAAGCAATTAGAAGCTCTAAACCAAAACGGCTCTAAACCTGAAATTTAGAGGTGGAAACTTGTGTCTAGGAGGGGAGCCCTGCCCCTCCTTATATAGGTGGGAGGGGTGGCACGCCAGGGGAGGGAGGGAGTCCCTCCCCAACTCGGCCTAGGGCTGGCCGCCGGCTTGGAGGAGTTGGACTCCTCCTCCAAGTTGGTTCCAACTCCTCTTGCTTGTTTCCCACAGTTTCTTGTTTTAGCCGTTTGACTTTCAAACTGGACATTTGACTTTTCTGTTTTAGGATTCAATTTAATCCTATATTTGGGACAGCAAGAACACTTAGTACATGATGCAATCATTCCAATATGTAATGACACATTCATGTACCCCTTCCCCCCCGGAGTGCCGGACAATCCGGAACCTTCTAGAACATTCCCGATGAAAACACCGGAATCATTCCCGAACTCCGAAACGGGACTTTCCTTATATGAATCTTATTCTCCGGACCATTCCGGATCACCTCGTGATATCCCGGATCCCATCCGAGACTCCGAACAACATTCGGTCTCTTTCTCATAACACCATAACTACTCAAACAACGTCGAATCCTTAAGTGTGTCTCCCTACGGTTCGTGAATTATGCGGACATGATCGAGACACTTCTCCGAACAATAACCAATAGAGGAATATGGAAATTCATATGGCTCCCACATATTTCTACGATTACTTTGCGATCGAATGAACCACTTACATACGATACCAATTTCCCTTTGTCTCACGATATGTTACTTATCCGAGGTTATGATCGTCGGTATCTCTGCATACCTAGTTCAACCTCGTTACCGATAAGTACTCTTTTCTCGTTCCCGTGATATGTGATCCCTTGTGACCATGTCACATGCTTGCAAGCTAATTGGATGACATTCCACCGAGAGGGCCCAGAGTATATCTATCCGTCATGTGGATGGACAAATCCCACTCTTGATCCATGTGTTTCAACCAATACTTTCCGAACACTTAATGCCACCTTTATAGCCACCCAGTTACGGTGTGGTGTTTGATGTTATCAAAGCATCCATCCGGCAAAGGTGATATGCATGATCTCATGGTCGAAGGAATTAGGTTACTATGTATCAGAAAGCATATAGCAATTGAACTATTGAAATGACTTGATCTTTATGCTATGCTTATCTATAGGAGTATGTCCACCATATCATTCTCCTAACGATATGATCTTGTTGTTGATAACATCTCAATGTTCATGATATGGAAACCACAATCATTTAATCAACCAACAAGCTAGTGAAGTATAGAGGCTATACTAGGGACTTCAATTTAAGTTTACAATTCACACAAGTATTAATGTTTCCTTGTTAATACTATTATAGCATGAATATAAACATTTATCATAAACACAAAGATATAATAATAACTATATTTATTATTGCCTCTAGGGCATATCTCCAACACTCACTTGTCTCACACACCTCCTCGTGAAGGATCTCTCTCCCCCTCTAGAATTTATTCCCCATGGTCTCGGACTAGCGAGATACATGTTTCCGGTGGCTATTCGGCAAGAAAGAGTTGTGCTTCCGCTGCATCGCTGGAGCGAGGAGGCGGAGGTTGCTCGGTGCCTCGAACGTGTGTGCGAGCACGGATGCGCTGCTGATTTGCGGCGCTAGGACTTCCTCTCGATCTTGAGATCGGCAAGAGATCGTCTACATCAACCACGAGTTGAACTCGTTAAGCTTTGTCGGTCTTCAAGGGTATGTTCTTTACGGATATACATCCGTCCGTTGTTTGTATCTAGTAGATAGATCTTGGTATATAGTTCACATCGTAGGAAAATTTTTGTTTCTATGCTGCGAACCCTACATTTTGATCGGGTGTCTATGCATCAGGGGCTTCTTATAGGCGAAGAGGCGAGGAAGGGGGTGCCCGAGGGGCCCACACCCTGCCCAGGCGTGAGCCAGGCTTGGCCGCGCCTTGGGGGGTGTGGCCACCCCGTGGCTCCCCTCCGTCTCGTACTCTGGCTTCGTGTTCCCCACGGAAAATATTGACTTTGGCTTTTGTCCTGTCCAATTCCGAGAATATTGATTTCTGCCTTTCTGGAACCAAAAATAGAAGAAAACAGGCAACTGGCACTGTGACAACTTGTTAATAGGTTAGTTCCAGTAAAGATATAAAAACACCTTAAAGTGTAGACAAAGCAAAACAAAGTAGATACTAAATAAGCATGGAACATAAAAAATTATAGATACGTTTCCGACGTATCAAGATCTCCTTTGGTTGCCAAATTAGTGGTCGAAGAAGCTACGGCTTGTAACTACAAAGTCAATGGGCATGACTACACCATGGGCTACTACCTTGCCGATGGTATCTACCCGGCTTGGGCAACATTTGTGAAACCATCCAACATCCCAAAAATAAGAAGGAAGTAAATTTTGCTAAAGCCCAAGAATCATGCTGAAAGGATGTTGAAAGAGCCTTCGGGGTTTTGCAAGCACGGTTTGCCAGTGTTCAGGGTCCATTTTGTTTTTGAGACAAGAAAACCCTCTGCAACATCATGACATGTTGTGTGATTCTCCATAACATGATCATAGAAGATAAAGAGAGGGTTAAATCTAGAGTTCTTTTATGACAATGTTGGTACCTGTGTGCAACCATACCGAAACCCCGATCGTATTCAAGGGTTTCTCAAGACCCATAGATAGATTGAAGATGCAGCCACACACGTTCATCTCAACAATGATCTCATCGAACATCATTGGATGCTAAATGGCAAGAAGTGATGGCCCTTTGTCTTTCATTCATTTGTTAATTTGATTTGAACAATTATTTGTGTGAGTTGAACAATGTATTATTGTATGCATTATTTGATTTGAACAATTATTGTAATTTGATTTGAGGAGTATTGTAATAATTTGAATATTATGTACCGTGATGTTTAAAACATTGATCAAAATTTGATGTGTTTTCTTTCCATTTGCGGGTTCAGTTTTTGTGCCCGCGCCGAGCAGTCCTCGCAAACGCAAACGGCGAAATGGAATATGCGAGTATTCTATTTTGTGATTTGTGTTTAGGGGACTGCTTGGTACGGGCACAAAAAACGTTAGGATTCGCGTTTATGACGCGTTATACTCGCACGTTTGTGGTTTAGGATATACATTAGCTGTTAAAGTTGCTCTTAGTATTTGAACCAGTGATACGACCATGGCTCTAACCTGGTACGTCTTTTGTGTGGCACTAACATGTCACTACATCTAACCTAGTGGCACGGGTAGAGAATTGTGGAGGATCATGTCATGTGGTGCCTTGGAAAGGGAAGACACGCAACGGGTGCCAACTGATGTTTTCATGACTAATCAAGTTTTCACCTTGGCAATGTGTGGATGTACAACGTCCGAGGTACGAGCAGTGGCCGGTGGTTCTAGGCCTCTACACGGTTGGTGTGCGAGGCCACAATTCGCAATGTTGTCAATTTGTTATCTTTTTCAAAGCCGAAGTGTCTTATTTTTTTCTTTGTTGTAGGGTTAGGCCGGTCCTAAGATTTTGGAGGCTCATGGCGAAACTAAAATTGTGGATCCCTTAATATAAAAAAATTATGCATATATGAGATGATGAAAAATAAATATTTTAAGTACACTTTCAACTATAATGTTCATATAAAAACATGATACCTTAATATTTCCTCCGAAATTCCTAAAAGCAAAGTCCATGACAATGAAATCAATATCAATCTCGCCCGCTAACTTCTTCTCGATGCATAGACTTGCCAAACCATTTAATTTCTTCTTTTGTTTCCTCCTTTTTTTTATGAGCACCAGATTCGAGCGCCATAATCAGTTAACCTCGCTCGCTAGTCGCCACAAACAAGAACAACAATTAGAATTAAGAACTAAGAATTAGGGCGAGCGTAATCAACACAGGAGGTTCATGATATACTGGACGGGGGCGGGAGCGAACCAGTAGACGGTCGATCATCGATGGATGATGGCCTTCGCGTCGCGCCTAGGCGATAAAGGACTGGTGGTCCACAGTCGATCGTCGAGAGGAGTCCTGCTGCACTAAACCTAAACTATCCAATCCAGGGACAGGGGAAGCAACATAGGGCCTGAATCGATTTAGCTACGGGCAGGGGAAAACGAAAACGACGCATTCTCGCATGCACTCTCGTAGGGGAAAACGGAAAAGACGCGTCGACGGGCCTGACGACCAGGGGGAAAACGGAAAGGACACGACGCTGCCACGATGGGAATCCAGAATCCAAGGGCGCATTGCTGGATTGCTGCGATCGTGTTGAGGCGGGACTCCGGACTCAACCTCGGCGTCGATAGAGCGGAAGGAAAGGAAGATACAACGTCGATCGAGCGGTTGCCTGTTATGATGTATAGTAGGGTTACATTTTTTGGGCCCCTAGAATATTTGGGCCTGGGGCGGCTGCCCCGCAGGTCCCCCTCCCCTCCTAGGGCCAGCCCTGCCTGTTATGATGTATAGTAGGGTTACATTTTTTTGGGCCCCTAGATTTTTTGGGCCCGAGGCGGCTGCCCTGCAGGTCCCCCAGGGCCGTCCCTAGGGTTGGTTTCTCTTTCCTTGCAGCGTGAATTTCGGTAGTGTTGTTGTATCTTGAGTGATTCGTAGGGTGGCTTCTAGGTCGTGGTTATGTGGTGATGTCATTGTGTTTTATGGCACACTGAGTTGTGTTCATGTCTTTGAGTGCTCAATTGGTCTGGCTTAGTTTTAGGCTTGTAAATGTTTTCTCTCCCGATGCTACCAATGCATCCAGAGTTCACACACAAGGTTTGCATTTTCTCAGAAAAATCGATATCTTTTGGAAGTTTAACATAGATTAAAAAAGGATGCAATAAATCATAGTAGATTCCATGTAATTATATCAATGCATAGTTAATGCAATAATTTCGGTAACATCATGCTTTAATACTTTCTTCATTTTAAAATATTATGCATATAAATTTAGTAAAAAGACAACATTTTATAAGCTTTACAAGTTTATAGACAAGCATATGAACATATACAGTACCAAGTCAATAAGAATAGAACCACCATAATATATATTCATGTGTTCTTCATTCAATGCACGATATATTTTGGGAATAAGGTACCACTTTCTAAATGTTTGAGATGGTGTTTGATGATGAAAACCAAGTGGAATGGGATGGCTCAAGAGTTTAGGTTCTCCTAGTGTTTGGTTTGTGGAGTGCATTAAAAAGAGAACTTAATATGCTATGTTCATAGACAAGAATTCTCAAACATTTACTTTATCAAAACGGTTGAACGTCGTGGGAATCCATGTTGTCCAATTGTTATGCGTTTGGTCCAATGTTTGACATGGGTTATTGTAGGATTTTTGTGACTGTTGCAATACAACTTCATTGGTGGTCATCAAAGAACAGACTCCATGGCGCGAACATGTTTGATGACGATAAAACAACCTTGACAAAAATCTTTTGTCGACGACATGTGTAGGTGCTTGTGAGATTGGGTTTTCTTGCTATAAGTAGGGGGGGGGGGGGGGGGGGGGGCAATTATTTTATTAACCAGTGTGTAGCCGGTGGTGTCATGTTCCATGACATATATCTTTAATTAGCCCGGCAATTCTCATGCTCTTCATGTATAACAAAAAGTAAAAGTTCACTGGGAAATGCTATTCTCCTGTGCAGGGTCACAGTTTTATTCAGTTACATTGCATTTGATAGGGTTTGAATAGACTGCGGTTCAATGAAACTTGATGAAATTTGACCAAACATTATGGCACAAATATCAAAGTACGAAATTGACGAGTGAAACATGCACGGGAGAATCGCCGTTCTATAAGTTATTTGCCTTGTTTCACAATAACCTAAAGCCTGGTAATTCTCCACACCCTGTTACCAAAACAATCTATTACGGCTTAATGCCGCATATACACCACGAGCAGCTCAGGAATCACACCCTGGTGATTGGTGACCGACTTATTGCTTCATGTTGCATTGACTGATTGGCTCCTGGATCGCTGCCTTGTACGTACACGCAGGACTAATGCAGTAGGCTGGCATGTAGTACACGCAGACGCAGAGCAACACGCAAACTCAGCCCTCCGCTATGAAGGCCACGACGCGATCCAGGAGCTGCTTGGCGCTGTCGCAGTCCGGCTTGCCCAGGAAGAAATCGTGGTCCTCCCCTTCCGACTCGAACCACGCCGCCCGGCACGCGCCCGCGGCCACGGTCTCGTGGTACGCGCGGATCCTCGTCGCCAGCACGTCCTTCTCCGCGGCGCACACGAGCATCCTCTCGCACGGGAGCCTCTCCAGCGACGGCGCGCCGGGAGCGAGCGGGTTGATCCTCGGGTCGTCGGCGCCGCCCACCGCGCCGGGGCACGTGTAGGACCAGATCATCCCGTTGAAGACGGGCACCGCCGGCAGCTCCCCCTCGATCGCCTCGCTCCCGCTGAACCACGGGTGCAGCAGTATCGCGCCCTCCATCCTCGGCCCGACCTCCGCCGCCCTCACGAGCATCTCGTGCACGATGTTGGCGCCGGCGCTGTCGCCGGCCATGAAGAGGCGGGCCGTGTCGCCGTGCTCGGAGATCCATTCGTCCTCCTGCGTCGGCGAAGCGGCAGCAGCCCACTGGAGCGCGGACCAGCAGTCGTCGTAGGCCGCGGGGAGCGGGTGCTCGGGGGCGAGGCGGTAGTCGGCGGACACCACGAGCACGCCCGCCGCGGCGGCGAGGGCGTTGACGTAGCCGTGGTACGCGGCGTCGTCGGCCGAGCCGATGAGGAAGGCGCCGCCGTGGAAGTAGACGAGGACCGGGAGCTTCGTGGAGGGTTTTCCTTGGAGCCTGCTGGGAAGGTAGATGCGCACGGAGACGCCGGTGGCGGCGTCGAGGACGACGTCCCTGGAGGTGACGCCCGTGGCCGCGTCCAGGCCGGCTGGCGTGACGGTAGGTTCGTTCAGGCGGTCCATCCTGCCGCTCTTGTAGATGCGGAAATGCGACGGCGACTCCAGCAGCACTTCGTCTTCCGCTTCAGCTTCCGTGGCAGCCGCCGCCGCCTGCAGAGCTCCATTCTTGTGGGGTGCGCACGTCATGCCCTGCATTTGTGGTGAAAAGGTGGCAGATAAGTATGGTAGCTGGTGTAACCTTCTGGTCCGGTTTAGGGGTAGTCGCCGGCGGCATGGTGGGGAGGCTGCCCAGCCAGCGCAAACGGTGGCTCCGCTCGGCCTGATGGCCATGGAGACGAGGTGGTGTGTGTACGGTAGATAAGCCTGTGTGTGGTGAAGAGTTCGTGTCGTACGTCTAGGGGCCTCCTTGCTCCAGGAGTCCAGGCCTCCAGGGTCCTCAGCTATAATGCACAGATGTGGACCCGGCCTCGTGTGCCGTTGACAAATCAAACAGCCCAGCTCCTATGCATTGAAGAAGACATCATAGACATACACGAAACAGAGATGGCGCTCCATGGTTCACAGGACAGAATGCACCTTTCTACATTCTTTTAGGACCCGCCTACACGACGGCCGCCCTGAAAACGAGCGATTCTGGCGGACGCTTTCGACAGGGGTTCTGTGTTCCGACGGCGACCCCGCGTCGCCCCGCGCCCGCCCCCTCCCACCCCGGTCGCGTGACCAGGTCCAAAAACGGAAACCTGACTGGACCATCTTCCTCTTCAAGCAAAATCCAGAATGGAAACGAAATCCCCTCCCCCCAAATCTAGCGTTATACCCTTCCCCGATTACTCACCTACCCATCTCGCCTTTATCCTCTAGCGAAAAACGCCATTGCAACTCCACCTTAACACCTTGATGCCATTGCCCAACACCCTACCACTGAAAAGCAAAAAAAGGAACACACAGGCAAAAACAGTAGGTACTTCTCAAAATCATCTCTTCAAATCACCATGATTTTGGTAGCAAAGTCTCTATATTGTTCTCAATATGACAATATACTGCTGCACAACATGGATCTAAACAAAAAACAAGTCATCTATAACTACTCCTCAGTTTTGCATCTGACATATGTCCAATCTTGTTCAAACTATAAGAAATCAATCATCCTAAGCTTCATTGACAGTATATGTTGATCCCTGCATTAAAAACATCTAATTTAGGACAACTAACAACTAAATAGACATGATTTTCTATTAATTGCTTCATCCTAACAACTAAGTCTTCTAACATCATGAATATTTTGGTTGAACAGCTCCGAAACCATGGATATCGACCTAAATGCAAAACCAGATCAAGAAATAGAAGAAGACAATGCTGATGGTTCACACACAAATGATATTGTGCAAGTTGTAAATGAGGGTATCATGATTATATGCAATCCATCAGTATTTTAACATAAGTTATCCATGCTTGCATGCAGAGGTTATCAACAAGCTAGAACATAAGTTATCCATGCTTGCATGCAGAAGTTATCAACAAGCTAGAACATAAGTTATCCATGCTTACATCCATATGTTATAAACTAGCTAAAACAGAAGTTATACATGCTTACAAAAGCAGAAGTTATCAGCTAGCTAGAACAGAAGTTATCCATGCTTACATCCATATGTTATCAACTAGCTAAAACAGAAGTTATACATGCTTACAAAGCAGAAGTTATCAACTAGCTAGAACAGAAGTTATACATGCTTACAAAGCAGAAGTTATCAACTAGCTAAAACAGAAGTTATACATGCTTACAAAAGCAGAAGTTATCAACTAGCTAGAACAGAAGTTATCCATGCTTACATGCATAAGTTATCAACTAGCTAAAACAGAAGTTATACATGCTTACAAAAGCAGAAGTTATCAACTAGCTAGAACAGAAGTTATCCATGCTTACATGCATAAGTTATCAACTAGTTAAACCATGGATATCGACCTAAATGCAGAACTAGATCAAGAAATAGAAGAAGGCCATGCTAATGGTTCACACACAAATGCTATCGTGCAAGTTGTAAACGAAGGTATGATGATTATATGTAATCAACTTATCTAGCAGTATTTTAACATAAGTTATCCATGCATGCATGCAGAGGTTATCAACAAGATAGAACATAAGTTATCCATGCTTACATGCATAAGTTACCCATGTTTACAAACAAGAAGTTACCTGTCAACACCCGGATTTTTAATCCCAGATGCCTGTTATGCCATACATCGCAATTCCAAGATTACCATTTTTGCGAGATATAACAGAATTGGATACCACAGTACATCATCCATTACAAACCATACATAAGGTCTTACACAAATAAGGATCTCATGATCCAGTTCTTAATACAATTCAAGCAGCGGAATACGTAATAATAACGGTAGCATAGGCGAAGCTCCATCTTCGGGGTCACAGGCAATGCTGACGATGGGAGATGATCCTAGTTGTCGTAACCTTCCTAGGGTCCATCTTCCAGGTACTCCTCTTCATAGTCTGGCCATGGGAATAGCCAGGGACAAAGCCATGAGTACTCTTCAAGTACTCGCAAACTAATACTAACAAGTGAAGGGGGTTTTGTAGTAGGACACTAAGCTCTAGGGTTGTTTTGCAAAAGCCAGATTTACCTCTACTAAGTTCAGAAGCAAAGAATGCTAGTTGAAGTTTTATAAAGCCTAAGTGGGAACTTGAAGTTCATGTCACAACTCCGTTGTGGTCAAGTCAAAATCTCAATTCATTTCACAAGTCCTTTTGAAAACATCTGACGGGGGAACAGTATGGCCACTCCAACTGTCCATAACCGCGGACGCGGCTATTCGAATAGTTTGACACTCTGCAGATATTGTACACTTTCACCACAACATTCGATACATCCGTCAGGAACAAATCCTGAATTCACCATACTCAGTATGCGGATAATCAATCCTAACCTTTCAATTACACGCCCTAGTACAAGCACCTCTCCTGTGAGTTTGGCCTTCCAACCATGACCAACTGTCATCTTGGGTACTGCACAGGTGGAAAATCTTCACAAGGTAGCCTCAGCACAGACCTTGGCCGTGATAGAACTAATACTAAGGTATATAAGTTTCCAATCAAGCCCTACCCAATTCTCGGGTATTGTGGTTGTACGGTAAAATTGGAATGGTATCGCATCCAGACAACCATCAGTTTTATAAAGGGCTAAGGCTCATGCCTCAACATTTTCATCACCATAAATCATCTGGTGTTCGGAAACACATGTCCAAAACATTTCAATAGAATGATCCATCATTCCAAGGTTTTCATAACCATTTTTCCACCAAGTAATCCCATCTAAGTTGATCAAGTTTTGTGCTTAGCACTAGCATCTACAAGTGGGGGTAAGTACTAATGAGGGGTGGTAAACAAGTGGAGTTTTACTAAGTTCAATATCATGCCTTAGGATGACATAAAGATTATCTAGCTTAGGACAAATTTTATGCTCTTTATGCAACCTTCAGTTATCTTTATAGTATCTACCATTTACTCAAGTAAACTCTAAGTAATAGCTTTGATAAAGAAATAAAGTAGAAAGCTTGTAAGTAAAACTAGGATTGGGTATCATCAAATGTGTCTAACCAAGCATGCTTAATGCATTGCATAGGTTAGGTAACTCTCATAATTGCAAGTGTTAGCTTGCAAGTATTGGCTTGCTAAAGTAGAGTATATTGCAAGTGTTAACTTGCACATTCAACTAGTAGTATTAGGCTTGCATCAATATCAGTATAAGCTTGCTAAATTGCAAGTGTTAGCTTGCCTTGTGCAGAGCAGTGGTTGAAGTTCTCCTCGGCTTCTTCTTCGTAGTATCCTCATTCTTCCTCGTATCCTTGGTCGGTACTAGCGTCTATGAATAAATACGAGGTACACAATCACCAAACAATACTTAACTACTTTCAATCATCACACAAAAGGGTCCTATAGATGATCTAGCATCATCACTAACATTACAAGATTAAAGCTTGGTTTAAATCCTTTTATTTTTAGAAAAGTAATTTCTACTCATTGAAAAACTACTTAAGATTTAATATTCTCCAAACCAAACATGGGATCATGTTGACACATGTCATCACCACATATTTTAGTCCATGGAAATGTGATTTAAAGTGGTGTCACAATTTAATAAGGTTTAACCTTTTATTTTAATTAAATAAAGTGGCTAGAAATGCCTATGTGGCATTCTTTTATTACTTGAACATTATTTCTATAAGTAAACCCAAATGTTTTTATATATTCTGAAAGATATGGTTGAATGTGATTTTTGAGAGTTGGAATCAACTCAAAAGCTATTATGGTTTAAATTTGAAAAATGTTTGAATGCAGGAAAGCTTCTGCCTTGTTATTTTTACCTAGGATGATCTACAGATCCAAATGATTTGAATCCAATGGGCTTGGATTCAGCATTTCCAGACCTTTCTAACAAAATTGGTTTCATTCAATTTGGTTCACTGAATCGAGCTGGGTTGATTTTTGAAACTAGGTGTAGAAGTGTGTTTGAATGAAAATGGAAAAATCCAATTTCAAACAAATGGGCTGCGCGGGAAACGATACTGGGCCGGCCTGCTAAGCACAACGCTTACGCGGGCTGGTTAAGTTGCTGTCCCCACGCGTCAGTGAGACGAGGGGGTGCGAAGCGGTACGGGGCAATGTGGACCGTGGGATCTTGTTCTAATCTAACGGCTCTGGTTCATCGTCCACGCCGGGCAGCCGCGGCGAGACAGAAACCTAACGCGGCAGGTGGGGGTCGTCGGGGGCTCACCGGGTCTCAGGCGAGGGTCGACGAGACGGGCGAACGACGAAGTCGACGACGGCGAACCTCCTGGTACCGGCAGCTTCTCCTGGGGTGGCTCCAATCGCTGGCTCCTTTCTTCTCCAGCAGCGGCGAGCTCCGGTGAAATTCCGGCGATGCGCCACTCGCCTTGCTCCGGGACTGAGGCGGGGTGGTTCTGGGTGAGAGGGGAGTGAGGTGGTGTGCTCAATTCAGATGGGGTGGCCTCTATTTATAGTGGTGAGAGGGGACCGACGGGCGCAAGGTGAGCTCGTCGTGGTCGACGTCACAGAGGGCTATCGGCGTGGGCGACGGTAGGGGGTGGTGCTGTGCTCCCTGGCGAAGATCAACGATGTGGTGGCGAGGCGTGGGGCAGTGCGGATTGGTCGGAACACGGCGGTGCTCTGCGCGTGCCCGACGGAAGTTTTTATGGCGCACAGCGCGCGTGGTCCACGCGATGGCGAACGAGCGTGTCTGCGGGGTTGCTGGGACGGTGGTGATCACGTATGCACGCGGCGAGGGCGGCGCGCGGTCTGTGGACGTCTGTCGAGCGTGGCGCACGGGGCGCGCTCTCGGCGGGGTTGCTGGCGAGCTTGGCATGGTCTGTGCGTGTGGTCCAGGGGCTGGCAAGGTTCGAGCGCTGGACAGGGAGTGGCGGTGGGGTGCTAGCTTGCTCCCAGACATGTTGGCTAGGCTTGGTGCTTCTCCTAGTTTGCTGTCGACATGTGGGTGGCAAGGGTGCACTCGGCCTGCTCACCATTGATGACAATGGCTAGCTTATGGTAGTGCTAGAGGTTAGTTTAGGTTGTTAGATGATCTACTAAGGCTAGTGGTGTCCAGAGAGGGAACAAGTTAGTCTCAAATCACTGCTCCAAATAGTGTTTAGATTTTGTTTGATTTGTATCTGCAAGGTGTTCGATGAAATGGCCGCAAGAATTCAAGTTTTGAATTTGAAAAGATTTTTGGTGGGTGTGCTAGGTTGGTGCTGGTGAGTCTGCAGATGCTTGGGTTTTGAAAGTTGAGCTTGTTTGAGTGGTTTTTGAAAAAGTGGGATCTTCCCATATGTTATAGATTCAATTTTAAACTGTCCTTTAAACTATGCATTTGAATGTTTCTGGATGATCACAAAGTGGGCCTTGATACTTTGTTATGAGTACTATCAAGGGGTGCAAAGATCCAAACAAGTTTCTGTTAAGTTCTGAAAGTTTGAGACAGCCAAAGTAGGCATGGGAGTTAAATTGGTCAAAATGACCATTCACTTATTTTGTTGGTTTTGATTTATTTGTCTTTGGGAAAAGTTTGGGAATTGTTTAGATGATGTTTATTTCACCTAAGAATCATTTTACAAGCAAAGAAACACATAAACAAGGCAATTCAAAATAATCCAAATTGGAATGCATACACACATGCATGCTTTCATATTTTTATGTAGAAAAGTTTTTGTTAACCCTAATTTTGAAGATTAGAGTTTGATGATCCAAGTTTAGTATTTTTTGGATGTTACAAACCTTCCCCCCTTAAAAAAAATCTCGTCCCGAGATTTGAAAAAGGACAAAAAGATTACCTAGGATTTGAAGAGATCGGGAAACTCCGTCCTGATGTGATCTTCGCGCTCCCAGGTAGCTTCCTCTTCTGTGTGGTTGCTCCACTGAATCTTGAGAAACTTGATGCTTCGGGTTCGGGTAGTTCTGAAGGCTTCTTCCAAAATACGGATGGGTACTTCGGGATAGGTCAGGTCATCGTTGATCTCTATAGTCCGGTGATCGATATTCTTGAACACTTTCGTCTTCTCCGGGACTTCGAGACACTTGCGAAGTAATGAGATATGGAACACATTGTGCACTGCTGACATCTCTTAGGGTAGTTCCAATTGATACGACACTTCTCCTCGATGGTTCAGAATTTTGAAAGGTCCGATATATCTGGGGGCTAACTTTCCTTTGAGTTTGAAATGCTGCATTCCCTTCAATGGCGACACTTTCAGATAAACAAAATCTCCGATGTTGTAGGCGAGGTCTCGATGTCTCTTGTCGGTGTAACTCTTCTGTCTGGACTGGGCTGTCTTGAGGTGCTCACGAATCCTGTGAACCTTCTCTTCTGCTTCTCGTAGGATATCGGGTCCGAAAATCTGACTCTATCCTACTTCCGACCAGTTCAAAGGGGTGCGACACTTCCTTTCGTACATGAATTCAAATGGGGCCATTTGCAAACTAGCTTGATAACTATTGTTGTATGAAAATTCTGCGAACGGCAGACATTCTTCCCACTTGGATCCATATTCTAACACACATGCTCTCAGCATATCTTCAAGTATTTGATTTACTCGCTCCGTTTGTCCATCGGTCTGAGGGTGATACGCGGTGCTGAAATCTAGGCGGGTTCCTAAACCTTCTTGAACTTTCTTCCAGAATCTCGAGGTAAATTGAGTCCCTCGATCAGATACGATGTTCTTGGGGACTCATGTAAACTAACGATTCTAGCGATGTATAACTCTTCTAGCTTCGAACTCTGATATGTGGTCTTGACGGGTAAAAAATGGGCGACTTTGGACAATCTGTCAACTATGACCCAGATAGAGTCATTTCCCCTACTAGAAGTAGGCAATCCGGTGATAAAGTCCATTCCAACGGAATCCCATTTCCATTCTGGAATCTGTAATGTTTGCAACAATCCAGCGGGTCTTTGATGTCCTGCCTTGACTCGCTGACATATATCACACTTGGCGATATAGCTTGCGATTTATCTCTTCATCTTATGCCACCAAAATTGCTCTTTCAAATCTTGATACATCTTAGTTCCTCCGGGGTGGATAGAATAAAGAGTATCATGAGCTTCCTTCAAAATAACTTCTTTCAACTCAGAATTTGCTGGTACACAAAGGCGTCCTTTGTACCACAGAACTCCTTCGTCTTCGGTGAATACGGGTACTTTGCCTATACCGATACGACGCTTGATTCCGTCAATACTAGCATTTCCTTTCTGCACCTCTTTGATCTGGCTGATCAAAGTGGGTTGAAGTTCTATGCTAGCCAAAAATCCTTCACTCACTAATTCCATTCGAAAATCTTCCATCTCTTTGTGCAAACTTGGTTGCTCCTTCAAAATCATGGAGTTCAAGCGGCACGGCAATCTGCTATGGGCATCTGCTACCACGTTGGATTTACCAGGGTGATAGTGAATGTCCAGATCGTAATCCTTGATTAACTCAATCCATCTTCTCTGCCTCATATTCAACTCCTTCTGAGTTAATATATACTTCAGGCTCTTGTGATCTGAATAAATCTCACAACGATTTCCCATTAGGTAATGCCTCCATGTCTTCAGGGCTAAAACTACGGCTGCGAGCTCGAGGTCATGGGTTGGGTCATTTTGCTCATGTTGTTTCAGTTGTCGAGATAGATAAGATATAACTTTGCCTTCTTGCATTAGCACACATCCGAGACCGATCTTGGATGCATCACAATACACGTCGAAGGGCTTTGTGATATCCGGCATGATTAAGATTGGGGCTGAAATCGATCTCCTCTTGAATTCTTGAAAACTCGCTTCACATTTGTCGGTCCATTCAAACTTCTTGTCCTTCTTTAGCAATTGGGTCATGGGTCTGGTGAAACTCGAGAATCCTTCTACGAACTTGCGGTAATATCCCGCCAATCCGAGAAATGCACGAACTTGGGTTTGAGTGGTTGGGGCTTGCCAATCTTCGACATCTTTCACTTTTGCAGGGTCAACGGCAATTCCTCCGGCTGATACAATGTGACCGGGGAATCCTACCTCCTGTAACCAGAATTCACATTTGCTAAACTTGGCATACAGCTGATGCTCTCTAAGGGTTCCAAGAATGGTCCTTAGGTGTAGCTCATGTTCTTCTTCCGATTTGGAATAAATCAGAATGTCATCGATGAAAACAATGAGAAAATTATCCAGGAAGTCCATAAAAATCTTATTCATGAGATTCATGAAATAAGCGGGGGCATTGGTTAATCCAAAAGACATAACGGTATACTCGTATAATCCATATCTGGTGGTAAAGGCAGTCTTTGGAATGTCCTCTGCACGAATTTTGAGTTGATGATAGCCAGTCCTAAGATCAATCTTAGAAAACACTTTGGCACCGGTCAACTGATCAAACAAATCTTCTATCTTGGGCAAGGGGTACTTGTTTTTGATAGTGACATCATTCAACTTCCGATAATCCGTACACAAACGGTTACCTCCATCTTTCTTGTCCACAAATAAGACAGGTGATCTCCATGGTGACGCACTTGGTTGAATCAATCCAATTTCCAGCATGGCATCCAAATGCTTCTTCAGTTCTGCTAGTTCAGACGGGTTCATACTATATGGTCTCTGGGCTATGGGTCCTGTTCCGGGGATTAGTTCGATGATAAACTCGATATCCCGATCTGGGGGCATACCAGGCAAAACATCTGGAAATACATCGGGGTATTCACAGACTATCCGGAATTGGTCAATGGTAGTTTGGGCTATACTCTTGTTGCACTTGAATTGACGAGGTAAGGTTTCAGATATATGCTCGACTGATATTCCGGCTGTACTGGTCATGGTGATGTCTTTCTTGGCACAGTCAATCAATCCTTTATGTTTGGACATCAAATCCATTCCTAGTACTATTTCCAAACCTTTAGTTCCGAGTACTATCAGGTTAGCATAAAAATCTGTGCCATGGATTCGGATAGGGACGACTTTGCAAATTTTCCTAGCTTTGGTGGTTGAACCGGGAATTTGGACAATCATAACATGCTTCAGTTTGGTTGGTTGAATCTTACTAGTGCAGGCAAATTCTTCGGTGACAAATGAAAGCGATGCACCAGAATCAAACAACACTCTTGCAAGTACCGAATTAACAGAAAACATACCCAGCACGATGTCTGGCGCTTCCTGAGCTTCTTCAGCATGCATGTGAAAAATACGGCCGTTGCGGTTGAGCGAGTTCCCTGGGGCAAACCTTCTTGCTGGCTCAACACGACGCTGCTGCTGAGCTGGGGCATTGGTATTCTTCTTGTTGGGGCACTCGTTGGAGTAGTGACCCTTATTTCCATAGTCATAACAAGTCACTTGCGACTTGTCCTTTGCTGCAACGGGCACAACATTGCTTCCAGTCCTCGGGGCAGTGTTGGTGTTGGCGATAGCATTGTTGTTGGTGAACTTGGGTGGGGCACGGTTGAAATTGCTAGAGTTACCGAGGTTGTTGTGATTTCCTCCGAGCCTTGGGTTTCCACGGTTGGGATAGGTCGAACGGTTCATTGGGGGTCTGTTGGTTCTCGGGGCAAATCCTAGAGATGGGTTGGGGCGATACTTTGGGGTCTGATGGGTTCCTGGTTGATGCATCATGCGACGCTTTCGGTTCTCATTGGCTTTGTTGATCTTTCCTTCCATCTGGATGGCAGAATCGACAAGGGCTTCAATATCCGCAAAGGGAATATTGACTAACACAGTCTGCATCTCATCATGCAGACCATTCAGGAATCTTTCTTTCTTCTTGGCTTCCGTGTCGATCTCATCCGGGGCATACCTAGCTAATGACAAGAATTTGTCACGGTATTCCACTACGGTCATCCTTCCTTGCTTCAGTTCTCTAAACTCATCTCTCATCCTCTTGATCAAACCCGGTGGCACATGGGTTCTGCTGAACTTGACCTTGAATTCCTCCCAGGTCATCATCTGTCCTCCGGTCATGGCACGAACACTGTTCCACCATGCTCTGGCATCTCCGGCTAGATAGTGGGTGGCGAACAGAACTTTCTCGTTGGCTTCCACTCCGGCGACTTCTAGGTTATTTTCCATGGTTTGCAGCCAATCATCGACGTCTAAGGGTTCTTCCGACTTAGTGAAAACAGGTGGGTTGGTGTTCTAGAAATTCTTGAGATTAGATCCATGGTTGTCCTGGTTTCCGTGGCCTTGATTATTGTGGGCTAGCTGAGCTATCTGTTGAAGGGTGGCTAGGTTGGCTTGACGTTCCACTCTTTCAGCTTCGCAGTTAGAAACCAACATTTGTAGGATCTGCAACATCGGGTCCGGGGATGAACCACTTCCTCCGCGAGGCATCTGAAGATTGAGATATATCATGAGAAAAGAGGGAAATTTCTAAGGTTCAGGGACTTTGAAAAGTTTTTAAAGTTTCACTCTGATTTTTTTAGCAACTTGCTTTTCATTCATTCATTCATAGCACACGATACAAACACACACCACAACAAAGGAAAACAGATGGTTTTAAGAACCATTCTGGAAACTACGATACAGTGGGACCGAATACTACTCACTACGCTAGTGCTCAAGTGCTACTACTCCTCGAAGTCGGTGTAGTCGTCATCCTCATCCTCATCCTCATCGTCATTGATGAAGGCGTAATCATCCTCATCGGTGAAGAAATCCATAGCCTGATCCCCCAGAAAATCATCATCATCGCTAAGATAGGAGTATGGGTCTCCACGAAGATCCTCTCCGGCATTCTCCCTTTCTTCTAACTGCATGTCTCTCTCGTGGATGGTCTCCTCCAAAGACGAGATACGGTGGCGAAGACGGGTGTAAGATCCCGCCTTTGTAAAGTAAAGGATCCCTGTGATTGCAATGCTAGTCCCTGGATCAATAGCTAGCATCCACAGTTAAGATGTAATATCAAGAAACAAAGGTCATAATACAACTTTATAACCAGGAATAAAATAATTCATTACATCTTACATAGCTCATTTGGCTATCACATTACAATGCAGCAGAATATAACAATAGCATGGGGTCCTTCATCTTCAAAGTGCCACAGGCAATCATGTTGGTTGTAGACTTGTAATCCTATTCAACACACTTCACTAACATCAAACAAACCTGCAACATAATAAGTTGCAGCCACAAGGGTCAATACATTTGAATTGTATTGGCAAGTTTCACTACTATGTATAAATAAGTGGATCCTATCATTACATGCATATTTGGCTAAGTAGGGTTTAGGCTCATTTGCAGAAAGCAATATAGTTTTGTCCTATCTTTTCAAAATAGTTTTGATCTTTTGTCAAAATCTTTCTGAACTTCTTGGAAAAACTCCAAGTGCTTCAAATCCCTTGTTGACCATCAAGTTTTACTTTGGGAAATTAGAATGTCGAGATCTTCCATAGATTCAGGCCTTAGTTGCTCAGAGTTGTCCATAACCGGGGACACGGCTAAGTACTTAGAATTTGATCTTCTGCAGAAGTTGTACACTTTACCCACATGACACAATCTCGTCTTGACGCCACCAGTGGCCGCTGGATAAGTACTCACCAAATGGAGTACGGCAGATCGAGAATGTGACAAAGTCTTTCCATAGAAGTCCTCCCAATACACAATGCTAGCTTGTCTACCAGGCACCAATGTAAGGATATATTTCCAATACACAATTCTAGTTAACCTGAAGATGCCAATGCAAGGGTATTCCACTATGTAGTTGACTAAGCCAGAGCCCATTTAGCATATGGCTGTACACGGAAGCCACTGTACGAGAAAACATGTTCAATCTCTAAGTCCCTGGGTGGTCTTCTTCTAGTGCACATACAAAAAGATAGCCATATAAACATGGTTCCCTTTGTTGCCAACTTGTCCAAAATTGAGTATCCTCTTTCCACCCAGGTGCTTCATTGAGTACTTGTTTTATTATATAAAACATATATTTTCCAACACTTTATATAATCATATCATGTATCCCATCCCAAATATATAGCAGGGATAAGCATACTAAAACTACAATGTTTTCACTAAGGAAGATATAAGGGTATCCTAATAGGATATAGCATAGCATAGAAATATAGTAGTCCTATCATGCATGCTACAAAAATCCACTAAGTGTAATGAAAATAGTAGGACATGGATGATAGTGTCACTTGCCTTTTTAGTAGAGAATGTTGGTTCACTTCCTGATCTTGAAAATATCACACTCTTCTAACTTCACTACAATTCAATCAAACAAACACAATTTCAACTAGCATTCAAACCATTTCTCACACATAAAATAACCAAAAACAAGGTCATGCATGCAATTATGCAAAAGATAGTTTTATTTGCAAAAGTGGTTTCCACTAGGCTCTAAATATTATAAAATTCAAAGTGTTCATTTACTAAAGTGGTGAAACCATTTGCAAAAGGTTTCATCTCATAAACCAAATATTATGATAAGGTGATATTTTATGTAGTTGAAAATATCTTTTAGCAAAGTAATGATTTTATATGGTTCATCAAATAAGTTGTTAATTCACAAAACTTGGTGTTTAGGGTCAGAAGGTTTGAATCAAATCATTTCCCAAAGGTTTCACTCAAAAATCATTTCTAAATCATAATCAATATTTTTATTTGATTAGAAATGAGCTAATTCAATTATTTAGTCCTGATCTTCACAAAATACATTTTTAAATCCATAAGTTGGTTCCTATGGTAAGTAGGTTCAAAACAAACCATTTTGCAAAGATTTCATCTCAAAAATATATCTATAACAATTTTTATATTCAAAATAAGCCTACACATGTTTCTGCAAATTCAACCAATTTTCGAGAAGCAAAACATTAAACAAAGTGCATGGTTGGGTAGGATTTGTCCTGATGATTCCATTGATATAAAATTTGCAAATTTTGGATGTGTGGATCAAAAGTTATGCAATTTACAAATTCAATCAACAAATAGAAATGTTTCTGTCTATTTAAACAAATCAGTGCCACGCGTCATGTTCTTACTGGACGATACCGGTTCGCACGGATTGAGCTCTATGGACCGTAGGATTTAAGTGAGATCGTGTGGCACAGATGGACGCATACCCTTTCGCTTATGATCTAATCTGATCCGTTGGATCTAGATCCGACGAACTACAGCGCATTGACCAAAAGCGAGCGGCGCTCGCGGCGGCGACTGGCGGCGCGGGCTCTGCTCGCGGTGGTTCTGGCGAAGCAGGAAGGAAGGGAGGGAGATGTGATGCTCACAGGGTTCGCAGGGCGATGCTAAAGCTCAACGTTGTCTTTTCCGTCGAAGGGGCGCTCGGGGTGGACGGCAATCGCTCGCCAGAGTTGCTCCTGGCGACGGGTGTGCTCAGGTGTCGTCGGGGATGGGGCTACAGGTCACCCTAAGGCAAGACAGAGGCACGGTTAGACGCGGGCGAACGTGGGGAGTACAGGAGCATCATCGGTAACGAGAGGGGAGGACGGGGCTTACGGGGAGACTTCGCCGGATTAGACATGGTCATCGGTGGCGCTCTGATGTTGACGAAGCCGAGCTTCTAGAGCGCGCGGGAGCGAGCTAGAGTTATGGGCAGGTGCGCCTGACGATGGGGAATAGGTTCGCGTGCAGAGGGAGGCGAGGCGCGGTGAGGTATGGACGAAATTGGAGGTGGAGCTCGCCGGAGACAGTGGCGGTGCAAAAGAAAATTGGGGCAGCCTGGTGGCTGAGAGTGGCTGGAGTTTGGGGGGAAAGAGAGAGGGAAGAGTGGCGTTTATGAACGCGTGGTCACTGCGAGGATTTACTCAGCCATCAACACGTATTGACGCCGACAATCAATCGGCAGCAACGGCAGGGGGACGTGGTCGCGGGGTTGAAGACGACGATGAGTGGCGTGGGGCCTAGTTGTCTGCGAGAGAGGGAGAGAAAGAGTGGGGTCCACTTGTCTATGACTCAGCGGGTGCGTTTTTCAGTAAAAAAATGGTTCACTGCGGGGGAGAAGGAGTGGGCTGGTGTTGGGCTTGCTGGGCCTGTTGGCAGTGGGCTGCTTTGTTTCATTTTTTTATATTTAACCTTTTTCTTTTCTGTTTTGAATATTCTGATTTGATTTTCATTCAAACAATTCAAACAACAAATCAATTCAAATCACCACCAAACTTTGTATTGTTTTTAATTCTGTTTAACAACATATTCCAAAGTCCATAAAAAATAATACTTTTAATCCTTTAAGATCTATTAATAATTAAGTAAATAGACCTTAGTCTTTAATTCAAATAGGATTTAATTTATTTTTAAAACTCTATTTGAAAACTAAATAATATCAAAACCTTTTCAGTAGGTTTCATTTGAAAAATATAAAACACTTGGAATTTTTATTTAAAATACTTTAACAAGTTTTAGTGTTTATTTAAAATGGAAAACTCTTTACTTAAATAAAATTTGGATATTAATAAATCCTTATTATTTTATTTAAATAAACCTTTACTATTTTTATCAAACAAAATATTTTATTTCATTTGCTTGGCCAAGATTTAATTTGGCTCTATAAAATAATCCTTATTTATAATTCTTCCTTTTCTTTTGAAAACTAAATCTTTTTATTAAAAGATCCAAAAATAGTGATTCCAACTATTATAACTTTCTTTATTAATTGTTTATATTTTTAAATCCTTTTAGGATTTTATTTGATCAAAATAGGTTTTGATGTTTCCATTTGGAATCAAAAAGTTTCTTCTCACCCTAAATTTTGACAAATTGTTTATTTGTTTATTTATTTTTCACATTTCAAAATTTGGAAAATTTTGGGATGTGACAGGCTACCACCCTTAAAAATAAATCTCGTCCCGAGATTTGGGAAGGCTAAGGTTACAAGTTGGCTTCAAGGCAACTAGGGTACTACCACCCTTAAAATAAAGTCTCATAGGGTTACATTGATGGTTCACTTGACTATGGGTTCAACACTTAATATCCAGACAAGGAATCCTTATTTGACTCTTCTGAGTTAACTAGTTCCTGACGTCCACTTCTTATATCTCTTCAAAGTTTCCATCCATGTAAATGTGGTTCACATGTCCTTTTTGGGTCACATTGGAGTCATTTCCATTGGCTCTTCTAGCATCCTTTTTCTTTTTCTTC
The DNA here is from genome assembly GCA_916181665.1 of Avena sativa. Classification (NCBI taxonomy): domain Eukaryota; kingdom Viridiplantae; phylum Streptophyta; class Magnoliopsida; order Poales; family Poaceae; genus Avena; species Avena sativa. The sequence continues at coordinate 435,254,690 of OV702283.1, read as the reverse complement.
TCAGGACAGTCTGATGCATAGTGTCCAAGTTCCTTGCAATTATAGCACTGCAACTGGCTAATATCTTTCTTCCTGAAAGTGTCATGTTGGTTCTGACCAAGTTCATCTCCATTGTCAGTATCATTTCCATTATTATCACTTCCATGGTTGGTGTGGTGATGCTGATGTGGTTCAGAATCTTCATTGCTCTTTTTGAATGAATGCTTCTTTTGTGATGATCCTAAGTGATTCTTGAGTTTATGCTTCCTCTTTCTGTTCTCAACTTGATTCATCTTGTTTTCCAAAATGGTGCCTTTGTCACAGAGTGATTGATAAGTTGGGACATAGGCAACAGCTAGCTGCAGGTTCAACTCACCATTAAGTCCTTCGAGAAATTTCTCCTTTCTCTTAGCATCTGTATCAACTTCATCCGGTGCATAGCGTGCCAGATTGTTGAATTCTTCAATATACTCAGCCACACTGAGGTGACACTGTTTCAGATTGTGAAACTCCTTTTTCTTCAAGTGCATCACTCCAGATGAGATGTGAGCTGTACGGAAACCATCCTCAAAAATAGCCCAAGTCACATCCTCAAGGGGAGTGGTGATCTGAAAGTTGTCCCACCATGTTGCTGCTGGTCCTTCAAGCAGAAATGCTGCAAACCTTACTTTTTCTTCATCGATGCAGCCAACAGTCACTAAGTCCTTATTCACCGAACGTAACCAGTCATTGGCTTCCATTGGATCAGTTGTTCCAGAGAACCTTGCAGGCCTAAGTTTCAGAAACCTGGTGAGCATATCATGTGCTGGAGGATTATTCTGATTGTTGTTGTTGTTGTTGTTGTTGTTGTTGTTGTTGTTGTTGTTGTTGTTGTTGTTGTTGTTGTTGTTGTTGTTGTTGTTGTTGTTGTTGTTGTTGTTGTTGTTGTTGTTGTTGTTGTTGTTGTTGTTGTTGTTGTTGTTGTTGTTCTGATTCTGTATGTATGTGGTCATCATCTGCATCAGCAGTGTCTGAGCTGTCATCATCTGCTGCATCTCAGGAGTGATGGTGTTATTGTTGTTTTGGTTGGGGTTGGCACGATGGGGAGGCATCTGTTGATTTGACAGGGATGAGTAATGATGGATAGGTTTTAAGAAGTCCTAACCCACAACTCAAAACAACCAAGTTCAATCAAACAATCAAACAATCAACAAGCAACTATTCACTTAACAACTTATGAGCTTAACTCATGAGTTGAAGGAAACAACAAGTTTTCTTGAAATAATCAACCTAGTATAGTCATACCTCATAGGTCAATATGATCCATACTCTAACTTGACATCAATGTCTTTGGTAGGCAATCTAATGTCTCTTGGTTCTCACTTGTAGTCCTTAGTGATGTCTAAGTTGGAGTCATTGGTGAGACTAAAGTTGAAGTCATTGGTCATGGTGAAGGCTTTGTCCATCAAGTTGAAAAGGAAGAGGTATAAAATTCAAAACCAAAAGGTTGAGGAAAGAGTTTACAAGATTGTTTGTAAATAAGTTTTGGAACAAATACAACTCCTATTTTTCTAAGGGGTTTTGTCCAATCCTAGGGTTACAATTCTACAGGAAACACAGTGCTCTCATACCATCTGTAAGATCCTTCCTTTGTAAAGGCAAGGATCCCTGTGATTGCAATGCTAGTCCCTGGATCAATACCTAGCATCCACAGATAAGATGTAATATAAAGAAACAATGGTCATAATACAACTTTATAACCAGGAATAAAATAATTCATTACATCTTACATAGCTCATTTGGCTATCACATTACAATGCAGCAGAATATAACAATAGCATGGGGTCCTTCATCTTCAAAGTGCCACAGGCAATCATGTTGGTTGTAGACTTGTAATCCTATTCAACACACTTCACTAACATCAAACAAACCTGCAACATAATAAGTTGCAGCCACAAGGGTCAATACATTTGAATTGTATTGGCAAGTTTCACTACTATGTAGAAATAAGTGGATCCTATCATTACATGCATATTTGGCTAAGTAGGGTTTAGGCTCATTTGCAGAAAGCAATATAGTTTTGTCCTATCTTTTCAAAATAGTTTTGATCTTTTGTCAAAATCTTTCTGAACTTCTTGGAAAAACTCCAAGTGCTTCAAATCCCTTGTTGACCATCAAGTTTTACTTTGGGAAATTAGAATGTCGAGATCTTCCATAGCTTCAGGCCTTAGTTGCTTAGAGTTGTCCATAACCGGGGACACGGCTAAGTACTTAGAATTTGTTCTTCTGCAGAAGTTGTACACTTTACCCACATGACACAATCTCGTCTTGACGCCACTAGTGGCCGCTGGATAAGTACTCACCAAATGGAGTACCGGCATATCGAGAATGTGACAAAGTCTTTCCATAGAAGTCCTCCCAATACACAATGCTAGCTTGTCTACCAGGCACCAATGTAAGGATATATTTCCAATACACAATTCTAGTTAACCTGAAGATGCCAATGCAAGGGTATTCCACTATGTAGTTGACTAAGCGAGAGCCCATTTAGCATGTGGCTGTACACGGAAGCCACTGTACGAGAAAACATGTTCAATCTCTAAGTCCCTGGGTGGTCTTCTTCTAGTGCACATACAAAAATATAGCCATATAAACATGGTTCCCTTTGTTGCCAACTTGTCCAAAATTGAGTATCCTCTTTCCACCCAGGTGGTTCATTGAGTACTTGTTTTATTATATAAAACATATATTTTCCAACACTTTATATAATCATATCATGTATCCCATCCCAAATATATAGCAGGGATAAGCATACTAAAACTACAATGTTTTCACTAAGGAAGATATAAGGGTATCCTAATAGGATATAGCATAGCATAGAAATATAGTAGTCCTATCATGCATGCTACAAAAATCCACTAAGTGTAATGAAAATATTAGGACATGGATGATAGTGTCACTTGCCTTTTTAGTAAAGAATGTTGGTTCACTTCCTGATCTTGAAAATATCACACTCTTCTAACTTCACTATAATTCAATCAAACAAACACAATTTCAACTAGCATTCAAACCATTTCTCACACATAAAATAACCAAAAACAAGGTCATGCATGCAAGCATGCAAAAGATAGTTTTATTTGCAAAAGTGGTTTCCACTAGGCTCTAAATATTATAAAGTTCAAAGTGGTCATTTACTAAAGTGGTGAAACCATTTGCAAAAGGTTTCATCTCATAAACCAAATATTATGATAAGGTGATATTTTATGTAGTTGAAAATATCTTTTGGCAAAGTTATGATTTTATATGGTTCATCTAATAAGTTGTTAATTCACAACACTTGGTTTTTAGGGTCAGAAGGTTTGAATCAAATCATTTCCCAAAGGTTTCACTCAAAAATCATTTCTAAATCATAATCAATATTTTTATTTGACTAGAAATGAGCTAATTCAATTATTTATTCCTGATCTTCACAAAATACATTTTTAAATCCATAAGTTGGTTCCTATCGTCAGTAGGTTCAAAACAAACCATTTTGCAAAGATTTCATCTCAAAAATTTATCTAGAACAATTTTTATACTCCCTCGGTTTCGGTTTACAAGTCCTACGCGTATCTCTAGGTTATCAATTTAACCCATATAATTTGAATTATATAATATAAAAATTATATCATTGGAAAATATAAAGTCTAAAGTTTACGGTGATATATTTTTTGTAATATATACATTATACTAAGTTGCTCAATTTAGCGACATAGAACTACGTGCAGGACTTGTAAACCGAAACGGAGGGAGTATTCAAAATAAGCCTACACATGTTTCTGCAAATTCAACCAATTTTCGAGAAGCAAAACATTAAACAAAGTGCATGGTTGGGTAGGATTTGTCCTGCTGATTCCATTGATATAAAATTTGAAATTTTGGACGTGTGGATCAAAAGTTATGCAATTTACAAATTCAATCAACAAATAGAAATGTTTCTGTCTACTTAAACAAATCAGTGCCACACGTCATGTTCTTACTGGACGATACCGGTTCGCACGGATTGGGCTCTGCGGACCGTAGGATTTAAGTGAGATCGTGTGGCACAGATGGACGCATACCCTTTCGCTTATGATCTAATCTGATCCTTTGGATCTAGATCTGACGGACTACATTGCATTGACCAAAAGCGAGCAGCGCTGGCGGCGGCGACTGGCGGCGCGGGCTCTGCTCGCGGTGGTTCTGGCGAAGCAGGAAGGAAGGAAGGGAGATGTGATGCTCACAGGGTTCGTAGGGCGATGCTAAAGCTCAACGTTGTCTTCTCCGTCGAAGGGGCGCTCGGGGTGGCGACAATCGCTCGCCGGAGTTGCTCCTGGCGACGGGTGTGCTCAGGTGTCGTCGGGGATGGGGCTACAGGTCACCCTAAGGCAAGACAGAGGCACGGTTAGACGCGGGCGAACATGGGGAGTACAGGAGCATCATCGGTAACGAGAGGGGAGGACGGGGCTTACGGGGAGACTTCGCCGGAGTAGACATGGTCATCGGTGGTGCTCTGATGTTGACGAAGCCGAGCTTCTAGAGCGCGCGGGAGCGAGCTGGAGTTATGGGCATGTGTGCCTGACGATGGGGAATAGGCTCTCGTGTAGAGGGAGGCGAGGCGCGGTGAGGTATGGCCGGAATTGGAGGTGGAGCTCGTCGGAGACAGTGGTGGTCCAAAACAAAATTGGGGCAGCCTGGTGGCTGAGAGTGGCTGGAGTTTGGGGGAAAGAGAGAGGGGAGAGTGGCGTTTATGAATGCGTGGTCACTGCGAGGATTTACTCAGCCATCAACACGTATTGACGCCGGCAATCAATCGGCAGCAACGGCAGGGGGACGTGGTCGCGGGGTTGAAGACGACGATGAGTGGCGTGGGGCCTAGTTGTTTGCGAGAGAGGGAGAGAAAGAGTGGGGTCCACTTGTCTTTGACTCAGCGGGTGCGTTTTTCAGTAAAAAACGGTTCACTGCGGGGGAGAAGGAGTGGGCTGGTGTTGGGCTTGCTGGGCCTGTTGGCAGTGGGCTGCTTTTGTTTCATTTTTTTATACTTAACCTTTTTCTTTTCTGTTTTGAATATTCTGATTTGATTTTCATTCAAACAATTAAAACAACAAATCAATTCAAATCACCACCAAACATTGTATTGATTTTAATTCTGTTTAACAACATATTCCAAAGTCCATAAAAATAATACTTTTAATCCTTTAAGATCTATTAATAATTAAGTAAATAGACCTTAGTCTTTAATTCAAATAGGATTTAATTTATTTTTAAAACTCTATTTGAAAACTAAATAATATCAAAACCTTTTCAGTAGATTTCATTTGAAAAATATAAAACACTTGGAATTTTTATTTAAAATACTTTAACAAGTTTTAGTGTTTATTTAAAATGGAAAACTCTTTACTTAAATAAAATTTGGATATTAATAAATCTTTATTATTTTATTTAAATAAACCTTTACTATTTTTATCAAACAAAATATTTTATTTCATTTGCTTGGCCAAGATTTAATTTGGCTCTATAAAATAATCCTTATTTATAATTCTTCCTTTTCTTTTGAAGACCAAATCTTTTTATTAAAAGATCCAAAAATAGTGATTCCAACTATTATAACTTTCTTTATTAATTGTTTATCTTTTGAAATCCTTTTAGGATTTTATTTGATCAAAATAGGTTTTGATGTTTCCATTTGGAATCAAAAAGTTTCTTCTCACCCTAAATTTCAACAAATTGTTTATTTGTTTATTTATTTTTCACATTTCAAAATTTGGAAACTTTGGGATGTGATAGGCTACCACCCTTAAAAATAAATCTCGTCCCGAGATTTGGGAAGGCTAAGGTTACAAGTTGGCTTCAAGGCAACTAGGGTACTACCACCCTTAAAATAAAGTCTCATAGGGTTACATTGATGGTTCACTTGACTATGGGTTCAACACTTAATATCCATACAAGGAATCCTTATTTGACTCTTCTGAGTTAACTAGTTCCTGACGTCCACTTCTTATATCTCTTCAAAGTTTCCATCCATGTAAATGTGGTTCACATGTCCTTTTTGGGTCACATTGGAGTCATTTCCATTGGCTCTTCTAGCATCCTTTTTCTTTTTCTTCTCAGGACAGTCTGATGCATAGTGTCCAAGTTCCTTGCAATTATAGCACTGCAACTGGCTAATATCTTTCTTCCTGAAAGTGTCATGTTGGTTCTGACCAAGTTCATCTCCATTGTCAGTATCATTTCCATTATTATCACTTCCATGGTTGGTGTGGTGATGCTGATGTGGTTCAGAATCTTCATTGCTCTTTTTGAATGAATGCTTCTTTTGTGATGATCCTAAGTGATTCTTGAGTTTATGCTTCCTCTTTCTGTTCTCAACTTGATTCATCTTGTTTTCCAAAATGGTGCCTTTGTCACAGAGTGATTGATAAGTTGGGACATAGGCAACAGCTAGCTGCAGGTTCAACTCATCATTAAGTCCTTCGAGAAATTTCTCCTTTCTCTTAGCATCTGTATCAACTTCATCCGGTGCATAGCGTGCCAGATTGTTGAATTCTTCAATATACTCAGCCACACTGAGGTGACACTGTTTCAGATTGTGAAACTCCTTTTTCTTCAAGTGCATCACTCCAGATGAGATGTGAGCTGTACGGAAACCATACTCAAAAATAGCCCAAGTCACATCCTCAAGGGGAGTGGTGATCTGAAAGTTGTCCCACCATGTTGCTGCTGGTCCTTCAAGCAGAAATGCTGCAAACCTTACTTTTTCTTCATCGATGCAGCCAACAGTCACTAAGTCCTTATTCACCGAACGTAACCAGTCATTGGCTTCCATTGGATCAGTTGTTCCAGAGAACCTTGCAAGCCTAAGTTTCAGAAACCTGGTGAGCATATCATGTGCTGGAGGATTATTCTGATTGTTGTTGTTATTGTTGTTGTTGTTGTTGTTGTTGTTGTTGTTGTTGTTGTTGTTGTTGTTATTGTTGTTGTTGTTGTTGTTGTTGTTGTTGTTGTTGTTGTTGTTGTTGTTGTTGTTGTTGTTGTTGTTGGTGTTGTTGTTGTTGTTGTTGTTGTTGTTGTTGTTGTTGTTGTTGTTGTTGTTGTTGTTGTTGTTGTTGTTGTTGTTGTTGTTGTTGTTGTTGTTGTTGTTGTTGTTGTTGTTGCTGTTGCTGTTGCTGTTGTTGTTGCTGTTGCTGTTGTTGTTGTTGTTGTTGTTGTTGTTGTTGTTGTTGTTGTTGTTGTTGTTCTGATTCTGTATGTACGTGGTCATCATCTGCATCAGCTGTGTCTGAGCTGTCATCATCTGCTGCATCTCAGGAGTGATGGTGTTATTATTGTTTTGGTTGGGGTTGGCACGATGGGGAGGCATCTGTTGATTTGACAGGGATGAGTAATTATGGATAGGTTTTAAGAAGTCCTAACCCACAACTCAAAACAACCAAGTTCAATCAAACAATCAAACAATCAACAAGCAACTATTCACTTAACAACTTATGAGCTTAACTCATGAGTTTAAGGAAACAACAAGTTTTCTTGAAATAATCAACCTAGTATAGTCATACCTCATAGGTCAATATGATCCATACTCTAACTTGACATCAATGTCTTTGGTAGGCAATCTAATGTCTCTTGGTTCTCACTTGTAGTCCTTAGTGATGTCTAAGTTGGAGTCCTTGGTGAGACTAAAGTTGAAGTCATTGGTCATGGTGAAGGCTTTGTCCATCAAGTTGAAAATGAAGAGGTATAAAATTCAAAACCAAAAGGTTGAGGAAAGAGTTTACAAGATTGTTTGTAAATAAGTTTTGGAACAAATACAACTCCTATTTTTCTAAGGGGTTTTGTCCAATCCTAGGGTTACAATTCTACAGGCAACACAGTGCTCTGATACCATCTGTAAGATCCCTCCTTTGTAAAGGAAAGGATCCCTGTGATTGCAATGCTAGTCCCTGGATCAATAGCTAGCATCCACAGTTAAGATGTAATATCAAGAAACAAAGGTCATAATACAACTTTATAACCAGGAATAAAATAATTCATTACATCTTACATAGCTCATTTGGCTATCACATTACAATGCAGCAGAATATAACAATAGCATGGGGTCCTTCATCTTCAAAGTGCCACAGGCAATCATGTTGGTTGTAGACTTGTAATCCTATTCAACACACTTCACTAACATCAAACAAACCTGCAACATAATAAGTTGCAGCCACAAGGGTCAATACATTTGAATTGTATTGGCAAGTTTCACTACTATGTAGAAATAAGTGGATCCTATCATTACATGCATATTTGGCTAAGTAGGGTTTAGGCTCATTTGCAGAAAGCAATATAGTTTTGTCCTATCTTTTCCAAATAGTTTTGATCTTTTGTCAAAATCTTTCTGAACTTCTTGGAAAAACTCCAAGTGCTTCAAATCCCTTGTTGACCATCAAGTTTTACTTTGGGAAATTGGAATGTCGAGATCTTCCATAGCTTCAGGCCTTAGTTGCTCAGAGTTGTCCATAACCGGGGACACGGCTAAGTACTTAGAATTTGATCTTTTGCAGAAGTTGTACACTTTACCCACATGACACAATCTCGTCTTGACGCCACCAGTGGCCGCTGGATAAGTACTCACCAAATGGAGTACCGGCAGATCGAGAATGTGACAAAGTCTTTCCATAGAAGTCCTCCCAATACACAATGCTAGCTTGTCTACCAGGCACCAATGTAAGGATATATTTCCAATACACAATTCTAGTTAACCTGAAGATGCCAATGCAAGGGTATTCCACTATGTAGTTGACTAAGCGAGAGCCCATTTAGCATGTGGCTGTACACGGAAGCCACTGTACGAGAAAACATGTTCAATCTCTAAGTCCCTGGGTGGTCTTCTTCTAGTGCACATACAAAAAGATAGCCATATAAACATGGTTCCCTTTATTGCCAACTTGTCCAAAATTGAGTATCCTCTTTCCACCCAGGTGGTTCATTGAGTACTTGTTTTATTATATAAAACATATATTTTCCAACACTTTATATAATCATATCATGTATCCCATCCCAAATATATAGCAGGGATAAGCATACTAAAACTACAATGTTTTCACTAAGGAAGATATAAGGGTATCCTAATAGGATATAGCATAGCATAGAAATATAGTAGTCCTATCATGCATGCTACAAAAATCCACTAAGTGTAATGAAAATAGTAGGACGTGGATGATAGTGTCACTTGCCTTTTTAGTAGAGAATGTTGGTTTACTTCCTGACCTTGTCACACTCTTCTAACTTCACTACAATTCAATCAAACAAACACAATTTCAACTAGCATTCAAACCATTTCTCACACATAAAATAACCAAAAACAAGGTCATGCATGCAAGCATGCAAAAGATAGTTTTATTTGCAAAAGTGGTTTCCACTAGGCTCTAAATATTATAAAGTTCAAAGTGGTCATTTACTAAAGTGGTGAAACCATTTGCAAAAGGTTTCATCTCATAAACCAAATATTATGATAAGGTGATATTTTATGTAGTTGAAAATATCTTTTAGCAAAGTAATGATTTTATATGGTTCATCAAATAAGTTGTTAATTCACAAAACTTGGTGTTTAGGGTCATAAGGTTTGAATCAAATCATTTCCCGAAGGTTTCACTCAAAAATCATTTCTAAATATCAATCAATATTTTTATTTGACTAGAAATGAGCTAATTCAATTATTTATTCCTGATCTTCAAAAAATACATTTTTAAATCCATAAGTTGGTTCCTATGGTCAGTAGGTTCAAAACAAACCATTTTGCAAAGATTTCATCTCAAAAATATATCTAGAACAATTTTTATATTCAAAATAAGCCTACACATGTTTCTGCAAATTCAACCAATTTTCGAGAAGCAAAACAATAAACAAAGTGCATGGTTGGGTAGGATTTGTCCTGCTGATTCCATTGATATAAAATTTGCAAATTTTGGACGTGTGGATCAAAAGTTATGCAATTTACAAATTCAACCAACAAATAGAAATGTTTCTATCTATTTAAACAAATCAGTGCCACGCGTCATGTTCTTACTGGACGATACCAGTTCGCACGGATTGATCTCTGTGGACCGTAGGATTTAAGTGATATCGTGTGGCACAGATTGTCGCATACCCTTTCGCTTATGATATAATCTGATCCTTTGGATCTAGATCCGACGGACTACAGCGCATTGACCAAAAGCGAGCAGCGCTGGCGGCGGCGACTGGCGACGCGGGCTCTGCTCGCGGTGGTTCTGGCGAAGCAGGAAGGAAGGGAGGGAGATGTGATGCTCACAGGGTTCGCAGGGCGATGCTGAAGCTCAACGTTGTCTTCTCCGTGGAAAGGGCGCTCGGGGTGGACGGCAATCGCTCGCCGGAGTTGCTCCTGGCGACGGGTGTGCTCAGGTGTCGTCGAGGATGGGGCTACAGGTCACCCTAAGGCAAGACAGAGGCACGGTTAGACGCGGGCGAACGTGGGGAGTACAGGAGCATCATCGGTAACGAGAGGGGAGGACGGGGCTTACGGGGAGACTTCGCCGGAGTAGACATGGTCGTCGGTGGTGCTCTGATGTTGATGAATCCGAGCTTCAAGAGGGCGCGGGAGCGATCTAGAGTTATGGGTAGGTGCGCCTGACGATGGGGAATAGGCTCGCGTGCAGAGGGAGGTGAGGCGCGGTGAGTTATGGCCGGAATTGAAGGTGGAGCTCGCCGGAGACAGTGGCGGTGCAACGGCAGGGGGACATGGTCGCGGGGTTGAAGACGACGATGAGTGGCGTGGGGCCTAGTTGTCTACGAGAGAGGGAGAGAAAGAGTGGGGTCCACTTGTCTGTGACTCAGCAGGTGCATTTTTCAGTAAAAAACGGTTCACTGCGGGGGAGAAGGAGTGGGCTGGTGTTGGGCTTGCTGGGCCTGTTGGCAGTGGGCTGCTTTGTTTCATTTTTTTATACTTAACCTTTTTCTTTTCTGTTTTGAATATTCTGATTTGATTTTCATTCAAACAATTCAAACAACAAATCAATTCAAATCACCACCAAACTTTGTATTGAATTTAATTCTGTTTAACAACATTTTCCAAAGTCCATAAAAAAATAATACTTTTAATCCTTTAAGATCTATTAATAATTAAGTAAATAGACCTTAGTCTTTAATTCAAATAGGATTTAATTTATTTTTAAAACTCTATTTGAAAACTAAATAATATCAAAACCTTTTCAGTAGGTTTCATTTGAAAAATATAAAACACTTGGAATTTTTATTTAAAATACTTTAACAAATTTTAGTGTTTATTTAAAATGGAAAACTCTTTACTTAAATAAAATTTGGATATTAATAAATCCTTATTATTTTATTTAAATAAACCTTTACTATTTTTATCAAACAAAATATTTTATTTCATTTGCTTGGCCAAGATTTAATTTGGCTCTATAAAATAATCCTTATTTATAATTCTTCCTTTTCTTTTGAAAACCAAATCTTTTTATTAAAAGATCCAAAAATAGTGATTCCAACTATTATAACTTTCTTTATTAATTGTTTATCTTTTTAAATCCTTTTAGGATTTTATTTGATCAAAATAGGTTTTGATGTTTCCATTTGGAACCAAAAAGTTTCTTCTCACCCTAAATTTCAACAAATTGTTTATTTGTTTATTTATTTTTCACATTTCAAAATTTGGAAAATTTTGGGATGTGACAACGGGCAATGATGCGTTCCTTCTTGTCGAGCTGACGACGGCGAGACTTGCGATCCTTTGCTAACATGGCGATGGTCTGATCCTTCGTCTTGATGATGGCGTACTTGTGGTTGGAGTAGTCACGACAATTATCCAACTCCTGCTGATGATCGTACATCATGAAGCTAAGGTGGTCCAATTGGGTCTTCAGCTCGTGGTGATATGGGGCTTCCAGTGGTTATCCATTAGCATCACGCCTTGGGCAAAACTCAAAGCGGGTACCCTTGATCTGATTGATACTCTGCCCACATAGACGGGCAAGAGCTTCCTGCATGGACCTGGCAAGTCCATCGAGCCAGTTGTTCTCTCTTAAGGTAAACTGAATTCCCTCAGCAGTGGGAGGTTCAATCTTTCCTCGGAGACTTGCAACAATTAGCCACTGTAGATCTTCTCCTCCTTGATCATTGAGCTGAACTCCGAAGAAATCGGGGTGCGGACGTTCGAGAAGTTCCGAAAGCTGGTCCAAATCCCTCTCAAAGATAAGGTCTCCGCCATTCCCCAACTGATAAAACTTGCTGTACTTCATGTCCATCTAAAAGAATATAGGATGAGTAAGTTAGTAGAGTGACCAAGTGTGTCAAATTTTATGTATTTTGCAAGAGTTTTTGAGGAACATGAATTTTCATGAAAGAATCAAAGTGATAAGAATGGGAATAAGTTTTTGTAAATATTTGCTTTCTTTGGTTTTGAAACTAAGTTTTTGATTCTAAACGTCCAGTCTAACTAGGGTCTCCTATGGTCAGAATGGCTCTGATACCAACTTGTCAACACCCGGATTTTTAATCTCAGATGCCTGTTATGCCATACATCGCAATCCCAGGATTACCATATTTGCGAGACATAACAGAATTGTATACCACAGTACATCATCCATTACAAACCATACACAAGGTCTTACACAAATAAGGATATCATGATCCAGTTCTTAATACAATTCAAGCAGCGGAATACGTAATAATAACGGTAGCGTAGGCGAAGCTCCATCTTCGGTGTCACATGCAATGCTGACGATGGGAGATGATCCTAGTTGTCGTAACCTTCCTCGGGTCCATCCTCTTCATAGTCTGGCCATGGGAATAGCCAGGGACAAAGCCATGAGTACTCTTCAAGTACTTGCAAACTAATACTAACAAGTGAAGGGGGTTTTTGTAGTAGGACACTAAGCTCTAGGGTTGTTTTGCAAAAGCCAGATTTACCTCTACTAAGTTCAGAAGCAAAGAATGCTAGTTGAAGTTTTATAAAGCCTAAGTGGGAACTTGAAGTTCATGTCACAACTCTATTGTGGTCAAGTCAAAATCTCAATTCATTTCACAAGTCCTTTGAAAAAGTCTGACGGGGGAACAGTATGGCCACTCCAACTGTCCATAACCGCGGATGCGGCTATTTGAATAGTTTGACACTCTACAGATATTGTACACTTTCACCACAACATTCGATACATCCGTCAGGAACAAATCCTGAATTCACCATACTCAGTATGCGGATAATCAATCCTAACCTTTCAATTACACGCCCTAGTACAAGCACCTCTCCTGTGAGTTTGGCCTCCCAACCATGACCAACTGTCATCTTGGGTACTGCACAGGTGGAAAATCTTCACAAGGTAGCCTCAGCTCAGACCTTGGCCATGAGGGAACTAATACTAAGGTATATAAGTTCACAGTCAAGCCCTACCCAATTCTCGGGTATTGTGGTTGTACGGTAAAATTGGAATGGTATCGCATCCAGACAACCATCAGTTTTATAAAGGGCTAAGGCTCATGCCTGAACATTTTCATCACCATAAATCATCTGGTGTTCGGAAACGCATGTCCAAAACATTTCAATAGAATGATCCATCATTCCAAGGTTTTCATAACCATTTTTCCACCAAGTAATCTCATCTAAGTTGATCAATTTTTATGCTTAGCACTAGCATCTATAAGTGGGGGTAAGTACTAATGAGGTGTGGTAAACAAGTGGAGTTTTACTAAGTTCAATCTCATGCCTTAGGATGACATAAAGATTATCTAGCTTAGGCCAAATTTTATGCTCTTTATGCAACCTTCAGTTATCTTTCTAGTATCTACCATTTACTCAAGTAAACTCTAAGTAATAGCTTTGATAAATAAATAAAGTAGAAAGCTTGTAAGTAAAACTAGGATTGGGTATCATCAAATGTGTCTAACCAAGCATGCTTAGTGCATTGCATAGGTTAGGTAACTCTCATAATTGCAAGTGTTAGCTTGCAAGTATTGGCTTACTAAAGTTGAGTATCTTGCAAGTGTTAGCTTGCACATTCAACTAGTAGTATTAGGCTTGCATCAATATCAGTATAAGCTTGCTAAATTGCAAGTGTTAGCTTGCCTTGTGCAGAGCAGTGGTTGAAGTTCTCCTCGGCTTCTTCTTCGTAGTATCCTCCTTCTTCCTCGTATCCTTGGTCGGTACTAGCGTCTATGAATAAATACGAGGTACACAATCACCAAACAATACTTAACTACTTTCAATCATCACACAAAAGGGTCCTATAGATGATCTAGCATCATCACTAACATTACAAGATTAAAGCTTGGTTTAAATCCTTTTATTTTTAGAAAAGTAATTTCTACTCATTGAAAAACTACTTAAGATTTAATATTCTCCAAACCAAACATGGGATCATGTTGACACATGTCATCACCACATATTTTAGTCCATGGAAATGTGATTTAAAGTGGTGTCACAATTTAATAAGGTTTAACCTTTTATTTTAGTTAAATAAAGTGGCTAGAAATGCCTATGTGGCATTCTTTTATTACTTGAACATTATTTCTGTAAGTAAACCCAAATGTTTTTATATATTCTGAAAGATATGGTTGAATGTGATTTTTGAGAGTTGGAATCAACTCAAAAGCTATTATGGTTTAAATTTGAAAAATGTTTGAATGCAGAAAAGCTTCTGCCTTGTTATTTTTACCTAGGATGATCTACAGATCCAAATGATTTGAATCCAACGGGCTTGGATTCAGCATTTCTAGACCTTTCTAACAAAATTGGTTTTATTTAATTTGGTTCACTGAATCGAGTTGAGTTGATTTTTGAAACTAGGTGCATAAGTGTGTTTGAATGAAAATGGAAAAATCCAATTTCAAACAAATGGGCTGCGCGGGAAACGATACTGGGCCGACCTGCTAAGCACAGCGCTTACGCAGGCTGGTTAAGTTGTTGTCCCCACGCGTCAGTGATACGAGGGGGTGCGAAGCGGTATGGGGCAATGTGGATCGTGGGATCTTGTTCTAATCTAACGGCTCTGGTTCATCGTCCATGTCGGGCAGCGCCGACGAGACAGAAACCTAACGCGGCAGGTGGGGGTCGTCGGGAGCTCACCGGGGCTCAGGCGAGGGTCGGCGAGGCGGGCGAACGACGAAGTCGACGACGGCGAACCTCCTGGTACCGACAGCTTCTCCTGGGGCGGCTCCAATCGCTGGCTCCTTTCTTCTCTAGAAGCGGCGAGCTCCGGTGAAATTCCGGTGATGCGCTGCTTGCCTTGCTCCGGGACTGAGGCGGGGTGGTTCTGGGTGAGAGGGGAGTGAGGTGGTGTGCTCAATTCGTATGGGGGTGGCCTCTATTTATAGTGGCGAGAGGGGACCGACGGGCGCAAGGTGAGCTCGTCGTGGTCGACGGCACAAAGGGCTATCAGCGTGGGCGACGGTAGGGGGCGGTGCTGTGCTCCCTGGTGAAGCTCAACGACGTGGTGGCGAGGCGTGGGGCGGTGCGGATTGGTCGGAACACGGCGGTGCTCTGCGCGTGGCCGACGGAAGTTTTTATGGCGCACAACGCGCGTGGTCCGCGCGGCGGCGAACGAGCATGTCTGCGGGGTTGCTGGGACGATGGTGATCACGTATGCACGTGGCGAGGGCGGCGTGCGGTCTGTGGGCGTCTATGGAGCGTGGCGCGCTCTCGGCAGGGTTGCTGGCGAGCTTGGCATGGTCTGTGCGTGTGGTTTAGGGGCTGGCAAGGTTCGAGCGCTGGACAGGGAGTGGCGGTGGGGTGCTAGCTTGCTCCCAGACATGTTGGCTAGGCTTGGTGCTTCTCCTAGTTTGCTGTCGACATGTGGGTGGCAAGGGTGCACTCGGCCTGCTCACCATTGATGACAATGGCTAGCTTACAATAGTGCTAGAGGTTAGTTTAGGTTGTTAGATGATCTACTAAGGCTAGTGGTGTCCAGAGAGGGAACAAGTTAGTCTCAAATCACTGCTCCAAATAGTGTTTAGATTTTGTTTGATTTGTATCTACAAGGTGTTTGATGAAATGGCCGCAAGAACTCAAGTTTTGAATTTTGAAAAGATTTTCGGTGGGTGTGTTAGGTTGGTGCTGGTGAGTCTGCAGATGCTTGGGTTTTGAAAGTTGAGCTTGTTTGAGTGGTTTTTGAAAAAGTGGGATCTTCCCATATGATATAGATTAAATTTTAAACTATCCTTTAAACTATGCATTTGAATGTTTCTGGATGATCACAAAGTGGTCCTTGATACTTTGTTATGAGTACTATCAAGGGGTGCAAAGATCCAAACAAGTTTCTGTTAAGTTCTGAAAGTTCGAGACAGCCAAAGTAGGCATGGGAGTTAAATTGGTCAAAATGACCATTCACTTATTTTGTTGGTTTTGATTTATTTGTCTTTGGGAAAAGTTTGGGAATTGTTTAGATGATGTTTATTTCACCTAAGAATCATTTTACAAGCAAAGAAACACATAAACAAGGCAATTCAAAATAATCCAAATTGGAATGCATACACACATGCATGCTTTCATATTTTTATGTAGAAAAGTTTTTGTTAACCCTAATTTTGAAGATTAGAGTTTGATGATCCAAGTTTAGTATTTTTGGGATGTTACATTACCCACCATATAGAACATAAGTTATCCACTATCTAAAACTACAGTTATACATGCATATGAGCATTTATCCATGCTTACAGTTATACATGCATATGAGCAGTACATGCTTATATGCAGAAATTATCAACTAGCTAAAACAGAACTTATCCATGCTTATATACATAAGTTATCCACTATATAATACTACAGTTAAACATGCTTACATACTAGAATAGTTATCCAGAAACATGAGTAGAAGTTATCACTAGCTAAAAATATAGTTATCCATGAACATAAGTACAAAAGTTATCCACTAGATAAAGCTACAATTATCCATACCTATATGCACACGTTATCCATAAATATGAGTAGAAGTTATCCATGCTTATATGCAGAAAATTATCCACTGGCTAAAACTACAGTTATACATGCTTACATGATAGAAAGTTATCCAGATACATGGGTAGAAGTTATCACTAGATAAAAATGCAGTTATCCAGGAACATAAGTACAAGTTATCCACTAGTTAAAGCTACAGTTATCCATGCCTATATGCAGAAGTTATCCATAACTATGAGTACAACTTATCGATGTAGATCATTGCAAAAAACAGATGATATGTTTACAAAATACTTGCTAGTATAAAAAGTTACCCACCTATTATAACTGGTGTTATCCATGACTTCTCATTATATATACCCATTCCTGCAAAAAAAAAACAGAAATGATATCTTGTGTTTATTTGCATAACAGGTGATGTCCAAATTGAAGAACATACTGACAATGACTGCATGTATACTATAGTTGAACACGCTGCACAAGAAACAACAACGGGTGGGACAATCGAAGAAACAATAGTACACACAGCATATTAAAATGAGGATGGGGAGAATAATGCATACAATAATGATGCAAGAGGTGAAGTACATTCCACACCGCAACCACCAACAAATGGAATGCGTTTTGACAGTTTTGAATCAGCTAGAGAACACTACAGGGCGTATTCATAGCGGAAGGGTTTCGGAATAAGGATAGATTGGTCAAGAAAAGACGCAAGAAATGAGCTAAACAAGGCGTATCTTGTGTGCACAAAAGCTGGTAAACCTCACAAATAAAAGGAAGACACCCAGAACCCAAAATCATGTGTCAAGAAGAGGAAAAAAATACACATCCAAGGACTAGGTGCACAGCACACTTGTATGTAAAGAGAAAGGATGCATGGTGGTATGTTCAGCATTCATTGGATGATCATAACCATCCCCTGATAATAAAACCTTCATTAACAAGGTTCTTGCATTCACACTGGAACATACCAACAGAAGAAAAGGTGTTCTTGTGGATGCTGCATGCATGCAACATCTAAACATGCCGACAGATGCAGCTGATGGAAAGTTTCTACGGTAGTCTGAATGATGTGCCATACATAGAAAAAGACGTGGCGAACCTAAGGGCTTCTTTTCGCAGTAAAAACAATCACCACGACATGCAAGACACCTTGGCATACTTCGAAAAGATGAAGGCAGAAGATCCAGATTTCTTCTACAAGTTTACACTTGATGAAGAGGACAGGGTTGAGAACCTGTTTTGGGTTGATGGGGCATCACGAAGAGCATACAAGTCTGGATACAACGATTGCATATCGTTCGACACTACCTACCTAACGAACAGGTATAAACTACCATGCACTCCATTTATTGGGATAAACAACCATGGACTATTGGTTCAGTTTGGATGTAGGTTCGTGCGTCGAGAGCTCAAGGAAAACTTTGTGTGGCTGTTTCAAATGTTCAGACTAGCAATGGACGGCTTAGCACCAAAAATATAATAACAGATCAAGACGCTGCCATGGGTGGTGCTATAAGTGTTGTTTTCCCGGATGCAACTCACAGGAATTACAGATGGCACGTCATCCAGAATGCAACTGAGAAAATAGGGACATTCATGGCCAACCACCCAGAGCTGCTCGACGCTTTCAATGCATGTGTGAACAATAGCTTGTCATCGAAGGAATTTGAGGAGGCTTGGATGCATATGATAAATACTCATAATCTCCGTGACCATGTGGATATGTTCTCATTGTGGGAACAAAGAAAGGTTTGGGTACCAGCATACTTTATGCACGCTTTTTCCCATTCCTTCAGACCACATCAAGAAGCAAAGGGTTCAACGCAGTGCTTAAGCGTTACGTCAAACCAAGCAACTCCATTTATGAGTTTGTACAACAGTACATGTCAGTACAAGAAAATATTTACAATGCTAACCTAAAGGCAGAGTGTGATACAGCTTTGACAGATCCGGAGTGGTGGTGTGGAAGCATTATGGAGAGACAAATGGCAAAATCATACACAAGGAAAATCTTCTTCAGGTTTCAGAGCAAAATGAGAAAGAGCATGTCATACCAATGTGACCACATCAATGGATACCAATTTGAACTGAGCATAACAGGGATATCGGTTCCACACTATGGTTACAGAAGTTATAGGGTATTCGCAAACTGGGAACAAGGAACATATGAATGAAACTGCTGCAAATTCGATCGTGATGGTATGCTATGCTGCCACATTATAAAAGTGATGACGCATATAAAAGTCCATCAAATCCCAGATATGTACATCCTGAAAAGGTGGACATTGGACGCGGAAACTATCCTAGCTGAACCACATGACAAACATAAACAAGGGAAGAAAGAGATGCCTGAAGACTCAAAAAATATGATGGTATTTGCATCATACAGACAAGAGTTTGCCAGAGCTACAAAGATAGGAGTAAAGATAGATGATGGAAGAAAAACCATTAGGAAACACTTGAAGGAAATGAAACAAGAGCTAGATGTGATAGCAAGAAGATAAGAGAAGAAGAAAAGAGAGGCCGAAAATGAAGCGATTATTATGCCATCGTCTAGTGCTCCAAACGAAGCAAGCGTGACACCTTCGACAACTGCCCCACCAAACAGGGCACAATTAGCAAGCAACTATGCAGCACTTCAAACAACAAGCACATCGGGATCTCACATGTCATCAACAAAGCACATACAGAACCGGAGAAGTCAGTAACCAAAGGGCGACCACAACAAATAGCAAACAAAAATCCACTAGACCTTGCTACCAAAAATAAAAAAATGCAGCCACTGCGGTGCAGAACGTCACACCATCCGCAAATGCCAGGAAAAGTTGAAGCTCCTAGGATATCAAATCTAGAATGTTTATGTAACACAAACTAAAAATGATATATTTGATTGTTTCTATGTATGATAGTTCATGCTGTACATTCTGTGGTTTTCAAGTTATCCATGCATACGAGAACAAATTATCCACAATATAACACAGAAGTTATCCATCACATAACACACCACTTATCCATGCATACAAAAATAAAAGGTTATCCACTGGTTAAATCTACAGTTATCAATGCGTATATATAAAAGGTTACCAAACCCTAAACATTAATATGCTATTTAAAAACAGAAGTTATCCAGACATATGACTACAGGTTATCAACCAACAAACACAATAGTTATCCATGTATACCAGCAGAAGTTATCAGGTAAGTAAAAAGTACAGTTATCCATAACTATATGTTGAAATTATACCACAAAATAATTAACAGAAAAATTATCAAACAGAATTGACACTAGAAAAAAAGCATAAAAAAACTCAATATACGAAAACCCCGTATAAGGTGGGTAACTTATTTAACACGGTGTGGATAACTAACAGAAATATGACATGATAACAAACATTTAAGAGTGTGGATTAAAAACATGTAAAAGTATGGATAAACTTGGGAAAATATACCTCAGAAATTATTTTCTTCCAAAAGTGACCTCCAATTCAGAAGAACATTACGAGGATGGTTCAACCAAAAAGAAGTCATCTTTTTCTTAATTCCCGACATCATATCTTGAGAAATACAAGGCACAATGCTTCCATTCCACAATTCAAGGTTCTTAAGCATGAAGAACCCACAATCAGTGCTGAAAAACAAAAAAATAAACAGTGAATAAACAAACATAGTATCAATTATTATACAAAAACAAAATAAAATTACATGCGTACAAATCTCACCGGCCAACTAACCTGTCAACTTGACTCGGAACAGGGACATGCATCAACTCAAAATCTTCAATCTGTCTTCTAGAATCAGAATAATTGATGATATACATTTTCTTTATTGCTTCCATTAGTTTGGTCGCATGTTCAATCATTTCTACATTAGCTTCACCATGGAGCGAGTCAAGAATTTCAAACCTTTTGGCAGGCATATTAACAGAAAGCATGTACCAATGGCCCAAAGGTCCTTTTTAGTCCCTAGCTCCTGAAGGACAGCAAAGCAAAGCTATAAAAAAATGAACATAAGATAAGTAAATGCACGTGTAGAAAAAACAGTGGTTACCCAGGCAGAAATGAAAGAGTTATCAACACAACATAAGCAATGGTTATCATACACTATGCCTGAACTTATCAACTGCATACTGTAGAATAAAAAAAATCAAATTAGACAGCATACCATATATTTGTGGCTCAGTTTATAGTTGTCATCTCTCCTGAACGACCTCCGAACCAGATTTGTAGTGAATCTTCCCTCCAACAGATATTTAGTAACGATATAAGGAAAAATTATCTTGTTGGATGGGCAATTATCTTGCATTGTAGAAATATCAAGATTACACATATTGTTAGAAAGGTCGCCATATGGCATCACACTTTCAACAAAATCACTAGTTGTCATCCACATTGGATCAATGTTACAAATTGATGTGCTACAAAAAAAATTAATGATTAGAATACAAGTTATCCACTATGAAAACCAAAAGTTACCACCAACAAACAGTACAAGTAATCAACCTGTAGTAATACAAGTTATCAAACCAGTACAAAAAAACTTCAACTCATCCACTGAAATAACAACAAAAGAGTTGTCAACCAAAACTAGTACCAACCAACCAGTATTAGTACAACTTATCATCAGGTACAAATAAAAAGGTAAAGTTATCAACCCTAAACAATAAAAATGATACACAATGAAAACCATAAAGTTCAGCAACTAGAAGAACAAAATGATACACAAGTAGTAATACAGGTTAGCAAACAACTAACAACAAAATAAAAGGTCCAAGTTATCCACTGTTAAACTAAGAGTTATCCACTAAAATACTATAAGTGACCCACCAGTAATACTACAACTTATCAACCAGATAACATAACAAGTCAAGTTATCAAGCATAAAACATTAGAAGTGACCAATGGTAGCATTTAAACGTTACCAACCGAGAACACTAAAAAGGATTGAATATTATAAAAAAGAACATGTACATACTTTTTAATCTTCGACTTATTCATATCACGCGTGTGTATGATAATCTTCTTATACAATGCATCTTCTTATGCAGTTGTCTTAATGTAGGAGAACGGAGAAAGAAGAGACTTGACAGGATGAATAAGTCTAACAGTACGCAGCCACGTAGCAGGTGTAACACTACCAGCGATAGCAACTGAAAGAGCAGAACTGATACCAGGAGTAGAATAATCAGGAACAACTACAACAAAAAAATTAGTATAGCTCGTAAAAAATATCCATTCAAATACATAAATAATAACTAAACAATTTTGTTTAGTTACCTAGAACATAACAACTAGTCTGGTTTAACTGTTTGGTATCTTTTGTAAAACTCCGAATAGCTTGATAACCAATCTTTCACCCAACAGATCATCAAGAGAAATAACTACATTTTCATCATTTACCGTGTTTTGCAATTACAATCAACTTTTTGTTGATACACTACAAAAAGAACAAAGAACGGACAAAGTAAATGTCCAAATGAAAAAGGATAGAAATGCCAAACCCCATGTGGAAAAAGAAAACCACATGTTTATCACCATAAAGAAAAATTTAAAAAACATAACATATATTAAACAATAAAAGGTAGTTTAATTACATCACACAAACATAGAGTCATATAAATTACAGCACAAATTGTTCCATCAACAACATATCACAAAATAAAAGTTCCCATAAATTGAAACCTAATTTTAACTACGGCTGCCATAAAACAGAACCAAACAACCATGAAACCGAATCATGATCTTCAAGTTTGAAACCCAAGCCCCAAACAACCATCGCAACGATGATCTTCAATTTGTCATCCAAAAGGGACAATTAACTAGATACGTCTGCACCCTCATTTTTATCACCACCCGTTTTCGGTAAGTTTAATAAGTTAACAGCTGCATAGAATATGTCCCAAAAGAAAGACAAGAAGAAAAAGGGACAAAACAAAACAAATTGTTAATGTCATATAATCTGTTATTAAAGTTATCAGCATAAAAACAGTGTAGGTTACCAACATAAATGAACTAAAGTTATCATCACTGGTATATAAAAGTGATCAAGGGCATATATATAAAGTTATCAACACAAACCAAAATTGCACAAATGATAAAGACACATGATACACTATGAAATAAATCATCATTAAAATAATATAGTTTTACATTACAAAAAAAGCATATAATACAAACATATAATCAAGTTGCAAGCATTTTAAACCTTTGAAAAACAAAAAAACAGTGTAGGTTACCAACATAAATAAGACACAGTTATCAGCACTAATATATAAAAGTGATCCAGGGCATATACATAAAGTTATCAGGCTGAAGGTGTGTACCAGTGCTGGCAGAAGGTGCCCAAGACAAAGGAAGAACATCTTCTGCTTCAAAAACATGGAATAAATCACCCAGATCAGCAGAAATGTGCAAAGGTGTCCTAACGGGGGTTCAGGTTTCTGTCACTCCGGCAACCCCACAATTAGTAGCCAAATACACAATGCATTCCCCTAGGCCCATAAATGGTGAAGTGTCATGTAGTCAACGTTCACATGACACCACTAGAAGAATAGCACCACAACTTAAATACTAAACCATTGAATAATAACTCATCACAAATTCACTACTAACAACATGACTTCTCCCATGTCCTCAAGAACACAACGAACTACTCACAAGACATCATATGGATCAAGATCAAAGATGATATGGTAATGGATAACAATCTGAACATAAACAATAATCCAATGGTTCCACTCACAAGCATCAACTACAATAGTAATTAACACCGGGAAAGTTTCCCCTAAGAACTAAAGCAAATCCAACACAATTGTTACAGCAAGACGGAGTGGTGATGATGGTGCTGGTGGAGATGGTGGTGTTGATAGCGACGGTCTCCCCTCTCCGAGAAGGAATTCCCCCTGCAGAAATCTATCTACCGGAGAGATCTTTCTCTCTCGGTGTTTTCCGCCCCTAGAGGCGGCGGAAATCTATCTGTGGTCGCTCCCTGAGGCTTAGGGTTCCAAAGGGAAGATATAGGCTAAGGGAGAGAGTCGGAGGCCGGGCAGGTGGGCCACACCTGCCCTAGGCGGCCTCAGGTGGGCCCATGCCTAGGGGGTTTGGGCCCCCTGCGGCCCCCCTTCGCTCCTCCTTTTGGCTTCCTTCGTCCTCTGGTAAAATAATATGTTTCCATATTTTTCTGGTATTTTTTTATCTTCGCAAAATTGCACCGAAATGCCTTCTTTTCCATCAGAATCCAGACTCCAGCAGTCCATCCTCCAAGAATCATCCAACATGCATAAACAGATGAAAATCCATAAGTAATACCTCATAATAAGACAAATATCAATGAATAGAGGTAAGTTATGATATAGAATGGTGATGCAAATTGGGCGTATCACGCCGTTGCCGGAGAGTTAATGACAGCTTCACAAGGGGAGTCTTTCACGACCACTCTCTTTACTTTGTTTTTGTTTTTGTTTTGCTTACTTTCTTTTGCTTTGTTTTGCTTGCTTCTTTTTACCAAAAATACAAAAGGAAATTAGTTTCGTTTGGTTTCTTTTTCTTATCAAAAACACACAAAAAATCAGTTTCTACTTTAGTTGCTACTGCTGTTGGCTTGCTTCACCTTTGCAAAAATGAATACTGCTGAGAACACCAAGTTGTGTGACTTCACTAGCACAAACAACAATGATTTCCTGTGTACATCTATTGATCCACCTACTCCTGATGCTACCTTTTATGAAATTAAACCTGCTTTGTTGAATTTTGTTATGAAAAAGAAATTTTCGGTGCTAGTTCTGATGATGCTGCTGCCAACCTTAATACCTTTGCTGAACTTTGTGAGATGCAAAAATATAAGGATGTAGATGGAGATATTATTAAGCTTAAATTGTTTCCTTTCTCCTTGAGAGGAAAAGCTAAAGAATGGTTGCTATCCTTGCATAGAAATAGTATGATTCTTGGATTAAATGCAAATATGCTTTTATTGGAAAATACTATCCTCCTGCTAAGATTATATCTATGAGAAGTGAAATAATGAAATTTAAACAACTTGATAATAAACATGTTGCTCAATCTTGGGAAAGAATGAAATCTTTGGTAAAGAATTGTCCCACTCTTGGACTGACTGCTTGGATGATTATCCAAACTTTTTATGCAGGATTGAATTTCTCTTCAAGAAATATGTTGGATTCTGCTGCTGGAGGTACCTTTATGACCCTTACTTTGGGTGCTACAACAAATCTCCTTGATAATATGATAGTTAATTATTCTGAATGGCACACTGAGAGATCTTCACATGGTAAGAAGATAAATTCTGTTGAAGAAACCTCCTCCTTGAGTGATAAAATTGATGTTATCATGTCTATGCTTGTTAATGGAAAAGCTCATATTGATCCAAATAATGTTCCTTTAGCCTCTTTGGTTGCTCAATAAGAGCAAGTTGATGTGAAATTTATTAGAAATAACAATTTTATCAACAATGCCTATAGGAATAATTTTGGTAATAATAATTATAGGCCTTATCCTCCCAATAATGGTAATGCTTATGGAAATTCCTACAACAACAATAGAAGTGCTCCCTCTGAACTTGAAGTCATGCTTAAAGACTTTATTTGTAAACAAACTGCTTTCAACAAAACTTTGAAGGAAAAGCTTTTGAATGTTGAGAAAAAAATTTCATCTTTGTCTGAAAGACAATCCTCTTTGATCAATAAAATGACTGCTAAACCTGAAACCATGGAAAATACCTTTGCTGCTGCTCATGCTATACAAGTTACAATTGATGAAAATGTTAGAGTGTTAGCTAAATTGCATGCTAACTAGGAAAGAGAAGATGAAATTGCTAGAAAAAATAGTATTTGTACTATTAATACCACCAATGCTAATGCTACCAAACCACAAGAAGTCCCCATTCCTTCTACAACAATGCCTAAACCCAATAAGAATGCTGAATTTTTTCGAACTATGGGAAACAATAAGTCTACTACCTATGATGATAAGTTTGATTTTGATCTTGATGGCTGCAATATTTTCGAAGTGATTATGTTCCTACAAATGCTTGCTATAATTCCTAATGCTAGTGCTATGAATATGGCTTTCACAAAACACATTACAGATGCTCTCATTAAAATTAAGGAGGAAAAATTGAAACACAAAGCTTCTATTCCTAGGAAGTTAGAAGATTGTTGGGAACCCATCATTAATATGCAAGTGAATGATTTTGATCTCAAAGCTTTGTGTGACCTTGGTTATAGTGTCTCTATTATGCCTAGAAAGATTTATGAAATGCTTGATTTGCCACCTTTGGAAGATTGCTATTTGGATGTCCCACTTGATGATAATGCTAAAAAGAAACTTATGGGAAGTATTAATGATGTCCTTATTATGGTTAACAATACCTATGTACCTGTTGATTTCTATGTTATGGATGTTGAATGCAATGCTTCTTGTCCTATTACTTTGGGAAGACCTTTTCTTAGAACTATTGGTGCCATTATTGATATGAAAGAAGGCACCATTAAATATCAATTTCCATTCAAGAAAGGTATAGAACACTTCCCTATAAGGAGCGAGAAGCTAACTTTTGCTCCTCCTATTAAAGCAAAATTTTATGTCAATGCTTCTTCATTTGAAAATACTTGATTCTTGCTTCTTATGCCTAACTTAAAGGCTTTAAAGAAAAGTACTTCTTGGGAGATAACCCGATAGTTTTATTAAGTCTTGGAAGTTATTACTTCTGTAATAACCTCTCCTTATCCTTTTTATGTGAATTTTTGTGCCAATAATAACCTCTAATGAGAGAGAAGTAAGATTTGGGGAAGTTGCTGTCCCGAAACAGATTTTTGTGCTTCACTGTAAAAATTCGTGAAAAATATTCGTAAGTCAGATTAAGCTGTACTTTTCTGAGTAAATGCCCCAGATTGTTGCCTAACTTTAGTTAGTTCAACACTTTTCTATTTGAGCAACATAAGGTCTTTGAAAAAATATGTTTCTACCTGCTGATCTGTTTTGACAGGTTTCTGCCATTATTTGCATTTGCCTCTTTATCAGTTTCTTTTTGAGTTCTTGATCACTTGAGATTTTTAAAGGAATTGATACAGTATATTGTATTTTAATGAATGTTTTACTTGTGTTTAAACTAAACCCAAAGGCCTATTATATTGAATACAATAATGTTGCTAATGAAGATTGTGTGAAGTTTTGTATGAAGGAAATTTTCAAGTGTAGGGGAAGAATGATGTGATGAGATGAAGAATGGAAAAAAATCTCAAGCTTGGGGATGCCACCCCGTGCCACCTCAAGAAATATTCAAGAGGTACAAGCGTCAAAACTTGGGGATGCCCAAGGCATCCCCTTCTTCATCAATAAAAATCTCAGGTCTCTTTCTAGACACTTCGTTTTTATTATTTCATGCACTATTGTGTTGTTCTTGGAATGTCTTAGTTTTTGGTTTTGGTTTTAATTTTCTTAGTTTGCTTGAATAAATTAGTTGTACCCCCGCTTTCGCTATGATGTTTCAAATAAGTTGATTGGTGTTGGAAAAGAGTAAAAAGTTTCATGCTTAAGTGGTACAAAAGGGAGCTTGTTTTGACTGTGGCTTAGACTTTATCATGTCATGCTATATGTTGTTTTGACCTTATTCTTAGTGATTATTGTTGTATCATGACTTGTTCCAAACAATTGAGATTGCTTAATATGCCCTAAAAGAATCATGCGTTGTTTTTGCATACAAAAGCATAATATTGTGGTATTCTCCTTAGATGCTTTGTTTGGGTTGACTTGGCACATGCTCACACCATGTTATGACTATGAACCAGTCACCTTAGCCTCTATGAACATTTAGTTTTTGACTTGTGATACCACTTTATGCTTTGATTGATAATGTTTTGTCGCTCTGCATGTTACGCCATTATTGCTCTCTTAGTTGGTCACTCCCAGTCTTTTGCTAGCCTCCACTTGTACTGAGTAAGCTCTACACCATTCCAAGTATATTCTTGTTTTATCTATCTTCCAAATTAAACTGTTATGAGAAAATTAGTGATTAAATCTCTCACAAACTTGATGCCACACTTTATTTTTCTTGCCCCTAATAAACTTGAACCATTGTGTCATCTATGTTGTGTATGCTTGCACTTATAAGTTGGGAATTAGCAGAACCATGCTTCATGGGGAATGCTTTTAACACCTGTACATATTACCCAGTTGATATCATGATCTTTTGTTTATGGATGTCGGCGGTGTGAAATAAAAGGGAAACTTGTAAGTTCATGGAGTTATGTATATGTGTTAGAGAAACGCCTAGGCGGCTAGCCTAAGCCATGCCTAATCATGGTGGAAACTTGCAGCATCACCATAGTGAGCAATCCATGAAGCATCCTTAGAAAAAAATATAGAAAAAAGAGAAGAGAAAAAAATATATGCACCATGCTCATGGTGAATAAAAGGATCGATGAGATGCTCATTGTATGTTGTCTTGTCATTTTGATATGTGATAGCTCCTGTGTCATGGGGCAAGGGCTATCCTGTTGGCGGTTCTCTATGATACACATATACTTACAATGACAAGAACTTGCTTGTGACTAAAGTTGAGTAGCATGAGGAACAACCCTCGTACTCAAGGGACATGAGATTGCCAACTTATGATTTGTCAAGCATATACTCCATATTTGTTTCACTTTAACCTTGACCACTTAAAGATGCTTCTGATAGGGGCAATGAGAGCTGAAAGCTAATAAGTACCATAATTTTTGGAAGCTCTTTATGAAACTTGAAATCCCTGCTTCCCTATGAAGGGCCTTTCTTCCTACTTTTATATTGAATCTACACCTTCTATATTTATGCACCAATTAAGAGAGCATAGTTGTCATTCTTAGTTTTATGTGCATTGTCCCAAAACTTATTGATTGATTCATAATGTTGATATTGCTTGTTCTTAAACTATTTGTATCTAGTCACCCTTATGAACTTTGAAGGTGTCCCATGCATTTATGTTTTGCTACTCCATGAGGGACAAGCTGAATGCCACTATGCTATGTTTTCTATATGTGAAACAAACAAACGTCTTTCAATGCATTGTTATTCATGATCTTTGTTTGTATCCTTTCATGTTGCAACATAGTTGCTATGTCACACCATTCGCAAATGCCAGGAAAAGTTGAAGCTCCTAGGATATCAAATCTAGAATGTTTATGTAACACAAACTAAAAACGATATATTTGTTGTTTCTATGTATGATAGTTCATGCTGTACATTCTGTGGTTTTCAAGTTATCCATGCATATGAGTACAAATTATCCATAATATAACACAGAAGTTATCCATACATATGAGTACAAGTTATCCATCACATAACACACCACTTATCCATGTGTACAAAAATAAAAGGTTATCCACTGGTTAAATCTACAGTTATCAATGCGTATATATAAAAGGTTACCAAACCCTAAACATTAATATGCTATTTAAAAACATAAGTTATCCAGACATATGACTACAGGTTATCAACCAACAAACACAATAGTTATCCATGCATAGCAGCAGAAGTTATCAGGTAAGTAAAAAGTACAGTTATCCATAACTATATGTTGAAATTATACCACAAAATAATTAATAGAAAAATTATCAAACAGAATTAACACTAGAAAGAAAGCATAAAAAACACTCATATATACGAAAACCCCGTATAAGGTGGGTAACTTATTTAACACAGTGTGGATAACTAACAGAAATATGACATGATAACAAACATTTAAGAGTGTGGATAACAAACATATAAAAGTATGGATAAACTTGGGAAAAATATACCTCAGAACTTATTTTCTTCCAAAAGTGACCTTCAATTCAGAAGAACATTACGAGGATGGTTCAACCAAAAATAAGTCATCTTTTTCTTAATTCCCGGCATCATATCTTGAGAAATACAAGGCACAACGCTTCCATTCCACAATTCAAGGTTCTTAAGCATGAAGAACCCACAATCAGTGCTGGAAAACAAAAAATAAACAGTGAATAAAAAAACATAGTATCAATGATTATACAAAAACAAAATAAAATTACATGCGTACAAATCTCACCGGCCAACTAACCTGTCAACTTGACTCGGAATAGGGACATGCATCAACTCAAAATCTTCAATCTGTCTTCTAGAATCAGAATAATTGACGATATACATTTTCTTTATTGCTTCCATTAGTTTTGTCGCATGTTCAATCATTTCTACATTAGCTTCACCACGGAGCGAGTCAAGAATTTCAAACCTTTTGGCAGGCATATTAACAGAAAGCATGTACCAATGGCCCAAAGGTCCTTTTTAGTCCCTAGATCCTGAAGGACAGCAAATCAAAGCTATAGAAAAAAATGAACATAAGATAAGTAAATGCACGTGTAGAAAAAACAGTGGTTACCCAGGCAGAAATTAAAGAGTTATCAACACAACATAAGCAATGGTTATCATACACTATGCCTGAACTTGTCAACTTCATACTGTAGAATAAAAAAATCAAATTAGACAGCATACCATATGTTTGTGGCTCAGTTTATAGTTGTCATCTCTCCTGAACGACCTCCGAACCAGATTTGTAGTGAATCTTCCCTCCAACATATATTTAGTAACGATATAAGGAAAAATTATCTTGTTGGATGGGCAATTATCTTGCATTGTAAAAATAGAAAGATTACACATATTGTTAGAAAGGTCGCCATATGGTATCACACTTTCAGCAAAATCACTAGTTGTCATCCACATTGAATCAATGTTACAAATTGATGTGCTACAAAAAAATTAATGATTAGAATACAAGTTATCCACTATGAAAACCAAAAGTTATCACCAACAAACAGTACAAGTAATCAACCTGTAGTAATACAAGTTATCAAACCAGTACAACAAAAACTTCAACTCATCCACTGAAATAACAACAAAAGAGTTATCAACCAAAACTAGTACTGACCAACCAGTATTAGTACAACTTATCATCGTGGTACAAATAAAAAGGTAAAGTTATCAACCCTAAACAATAAAAATGATACACAATGAAAACCATAAAGTTCAGCAACTAGAAGAAGAAAATGATACACAAGTAGTAATACAGGTTAGCAAACAACTAACAACAAAAGAAAAGGTCCAACTTATCCACTGTTAAACTAAGAGTTATCCACTAAAATACTATAAGTGACCCACCAGTAATACTACAACTTATCAACCAGATAACATAACAAGTCAAAAATCAAGCATGAAACATTAGAAGTGACAAATGGTAGCATTTAAACGTTACCAACAGGGAATACTAAAAAGGATTGAATATTATAAAAAAAAAGAATATGTACATACTTTTTAATCTTCGACTTATTTGCATCACGCGTGTGTATGATAATCTTCTTATACAATGCATCTTCTTCTGCAGTTATCTTAATATAGGAGAACAGAGGAAGAAGCGACTTGACAGGATGAATAAGTCTAACAGTACGCAGCCGCGTCGCAGGTGTAACACTACCAGCGACAGCAACTGGAAGAGCAGAACTGATACCAGGAGTAGAATAATCAGGAACAACTACAACAAAACAAAAAATTAGTACAACTCATAAAAAATATCCATTCAAATACATAAATAATAACTAAACAATTTTGTTTAGTTACCTGGAACAGAACAACTAGTCGGGTTTAACTATTTGGTATCTTTCGTAAAACTCCGAACAACTTGATAACCAATCTTTTCATCCAACAGATCATCAAGAGAAATAACTAAATTTTCATCATTTACCACCTTTTTGCAATTATAATCAACCTTTTGTTGATACACTACAAAAAGAATAAAGAACGGACAAAGGAAATGTCCAAATGAAAAAGGATAGAAATGGCAGACCCCATGTGAAAAAAGAAAACCACATGTTTATCACCATAAAGAATTTTTTAAAAAAATATAACATATATTAAACAATAAAAGGTAGTTTAATTACATCACACAAACATAGAGTCATATAAATTACAACACAAATTGTTCCATCAACAATATATCACAAAATAAAAGTTTCCATAAATTGAAACATAATTTTAACTACGGCTGCCATAAAACAGAACCAAACAGCCATGAAACCGAATCATGATCTTCAAGTTTGAAACCCAAGCCCCAAACAACCATCACAATGATGATCTTCAATTTTGTCATCCAAAAGGGACAATTAACTAGATCCGTCTACACCCTCATTTTTATCACCACCCGTTTTCGGTAAGTTCAATAAGTTAATAGCTGCATAGAATATGTACCAAAAGAAAGACAAGAAGAAAAAAAGGACAAAACAAAACAAATTGTTAATATCATATAATCTGTTATTAAAGTTATCAACATAAAAACAGTGTAGGTTACCAACATAAATGAACTAAAGTTATCATCACTGGTATATAAAAGTGATCAAGGACATATATATAAAGTTATCAACACAAACCAAAAATGCACAAATGATAAAGACACATGATACACTATGAAATAAATCATCATTAAAATAATATAGTTTTACATTAAAAAAAGCATATAATACAAACATATAATCAAGTTGCAAGCATTTTAAACCTTTGAAAAACAAAAAACAGTGTAGGTTACCAACATAAATAAGACACAGTTATCAGCACTGATATATAAAAGTGAGCCAGGGCATATACATAAAGTTATCAGGCTGAAGGTGTGTACCAGTGCTGGCAGAAGGTGCCCAAGACAA
Source organism: Avena sativa (assembly GCA_916181665.1). Lineage (NCBI taxonomy): Eukaryota > Viridiplantae > Streptophyta > Magnoliopsida > Poales > Poaceae > Avena > Avena sativa. The sequence continues at coordinate 435,222,120 of OV702283.1, read as the reverse complement.
AGGAAGAACATCTTCTGCTTCAAAAACATGGAATAAATCACCCAGATCAGTAGAAATATGATGAGAAATAGACACACCACTAGAATCACCTTGTGCAACAATACGAAGATCAGGCTGAGCACGAGCAGGCTGCATAGGTGCACTAGCAGTAGCAGCACAGTGACACCAATAGTAGGAGCAGGCTCTGCACGGGCACCAACAGTAGGAGAAACAGGAGGATCTGCATCAGGCACAGAATACGACACAACATCCCTATAAACATGTAATGGTATCCCAGCAGCAAGACTCAGCTTTCCATCACGAACAACAAATTTTGCTTTTGATAACAGTGACTTCAGCTTCAGAACTTCCATCACCACTCGAAGGACTAGCAGATGTCGAGCACACTAGACTGCCTACTAATAGGGGGTCGAAAAGACTTGACGCAGGAAACAAAGGAGCAGATAAAACAGGTTGTACATCTTCTTGGGTACTATCATTCAAGACAGAAGGCTCATTTTCACTCTCACCCTGGGTTGATGGATCTCCAAGCGAGCAAACAGCAAGACTTGCAGCAACATCAATAGAAGTAGCAGCTGTTGCAAGGTTGGTGAACAGCGATGACGCAAGAACAAGAACATCACCATCAGGACAAATAAAACCACCTGCATCAACATTGGCATCAACCTAGGGGCATCTCTAGTGGCAGCAGCAACTTCCGTGATGTTCTTCATCTCGTTTTCCATGATATTTATAATGCTGCTAATAACAGGCTAATCAATGGTATGCATAATCAGTGGAGCTCCCGAGACTGGTTGAGCTACATCCATTGCCACATCGACAGATAATCCTACTACAATTGTAGCAGGTGCACTCGTCAGAGCAAGATCTTCAGAAGCACCACCATTGCCACATGTTTCTCCACCAGATATAACCTCTTCAAGACTCACAGCAGGCGCATCCACGACATCAGGAGTTGCAACAACATTAGAATGTCCTTCAACACGAGTAGGTGAAGGAATAGGAGAGGATGCATCAACATCTATAATATATGTGCCTTCATCTGCAGAATGCTGTTTTGCCAACCGTGGTGAAGACCTTATAGCTAGCACAAATGTCTTCTTCGATGATTTCTTGCTGTAATAAATAATTGCCAAGAAAAAACAAAAAATCAGAACATAATAAACAAAAAAAGACAAGTAACCAACATGAACATAAACAAGTTATCAGATGAAATATACTATAGTTATCCAGTGAGAAATGCTACAGTTATCAACATTACATAAGGAAGTTATCATGAGAGAAATGCTACAATTAATGCTACAGTTATCAACAATAACATAAAGAACTTATCATGAGAGAAATGCTATAGTTGTCAGTATAAACATAAAGAAGTTAAAAGATGAAAAATGATACAATTATCAACAATAACATAAAGTTATCATGAGAGAAATGATACAGTTATCAGTATATACATAAAGAATTTATCATATGAAAAATGATATAGTTATCATAATAGACATAAAAAAGTTATCAGATGACAAATGATACAGTTATCAATATATATAAACATAATAAACATAAAACAGAAAGGTTACCCACATTAACATAAACAAGTTATCAGATGAAAATGATACAGTTATCAACACTAAGGTAGTAAAGTTATCCAGTGACTGAGATAAATAATTATGCCCACTCATACCTACCAGAAACAGCAGCCCGCATCATGGCAGGATTAAGGCCCAAATCTTTGCAGACAAGAGACTTGATCTCATTATCAATCTCTTCAATAGTACGAGAATATCACATTATCAACATCCTCAACCGGACGTGACTTCTTCTTCCTAGACCTTTCATACACACGAATAGGGTTTTTTCCACAATAGTAGCAACAGGAGTATTAGTCACCCGGTTTACAGGTGAGACATGATCTACAACAGGTGACCTAGCTTCTGGTGGTGACATATGACGATCATCAGGTGATCTTGCTCCTAGACTATTATTCTGCTCTTTATTAGAATCTAGGAAAGTCAAAGATAGTTGGACATTGGAAGAACCACCAGCACGACCACCAACAACACCCTTACCCTTCCTGTCAGCACGGACATACCATTCAGCATCATCATCTCCACTGCTGTCTGAATCCCTCAGAATTGTATTATCACTAGGAAGAATAGGAGACAAGACTTTATTAGTGCGTGGAACATTCCTTCCACGAGTGATAGAACGAGTAATCCTAGCTCCACGGACACCACTTGAGGTAGCACCACGGGCACCACCTGAGCTACCACCACAAGCACCACTTGAGCTAGCTCCACCCATGAATATTCCTCCAATGGGTTGCGTTGCAAGTTGACCACCAAACTGGGCAGTAAATTGTTTCGCCATTTCAGCACCAGCATTACCTTGCACCGCCGTCAAGCCTTGCACAAGGGTACTCATTAACCCAAAAATACCAGATGCAAAAATGCCAACAAGATTTGCTATCTGCGACTTTTGCTGCACAAATAAAAAGAAAGGAAACAACAAGAACATTAGCAAAACAAGAAGCAAACAAAAGTAACATGACAATAAAAGATAAGTACAATATCAAAATGCTAAAAATATCACCTCACTTGAACAACTAGGGTTTGCACAAGTGTCAAACCATTTGTTAAACCCTTGCGCGCCACCAAAAAGTCCAAAGCTCAAGCCATACTGAGGCTTCAGCTGCACAAAGAAACAGATACAGAATTAGAAAATGTGATCAACCAGTTTTCTACATATTACCCAACTTAATCACATTATAACCTACATGTTACCACCCAATAAACACATAAGTTACCCATTGTTTATAATCAATGTAATCAAACAGGCATACAACATGTTACCAACACTTAAACATAAAAAGTTATCAACAACATAAAAAACACAAATGCTACAAAATATATTACACACCTCCAGCTTTCCATATGCATTCCCATCATTCTGCAGATCAGTAATCAACACTTCATTAATTAACTCTCTTGACCATATGTTCATAGCATAACGCCCTTCCGGCAAATCAATATCCAAACCACTAACATCTAGTGAGTCAACATAAAGCAGCTGGAAGAAAAAAAAATAAAAACCAGAAAAAGAATACAATAAGTACACTAACTAAAACATAAAACAAATTTAAATATAAAAAGTAGTATTCACACAATATAAAAACAACAATGTGTACCTGCAACAGAAAAAGGCAAGCTTGTGTATGACTACCACTAGAAAGCTCCTCATGCAGCTGGTCAGCAACAAACTTGCACCACTGGAACTTGGACACATTTCCAATGTTGTGCTGAAATTATATAATTAAAAAAAACTATCAACATAACATCAAAACTTGCACATATATTACACACCACCACAAAAACATAAAACAAAAATGTTACCACCCCTATAACGCACATGTTATCATCACACCAAACAGAAAGTTATCAACACAAAAACATATAAGTTACTAGCCAATATATTGAAAATAAACAGACATTACAACCAAAACTTACCATCATAGGGTAGCACTTGTGGCAAACACGGTTCCGGGTGGTGGGTGATAGAAGTGTAGACACAATTTACATCACATATACTTGCTTGAACTCATCTCCATATGAAATCATATCCTGCAAGATTTTGAAAACTCGAGTTCTCAAAGGTGTGCCAGAATCATCAGGAAAAAGAGCAGGGGCAAGAGAACCCTAAATTTCTGCATCAGCATAATAAGGAACCGACTCTTCACCAAGCGGCAAACTCAAACATCTGAATACACTATCCTCATTGAGGGGTATCCTTCCTCGACCCGGCACAACAAATTCACGTATATGCTTGTCATATAAACTAGCAAACCAAGTCATAACTGCGTCGTGCAGTGATGAACACTTGATATCTAGCAAACTATCAAAATCCATTGATTCAATTGCTGCCTTCTGATCATTCGATAGAAAATCCAGTAAACCGGTCACGGTAGAAGGAGATGTCATGTTACATTTACGGGCAGGTTGTTTTTCACCCTCAATAACATTATCAACAGCCTTACGTTTCCTCGGCATCGTGGCAACTACAAATAATTTAAAATTAAAAAATAAATACAAAACTAAACCATAATGATACACAAAAATTCATAGAAAAAAATAAAACAATACCATCAATATATAAGTTACCAATGATCATAACCTAATGTTATTATGCAAATAGAACACAAAGTTATCCATGTCAGTGCACACATAATATTATGCATTTTGCTCAAAAATTAGCATTACCAAACAGATCATAAACAAAATTTGACAAAAACATTATATAGAATTTAGTACTATTGAAATCAAACTAATGTTATCCATGATCAGTACATAAGTTACCCATGATCACAAACTAATGTTATCATGCCAACAGAACACAAATTACCCATGATAATAAGCTAATGTTATCATACCAACATTACATTAGTTATCAATGTTAGTACACACATATTATCATGCATTTTTCTCAAATTAGCCATGAATTCTATCCAATGATACCCAAAGGTTTACACATCAATACATAAGTTACCCATCACCATAGACTAATCTTATCATGCCAACAGTTATCAAATTACCCATGATAATAAGATAATGTTATTATACCAACATAACACTAGTTATCCATGTCAATACACACACATTATCATGCATTTTGCTCAAAATAGACATGAATCAAAAATTTAGCACATAACAGTTTTGTACTGCTGTTATCAACAGATCTTGTTTAATGTTACCCATGCATATTTTTGAGGTTATCAAGGGATCATATCCCACTGTTACCCATAGATACATCAGTTGTTACCCATGGCTATATCTGTTGTTATCAAGCAATAATATTCAAATCCCCATTAGACCATGATGTTATCATACCAACATAACATTAGTTATCCATGTCAATACACACACATTATCATGCATTTTGCTAAAAATAGACATGATTCAAAAATTTACTCCCTCCATCCCTGTTTAAAGGACACAATTTGCAATTCTCTGGGCCCTAGGTGTCATCTAATTGGTCCATTTAATAGTATGGAGTAGAACATGCATAAGGAGAAAAAGAGTTAGGAAAGTGTTCACATTTGTTCACACATGTGCATGCAAGCATTTTATTGCTTTCACACATGAGTAATTACAGAGATTAAATGTTTTTGTGTCTAAGTATTTTGGGATTGCATGGTTTGCAAATTGTGTCCTTTAAACCGGGATAGAGGGAGTAGCACATAACAGTTTAGTACTGTTGTTATCAACAGATCCTGTCCAATGTTACCCATGCATATTTTTGAGGTTATCAAGGGATCATATCCCACTGTTACCCATAGATACATCAGTTGTTACCCGTGGCTATATCTGTTGTTATGAAGCAATAATGTTCAAATCCCCATTAGACCATGATGTTATCATACCAACATAACACTAGTTATCCATGTCAATATACACACATTATCATGCATTTTGCTCAAAATAGACATGATTCAAAAAATTAGCACATAACAGTTTAGTACTGCTGTTATCAACAGATCCTGTCCAACGTTACCCATGCATATTTTTGAGGTTATCAAGGGATCATATCCCACTGTTACCCATACATACATCAGTTGTTACCCATGGCTAGATCTGTTGTTATGAAGCAAAAATGTTCAAAATCCACATTAGACCATGGGGGGAACAGCACACATGATCACATCATCTGAACATCAAAACTACAGCACACGCAGTAGATCTGACAAGGCAACATTACTCAAAGGACAACAAAAGGGGATCAGAGGCAGCATTCAAACCCTATGCATACAAGAGCCAGACAAAATTAGCGGGGAAAAATGCACGCAATACAACTTACAACTTACACACAACCTTAATCTACAGGACCTGCAGGAATCAACGACAACCACAAACCTGACGAAATAGAACCGCCGGAAACCAGAGAATGATAGAGGAAAAGGATCGGAGCAGCGGAGGAGAGAAAATGGAGGAGGATGAGAGAACTTGCGAGCACACTTGGAGGGAGTAGACGCGTCGACGACGACAATGGCGAGCAGAATCGACGAGCAACCGAAAGAAACTGCCGTATCGGCCTTCAAATCACCGGAGGAGAAGAAGGGGAGAGAGAGAGCACTGCAATTCCCGAAACAGTCGGGAGAAGTGGGAGGGGTGGAGAGGATGACGAGTGGGGCCCCAGGTGAATAGGGAAACGGGATCAGGTGTGCGGCATTGAAACCGAGCCACCAAGCGCGCGGGGCGCGCGCCGATGTCCGCGTTCGTTGGATTCAATTCCAACGGACCGTGCCAGCTTGCCGAGTTTTGCATGTTTCAAACCGGTCTGAATCTAGAAAAAACGCTCTTTTAATATAAACCCAAGATCACACTACAAAGCAGCAGACATCGTAGACAACAATAAAGAATGTCTCTGCGAGTTGGTGCTACAAAAGTGCTCTATGAGGTATATCCTATTGGATTTTTTTTTCTTTTGAGAAAATATCCTGTTGGATTGATAGCCATGAAGATCAAGTGTACGTACCCTTTGGACATGGAGATTGTATTACACTCGAATAGATCACCTCCTGTGTGTGTGTGGGCCATAAGCTCTCCCCAGCCACGTTCTCCAAGCGGTGTCCGGCAGCAGTGCCGGAATGCTCGCTTGGGGAGCACGGGCATGAACGAACGGCTTTGGAGAGCATCGCTCCCTAGCCACACTCTCTACATGAATTTCTTATGTTATTTTTTAAATTGTTTTAGCAAAAATGGCCCACCAAAACACCGCCACGTCCATTTCATATTACAGACCAAGAAAAGGAAAGGCGTCGCAATACTATTCGACGCCGCGTCGTTGCCATCGGTACCCCGCTGCCCGCACCCAAGGCGCTTATGTCCTTGCCTAGCTCGAAGATGCCTACCGCTTTGGGAATATGGTGGAGAGAGAGAGAGAGAGAGTTTCCAGGGGCAGGGCGAGCATGGATTAGACGGTTGTTTTTGGTCACGCCGTTCCTCGCTGTTCGCAAATTGGGTGCCAGTGATAGGGAAATTGGCTGCCGTCCATTCCTTGACGCGCCTCCATATTTGCGCACTGAGGCCTTGTTCGGTTACTACGGGAATGGACGAGATTGGCATGGATCAAGGTGGATTAGATCCCATGTAAGACAAATTCCTCTCTAATCCTCTCCAATACACTTCAATCCACCTCAGACATGGATTAACCGAACATGGCCTGAATGTGCAATGGACAAAAAGATGGGTGCAGGTTTCAGCCGCTAATAGGCAAAGAGTGCAGGAGGCATTATTGGGCCAGCCTCGGCGTTGCAAGTTGTCAGCAGTGAGGAAGCGTTGATGAACAACGAGCCACGAGAAGAACTTAAGGGGGGGAGGGGGCCTTTGACTTCCATATGGCGCTGGCGCTGGGAAAGCGGATATTAGCAGCAAAGAACATACTATATGTAGTGCTGATGGTGAATTGGCAGTCATTGGTATGCCTCCAGATCAACACATCCTCCTCATCCGAGCGTAACTGCACCGACACAAGCATATCCCAAAGTCAGAGGTATTGAGCCAAGGCTGCAGTGGAGACGCCACCTCGAATGTCCCTAGTCTAGTGATAACCCCCTGCAACATTGCATCGCCAAAACTGCCCCCTGTCACTGCAAAAAGGCAAAAGTGCCCTGACGGGAAGCTAGGAAAGTGACGCGTGTCACATCCCGCCAGGGCCGGTGGCGGGCCAGACTTCCAGCCATAGGCGGTGGCGGGAGGAGCCTGCCTCCAGCGCGTGCGGCGGAATGAGGTAGGGCCTGTGGAGGGAGGCATGCGTTCCGCTGGCGGGACGTCGCGTCAAACTTCGGGACGGTGGCGGTATGTTTTCTCCGCCCTAGGCCGTGGCGGTTGTTGGAGATATGCCCTAGAGGCAATAATAAATATAGTTATTATTATATCTTTGTGTTTATGATAAATGTTTATATTCATGCTATAATAGTATTAACAAGGAAACATTAATACTTGTGTGAATTGTAAACTTAAATTGAAGTCCCTAGTATAGCCTCTATACTTCACTAGCTTGTTGGTTGATTAAATGATTGTGGTTTCCATATCATGAACATTGAGATGTTATCAACAACAAGATCATATCGTTAGAGAGAATGATATGGTGGACATACTCCTATAGATAAGCGTAGCATAAAGATCAAGTCATTTCAATAGTTCAATTGCTATATGCTTTCTGATACATAGTAACCTAATTCCTTCGACCATGAGATCATGCATATCACCTTTGCCGGATGGATGCTTTGATAACATCAAACACCACACCGTAACTGGGTGGCTATAAAGGTGGCATTAAGTGTTCGGAAAGTATTGGTTGAAACACATGGATCAAGAGTGGGATTTGTCCATCCACATGACGGATAGATATACTCTGGGCCCTCTCGGTGGAATGTCATCCAATTAGCTTGCAAGCATGTGACATGGTCACAAGGGATCACATATCACGGGAACGAGAAAAGAGTACTTATCGGTAACGAGGTTGAACTAGGTATGCAGAGATACCGACGATCATAACCTCGGATAAGTAACATATCGTGAGACAAAGGGAAATTGGTATCGTATGTAAGTGGTTCATTCGATCGCAAAGTAATCGTAGAAATATGTGGGAGCCATATGAATTTCCAGATTCCTCTATTGGTTATTGTTCGAAGAAGTGTCTCGATCATGTCCGCATAATTCACGAACCGTAGGGAGACACACTTAAGGATTCGACGTTGTTTGAGTAGTTATGGTATTATGAGAAAGAGACCGAATGTTGTTCGGAGTCTCGGATGGGATCCGGGATATCACGAGGTGATCCGGAATGGTCCGGAGAATAAGATTCATATAAGGAAAGTCCCGTTTCGGAGTTCGGGAATGATTCCGGTGTTTTCATCGGGAATGTTCTAGAAGGTTCCGGATTGTCCGGCACTCCGGGGGGGAAGGGGTACATGAATGTGTCATTACATATTGGAATGATTGCATCATGTACTAAGTGTTCTTGCTGTCCCAAATATAGGATTAAATTGAATCCTAAAACAGAAAAGTCAAATGTCCAGTTTGAAAGTCAAACGGCTAAAACAAGAAACTGTGGGAAACAAGCAAGAGGAGTTGGAACCAACTTGGAGGAGGAGTCCAACTCCTCCAAGCCGGCGGCCAGCCCTAGGCCGAGTTGGGGAGGGACTCCCTCCCTCCCCTGGCGCGCCACCCCCTCCCACCTATATAAGGAGGGGCAGGGCTCCCCTCCTACACACAAGTTTCCACCTCTAAATTTCAGGTTTAGAGCCGTTTTGGTTTAGAGCTTCTAATTGCTTTAGCCAGCGGTTTAGAGCCTTCTAATTGGTTTAGAGCCCTCTAATTGGTGTGTCTAATTACTAGACCACTAATAGCCTCTCTCATAAGCTCCACCATACTCGCACCGGCTTAAGGCGAAGCCCTGCGGGATTTCCCCTCTACTTCCGGTACCACGCCGTTGTGCTGCCGGAATCGCGAGGAGAGTGCTACAACCTCCGCTGCCTGCTGGAACAAGGGAGAGGAAGGTCTTCGTCGAGTACCGAACGTGTGACCGACTGCGGGAGCGCTGCTGGAACGTGGCGCCGGAAGGATCGTCTACGCGATCTTGAGATCGGAAAGAGTACGACTACATCACCCACGAGAATCTGCTCTCGTTAAACACTTTGGAATCTTCGAGGGTGAGTTATTCCATCGACTCGTTGCTACAATCTAGTAGATAGATCTTGGCTTGTTTGTTTGTATGCGATAGAAAATTTTTGTTTTCCATGCTACGAACCCCTACAGTGGTATCAGAGCCGTGTCTATATGTAGATCTGTTGCACGAGTAGAACACAATGGTCATTGTGGGCGTTGATGCTTTTATTGTAGATTGCTTTTTGTGTACTTTGCATCTTGCGGTATGTTGGGATGAAGCGGCCCGGGCTAACCTTACATGACATCGTTCATGAGACTTGCTCCACGTTTGACATGCAACTTGTATTGCATAAGTGGCTTTGCGGGTGCCTGTTTCTCCTAGCATAGTTAAGATCCAATTTACAACGGGTAATCAACAATGCTAGTATCAATGTTGTGGTTCTTGTTCGTAAGTTAGAACGACACTTATTGAAAGCCCCAAACCACGTAAAATATGCAAAGAAAGTAGAGGCGTCTAACTTTGTTTTGCAGGGGTGTGCAGTGATGTGATATGGCCATGATTGTGATTATATTTGATGTATGCAATGTTCCTTATTGTAAGTTGGCAACCGGCAGGAGCCATATGGTTGTCTTTAATTTCTGTTAAGACCTGCGTGTCTATTCAAAATAGTTGTAATAGTTGAAGCTGGTGGACGACAACCATGAAGAAGCGTCATTGACCTTGATGCTATGCCGGTGATGATGGAGATCATGTTCGTGCTTGAAGATGGAGATCGGAAGCACAAAGAAGAAAGGCCATATCATATCACATATTATGAATTGCATGTGATGTTAATCCTTTATGCATCTTGTATTGCTTAGTAGACGACGGTAGCATTATAAGATGATCCCTCATGCACATAAATTTCAAGTTCTAAAGTGTTCACCCTTAGTATGCACCGTTGCCAAAGCTTGCTGCTTCAAAGCACCACGTGATGATCGGGTGTCTTTGATTCCGCGGGTGAATACAACGTAAGCAAGCCAGATTTGCTTATGCGGTAGCTAAGGTTTGATCTTGACGAGCCTAGCATGTACAGACATGGCCTCAGGAACACGGATCACCGAAAGGTAAAGCATGAATCATATAGTAGATATGATGAACATGTCGATTGTTCGCCATTGAAACTATATCAACTCTCGTGATGATCGGTGTTGATGTAGTGGATTTGGTTCATGTGATCACTAAAACAATGTGAGGGATGTTGTTTTGAGTGGGAGTTCACCTAGTTTAATTTCATTAATTAATTTGAACTCAATTTGTCATAAACTTAGTCTAAACTATTGCAAATATGTTGTAGATCAATGGCAGCCCCTACCATCAATTTTAATGCGTTCCTAGAGAAAGAAAAGTTGAAAAACAATGGAAGCAACTTCGCGGATTGGTTCCGCAATTTGAGGATTGTCCTCACAGCTGGTAATTTGACCTATGTGCTGGATGCACCGCTGGGTGACCCACCTGCAGCTGATGCTCCCGATGAAGTAAAGAATGTTTACCTTGCTCGGAAGAATCAGTACTCCATAGTTCAGTGTGCTATCTTGTATGGTTTGGAATCGGAGCTTCAGAAAAGGTTTGAAGAGTCAGACCCATATGATATTGTCGAGGATCTCAAATTAATTTTTGAGACTCATGCGGCAATTGAAAGCTATGAGGCTTCTGAAAAGTTCTTTAACTGCAAGATGGAAGAAGGCAGCTCCGTCAGTGAGCATGTGCTTAAGATGTCTGGGCACGCAAACAAACTTCAAAGCTTGGGTATAGTGATTCCTAATGCTTTGGGGATTTACCGTGTCCTCCAATCACTACCACCAAGTTACAGGAACTTTGTGATGAACTACAACATGCAGAACATGAACAAAGAGTTGTCAGAACTATTTGCTATGTTAAAATCTGCAGAAGTGGAGATCAAGAAAGAGCACCAAGTGTTGATGGTCAATAAGACCACCAAATTCAAGAAGGGCAAGTCTAAGCAAAAGGGACACTTCAAGAAGGGTGGTAAGAAAGTTACCACGCCAACGAAGAAAACCAAGGCTGGACCAAAGCCTGATACTGAGTGCTTTTACTGCAAGGGAGAAGGTCACTGGAAGCGGAATTGCCCAAAGTACTTGGCGGATTTGAAGAACGGCAACATCAAGAAGAAAGGTATATCTGATATACATGTTATTGATGTGTATCTCACTAGTATTCGTAGTAGTACCTGGGTATTTGATACTGGTTCGGTTGCTCATATTTGTAACTCGAAACAGGTGCTGCAGAATAAACGGAAGCTAGCGAAGAACGAGGTGTCGATGCGCGTGGGAAACGGATCAAAGGTTGATGTGATCGCGGTCGGCACGCTACCTCTTCATCTACCATCGGGATTAGTTTTATACTTAAATAATTGTTATTTAGTGCCTGCGTTGAGCATGAACATTATATCAGGATCTTGTTTATTGCGAGACGGTTACTTGTTTAAGTCAAAGAATAATGGTTGTTCGATTTATATGAGTAATATGTTTTACGCACATGCACCTTTGATAGATGGTCTATTCTTGTTGAATCTCGATAGTGGAAATACACATATCAACAATATTGAAGCTAAACGTTTGAAATCAAGCGATAATTTGACCTATATGTGGCACTGTCGTCTTGGTCACATTGGAGTGAAACGTATGAAGAAACTCCATTCCGATGGACTTCTTGAATCACTTGATTTTGAATCACTTGAAAGATGCGAAGCATGTCTGATGGGTAAAATGACTAAGACTCCATTTTCTGGTATAATGGAGCGAGCTACGGACTTACTGGAAATCATACATACCGATGTGTGTGGTCCAATGAGTGTAGCATCGCGCGGTGGTTATCGTTATGTTCTTACCTTCACGGATGATTTGAGTAGATATGGGTATATCTATTTCATGAAACATAAGTCCGAAACTTTCGAGAAGTTTAAGGAGTTTCAAAGTGAGGTAGAGAATCAACGTAACAAGAAGATTAAATTTCTACGTTCTGATCGTGGAGGTGAATATCTAAGTTACGAGTTTGGCGAGCATTTAAAGAAGTGCGGAATACTTTCACAATTGACACCGCCGGGAACACCACAGCGTAATGGTGTGTCTGAACGTCGTAATCGAACCCTCTTAGATATGGTTCGTTCTATGATGTCACTTACAGATTTACCGCTATCATTTTGGGGTTATGCATTAGAAACAGCCGCATTCACTTTAAATAGGGCACCATCTAAATCCGTTGAAACGACACCGTATGAATTATGGTTTGGGAAGAAACCTAAATTGTCGTTCCTTAAAGTTTGGGGATGCGAAGCCTATGTAAAGAAGTTACAGCCGGACAAGCTTGAACCCAAAGCGAAAAAATGCGTCTTCATAGGATACCCGAAGGAAACTATTGGGTATACCTTCTATCATAGATCCGAAGGCAAAATCTTCGTTGCCAAGAATGGATCCTTTCTAGAGAAGGAATTTCTCTCGAAAGAAGTGACTGGAAGGAAAGTAGAACTCGACGAGGTTGTCGAACCTTCTCTCGAAATTGCGAGTAGCGCAGCACCGGAAGAAGTTCCTGTGGTGCCTGCACCAATAAGAGAGGAAGCTAATGATGGTGATCATGAAACTTCGGTTGAAGTTACTACAGAGCCTCGAAGGTCAACGAGAACTCGTACCACTCCAGATTGGTATGATTCCGTTATGAATGTCATGTTGGTGGACAACACCGATGACCCCGAGACATATGAGGAAGCGATGATGAGCCCAGATTCCAATAAATGGCAAGAAGCCATGAAATCCGAGATTGGATCCATGTACGAAAACCAAGTATGGACTTTGGTGGACTTACCGGATGGCCGGAAGGCTGTCGAGAACAAATGGATTTTCAAGAAGAAAACAGATGCTGATGGTAATGTTACTGTCTATAAAGCTCGACTTGTCGCAAAAGGGTTTCGACAAATTCAAGGAGTTGACTACGATGAGACTTTCTCACCGGTAGCGAAGCTAAAGTCTGTGAGGATTATGTTAGCAATCGCTGCATATTATGATTATGAGATATGGCAGATGGATGTCAAAACAGCATTCCTCAATGGAGACATTGATGAAGAGTTGTATATGATGCAACCCAAAGGTTTTGTCGATCCTAAAGATGCTAACAAAGTATGCAAGCTTCAACGGTCCATCTATGGATTGAAGCAGGCATCCCGAAGTTGGAATCAACGTTTTGATAAGGTAATCAAAAGTTTTGGTTTTATACAAACTTATGGAGAAGCTTGTATTTACAAGAAAGTGAGTGGGAGCTCTGTAGCATTCTTAATACTGTATGTGGATGACATATTGTTGATTGGGAATGATGTAGACCTTCTTAATAGTGTCAAGGAATATTTGAATAATAGTTTTTCAATGAAGGATCTTGGCGAAGCAGCTTACATATTAGGCATAAAGATTTATAGAGATAGATCGAAACGCCAAATATCATTGTCACAAAGTACATATTTGGACAAAGTTCTAAAGAAGTTTGGAATGGAAGAAAGCAAGAAAGGGTTCTTGCCCATGTTGCCCAATACGACCTTGAGTAAAACTCAAAGTCCGACATCGGCAGAAGATAGAGAAAGGATGAGTAAGACTCCCTATGCCTCAGCCATAGGATCTCTAATGTATGCCATGCTATGTACCAGACCCGACATTGCATATGCTGTTAGTTTAACTAGCAGATATCAAAGTGATCCAGGAGTGGATCATTGGACAGCGGTCAAAAACATCCTTAAGTACTTGAGAAGAACTAAGGATATGGTTCTTTCTTATGGAGGTGATGAACAGCTCGTTGTTAATGGTTACACCGATGCTAGTTGGAACACCGATCCAGATGATTCTAAATCACAATCTGGATACGTATTTATTTTGAATGGTGCAGCAGTTAGCTGGAGGAGTGCAAAGCAAAGCGTTGTGGCGAGATCTTCAACTGAATCGGAATACATGGCTGCTTCGGAGGCTTCACAAGAAGCGATATGGATGAAAGAGTTCATTACAGAGCTGGGTGTGGTTCCTAGTGCGCTGGACCCAATGTCTATCTACTGTGATAACATGGGCGCCATAGCCAATGCGCAAGAACCAAGGTCACACAAGAAGCTGAAGCATATCAAGCTACGTTTTCACGCTATTCGAGAACATATCCAGGATGGGGATATAAAGATTTGCAAAGTACACACAGATCTGAATGTGGCGGATCCGTTGACTAAACCTCTCCCGAGGGCAAAACATGACCAACACCAAACTGCCATGGGTGTTCGGTATATTACCATGTAATCTAGATTAGATGACTCTAGTGCAAGTGGGAGACTGTTGGAGATATGCCCTAGAGGCAATAATAAATATAGTTATTATTATATCTTTGTGTTTATGATAAATGTTTATATTCATGCTATAATAGTATTAACAAGGAAACATTAATACTTGTGTGAATTGTAAACTTAAATTGAAGTCCCTAGTATAGCCTCTATACTTCACTAGCTTGTTGGTTGATTAAATGATTGTGGTTTCCATATCATGAACATTGAGATGTTATCAACAACAAGATCATATCGTTAGAGAGAATGATATGGTGGACATACTCCTATAGATAAGCGTAGCATAAAGATCAAGTCATTTCAATAGTTCAATTGCTATATGCTTTCTGATACATAGTAACCTAATTCCTTCGACCATGAGATCATGCATATCACCTTTGCCGGATGGATGCTTTGATAACATCAAACACCACACCGTAACTGGGTGGCTATAAAGGTGGCATTAAGTGTTCGGAAAGTATTGGTTGAAACACATGGATCAAGAGTGGGATTTGTCCATCCACATGACGGATAGATATACTCTGGGCCCTCTCGGTGGAATGTCATCCAATTAGCTTGCAAGCATGTGACATGGTCACAAGGGATCACATATCACGGGAACAAGAAAAGAGTACTTATCGGTAATGAGGTTGAACTAGGTATGCAGAGATACCGACGATCATAACCTCGGATAAGTAACATATCGTGAGACAAAGGGAAATTGGTATCGTATGTAAGTGGTTCATTCGATCGCAAAGTAATCGTAGAAATATGTGGGAGCCATATGAATTTCCAGATTCCTCTATTGGTTATTGTTCGAAGAAGTGTCTCGATCATGTCCGCATAATTCACGAACCGTAGGGAGACACACTTAAGGATTCGACGTTGTTTGAGTAGTTATGGTATTATGAGAAAGAGACCGAATGTTGTTCGGAGTCTCGGATGGGATCCGGGATATCACGAGGTGATCCGGAATGGTCCGGAGAATAAGATTCATATAAGGAAAGTCCCGTTTCGGAGTTCGGGAATGATTCCGGTGTTTTCATCGGGAATGTTCTAGAAGGTTCCGGATTGTCCGGCACTCCGGGGGGGAAGGGGTACATGAATGTGTCATTACATATTGGAATGATTGCATCATGTACTAAGTGTTCTTGCTGTCCCAAATATAGGATTAAATTGAATCCTAAAACAGAAAAGTCAAATGTCCAGTTTGAAAGTCAAACGGCTAAAACAAGAAACTGTGGGAAACAAGCAAGAGGAGTTGGAACCAACTTGGAGGAGGAGTCCAACTCCTCCAAGCCGGCGGCCAGCCCTAGGCCGAGTTGGGGAGGGACTCCCTCCCTCCCCTGGCGCGCCACCCCCTCCCACCTATATAAGGAGGGGCAGGGCTCCCCTCCTACACACAAGTTTCCACCTCTAAATTTCAGGTTTAGAGCCGTTTTGGTTTAGAGCTTCTAATTGATTTAGCCAGCGGTTTAGAGCCTTCTAATTGGTTTAGAGCCCTCTAATTGGTGTGTCTAATTACTAGACCACTAATAGCCTCTCTCATAAGCTCCACCATACTCGCACCGGCTTAAGGCGAAGCCCTGCGGGATTTCCCCTCTACTTCCGGTACCACGCCGTTGTGCTGCCGGAATCGCGAGGAGAGTGCTACAACCTCCGCTGCCTGCTGGAACAAGGGAGAGGAAGGTCTTCGTCGAGTACCGAACGTGTGACCGACTGCGGGAGCGCTGCTGGAACGTGGCGCCGGAAGGATCGTCTACGCGATCTTGAGATCGGAAAGAGTACGACTACATCACCCACGAGAATCTGCTCTCGTTAAACACTTTGGAATCTTCGAGGGTGAGTTATTCCATCGACTCGTTGCTACAATCTAGTAGATAGATCTTGGCTTGTTTGTTTGTATGCGATAGAAAATTTTTGTTTTCCATGCTACGAACCCCTACAGCGGTATGTGTTGCTCCGACAGCAGCAGCTGTCCGCTGAGGTGACACGACTCGACATGACTGCACAGTAATTAGACGACGGGGGCTACAGAAAATAGACCGCCGAAAGAGCACTGATACAGCAAATTGATTACCGAACTTTGCAGCGCACTCGCATGCCGATTTGTCCCGCTAGTAGAGAAGGCTGGCTTATAAAAGGAGTAGTATCACGCTCTTCACAGATGCATCCTTCTCCGTTTCTTCCTTTGTTTGCTATTTTCTTTGGTGGCTATGAGTTTGCCTTGCTCTGACCAAGATTACAGGCCGAGAAATATGAAGGATGCGAGTCTGCCTCCTGGTGTGGAACATCTTCGGTGTTGGTACGGGACACTTTACAAGGTGAAGGAGTCCACAGATTTTTCTGATAAAATGGACATGAAGTTTTTATGTATCCCAATTATCAGTATGATCCAGCTCCCTGGAGTTACAACAGGCCTCCGGTATGTTTCATCTATAACAAAATGATATATTTTTTGTTTTTATTTCCTATGTTTTTATTTGTGATGTAGTCTCCTCCACCCTTGTGCATATGGTATCGTTGGATTAACACGGAGCAGCCTGAATGGGAGCTTCGTGAGATAGAAGAGAGGAGTCGCCGTGCGTGTCAAAACTTTCACGAGGACGAGCGTCGTGAGAAAGAGGCGGAAGAGCGTAGAGCGGCGCAACAGGAGCAATGGCATCGGTTAGAGGAGCTACGGAGGCAGAGAGAGGAACAACGACGGCTCAAGGAGGAGGAGGAACGACAGGCTAGGAAGGCATACAGACAGACTCTGAGAGAAAGGGCTGCTGAGGCAAGGGCAGCTGAAGAACGCGGTGATAAGACAGGGAAATGGCCACGCTGGACGCAAGACGACTAGACTTTTGTCCTAGTGTCTGAATCCACGCCTCGCATTGTATCTTAATTAAAGTACTCGTATTTTAAATTATGCATTTAAATGTATCCTAATTTCTGCCGTACCGCGTGGTAATGAAAAATAAGTACCTAAGTATTTTTATTTTAGTTATATCTTAAATATTTGTGAATTTTTATTTGAAATTGTTTTTTGAATATCAAGACAAGATAATAGTAATATGTCTCTCATAAATATAGAACGATACATTAATGTTTAAATAGAAACCGGCTACACCGCCGGAGTTATAATAATCGTCTCATTGTCTCGTTTGTTTCCTCGCACGTCCTCCGTACATGTGATCTGAAGGATAACACCATGGATCCGTTGGCCTAGGATTTGTGCGGAGATTTGGCGGTGATGGTATAAAATAATTCCTGGTTTCTGTATCTTGTTGACTGTCAGGAATTTGGCTCGTACCAACATCAGTATATAAGAAATCCATCATTGGATCATATGTTGGATGTGATGGTCCAGGGTTGTATGAAGATTGAGGTTGATCGTATGGCTGATCATATGTGCAGTAACTGCTATGGCCTATAGATGGATGAGGAGGTGACATGTTGGAATTAAATCCAGCATCATCATCGTTCCATGCATCGTCAGGAGTGGTCTATATAGGAACAATAAGTATTAGAATGAGTAAAATATAATAATAAGTTAGTGTGATTATAAAAATACGTATCGGTGTTTTCTGAAATAGTTCCTAGTAATTTCCAGAAATATTCCTCTAGGTGCTGGTTGATGCTTTGAACCAAAATCAATCTAAAAAATGGTCTGCATGTTAGAATTCAATTATTACAGCAGATATGGATTAAAAGTATCGAACTCACGCGTGGTGGTTGTCTTGAAGATTCAGGCCTAGAGGGTTCCACGATATTCCTCGATGATGTATGCTTAAGAGTAGCGTCTTGTCGTGTTCTAGTCCTTCAGCATAAGAACATTATAAATAATTTTTTTAAAAACAAATTTTTAAATGTAGAAAATACGTACATTCTCACGTATAGAGGCGCTGCGTGCTGGATTTCCTAGGCTTGCTCTCGCTTCACTCGGCCGCGACGAGAAAGACTCAGGCATGTTGTACTGTCCTAGCATAACATCATCCGCTCGGCCACAACTCCAGTTAGTAGCGGTATGTAAAGCATTCTGAAAAATGCGCCTCGATCTACTCTTGATGGTATTCGACATGGATCGAGGGTTCTCTCTAACTATTTCACGCACATCCGCCATTATGCTATGCTGCCTACTTAGATAAAAATAATGACCAATGTTATTCTCGTAAATATAGAATTATAAATACAATGCTAAAAATATACATACCGTGTTATCACGGCGGTTCGTTGCAGTACGTTCCATCCCTCCCTCTAGCTGCTCTTGACGTGTGCGGTGTGCTGGTCTATCCGTTGGGGTGCTGGTGAGCTTGGAATGTGTGCTCGCGTTGTACCATGTCATATAAGCATCCCACGTACTATCGGGAAACACCCTGCATGTTCAGTGTCATAAGCATACCAATAAGAATTTAAATAATCTAAAAAAATTACCTGTTTTCTGGAACTATGTTCGTAAGCTCAGCCAATTATGATTCTTTCTCCCTTGGTTGCTTTGTCTGAAATGCGCATAATCATTGTTATAATATTTGATAAAAAACATTGTATAAATTTATACTGATTTAAAATTGAGAACGTACCCGTGAAATATAGACTCGACACAGTTTGGAGGCGGAGGAGGGACCTCCTAGTAGAGATCAAGTTGTCGCATCACACGCTCGGGGTTCTGCGGCTCCACCATATACAGGAACACAAGATAACAACGTGTCCACCAAAGCTCCTGGTCTCGGTAGCAATCAATTGGTAAACCCCTATCCCTGCCCCCGTGTGTTACATAATCTTCATGCCACGCATTCCATGTGATAGAAGAATGATGTATGGTCTCGAAATCTTCATGATAAAGAGGATAGCACTTCGAAGCCAAATCACGGGCCCAACGTAATATGCCATATGTCCACCGGGTACCCACGGTCGCGCAATTAAACTGGACGTCGTGACCACTATATGGGTGCACTGGATCTTCTATCATTGGCCGTCCGACGGGTATGTGCTCCCAAGACCACAAATGGAGAAAAATATAGCATACACATAGAATTGGGGATACACTACTGACTTTCTTTCTCCTATATGAGGCGTCATATAACCCCCTGCTAAGTCTGACATAGCATCGCCAAACCGATACTGTACTGGGTGATCTCTAAATTGTCCAGAGGAAGGGCTATGCGTTCTGCTAGTCTAATAAAAATTGAGTTGACTACTTCACCATTTCCCGATGGGAACAACATGCCAAATAGGTACAGTAAGTATGCAACTAGGTGTCGACGTACTACTTCCTCAAAAACTCCGGCTGGAAAGTCAATAAAATTTACTAGCCAACTGATGGGGACACCTCTAGCTAACTTATCAGTACGAGTTCTCGGGATAAGTTGACCCATCAGTTGTTTAAAATCTTCCTTCCAGGATGCCTGTGCTGGCGGCAACACGAGAGGAATACCACAAAGTGGCAACCAAGTGATCATGGATACATCCTGAAGTGTAGGTGTCATCTCTCCCCACCGAAAGTGGAAGGTGTGTGTCTCCGGTATCCACCGGTCAACAAGTGATGTTAGAAGACAAGGGTCTAGTTTAAATAACTGAGGCGTGGATGTCATCCTAGCGAATGGAAGTAGTCTGCTACGATAAAGATAAGGCACGAACCGCTCATCAAGAATCCATCGGTTCGCTAGACCTCGTCACCTGAAAGTACTTGGCCCTTCTAGTGGACCTTCGGGGTTAATCCATTGTTGGCACCGGTGGGTAGAATCGTACTGCCAATTCAAGAGAGGAGGTAAATCCGCCATAGTCTGTGAAAATGAGATAAATAGAAATTTAAAACATAGTATATTACAACATCGAAATACAAATTTAAAATGTAGTACATTACAACATCGAAATACAAATTTAAAATATAGTACATTACAACATTGAAATACAAATTTAAAACATAATACGTTACAACGCGGAAATACAAATACAACATTATAGCTTGTGTGGGAAATTTCTCGCCGTGTGCTTAGGAATTTTACAAGTCTTACACCTCCGTCCTTGTCCGGCCTGGCTATGGTCCATGTCATTTCTAAATCTCCTAGTTTGACGACGTCCTTTAACGGTTCGCTTGAGCGCAGGGTTGGGCCACCATGTTGGTCCACCATACCAAATAGTGCTGTGATACTCCTTAACACCCCATGCCTAGAACTCGCCATCCCATGTCTTCATAAGATTATGCATGCTGAAGTATGGAGAGATATATGAGTCGATGGCAATTCTCTGGCATGTTGCCGCTGTAAGGACATGGCTGCAAGGGTAATGATAAAGCAAAGGCTTCTTGCAGTTGCATTCACATGTCGTTGGATTGAGTGTGACCTCTTGCTTTGAATCCCCTCTCAAGTAGCCACGCACGTATTTTTGCCTTGTTCTGATCTCCCACCTCTTCCTAAGTGAGTCCACCACCCTGCTACCATGAGTCTTTGGTTTTTCTATTTTTATGTCCAAGTGATCTTGCATAGCTTCAGACCATTGTTTGTTCATCTGCACTCGTGCATGCACTAGTTGAACTCTATCTGCAAAGTATGCCACGGTGCGGGACCATGTTTCAGCAACCAGTGTAGTAATAGGGAGGGCTCACACACTTTAAGCACTGCATTGTATACCTCTGACATGTTGGTGGTCATTATGCCATAGCGAGCACCATTTTCATGAGCCAGTGCCCACTTACGAACATCCGGGCAATTAACATTCACCCACTCAGCCATATTCGTGGCCCTCCTGTGATTTCCTGCACCCGCTGGCTCAGCTGGTGCATCTCCAGAAGCTGCGGTCGTTGTGGCATTCAATGCCATCCAGAGGGCATCAAATTTCCGCGGTTGGTTCTGCATACACATCACTTTGAAGGCCTTGAAACATTCCTTGTTCCAGAAGCGAGAGTAAAAGTTTGCTGTTAGATGCCTCATGCACCACCTAGTTTCAAGATCAGGCCAAAGGAACTTCATCGGTACATCGTGCTTCATTTTTTCTAGTGCACTGAGAAGCCCCTGGTTGCGATCAGAAATGATGCATACATTAGGTCTATCTTTCACAACACCATCCTTCAAGCATTGCAGAAACCACAACCAACTTAACGTGCTCTCGGACTCAATGAGTGCGTATGCAATAGGAAGAAGCTGGTTATTTGCATCTGATGCCACAGCTACCAAGAGAGTACCCTTATATTGTCCGGTGAGGAAGGTACCATCAATTGATATCACTGGCTGGCAGTGGTGGAATGCATGGATAGTTTGGCTGAATGCTCAGAAGATACGGTCCAGGATGAAATGATCAGGAGTTCCACTCGGGTGGTTCCTTTCCATCCTATAGGTGACAGTTCCAGGGTTGGCTTTAGTAATCTGATGTACCATTCTCGGAACCATGTTGTAAGCCTCTGTATATGTGCCATACATCCCCTCTAAAACAGACTCCTTGGCACGCCTGGCCTTGCCATAGCTCACCGGGAAGCCTATCGCATCTACCGCACCCTCTCGTAACGCCTTCACCGATACACCGATCTTATCTTTTACCATGGGTGCAATGACCTGTGCCACATATGCGGCACTGACATTGCAGTGTTCAGGAAGAGTGCCAATTAGCTCACAACTGTGGGGAACCATGCGAGTTATCGTCCAAGACTTGCATATTCCCACAGGTTGACGAGCGACGACTCTTCCAGGACAACCAGACTCGATGCAAAGAACCTTCAACAAATGTTTGTCAGATTTCTTCACTTTATGTTCTCGGGAAATGGAGAAGGCGTATCTTCTGATCGCCATGTCCACAGCCTCCTTGCTCGGGAACTGTTGGTTTTCTTCTAGGACGGTAGCTCTGACTCCATGGACAGAGGTATCATCGTGACCGGTGACAAGAGCCTCTATGTCCCCAGGTGCCATTGCTGGCGCCACTGCTCTCACTTGACTCGGACCGCCTCCTTCATCTTCATCATCATCTGACGATTCACGATCGTCGTCACCAGAATCAAGCTCGTCTGACTATCCCTCAATCCGTTCATTGAGGTCGACAATCGCCATGGAATAAGGTCCATTATTCTGGCTAGGAATAAAGGAATCTTCCACATGTCTCCTCTCCATCGTCTCCGAATCTATAGCCATTGCGGCGATGGATAATTGGAGCTCACCGGCTACAGTGCTGCTACCAGGTATGTCGCTGGCATCAACAAACTGCACATACACCATCGGTTGCCCATACATGGCTGCACCAGGTGTGCTTGCAAATTTCATGTATGAACCCCACGAGTTTTCGCCTTTAACATGGCGAAGTGCCCACCGGTAATCTTCTCCCACTCTCTTGCAAACGACCGCTTTAACGATCATCTTTTTTGGGCCATCTCTGGCCCAAATTCTGCGCGGATGCGCCTTCTAATGTCCGTGAAATTAGCATTCACCAATTCTTCCACTATGACATTTTTTTGTCTCACAACGCGACAGATCAAGCCCCGACGGCCCATCGCGGGTGATGTCCTCACCATAAAAAATATACAAAGTGTTCATCGCACCTACGCGCATCAAATTAATATAACCATATTAATTATATATAACCTTAACCATAGTTCATTAATATAATTATTTATATTGACAAAATACATTAATTGTCTAACCGAACGTGTAAAAAATATTATTACACGAGTTCAAATATTTGTAAACGACATAATTAAGTGGTATACCTAATATATTGCTACAAGAGTCTAAAATATTTCTACACGATCTAATTACGTTGCATAGCTAAAATATTACTACACTATCTAAAATATTTCAACACGACCTAATTACGTTGCATAACTAAAATATTACTACATGAGCTAAAATATTTCTACACGTTCTACTTAAGTTGCATACCTAAATATTGCTACAACAGCACAAATATTTTTATATTACCTAATTACGTTGCTTAGCTAACATATTACTACAAGAGGATAAATATTTCTACACGACCTAATTAAGTTGCATAGCTAAAATATTACTAAATGAGTTCAAATATTTCTACACGTTTCAATTAAGTTGCGTACCTAAATATTGCTACAAGAGGACAAATATTTCTACACGACCTAATTACGTTGCATAGCTAAAATATTACTATATAAGCTAAAATATTTCTACATGTTCTAGTTAAGTTGCATACCTAAATATTGCTACAAGAGCACAAATATTTCTGCATTACCTAATTACGTTGCATAGCTAAAATATTACTACATGAGCTAAAATATTTCTACACGTTCTAGTTAAGTTGCATACCTAAAATATTATTACACGAGCACAAATATTTCTACACGATGTAATTATCGTTGCTTAGCTAAAATATTACTACATGAGCTAAAATATTTCAACATGACCTAATTAAGTTGCATAGCTAAAATATTACTACACGATCTAATTAGGTTACTTAGCTAAAATATTACGATAAAAGCTCAAATATTTCTACACGAGCTAACTAAGTTGCAAAGCTAATTGATAGTTCAAGCATTGCATGGCAAATTATGGCCTAATTAGCTGACTAATATATACAACATGCATAGCTTTCAACCGAAACAACTCACCTTGATTGATGGCTACCCATTCTCAACCTCGGAATATTGGTGCAGTCTTCTTTCAGCCTCAGGAGATTACAGAGTGTGTGACTATAAGCAAAGGGATCGAAAGAAGAGGCAGCAAATGGACCGAAAGAAGTCGCAGTGGTTCTGAGGATACCTGCCGCTGTATTTAAAGAAACAGAGCTGCAGTATCTGCCAACAAACAAGTTTCGAGGAAAGAGAGCTGCAGCAGCCATCGGTTCAAGTCTCGAATGAATAAAGTAAAAAAACGGTCACAAGTTTCAACAAATACTACTTTCGGTGGTTACCTGACTGCTTAGCAATAGGAAACGTCAATCGGTGCTAGGAATCTTGGAAACAGACAAACCGCCACAGCCTAGGTCGGAAAGTTCAACCCGCCGCGTCCCGAGGCGGACAGATTCCCGCCAGCGTGAAGTCGACGTCCCGCTGGCCCGCGTGGTAGGGCCCGCTGCGTCCCGCCTTTCCCTATGGCGGGAGGGTCGGTCCGCAACCGTCGCTGGCGGGAGGGCTGGCCCGCCACAGGCCCTGGCGGGATGTGACAGGTGTCACTTTCCTAGCTTCCCGCTAGGGCACTTTTGCCTTTTGCGGTGACGGGGATAGTTTTGGCGATGTAGTGTTGTAGGGGAACATATTTGTAAAAAATTCGAGCCTAAGCCACAGATATGCCAGAGTTGCGGACAAAAAGAGGCGAGGAGCGGGAGCGCCCTCACAGATGGACTGCCCATGCGGCAGCCAGTTGTCCATCTAGAACCAGGCTCGAGCACCGTTCCCAACACGGACAAAGGAGGCCGAGCAGAGTAGGGCCATGGCATCATCGTCATTTGAGGAGGGAACAAGACACCAAGGCTAAGGGGTCGGAGGCCCAACAAAGCCACGGCCAACGACATCGTAGAGCAAAACCGAAGTAACTCAAGTTAGGGATGTCCAAGCCTCTAAACCTGAGTGGTATACAGACCCTAGACCAAGGGACAAGACAGTGGCCGCCATTTACATCCATCTCCCCTTCCACACAAAGCCGCAACATCGTCTATAGATAATGCGCAGTGCCCAAGTCGGGAGTTGGAGCACCGCGAGGAAGTGAAATGGAAGGGCCATGAGCACCGCACTGGTGAGCAACCAAACCGCATGTTGACGATAGTTACGAAAAATAGTAAAACTTTTATACCTAATTAAAAAGGTCATGATTTTCTTGAAAAAATATTCTTCTATTATGAAATTATTACCACTAGTGGAAAAAGAGCCCATAGTCCCGGATTGTAAGGGCCTTTAGTCCCGGTTTTGCATCCGAAACTGCGAAATCGAGACTAAAGTCCCCTACCAGTAGCCCGGCTTGCTATAACCCGGGACTAGAGAACACCACATGGCTGTTTTTGCAGCGCAGGGGACGGAGGACCTTTAGTCCCGGGTCATAATACGGCCCGAGACTAGAGGTTTTTTTCATTTTTTAATTTATTTTTCAAAATTTGTTTTTGAATTTTTTATTATACTTTTGAATTGTTTGACTCTACTTGAAATATTTTTAATACTAATTATACATAATCTTAGGTTAAATTATACATGTGGTCAAACTTTCCGTTCGGTCATCCATCCTAGCACTACTCCACTCTCAGAACGCTTAACTTCTCTGTTCCATCAAGATGTCCTTGCGCAAAGCCTACGTATTGTCAACACTACCATATCAATTCTATTAGCCCATATTAATATGTCATACATTTTTATTTTTTGAAATTACAAACAACTATTTAAATAAACAACAATGAATAAGTAATAATAATATTTTAATTTAATGAAAGTAAAACAACTAAATAAAATAATATTTTATTCATTTTTTCCATTTATTCATTTAATATGGCATAAATAATATCTTTAAATTTGTAAATCGAAATTTGACAAATAATATATCCATTATTATAAGAAAAATGCGAGGAATCCAAATATGGCATAAAAAATTTGCTAAAAAGTATTATATTTCTAAATAACGTTTTCCCTTTTCAAATTTTAAAAATCTAAAAGAATCCCAAACAGCCTAAGGCGGTTGAAATCGAACTCAAAAAAAATTTCCGCACATTTTGATAGGTTGTACTTTTTTCCGACATCGTACGAAAAATTATAGCCATTTTAAGTTGCTCGTGTCTGCACCCCTTGCCTGCGTCCGCACTCCTTTAGTCCTGGGCCGTATTATGACTCGGGACTAAAGGTTTAAAATGACATGTGACTAGAGTTTTCTCGTGCTCCTAGCAAAACAGTACGAATCGGGACTAGTGCTCATACTAGTCCCGACCCGTAACAAATCCGGGCTAGCGTTAGATTCCGAACCGAACCGAAGCCCTTTTTCTACCAACGGACGACACCTTGACTAAAAATTAAGCTTAATTTTCAATTGATCAAGTATTAGCCGCACCATATCTTTAGATATTGGTAGGCATCACAGCATGTGTGGCTGATTACTCCCAAGTTATTTAATTATTCATGAAAACTTTTTTTACATTCCTAGATAAGGAATTACCACTGGTAGAAAACGCCCATGCGTCCCGGTTGGTAAGGGCCATTAGTCCCGATTGCCCAACCGGGACGGGGCAATCGGGACTAAAGCTCTAACCTTTAGTCCCGGTTGCCCCACCAACCGGGACAAATGGGGGCACACGTGGCCGCTACTCCGTGCAATGTGGGGAGGACCTTTAGTCCCGGTTTGTAATACAAACCGGGACTAAAAGTTTTTTTTTATTTTATTTTTTTTAAAAAAAATTGATTTTTTTTTCAATTTTTTCTTAAACCTTTGAATTATTTGGCTCGTTGATCTCCCACATCTCTCATTTTTAACACTAATTATACTTAATCTTAGTTCAAATCGTACTTACAGTCAAACTTCCCATCCAGTCACCCATCCTAGCACTACTCCACCCCCAGCACGCTTAATTTTTTCATTCCATCTCTCCCACCTGCGCGAAGGACCAATATATCTTGTTGTCAAGACTAGTATATCAATCTTATTAACTCATATCGATATGTGACACGTTTCTTTGAAATTAAGAACAACTAATTTTAGTAAACAACAATAAATAATTAATAATAACATTTTATTCTAATAAAAGTAAAAACTAATTAAATAATATTTTATTCATTTTTGCCATTTATTCATTTAATATGACATAAACAATATCTTCAAATCTGTAAATCGAAATTTAATAAATAATATATCCATTATTATCAGAAAAATGCGAGGATTTCAAATATAACATAAAAAATACTAAAATAATTTTTGCCAAGTCGCTCAAATTAAACCCGTAGATGCACAGGCTTAGGCGTGTCCGTGTTAGGCTAGGAGCCTTTTTGCCAAGTCGAGATAACGTCCAGCCATCAAGTTGTAACACGTCGAGTAGAGACAAAGAAATAAAGAAAAATCAATATAAAAGATTGTTTCGAAGGCATTAGGTTGATACACATCTTCAAAATTATACTATTAACTATTAGATTTTTAATTTAGGGCTAGGATTTAACTAGGTCCATCTAATTACGTCCAAGTCACGTTCTCGCACGACATATAGTTTTCTTTCCTTTTATTGGTCTGCGCCATTAGGTTCCATCGGTGCAGCGACTCAAATTAGAAAAAAAAGAATTGCCTATTAACGTGCTATAATCAGCTTAGCACGATGGACATCCAGCTTGAATTAGAAAAAGAAAGCACTACCTATTGACACGCTCCACTAAGCTTAGCCCGATCAATACTTTTAGTCCCGGTTCGTATCACCAACCGGGACTAAAAGGGGTGCCCCGGTGCCAATCCCTTTAGTCCGGGTTGGTAATACGAACCGGGACTAAAGGTCACACCTTTAGTCCCGGTTGGTGATACGAACCGGAACTAAAGGTATTGGCACTGGGGCACCCCTTTTAGTCCCGGTTGGTGATACGAACCGGGACTAAAGGTCCCGTTTGACCCGGGACTAAAGATGTATGACGTTCTAGTCGTTGGAACCGGGACTAATGTTCACATTAGTCCCGGATCCAACCATAACCGGGACTAATGCTCCAAACTAGGGTGGACGTATGGCTCTTTTTCTACTAGTGTACCCTATAGCTTAATCGTGAGCAAAGGCGAGCGAGCTGAGGCCATCCACGACGCGCGGTGTTGTTGGTTCTGGGTCTATGCCGCTTGCTCTGTCCAGCCGACTCGGAACCCAGACCCGCACCAATCCTCCCAGCATCCCTCTTTCACTCCACTCCATCCCCTCTCACTCCGTCTCTCCTCAAAAGTCAAAACGAATCATCTTTCTCCCGAGCTCCACGCCAGGGTTTCCTGCTGTCAGTTGCCTCCTGTGCAGAGGAGGCATGGGGACGGACTGCTCTGGGGCAGTCCACGCCGGCGCCAACCCCGAACCGTCCCCTGTCGCCGCACCCCATCGACTACCATCTCACCACGCCCATCCCCACATCTTCACGAACCTTCTGGGCGCGTGGGAAAAGACCGACACTGCTCGGAGGCTTGCACGGTGATGAAGGAAGACTGGCCGGAGATCTCGGCTCCTTTGCTGTCGGATTTGGGCAGGGAGCCCCCTGGCTCGCTTCTTGCTTTCTTGGGGCTCGGGTCGTGGCTCGAGGCAAGGCTACGCGGGAGGACAAACCTGACACCACCAGGTCCAAGCGGGAGTGGAGCGCGGTGGCGGAGTCGCCGTAGTGGAGAAAGGTCGTGTGGCTGGAGTGGAGGCTCGCATGAGGACAGCACCCGGAGGAGGCGCCGATCTAGGTCTGGAGATCCACGATCTTTCACAAATGCTTTTACTTCTATGCTTTCTTGGTTAATCTATGTTGAATCCCCCCCCCCCCCCCCCCACCAACTAGGAAAGAAGTCCAGATAACACCCATATGTATGAGGTTTCGGTCACTAAACCTCCTTAACTTTAAACTGGAACACTTAACCCCTCTAAGTATGAAATATCAGCCAAATTACCCCCTTGGACAGTTGTTAGAAGTATTTATTAGCCGTTTTGTTGACGTGGACAATGGTTTTGCACAGCTAGGACGGAAAAGATGTTTCAGGTCGGTCCAAATCCCCACTTCTGTTTGTCTCCCTCGCAATCGTGGTTGACCGACGCCACCGCTCGCCCCTCACCGCCAGCTCAGTCGAGACTCCCGCCTGCTCCTCGCCGCCACTGGCTCCCACCGCCGGCCTACGTGGTGGTCTAACGAGCCTGGCGAGCAGCCGGAGCGCGTCCACACCTGAGAGGCCGAGTCCCTCGAGCACCAGTCGTATCACACGCCCGCTGCCGCAGGTGACGTCGCGCCACGCTGGAGTGTCGATGCCGCCACTCGGGGTTGGGCTGGTGGAGTAGTTCTAGCTTGCTAGCGTGCCGGACCGGTCCGCTGCCAGTCGGAATTCAGTGAATGTCGCGGCGTCGGAGTCAAGCAAGGCTATGCAGCGGAAGACAGAGAGCATTAGCAGCGGCGGCGCAGTGCAGCTGCTGCTGGCAGCAAACTTTTTCCAGCCCTGGTGTTCTGGGTGTGGCTCGTGGACTAGTAGCTGGGAAGAAAGCTGAGATCCCTTGCAAGCCGAAGTGGCAAAACGGACAGCGGCAAGACAAATAGGGTTATGGTTGTCTGATCCGATACCTGTCCTTTGTCTCTACGCATGCATGTCCATTTCTTTTTTCTCCCTCTCATTTGTCTTGGCCAGTTTTTACACCACGTGCAGTCACTGCACGTTTACTGCACGTGTGTATTTACGGACAAAACCCTTTGAGATGCTTCCAGGCTAAATCCTCCCAGTTGGTGAAGGACAGACAACATTTGCATCAAGGATTCTTGTGAAGATTGCATCTATGTTGGCTGGAATAAAGATTGCTGTTGCTGAATACTATGCGGACGGCTGGCTATTACTGATGCTGTGAAGATTGCATCTATGTCAACTCGAGCAGCCGATCATCCGTCCAGATCGTCTAGGAGCAAGAGAATCAGAGCGGCAGATAGAGGATGAGCTGAGCACGCGGGCTATAGGACAGAGGCGGGATTAACTGGCTCGACCTGATAGGTGTTTGTATGGCTAATCGGTACTGTCCATGTGGACCAAAACCACTAACCAAAACAGCCATCCACCCAGAGAAGGTAATTTGCGTGGTATTTTATACTTAGGAGGTTAAATGCCTCAATTTAAAGTTAGGTGTTTTAGCGACCAAAACCCTATACATAGGGGTTATCTAGACTTATTTCCTGCACAAACTGTCATCCATATAATTATTTCCCATTCCTGAGATTTTTACGGTATCATTACATTAAGGGCTTACATTATGGGCTCATAGATAGATAGATACCTACCTATATTAAGGCGCGACATCTTCTCGCGCAGAGAGCGAACGATCAACTGTTCATAGCTTAATTTTGTCCAATGCGCGCTAACCGCGTGTCCGGGCCGTTCAACCCGTGTTGATCCGCTGCCTCCTGTTTTCTTTCGCTGTTATGCCCTGAATCAGTTCCTTTGTGTTGTCATCTAAAAAAAAAGTTCCTCTGTGCTGTCGCATGGGAGCCACGTGCGTTCCATGCACGGCCTCCGCTCACGCGTGTCCACCGCTCTTTTTCTTTTTTTCTCTCTCTTTTTTTCCATTGAACCGCTTGCTGGTGGACTACAGTTTCGTGCACGTGTCCTTCCATTCGTTTATTTCATCGTCGGTGTAGCACCGCTTTAACTCGGTCTACAGAGCTCTCCCGTGTCTGCTCTCTTCCCATATTTTATCAATCTCTACTTTTCCGCCACCACGCCTCCTTACACGTCTTGGACGGTCGGCGCCGGCGCGGCTGCCGCCAACCACCGCGTACTCCTCCTGCGCTTGGACGGTCGACCTAGCCGGGGGACGGTCTTACGCTGGTGCGGCCGCTGCATCTTCCTCTGCTTCGTTCCGCTCCGGGACGGCTGGGCGACAGGACGGTCCACCTAGCCGGGACTTTTCAGCGCCAGAGCGGAAATGCAACTCTCGCGTGCCAGCGCCAGGTCGCGTGCACGTCGGAGGCGTTTATTTGTGCTGAGATTAGTATCATCCACTCTCTCTTCTATTGTGTGCTTTTTATTGATGTCTATTTTATTATCTTGGTCTGACAGGTTGCATGCAAAAATCTTTCTACTCAGCTAGAACTATTTGCTTTCTAATGTTTAATTTTAAAAGTCAATATGTTTCGAAATAAATGTTAGATTAAAAATCTGTTTGGACAGGTATATTTATTTTGATAATATCTTTTAAACAAGCTCAAAATAGGTTATTTTTAACAAAATTCAAAATGTGAATTCTAAAACACAATGAAATACAATAATAAATTTTAAAACCTAATGAAATCTAATGTAACAACAAAAAATATGTGTCTCCCGATTGCTGTCACTATTATTTTAATGCACGACTACTTGTTACATTTAGATTTTAAACTCGAAATTCAGTATTGTTTTTCTTATTTTTCATTTAGATATTTAATTTTTTTATCTCAAATTTTTTTGTAAAATATTTTCTAACTGGTGATGAGCTGAGTTTGAAACACAATTAAACAGATTGTTTCAACAATAAAAGATCACCATGTCTCATATAGTTTATGAATGTTTTATCATGTTTTAAAAGTTGATTTTTAAATATTGTCAAAATATAGCTAATATTAGTCTTATTTTAAAGCTCTATTCAATAGGAACTCAAATATGCAAACATTTTTTTAATTGGAATTATGGTTCAAATTCTACAAGTGTTTTAAATTTTAGAACTAAAAATAGTAGGGAATAATATTTTAACACATCTTTCCGTAAAGCTGCAGGAGATAGAGAGGGTGGGCCAGTGCGTGCACGCCAGAATCGCCATTTTATCGTCTCTGGCCACTTCTCCTTCTTCTGCTTTATCCCGCGCTGGGACAGTTCGGCGTCGGTACAGTCGACCTAGACGGGAGATTATCCAACTCTGATTCGTCCGCCTCCAGCCGCCGCATCCTTCTGGCCGCCGCCATCCTCTTAATCTCGATCTCTTTCACTGAAAACCCAATGATCAATTCTTTGAAAATAAGGTTTCTGATGACCGATTGATTCTTCACTTGCAGTCTACGGTGGTTGAGGTGCTTCAATCCTAGGACGGCCCGGCCCGGCCACCGCGGGCGAAGCGGAAGGAGGCATGGTAGAGGGAGCTGAAGCCGTCCTCGCTAACCGTCAGTGCGCTGCTGAAGCCGGCGACTGCCGACCACTACTTCCCAAACACCCTTAGCCACGTCATGCCGCTCTCCTTCGAAAGCAATCGGCTGTCGGACACCGGCATGAATGCCATCTAATGATAGTGACGCTTATGCCATTGAATAACTGCAGATATGAATAGAGGCGCAGGATCATGAGGGATCTGGTGCTGTGCAGCTCGCATGCTAGCTCCCGTCCATTAAACGGCAGCTGAAAGGTTGTGGACTGCGACTAATGGACCTGTTATGTGTTTTGCTCTACTATTCTTGCACAGTTCAGGAATTACTATTCTTAGGTTACTGCTTTCGACTATATTTTCCATTGGGCAGAACATGTTTTTTCTCTACCAAACTTTGATAAAATCGGGTTTGTTTCTTCTAGTTTTGAATATGGTAATTTAATAGATGAGTCCGCATCTTCAGAAAATGCAACTGAACAATCATGTGTTGTGCGGGTGTAGTGTTTCTCAATACAATTAGTTTGCTACGTATTGCCATGTTATTTTGTCAGGTTGAATTCCTTTATGCATTATACTCTTTTTATTTAGTTATAGATTCTTTTTACTCTACTGTACCGCAATCTATTGTTTCTAGAAATGTACTACTATAGCAAGGTATATCCAGTCCCGATTCCATGAGACACTTATGTATAGGTAAGAGTGGAGTTGGTGAAAAGATAAGACTAATTTATAGTCCATTCAGATTTACGGGCTTCTAAAACACCACTTCCATATGCATGTGGCACTGTATGTAGTACAAACTCGGAGTCGTTTTTATCATATTAGCACTTCGCTACTGAGACCAAATTAATTGATCATGGTTTTATTGCCATACATGCATTTTTTGGATTGTATAAGAGCAAAAAAGTGGCCCTATTATTTGGTTCACATGTTTTCTTTGTATATATTTGATAGAAGAAGAAGCTATTGTATTTTGTAATCTTATACTTATCCATGAACATTTAGTCACAAACAGCTATGACTTGTGAATTTCCGGTTCTTCAGTCACTTAGCCATGAACATTTAGTCACAAACAGCTATGACTTGTGAATTTTCGGTTCTTCAGTCAAAACTCGATTGGTTCGAGCCACAGTGTTTGTCAAGTAGTTGAATTGGTGGATAGTACTAGTATTTTTAACCTGTTTCAGCTATATCAGTAGAGAATAATCTCTTTGATTTCGTGTAAATCTGACACAGGGTTCTGAATTCGTTTTCCAGTCATGTAAGGCAATATACTTCAACTAAAATAGACAACTAAAATTATATTGGACCAAACAATTGTAATAGATGAATCTGTATAGAAAAACCCAAATTGTTGTCCACCACCAGCGCGGTGTGTCACCGCGCCAAATTTCCTAGTTCTCTATTAATTTCTGGCAGACTAATCTTTGGCCTGTGTGATGATCTCATGAAATTTCATGACAATGTGGTCTAAGTGCTAAAATTATACCTAAGGTCCCAACAAAATTTGGAGGTTACCTTATAATTTTCTCTTGGTCCGACTTGGACGGTAGTGTGATGGTGATGGCGTTGGTACATCCACAACAGGTCGCTTGTTTTCAGAAATTTCATCCAACCTTTGCTGATTTAAATTAGTCCAAAGTTTTCTAAATTGAATTTTCCTTAGATGAAGATAAGGTATGTGAGGTAGCATAGATCCAATTTTATCGGACCTTCTCAGCATAGTCAAGCTCTATCAAGAAGCATATGATAATCAGACAATTGAAAGTATCTGATATTCTATGAAATACCATAGCGATCATGGTTCTGATTATGCCCACAACTTATATTTGAGTGTCTTAATAGGTAACATGTAAAACAATATTGTGTCAAGTCAATCAGGTGCGCAACCTTTATGGTTAAAATGTACCGTTGTCAAAGTTTCCTAATTGATGTTTCCACATAGACTGCAAAATTCGTTGCTCAGTTCGAGGTATATTCTGCGGTGACCCAGCATACCACTGCATGATATAGTACACTATAGTCGTTGACATAACACCAATAAAACACCGTTCAATAGTATTACATCCCTCAAAGTGGTACAACAGAAACACAGCAGGTCCAGGACATGACTATAGGTTACAACTCAACTCTTTACACAAGATCCAGAGAACACTCTAGGTTAAAGAGAGAGAAATAATCTTCTTATAAAGAAAAATTATAAATAATCAACTCAAATCTAATATACTAATGGACTAGTATCTAAACTCTTGGGGCTTGTATTGCTGCTATTGCAATATTCTACAGAAGTAGGTTCTATGGTTAGAGATTCTATTCTTATCTAATCATCAACTTCGTCTTCACTTGAGTTGATGTATATGTTGACTTTCTTGACTTTATTGAAGAACTTTAGCTTTTGATGATGATTTCTGGAGCATGACTTGATGTATGCATCGTCTGTACCGGCTTTAGAACCTAGCAAGGGTTAAGAAGATACGTTGAGTACGAGTGTACTCAGCAAGTTCACTAAAAAAGGAGTGTTTGATGCACTATATCTACAGCCACAGACCATAGGTCGTAGGCAATGCAGGTTTTTGTAAACATTTCTTCAAATGTTGCTTTTATTCCGAAAAGCTATGTCCGCCAGCCTTCACGGGTTTACCAGAACTTTCATGGAGTTCCTTTCCTGCAGCGTTTGCAGCTCCTTCCCGGAACAGGGAGTAATAAGTTACAGTTCTTACACTCTGCAGAGGTGCGTTACTTTACCCATGAGAGACCTTAGCCTTGTTGCACAACCAAGTCATGACTTTGTCCATACTTCCTTGGTATGGGGCCCAGTCTAAGATCCAAGCCAATCACTGCCCCCTTCGCGACCCCGCATGCCTCCTTGGTGTACACCATGCCCACACATTGAATTACAGTAATGGTTTGTACAGACCGTTAGATGCCAGAACTATCGTGGGACGTTGAGGGTTTCCACCCATATGCTGCATATCCTCTATGAATTACCAATTAATATGCATGCTACGAGTGATAATAGACACGACCTGCACATCCGGCTACATGCGAGAGGAAGAAGATACAGCTGACTTCTCTGTCCCATTTCAAATCTCATGGTTAACGCGTGATATACGCCGCAAGAATCACTGGCGACATTGGTTGTTAAGTCCTAGATAATATGTTCCTTTACCACCGTAACTTTCATAGTAGGTTATTACCTCATGGTAAATAACCTATAATCATATTATTATGAAAATAGTGTTTTCTGACCTTTTTCAAATGCAAGTGATGACAACACTGGATTTGTAAAATACTTTACAGAAAATAACCAAAGGACATGAGCAAGTGTGTACTTGCCTTTTGTGATTGCAAGATTATGCACTCACGGTCTTCGAGACGACGTAAGATCCAATATTTGAAATCTGCATCATTGGTCCGGTAAGGACTAATGTTTAAAGAAGCAATATGCTGTTGTGCATAAGTAATGCTATGCATTTTTGTAAAAACTCCCAAAGTGAAACCTCGATGCTTTGATTGAAGTGAATTTAGGTGATTTTTTAAGAGTTAGTTTATCTTTAAATTTTATTTTATAAGTGATGACCTTTATAAGGAACTCAAGGGTTAACAATTCAACATATACAAGTAAAGTATAAAATAATGTGATTATGGTTAATGGTCATTTGGTGACTATTGATAAACATCCTTGGGTTTGAGTTGTGAATAATTGAAGAACTTATTATAAGATTTTTGTTTGAAGTGGCAAAAAGAATAACATTTGAAGAAAAGATTTCCTTTCTAAGGTTTAAACAATCTTCATTGTTAATAGGACATGATCAATGTCTTTTGGTGTTTGATTTATTAGTTTGGACTTGAGATGATTTATGTCTTAATTTAAATAGACCAAAGTTAACTGTAAAAACATAAGTAGTTTATTAGACATGATGTTTATAAGCTTTTGAGACTAAAGTTAACTTTAAAAGGTTAAGTAAACTTAAGATGTAATATATTTTAATTATTTCCAAGTTTTAGATTTATGATAGTTATAACTAAGGTGTGGAATTATTCACTTTCTATTTAAGTGAATGATTATATTAAATTTGTTTTGCTATTATGAAAGGAATATGTATTTATTTAATGGAATCATAATTAGATGGTCTTAGTAATTTGTTAGAATTTAAAGTTATGTTAATAGTGGTTAAGATATAATGATTATTCACCATATTATATAAATGGGTGATACCCAACGTTTATTTAAAAGGATTCTTAATAAGATTTTTAAAAGAATATTTTAAAGTTAAAAGTTATACTTAAGTTTGATTATGAATTCAAGTTATGGGTTTGGAATTAGTACTAAGACACTAATTGCTCAAGGTTTTATAAGAATTGTGATTATTTCTTACTTAAGAATTGTTTTTAAAGAATTCACAAAATAGGTATTAGGTAAGGATTTATTATTTAAAATATTAAAGACTTTTCTAATAATATATTTAATATTTTTCTAGTGTAATATATTTATTCAAGACCTTAAAACGAATTTTATTTATTTTTAAGTATTATGTTTATTTTTATAAAATTCATCAAAGAATTAAGTGTCTTTAAATATTTGCTTTATGTTTTATTTGTAAAACTCTAAGTGAGTATTTTTATAAAATAATAGAGTTATTTTGATACACAAAAATGATTTTTTATTTATTTTTAGGGTTTTTGTTTTATTTTATAAAATTTCATTTATGATTTAATGGTGTTAATAATGATTTTACTTTAAATTTATTTTAAACACTTAAAATTATGTTTTTATTAGGTAGATATTATTTTTGTGGTCATTTTGATATATCATATGCATTTTTAGGATTTTTCTATAATTTTCTATAGCTAAAAATGTTTGGAGGTTATTTTAGTAATTCATTTTTTATTTTATTTCTAAACCTAATCAACTTGGGCCGTTTGGTTGGGTATGTGGGTTGGCCTGGCCCAACTGGACCATGCCAGACCCCTTACCCCCGGCCCACCCCTCACCACACACACACACACCCGTACACGCACACATACCTCATCTTCTCCTCCCCTTGCTCTCGTGCGATGTCGCCGCCGTCAGCCACTTTGGCTGCCGCTGGCCTCCTCCTTCGCAGCCACTCGCCGGCCAAGCTCCGGCCTAACTGGTTGAGCCTGGGCAACCACACCCCGACCCACCCCATCTCTTCCTCACCCCACCCCTCCGCCTCTATGCACACACCCGAGTGCCCCCAAATCACCTCTTCGTGCATCGCCGACTACCTCGGTCGCGCAGGCTCACTCTGGCCGCCACCGTCTGTGCCTACTGATGTCGTTGTTTGCCACTGGTTCGCCTAGTTTACTCCTTCAGTACCCCGCCGCCTAGATGTCTCCTTGCTCTGTATGAGATCCCATCTCCGGCTAATCCTAGGCTAGCGGCCTCGATGTGCCGACGCGGTAATGCCCAATACCACGATTGTTGTTCGAGGACGACCATGGAATCTCCTCTAGCGTTCTTATTCTTTGATGCTTTTATTGGGTCTGTTCATGTTGGCTAATTTTGGTCTTGATGCTGGTGGAATAGCAGGGTGTCTGCAGCCTCAACAACCTTGATCGGGTGCTTATAAACTTGACTGTGGTGGTGGGGAAGGTGATGTGGTATTGTCTCTTCTCCGACACCGGTGTGACGGCAAGTATCTGCAACCCCGGTGTTGGCCTTCTTGTCTACTACTTCAACCATGTCTCTGGTCAGGTAAGACTCATGTGACCAGCCTTCGAGCTGATGAAATGTTCTTGTATCATTTTAGGTTTAGATTCTTGGTATTCTAAGATTGGAGCTACTTGTTATGGTTATGGCATATTCATTGGTGGCTTGATCTTAGTAGTCTATTGGTTGTGTGGTTGATCATGTGCTAGCGGGTCTGGTTTCTATAAGTCTCCAATTTGTTATACTGATGGAGGTAGATGTTCCTATTGCTTCAGATAATTGTATCTACTCTAAGTAGATTATACACCTACCACTTGTTTGTATAAATGGTGTGTTACAGTGTATATGAATGAACAAATATGGCATCATTAACTTATAGAAATATATATCATATATATATTTGTTCTTGTGGTATGCAATTAATAATTTGACAGGCTTATATTTGATGTACCCACCAATCAGTGTATATATGAGGTGTAAGAGTGGGTACAGATTACTGTGATATGCTAGAGCATACATATAATTATGGCTAATTGTTTAATGACTAAGTATATAAATGGCACCAAGCATGTCATTCCTTTGATCTTGTTGTGTATGCAAAAGTATGTGAAATGATTTTCTGTGTATTTGTTGTGATTTACTTATAATTAAATGATGTAGCACTTCATGTAATTTTCTTAGTATCTTTGCTACTTGATTTAAATGGCCATTGATTATCTGATCATATGCTTACAATATCCATGACAGATTTTTGTTTCCAAGTGCAAAGTGTACTTGTTTTGTTTAAAAATCTGTAGGTGTCATGTTTAAAGAACATGCCTTTCTTTGTTATGAACTTATAGTATATGTGTGGTGCATTATTGCTGATCTCCATACTCTATGTTACTGTCCTATTTTTGTGTGGTTAGGGTGTGAGCTCCTGTTTATACCAGGAACCATCAGCTCACAAGTTGATATGGTTCCCCTCTCTGCTGATCTCTAGCGCCCCTCTCTGCTGATCTCTGTCTCCCTATTTAACTGTTAAGAACAGATGTTGTGCTTGATCTTATGGCCTGGCCTATGATGCAAGAGTCTGAGGCTTTCTTTTTAATAAGAACAGATTTGGTACTTGATGTTTAGTATTAAAAAACTTAGTGGCTTCTACTGCTATTGGATCTGCTGTTGTGGTGCCTCCCATGTGGAGTGTGCACAACAGTAGATTCAAACAGCCTGATCTGCTGCTATTTGTCCCTGCCAAGGATGCAAAGGCTGAGGCACATATTTGGAAATAAGATAGACAAATACTACTGATGCCTAGAAGTTCAATGATGAGACAAGCATAGCATCTCTATGCCTATCTGAGAACAATCTCAACACTCCCAAAATCTTTTTTAATGGAATTGGTAAGAACAGATATTATTGATGGTATGGGTGGTCAACCTGATGCTTGTCCTTCATGGTCATATGTTTCTAGATCTTGATCTACTTCTTCCACTTGATACTTGTGTATGATCATCTACTCCTTGCCATTGCTGGTCTGGCCTTCTTTTCCTGGGGATGCTGCCTGACCTTTACTTTCCCCTTATTCTAGCTCTTGGATGGCTCCAGGGAGCAACCAGATATTGAGTAAATGGTGGATTGGATTGGTGAGTTGTAGTTTGAGATAGATTGGAACTAAGGCAATGGCTAGCAGGTGTGCTGCGGCTGTGTCACCTCTTTTATGTGAATTGGCTGTTGTTGCTTAGTTGACAACACACCACTGCATGTTGCTGACTGAGCTACTAGTGTGCATGCCTCTCCTGGGTGGATCAGATCAAGTAAAAACTGGATATTTCCTAATGGTTTTACTTCTTATCTGTTCACTATTTGAAACCAAGGTGAAACTTGCCCTGCTTATGATGCTAAGCCTGAAGCCATTTTTTATGATAAGATCAGATACACACATTGGTGAAACTTGCCCCTTCAATTATAAGCTCAATGATGTGTCCAAACAGTGCATTTCACTGTCAGACCGAGAGCAATCCAATTAACACTAATTCCCTTTTCTTTATTTTTGTTTATTGTTTTTTTGTTTACGGGTACAAGAAGTTTCAAAGAATCTCAAAAACACTTAGATTAGGATTAGTGTAGGCTTTTCCTTTTATTTCTATTGTAATTATTTTCTGTTGTAAAATCAATGTAATATTGTATACATTAATAAAGTTAATTTTTTCTTTCTTTATGAAATCTGAATCTTGTAATATTTATATTTGGTTATTTCATTGTTGTAATTTCTTTTCTATTGTTTGCTTCATTTCTTAATTGTAATTTACTCTTATTCTTTTATTGTAAAAGAACAATGTAATGCTTATTGTATTTCTTATAATAAAGAATTCTTTTATATCATTATTTCTTTTGTAATCATTTCAATTCAAGTTATTAAATGTTTCTAATTTCCATTTGTGAATTTTATATCATTATTTACATGTTTGAGCAACTCTCCCCCTAAACAAGGAATTCTATAAAGGTCATGTCGAAGTCTATCGCACTTGCTCCGAAGTTTCCATCAGTACAAGAGAGATCTCGATTCCTCTATAGCTCTTTTAGTTTTGCGCGAAAATTTCCCTGATTTTCTTATGCATGAATGCAATGCACAAACCTGTGTCCTCTATAATTCTAGGTGCTAATCCTAGGATGTTACATATTCCTTCTCAAAGTTACATATTTTATAATTTTCGATTCTCAATATGATGTAAATGTGCATTGCAATATTCACCAGCTTACTATATCCATTCAGTTTTAGACTGTCAAATACATACTCATGGGCACTTATCTATTTCGGATCATCAACACTGCTTATCCATTCAGTTTTGGACTGTCAAAGACATACTCATGGGCACTTATTTATTTCGGATCATCAACATTGTTTATCCATTCAGTTTTGGGCTCTCAAAGACATACTCATGGGCACTTATTTATTTCTGATCATCAACATTGCTTATCCATTCAGTTTTGGACTATCAAAGACATACTCATGGGCACTCATTTATTTCGGATCATCAACACTGCTTATCCATTCAGTTTTGGACTGTCAAAGACATACTCATGGGCACTTATTTATTTCGGATCATCAACACTGCTTATAAAAAATAAAGGAAGGGGGCATACTATTCTCTCTCGAATTAGGCTTTCACCCTGCTATATTAATATAGCCATCACACGATACAAGGTTGAGACCACGGCTGGGGAAAACAGCACAACACAAGCATGCCCAAACGAAAAGAAAGAGAAACAAAAGAGAAAGCAATGCCAAAAGCGGCAGCTCGACTAAACGAAGATGGCTCGCAACCGCTGCGCCCTCCGTCCTCCGAAGAAGACCCACCACACACCTAGAACTACGGCCGTCGCGTACTAAGCAACACCTTCAAAAAGGAAAGCGACGATGGCGACGCTGCTGCCCGGACTGACCTAGGGTTTCCCTTGTACGCGGAGGTAAGTGGGAAAGAGGTATACCCGACGCCCTTCAAGAAGGACTGGCGGCACCCGCAGGCGTCACCCCATCGGTGTCGGAAGACCGACAAGGATTTCTCCCAACCCCCAAAAAACCACTACCCCAAACACGTCGTAGACTTCCTCCCTATCGATGCCGCCCACCGACACGCGCCACCACGGTCTTGATGCCATCTATGTCGTCTCACTGTGAACCGAAACGAGGCCTAGAGGACAAAAAAGGAATCAACCGGGCCGGGGATCGATAGTGTTGCAGCTGCTTTGGAGGGAACTGCCTCCACCGCAAGCGTGATAGCCGACCGGACACGCGGCAGGAGCACACCAAGAGACCATTGGCACCGGGTGACGGCAGCAGCATAGCCACCGGGAGGACGTCCTCCACCGCCAAAGGCGGGTGCCGGCCGGACGCGACAGTAGGGACAAACCAGGCCGGACAGGCCCAACCGGACCTAGGGAAGGTCCATAAAGTCCTTGCCGCCATGTTGCAGCACGTAGACCATCACCGCTACCCTCGACTTTGGTGCCATCGATCTGGCCGGGCCCAAGACAGGCTCGTAAAGCTTCCGCCGCCATGTTGCAGCACCACAACTCCAACACCACTACCCATACCAGGTCGTCTCCATGCCGCCCTCCAGGAAGAACACCCAGCAGATGAACCGCCTGGCCCGTCCAGATCTAGATCAGGCCCAAAGGGCCTAGATCTGGGCCGGTCAAAACCTGCAGCAGCCCTCACCAGTGATCTCCGTCGCCAAGAAGCGCCGCCCGCGGAGCAGAGGCCAGACCCTACGCGCCGCCGCCCTGGTCATCCCTTGAACTTATGATCTCCAACCTCTGATGTCCTCCTATGATGGATGCTAGATAATAATGACTTGCCAAGATGAGCCCAAGCTTCTTGAGGTGAGCTATCTGGCATCTTTTTAGTAATTTCATAGGGCTCGTGACTATTCAGATTACATAATAGGTATCTGATGTGTACGTGTAATTTCATGGAATTCCAGTTGCTATAGTGCATATTGGCTTCTTATCCACTAGCTTAGTCCCAAATTCAATTGAATGAAAATAGTTATATTTTTCTTACGATGACCACTAAGATTGTACTTTCAATTCAAATTAGTAGGGTGAGTTCTTCATAATATGAAACATGGACAAACATCCATTTGTAAACAAACATGAGAAGATTGGAAGTGTACTATTATTGTGATGCGTGTGGTATATATTCCTGAATAAATAATTATGTAAGGTCTTTTAACATCTACTCACGAACTGGATAGATAGTTTCCAATTATGTACGATTGTTACCTCTGTGCAAGGAGTGTGATTTCTCGCAGTTGCAGTGTCATGGTTGCTTGTGTGTAAGGGCTGAATATATTTGGCATTTTGCTTAGTAAAATCCTCACTCTCAGCTACTCCTTATTTATTTATACCCAATGCGATTGCTTAGTATTTATTTATGCATTCTTCCAAAGTGTTTAAAAGAACATGTTGGAGTCAACAAATAAAGATCTGCTACCTACGTGATGACTAATGACAAAAGAGAGAAAAGTTTTGATGTTAACCTATCAAGGAAAGAAATGGCATGTACACTTCAGTTTTGCCATTACTGACCCAAGTTTGCAACATAGCCTAGAGATGTTACCGTGTACATCTTTTTCGTGACACACATATTCAATATTCCATGAATCCGTGTTAACTCTTTGATCGGTGTTTCAGATATTTGCATCTGATGACTTCCTGCAAGTCACAGAATGTTGTCGTGGAGAAACATTTGCTTATAAAATTACCACCCGGCAAGCACATATTTGCCGGTGAGTACGTCACATGCAAGTCATATTCTACGTTGCTATCTCAAGAGTAATATCTAGGGAGGGACTAAAATACTCACACTTGATAAATCTGGGGATCCAACCTTGCAAATGAGGAATATAGTGTACCGCCAGATCCTTGGCTATATCTAGGTATACTCACTTATATGTAAGCTTCTTTCCTTAAATATTTGTGTTCTCACGTTTGCACTTTTTATATGATATGAAGCACATGTATAATTGGCTAACAGATGTCATTTTTACCTATTTCTTTTTTGTAGGGTATCCTCTCTGCCACAACTGTCGAGTTAGAGTGAGGCTTCAGATACTCCGCTTTGAAATTGTATGGTACTTATCATCATGTTCTTGCACTTTTTATGCAATGTGTATCCGCCATATTCAGTTAGTTGATGGGAGTTGTTAACTTCTTTTTTGAAGGGTGCCTTCTCTATTGAAATCGTCAAGTTGACAGGAGGCCTGAGATAGTTAGCCC
Organism: Avena sativa; assembly: GCA_916181665.1. Lineage (NCBI taxonomy): Eukaryota > Viridiplantae > Streptophyta > Magnoliopsida > Poales > Poaceae > Avena > Avena sativa. Next base: position 435,177,985 of record OV702283.1, on the reverse strand, counting down.
TTAGTTGCAGCTATCATCAATTGTTTCTGCTAAAATATTTTGTGATTACAATCGTCATACCAGAATAGCTAGCCCTTAGCTGTAACTATCACCAGTTCTCTTTGTTGAATTCTTTTGTGCACTACCGACAGATGTACTGCTTGGTGTGTTGCTACTGATGTGGTTGGGAGTTCTGAAAACTGAACAGTGCTTATTGTATAATTTAAGTGTGAAAACAAATTGCAGGAGCAAGATGATGCTCAGTTAGTTAAGTTTAGTTATCTGCAGAAAATAGCTGCCATTGTCCAGTGTTTAAGCTACCTATAAAAGCTGGTTCAATTTTGGAGAACATAGTACAATCCTATTAAAATCATGTGTTGTAGATGTTGTCGGTGGTTACTCTTCTGTCCTTTCTGTTAGCTTATAAGACTGTAATCAACTTGCTAAAGACTGTCTTTTGCTTCACCTCCCATCTGTTTCATCTATTGTGGCCACCTTATATTTACTAGAAGACATAATTTCTGTCTACTTATTTTTAAATTTCATATTTTAATTAAATATTTACAAGGGCACATAGAACAGAACAGGTAAATTAATACTAATCAAAACAAAAATGAAGTCGAGAACACCACAACTACTTTCTCTAGCTCAGAGAAAAGAATGCAAGTACTAAGCTGCTGCATGTAGAGAAAATTTGCTTCTACTAGCGAAATAGGAGCATACCTATTGATGCTAGATTAGGTCGTGTGGTCTTGCCACTGCTTGGCTCCTCTTCCACAAACTGACTAATAAGATTAGGCATGTTAAGGCATGTACTGATTAAATTGACCAACAAATACATCTACATACTTCAAATCTCAAAGAAGTAAATAGAATGCAAATTACAAGTGCAACATTTGTACACACATGTTTTATGATAATCGTTAGACAATTTTGCAACCATGGGCGCGCTGCGCCAAGATTAACTAGTGTAAGTTATAGTTATGCATGATCTGTATCCCATTTCATATGTGTTCGTCAATATATCTCATTCTAACTTTTTTTTCCTTTTGTTGCAAATATGTACTCCTACTTGCTATTCTGAAAAACAAAGTATGATGTTTTTTAGATCCTGAGGCAGGCTCATTAGAGATCTTGAAACATCCATGAAGAAAAAAGTTGTGCTCCCTAACAGATATATGCATAGACAGTTGACCTTTCTACATAAATCCTGAAACTTAACTATTGTTTTCGACTAGATGAATATGAACAAGACCACTTGAAAAGTTAGGAGATCGACAATTCATATATATTTTTACTCCAACATCAGTCCTGAGACTTGACTGTTCTTTTTGATTAGGTATATTTAATCAACACCAACAAAAAAGGTTGAAGAATTCAGTTAGCTTCCACCTTAGAAGCCCAGTTATAAATTTGCCTTTTATTTTGTGTGCTTGTGCAAGTGCGAGGCGCTTAATTTTTCTTGTGGTGTACCTGTCTCATTTTCTTGTACGAATTTCTTGACTTTAGGATTTGTCCATGCAAGGAACCATATATAAAGTACAACTCGACATATTTAAAGTAAAAGATTGTTGAATGACACACTTACTTAGGATTTTGGTGATTAAGCCGACAAGAGATATCTTCCGTGCCGTCGTCCATATGTTTGTCGGTTATCTTACGAAATGGACAACAATTACTTTGATCAATTACTCACCAAAGTATCCTTGGTAACATTAATGCCAGGAAATACTTTTGGGTAAGTACAAAAACTTTCACAATTTGTATGTCTTTTATGTAGTGCTCCATGGATGCTTTTACCTTAATGTCCACTTTTTTTATGCAGATGTTGGTATATTGGCAGGTATATTAGCTGTTTTCACTAATTGATGTTTAAGGTCCCAAAGCGGTTCTAAGTCTCTCAGCAAGCTACCGGTCCGAAATCTCACACAATTATTTGCAGATTGCTTTGTGTGACAGGTAATATGCTTGGTATGCAATCTTGTGAGCTATGTGTTTGTGCTATACCTGTTAACGATGATATAGACCAGTGAGATATTTTTTCCCTATTGAGCTTATCCATAAGAAATCAAATGGAGATGACATGACCATTTTAGAAAGTTATGAATCTACATATGGCATTGGTAAGTATTTGTTGTTTAGTCGACCGTTAACCTTCACATAGGAGATTGCATCATATTTCATGATGTAAACTGCCTAAATGCAAAATTAAGATCGCGGGCTTGCCGCTCAACTAAAATTGATGTTTTCTTTCATGTGATGGTTCTACCTAAAAGTTGATTCGAGAAGATACTGTTTATAGGTATTCCAAGTAAGCATGCTCAAACTAAATAGTGAGCCAAAGGTCAATCCAAGCTTCTCAAATTGTAGTGTTTGTGTTACTGCCTGTCAGTATACTTAATAGGATTTTTATTTTACTGATGCAATGAAGTATCGAATAACTATTATAGCAACAAGAGAAGGCTTTGTTGTTGAGGTGGTTTTATATTTTTATGTAGCGTAGGATTTGCTGTAAAAGTGTTATTGTCCCGGTGGCTGAAACCTATGTTTGGTGCTTGTTGCGCCTGCAGAAATCTCTATTTTGGTTTGGAGGAATTATGTGGTGGATGTCACCATTTCATATTATTAGTTCCCTAGATAAGACATTTCTTTCCAATTCCTTCGGTTCTACCATAAAGGCAATAGTATTTTTGTTGCCTTTGCGTCATCTGGATCATATTTATTGATGCATTGTAATAACTTCATATTGTATGCTAGAGCCAGGCAAGGAAGTTGTTGTAGGGGTTCGTAGCATGGAAAACAAAAAAATTCTACCGCATGCACACAAACAAGCCAAGATCTATCTACTAGATTGTAGCAACGAGTCGATTAGAGTACTCACCCTCAAAGATTCCAAAGCGGTTAACGAGAGCAGATTCTCGTGGGTTATGTAGTTGTACACTTTCCGGTCTTAAGATCGCATAGACGAGCCTTCCGGCGCTGCGTCCCCGGCAGCGCTTCCATAGTCGGTCACACGTTCGGTACTCGATGAAGACCTTCCTCTCCCTTGTTCTAGCAGGCAGCGGAGGTTGTAGTTCTCCCCTCGCGATTTCGGCAGCACGACAACGTGGTGTCGGAAGTAGACGGAATATCCTGCAGGGCTTCGCCTAAGCTGGAGCAGGTTATGGTGGATATAGGGTTTCCGGTGATCTAGGTTTAGAAGGACGGAGAGGAGGAGGCGGTGTCGGCGGCGGCAACGAGCCGGCGGCGGCGCAAGGTGGGGAAGGGCTGGTTGTGTGGCCTTGGTGCACCCCTTCCCTCTATTTATGAGAGGGAGGGCAGCTTGGGAGAGGGGAGTTTGAATCTTTCCCCAACTCCCTCTCCTTGTTGGCTTGTGGTGGAGGGAAAGAAGGATTCTTTCCTTCCTCCACTAGGACACATTGTCCTAGTTTGACTTTTCAAACTTGCCTTTTGACTTTCAATTTGGAGCTTGATTTCTTTCTTGCTAATACCCAACTAAGTGACCTAGGACATGATCCAATCATTTCACTTATCCATAACACATTCATGTACCCTTCCCCTTCCGGTCTGGTGAACCTTCTAGACCCTTCTAGAACCTCTCCAATGAAAACCTCGGAATCATTCCCAAACTCCGGAATTGGACTTTCCTTATATGAATCTTATTCTCCGGACCATTCCAGATCTCCTCGTGATATCCCGGATCCCATCCGAGACTCTGAACAACATTCAGTCTCCCTATTTACATTCCATATCTACTAAACAGCATCGAATCCTTAAGTGTGTCTCCCTACGGTTCGTGAATTACGCGGACATGACTGAGACACTTCTCCGATCAATAACCAATAGAGTAATATGGAAATTCATATGGCTCCCACATATTTCTACGATTACTTTATGATCGAATGAACCATTTACATACGATACCAATTTCCCTTTGTCTCGCGATAGTTTACTTATCCGAGGTTTGATCGTCGGTATATCTGCATACCTAGTTCAACCTCGTTACCGATAAGTACTCTTTTATCGTTCCCATGATATGTGATCCCTTGTGAGCCAGTCACACGCTTGCAAGCTAATTGGATGACATTCCACCGAGAGGGTCCAGAGTATATCTATCTGTCATATGGATGGACAAATTCCAAACTTGATCCATGTGCCTCAACACATACTTTCCGAACACTCAATGCCACCTTTATAGCCACCCAGTTACGGTGTGGTGTTTGATGTCATCAAAGTATCCTTCCGGTGACGGTGATTAGCATGATATCATGGTCGAAGGAATTAGGTTACTATGTATCAGAAAGCTTATAGAAAATGAACTATTAAAATGACTTGATCTTTATGCTACGCTTATCTACATGAGTATGTCCATCATACCATTATCCTAATGATATGATCTTGTTGTTAATAACATCTCAATGTTCATGATCGGGAAACCACGATCATCTATTAACCAACAAGCTAGTATTACAAAGAGGCTTTACCAGGGACTCTAATTTAGTTTACAAATCACACAAGTATTAATGTTTCCGGTTAATACTAGTATAGCATGAATGCAAACATTTATCATAAACACAAAGATATAATAATAACCACTTTTATTATTGCCTCTAGGGCATATCTCCAACAGTCTCCCACTTGCACTAGAGTCAACTAATCTAGATTACATGGTAATATACCGAACACCCATGGCGGTTTGGTGCTGGTCATGTTTTGCCCTCAGGAGAGGTTTAGTCAACGGATCCGCCACATTCAGATCTGTGTGTACTTTGCAAATCTTTATGTCACCATCTTGGACATGCTCTCGAATAGCATGAAAATGCAGCTTGATATGCTTCATCTTCTTGTGTGACCTTGGTTCTTGCGCATTGGCTATGGCGCCCATGTTATCACAGTAGATAGGCATCGGGTCCAACGCACTTGGAACCACACCGAGATTTTTAATGAACTCCTTCATCCATATCGCCTCTTGTGAAGCCTCCGAAGTGTATTCTGATTCAGTTGAAGATCTTGCCACAACGCTTTGCTTTGCACTCCTCCAGCTAACTGTTGCACCATTCAAAGTAAATATGTATCCAGATTGAGATTTAGAATCATCCGGATCGGTGTTCCAACTAGCATCGGTGTAACCATTAACAACGAGTTGTTCATCACCTCCATAAGAAAGAACCATATCCTTAGTTCTTCTCAAGTACTTAAGGATGTTTTTGACCGCTGTCCAATGATCCACTCCTGGATCACTTTGATATCTGCTAGTCAAACTAACAGCATATGCAATGTCGGGTCTAGTACATAGCATGGCATACATAAGAGATACTATGGCTGAGGCATAGGGAGTCTTACTCACTCTTTCTCTATCTTTTGCCGTAGCAGGACTTTGAGTTTTACTCAAGGTCATATTGGGCAACATGGGCAAGAACCCTTTCTTGTTATCTTCCATTCCAAACCTCTTTAGAACTTTGTCCAAATATGTACTCCGTGACAATGATATTAGGCGTCTTGAACTATCTCTATAAATCTTTATGCCTAATATGTAAGCTGCTTCGCCAAGATATTTTATTGAAAAGCTATTATTCAAATATTGCTTGACACTATTAAGAAGGTCTACATCATTCCCAATCGACAATATGTCATCCACATATAGTACTAGGAATGCTATAGAGCTCCCACTCACTTTCTTGTAAATACAAGCTTCTCCATAAGTTTGTATAAAACCAAAGCTTTTGATTACCTTATCAAAACGTTGATTCCAACTCCAGGATGCTTGCTTCAATCCATAAATGGACCGTTGAAGTTTGCATACCTTGTTAGCATCTTTAGGATCGAAAAAACCTTTGGGTTGTACCATATACAACTCTACATCAATGTCTCCATTGAGGAACGCCGTTTTGACATCCATTTGCCATATCTCATAATCATAATATGCAGCGATTGCTAACAAAATCCTCACAAACTTTATCTTCGCTACCGATGAGAAAGTCTCATTGTAGTCAACTCCTTGAATTTGTCGAAACCCTTTTGCGACAAGTCGAGCTTTATAGACAGTAACATTACCATCAGTATCTATTTTCTTCTTGAAAATCCAGTTGTTCTCGATAGTCTTCCGTCCATCCAGTAAGTCCACCAAAGTCTATACTTGGTTCTCATTCTTGCATCCAATCTCGGATTTCATGGATTCTTGCCATTTATTGGAATCTGGGCTCATCATCGCTTCCTCATATGTCGCAGGGTCATCGGTGTTGTCCACCAACATGACACTCATAAAGGGATCATACCAATCAGGAGTGGTACGAGTTCTCGTTGACCTGCGAGGTTCCCTAGTAACTTCAACCGAAGTTTCATGATCAACATCATTAGCTTCCTCTCTTATCGGTGTAGGCGCCACGGGAACTACTTCCGATGCTACGCTACTCTCAAGTCTGAGAGAAGGTTCAACAACCTCATTGAGTTCTACTTTCCTTCCAGTCACTTCTTTCGAGAGAAACCTCCTTCTCTAGAAAGGATCTATTCTTGGCAACAAAGATTTTCCCCTCGGATATATGATAGAAGGTATACCCAATAGTTTCCTTCGGGTATCCTATGAAGACGCATTTTTACGCTTTGGGTTCAAGCTTGTCGGGCTATAACTTCTTTACATAAGCTTCGCAACCCCAAATTTTAAGGAACGACAATTTAGGTTTCTTCCCAAACCATAATTCATACGGTCTCGTTTCAACGGATTTAGATGGTGCCCTATTTAAAGTGAATGTGGCTGTTTCTAATGCATAACCCCAAAATAATAGCTGTAAATATGTAAGTGACATCATAGAATGAACCATATCTTAGAGAGTTCGATTACGATGTTCGGACACACCATTACGTTGTGGTTTTCCCGGCGGTGTCAATTGTGAAAGTATTCCGCATTTCTTCAAATGCTCGCCAAACTCTTAACTAAGATATTCACCTCCACGATCAGATCTTAGAAACTTAATCTTCTTGTTACGTTGATTCTCTACTTCACTTTGACATTCCTTAAAGTTCTCGAAAGTTCGGACTTATGTTTCATGAAATAGATATACCCATATCTACTCAAGTCATCCATGAAAGTAAGAACATAACGATAACCACCACGCGATGCTACACTCATTGGGCCACACACATCGGTATGTATGATTTCCAATAAGTCCATAGCTCGCTCCATCATACCAGAAAATGGAGTCTTAGTCATTTTACCCATCAGACATGCTTCGCATCTTTCAAGTGATTCGAAATCAAGTGATTCAAGAAGTCCATCAGAATGGAGTTTCTTCATACGCTTCACTTCAATGTGACCAAGACGACATTGCCACATATAGGTCGAGTTATCGCTTAATTTCAAACATTTAGCTTCAATGTTATTAATAAGTGTATTACTACAATCGAGATTCAACAAGAATAGACCATCTATCAAAGGTGCATGTGCATAAAACATATTACTCATATAAATCAAAAAACCATTATTCTCGGATTTAAACAAGTAACTGTCTCGCAATATACATGATCCGGATATAATGTTCATGCTCAACGTAGGCACCAAATAACAATTATTTAAGTATAAAACTAATCCCGATGGTAGATGAAGATGTAGCGTGCCGACCGCGATCACATCAACCTTTGATCCATTTCCAACATGCATCGTCACCTCGTTCTTCACTAGTTTCCGTTTATTCTGCAGCACCTGTTTCGAGTTACAAATATGAGCAACCGAACCAGTATCAAATACCTAGGCACTACTACAACTACTAGTGAGATACACATCAATAACATGTATACCGGATATACCTTTCTTCTTGATGTTGCCGTTCTTCAAATGCGCCAAGTACTTAGGGAAATTCCGCTTCTAGTGACCTAATACCTTGCAGTAAAAGCACTCAATATCAGGCTTAGGCACAACCTTGGTCTTCTTCACCGACGCGGTAACTTTCTTACCGCCCTTCTTGAAGTTTCCCTTTTTCTTAGACTTGCCTTGCTTCTTGAATTTGGTGGTCTTATTGACCATCAACACTTGGTGCTCTTTCTTGATCTCCACTTCCGCAGACTTTAACATGGAGAAGAGTTCAGGCAATGACTTGTCCATGTTTTGCATATTGTAGTTCATCACAAAGTTCTTGTAACTTGGTGGTAGTGATTGGAGGACACGGTTAATCCCCAAAGCATTAGGAATCACTATACCCAAAATTTGAAGCTTTCTTGCGTGCCCAGACATCTTAAGCACGTGCTCACTGACGGAGCTACCCTCTTCCATCTTGCAGTTAAAGAACTTTTCAGAAGCCTCATAACTCTCAACTGCCACGTGAGCCTCAAATATCATTTTGAGTTCACGGACAATATCATGTGGGTCATGGTTCTCAAACCTTTTCTGAAGCTCCAATTCCAAACCGTACAAGATAACACACTGAACTGTGGAGTACTGATTCTTCCGAGTGAGGAAAGCATTCTTCACCTCATCGGTAACTTCAGCTGCAGGTGGGTCACCCAGCGGTGCATCCAACACATAGGTCAAATTACCAGCATTGAGGACAATCCTCAAGTTGTGGAGCCAATCCACGAAGTTGCTTCCATTGTTTTTCAACTTTTCTTTCTCTAGGAACGCATTAAAATTGATGGTAGGGGCCGCCATTGATCTACAACATATTTGCAATAGTTGTAGACTAAGTTTATGATAAATTGAGTTCTAATTAATAGTTAAATTAATCTAGGTGAACTCCCACTCAAAACATCATCCCTCGAGTTGTTTTAGTGATTACACGAACCAAATCCACCACATCAAAACCGATCATCATGAGAGATGATGTAGCTTCAATGGCGAACAATCAACATGTTCACCATATCTACTATATGACTCATGCTTTACCTTTTGGTTATCCATGTTCCGAGACCATGTTTGTACATGCTAGGCTCGTCAATATCAAACCTTAGCTTCCGCATGATCAAATCTGGCTTGCTCCCGTTGTATACACTCGCAGAATCTAACACATCCGATCATCACGTGGAGCTTCGAAACAACGAGCTTTAGCAACGGTGCCTACTAAGGACGAACACTTCATAACTTGATATTTTGTGAGAGGGATCATCTTATAATGCTATCGTCACGAACTAATCAATACAAGATGCATAAAAGGATTAACATCACATGCAATTCATAATATGTGATATGGTATGGCCTTTCTTCTTGTGCTTCTGATCTCCATCTTCAAGCACGGACATGATCTCCATCATCACCGGCATTGCGTCAAGGTCAATGGCGTTGCTCCATGGTTGTCGTCCACCAATATCAACTATTACAACTACTTTGAATAATAGACACACAGGTCTAGACGAAATTAAAAGACAACCATATGGCTCCTGTCGGTTGCCGACTTATAATAAGGAACATTGCATACATCACATATAATCACAATCATGGCCATATCATATCACAACACACCTGCAAAACAAAGTTAGACGCCTCTAATTTTCTTTTCATGTTTTACGTGGTTTGGGGCTTGATGCGTGCACCCAGTGTTGACATGGGACACTTTGTTGGAACCCCAAGAGCAAGGTGTGATGAGCACGACAGCAAGTTTCCCTCAGTAGAGACCGAGGTTATCGAACCTGAAGGAGGAAGGAAACGTCTCAAAGGTGTTGCAAGCAACGTGGAAACCTGTACAACACAAACTCAAGACTTTGTTCCAACGAATCAGTGAGGTTGTCAAGATCACCGGCTTGATGTAACAAAGGATTAAACGTATGGTGGAAGGTAATGGTTTGCAGCAAGTAAACAAGTAACAGTGGAAGATGTATCAATGGTAAAGATTGGACCGGGGTCCATAGTTCACTAGAGGTGCTCTCCTTAGATAAACAACATGGCGTGAAGGGTAACAAATTATAGCAGGGCAATTGACAGGAAATGATCAAGGCATAACAATGCAATTACTAGTCAGAAAGATCCTATGAGATTCGATTGGGCAATACAACAATATACATAGACCGCCATCCAACTGCATCTATGACTAGAAGTCCACCTTCAGGTTATCATCCGAACCCCCTCCAGTATTAAGTTGCAAGCAACAGACAACTGCTTTAAGCAAAGTGTGTAAGGTAAACAGTCCACATGTTCCATGAACAAGAGACCGTTGTTTTCTCCCTAGTGGCAACAGCACATCTACAACCGAAGAGATTTCTGTCACTTCCCTTGGAAACTAGAGGAATGGACCCACTATCGAGCATAAATACCCCCTCTTGGAGTCACTAGCAACTACTTGGCCAAGATAGCTACTAACAATGGAGAGCGTGCAAGATCACAAACAACACAGACATGATAGGCTTCATCGGGATCATCATCATCATCCACCAGCACCATCATCACCACTCCGTCCCGCTGTAACAACTGTGTTGGATATTGCTTAGTTCATTAGGGGAAACTTTCCCGGTGTTAATTATTATTGTAGTTGATTCTTTTGAGTGGAACCATTGGATTATTGTTTATGTTCAGATTGTTATCTATCGCCATATCATCTTTGATCTTGATCCATATGATGTCTTGTGAGTAGTTCGTTGTGTTCTTGAGGACATGGAAGAAGTCATGTTGTTCGTAGTGAATCTGTGATGAGTTATTATTCAATGGTTTAGTATTTAAGTTGTGGTGCTATTCTTCTAGTGGTGTCATGTGAACGTCGAATACATGATACTTCACCATTTATGGGCTTAGGGGAATGCATTGTGTATTTGGCTACTAATTGTGGGGTTGCCGGAGTGACAGAAACCTGAACCCCCGTTAGGACACCTTTGCACAAGGGAGCGTAGGATCTCAGAGTTTAAGGCTGTGGTTAGATTTATATCTTAATTACTTTCTTGTAGTGACGGATGTTTAGAGGGGGTTTAATCACAAGTATGTATTAGTCCAAGTAAGGTCGGTACATTAGCACATGTTCACCCACACAACACTTACAAACACCAAAGAAGAGTACTCAGCTATTTGAAGCGAACGCACTTGACAGAATTCCCATGTGTCCTCGAGAACGTTTGGTCCTTATAAGTATTTCCACCGGCTTATCCTTTGCTAAGAAAGGATTGGGCCACTGTAAACACCCGAATTTTTAATCCCAGATGCCTGTTATGCCATACATCACAATCCCAGGATTACCATTTTTGCGAGACATAACAGATTTGGATACCACAGTACATCATCCATTACAAACCATACATAAGGTCTTACACAAATAAGGATCTCATGATCCAGTTCTTAATACAATTGAAGCAGCGGAAATACGTAATAATAACGGTAGCGTAGGCGAAGCTCCATCTTCGGGGTCACAGGCAATGCTGACGATGGGAGATGATCCTAGTTGTCGTAACCTTCCTGGGGTCCATCCTCCTGGTATTCCTCTTCATATTCTGGCCACGGGAATAGCCAGGGACAAAGCCATGAGTACTCTTTAAGTACTCGCAAACTAATACTAATAAGTGAAGGGGTTTTTTGTAGTAGGACACTAAGCTCTAGGGTTGTCTTGCAAAAAGCCAGATTTACATCTACTAAGTTCAGAAATGAAGAAAGCGAGTTGAAGTTTTATAACCCCTAAGTGGGAACTTGTAATTTCATCTCACAACTCTGTTGTGGTCAAGTCAAAATCTCAATCCATTTCACAAGTCATTTTGAAAACATCTGACGGGGGAACAGTATGGCCACTCCAACTGTCCATAACCGCGGACGCGACTATTCGAATAGTTTGACACTCTGCAGAGATTGTACACTTTCACCACAACATTTGATACATCCGTCAGGAACAAATCCTGAATTCACCATACTCAGTATGCGGATAATCAATCCTAACCTTTCAACTACATGCCCTAGTATAAGCACCTCTCCTGTGAGTTTGGCCTACCAACCATGACCAACTGTCATCTTGGGTACTGCACAGGTGGACAATCTTCACAAGGTAGCCTCAGCTCAGACCTTGGCCATGAGGGAACCAATACTAAGGTATATAAGTTTCCAGTCAAGCCCTACCCAATTCTCGGGTATTGTGGTTGTACGGTAAAATTGGAATGGTATCGCATCCAGACAACCATCAGTTTTATAAAGGGCTAAGGCTCATGCCTCAACATTTTCATCATCAAAATCATCTGGTGTTCGGAAACACATGTCAAAACATCTCAATAGAATGATCCATCATTCCAAGGTTTTCATAACCATTTTTCCATCAAGTATTCCTATCTAAAGTTGATCAAGTTTTATGCTTAGCACTAGCATCTGCAAGTGGGGGTAAGTACTAATGAGGGGTGGTAAACTAGTGGAGTTTTACTAAGTTCAATCTCATTCCTTAGGATGACATAAAGATTATCTAGCTTAGGCCAAGTTTTATGCTCTTTATGCAACCTTCAATTATCTTTCTAGAATCTACAATTCACTTAAGTAAGCTCTAAGTAATAGCTTTGATAAAGAAATAAAGTATAAAGCTTGTAAGTAAAACTAGGAATGGGGTTATCAAGTGGGTATGATCACATATGCTTAAGGCATATAGTTGGCATGGTAACAAGCAAGTATTTGCTTGCATAGGTATAGTATCTCGCAAGTGTTAACTTGCGCAATCAACTAGTAGTATTAGGCTTGCTAAAGTAGAATATCTTGCAAGTGTTAGCTTGCCTTGTGCAGAGCAGTGGTTGAAGTTCTCCTCGGCTTCTTCTTCGTAGTATCCTCCTTCTTCCTCGTATCCTTGGTCGGTACTAGCGTCTATAAATAAATACGAGGTACACAATCACCAAACAATACTTAACTATTTTCAATCATCACACAAAAGGGTCCTATAGATGATCTAGCATCATCGCTAACATTACAAGAATAAAGCTTGGTTTAATTTCTTTTATTTTTAGAAAAGTAATTTCTACTCATTGAAAAACTACTTAAGATTTAATATTCTCCAAACCAAACATGGGATCATGTTGACACATGTCATCACCACACATTTCAGTACATGAGAATGTGATTTAAGGTGGTGTCATAATTTAATAAGGTTTAACCTTTTATTTTAATTAAATAAAGTGACTAGAAATGCCTATGTGGCATCCTTTTATTACTTGGACATTATTTCTGTAAGTAAACCCATATATTTTTATATATTCTGAAAGGTATGATCAAATGTGATTTTTGAGAGTTCGAATCAACTCAAAAGCTATTATGGTTTAAATTTGAAAAATGTTTGAATGCAGAAAAGCTTCTGCCTTGTTATTTTTACCAAGGTTGATCTATAGATTCAAATGATTTGAATCCAACGGGCTTGGATTCAGCATTTCCATACCTTTCTAACAAAATTGGTTTCATTCAATTTGGTTCACTGAATAGACCTGGGTTGATTTTTGAAACTAGGTACAGAACTATGTTTGAATTAAAATGGAAAAAGTTAAATTCAAACGTCTGGGCTGCGCGGGAACTGTTAATGAGCCGACCCAGTGTCACTCCGCGGCGCGGGGCTCAACTGACAGGGGGGTTCCACCAGTCAGTGGCTCTTTAAACGCGAAGCGGTACGGGGCAACATGGTGCGTTGGATCTAGTTCTAATCCAACGGCTCTGGTTCATCGTCCACGTCGGGCAGCGCCGGCAAGACAGAACCCTAACGCGGCAGGTGGGGGTCGTGGGAGGTTCACCGGGGCTCAGGCGAGGGTCAGCGAGGCGGGCGAACGAAGAAATCGACGACGACAAACCTCCTGGTACCGACAGCTTCTCCTAGGGCGGCTCCAATCGCTGGCTTCCTTCTTCTCCAGCAGCGGCAGGCTCCGGCCAAATTCCAGCGATGCGCTGCTCGCCTGCTCCGGGAATGGGGCGGAACGATCAGTGAGGAGAGGGGAGTGAGATGGTGTGCTCAATTCGGCTGAGGGTCGTCTCCTTTTATAGGCTCGACGGTGAGACCGAACGAGATGGGCAGGCGACGGTGGCGACACGGCTACGGGCTGCTAGAGGCATGGCCGAGGGTGGCGATCGATCGGTGGTCTCCTGGCGATGCTCTTGGGTGTAAATGCGCTTGTAGGGGCGGTGGCAAACAGTCGGGAACACTCGATGCTCTGCGAGGCAGAGGCGGCGTCTTCGACGGCGAGCGGTGGCTACGGGGTACAGGCGGTGAAATGGGCATGTCTGGCGGTCTCCTGGGATGGTGGGGAGCATGCTGGCGGGGGGCGAGGGCTCGAGGTAGTCTGGTTGAATGGGAACGGCGCGTGCTCTGCGGCGAGGGTCGGCATGGTCGACAGCGGCACGGGCGCAGCATTCCTGGTCGTTCTGGCTGCTGTCTGCGAGGCATGGCTGGTCGAGAGGGGGCGATGAAGCATGGGCTACCTCCCAGACAAGGTTGGCACGTCTAGTTCTTCCTCTAGCCTGCTGTCCACACTAGGGTGACATGGGTGTTCTCGGCTGTTCAACATTGATGACATTGTCAAGCTTACAGTGGGGCTAGTGATTAGTTAAGTTTGCTAGATGATCTACTGAGGTTGTTGTGAGCTAGAGAGGGAACAAGTTTGGCCCAAAACACTGCTCAAAATAGTGTTTGTGATTTTGTTGATTTGAATCAGCAAGGTGTTTGATGAAATGGCCGCATGAATGCAAGTTTTGAATTTTGAAAAGATTTTTGATGGGTGTGCTAGGCATGTGCTGGTGAGTCTGTAGATGCTTGGGTTTTGAAAGTTGAGCTTGCTTGAGTGGTTTTTGAAAAAGTGGGATCTTCCCACATGATATAGATTCAATTTTAAACTGTCATTTAAACTATGCATTTGAATGTTTCTGGATGATCACAAGGTGGGCCTTGATACTTTGTTATGAGTACTATCAAGGGGTGCAAAGATCCAAACAAGTTTCTGTTAAGTTCTGAAAGTTAGAGATAGCCAAAGTAGGCATGGGAGTTAATTTGGCAAAAGTGACCATTCACTTAAGTTGATGGTTTTGATTTGTTTGTCTTTGGGAAAAGTTTGGGGATTGTTTAGATGATGTTTATTTCACCTAAGAATCATTTTACAAGCAAAGAAACACATAATCATGGCAATTCAAAAGAATCTAAATTTTGATGCACACTCATATGAATGCTTTCATATTTTTAATTGGAAAAGTTTTTGTTAACCCTAATTTTGGTGATTAGAGTTTGATGATTCTAGTTTAATATTTTTGGGATGTTACAGCCACTTGCTCCGTTTGTTTGATACCTTTGTTACTTGCTCATTGTTTTGTTGCCTTGTCAGAAAACCACTAAAAAATCCGTTTGCTAAGTATTCACAGGGATTTCCTGCTCCATACCACTGTTCAGCACCTTCTGCTTCTCGTTGGGATCGACACTCCTATTTATCGAAAGTACTACGATACACCCCCTATACTTGTGGGTCATCATGGTGGCGGCGGCTACAAACGGTTTCGTGGAGATTTGATCGGGTGCTTAGGGTTTCAGCAGCGAGGGCTTCTTATAGGCGAAGGGGGAGGCCGAGGCGGCGGCCAGGGGCCCCACACCTCTCCCAGGCGCAGGGCAGGGCCCACCTGCGCCTAGGGGGGGTCTGGGCACAGTAGCCCGCCTCTCCGGCTCCCCTCTAGAGTTCTTGTTTCCCACGGAAAGTAATTGACTTTGACGTTTGTCCCGTCCAATTCCGAGAATATTTCTTTACTAACTTTTCTGAAACCAAAAACAGCAGAAAACAGGCAACTGACATTGTGGCAACTTATTAATAGGTTAGTACTAGAAAATATGTAAAAAGCACCTCAAAGTGTAGACAAAGCAAAGAAAAGTAGATACTAACAAGCATGGATCATCAAAAATTATAGATATGTTTCCGACGTATCAGGGCTTTCAATAAGTGTCGTTCTAACTTACGAACAAGAACCACAATGTTGATACTAGTATTGTCCATTACCCGTTTTAAATTGAATATTCACTATGTTGGGAGAAACAGGCACCCGCAAAGCCACTTATGCAATACAAGTTGCATGTCAGCGTGGAGCATGTCTCATGAACGATGTCATGTAAGGTTAGCCCGGGCCGCTTCATCCCACCATCCCGCAAGATGCAAAGTACACAAGAAGCAATCGACAACAAAAGCATAGATGCCCACAATGACCATTGTGTTCTACTCGTGCAACAAATTTACATATAGACACGGCTCTGATACCACTGTAGGGGTTCGTATCATGGAAAACAAAAAATTTGTACCGCATGCACACAAACAAGC
Organism: Avena sativa; assembly: GCA_916181665.1. NCBI lineage: Eukaryota > Viridiplantae > Streptophyta > Magnoliopsida > Poales > Poaceae > Avena > Avena sativa. The sequence goes on along the minus strand of OV702283.1, from coordinate 435,161,815 downwards.
CAAGATCTATCTACTAGATTGTAGCAACGAGTCGATTAGAGTACTCACCCTCGAAGATTCCAAAGCGGTTAACGAGAGCAGATTCTCGTGGGTGATATAGTCGTACACTTGTCGATCTCAAGATCACGTAGACGATCCTTCCGGCGCCGCGTTTCGGTAGCGCTTCCGCAGTCGGTCACACGTTTGGTACTCGATGAAGACCTTCCTCTCCCTTATTCCAGCAGGCAGCGGAGGTTGTAGTTCGCCCCTCGCGATTCCGGCAGCACGACGGCGTGGTGTCGGAAGTAGAGGGAAAATCCTGTAGGGCTTCACCTAAGCCGGAGCAGGTTATGGTGGATCTAGGGCTTTGCCTAAGCCGATTAGAAGGCTGGAGAGGAGGAGGCGGTGTCGGCGGTGGCTAGGGCAGCGGCGACGAGCCGGCGGCGATGCTAGGCGGCGGCCGCGGCGCAAGGTGGGGAGGGGCTGGTTGTGTGGCCTTGGGGCACCCCCTCCTCTCTATTTATGAGAGGGAGGGCAGCTTGGGAGAGGGGAGTTTGAATCCTTCCCCAACTCCCTCTCCTTGTTGGCTTGTGGTGGAGGGAAAGAAGGATTCTTTCCTTCCTCCACTAGGACACATTGTCCCAGTTTGACTTTTCAAACTTGCCTTTTGACTTTCAGTTTAGAGCTTGATTTCTTTCTTGCTAATGCCCAACTAAGTGACCTAGGACATGATCCAATCATTTCACTTATCCATAACACATTCATGTACCCTTCCCCTTCCGGTCTGGTGAACCTTCTAGACCCTTCTAGAACCTCTCCAATGAAAATCTCGGAATCATTCCCGAACTCCGTAATTGGACTTTCCTTATATGAATCTTATTCTTCGGACCATTCCAGATCTCCTCGTGATATCCCGGATCCCATCCGAGACTCTGAACAACATTCGGTCTCCCTATTTACATTCCATATCTACTAAACAACATCGAGTCCTTAAGTGTGTCTCCCTACGGTTCGTGAATTACGCGGACATGACTGAGACACTTCTCCGATCAATAACCAATAGAGTAATCTGGAAATTCATATGGCTCCCACATATTTCTACGATTACTTTATGATCGAATGAACCATTTACATACGATACCAATTTCCCTTTGTCTCGCGATAGTTTACTTATCCGAGGTTTGATCGTCGGTATATCTGCATACCTAGTTCAACCTCATTACCGATAAGTACTCTTTTATCGTTCCCATGATATGTGATCCCTTGTGAGCCAGTCACACGCTTGCAAGCTAATTGGATGACATTCCACCGAGAGGGTCCAGAGTATATCTATCCGTCATATGGATGGACAAATTCCAAACTTGATCCATGTGCCTCAACACATACTTTCCGAACACTCAATGCCACCTTTATAGCCACCCAGTTACGGTGTGGTGTTTGATGTCATCAAAGTATCCTTCCGATGACGGTGATTAGCATGATCTCATGGTCGAAGGAATTAGGTTACTATGTATCAGAAAGCTTATAGAAAATGAACTATTAAAATGACTTGATCTTTATGCTACGCTTATCTACATGAGTATGTCCATCATACCATTATCCTAATGATATGATCTTGTTGTTAATAACATCTCAATGTTCATGATCGGGAAACCACGATCATCTATTAACCAACAAGCTAGTATTACAAAGAGGCTTTACCAGGGACTCTAATTTAGTTTACAAATCACACAAGTATTAATGTTTTCGGTTAATACTATTATAGCATGAATGCAAACATTTATCATAAACACAAAGGTATAATAATAACCACTTTTATTATTGCCTCTAGGGCATATCTCCAACGGTGGTGATAAGGGGTCTGAGTCACCTGCCATTGGTGCAACTCTTTTTTCAGTTTCACACACTCCACCTCCTACTATTCTGGTTTCTACAGAAACAATTATTAGTTGACTCATATCAACCCAATGAGGAAGCCTCTACCATAGAAGCAACTGGCAGTGAGGAGAAGGCCGAGGATATAGCCGATTCCGTGTGACCAAGTTTCTAAAAATGTATCTGGGGTGTTGCTTCATGGTTGCCTCACATTTCTTAGATGGTTGTTAGTCATGTGCACCAAAGAAAAACTGTTTGACAAAGCACAAAGAAGGCGGCCAAAGGTCCTGTGCCGAGACACTATGGTCGCTAGACTGCATCCATTCCATTCTAATTGTATTGTGCATTTCCTTCTTTCTTACGCCATCCTATGAATAATGTAATCAACAATGGCAAACTTTTTGGGTAAGGGATAAGAGGTGAAAAACTAAGTTCATGATGTGGTCTATCCTATTGGTACCCGTGGCGGTGCTAGAAGGTTAAATCTGTGATGTCAAAACTACAACATGGATAACATATACTTAAACAAAAAATTACTAAATACAATCTTATTAATGCAACCTTAGTTTTATGTTGTCAATTGAAATCAACATCGCCACAGTTTTAGTCATGAAGAATATCTTATTCAGAGGATATGTCCGATCATACAATGAAAAACGAGTAAGGATAGTACTCCCTCTGTTTCATAATATAAGGTATTCTAGCTTTGTGAAAGGAGTGTATTTGGAAAGTTTGCTTCACAAATATTACCAACTCCATTTAGAATTCTGAGCAAATACTAATTCCCTAGCAGAACATAGTTAAAGTGGTATTTTTAGTACTATGGTGTTTGGTCTTCTTTGGTGGTGAAAAAATAGACGATACGGACTGACGCATCTGGTTGACCTTTTCCGTGGATTTCTCGGAAAATTGCAATCAACGAGGCCATCGCTAGCCATTTTTTTTCTTACTATGATATTATTATTTCACATTAGTATGGTATATTATCTTTGCAGGATACACTATATCATTTGAAGAGGTCCTGAACTATTTGTCTTTCTTATATTTTGTTCCTTTTAAGACTCACAGGATATTACTATTCATGTATACGCTTGTTGTATATTGGTAGTTTTTTCCTCCTTAAGAGAAGTTATTTTTTAGACTTTTTTTTAGACAAAGTGATTTTTTAGACTAACCTACCCACACACACCCCTCTTTTCCATAAACGTCCAAGCTATCAATTTAGGTGTATATATGAAATTCAGACAAAACATTAAAAATAAACATGTTGCGGCCGACATCATGGAATAAAACGCATGCAAATCTATGCGCTGAGCCGCTGACAGCCAAGACGAGATGTAGAGGCGAAGCTCGCATGTCCTTCTAGTGTTGTATTGTTTCGTTCAAAACAACAAAATCCATCAAGGACCGGCTATGAATGCGACGACGCGGTCCATGAGCTGCTTGGCATTTTCGCAGCTGGGCTTCCCGAGGAAGAACACGTGGCCCTCCCCCTCGGACCCTAGCCACGCCGCGGCGCCGCGCCAGCCGCTGCCGGCCACGGCGTCGTAGTACGCGCGGTTCCGCGCGGCGAGCCCGTCCGCCAGCCCCGCGGTGACGAGCATCCTCACGCACCCGAGCTTCTCCAGCGCCGGCGCGCCCTGCGCCAGCGGGTTCATCCTCGGGTCGTCGGCGCCACCCACCGCCCCGGGACAGGCGTAAGACCAGAGCATCCCGGTGATCTTGGACGCGGCCGGGGGTTCCCCCTCGATGGCAGTGTTCCCGCTGAACCACGGGTGCAGCAGTATGGCGCCCTCTACTCTTGGGCTGCCGTCGTTGAAGGCCGCCCTCATGAGCATGTCGTGCGCGATGTTGGCGCCGGCGCTGTCGCCGGCGAGGAAAAGGCGCGCCGTGTCGCCGTGCTCAGCGATCCAGACGTCCTGCGCCGACGCCGCCCACCGGAGCGCCGCCCAGGAGTCGTCGTAGGCCGCGGGTAGAGGGTGCTCCGGGGCGAGGCGGTAGTCGACGGAGACGGCGAGCACGCCCGCCGCCGCGGCGAGGGCGTTGACGTAGCTGTGGTACGCGGTGTCGTCGGCGGACCCGATGAGGAAGGCCCCGCCGTGGAAGAAGACGAGGACCGGGAGCTTCGTGGACGGTCCACGGAGCTTGGGAAGGTAGAGGCGCACGGAAACGCCGGTGTCGGCGTCAAGGACGACGTCCCTGGAGGTGACGCCGGTGGCCTCGTCCAGACCAGGAGGAGAGACAGTAGGTTCGTTGAGGCGGTCCATCCTGCCGCTCTTGTAGATGCGGAATTGCGATGGGGACTCTAACAGGACCTCGTCGTCTGCTTCAGCCGGAACGCCATTATTCTTGTGGGACGTAGAACGGACCGTCGATCGCATTTGTGGCGAAAAGGTGGCAGATAAGTATGGTAGCTGGGGTAACCTTCTGCTCCGATCTAAGTCTGGTCGTCGTCGGCATGGTTGGGTTGCTGCCCAGCCAGCGCAAATGGCGGCTCCGCTCCTGATCGCCATGGAGATGAAGTGTAAGTATGCTTTGGATATGGAGATTGTATCGACACTCGAATAGATCATCCCTTATGTGTGGTGGTGATAAGCTCCTGCATGCCGTAGTACTGTATACGCGTGAGAGTGTGTGGTGATAAGCTCCTGACGTGCAGAATCATCAGCCACATGGACCGACCCAATGTGACCTCTCAGGTTTTTCATCGGAACGCTGGCCGTTACTAGGCTGATCCCTGGCGCCGACAAGGAAACGCTAGACAAAGCGGAATTGGAAAAAAAGAAAAAACTCCACGCGTCGGCTCGCCCTCCGGCCGTTTTTCATTTTCACGCCCACGCCGCTATACTCCTTTCGTCTTCGCCATCTATTTTGGCTATAAAAGTCGGCGAGGGCGCCGGCTCATAGCACACACTCTCAGCCTCCCCACATTCCTCCCTACCACGAACACCAACTTCGGCAAGTAGAAATCTCGGCGAAAGCCATGTCGGAGAGGTACCCGAACGACCCCGCCGCGGCGAACGACTTTGGCCGGCATACCCTCCAGCCGTGGGAGGCCTGGATATTGCACGATGCCGGCTACATGGCGCCGTCTGACTTTCGATGCACGCACAACTGGAAGCTCAGCGCTGGCGGCGTGTCGGTGTCGTCGGTGCCGAAGGACGACGAGATGGTCGAGGAGATCTAGGGCATCATCGCGGAGATGGAGGATCCGGACCTCGCCGAAGACCCCCCGTAACCTTGTTTACTGGGTCAGTTCTTCGCCGAGCGCCGGCTCCGGGAACTCGCCGCCCATGAAGGCCCGCCCGACTCGCCTCTGAAGCGCAACAATGCAGCGTCTCGTCGTCGCTGGTGGAGTGTGCCAGGACGGATGATCACCGCCATCCTAGAGCACATCGCCGCCAGCAACTGCTCGCGGCTGGGCTTTCCTCGCTCGCCGTCGCCCACGGCGAGGGCGAGGCGCGCCCCTCCGGCGAATTGGCGGCCCAGGAGGATGGGCAACCTCAATTCGTCGTCCTCCGCTGCCTCGGCCTCCCGCTCGTCTGGCTCTGTGCCGCCGCAATCGCCGTGGGCTAGCGGCAAGGCTCCGCGTCCCGTGAAGCGGGAGGCCGAGACGCCGATGCGCACGCCATCAAGGACGAGGTCACGAGGCATCGTCATCAACGAGCCCCACGCCACATCGTCACCGACCGTCCGGCTTCGCCTGCGCTAGCCGAAGCCTGAGCCGGCGGACTGGGCGTTCCTCGTCGACGAGGACGCCTTCGCCATCGTCGTCGACCGGCCGGCTTCGCCTGCACCAGCCGAAGCCTGAGCCAACGGACTGGGCGGTCCCCGTTGACGAGGATGCCTTCGCCATCACGATCGCCATGGAGCGCTCCATCAACGACGTGTCGCAGATGCTGGAGCCGGACGCCCTCGCCTGGTCCAGGGCCGATTGGGAGCGCGAGGAGGCACGCCGAATTCAGCGCCACCAGGAGGTGGCCGAGTGCGAGGTCGCCCGCAGAGCTTGCCGGGAGCTTGCCTACCAGGGCGCGCCGCTCATCGTGCTCGACGACGACGACGATGGCGGCCCCTCATCCCAGCCATGGTGTTACAGCGATGTCGTCCAGGGCAGCTCGCGCCCCCCGTAGCCAACGAGCGACGACGATGTCGACAACAAGGCGGACCCCGACTATAACATCCCAGGATTAGCACCTAGAATTAGGGAGGACACATGTGTGTGCATTGCATTCATGTATAAGAAAATCTGGGGAATTTTCGCGCAAAAGTAAAGAAGCTATAGAGGGATCGATATCTCCTTGTTCTGATGGAAACATCAGGGCAGGTGTGATGGATTTCGACATGACCTCTACAGTATTTTTGTGTTTGAGGGAATAGCAACCCAAATTTGAATATTCAAAACATATATTTAAATTGCAAAAGAATAAAGTTATAATTAGAAATAGTGTTACAATTATACTCACATCCTTGAGAGATTATTTATGATTGGGATATAATTAAATCACAAGTATTATAATAAAGAAAAGAAAAGAATTAGTCTATAATATTATAGGGATACATAATCATAATTACAATTGAGTAAATGGAACCAATTTAATAAAATGAAATGATTATAACAATAATCTTTGTATATATACATATGGTATTGTTGTTCTTTTACAAACGAAGACTGAAAGTGTATTACAGGAAACAAATAAATAAATAAATAACGAATTACATGAATGGAATAACTAAAAGAATTCTTTATTACAAGAAGATATATATATTACACTGTTTGAAAATGAATTATAAAAGAAAAATAAAACAAGTAAACTTTATTGAAAGTAATACAATAATACAATGTCTTTACATTATTTAAACAGAAAACAAATTACAATAATATGAAAAAGAAAAACCTAAACTAAATCAGGTATCTTCTTTCTTCTTTGTTTTATTTACTGCAAAATAAAAGATCAACAAAACATGCTAGAAAGGAGGGGTTAGTATAATATATTGCTCTCAGATATCAATAGTGTAGTGCACTGTTTTGCCTCCTCATTGAGCTAAGTTGTTTTAGAAGGGGCAAGTTTCACCAAATAAATAGTAACTGTTTTATTAGATAATAGCCTCAGAGCACCATCATTGGCCAGGGACAATTTTTACCAAAGTCAAATAAAAAGGCAATTGGTAAAACATCAGATTTTTACTTGATCTGATCCATTGGGGGTGAGTCAAGCACCCAAGCAGCTCACACATCTACATGGTATTGTGCTGTCAAGCACAGAGGCATCACAAGGAGTACAAGGTAAGCACACATCCGTAGCTGATAAGCTAGAAGCAGATCAGAGTTCTCCACACACCACACTTAATTATACTTAGATCATCCCACCAAATCCACCACCTAATCAGTATCTGGTTGCTTACTTAAGCCATCCAAGAAAAGATCAGGTGAGCACAAGGAGGAGTAGATCAGGATCAATAGCAGCACAAGGAGGAGTAGATCAAGATCAGCAGCATCACAAGGAGGAGTAGATCAAGATCAGTAGCATCACAATTAGTAGTAGACCATGATTCCCAATAGGCCACCAACAACAGGTACAGGTCCAAAAATATAAATTAGATCATGCAGCACTTATTCTTATTAGCTTGCATCATCAGGTTGAAAAGAAATAATGGGTATGTCACAAACCATCCAAATTCATCTACCCTTCAACTAGAATTATATCTAGGAGGATTGGATGGGGAGATACTCTTAGATTTACATGAAAGTGCCATGCAAGGGTTCATCACAGTGGTAAGCTTACCAATATCTGACCACCCAACTAGTCTCAGCCTTAGCATCATAGACACAGATTCTTTCCAAATAATTCGATCATTCATAGAAAGGATAGTTCCATCCAGTGCAACCAAACATACAGTAGCAACATCAGCTACCTTTCCAAAGTAGGTTGCAACACTAAGATTCAAGCATCTTATCTACTTTTATTTGTTTTAAACAACAAACAGAAGTAGTAATGGAGAATAATTCTCTCAGTCTTGCATAGAGATGCTATGCAAGATCATCATTGAGAAGTTACCAATCTATCTTAGCATTTGTTCTTAATAAAATTACACCTCAGACTAAGCATCATAGGTTAGGGACAAATCCACTTACAAACCATAAAGGCATCAAGATGAATGAAGCTATATTCAGAGCATCTCACAGAAGCAAGTCATACTACTTTGGGATCTACCACTGTGCACACTCCCAGAGGGAGGCACCACAGTAGCAACCCAACAAGTAGTAGATCACAATAGGTTATTAAAATGACAAAATAAGAAATCATCTGCTAGCAGGCAGAATATGTGTCCATATCATTTTCCCAGACAAAGAATCTAGAAATCATTTGTTAGATCACCTTGTCATTTAAACAAATCAAGCAATACCTCAGCCGTTGCATCATTGGTAGTCAAGTACTAATTGTTAGTCAGCCACTACACCAACATATCATGCTACAAGATGGATTGTTGTGCATACTCTAAGATGAGGCACCACAGCAACCATCTCCTGATAGTTGAAGCCACCATAAAAATGATTTAATAAATCATTCCAATATATTCTATCATGTTGACATTGCAAACTGAGCATATCAAATAATTCAGATCATTGTTCTAGATAGACAACTAGAACTCATATAGTTCAGCAAGTATTCCAACTAGGAAAAATTCCAAACAAATAGTTTGAATTTTTATATGTCCTATAATCATCCAAGAGGGATTCCTAGATCAGTTCTTAGCAAGCCAATTATGAAGCATCCTAGCACTCTGAGGGTTTTTTACCAACAAAAAAACCAAGATTCAAAAGCCACCCAATGAATATTATCTACCAACCAAAGGCAGAAATCAATTCATCCCCAACCAAACCAAGCCACCAATATTCAAGCACATATCCTGAATTAATGACCTCAAGCTCACAAGCAGAAGGTTCCCATTCTCATAGCTTCACAACACGAGAACCACTAACCTACATCAATACCCCTGGATCACTTGCTCATCCAAATTCAAGGATTTAGGAAAGCAATAGATCATCAACAAACAACCATAGCAGCACCACAGATCAAAGCCATCAGCACGAAGGCTGGTCACGATGAATCAAAGCTCACCGGGGGTGCCGAGCACCTAGAGCGGAGGGTTGTCGCAGCCAATTCCAGGGTTGCACCATAGCGCTGTTCCACCGGCATCAAGTTGGTTATGCGTGTCACCACATCACCGTCGCCACAGTGGTAACACCACCCGTACAGCACCACCACACCAGGGATCATCCTCTCGAGGCGGAGAATTGGTGACACCAGGGTTGCAGCCAAGCTGTCGTCCCGCTGGTGTCAGGTGTAAGGTCAACGAAAAGGAGAAGTAGGAGGAGAGTCTCGACCTAGTGGCGTGTGTTGGTGGCGACAAGGACCTGGGGATGCCAGATCGCCCCGTCCTCAGCGCCGGTGACCGAGTTGAATCATAGGCTAGGGTTATCCATGGCGGCGCGATTGGGGGTTGTGAGGATGGACGTTGGTAGGATATAAGCAGAGGAGCTGGTGGCAGAGCCCATCCAGCGGGCAGCGGCGGCAGCGGCCGACGACGCCGGAGTAGCAGGTCGCGGCCGGGGCACCATGGGCGAGTTTATGCAAAAGGGGAACAAGGGGAACAAAACAGAGAGATGTGAGCATGAGAGAAGAGCACGAGAGGAGTTGGGTCGGGGTCGGGTTGACCCAAGCCATTTGGGCCTTGTCAGCTAGATTGATCTGTGGGCTAGGCTGACTCCTAGGTCCGGCCCAGTTAAAATAAAATAAAATAATAATAATAATAAATAGAATTTAACATAAAAAGGGATAGAATAAATAAATGAATATATTACCCCTAAACTTATTTAATCTCTAGAAAAATATAGAAACATCCTAAAAATACATATGATATATAACAATCATCACAAAAATAATATCCACCTAAGAAAAATATAATCTTACTTATTCAAGTTAAATAAAATGTAAATAAATATTAACATCACTAAAGCCTAAGTGAAATTTCATAAAATAAGGAAAAATCCTAAAAACATAAATAAAAATCATTCTTATGTATAAAAATAAATATACTATTTTATAAAAATACTAGCCTAATTTATTATAAATAAAATATGAAGTAAATATTCAAAGACATTTAATCCTTGATAGAATTTTATAAACATAATAATAATACTTAAAATTAAATAAAAAATCATTTTTAAAGTCTTGCAAAAATATATTACACTAGAAAATTATTAAATATAATATTAGAAAGGTTTTAATATTTTAAAGTAATAAATCCTTGTCTATTATCTATTTTGAAAATTCTTTAAAAACATTTCTTAAATAAGAAATAATTATATTTCTTTAGAAATATCAAAACCTTAAAATCTGAATACTAAAGTTCTAAACCATAACTAAGATTTATGATAAAACTTAAGCGTAAATCCTTAACTTTATAATACTCTTTTAAATCCTAAACCAAAATTCAAAACCACAATCTTTAAGATAATTCTATATATCAGTCACTTATATGAAGAGGGAATGATCTTAACATCTAAATCATAATTAACATGACTTTAAAACTAACACCTTAACAACACCATCCAAATTATACTTTCTTTGATAGTTGCATGTTATTTTCATAGGATTATAGTCTGCTGCCACAGGGGATAGCTGCCCCCCATGCGTAAGCTGTCCGATCATAGTTGTTGAGATACGTGCCCAACATGTTTAGCTTTGCACCACACGGTTATGCATGATAAACTTCCTGTAATAATGCTGACAGCTGACACTAGTATGTCAGTGACGAGAATAGTGAGATGAAGAGTGGCCATTGCTCGTCGACCAAACTTGGTACTGCATGCAAAGCTATAGCGCGCCCGTGACTGATTCTAGATATGAGGAATATTGTCGGCTCCTGCATGCGTGCATGCATGCCGAACGTGTTTATTATTGATCCAGTTGTTTGCCATACGTACAAAATCATTAAACTTGTCCAAAACAATAACATATGTCTGCCTTCAATGCTACACATACATTGTCTACTAGTACATACTCTAGTCCACACAATATATATCTCTTGGTATTTTAATAGCAAGTACAAATGGAGAAGTGTAGACCGTAAACAATGCTATTGGTTATAATGTATAATAAATTTATGGTCTTTTATTAGTACAAAAATCGGGGTATTTAATTAATTACAAGCCCTTGTATACCAAGAGTGTTATATCGACACCAACAAGAACAACCGTGCATGCAAGACCATACATGCACATAACATTGTATAGCCTTCTCACGGTCACTATTACCAATCGTGCATGCAAGACCATACATGCACATAGCATTGTGTAGGCTTCTCACGATCACTATTATCTTTTCTGTGATTCACTTGGCCCATTTTGCTAGATGCCAACTGGTATAACCTTTGGCTCACATAGTTCTAGACTAAAAAATATCTTTATATGTTTGACGTACTGACAATGTTGCTAGCTAGTATAGTGTTAGCTAATGCTACTAGGGACACAAAACATGGCCCTTGGCAAACTAGACATAGGCGGTAGTGAACAATGGCAGGCAATGACATGCTAAGTATTTTTCTAATTATTGATTACTATTGAAGTTTTTGTTCCATCCGTCTTGTTGGTTAGGTGTGGGCTCGAATCTATCGTACGGTAGTTGCATGGGGGCAGCTATCCCCGGTGGTAGCAAATCCACCCTTATTTTCATATTAGCAAAACAAATTTAATCTAATCATTCACTTGAATGTAAAGTGAATAATCCCACACTTTAATCATACTTATCATAAATCCAAAACTTTGTTAGAAATAATGGGGCTAATCCATTTAGGCCCATGTGTATTTCAGATTTTCCCTAAATCTTAAAGCCCAAATTTGTGGCAGCCCATATGTGTTTGGGCCCATGTTTAGTCCCACATGAAAAGTTGGAGGAGAGTTGCACCACCTTATAAGGTGGAGTGTTGCACCACTTTGTAAGGGGTTCGTAGCATGGAAAACAAAAATTTTCTATCGCATACAAACAAACAAGCCAAGATCTATCTACTAGATTGTAGCAACGAGTCGATGGAATAACTCACCCTCGAAGATTCCAAAGTGTTTAACGAGAGCAGATTCTCGTGGGTGATGTAGTCGTACTCTTTCCGATCTCAAGATCGCGTAGACGATCCTTCCGGCGCCACGTTCCAGCAGCGCTCCCGCAGTCGGTCACACGTTCGGTACTCGACGAAGACCTTCCTCTCCCTTGTTCCAGCAGGCAGCGGAGGTTGTAGCACTCTCCTCGCGATTCCGGCAGCACAACGGCGTGGTACCGGAAGTAGAGGGGAAATCCCGCAGGGCTTCGCCTTAAGCCGGTGCGAGTATGGTGGAGCTTATGAGAGAGGCTATTAGTGGTCTAGTAATTAGACACACCAATTAGAGGGCTCTAAACCAATTAGAAGGCTCTAAACCGCTGGCTAAAGCAATTAGAAGCTCTAAACCAAAACGGCTCTAAACCTGAAATTTAGAGGTGGAAACTTGTGTCTAGGAGGGGAGCCCTGCCCCTCCTTATATAGGTGGGAGGGGGTGGCGCGCCAGGGGAGGGAGGGAGTACCTCCCCAACTCGGCTTAGGGCTGGCCGCCGGCTTGGAGGAGTTGGACTCCTCCTCCAAGTTGGTTCCAACTCCTCTTGCTTGTTTCCCACAGTTTCTTGTTTTAGCCGTTTGACTTTCAAACTGGACATTTGACTTTTCTGTTTTAGGATTCAATTTAATCCTATATTTGGGACAGCAAGAACACTTAGTACATGATGCAATCATTCCAATATGTAATGACACATTCATGTACCCCTTCCCCCCCGGAGTGCCGGACAATCCGGAACCTTCTAGAACATTCCCGATGAAAACACCGGAATCATTCCCGAACTCCGAAACGGGACTTTCCTTATATGAATCTTATTCTCCGGACCATTCCGGATCACCTCGTGATATCCCGGATCCCATCCGAGACTCCGAACAACATTCGGTCTCTTTCTCATAACACCATAACTACTCAAACAACGTCGAATCCTTAAGTGTGTCTCCCTACGGTTCGTGAATTATGCGGACATGATCGAGACACTTCTCCGAACAATAACCAATAGAGGAATCTGGAAATTCATATGGCTCCCACATATTTCTACGATTACTTTGCGATCGAATGAACCACTTACATACGATACCAATTTCCCTTTGTCTCACGATATGTTACTTATCCGAGGTTATGATCGTCGGTATCTCTGCATACCTAGTTCAACCTCGTTACCGATAAGTACTCTTTTCTCGTTCCCGTGATATGTGATCCCTTGTGACCATGTCACATGCTTGCAAGCTAATTGGATGACATTCCACCGAGAGGGCCCAGAGTATATCTATCCGTCATGTGGATGGACAAATCCCACTCTTGATCCATGTGTTTCAACCAATACTTTCCGAACACTTAATGCCACCTTTATATCCACCCAGTTACGGTGTGATGTTTGATGTTATCAAAGCATCCATCCGGCAAAGGTGATATGCATGATCTCATGGTCGAAGGAATTAGGTTACTATGTATCAGAAAGCATATAGCAATTGAACTATTGAAATGACTTGATCTTTATGCTACGCTTATCTATAGGAGTATGTCCACCATATCATTCTCCTAACGATATGATCTTGTTGTTGATAACATCTCAATGTTCATGATATGGAAACCACAATCATTTAATCAACCAACAAGCTAGTGAAGTATAGAGGCTATACTAGGGACTTCAATTTAAGTTTACAATTCACACAAGTATTAATGTTTCCTTGTTAATACTATTATAGCATGAATATAAACATTTATCATAAACACAAAGATATAATAATAACTATATTTATTATTGCCTCTAGGGCATATCTCCAACAGTCTCCCACTTGCACTAGAGTCATCTAATCTAGATTACATGGTAATACACCGAACACCCATGGCAGTTTGGTGTTGGTCATGTTTTGCCCTCGGGAGAGGTTTAGTCAACGGATCCGCCACATTCAGATCTGTGTGTACTTTGCAAATCTTTATATCCCCATCCTGGATATGTTCTCGAATAGCGTGAAAACGTAGCTTGATATGCTTCAGCTTCTTGTGTGACCTTGGTTCTTGCGCATTGGCTATGGCGCCCATGTTATCACAGTAGATAGACATTGGGTCCAGCGCACTAGGAACCACACCCAGCTCTGTAATGAACTCTTTCATCCATATCGCTTCTTGTGAAGCCTCCGAAGCAGCCATGTATTCCGATTCAGTTGAAGATCTCGCCACAACGCTTTGCTTTGCACTCCTCCAGCTAACTGCTGCACCATTCAAAATAAATACGTATCCAGATTGTGATTTAGAATCATCTGGATCGGTGTTCCAACTAGCATCGGTGTAACCATTAACAACGAGCTGTTCATCACCTCCATAAGAAAGAACCATATCCTTAGTTCTTCTCAAGTACTTAAGGATGTTTTTTGACCGCTGTCCAATGATCCACTCCTGGATCACTTTGATATCTGCTAGTTAAACTAACAGCATATGCAATGTCGGGTCTGGTACATAGCATGGCATACATTAGAGATCCTATGGCTGAGGCATAGGGAGTCTTACTCATCCTTTCTCTATCTTCTGCCGATGTCGGACTTTGAGTTTTACTCAAGGTCGTATTGGGCAATATGGGCAAGAACCCTTTCTTGCTTTCTTCCATTCCAAACCTCTTTAGAACTTTGTCCAAATATGTACTTTGTGACAATGATATTTGGCGTTTCGATCTATCTCTATAAATCTTTATGCCTAATATGTAAGCTGCTTCGCCAAGATCCTTCATTGAAAAACTATTATTCAAATATTCCTTGACACTATTAAGAAGGTCTACATCATTCCCAATCAACAATATGTCATCCACATACAGTATTAAGAATGCTACAGAGCTCCCACTCACTTTCTTGTAAATACAAGCTTCTCCATAAGTTTGTATAAAACCAAAACTTTTGATTACCTTATCAAAACGTTGATTCCAACTTCGGGATGCCTGCTTCAATCCATAGATGGACCGTTGAAGCTTGCATACTTTGTTAGCATCTTTAGGATCGACAAAACCTTTGGGTTGCATCATATACAACTCTTCATCAATGTCTCCATTGAGGAATGCTGTTTTGACATCCATCTGCCATATCTCATAATCATAATATGCAGCGATTGCTAACATAATCCTCACAGACTTTAGCTTCGCTACCGGTGAGAAAGTCTCATCGTAGTCAACTCCTTGAATTTGTCGAAACCCTTTTGCGACAAGTCGAGCTTTATAGACAGTAACATTACCATCAGCATCTGTTTTCTTCTTGAAAATCCATTTGTTCTCGACAGCCTTCCGGCCATCCGGTAAGTCCACCAAAGTCCATACTTGGTTTTCGTACATGGATCCAATCTCGGATTTCATGGCTTCTTGCCATTTATTGGAATCTGGGCTCATCATCGCTTCCTCATATGTCTCGGGGTCATCGGTGTTGTCCACCAACATGACATTCATAACGGAATCATACCAATCTGGAGTGGTACGAGTTCTCGTTGACCTTCGAGGCTCTGTAGTAACTTCAACCGAAGTTTCATGATCACCATCATTAGCTTCCTCTCTTATTGGTGCAGGCACCACAGGAACTTCTTCCGGTGCTGCGCTACTCGCAATTTCGAGAGAAGGTTCGACAACCTCGTCGAGTTCTACTTTCCTTCCAGTCACTTCTTTCGAGAGAAATTCCTTCTCTAGAAAGGATCCATTCTTGGCAACGAAGATTTTGCCTTCGGATCTATGATAGAAGGTATACCCAATAGTTTCCTTCGGATATCCTATGAAGACGCATTTTTCCGCTTTGGGTTCAAGCTTGTCCGGCTGTAACTTCTTTACATAGGCTTCGCATCCCCAAACTTTAAGGAACGACAATTTAGGTTTCTTCCCAAACCATAATTCATACGGTGTCGTTTCAACGGATTTAGATGGTGCCCTATTTAAAGTGAATGCGGCTGTTTCTAATGCATAACCCCAAAATGATAGCGGTAAATCTGTAAGTGACATCATAGAACGAACCATATCTAAGAGGGTTCGATTACGACGTTCAGACACACCATTACGCTGTGGTGTTCCCGGCGGTGTCAATTGTGAAAGTATTCCGCACTTCTTTAAATGCTCGCCAAACTCGTAACTTAGATATTCACCTCCACGATCAGAACGTAGAAATTTAATCTTCTTGTTACGTTGATTCTCTACCTCACTTTGAAACTCCTTAAACTTCTCGAAAGTTTCGGACTTTATGTTTCATGAAATAGATATACCCATATCTACTCAAATCATCCGTGAAGGTAAGAACATAACGATAACCACCGCGCGATGCTACACTCATTGGACCACACACATCGGTATGTATGATTTCCAGTAAGTCCGTAGCTCGCTCCATTATACCAGAAAATGGAGTCTTAGTCATTTTACCCATCAGACATGCTTCGCATCTTTCAAGTGATTCAAAATCAAGTGATTCAAGAAGTCCATCGGAATGGAGTTTCTTCATACGTTTCACTCCAATGTGACCAAGACGACAGTGCCACATATAGGTCAAATTATCGCTTGATTTCAAACGTTTAGCTTCAATATTGTTGATATGTGTATTTCCACTATCGAGATTCAACAAGAATAGACCATCTATCAAAGGTGCATGTGCGTAAAACATATTACTCATATAAATCGAACAACCATTATTCTTTGACTTAAACAAGTAACCGTCTCGCAATAAACAAGATCCTGATATAATGTTCATGCTCAACGCAGGCACTAAATAACAATTATTTAAGTATAAAACTAATCCCGATGGTAGATGAAGAGGTAGCGTGCCGACCGCGATCACATCAACCTTTGATCCGTTTCCCACGCGCATCGTCACCTCGTTCTTCGCTAGCTTCCGTTTATTCTGCAGCACCTGTTTCGAGTTACAAATATGAGCAACCGAACCAGTATCAAATACCCAGGCACTACTACGAATACTAGTGAGATACACATCAATAACATGTATATCAGATATACCTTTCTTCTTGATGTTGCCGTTCTTCAAATCCGCCAAGTACTTTGGGCAATTCCGCTTCCAGTGACCTTCTCCCTTGCAGTAAAAGCACTCAGTATCAGGCTTTGGTCCAGCCTTGGTTTTCTTCGTCGGCGTGGTAACTTTCTTACCACCCTTCTTGAAGTGTCCCTTTTGCTTAGACTTGCCCTTCTTGAATTTGGTGGTCTTATTGACCATCAACACTTGGTGCTCTTTCTTGATCTCCACTTCTGCAGATTTTAACATAGCAAATAGTTCTGGCAACTCTTTGTTCATGTTCTGCATGTTGTAGTTCATCACAAAGTTCCTGTAACTTGGTGGTAGTGATTGGAGGACACGGTAAATCCCCAAAGCATTAGGAATCACTATACCCAAGCTTTGAAGTTTGTTTGCGTGCCCAGACATCTTAAGCACATGCTCACTGACGGAGCTGCCTTCTTCCATCTTGCAGTTAAAGAACTTTTCAGAAGCCTCATAGCTTTCAATTGCCGCATGAGTCTCAAAAATTAATTTGAGATCCTCGACAATATCATATGGGTCTGACTCTTCAAACCTTTTCTGAAGCTCCGATTCCAAACCATACAAGATAGCACACTGAACTATGGAGTACTGATTCTTCCGAGCAAGGTAAACATTCTTTACTTCATCGGGAGCATCAGCTGCAGGTGGGTCACCCAGCGGTGCATCCAGCACATAGGTCAAATTACCAGCTGTGAGGACAATCCTCAAATTGCGGAACCAATCCGCGAAGTTGCTTCCATTGTTTTTCAACTTTTCTTTCTCTAGGAACGCATTAAAATTGATGGTAGGGGCTGCCATTGATCTACAACATATTTGCAATAGTTTAGACTAAGTTTATGACAAATTGAGTTCAAATTAATTAATGAAATTAAACTAGGTGAACTCCCACTCAAAACAACATCCCTCACATTGTTTTAGTGATCACATGAACCAAATCCACTACATCAACACCGATCATCACGAGAGTTGATATAGTTTCAATGGCGAACAATCGACATGTTCATCATATCTACTATATGATTCATGCTTTACCTTTCGGTGATCCGTGTTCCTGAGGCCATGTCTGTACATGCTAGGCTCGTCAAGATCAAACCTTAGCTACCGCATAAGCAAATCTGGCTTGCTTACGTTGTATTCACCCGCGGAATCAAAGACACCCGATCATCATGTGGTGCTTTGAAGCAGCAAGCTTTGGCAACGGTGCATACTAAGGGTGAACACTTTAGAACTTGAAATTTATGTGCATGAGGGATCATCTTATAATGCTACCGTCGTCTACTAAGCAATACAAGATGCATAAAGGATTAACATCACATGCAATTCATAATATGTGATATGATATGGCCTTTCTTCTTTGTGCTTCCGATCTCCATCTTCAAGCACGAACATGATCTCCATCATCACCGGCATAGCATCAAGGTCAATGACGCTTCTTCATGGTTGTCGTCCACCAGCTTCAACTATTACAACTATTTTGAATAGACACGCAGGTCTTAACAGAAATTAAAGACAACCATATGGCTCCTGCCGGTTGCCAACTTACAATAAGGAACATTGCATACATCAAATATAATCACAATCATGGCCATATCACATCACTGCACACCCCTGCAAAACAAAGTTAGACGCCTCTACTTTCTTTGCATATTTTACGTGGTTTGGGGCTTTCAATAAGTGTCGTTCTAACTTACGAACAAGAACCACAACATTGATACTAGCATTGTTGATTACCCGTTGTAAATTGGATCTTAACTATGCTAGGAGAAACAGGCACCCGCAAAGCCACTTATGCAATACAAGTTGCATGTCAAACGTGGAGCAAGTCTCATGAACGATGTCATGTAAGGTTAGCCCGGGCCGCTTCATCCCAACATACCGCAAGATGCAAAGTACACAAAAAGCAATCTACAATAAAAGCATCAACGCCCACAATGACCATTGTGTTCTACTCGTGCAACAGATCTACATATAGACACGGCTCTGATACCACTGTAGGGGTTCATAGCATGGAAAACAAAATTTTTCTATCGCATACAAACAAACAAGCCAAGATCTATCTACTAGATTGTAGCAACGAGTCGATGGAATAACTCACCCTCGAAGATTCCAAAGTGTTTAACGAGAGCAGATTCTCGTGGGTGATGTAGTCGTACTCTTTCCGATCTCAAGATCGCGTAGACGATCCTTCCGGCGCCACGTTCCAGCAGCGCTCCCGCAGTCGGTCACACGTTCGGTACTCGACGAAGACCTTCCTCTCCCTTGTTCCAGCAGGCAGCGGAGGTTGTAGCACTCTCCTCGCGATTCCGGCAGCACAACGGCGTGGTACCGGAAGTAGAGGGGAAATCCCGCAGGGCTTCGCCTTAAGCCGGTGCGAGTATGGTGGAGCTTATGAGAGAGGCTATTAGTGGTCTAGTAATTAGACACACCAATTAGAGGGCTCTAAACCAATTAGAAGGCTCTAAACCGCTGGCTAAAGCAATTAGAAGCTCTAAACCAAAACGGCTCTAAACCTGAAATTTAGAGGTGGAAACTTGTGTCTAGGAGGGGAGCCCTGCCCCTCCTTATATAGGTGGGAGGGGGTGGCGCGCCAGGGGAGGGAGGGAGTCCCTCCCCAACTCGGCTTAGGGCTGGCCGCCGGCTTGGAGGAGTTGGACTCCTCCTCCAAGTTGGTTCCAACTCCTCTTGCTTGTTTCCCACAGTTTCTTGTTTTAGCCGTTTGACTTTCAAACTGGACATTTGACTTTTCTGTTTTAGGATTCAATTTAATCCTATATTTGGGACAGCAAGAACACTTAGTACATGATGCAATCATTCCAATATGTAATGACACATTCATGTACCCCTTCCCCCCCGGAGTGCCGGACAATCCGGAACCTTCTAGAACATTCCCGATGAAAACACCGGAATCATTCCCGAACTCCGAAACGGGACTTTCCTTATATGAATCTTATTCTCCGGACCATTCCGGATCACCTCGTGATATCCCGGATCCCATCCGAGACTCCGAACAACATTCGGTCTCTTTCTCATAACACCATAACTACTCAAACAACGTTGAATCCTTAAGTGTGTCTCCCTACGGTTCGTGAATTATGCGGACATGATCGAGACACTTCTCCGAACAATAACCAATAGAGGAATCTGGAAATTCATATGGCTCCCACATATTTCTACGATTACTTTGCGATCGAATGAACCACTTACATACGATACCAATTTCCCTTTGTCTCACGATATGTTACTTATCCGAGGTTATGATCGTCGGTATCTCTGCATACCTAGTTCAACCTCGTTACCGATAAGTACTCTTTTCTCGTTCCCGTGATATGTGATCCCTTGTGACCATGTCACATGCTTGCAAGCTAATTGGATGACATTCCACCGAGAGGGCCCAGAGTATATCTATCCGTCATGTGGATGGACAAATCCCACTCTTGATCCATGTGTTTCAACCAATACTTTCCGAACACTTAATGCCACCTTTATAGCCACCCAGTTACGGTGTGATGTTTGATGTTATCAAAGCATCCATCCGGCAAAGGTGATATGCATGATCTCATGGTCGAAGGAATTAGGTTACTATGTATCAGAAAGCATATAGCAATTGAACTATTGAAATGACTTGATCTTTATGCTACGCTTATCTATAGGAGTATGTCCACCATATCATTCTCCTAACGATATGATCTTGTTGTTGATAACATCTCAATGTTCATGATATGGAAACCACAATCATTTAATCAACCAACAAGCTAGTGAAGTATAGAGGCTATACTAGGGACTTCAATTTAAGTTTACAATTCACACAAGTATTAATGTTTCCTTGTTAATACTATTATAGCATGAATATAAACATTTATCATAAACACAAAGATATAATAATAACTATATTTATTATTGCCTCTAGGGCATATCTCCAACAGTGTTGACAAAAGGTGAAAAGAGATATTTCATGACGTTGATAGACGATGCTACTAAATTCTGCTATGTTTACTTGTTGCAAACTAAAGATGAGGCTTTAGACTACTTTAAAATCTATAAGGCCGAAGTTGAAAATCAACTAGAGAGAAAGATCAAGCGTCTTAGGTCGGATCGTGGTGGTGAGTATTTTCCCAAAATATTTGACGAATTCTGTCAGGAACACGGAATTATTCATGAGAGGACGCCTCCCTACTCGCCCCAATCAAACGGGGTTGCTGAGAGGAAAAACCGCCCGCTGACTGACTTGGTGAATTCCATGTTAGCCACTGCTGGTTTATCAAAGGCATGGTGGGGGGAGGCTTTGTTGACTTCATGTCATGTCCTGAATAGAGTTCCTAACAAGAATAAAGAAAAGACCCCTTATGAAGAGTGGGTTGGGAGAAAACCATCACTTTCGTATCTGCGCACTTGGGGGTGTTTGGCGAAGGTCAACATACCGATCCCTAAGAAACGCAAGCTCGAACCCAAGACGGTGGATTGCATCTTTCTAGGATATGCTCCACGGAGTGTAGGCTATAGATTTCTAGTGGTTAAATCTGAGGTACCTGATATGCATGTTGATACTATAATGGAATCTCGTGATGCAACATTCTTTGAGAATATTTTTCCTATGAAAGATATGCATAGCATTGGTAGGATTTCTTCTGAAATACTTCCTGAATCTAGTGCATCTATTGAGAATTCTGAACAACCACATGAGGAATTTCTTGAGAAGGATGATGATGAACCTCTCACGAGGATTAAGAGACAGAGGGTTGCAAAATCCTTTGGTAATCACTTCATCGTGTACCTTGTGGATGATACTCCCAGATCCATTACTGAGGCATATGCATCTCCTGATGCAGATGATTGGAAAGAAGTTGTCCAAAATGAGATGGACTCAATTCTTTCTAATGGAACTTGGGAATTATCAGAACGACCCTATGGTTGTAAACCTGTGGGATGTAAGTGGGTGTTCAAGAAGAAGCTAAGGCCTGATGGTACTATTGATAAGTACAAGGCACGTCTTGTAGCTAAGGGCTACACACAGAAAGAAGGCGAAGATTACTTCGACACCTATTCACCTGTCGCTAGACTGACCACCATTCGAGTACTACTATCCCTGGCTGCCTCTTATGGTCTTCTCGTTCATCAAATGGACGTGACGATAGCTTTCCTTAATGGAGAGTTGGAAGAGGAGATCTATATGGATCAGCCGTATGGGTTTGTGGTAAAAGGTGAAGAGACAAAGGCGTGTAAGTTATTGAAATCTTTATATGGCCTAAAACAAGCACATAAGCAATGGCATGAGAAGTTTGACAGAACTCTACTTTCTGTTGGCTTTGTCATTAATGAGGCTGATAGGTGTGTTTACTATCGCCATGGTGGGGGCGATAGCGTTATATTATGTTTGTACGTGGATGACATTCTGATCTTTGGTACAAACATGAAAGTGATAAATGAAGTCAAGTCTTTCCTGTCAAAGAGTTTTGATATGAAAGATCTGGGAGAGGCTGATGTCATTCTGAACATCAAGCTTATTAAGAACGAGAATGGGATTACTTTAACGCAATCTCATTATGTTGAGAAGGTCTTGATCCGATTTGGCTTTAATGATGGTAAGACTTCTCCAACACCTTATGATCCCAGTTTGACATTACGAAAGAATAAGAAGGAACCAACAGATCTGCTAAAATATTCACAAGTTGTTGGTTCTCATGTACTTAGCAAGCGCTACAAGACCCGATATCTCTTTTGCTGTGAGCAAGTTGAGTAGGTTCATGTCTAACCCGGGTATTGATCATTGGCATGCACTTGAAAGGGTCATGCACTATCTATGTGGTACAATGAGCTATGGGATTCACTATTCAGGGAACCCTGCTATTCTTGAAGGATATAGTGATTCGAATTGGATCTCTGACGTTGATGAACTCTACGCCACGAGCGGGTATGTGTTTACCCTTGGAGGTGGCGCAGTGTCATGGAGGTATCGTAGACAAACCATATTGACGAGGTCAACTATGGAAGCAGAACTTACTGCTTTAGACACAGCCACTGTTGAGTCAGAATGGCTGCGTGAGCTCTTGATGGACTTGCCTGTGGTTGAGAAACCTGTGCCGACAATCCTTTTGAATTGTGACAACCAAACTGTTATTGTCAAAGTGAACAATTCTAAGGATAACGCGAAGTCATCAAGACACATGAAGAGACGTTTGAAATCTGTCAGAAAATTGAGAAACTCCGGAGTAATAACTGCTACGTATATTCAAACAGACAAAAACCTGGCAAATCCCTTTACAAAGGGACTATCACGAAATGTGATAGAAATTGCATCAAGGGAGATGGGTTTGAGACCCATGGATGTCACACCTTAGTGGTAACCCAACCTATGTGATCGGAGATCCCGTGAATTAGGACCTGGGAAGAACAAGCTGGTGGTTTGACTGAGGAGAGTATTTTGTAACCCTCTCTATGTGAAGATGCATAACTCTCATAATCTATAAGGCAGGTTGGCAACATGCCTTAATATGTTTCTGTTGGCTTTAATTAGCAAAGATGTCGTCCTACAGGGCAGTCTTGAAAGAACACACCTATATGAGCTCGACTGTAAACGTCGCGGTCTATGAGATTTGGGTAATCTCTAGTAAACTCATGAAGAGACTAGGGAGTATGACGCAAATGCTCCAACCCGCGGGGTAGGCTACTGACAGCCAAGTACTAGTTATGATTTTGAGCGAAATCTATTGGCACCAAACTTGCAATTCAAGGTTCGTCCATTGTTCAAGTTGTTGATAGACGTAGTTCAAGATTCTAGGCGGAAGTTCAACTTAACAGCCTCTGCTGAAACACTGGTATATAAACAAGTAGCAAGGATTGGCAAATCTTCAAATGGGCATTTGAGATCTGGTGGGGGATTGTTAGAAATAATGGGGCTAATCCATTTAGGCCCATGTGTATTTCAGATTTTCCCTAAATCTCAAAGCCCAAATTTGTGGCAGCCCATATGTGTTTGGGCTCATGTTTGTGGCAGCTCACATGGA
The DNA here is from genome assembly GCA_916181665.1 of Avena sativa. NCBI lineage: Eukaryota > Viridiplantae > Streptophyta > Magnoliopsida > Poales > Poaceae > Avena > Avena sativa. The sequence continues at coordinate 435,137,813 of OV702283.1, read as the reverse complement.
AGTGGAGTGGGAGCTCAAGTTTAGTCCAACATGGAAAGTTGGAGGAGAGTTGCACCACCTTATAAGGTGGAGTGTTGCACCACTTTGTAAGTGAGTATCAATAAGAAAGATACACGCGCGCGCTCCTGCTCCGACGACGACGCCGCTCGCACGCACGCACGCCCGCCCGCTCATCTCGTCACGATGCGCGCGCGCCGCGGGTTGCGGGAATCTCGCCGAGCCGAGCTTTATTTTGCTGCTCAGGAAAACTGTGAGGTTTTGACAGACGTGTCAAACAGTTAGCTTATTCGGGTCGCTCCCGGATAGTGGGCTACTGTAATTGACCCGAACGTGCGTAACGTGGACTCGGCCCACCTTCGCCTACGTTAGGGTTTCCTGAGCCACTCTATATAAAGTCCTGCGCGGCTACCACCATAACACCACTGAAAACCAATCTAGGGTTTTGTCATCCTCTCTACTTGCGCCGTCACCGTAGTCTACTCCATCCCGCTTGCCGGCGTGCACCGGCGGACGGGATAGCAGGTATCCGAAACCACTCGCCCTTGTGATCCTGTACGGGAGAGGGCGAATAAGGTTTTTGGGAAGCGGTCCGCGCGACTGCTCGAGTTCTCTATCACGGGTCGTCTTCCATCTAAGTCAGGCGGTGCTGCCTACCGCCGTCTTCGTCGCCATCTGCTACGATCACTCTTCCCCAAAGTTTCTACTACGACAACCGAACGGTACGTGCTACGTGCTCCTGTTTGGTTATTCATCATGTTCTGCGAGTACATGTTAAGCTGTTGTTTGTTTCCAATCATCCTGTTGTTTAGTACATCTAGTATGTTCGAGTTACATGAGCTAGTAGCTGATTTTGTCATGATTTATATTCTGGAATTAATCGTGGAAATTATACCTAATAATCCAACAATCCAAAAACCTTATTGTAGGCAATTTCCTGAATTAACAATGGTTGGTTTTACCGATGCACTGAGGCCGGATAAGTTTACCGGTGTGCACTTTAAGAGGTGGCAGTACAAGGCTGAGCTTTGGCTGACCACGATGAAAGTGTTCCACATCAGTAAAGGCAAACCTGAGGGAACTATATCTGACGAGGATCAGAAGAAGTTCGAGGATGCTAATACTGTCTTTATGGGATGTATTCTGAGCATTCTTGCTGACCGTCTGTGTGATGTGTTTATGCACATAAAAGACGGGAAGGAGCTCTGGGATGCACTGGATGCAAAGTTTGGTGCTGCAGATGCTGGCAGTGAACTATATATCATGGAGAGCTTTCATGATTTTAAGATGACAAAGGACCTTCCTGTGGTTCAACAAGCTCATGAGATACAATGCATTGCCAAAGATCTCAAACTCCTTAAGTGTACCTTACCCGACAAGTTTGTGGCGGGTTGCATTATTGCTAAGTTGCCCCCTTCATGGAGGAACTTTGCCACAACTCTCAAACACAAGAGACAGGAGATATCAGTTGAAAATATGATAGCGTCCCTTGATGTTGAGGAGAAGGCTCGGGCTAAGGACACTACTGAGAAAGGAGAGAGTCATGCTACTGGCAACTTTGTGCAGAAAGGCAAATCTGTAGGCAAAAACAAAGGGAACTTCAAACCCTCCTTTAACAAGCTTGTAAAGACTACAACCTTCAAGAAGAAGAAGACGAACAGGGACAAGAGTGAACTGTCTTGTTACACTTGTGGAGAGCCCGGCCACTTTTCCAAGGACTGTCTAGAACGCGCAGACCGTAGAGGGAAAAAGGCCAAGACTGTCAACGTCGTGACCGCTAGCAATACTGATGGGTATGGTAATTTATTTACTGTTCTTTCAGTATTTCAATCACCGTGTTGGTGGCTTGATACGGGTGCTAATGTTCATGTATGTGCTGACATCTCTATGTTCACTTCTTATCAGGTCGCTCGGGATTCTTCCGTCCTAATGGGGAATGGATCACATGCTTCTGTTCGTGGTGTTGGCACGGTGGATCTGAAGTTTACTTCCGGAAAGATCGTGCAGCTGAGGAACGTGCAGCATGTCCCTACTATGAACAAGAATCTCGTTAGTGGCTCCCTTCTTTGCAGAGATGGGTTTAAGGTTGTCTTAGAGTCTAATAAAGTCGTTGTTTCTAAACATGGACAATTTATTGGTAAAGGTTATGAGTTCGGAGGCTTGTTCCGGTTTTCACTTTCAGAGTTTTGTAATAAATCCGTGAATCATATTTGTGGTGGTGTTAATGATGATACCTGTATTTGGCATTCTCGTTTATGTCACATTAATTTTGGTTTGATATCTCAGATGTCCAGCATGAGTTTAATTCCGAATTTCACTATTGCCAAAGGTTCTAAGTGCCATAGTTGTGTGCAATCAAAGCAACCTCGAAAGCCTCACAAGGCTGCCGAGGAGAGAAACTTGGCACCTCTAGAACTCATACATTCTGATCTGTGTGAGATGAATGGTGTGTTGACAAAAGGTGAAAAGAGATATTTCATGACGTTGATAGACGATGCTACTAAATTCTGCTATGTTTACTTGTTGCAAACTAAAGATGAGGCTTTTGACTACTTTAAAATCTATAAGGCCGAAGTTGAAAATCAACTAGAGAGAACGATCAAGCGTCTTAGGTCGGATCGTGGTGGTGAGTATTTTTTCCAAAATATTTGACGAATTCTGTCAGGAACACGGAATTATTCATGAGAGGACGCCTCCCTACTCGCCCCAATTAAACGGGGTTGCCAGGAGGAAAAACCGCACGCTGACTGACTTGGTGAATTCCATGTTAGCCACTGCTGGTTTATCAAAGGCATGGTGGGGGGAGGCTTTGTTGACTTCATGTCATGTCCTGAATAGAGTTCCTAACAAGAATAAAGAAAAGACCCCTTATGAAGAGTGGGTTGGGAGAAAACCATCACTTTCGTATCTGCGCACTTGGGGGTGTTTGGCGAAGGTCAACATACCGATCCCTAAGAAACGCAAGCTCGAACCCAAGACGGTGGATTGCATCTTTCTAGGATATGCTCCACGGAGTGTAGGCTATAGATTTCTAGTGGTTAAATCTGAGGTACCTGATATGCATGTTGATACTATAATGGAATCTCGTGATGCAACATTCTTTGAGAATATTTTTCCTATGAAAGATATGCATAGCATTGGTAGGATTTCTTCTGAAATACTTCCTGAATCTAGTGCATCTATTGAGAATTCTGAACAACCACATGAGGAATTTCTTGAGAAGGATGATGATGAACCTCTCACGAGGATTAAGAGACAGAGGGTTGCAAAATCCTTTCGTAATCACTTCATCGTGTACCTTGTGGATGATACTCCCAGATCCATTACTGAGGCATATGCATCTCCTGATGCAGATGATTGGAAAGAAGTTGTCCCAAATGAGATGGACTCAATTCTTTCTAATGGAACTTGGGAATTATCAGAACGACCCTATGGTTGTAACCTGTGGGATGTAAGTGGGTGTTCAAGAAGAAGCTAAGGCCTGATGGTACTATTGATAAGTACAAGGCACGTCTTGTAGCTAAGGGCTACACACAGAAAGAAGGCGAAGATTACTTCGACACCTATTCACCTGTCGCTAGACTGACCACCATTCGAGTATTACTATCCCTGGCTGCCTCTTATGGTCTTCTCGTTCATCAAATGGACGTGACGATAGCTTTCCTTAATGGAGAGTTGGAAGAGGAGATCTATATGGATCAGCCGGATGGGTTTGTGGTAAAAGGTGAAGAGACAAAGGTGTGTAAGTTATTGAAATCTTTATATGGCCTGAAACAAGCACCTAAGCAATGGCATGAGAAGTTTGACAGAACTCTACTTTCTGCTGGCTTTGTCATTAATGAGGCTGATAGGTGTGTTTACTATCGCCATGGTGGGGGTGATAGCGTTATATTATGTTTGAACGTGGATGACATTCTGATCTTTGGTACAAACATGAAAGTGATAAATGAAGTCAAGTCTTTCCTGTCAAAGAGTTTTGATATGAAAGATCTGGGAGAGGCTGATGTCATTCTGAACATCAAGCTTATTAAGAACGAGAATGGGAATACTTTAACGCAATCTCATTATGTTGAGAAGGTCTTGAGACGATTTGGTTTTAATGATGGCAAGACTTCTCGAACACCTTATGATCCCAGTTTGACATTACGAAAGAATAATAAGGAACCAACAGATCAGCTAAAATATTCACAAGTTGTTGGTTCTCTCATGTACTTAGCAAGCGCTACAAGACCCGATATCTCTTTTGCTGTGAGCAAGTTGAGTAGGTTCATGTCAACCCGGGTATTGATCATTGGCATGCACTTGAAAGGGTCATGCACTATCTATGTGGTACAATGAGCTATGGGATTCACTATTCAGGGAACCCTGCTGTTCTTGAAGGATATAGTGATTCGAATTGGATCTCTGACGTTGATGAACTCTACGCCACGAGCGGGTATGTGTTTACCCTTGGAGGTGGCGCAGTGTCATGGAGGTCTCGTAGACAAACCATATTGACGAGGTCAACTATGGAAGCAGAACTTACTGCTTTAGACACAGCCACTGTTGAGTCATAATGGCAGCGTGAGCTCTTGATGGACTTGCCTGTGGTTGAGAAACCTGTGCCGACAATCCTTTTGAATTGTGACAACCAAACTGTTATTGTCAAAGTGAACAATTCTAAGGATAACACGAAGTCATCAAGACACGTGAAGAGACGTTTGAAATCTGTCAGAAAATTGAGAAACTCCGGAGTAATAACTGCTACGTATATTCAAATGGACAAAAACCTGGCAAATCCCTTTACAAAGGGACTATCACGAAATGTGATAGAAATTGCATCGAGGGAGATGGGGTTGAGACCCATGGATGTCACACCTTAGTGGTAACCCAACCTATGTGATCGGAGATCCCGTGAATTAGGACCTGGGAAGAACAAGCTAGTGGTTTGACTGAGGAGAGTATTTTGTAACCCTCTCTATGTGAAGATGCATAACTCTCATAATCTGTAAGGCAGGTTGGAAACATGCCTTAATATGTTTCTGTTGGCTTTAATTAGCAAAGATGCCGTCCTACAGGGCAGTCTTGAAAGAACACACCTATATGAGCTCGACTGTAAACGTCGCGGTCTATGAGATTTGGGTAATCTCTAGTAAACTCATGAAGAGACCAGGGAGTATGACGCAAATGCTCCAACCCGCGGGGTAGGCTACTGACAGCCAAGTACTAGTTATGATTTTGAGCGAAATCTATTGGCACCAAACTTGCAATTCAAGGTTCATCCATTGTTCAAGTTGTTGATAGACGTAGTTCAAGATTCTAGGCGGAAGTTCAACTTAACAGCCTCTGCTGAAACACTGGTATATAAACAAGTAGCAAGGATTGGCAAATCTTCAAATGGGCATTTGAGATCTGGTGGGGGATTGTTAGAAATAATGGGGCTAATCCATTTAGGCCCATGTGTATTTCAGATTTTCCCTAAATCTCAAAGCCCAAATTTGTGGCAGCCCATATGTGTTTGGGCCCATGTTTGTGGCAGCTCACATGGAAGTGGAGTGGGAGCTCAAGTTTAGTCCAACATGGAAAGTTGGAGGAGAGTTGCACCACCTTATAAGGTGGAGTGTTGCACCACTTTGTAAGTGAGTAGCAATAAGAAAGATACACGCGCGCGCTCCTGCTCCGACGACAATGCCGCTCGCACGCACGCACGCCCGCCCGCTCATCTCGTCACGACGCGCGCGCGCCGCGGGTTGTGGGAATCTCGCCGAGCCGAGCTTTATTTTGCTGCTCAGGAAAACCGTGAGGTTTTGACAGACGTGTCAAACAGTTAGCTTATTCGGGTCGCTCCCGGATCGTGGGCTACTGTAACTAACCCGAACGTGCGTAACATGGACTCGGCCCACGTTCGCCTCCGTTAGGGTTTCCTGAGCCGCTCTATATAAAGTCCTGCGCGGCTACCGCCATAACACCACCGAAAACTAATCTAGGGTTTTGCCATCCTCTCTACTTGCGCCGTCACCGTAGTCTACTCCATCCCGCTTGCCGGCGTGCACCGGCGGACGGGAGAGCAGGTCTCCGGAACCACTCGCCCTTGTGATCTTGTACGGGAGAGGGCGAATAAGGTTTTTGGGAAGCGCTCCGCGCGACTGCTCGAGTTCTCTATCACGGGTCGTCTTCCATCCAAGTCAGGCGGTGCTGCCTACCGCCGTCTTCGTCGCCATCAGCTACAATCACTCTTCCCCAAAGTTTCTACTACGACAACCGAACGGTACGTGCTACGTGCTCCTGTTTGGTTATTCATTATGTTCTGCGAGTACATGTTAAGCTGCTGTTTGTTTCCGATCATCCTGTTGTTTAGTACATCTAGTATGTTCGAGTTACATGAGCTAGTAGCTGGTTTTGTCATGATTTATATTCTGGAATTAATCGTGGAAATTATGCCTAATAATCCAACAAACTTGAGAATAATTAAAACAAATTACACCTTAAGTTTATTTACCCTTTTAAAGTTAACTTTAGTCTCAAGGCTTATAGACATTATGTCTAAGAAACTACTTATGTTTTATTAGTTAACTTTGGTCTATTCCAATTAAGACATAAAGCATCTCAAGTCCAAACTAATCAATCACACACCAAAAGACATTAAACACATCCTATTAACAATAAAGATTGTTTAAAACTTAGAAAAGAAATCTTTTCTTCAAATGTTATTCTTTCTGCCACTTCAAACAATAATATCATAATAAATTCTTCAACTCTTAACAACTAAAACCAAGGACTTTCATCGTAGTCACCAAATGACAATTAAACATAATCACATTACTTTATACTTTACATGTATATTTAGAATTATTATCACTTAAGTTCCTTACAAATGTCATTACTTATAAAGTAAAATTTGAAGATAAACCAACTCTTAAAAGAATCACCTAAATTCACTTCACTCAAAGTATTGGGGATTCACTTTGGGAGTTTTACAAAATGCATATCATTACTTATGCATAACTACATCTTGCTTCTTTAAACATTAGTCCTTACCGGAGCAATGATGCTGATTTCAGATATTGGATCTTAAATTGTCTCGAAGACCGGAGTGCATAATCTTGCAATCACAAAAGGCAAATTCACACTTGCTTATGTCCTTTGATTATTTTCTGTAAAGTATTTCGCAAATCCAGTGTTGTCATCACCTGCATTTGAAAAAGGACAAAAAACACTATTTTCATAATAATGTGATTATAGGTTATCTACCATGAGGTAATAACCTACTATAAGAGTGCCGGTGGTAAAGGAACATATTATCTAGGACTTAACAACCAATGTCGCCAGTGATTCTTGCGCCGTATATTACGCGTTGACCATGAGATTTGGAATGGGACCAAGAAGTCAATTGTATCTTTTCCCTCTCGCATGGAGCCGGATGTGCGGGTCGTGGCTGTTATAACTCGTAGCGTGCATATTATATGGTAATTCATAGAGGATATGCAGCATATGGGTGGGAGCCCTCAACGTCTCATGATAGTTCCGGCATCTGAACGGTTTGTACTGCCAATTGCCGTAATTCAATAGGTGGGCTAGCGTACACCAAGGAGACATGCGGGGTCGCGGAGAAGGCAGTGATTGGTTTGGGTCTTAGTCTGGGCCTCACACCAAGGAAGTGTGAACGGGTTCGCGTCCCGGATGTGCAACAAAGCTAAGATCTCTCATGGGTAAAGTGACGCACCTCTGCAGAGTGTAAGAACTGTAACTTGTTACTCATTGTTCCGGGAAGGAGCTGCGAACGCTGCGGGAAAGGAACTCCATGAAAGTTCTGTAAACCCGTGAAGGCTGACGGACATAGCTTTTCAGAATAAAAGCAACCTTTGAAGAAATTTTTACAAAAACTTGCATTGCCTATGACCTACGGTCTGTGGCTGTAGTTATAGTGCATCAAACACTCCTTTTCTAGTGAACTTGCTGAGTACGCTCGTACTCAAAGTATCTTCTTAACCCTTGCTAGATTCTGAAGACAATAAGACGACGTCTACATCAAGTTATGCTCCAGGAATCATCATCAAAAGCTAAAGCTTTTCAATAAAGTCGAAAACGTCAACATATACACCAACTCAAGTGAAGATGAAGTTACTGATTAGATAGGAATATAATCTCTAGCCATAAAACCTATTTCTGTAGTGTATTGTGATAGCCGCAATGCCAGACCATTAGTTAAGATACTAGTCTTAATAGTATGATAGTTTTTGAGTTATTTATTTCTGATTCTTCTTTGTAAGAAGATTCGTTCTCTCTCTTTAACCTAGAGTGTTCTCGGGATCTTGTGTAAAGAGTTGAGTTGTAACCTATAGTCATGTCTTGGACCTACTGTGTTTCTGTTGTACCACTCTTAGGGATGTAATACTAGTGAATGGTGTTTCATTGGTGTTATGTCAACGACTATAGTGTACTACATCATGCAATGGTATGCTGGGTCACCGCAGTTGGTATCAGAGCATATGCTTTGACCTTAGGATTAAAACCCTTTTAGGAAGATCTGTAGGTTGGATAGTTACTATAGGAGCCATCTTATCTAAACCCAATATTCTTATGACTTGTGATGAGTATCCACTTGAGGATAATCTTGTCACACTTAAGTTTGATGCTTTGGTCATCTTTCTAAAAAGTCGTTATCCATATTTTCTTAGTATAGTTCTATTTAAGTGTCTTCCGAAGGAGACATAACCCACAAAGATACTGTAGGACAATGTAAGACATCATATGAAGTAGTTCTAATAGTATAGCTTAACCCTAGAATTTAAGTAAGAGCAGTAAAATATTATTGTTAGTTGATAACCAAAGACAACATGATGAATATCATTAGGATTAATGTTGATGTAATGAGTAGTAATCATGCGGGAATCACTTGAGAATTCAACGTGATGAAGTGGAATTACGTTAAGACTCAATGATAGTTCCATAAGAAACAAAGTCATCATGGTCAGATTAGCTCTTGAATCATGAAAATAGGTAAAATATAATAAGATCATGGTGAGATTAGCTCCGAAACCATGATGTAAGTGTAAGTATGACAAGTACTTAGTGAATTATCTTGGAGTAGAAGTATGAAAATACCATCGTAGAGCTATGATAGAAGTTTTAGGTGCTGAAAATTTCTAATAATCTTTGGTTTAAGTTAGCAAATAGAATCTAAATAGTCATTTGGAGTGACCATGTGAGGTTAGATACTAATAAATGATAGGTTGGTTATATTATCCATTCCAAGAGCGAGACTAAAGGTTAGTCAAAACCAAATTGAGACCACTTTGCTTAAGATTATCCTGTTGCACTTGAGAAATTTGGGTAAATGTCGAAACAAAGAATAGTTCGACCCTATGTGCTAAGTATCACAATATAAACCTATATGAGGAGGTGTCATATACTACACAATTAAGCCTGAATTCTAGAGATATTATACTCAACTACTATATTCCAGGCTTAGAATATTGTGTGTTATATGTACCACATTTGGATTTCTTGATATTTTTTTGGATCTTCTTGATTGAGTAGATCTGTACATGAAGTTTCACTTGGTGTGCAAATGCATGTTGCAACATCCAGTTACTACTTGATGTTATAGACCTAGATAGTAATGGGAATTCGTGTAAGGGAGTGACGAGTTCCAAAGACCAAGATGAAGACCTACCTGAAGGGTAAAGCCAAGTATGAGGAGTATCAATCCAAATTGAAGGATGGATCAAGTTCATATAATTAATAAACAGCAATAAGAAGGAAGATTAGTGTAGAAGATGTATGGAGCAACAAGAAGTAATAAACTTAAAGTTCATTCAAAGTAGGTAATGTTGCTAAGAAATTAATGAAGTAGTTGTAACAAGTTCATGGAAGTATCATGAATAAGTGCAAAGAAGAAGTTCTGGAACAAAAATGGTATTCAAGCTCTGACAATTCAGAGAGAATGCCAATAGTACGTCGAAGAACCATAGGGTAATACATACACCCTAGGATAATCCATAGTCGGTATTCTGATCCACAGTTGGTATTTTGTCCGCAGCCAGTGTTGGTTGACATAGTTAACCATATCATCTTAAGGGTTGCATAAAGAGCATAAAACTTGGCCTAAGTTAATTAAGACATAAATAAGTATAAAATTTAAGGCGACCGTCTTTCGAGGCACTTCGCGAAGTTAGATCTAACAAAGCGAAAATGTCCGAATAGTAAGTAAGAAAAATAAATCCGAAAGATTCACTTCGGAGATCCACAATTGTGTGGATACACTGTACAATCTTTCTTAAGACCCTAACTAGATATAGTATAAGCTAGATAGAGACCAATATTCTAAATTATAAAGCCAATAAATACTATATAGACAATTTGAAGACTATTAGTAAACCCTAAGGGGGAGAGTAAAACATTAGAAATGGAAGTATCATTATCTGACTTTCCGAATAAAGGTTGGAGAAGAAGGACTAACCCACAACAACAGAAGGCCTTATTTTTATAAGGTTAAAAGAAAATCATTAGAAAAGTACTCTCTGAAGTATGTCTGGATAAAAAATAGAAGTTTATTTCAAGGTAGTATTACTCAAACCTTGAGGTAACTAATAAGTGGACGTAGAAAAAGTACTTAAGGTAATAATAAAAGATTATCTAAGGCATGATAAGGTAAAAGATTAAAAGTGATAAAATAGAATAGTCCTAACAAACTAATTCTAAAAGAAACAACTCTTAAGTGATCCTTGAGAAAGAATAAAGCACATCCAATTGGACATGTGTAGGGAAACAAGAAATGCCGAGGGTATGGACTAAATGTGTTCAAATCCAATCTTTAGAAGGACTATCAGTATAAACCATACAATAACAAACCACAAATTTAGTGTTTTGGCCTCAATCATTGACTTAGAATTTAAAACCCCCTGTTCTAGTGAGACTTCCTAGACCTTACACAGTATAGTAAGAAAGTTCGATGACTAAATGAAAGGAGTTGTATTAGGATACTTAATTAGATTAAGGAACTAAAGAAGAGACCCTACATTAAGGAGTTTATAATGAGGGACTATCCTTAGTGGTGGATAGAAAAAGAAACTTTGGAGTATAGAGACAACAAGTTGAATATTGTTGAATATGATGAGAATTCAAGAAAGGAATTCGGATATGGAATACTATTATTCTCATTTGAGGTTACTATGGAATTGAGAAATGCCATAACCAACACAAGTCAATCCTTCATTCCAAAAATGTGACAGTATACTAACTTCGAGGACGGAGTTTATTTTAAGGGGGAGAGTTTGTAACATCCCAGGATTAGCACCTAGAATTAGGGAGGACACATGTGTGTGCATTGCATTCACGCATAAGAAAATCTGGGGAATTTTCGCGCAAAAGTAAAGAAGCTATAGAGGGATCGAGATCTCTCTTATTCTGATGGAAACATCAGGGCAGGTGCGATGGATTTCGACATGACCTCTACAGTATTTTTGTGTTTGAGGGAATAGCAACCCAAATTTGAATATTCAAAACATATATTTAAATTGCAAAAGAATAAAGTTATAATTAGAAATAGTGTTACAATTATACTCACATCCTTGAGAGATTATTTATGATTGGGATATAATTAAATCACAAGTATTATAATAAAGAAAAGAAAAGAAAAGAATCAGTCTATAATATAATAGGGATACATAATCATAATTACAATTGAGTAAATGGAACCAATTTAATAAAATGAAATGATTATAACAATAATCTTTGTATATATACATATGGTATTGTTGTTCTTTTACAAAAGAAGACTGAAAGTGTATTACAGGAAACAAATAAATAAATAAATAAATAAATAAATAAAAAATTACATGAATGGAATAACTAAAAGAATTCTTTATTACAAGAAGATATATATATTACACAGTTTGCAAATGAATTATAAAAGAAAAATAAAACAAGTAAACTTTATTGAAAGTAATACAATAATACAATGTCTTTACATTATTTAAACAGAAAACAAATTACACTAATATGAAAAAGAAAAACCTAAACTAAATCCGGTATCTTCTTTCTTCTTTGTTTTATTTCCTGCAAAACAAAAGATCAAAAAAACATGCTAGAAAGGAGGGGTTAGTATAATATATTGCTCTCAGATATCAATAGTGTAGTGCACTGTTTTGCCTCCTCATTGAGCTAAGTTGTTTTAGAAGGGGCAAGTTTTACCAAATAAATAGTAACTGTTCTTATTAGATAATAGCCTCAGAGCACCATCATTGGCCAGGGACAATTTTTACCAAAGTCAAATAAAAAGGCAATTGGTAAAACATCAGATTTTCACTTGATCTGATCCATTGGGGGTGAGTCAAGCACCCAAGCAGCTCACACATCTACATGGTGTTGTGCTGTCAAGCACAGAGGCATCACAAGGAGTACAAGGTAAGCACACATCCGTAGCTGATAAGCTAGAAGCAGATCAGAGTTCTCCACACACCACACTTAGCCATAACTATACTTAGATCATCCCACCAAATCCACCACCTAATCAGTATCTGGTTGCTTACTTAAGCCATCCAAGAAAAGATCAGGTGAGCACAAGGAGGAGTAGATCAGGATCAATAGCAGCACAAGGAGGAGTAGATCAAGATCAGCAGCATCACAAGGAGGAGTAGATCAAGATCACTAGCATCACAAGTAGTAGTAGACCATGATTCCTAATAGGCCACCAACAACAGGTACATGTCCAAAAATATAAATTAGATCATGCAGCACTTATTCTTATTAGCTTGCATCATCAGGTTGAAAAGAAATAATGGCTATGTCACAAACCATCCAAATTCATCTACCCTTCAACTAGAATTATATCTAGGAGGATTGTATGGGGAGATACTCTCAGATTTACATGAAAGTGCCATGCAAGGGTTCATCACAGTGGTAAGCTTACCAATATCTGACCACCCAACTAGTCTCAGCCTTAGCATCATAGACACAGATTCTTTCCAAATAATTCAATCATTCATAGAAAGGATAGTTCCATCCATTGCAACCAAACATACAGTAGCAACATCAGCTACCTTTCCAAAGTAGGTTGCAACACTAAGATTCAAGCATCTTATCTACTTTTATTTGTTTTAAACAACAAACAGAAGTAGTAATGGAGAATAATTCTCTCAGTCTTGCATAGAGATGCTATGCAAGATCATCATTGAGAAGTTACCAATCTATCTTAGCATCTGTTCTTAATAAAATTACACCTCAGACTAAGCATCATAGGTTAGGGACAAATCCACTTAAAAACCATAAAGGCATCAAGATGAATAAAGCTATATTCAGAGCATCTCACAGAAGCAAGTCATACTACTTTGGGATCTACCACTGTGCACACTCCTAGAGGGAGGCACCACAGTAGCAACCCAACAAGTAGTAGATCACAATAGGTTATTAAAATGACAAAAGAAGAAATCATCTGCTAGTAGGCAGAATATGTGTCCATATCATTTTCCCGGACAAAGAATCTAGAAACCATTTGTTAGATCACCTTGTCATTTAAACAAATCAAGCAATACCTCAGCCTTTGCATCATTGGTAGTCAAGTACTAATTGTTAGTCAGCCACTACACCAACAGATCATGCTACTAGATGGATTGTTGTGCATACTCTAAGATGAGGCACGATAGCAACCATCTCCTGATAGTTGAAGCCACCATAAAAATGATTTAATAAATCATTCCAATATATTCTATCATGTTGACATTGCAAACTGAGCATATCAAATAATTCAGATCATTGTTCTAGATAGACAACTAGAACTCATATAGTTCAGCAAGTATTCCAACTAGGAAAAATTCCAAACAAATAGTTTGAATTTTTATATGTCCTATAATCATCCAAGAGGGATTCCTAGATCAGTTCTTAGCAAGCCAATTATGAAGCATCCTAGCACTCTGAGGGTTTTTTACCAACAAAAAAACCAAGATTCAAAAGCCACCCAATGAATATTATCTACCAACCAAAGGCAGAAATCAATTCATCCCCAACCAAACCAAGCCACCAATATTCAAGCACATATCCTGAATTAATGACCTCAAGCTCACAAGCAGAAGGTTCCCATTCTCATAGCTTCACAACCCCAAAACCACTAACCTACATCAGTACCCCTGGATCACTTGCTCATCCAAATTCAAGGATTTAGGAAAGCAATAGATCATCAACAAACAACCATAGCTGCACCACGGATCAAAGCCATCAGCATGAAGGCTGGTCACGATGAATCAAAGCTCACCGGGGGTGCCGAGCACCTGGAGCGGAGGGTTATCGCAGCCAATTCCAGGGTTGCACCACAGCGCCGTTCCACCGGCATCAAGTTGGTGATGCGCGTCTCCACATCACCGGCGCCACAGTGGTAACACCACCCGTATAGCACCACCACACCAGGGATCATCCTCTCGAGGCGGAGAATTGGTGACATCGGGGTTGCAGCCAAGTTGCCGTCCCGCTGGTGTCAGATGTAAGGTCGCCAAAAAGGAGAAGCAGGAGGAGAGTCTCGACCTGGTGGCATGTGTTGGTGGCGGCAAGGACCTGGGGATGCCAGGTCGACCCGTCCTCAGCGCCGGTGACCGAGTTGAATCACAGGCTAGGGCTAGCCATGGCGGCGTGATTGGGGGTTGTGAGGGTGGACGTTGGTAGGATATAAGCAGAGGAGCTGGTGGCGGAGCCCATCCAGCGGGCAGCGACGGCAGCGGCCGACGGCACCGGAGTAGCAGGTCGCGGCCGGGGCACCATGGGCGAGTGTATGCAAAAGGGGAATGAAACAGAGAGATGTGAGCGTGAGAGAAGAGGACGAGAGGAGTTGGGTCAGGGTCGGGTTGACCCAAGCCATTTGGGCCTGGTCAGCTAGATTGATCTGTGGGCTGGGCTGACTCCTAGGTCCAGCCCAGTTAAAAAAAATAAAAAAATAATAATAATAAATAGAATTTAACATAAAAAGGGATAGAATAAATAAATGACTATGTTACCCCTAAACTTATTTAATCTCTAGAAAAATATAGAAACATCCTAAAAATACATATGATATATAACAATCATCACAAAAATAATATCCACCTAAGTTAAATAAAATGTAAATAAATATTAACATCACTAAAGCCTAAGTGAAATTTCATAAAGTAAGGAAAAATCCTAAAAAAATAAATAAAAGTCATTCTTATGTATAAAAATACTAGCCTAATTTTTTATAAATAAAATATGAAGTAAATATTCAAAGACATTTAATCCTTGATAGAATTTTATAAACATAATAATAATACTTAAAATTAAATAAAAAATCATTTTTAAAGTCTTGAAAAAATATATTACAATAGAAAATTATTAAATATAATATTAGAAAGGTTTTAATATTTTAAAGTAATAAATCCTTGTCTATTATCTATTTTGAAAATTATTTAAAAACATTTCTTAAATACGAAATAATTATATTTCTTTAGAAATATCAAAACCTTAAAATCTGATTACTAAAGTTCTAAACCATAACTAAGATTTATAATAAAACTTAAGCATAAATCCTTAACTTTATAATACTCTTTTAAATCCTAAACCAAAATTCAAAACCACAATCTTTAAGATAATTCTATATATCATTCACTTATATGAAGAGGGAATGATCTTAACATCTAAATCATAATTAACATGACTTTAAAACTAACACCTTAACAACACCATCCAAATTATACTTTTTTTGATAGTTGCATGTTATTTTCATATTAGCAAAACAAATTTAATCTAATCATTCACTTGAATGTAAAGTGAATAATCCCACACTTTAATCATACTTATCATAAATCCAAAACTTGAGAATAATTAAAACAAATTACACCTTAGTTTATTTACCCTTTTAAAGTTAACTTTAGTCTCAAGGCTTATAAACATTATGTCTAAGAAACTACTTATGTTTTATTAGTTAACTTTGGTCTATTCCAATTAAGACATAAAGCATCTCAAGTCCAAACTAATCAATCACACACCAAAAGACATTAAACACATCCTATTAACAATAAAGATTGTTTAAACCTTAGAAAAGAAATCTTTTCTTCAAATGTTATTCTTTCTGCCACTTCAAACAATAATATCATAATAAATTCTTCAACTCTTAACAACTAAAACCAAGGACTTTCATCGTAGTCACCAAATGACAATTAAACATAATCACATTACTTTATACTTTACATGTATATTTAGAATTATTATCACTTAAGTTCCTTACAAATGTCATTACTTATAAAGTAAAATTTGAAGATAAACCAACTCTTAAAAAAATCACCTAAATTCACTTCACTCAAAGTATTGGGGATTCACTTTGGGAGTTTTACAAAATGCATATCATTACTTATGCATAACTACATCTTGCTTCTTTAAACATTAGTCCTTACCGGAGCAATGATGCTGATTTCAGATATTGGATCTTAAATTGTCTCGAAGACCGTGAGTGCATAATCTTGCAATCACAAAAGGCAAATTCACACTTGCTTATGTCCTTTGATTATTTTCTGTAAAGTATTTCGCAAATCCAGTGTTGTCATCACCTGCATTTGAAAAAGGACAAAAAACACTATTTTCATAATAATGTGATTATAGGTTATCTACCATGAGGTAATAACCTACTATAAGAGTGCCGGTGGTAAAGGAATATATTATCTAGGACTTAACAACCAATGTCGCCAGTGATTCTTGCGCCGTATATTACGCATTGTCCATGAGATTTGGAATGGGACCAAGAAGTCAGTTGTATCTTTTCCCTCTCGCATGGAGCCGGATGTGCGGGTCGTGGCTGTTATAACTCGTAGCGTGCATATTATATGGTAATTCGTAGAGGATATGCAGCATATGGGTGGGAGCCCTCAACGTCCCATGATAGTTCCGGCATCTGAACGGTTTGTACTGCCAATTGCCGGAATTCAATAGGTGGGCTGGCATACACCAAGGAGACATGCGGGGTCGCCAAGAAGGCAGTGATTGGCTTGGGTCTTAGTCTGGGCCTCACACCAAGGAAGTGTGAACGGGTTCGTGTCCTGGATGTGCAACAAAGCTAAGATCTCTCATGGGTAAAGTGACGCACTTCTGCAGAGTGTAAGAACTGTAACTTGTTACTCACTGTTCCGGGAAGGAGCTGCGAACGCTGCGGGAAAGGAACTCCATGAAAGTTCTGTAAACCCGTGAAGGCTGACGGACATAGCTTTTCAGAATAAAAGCAACCTTTGAAGAAATGTTTACAAAAACTTGCATTGCCTACGACCTACGGTCTGTGGCTGTAGTTATAGTGCATCAAACACTCATTTTCTAGTGAACTTGCTGAGTATGCTCGTACTCAAAGTATCTTCTTAACCCTTGCTAGATTCTGAAGACAATAAGACGACGTCTACATCAAGTTATGCTCCAGGAATAATCATCAAAAGCTAAAGCTTTTCAATAAAGTCGAGAAGGTCAACATATACACCAACTCAAGTGAAGACGAAGTTACTGATTAGAAAAAATATATTACAATAGAAAAATATTAAATATAATATTAGAAAGGTTTTAATATTTTAAATTAATAAATCCTTGTCTATTATCTATTTTGAAAATTATTTAAAAACATTTCTTGAATACGAAATAATTATATTTCTTTAGAAATATCAAAACCTTAAAATCTGATTACTAAAGTTCTAAACCATAACTAAGATTTATAATAAAACTTAAGCATAAATCCTTAACTTTATAATACTCTTTTAAATCCTAAACCAAAATTCAAAACCACAATCTTTAAGATAATTCTATATATCATTCACTTATATGAAGAGGGAATGATCTTAACATCTAAATCATAATTAACATGACTTTAAAACTAACACCTTAACAACACCATCCAAATTATACTTTCTTTGATAGTTGCATGTTATTTTCATATTAGCAAAACAAATTTAATCTAATCATTCACTTGAATGTAAAGTGAATAATCCCACACTTTAATCATACTTATCATAATCCAAAACTTGAGAATAATTAAAACAAATTACACCTTAAGTTTATTTACCCTTTTAAAGTTAACTTTAGTCTCAAGGCTTATAAACATTATGTCTAAGAAACTACTTATGTTTTATTAGTTAACTTTGGTCTATTCCAATTAAGACATAAAGCATCTCAAGTCCAAACTAATCAATCACACACCAAAAGACATTAAACACATCCTATTAACAATAAAGATTGTTTAAACCTTAGAAAAGAAATCTTTTCTTCAAATGTTATTCTTTCTGCCACTTCAAACAATAATATCATAATAAATTCTTCAACTCTTAACAACTAAAACCAAGGACTTTCATCGTAGTCACCAAATGACAATTAAACATAATCACATTACTTTATACTTTACATGTATATTTAGAATTATTATCACTTAAGTTCCTTACAAATGTCATTACTTATAAAGTAAAATTTGAAGATAAACCAACTCTTAAAATAATCACCTAACGATGTGTTTGGATGTTGGAAAATAAGCTTGGAATTGAATTGGGCTAAAGATTCCAAATCCAAGTTGGAAAGAAAATGGCCTCTATTTCCAATTCTTCCGTTTGGACGTGCAAGGAATTTTTTGTTGGAATCAAAGGGTAGTACCCAATTCCAAATCATGTTTGGATGTACATAACATGGAATTGATTTTTTTTTTAGATTTGACAATATAAACTTCAATTGGACTGAGGTGGTACTAATTCTTGAAGAAATCTGCAGTTTACATATAGAAAAAATTAGGTGTTCATACAAGAAAAAATTTACAGCAACAATTATTGGAGAAGAAGGGGAGGGAGGAAGGGAGAGGTAGGGCGCCTCCTCCAGCGACCTACTGCGGCTCGACCTCCCGCCGGCGCTAGGGAACCCACCTTGCCACCACCATGGGGTTAGGGTTCGGGAGGAGGAGGGCGCCCCCAGCTGTTCCAAGAAGGGGAGAGGGAGGAAGGAAAGGGGAGGGGAAGGGCGGGAAAGGGGAGGGACGGGAAAGGGGAGGGGCGTGGAAGGGAGAGCTCACCGGCGGGAGGAGGGCGGTGCTTCTGCGGGTCGCAGGCGACGAGTTCCTGGCGAGGAAGAAGGTCACGGGGCGGAGGGGGTACGCTCGCGGGGCGGGGGTTACGCTAGCGACGAGTTTCCAGGATGTTTCCGAGCGGATGGGTTCGGAAAGTTTTGGGACGGGGGCGCACGCTCGCGGGGGGCCGCTCGGAATTGGTCCTTCTTTCCACGCTTTAGTTTCCAGGCCCTTCCAAACGGCTGAATTAGGTCTAGTAATTCTAGAATTCCAATTCCAAGGTGATTTTCCAACATCCAAACACAGTGTAAATTCACTTCACTCAAAGTATTGGGGATTCACTTTGGGAGTTTTACAAAATGCATATCATTACTTATGCATAACTATATCTTGCTTCTTTAAACATTAGTCCTTACCGGACCAATGATGCTGATTTCAGATATTGGATCTTAAATTGTCTCGAAGGCCGTGAGTGCATAATCTTGCAATCACAAAAGAAAAGTTCACACTTGCTCATGTCCTTTAATTATTTTCTGTAAAGTATTTTGCAAATCCAGTGTTGTCATCACCTGCATTTGAAAAAGGACAGAAAACACTATTTTCATAATAATGTGATTATAGGTTATCTACCATGAGGTAATAACCTACTATAAGAGTGCCGGTGGTAAAGGAACATATTATCTAGGACTTAACAACCAATGTCGCCAGTGATTCTTGCACCGTATATTACGCGTTGACCATGAGATTTGGAATGGGACGAAGAAGTCAGTTGTATCTTTTCCCTCTCGCATGGAGCCGGATGTGCGGGTCGTGGCTGTTATCACTCGTAGCGTGCATATTATATGATAATTCGTAGAGGATATGCAACATATGGGTGGGAGCCCTCAACGTCTCACGATAGTTCCGATATCTGAACGGTCTGTACTGCCAATTGCCGTAATTTAATAGGTGGGCTGGCGTACACCAAGGAGACATGCGGGGTCGTGGAGAAGGCAGTGATTTGCTTGGGTCTTAGTCTGGGCCTCACACCAAGGAAGTGTGAACGAGTTCGCGGCCCGGATGTGCAACAAAGCTAAGATCTCTCATGGGTAAAGTGACGCACCTCTGCAGAGTATAAGAACTGTAACTTGTTACTCCCTGTTCCGGAAAGGAGCTGCGAACGTTGCGGGAAAGGAACTCCATGAAAGTTCTGGTAAACCCGTGAAGGCTGACGGGCATAGCTTTTCAGAATAAAAACAACCTTCGAAGAAATGTTTACGAAAACTTGCATTGCGTACGACCTACGGTCTGTGGCTGTAGTTATAGTGCATCAAACACTCCTTTTCTAGTGAACTTGCTGAGTATGCTCGTACTCAAAGTATCTTCTTAACCCTTGCTAGATTCTGAAGACAATAAGACGACGTCTACACCAAGTTATGCTCAAGGAATCATCATCAAAAGCTAAAGCTTCTCAATAAAGTCGAGAAGGTCAACATATACACCAACTCAAGTGAAGACGAAGTTACTGATTAGATAGGAATATAATCTCTAGCCATAAAACCTATTTCTGTAGTGTATTGCGATAGCCGCAATGCCAGACCATTAGTTAAGATACTAGTCTTAATAGTATGATAGTTTTTGAGTTATTTATTTCTAATTCTTCTTTGTAAGAAGATTCTTTCTCCCTCTTTAACCTAGAGTGTTCTCGGGATCTTGTGTAAAGAGTTGAGTTGTAACCTATAGTCATGTCTTGGATCTGCTATGTTTCTGTTGTACCACTCTGAGGGATGTAATACTAGTGAACGGTGTTTTATTGGTGTTATGTCAACGACTATAGTGTACTACATCATGCAGTGGTATGCTAGGTCACCGCACCGACTACACGATGTTCTACCATAACCTCGGCATGTGAGCGGCGTCCGACGGCTTCAGCATCAGCTAGTTCTAAGTTTTTTTAGTTTTAAGAAGTCAAAATTCATGTGTTTGCCCAAATTTCATGTAATATGTACAAACTCACCCAGTATTAATGAAATCACTTACATTTCATCTAAAATTCACCGAGTTTGAGTAAAATTTGGCAAATTCTAAAAATTCGTCGTGAGAACGCGAGTAGAAAACTAGACGTTTCAACGCCAATTCACACCCCGGACGAGTGGAGGTGCTCTAACAGCCCGCCCCACGCGTTGGAAATACAGCGGGCACTTCTTCCTTTCTCAAGTTGCAACAACAAATCTCCACGCGGGCACGTGTGAAACATGCCAATTAATAAGCCAACAAAAGATATCAGTCCATCGACATATACTCCTCTCAATCAAATGGCACATCTATTGATTTTTTTTTGGATCCGCAAATAGGGATATCAAATGGTACAAGCATGCACCTTCCAATCAAATGGTACAAGCATCAGCCCAAGATCACACGACCAAGTTTCAAGACATCATAAACCATTATGAAGAATGTCTCTTACTGTACAGGTACAGCACAGGAGATGGTTGGTGGTAGTACAAAATTTGCTATATGCAGCGAGATATCCTATCCTACTGGACCGATAGCCGCTGGAGATGGTCCATGAAGACCTCGAAGCTCACATCATCCGTGAATATCATGTCTCCTCCAGGTGCAGCAGCATTTTGGGAGTTATACGTAACGGATGGATTAAGCTTTGCGAGTAAAAATCGAGCCTGCGGGTTCATAGGAAGGTATTATTTACATCTTCATTATAGAACAAGAAAACGAATGGCAAAAGTAGAGTACAGTTTTATTAGCGCCAAATTTCAGTGCATCTATCTAGACATGACAAATAGCTAAATTGCGACTAACAAAAACATCTAGCAATTTGCATGACAAGAGAAGAACCAAGACAGTGGCTTGCAGGTTGCAACTATTGTTGACATCTGAAAAATGTGCAAGGAAGTATAAGCGCTTGATTTTAGGGTGATTTCAGGGTTTAGGTACTCGTGTATGCCAAAAAAAAATGTCAACAACATGCACGTTTGCAAAAACTAATGGCACATCTATTGATTTTTTTGGATCCACAAATAACTAAACCTTAAACTCAGAACCCACTGTTGCATGCAGAAAATATTCCAACATATGTTGGAAATTGGTCATGCATCATGATGTGTCTTTCTCATGCTATTTCCTGACATAGGAATCGTTGTACAAGAGAGCCTCTAAGACGGACAAAAGCAAGTCCATTGCTGACAGGCACACCAAAACTAACCCAGATAGAAGATACATGGAATAACTAACCAGAAGTATTGTGTAAGCATTCATATATTCTACTTAGATGGCAGTGTGCTACTCTAGCATACTACCAAGTTTCACACTACTAGCCTTGACTCACATGCCAACATACTAATATCACATGAGTAAAATACTTCCACGGCGACCCCATTTCAGCGAGATGAGATTAAAGGCTCATTATTCTAGATACATGTGCAGGGCTGGTGGAAACGGCACTTCTTTTTAGTGCAACTGCTTCGATGTGAAAGTTATGGCTTGGTCTAAAACAAGTTGCATATTCTGTCTATCATAATTAACTAGTAGTCCACGAAATCCAGGAAAAAACAAAAGAACAAAAACTATAAAAAAATACCTGAGATCCATATTGATCACAGACAACCAAACGGGGTACAGGAAACCGCTCCTTGATAATTGCATTAGCTTCCTCATGTGGAGCTTTTAACAGCTTGGCGAACACCTGAAAATCATGCAAGATTAAGCACTGGGAGGCCCTCTGTATTGCAATCTAGATGATCTCTTCATGACCAATAAAGTGGACTTGGTTTGCATCTCAGTAAACCAACATTACTCTGCCATAGCTGGCAAAAATTACCTCGTGGCCTTCTTGATCTTGGTAACCAGCATTCCGCCATTGTGCAATGGTCATTCCATGGAAGATAACAACAGTAAAATAAGAATCCAATAAAAGGATCTTGTCAGAAGCAATTGCAGTTACATCCAAGAGAACTGGCATTGGCTCTGATTGAAATGAGTAGGATATAAGTGAAGGCTGAATCATCGCAACTGTATTGCCTACATTTTCCCTCTCTAGCATCATCCTAAAATATGCAGTTTCATCCGGGCTATTGTTAAAAACCTGTAAAAAGGTAAGCAATTCATTATGTAAATATGTAAATTTTCTATCATTGAAGCATTGTCGAGTAAAAAAAGTCAAACCCTCAACCTGGATAAACTGAGAACGCCTCAAATTAAACATAAACTGGGGAAATATTGATAGACGTGGAGACAAACTGAAGGATGACGGTGTTTCCTTCTGGTAGTCTCCAAATTTGGAACATAAACGTATCAGAGCTCGATCAAGCCATCTTACTGGATCAAAATCAGCCTGAAAGCATGCAGATAAGATAATGTAAAATAAATATGACAATATAGCTTGAATTTATAATCTTTTAAGGCCTGGATGATCTCCGATAAACTATGTGACATCAACAGCTGAGCCACTGCGTATAGCTGAACAAGTACTACTACAAGATCCATCTCAGCGAAGTAGGACATGCATTCAGCTTGTGTGCAAAACAGCAAAATATGAACTGAATAACTGATCTAATATTTTCCTTAGCTTGTAAATTATTTATTATGAAGATATCTTGAAAGTACCTCAGTTTCCATCTTAAAGGTGACCAAGCGTGCCACAACTGCAGCGGCGGCTTCTTGATCAAAGCCATCAACCAGCTCCTGAAACGCAAAAAAGTTTATTAACAAACAACTAAGAATTTTTGTTTGTTTGTCTCAAAGAACAACATGGGAACACCAGAAAGCATATTGGATTGGAAAGGAACGGGAATGAGCAGTATGCCTGTTTTCTGAACATGCATTACTCGTTCATATCAGCGAAATCAACTATTTCTGACTAGACGGACATCACCTATTAGTGCATGTCTTTTGCCTTCTTCCCCGTCTTTTCCTTTGGCAATTTTATTGTAGGTATCTTAGTTTAGCTTTCCCTTCAGTTTTGTTGTTCTGTTTCTGTTCTGTTTCTGTTCTGTTTCCGTTTTTTTTTTTTGGTTCGGCCATGTTGGTGGGTTGTACTTTTGCACTTTTAACAGTGTTCTTGTTCCAATACACAACAAGACTTAGATTTGTTTGTGTCGAGAAAAGAACTACGCTCACTGGAAGAAATGTCACTGATAATTCATGATTACAAGTGAACCAAAGATAGAAACTTGCCTGCACATTATCAGAACCAGAAGACCATTTTCTGGAAATCGTAGTAGCTCGTAATCTCATCTGCCCCTCATGATGCTGATAGCTGAATGGTAACACCCTCAAGTCAGCAAGTTAAATCATTTAAGCAGAACCAGATGCTTAGAAAAATCAAAAGCAAAAGGTTGCTTACTAGGTTACAAACTGAAAGTAGAGCTGGTTGCTTGTGTGCTGAGCTATTGAATCTGGACCAACTTTTCTTGAGATATCATATACAAAGCAAAGCGATGTTTTCTTGTCAAGACCACACATCTTCCAAGCGCTGGTGTTTCCCTGACCAATAACAGTATCTGCAGAGAGAGGACTTTTCTGCATATGATAACTGCAACATTAGAACAACACAAAACTGCATAGTATTATCATTCTATAAGCTTATAGCTTACAAACGTTAACAACATGGTTGTACCTTCTCCAGGGAAGTACAAGGCCCAATAATGCCTTGAATCTTTACGTCTTTTGAGCAGTTAATCTCAAGAATACCACTGTGAGGCAATTCGAACATATTAATATAAAACTATAAATGAAAATTGTCGCGACATACAAATGTTGGATGTAATAGATTGAGACATTCTACGTTTATTGATGCTATTTGAAGCCAAATTGTTGTTTAACTATAAAGTGTCCAATATAACGAGACAAAACAAGCATTGCACAAGACCCAGCGTCAAGGTATTGATAAACAGCTTATATAAATTTCTGAGTTAATAAAAGGCTTAATCTGTGCTTAAAGGCAGATTTATTATTACCAAATATGCAGCCAGTTTAAGAAGCTATGCATGCAATGTAGTATTATAAATAGTGCCTGGCAGCCAGTTAGACCATATTTAAGTGTCCATGCCCATGCGGGTGGCTTTGATATTCAGAGGCTCAGAGCGGCTGAGCTACTTGAAAGCTTTGTGGGCAGATGTATGACTTTATAGATAGTATGAAGTTCTAAAAGAGGAGACCCCGTGTTATGGTGAAAAGAGCTATTAGAGGTAGTAGTTCGCCAAGGGATAAGTACAAAGTGAATTGAAAAGTTCAAAGGCCACTCAGTCCCTATCTCTCATAACAATTCAACAAAAAATACAAAACCTGTACTGCAACTCAAAATAAATCAAGCTATAGAAAAATAGTAGTTTACTTGAATGATAATCCAAGGCCGTTGTCTGCTGACTTAAAGATGCGGAGAAGAGAGTCTTTGAAAACAGAGTGACCAAAACTTTCAGCAAGAACAACAATCCCCCCTGTCTTCTCAATTGCAACCTTCATTTCAGCAACACCAACCTGAAAACTCAAACATAAAATAAATTATTACTTCAGAACAAAATAACCATGCAACAAATAGTGTACACTGTACACAGAGGTGAATTTATGTGGATCCGTTTGTTAGTCTGTTACTCTAGTAACTTTTTAAAAGCACATGTTAGCATCCAGCTCTGAATACAGCAGTTAGTTGACAGCATTTTGCATCGACAAGAGCAAAATCTTAATAGAATTAGCGAAGCCTTCAAAACTTTACTTTTCTATCAACTTTGCTCCTATTAGACAACCGTTGGAACAACTGTGCCATTTCTTACGTTTACGTGCAAACAATGTAATACTCACAGGCTGTAGGACTCACACGATAATAGCTAAGTTAATGCTTTATATAAAATGGCCAAAGTTGGCAAAAAAATGGGTTAGCTAATTCACATCGTGATGTTACTGCATTAGCATGCGTATTTAATAACAACGTGGCCTTTCAGCACAAGCAACAGTTAACTAACTACAAGTTTCATTGAAACTACACACATGTCACATAAGCAATAGCAAATGGTCCCATAAAGATCAGTTCATACAAGCTACTGCCAAATCAAGGAGAAAGGGATGAAATCATTAGAGGAAGGCATTCAGCAGGCTGCTATCCATAAAAGGGTATGTATGGCCTCACATTAAACACAACTTTGATCTAATTATATGCTAAGCAATACAAAAGGTGCAATTATATGGAAGTACTCCCTCTGTCTCAAAATATAAGGCGCCTAAGCTTTGGTCAAAAGTCAACGTTTTCTAAGTTTGACCAAGATTATACACAATATTATAAATATTTACAATACCAAATCAATATCAATAGATTTATCATAAAGTATATTTTCCTAATATGTCCATTCCATAATGTAGATGTACATATGTTTTCCTAAATATTTGGTCAAAGTTAGTAAGATTTGACTTTTGACCAGTTCTTAGGCGCCTTATATTTTGGGACGGAGGGAGTACTTTTGATGCCAAATCTACCCAATATCATTTTCTGACAAATTGAAGTACTTCTATACAATATGTTAGTAAAAAAAATTACAGGATTGATTGTACTACAGCCAGGACCAGCCCTTAGCAGCATATTTTTATACTCCCTCCGACCCATATTAGTTGACTCGAGTTTGTTGAAATACGAATGTATCTACTACTAAAACTTGTCTCGATACATTCGTATCTAGACAAATCTAAGTCAACTAATATGGGTCGGAGGGAGTAGAATTAACAACCTGAACACCCTGTGGAGTCCAAGACTCGAAGGCGGGTGGACTGCATGCACATCCAGTCACCCACGCAATTTACCAACAGAGCGACGCTCTGTTCTTAAATTTGATTGTACTAAGACGACATCTATACATGAATGGAAGGAGTATAAAATAAACAACAGACCTGATCGACTGCACAAGCAAACAGATCCAGAACGTGTCCTTGGTGCACAAGCTGCTTGGCTATCTGATCATAGAACTTAACAGCTTTATCATAAAGTGGAGCTGAGTCTTTATCGAGGTCTTTGTGTGAGCGAATTGGCTCTGATAAGGATTTGGATACAATCTGGAAATTTTGGAAAACAGTCATCATACTACATAATAAAGTATATACAGAAATATGTATACATCATACAACTATTGCGCTTCATGAAAATCATATATGACGTAAGACCCAAGCATAATCACTATATGCACTCAGAGCAATTTGACAGAACACAGTGGTGCGTATTGTTATCCTTCGACAGAATATGACATTTTGATGTGCAGAGACTTGCCGTAAAACAAACGGAAACAGAGATAAACATGAGTTTACCTTCTCAAGAAAAGAAACAATACTATCTTGCGACAAAACAAAGGTGTAATGCTAGAACATGCAAAATCACTTAATGCTAAAATATAATATGGTAGTATTTCTCAGCACATCGAGAGCCGTCCACAAGAAAGGATGGTGCTCTGAGAGTAAGCACATTCCCAGTTGCACATCTAAACAACATGTGAACCAACAACTGTGATAGTGTGAAACATAACCAAATAGCTCAAAACAATCGACACTCATTTATATTTGGACTTACAGAACCAGGTCCCTCTGTAGATGGACCACCAATAAATGCCATGATCCTAGCACCTGATCCAGGGACACAAACACCCAGGAGACTGGCTGCCACACTTAATGCAGCTCCGGTACATCTTGATGCACGTTGATCAGCTGGAATATGCCAAGGGTCTTTTTGTAGACCTTCAATAACCTATACATACAGTAAAATTATATCATGGACTTGCCACATTGAAAGTTTGGGACATGAAGAACTACATGAACAGTCTGATTTTTTATTGTGATGCTATTCATTCTTACCGAGTTCAATACAAACTCACACTCAGAAGCAGGCACCAGGAACCTAGAGATGCTCTCTGATGAAAGACCATCCCTAGTTCCAGCTATCACTCCCGTGGTGGGCTTTTGCTTGCCAGCAAAGAAGCACATTTGCTCCAATATTTGTTCCTTGCTGACCTCCTTTGTTCCCCTGAAGACATATGACTTTGGCAGCAAGCCAAAACCCAATTCATGCACCTACATGAACCATTATTGAAAAGATATTACAAAATCAACCATGAATATTGGACGAAACATTCACGAATAGAGCATTTATTATAATGAGTAAACACAGAACTATACCTGTACATATGTCCCAAAGGTAATGAATCCAATAAGGGAATTGTCTGGCAATAGCTCAGCAATCTGCGCCAGTGCAGACTTCAAATAATCAATTTCTTCCTCGATCATGCAAGTATCCACGACAAAGATGAAAACTGGAGGCGCTACAGGACCTGTTTCAGCAGTGGATATGTACTCGATAGTGGTATACTGAGGAAAGAGTTCTGGAGGGAGATTGTTTTCGGAGATCGAGGAGTAGTGTTGAGGGAAGTGATTGCGCTGAAAGCAGAATGTACACTGCCAGATCTTAGAATTATAGTCAACACTGGAGAAGGGGTTGAGGATAGAACGACACATGCGGCAGCGAAGGGGAGAGTATGGGACTGCTGGCATATCAGGAATTGGCTTCAGAGGAGTATAGATGGCAGAAACCGGTACCACACAGCTCAAAGCATCCTCCCTTGTGCCCGGAATAACATTCCATGGCATCCTTATACCATCCATTATCTCAAGCTCATGGAACTCCGACATTTTTAATAGAGCGGTGTTATATGCTAATTATGTCAGGTCTCCACGACCGCAATTAAGACGATATCCAGCCTGCAAATTTTAAATTAGTAGCAAGTGAAAATTGGATGACCATAAGCAAGTGAAAATAGAGAACAGAGACCATGCAAATGGATGCTAGTAATTCAATTCAATCTTCCCAAATACTACTCCCTCCGTCCCAAAATAGATGTCTCAGATTTGTCAAAAATTGGATGAATCTATATACTAAATAGTGTCTAGATTCATCTAAATTTTGACAAATCTAAGACATCTATTTAGGGACGGAGGGAGTATATCTGGTACAATAGTTATTCTACATCAAAATTGAAAGGTTGCACTTTTCCTAGTAATCCCATTTCACCAAAACCAAGTTATTGGCAACATTGCAAAATTCTTAGTACACAAGCTAGTATAACCAATGTTTCAGCCTGATCATACAACTTCGAAAATCAAGCTGAGTTATAGCAATTATAATTCTCCAGCTTCCCTGACAATGCTCCAACCCTTCTAGCGGCTTACAGCCTGACTTGGAAAATAACTCCAAATAGCCGCACGATCACAGGAAGGAACTTTTTTACATTGGTGCCAAAACGAATAACCAAATGTGGTGGGATGCAGCACAGAATTGCACACGAAGAGTCCAAAACTCTGAAAAATTGCATCGGCGTCAGCGTGCATAGATCAGAAGTGGACTTTTGAACTGAGAAATCGCAGGGATCGATTAGACCGCATTGTGCTTTGCGCCACAGACTAGCGAAGTAGCGAGGGCTGATCCCGATTTATTGTTTAGTACTTATGATGTAGCCACCGTTAAACATTCGAAATCGCAATTGCTTCACCAAATACCGAAAATTCTCGCATCTAACCACGGAGAACCCTAGATCTCCCCAAGCAACATCGCCTTCGAAGGATAAGTAGTACTAGCGGCAAGCAAGAGAGGTGATGGCGATTCGAGGCGGCTCACCTGCGAATACTACCGCACCGGGAGAAACTAGAGGGCGGTCACCTCCTGGTTCCGGCCGCACCGGTGCCGGTGTCGCCGGAGCTGGGGGAGGAGGCGATCGAGGCGGCACGGCGCCACGGTGGAGCACGCGCGGGGCGATGCGATCGGGATTCAGGAGAGGAAGTCTGTTCTCAGCGCTCGGCACCCGGCACTCGGCAGTCCGGGAACAAGAAGAGAGGGGTGAGGTGGCGCCGGGATGACGTCAGTGGGGCCCGATGGTGGGCGATGGAGGGCTTGGATGGCGAGCGTTGGCAAAAGGCCAGATCGGGCGGCTCGTACGAGGTATGCTCGCGTGGCCTGATTCTGGACGCCCGAGAGATACATGGTAGGCGGGTATGTCAACGGTGGCAAATTTACCGTGACGCATCTTCTTCTCCGACAAACCCCCGAACCCGAAGTCATCCAACTTTTGGGCCCACAACTTCTGGTGTAATCTTTTTTTCTTAGCTGTAATCTCTCAAATCTTTTTTTCTTAGCTGTAATCTCTCAAGCTTGCTAAGAGCGTGTGCAGTGTGGAGAAAATATAGGTGCCTAAGGTTCTTAGAGTTAAGTCTGAACGGTGAACAAGGTGAGTCAAAGAAAAATCTAAGAGTTAAGTCTAGTACTAGTATCAGAGAATAAAAAGATGAAGCGGACCACTCATCAATCTCGTAGCAACCGGACATAAACAGCGTACTTGTGAGCAGAAAATTCTTAGAACCATGGCTCCTATCACGAGAGCTAACCGCTACAGCAATTTTTCTGCTAGCTATCTGACACAACTGGTCAGCTTTACAGCGACTCGGTGTCTAAACGGTGCACATGCCCTCAGTGCCTATTTTTTAGATTGTATTTTTTTTTGAAAAATGATACAGATCAGCCGGGGGATAAAACGTTTTCATCCCCGGGTCCTCCTACGTGCGTGCGGTGGTACCAACAGGCCCGTCGTAACCGCATCGTCCTTATCTTCTCGTTCGCACCTCTTCTTTTCGGCGCCGCCAGAAACAATACCGCAGGCCGCCGCCCTATCTTCCCAAACGCCTCGTCGTCGCCGGATTTAGAGACCGTCGTCCCATGGTGCTTCGCCATCGGCCCCGCCATCACCATGGCCCTACGCGTGACGGCGCCGTCGTAGATCCCAGCGCCCTGCCGTCGCCGGAGACGGATGTTGCCGACGCACGGGCTCTCCGCCACCGACCCTGTCGTCGCCATAGCCTTACTCGTGCGGGCACCACGGGCACCGGCGCACCGTTGTTGTGGCCTTCCTCATGTGGGTGGGTGTCGCCGTGAACTTGCTCGCGCATGGCGTCGTCACCATGGCCTTCTTACTCTCTTGAGCTCGTCATCTCCCCTTCTTGTCGGCTCGAGACCGCTGCCCTCCCTTAAAGCTCGCCGGAGGCCGCCTCCCTCCCCTAAATCTTGCCATAAGCCGTTGTCGACTGATACGTCGGAAACGTATCTATAATTTTTGATGTTCCAGGCTTGTTTAGTATCTACTTGCTTTACTTGTCTACACTTTGAGGTGCCTTTTACATGTTTTCTGGTACTAACCTACTAACAAGTTGCAACAGTGTCAGATGCCAGTTTTCTGCTGTTTTTTGTTTTAGAAAAGTTAGTAAAGAAATATTCTCGGAATTAGACTGGACAAACGACAAAGTCAATTACTTTCCGTGGGGAACAAGAAGACCAGAGGGGAGCCCGGGAGGCCAGCCATGGGGCCAGACCCACCCTAGGCGCGGGTGGGCCCTAGCCCGCGCCTGGCTAGGGTTTGCCTGCCCTGGTCGCCTCCTCGGCCTCCCCCTTAGCCTATAAGAGCCCCCTGATGAGAAAACCCTAGGGCATACAGAAGATATCCACGAAAACCTCTGTAGCGCCGTCGCCACCAAAGGGGGGATTTGGGGGACAGAAAGTCTTTATTCCGGCACCCTGCCGGGACGGGGAAGTGCCCCCGGAGCCATCTCCATCGATCCCCACCACCATCTCCATCACCGTTGTTGATTCCCATGATGAGGAGGGAGTAGTTTTTCCTTAGGGCTAAGGGCTCTACCGGTAGCTATGTGTTCATCTCTCTTTCTATGCATGATCTTGTGGTCATAAGCTTTATAATCAAGTAGATCTACCTTGCTACTCAAGTGCTTCATTAGATCTCTGATCTCTCCATGTGTGTGAAAGTGACAGCGTGCATGTCATGGTGACACTTAGGCTTGAGTCTACATAAATACTCTTTGTGCTTTAATAGATCTATGCTTTTCCCCACGTGTGTGAAAGTGACAGCGGGCATACCGTGTGTGGCACTTTGGTTAGGTTGAATATTTGTTATGAGTTATATTTGGAGTTGGATTTCTTTATGAAATTGTGGTGTTTGTTGGAACCATCTAGTGCTCAAGGTGACAGTGTGGAGTTATCTAGATTGGGAAAGGCGGACTTTGAGGTGTGTTGTTATAGCCCTACCTTGGATTAGAGTGTCCAGCCGAAGAGTAGTTAAGAGTAGTATCATGAAGAAAGGATATTTATATGAGAGAGTGTTCACTAGTGAAAGTATGATCCCTAGGCCTTGTTTCTAAGCATTGAAACACCGTTTGCATCTAGATCTGTTACATGTTTTCTTGCTTCCATCAGTTTGCCTTTAGTCTGTTCCTCCACGCCATCAGCTATTTTCTGGAACCGTTACCACTTGTATTTCACTATCTCTTCGCTGAACTAGTGCACCTATATTAGGTGTGTTAGGGACACAAGAGACTTCTTGTATCTTAATTGCAGGATTGCTTGAGAGGGATACCTTTGACCACTTCCTCCCTAAGTTCGATAAACCTTGGGTAATCCATTTAAGGGAAACTTATTGCTGTTCTACAAACCTCTGCACTTGGAGGTCCAACAATTGTCTACAAGAATAGAAGTACGTAGACATCACCGACCTTCACCCAACAAGCACGCCCACGCCGCCATAGCAGAGACGCCATGGCTCATGTGTGGTCGACGGTGTTTGTAGTGGAGCCACGACATGGTGCTACACATGCAGGACAACGATGCTACAAGAAGTGACCGTCGTTGCTACAAATGAAGGATCATGATGCTATCGACCAATTGATGTGTTTTGAGATTTTGCTACGTGGTAATGCGGCGATAGTAGCATTTTTTTGCTATTTTCTGTTCTATGATTTGCTACAATAGCACAACAGCACAAAGTATTTGCTACGATATTTTTGACGAGTGGAAACCCATCTTTTTTTTGCTACCAAGCCACGACGCAAATTTTTTGCTACAAGGTCTCTCCAGCGAGGTCTCCTGGCGAAAGTCTCCGGCGAGGTCGAGTTTGCTACATTAGCATAACTTTTTTGCTACAACGTCTCCGGCGAGGTCTCCGGCGAAACAGTCTTTTTGTTCTATTTTTTATGCAAACCGTTTTCTGCTGCACGTAGCAAAAACGGGGAAATTTAGCGCAAAGCGGAACAAATGTAGCAAAAGCGGGAAGAAAGGAAGACGGAAGAGATCTGGGGCGTTGATCTGCTTCGATCCGACGGTTGGGGACCCGGGGATGGAAAGTTTCCATCCCCCGAGGGACGCAAAGCATGATCCATTTTTTTAAGCACGATACAAAAGCAGCCGTTCACAACAACTTTACACTCGGCCGTATAAGCAAAGCATACGCCCACATAGCCTATCCCCATGAGCATATTCAAAAGACTAAGCCTACGGATTAAGTCCTATAAATTGATGAAGTCATCATAGTCGCCTTGCTATGCACAAGAACATAGTCCCCCATATAAAAGCATTATGTATTGTCAAACCTAGTTTTGAACCTTGATAAGTTTGGAAATAACAAACCTCGTGCCTATCCAATCACGGATTTGTTCATGGATCATAGAAATTTGAAAATATAGGAATAGAAAGAACACGATGTTCAGATGCTAGGAACGACGCATTTCTAAAATATAATAGTTCAAAAGCTCTGCCCTCGCCCGCTGCCGTTGGTAGCGACGATTATGACATCTGAGAGTTCTGTTTTCCTCCTTCGAGGCACCGTTGTAAAGCCTTTTATTTTCCTCATCTTGGTATTTGGTCTCCGGGTGAAAACCTAGATCCTTGTGGATCAGGCAACGTCATGTCGTCCCCTTCTTGGAGGCATTGCTTTTGAGCCTTTTGACTAGTCGATGTTTATTTTATGTTTATGTGTGTGCTCATCGCATTTGTTGAAAAAGTGTCGTGTAAACACTGCTGCGAGGATTCTGGTGATGGTGTCTCTTCTGCTAATGCGGAGGAGGAAGACTTTGAGCCATGGACAATCTCATTTTAGCTTATGCTTGTTGTAAGTCTTCTGTGTAATTTTTGGGTGTTGTTCTTCGCTGTTTGGGCTTATATTGCAAGCTGCTAACCCAGGGTATCCATTGTTAATAATACTCCTGGTCAGTTGAGGGCTTTGTTAATTCAAAATCATACTCTTTGAGGTTTGGTCTAGAAAATCCTACAACCCAAAGCGACGCTAAATGTGAATCTTGCAGGATGATCAAAGTGCATGCTTTGTACAAGTTTGGTAATTAACTATGCACACTCTGTATAAGTTTGGCAATTAGCTTTTTTTGCGAATTCCACCGATCTACTAATAATCATAAATAGCGGTACAAAGAGGTTTAAAAATAATAAAAATTACAAATAGGTCATTGGACCACATAGTGACAACTACAAATACTAGAGCTAGCCGAAGACGCGTCATCGTCCTCGCCCCTCCATCACCGGAGCCAGACAAAATTTGTCGTAGTAGAGCTTGTTATAGTAGACAAATGGGAAGTCGTCGTGCTAAGGCCACAAAGAACCAGCGAACTAGAGCAGCAACCATTACCAATGATGACAATCGTAGATCGGAAGAGACTGACCCGAGCACAAACCAATAAAGACGAAAAAAGACATAATCCCAGGAGATTCACCGGACAAACGACTCCATGCGCCCTCCGTAGGCAATTAGCTACTCGCAAAAAAAGTTTGGCAATTAGATGATTTAGGGCATCTCTAACCGATCCCTAAAATCGGTCAGAGGAGTAAAAATATGGAGGTGCGGCACCTAACCAATCCCCAAACCGGTTAGAGGAGTATATTTTTACTCATAGTAGGAGTAAACCGAGTGGTTGACTCCTAAATTTACTCCTCGACCACCATTTCTAAGAAAAAATCTCGCCTCCCAACCGTCCACACTCATTCCCGCATGCGTCGCCGCTGGTGACCGCCATACTCCATCGCCCCCATCTCGGTCCCTGCGCTGCCCTCCGGCCCACCTCTCCCTCGCTCGCCGCCTCTAGTTGTGGCGGGGATCGACGGGCTGAGCTCGTTTTCTCCGGCCGCCGCCCCGATTTGGAGCAAATCGGGCTCCGTCGGCCTCAGTTCGCCGCACCTCCGAGCTGTTGGAGTCTAGGAAGGTGGTAGAAGGCAGCCTCCATTGCCCTAGATGTCTCCTCTACCCTACCCGACGACCGCCTGGCCAACCTCTTCACCTCCTCCGCCCATGAGGTGTTCAACCGAATGGCAAGGTGAGAATTTTTAGCACAAGTCATGTAGATGAAGAGGTTGAGGGAGTACCTCTTGGACAACTCATCGTCGTCATCGGAGGAGGATGACGACGATGTCGAGATGGCCATGGCCATCATTTTGAATGATGAAGTTCGGCGGCTGATGCTAGGATCACAGTTTGGCCGTGCTTACATCAATCGGGATAGAGTCGAGTGATGTCTACGCACTTCTATTCTTGTAGACAGTTGTTGGGCCTCCAAGTGCAGAGGTTTGTAGAACGGCAACAAGTTTCCCTTAAGTGGATTACCCAAGGTTTATCGAACTTAGGGAGGAAGTGGTCAAACGTATTCCCTCTCAAGCAACCCTGCAATCAAGATACAAGAAGTCTCTTGTGTCCCCAACACACCCAATACACTTGCCAGGTGTATAGGTGCACTAGTTCGACGAAGAGATAGTAAAATAAAAGTGATAATGGTGCCAGAAAATAGCTTCTGACTTGTTGTTGACGTGGGGTAACGTGTGTGAGTGCCAAAAAATAGCCGATGGCGTGGAGGAAAGACTAAAGGCAAACAGATGGAAGCAAGCACACATGCAACGGATCTAGATGCAAACGGTGTTTCAATGTTTAGAAACAAGGCCTAGGGATCATACTTTTACTAGTGAACACTCTCTCATATAAATATCCTCTCTTCATGATACTACTCTTAACTACTCTCCGGTTGAACACTCTAATCATTGGTAGGGCTATAACAACACTCCTCAAAGTCCGCCTTCCCCAATCTAGATAGCCCCACATTGTCACCTTGAGCGCTAGATGGTTCCAACAAACACCACAATTTCATAGAGACATCCAACTCCAAATATAACTCATAACAAATATTCAATCTAGCCAAAGTGCCACACACGGTATGCCCGCTGTCACTTTCACACACATGGGGAAAACATAGATCTATTAAAGCACAAAGAGTATTTATGTAGACTCAAGCCTAAGTGCCACCATGGCATGCACGCTGTCACTTTCACACACATGGGGAGAGCATAGATCTAATGAAGCACTTGAGTAGCAAGGTAGATATACTTGATTACAAAGCTCATGACCACAAGATCATGCATAGAGAGAGATGAACACATAGCTACCGGTAGAGCCCTTAGCCCTGAGGAAGAACTACTCCCTTCTCATCATGGGAATCAGCAACGGTGACGGATATGGTGGTGGAGATCGATGGAGATGGCTCCGGGGGCACTTCCCCGTCCTGGCAGGGTGCCGAAATAAAGACTTTTTGTCCCCGAAATCCCCCCTTCGGTGGCGGCGGCGCTACAGAGGTTTTCGTGGATTTCTTCTGTATGCCCTAGGGTTTTCTCATCGGGGGTCTCTTATAGTGATGGAGGGGTTAACCTCTTGGGTGGCCCGATATTCACGGATCTCGTGGTCAAATCGATGGGAAAGCGAGGGAAAAGGGAGAAGGTAGCAGAAGCGAACACACACCTCACGAAGAACACGATGAACACACGCAAAACTCACACGATACAAGGCCGATTGCTCCCGAACGGCGGCCACCGGTCCGATAGAATCCTCGTAAGGAAAGAACGGTCAATGTGCTCCCTCAAATCCACATCGGAGAGGGAAGAACACCTTGGGGAGGGTCTTGACAACTTGGAGACAAGACACTGAACTCCAAGGCCTTGTTCAACGATGGATGCGTGATGCAAAGTCCAATCGAGGTTGGTGACGATAGTCGGTCCCCTTGGTAAAGGGGATGAGGCAAAACTAGAGATTCCACAATGGGGGTTGTCTTTAGTCTATCATATATGCCTAAGGGGTACATGAGGGGTGGGGGCTCTATTTATAGGCCAGCCACTAAACAAGGGGGTAGTTTGAGAATAAACTAGGCAAAGGGGTAAGTAAAGGGAATATTCCAGGGCATCAAACCCAGATCCGCGCGCAGGCAGGGGGATTCCAGCGGTGAGTCCGGCGGCGCCGGATCTGGGGCCAGAATTTCCGGTCGCCACCGGATATTCCGGTCGCTCGCCGAACAGGCTCTCTGTAAGCGATTCTGGCGGTGGGTCCGATCGACCGGTCTTGGCGCCGGGATTTTCCGGCGGTGTGTCCGGTTCGCCGGTGCTGTCGCCGGGGATTCCGGCGGTGGCTCCGGTTCGCCGGTTCTGTCG
This sequence comes from Avena sativa, assembly GCA_916181665.1. Classification (NCBI taxonomy): domain Eukaryota; kingdom Viridiplantae; phylum Streptophyta; class Magnoliopsida; order Poales; family Poaceae; genus Avena; species Avena sativa. Next base: position 435,100,500 of record OV702283.1, on the reverse strand, counting down.
CTGATTCCAGCTGGAGCTTCTTGCGTCTCCTCTTCCAAGCCTCCGTCCTGTCGGGCGTGAGTCCTCGGGCGTCCTTCCTCGTCTTCGTACTCGTCGGTGTGAACCTATCATGCATATGTGACGGAGTATGAAGTAGCATACCATTCAATAGGGTAGGAGTTGGGCTCGCATAGAGGAATGGATTCACCTTTGGAGTCCATGACAACTTGGTGTAAGTTGGAGAACATGATGTGGTAACAACCGTAGTTCGGGCTACATCAGCTCCCCCCCTTCAAAAAGAGTCGTCCTCGACTCTACATGCTCAAAGTAGAAGAGGTCGAGAGACCTTCTTGATCCTAGGGTTCACCATATAGTCATCCTCGAGAATATTGACTTGACAACACTTCAATGTTCCTTCACCTTCCATGAAGCCTACAAAGCTCACAACAAAAGCGAAGCAACACTCAAAGCATAGCCAATTCATGAAGATTATTGCATGAGTCCTCAAGTAGAAGGAAGTCACCTTATCTTGTAGAGATAGCTCGATGAAGGGTAGACATAGGTAACTCTCTTCGGTTCTTCTTGTCAACACGCGGTTGGTAGAGGTTGACGTGTATGCATTTTTACCTACACACAACAAAGACCAAGCAAAATATTTTCGTGCGTGATAGAGGAGCATGTCAAATGTGGCATGTCCATTCTTGTTCACAACACTATTAGCACAATACAAGGATAGAAAATGGAATGCATATGCAAGGTCAAAGTGCATGGAAATCGTTCGACCATCCTTCAAATGTGGGAACTCAAAAACTCCATATAACGTAGTAGTGGGGCACTCAAAGCATTGGATCAAATTTTCAATCAACATCTTTGATGCAAGAATAGGAGAATTTGGCAAAAACACAAAAGGAAGAATGTCCAAAACAACATCATTATGTGTGCAAACCAACCATTGGAAAGAGAAATTGCTCAATATGTTGGATGCCATACACATATCATCAACATCAAATATCATGAGAATATGAGTATCCCAAGTGGAAACAAAAACGACATGTTTGCAAACAAACCAAATGAAAGAGCAAGTGGTCCTTATGTTTGTTGCAACAATAAGACGAGATTCTCGGAAGCTCTCATGACAATACATGCTCTTAATGGCATTATGGTTGCACACAAAAGATCGGCCAGAGAAAATGTTCAACATTTTTGTTGCAACACACAAAGCATCATTATTCAAAAGCGAAGAATCATGAATGTCACAAGGAGAGATAATACCATCAACATGCTTGCAATCAAACCATAGGAAAGAGCAATTTGCCAACATGAAAGATGCAAAGCATGCAAAAGGTATCAGAGTTGGGTTCGATCTTGAACTCACTTGTGGGATGCTCTCTAGAGCTCTTTTTGTTAACTCGTGCTCAACCAAGGTTGACATTCTTGTTCGGGTACCTACACACATCATACACCAAAGGCAGAACGTGTGTGCATGGTAGAGATACACATCATCCATCATGAAGTATCTCTTCTTGTGCACATCACCATTAATGTCAATCAAGTATGAAATAGATGCATGGTGAGTATGCAAGTGGGGAACATGCTTATCATGGCAATCATCAAAATCTCCAAAAATTGAGAAAGCTATGGGGGGCATCTCATTATAACGCATATGATCAACATTGTTGCAAGCAAAACAAGTGAAATAGCAAGCATTCATCTTCTTGCAAGCAACGGGAGAAATTGAATTACTAGCATGACAAGGCAAGTCCGAAGTGTAGGGTTCGCAGCATAGAAAACAAAATTTTTCCTACGATGTGAACTATATACCAAGATCTATCTACTAGATACAAACAACGGGCAGATGTATATCCGTAGAGAACATACCCTTGAAGCCGACAAAGCTTAATGAGTTCAACTCGTGGTTGATGTAGACGATCTCTTGCCGATCTCAAGATCGAGAGGAAGTCCTAGCGCCGCAAATCAGTAGCGCATCCGTGCTCGCACACACGTTCGAGGCACCGAGCAACCTCCGCCTCCTCGCTCCAGCGATGCAGCGGAAGCACAACTCTTTCTTGTCGAATAGCCACCGGGAACATGTATATCGCTAGTCCGAGACCACGGGGGATAAATTCTAGAGGGAGAGAGAGATCCTTCACGAGGAGGTGTGAGAGACAAGTGAGGAGGGGGGCTCCTTTTATAGGAGGGGGGGGGCACCCAAGGGGGTGGCCACCGGCCATGGGGGCTGCCCCCTCCCCTCCTTAATTCATGTGGGTGGACACTCCACTCACAAAATGCCCTTTAAAATCCCTCCACTCAAAAGTCCACTCAAATTCCCATTAAATTTCCACCAAATTTAATGCAAACTCTCATTAAATAAAACTCTTTTATTTTATTCAGAATTTTGTCAATTACTTTAATGACAAACATTCACAAATAACCCCTTGCTAGAATTCTATTTCACATGCATAACCACTTTAAGCAATTTCACCCGAAAACCTGTTTCGGTATCTAGTGAAATAAATTCCTGCGCTTGTTCATTCTTTCGGCATGAAACATTTGCTCCAATTGGATGTCGGTGTCTCTTAAGTGTGTCACCCTACGGTTCGTGAATAATGCGGACATGATCGAGACCCCTCTCGGATCAATAATCAGAAGCGGGATCTGGAGACCCATACTGACTCCCACACATTCAACGATGACTTTCTTGTGATCGTTGGAACCTTTTACGCTAGTATCTTAATCCCTTTGTTTCACGATATATTACATGTCCGAGATTCGATCATCGGTATCTCCATACCTAGTTTGATCTCGTTACCGACATGCACACTTTTCTCGTTCCTGTGATATAACATTCTAGTGATCAAATCACTTGCTTGCAAGCTAATCAATGTGATATCACCGAGAGGGCCCAGAGTATATCTATCCGTCATCGGGATGAACAAATTCCACTCTCGATCCATGAGCCTCAACATAACACTTTATTAGTTCTGAATCCATCTTTATAATCACCCTGTTATGGTGTGACGTCTGATGTTATCAAGAAACTCTTCCGGTGTTAGTGATTGACATGATCTCATGGTCTAAGGATTAGGATCACTTCGTAAGTTGTTATAGCAATATAAACTCAATGACTTTGATCGTAATGCTATACTTCGGATGAATGTTCATCACACCATTACACTAATGTTGTGATCCCGTTATTAACAACATCCAATGTCCATGATCAGGAAACCTTGATCATCTTGTTAATCAACAAGCTAGTTTATGAGAGAGGCATAACTAGGAACTTTCTGTTTGTTTATTAAACACACATGTATTAACGTTTCCGTATTAATACAATTATAGCATGCAAAATAAACATCTATCATATACTTGGAATACACATAATAAACACTTTATTATTGCCTCTCAGGGCATATTCACTTCAGTCTCCCACTTGCACTAGAGATAATAATCTAGTTACATAGTGATAAATCTAACACCCATTGAGTTCTGGTGTTGATCATGTTTTGCTCTAGGGAGAGTTTTAGTCAACGAATCTGCTACATTGAGATCCGTATGTACTTTACAAATCTTTATATCTCCATCCTTGACATGCTCGCGGATGGAGTGAAACCGGCGCTTAATATGCTTGGAATGCTTGTGAGACCTTGGCTCTTTGGCATTGGCAATGGCACCATTGTTGTCACAATAGATCACCATTGGGTCCAACGCGTTTGCCACCACTCCTAGTTCGGATATGAACTCCTTCATCCAAACTGCTTCCTGAGCCGCTTCTGAAGCAGCAACATATTCGACCTCCATTGTTGATCCCGCTACCACATGTTGTTTGGAGCTCCTCCAACTAACCGCTCCGCCATTCGTGAGAAATACGTATCCGGATTGAGACTTAGAGTCATCCGGATCGGTGTCAAAGCTAGCGTTGACATAACACTTAGCGACGAGCTCTTCTTCACCTCCGTATACAAGAAACATATCCTTAGTTCTTCGTAAGTACTTAAGGATATTCTTGACCGCTATCCAGTGTTCCGAACCTGGATCCGATTGGTACCTACTAGTCAAACTAATAGCATGTGCCACATCCGGTCTTGTACATAGCATGGCGTACATTATAGAGCCTATGGCTGAAGCATAGGGGACTTTGTCCATTATCTCTCTTTCTTCCGCCGAAGCCGGACTTTGAGTCTTACTCAATGTCTTGCCTTGCAACATAGGTAAGAACCCCTTCTTACTTCCGTCCATTTTAAACTTCTTTAAAATCTTATCAAGGTATGTACTTTGCGATAGCCCTATTAGGCGCCTAGATCTATCTCTATAGATCTTTATGCCTAATATGTATGACGCTTCACCTAGGTCCTTCATTGAAAATTTGCTGTTTAGATAACTTTTAACACTGTTTAAAAGATCTATATCATTTCCGATCAATAATATGTCATCCACATATAATATCAGAAATGCCACATTGCTCCCACTCACTTTCTTGTAAATACAAGCTTCTCCATAAGTTTGGACAAATCCAAACTCTTTGATCACCTCATCAAAGCGGAGATTCCAACTTCGTGATGCTTGCTTCAATCCATAGATGGATCGCTGAAGCTTGCACACCTTGTTAGCATCCTTAGGATCGACAAAACCCTTTGGTTGTATCATATACAACTCTTCTTCAATATTACCATTGAGAAACGCGGTTTTGACATCCATCTGCCATATCTCATAATCGAAATATGCAGCAATTGCTAACATAATCCTAACTGACTTTAGCATCGCTACGGGAGAGAAAGTCTCATCGCAGTCAACTCCTTGAATTTGTCGAAACCCCTTTGCGACAAGTCGAGCTTTATAGACGGTCACATTACCATCAGCATCAGTTTTCCTTTTGAAAATCCATTTGTTCTCCACGGCCTTTCGGTCGTGAGGTAATTCCACCAAGTTCCAAACTTGATTTTCATACATGGATTCCATCTCGGATTTCATGGCTTCTAACCATTTGTTGGAATCCGGGCTCATCATCGCTTCTTCATACGTCGCAGGGTCATCATTTTCATCAACCATGAAATTCATGACAGGATTTCCGTACAGCTCGGGAGATGCACGCGTCATGTTTGACCTGCGAGGTTCGGTAGTACTCTCTTTCGGAGTTTCATGATCATTATCATTAGTTCCCTCTTCAACAGGTGGAGCCAACTCCGGAACAACTTCCGGCGCTGCGCTACTCGCCATACTTTGAAGAGAAGGTTCCACAACCTCTTCGAGTTCTACCTTCCGACTACTCACACCTTTCGCGAGAAACTCTTTCTCTAGAAAGGATCCATTCTTGGCAACAAAAACCTTGCCCTCGGATCTGTGATAGAAGGAATACCCAATAGTTTCTTTAGGGTATCCTATGAAGACGCATTTTTCCGCTTTGGGTTCGAGTTTATCCGGTTGAAGTTTCTTCACATAAACATCGCATCCCCAAACTTTAAGAAATGACAGCTTAGGTTTGTTTCCAAACCACATATCATACGGTGTCTTTTCAACGGATTTAGATGGTGCCCGATTTAAAGTGAATGCAGCAGTTTCTAGTGCATAACCCCAAAATGACAACGGCAAGTCCGTCAGAGACATCATAGATCGAACCATATCTAATAAAGTACGATTACGACGTTCCGACACACCATTTCGCTGTGGTGTTCCGGCAGGTGTGAGTTGTGAAACAATTCCACACTCTTTCATGTGAGTGCTAAACTCGTAACTTAGATACTCACCTCCACGGTCGGACCGTAGAAATTTGATCTTTCTATTACGATGATTTTCCACTTCATTCTGAAATTCCTTGAACTTTTCAAAGGTTTCAGACTTGTGTTTCATCAAGTAGATATAACCGTATCTACTCAAATCATCCGTGAAAGTAACAAAATAACGATATCCACCTCGCGCCGACACACTCATTGGACCACATACATCAGAATGTATGATTTCCAATAAATCTGTCGCCCGTTCCATTGAACCGGAAAACGGCGTTCTAGTCATCTTGCCCATAAGGCATGGCTCACATGTATCAAATGATTCATAATCAAGTGATTCCAAAAGTCCATCCGAATGGAGCTTCTTCATGCGTTTAACGCCAATATGACCTAGACGGCAGTGCCACATATATGCGGATATATCATCATTAAGTTTAATCCTTTTAGCATCAACATTATGAATATGTGTAACCTTATCATCGAGATCTAATAGAAATAAACCATGAAGGGAATATGCCCTGAGAGGCAATAATAAAGTGTTTATTATGTGTATTCCAAGTATATGATAGATGTTTATTTTGCATGCTATAATTGTATTAATACGGAAACGTTAATACATGTGTGTTTAATAAACAAACAGAAAGTTCCTAGTTATGCCTCTCTCATAAACTAGCTCGTTGATTAACAAGATGATCAAGGTTTCCTGATCATGGACATTGGATGTTGTTAATAACGGGATCACAACATTAGTGTAATGGTGTGATGAACATTCATCCGAAGTATAGCATTACGATCAAAGTCATTGAGTTTATATTGCTATAACAACTTACGAAGTGATCCTAATCCTTAGACCATGAGATCATGTCAATCACTAACACCGGAAGAGTTTCTTGATAACATCAAACGTCACACCGTAACAGGGTGATTATAAAGATGGATTCAGAACTAATAAAGTGTTATGTTGAGGCTCATGGATCGAGAGTGGAATTTGTTCATCCCGATGACGGATAGATATACTCTGGGCCCTCTCGGTGATATCACATTGATTAGCTTGCAAGCAAGTGATTTGATCACTAGAATGTTATATCACAGGAACGAGAAAAGAGTGCATGTCGGTAACGAGATCAAACTAGGTATGGAGATACCGATGATCGAATCTCGGACATGTAATATATCGTGAAACAAAGGGATTAAGATACTAGCGTAAAAGGTTCCGACGATCACAAGAAAGTCATCGTTGAATGTGTGGGAGTCAGTATGGGTCTCCAGATCCCACTTCTGATTATTGATCCGAGAGGGGTCTCGATCATGTCCGCATTATTCACGAACCGTAGGGTGACACACTTAAGAGACACCGACATCCAATTGGAGCAAATGTTTCATGCCGAAAGAATGAACAAGCGCAGGAATTTATTTCACTAGATACCGAAACAGGTTTTCGGGTGAAATTGCATAAAGTGGTTATGCATGTGAAATAGAATTCTAGCAAGGGGTTATTTGTGAATGTTTGTCATTAAAGTAATTGACAAAATTCTGAATAAAATAAAAGAGTTTTATTTAATGAGAGTTTGCATTAAATTTGGTGGAAATTTAATGGGAATTTGAGTGGACTTTTGAGTGGAGGGAATTTAAAGGGCATTTTGTGAGTGGAGTGTCCACCCACATGAATGAAGGAGGGGAGGGGGCAGACCCCATGCGCCGGCCACCCCCTTGGGGTCCCCCCTCCTCCTATAAAAGGAGCCCCCCTCCTCACTTGTCTCTCACACCTCCTCGTGAAGGATCTCTCTCCCCCTCTAGAATTTATCCCCCATGGTCTCGGACTAGCGAGATACATGTTCCCGGTGGCTATTCGGCAAGAAAGAGTTGTGCTTCCGCTGCATCGCTGGAGCGAGGAGGTGGAGGTTGCTCGGTGCCTCGAACGTGTGTGCGAGCACGGATGCGCTGCTGATTTGCGGCGCTAGGACTTCCTCTCGATCTTGAGATCGGCAAGAGATCGTCTACATCAACCACGAGTTGAACTCGTTAAGCTTTGTCGGTCTTCAAGGGTATGTTCTCTACGGATATACATCCGCCCGTTGTTTGTATCTAGTAGATAGATCTTGGTATATAGTTCACATCGTAGGAAATTTTTTGTTTTCTATGATGCGAACCCTACAGTGGTATCAGAGCCGGATCTATGCGTAGATACTTTACACGGGTAATACACATATGAGTATGTGGGCGATGATGATCATGTTGTCGCTCCTTTGTTCTAATTTTGGATATTGGTGGCATAGTGGGATGAAGCGGCCCGGACAAACTTTACATGTCCTCGCACATGAGACCTGTTCCACGCTTGACATGCAACTAGTTTGCATAAGTGGCTAGCGGGTGTCTGTCTCTCCTACTATAGTAAATATCTATTTTGCAAGCGAGTTGTCAACAATTTGATTATCCTCGTTGTGGTTCATGTTCATAGGTAAGAACGGTTCTATCTCGAAAGCCCTAAGCCACGTAAAACTTGCAATGGATAAATTAGAGGCGTCTAGTTTAGATTGTTGCTGGGCTAGTGTTATGATATGGTAGTTTTGTAAGTAGAAGTATGAGATGATACTCTTACAACACACATAGCGTGTAAAATCCATAGACCTTGGATTTACACATATAGGTATGATAGTGATCATACCACGATGCACATGATAGAGATCATCTGCGGGAACCATATCATTTCACTAATAAACATATGATGTTTTGATTGCATCTTATATTGCTTGTTTAGCGCTTTGTTAGCATAATAAGATGATCCCTCATTTAAATATCAAGATAAGAATGTGTTCTTCCTTTAGTATGCACTGATTATGTTTTCGTCGCTCCAAGACATCACGTGATGATCGGGTGTTCTTGGATCCACGACCATATTTCGGGTGTAAAACAGTTACACACGCGAATACTAAGGTTCTAACTTGGCGAGCCTAGCATGTACAGACATGGCCTCGGAACACGGACCGAAAGGTTAAGCATGAGTCATATAGTTGATATGATGCCCATTTGATGCTCGCCTTTGAAGCTATACCGACTCACGTGATGATCGGACTTGGTGTAGTGGATTTGGTTCATGTAATCACCAAAAAGGCACGAGGGATGTCGTTTTTGAGTGGGAGTTCATTCGATTAGTTGAACTCAATCTATCATACACTTAGTCTAAACTTTACAAATTCTGTTGTAGATGGCACCACCTGCTTTTAATTTCAATGTGTTCATGGAGAAAGAGAAACTAGCAACGAACGGTAGCAACTTTACCGAATGGGCCATGAATTTGAGGATTCTCCTCTCTGCTGCACAAAAGCAATATGTGCTAGAAGCGCCGTTAGGCCCCCCACCTTTAGATGATGCCCCTGACGAGGAGAAGAATGTCTATCAGACTCTTCAGGAGGACCACAACTTAGTTCATTGCGGCATATTGTATGGGCTAGAGCCAGAACTTCGAAAGCGTTTCGAAAACGGCAATGCATTTGATACAATGGGTGAGTTGAAAATGATTTTCGATACACATGCTGCTGTAGAGAGCTACAACGCTTCAGAAAAGTTCTTTAGCTGCATGATGGAAGAGCACAGCTCCGTTAGTGAGCATGTACTCAAGATGTCAGGTTACACCGATAAGCTTGTGTCCTTGGGAATATCGATTCCCATTGACTTAGGCATCCATCGTGTTCTGCAGTCTCTGCCACCTAGCTATAAGAGCTTCGTGATGAACTATAATATGCAAGGCATGAAGAAGTCTCTCCCCGAGCTTCTGTCAATGCTTAAAACTGCAGAAGTGGAGATCAAAAAGGAACATCAAGTGTTGATGATCAATAGGAACACTGGTTTCAAGAAAGACAAGAAGGGAAAACGGAAGGGAAGTAAGGGCGGCAAGCCTGTTGCCGCGCCTGAAAAGAAACCCCGAGTTGGACCTAAGTCTGATTCCGAGTGCTACTATTGTAAGTGGACTGGCCACTGGAAGCGCAACTGCCCCAAGTATCTAGCAGACAAGAAGGCCGGCAAGGCAAACAAAGGTATATATGATATACATGTTATTGATGTGTACTTGACTAGTGCTCGCAGTAGCACCTAGGTATTTGATACCGGTTCAGTTGCTAATATTTGTAACTCGAATCAGGGGCTGCGGAACAAGCGACCGCTAGCAAGGGGTGAGGTCAAGATGCGTGTCGGCAATGGATCAAGCGTTGATGTGATCGCCGTCGGAACGCTGCCTCTCCACTTACCGTCGGGATTAGTTATAAACTTGAATAAATGTTATCTGGTGCCTGCACTGAGCATGAACATTGTATCTGGATCGTGTTTGATGCGAAGTGGTTATTCATTTAAATCCGAGAACAATGGTTGTTCCATTTATATGAATGAAATCTTTTATGGTCATGCACCGATGATGAATGGTTTATTTCTATTAGATCTCGATGATAATGTTACACATATTCATAATGTTGATGCTAAAAGGATTAAACTTAATGATGATATATCCGCATATATGTGGCACTGCCGTCTAGGTCATATTGGCGTTAAACGCATGAAGAAGCTCCATTCGGATGGACTTTTGGAATCACTTGATTATGAATCATTTGATACATGTGAGCCATGCCTTATGGGCAAGATGACTAGAACGCCGTTTTCCGGTTCAATGGAACGGGCGACAGATTTATTGGAAATCATACATTCTGATGTATGTGGTCCAATGAGTGTGTCGGCGCGAGGTGGATATCGTTATTTTGTTACTTTCACGGATGATTTGAGTAGATACGGTTATATCTACTTGATGAAACACAAGTCTGAAACCTTTGAAAAGTTCAAGGAATTTCAGAATGAAGTGGAAAATCATCGTAATAGAAAGATCAAATTTCTACGGTCCGACCGTGGAGGTGAGTATCTAAGTTACGAGTTTAGCACTCACATGAAAGAGTGTGGAATTGTTTCACAACTCACACCTGCCGGAACACCACAGCGAAATGGTGTGTCGGAACGTCGTAATCGTACTTTATTAGATATGGTTCGATCTATGATGTCTCTGACGGACTTGCCGTTGTCATTTTGGGGTTATGCACTAGAAACTGCTGCATTCACTTTAAATCGGGCACCATCTAAATCCGTTGAAAAGACACCGTATGATATGTGGTTTGGAAACAAACCTAAGCTGTCATTTCTTAAAGTTTGGGGATGCGATGTTTATGTGAAGAAACTTCAACCGGATAAACTCGAACCCAAAGCGGAAAAATGCGTCTTCATAGGATACCCTAAAGAAACTATTGGGTATTCCTTCTATCACAGATCCGAGGGCAAGGTTTTTGTTGCCAAGAATGGATCCTTTCTAGAGAAAGAGTTTCTCGCGAAAGGTGTGAGTAGTCGGAAGGTAGAACTCGAAGAGGTTGTGGAACCTTCTCTTCAAAGTATGGCGAGTAGCGCAGCGCCGGAAGTTGTTCCGGGGTTGGCTCCACCTGTTGAAGAGGGAACTAATGATAATGATCATGAAACTCCGAAAGAGAGTACTACCGAACCTCGCAGGTCAAACAGGACGCGTGCAGCTCCCGAGCTGTACGGAAATCCTGTCATGAATTTCATGGTTGATGAAAATGATGATCCTGCGACGTATGAAGAAGCGATGATGAGCCCGGATTCCAACAAATGGTTAGAAGCCATGAAATCCGAGATGGAATCCATGTATGAAAATCAAGTTTGGAACTTGGTGGAATTACCTCACGACCGAAAGGCCGTGGAGAACAAATGGATTTTCAAAAGGAAAACTGATGCTGATGGTAATGTGACTGTCTATAAAGCTCGACTTGTCGCAAAGGGGTTTCGACAAATTCAAGGAGTTGACTACGATGAGACTTTCTCTCCCGTAGCGATGCTAAAGTCAGTTAGGATTATGTTAGCAATTGCTGCATATTTCGATTATGAGATATGGCAGATGGATGTCAAAACCGCGTTTCTCAATGGTAATATTGAAGAAGAGTTGTATATGATACAACCAAAGGGTTTTGTCAATCCTAAGGATACTAACAAGGTGTGCAAGCTTCAGCGATCCATCTATGGATTGAAGCAAGCATCACGAAGTTGGAATCTCCGCTTTGATGAGGTGATCAAAGAGTTTGGACTTGTCCAAACTTATGGAGAAGCTTGTATTTACAAGAAAGTGAGTGGGAGCAATGTGGCATTTCTGATATTATATGTGGATGACATATTATTGATCGGAAATGATATAGATCTTTTAAACAGTGTTAAAAGTTATCTAAACAGCAAATTTTCAATGAAGGACCTAGGTGAAGCGTCATACATATTAGGCATAAAGATCTATAGAGATAGATCTAGGCGCCTAATAGGGCTATCGCAAAGTACATACCTTGATAAGATTTTAAAGAAGTTTAAAATGGACGGAAGTAAGAAGGGGTTCTTACCTATGTTGCAAGGCAAGACATTTAGTAAGACTCAAAGTCCGGCTTCGGCGAAAGAAAGAGAGATAATGGACAAAGTCCCCTATGCTTCAGCCATAGGCTCTATAATGTACGCCATGCTATGTACAAGACCGGATGTGGCACATGCTATTAGTTTGACTAGTAGGTACCAATCGGATCCAGGTTCGGAACACTGGATAGCGGTCAAGAATATCCTTAAGTACTTACGAAGAACTAAGGATATGTTTCTTGTATACGGAGGTGAAGAAGAGCTCGTGGCTAAGTGTTATGTCGACGCTAGCTTTGACACCGATCCGGATGACTCTAAGTCTCAATCCGGATACGTATTTCTCATGAATGGCGGAGCGGTTAGTTGGAGGAGCTCCAAACAACCTGTGGTAGCGGGATCAACAACGGAGGCCGAATATGTTGCTGCTTCAGAAGCGGCTCAGGAAGCAGTTTGGATGAAGGAGTTCATATCCGAACTAGGAGTGGTGGCAAACGCGTTGGACCCAATGGTGATCTATTGTGACAACAATGGTGCCATTGCCAATGCCAAAGAGCCAAGGTCTCACAAGCATTCCAAGCATATTAAGCGCCGTTTTCACTCCATCCGCGAGCATGTCAAGGATGGAGATATAAAGATTTGTAAAGTACATACGGATCTCAATGTAGCAGATCCGTTGACTAAAACTCTCCCTAGAGCAAAACATGATCAACACCAGAACTCAATGGGTGTTAGATTTATCACTATGTAACTAGATTATTGTCTCTAGTGCAAGTGGGAGACTGAAGGGAATATGCCCTGAGAGGCAATAATAAAGTGTTTATTATGTGTATTCCAAGTATATGATAGATGTTTATTTTGCATGCTATAATTGTATTAATACGGAAACGTTAATACATGTGTGTTTAATAAACAAACAGAAAGTTCCTAGTTATGCCTCTCTCATAAACTAGCTCGTTGATTAACAAGATGATCAAGGTTTCCTGATCATGGACATTGGATGTTGTTAATAACGGGATCACAACATTAGTGTAATGGTGTGATGAATATTCATCTGAAGTATAGCATTACGATCAAAGTCATTGAGTTTATATTGCTATAACAACTTACGAAGTGATCCTAATCCTTAGACCATGAGATCATGTCAATCACTAACACCGGAAGAGTTTCTTGATAACATCAAACGTCACACCGTAACAGGGTGATTATAAAGATGGATTCAGAACTAATAAAGTGTTATGTTGAGGCTCATGGATCGAGAGTGGAATTTGTTCATCCCGATGACGGATAGATATACTCTGGGCCCTCTCGGTGATATCACATTGATTAGCTTGCAAGCAAGTGATTTGATCACTAGAATGTTATATCACAGGAACGAGAAAAGAGTGCATGTCGGTAACGAGATCAAACTAGGTATGGAGATACCGATGATCGAATCTCGGACATGTAATATATCGTGAAACAAAGGGATTAAGATACTAGCGTAAAAGGTTCCGACGATCACAAGAAAGTCATCGTTGAATGTGTGGGAGTCAGTATGGGTCTCCAGATCCCGCTTCTGATTATTGATCCGAGAGGGGTCTCGATCATGTCCACATTATTCATGAACTGTAGGGTGACACACTTAAGAGACACCGACATCCAATTGGAGAAAATGTTTCATGCCGAAAGAATGAACAAGCGCAGGAATTTATTTCACTAGATACCGAAACAGGTTTTCGGGTGAAATTGCATAAAGTGGTTATGCATGTGAAATAGAATTCTAGCAAGGGGTTATTTGTGAATGTTTGTCATTAAAGTAATTGACAAAATTCTGAATAAAATAAAAGAGTTTTATTTAATGAGAGTTTGCATTAAATTTGGTGGAAATTTAATGGGAATTTGAGTGGACTTTTGAGTGGAGGGAATTTAAAGGGCATTTTGTGAGTGGAGTGTCCACCCACATGAATGAAGGAGGGGAGGGGAAGCCCCCATGCGCCGGCCACCCCCTTGGGGTTCCCCCCCTCCTCCTATAAAAGGAGCGCCCCTCCTCACTTGTCTCTCACACCTCCTCGTGAAGGATCTCTCTCCCCCTCTAGAATTTATCCCCCATGGTCTCGGACTAGCGAGATACATGTTCCCGGTGGCTATTCGGCAAGAAAGAGTTGTGCTTCCGCTGCATCGCTGGAGCGAGGAGGCGGAGGTTGCTCGGTGCCTCGAACGTGTGTGCAAGCACGGATGCGCTGCTGATTTGCGGCGCTAGGACTTCCTCTCGATCTTGAGATCGGCAAGAGATCGTCTACATCAACCACGAGTTGAACTCGTTAAGCTTTGTCGGTCTTCAAGGGTATGTTCTCTACGGATATACATCCGCCCGTTGTTTGTATCTAGTAGATAGATCTTGGTATATAGTTCACATTGTAGGAAATTTTTTGTTTTCTATGCTGCGAACCCTACAAACCATTCATCATCGGTGCATGACCATAAAAGATTTCATTCATATAAATGGAACAACCATTGTTCTCGGATTTAAATGAATAACCACTTCGCATCAAACACGATCCAGATACAATGTTCATGCTCAGTGCAGGCACCAGATAACATTTATTCAAGTTTATAACTAATCACGACGGTAAGTGGAGAGGCAGCGTTCCGACGGCGATCATATCAACGCTTGATCCATTGCCGACATGCATCTTGACCTCACCCCTTGCTAGCGGTCGCTTGTTCCGCAGCCCCTGATTCGAGTTACAAATATTAGCAACTGAACCGGTATCAAATACCCAGGTGCTACTGCGAGCACTAGTCAAGTACACATCAATAACATGTATATCATATATACCTTTGTTTTCCTTGCCGGCCTTCTTGTCTGCCAGATACTTGGGGCAGTTGCGCTTCCAGTGGCCAGTCCCCTTACAATAGTAGCACTCGGAATCAGACTTAGGTCCAACTCGGGGTTTCTTTTCAGGCGCGGCAACAGGCTTGCCGCCCTTACTTCCCTTCCGTTTTCCCTTCTTGTATTTCTTGAAACCAGTGTTCCTATTGATCATCAACACTTGATGTTCCTTTTTGATCTCCACTTCTGCAGTTTTAAGCATTGACAGAAGCTCGGGGAGAGACTTCTTCATGCCTTGCATATTATAGTTCATCACGAAGCTCTTATAGCTAGGTGGCAGAGACTGGAGAACACGATGGATGCCTAAGTCAATGGGAATCGATATTCCCAAGGACACAAGCTTATCGGCGTAACCCGACATCTTGAGTACATGCTCACTAACGGAGCTGTGCTCTTCCATCATGCAACTAAAGAACTTTTCTGAAGCGTTGTAGCTCTCTACAGCAGCATGTGTGTCAAAAATCATTTTCAACTCACCCATTGTATCAAATGCATTGCCGTTTTCGAAACGCTTTCGAAGTTCCGGCTCTAGCCCATACAATATGCCGCAATGAACTAAGTTGTGGTCCTCCTGACGAGTCTGATAGACATTCTTCTCCTCGTCAGGGGCATCATCTAAAGGTGGGGGGCCTAACGGCGCTTCTAGCACATATTGCTTTTGTGCAGCAGAGAGGAGAATCCTCAAATTCATGGCCCATTCGGTAAAGTTGCTACCGTTCATTGCTAGTTTCTCTTTCTCCATGAACACATTGAAATTAAAAGCAGGTGGTGCCATCTACAACAGAATTTGTAAAGTTTAGACTAAGTGTATGATAGATTGAGTTCAACTAATCGAATGAACTCCCACTCAAAAACGACATCCCTCGTGCCTTTTTGGTGATTACATGAACCAAATCCACTACACCAAGTCTGATCATCACGTGAGTCGGTATAGCTTCAAAGGCGAGCATCAAATGGGAATCATATCAACTATATGACTCATGCTTAACCTTTCGATCCGTGTTCCGAGGCCATGTCTGTACATGCTAGGCTTGCCAAGTTAGAACCTTAGTATTCGCGTGTGTAACTGTTTTACACCCGAAATATGGTCGTGGATCCAAGAACACCCGATAATCACGTGATGTCTTGGAGCGACGAAAACATAATCGGTGCATACTAAAGGAAGAACACATTCTTATCTTGATATTTAAATGAGGGATCATCTTATTATTCTAACAAAGCGCTAAACAAGCAATATAAGATGCTATCAAACATCATATGTTTATTAGTGAAATGATATGGTTCTCGCAGATGATCTCTATCATGTGCATCGTGGTATGATCACTATCATACCTATATGTGTAAATCCAAGGTCTATGGATTTTACACGCTATGTGTGTTGTAAGAGTATCATCTCATACTTCTACTTACAAAACTACCATATCATAACACTAGCCCAGCAACAATCTAAACTAGACGCCTCTAATTTATCCATTGCAAGTTTTACGTGGCTTAGGGCTTTCGAGATAGAACCGTTCTTACCTACGAACATGAACCACAACGAGGATAATCAAATTGTTGACAACTCGCTTGCAAAATAGATATTGACTATAGTAGGAGAGACAGACACCCGCTAGCCACTTATGCAAACTAGTTGCATGTCAAGCGTGGAACAAGTCTCATGTGCGAGGACATGTAAAGTTTGTCCGGGCCTCTTCATCCCACTATGCCACCAATATACAAAATTACAACAAAGGAGCAACAACATGATCATCATCGCCCACATACTAATATGTGTACTACCCGTGTAAAGTATCTACGCATAGATCCAGATCTGATACCACTGTAGGGTTCGCAGCATAGAAAACAAAAAATTTCCTACGATATGAACTATATACCAAGATCTATCTACTAGATACAAACAATGGGCGGATGTATATCCGTAGAGAACATACCCTTGAAGACCGACAAAGCTTAACGAGTTCAACTCGTGGTTGATGTAGATGATCTCTTGCCGATCTCAAGATCGAGAGGAAGTCCTAGCGCCGCAAATCAGCAGCGCATCCGTGCTCGCACACACGTTCGAGGCACCGAGCAACCTCCGCCTCCTCGCTCCAGCGATGCAGTGGAAGCACAACTCTTTCTTGCCGAATAGCCACCGGGAACATGTATCTCGCTAGTCCGAGACCATGGGGGATAAATTCTAGAGGGGGAGAGAGATCCTTCACGAGGAGGTGTGAGAGACAAGTGAGGAGGGGGGCTCCTTTTATAGGAGGAGGGGGGCACCCAAGGGGGTGGCCGCCGGCCATGGGGGCTGCCCCCTCCCCTCCTTCATTCATGTGGGTGGACACTCCACTCACAAAATGCCCTTTAAATTCCCTCCACTCAAAAGTCCACTCAAATTCCCATTAAATTTCCACCAAATTTAATGCAAACTCTCATTAAATAAAACTCTTTTATTTTATTCAGAATTTTGTCAATTACTTTAATGACAAACATTCACAAATAACCCCTTGCTAGAATTCTATTTCACATGCATAACCACTTTATGCAATTTCACCCGAAAACCTGTTTCGGTATCTAGTGAAATAAATTCCTGCACTTGTTCATTCTTTCGGCATGAAACATTTGCTCCAATTGGATGTCGGTGTCTCTTAAGTGTGTCACCCTACGGTTCGTGAATAATGCGGACATGATCGAGACCCCTCTCGGATCAATAATCAGAAGCGGGATCTGGAGACCCATACTGACTCCCACACATTCAACGATGACTTTCTTGTGATCGTCGGAACCTTTTACGCTAGTATCTTAATCCCTTTGTTTCACGATATATTACATGTCCGAGATTCGATCATCGGTATCTCCATACCTAGTTTGATCTCGTTACCGACATGCACTCTTTTCTCGTTCCTGTGATATAACATTCTAGTGATCAAATCACTTGCTTGCAAGCTAATCAATGTGATATCACCGAGAGGGCCCAGAGTATATCTATCCGTCATCGGGATGAACAAATTCCACTCTCGATCCATGAGCCTCAACATAACACTTTATTAGTTCTGAATCCATCTTTATAATCACCCTGTTACGGTGTGACGTTTGATGTTATCAAGAAACTCTTCCGGTGTTAGTGATTGACATGATCTCATGGTCTAAGGATTAGGATCACTTCGTAAGTTGTTATAGCAATATAAACTCAATGACTTTGATCGTAATGCTATACTTCGGATGAATGTTCATCACACCATTACACTAATGTTGTGATCCCGTTATTAACAACATCCAATGTCCATGATCAGGAAACCTTGATCATCTTGTTAATCAACGAGCTAGTTTATGAGAGAGGCATAACTAGGAACTTTCTGTTTGTTTATTAAACACACATGTATTAACGTTTCCGTATTAATACAATTATAGCATGCAAAATAAACATCTATCATATACTTGGAATACACATAATAAACACTTTAATATTGCCTCTCAGGGCATATTCCCTTCACGAAGCAATTGGAGGATACACACAAGATGCATAGCATGGCATGTTTATGGAAATGATATCGCAATCAAACAATTCCACATGATCAATATTATGCAAAGGTAAAGCATCACATGGGAATGTGGATGAAGCATATGTAATGTCACAAGTATCATCCATAGCATGCATATCCTGAGAATTCATCATGTCCACTAGTGGGATCATGGCATCATCAACACCCTTATTGTTACCTTGGTCATACCTCTCATATGAAGTGGGTGTTGTGGAAGTAGTGGCCTCCTTGTGGACGACTTCGTCTTCTTGATGTATCCATGGCATAACATCATCTTCGTGCACCATGTACATCTTCTCCAATTGAGGCATAAATGCTTCATGGCTTGGCGCTTCTTCATCCATGGAACCTAGCACAACACCAGAGAACACACTAGAGGTAGAGGGTATGTTGTTAGAAATCGAAATGGTCTCACTTGACCTATCAACTACCACTCTCAACTCACTAGGAGTATCACTCATGCCCTCCAAGTGGAAGCACTCAATCTCACATAAGGTGGAGTCACTCATCTCACTCTTGTTCTCACTCAAGTGGGCTAAGTGGCTCTCATACTCACATGGGATTGGTACCGCATCATCACTCAAGCATATGGGGATAGGCTCAGTTTCCTCAACTCCAAGCGCCTACTTTGGTGAAGGGAAAATCCCATGCTCACCATTCTTAACCTTGCCGCCTTCAAAGTTGGATGCCATAAGATGGGAATCATCGCTCGCCTCCATGGTCGAAGGGAAAATCCCATGCTCGACCGTTTTGTGGCCATCTCATAGTAGTGGTGGAGGTAGGCTCATGCTATCTAACTTGGCGAAGTAGAGGTCTACATTTTCCTCGTTCGCGAGGTCGTGGAAGTCAAGCGTAGGCGTTGAAGCTTGATGGCGTGGAGGAAGGCTTGCTCTTGGTGCCATTGTGGTGGTGGCACTAGTAGTTGAAGGTGCCCTATGATGGTGTCGACGGAGGTCATTGGCGTGCCTTGCCGATGGTTGGTGTTGGTGAAGCACTTGGTCAACCACATGACGCTCACGACGGTGATCATTTTCCTTGGCACTCTTCTTGTGCTTGTGGTGCCTTCTTGAGCTTTCTTGAGAATTATGGTTGGTGCTCATCACGAATTCTTCGTCTTGGTGGCGAAGATGCCTTTGACGATGTCTTGTATCCTCTTTATGGTGGCGATGATCATGAGAAGATGTTTGTCGATGAAGATTCTTGTTTCTTGGCGCCTCTTGATGTATATGATGTTTGGACGCCACTCTTCTTTGGATAGGAGATGGATCTTGGCGCCTGGGAGGTGATGGAGCCTGGAGCCTTGGAGATGGTGGAGCTTGACGCCATCTAGGTGGTGGCACTTGATGCCATGTCGATGGTGGCGCTTGTCGCCGTGGAGGTGGATCATCGAAGTAGGTGGTGACCTTTGGTGTGGCACGCTTGGCCTTGAAGGTCATGGATTCTTGATGATGCGCCTCCTCTTGTATGGCGTAGTAGGCTTCCATCTCCACGCGGTGGAGGAAATCTTCATGGCTCGTGGAGGAGCCATCAAACTCGATGAAGTTCTCCGTGTCCTCCATGCACTACTAGAAAAACGCCTATTCGTGGCGCACCTGAAAAGGCCTTCCGTGGCGCACTAGCAGTGCGCCACGGGCCTCGCGCTACGGCTATCTCGTAGCCGTGGCGCACTACATGGTGCGCCACGGTTATATCGAGATAGGCGTGGCGCACTACCAGTTGCGCCACGGGTAGGGGTACAGGTGCGCCACGGATGTTTTTTTCAAAAATCAAAAAAAAATGCAAAAAACACCCTCGTTTTGAATTGCAAAAGCAATCGGGTCCGTGCATCACCGCCGCAGTCGTGTCACCTCGCCGGAGCATGGCCGTGGTAGGGAGGTGCGGGAGGGGTCGTGGCCGCTCTAGTCCTCGCCGGCGTCGAGGTGGTAGGAAGGGTGTGGTTGGAGAAAGGAAGGTAGGAAGAGAGGGAGGAAGGAAGAGATGGAGGAAGAGAGGGAGGAAGGAAGAGATGGAGGAAGAGAGGGAGGTAGGAAGAGATGGAGGAAGAGATGGAGGAAGAGAGGGAGTAAGGGAGGTCGGTGAGGAGAAGGATGCCGCCGTCGCCCGTTGTCACTGCGAGGAGGAGGAGAAGGAGGCCACCGTTGCACCGCCGTTGCTCCTTGTCACTGCGAGAAGGAGGAGAAGGAGGCCGATGTCGCACCGTCACTGCAAGGAGAGGAGAAGGGGCAGGAGGAGAAGGAAAAGGAGAAGGAGAAGGAAGAAGGGAGAAGGGAGAAGGAAGAAGGAAGAAGGAGAAGGGAAAGGGAGAGGAAGAGGGAAAGGGGAAGGGAAAAGGGGAAAGTAAAAGGGAGGAGGGCGGGGTGGGGATTCAAATTTTAATCCTGCCCAAGCTTATCCGTGGCGCACTAGGTGGTGGTGCGCTACAGGTAAGTCGCCCTCTATTTTTTTCCTGCAGGAAAAAACGGTCTTTTGACCGTAACTTTTTACTCTTTTCGAATTTTGAAAATCTAAAAAATTGCTAAACGACTGGAGGATGTTGCGAGCGGATGCGAAATCTCGTTCTCGTCATTTTGGTATATTATACGATTTTTTTCGATATCGTATGCAAAAGTTACGGCCTTTTTACCGTGGCATGACTTTTTTTTGCAAATAAAGTCAAAACTCATGTTTGTTAATTTTACTACAAGCTATACCACATTACCTACCTAAATATGAAAGGATTTAATTTTTTGAAGTGTTTATCATTTTCTTTTATTTTTTGCAAAGCCTAAAAAGGCGATCCACGGGGGGTGTGGGTGTGGGTGGGTGGAGTTGGTGCAGGATAGTTAGGCGTAGGGCACTAGGGCAAAGCGCCCTACTACTAAGTTTATACATCCGTGGCGCACATGCCATAGTGCGCCACGGATGTGTCTGGCCGTTTCACAGCAGAGAGGGGCATGCGCTTAGGCGTAGAGCACCCCCTCCATGTGCCCCACGGTTGACACTAACAACCGTAGCGCACCTACCCTATGTGCGCTACGGATGTTTGGCGTGCGGCCAACAGGGCCCTGGCCCACACATATCTGTGGCGCACTATGGTCATGTGCGCCACGGTTGTTCTAGTTACTAGTAGGGCACTGCCCATAGGTGAGCCACGCCTGTTTTAGCCGTGGGGCACTTCAACCATGTGAGCCACGGATGTGCTGATTACCTATAGCCATTTTCCTAGTAGTGATGCTCGGCGAGGCGTCATCGATTTCGCACTCGAAGTCGTCCATGCTTGGGGAGTAATTGTTGGTGTAGTACTCCATATCACCCAAGCATGTGGAGCCATTGTCGGTGTAGTGCTTCATATCCTCCATGCATGAGGATCCATTTTCGACGTAGAGCTCCATGTCTTCCATGCATGTGGAGTCGTCGTAGGTGTAGTGCTAGGGGTCCTCAAAGCATGCGGAGCCATTGTCGGTGTTGTGCTCCATCATGTCCTCTATACTTGTGGAGTCGTAGTCACGGTGGCTCATCATGGATTCTTCATAGATATCATTCTCGGTCCCGGAGTCCCTAGACATGCTTCACAAGACCAAGTGTTGTATATGGAAGTGGTAGAGGGTGTTAGGGATACAACGTCGAACCTTACTTTACCTTGGAAGATCGTATCGTGCAAGTGGCCACACTTGAGAGCAATAAACCAAGCAAAGTGAAGTTCACATGGAACACCAAAACCAACTACTAACCAAAAAACACACACGCAAGGCCTATGATGGATAGGTATGGAAAGTGGCATGTCAAGAAACAATCCGAAATCAAGATGTTGTGATGGCAAGTAAAGAACCACAATGATCACAAAGCAAAATAAGTCAATCCACAAGATAGGAAATATGTACAAGGAAACACACACGGTGGTATAAACGAGACTTGTGCGACGGAAAAAGTGAACTAAGAACCAAATGATTACCTAGCGAAGACTATAAGCTCGTGTCACACAAGTACAAGGAGAGACGCTAGTTCGATTGCACAAAATTGGTGGGCTACAAGACATGCATAATAAGTACCACCTATATGATGTTCATCGAGCTTGCGCTTCCTATTCTATAAGGCACATGTATATCTCTTTCTTTTTATCTTTCTTTTTCTATATTTTTTCACTCTTTTTCTTTCTTTTTCTTTTTCACTTGCCTCTTCCTTGTGCCAACAACTATACAAGATAACTATATGAGATAGCGCTCACAATGTTTGCTCGGAATCTACAAGGTATAAAATGTGCTTAGCCCAAGCAATCATAAGAGGAACTAGTCTCAATAGGTGTTTGTTGCTCGCAAAGATAGTGGGGTTCACAAAGGAATGCAAGTGGGGAGAAGTCGCGGAATGTTTATACCTTTCGTCGACGATCTTCACCCTTTATTGTTGGATTCTGCCTTGCTCACGGAATTTGGATGGAGTAGATAGCATGAACAACGTGGATGATGATGTAGATCTCCTTCTCCTCTTCGAAACGAGCTAAAGAACACCAAAATCCGAGTTCGAATGCAAAAGTTATGCTCAAAACCGTGCGGGGCTGAATCTGTTGGCGACCAGGTCGGCATACCGGAAATCTCGCCGGAAATTCCGGCGGTAGGTCAGGTTTGACCGGAAATTCCGGCGGGAGCTCCGGTTCACCAGATCTGGCGCCGGAACGAGTTCAGGAACACGAAAACTCGATTTTCTGCGAAAAAACTCGATGGGAAACTTCAGATCAGAGTGTCAAATGATGAAATTAGGCCATGGGAACGCAGAGGAAGGTAGATCAACAAGTTTAGCAAGTAATCCACGGATCAAAACCTACCAAAACGCACTCAAATCACAGATCGATCCAAAACACGAATTGGGGCTATTTTTGGTGAAATTTTCCAAAACACTGAAATTTTCTCGTTCCTGTGATATAACATTCTAGTGATCAAATCACTTGCTTGCAAGCTAATCAATGTGATATCACCGAGAGGGCCCAGAGTATATCTATCCGTCATCGGGATGAACAAATTCCACTCTCGATCCATGAGCCTCAACATAACACTTTATTAGTTCTGAATCCATCTTTATAATCACCCTGTTACGGTGTGACGTTTGATGTTATCAAGAAACTCTTCCGGTGTTAGTGATTGACATGATCTCATGGTCTAAGGATTAGGATCACTTCGTAAGTTGTTATAGCAATATAAACTCAATGACTTTGATCGTAATGCTATACTTCGGATGAATGTTCATCACACCATTACACTAATGTTGTGATCCCGTTATTAACAACATCCAATGTCCATGATCAGGAAACCTTGATCATCTTGTTAATCAACGAGCTAGTTTATGAGAGAGGCATAACTAGGAACTTTCTGTTTGTTTATTAAACACACATGTATTAACGTTTCCGTATTAATACAATTATAGCATGCAAAATAAACATCTATCATATACTTGGAATACACATAATAAACACTTTAATATTGCCTCTCAGGGCATATTCCCTTCACGAAGCAATTGGAGGATACACACAAGATGCATAGCATGGCATGTTTATGGAAATGATATCGCAATCAAACAATTCCACATGATCAATATTATGCAAAGGTAAAGCATCACATGGGAATGTGGATGAAGCATATGTAATGTCACAAGTATCATCCATAGCATGCATATCCTGAGAATTCATCATGTCCACTAGTGGGATCATGGCATCATCAACACCCTTATTGTTACCTTGGTCATACCTCTCATATGAAGTGGGTGTTGTGGAAGTAGTGGCCTCCTTGTGGACGACTTCGTCTTCTTGATGTATCCATGGCATAACATCATCTTCGTGCACCATGTACATCTTCTCCAATTGAGGCATAAATGCTTCATGGCTTGGCGCTTCTTCATCCATGGAACCTAGCACAACACCAGAGAACACACTAGAGGTAGAGGGTATGTTGTTAGAAATCGAAATGGTCTCACTTGACCTATCAACTACCACTCTCAACTCACTAGGAGTATCACTCATGCCCTCCAAGTGGAAGCACTCAATCTCACATAAGGTGGAGTCACTCATCTCACTCTTGTTCTCACTCAAGTGGGCTAAGTGGCTCTCATACTCACATGGGATTGGTACCGCATCATCACTCAAGCATATGGGGATAGGCTCAGTTTCCTCAACTCCAAGCGCCTACTTTGGTGAAGGGAAAATCCCATGCTCACCATTCTTAACCTTGCCGCCTTCAAAGTTGGATGCCATAAGATGGGAATCATCGCTCGCCTCCATGGTCGAAGGGAAAATCCCATGCTCGACCGTTTTGTGGCCATCTCATAGTAGTGGTGGAGGTAGGCTCATGCTATCTAACTTGGCGAAGTAGAGGTCTACATTTTCCTCGTTCGCGAGGTCGTGGAAGTCAAGCGTAGGCGTTGAAGCTTGATGGCGTGGAGGAAGGCTTGCTCTTGGTGCCATTGTGGTGGTGGCACTAGTAGTTGAAGGTGCCCTATGATGGTGTCGACGGAGGTCATTGGCGTGCCTTGCCGATGGTTGGTGTTGGTGAAGCACTTGGTCAACCACATGACGCTCACGACGGTGATCATTTTCCTTGGCACTCTTCTTGTGCTTGTGGTGCCTTCTTGAGCTTTCTTGAGAATTATGGTTGGTGCTCATCACGAATTCTTCGTCTTGGTGGCGAAGATGCCTTTGACGATGTCTTGTATCCTCTTTATGGTGGCGATGATCATGAGAAGATGTTTGTCGATGAAGATTCTTGTTTCTTGGCGCCTCTTGATGTATATGATGTTTGGACGCCACTCTTCTTTGGATAGGAGATGGATCTTGGCGCCTGGGAGGTGATGGAGCCTGGAGCCTTGGAGATGGTGGAGCTTGACGCCATCTAGGTGGTGGCACTTGATGCCATGTCGATGGTGGCGCTTGTCGACGAAAGGTATAATCGAGCTTGCGCTTCCTATTCTATAAGGCACATGTATATCTCTTTCTTTTTATCTTTCTTTTTCTATATTTTTTCACTCTTTTTCTTTCTTTTTCTTTTTCACTTGCCTCTTCCTTGTGCCAACAACTATACAAGATAACTATATGAGATAGCGCTCACAATGTTTGCTCGGAATCTACAAGGTATAAAATGTGCTTAGCCCAAGCAATCATAAGAGGAACTAGTCTCAATAGGTGTTTGTTGCTCGCAAAGATAGTGGGGTTCACAAAGGAATGCAAGTGGGGAGAAGTCGCGGAATGTTTATACCTTTCGTCGACGATCTTCACCCTTTATTGTTGGATTCTGCCTTGCTCACGGAATTTGGATGGAGTAGATAGCATGAACAACGTGGATGATGATGTAGATCTCCTTCTCCTCTTCGAAACGAGCTAAAGAACACCAAAATCCGAGTTCGAATGCAAAAGTTATGCTCAAAACCGTGCGGGGCTGAATCTGTTGGCGACCAGGTCGGCATACCGGAAATCTCGCCGGAAATTCCGGCGGTAGGTCAGGTTTGACCGGAAATTCCGGCGGGAGCTCCGGTTCACCAGATCTGGCGCCGGAACGAGTTCAGGAACACGAAAACTCGATTTTCTGCGAAAAAACTCGATGGGAAACTTCAGATCAGAGTGTCAAATGATGAAATTAGGCCATGGGAACGCAGAGGAAGGTAGATCAACAAGTTTAGCAAGTAATCCACGGATCAAAACCTACCAAAACGCACTCAAATCACAGATCGATCCAAAACACGAATTGGGGCTATTTTTGGGGAAAAGACCAAAATGATGAGGAATCCGTGGCAACCAAAAGCTGCTGATACTAGATGATGGAGGCGTTAACCTCTTGGGTGGCCCGATATTCACGAATCTCGTGGTCAAATCGATGGGAAAGCGAGGGAAAAGGGAGAAGGTAGCGGAAGCGAACACACACCTCGCGAAGAACACGATGAACACACGCAAAACTCACACGATACAAGGCCGATTGCTCCCGAACGGCGGCCACCGGTCCGATAGAATCCTCGTAAGGAAAGATCGGTCAACGTGCTCCCTCAAATCCACATCGGAGAGGGAAGAACACCTTGGGGAGGGTCTTGACAACTTGGAGACGAGACACTGAACTCCAAGGCCTTGTTCAACGATGGATGCGTGATGCAAAGTCCAATCGAGGTTGGTGACGCTAGTCGGTCCCTTTAGTAAAGGGGATGAGGCAAAACTAGAGATTCCACAATGGGGTTGTCTTTAGTCTATCATCTATGCCTAAGGGGTACATGAGGGGTGGGGGCTCTATTTATAGGCCAGCCACTAAACAAGGGGGTAGTTTGGGAATAAACTAGGCAAAGGGGTAAGTAAAGGGAATATTCCAGGGCATCAAACCCAGATCCGCGCGCAGGCAGGGGGATTCCGGTGGTGAGTCCGGCGGCGCCGGATCTGGGGCCGGAATTTCCGGTCGCCACCGGATATTCCGGTCGCTCGCCGAACAGGCTCTCTGTAAGCGATTCCGGCGGTGGGTCCGGTCGACCGGTCCTGGCACCGGGATTTTTCGGCGGTGCGTCCGGTTCGCCGGTGCTGTCGTCGGGGATTCCGGCGGTGGCTCCGGTTCACCGGTTCTATCGCCGATTCCAGCTGGAGCTTCTTGCGTCTCCTCTTCCAAGCCTCCGTCTTGTCGGGCATGAGTCCTCGGGCGTCCTCCCTCGTCTCCGTACTCGTCGGTGTGAACCTATCATGCATATGTGACGAAGTATGAAGTAGCATACCATTCAATAGGGTAGGAGTTGGGCTCGCATAGAGGAATGGATTCACCTTTGGAGTCCATGACGACTTGGTGTAAGTTGGAGAACATGATGTGGTAACGACCGTAGGTCGGGCTACATCATATAGGCTAAGGGGAAGGTCGAGGAGGCGACCAGGGCAGGCAAACCCTAGCCAGGCGCGGGCTAGGGCCCACCCGTGCCTAGGGGGGTTTGGCCGCCCTGGCTTGCCTCCCCGTCTCCCCTCTGGACTTCGTGTCGCCCACGGTAAAATATTGACTTTGGCTTTTGTCCCGTCCAATTCCGATAATATTGATTTTCTGCCTTTATGAAACCAAAAATAGAAGAAAACAGACAACTAACACTGTGGCAACTTGTTAATAGGTTAGTTCCAGAAAAGATATAAAAACACCTCAAAGTGTAGACAAAGCAAAGCAAAGTAGATACTAAACAAGCATGGAACATCAAAAATTATAGATACGTTTACGACGTATCATCGAGGGCCATGCAAAGATCATACGAGACTATTTCAACCCCAATTTTATCTATCTGAAGAAGTACTTTTGACGGTGTTTTTGCATGCACAAGAGCCTCTTTCTCACCATTGCAAAAGCGGTGGAGAAGAATGATGATTGGTTCAAGTTTCGGAAGAGTGCATCTGGTGAGATAAGCGCGAGCCCATTGATGAAGTGTTTTGCAGCTATTCGAGTGCTTCCATATGGGTGTTCTGCGGATGCCATTAACGATTATGTTCGTATTGGTGAAGACACCATCTTGGAGGCTGTCTGAAGGTTCACAATGGCTGTGATTGAGATCTTTTGAGATGAGTACTTGAGGGCACCCAATGATAATGACACTGAGAGGCTCTTGGGTGAGAGCCAAGAAAGAGGATGGTCAAGGATTCTTAGATCAATAGATTGTATGCATTGGACATGGAAGAATTGCCCATCTGGATGAAAAGGTCAGTACAAAGGCCATTGCAACGATCCAACAATCATCCTAGAGGCGGTGACATCGAAGGATCTATGGATTTGGCATATGCCTTTTTTTTGGATTGCATGGGTCTCACAATGACCTCAGTGTGCTTTCTAGATCACCACCTTTCTCTAGGCTTGTTGCAGGTGATGCTCCTCGTGTCAGCTATGAAGTCAACAATCATGAATACACCATGGGTTACTATCTTGCAGATGGCATCTATCCTCCATGGGTCACCTTTGAAGACAATCCCGAGGACTCTCATTAACAATCCCAAGAAGGCTCACTTTTCCAAGGTTCAAGAGTCTACGAGGAAGGACGTGGAGTGTGCTTTCAATGTGCTTCAGAAGATATTTGGCATAATCAAATGCCCTGCTGAATATTGGAAGCCGAAGGTGCTTTCGCGAACAATGAAGTGTTGCATCATCTTGCATAACATGGTCATTGAAGATGAACGCGGCATTGCCCAATAACTTCCGGTACATCTCCAATGGTGATCTTGTAGAACCAACACATGATGCCAACAGGATTCAAGCCTTCCTCCAAGCCCATGCACGCATTGAGAACAAGGAGGTGCATGAACAGCTGCAGCTGGACCTTGTTGAGCATCACTGGACTCTCCATGGTGCTACCTAGTTGTGTTTGAACTATTCTCATGATTCGTTGAATTTGAACCCTGCCATGTGTTTGGTTTTGAATTTTTTTGTTTGTAAATTTAATATTTATTCATTCGTAAATATTTTATTTGATTGTATGTGAACTATGCCAAATATTTGGCTATCAATAGTTTGATTTCTAGACAAAAAAAGTTTTACTCCTCTAAGTTTAGGGGTTCGGTTAGGAACCGCCGACCTTTAGAGGAGTACTTTTACTCCTCTAAGATTTACTCATCCATTTACTCTAAAGTTTAGGGGATCGGTTAGAGATGCCCTTACCCGGATAAAAAAAAAACAACTAGTAGAACATAGTTTCCTTTTACTTTTTATAAAGGTATACCTCAAATAGCACAGTTAAGTGGGTGCAAATTAATTTGAGGACCTCGTTATTAGCTACAGACCACAGAGATGCATGTCAGCTATCACCCCGTAAGCAAATCCAGACCGCTACATGTCGTGGCAGATTTAGGGGTTTGGTTGTATTTATTTATGTCTTTTCGTGTTTTGCTTATAAGCCACAAAGCACCTAAATAGATGCATTTTTTATTTTAGCTTTTGACTATACCATCATACTACTATGTTTAGTTCAAAGCCAAAACCAAAATGACCTATTTCGGTGCTTTTGTGGCTGCTAAACTCTAAAAGATAGATTTATTCTCAATCAAATACCCTTAGAGCCACAGTTATCTTTCTTGATCGTGAGTTACATGAAGTCAAATTAACCTTCAGGGTCTGCAGCCTGAACCCAAGTACCACTCGGTACCATCCTCCTAGCAGGAGTCTCGGTCAAGAACTACTCCCAAGACATGTCGAGCTAGCACTATCTGAAATTAAGATATTGGTGGCCTTTCCCTCCCTGAAGTCAAGATTTTGCGAGCGATTTGTAGGAGCTTTGGTAAGGTCGCTCATCATTGAGCTTGGTTGCTTTATTCAAAGCCTCTAATTCGTCATTCGATGTACTACCAGCGAGTGCCAGTGTACTCCAGTATTACTATACTTTGGTCTCCGGTTCAGTCAGTGTAAGTGACCTGTCCTATATGTTTGATTGTCAGCGAAAGTAGAAATCCGTCTGTAATAGACCAATTTCTTCCCCAATTGCGGACCCAGATGTCAGTTCCTACACACCGAGAGGTCTCTGTGCTGTGTGCACGCCCCCACACCAGAGCAGATCTCGCATTGACTGAAGACTGGCAGAGAGCCCTCTCTTCACAATCAAAGCTGTGGCAGTGATCTCTCCTGCGCATATGCTGCACAGTCCCACACCTTGTCTGGGCCTCTGAATCCTGACACGCCGACTTGCACAGGATCGGCCGGACCCCCACCCGATCAGAATTTTCAGATATCATAGCCGTAGGCTGCAGCACTGTCGACGGTGTCGGAGACCCGAGCGGAGTGGAGCACCAGAGTGCCCGACCGGTCCCTCCGAGGTCCGAGCACACTCCCGCAGATGCCACTGCTTTGGCATCCCATTTTCCTTTTTCCCCTTGGTCATGTCATGTCACTTGACAAAGTCATCGGGTAAAAGCTAGCCAACCGTGCATGCGTGCGTGTGCGTGCGCGGGTGCGACCCTGTTCATGCCTTTGCAAATTGTGGTGCAAAATTCTGTCTTTACCTCACACAAATGGGACAAACAGCTGTTTGGATACAAAAGCCCCCTTTTTTTTCTTCAGAAAAGAACCAAGGGAACAAGAAAAGGAAACAAAACGGATGAAAACGAAGATGTATCGTGCATGATTGATATGCAGTTCTGGAAATCTGAAGGTACACCTGAGTTATTGTCTGGACTACCTGGGGCACCACCTGGGAATTAAGTGCATGTTTTTCTTTTCCAAGAAGAAGAAGAAGAAGTACTGGAATAGAAGAACACTCTGAAACCAAACCATCTCCCACATCACACAACGACGTGAACTACGCCTGAAATTTTCCAGGTATAATAGTTCACCACGCTGTGTCCTGTGGCTGGAAACCTGCGACTGCGAGCATCGTCACATCTCAGCGCGCGCTGTCTCTGCTAAGACGGACTGCTCGCTCTTCTTGGCTAACGGTGACGCCGGCAAGCTCGTTGTGGTCTTGTAGCTGTAGGCGCGAGCAGGGCTCGCGGCGGCGAGGCTGCTGCTGCTCCTCTGCTTGCGCCACTTCCACGAGTCGGCGGGCGTGCTGGGCAGCGGCGGCACGGCGGGGCGGCGGCACAGCCCGAACGGCCACCCCTCGCAGTCGCGGAAGCCCTCCCAGTTCGCCGCCGCCGGCTTGTCCATGATGTCCGCCGAGGACGCCACGGTCGCCGCCCGGCTCGTGCTGCGCGTGAAGAAGCTCTTCACCGAGAAGAAGGCCTCGCTCCGGACGTCGTCGGCGTCGGCGTCGCTCGCCGCCCCGTCCTTATCCTCCTCCGCGGCGGGGAAGGCGCGCTTATCGGGGCTCGGGAACTTGTCGAGGACGCTCCTGGGGTCGAGTGGGGTGAAGGACCAGACGAAGGCGGTGGACAGAGTCGGGGACTCCATGGCGCTGCACCTCGACTCCTTCCTCTTCAGCTGCCGGTTCCTCATCTCTTTAAGGATCACCTGCACCCATCCACCAACGCACGAAGCGCGCACGCTTAATCTCTCCATAGCTCCGCGTTGGATGAAGAACTTTGTTAATTAAACAGAGCAGTCACAACATACTTGTTTGGTGTCGAGTGCGTCGTGGAGGCCGCCGTCGTCGTCGTCGCTGTCGTCGTCGCCGGAGCTCCAGCCGGCGCCGCGGATCCTCCCGACGCAGGGGACGTGGCAGTGCGCGTAGGTCTCCCTGATGAGGCAGGAGAGGGACTTGCAGTGGTTCGTGGCCGGGAGCCTGGGCTGGTGGAACTCCTGCGCCAGGCACGGCATGGCGACCGGTGAGATGACGCTTGTGCAACAACGCTCCTGCGATCTCGGTGAGGTGACGCTTGTATCTCTCTGTATGTGGCGGTATGGTGGCTGGGTCGTGAGGATGGAGCTCGCTCGCTCGCGCGTATATATGGGGTCTTGTCGCTGTGGCCGGCGAGCTGAGGAGGGGTGTCGATCGTGTCGATGTGGACGCGCATGACAGGTGCTCGGCAACTTAAAAAGGGGAGGGGAGGAGCGTAGATAGGTCTCGAGTGTATGGCATGGGAGGCCGTATAGCTAGTCCTTTGGGTTCAAGGCTAAGTAACAGCCGAAATATTCGAGCTCGACAGTGTACTGGACACTGACGGCGTCGAGTTCCAATCCAGATATAGAATAGAATTGACCGATTTCCCTTTTTCTGGTCTGATTTCCTTATTGATCTCGCTTCTCTTTGCTACGTGTTTAATCAGTCAGTGACCCCGTGCTCGATCGGGCCAAATCGCAATGTTAATTCGTCACCAGTGAACACTAACAGAGCGTCGACAACATATAGCACCTACAACCACAAGTCCACAACTACAACTAACAGATCCGAGGTACCAACCAAACCAAACCAAACCAAACCAAACCGGTATGTACATATATGCTTTTTACGGTGAGACGTCGCCGTTGGATAAAACGGCCGTCTTTGACTCATGTGGGTTTTCAGTTGCCGCGGCAGCGTCAGATCGTGCGCTCGCCGGTGCAGCGCAGCAGCCAGCACCCAAGCAAGTGCACGCCGTGGCCGTCGATCTATCGTGCCCGCGCGCGCTTCTCTTGAAGCAAACGCCAGATCGAGCCGACCTCGCACCCACCCGCGATGCCAAGTGCGAGACCAAGCCCAGAAGAGCCCAACGGCCCAGGCGATGCTGGTGGTGATCAGCCGGTGAGGTCACGAAGCACCGGGCGTTAGGCGTTCAACCTGCGCGGAGTTATTAGCATAAAACTATGCAGAGACCGGGAACCAACCCCATTTTAAAAAAGAAAATTAGCATAAAACTATTATTTTACATATCCATTTTTTTAATAGTACCGGTTGGTATTTTAATAGTAAAAAACTGCCTCATCAGAACCATTTTTCTCAAAAAACATCTATCTATGTTTGATTGCTTGACACCGAAACTGACAGCAGGACTCACATTTAAGGGTCAAAGTTGCTGATATGGGCCCCACATGTCAGCCGTATTAAAAAAATCAAAATATAAAACAAGGGGAAAAAAAAGAAGTGGGAGTCCCCTGCTCGTCCTCGGCGACCTGCCCGTCGTCGTCGTCGTCGCGCTGGACCTGCTCGCCGTCGTTGCCATGCAGGCCCTGTTCGGGGTGCCACACCGTGTCGGCGCCTCATACACCGCCCTTCTCGTAAGCCATTCCCTGGCGGGGGCCCTCTCCGGCCACCGCCTCCACCGGCCAGCCCCACCCCGTCCTGCCTAGTCCAGCACAGTTGTCGCCCTGACAAGCCCCGTCCAGCCCGATCGCCGCCTCTACCTACCCCGTCCAGCCGCACCATCGCACGCGATGCGACCTTGTCCAAGAAGATCTAAGATGGAAATGTGCTACTCGGAAGGACGATAGAAGGTAAATGAACTTTTTGTGGCAAGAGAACATTGCTGGTGGTGGTTTGACGTAGCTTTCAGGAGCGCAGGGGCGAATCGAAGATCCAGATAATGGAGAGATCTTTTTTTGCCATCCCTTTGTAAGTAGGTCTTTTTTGTGTGCGGTGGGAATGCGATCCTGACAACGAAATGTGCTTGGGCATGTGTGGTGACGATCGGTACGATGAGACGGATGAAGATCGCCTACACCATGGATGGAGATCGTACCGCCGCAAGCTCTCACACATCTAGAGTGGACGGAATGAAAGGGTAGGGCGCCTTGTATAGTTCGGAAGCATACGTACGCCCCTTCACACACACACGAAAAAAAATCACAAACCACAACTATCGGGGCAAAAGTTTCACACACCCACGACTCAAGGATTTTCTTTTACAACTTTTAGGATAAGTTGTTTCAGATAACCCAAATCATTCCTTTCCAAAAAAAGATAACCTAAATCATACAATTTAACTCATTTCGGACCGAAACCATTGACCGAACCGGACCCAAATTGACCAAAAGAATTATTTTTTAGAAAAAATATCAAACAGTTAATAATTTCATAGATTAGTACAGATACATGTATTTACAATTACTGGAATCGTTAGGATTTTTTAAAGATTTCTTTTCCAAAATTCGGCCTAAAACTTACAAAAAAAAACCCAAACTTCAAAACTGCTAGTCAATCCCTGATTAGTAAATACATGTATTTATAATTTCTCAAATAGTTTCAATACTGAAATTTTTGGTCAAAATTTGGCCCGAACTTAAAGAACTACCCAAAATTCAAAAGTACAGGTAAAAGTAATTTCATGTTTTCTAAGATTAGTAAATGCATGTACTATTTAGAATTACTGATTTTTTTACGTCAAATTTTGGCGTGGTGCGGCAAATGTTATCGGCCCGAAGAAACAAAACGAAAAGACTGTTTGGCACGTGTACCTGACTAGTGGACTTGACGGTCGGAAACACCGTCAAATGGGCTAAATCTAATTTTTTTTCTGATGTAAAACACTTTACCCCCAAAGCTATGGTTTTGTAAAACAAATCCCTTCAGTTGTGGGTTTATGAAACCTTTGCTCCTATAGTTATGATTGTGTAATTTGCTCGAAAAATAATCTAAGAAAAAGAAGTATAATATGATATGTTTTGCATCCAGTGACATGTGAAAAAAAAACAAGGCACCTAATTTTTCTAACCTCTCATTCTCATATTTTTAATGCAGACTACGATGCAATTTTCTCAGGAAAACTTGAGGATATTCTAGAATCTACATGATATTATCATATTGAAGTTCCTAGCTCATTCTTTGCATTTTCTTTGGAAAAGGATCATGTACTTTGAGCTATAAATGTCCACGTCCGGGATTATCTAGAAATCCTGCAGCTCGTTCCTCCTTTTCAAGAGGGCATTCGACTTACAACAAGGACGGAAACTGAGTAAGACCTTATTTTCTAGTTGTTGTCAAAGAACTTGAAAGCAGAAATCATCCAAGTCAAAGAAATGAGCAGTAAGCATTCATCTTAGCTAGTTAGCTGTTGTAAGGTGAACATCAGAACAAGTGAGTGATGCCAGCATCGAGTCATAGTCAATAACAACCCATATAAGCACCTTTATATCCCAGCGGTCCGGACAGGCCAGAGAAATGGACACGATGGCTGAAGGGGCAATTTTTTAGTTTTCAACCTTGTGCCTCTCATCATGTCGAAATATATAACCTCACATGTTGGAAGTTTTCAGTAAACTGGTTAACTTATCAATTTAATACAGTGTCAGAGCTGAAGTTCCTCAAATCTGAGATATTAAAGTGATCCACCTGCAATTTCACTCAAAAGTCCTAACTGGTGTATAGTCGCTAGTAACATATTTCAGCGTCCTCTACGTCAAGCCTAGACATGCAGGTTAACCGTAGACATGACCCTAAAGCATCTCTAGTAAACACCGAAATCGCGTGTGACCTGAAAAATGACCGTTGCTTTTCGGTTTTGCGCTAAAAATGACCCGAACCGTAAACACGGTCGAACCCAAAAAAAAATCTCGGGCCAGCTAGAAAACGCCCCTCGCACCCCCATATCCCCGGGTTTCGATGCCGAACCGAGGGTGCCCCGTATAGCGTAGTAGGTTTGGCGGAGGGAAGTTTCACCGCCACAAGTTCCCGCTTCCGTGGGCGCATACCTCTCTCCCCCGCCACCGTCCTGCCTCGCTGGGCTCAGGATTCGCCCGCAATGGACCCTGCCGACCTTTCTACTGTCACCTGAGACACAGCCACCTCTGCACCGGCCCAATCGACCCCGTCCCCTTGCCGCCGCCTCCCCGTCCTCTAGGAGATTTTTAACTTGCGGCCCAAAAGTTGAAGCGCCAAGGAAACGCGGGGTCCGACTTCGTCGGTATTGGATCGCGATACCCCGAGTTGGCGTGTCAAATGCTCAGAGGGTCTTTTAGGCACGAATTCAACAAACCGTTTGAACACGGGAAAAATCACTAACGCCCTTCAGATTGGGCCCCGCCTGTCACTTTTGACCATTAAGTCGCTGCCATCCTGACTGCCATGTAGACTTGCAGCGCTGGCGCCCTCGTGTTCAAACGGTCTTTTTGACCCGGCCTTCTTCTTCCCCAAAGGGGCGATCTGTGGTCACCGCCATGGCGCGGAGCTAGGAGGGAATTCCTTCAGCGGCGAGATCCAGCACTCGGTTGAACCTGATCGGTCTCGCCCTCCTCCTCCCAAACCGGACCTCGACCCATGGCACGACACCGGGACGAGATTTCGGTCCCGTTGTCCTTCTCCAAAATCCGAGCTCGCCATCGCCATGGTCGCACCCGCACCAGCCAGGGCGCCTTACTCTCTGAACCCCAAGGCCACATCCAATCTGTTCGGCACAATGCCAACAAGGTGAAATTCCATCCAGTTTTGTTCTTGTGATTGTGGTAGTAGAAACATGTACCGAGATGTTGTTTACTAGACTTTCATTTGAAATTAGTAGCTCCATGATGAAGAAAACCAGAGAACCTAAATGGGATAACAATGAAGACCATAGTCTATACTTTGCATTGCATCAACAAGGGCTCGTTGACGAAGCATGTTACCAAGAGAGTGGAGTTCATCAGCCATTGCCAAAAAATATGGGAACAAATCCATGAGCGATTGAATGCAAATACGCGAAGATAAGATATATCCATGTCATCAATCATCAATAGGTGGCACATTATAGTGATGTGTTCAAATATGTACACATTCATAACAATAACTTATGGCGGCAGTGTTGCTAGCTGTTTGTATGAGCTATTCATTTTATATGATCGTGGCACCTTACTTTCCTGGATACTAGTAATCTTGAAACTGCAACCCCCCGCATTAACTTGCCCGTGTAGCAACCCCCCGCATTTACTTGACAGGAACCGAACCGACGAGAGAGATTGCATGCGGGATCGTTGGCGGTTGGGCTTGCGGTTGTTGTGTGCATGCGGTCGTCTCATTTCCACACGCTTTCCTTGGCATTCCCAGGCCTTCTTTAATAAATTTCTGTCTCTGGAACCGCTTCCTCTACCATTCGACGGGACTGAGACCACACGAACACCATCATCCATGGCCGGCAACAAGCAGCAGGATTCGCCGTGGGCTGATCTCCCTGAGGGAGTCGTGCAGAAGATAGGTGACATCTTCCTGTCGACGGACGACTTCGACTACTACGCCGCCTTCCGGGCAGTCTGCAGCGCCTGGCGCGGCTTCACGGAGGAGCGCTTTATACCAGCAAACTGGATTGTTCTAGAGCACCAGTTGTCGCCGGAGTATGGGGTAGTCGCCGACATCACGTTGCTGAACGTGAGAACCGGCCGCTACCTTGAGAACAAGATTAGTCGGGTTATTCGCAGGTGTTTTCTTGATATTCATCTGTATATGTGCGATCCTTTTTTTTGCGTTCACCTCCTATACGATATGTTTTTCAAGTTTTGTTTCTCCATCTACTTGTTTTACCTTGATTGAATCTCTGTCTATTTACCTTGACTGAATCTCTGCTTCTCATCTCTCTCTCCATCTCTGTGTCTCTGGAAGGTAATTTTACGTCGGTAGCACAACCGGCGGCCTCCTTGTGCTTGGACAGAGGGTGTAGCCGTACAAGACACGGTTGTACAACCCCTTCTCGGGCGCTATCAAGCGCCTGAGGGTGGAGATACTGACCGAGCAGGTGGCTTCTGTCGCTGTGATGATGTTCGCATCGTTGATGGTGTTTACATCAAATCTTTAGAACACCATCATTCGGTGGACGGATGAGGGCACGGAGGAAGGCAGTCGCCCGGTCTTTGGTGAAGGGCGGTACACGCCGAATGACTTCACGGAACTCCGGAGCATGACTTCTTACGCTGGTGATGTTTTCGTCGGAGATAGATATGGGTCTGTCCTCTCGACTATGACTGGTGTTGCTCATGGAGATGTCCAGATGCAGCACTCCGCACGGACCCTGAAGATGCATTCCACCGTCGAAGGCCCTGTTCCAGGCTGCCGGTACCCGGAGAATCGTTTTTACCTCGTCGAGCCCGACGGGGAGTTGTTGTTCGTTGTGAGTGGACCGGTCTATGGCGGCAGGCCTGTTGTTTACTGGGTTGATACACAGAACCGTGTCCTTCATCCGGTCAGAGGCATCTGCAGCCGTGCTCTCTTCATTGTTGACAATCGGTGCATTTGCGTCGACAGCTCCAGGGAACCCACGGTGCAGGCCGGCAACATCTACTATCCGGACCTATACCAGATTAGATCTTACAACTTTGAGGCTCTTGCGTGGGAAGAGGAGCCAAGGGTTGTCCATGGGTATGGAGCAGGAGGATTATGGCACAATGACTATCCTTTCAAACTTGATCGATTGCTAGCGGTGTATTGCAGTACCGTCGAGCTTTCTGAGCTGCAGATGGTGCCGCCTTATGGCGAATATGGCAACACCCACTACGATTACGACGACGGCTAACCGTTATATTAGATTGATGGATCATGTGGGTCTGGTCCCGTTGTATTCTCTGTCTGTGAATTATATGCAAGTGCAAATTGTATGGTGTGCCTGTAATACAACAGATGAACTTGTTTCAAAAAGATCATGTGTTGTACCTCTTTCAATTTCACTATTTTTCTATGTACGTGTAGTAATTCTGATACATGAGCAATTGAATGCAAATACGCAAAGAGAAGATATATCCATGTCATCAATCATCAATAGGTGGCACATTCTAGTGACGCGTTCAAATACATACACATTCATAACAATAACACTATCGGCAGTATTGTCAACTTGAAACTACAATTAACTTGAAGTGGTTGTTATCCCGAGCAAAATGTCTGGTATACACATGACCCTTGTATGTTCTATGCTGCAATTTGGCTATTGTGGGCAGGGAAAGAAAAGCTGGGTTTCACTAAATATTACATAGTTAGGCATAACTTAGTCTTACACACATAGTCTTAACTTGTTCTTACACAAATAAGCAAAGCAGTCTTACACTACCGGAACTTCCGACGAGCCAACCGACGAACCGGCCTCTGGAGCTGGTGGCATAGTTGGAACGAACCAGAGTGCTGCGTTTGGCCGTCTCTCATTCTCTATCAAATTGTACGACCCCACCGATGAGCCAATGGCAGGCCCCCTCCCTCCGACGTGGATTCGGCTCCAGGTCGGATCTGGAGTGTCAACATAATAAACGCGTGAGTGCACGGCAAACACACAGTCCGCTATCAACACTAGAAGTGCTGGCACCTCAGCAACAACATCACCATGTTCTCCCTGGACTCCAGCAGCAGCCTCAGCCGGTATCTCATTAGCTTCACCAGCAATAGCATCAACAAGTATTTCGTCAGCTTCACCAGCAGCAGCATTAGCGAGTATTTCGTCAGCTTCACCAGGAGCAGCAACAACTAGTTCTTCGTCAGCTTCACCACCGGCAGCAGAAGCATCATCGGGAGCCGGGGCTTCCTGAGCAAGTACAGGTTTAACAGCTTCAGGGGCTCCGAGGAAGAAAGGGTGGTTTATCCCAAGAAACAGAGATTGTTCCTTCAGATTGTCGACTCTGCTCCAGACCTGGTCTACTTGGTCTTTTGATGGACACACGAACCTCGAGAAAACGTGACACCGCAGCGATGGGTATGAAGAAAGTTGAGTCCTCATATGTTCTATTGTATCACCAATGCTGTTTAGTGCTCCCCTGATATGAATCCACATGAGTTCAGCACCTTGGTTGACACCGTCTTTGAGAAGTGCAAGGAACTAGTGCCGTGATACAGGATCAGCATCTACTACCGCATCTTCGATCATCGGAGCTGGAATGACGTGTGGGGATGCGTGTGTACCTGCGTGTTACCTTCAGTCAGTAAGCAGAATTTTGAATGGGAATTTACATGCTATATGACACCATGACTCACCCCAGGTTAACGGCTCCCAAACACGCACATCGCCGCTAGGTTCAATGACCGTGTAAATGCGTTGCGGTGTGTCATCATACACGCCGGAGGTGAAGATGTCGTCGACATACTTCTCCGGCCGCAGATGGTCGTTGCGCAAGACTCCATTCATTGTCATCTGGGCATCTAATGAATGTGATTGCCTTGTCGAACACCGCTAAGAGGTTGTAGTGCCAAGTCTTCCACATTAGGAGAGGCTTCTGTGGGAGTTGTACCTTCAGGAGCTCAAGTTCTGCCATGTTGAACCTATAAGCGAATTCAGATTTTGGCTGCGTCCACCCATGGTTGAATACAGTAATGCCGACACCCACTACAGATGGCGGTGTAAGTCTCAACGATTTGTAGACATTTTTTAGAGTCCAAGTACTCCTGGGATAAAAGGACCAACCACTCGCCATTGCCACCCACCCAGTTCTGCTCATCATCCATTTCCGCATCCTCTGTGATATTCACCACTACTGATTGCGACAACTTATCCAGCAACATCAGTTTTGCATGAACATTCTGCATAAGTTTGTTGTCAGTTGGTAGAATCACCTAGCATGGATTCCATTGCAAATACAATTTGGCACCACTGTGCTTAGATTAAAGTATTATATACGACTGTCTCCTCAGCTCTCGCCTAAATTGTGCCGGTGTCACTACGAAAATATCCAATATATCAAGTAGGAGCAGAGCTTCCCCCGAACAAACTCCTAACAGTGATCATAAACAACTAGGGACATAATAGTCTTAAATCGTCTAGTTTGTTTATTTTTTTAGAAAATAGAATATCACCTAGCAGGCATTCCATTGCAAATCCAAATTGACACCTCAACTATCACCTAAAATAAGATTGTATCACTACGAAAATAGCAGAATATCAAGTGCAAGCAGTGCTGCCACTATACATAATAGTCTTAAATGGTTCAATTTGTTCAAACTGCGAGTGCACACAACACGTTCGACGGAAGGAACATAGGATTCCGATGAAAGTTCAGCACATATGAATCAACGGTATGACTGAGTCAACAAGCAAGATACTGGAACTTACGTGGACATCGCGGCCGTTTGTCCATATGCTAGTATCAGGGTAAAGAAGGCCCGGCGTGCCGAATGGTTGTTCTTCCATTTCCCGGATCGGCGGACAGAAGCTAGGGATGCAGCGACCGAGGCAACCGGCGGTGACGATGTCCAACTCCTTGGCGACCCTGTACACGTTCGCAGGGCTGAGGTTCAGCCATCCCCAATCCTCACGGTGGCGGTCGCCATGGCCAGCCATGTCGCCTTTGTCGTCTGCCTTACGCTTCAGCATGCGGCGGTGCCAGCCATACTGTTTACCCATGGCGGCCAATGGAGGCTAGGATCAGGCAGATTAGTGGATGCGGTATGATCCGGAGGCGAATGGATTCGTGGGGGGTGAAATTAGGGAGGGAAGCAGTTGTTCGAGTAGGGAGTGAGGAACCGCTTCCGCTGGTCTCGTCCATGTGGAATACAAGGAGGGGGTGTGGTGGGTGTAATTATTGAGGGTGGGCACGGGGACCGTCTAAAGGGGTGCAAAAATAAATCGTGAGGGGAAATGTATGGTCCCACCTGTCAGTGAGGGAAGGTCGGCACACGCAAACGTGAGTACGCTTTGACTTGGATAGTGCATGGCGGACCTCGATTCCACTGCATGCAAGTGGCACGGAACCAATTTCATCCAATGCTTGGGTCGCCATGTAAAGAGCATCACTAGCAATGCAGCTGCCACATGGAAATATGGAATGATGCACCAGTGTGATAGAAGTTGCATCACCACATCCACTTGAGTGTGTGTGGTCATGTGGATTATTGTGGTTTGATAAAAAACACATGCAATGAATCTATGGAGTCCATGTGTCAAACCATGATCATAAATCCCCAGAAGTTGCATCAACACATCCATTGCAGTGTGTGTGGTCGTGTGGATCTTTGTGGTTCGAAAAGAACATATGCAAATGACTCTGGGGACTCCATGTGTTAAACCATGGTCATAAATCGCCAGAAAGCCACTGTGATGCAGCTGCCACATGTGGAATGATGCACTAGTGGGACATAAGATGCATCATAACATCCACTTGAGTGTGTGTGGCCATGTGGATCATTGTGGTTTGGTAAAAGCATCTGAAAAGTACATTTGATCTTCTATGATCCCAATGTGATGTAAACCACACAAGCATGCAACTAGAAGGTTTCAAATTGTAGTTTTGGTACTTGCTTCACAAATGAAAGCCTTTTTGAGTTTGAGGGTGAAATTTTCAAACCAAAATAGCTAGATACAATTCTACCATCATTAGAAATGTGGTGATACCCCCTTGTTCCAAATTTAAGTCCATTTGAAGAACGGTAGATGAAAACACGGTACACAAGTTGCTCTTTCGAGTAGTCGGACATGATCGTTGACCTAACTACCCCCACATTACAGAGTGGACTGCTAGCGGGGGGGGCATTTTTCAAAAGTTTGTCATTTGTATTCAATGTATTTGCCACACAATGAACAAATTTGAAGGTTTCCAGGAGAATTTCTCAATTTATTATGAAATTTACAAGGCTTGGTCAACCCAGGGTTGACCAGAGTCCTTCGAGAGATTGTGAAAGCATTTGAAAAGTACAAGTGATGTTATGTGGTCCCAATGTGATGTATAACCACACAAGCATCTGAAGGTTACAAATTTTAGTTTTAGTACTTGCTTGACAAATGAAACCATGTTTATGAGTTTAAGGGTGATTTTTTTAATTTTGAAACCATAATGGCTAGATAGAATGCTTGCATCATTAGGGACATTGAGA
This sequence comes from Avena sativa, assembly GCA_916181665.1. Lineage (NCBI taxonomy): Eukaryota > Viridiplantae > Streptophyta > Magnoliopsida > Poales > Poaceae > Avena > Avena sativa. Next base: position 435,057,937 of record OV702283.1, on the reverse strand, counting down.
TACACCCTTGTGCCAAATTTGGGTCCATTTGAAGAAAGGTAGATGAAAAAAATGGTACACAAGTGGTTGTATCGAGTAGTCGGACATGGTCGTTGAGCTAACTAGCCCACATTTGATAGTGGACCACTAGGGGGCTTTTTATCCATGTTTGAAATTTTTCTTGCAAAGTATTTGCCACACAATGACCAAATTTCAAGGTTTCACAAAAATTTGAGAATTTCTAATTTTATTATGAAATTTACAAGGTTTGGTCAAAACAGGGTCCAAATGTGATGTACGACCACACAAGCATGCATCTATAAGGATTCAAATTGTAGTGTCTATACTTGCTTCACAAATTAAATCCTGTTTTTGAGTATCACGGTGAAATTTATAAAAATTTCAAAAGAACTTGGCAAGATAGAATGCATGTTATCATCATTACGTACCGTGGTACAAACACAGGTATATAATTACACAATAAGTCACGATGATTCTCATATATATTAAACATGGTTCATACACTAATAATTACACATGACCATTCTTGACAAGCTATCAGACATATACATAAACATAACTGAAAGTAGTAAAATTTAATTCACTCCTCATCAGACCACTTTATGCGCTTGCCATCTTTCCTAGGAGACCAACGGACATCATTCCATTTGTCGCTTGTGTTATTGGCCTCCCACCGCTGACGACATAAAAGTTCATCCCACCTAGAAGGGGCCTTAGCTTCCTTATCTTCAGCTGCAGCCTCTCTGTTTGCGGCATCAGTTGCAGCCTCTCTGTTTGCGGCTTCAGCTGTGGCCTCTCTGTTTGCAGTTTCAGCGTCACACTCAGCTATTATGCATTTCTGATAGAGTCCTCCCCTTTGCTTGTCTTCCCTCTTGCAACTGGGGCAAAACACGAGGAAAGTTTAAAAGAAATGGATCTGAGCATACAGCCCGTAGGTCACGTAAGCATCTATGGCTGCATACTTTAGGTTTATATCAGACAACGGCATCTCCTCCCAAAAAACATGCCGGTCTTCAGGGAAATCTAGTCGAGGTCTAATTTGACAAACTTGTCCTCGTCCTTCTCAAGCCATTCCTCATACATCCTCAGGACTCGCACAACTGTATCCTCCTCGTTGGTGTAGACGACATGTATCTCTGTATTGCCATGGGCAGTGAAGTTTGTCTCTCGAGTGTAACCTTCCATGGCGGCAAGGAGTAGATAGAAAGAACAACAGATGGGATGCAGAAGATAGAGGACAGGAGTAAGAAGAAGGCTTTCAGCGAAACAAAGGGAAGGTTGGAACCGTCGCTGCGATTCAGACGTCCTTCTAGAGAAGCGTGGAGACGGCAAAGAGAAGACAGAAAGAACAACAGATGGGAAGGAGAACAGAGGCCAAGAGGAAGAAGAAGAGGGCTTTCTTCGAAACAAGGGATATGCTAGAACTGTCACTGCGATTCAGATGAACTTGTGGAGACGCGTGGCGGCGGCCGTTCCATCTTCTTAGTAAACAAATATTTAAAAGGATCCCTCATTAAAAATAATAATAACGAGGATATATGCGTCTTGTGCTGTCACGTCAATTCAAGCCATCGGTCGTTTAGTCCTGTCCACTGCGTCACCTATAGCTCATGTGCTCTGCATCACTACTTATCATGTGTCAAATCCTAGCATGCAATTTAATTGCGCATACATAGGTCCAGTCCACGTTGAAGGCAAGGAAGGGGGCCGTTATTAGTGAGGGTGGGCACGGGGACCATCTAACGTGAGTACATTTGACTGCATGCAAGTGGCGCAGAACCAATTTCATGCAAGGAAGTGAAAAAAATAATCTTGAGGGGAACGTGGGGACCCACCTGTCAGCGAGTGGATGCACGCGCAAACATGAGTACATTTGACTTGGACCGTGCATGGCGGACCTCGATTCAACTGCATGCAGGTGGCACGGAACCAATTTCATCTAGCGCTCCTGCCTTTCTTTCCTGCCGCTTCCCACGAGTTCTCCTTGTTTCCCGTCGCGTACAGGCACGACCACAAAAGTGGGAGGTCGCCGACTATCTTCGACCATACCCGCGCAACCCACAACACAAAAAACCACCATGCTTGGCTGCCAGCGTCGACACGACGAGCTTCGTGACAACCCCGATGCCGGCAAAGAAGAGGTGCCCTGGCGGCCGCTGCCGTCGTGGTGGCCGAATCCGCCGGAGTTGCTGGACGTGCTGCCTCCTCCGATTCTGGGCACACCACCGGTTCTCCCTTTCTACAGCCGTCAAGAGACCACCAGCGAGCCTTTCACGACGGCAGTGGCGAAACACGTCTTTGTGCCAGAATACCAGCGATTGGAGCAGCTCGGATTGGTGCGTGGCGACCTCCGGGAAGCGGTGCGGGCCAATCCTGACGATGCTTCCCGACGTGCCCGCCTCGACCGAGCTGAAGAGGAGGTGCAGACGCAATGAGCGCTCATCAATTATCTCAATTACGAATGGTGTATCTGACCCACCGTAGCCAACGCCCCCAGCACCGGTGACCGCACGTAGTCTTAGGTTGTAATGATGTTTTAGGGCGGCGTGAGTATAACGATGTTTTAGGGCTTGAATAACGACTTTCATTTCAAATGGCCAATGCCTACATTCATACATCATACATAGCGCGCGCACAGCCTAGCCTACTCGTCGGAGTCGGAGGAGGAGTCAGAGTGGTAGCAGCGGCGGTACATGGTGTGGTCGAAAATGCTGACGCCGAACTTTCCTTCGCCGTCATACTTGAAGAAGACGATGTTGCCCGCTTCGATCTGGTGCGAGCGGGCGAAGTGCTCCCAGCCGTTGTTGAGGTACATCTGGCCGAGGTGGTCGGTCTGCAGGTCGACTGGGTACCTGCCTGTCCTGAAGCCGTTTGCCCACAGCATGTCGAGCGGGGGCGGCTCGTCGCCGATCAGCATCACGAACCCGCGGGGCAGGAGCAGCCTGTCACGCGGCATGTCGTGGTGGATGGCCACGACGAACTAGGTGCCTGGGTCAAAATCTTCGGGCGACGACAGCGTTGAGCGAGAGGGTGGTGTCCAGTGAGTTGGCTGCGTCCTCCACGCCTCCCTCGGCGTCCACGGCCACCACGGCCTCCCCCCAGCACCGCCGGCCATGTCTAGCTGCAAGCAGTGGAGAAGGAAAAGGGGAAGGAGGAGAGGGATGGTGCTCCGTTATGTGTGGGAGAAGATGGCCGCGAGTGGCCGGTTAAAAGGTGGCGGCATCGGATGCCAGCGTGGAGGCCGAAGAAGGGCATTGAAGTGTCCAGTCAGTACGGCAAGCGTCGGGCGGCGCCTGCAACCGTGGTGTAGAGTGTGTCATCCAGTCAGTCAATGTGTCATTGCGTCTCCATTGATGGCGCAGGTTGCCGCCGGTCAGCCTTCTGCCAGCGCCTCTGAGTCGCCTCACCGGTTCACTGACTGGTCCGGTTTTTAAAAATATGCTCGTATGTGAATGCCAAATGTAGGTTCCAACATGTCAGAGAGTGAAGGTTGGAACGCGACTAAGTTTGACTTAGATTGTGCATGGAAAATGTTGATTCCACTGCATGCTAGTGGCGCGGAACCAATTTCAGACAGCGCTAGCGTCGCCTCGTAGAACCGCCGTTTTCCTCCACTTCCACCCCACTACGAACGGTCGTGCACCATTCCACATACTAGGAAGGGCGGTTGAAATATTGCAATAGGTAGTTTCGCTCTTCTCCGTCTCCTTTCCTACTCCACGGCCTCATCGTCTTCCTCCTCCATGGCCCCATCCATTTCCACCGCCACGACATCAGCCTCTTCCTCTGTGTCCTTTCCCTCTTGCCTGTAGTCATGGACCCATGGGATGTCAGAAACAACGGCCTGATAGGGACCGCGTACTTCGACATAGAAGTCCACAGCGGGAAGAAGCTCAGTGTCGTCTACACTACCGACCCTGAGACGGTGAACTGCACTATTGCCCAGTACAAGAATTGGCTGTCGTCGGAAGAAAGCGGGTTCAGGTTCATGGGTCTCGACCTCGAGTACAACCGAGATCGCCGCAGGATCGCCGTGCTGCAACTCTTCATGAAGGAGCATTTCCTCGTTTACCATCCTTTTTGCAAGAAGGGGGTGATGGGAACACGTACATGTTGTTGTCATTTTGTTCCTGAGCCGTTTGTTTGCAAAAGTTCTTGCTACATTATCTGTCTGAATCCATTTTCATGTAGGTGGGGTGAAATAATTAGGTCACTCTTTGGTGACTTTCTCGTGAACCACCAGATAACATTTACTAGTGTTAACACCAGGTCTGACAAGGGCCTGCTTAACAACCGGACTGTCGGAATTTTCATCCCAGAGGAGTACAGAGTGGACATCCACTATATTTAGTGGATCCGAGGGACGAGAGGCAGCAGGACTGGGATGGCCGATCTTGTCGCCGATCTCATCGACCCGTGGTACGCTGACATGAAGGACAAACACCCGAGATGTTGGTGGAGGCGTTTAGGGAACGATTACTAGGAGGATAAGCCGCTTTCTGAACCTAACCTGAAGTATACTGCTATTGACGGGTATGTCAGCCACGAGTTGTACCACCATATCAAAGTGTTTCGTTCCAGGGAATGCGCCCTTCAACCACCACCAAAGCAAGTGGTTTACCGCAGATACCATGATGGAGAGGAATCTAACAGCAGAGGCAAGCGCCCTAAGACATCCTGGGATCGGTCGCCTTCTCCGCCAATCATTCCAACAGGCCGGGATGTCCAGTTTTAGTGCATGATTGTTGTGTTTGTATGGGGATTGTTATGTTTACTATAATCTGGGTGTGTTTATGACTGTAACTGTCGTTATAACAATAATTATGTCTGTGCCACTACGGCTAAGCACGATGTGCCGAGTTTGCTAGCATCTAATATTATGAATGTGTCCTTAGATTGTGCCCGTTCATGGATAGCGGCATCTGATCTTGTGGATCCCACCACAATCTCAGGTAGCTATATTCAGTAATACTCCCTCTCTCCCAATTTAGGATGCGTATAGTTTTTGACACTTATACCAATAGACTACATGCAAGGTTGTGGAGGAAAATCCTGGACTGAATTAACCCTTTCCCGATTTACTCATTACTACTCATGCATGCCACCGTGTGGAGCCTCCCCATTAAAACTCATGCATGCATTGGTTAGTCATCATTGTTGGAAGGGAAACGTATAATAAGTTAATTGCAAGATGTATTTAATCAGGGGCAAAAGAGTCAGGTTAGCTCTAGGCTTCCATGCACAATACGCATCCTAATTTGAGAAATCTTAAAAAACATTATGCGCATCCTAAACTGGGAGAGAGGGAGTACCCCTCCATCCCAAGGCTTAAGGCCTATATTTCTTTTGAATGGTCAATCCACAGAAAGTTTGGACAAACTTTTAGAAAAGTCAAGCCACGGAAAGTAAACCCAGGCACTGCATGGCAGTTCTGGATGCTGCCGCATGCAAATGGCACCGACAGAATTTGCACAACGCAGGGCTGCGGGGCCGGGAGGCCCTTTGTTAAAAGCGGAGGGGGGAGGAGGAGGGCTGGGGAAATCACATTTACCATCACTACAGTCTTTACCTACCACAAAGCAAGTTTGACCGGTCGAGCACCATCGGTTTCGACATCGCAGGGCTACGATTGTGTGGTTGTGCCAGGCAGGAAGGGTGTGCGTGTGACTTGGCGATGGCGTGGGGATCGAGAGGGCGGCGAAAGGATGCAACACACACACACACACGAAGACATTGCCTCCGGTCCAACACACCACATATAGTCTCATGTTCTAAAAACGACAGAAACAACTTAAAATTATTAGGTGTCGTAGGAGGCATCAAGGTCAATTCTTGGCCGGCTTGGAGCAGTGGATCCGGCCGATCCCGAAGGATGGGGATACACGGCCGGTCCTGACGTACTACCTCAGGAATTTTCCATGCGCAGCGTCCTTAGCCTTGGTCGCTGGCTTGAGTAAAGTAGTGGGGCTTTTACCGATGCCAACCGCATGCTAAATCATGCTGTCTATCCTCAGGTTGACTCTTTTGCTACAGAAGGGGCAACTAAGCTCCCCACTTAGAGTGCAGAAAGGGACATTCCCGCTCTTTATACTCTTCAAGATGTGGCGGCTCTTGTCGTCCCTATACTCCTTGTCAGAGGCCACCTCACTTGAATCATCTTGTAATGTGCAAAAAATGCAAAAGAAATGAGCAAAATAAATTTACTTACCAGTCATGCATAGATATTCGAACAAACATTTCAAGTTACTTCGAAAACCACGGCACAATTTTACTCTGAAGTCTTCTGCACCTGCGAGCACATAGTCCTCATAAGGGTCGAACGGGACGTCCTCCTCACCCTGGGCTGCATGCATCTCCTCCAGATCTGCGGCGGGAGGCACCGCATCGCCCGTGGCAGGCGCAGGCAGCCCAGAGGCAACACCCGAAGACTCACCTACAAGCATTCGCTTCATGGCGTCGGAAGGGAGAAGGTGGTTGTTCGGCCTCGAGCTGTACGGTGAGGTTTGTGGGTTTTGCTAGATCAGAGAGAATTGGTTAATGCGTGGGAGGGAGACGATGCAGAGGATTAGGTTTTAAAGACAGGGCATTGTTAAGTCTCCTCCTGGGGCCCTCCGTCTCGAGGCTCATCAGTTGGGTGCCCCGGTAGGGCTTCTTGGTGACGCGTGGACGGTTAGTGCCATGGGCCCCAACTAGAAGTCAGATTGCAGGCATGATACTGTGAGGCCCGTTCGCATTTGCAACTGGAGCAGTAGTAGTATTTTCATAGGCGTGACATGACCACTCGATGGATTATTTAATCTACGCCTCGATCGATTGCTTCTCGTAGAAGGGTCCAAAGGAGGGACGCCTAAAAACACAACGGTTAAAGCATGGCTAGCCAGATCCCATGCGTTGTCACGCTCTAATGTGAAGGGTACGACGCATGCAGAGGATGCATCGTTTGACCCCCGCTGACACGACATTACAGTGCACCGTACTTGTGCCATGGTGGACGCATTGCAACCGGTTAGACGAGCGTGCCGCCGCGTTTCCCCCTCACTACACTAGAAAATACACACATTTATTATATTTTTATATACCCTCGTGTATATAAATCCAAATAGTTTATAATTTTCAGAGAATAAAAGGAAATGCATAGACACGCATATACGAAAATTATACGCCTTTGTACACTTTCCTTCTAGATTATGGAAGTAAAGTATCGGTGGCAATCTCGTTATATCGCGTGGATAGAGAGGTCCGCCTCCAGAGAGAGAGAAAGGCAGGGGGAGGGGGCTATCTTGCCTGTTAGATCACAGAGGATCAACGTTGGGTGGGCACGATCCGCATGACAACCATCTCGACCAATCAGGGCGTACCAACCAAAGTGAGGACGATTATCATGAGAGGGGGAAAACTGAGTACAACCATTTTCATATCAACACTAGACATAACACACACAAACACACAATGGGAAATTCATCCAAAATAAAAAAAGAATATGAGACCGGCTCGAGTAGCCCCTATGTGTCACCCACTACCAACATAAAATCAAAAACAGGCCAAACCAGGACTTTTGGCACACGGCGCACCCCCCGAATGGCTATCGAGTAGGAGTTAACATGGCTTTCAACCCTAGACCTCCCTCTTACTGCCCAGAACATGGATCCACTTCGTGGACTAAGCCCAAACCCGGCACCTAGATCCCTCTCGGCATTCTAAGCAACTTCCCCAACTAGAGATTCTAGGGTTCCATGGAGAAATCCAGAGTTTCCATTTACCGACTCCGGAAAACCGGCGATTCTGCAAAGGAGGTGCGAGAATTGAGCGCGCCCTAGGGCCCGAGGCAATTTACATGCATGCTACATCGTGGCGTACCGCCATCGCCGGGAGGTTGGTGCTCATCTCGTGGTGCAAGCATATACCGTATTTTTCCGAGTCACGCCCCGGTAATTGCGGTTTGTAACTGTAGGTACCATAGAAATTGCCCTGTATTTTCTAGGAAAAATGTTTTGGGGTGTCCCATGGGCTACCTAGGCTGGGAAAGTGCCTAGGTTCAAGGTTGCAATGGACCTCGCGTGCCTGCGCGCGCCGGTGGGTTTGCCGATTTTGCCCACCATCGAACCTCGGCAATGGGAAATACATCAAAAATAAAAAAAATACAAAACCAACTTGAGTAGCCCCTGCGTGTCACCCACTACCAACACAAAATCAGAAGAAAGAAAAACCGGGACTTTTGGCACACGGCGCACCCCCCGGATGGCTATCGAGTAGGATTTAACATGGCTTTCAACCCTAGACCTCCCCCTCACTGCCCAGAACATGGATCCACTGTGCGGATTGAGCCCAAACGCGGCAGCTAGCTCCCTGTCGGCATTCTAAGCAACTTCTCCAACTAGAGATTCCAGGGTTCCATGGAGAAATCCAGAGTTTCCATTTACCGACTCTGGAAAACCGGCGATTCTGCAAAGGAGGTGAGAGAATTGAGCGCGCCCTAGGGCCCGAGGCAATTTACACGCATGCTACGTCGTGGCGGAATGCTATCCCCAGGAGGTTGGTGCTCATCTCATGGTGCAAGCATATACTGTATTTTCCCTGAGTCATGCCCGGGCAATTGCGGTTTCTAACTGTAGGTACCCTAGAAATTGCCCTGTATTTTCTAGAAAAAATGTTTTAGGGTGCCCCATGGGGTACTGATGGTGCTTGACATGGAGCACGTCGTTGGAAACCCCAAGAGCGAGGTGTGATGAGGACAACAGCAAGTGTTCCCTTAGTAGAGACCGAGGTTATCGAACCAGAAAGAGGAAGTAAACGTCACACAGGTGTTGCTAGCAATGCGGAGACCTGCACAACACAAACTCAAGACTTTGCCCCAACGAATCAGTGAGGTTGTCAAGCTCACCGGTTTGCTGTAACAAAGGATTAAACGTATGGTGTGGAAGGTAATGGTTTGCAGCAAGTAAACAAGTAACAATGGAAGATGTATCAATGGTAAAGATTGGATCGGGGTCCATAGTTCACTATAGGTGCTCTCCTTAGATAAACAACATGGCATGAAGGGTAAACAAATTACAACAGGGCAATTGACAGGAACTGAGCAAGGCATAACAATGCAATACTAGTCAAAAAGATCATATGAGATTCGATTGGGCAATACAACAATATACATAGACCACCATCCAACTGCATCTATGACTAGAAGTCCACCTTCAGGTTATCATCCGAACCCCCTCCAGTATTAAGTTGCAAGCAACAAACAACTGCTTTAAGCAAAGTGTGTAAGGTAAATAGTCCACATGTTCCATGAACAAGAGACCATTGTTTTCTCCCTAGTAGCAACAGTACATCTACAACCGAAGAGATTTCTATCACTTCCCTTGGAAACTAGAGGCATGAACCCACTATCGAGCATAAATACCCCCTCTTGGAGTCACTAGCAACTACTTGGCCAAGATAGCTACTAACAATGGAGAGCATGCAAGATCACAAACAACACAGACATGATAGAATCATAAAGACAAAACCATTAACCAATCTGACATAATAATCTCAATATCCATCGGATCCCCGCAAACACAACATGCATTATTACAAATAGATTAGATCTTGATCATGAATGGAGCTCACAAGATCTATACATGAAAGCACAAGGAGGAGATACAACCATCTAGCTACTACATGGACCCATAGTCCAAGGTGGAACTACTCACACACCATACCGGTGAGAAGGCCTCTGGGATGATCTCCCCTACGGCAGGGTGCCAGGAAGAACTTCAGATCCCCCTCGATCTAGGGACAATGGTGGCGGCGGCTACAGAAGGTTTCGTGGAATATTGATCAGGTACTTAGGGTTTCTGCATCGGGGACTTCTTATAGGCGAAGGGGAGGTCGAGGCGACGGTTAGAGGGCCCACACCCTCCCCAGGCGCGAGCCAGGCTTGGCCGTGCCCAGGGGGTCTGGCTGCCCTCTGGTGCCTCTCCATCCCGTCTTCTGGATTCGTGTCCCTCATGAAAAGTTATGGACTTTGGCTTTTGTCCCGTCCAATTCTGAGAATATTGATTTTCTGCCTTTCTAGAACCAAAAATAGAAGAAAACAGGCAAATGGCACTGTGGCAACTTGTTAATAGGTTAGTTCCAGAAAAGATATAAAAATACCTCAAATAAAGACAAAGCAAAGCAAAATAGACACTAAACAAGCATGGAACATCAAAAATTATAGATACGTTTCCGACGTATCAAGCATCCCCAAGCTTAACTCCTACTCGTCCTCGAGTAGGTAAGTGATAAAACAATAATTTTTTAGGTGACATGCACCTTCACAATAAATATCAAACCATTTGCAAGCATTGAAAGCTAGGATCAAAGAACTCTAAACATGTGCATGAAAGATGGAGTTCTAACAATAGGACAAAGTAACTATGCATGCAACATGAAAGGCTACAAATAGAGATCATGAATAACATGCATTGAAAAGCGTTTGTTTGTTTCACATACATAAAACATATCATAGTGGCAATTAGCTTGTCCCTCATAGGGTAGCAAATAGATGCATAGGACACCTTCAAAGTTCAAAAGGGTGACTAGAATAGCACAAGAACAAGTAATATCACAATACGCATCGATCAATAAGCTTTGGGACACTGCACACATAATGGTAACTATGCTCTCTTAATGCCGCCTAAAGGTAGAGGTGGAGACTCAAATAGTGGTGGAAGAAAGGCCTTTTATAAAGGAAGCAGAGATTTCAAGTTTCAAAAAGAGCTTCCAAAATTTATGGTACTTGTTAGCTTTCAGCCCTCATTGCCCCTATCATAAGCATCTTGAAGTGATTAAGGTTAAAGTGAACTAACTATGGAGTATATGCTTGACAAAGTATAAGTTGGGAATCTCAAGTCCCTTGAATAAGAGGGCCACACCTCATGCTACTCAACTTCAGTCACCTGTAAGTTCTTGTCATTGTAAGTATTTGCATATCATAGAGAACCGCCAACGGGGTACCCCTTGCACATGGTACATGAGTTATTCCATAACCAAAATGACAAGGCAAGCAGACAATGAGCATCTCAGTGATCTTTTTATTTCCTATATGCATAGCTTATTATTGAGGATGATTCATAGATAGCTCACTATGGTGATGCTGCAAGTTTCCACCATGATTAGGCATGACTTAGGCTAGCGGCCTAGGCGTTTCTCTAACACAAAATACTTACTCCATGGACTTACAAGCTTCCTCTTTATTTCTGACATGGTTATACCCTACGGGTACACGACATCAACATACCTGGTCCAGCCCAAGGAAGGCCCACGAGAATATACGCGGCCCATGAAGATTTTCGGGTGGCCCAAGCCCAAGACATCTCCGGATCCTTGGAGAGTAAGACTAGAACAAAGATAGAATATTCAAAAGGGGGAAACCCTAAACCTGTAACCGACTCGATCTGTGCCCGGGACCTGCCTACCTCTATATAAAGGCTAGGAGGGCACGACGAGGAGGACCTCTCATACCACCGCATACACACCTCCACGCCAGATTGCATCTGCGCACCCCTGTAACTTTCGGTTCCGCCGTAATCAAGAGCAGACAAGCAGGAGTAGGGTTTTCCCTCCGGGGGCCTGAACCTGGGTAAATCTCGTGTCCCCTGGTTGCTTGTCTGTTAACCGTTCTGTGATCTCCAGCACCCTATCTTCTCCAAAACCCAAGCTCATAACAATGGGCATTGACGAGAACAAACCTCGTCAATTGGTGCCGTCTGTGGGAAACGGGGGCGCTGATTGTGCGATCGTGACGATCCCGACCAAAGCGATCTACAACTCTTCAGCAACGGAGAGCCATCTCCTCTTCGGCGCTTTCGACTTCACCGCCCACTTGCCAGCTACCATGAAGGACTTCGAGCCCGTAGTTGATGGACTCGAGATCCTGTTCGGAAGCATCTACTTCCAGGTGGGACAGACCGGCACCCTCCGCCTCCCAGAGCGGGTGCCACTACCATCGATCAGGCCCGCCTCGTGGGCTCCGCATCCCGTGCTACGCACAACGACATTAGTAGATGAGTCATATGGCAGCAGCAGCTGCAACTCAAATCTTGCGATCCTCCGTCGGATGAAGGGACCTACGGTTCCGGATCTGAAAGCTGTGGAAGCAGCGATCCGACCTACGGACGCTACCAATGCGATGCAGTCATCCAAAGCGACGTGGATCTACCGCTAGAGTCAGGTGCACACGCACCGCCACTCATCCCGCAGGGTAGAAACGGAGGACAACCATTCCTCCCGCCCAATGATGACGACACCGATGCCAATCGGGTAATCCACCTCAGCGAGGAAGGATGGAACCAAGCACGCGAAGCCATGGCAGGCAACAAGATCCTGCCTGTAGGTGCCTCAAGGGACCTACTGATGGCATACCATCTGCTCCTCATCGAAGAGCACAAAAAGCAGGTGAAGATGCAAGATGTACTCGACAAACGCAAGCAAGCGGCTTAGGAGTCCAGTGCGCGGTGAGCTGCGCTCTCCTCCATGGGCGGCTCCAGCTCACACGGCAATCAAGCCAACCAACATCGCTCTCGCACGGACAACATGGATCCCGCTGCACGTCGAGAGGTGACCCAAACCCTCAACATATCCTTCATGGAGATGGACGCCAACGGCAACATCACCCCAAAGACGCTGCAAGCCGCGATAATAGCGGCTACAACATATCTTGCGTCCCATCCACCTCCGGTGGGGGACCCGAAGAGGGCCATGCACAAGTCCGCGCTAGCTGGACTCGGACTCGTCGGAGCTGCGCTGCACGAGGAAACTCCTGCGGAGCCGAAAAAGAAGGCTACAGTCAGATTCAACCGTAGCCGCACACCCTCATCCGACGAGGAAGAGCATGATCTACCTCGACGACGCAAGAGTCCACGGTGCCGCATCCGTGACTACGACGCTCGAAGCGAACTCGCTCAGCGCAAGATCGACAAGGCACGCGCCAAGCGTGCATGCTCATCCGAATCCGAAGAGGATGACGACGATCGCGCTGGACCAACATCAAAAACTCTGCGGCACACATCTCGGAAGAGAGAACGATCGATGCCTTCAAGGACGGCGTCAAACGCCCTGACTTCAAGGAAGATCTCGGGCGCGTCAAGCCCCAAACGCTAGACCACCTCATGGACATCGCCAACAGGTGGGAAGATGGCGAGGATTCCCTCCACCGAGCACATTCGGATGATGAGGATGAATATGGCTGCAGACGTGAACACCGTAGCAAACATAGATCATGCGTCTACGACGATCTCAATGGATCCTACATGGTCGCGGCTGGCTACGCCAACCGCCGCAATGAGAGTAACCACAATAGCGGCGGATACCGTGGAAACAACTTCCACGATGGGGGGCGCCCAACGCAAACGTGGCAACGACGCGGCCGCGATGACGAACCCTCGGCATATGACAAATTGTCAGGCCATGCACCATCCACTTCGACATCGATAAGTAGGATGGCAAAAAGAAAGCCAGCCAAATGCTCAAGGACTGCCGCGAGTTCCAGAAACTTAGTGAGAGCATGGCCCAGCTGAGGCATCAGGCGCCCGCACCAGGCGACATCGCTCACGGAGCTCCTCCACCACCACTCGCGGGGCCTGCGAATCACCCGATCGCACCCGCACAGAACAACGGCGCAAACGGGTACCCCGTGTCGAAAGGATCACTGATGATCCAAAAAGGGCGCCCAACAAATAGGGTGCAAAAGAAGATCACCCGCCAAGTCAACTTGGCTGTGACCGCTCCACCTGCCATCCCTGAGTACCTCAGCAGTTCGGAGTCCTGCATAACATTCACCCATTCGGATCACCCATGCCAAATCCCTCGCCCAGTTCATGCCGCCCTAGTGCTCGAGGCGCAGATCGGAGGGTTCGAGATGAGCCGCGTCTTCATGGACGGCGACAGCGACATCAATCTGATGTTCGCTAGCACCTTAGCGGCAATGCAGATCCCGCTATGCAGCCTGGAACAATCCGACACAACGTTCCACGGCATCGTCCCAGGGAAGGGCATATTCCCCCTGGGAAAGATATGGCTCGACATAATCTTCGGCAAGCCCGATAACTTTCGATGTGAGTGACTTGAGTTCGAAGTGATGGATTGGCCATCACAATACCACGCCATCCTCGGGCGCGTGGCATTCGCAAGGTTCCTGGTAGTACCGCACTATGCGTACCTACTACTCAAGATGCCAGGACCTAGGGGCGTCATCACTGGTCCACGGGAGCTTCACCCGATCGGATCACTGCGATAGGGACTTCAACAGAATATCCCAGTCATTCGGCATGCAGGAGGAGCTCACAAGGCTCCGAGAAGTGACAGACAATGGGGCACCCCCATTCTCAAGGCAAAACGCACCCGACATGTAGTTCGACTCAACAATCAACACAAAAAAGGTGCAGGTCCACCCGACGGACACCTCCAAGATGGCGCTGATCGCCAACAACCTCAGCCCCACATAGGAAGGCACCCTCGTCGAATTCCTCCATGAGCGCTGGGAAATCTTCGCCTGGTATCCTGCTGACATGCCGGGAGTTCCCAGGGAATTCGCCGAGCACACACTCAATGTGTTCCCAGATACCAAACCCGTTAAACAGTCAATCAGGCGACTGTCTGAGCCACGGGCCGAAGCCATCGGAGTCGAAGTCAACAGACTGCTCGACGTTGATTTCATTAGGGAGATCAAGGAAAGCGAGTGGCTGGCCAACACCGTGATGGTCCCTAAAAAGGACACGGACATCCTGCGGATGTGCGTGGATTTCACCTCGCTGAACAAGCACTGCCCGAAGGATCACTTCCCTCTCCCTCGAATCGATTAGATTATCGATTCAATTGCAGGATGCGAGAAACTCTCATTCCTCGATGCCTATTCAGGCTACAACCAAATTCGACTAAAGGTCGAAGACCAGGAGAAAACGGCGTTCATCACTCTGTTCGGGGTGTTCTGCTACAACACAATGCCTTTTGGGCTGAAGAACGCAGGTGCCACGTACCAGCGGTGCATGCAGGCATGCCTGAAGAGTCAGATCGGCCGCAATATATAGGTCTACGTCGACGACATAGTAATCAAAACAAGGGAGGCCAAGACACTAATCGACGATCTCCGCGAGACGTTCGATAACCTTGATCGCTACAAGATCAAGCTGAACCCAGAAAAGTGCGCCTTCGGCGTCCCATCTGGACAACTACTTGGCTACTTCATCTCCCAGGGAGGGATCGAGGCGAACCCGAAGAAAATCGGGGCCATAATAGCCATGGAGAAGCCGAAGAACCTCAAAGGGGTCCAGCAGCTCGCTGGACGCATCTTGGCGCTGAGCAGGTTCATCAGCCGCATGGGTGAGAAGGCCCTGCCTTTCTACCAGCTGCTGCGCAAAGCAGACAAATTCGAGTGGACGCCTGAAGCGGATGACGCATTCGAAGATCTGAAGCGGCTGCTCTCCACCTCGCCCGTCTTGGTCACACCAAAGGAACGCGAGCCCCTGGTGCTATACATAGCAGCCACGCATCAGGTGGTAAGCACCGTGCTCGTGGTCGAACGACCCGAAGATGGCAAGACCCATGGGGTCCAACAGCCTATCTACTACCTCAGCGAGGTATTTACACCAACTAAACAGAGGTACCCTCACTACCAGAAACTCGCCTACAGCGTGTTCATGACGGCTCGTCGGCTGAGCCACTACTTCCAAGAGCATCAGGTGATGGTCGTCAATGAGGCACCCCTGAACAGCAACCTGAAAAACCCGGAGGCCACGGGACGCGTGGCCCTGTGGGGCATCGAGCTGTCCCCTCTAGACATAGTCTACGAGAAACGCCATGCGATCAAGTCACAGGTCCTACCGGATTTCCTAGTCCACTGGATGGAGCTGCAACTGCCGAACACTCCGGACATGACTCAGTCATGGACGATGCACTTCGATGGCTCCAAGCGCGAGGCTGGAGCAGGAGTCGGGGTCATACTGACCTCCCCGCAGGGCGACAAGATGAAGTATGTCCTCCAGATGAAATTTAGAGCTTCCAACAACGAAGCCGAATACGAGGCCCTCATCCATGGCATGAGGATGGCCAAGATCTGCGGCGCGATGCGCCTGGTCATCTACGGCGACTCGAACCTCGTCGTCCAGCAGACGATGAACGAGTGCGACGCACACGACGCCAACATGATCGCGTACTGCACGCTCTACAACTCACTCGAAGGAGACTTTGACGGCTGCGAGCTTCGGCATGTTGGCAGATAAAGCAACAAAGAAGCCGACAGACTTGCCAACATTGGCTCCACATGTGCACGGGTGCCACCAGGTGTGTTCCTCGAACAGATCTGTGTGCCATCCATCAAAAGGAAATTCCCCAAGGGGTCACCCGAAGAGGCAGAGGACTCAGCGGCTATGCTACCCGAAGGACATGAAGGACCCGAAAAGCTCGACACAGAGGTCACAGTGGTCAACCTGATGCAGGCCATGGCAATCGAAGAAACATGGACTCAGCCGTACCTACGGACCTGATAAACAGGGAACTGCCTGATGACCCGACAGATGCCTGGCGCATATCTCGCCGATCCAAGGCCTTCACCATCATCAATGGTGAGCTATACAAGCGCAGCATTTCGGGTGTGCTCCAAAGGTGCGTCACCATCGGTGACGGTAAAACTTTCCTCCAAGACATCCACGAGGGTATCTGCGGCCATCACGCGGGCAGCCGCGCACTCATCAACAAAGCTCTACAAGCTGGATTCTACTGGCCAACAGCCATGAACGATGCCAAGGACATCGTACGAATTTGCAACAGGTGCCAGAGGTTCGCAGACAAACCACACGCACCAGGATCGGAGCTTAGGCCCATACCCCTGGCCTGGCCCTTCGCCCAATGGGGACTCGACATGATCGGCAAACTGCCCAAGTCCTTGAAAGGAGGCCACGTCTACCTCCTGGTCGCAGTCGACAAGTTCACAAAGTGGATCGAGGCCATGCCCGTTACCAACCAAAAGGGTAAAACGTCTGTGAAGTTCTTCCAATCCATAGTCTACAGGTTCGGCGTGCCGCACAAAATCATCACCGACACCGGCTCGAACTTCATCTCCAAAGAATTCCAGGACTTCTGCGAAGACCTCGGGATCAACATACCATACGCCTCCGTGGCGCACCCGTAGACCAACTGGCAGGTCGAAAAGGCCAACGGCCTCGTCGGTGGCAGCATCAAGAAACGCCTGTTGAGCCCACTCGAACGACTCGCGGGAGCATGGGCAGAAGAGATACCCTCTGTCCTCTGGAGCCTGCGCACAACGCCAAACAGCTCAACTGGCTACACGCCTTTCTTCATGGTGCACGAAGCCAAAGCCATGTTGCCTGCAGAAGTACGCCATAAGGCCCCACGGGTCGTCGCCTACAGGGAAGCCGAATCGACGGCCGCACTCGAAGACGCCGTCGACACACTCGACGAGGCACGCAACATCGCCGCAGCTCGATCAACGGTCTACCAGCAGAGCCTCCACAACTATCACAGTCGTCGGCTGCGCCCAAGGTCCTTCATCGAAGGAGACCTCGTCTTACGACTCAAGCAAGAGTGACCTATTTTCTCCCCACAACTATAAGGACGAAGACGATGAACAGGGACCATCCATCGGGAAGCCCTAGCGCCAACGTCAAATCCAACCGTCCACGTGTCAGCACAGCAGCGAACCGTCGCTTACACGCCGTCCACAATGCGCGGAAACCGAGGAGACGCCATAATTATCGCCACATCACGCATGACCAGTCAAATCCAAGTCAGAAGGTGGGACCCATGTTCGTCCAGTCGCGTCACCTCTGGCGCCACAGACGCTTGAGGTCATCGATCGTCAGCACTGACGTCATCAAAGCCATACTGACAACGATAAAAAACTTTCGGCTAACAGCTAAAAGTACTCACTCGAATCTACGATTCGAGCAACTACTTGGGGGCTACTCCTATCAGGAGCGCTGACCGCGCACCCGAAGCATGAATAGCGTACTACGCCAATGACCTATTTTCTTCGAGTCCTACGTCGAGTCTTCGACTCCACTACGAACTCGGGGGCTACTCCCATAGGGAGGATTGATTCAAGCATCCGAAAAATTTGTGTCCTACGGACCTGAAGCCCATAATGGCTGAATTAAAGTCTCTGCTCGAGTCTACGACTAGAACAGACACTCGGGGGCTACTCCCATAGGGAGCGCTGGTCGCGCACCCTATGAATTCCTCGACTACGATCCTTCGGATCAGAATATAAAAACTTTTCGGCAACTCTGCCCCAACCAAAGCTAAGTGAGAAGCATTATCCTTGGCCACCCAAAACACCTCCGTGGTGATAAAACTTCGGATGCTGTGTCTGCGACGCAAAGATAAGACCTACAGATATCATCTGATGGCTTGGCAACGCACACGACTGCGCTCTGCTAGTGAAAGTCTGTGCTAACAGGCACGATGAAAATCCCAACAGACGCGTTGGGTGCATCATTCGAAAAAAGTTGGGATTCCACTCCTATAATAAGTCCTCAACGGCCTGAGTTGAATTTGCGCCAGCATCTGTTCCAGGTTCAAGTCGAGGGACTCGAATCTGAAGAAGATCGTGTTGTTTTGTCCTAAGACAGTTAACTGACCCTGATCTCTCAGGAGAGTCAGGCACACGCATCGACAATCCCTACATACTAAAATCATTCTCTGATGAACAGAAACAACTGCACCCGAAAGATTGAAGAGTCCTCAGCCGAATCTACGATTCGACTGAACACTCGGGGGCTACTGACATGGTTATACCCTACAGGTACACGACATCAGCATACCTGGTCCAGCCCAAAGAAGGCCCACGATAATATACGCGGCCCATAAAGATTTTCGGGTGGCCCAAGCCCAGGACATCTTCGGATCCTTGGAGAGCAAGACTAGAACAAAGATAGAATATTCAAAAGGGGCAAACCCTAAACCTGTAACCGACTCGATCTGTGCCCGGGACCTGCCTACCTCTATATAAAGGCTAGGAGGGCACGACGAGGAGGACCTCTCATACCACCACATACACACCTCCACTCCAGATTGCATCTGCGCACCCCTGTAACTTTCGATTCTGTCGTAATCAAGAGCAGACAACCAGGAGTAGGGTTTTCCCTCTGGGGGCCTGAACCTGGGTAAGTCTCGTGTCCCCTGGTTGCTTGTCTGTTAGCCGTTTCGTGATCTCCAGCACCCCCATCTTCTCCAAAACCCAAGCTCATAACAATGGGCATTGACGAGAACAAACATCGTCAATTTCACACAGGTGACATCCATAGACAAAAGAGCATGATATCAACTGAGTACAAAGTACAAGTGCAATGTTGAAAACGTTCCCCATAACAGCATGGTTGTGCTAATTCCAACGTATAAGTGCAAGCATATACAACATAGACGACACAATGGTTCAAGTTTATTAGAGGCAAAGGATATAAAGTGTGCCATCAAGTTTGTGAGGGCTTTAATCAATAAGTTTTCACATAACAAAATAGTTTTTAATTGGAAGATAGCTGAAAAAAGAATATACTTGGAATGGTGTAACACACCATGCATAGGAGTTTATAGTGGACACTTTGGAATAACTTGGTTTCTTAGGAGATGGAAGCATGAGTAGAGCTTACTCATACAAGTGGAGGCTAGCAAAAGACTGGGAGCAACCAACTAAGAGAGCATAATGGCCATAATCATGTAGAGCGACAAAACATTACTAATCAAAGCATAGAGTGGTACTACAAGTCAAGGAATAAATGATCATAGAGGCTATGGTGACTTGTCATAGTCATAACATGGTGTGAGCATCTGCCAAGTCAACCCAAACAAAGCATCAAAGGAGAATATCACAATACTATGCTTTTGCATGCTAAAACAACGCATAATTTCTTCAAGGCACACTAAGCAATCCCAATTGTTTGGAACAAGACATGCTACAGAAATAATCACTATGCATAAGGTCAAAACAACACCTAGCATGTCATGCTAAAGTCTAAGTCACAGTCAATGCAAGCTCCTCTTGCACTTACAAGCAAGAACTTACTACTCCTTTCCAACACCAAGCAACTTATTTGCAAAACAACACAACGAGAACGGGGGTCCAAACTACTTTATTCAAGCAAACTAAACAACCTAAGCAAAGCAAACAAAAACTAAGACGCTCCAAGAACAACACAACTGTGCATGAAACAATAAAAACGAAGTGTCTAGACAGACCTGAGCTTTTTATTGATGAAGAAGGGGGTGCCTTGGGCATCCCCAAGCTTTGACGCTTGTACCTCTTGGATATTTCTTGGGGTGACACCATGGTGGCATCCCCAAGCTTCAGGTTTGTCCATTATTCATCTCATTACATCATTCTTTCTCTACACCTGATTTTTTTCCTTCATACAAAACTTCACACAATCTTCATTAGCAACATTAGTGTATTCGAGATATTAGACCTCTGGCAAAGTTTTGGAACAGCAAGACTTTTCACTAAAAACACAAGCTACTGTAGTAACTCCTTCAAAAATATCAATTCCCAAAAAGAGAACTAAAAAAGGAAACAATAAGAAGCAAATGCAAATAATGGCAGAAATCTATAAAAACAGACCAGCAGGCAGAAAACGATTTTTTCAAACATCTTCTGTTGCTCAAATAAAGAAGTGTTGAACTAACAAAAGTTAGCTAACATACTGGGGGATTTATTAGTAAATTTTGAGCTCAATCCGCGTTACAGATACTCGTCATGAATTATTATGGTGGAGGACAGAAATCTGTTTCGGGACAGCAACTCCCCAAATCTTACTTCCCTCTCATTAGAGGTTATTCCTGGCACAAAAAGCAGACAAAAAACGATAAGGAGAGGTCATTACTGAAGTAATAACTTCCAAGACTCAAGAAAACTCTTGGGTTATATCCCAACAAGTATTTTCTTTAACGCCTTTAAGTTAGGCTCAAGAAGCAAGAAGAATCAAGTATTTTCAAATGATGAAGCGACCTTCTTGTTCTTTCTTTTCTTACCTTTCTTCTTCTCTTTACGGAGAATATGGTTGCTCACTGGAGGAGCAAAATGCATAATGCCTTTTCCCACATCTATTAATGCTCCAAGGTGTTTCAGTAGGGATCTTCCAAGTGTAATATGTCCTTTGCCTACACATTCAATAACAAGGTAATCAGTAGTCACCATTTTCCCTAAGATTTTTGTAAACACACCCTCAGCTATTCCAATGGGTAAAAGAGTGGCATTGTTAGTAAGAGAGAATTCCTCTCCTCCTTCAGTAAGCCCCCAAAGACTCAAGGAATCATAAATATCTTTAGGCATGAGGCAAAATTCAGACATGATATCACAGTGAGCATCAAAAAGTGTAGTATTTATAGAGACTTTGATTGTGGGAAACCACTTTGAGGGCTCAGAATTTATTGGAACATAATCATGGTAAGCCCTAAGCATGTCATAGCAACTATTCATAGCAGCAATATAAGTCTCAAGAGTGTTCAACCTAGCAAAAATATTTGTGAAAGAGGAATCAGACTTGCCAGGTGTACCGTAAATCATAGTCATTTTTATAGCATCAAAAGCTTCATCCTCAGTACACAGAAAAATATCTTTCTCAGCCACAGCATCCAAAGCATATCTATAACGAAGAGCAATACCGCGGTAGAAACTATCAATAACCAATCTAAGACTCATCTTAGGCTCAGTTTCCCTTTGTAAAGCGAAGATTCTAGACCAAGCTTCTTTAAAAATCTATTCAATTTTTTTCTTAAAAGTGGAGATCTCTTCCATAGGTGAAATAAAGGTTGGTCCAAAACCAGACATGGTAGCAACTAGAGTAGGAACTATTTTTTTGTGTTTTTGAATAAATAAAGTAAACCAAACTAGACTATTTTTTTTGGTTTTTTTGAAAAGAGCCAAACAAAACCAAGCAAAACAAACAAAGCAAACTAAAAACAAAGTAAAGAGAGAGGAAGTGAAGGAATCCCCTTGTGAAGACGTCCTTAGCCTCCCTGGCAACGGTAATAGAAAACTTGTTGATGGTGCTTGACGTGGAGCACTTCGTTGGAAACCCCAAGAGCAAGGTGTGATGAGCACAACAGCAAGTCTTCCCTCAGTAGAGACCGAGGTTATCGAACCAGAAGGAGGAAGGAAATGTCACACAAGTGTTGATAGAAACGCGGAGACCTGCACAACACAAACTCGAGACTTTGCCCCAACGAATCAGTGAGGTTGTCAAGCTCACCGGTTTGCTGTAACAAAGGATTAAACATATGGTGTGGAAGGTAATGGTGGTTTGCAGCAACTAAACAAGTAACAGTGGAAGATGTATCTATGACAATGCAATACTAGTCAAAAAGATCCTATAAGATTCGATTGGTCAATACAACAATATACATCGACCGCCATCCAACTTCATCTATGACTAGAATTCCACCTTCAGGTTATCATCCGAACCCCCTCTAGTTTTAAGTTCCAAGCAACAGACAACTTCTTTAAGCAAAGTGTGTAAGGTAAACAGTCCACATGTTCCATGAACAAGAGACCGTTGTTTTCTCCCTAGTAGTAACAACACATCTACAACCGAAGAGATTTCTGTCACTTCCCTTGGAAACTAGAGGCATGAACCCACTATCGAGCATAAATACCCCCTCTTGGAGTCACTAGCAACTACTTGGCCAAGATAGCTACTAACAACGGAGAGCATGCAAGATCACAAACAACATAGACATGATAGAATCATAAAGACAAAACCATTAACCAATCTGACATAATGATCTCAATATTCATCGGATCGCTGTAAACACAACATGCATGATTACAAATAGATTAGATCTTGATCATGAACGGAGCTCACAAGATCTATACATGAAAGCACAAGGAGGAGATACAACCATCTAGCTACTACATGGACCCATAGTCCAAGGTGGAACTACTCACGCATCATACCGGAGAGAAGGCCTCTAAGATGATCTCCCTTCTGGCAGGGTGCCGGGAAGAACTTCATACCCCCCCCGATCTAGGGACGACGGTGGCGGCGGCTACAGAAGGTTTCGTGGAATATTGATCGGGTACTTAGGGTTTCTGCATCGGGGGCTTCTAATAGGCGAAGGGGGAGGCCTAGGAGGAGGCCAGAGGGCCCACACCCTCCCCGGGCGCAGGCCAGGCTTGGCCGCGCCTAGGGGGGTCCGGCCGTCTTCTGGTGCCTCTCCGTCCCATCTTCTGGATTTTTGTCCCACAAGGAAAGTTATTGACTTTTGCTTTTGTCCCGTCCAATTCCGAGAATTTTGATTTTCTGCCTTTCTGGAACCAAAAATAGAAGAAAACAGGCAACTGGCACCGTGGCAACTTGTTAATAGGTTAGTTCCATAAAAGATATAAAAACACCTCAAAGAAAGACAAAGCAAAGAAAAGTAGATACTAAACAAGCATGGAACATCAAAAATTATAGATACGTTTCCGACGTATCAGGTACCTAGGCTGGAAAGTTCCTAGGTTCATGGTTGCAATAGACCTCGCGTGCCTGCGCGCGCTGGCGGATTTGCCGATTTTGCCCACCCCCTGAACCCCGACAATGGGAAATTTATCAAAAATCAAGAAAAATACGAAACCAGCTCGAGTAGCCCCTGCGTGTCACCCACTACCAACATAAAATAATAAGCAAGACAAACCGGGACTTTTGGAACACGGTGCACCCTCGGATGGCTATCGAGTAGGAGTTAACATGGCTTTCAACCCTAGACCTCCCCATCACTGCCCAGAACATGGATCCACTGCACGGATTGAGCCCAAACCTGGCACCTAGATCCCTCTCGGCATTCTAAGCAACTTCTCCAGCTAGAGATTCCAGGGTTCCATGAAGAAATCCAGAGTTTCCATTTACCGACTCCGGAAAACCGGCGATTCTGCAAAGGAGGTGCGAGAATTGAGCGCGCCCTAGAGCCAGAGGAAATTTACATGCATGCTACGTCGTGGCGGACCGCCATCCTCGGGAGCTTGGTGCTCATCTCGTAGTGCAAGCATATACTGTATTTCCCCCGAGTCACGCCCAGGCAATTGCGGTTTCTAACTGTAGGTACCCTAGAAATTGCCCTGTATTTTCTAGAAAAAATGTTTTGGGGTGCCCCATGGGGTACCTAGGCTGGGAAAGTACAAGGTTGCAATGGACCTCGCGTGCCTGTGCGCCGACGGGTTTGCCGATTTTTCCCACCCCGGAACCACGGCAATGGGAAATTCATCAAAAATTAAGAAAAATATGAAACCAGCTCGAGTAGCCCCTGCGTGTCACCCACTACCAACATAAAATCATAAACAGGACAAACCGTACTTTTGGCACACAGCGCACCCCCCGGATGGCCATCGAGTAGGAGTTAACATGGCTTTCAACCCTAGACCTCCCCCTCACTGCCTAGATCATGGATCCACTACACATATTGAGCCCAAACCCAGAACCTAGATCCCTCTCGGCATTCTAAGCAACTTCTCCAGCTAGAGATTCCAGGGTTCCATGCAGAAATCCAGAGTTTCCATTTACTGACTCCGAAAAACCGGCGATTCTGCAAAGGAGGTGCGAGAATTGAGCGCGCCCTAGGGCCTGAGGCAATTTACACGCATGCTACGTCGTTGCGGACCGCCATCCCCGTGAGGTTGGTGCTCATCTCGTGGTGCAAGCATATACTCTATTTTCCCCGAGTCACGCCCCGACAATTGCGGTTTCTAACTGTAGGTACCCTAGAAATTGCCCTGTATTTTCTGGAAAAAATGTTTTGGGGTGCCCCATGGGGTACCTAGGCTAGGCAAGTGCCTATGTTCAAGGTTGCAATGGACCTCGCGTGCCTGCGCGCTGGCGGGTTTGCCGATTTTGCCCATCCCCCGAACCCCGGCAATGGGAAATTCATCAAAAATCAAGAAAAATACGAAACAAGCTCAAGTAGCCCCTGTGTGTCACCCACTACCAACATAAAATCATAAACAAGACAAATCGGGACTTTTGGCACATGGCGCACCCCCCGGATGGCTATCGAGTAGGAGTTAACATGGATTTCAACCCAAGACCTCCCCCTCACTGCCTAGAACATGGATCCACTGTGCAGATTGAGCCCAAACCTGGCACCTACCTCCCTCTCGGCATTCTAAGCAACTTCTCCAGCTAGAGATTCCAGGGTTCCATGGAGAAATCCAAAGTTTTCATTTACCGACTCCGGAAAACCGGCGATTCTGCAAAGGAGGTGCGAGAATTGAGCGTGCCCTAGGGCCCGAGGCAATTTACACGCATGCTACGTCATAGCGGACCGCCATCCCCGGGAGGTTGGTGCTCATCTCGTGGTTTAAGCATATACTGTATTTTCCCCGAGTCACGCCCCGGCAATTGCGGTTTCTAACTGTAGGTACGCTAGAAATTGCCTTGTATTTTCTAGAAAAAATGTTTTGGCGCGCCCCATGGGGTACCTAGTCTGCGCAAGTGCCTAGGTTCAAGGTTGCAATGGACCTCGCATGCCTGCGCGCGCCGGCGGGTTTGCCGATTTTGCCCACCCCCCGAACCCCAGCAATGGGAAATTCATCAAAAATCAAGAAAAATATAAAACTAGCTCGAGTAGCCCCTGCGTGTCACCCACTACCAACATAAAATCATAAACAGAACAAACCGGCAGTTTTGGCACACGGCGCACCCCCGGATGGCCATCGACTAGGAGTTAACATGGCTTTCAACCCTAGACCTCCCGCTCACTGCCCAGAACGTGGATCCACTGTGCGGATTGAGCCCAAACCCAGCACCTAGCTCCCTCTCGATTTTCTAAGCAACTTATCCAGCTAGAGATTCCGGGGTTCCATGGAGAAATCCAGAATTTCCTTTTACCGACTCTAGAAAACGGATGATTCTGCAAAGGAGGTTCGAGAATTGAGCGCGCCCTAGGGACCGAGGCAATTTACACGCATGCTACACCGTGGAGGACCGCCATCCCCGGGAGGTTGGTTCTCATCTCGTGGTGCAAGCATATACTGTATTTTCCCCGAGTCACGCCCCGGCAATTGCGGTTTCTAACTGTAGGTACCCTAGAAATTGTCATGTATTTTTTGGAAAAAATGTTTTGGGGTGCCCCATGGGGTACCTAGGTTGGGCAAGTGCCTAGGTTCAAGGTTGCAATGGACCTCGCGTGCCTGCGCGCGCCGGCGGGTTTGCCGATTTTGCCCACCCCCTCCCCCCGAACCCCGGCAATGTGAAATTCATCAAAAAACGAAAAAATATGAAACCAGTTTGAGTAGCCCTTGTGTGTCACCCACTACAAACATAAAATCATAAACAAGACAAACCAGGACTTTTGGCACACGGCGCACTCCCGGATGGCTATCGAGTAGGAGTTAACATGGCTTTCAACCCTAGACCTCCCCCTCACTGCCCAGAACGTGGATCCACTGCGCGTATTGAGCCTAAACGCCGCAGCTAGCTCCCTGTCGGCATTCTAAGCAACTTCTCCAACTAGAGATTCCAGGGTTCCTTGGATAAATCCAGAGTTTCCCGTATTGTAACCCTAACGACTAATAGCAGTCGTCAGATCGTAACCCTAGTGGCAAAAGGAGACCGTTATATCGTCTCTTATAGAAGACCGGGCCCTCTTCCCCCTTCCCGGGGTGCTTGTTCCGCGTGCCAATGGTTACAAACCGTTCAATCGGGGCGCGTGGACGCTAGGATGCTTCTTTGTAAGCCCGATCCATGAGTAGGATGTTCTGCAACATGATTCTCTACTCTTATAATATTCAAATATATATTACTATATGCACCTCCCTCTACCCTATATCAATAGGAGCTCGTGACTGAGCATGTCTCTTTCTCACCCCTTCTCCACCGCATCTCATCGTGCCGGACGATGCCACTGGCTTTCGCGCGCCATTCCCCGACGACAGCAACTGACTTGAACCTTAAGGTCGGAAATCATTCGACTAGCGTTTGAATTTATCTTACAAATTTCTGCTGTCGGCTTAACTAACTGTACATATATTCTCTGATTTCACGACGATCTTCAGATGTGGGAGCCACGCAGCAAGGAGTACTCAGATCACCAGCCCTTGAATCTGGAGGAGATCCTCATGCGCAACATCCTGGCGACGTACGGGATCGAGTGCTCCCACCATGGATGTTCTCACCATTACCCCTACCACGTGCTCCCAGGGCATGAGATCATGTGCCGGCACGGCGCGTGCGGATGCACGGATCCCGGATGCAACTACACCGGCCCACCGGAAAAGCTCGTGGTCCACCATTCAAGGGATAACTTGATCAAAGTGATTAGGCTCTCGTATGGCTACGCCATTCTTCTCCAAGAGATGTGTTGTTCCCTGAGCCGACACGCCGCCAGCTCATTTTGCAGGGGGGATGGCTCTGTTTTTGTCTTGACCATCACCGCTCGTGTTCCGGGAACCATTCTAGGAACCATCCCTGGTCCCACCTTCGTGTCTGCGGTATGCGTCAGGTCAGTCTCGTGCCCATGGCCGATGTACACTATGAGTATGTGGTCGCACGACCAGCCGCCGTCATCCGATGCAGTGCATGTGACGGACATGTCACCGAGATGCCCGACGCCAGGCGAGGTGGAGTTTACAGACCTAAGGTCGGTCCTTTGTGTGCCATCCAAGTACCTTGTTGATGCTGGACCGGCCAAGCAGATCAATTTCTGCATTCGCATCGAGAAGACCGACAGGGAGTTTTAGAACTTATGTTGTGCTTAATTGTAAGCCGTAATCAATACTAGTCCGGTGTGGAGAGCATACTTGTCAGACTAATGTATGTTATTCGCAGTTATGTAATAACACTCCTTGGTGTAATACATGTTGTTATATTTATCTAAATATTTGGTCAAATTTGATAAAGTTTGAGTTAAGAAAAAGCTATAGGTACACTTATTTGCGGACGGAGGGAGTATTCCTTAATAATCGTGCGTGCTCCACCTGCCAGTGTCACGCTTTCCATGTGCCGCACACATAAGACGTTAGATGTGTTCATGTTATAACAACTGTTGGATTTTGTTGGTAGGGTTGGCGTTCTTTAATTATCTCCCTTCGTCTCAAAGACACTGTCCTCACTCCATCCCTTAGCCGCTAGCAGGCGGTGCGCCACCCCACTAGTGACCTCTCTCGCCGCCACCCCGCTCGTCGACCTCCTTCTCGTCATGGCTTCGCGGGGAGACGACCAGGAAACGCGTGAAGATCACAGAGATGCTGAAAGCTACGTGAGTTGTCTCGTACCTTAAATTTTATGGGGATTTGTTTATTTTGAGCTAGATCTACTATGATTACTTATGTATGTCTGGTGTGCTAGGCCGTCGCGACTTTGTACGACTCCGATTATCACGGTTTAGCGGAGGGAGAGAGTCTTCCCCGTTATAAAAAACATGAGCTTGTGGCGGCTAAATTTGTAGCATTCAAGGGACGAAACACAGGCATGAGGTTCTTAGGGTGTGGGCAGGGTGAAGCGTGTCTAACCAAAATTTGCGGCATTGTCAAATGGGTAGATTCGGAGTGGCCACTGTCTATGCAGAAATCGCTAGATTATGGGAGAAGAATGTTGAGATGAAAGAAGCCTTAGTCAGCGCACTTCTTGAGAGTGCTGAGATGAATTTAATGGCCCTTGATGATGCACCAATCCTTCGCAGTGAAATCCGTAGGTTGGAAGCCAAGGTTAGCAAAGTCGAGAAGCATAGGGACGTGGCGATGGCCCTGAAGGCTAAAGCAGAGAAAGACATGACTGCATCAAGGATTGAACTGCATGAGAAGAAAGTCCATGATGTCACAACTAACAATATGCACAGGTTCCTGAGGATGAAGGCGGAGAAAGAACTGACCAAGTGCAAGCAGGAAGCCAAAAACATGGCGTTGACGATTCAAACCCTGGAGTGGCAGAATGAAGGGTATCGTGCTAAGGTTAGGAAGATAATGTATATGTGTGTAAACTAGGTTTGTTCAGATTGAGATCCCTACTGTTAATTGTAATAGAATTTGTCGACCAAGTGGTCTGAAGTCTGAACTAGTAGGAGCCCAAGATGAAGCATGTTCGTGGATTTTCAGTTGTGTGTGGGAATGCTCAGAACAAAATGTAATAGTATTTGTCGACCAAGTGGTCTGAAGTCTGAACTAGCAGTGTCCGCTCGGAACAAATTGGGCGTCTATTCGTCTATCTTATGTCTTTCCTTGTTCATTTTGTCCGATGGTGGTAACCTGACTTTGCTGGTTTGTTTAAGCGGAATCTACATGGATTCTGCCGCATGCAAAGGGCACATACACAATTTCTATTGTGGAAGCACGAGCACGTGTTATAGCGTTGAACACAGCTATCGATAATTCCCATTGCAGCCTGCCAAACCCACTACAATAATTGTACTTGCATTAAATAGAACCGAAATTGCAACCAGCCTAAACAACATCTAGACCCAGATCACAGCACTGTCGTCGGAGTCCACCTCGATTGGTGACCCCTCCACGCCCTTCCCAGCGACATCCACTCCCGCCCGTGGCTTGCCCATCGCCAAGGAGGCTTCAATGGCGTTATGCATTGCTTCGTTGCCATCCTCATCCTTGTCGGAATCAACAATGATGAAGGGGACGAGGGTCATAACGATCAAGCCCCTTCGCGCCTGGCGGCTCCTGCTCGAGCTTGACGCCGCAACAGTGCGTCTGTAGATAGGAGGGGCCGGGCTCGGAGATGCAGCGCAGCCGTTTGGCTCAAGAAACCATGGCCATTTTATACTGCGACGGTAGGATCTAGGGGTGGATCCGCCATGGCGAGCCCGACCGCGAGTGCTGGAGTGGATGGATCTGCCACCGCGAGCCATGAAGGCAGATTTTTCCTGATACAGGGTGTACAAGGAGGGTGGAAAACTATGGGACCAAGCGTGTGACGGCTACTCGGCAAGGCCTCCCTGCGATATGTAGGTGGGCATGAGGCCAAAAAAATGCGGTCAATGAGCACGAAAGAGCCTTTGAACAACGAAGGCGTGAGCTTTGGAGGAGCCCCACCTGTCAGCCCAAAGTGGACAGTAGGATTCTCCTCAAGTTACTGGGTGGGATAAATCACGCTTCACCGTTCCCCTGCTCTGACATCCAAGGCTCCTCCGCCGTCCCCTCTTTCCTCTCCCCTCGCTCCCCTAGCACATGGCTCGCAGATCATGCAGTTCGTCTCGAGCGGAATCAGGGTCGGCTCAACGCCGCCAGGCGGGTGCCCCATCAGGTACCGGAAGACGCCCTACGATTACTACCCCGAGATGTTGTGTTTGTGTGGTGAGAAGATGCCGATATGGATTGGACCGACGAAAATACTGCAGGAAAATTCAACAACTGTGGCATCAGAGTTGTAACCTCGTATAATATGCGTAGTTGATAACCCCGATCCAGGAACCGTTATGTAATTTTTGTTTGTTTGCTTCGATTGTTCGTAGGAATGGAGGGGACCGGGATGTGACAAGTTTGTGTGGATCAAAAATCCCCTTACAGGTTTTCACAAGGAGCTTGTTCAGGATCTTCGTGATGCTGTGTGGGACAAGAAGGAGGAGATTCGTGCGCTGGAGCGAGAGATCCGGGAGCTTCGCCAGATGGAGGGGAGGCAGGAGAAGGGAGGAGGCATGCAAGCTAAGTTGCGGAAGCAAGCTGGTGAGATAGACGAGCTAAAATTGGGCCGAAAAGTGGAAACAATTTCCTCATTATCTGAACATTATCTGTTTCCTTTGTTGTTTATGTTGCCATGGCGTTTTCCAGCAGCTGAAATAAATTGCTGCTTCGTGGGATTGTAGCAGCTTAGAACTTGTTTTTCAGCTCAGAACCTTTTAATAAGTGTAATGCTAAAAACATGGATTTAATCCGACTGGCACAACCAGTAAGCGCTTATGTAAATTATGTTTGTGCCACTACCATCCATCGAACTAGAGAAGCAATCCCCATCGGCTCCGGTGCTTCTACTGTATAGATAGTAGTGGCACATTCACAATTTCGGCTTCAACAAGTGTCTTTAGGCATTACCAAATCTCAAGTTGCCATGAGAGCGGGATTACATAGTCAATGAACAGATAAGTACGAGAACATGAAATAACTCATATTGTCTTAAGACACCGCTACACGCTTGTTTCGCCCGACAATTCCCATGAACACAGCTCCAGAATTTTACAGAATACATAGACAGGTTCGACATCAACACATTACTGTGCTTCTTTGATGCCAGCCTTCTTACCCTTCCTGGGTGCCACTTCTTTGCCTCGGTGTCCTCTGTCTTCTTAATTGCCCGCCTTCCTCCTCTTCCTAGGTGCCAGCTTTCTTACCTTCACATACTCTTGTAACTACCTCGGTGAATTACGCTCCTAGTTACAAGCCTGGATGAGCGGAAATGGTTGAAATAGTACGGTGGGGCCCAAATGCCACTCACAGGTAGACCTTTCGGCCGTCCCAACCATTTCCAAACATCGGGACAAGAACGGGGGCGTAATCGGCAGGCGAAGGGATAAACTACATACACAAATGAGTATGTATGCAAGCCACCATACAACGGTACATCAGAGCCATTCCATCTCAAAAGAAAGGAAATATAGCAACGCCATATGGCAAGATTCAAATGTCCTAGATAGATATAATAGTTTAGGATATCTCCTCATACATCAAACATCAGAGTATCAGGCGGAAGCGGCAAACAAGATCCGAGTACGGATAAGAAGCAAATCGGCATAAGATGCCCCATAAATAAACACATCCCGCCCACAGATCTCACGGATCCCCGTTTCCGGAATCTCTACACCGAACGATCGTTGCCCACATCGTCCGCCTCCTCCACCCAGTATCCATCTGGTGAGTGTACCTGTCCATATGAATCAAACAATTTATCGTGTGAGACCCTAGGGGTACTCAGCAAGTCTTTATGCCTCTAAAGGGGACACAACCTGGGGTGACGCAATTGCAGCAAAAGATAAACTCTAACAGTTCTATAGATACTCGCTAACCATCCGCCTAACCAAATATAGACGGATGTCCGTGAATTAATGACAACAGTTATAACAGTAATATCAACAGATCCATCCTCCTCCTCGCTTACCGACGAGGAAGCGGATGAACAACCCCCATCCGTTGGCAGTTTTATTATCCATTCCATGAGTGTTGCACTATTTACTAGTCAGTTACTTAGTCAAATTAAAAGCGGTACTTTAGTTATGCTTGTCTATGATCGAGAAACTGTGCTCCAAGTCGTCCATAACCGCGGACACGGCTTTCAGAAAGTTTTACCCTGCAGGGGTGCACAAATAGCAACACACACTCGATTAACCTCGGAAAAAAACCAAATCAAAACCCAACGAGGCTTTCACGACAAAGCAATCACAAGATTCAGAAATATTTCAGGGGGCCACCCCATTAAGTATACCCGCAACGAAGTTAGCTGACTTCGAGACGGACTCAAGGTTTGTGGGGCTGGCTGTAAACGACTGGGAACCCGAAAGTGTGACTGGGCTTATCGATACCGCGAAAACGGGTCACGATCCTAAACAGTACATGTGCTCCTCGCACAATCGTAAATAAAGCAGTAAAGCATGGCATAAGTACAGGATAGTAAATAAAACCTCAAACTAGTTTGTGGCCCCAAGAAATAAGAATGAATCAAGCTCTGCCTCAGGGGGGTCCCATAAGCCTCCCGGATGTGGATAGCGCGAATATTCAAGGAACATGAATCAAGTACTCTGGGTCCTACGGGACACAAGTGAGCATGAAAAACCAAATAGCAGATATTGCTCACCGGTGCCACTTTCATTAGTTATCCCATTACTACTCAGGTTAAGTTGTTTAGGTACCTCGTTATCCATCAGACACTCACATACCCTACACATGCTGTTCTACGACTCGCATGGCTCAAACAACTCCTGTAGTAATGGCTCATGGGATGGAGGAACAAGCTTCGGTGGGGTTTAAACGTAAAGGCTATGCAATACTTAGGATTCAGTTTAATGCAATCGCGACTCAATGATGCAATAATAAGATAAAGGCAATAGGTACTATATGTATGCAAGCATGTGGTAGTGCTTGCCTGGCAGCTCAGTTGAAGCGAGAGAAGGATCTGGGTAGTGCTCCTGGGTTTCTTGATATATCCCCTGCTCAGCGTCTATTCGAAGAAGAACCAAACAAACAAGGGCCAACATAAATAAAGTGCACAAGCATATGAATTAAATGCGGCAAGCAAACAATCCTGCCATGATGAATGATGCACAATTTGCATGGCAATAAAGTAGCATGGCATGGGTGAGGTGTGGAATACAAGAATAAATCATTTTATTGAGTTTTGGCCGCATTTTATCCTCATATTAGTTGCTGTTTACATTATATTTATAAGATGCATGCTGCAAAACAGAACATGGAATGCATACACAGAAAGGTCTCGTCGAGCTAATCATTTTAGACATATCATTTGTCAAATTTGGAGTTATAAATCAAAAGTTATTAATTAATTAAGAATAGGGCATTTTATTGTAATTTAAAACAACTTGAAATTTTAAGTGTTCAAAACATATTTTGGATGGCATATTTGAAATCCTCACATTTTTCTGATTTGAAAACATATATTATATGTTTAATTTGGATTTATATTTTAAAAGTTATTTGAAAACAGATTTGAATTTGAATTTAAAACTAATTTGAAAAGATTTGAATTATAACAGGAAAACAGAAATACTTTTGTTACTCGACCCAGACTTAGCCACAGTCAGTGACAAGTGGGGCCAAGCTGACTGGGCAACGCAGCGCTCAGAAAAGTTTCTGTACCGCGGCCTTAGCTAGCTCAGGTCGCTGACCGGTGGGTCCGTCGGTGGGACCGGGCCCACATGACAGCGAGAGGGGAGGGTCAGCCACGTGTCGCGGCGAAGGGAGCGCGGGTTGAGATTTAAAAAGGCTAGGGGGTGTTCTGTAAAACGTGCCGAGAGACTGACGGTGGGCTCGGTTGTACCGCGGTTTTAGGAATAAAAAGCCAGGGTTTTTTTTTTGCAAAAGTGTGGCGGCACTGTGGATCTTCTCCACCGTCTGGCGCGCGCGGTGCGCGGCGCAGCGAGGCGGGGATTCGATCCCGCGACCTGGGCTCACGCGCGGAGGCGGCTACCGTTGGGCTAGGGAGAGGTTGGTGTCAGGTGGGAGCTAGACGACCAGAAGAGATTATGCGCGTCGTGGGGCGTGCAGACAGCAGCGAGCGGCGGTGCACCGAGGGCGCTCGACGCAGGGTTCGGCGAGCACAGGAAGCAACGGT
The DNA here is from genome assembly GCA_916181665.1 of Avena sativa. Lineage (NCBI taxonomy): Eukaryota > Viridiplantae > Streptophyta > Magnoliopsida > Poales > Poaceae > Avena > Avena sativa. Next base: position 435,023,714 of record OV702283.1, on the reverse strand, counting down.
GAAGAGGGGCGTGTCTGGGAGGGAGAGAGGCTCACCGCGGTTGCATCGGTGGAGGTGGTTCGGGCTGGGAAGCAACCGATCGACGGCGATGCAGACGGATGGCGAGCTAGGGTTTCGCGGCGGAGCGGCGTCGGCCTGGGGCTTCTGAGGCTTCTCCTCCTCGCTGGCGTGTACGGGGCGAAGCAGAGGGACGCGTCGGTCTTCCTCGACAACCCAACAACACGCCGCCGGCTTGCAACGGGTAGGTGGGGTAGAGGCCGACGGTGAGGTCGTCGGGGTGGATGTGTGGTAGAAGGGGTGGGAGAGGGGGTAGGGAACGGCTCTGGGGGATCTGGGAGATGCAGGAGAGGCCGTGGGGAGTAGATAAGGACGGGAGAGAGGTGTAGATGGCGTGGGGGGCTCGGGGTGGAAAAGGTGGTAGGGTGGCCACCTTTTTCTTCTCCTCGAGCACGTGATCGAGCTGGGGCTCGGCATGGGCAGGCACGGGGATGTCCAGGTGGGGCAGGGTGAGGCCAGAGAGGGGTAGGATCGGGTGGGGCTACTGTGGCAGAGAGAGAAGCGAGAGGGAGGGGTGTGGCATGGATCTAGGTTAGGAGGGGGCTCGGCTAGGGTTTGTTTAGGGTTGGGGTAGAGGTAGCTAGGTGGGGCCTGCATGGCATAGAGGAAGGGTGAAAGAGGGAAGGCATGGTGTAGCTCGGTTAGGAGCTAGGGTTTTGGAGAGAGGGGTAAGAGAGAGGGGGTGAGGTGAGAGAGGTGAGGTTGGGTGTTTTTGACAAGACCAAGCAAGATCAAGCAAAGATCAAACAAGTTCTAGGCAAAGGAGTAGAGAGATAAAAAGGTGGTGAGGGTGTTTAGGGTTAGAGCATGGCCAAGGCAAGACCAACCAAGGGGTTTAGGGTTTCTGCATGCATCAAGCTAGATCAAGCAAAAGAAGGAGAGAGAGAGAGAGGTGAGAGAATGATCCACTCAAAGAATTTCAAATAAAATCCAAATGACTTAGATGTGGTGGTTCTTGCATGGCCCATGCAAATTAATAAATGCCTTGGTTAAATTCTTGTGAAAACAAAAATAATAGCATGGCATTATTCTTATGCATTCCCAGAAGTGGAATAAAGGCCAAGCAAAAGAATTTATAGATTTGGATCCATCCTATCTCCCATGAGCTAGAATAAATACCAAAATAAAATAAAATACAAGCTCATGGATAATGGGATGGTGGAATTATAAAGTGGTGAAAAGAAAGGGTGGTGGAGTCAATAAAAGATATGCCCCCAACTCAACTTGGGCATTTAAACAATATATCAAGAATCAAATACAATATCAAGAGGCAAATACAATTAACAATGCATATGAGAGAAGAACCAGACCCAAAAGGGTTTTAGATGATGCTTAAATGCAAGGTGGCATGATGACATGAGCATGATACAATGATGATGCAACAATTGTATATATGAAGTAGCCATTATATTACTAGACCAAGTAGCATTACAGTTGTTAGACAAATGGGATGCTACAACTCTCCACCACTAAACAGGAATCTCGCCCCGAGATTCTAGGAAGAAGAAGAAGACTCAAAGAGGGTAGGATAGTTGTCACGGAGTTCATCTTCACGCTCCCAAGTGGCTTCATCAACGGAATGGTGCGACCACTGCACCTTGCAGAACTTGATGGACTTGTTGCGAGTCCTTCTTTCTGTGACTTCAAGGATTTTTGTGGGGTGTTCTTGATAAGACAGGTCTTCTTGGAGATTGTTTAGCTCATGATCCACGGTCCTGCCGGGATCCTTGAAGCACTTCTTGAGTTGAGAGATGTGGAAAACATCATGAACCTTGAGTTTTTCCGGGAGCTCAAGAGCATAAGCAACTTCTCCTCTTCTTCCACGAATTTTGAAAGGACCGATGTATCTAGGAGCCAGCTTTCCTTTGATACCAAAACGGTGCGTGCCTTTCATGGGAGTGACACGAAGGTAAACGAGATCACCAGGGACATACACCATGTCCGTGTGCTTCCTGTCGTAATTGCTCTTCTGGCGACTTTGAGCAATCTTCAGATTTTCAAGAATGATATGCACCTTCTCCTCCGCTTGAGTTACAATGTCAGGGCCAAACCAAATTCTTTCTCCTGCACCCGACCAACCAATCGGAGTTCTGCATTTGCGGCCATAGAGAGCCTCAAATGGTGCCATCTTCAGACTTTTCTGGAAGCTGTTGTTGTAAGAGAATTCAGCATAAGGAAGACATTCTTCCCACTTCATGCCAAAAGAGATGACGCAAGCACGAAGCATGTCCTCCAGAATCTGATTGATCCTTTCAACTTCTCCTTGCGACTGAGGGTGGTAAGCTATGCTGAAGTTCAATTTTGTTCCCAAAGCATTTTGGAAACTTTCCCAGAACTTGGAAGTGAAGATGCTCCCACGGTCTGAACTGATCTCAAGCGGAACCCCATACAGAGAGACAATTCTGTTGATATAGAGCTCAGCCAACTGAATTCCAGAAATTGTTTCCTTGACGGGGAAGAAGTGAGCCACTTTAGAAAGCCTGTCAATGACAACAAAGATTGCATTGTTGCCCTTCTGCGACCTTGGAAACCCAGTGATGAAGTCCATCTCTACTTTCTCCCATTTCCATTCCGGGGGTTTCAATGGCTGTAGAAGACCGTAAGGTTTCTGATGGACAGCTTTCACTCTGCGACAGACATCACACTCCGAGACATACTTGGCACAATATTGTTTCAAACCCGGCCACCAATATTGTGTTTTCAAGTCCATGTACATCTTTGTGCTGCCAGGGTGGATAGAAAGAACAGAATCATGCGCCTCCTTGAGAACTTTCTCTCTCAAACCCGGGTAGTTCGGAAAAAACATCCGGTGTTCAAAGAAAAGCGTGCCTTGATCATCGACGTGGAAGGGCTCATACTTCGGGAGCTGAAGTTTGGAGATGATATTTTTGGTGTGCGGATCACCAAGCTGACGAGAGCGAACCTTTTCTTCCAAGAGAGGAGTAGCCAGAAGGTTCAGGAGATGCCCTTGTTCCACAATTTCAAGGTTGAGCTGACGGAATTCCTCGCACAAGAGAGGCTGTTGTTCTTCCATCATGAGGTTATTGACATAAGCTTTGCGGCTGAGAGCATCGGCCATGACATTAGCTTTGCCCGGAGTGTAGTTGATGGTCAAATCAAAATCATTGATTGCTTCGATCCATCTCCTCTGCCGAAGGTTGAGATCAGGCTGAGTGAAGATATACTTCAGACTCTTGTGATCAGAAAAGATTTCACAACGGTTGCCCAGCAAGTAGTGCCTCCATAGTTTCAAAGCAAAGACAACTGCTGCGAGCTCGAGGTCATGTGTAGGATAGTTGATCTCATGCGTCTTCAACTGTCGAGAGGCATAAGCAACAACTTGTTTTTCTTGCATAAGGACCGCACCCAATCCTTGCAAAGAGGCGTCACAGAATATCTGGAAAGGCTTAGATGTATCCGGAGGAACCAAGACTGGCGTGGAAGTGAGCTTCTCTTTGAGTGTCTCAAAGCTTGCTTGACATGCAGGAGTCCAAAGGTATTTCTTGCCTTTCTTGAGGAGATCGGTAAGAGGCTTCGCTATCTTCGAAAAGTTCTGAACGAAGCGACGGAAATAACTAGCCAAACCAAGGAAACTCCGCACTTCTTTGACATTAACAGGAGGAAGCCATTCAACAATTGTCTTCACAGTTTCTGGGTTGACTGCAATGCCCTTGGAAGAGATGACGTGACCAAGATAGGTTACTTGAGGCAGCCAAAACTCACACTTGGAGAACTTTGCATACAAGCGGTTCTCACGAAGCTTGTTTAGGACACACCGAAGGTGTTCTTCATGTTCTTCCTTTGACTTAGAATAGACTAGGATGTCATCCAGATAGACCACAACGAACTTATCAAGATACTCCATGAAAACCGAGTTCATGAGCCTCGAGAAGGTGGCAGGTGCATTGGTGAGACCGAAAGACATGACCGTGTACTCATACAGGCCATAGAGGGTGGTGAAAGCTGTTTTGGGAACATCTTCCTTGCGAATCTTGATTTGGTGATAACCACTTCTCAAGTCAAGCTTAGAGAACACCACAGCTCCAGCTAGCTGATCGAAGAGATCATTAATCCGCGGAAGGGGATATTTATTCTTGATGGTTTTAGCATTGAGAGCTCGATAGTCAACACAAAGTCTATCAGTCCTGTCTCGCTTCTTCACAAAGATTGTTGGGCTACCCCAAGAAGAAGTACTGTGTTGAATGAAACCCAACTTCTCTTGTTCATCAAGTTGACGTTTGAGTTCAGCCAACTCAGCAGGACCAATTTTATAAGGCCGCTTGGAGATAGGAGCCGTTCCAGGTTCAAGCTCAATTACAAACTCAACCTCACGATCCGGAGGCATACCCGGCAACTCTTCAGGAAAGACATCTGGGAACTCACAGACCACCGGAACACTCTGAATAGCTTCCATAGCATCATCGTTCAGAGCCGCCAAAGAGAAAAGCTGGATAGCAGGAGTCAGACTTGGAGAATAGACTATATGGCCTTCAGGAATCTTCAGAGAAACCGAGCGTTCAGCACAATCAATCACAGCTGCATTTGCTGTTAACCAATCCATGCCCAAGATGACATCAATGTCAGAATTGCCCAGAAGAATTAAGGACGCCGAGAATGAAGAGCCACCAATCTCAATTTGATTGCCATGGCTGATATGAGCAGCCCTCATGTTTGAACCAGGAGATAGTACCACCAGACGACGTGATAAAGGAACCCTAGCCAGGTCATGTTCTTGTGCAAACTTATGCGAAACAAAAGAATGCGAAGCACCAGAATCAAACAAAACTCGTGTAGGGACTGAGTTAACGGGAAGCATACCCATCACAACTCTAGGTGTATGCTCAGCTTGAGCGGCGTTGACACAGTTGGCACGAGCAACAGTAGACCCGGGCTTGGTGTTGATGCTGAGAGCCCGAGGTGGTGGTGCACGAACCAAAGGAGAGCTTGCCGCAGATCTTGGAGGTGGTGGAGGAAGAGCTTTGTTTTTCATCGGACAGTTCCAGTTTTGATGCCCAGAGTCTCCACACGTGAAACAAGCACCAGGTGGACGTGGAGCAACGTAGCCAGGGACTCCGCCAGGCGCTCCAGGGTAGTGGTGGTTGTAGCCCCTGGGAGCAGCAGTGAGGAAGTTTGGTGGCCTTGCCGCGAAGCTTGAAGGTCTTGGTGGAGCCGGGAGCGACGGTGGGGTGTTAGGAACCCAGACACGACGCTTAGAAGGAGTTGACATAGCTGAAGAGCTTGCTGCCTCGCGGTTGTGTTTCTTTAACTCCTCAAACACTTGCCTACTTTCTTCTTCCTGCAGAGCTGTATGCTGAAGTTCCAGAAAAGACGCCGGCCTTGCACGTGTGATTGCATATTTAATCGATGCATTGAGCCCTTGTCGGAACCTCTTTTGCTTCTTCTTGTCATCAGAGATCTCATTGCCACCATAACGAGAAAGGTTCATGAAGTTCCTGATGTAGGTATTGATATTATCATTGCCCTGCTTGAGGTTGAGAAACACTTCCTTCATCCTCTCCATGACAATTTCTGACAGATACTGCTCTTTGAACGCTCCAGTGAACTGTTCCCAAGTAGGCTGAAAACCAATGCAGTTTGCCTTCAGGTAATTCTCCCACCAGAGAGCTGCATCTCCCTTCAGAAGGTGAGTAGCACATTTTACCCATTCTTGCTCAGGAACATCAGCAGTCTCCAGTAGCCTTGACATCTCACGCAACCAATCATCAGCATCAAGTGGTTGATCGGACACATCAAATTGGCGTGGGTTGAACTTCAGGAAGCTTTTGATGTCTCCTCGCTTGGGAGGTGGAGGTAGCGGAGCAAACTCATTCCTCCGAACACTCTCTTCAAAACGCTGCTGGTTCTGCTGCATTGCTGCCAAGGCATTGGCGATGTTTGACAACGCGGACCCCAGTTCAGGTGGTATGTCCTCATCAGAACGGCGTGGTGGCGCCATCCTGTTATTGATATAAAACACAAGTCTATACTATAATGGAGAATAATAATAATCCAAAATAGTACCAAGATGGAATTAACCAAGATTAAAGGATACAATTTACTAAGATGATATTAAAATATCAACAAAGTTCAAAGCACCTAGAAGATATTAAGCATATCGCACACGACTGAAAAGGAGTGTGGTACACAAATATATCAAAGAAAAAATTTCCGCAATTTTCGGCATCAAAATACCAATAGATGCGCAAAATTACTTAACGAATCAAGATTAGTGACTCTACCAATTCAATATACAAAAGCGAATGATAAGAGTAGTGGTATGGTCGCGACTCCATCCCGCACTCAAATCATTACTCCGCACATGGATAAGTAGAACACATATCCTAACCCCTTCTTCTCACGATGAACCTAAAGATTAGTAACTACGGAAACGAACACCCCAAACAAGATAACGTCGGATAACAAAGGGTAAGACAGATCACGGCGGTATACAACGAATCAGATAGATCGCGTCGGTTTGCAAAAGCCTGTCGGTATGGAATGTACCAACAGTTGATAACCAAAAGGCCGATTGTGATAACAACTTGGATGCAACAGATAGACAAAGAATTACACACACACACACACACACACAACCTATGGTACTACGGAAACCCAGAACACGTGAATCCTAGTTTGAACTTTTAAGAAGAGGATTGAAAACGTTACACTTGCTTACTAGAAAAGGGTGGGTGGGTGGGTAAGAAGAAAAGTGGAAGCAGTCCTACTCTCGCGTTTTGTTTTTCCCTAGTATACATAACTACCAAAATATTTGCTAGACTGACAACGACCATTTGGCTGAGACCCTGAAGGGCGGGATGGCTCTGATACCAATTGTAACTACCTCAGTGAATTACGCTCCTAGTTACAAGCCTGGATGAGCGGAAATGGTTGAAATAGTACGGTGGGGCCCAAATGCCACTCACAGGTAGACCTTTCGGCCGTCCCAACCATTTCCAAACATCGGGACAAGAACGGGCGGCGTAATCGGCAGGCGAAGGGATCAACTACATACACAAATGAGTATGTATGCAAGCCACCATACAACAGTACATCAGAGCCATTCCATCTAAAAAGAAAGGAAATATAGCAACGCCATACGGCAAGATTCAAATGTCCTAGATAGATATAATAGTTTAGGATATCTCCTCATACATCAAACATCAGAGTATCAGGCGGAAGCGGCAAACAAGATCCGAGTACGGATAAGAAGCAAATCGGCATAAGATGCCCCATAAATAAACACATCCTGCCCACAGATCTCACGTATCCCTGTTCCCGGAATCTCTACACCGAACGATCGTTGCCCACATCGTCCGCCTCCTCCACCCAGTATCCATCTGGTGAGTGTACATGTCCATCTGAATCAAACAATTTATCGTGTGAGACCCTAGGGGTACTCAGCAAGTCTTTATGCCTCTAAAGGGGACACAACCTGGGGTGACGCAATTGCAGCAAAAGATAAACTCTAACAGTTCTATAGATACTCGCTAACCATCCGCCTAACCAAATATAGACGGATGTCCGTGAATTAATGACAACAGTTATAACAGTAATATCAACAGATCCATCCTCCTCCTCGCTTACCGACGAGGAAGCGGACGAACAACCCCCATCCGTTGGCAGTTTTATTATCCATTCCATGAGTGTTGCACTATTTACTAGTCAGTTACTTAGTCAAATTAAAAGCGGTACTTTAGTTATGCTTGTCTATGATCGAGAAACTGTGCTCCAAGTCGTCCATAACCACGGACACGGCTTTCAGAAAGTTTTACCCTACAGGGGTGCACAAATGGCAACACACACTCGATCAACCTGGGAAAAAAACCAAATCAAAACCCAACGAGGCTTTCACGACAAAGCAATCACAAGATTCAGAAATATTTCAGGGGGCCACCCCATTAAGTATACCCGCAACGAAGTTAGCTGACTTCGAGACGGACTCAAGGTTTGTGGGGCCGGCTGTAAACGACTGGGAACCCGAAAGTGTGACTGGGCTTGTCGATACCGCGAAAACGGGTCACGATCCTAAACAGTACAGGTGCTCCTCGCACAATCGTAAATAAAGCAGTAAAGCATGGCATAAGTACAGGATAGTAAATAAAACCTCAAACTAGTTTGTGGCCCCAAGAAATAAGAATGAATCAAGCTCTGGCTCAGGGGGTCCCATAAGCCTCCCGGATGTGGATAGCGCGAATATTCAAGGAACATGAATCAAGTACTCTGGGTCCTACGGGACACAAGTGAGCATGAAAAACCAAATAGCAGATATTGCTCACCGGTGCCACTTTCATTAGTTATCCCATTACTACTCAGGTTAAGTTGTTTAGGTACCTCGTTATCCATCAGACACTCACATACCCTACACATGCTGTTCTACGACTCGCATGGCTCAAACAACTCCTGTAGTAATGGCTCATGGGATGGAGGAACAAGCTTCGGTGGGGTTTAAAAGTAAAGGCTATGCAATACTTGGGATTCAGTTTAACGCAATCGCGACTCAATGATGCAAGAATAAGATAAAGGCAATAGGTACTATATGTATGCAAGCATGTGGTAGTGCTTGCCTGGCAGCTCAATTGAAGCGAGAGAAGGATCTGGGTAGTGCTCCTGGGTTTCTTGATATATCCCCTGCTCAGCGTCTATTCGAAGAAGAACCAAACAAACAAGGGCCAACATAAATAAAGTGCACAAGCATATGAATTAAATGCGGCAAGCAAACAATCATGCCATGATGAATGATGCACAATTTGCATGGCAATAAAGTAGCATGGCATGGGTGAGGTGTGGAATACAAGAATAAATCATTTTATTGAGTTTTGGCCACATTTTATCCTCATATTAGTTGCTGTTTACATTATATTTATAAGATGCATGCTGCAAAACAGAACATGGAATGCATAAACAGAAAGGTCTCGTCGAGCTAATCATTTTAGACATATCATTTGTCAAATTTGGAGTTATAAATCAAAAGTTATTAATTAATTAAGAATAGGGCATTTTATTGTAATTTAAAACAACTTGAAATTTTAAGTGTTCAAAACATATTTTGGATGGCATATTTGAAATCCTCACATTTTTCTGATTTGAAAACATATATTATATGTTTAATTTGGATTTATATTTTAAAAGTTATTTGAAAACAGATTTGAATTTGAATTTAAAACTAATTTGAAAAGATTTGAATTATAACAGGAAAACAGAAATACTTTTGTTACTCGACCCAGACTTAGCCACAGTCAGTGACAAGTGGGGCCAAGCTGACTGGGCAACGCAGCGCTCAGAAAAGCTTCTGTACCGCGGCCTTAGCTAGCTCAGGTCGCTGACCGGTGGGTCCGTCGGTGGGACCGGGCCCACATGACAGCGAGAGGGGAGGGTCAGCCACGTGTCGCGGCGAAGGGAGCGCGGGTTGAGATTTAAAAAGGCTAGGGGGTGTTCTGTAAAACGTGCCGAGAGACTGACGGTGGGCTCGGTTGTACCGCGGTTTTAGGAATAAAAAGCCAGGGGGGTTTTGCAAAAGTGCGGCGGCACTGTGGATCTTCTCCACCGTCTGGCGCGCGCGGTGCGCGGCGCAACAAGGCGGGGATTCGATCCCGCGACCTGGGCTCACACGCGGAGGCGGCTACCGTTGGGCTAGGGAGAGGTTGGTGTCAGGTGGGAGCTAGACGACCAGAAGAGATTATGCGCGTCGCGGGGCGTGCGGACAGCAGCGAGCGGTGGTGCACCGAGGGCGCTCGACGCAGGGTCCGGCGAGCACAGGAAGCAACGGTGAAGAGGGGCGTGTCTGGGAGGGAGAGAGGCTCACCGCGGTTGCGTCGGTGGAGGTGGTTCGGGCTGGGAAGCAACCGATCGACGGCGATGCAGACGGACGGCGAGCCAGGGTTTCGCGGCGGAGCGGCGTCGGCCTAGGGCTTCTGAGGCTTCTCCTCCTCGCTGGCGTGTACGGGGCGAAGCAGAGGGACGCGCCGGTCTTCCTCGACAACCCAACAACACGCCGCCGGCTTGCAACGGGTAGGCGGGGTAGAGGCCGACGGTGAGGTCGTCGGGGTGGATGTGTGGTAGAAGGGGGAGGAGAGGGGGTAGGGCACGACTCTGGGGGATCTGGGAGATGCAGGAGAGGCCGTGGGGAGTAGATAAGGACGGGAGAGAGGTGTAGATGGCATGGGGGGCTCGGGGTGGAAAAGGTGGTAGGGTGGCCACCTTTTTCTTCTCCTCGAGCACGTGATCGAGCTGGGGCTCGGCATGGGCAGGCACGGGGACGTCCAGGTGGGGCAGGGTGAGGCCAGAGAGGGGTAGGATCGGGTGGGGCTGTTGTGGCAGAGAGAGAAGCGAGAGGGAGGGGTGTGGCATGGAGCTAGGTTAGGAGGGGGGGCTCGGCTAGGGTTTGTTTAGGGTTGGGGTAGAGGTAGCTAGGTGGGGCCTGCATGGCATAGAGGAAGGGTGAAAGAGGGAAGGCATGGTGTAGCTCGGTTAGGAGCTAGGGTTTTGGAGAGAGGGGTAAGAGAGAGGGGGTGAGGTGAGAGAGGTGAGGTTGGGTGTTTTTGACAAGACCAAGCAAGATCAAGCAAAGATCAAACAAGTTCTAGGCAAAGGAGTAGAGAGATAAAAAGGTGGTGAGGGTGTTTAGGGTTAGAGCATGGCCAAGGCAAGACCAACCAAGGGGTTTAGGGTTTCTGCATGCATCAAGCTAGATCAAGCAAAAGAAGGAGAGAGAGAGAGGTGAGAGAATGATCCACTCAAAGAATTTCAAATAAAATCCAAATGACTTAGATGTGGTGGTTCTTGCATGGCCCATGCAAATTAATAAATGCCTTGGTTAAATTCTTGTGAAAACAAAAATAATAGCATGGCATTATTCTTATGCATTCCCAGAAGTGGAATAAAGGCCAAGCAAAAGAATTTATAGATTTGGATCCATCCTATCTCCCATGAGCTAGAATAAATACCAAAAGAAAATAAAATACAAGCTCATGGATAATGGGATGGTGGAATTATAAAGTGGTGAAAAGAAAGGGTGGTGGAGTCAATAAAAGATATGCCCCCAACTCAACTTGGGCATTTAAACAATATATCAAGAATCATATACAATATCAAGAGGCAAATACAATTAACAATGCATATGAGAGAAGAACCAAACCCAAAAGGGTTTTAGATGATGCTTAAATGCAAGGTGGCATGATGACATGAGCATGATACAATGATGATGCAACAATTGTATATATGAAGTAGCCATTATATTACTAGACCAAGTAGCATTACAGTTGTTAGACAAATGGGATGCTACAACTCTTCATCTCCAGGTCGAGGGAAGTCGGGACAACCAACATCAGAATCATGTTCAGCCTCATCACTCCACTTGTTTTGATTTTCTTCCCGCAGCAAAATCACTGAGTCCGCAGTCATGTTTCTTACCTTGCACTTCCTATCAAAAAACAGGACACGGTTAAGCACCTAATATCTACAGAGTACGACCAATTTTTTTGTATAGGTACCATCTCATACCTAGGTTTGGGTGCATTAGGAGGACACCCTGCTGCTCTATGGCCTATGAGACGGCAGATCTTGCATCGGTTTTTGCCCTTCTTGCTACCACTAAAAGTTGAACCAGCCCTCTCTAGAAAATTCTTAAACCTCTTCACATGTGGTCTACCTCTGCCCCTTTTTGTTACTGGCTGACACAGATCAAAACTAAGTTGGACTTGAGACCACTGAGATGGGTCAGTACAGGGCTCTACAGAACCAGCGTACACAGCTCTAAACTTTTCCAGAGAGAAGTAGTCAGACAAATATTGATCCAAATGTGGTAGAGTTCTTTTCTTCACCAAGAAGACCAATGCATGGTCGCATGGTTTCCCGGTATGCTGTCACTCTAAGCAGGTGCATTCCCTCCGATTGATGTTCACAACATCCCTATGGACGTTTTTGGACATATCAACCACCTCACATTTGCTGCTGTTTAACGGGAGAACCCTAAGATGACCAAGCCCTCGGCTTCTCTTATGCAGTTGCTGTACAACAGGCGGTAGCATATGTCCTCTAAGTCTCTGACCAATCTCTCTCCTTATATTTAACAGCTTCATGATCATACCCCGTATCTCGTCCATCAACATATGAACATGACGGACTTTTATGTCCTTCACCCAGTGTAACACCCTCAGAATCGGCCCTATGCAAGTTTTAGCGAAACCCGCCAAACCCGCATAGAAACGATTCAAAGGTGCCCACCAGGCACTTTCGTGCGGGTGGAAAACGAAGTAATAACATTACACAACAGTCCTCGATGGGACCCACAGAACAGATGTATACAACAGCGACTCAAAGAGTCAAGAATACAGATATAATATACAAAGATCCAAATCACCTTGAAAATGCTAGAGCGTCCACCTACGGACAAGATGCAAATGGGGCTAAGAGCCCTGAAGAATAACCAATGGCATCCATAACCCTGCCCAGGCCAAGCCGGAAGGGTAACCCTGCTAACGACGTCGATCCCAAAACCTGCTTAAACAAAAGGGGTGCCGACAAAGGGCAAAGGAAAAAGAGGAGCGTCAGTACTGAGGCCAGTACACGGCGAGACTAGAATTCGGCGGTCCTCGCCTAGATAGGTATGGTGGACTGAGCGGCAGCGGCAGCATGCACTAAACAACCTATAGAGACTCGCTACAACTGGCGGTTATCAGAGAGGGATAAGAATGACCTATCCGGATCCAACCTGAAGCTAACACCAACAAACCCATCCTGGTGTTTCCCCCTCGAGACCAAACGAGGAAGTCAACCGAGGAACTCACACAGTTGGCAGTTTTATTTATTCAGTTATCGTTGCAGCATTTACTAGTCAGGTATAGATAATCATCCTGATAAAATAAGCACTGTGCCGTTTTAGTTAACCATTCCGTTGTAGTTGCAACTCTTACTAGTCAGATACAATTAGCATGAGATAACCCAAAACCCAGCAGTTGTTGGTACTTTTATTCAACCATTCCGTTGTAGTTGCAATACTTACTAGTCAGATACAACCGTCGCAAGCGACAAACCAACAAGCAATTGTGGGCAGTTTTATGTAGCCATTCCATTATAGTGAAGCTGATTACTAGTCATTATAAAGTCAAATTTATAGCACTACTTTAGTTATAGTTTTCTATGATCGAGATACTGTGCTCCAAGTCGTCCATAACCGCGGACACGGCTTTCAGAAAGTTTTACCCGGCCGGGGTGCACAAATAGCAACACACACTCGATCAACCTCGGAAAAACCAAATCAAAACCCAACGAGGCTTTCACGACAAAGCAATCACAGGATTCAGAAATATTTCAGGGGGCCACCCCTTAAAGTAGACCCGCAACGAAGCCGGCAGGCTCCGAGACGGACTCAAGGTTGTGGGGACGGCTGTGAACGACTGGGAACCCAAAACTGGGCTTGTCGACACCGCGGAATCGTGCCACGATCCTAAACAGTACAGTGTGCTCCTCGCACAAACGTAAATAAAGCAGTAAAGCATGGCATAAGTACAGGATCGTAAATAAAACCTCAAACTAGTTTGTGGCCCCAAGAAATAAGAATGAATCAAGCTCTGGCTCAGGGGGGTCCCATAATCCTCCCGGATGTGGATAGTGCGATAAACCAAGGAACAGGTATCAAGTACTCGGGGTCCTACGGGACACAAGTGGACGGGCAACAACCAAATAACATCTATTGCCCACCTGTGCCTCTGCTTACCTACTTCAATTTTAGTTGTTAAACAGTAAGTAAAGTGAACAACAATTAAAGCCATGATCATCTCCAGCATTAAACATGCGGCTATGCTCCAACAACTGTGGTACTTGATGACACGCAACAGCACTTGAGCAAGCGACTACGACGCGCAAGTCCAACTATCTACCAAACAACGGTAATAGGAGGTGTCCACGACAATATAAGGCTGCAAGGGATATCACGGGTACGGAAACTAGAGCATCGCAACACAGATAGCAATAGATCAACAGGAGGGAATAAATACTATAAAAGTAAGATAGGTAGAAAGGGGGAGATGCTCGCCTGAAAACATTGTCGAAGGTTCAACCGAAGATCGGGTCGACACTCGCATCAACTCAACGGCCCAATCCGCGAAGAAGCAAAACACTAGACTAACACCGGATGCAATATTTAATACTACGGCAAAAGAGCGGCATGATGCATGTATGATGTATGGCATGGCAAAGGCGCGATGCGATTAGGCAAGATTAAGTGGAACCGGGGTCCCGACAATAATTAAATGGTTCAAGTTGTTTAGATACCCGCCATTTTAAATGTTGTTTTAACATGGCAACAGGTAGCACCGGTTCGCTACACAAATTTAAATGAGGCCAATATAAGGCTAGATTTGCCCGCATATGGACCCCATATTTAATTATAAGGTGAATCGGCATAAGGCCCCCAAACCACACAAATATGCATGCGAGTATGACAATTTTATATGCAACAATTAATATCATTTTAATATAGGGTTCGAGAAAAGGGGTCACACATTAGGGTTCGGCAGATCTTGGTTCCGGGGGTTCGGGGTCGGTCTCAGGGTTCAGGGTTCGACGGGATCGTTCTCGGACAACTGAGGCAGATCTTGGCGCATCCGTGGTCTTCGGGTCATGTCGACGGTCATGGCGTTCGGGACGAAGTACTTGTCGCACCGGGGTCTTCGGGTCCGGGGTCCCAGTCATGGTGTCCCATTGTAGATCTTGTTGATGGTCCAGCAAAAGCCACCGGGTTCGGCCTTCGGGGTCGGGGGTCTCGGCGTCCGTGACGAAGATCATGGCGTCCGTGTAGAAGACCTTGGGGTGTCGAGGATATCCGGATCGGTCTTCGGGGTTTGGCGCCGAGTGCATCAAATCCATGAAGGACATCATGGAGTTCCGGCTTCAATTATTGGTAGCGGAAGTGGAGCCCGTGGTTTCCGAAGGGGACCTTGTTCGATGGTGAACTTGCACAATGCCAGGTCTTCGGGAGATCTTGTAGATGGGGTACGTGTGGTGTTGAACGACACAGGAAACAATTTAGGCCAACAGGTGCACCAGGAAAACACATGAGTTGCAGGAAGCGACACACGCAGAGGCTGGACGGTGACGCGCGCGGTCGCGGCCCAGGCAGAGACGGGCCGAGCCCAGCGACAGGGAGGGGCCCGTGAGGCGACGGGGACACGCAGCGGCGGAGGCAGAGGGCACAGGCAGAGCGTTAGCCGGTCTCAAGCCGTCAGGAACGGGGTTGGGGTGGCGCTGGCGACGGTCACTGCAGCGGAGGAAAGGGGGAGCGACATGGGGTCGGCGCGAGGTGAGGGGCGGGAAAAGGAGGCCGGGCAGAGGGTCGCGCGGCGAGGAGGCGACGCCGGCGAGGTCGCGGCCGGGGACGCGCGGGAGACCGCCGGCGGTGGGGCCGGAGGCGCTTGCAGAGGGCGGGGAGGACGCGGCCGGCTCGGGTCGGCGCGCGAGGGAGAGACACGGGCGGCCGGGCGCGGCGGCGCTCTGGGGCGGCTCAGGGGACTTTCGGCGGCGGCGAGGGAGGACGTGGAGGAGCGGCCGGGGGAGAGGGGAGGCCGGCCGAGGCCGTCGCGGGGCAGGTGCGGCCTGGGGAAGCGGGCCCGGGGCGACGGGGTCGAGGCGCGGAGGCGGAGACGCGCCGGCGGCGGGGCGAGCTCGGAGAAGGCTGGCGGCGGAGGGGAGATGCGGGCGGCGCCGCGGCGAGGTACTCGCGAGGAGGAAAGGCGGCGGTTGGAGGGCGCGGCGCCGGAGGGTCACGGGGCGAGCGGAGGAGGCGGCTCAGCGGTGGCAGAGGTGCGGCTCGAGCGGGGGAAGAGGGAGGGCGAGGATGCGGGAGGTGGGGGACGGGAAACGCTGCCAGGGGTTGGTGGGGTGTGGGCCGCGCGGGGCCAGGGCGTGGGGCCAGGGGGTGGGGTTGGACTGGGACTGACAGGTGGGGCGACTGGGGCGCGGGGCCAGGGGTGGGAGTGGGGCTTGAGTGGGCAGGTGGGTCGGTTGGGGAAGGGGCCGCTGGTTGTGGGTGGGGCCAACCTGTAAGGGAGAGAGGAGAGAGATGGGTAGGATGGGCTAGGGTGAGAGAAGGAGAGAGGGTGGGGCTGGTGGATTGATGATGTGGCGGGGTGGGTAGGAAGAAGGGGGAGGGGTGAGGTGGCGAGTTGTGAGTGGTGGGTAGGATAGGTCTGAGTGAATATAGGATTTAGAGTTTAGGTTTTGTAAAATATGTGTTTGTTTGGTGTTGTTTATTTTAAAACAAGGCTACTTTGCAAATAGTTTTTAGGGAAATAAAATATCCGATACGATCGGGGTTTTGCATTTGAAATAAAGAGGGGTATTTGTACAAAGCAAAACTAGGCTTTTAGAAATAGTTCAGACAAACAATGCATGATGATGACGATGCAATGCACAAAAACAACGCGATTTTCTAGTAGTGGTTTTGCGGGATGCCACACCCAGTTATTCAGACATTCAGCTAGGTTGTTGTTTATGTAATCAACTTTGATGTCAGGGTTGAACTAAATCCTCTTCCATAGCTACGAATGATGTGCGGCCAAGTACTGGGGAAGATCTGGCGCTTCCGCAAAAATCTTTCTCATGAAATATTCGCAGTGCCCAGCTCTGTAAGATCTAGCAGCAGCAAACATGTAACCAAATACGCTGCCTGCATAGTGTTTGTACAGGTTGAGCATCACGTGGGCATCGCATTCTCTACCCTCAGCTCGCGGGAACACCTCCTTCACTGCATTCTTCAGCCCTTTGCATGCATTTGTGGATATAGCCAATGGATCCATTTGTCCAATAGATCTCCTGAGCTGCCTCATAAACCAGACCCAGTTTTCCTCTGTCTCTATATCGAACAGCCCGAATGCCACTGGGAACATCCAGTTGTGACCATCCAATGCTGTAGTAGATGCCAAGCAGCCTTTCCATTTGCCAGTTAAGACAGTACTGTCTATGCTCAGATATGGCATACATCCGTCCTTGAATCCCTGGATGCAAGGTTCAAGCGCCATGAAAAATCTGTTGAAATAAATTTTACCACCTTCCAATTTAGTGTCGATCTCCACAACACTCCCTAGACACCTAGCATGTACCTCAGCCTTGAAGTTGTACAGCATCCTGAAGCTATTAGTCCAATCCTCATGCAAGATTTCCAGAGCTTTCTCTTTACCTTTCCAAACTGTGTAATACGATAGGACAATGTTGTACTAAGCAACGAGTTTATTCTGAATATTATTCACGGTCTCCCTAGGGTTATGCTTTAGTATGGACATAGCTTGTAAAGCCACCCACTCTGTATCATCCATCGAGGATTTCAGCATGCTCCCTGTCGCACACATGTGGGGAGGGCCCAATTTGTTCACCTGCTACACAGATTAATTTACAACATAAGCGGAGTTGCCAGATAGATCGTGCACATCAACTTTACTTATATTATAGAGTGAAAAATGATAAAGTTGAAATGGTTTGCTCCATTCATTGCCAGGATACCCTAATTGACTTTGACGCGGGTAGGGCTCTGGCTGCGATCCTCCACGGACAAGGTATCACCACATGTCCATTCTTCCACTTTAACATGTAAACCGCCTCATACCTCTGGGCAGTGTTCTTCACTCTATGAAAATCGAACTCCCCGTTGATACAAAAATGCTGGAACGACATCCTGAACTCATGCATGCTGCTGAACTCGGTGCCAACCAAAATTATAGGATCCATGTGGTCATGTATCACCCCGTCTACGTCGGGACCCAAGTCATCAACTGTAATGCCAGCCCCCATCCATAAGTGTCTCGTCAATCTCATCATCATCAGATTCTTGATGATCCACAGTGCCATCTTCTATATCTCATTCAGAATCTTCACCATGCTCACCAATGCCTAGCACTGCACACATCGTATTGACTCCCAGGGGTGGGGTTGCACCATCATTTGCACCTACATGGACCGGAACATTGGCCCAATATACCTCCCCGCCAACTCTGTTTTCTCCCAGACGCTCTATTGGTGCTGCTGCAACAACAGGGGATGGTCTTACACTGTCATGCATCGCATGTTCGTCGGCACACAAACAGTAATCAGATTCTATTTCATCTCGAATGTACATAACCCTCTTGCTCTTCTTGTGTACATCCTCCTTCCTGATGGAATCCTTCCTGATGGTATCATTCGTGATGGTAGCCTCATTAGGGCTTGACCTCTATGTTGCGTTCCTCACTGAACTAACCTTTTTGCTGCTATTCCTTGGTGTGATCTCCTTCCTGTTTCCCCTCACGGGTGTTGGCTCCTGCGTGCCAGCATCATTGCCTGACCTCTGCGGCGTGTTCCCCTTCAAATTAGCCCTTTTGCTGCCACTATTGGGTGTTTTCTCCTTCCCATCGTCACTATTACCGGACCTCTGTGGCGTGTTCCCCATCAAGCTAGCATTTTTTCCGCCACTATTGGGTATGTTCTCCTTCGTGCCGACATTATTGCCGAACCTCTGCGGCGTGTTCCTATTCAAGCTAGCATTTTTGCCGCTACTATTGGGTGTGGTATCCTCCGTGCGAGTCACCTTAGACTTTTTGTTGCTGCTCCTGGGTGTGTTCACAACCTCGTTCACCACCGGTATGGCCCTCTTATCTTTTTTGCTGCTACTGTTCGGTGTTGCATTATGACCGGATCTCAGGGGTGTACTCTGCGGCGTGGTGCCTTTTTTCATGCAACTCGTGGGTGTCCTCTTCTCTGGCGTGGTCTGCTTGGTGATTCCCTTCTTCGGGGTGACCTTTCTAGGGATGCTCTTCCTGCTCCTATTTATGTTTCTCCCTTGTAAGTCACTCCTCTGTTCGAAGCTATTGTCACTCGAACCATGTCGAGCGAGGTCCTCCATCAGGTCAATCATGTTTTCTACAAGTTCGTATTTATCATTGCTGTAGCATCCCAATTGTCTAACAATTGTAATGCTACTAGCCTAGTCTATATAAATGCTACTTCCTACATATAATTGTTGCATCATAATTATATCATGCTCATGTCATCATGCCACCTTGCATTTGAGCATCATATAAAACCCTTTTTGGTTTGGTTCTTCTCTCATATGCATTGTTAATTGTATTTGTCTCTTGATATTGTATTTGGATATTGATATATTGTTTAAATGCCCAAGTTGAGTTGGGGGCATATATTTTATTCCACTCCACCACCTTTCTTTCACCACCTTATAATTCCACCATTCCATTATCCATGAGCTTGTATTCTATTTTCTTTTGGTATTTAATCTAGCTCATGGGAGATAGGATGGATCTAATTCTAATTCCTTTTGCCTGGCCTTTATTCCACATTTTTGGAATGCATAAGTATAAGTGCTATGGATATTCATTTTTGTTCTCACAAGAGGAAACCTAGCATTTAATGCATTTGCATGGGCCATGCAACCATCACCAACTTTGGTCATCTTTTGGTTTTATTTGAATTCTTGAGTGGTTCATCTCTATCTCTATCCCTTCTTTTGGGCTTGATCTATTTTGATCTTGCTTAAACCTCATCACCATCTCTATCTACCCCATCACCACCTTTTCTTCTTTTCTCTCTTTTGGCTATCTTGTTGGAGCTTGTGTTGATCATGCTTGATCTAGTCAAAAGGAACCACTCCATCTATCTCTCTCTCTTACCCTCTAGCTAAGATCCTCCCTATCACCTACCCATCTAACCATACCCCCATCTAACCCTAACCCTCACATCCCCCTCTCACCTAAACCCTAAGTCTACCCCCTCTCTCGGCCTCTCTCTCTCTCACCTAGCTGGCCCCACCATGCCACCTAGCTACCCACCCAAGCAAGCCCTAGCCCGAGCCATACCCCTCTCCCCTCCTACCCTAGCTCTAACCCGAGGCTACTCCTCCCTCTCTCTTTTTCTCTCTATGCCATAGGGGCCCCTCCAGCCCGAGCCTGTCCCTGCCTCCTTGCCCTCACGTCGACCCCACCTGGAAGCCTCCCACCTGCCCTGCCCTGGTCCAGCCCGAGCCTGCCAGCACGTGAAGGAGGAGCAAAAGCGGCCGACGCCACCTTTCCCCTCCACCACGCCAACTACCCCTCCCTTCCTCCGTTCCTATCCACCCCACCACCTCTCTGCCTCGCCCAGCTACCCCCCCAGATCTACTCAGGACGCTCCCCTCTCTCCCTGTCGTCCCTCACCACCGCCACACCATCGCCGGCAAACCCTCGGCCTCCACCGCCCCCTCCTTATCCAGCCGGTGGCGTGGCGCTCTAAGGTGTCGAGGAAGACCACGCAGCTCCCCTACGTCACCCTGTACACGGAGCCAGGAAGGAGAAGGCCAGGACGCTGGACACCGTCGACGCCCGAGCCCAAACCCTAGCTTCGCCGGCGTCTGCCTCGCCGCCGATCCGCTGCTCGCCGACCCGATCCAACACCGTCAACCAACTCTCGGTGAGCCCCAAAACCTCCTGGACATGCTCCGCCGCGTTGTCGTCGTCTAGGGCCGCTATGCGTTTCATCGAGCACGCTCTGTGTGCCGGCGAGCGCAGCGTCTGCTCGCTTCCGCCCCGCATAGCACCCTATCTAGGCCGCGCCGACCCTCCCTGACACCAAGCCCAGGCCAGCGCAGTGGCTCCGCCCTCCGCGCGCGAGCCCTAGGTCCCGCGTTCGATCTCCCACCCCGCTCTACACCGCGCGCGAGCACCGATCTGTCCGCGAGGAAGATCCACACTGCCGCGCCCTTGTTTTGCAGATACCCCCTCGCGTCTTTTTGATGCTTAACCGCGGTCCGCCTGGCCCACTAGTCAGCCGCCGCGGAATTCTCCCAGAAAACCCCCTGGCTTTTTGTAACCCTTAACCCGCGCTCCAGCCCAGCCCCACCTGTCAGTCCCTGGCCCGCTCGTCTCTGTCACGTGGTCCCCTGTGGCCCTGACCCCACCTGTCGGCCTCTGTGGCTGGCTTAGCTCGCGGTGACAGAAGTTTTCTGTGCGCCCGTGTCGTCCAGTCAGCATGACCCCACTGGCCAGCGTCTGTGGCTAGATCTGAGCTAAGTAACAAAAGTTTCTGTCTATTCTGTTTTAATTCAAATCTTTTCAAATTTATTTCTGTTTTTAAATATCTTTCAAAATATAAATCCAAATAATGCAAATAATATATGTTTTCAAATCAGAAAAATGTGAGGGTTTCAAATATGCCATCCAAAATATATTTTGCACATTTTACGTTTCAAGTTGACAAAATTACAAGAAAATGCCCTTCCCCTTAATTAATTAATAACTTTTGATTTATAACTCCAAATTTAACAAATGATATGTCTAAAATGATCAGCTCGACGAGACCTTTCTGTTTATGCATTCCATGTTCTGAATTGCAACATGCATCATATAAATATTAAGTAAACAGCAACTTATTTGAGGATAAAATGTGGCCCAAAACTCAATAAAATGATTTATTCTTGTATTCCACACCTCACCCATGCCATGCTACTTTAATGCCATGCAAATCGTGCATCATTCATCATGGCATGATTGTTTGCTTGTCGCATTTAATTCATATGCTTGTGCACTATATTTATGTTGGCCCTTGTTTGTTTGGTTCTTCTTCGAATAGACGCTGAGCAGGGGATATATCAAGAGAACCAGGATCACTACCCAGATCCTTCTCCCGCTTCAACTGAGCTGCCAGGCAAGCACTACCACATGCTTGCATACATATAGTACCTATTGCCTCTATCTTATTCTTGCATCACTGAGTCGCGAATTGCATTAAACTGAATCCCAAGTATTGCATAGCCTTTACTTTTGAACCCCACCGAAGCTTGTTCCTCCATCCCATGAGCCATTACTACAAGAGTTGTTTGAGCCATGCGAGTCGTAGAACAGCATGTGTAGGGTATGTGAGTGTCTGATGGATAATGAGGTACCTAAACAACTTAACCTGAGTAGTAATGGGATAACTAATGAAAGTGGCACCGGTGAGCAATATCTGCTATTTGGTTTTTCCTGCTCACTTGTGTCCCGTAGGACCCCGAGTACTTGATTCCTGTTCCTTGATTATTCGCGCTATCCACATCCGGGAGGCTTATGGGACCCCCCTGAGCCAGAGCTTGATTCATTCTTATTTCTTGGGGCCACAAACTAGTTTGAGGTTTTATTTACTATCCTGTACTTATGCCATGCTTTACTGCTTTATTTACGATTGTGCGAGGAGCACCTGTACTGTTTAGGATCGGGACATGATTTCGCGGTATCGACAAGCCCAGTCACACTTTCGGGTTCCCAGTCGTTTACAGCCGTCCACCCAAACCTTGAGTCCGTCTCGGAGTCAGCTAACTTCGTTGCGGGTGTACTCAATGGGGTGGCCCCCTGAAATATTTCTGAATCCTGTGATTGCTTTGTCGTGAAGGCCTCGTTGGGTTTTGATTTGGTTTTTCCGAGGTTGATCGAGTGTGTGTTGCTATTTGTGCACCCCTGCAGGGTAAAACTTTCTGAAAGCCGTGTCCGCGGTTATGGACGACTTGGAGCACAGTTTCTCGATCATAGACAAGCATAACTAAAGTACCGCTTTTAATATGACTAAGTAACTGACTAGTAATAGTGCAACACTCATGGAATGGATAATAAAACTGCCAACGGATGGGGGGGGTTGTTCGTCCGCTTCCTCGTTGGTAAGCGAGGAGGAGGATGGATCTGGTGATATTACTGTTATAACTGTTGTCATTAATTCACGGACATCCGTCTATCTTTGGTTAGGCGGATGGTTAGCGAGTATCTATAGAACTGTTAGGGTTTATCTTTTGCTGCAATTGCGTCACCCCAGGTTGTGTCTCCTTTAGAGGCATAAAGACTTGCTGAGTACCCCTAGGGTCTCACACGATAAATTATTTGATTCAGATGAACAGGTACACTCACGAGATGGATACTGGGTGGAGGAGACGGACGATGTGGGCAACGATCATTCGGTGTAGAGATTCCGGGAACGGGGATCCGTGAGATCTGTGGGCGGGATGTGCTTATTTATGGGGCATCTTATGCCGATTTGCTTCTTATTCGTACTCGGATCTTGTTTGACGCTTCCGCCTGATACTCTGATGTTTGATGTATGAGGAGATATCCTAAACTATTATATCTATCTAGGACATTTGAATCTTGCCGTATGTCATTGCTATATTTCCTTTCTTTCTAGATGGACTGGCTCTGATGTACTGTTGTATGGTGGCTTGCATACATACTCATTTGTGTATGTACTTGATCCCTTCGCCTGCCGATTACGCCGCCCGTTCTTGTCCCGATGATTGGAAATGGTTGGGACGGCCGAGAGGTCTACCTGTGAGTGGCATTTGGGCCCCACCGTACTATTTCAACCATTTCCGCTCATCCAGGCTTGTAACTAGGAGCGTAATTCACCGAGGTAGTTACAATTGCTGACCTCAAATTTATGTCCAACCGTTAGCAGGAGCGCGAACAGGTACAGTTCCCATCTAGTTCGGCTCATCCTACTTATCGGTACGGCTAAATCACTGTCAACTTTTAATTCTATAGCCTTTTTGCTGTTGTAAGAAAAAATGACAAATGTGCTTCCTGGGAGGACCCCCACTCCACCTTCTGATGTAACGTTGCTACCAGTTCAGATATCTATACCAATTCAGGATCGTATGTGCCAACGGATACATCAATGTCGTCGACGATTTTTTCTGTGCCATCATCTAATTTTGCAGTGAACTTCTCGACACCGATACGAAAGTGTACCTTGCCATCACCACTTTCCTTAGGACCGAGACCACCGAGAGGTTTGATGACAGTATCAGAGTCCAGACCATGGGTTTGTTACTCAACAACTGGTCTTCGATTAGCCTCGACGGCGGCAGCAGCACGCTGAACTTCACCACGGGTTCGAGGAGGACCAGCGCCCAAGACAGCAGTTCTAGAAACAATAGCAGGGATTGGATCGGTAGTAGGCTGAGCAACAACACCAGCAGTTCTGGCAACAACGGGACGGCCTCCTGAAGCCTTAGTTTGCACAACAGAAGCAGGGATTGGTTCAGTATTAGGCTGAGCAACAACACCAGCAGATTCCACAATAGCGGGGCGGCCTCCCGAAGCCTTAGTTTGCACAATAGCAGCAGGGATTGGGTCAGTAGCAGGCTGAGCAACAACACCAGCAGTTCTGGCAACAGCGGGGCGGCCTCCCGAAGCCTTAGTTTGCACAATAGCAACATGGATTGGTTCAGTAGCAGGTTGAGCAACAACACCAGCAGATTCTACAACAGTAGGGCAGCCTCCAGAAGCCTTAGTTTGCACAGCAGAAGATGAGATTGGTTCAGTAGCAGGCTGAGCAACAACACCAGCAGATTCTACAATAGCGGGGTGGCCTCCCGAAGCCTTAGTTTGCACAACATCAGCAGGGATTGGGTCAGTAGCAGGCTGAGAAACAACACCAGCAGTTCTGGCAACAGCAGGGCGGGCTCACAAAGCCTTAGTTTGCATAACAGCAGTAGGGATTGGTTCAGTAGCAGGCTAAACAACAACACCAACATATTCCACAACAGCGGGACAGCCTCCCGAAGCCTTAGTTTGCATAACAGCAGCAGTTCTGGCAAAGGAAGCACGACCTGCATCCACAACAGGGTCTTGCACCATAACAAAACGGGCACTCCTTCGAGGAGGTTGCGCAGCAGAAGCATGGCGCAGACGAAGAACCACATTTTTCTTAACATCAACGAGGCTTCGAGTCAGACCACACTGAACTTGAATAGCATGGCCACTAGTAGTGGAAGCAGCTTCCACATCCACTATTCTACATTCCAAGAGAAACATTCGAATGTGCGAAAACCGTTTCAGCAACCCGGACATCTGATTGTCACGCTTTATAGTAACCTTTCCGCGTTGTTCATCCATGAAGCTAAACCGTCCTGTCTGCGCTCGGCCCCATTTCAATATGTTTACGCAGAGCAGCAACCATACCAGGGATAGTGCAAATCTGCGTCGGTGCTTCTTTAATCGCGACATAAGTACCAGAATTCTAGTTGGCCTTCACATTTAGTATTCGCGGTTGGTATCCATTGAAAGCGTACCGAAACCACGTAAGGGGCCTCTGGGGGGGGCCCTAGTTGACAGAAATTTGGGAAAAATAAGAACTTGTCTGTCAGCGTTCGGCCAGCAAATAATTCTAGGTTCGATCTATCTCTTTCAGGTCAATAGACAGATTACATATATAGTTAGTGCGAAAATCAAAGAGAAGAGTAGCTCACCCGTATGTATCCAACACTTCTTTCAGGGTACGATGATCTTCCATCCTCCGTGCTGCTCAGCTCGTCCGACAGCGGAGGCGGGCTAATTCCTCGAAACGGTGGGCACATCATGCAGCATTAGAGCTCGGGATCAGCGGGAGGGTGCAACAACTTGGCGCTGGAAGGCAAATGTCCCAAGGGATCGTTCTGGATGGAGGGTTGATTTCGCTTCCGGCGGCGCTAGGGTTCATGCGAAGGAGTGAGTGAATTTGTGAATTTTGTCAACGCTGCGTGGGGTCTAGTTACTCGTTTTGCCTACGTGGTTGCCGACTTGGCGCTCGCGTCACGGACATAGTAGTGACATGGAGGTCCCGAACGTCTCCTTCACGGGGCAGTTGACGGAATGTTTGTATTTGGCAGGGGTGGGACGAATTCGGCTCAAAATGGGCCTTCTGAGTGATTGGCAACCCAAGTTTGCGAAACCCAGGGATTACATGGAACTTAGACCCCGCATTGCACTCGCACGGAAGCCGGACCCCGCGAGTTGAAATCCCCGTCCTCTAGGCGTGGGGCTTTCCAAGCCGGACTCCGCCGGGAGGAAGCGCAAGCTCGCGGGCTAGCACTTGATCCATGGAGGAGCGGCAGCCTTGGTGTCCCCCACGGAGGCCATGCCCTCATCCTCCTCCGTCGAGCGCGCTCCAAAAAAGGCAAGGAAGCAGCCGGACGTGAAGGGCAGCCCCATGCTGAAGAAGACGGTGGCCAGCCGCCACCGCTCATCGGTCGTGCCTCCACTATGGCACTGCCTCCACGACGAGCACCTGCCTCCGCCGACCCCTCCTCCACCGTCACCCAAGAGGTGTTTGTGCAAACATCTGATAGGTATGAACTCAAATTTCCTTTTTTATTTTGTTTTCAATCGCCAATTGTGACCCTAGTTCTCGTTCTAGCTATGATGGTCACCACGCTCTGAGCTTGGTCACTCATTTTTTGAACGAAAATGCGGTTGATGTTGAGGGTTCGCAACTTGGGGCGTTCGATGACGATGTTGAGGGCGACGAGGAGCATGACTACGATGACTATGTTGACGATGATGAGGACGAGGTCGAGACGGCGTTGGGTGTACTGCATGTCTGTCATGGGAGGACATTGGCCTCCGGCCTGTCCGTGGGCCACCGCAACGGAGGGGTTCAGAGAGAATCGGTGTGAGAAGTGGAGGGCATCGTTGGAGTTATCCTAAATAGTTTTGAGAAGTCATTCTAGATAATTACAAATCCTCCATTTTTCTGCAAAAGATACCATTCTAGACTTTTCCATAGGCAAATACCACGATATGAATAGACAAAACCGAACATGGTATTAGCTTCATCGCAAATCAAGCTTGCAAAATTTCTCTGTTTTTTTAGAAACAGAGGCAATGATTCCAGCCTCTGCATCAAAACAATTCATATAGCTTCTTTATTGCATTATTAAAACGAGTTTATATCTCAAACACAGACACAAACACAAAGAAAATAGAATAGTCATAAAGTACAAAGTGATTCCATCGGGAGAAAATTGACGGTCGTCCACAGTCTGTAGCAGCGACCAAGTACGAATCCAGTGAGTAGACATAAAGATAACCTGCAAGAAAGATATGCATCAAGCCTTATTAAAAACAACGTCCAGGCGTTCCATAGCCCATATAATAGCGCATACTCCCACCATAATCTGACTTTTTCTTTTTGGATACCCGTGAGCCAATTTCCAAATAAATAGTTTAAACATGAGGGTGTTGTGATATTAAAGGTCATATGAATAATGCACCATATTATTATAGCAAACGGACATTCAATAAAAATGTGTTGTATAGTCTTGGGCTTTCACAAAAACAACATATTGAATCTCCCCACTAATGTCTTTTCTTCAGGTTATCTTTAGTAAGTATTACCTTACGATGGGCGAACCACATAAATATTTGAATTCTGAGGGGTGTTTTAGTTTTCCAAATGTATTTTTTAAGAAACCTTGTGTTTCCATTTAGGAGATCAATGTACATCGATTTAACCAAGAAAACACCATTTTGTGTGAGGCGCCATGTGAAGACATCTCTTTCATTCATTAGATTAATATACATAAGCCTAGATACCAGTTGGGATCTTCTAAAAGACATGTTTACCGGTTCTACTTGTTTTCGTTGCACAATGTTATATAAAGAACTATGTTGAGATAGAGGCGTGTCCCCGATCCAAACATCCTCCAAAAATATGTACTTGTCCCATATTTAACCTCAAATCGTCCCCTATGGAGAAAATCATGTTTCACCTTCATTAGTCCTTTCCAAAAAGGAGAATCATTCGGCTGTACAGTCACATATGACAGGGTTTTAGAGTGTAAATATTCATTCATTACCAGTTCCTCCAAAATCCCTCCTCGTTCACTAATTTGAACAACCATTTATACTAAGGAGACATTTATTCTTAGTTTCGAGGTCTTCGACTTTTAAACCCCTTGATCCTTGGGTCGGCATATGATGTTCCATTTTGTTAAACGATATTTTTTCTTATGATTATCACTCTGGCAGAAGAAACACGATCTAAAGAAATCCAGTCTTTTTATTGTAGGGGTTCGTAGCATGGAAAACAAAAAAATTCTACCGCATGCACACAAACAAGCCAAGATCTATCTACTAGATTGTAGCAACGAGTCGATAGAGGAACTCACCCTCGAAGATTTCAAAGCGGTTAACGAGAGCAGATTCTCGTGGGTGATGTAGTCGTACACTTGCCGATCTCAAGATCGCGTAGACGATCCTTCCGGCGCTGCGTTTCGGCAGAGCTTCCGTAGTCGGTCACACGTTCGGTACTCGATGAAGACCTTCCTCTCCCTTGTTCCAGCATGCAGCGGAGGTTGTAGCACTCTCCTCGTGATTCCGGCGGCACGACGACGTGGTACCGGAAGTAGAGGGGAGATCTCGCATGGCTTCGCCTTAAGCCGAAGCGAGTATGGTGGATTAGGGTTTCCCGGAAAACTAGGGTTTAGAGATCCGGGAGGAGGAGGTGTCGGCGGCAGCTAAGGCGGCGGCGACGGACCGGCGGCGGCGCGGCGAGGCGGCGGCGAGCGGCGGCGGGCGGCGACGCTGGCGGCGGCGGCTCGTGGAGAGGGCTTGGAACTTGTGTTATTTGGGGTAGCCCTCCCCCTCTATTTATGAGAGGGAGGGGCAGCCTTGGGAGGGGTGGGTTTGAATCCAAACCCAAACCCAAGTTGGATTGAGAGAAGGACTTGTTTCTTCTCCCACTAGGAAACTATTGTTCCAGTTTGACTTTTTCAAACTTCCCGTTTGACTTTCAATTTATAGCTTTATTTCTCTCTTGCATATGCCAACACCAAGTGACCTTGGACATGATCCAATCATTCCACTTACCCATGACACATTCATGGACCGTTCTCCTTTCGGACCGGTGAACCTTCTAGACCCTTCTAGAACCTCTCCGATGAAATCATCGGAAACTTTCCCGAACTCCGAAATAGGACTTTCCTTATATGAATCTTATTCTCCAGACCATTCCGGATCTCCTCGTGATATCCCGGATCCCATCCGAGACTTCGAACAATATTTGGTCTCTTACTAATCATTCCATAACTACTCAACAACATCGAATCCTTAAGTGTGTCTCCCTACTGTTCGTGAATTATGCGGACATGACCGAGACACTTCTCCGATCAATAACCAATAGAGGAATCTGGAAATTCATATGGCTCCCACATATTTCTACGATTACTTTGCGATCGAATGAATCACTTACATACGATACCAATTTCCCTTTGTCTCACGATAGTTTACTTATCCGAGGTTTTGATCATCGGTATCTCTTCATACCTAGTTCAACCTCGTTACTGATAAGTACTCTTTTCTCGTTCCCGTGGTATGTGATCCCTTGTGAGCTAGTCACATGCTTGCAAGCTAATTGGATGACATTCCACCGAGAAGGCCCAGAGTATATCTATCCGTCATATGGATGGACAAATCCCACTCTTGATCCATGAGCCTCAACCCATACTTTCTGTACACTCAATGCCACCTTTATAGCCACCCAGTTACGGTGCGGTGTTTGATGTCATCAAAGCATCCTTCCGGTGATGGTGATTAACATGATCTCATGGTCGAAGGAATTAGGTTACTATGTATCAGAAATCTTATAGCAAATGAACTATTTTAAATGACTTGATCTTTATGCTACGCTTAACTATAGGAGTATGTCCATCATATCATTCTCCTAATGATATGACCCTGTTGTTAATAACATCTCTATGTTCATGATCAGGAAACCATGATCATATATTAACCAACAAGCTAGTTTAACAAGAGGCTTTACTAGGGACTCTTTTATGTTTACAAATCACACAAGTATTAATGTTTCCTTTTAATACAATTATAGCATGGTATGTAAACATTTATCATAAGTATGAAGATATGATAATAACCTACTTTATTATTGCCTCTTGGGCATATCTCCAACAGTTTCCCACTTGCACTAGAGTCAATAATCTAGTTTCAAACCTTTGTGTATTCAACACCTATGGCTTTCCGGTGTTGTAAGTACACGTTTGCTAGTGGTCAACTAATCTACGGATCTGACACTTTCAGGTCCGTGTGTAATTGCATGTCTTTGCGTCTCTACGCATCACTCATTCTCTAATGAGATGGCTTTGTATAAATTTGGTCTTTTGGTGAGACCTTTAGTTCTTTGGGGTTAAAACATGTTGATAATATTGTCGTACAATATATCTTCATAGTATTATCCCGCTGTGAACTACACCTAGTTTGATAACAAACTACTTGACACAAATGCCCTCTTTAGCTGCTATAATAGCAGTTATATACTCAGCCTTTTGTTGTAATATCTGTCACAATGTCTTAACTTTGGAATTCATCCAAATTCATTATGGAACTTACTTTCCATCATATTGTGCCACCATTAGTTTAGATTGAGATAAACTTAATTTGTACTTTGTGACAAAACTAGTATCAAAGTAATTCATTTACAATGAACTAACCATCTATTTGTCATTTCTACAAAATAATATATTCTTAGTTCTTTTACAAGATCATAAGAATATTTTTACTATCGTCCAATGATTATCTTATGAATCATTCTGATATATGCTCATAACATTTAGAGCATAGGACATATCTGGATTTGTACATATCACAGTATGATTGATATAAATACTCTTTGTGATTTCATACATCAAGTATTAATCTATACTTGAATCTTTGTTTCACTTACCAAGTGTCAATACACTTGAATATATCATCAATATTGAACTCATTCAATCCTTTCTGTGCGACAAGAACCTTTCTTGTATTTTCTATATTGAACTTTCGGCACAACCATATTAGCGTCTATTGATGCCAAATATTTGGGTTTTGCCTAAGTCTTTCATCGGGATGAAATTCTTAATATGTGTTAATAAAAGATACATCATTTTTAATCAACAATATGTCTTCCACATAATGTATTAGAAACATGTCTTAGCGCTCCCACTTAATTTCTTGCAAATGCAAGCATCTTCATTGTCTCTGATGAAATTAAACTCTTTTAACAGTTTCATCATAGTGAAGATTCCAACTCCGCGATGCTCACTTCAACCATTGAAGTTTGCATATGCTTTTAGCATCCTTTGAATTAACAAAACCCTATGGACCGTGTTATGCACATGTCCTAGGTAACAATTCTATTGGAAGAACTTGTTTTGTTTATTCAACTACCACATAACAAAATTATATGTAGTGGTTGCTACATTAATCCGTCTAGACTAAATATCGCTATGAAAGATCAAATCTTGTCATAGTCAACCTTTGAACATTGTTGTGAACTCTTTCCCAACATGTCGACCATTTCATAGATGCAAAACATCCATGTCTATTTCTTTATAGATCCAAACACAACTGTAAGGTCTTACACCTTTCTCGAGGGTCCTTCAAGTTCAAAACTTGATTTCTCGTGTATGAAACTATCACGGATTTTATGGCTTCAAGCCATTTTACGG
Source organism: Avena sativa (assembly GCA_916181665.1). NCBI lineage: Eukaryota > Viridiplantae > Streptophyta > Magnoliopsida > Poales > Poaceae > Avena > Avena sativa. The sequence continues at coordinate 434,992,426 of OV702283.1, read as the reverse complement.
AGTCAGGGCCCATCATCGCTTCTTTGCATGTAGTACGTCCATTATTCTCAAATAATGATTCAACCCTCAAATCTTGGTATTTGATTGCTTACTCGACCTACTTGGTTCAATAGAAACTTTGACCTTCGTAACCACAACCTTTGAGGCACGTGAGCCATGAGCATTGTTGCTGCCTCCGGAACACTTTTCGGCGTTGTGCAACTTTGCACATATATCTAAGGTTCTTTTAACCTTATCAAAGTTCTATTGTCCTCCCACTTATCTTTTCACGAAAAATTCCTTCTCAAAGAAACTTGACGTTCTAAGTGACAAACACTTTTGTCTCCGATGTTATGGAGGATTACTTAACAGTTATTCGAAATAACATACAAAGACAGGTTCATCCGACTTTGGTTGCAACATCTTTCTTATGCATAGCATACCAATGTTTAAGAAAGGACAACTTGGGTTTTATCCCAAACCATAACTTTATATGGTGTCATTTCAACGGATTATGATGGAGCTCTTTTTAGTGGAAAAATGGTAGTCTCTATAGCTTTTAATCTTTAAAATATAATGGCAGTTTTATGATTTTACACCTTCGATCTTACCATGTCAAACAAGGTTTATTTACATATCTCGAACGCTCCATACTCTTATGGTGTTTCGGGACATGCAAATCCACGGAACGATTCCTTAAATCTTAGGTATTATGTTAAACTTGTAACTCAAGTATCTTCCTTTATGATCTTATCATAAACTATTTATATTCTTGTTACAATGATCTTGCACTTCATCTTGAAAGTCTTTGAACTTTTCAAATGTTTCATAATTCATCCTTATTAAGTAAATATTCATATATTCACTCAAATTTTTAGAGAAATCATATGAAGTTGAAATCCATCGCTCTTGACTACACATAATGGACTTCGTACAAAAATATGTACAAGTTCCAATAAGCTAGTCATTCGTTCCCTTTTGGCCTATGAACGAAGTTTTAATTATCTCTAGGAAAGTTTCACAAGCGTCATTTGATCAAAAATCAAAAGACTCCAAAATTCCATCCACATGGAGTTTCTTCATGTTTTCTTTCCAATATAATTTAAACGGCGATGTCACTTCCTAAGTGATCTTTCAATCAATTTGTCTTTCGACATTTTTAGCACTAGTTTTATGGATGTGATTTCTCCAACTAGATTTGTGAATCATCCATCTTTTATGGATTACGACAATTATTTGAACAACCCTTTTGTTCTCATAATACCTGATAAAACAAATCTTGAAGGCAAGCTTTGATGTTTAACAAGCAACACGATAACCCTTTATTTGTTCTCGATGAACATCATCACATATTCTTTTGCTAGTTACTTAGGCCATTGTAGTTCATGAATTGTGTTGTTTCGTATGACGATTCACACCAACAAATTCAGTATCAAATACTTAAGAACCACATTGTTTAATAAGCAAAGAATATAGCCATAACATGTATATCATCTATATACTTAAACTGAACAATTCTAGTCTTTTCTTTTCTGTCATATATTTATGAGATTCTCTTTCAGTATTTCCTTTTCTGTTTGAAAGAATCTATCAACATCAATAGTGGAGTCATACATATGACACATAGTCCAAATCGTGTATAATTAAATACCAATGTCTTTGGACTTGCACTTTGAAGTAGATCACCATTATCAAATGTTTGGTGTGCTTTCAAATTCCATTCTTTAGTAATCTCTTGGTGTGGTAAATATTTTACCTACATCAAATATTCACCCTTATCATGGAATTATTCATGATCAAGCTACTTTTAGCTTATAAAGATGAATCGCGAGTATAATGTTGCTATCCAAAACCTTTTGGTGGATTAGGACAACTAGTGTCTCCAACCCTTTGCAAATTCTCATCAAATATGAGAACATGACTTTTGCCATATTATACTCTGTCATGTTGCAACCAAAACTTCGTTTCAGATATCACAATATCTTCCACACATCATGGTTTCTGAAACAACTCTTTCAGATCCTAGATAACCTTGATATTAAGACAATCCTTTGAATATCAAGAATCATGGAGACAAACATGATACTTATACACTAACACTTGGAATTGTCACTCTTGTTTTAATACCAATTATTAAACTTCATGGAGTAACCGGAACTTTACTGAAAGTTTGCAATAGGACTTTTAAACTTTAGATTAACACTTCAAAACAATACGATACCAGTTCATAAAGTAACTAACCAGAATTCTATAGTTCTATCATCTCAATTAAAACTAAGCGCAAGGTGGTAAACGGATGCCAATGACTATAACAACTATGCAAATTCACTTTGATTTAATTTATGATAAATAGTGTTCAACTTTTAATCATATTGCCGTTGAACTCCCACTCAAAACAATATCCCTCACATTGTTTTAGTGATCACACGAACCAAATCCACCACATCAAAACCGATCATCACGAGAGTTGATGTAGCTTCAATGGCGAACAATCAACATGTTCATCATATCTACTATATGACTCATGCTTTACCTTTCGGTGATCCGTGTTCCGAGACCATGTCTGTACATGCTAGGCTCGTCAAGATCAAACCTTAGCTTCCGCCTGAGCAAATCTGGCTTGCTCACGTTGTATACATTCGCAGAATCTAACACACCCGATCATCACGTGGTGCTTCGAAACAACGAGCTTTAGCAACGGTGCTTACTAAGGATGAACACTTTAAAACTTGAAATTGTGTGCTTGAGGGATCATCTTATAAGGCTACCATCGTAAACTAAGCAATACAAGATGCATAAAAGGATTAACATCACATGCAATTCATAATATGTGATATGATATGGCCTTTTTTCTTTGTGCTTCCGATCTCCATCTTCAAGCACGAACATGATCTCCATCATCACCGGTATTGCATCAAGGTCAATGATGTCGCTCCATGGTTGTCTTCCACCAGCTTCAACTATTACAACTACTTTGAATAGACACGCGGGTCTTAACAGAATTTAAAGACAACCATATGGCTCCTGTCGGTTGCCAACTTACAATAAGGAACATTGCATACATCAAATATAATCACAATCATGGCCATATCACATCACAGCACACCCCTGCAAAACAAAGTTAGACGCCTCTAATTTTCTTTGCATATTTTACATGGTTTGGGGCTTTCAATAAGTGTCGTTCTAACTTACGAACAAGAACCACAACATTGATACTAGTATTGTCAATCACCCGTTGTAAACTGAATCTTAACTATGTTGGGAGAAACAGGCACCCGCAAAGCCACTTATGCAATACAAGTTGCATGTTAAGCGTGGAGCAAGTCTCATGAACGATGTCATGTAAGGTTAGCCTGGGCCGCTTCATCCCACCATCCCACAAGATGCAAAGTACACAAGAAGCAATCGACAACAAAAGCATCAACGCCCACAATGACCATTGTGTTCTACTCGTGCAACAGATCTACATATAGACACGGCTCTGATACCACTTTAGGGGTTCATAGCATGGAAAACAAAAAAATTCTACCGCATGCACACAAACAAGCCAAGATCTATCTACTGGATTGTAGCAACGAGTCGATAGAGGAACTCACCCTCGAAGATTCCAAAGCGGTTAACGAGAGCAGATTCTCGTGGGTGATGTAGTCGTACACTTGCCAATCTCAAGATCGCGTAGACGATCCTTCCGGCGCTGCGTTCCGGCAGCGCTTCCGCAGTCGGTCACACGTTCGGTACTCGATGAAGACCTTCCTCTCCCTTGTTCCAGCAGGCAGCGGAGGTTGTAGCACTCTCCTCGTGATTCCGGCAGCACGACGGCGTGGTACCAGAAGTAGAGGGGAGATCTCGCATGGCTTCGCCTTAAGCCGAAGCGAGTATGGTGGATTAGGGTTTCCCGGAAAACTAGGGTTTAGAGATTCGGGAGGAGGAGGAGGTGTCGGCGGCGGCTAAGGCGGCGGCGACGGACCGGTGGCGGCGCGGCGAGGCGGCGCTGGCGGCGGCGGCTCGTGGAGAGGGCTTGGAACTTGTGTTGTTTGGGGCAGCCCTCCCCCTCTATTTATGAGAGGGAGGGGCAGCCTTGGGAGGGGTGGGTTTGAATCCAAACCCAAACCCAAGTTGGATTGAGAGAAGGATTTGTTTCTTCTCCCACTAGGAAACTATTGTTCCAGTTTGACTTTTTCAAACTTCCCGTTTGACTTTCAATTTAGAGCTTTATTTCTCTTTTGCATATGCCAACACCAAGTGACCTTGGACATGATCCAATCATTCCACTTACCCATGACACATTCATGGACCATTCTCCTTTCGGACCGGTGAACCTTCTAGACCCTTCTAGAACCTCTCCGATGAAATCATCGGAAACTTTCCCGAACTCCGAAATAGGACTTTCCTTATATGAATCTTATTCTCCGGACCATTCCGGATCTCCTCGTGATATCCCGGATCCCATATGAGACTCCGAACAATATTCGGTCTCTTACTAATCATTCCATAACTACTCAACAACATCGAATCCTTAAGTGTGTCTCCCTACGGTCCGTGAATTATGCGGACATGACCGAGACACTTCTCCGATCAATAACCAATAGAGGAATCTGGAAATTCATATGGCTCCCACATATTTCTACGATTACTTTGCGATCAAATGAACCACTTACATACGATACCAATTTCCCTTTGTCTCACGATAGTTTACTTATCCGAGGTTTTGATCGTCGGTATCTCTGCATACCTAGTTCAACCTCGTTACTGATAAGTACTCTTTTCTCGTTCCCGTGGTATATGATCCCTTGTGAGCCAGTCACATGATTGCAAGCTAATTGGATGACATTCCACCGAGAGGGCCCAGAGTATATCTATCCGTCATATGGATGGACAAATCCCACTCTTGATCCATGAGCCTCAACCCATACTTTCTGTACACTCAATGCCACCTTTATAGCCACCCAGTTACGGTGCGGTGTTTGATGTCATCAAAGCATCCTTCCGGTGATGGTGATTAACATGATCTCATGGTCGAAGGAATTAGGTTACTATGTATCAGAAAGCTTATAGCAAATGAACTATTTTAAATGACTTGATCTTTATCCTACGCTAAACTATAGGAGTATGTCCATCATATCATTCTCCTAATGATATGACCCTGTTGTTAATAACATCTCTATGTTCATGATCAGGAAACCATGATCATATATTAACCAACAAGCTAGTTTAACAAGAGGCTTTACTAGGGACTCTTTTATGTTTACAAATCACACAAGTATTAATGTTTCCTTTTAATACAATTATAGCATGGTATGTAAACATTTATCATAAGTATGAAGATATGATAATAACCTACTTTATTATTGCCTCTTGGGCATATCTCCAACATTCATAACCCCAATAAGTACTTCCATGAAAGATAGCATAAACATAGGTAAGCTCGTTAAAATCGATTAATAAGCACGAAACAAATCACCATAAAAAATCAACTTCCCAATCTAATTTCCTAACTTTTTTTCAAAACGATCTTCCACAAGTTTCCATTCTCCATTTCTTAATTTAAAGTAGTGAATAGGTATGCCAAGATACTTAAACGGGAACGACCTAGATTGACACCCAAACAAATTCTCATATTGATCTTCTACCGTTTTGGCTTGTCCAAAGAAGAAAAGTTCACTTTTATGAAAGTTAATCTTAAGCCCTGAGAGTTGTTAAAAAAATACAAATAATAAGTTTCATATTTAAAGCGTTTTGTAATTCATGTTCCATGAAGATTATCGTATAGTCTGCATAGTGAAGAATTGACACACCACCATCAACTAAGTGTGGGATTAAACCGCTAACCTGACCATCTTCTTTGACACGACTAATGATAACTACTAGCATATCCGCAATGATATTAAACAGAATCGGCGATAAGAGATCTCCTTGTCTCAATCTCTTGTGAGTTTGGAAATAGTGACCAATACTATCATTTACTCTGATGCCCACACTACCATGTGTTATCAAATTCGTTATCCAGTTACACCATTTTGGACTAAACCCTTTCATTCGCACAACTTGTTACAAGAAAGGCCACCTTACATTATCATATGACTTCTCAATCAATCTTAAGAAAAACCCCATCCTTTTTTTTCTTATGTAGTTCATGAATAGTTTTATGGAGCACCACCACCCCTTCTAAGATATGTCTTCCTAACATAAAAGCTGTTTGTCATGGTCTAATTACTTTGTGAGCTATTCCGATTATACGTTTCGTTCCTACTTCTGTGAATATTTTGAAACTCACATTCAGTAGACAACTGGTCTATATTGTTGGATTTGTATAGCATTTTCTTTTTTGGCAGCAGAACAATTGTGCCAAATTTCAGCCGTAGTTTACCATTTTGGAAAGCATCAAACGTCATCATAATATCAGGCTTAATTACTTTCCAGAACGATTGATAGAATTCAGCATGAAAACAGTCCGGCCCTTGTGCCTTATTTTTCTTCCATTTGCACAATAGCATCATGAATTTCCTTTTCAGTAAAATCCGCGCTCAAAATTGCATTTTCCTCCAAAGAAAGCCGAGGGATGTCTTGTACTTCCGACTCATTCATAGAGAATTGTTTTTCAGCAAGTGGCCCAAATAAAATTTTGTAGAACTCTAAAATATACACTCGCAAATTTTCAAATTTTCTTCGCCAAATATCGTCCTTTCATCCTGCTCTAGTTGGAAACTCATCTTCCTGTGGTGTTCTTCATTTGCAAAATTTCTCTCTGGGAACATTATTCTGTTCAAGCTTGCAATTTTCTCTTCCAAACGAAGCTTACCCATTTCTCATTGTGCAGTTTTTGCTTCTGCGGAACTTGTTGTGGTAATGAACGATCAGACCATGTACTGTATGAGTCTACGTGCCGCAGTCTTTATCACCCCGTTTCTGACACTCTCTTCCAAGCTTCGTGAACACTGCATCTTTTATGAATAAATCCATGAACGGGAGATATCTCTATCTCTATCTCTACTATCTAAAAAGTGTCTGGGTGTTCCGTATTCTGCCATTACGTCGTCATCTTCGTCCAACCTCCTTCTCGCTAGCAAATCACGCATTAATTCAGAAAACAGCGTACGTCGTGATCCTCGCGTGCCGCAATCTTCGCGTCTCCAAATTGAGATTGCAAACCGCTCCTCTCGGACATTAATGCACGAAAACTCAGGACACAATCCCCTTAATTACGTCGGTAACAGAGGCGCGACAGTATCAGCGAGCATCACAGGACCGCTGCTGCCCTCTCCACCTGATCCAGTTCCAGGCCCGGGCCCACAGTGGTGCCAACTGTGCCAGTAGCACAGGGCCCACGATTTTAGAGGCCCAGAATTTTATATATATGTATATCTATACTGCACTACTGCTGCAGGCTGGGCTGTATCTCGCGCGGCGCGCGCGCTGTGCTGCTGCGCTGCATGGCTATACGCTGCTAGTACTAGACGAGTCCTGATCGATCGATCCATTGCGTCAAATCGTCCAAGGTTCCAGACCTGTGTGTCCCGACACACACACAGAACGCCAAGCGATGCAGAGGAACAGACGCGGCGAGCCAACGACACCGTGACACATAATTCGATCGATCGAGTCCTAAGACCACGACGGTTCGGCGACGAGCGACACCATGGCAGGTGACCGACTGGCCACACTTTCTCCAACTCTTCCTCTCCTCAATCCTCATCGGCTGATCATAAAAACAAATACTTCCTCAAATTAAATTAGTTGACTAATATCTGTCTAGATTTGATATATGTAGTACTAAAATATGTCTAGATACATTTGAGTCTAGACAAATCTGAGCCAAACAATTTGATCCCGGAGAGTACTTCTAATTTCTGATCATATCCATACTTTTATTTTATTTTATTTTTCTCTTGTATCTTTTGTTTCAATAATATAGACAAGCGTAAGAGAAAAGAAAAGAAACATAATTTAATTAAATCTCCTATGGACAAGTTTATTATAAGAGAAGCATTAGAAATGTATTACAAATGAATAAACTCGTGCTCATTATCTTGATCATAAAATTCAGAATGAATTGCTACACTTGCTTCTTCTATTAGGGCCGAAATTCTTAAGAAAATAAAAAGTTCAAAGTATTTCTCTGTCATATTTGTTTTGTTACAACTTAGAAATTGCTACAGTTGTTTTGTTGACCATTTCCGTGACCGGTTGCATCGGCGGAACAAAGCTTTTCTAAGTGGAAGCTATTGAAGTCCTATATGCGTATTACAATGACACAACAAAGACTCAATGATTTGGCCACAATAGCACTTGAGGGCAAAGTATTGGAGAAGATTGATTATGAGGATATCATTGAACATTTTATTTCAAAGAACACAAAAAGAATGATGATGTTCAAATAAACATTATGCAACTTCAAGTTATATAGGTATGATTATCAATTTATGCAATTGTTACACAAAATATTCTATCATATACATTAGGATTATTTATTTATTCAAATTTTATGTAAGATAGGGCCTCATTTTAAATTTTTGCACAGGGCCCCGGATTTTGCCGGCTCGGCCCTGTCCAGTTCGTGCCCCCTCCACAATCATATCCGTTCTGTTGTTCTTTATTTCAACAGAGCGTGTTCATGTGATGTCTTAAATCAATGTATATGCAGTAGCGGAATCCCCTATAGGGAGATCGCCGGCGGGGACCCACAGCCTCGTGCCTAGACGCGGCGGTGGCCAGCGTTGGGCTCGAGCTGGCTGTTGTGTTGTCGGTCGACAGACGTAGGTGATACGGTCACCGGCGCAGCAAGTTTGTCGATTTCTCTGTGTTTTTGCCTGACCGGATATAAATTCTTGACTAGATTAATTAGGTTGCCAGCAATATTTTCCTCTTATTAATAGGCTCTCACCATATGCTTTGCATTTGATCAATCTTGCAGGAAATTCAGGAAACACGAGCATGCTGCTCCTCCGCATGCTACCACGATGCCTGCATCGTCTCCTTCTCAAGCAACACCATGACCACATCATCCTCGAGCATGCATCCTCTCCCAGGGAGTTCTTCACTTCAGCACATATGTCCTGTATATGCCCCCGCCGTATCAAGGTCCAGCTACTGACCAATCCCGATAATTCATAATGTTCCTTTGGGTAGAAGTTCTACTTCTTGAAATCTCTATGTTTTTTCACATGCATTTGGCTGATACTATGGGCAACGTAGTATATTTTCTGTTAAAAAAATTACTCCAAGAAAGAATGATCAGTATAGTGAGAATTTAAGAAAAGGACTGTACTGGATGGGAAACTGTTGTGGCCAATATATTGGTTTTCGCACGTAGAAGTGTTTAGTTCATTTGAATTAATATTCCTATCAACCATCTCGCACGGATTGTAATATGCAAATCATGTCAATTTTCAGGTTGAGTAGTTTCATGCGGTCTCTATACCTCCATATTTGGGTAAGGGAGTCTGTAGGCATGCTTTGGAATTACATTATTAACTGGCCTCCTCTGAAGTTATAATAAGCTGTTTCCTATATGGCACTACATTTCTTTAGAAAATACTCCTGCTGTTCCAAATTATATATGAGCTCCAGAGCATGTGAAAGGTAATAGTATGGTAGTGTAATATTTTATGTTTTTACGCCTTTTCTATTGGTTAAACCGTGTTTATGAGTAAATTCAGTGACATTCTCGATCTACCATGTCATTCCAATTTAACTTGAACTTTCTATCCTGAGTTGAAAGCTAATGACACACCACTTTAAGTCAGTGTTTAAGTATTTATAGACAGGATCTAATGCACAACATGAAAACTAACTGTACTCAAATACATTGATTAGCCACGCGAAGAAGAAGAATTGCATACATGTCAATTTGTGATCAAAGGAAAACTCGGTTCATATATTCCTGTAAAAAAAGAAACCCCAGTTCAGATATAATCCTTGCAGTTTGATGTGTATACGGATGTACCTTGCGTCCCATGGATGTACTCTTTATATGACCAGAAACATGGATAAATCCACTTCAATTTGTTTGGCTATGTCCAAATTTTATGTCCATTGGTGTTTTGAATTAACATTCTTAGTGATGGTGCATTATCAAACAGATATCAGATCTTCCTTTCATCTGCTATATTTTATATCACGAGACAAGCTAGAGTTGGAAGAGAATTTCTGGTCGAGCTCGAATTTCTTGATGTTGCACTGTGGAGCTGGGGAACATGCCATAATATCTCCATGATGAATTTATTTGAGGACGATAACAACCTTCAGTTAATAGCAACAGGGCATAGTTCATCAATTGTGGAAGACATCGTTTTGTCATAAAAGAAAAATAGCAAGTGTATGTCCTAGGTACTACTCTGTTTGCACCTTAACCGATAAAATGTAGTATTAATTATTCATGCTGATTCAATTGGTTTTGTTATGTTATAGGAGTAAAAAAACACTTGAAAAGAATTATAATTTTTATGCACCGGTGAAACTCAAAGGCTGTTGTTGACATTGACATTAACACTGAAATTGTTGTTCTGCTACAAGAGTTGGTACTAATATTTAATGGAACACTTGTTGAAACTTATATATGCAAGTGTTATATTTATATAGTATGAAAACACGTTCAAAGTAGCGTTTCAACTATTGGTAAATGTATATTGTTGATTAGCTTAAAATAAATGTACATGGAGTATGTAATATAACCGATTTATGGAGTTACATAGTTTCGTATCTGTCCATAACAATATGAAGATGAAAAAATAAAGGAGTTTCTACTTCAAAAGTGTATTGAGTTTTGTATTATAAAATGCATACTAAGATGGGGGCATATTGAGATGGGGTTCAAGAATTTTGTTGATTCTAGAATGGCGCATGACCTTATTTAGCATGCATTTAAATTTCCCTATCGTTTTATTCTTCTCATGGAATAAAATGTTGAGATCCTTCAAACATTTTTTTATGTTGCCATAATTTTTTATTACATGGTATACACAAATAATAGGGAAAAAAATGATATTTTGAACATCGAGTATAGTCGATAAATCATCTATTTCCACACACAAAAACCGTCTATTATTGGAAGTGATAGAGTACATTTACATATTATGACTGATTTGGTATTTGTTGTAATGCATTAATTTTTATTTGTTAGATTTGATTTTTGTGATGCTGGTTGGTTGGTATCCATGGGTATTTCACTAGATCGTGGGTGCTTTGATGTGTAGACAATTGGACAAGATCAGGATTGAGAGTTTGACTGACAATGGCAAGTTGTATGCGTAGCCAGAGGTGTTCATCCACATTATGCCTTACAAGTCCATGAACACACACTCACACTTACCAACAATGGTATTGGCATGACGAAGTCAGATCTTGTGAACAACCTTGCAAGGATTGGGATGTAGGAGTTCATGGAGTGGCCTGACTGAAACGGCGAGTAGAGGTCGGAGGACGAAAACAATAATGGCTTTCCTGATGTGAACGGAAGAATGTTTTCTTTCCTATTGTAACGCACGGACATGTTTCCTGATGCTAACAAAAAAGAGTGGAGGGAGGGCGCGGGCGCACGGCGAGCTGGCCTTGGCCCGAGGCACGACGGGCTCGTGGCGTGCTGCCCCAACACCGCCAAGTCCCAGCACTTCGTAAGTTCCCAAAAAAACAAAGGTAGGCAAAAGAAAATAAAAGAAATGGAGGATGAGCACCACCTGTAAAAGTTCTCGAAAGAAAAAAAAATACAGGATGAGCAGCAGAGAAAGCAAAGAAGCGATTCGGCATCCCAGGCTTTGCCTTGCCTTCACCGAGCAGGCAAGTAAACCAGAGCCAGAGCACGCCCCGCCGGCAAAGTCCCCCCCAAATCACCACCGCAAGAAACCGAGCAGACCAAGAAATCCGAGCTGAACCCATGGCGGATCAGGAGGCGGCCGAGCCGGGCCCGTCGGCGTGGCCCCCCTGGACCTCCCTCCTGCTGCGGGCCATGAGCAAGCGCCGGACCTGGGTGTTCCTCTTCCTGGCCGTCTACGCCGCGCTGCTCTCCTCGTCCTGGACCCTGCTGGGGTCCGTGCGCGCCTGGTACTACGACGCGGCCGCGGGCGCCCCCGCCGGGGTGTGGCCCGCGGCGCTGTACGCGTCCGTGATGTACGGCGCCGTGTTCGGGCTGCTGTCCATGGGCGCCGCGCTGGCCGTGGCGGCGCCCGCCATGCTGGTCACCTGGATCACCGTGCTCGTGCTGCTCGCCTTCGCGGGGAAGCCCCGCAGGTCGCTGGTCGCCGAGGCGCGGCGCGCCACCGCCGACATCGCGCGGCTCGCGCTCCGCGTGCTGCTCTGCGAGGGCAACGCCGTCGCCGCGGTCTGCGCCGCCGCCAGCTTCGCCGCGCTCCTCTTCGGCCGCCGCGACGACGGCGGCGGCGACGACGCGCGCGGCTGATCTGACGCCTCCCCCGCTTTTCACACGCTCTTTTTTTATTTCTTCCTGCAGCTAGTTTAGTTCTTCCGCAGCTAGTTTCAGCTCTAGTTTCTGACTTCCCGGATGCAGCCGTTGTACTGTATACCAGGATTTGGGTGGTTTACTTCATTTTATTTTTTGAGAAATTCATGTTAGGTTGACCTCTCCACGTATGAACCCAACGGTTCATACGGACCCTCGATTCGCGCCCTGATCGGGGGCGCCCAACCAAGTCAAGGTTGGTGGGCCCCTGTGGCAGCGCAATATATATATAGAGGTGGGGACCGGGGCACAGACTACGAGGTTCGTCGCGCCGCCGCTCTCCCCACCACAACCCCTTCCGATCTAGGGTGTCGCGCTTAGCCACGGGAAGCACCACCGACACTGCCTCGCTCACCCACGCTCACGCCGTCGCCCTCTACCATGGCCACTAGCACGGTATGTTTCTCTTCCTCACCGATCTCTTCCCTCTCCTCTTAGATCTTGGACAAGATCTTGCATAGGCAAAAGCAGCTACCGAATTGATCTAGCCTAGATGATCCTAAGGCGATTTTAACATTGGTATCAGAGCCAATCGTGGCTAGATTTGTTCGGTGCAAAAGAAATCCAAAGTAAAAGACCTAGATCAAAAGTGCGCCTGCCTCACGGCCGCGCCGTTCCTCTCGATTTAGATGGGTATCGTACGGAGACATCTAAACGAAGAACCAACCCTCTCGGGGGCAAAGCGAAGAAACCCTAGATCTAAAGCCCCAAAAGCAACCCCAAAGTCCCCAGATCTCACCCCGAATCAAATTTTTCCCCAGATCTCGCAAGAAAAGGCAAGCAAAGTAAAAGAAGGGCACCCACCGGCCACCGCCGGCAAAGGGCACCGCCGCCACTCCTCTTGACGGTGGTGCGCCCACCCTCGGGTGGACGCACCGCCGGCAAGGGGGGCAGGGGGCGCCAAGGCTCCGGCCGTCTTCCTCCTTTACTCGAAAGGAGGGAAAAAGCAAGATGGGGGGAGGGGCTAGCGACGCCAGAGAGGGAGGGGCCCGCCGGAGCGCCGGCCGCCTCGCCTCGGCTGCTCGCACATGTGCTGCCAGAGAGGATGGAGTGGGGCAGAGGGAGGGGCGCGCCGCCGCAGCCACCTCGCCTCGCCTCCACTAGCTGGCCCCGAGGACGCAGCGTGGGAGGCAGAGGGAGGGGCTCGCCGGCGGGGCGGCCACCTCGCCTCGCTCGCCTCGCGAGTGTGCGTCGCCGGAGCAAAGGGAGAGGGAGGGGCGCGCCGAGGGCGGCCGCCTCGCCTCGGCCTCGCGCGGAGACGCGCCGCTCGGGTGAGGGGCATGGGGAGGGTGAGGGGCCTCGGCCGCCTCGACCGCTGCTCCACAGCGCCGCCGCACCGCGGGGTGGACGCGGGGCGAGTGAGGTGCGAAATGGGGGCTAGGGTTTTCGCGGGGGGCCGTGGGGGGAGTTTTTATTCGGCCGATCAGCGCGCGCGGCCGTCCGATCAAAACCCTAGGGCGCGAACGGCCAGGATGAAGCGGCGTGGGCGGCTGCGGGGGGCGCTGGGCTGGGCAGGCCGTTGCTGGGCCGTAGGCCGCTGTGGTCGTGCGCGGGCGGCAGCATGCAAGCGAGCGCGCGAGCGGGGCGGCGCGCAGCCAGGCCGTAGCGGGCGCTGGCGGGTCAGACAGGCCAGCCCAGGCTGGGCCAGGTGGGCCGCTGGCGGGCAGGCCGGCTGGGCCGCTCCAGGCCGCCCAAGGATGGCCCAGTAGGGCTGTTTTTTCCAGTTTTCTCTGTTTTTAATTTTACAGAGTTGTTGTTTAATGTTTTTGCTTAGTTTTAAGCAATTTTTTACATAGTTTTCTCTGGTCATTTTATCTTTATGTATATTTTGACTAGAGAACGTTACAAAGGCAGAATTTTTCTGTAAAGTTTAAAGTTTATAAAAGTCATTATAAATGTTTCCGCTGCAAGTAGTTAAAGGTAATTGCTTAAATGCAAAAAAGTGATAGTTAATTTTTTCAAAAGATGTGATAAAGTGATATTAAAATGAGATTGTGATTGTGTTATTATATAACCAACGTTATTAATAGCATGATCATGATTTTTCATTTTATGTTAAAAGGTGCATTTATCTATGCAAATAGTTAAAAGTGTTAATTAAAGTTTTAAAGTGAATTAAATTTCAAAAAAGTATGTTAAAGTGATTATTGAAACAATTATGGTTCTGTTATTTTATGACCAACGTTATTAATAACATGATCATGTTTTGTTGCAATAATATATGCATTTATCTCTATTATCTGCCCAACGGTGATATAGATTTAATTGCATAAACAGTTGTATGTTTTAATTTATACCAACGTTGGATTAATGCATGCAATTGTTGTTACGATTACACATCATTGTGGTGTAAAGGAAGAAAAGATGATGATGTTGCATGGCATGAAAAGAAAAGGACCATGCTCTATTGGATATGGCATATACCTTAGAGAACCAAAAGATGTTTAATACCAACAAAAGTTGCATTATTTTTTTAGAACACAATTGAGAACGCTAATGCGGGCTCAATTGCAAAGTGGGCTTCCGCATGGGAGTTTATAGAAAAGATAAAGAGCTAATTCACTGGTTCTTCAAAAGGCATATGCCCCACCTGCTGAAACAGCCGGTGACAGAAAGGTACAATGGAGGTGCACATGGCATAATAGACTTCGGATAAGCAACATGGCAGCTAAGCTTAAACCCATGGATGCTGATTTGGAGCTAAAGGCTGCACCCCTTGTTCACTTGGTGATGGCTTCACTGCCTCAATAGTTTGACACCTCTGTTGTCAATTATAGCATGTTCCCAGAAAAATGGGACGTAGAAAAGACTAAAAGCCTTCATTACACGGAAATTTGATATGTGTATCCCATGTGGACAAAGATAACTATGAGTGTGATGTGGCAAGTATGCCATATGGTTTAAATATATTTGTGTGGGTGTTGCTACCCTACATGACAAGCTATATTTATTATCTTTGCATGAGAAAGTATTTTCTGTGTGTGATGTGAATAAAAAAGTTCCCTTGTCGAACAAAGAACAAAAGAAAAGAAAGCGAACTCTTGACTCATCGAAACTATGGCACTGCAGACTAGGCCATATTTCGAGGGGAAGAATAGAAAACCTCGTTAAAAATTTCATTCTTCCTCCGTTGGAGTTCTCCGACATAGAACAATGCATAGATTGCATCAAAGGAAAGTATGTCAAACAAATTAAAAAGGGTGCAAACCGAAGCATAGCTACACTAGAAATAATCCACACGGATATTTGTGGACCGTTTCCGGTGAAAAGTGTGGATGGATATGATTCATTCATAACATTCACGGATGATCACTCCCGGTATGGTTATATTTATCCAATCAAAGAAAGATCTGAAGCGTTGGATAAATTTAAAATTTTCAAAGCTGAAGTAGAAAATCAGCACGATAAAAGAATCAAAATAGTCCGGTCCGATCGTGGGGGGGAGTACTACGGTCGGCATACTCCATATGGACAAGTACCAGGACCCTTTGCAAGGTTCCTGCAAGAAAACGGAATAGTCGCTCAGTATTCTATGCCGGGCGAACCTCAGCAAAACGGAGTAGCTGAAAGACGCAACCGTACCCTTATGGATATGGTGCGCAGCATGATGAGCTATTCCACCCTCCCATTGGGATTGTGGATGGAAGCGCTTAAAACAGCCATTCATATTCTCAACAGAGTACCAAGTAAGTCGGTGCCCAAAACACCGTATGAATTATGGACAGGCAGAGTCCCCTCTCTGCACCACTTGAGGGTCTGTGGGAGCCCAGCTGAGGCAAAAGTTTTCAATCCAAACATCGCAAAGTTAGACCCCAAAACAGTATCTTGCCATTTTATTGGCTATCCAGATAAGTCCAAAGGCTATCGTTTCTACTGTCCCGACAGATACACAAAGTTTGTAGAAACGAGACATGTAGTCTTCTTGGAGGACGAACTCATGAGGGGGAGCACGGTAGCTAGGAAAATTGATCTTGAGGAGAAGAGGGTGCATGCACCTAATCCGATGACTCAGGAGCCATTTTTCTCGCTACCTGTTGTGCCACCATCTACAACCCCTGAGGTTGTGGTGCCGGCACCTGTTGTAACTCCACACGTGACAACAATGGGCAAAAGTTCGGAACCTGTCCATCAGGAGCCACCTGAACCCACTGTTGAGCACGAAAGGGAGCCAGAACAGCCACCTACTATAAATGTGCCTGAACCCGAGGCAAGAAATGAGCAAGAGTCTGATGAACTCAGACGGTCTAAAAGAGAACAAAGACCAGCCATTTCCAAAGAAATCTACAAAGTTTACAACGTAGTTCATATGGAGGGCGATCCTACCTCATATGAAGAAGCCATGAGTAGCCCGCACTCAGCCAAGTGGGTGGAGGCAATGGAAGATGAAATGAAATCAATGAGTTCCAACAATGTTTGGGACTTAGAGGAAATTCCCAAAGGAGCCAAAACAGTAGGATGCAAGTGGGTCTACAAAACAAAGTATGACTCCAACGGGAATGTAGAAAAGTACAAAGCTAGACTTGTGGCAAAAGGCTTTACGCAAAGAGAAGGCGTAGATTACAATGAGACTTTTTCTCCGGTCTCATGTAAGGACTCCTTCAGAATCATCATGGCACTAGTTGCTCATTTTGATTTAGAGTTACATCAAATGGATGTCAAGACGGCATTTCTAAATGGAGATTTAGAAGAAAATGTTTACATGAAACAACCCAAGGGTTTTTTCATGGAGGGGAAGGAACATATGGGATGCCGCCTAAAGAAATCTATTTATGGGTTAAAGCAAGCCTCTAGGCAGTGGTATTTAAAGTTTAATGATACCATTAAAAGATTTGGATTCAAAGAAAATGTTGAGGACAATTGCATTTATGCAAAATTCAAAAGTGGGAAATATATTTTCCTAATTCTATATGTGGATGATATTCTGCTTGCTAGCAGTGATGTTAGTCTACTACTAGAAACAAAGAAGTTCTTGTCATCCAACTTTGACATGAAAGACCTTAGTGAAGCCTCTTATGTTTTGGGCATAGAAATTCACCGAGATAGAAAGAATGGAGTGTTAGGACTGTCGCAGAAAGCGTATTGTGAAAAGATTTTAAAAAAATACAATATGCATGCGAGTAATTCAACACCTGCTCCCATAGTCAAGGGCGACAGTTTTGGGAAATCCCAATGTCCAAAGAATCAATATGAGATCGATCAAATGAAGTCAGTACCATATGCTTCGGCTGTTGGAAGCTTACAGTATGCACAAGTGTGCACTCGCCCTGACTTAGCATTTATCACCGGGGTGCTCGGTAGATATCAAGAGAATCCAGGCATAGAGCACTGGAAAATGGTAAAGAAAGCTTTGCGTTATGTGCAAGGCACAAAAGGCCTCATGCTAACATATAGACGATCTGATTCCCTAGAGATAAAAGGGTATTCAGATGCAGATTTTGCGGGAGATAAAGACGACCGAAAGTCCACGACAGGGTATGTCTTTACTCTCGCAGGAGGTGCTATTTCGTGGAGAAGCGCCAAACAGTCGATAGTTACATCATCTACGATGTATGCAGAATTTATAGCATGCTATGAGGCCATGGGACAGGCGTTATGGTTAAAGAAATTCTTACCCGACTTGAAAGTGGTTGACTGCATCAGCAGGCCACTAAAGATGTACTGTGACAACGAGCCCGCAGTATTCTATGCTCACAACAACAAGTCGAGTAATGCTTCAAAGTCTATATATATAAAGTATTATGTTGTGAAGGACAAAGTCCAGGATCAAACTATAAGTCTCGAGCATATAAGGACAAAGGATATGCTTGCGGATCCGCTAACGAAAGGCTTACCACCCAATGTGTTCAAGGAACACATAGCCGGCATGGGTTTAACGGCAAGCCTATGATTCCTGGACTATAGAGGCCCAAAAGTAACAGAATTTGTTTCAGAACATGAAGGTATATAGTGGCTGTCTGATTCTATCGGCAATTGAGCTGAGACGATGAAACATGCTCTAGGTATCATTCTGTGATGAAATAAGTAAGGTACAAAGTTAAAAGTAAAGTCGAGATCAAGGGGGAGAATGTTAGGTTGACCTCTCCACGTATGAACCCAACGGTTCATACGGACCCTCGATTCGCGCCCTGATCGGGGGCGCCCAACCAAGTCAAGGTTGGTGGGCCCCTGTGGCAGCGCAATATATATATAGAGGTGGGGACCGGGGCACAGACTACGAGGTTCGTCGCGCCGCCGCTCTCCCCACCACAACCCCTTCCGATCTAGGGTGTCGCGCTTAGCCACGGGAAGCACCACCGACACTGCCTCGCTCACCCACGCTCACGCCGTCGCCCTCTACCATGGCCACTAGCACGGTATGTTTCTCTTCCTCACCGATCTCTTCCCTCTCCTCTTAGATCTTGGACAAGATCTTGCATAGGCAAAAGCAGCTACCGAATTAATCTAGCCTAGATGATCCTAAGGCGATTTTAACAATTCAAGTTCTTGTTCTGCTTGTAATGGTGGCGCCGGTTAACTAACTGGTACTAGTAGTGATCTTGTAACTGTGAGCAGAAGCCGGGCTCGCGGCGAGGTTGCTGCTGCCGCTCCCGCCATTTCCACGAGTCGGCCGGCGTGCTGGGCAGCGGTCACTAAAGCTCTCCCACGGCACGGTCGCCGCTCGGCTCGTGCTGTGCGTGAGGAAGCTCGTCACCGGGAAGAACGCCTCGCTCTCGCCGTCGCTCCACTTCCTTTCTCCTCCTCCGCTAGTACACCCTTGGCAGGAGGACTCGTGGGATCGAGCGGAGTGAAGGAGCAGACAAAGGCGCTGGACAGAGTCGGGGAGTCCACGCATGCAGGGGAGGGGACACGGCAGTGCGCGTAGGTCTCACTGTCACTGACGAGAAGGGAGGAGAGGGACTTGCACTGGCCGGGGAGCCTGCTGGGCTGGTGGTACTCGTGCGCCAAGCAAGGCATTGCTCCGATTCAGCTTAACCGCAAGGAATCCATCGATCCAGTAATCTGTCCGGTGATGATAGAGTCGTGCGTAGCGTGTAAATACTAGGATCTTTGACGCTGTGGCCGGCTAACGGCCGGTCGCCGATTCGCCGAAGTTCCAATCCAGATATACTAGTAGAACCGACTGTCGTGCCGGTCAATCGGGAAAAAAAAAGCGTGGTTCGTCCTCCTCGAAACAGGAATATTTCCAGCTATATAAATATAGCAATCAGTTAAAACCGTTGCTGGATTAGATAGCACATCGTCCAAGAAATAACAAAGAGAAACAAAAAAAAAGCAAAGTCGATAACAACGGCTTGACGAACACGGTGACGACCCGCAACCGTTGCGCCCTCCAACTAAGCTCCACCGCATGCCTAGCACTACGAAGCGCCACGCACCAAGCAACATCTCCAAGAAGAAAAACGACGACGACAACGCTACTGCTCAGACAAGTCCTAGGGTTTCTTCCAATACGCTTGGAAAGATGGGAAAGAGGTACACCCGACGCGCTTCAGAAAAGCCGATAAAAGCGTGGTTCGTGGCTATTGTATCCGTGTTTCGCTCGGAAATTCCATGGTCAATGCGTCAGTAGCACAGCCACGAGTCCACAACTACAGTTACAGCTACAGCTTGTTGTTCTGTCCACAAGGTTCCTCCTTGGACGAAGTAGTACTACTCCCTCCGATCCATATTACTTGTCGCGGAAATGGATGTATCTAGACATATTTTAGTGCTAGATACATCCAATTCAATGACAATTAATATGGATCGGAGGGAGTACTTGAATTCCGTTTGTGCTGCTATACCGTGGAACATTTGGATTTTCAGAAATGTTTCATGATGTTTCGCTGACAAATATCAAAACGTGTGTCAGGTGGCGGAGGACTTTGAGAAAACACATCAAGGATGGAAAAAAAAATCCTATACAAGGACCATACGGCGTGCAAAATGGAGGGGCGGGCTCCCGTGAGCTAGCACCTCTCCAACAAGATCATGTCTCCGCTGAGCCGGTTCCAAAAAAAGTCTGCGAGTTATGTTGATGATGATCAGCTCTCCTCTGCACTGGAACCCTCTTTGGAGCTGCATGAAAATCCCAGCTCGCGGTGCCACCATCTGGGCATAAGAGCTTCTCCACTCACGTTCTTAGGTTCGGACGCCGAAAATCGATTCAGTCGTGTTCTCGGGAACCTCTTTTCGTTCAGATTCGGCTCAACTTTGGTCTGAACTTCGCAGGAAATTCCCAAGATCCCAGAGACGCCCTGGGAACGCCAGAGCGAAAACGGGCGTGGGCCAGCCTTATCGGCGACAGAAGGCCGAACTTCCACCCTTTTCTTCTTCCCCTTCCGCCTTTCTTCCCCATTCCTCCACTCCCGCCACTTCGCCGAGCTCCAGTCCGCCCGACATGCCGCCCAAGAGTTTCGTCAAACCCATATCGAACCTTGGCGAAACGGCGGAGAAAAAGGCGAGGAAACCGAGAGCGCCGACGGCGAGCCCCCCAGGCGTGACCAACGCCGAGTTGGCTACCATTGTTGCGAAGAGAAAGGTCGAGTCGGGCGGCCGCAAGGAGAGAAAGGACAGGGCGAAGATCAGATAGGATCTCGCCGAGGCGCAGGAGCTCGCCGAAGAGCAGGAGGCGGCGATGAGGGCGAAGCAGGCGGCGTTGACGCGCGCGGTGTTGATGGCGAAGCAGGTCGTTCTGGCGCCATACGCTCATTGGGGGAGCCAGCCAAGCGTCGGCTCGCCGACCGGATTCTCGCTGATCTCTCCGGCCGGCTTCCAGGAGAGCCAGGCGAACGCTCGACAGAGGTACTCCTTGTCCCCCGAGTTCGACGGTGGGTTCAACCCGAACGTGGTCTTCCCTTTCCCCGCGCCTCGCCCTCCTTCGGCCTTCAACGTCGACATCAACATCCCCTACTCCACCTCTCCGGCGTACGCAGATTCTTCGTCGGCGATGCGTCGCGGCCCGCTACCGTTCGGCGGCAGTTCATCGCAGGCAACGTATGGCGAGGTCGACGCGCACAACCTGTTTGGTGGAATGTCGGCCGAGACGTACATGCAGGACATGATCGCCCGTGGCTCTGTCAACCCCTCCTTCTTCACTCAAGAACAGTCCCGGGCCGATGCCGAACACGACATCGAGTCTCAGGATTTCGCCGACGGCCAGGCCGAGGAGACGCAGGCCCAAGCTACGCCGACATAGGACGCCGAGGTGGAGGGCATGGTTCCGGCGAAAGGCAGGAAGGGCAAGAAGAAGCCGAACACATCGGCGTCGGAGGCACGGATCAAGTGGACGGTGCCCGAGGACCTTTGTCTCGCCGAAGCCTGGAAAACGGTGAGTATGGATCCCAACACCGGTGCCAACCAAAACTCCGACAACTACTGGAAGCGTGTGAAGCTAGCGTTCGACGAGCGTAGCCTTTGCGACCCGAAGTATAACAAAATTTATATGGAACAAGGTGAGAAGGCGATGACCAACCATTGGAGGCTCATCCAGCATGCGTGTAGCAAGTGGCACAACTGTGTGGAGGAGGTCGAACGCACTCAAGCCAGCGGTGAAAACATGGAGAACAAGGTATTTCACAAATACTAGCCAAAGTTATGACAAGCTCAAGCTTATCCTGACACACTTTGTCTTCCACTTTGCAGCTCCTTCGTGCACTCTCTTTGCACCGGGACGAAATGAAGGCGGAGTTTAAGTTTCACCACGTGTTCACCGAGATCGAGCACTGCGAGAAGTGGTGGAACACTCGCCCGAGCCTCTCCAAGACCAAGGACGGCGTGTACAACCCGGAGATGTAGGGGTTCGTAGCATGGAAAACAAAAATTTTCTATCGCATACAAACAAACAAGCCAAGATCTATCTACTAGATTGTAGCAACGAGTCGATGGAATAACTTACCCTCGAAGATTCCAAAGTGTTTAACGAGAGCGGATTCTCGTGGGTGATGTAGTCGTACTCTTCCCGATCTCAAGATCGTGTAGACGATCCTTCCGGCGTTGCGTTCCGGCAGCGCTCCCGCAGTCGGTCACACGTTCGGTACTCGACGAAGACCTTCCTCTCCCTTGTTCCAGCAGGCAGCGGAGGTTGTAGCACTCTCCTCGTGATTCCGGCAGCACAACGGCGTGGTACCGGAAGTAGAGGGAAGATCCCGCAGGGCTTCGCCTTAAGCCGGAGCGAGTATGGTGGATTATGAGAGAGGGCTATTAGTGGTCTAGGGTTTAGACACACCAATTAGAAGGCTCTAAACCGCAGGCTAAAGCAATTAGAAGCTCTAAACCAAACGGCTCTAAACCTGAGATTAGAGGTGGAAACTTGTGTGTCTCAAGGAGGAGCCCTGCCCCTCCTTTTATGGGTGGAGGGGCCTTGGCGCGCCAGGGGAGGGAGGGAGTCCCTCCCCAACTCGACCTAGGGCTGGGCGCCGGCCTGGAGGAGTTGGACTCCTCCTCCAAGTTGGTTCCAACTCCTCTTGCTTGTTTCCCACAGTTTCCTGTTTCCCACAGTTTCCTGTTTTAGCCGTTTGACTTTCAAACTGGCAATTTGACTTTCATGTTTTTGGAACAGCAATAACACTTAGTACATGATGCAATCATTCAATGACACACTCATGTACCCTCCCCCCCCGGAGTGCCGGACAATCCGGAACCTTCTAGAACATTCCCGATGAAAACACCGGAATCATTTCCGAACTCCGAAACGGGACTTTCCTTATATGAATCTTATTCTCCGGACCATTCCGGATCACCTCGTGATATCCCGGATCCCATCCGAGACTCCGAACAACATTCGGTCTCTTTCTCAAAATACCATAACTACTCAAAACAACGTCGAATCCTTAAGTGTGTCTCCCTACGGTTCGTGAATTATGCGGACATGATCGAGACACTTCTCTGAACAATAACCAATAGAGGAATCTGGAAATTCATATGGCTCCCACATATTTCTACGATTACTTTGCGATCGAATGAACCACTTACATACGATACCAATTTCCCTTTGTCTCACGATATGTTACTTATCCGAGGTTATGATCGTCGGTATCTCTGCATACCTAGTTCAACCTCGTTACTGATAAGTACTCTTTTCTCGTTCCCGTGATATGTGATCCCTTGTGAGCCAGTCACATGCTTGCAAGCTAACTGGATGACATTTCACCGAGAGGGCCCAGAGAATATCTTTCCGTCATATGGATGGACAAATCCCACTCTTGATCCATGTGTCTCAACCAATACTTTCCGAACACTCAATGCCATCTTTATAGCCACCCAGTTATGGTGTGGTGTTTGATGTCATCAAAGCATCCATCCGGTAAAGGCGATATGCATGATCTCATGGTCGAAGGAATTAGGTTACTATGTATCAGAAAGCATATAGCAATTGAACTATTGAAATGACTTGATCTTTATGCTACGCTTATCTATAGGAGTATGTCCACCATATCATTCTCCTAACGATATGATCTTGTTGTTGATAACATCTCAATGTTCATGATAGGGAAACCACAATCATTTATCAACCAACAAGCTAGTGAAGTATAGAGGCTATACTAGGGACTTCAAATTAAGTTTACAAATCACACAAGTATTAATGTTTCCCTGTTAATACTATTATAGCATGAATGTAAACATTTATCATAAACACAAAGATATAATAATAACTACATTTATTATTGCCTCTAGGGCATATCTCCAACAGTCTCCCACTTGCACTAGAGTCATCTAATCTAGATTACATGGTAATATACCGAACACCCATGGCAGTTTGGTGTTGGTCATGTTTTGCCCTCGGGAGAGGTTTAGTCAACGGATCCGCCACATTCAGATCTGTGTGTACTTTGCAAATCTTTATATCCCCATCCTGGATATGTTCTCGAATAGCGTGAAAACGTAGCTTGATATGCTTCAGCTTCTTGTGTGACCTTGGTTCTTGCGCATTGGCTATGGCTCCCATGTTATCACAGTAGATAGACATTGGGTCCAGCGCACTAGGAACCACACCCAGCTCTGTAATGAACTCTTTCATCCATATCGCTTCTTGTGAAGCCTCCGAAGCAGCCATGTATTCCGATTCAGTTGAAGATCTCGCCACAACGCTTTGCTTTGCACTCCTCCAGCTAACTGCTGCACCATTCAAAATAAATACGTATCCAGATTGTGATTTAGAATCATCCGGATCGGTGTTCCAACTAGCATCGGTGTAACCATTAACAACGAGCTGTTCATCACCTCCATAAGAAAGAACCATATCCTTAGTTCTTCTCAAGTACTTAAGGATGTTTTTGACCGCTGTCCAATGATCCACTCCTGGATCACTTTGATATCTGCTAGTTAGACTAACAGCATATGCGATGTCGGGTCTAGTACATAGCATGGCATACATTAGAGATCCTATGGCTGATGCATAGGGAGTCTTACTCATCCTTTCTCTATCTTCTGCCGATGTCGGACTTTGAATTTTACTCAAGGTCGTATTGGGCAACATGGGCAAGAACCCTTTCTTGCTTTCTTCCATTCCAAACCTCTTTAGAACTTTGTCCAAATATGTACTCTGTGACAATGATATTTGGCGTTTCGATCTATCTCTATAAATCTTTATGCCTAATATGTAAGCTGCTTCGCCAAGATCCTTCATTGAAAAACTATTATTCAAATATTCTTTGACACTACTAAGAAGGTCTACATCATTCCCAATCAACAATATGTCATCCACATACAGTATTAAGAATGCTACAGAGCTCCCACTCACTTTCTTGTAAATACAAGCTTCTCCATGAGTTTGTACAAAACCAAAACTTTTGATTACCTTATCAAAACGTTGATTCCAACTTCGGGATGCTTGCTTCAATCCATAGATGGACCGTTGAAGTTTGCATACCTTGTTAGCATCTTTAGGATCGACAAAACCTTTGGGCTGCATCATATACAACTCTTCATCAATATCTCCATTGAGGAATGATGTTTTGACATCCATCTGCCATATCTCATAATCATAATATGCAGCGATTGCTAACATAATCCTCACAGATTTTAGCTTCGCTACTGGTGAGAAAGTCTCATCGTAGTCAACTCCTTGAATTTGTCGAAACCCTTTTGCGACAAGTCGAGCTTTATAGACAGTAACATTACCATCAGCATCTGTTTTCTTCTTGAAAATCCATTTGTTCTCGACAGCCTTTCGGCCATCCGGTAAGTCCACCAAAGTCCATACTTGGTTTTCGTACATGGATCCAATCTCGGATTTCATGGCTTCTTGCCATTTATTGGAATCTGGGCTCATCATCGCTTCCTCATATGTCTCAGGGTCATCGGTGTTGTCCACCAACATGACACTCATAACAGGATCATACCAATCTGGAGTGGTACGAGTTCTCGTTGATCTCCGAGGCTCTGTAGCAACTTCAACCGAAGTTTCATGATCACCATCATTAGCTCCCTCTCTAATTGGTGCAGGCACCACAGGAACTTCTTCCGGTGCTGCGCTACTCGCAATTTCGAGAGAAGGTTCGACAACCTCGTCGAGTTCTACTTTCCTTCTAGTCACTTCTTTCGAGAGAAATTCCTTCTCTAGAAAGGATCCATTCTTGGCAACGAAGGTTTTGCCTTCGGATCTATGATAGAAGGTATACCCAATAGTTTCCTTTGGGTATCCTATGAAGACGCATTTTTCCGCTTTGGGTTCCAGCTTGTCCGGCTGTAACTTCTTTACATAGGCTTCGCATCCCCAAACTTTAAGGAACGACAATTTAGGTTTCTTCCCAAACCATAATTCATACGGTGTCGTTTCAACGGATTTAGACGGTGCCCTATTTAAAGTGAATGCGGCTGTTTCTAATGCATAACCCCAAAATGATAGCGGTAAATCTGTAAGTGACATCATAGAACGAACCATATCTAAGAGAGTTCGATTACGACGTTCGGACACACCATTACGCTGTGGTGTTCCCGGCGGTGTCAATTGTGAAAGTATTCCGCACTTCTTTAAATGCTCGCCAAACTCGTAACTTAGATATTCACCTCCACGATCAGAACGTAGAAACTTAATCTTCTTGTTACGTTGATTCTCTACCTCACTTTGAAAATCCTTAAACTTCTCGAAAGTTTCAGACTTATGTTTCATGAAATAGATATACCCATATCTACTCAAATCATCCGTGAAGGTAAGAACATAACGATAACCACCGCGCGATGCTACACTCATTGGACCACACACATCGGTATGTATAATTTCCAATAAGTCCGTAGCTCGCTCCATCATACCAGAAAATGGAGTCTTAGTCATTTTTCCCATCAGACATGCTTCGCATCTATCAAGTGATTCAAAATCAAGTGATTCAAGAAGTCCATCGGAATGGAGTTTCTTCATACGTTTCACTCCGATGTGACCAAGACGACAGTGCCACATATAGGTCGAATTATCGCTTGATTTCAAACGTTTAGCCTCAATATTGTTGATATGTGTATTTCCACTATCGAGATTCAATAAGAATAGACCATCTATCAAAGGTGCATGTGCATAAAACATATTACTCGTATAAATCGAACAACCATTATTCTCGGACTTAAACAAGTAACCGTCTCGCAATAAACAAGATCCCGATATAATGTTCATGCTCAACGCAGGCACCAAATAACAATTATTTAAGTATAAAACTAATCCCGATGGTAGATGAAGAGGTAGCGTGCCGACCGCGATCACATTAACCTTTGATCCGTTTCCCACGCGCATCGTCACCTCATTCTTCGCTAGCTTCCGTTTATTCTGCAGCACCTGTTTCGAGTTACAAATATGAGCAACCGAACCAATATCAAATACCCAGGCACTACTACGAATACTAGTGAGATATACATCAATAACATGTATATCAGATATACCTTTCTTCTTGATGTTGCCGTTCTTCAAATCCGCCAAGTACTTTGGGCAATTCCGCTTCCAGTGACCTTCTCCCTTGCAGTAAAAGCACTCAGTATCAGGCTTAGGTCCAGCCTTGGTCTTCTTCGCCGGTGTGGTAACTTTCTTACCACCCTTCTTGAAGTGTCCCTTTTGCTTAGACTTGCCTTTCTTGAATTTGGTGGTCTTATTGACCAACAACACTTGGTGCTCTTTCTTGATCTCCACTTTTGCAGATTTCAACATGGCAAAGAGTTCTGGCAACGTCTTGTTCATGTTCTGCATGTTGTAGTTCATCACAAAGTTCTTGTAACTTGGTGGTAGTGATTGGAGGACACGGTAAATCCCCAAAGCATTAGGAATCACTATACCCAAGCTTTGAAGTTTGTTTGCGTGCCCAGACATCTTAAGCACATGCTCACTGACGGAGCTGCCTTCTTCCATCTTGCAGTTAAAGAACTTTTCAGAAGCCTCATAACTTTCAATTGCCGCATGAGTCTCAAAAATCAATTTGAGATCCTCGACAATATCATATGGGTCTGAATCCTCAAACCTTTTCTGAAGCTCCGATTCCAAACCATACAAGATAGCACACTGAACTATGGAGTACTGATTCTTCCGAGCGAGGTAAACATTCTTTACTTCATCGGGAGCATCAGCTGCAGGTGGGTCACCCAGCGGTGCATCCAGCACATAGGTCAAATTACCAGCTGTGAGGACAATCCTCAAATTGCGGAACCAATCCGCGAAGTTGCTTCCATTGTTTTTCAACTTTTCTTTCTCTAGGAACGCATTAAAATTGATGGTAGGGGCTGCCATTGATCTACAACATATTTGCAATAGTTTAGACTAAGTTTATGACAAATTGAGTTCAAATTAATAAAGAAATTAAACTAGGTGAACTCCCACTCAAAACAATATCCCTCACATTGTTTTAGTGATCACACGAACCAAATCCACTATATCAACACCGATCATCACGAGAGTTGATATAGTTTAAATGGCGAACAATCGTCATGTTCATCATATCTACTATATGATTCATGCTTTACCTTTCGGTGATCCGTGTTCCTGAGACCATGTCTGTACATGCTAGGCTCGTCAAGATCAAACCTTAGCTACCGCATAAGCAAATCTGGCTTGCTTACGTTGTATACACTTGCGGAATCTAACACACCCGATCATCACGTGGTGCTTCGAAACAACAAGCATTAGCAACGGTGCATACTAAGGGTGAACACTTTCGAACTTGAAATTCATGTGCATGAGGGATCATCTTATAATGCTACCGTCGTCTACTAAGCAATACAAGATGCATAAAGGATTAACATCACATGCAATTCATAATATGTGATATGATATGGCCTTTCTTCTTTGTGCTTCTGATCTCCATCTTCAAGCACGAACATGATCTCCATCATCACCGGCATTGCATCAATGTCAATGACGCTTCTCCATGGTTGTCGTCCACCAGCTTCAACTATTACAACTACTTTGAATAGACACGCGGGTCTTAACATAAATTAAAGACAACCATATGGCTCCTGCCGGTTGCCAACTTACAATAAGGAACATTGCATACATCAAATATAATCACAATCATGGCCATATCACATCACTGCACACCCCTGCAAAACAAAGTTAGACGCCTCTACTTTCTTTGCATATTTTACGTGGTTTGGGGCTTTCAATAAGTGTCGTTCTAACTTACGAACAAGAATCACAACATTGATACTATCATTGTTGATCACCCGTTGTAAATTGGATCTTAACTATGCTAGGAGAAACAGGCACCCGCAAAGCCACTTATGCAATACAAGTTGCATGTCAAGCGTGGAGCAAGTCTCATGAACGATGTCATGTAAGGTTAGCCCGGGCCGCTTCATCCCAACATACCGCAAGATGCAAAGTACACAAGAAGCAATCGACAATAAAAGCATCAACGCCCACAATGACCATTGTGTTCTACTCGTGCAACAGATCTACATATAGACACGGCTCTGATACCACTGTAGGGGTTCGTAGCATGGAAAACAAAAATTTTCTATCGCATACAAACAAACAAGCCAAGATCTATCTACTAGATTGTAGCAACGAGTCGATGGAATAACTTACCCTCGAAGATTCCAAAGTGTTTAATAAGAGCGGATTCTCGTGGGTGATGTAGTCGTACTCTTCCCGATCTCAAGATCGTGTAGACGATCCTTCCGGCGCTGCGTTCCGGCAGCGCTCCCACAGTCGGTCACACGTTCGGTACTCGACGAAGACCTTCCTCTCCCTTGTTCCAGCAGGCAGCGGAGGTTGTAGCACTCTCCTCGTGATTCCGGCAGCACAACGGCGTGGTACCGGAAGTAGAGGGAAGATCCCGCAGGGCTTCGCCTTAAGCCGGAGCGAGTATGGTGGATTATGAGAGAGGGCTATTAGTGGTCTAGGGTTTAGACACACCAATTAGAAGGCTCTAAACCGCAGGCTAAAGCAATTAGAAGCTCTAAACCAAACGGCTCTAAACCTGAGATTAGAGGTGGAAACTTGTGTGTCTCAAGGAGGAGCCCTGCCCCTCCTTTTATGGGTGGAGGGGCCTTGGCGCGCCAGGGGAGGGAGGGAGTCCCTCCCCAACTCGACCTAGGGCTGGGCGCCGGCCTGGAGGAGTTGGACTCCTCCTCCAAGTTGGTTCCAACTCCTCTTGCTTGTTTCCCACAGTTTCCTGTTTTCCACAGTTTCCTGTTTTAGCCGTTTGACTTTCAAACTGGCAATTTGACTTTCATGTTTTTGGAACAGCAAGAACACTTAGTACATGATGCAATCATTCAATGACACACTCATGTACCCTCCCCCCCCGGAGTGCCGGACAATCCGGAACCTTCTAGAACATTCCCGATGAAAACACCGGAATCATTTCCGAACTCCGAAACGAGACTTTCCTTATATGAATCTTATTCTCCGGACCATTCCGGATCACCTCGTGATATCCCGGATCCCATCCGAGAATCCGAACAACATTCGGTCTCTTTCTCAAAATACCATAACTACTCAAAACAACGTCGAATCCTTAAGTGTGTCTCCCTACGGTTCGTGAATTATGCGGACATGATCGAGACACTTCTCCGAACAATAACCAATAGAGGAATCTGGAAATTCATATGGCTCCCACATATTTCTACGATTACTTTGCGATCGAATGAACCACTTACATACGATACCAATTTCCCTTTGTCTCACGATATGTTACTTATCCGAGGTTATGATCGTCGGTATCTCTGCATACCTAGTTCAACCTCGTTACTGATAAGTACTCTTTTCTCGTTCCCGTGATATGTGATCCCTTGTGAGCCAGTCACATGCTTGCAAGCTAACTGGATGACATTTCACCGAGAGGGCCCAGAGAATATCTTTCCGTCATATGGATGGACAAATCCCACTCTTGATCCATGTGTCTCAACCAATACTTTCCGAACACTCAATGCCATCTTTATAGCCACCCAGTTACGGTGTGGTGTTTGATGTCATCAAAGCATCCATCCGGTAAAGGCGATATGCATGATCTCACGGTCGAAGGAATTAGGTTACTATGTATCAGAAAGCATATAGCAATTGAACTATTGAAATGACTTGATCTTTATGCTACGCTTATCTATAGGAGTATGTCCACCATATCATTCTCCTAACGATATGATCTTGTTGTTGATAACATCTCAATGTTCATGATAGGGAAACCACAATCATTTATCAACCAACAAGCTAGTGAAGTATAGAGGCTATACTAGGGACTTCAAATTAAGTTTACAAATCACACAAGTATTAATGTTTCCCTGTTAATACTATTATAGCATGAATGTAAACATTTATCATAAACACAAAGATATAATAATAACTACATTTATTATTGCCTCTAGGGCATATCTCCAACAGGAGACACCTTCCCCTGCCACCAGCGAAGGAAGACCGAAGATCGGACAGAAGAAGGCGAAGATGCTCAAAGCCGCAGGTCCTCCCGCCGAACGCCTCCAAGCTTCCATTGAAAAGTGCATAGCCGACACGAGGGCACACCCCAAGAAGAGGGCCGAGAAGAGCGACGAGAGGTGGGCGCAGCTGCTCTAGAACCAAGGGCGAAAGATGGACCTCCTCAAGGCCAACTATACCGCCAAGAAGAGGAACACAGATCTCCAGTTTCTCATGGGCGGCGAGGACACGTTGGCGATGAGTTTGCCGGTCAAGGCCTGGTACATGGCGCGCCGCAATGCCATCCTCCAGGAGGACAACATTGAGATCACGCCAGGGCCTACGCCGAACGCCACTGCCAACGCCACGCCGAGCTCTGCTTCCATCCCCGTCGCATCGTCCACGACGGAGGAGCCCATCCCCGTCGACGACTGATCGGCGAGTTTTTTATCTAGCTCTGTAATAATTTGTTGTCGAACATGTTGGGCGTACTTCTGTCGAACATGTTGGGCGTACTTCTGTCGAACACCTTTGGCCGAGTTTTTGCCGGCAGGAACGATAAAATTCAAATATTCCGCCCTTTTTTGCTTCGCCTGAAAACTCGGCTTGGGAACGCAGAAACGAGTTTTGTCCGGCCATATTTGGCTCCAGATTTCAGCGTGAAAACGCCTAACTAGTAGGGATGCTCTAAGCTGAGCCGTGCCTCCCCTCCCCTCCCCGCTGGACTCCCCAAGCTGGAGCAAGAACACTCAGAGAAGCTGAAGCAGGAGCAGCTCTATGTCAGCCTGGTGATGCTTAACTAGTTGGCCTTGTTTCTGTCCCTTTTAATGCAGTAGCCAAAAAATCATTAAGTTAGTTTTCCCTTTTCTAAAGCTTCTGATTGTACT
Organism: Avena sativa; assembly: GCA_916181665.1. Taxonomy (NCBI): domain Eukaryota; kingdom Viridiplantae; phylum Streptophyta; class Magnoliopsida; order Poales; family Poaceae; genus Avena; species Avena sativa. Next base: position 434,960,307 of record OV702283.1, on the reverse strand, counting down.
GACACTGGTACAATGTATATGAACTTGGCGATCCTGAAAACGACATGCTTAGGTCTGGCTGAGTGGATGTGCCATCACCATCAGTCTCAAGAGATGGATCAGGATTAAAAGCGAGCTGTCTCTGTGCAAATGTTTCGCCGCCGTCCATGGCAAAGCAGTATGCGCACGTATATGCAACAAAAATACAAAGTGCATACCCATGTTGGAGTACATGCGATGACTTGGCGTTAACGCCGGATTAGGATTTACAAACAACAAAATGGCATTTGGTGAGAAATGCTTCCTACGTTCAGAAATATAAGACATTTTAGCTTTGTGAAATGAATGTATCTAGATGTTTTTTATGCTGACAAATGGCTTTTGATTGTACTGACACTGTCATTGAAAAGACGTCTAGATACATTCATTTCACAAAGCAAAAATGTCTTATATTTCTGAAGGATCTTCTTAGCTAAAAGACGGCAAGCCGCTTTTTTTTCATTTTTCTCTCCTCGGTGTCTCTCCTCCAATGGCAGTACTGCTGGGATATTATTAATTACACAAGGTCGGAAACCGATTACGATTCTTCTGTTTTTGACAAGGGACTAGAGGACAGAAATCATCCAAGTCAAAAGAAATGAGCAGTAAGCATTCATTTTAGCTGTTGTACAGGTGAACATCAGAACAAGTGACCTGATAAGAGCATCAAAGTCATAGCCTATAACATTAACACAAAGAGATGTACAGATGACAGTCCATATAAGCACCTTTAATTCAACACGACTGGAATTGACAATGCTGGTTAGCTGAGCACAATGGTCAAAAAACATCATTTATCACAACACAATCATCAGGCGCCCAAGTACACAAAGGGAAAAAAAACCGAATAAGCTAACAGTACACTATCTTGCGGACGATCAGAGGTATATATTCAAATATAGGATGAAACATGACCAACATACAGTCCGAGGTAAAACCGAATCATCAAGTTTTGCTTATAACCAGCCGTGCTTTAAGAGAGCACGAGCCACAGCCCAGCACAACAGACGTCGATACAGAATCAGGTGCCTGCAGTTCTATTTCCCCATCTTCACCCACCACAATCCCCATCTCACCGAGCTCACAGGAAGTGATCGAGAAATAGTCACCGCACCTGCAAGCGTACAGTAGCTCCACGCCATCGGGGGAACTCTCAACGGTCATGTCATCAATCTCGATATCGGATGCAATAATTTCAATACTCTGCCTTGATGATCGCAGCTGTGCATCGTACTCTGCTCGAGATTTAGGATAGCGTAGGATTTCCCATGCTTCCTGCACACCAAAGAACCCATGCTGCTCACTGGGAGACACAAAGGAATCGAGTGCTGTCTGTGCTTTGTCAGGGTGTGTACTTAAAGCAGCGGACTTGTATGCCGCACGGATTTCGTCATACGTAGCATCTTCACCCACAGATAGAACTTCATATAAGGTCTTCTGGTCAGAAATGTTGCTGCCTTGGAGCATTTGCAGAAGCTGTATAGCCGTCACTAGATTGGACAAGAAAAAATGGGGCTCAGCAAAACAAAGAAACAGGAAAGAGTATGCAATCAAAAATAATTGTGAGGCAAAGCAGAATAAATATAACATAGATTTCCATAAAACAAACGAAAAACACATAAAAATGGGACATTTCTCCACCTTCTGCAATGTCTGGAAACAACTTTTTTTTTATCAAGAACAAGCTTCAGACTGAAATTTTGAGCTGACTTTTGAAGCTCTATACATATTTTATATTTGATACTGCTGTTCCTTAAGAAATAGGGACCAGCCCAAAATCAGCAAATCATAATACCCACTTCAAGGCCACTCACCAGATCAACAGCATAACTAGAAGAAAATGGCAGTGGGTTCTTTCCCAAAATTGGCACGAATAATGGCCCTCACTATTTCCTATGAACCTAACCTAACAAGATCCAATTCCAAAATGATTTGATAATTTGTGTAGAATCACCTGAACTAAATTACTAATTTCATGTTTTGGTTATAAAACCCAATACCCATAAAGTGTAAAATTTACTTGGTTCTGGAGGGAAAACTCTTCCCCTTTTTCCTGAAGACCGATTTCAGTAATGAATAAATTCGAACGAAGTGATGCCAAAAGTTCTATGTTCTACATCAGATTGCACACAGACAGATTGCTGAGACAACTGTAACTTGTTTCTTCCAAGCTATCATCCGTTGTAATGCAAATTTGACTGATAATAAAAAAATTGGTGTATATTAATGTAATAAATTATTTACTGAATTCTCAAAATACTAACTAAAAAGATTAGACAATTTTGTTTTGCGCAAAGGGTTGACATACACGATTGTGTTGGGAACATAAATGTAGACAAACACATGATCTTTAACTAGCACTTTGTCACACGATGTAAACATGTATAGCAACACAAAAATTGTTCACCAAAAGCACACACACCACACATGTTCGTACAAATAATAGGCTATCATTCTTTGTTGCGCAGAATCAAAGAGCTAGTAATGCTGTCCGGCGTGGTGTTCGTGTTGCCTTCGTCAGGTGAAACATGTTGTCGCCAAGTAATTATATGAAATCAAGAAAGGGTGCACATATAGCAGCAGCACAAATACAGTGGCATCAGCTCTCATACATGGCAAAAAGATGATAGGAACAGAACTAGCATCCTCACAACAGCATTCACATTTCAGATTGCACAAAATTTGGCAATTTGTGGTAAGCAAATTTCATTCAGATTTTAGAGCATTTCTCACAATAGCACTCGGTTTTCAGAGCATATTTACCTTGCTTGTTGCAGAGGCTGGAGGGGAGTGGATTGGGGTGGCGGGTCAGCAGGTGTACGACGCCCTGAGCTGATCGACGTGTGCCTGCCGTGGAGGAGTGGATCCGGGCGGTGGGGATGGCTGGGATGGGCCGGGAGGACCGAAGGCGGCTTCGACCGGGAGGCTGGGTCGGGTGGCTACGGGAGAAGAGGGAGGCGGCGAGACGATTCGGGTACAGAGGGAACCCACGCGGCGGGGCGGCGACCGACGGCGGGGTACGGGCGGGAGGGTGGTGGCGGCGGCGACAAAGCAGGAATTTTAATCGTGAGCCTCCCGTCCGCGGCGCACCTCAGACTGACGGGCGCGATAAGAAAACCCTCGGCTTTTCCTTGCACGCGCGGCGTGGGAGCGTATTTATTCGCGAACGAGGCCGGGATGCGGGCACTCGCCGCAGCAGCTACAGCATTGGCGGCGCCTATCCCCGCGCGACTCCTGCTCGTCTCCGCCCGCCGCGCCGCTCCGAGATTCGGTGAGTCATGGATTCCTCGACGAACTCTCCTCCACCCCCCAATCCCATCCGGTTCCACCTCCGCTTCGGTTGTTCGTACCGCCGGCGCCGCGCCGTCCCCGTGTCCCCCGGAGTTGCGAGGTCCAATCTGGCCGCAGGAATCCGGGGGTTTAGAGTTTGTGCGTACGTGCTCTGGAGATTTAAAGGGAGTGGTAGTATCTAGTGAACTTGTTGGATTCAGAGTTTAGGATGTTATAATGCCCAAATATAGTTTCCCGTGTGATTTGGGTTTTCCCCTCTAAACCAAATTTGTTCTGCGTGAATTTACTTGTTAGTTCAAGTTGAGCACTAGGCGCGTGCAAATTTATCATGCACAACTTTTGGAATTGGGGGTGAATCAGTGTGCCCTTTATTCTCCACTTTGCTCAATTTAACCTATGAACATTACATGGTAAGGTTTAGAATGTAGCTATTGGATTCGTAGCCAGGAATCATAGAGCCTTTTGTGTTTGAATTTAGGCCCGTTTGCTTTTTTTTTTGCTGCTTATCTAGCTAGGTTATTGCAAGACTATAGAGCATCTTCCCCCGCAAGGCTACTGAGGGCTCATATTTTTGCTGCCTATCTAGCTAGGTTATTGTAGAGCATCGTCCTCCGCAAGGCTACTGAGGAGCTCCTGCTACGCTTCCACCACCATGGGAGACGAGACATCCACTTCCGCCTCTATGCTGGTGCAGGAACCTGCACCGCCGGTGAGTAATGGATTGTGGGTTTCGCCCGTACCCACTTGACTGAGATTGTGATGACTCAAACATATTGCTAGGCCGTGCAGGGAGCCGGGAGTGTCAAGCAGCAGATCTCCAACTTAGTGGCTTTGTCACTCCGTGCAACGGTGCCTGAAGTGGATGTGGAACCAACAGTTGAAGTTTGCACAACAAAATTTGGTGACTACCAGTGGTATGTTATTGGTTCCTTGCCTTGCCTGCTCCATCGATTTCACTTGAGTTTCTGACATATTATCATCCCTTCAATGTGCTCATCAACTGATTGTATGTAAACCATATGCAGCAATAATGCAATGGGATTGTGGTCAAAAGTTAAAGGATCCGGGACGAATTTCAAAAACCCCAATGCAATTGGACAGGTTTGAACGATCCTATCCTTTTGTAGTGCTGATGGTTTACTATATGATCTCATGGAGTAGCATTCTTTTGACCGGCGCCACTGCCCACTGCTATTATTTCCTTGTTCGTTCATTTTTTTTTCCTTTTTCATGGATGCTGAATTTTATACAGTCCATTGCCAAGAACCTGCCTGCCTGTGATGTTATTGAATCAACCTCTGTTGCTGGTCCTGGTTTTGTGAATATTGTATTATCCAACAGCTGGGTTGCAAAGGTCTGCTTTAGATGTTTTACATGCAAGCTTTGCATCTATTGGTACTACAATTCTTTCATGCTAAGCGCCAATGAACTACATTGTTGCAGAGAATACAAGACATGCTTGTAAATGGTATCAAAACTTGGGCACCAATTTTGCCCGTCAAGAGACTAGTGCTTGATTTTTCATCCCCTAATATTGCAAAGGAAATGCATGTTGGACATCTAAGGTCAACAATCATTGGAGACACCCTAGCACGCATGTTTGAATTCTCAAATGTCGACGTTCTCCGACGCAATCATGTGGGAGACTGGGGTACACAGGTAACAGACTAGTTGATGCTTCTCGCTGCTGAAAATTGCTAGTACAGACGTATGATCTTTTAATCTGCCTACCCATTTTGGTTTAGAGACAATCTTGTTATGCACATCAACTCATCCTTCTTTTTTCCTCGGCGGGTTGCCCTTTTTTGGCCTGCGTCCATCACCAGCTTCATGTACCTTCTTTTTTTTGGGACACATTAATGCATTAAAAGGTTCAGTTTGTGTGCTTCTTTGTGACAGGATCTATTGATGCTATTTTGCATGAAATCTGAACATGCTACCCAGTACCCTATGATTTGCTTTATTGCACTGTTTTCTGTACTTTTAATAGTCTGATGAAATAGAGCTTGTTGCCACTTCATAATCCAATACAATTTGTTTTTTTGACTTTTTCAATCACTTGATAAAATAGCAGCAATGTCTACTTCTGCTTGTTCTGTAGGCACTAGTAACTGCTAAAGTGTTTGCCGATATGGAGGCCTTATAAGTTAAACGGATTTGTTGCTTTCTTCCATACTAAACTATGTTCGCCTTTGTTCATGCAGTTTGGAATGCTCATTGAATTTCTGTTTGAAAAGTTTCCGGAATGGGAGGAACTTGGCAGCCAGGCCATTGGTGACCTCCAGGTAAGATGTTGTTTCATGCATTTATGGTACTATTGTAGTTTAATGTAGCATAAAAAGCTTATAACACATGGCTATAGGTATTATCTGCACATTCAACTAGGCACATAAGCATGCCTGGAGTTTGGTACTCCGGTCCAAATTAATTTTCGCAGATTTAGGCAAAATGTTGCCTAAATCTGTCTAGGTTCACTGAACCTGCGACAACTAATTTGGATCAGAGGTAGTATTACATATCCATGTAAGAAGCTATATGGTCGAAAGAAAACTGAATTATGAGTTAGAGTTACAGAGTAATTTTTTGTGGTAAAAAATAAATCATACTATTTTATGTTTGTGTTTTTGTTGGTAACATTTGTATTTAATCTATGCATCAGTATCAGATATATGGATCAGTTATTTTGTATCCTTAATTGCTTGATCTATGCATCAGTATCATCACTGTAGTGGTTGATGCCTTAACCAATTCCAGTAACATACAGATGATTTTAGCCAGGCATGTGGTGCTATTGTTTTGAATGCTATGTTAAATGGATTGCCATTTTTGTATCACTTAGCTTGAGTAGTAAGGCCATGATGTTTGATTTCATATCTGCATATTAGATTTTCCTCTTGGTTGCTTGTTCTCAGCTACCCAGTTACCTCCTGCAAACCTTCCTCAAAGTCCTTCAAAGTTACATTTCTGAAATTAAATAATCGGAGCCCATGAAGCTGTGCAGAGCAGAAAATCTGAATTGGTTGCCATTAGCATACAGTCAGGATGAAATAACTGTGAACTGTGTATATTCTGAAGCGCATATTATCTAGAAATGTGTTACCTCTAGGTGCATGTGCATGCATGCTCCTGATTGATCTACATCATTATCTTGCGAAGGTCGAAAGAAGTGCTTATTGCGCTTTGTGTTAGAATTTCTGATTCTGTAAACAAATGATCATGTTTCATTTGGTTATTTGCTGCAGCTTTTCTATAAAGCATCCAAAGAAAAATTCGATAATGATGCCGAATTTAAAGATAGGGCTCAACAAGCTGTGGTTCGGTTACAGGTAAGTTGACCTTTCTTATATTTGGAGTCTAGGAAGATCGCAGTCTTCTCTCATTCTCTTCTAAGCAATATATACTATGTAGGGAGGGGAGGAGAAATATCGTTCTGCTTGGAAAAAGATATGTGAAATCAGCAGGAACGAATTTGACAAGGTTTACAAGCTCTTAGATGTACACCTTGAAGAAAAGGTAGTATCACTTTCTACTGATATTTGACTTTCTATTCTAAGTTCCCAGAAAATGTGTAAACAGAATATAGCTGCAATTTGAAAAGAATTATGTTAATTGGACTGCAGATGAACGTGAAAGCATCTTTTTCTAGACTGTTTGCTCTCTTGCCCTATGCAAACTGAACTATTGTACTTTCTAAAACTGAAATCTGTGCAATGTTTGTTGACTAGCAATTTTTGCTCAATGGTTTAGTACTCCCTCCGATCCTAAATAAGTGTCACGGTTTTGAACTAGAGTTAGTTCAAAACCGTGACACTTATTTAGGATCGGAGGGAGTAGTTTCTTTCTCTCATTTGAACCATGTTGAAGAAGATTCTGTCAAACATTTTACAACTGCCACCAGAATTTTACAATTTGGTTCACTTATTAATTGATATGCATCAATTTGCCAGAGAAATGTATCAAACTCTTGATTTATTGAGCTTTTCATATTACCAGCTAATATTTATGAAGATATTTACAGGACTTCAGAAACATCTCTTTCTTTGTCAAAGTCATTTCTGTACTTTTTCATCTGTTGTAGTTCACCTGAAATCATTCACAAAAGTTGTATCTCCTTGTGTTCAATCACTTGCCCTTTTTTTGATGAATGATCACTTGCCTTTGAATGCTTATATACATGGTATCTGTCTCTTCCCCGGAAGCAAAGCTAACTACTCATCTTACAGGGGGAGAGCTTTTATAATCCTTATATTCCACAAGTTTTGGAGGGATTGAGTAACCAAGGTTTCATCAAGGAAAGTGAGGGTGCTCGCGTAATTTTCATTGAAGGTCATAAAATCCCTTTGATTGTGGTTAAAAGAGATGGTGGCTTCAACTATGCCTCCACAGACTTAGCTGCTCTTTGGTTAGTACTGAATAATTATTTCTGGGTTCTTATTTACCTTTTTTTCTGTAAACTCTAAGTCAATACAATTCATATTTGATGTAGTCTGGTTTGTTGCAGTCGTATAGATCATGAACTTAGACCTTTCTTCTTGTCTCTGCCTTTTATGAAGGTACCGACTTAATGTTGAGAAAGCGGAATGGATAATATATGTAACAGATGTTGGTCAGCAGCTGCACTTTGATATGTTTTTCAAGGCAAGAACAGAGTATCATTTATCTGCCAGAAACATGTTATTGTAATATTGATACTACATTATTAGGATCAAGAGAATCGTTTTAGATCTTTATAGCTTTGGTGGGATTTCATTTTGTCTTCTGTTGCAGGCTGCCAGGATGGCTGGTTGGATCCCAGGTCCAAATGAGAAGAAATTCCCGAAAGCAAGTCATGTTGGGTTTGGCCTTGTACTTGGGGCTGATGGCAAGCGCTTCCGAACTCGTAATACTGAGGTTGTTAGGTTGGGAGACCTACTTGATGAGGCCAAGTCTCGAAGTAAATCAGAACTTGTTCAGCGTCTCACTGATAATGGTAAGTGGTACAATTATGGAATTTTGTTTGCTTCTTTTAAGAACCTTTCTAATCTGATCATGTGTTTATTCAGGTAAAATTGTTGATTGGACTGAGGAGGAACTAGAGGAAACTTCAAAGGCAGTAGGATATGGTGCTGTCAAGTATGTATCAAAGAAGAGAAATTTGTTGGACTGAATTAATAACTACGCTTTTTAAATCCTAATCTGATCAGTATTTTCACGTTTTTCTACCTTCAATATAGGTATGCAGATCTGAAGAACAATAGACTGACTAATTACACATTTAGCTTTGATCAGATGCTAAGTGATAAGGTACTTCCAAACTCCACTATTTATTTACTCAATTATTTGGCGATTGTGACATTCTTCACCATTTATCTGTTCTCAACTGCTGTATACCGCATTTGTAGACACTATGTTCTGTATTCGATCTTGTACTAATTCGTTTTGTGTTTTCAGTTACTGACATAGATTTATGATCATTCTATTGCATGAATGATGATTTTATTTTTTTTGCTTACCGATTGTTATTTACATCCCAGTTTTCTTTGTGAACAGGGAAATACTGCTGTCTATCTTCAATATGCTCATGCTCGTATTTGCTCCATTATACGGAAATCTAACATGGATGTAGAAGAGCTAAAAATGGTAATACTTGTTAAATTTATGTGCTAATGCTGTGTCAATCCTATAAAGTTTCACCATGAAATAATTTTGGCCATCAGACACAGATTAAATTATGATTTTTTTGTTTCCAGAATGGGGATATTTCTCTTGGCCATCCAGATGAGCGCGTCTTGGGACTGTATCTTATCCGTTTTGCAGAGGTATGATTGACACCATTAACCAAATTCATTCATACGATCTACTAACCCAGAACCAAGAAACTTTCATCTCATATATTGCTGAGCAGCGAGTGACATAGCGATTAGCAAATATTTTGGTTGCGTGCGATTTTGAGTATCTTTCTGGGTTCAAGTAAGGTGTATGTCACTTGATATGATGATGTTTGCATTCAAGTTAGGTATCATCAAATTTGGGATATAAATCCCCTCCCCCTCCCCCCTTCAATATCAGTACCTTTTATTTTTATCTCCCCCCCCCCCCCCCCCCCCCACACACACACACACACACGAGGTTACGAGAAGGTCTTTGCTCTGTTGTGTCATTGAAGTGCCAATAATTTAGACACAGTTGCAACTTTCTGGCTGACATGGCCTACCAGTCAACAGAAGTTTCAGGTTCAACATCTCTCTCCCTCTCTTGTTGTGCGAGGTAGGTCCCGTCGCCCCTTTGTCCCTGCACTGGTTGACATCTGGCATGTGAGCCTCAAACTTTCTCGAGCTCATGCAGTTTGCCCACCTCCCCATCCCTGTTTACGACACCTTCACCAACATGCTCAAAGAGTAGATTGGTGGAGAAGTGGTGACAGAAGCATGACACTGGATGTGTCATGTAGCAGAACGCTGTGCCCTTCTTGGCCGTCAGCAGAAGCTCCAGTGTGCCATCCATGGTTCCTCTTGTTTTTCTGGACCGGAGCAATGCTGCCATCCATTGGTCTCCCCTCCCATTCTGGGTAGGTATGCCTGGAGTGGAAGGTTACACAGGCAATTTATAAATAAAACAAATAAGACCTACATTTTCATTTGTTAATCATGCAACCTGCTGCTCCCATCAGTCAACTAGTAGAGCGTTGTGGCACTTCATTGTATTTTGAAGGCAATTCCTGTATGGCACTATATATCAATAATTGATACGTCAGTGAGGAGTATGGCTTAATTGGGAGGGATCTTGTTCTCCTTTTGTATTGATTTATGTGCTGATATCTGTGTCAGGTTGTTGAAGACGCATGCACTACTCTCCTTCCAAATGTTCTGTGTGAATACCTATACAACTTATCTGAAATGTTCACAAGGTTCTACACCAATTGCCAGGTACACATATCTCTGTTTCCATTCATTCAGAGTGAGAAAATGACAACGCCTTCCACCTACCAGGCACTAAGCCTGCCACCACCGGCCTATCTCATGAGATTTAACTGTCGTCTTTGTTAATTCCACAGGTGGTAGGATCACCGGAGGAGCCAAGCCGGCTGCTGCTTTGTGAAGCGACTGCGGTCGTCATGCGCCAGTGCTTCCAACTGCTTGGGATCACACCGGTTTACAAGCTGTGAACAACCAATGTATTGATCTTTACGTCATACGTCAGTTTTCATCCTTGTTGGCACTGCTAACATAGTCTGAATTGATTGCGCCATTTGAGAATTCAAGCATATTGGTGCAGCAATTAAGCAGGATCTTAAGCTATGGGTCCTGGAGCTGGAGGTTTAGACAAATTTAGAGAGTAGTTATCCTTTGTTAGCCTTGTTTTTTCCCTTTCTTTTCTTCTTTTGCCTCTAGGCTGGTTGTAACTGCTCAAATCTGGCCCTTTGGCAATTCTTATGAGTTTTTGTGCTCTGCTTTGCCGCCTTTCTATAAAAAATAGTAACTTGCCTACTCTCAAGAAAAAAAAGAAGTCGAGTATATTGAAGATGGTTGACTCATCAATTTGTTATAGCTATGTGAACTATTAATTACTCCCCGACCCATATTAGTAGTTGCCTTAGATTTGTCAAAATTTGGATGAACCTACATACTAAATAGTATCTAGATTTATTCAAATTTAGATAAATTTGAGTCAACGGTTGGAGGGAGTACGAGTACTAGTTTAGATGCAGCCTACCGGATTTACATCGTATTTTTTGTCAGACAATGAGGAACAACTTGTGACTTTTCTCAGTACGTAACTGAACTGAAGCAAGCTTGTCTTAAAAACCTGGTAAGAGTGGAATGAGTCTTCTTTGCATTTCAGGCATTTATAAGCAGAAAAAGGTTTTCTTACTACACTTGGTATTTTCAGAAACATGTGGAAGTATTCTCTAAATATTGAGCAGAGGACACAGTTAAACAAGAGTGATATCTGTATCAGTAGACACGATTAACTTTTATGCTCCTTAATGTAATCTTGTAATTAATAATATCCTTTAAAAAAAATGTAATTAATAAATGGAGACGAGTTTCATTTCCCTATATGAGGATGTGTGCCTCCATTTCCACGCAATTTGTGTCATAAATTCTATGCCCGTGTCCCTGGACTTTCTTCTTCTTTTGTGTTAGACACCTTTTACTTTCGTCTAAGCAATGTTGTTCCTTGAATGGAGACTCTCTAATGCAATCAATAAACTACCCTGATGAGTATGTACCTATGTAGTTTGATCAATCTATGTATTGACTAGCTTTGTTCATATTTGGGTGATCATGTGCTTGAGAAACCTTGAATGTTCAAATATGAGAATGTGCTGTTATTATAGCTTCTAAGATATGTCATGTTCTACTGTACTATTTTTTGTACTCCGAGATGGTTTTTATTTTCACATTATTTCAACTCTCCCCATGTCTTTTAACCTGTGCTTGGAAATTAGCCTTTGTGAATCTATCATCAATGCATCATGTTCGTTTGTTTTCACCGCAGTGCTAAATCATGTGACAAAACACTATAATTCCTTTACAAAATGATGTGGATCAAGTTGAAACACAGTATCGCAAACGATGACTTATTTATGATCATTTAGAGACAGGTCGCGATAATGAACACTTTTTTATAAGTGGAAGTATTTTATGTTTTATTTTTTATGATTCCATTATTTTTAGTTTCAATTATATTCAACAACACGTGCATTATAGGTGCACCATTACTAGTTCTTTTACACTCGATACCACGATATATTTATAATACCGAATAATACATGATAGAGACACATAAACTGTCTCCAGGGATTACAAAACAAAGTCTAAAAGAAAACAACTAAATCTTCAAGGTCTTCAAAACCTTCTTCTTCCATGACATAATCTAGTACTTTTTTAAGGCAGCCCAAAACAACATGACATATATGTCAAACCATAGACATATAAATACCAACAAGAGTTCTTCCATAATTTTAATTTATGCACGCGCGCGCAACCATTAGAATAATCAACCAACATCAGCAAGAGTACCACCACCAGTATTTTAGAAAAAAAATGAACAACCTAGTCAACATCGCACGGGAACCGAGAGCATAAATCTGCATTGTCGAGGACGCAGAGGCCGAGACGAATATTGCAAGTATAATCCTTCTCGCGACACCCATGAGAAAATATCCAAAATCGATCTAGTGAAACAAGATGTGAAAGACCATGTCTATAAAACTTTACTCTTACGGTTACAATACCACCATTGACGTCATGAAGATCTCGTTGGGGAATGAAGGGCCAAAGAACGTATTACAGGCGATGCCATCTCCATTAACGTGGACACCAAAAAAGAAAGATGTCTGCAAAATTCTAATCTTCTAAAAACACTAATTTTATTGAGAACTTCACCTACAGGTCAGGTTTTTCACCCCTCCTAACATCGGCAAGGCCGGCCGGAGGAGAGGAAACCGACATATGAAGGAGATCGGAGGTAGAGTCGACAGCCAGGTCTAAGAGGCGGTGGCCGAGAAGAGAACGTGAGTATGTAGCAGAACAGCGCCAAGGTTCGATTGTGCGCTGGTAAAAACCAGATATGAACCCGCCAGTTTTGGGCAATGCGGCGGTAGCTCCTGTGCGCGCGTAGGTCCAACTCGGCGGTTTGTCCTTGGCAACCGCCAACCGGTCACCCCACTGCATCGATCGGCATGGCACGTGATGGACCGATCACCCGGCACCTTCTTTGCTTGGCGCCGATACCCACCCCCCACCAACCCCCGCACGACGGCAGCATTCTCCCGCGAACCCCACGGCGCCACGACACACACCGGACTGACCATCGTCGTCCCTTCCCTTCCCTGGCGCATCTATCTGCTACGGTAAAGTGCCCCCGCTTCCACAGTTCCTCGCATATTCCCTCCGTCCCCGCGCACTCCGCACAGGCTGCACGGCAGGCTGGCGCGCGCGCATGCGGCCACAGTGCGCGGTGGCGCCCCACTCCACGCGCGCCCAGGCCAAGTACGCCGCCACCCGTGCCCGCGCGACACGTCGGTACGGCCCGCGCCCCCCGCTCCTTTCCCGTCCGATCTCACCTCCCCCTTCCCGTCGCTACGGAGTAGGCTACTACTGGCTAGCGGCCCTTAATTACTGCTCGGAGGAATCTCTGGGACGTCCGTCCACCCATAAGCGCGGCCTCCACTCCACTGTTTTCCCACCTAATCCTATCGTTATCTCCTCCCATTCCCATCCCACCCAGTCCCCCGTAACACCCAACGGAAGCACAGCCGCGCGTGCCTAGCCAAAGAAGAAGAAAAATCATGGCCGCCACGGCCGCCGCCGCCGCCGCGACGGCGGTGTCGTCGACGTCCAGCTGCAGCAACAGCAAGCGCGAGAGCAGCATTGCGGTGGGCGCCGACTTGTCAGTGCCTTGCTCTACCTCCCCTTCCATCTCTTTGTGAATGGATTTTGTGCACGTCCGTGGCTGATTTCTATCTCCTCTCTTCCTTGCGACAGCACCAAGAAGGCAAAGAAGGGGAGGGAGCCACCGCCGGAGGAGATGGAGGCGTTCTTCGCCGCGGCCGAGAGCGGCGTGGCGCGGCGCTTCGCGGACAAGTGAGTACACTAATGCAAGCCCATCGCATCTAAGCTCCAGCTTTGTTCAAAGAAAAATCTAAGCTCCAGCTTCCCACTTCTTCGGAGAAACTGCGAGGCTCGGGCTCAGGATTTATATAGCTACCTAGCAACACCATGCACTAGCAGAAGAAGCTGCTGCTGCAGCAGCAGCAGTGGGCCTGTAAATTCTGCTCAGCTAACATGAGACTACTGCAGTGCTGCTGCTGCTGCAGCAGCAGTGGGCCTGTAAATTCTGCTCAGCTAACATGAGACTACTGCAGTGCTGCTGCTGCAGAAGATCTCAGTTGTCAGTGTGGGTGTTGCGACTCGCAGTATCCCGCAGAGAGTAAAAACGCCAAGCCACTAGAGCAGCATGTCACATGTGCTTGCCCTACAATTCTCTTTTGCTAGTAGTAGTATGTTTTTTATTGCCTTCAAAAGGCCAGCTGCTGGCGCCAGTGTAGGAACTTGAACAAAATTACTACACAGCTTTTGGGGGTATGTTGGGTTTTTTGTTAATTAATAAGAAACAGGGACAGATGCTGTGAGGTTTCTACTTTCTACTCCAGGCTAATGGCCCAAAACTTTAGAGAAGGAGTACTTCAACTCATTTTTTGTTTTTGTCAACTCAGCTCAAGTTACAGTCTGCAAAAAAAAAGTTTGCACATTTTTTTATTTTTTTTGAACTTTTGGCAGTAACCAGTTTTATAACGTTTGGATCTTGTGCTTTTGAAAAGGTACAACTATGACGTCGTCAAAGACGCTCCCATGGATGGGCGGTACGAGTGGGTCCGGGTGAGGCCGTAGGATGCCGCAACAGCCAGTCAAATTGCCAGAAGCACTGTGTCCTTTTAATCATTCTTTTGTACGTAGCTACCCTGTCGTGTCGTGCTTTAGCTGTAATTATGTGCTCACCAGATGATGGCTAATCATGTGTAAAAGCTCACCATGTAAGTCAGTGGGGGGTGTTTCACCTGTAACTTCCTCCTTTTCTAGACGATGGAACTCACTTGTAACTTAGTACTACTACTGTGTGCTTTAACTCCTTGTCCTATGTTGGTCTCATGAAAGAGGAAAAAAAAAGTTTCGTTTTATGTGTAGATTGTCCTTTCTCTCCCGTTCCACATCTCTGAACCTAGGCGGCAAAAGCGTTTCAGTTTGCGAGATGTGCAGATGGACATTTCGTTTCAAAATATCGGATGGCAGAGAAGTTATATGGGCCATTGTATCGGGTAGACACTACTAGGAAAACGGCTATAGGTAATCAGCACATCCGTGGCTCACATGGTTAAAGTGTCTCACGGCTAAAACAGGCGTAGCTCACCTGTGGGCCCTACTAGTAACTAGAATAACCGTGACGCACATGGTCATAGTGCGCCACAGATATGTGTGGGCCAGGGCCCTGCTGGCCGTATGCCGCATACCCGTAGCGCAGATAGGGGAGGTGCGCTACGGTTGTTAGGGATAGCCGTAGCGCACATGTGGCAAGTGCGCTACGCCTATGTGAAGCCCCCTCTGCTTCTTAAATGGGCAGAAACATCCGTGGCGCACTCTGGCATGTGCACCACGGATGTGATTTTTCCCTGTGGTGCACTGGGGCCATGTGCGCCACGGATGTGTCGACCTGCACAAACATATGTGATCATGTGATTATCTCCATCACCCCACACTTCACTTTCCCCTTCTTCTTCCTCCTTAGATCTAGTCGGGATTCTTCTCCTTCCCACCTCAATTTCCCCACTCATTCACCATTTTTAGCATGTGGAATTTGCCTTGGATGTTACATACGTAATAGAGGAAGCTCTTCGGTCTCTCATCTCCTTCTTCGGTCTCGCGCGCACCTCTCCTTTCCATCTTCTCGTGATCTCGGTCTCTCATCTCGGTAAGTTGTCCATGTAAGGATATGTTCATGTGTATATGGATGATATGCTCATATGTATGTAGATGATTGATGCTCATGATGTGTGTATGGAGAGGATCGATGGTCATATGTGTGTATATATATGGAGAGTATCGATGCTCATATGCATGCATGTGTGTATGGAGAGGATAATGATATGTTCATGTGTGTATGGATCGGTCTCTCTCTCTTGTGTTTGTGTGTGAACAAGTTGCCATTTGTTTTGCCAAAATGTTGATTCATTTCTATTTTGGCAAGACTTTGGCATTTCGCAAAGGTCCTAATTTTAGGATAGGTCATCCCGAAATTTTCTATCGACCATTGCATGCATGCATTGATTATGTGGTTCTAATAGACTTCTAATTGTATCGTGTACACATTGCAGGCAAAAATGGTGCTCATAATGAGCGAAGACATTGTGGCTAGATTTTTGAAATGTGCGACGGCCGACATGATACGAAATAACAAGACGGAGATAAGATGTCCGTGCAGAATATGCAAACTCAACTGGGTGATCGACCCAGATTCCGGGAATCTGCGGGCGCACCTGCTCCGCCATGGTTTCATGGATGGATACACTCGTTGGATAAGCGATGACGAAGACGATGGAGACAGTGAAGGTGGGCAACATGACAATGATCATCACGGCGAGAACGAGTGAGATGATGAAGAGTCTCCTGGAGATGGTGAAGGTGCGGAAGCAGATCGGGATGATGATGATCTAGATGCCGGAGGAGCAGACGACGATGGAACAACGTCAGGCTGGGTGCGGGACCCTTATGTGCAAGAGCTGCTTATCAAGCAGACGAGTAATGCCAGGGCTGCCGGTAGAGAGAAAGCCAAGCTTGCGCAACTTGAGAAAGACGCGGTTACTCCATTGTATGAAGGATGCATGCCCGATGATACCCGTGTTGGAATTATGCCCTAGAGGCAATAATAAAGATGTTATTATTATAATTCTTGTTCATGATAATGTTTATATTCCATGCTAGAATTGTATTAAGCGGAAACTTTAATACTTGTGTGGTTTGTGAACAACACCGTGTCCCTAGTACGCCTCTATGGACTAGCTCATTGATTAATGATGGTTAAGGTTTCCTAACCATAGACATGAGTTGTCAATTGATAATGAGATCATATCATTGGGAGAATGATATGATGGACAGACCCAAACTAAGTGAAGCAATTAGATCGTGTCATCGTGTTCGTCTTTGCGAAGCTTTTCTTATGTCAAATATTGTATTCCTTAGACCATGAGATAATACAACTCCCTGGTATCGGAAGAAAGCTTTGAGGTCATCAAACGTCATCCTATGAGAGGGTGATCATAAAGGTGTCTCTCAGGTGATCGGAAAGTATCTGTTGGGTTGTATGTATCGAGATGGGATTTGTCCCTCCCAAGTCGAAGAGATATTCTTCGGGCCCACTCGGTAATCGATATCAACACTGCTTGCAAGCATGTGGTTAAGGAGTGAATCACAAAGTGATATCGGATTACGGAACGAGTAAAGTACTTGCTGTGAACGAGATTGAACTAGGTATGACGGTACCGACGATCGAATCTCGGGCAAGTAAAATATCGCGAGACGAAGGGAATATATATATGGGATTGATTGAATCCTGGCATCGTGGTTCATCCGATATGATCATCAATGAATGTGTGGGAGTCAATATGGGTTTCCAGACCCCGCTGTTGATTATTGATAGAAGATCATGTCTGCATATTCTCGAACCCGCAGGGTCACACACTTAACGTGTCTCGACGCTATGATAGATTGGATAATTGGTTTATGAGTTTTTGTTCGGAGTCTAGGATGGGATCCGGGACATCACGAGAGGTTCCGGAGTGGTCCGGAGAATAAGATTCATATAAGGCAGTGCAGTTTTTGGAGTTCGGAATTGTTCCGGGTTAATCGGTATTGTACCGGAAGCTTCTAGAACCTTAAGGAAGGGGACCAACGTGGCCCCACCTTCTGGGAGGGGGCATGGGCATATGAGGGAGTGCCTTGGCCGCATTGGGCCAGGGGCACAAGGCCCCATAGGGCCCA
The DNA here is from genome assembly GCA_916181665.1 of Avena sativa. NCBI lineage: Eukaryota > Viridiplantae > Streptophyta > Magnoliopsida > Poales > Poaceae > Avena > Avena sativa. The sequence continues at coordinate 434,942,479 of OV702283.1, read as the reverse complement.
GCCGGCCAAAGAGGGTTTAAACTCTAGATAGAGCTTCTAGAAGGGGGGGTTTCCTTGCCCCCCACTCCTCCTCCTTTGGGGCCGCCGGTTTGGGCTTGGGGGAGGGGCTAGGGCTGCGCCCCACCCCTCTATATAAAGAGGGCTTGGGGCGCACCACCCCTCACACCTTCCCCTCCAACCCTAGCCGCCCTGCTGCCCTTCCTCTCTCCCTCCCGACTGTTTGTAGGCGAAGCCCTGCTGCAGAAATTCTCCACCATATACACCACGCCGTCGTGTTGTAGATCCAATCCGTCTCTCCACCATACTTGCTGGACCGAGGAAGTAGGATACGTCGAGGTGCTGCACGTGTGCATCTCACGGAGGCACCGCCACTTGTGGTGCTAGATCGGATCGGATCGCGAGGAGGAGAAGCGAGTACGACTACATCACCCACGTTCCGACGAATGTTCCGCTGTGCGAATCTTCAAGGGTATGAAGATCTAATCCAATATCTCTCGTTGTTTGCATCTCCTAGATTAGATCTTGGCTTTCCCTCTGTTCGCATCCGTAGAAAATTTTGATTTACTATGCCGCGAAACCCATCAGTGGTATTAGAGCTAGATCTATGCGTAGATGTGTTTCACGAGTAGAACGCAACATGGTTGTTGCGGGCGTTGATGTTTTCTGTTGCAAGCCTCTTGTTTGTGTTCTTCTTATGACGCGGTATAGTGAGATTGAAGCGGTCCAGGCCAACCTTACGCGACGTCGTTCGCGAGACCGGCTCCGCACTTGACGTGTGGCTTGTTCCACACATGCGGCTGGTGGATGTCGGTTTCTCTCACTATAGTTGTCATGGGATTGACACCGGAGTTTGGCAACCATAATATCATCGTTGTGGCTTTCCGTAGGTAAGAATCGTTCTTAGCATCTACTCCCATAAGCCATGTAAAACATGCAACAACAAAGTATAGGCGTCTAACTTGTTTTTGCAGGGAGTGTTTTCTGTGATATGGTATGGGCCAAGATGTGATGTGTATAATGTATGCGATGATCATGTTTTGTAATGTTTCACGACTTGCATGTCAATGAGTACACAACCGGCAGGAGCCATATGGTTGTCTTTATAATTGTGTATGACCTGTGTGTCAACTTCTTATGCGCCATGTAATAGTTTCACTTTATCGCTAAGTAGTTAGCAATAGTTGTAGTTGCTATTCATGGTGGAGGCAATCATGGTGGAGTGATGGAGATCATGCCGGAACGCACAAGACGGAGATCATTGCGCGAAGATTGGCTATACCATGTCACATAAAGTTATATGCATGTGATGTTTATCCTTTTATGTATCTTATTATGCTTAGATCGCGACGGTAGCATTATAAGATGATTCCTCACTTAAAGATCAAGATAAAAACTGTGTTCTCCCCAAGTATGCACCGTTGCGAAAGTTCGTCGTGTCCAAGCATCACGTGATGATCGGGTCCTATAGACTCTACGCTCACATACAACGGGTGCAAGCCAGTTTTGCACACGCGGAAATACTTGGGTCTAACTTGACGAGCCTAGCATGTACAGACATGGCCTTGGAACACGTGAACCGAAAGATTAAGCATGAGTCATATGAATGATATGATCGACACTTCGTTGTCCACCATTGAAACCACATCTCTTCTCGTGATGATCGGATTAGGTGTGGTGAATTTGGATCATGTTCACTAAACAACTTGAGGGATGTTGAATTTAGTGGGAGTTCATCTGGTAATTTGATTAAGTTGAACTATTTATCATAAACATAGTCTAAATTGTACTTGCAAATACTGTAGATCACATGGCTAACTCCAACTTCAACTTCAACGTTTTTGCTGAGAAGGAAAAGCTTAAAAACAATGGGTCTAACTTCACCAATTGGTTCCGCAATCTAAGAATCATTCTCTCTGGCGGTCAAAAGGACTATGTCCTTGGGAAAGCGTTAGGTGACCCCCCTGCTGCAACTGCGCCGGCTGATGAGAAAGCTGTCTATCAGTCGTGCAAAGATGATTATGGTGTGATTAAGAGCACCATGTTGTTTGCTATGGAACCGAAACTTCAAAATCGTTTTGAAGACTATCCCGGGCCCTTTGAGATTCTCGAAGAGCTGAAAACCATGTTTCAGACTCAGGCCCGTTCTGAGAGATATGAGATCTCTGAGAAGTTCTTTAACTGTAAGATGGAGGAAGGGAGTTCCGTTAGTGAGCACGCCATTAAGATGACGGGCTACACTCAACGCCTTGAGAAACTGGAATGCACGATTCCAGAGGAGCTCAAGATTGACAGGGTTCTGCAATCACTCCCTCCCAGCTACAAAAGTTTTGTAGTGACTCATAATCAGATTGGTTCCACTGATACAATCACCGAGCTCTTCGCAAAGCTAAAGGCCGCGGAAGTGGACATCAAAAAGGATAATCATGTGTTGATGGTCAACAAGCCCACCTTTAAGAAAGGTAAGGGTGCAAATAAGCCCTTCAAGAAAGGCGGCGGCAAGCGTGTTGCCCCTGCTGAGAAGAAGCTCAGGTCTGGTCCTATGCCGGACACTGAGTGCTTCTATTGCAAGGACAAGGGTCACTGGAAGCGCAACTGTCCGAAGTACTTAGCGGACAAGAAGGCTGGCACCATCAAAGGTATATTTGATATACATGTTATTGATGTTTTCCTTACTAGCCCTCGTTGTAGTGCCTGGGTATTTGATACCGGTTCAGTTGCTAATATTTGTAACTCGAAACAGGAGCTACGGAATAGACGGCGGCTTGCGAGGGATGAGGTGACGATGCGCGTTGGCAACGGATCAAGAGTTGATGTGATGGCCGTCGGCACGCTCTCCTTAGTTTTACCTTCGGGATTAGTTTTAAACCTTAATAAGTGTTATTATGTGCCTGCGTTGAGCATGAACATTATTTCTGGATCTTGTTTATTGCAAGACGGTTATTCATTTAAATCGGAGAATAATGGTTGTTCTATTTATATGAGTAACATATTTGATGGTCATGCACCTATTGTGAATGGTTTATTTCTTCTAAATCTCGAAAGGGATGAAACACACATCCATAACATTGAGGCTAAGAGATGCAAAGTAGATAGTGATAATACTACTTATTTGTGGCACTGTCGTCTAGGTCATATTGGTGTAAAGCGCATGAAGAAACTCCATTCTGATGGACTTTTGGAGTCTCTTGATTTTGAATCATTTGACACATGCGAACCATGCCTCATGGGCAAGATGATCAAAACCCCGTTCTCCGGTATGATGGAGCGAGCAATGGACTTGTTGGAAATCATACATACCGATGTATGCGGACCCATGAGTGTTTCGACGCGCGGTGGATATCGCTATTTTCTCACTTTTACCGATGACTTAAGTAGATATGGGTATATCTATTTAATGAAACATAAATCTGAAACTTTTGAAAAGTTCAAGGAATTTCAGAATGAAGTGGAGAACCATCGTAACAGAAAGATTAAGTTTCTACGATCCGATCGTGGGGGCGAATATTTGAGTTATGATTTTCTCACGCATCTTAAAGCAAGCGGAATCGTTTCGCAACTCACGCCACCTGGAACACCACAGCGCAATGGTGTGTCTGAACGCCGGAATCGAACCCTATTAGATATGGTCCGATCAATGATGTCTCTTACTGATTTGCCGTTATCATTTTGGGGTTATGCATTAGAAACCGCTGCATTCACTTTAAATAGGGCTCCATCTAAATCCGTTGAGACGACACCGTATGAACTGTGGTTTGGTGCTAAACCTAAGTTGTCGTTTCTCAAAGTTTGGGGATGCGAAGCTTACGTCAAGAAATTGATGCCGGATAAGCTCGAACCCAAAGCGGAGAAATGCGTCTTCATAGGATACCCTAAGGAAACTATTGGGTATACCTTCTATCACAGAATCGAAGGCAAAGTGTTTGTCCCAAAGAACGGTTCCTTTCTTGAGAAGGAGTTTCTCTCGAAAGAAGTGAGTGGGAGGAAAGTAGAGCTAGACGAGGTTATTGAACCTTCTCTTGAGTTGGAGAGTAGCGCAGCACCTGAAATTGTTCCAGTGCCGCCTGCACCAACAATAGAGGAAGCTAATGACAAGGATCATGAAGCTTCGGACGATGCTGCTACTGAACGTCGCAGGTCGACAAGGTCGCGTGCCCCTCCTGAGTGGTACGGCAATCCTGTCTTGACTGTCTTGTTAGTAGAAGACAATGAACCTACGAACTATGAGGAAGCGATGATGAGCCTAGACTCCGAGAAATGGCTAGAAGCCATGAAATCCGAATTGGGATCCATGAGCGAAAACCAAGTATGGACTTTGTTGGACCCTCCTAGCGACTGAAAGGCCGTTGAGTGCAAATGGATTTTCAAGAAGAAAACTGACGCGGATGGTAATGTTACCGTCTATAAAGCACGGCTTGTTGCGAAAGGTTTTCGACAAGTTCAAGGTGTTGACTACGATGAGACTTTCTCTCCCGTAGCGATGTTTAAGTCCATTCGGATTCTATTAGCAATTGCTGCGTTTCATGATTATGAAATATGGCAGATGGATGTCAAGACTGCTTTCCTCAATGACAACATTGATGAAGAGTTGTATATGATGCAACCCGAAGGTTTTGTCGATCCTAAGGATGCTGATAAAGTATGCAAACTTCAGCGTTCTATTTATGGACTGAAGCAAGCATCTCGGAGTTGGAACCTTCGTTTTGATCAAGTGATCAAGAGCTTTGGATTTGTTCCAAATTGCTACGAAGCTTGCATCTACAAGAAAGTGAGTGGGAGCTCGGTGACGTTTCTGGTACTATATGTGGATGACATATTGATTATTGGAAATGACATCAACATGCTTAACGATGTGAAGAGTTATTTGAACAAGTGTTTTTCAATGGAAGACCTAGGTGAAGCTGCTTATATATTGGGCATCAAAATCTATAGAGATAGACAAAGACGCCTGATAGCTTTAAGCCAGAGTACATACCTAGACAAAGTTATGAAAAGGTTCAGAATGGATAAGGCAAAGAAAGGTTCAGTGCCTCTGTTGTCAGGTAAGATATTGAGCAAGGCTCAGTGTCCAGCTATGGTAAATGATAGGGAAGCTATGAGCAAAGTGCCTTATGCCTCGGCCATAGGTTCTATCATGTATGCCATGCTGTGTACTAGACCGGATGTGTCCAATGCTCTTAGTTTGACGAGCAGATATCAAAGTGATCCAGGAGTGGAACACTGGACAGCCGTGAAGAACATCCTAAAGTACCTAAATAGAACTAAAGAAATGTTCTTAGTCTATGGGGGTGATGAACAGCTTGTCGTAAAAGGTTACATCGATGCTAGTTTCGACACCGACAAGGATGATTCTAAATCTCAGACAGGATACGTGTATATTTTGAATGGAGGAGCTGTGAGCTGGAGAAGCTGCAAGCAAAGCGTGATCGCGGGATCTACAGTAGAAGCGGAATACATGGCTGCTGCAGAAGCGTCAAGTGAAGGAGTTTGGATCAGAAACTTCATCACTGAGCCTGGCGTGGTTCCAAGTGCATTGGACCCACTGGAGATATTGTGTGACAACACTGGCGCCATAGCACTCGCTAAGGAACCAAGATATCATCCAAAGACCAAGCATATCAACCACAAGTTTCATATAATCCGAGATTATATAGAAGATGGAGATCTGAAGATTAGCAAAGTACATACAGATCTGAATGTCGCAGATCCATTGACTAAACCTCTTCCACATGTAAAACATGATCAGCACCTCAGTGCCATGGGTGTGAGATTGTTGCCAAATGTAAACTAGATTATTGACTCTAGTGCAAGTGGGAGACTGTTGGAATTATGCCCTAGAGGCAATAATAAAGATGTTATTATTATAATTCTTGTTCATGATAATGTTTATATTCCATGCTAGAATTGTATTAAGCGGAAACTTTAATACTTGTGTGGTTTGTGAACAACACCGTGTCCCTAGTACGCCTCTATGGACTAGCTCATTGATTAATGATGGTTAAGGTTTCCTAACCATAGACATGAGTTGTCAATTGATAATGAGATCATATCATTGGGAGAATGATATGATGGACAGACCCAAACTAAGCGAAGCAATTAGATCGTGTCATCGTGTTCGTCTTTGCGAAGCTTTTCTTATGTCAAATATTGTATTCCTTAGACCATGAGATAATACAACTCCCTGGTATCGGAAGAAAGCTTTGAGGTCATCAAACGTCATCCTATGAGAGGGTGATCATAAAGGTGTCTCTCAGGTGATCGGAAAGTATCTGTTGGGTTGTATGTATCGAGATGGGATTTGTCCCTCCCAAGTCGGAGATATATACTTCGGGCCCACTCGGTAATCGATATCAACACCGCTTGCAAGTATGTGGTTAAGGAGTTAATCACAAAGTGATATCGGATTACGGAACGAGTAAAGTACTTGCTGTGAACGAGATTGAACTAGGTATGACGGTACCGACGATCGAATCTCGGGCAAGTAAAATATCGCGAGACGAAGGGAATATATATATGGGATTGATTGAATCCTGGCATCGTGGTTCATCCGATATGATCATCGATGAATGTGTGGGAGTCAATATGGGTTTCCAGACCCCGCTGTTGATTATTGATAGAAGATCATGTCTGCATATTCTCGAACCCGCAGGGTCACACACTTAACGTGTCTCGACGCTAGGATAGATTGGATAATTGGTTTATGAGTTTTTGTTCAGAGTCTCGGATGGGATCCGGGACATCACGAGAGGTTCCGGAGTGGTCCGGAGAATAAGATTCATATAAGGCAGTGCAGTTTTTGGAGTTCGGAATTGTTCCGGGTTAATCGGTATTGTACCGGAAGCTTCTAGAACCTTCTGGAAGGGGACCAACGTGGCCCCACCTTCCGGGAGGGGGCATGGGCCTATGAGGGAGTGCCCTGGCCGCATTGGGCTAGGGGCACAAGGCCCCATAGGGCCCAGCCGACCAAAGAGGGTTTAAACTCTAGATAGAGCTTCTAGAAGGGGGGGTTTCCTTGCCCCCCACTCCTCCTCCTTTGGGGCTGCCGGTTTGGGCTTGGGGGAGGGGCTAGGGCTGCGCCCCACCCCTCTATATAAAGATCGCTGGGGGCGCACCACCCCTCACACCTTCCCCTCCAACCCTAGCCGCCCTGCTGCCCTTCCTCTCTCCCTCCCGACTGTTTGTAGGCGAAGCCCTGCTACAGAAATTCTCCACCATATACACCACGCCGTCGTGTTGTAGATCCAATCCGTCTCTCCACCATACTTGTTGGACCGAGGAAGGAGGAGACGTCGAGGTGCTGGACGTGTGCATCTCACGGAGGCACCGCCACTTGTGGTGTTAGATCGGATCGGATAGCGAGGAGGAGAAGCGAGTACGACTACATCACCCACGTTCCGACGAACGTTCCGCTGTGCGAATCTTCAAGGGTATGAAGATCTATTCCAATCTCTCTCGTTGTTTGCATCTCCTAGATTAGATCTTGGCTTTCCCTCTGTTCGCATTCGTAGAAAATTTTGATTCACTATGCCGCGAAACCCATCAACCCGGTTGAATGTAACACTCAAGGCTATGGAGATGAAGGCAAAACACAAACTGAGCGACGCAAGCTTCGACGATATGATGGCATTCTGGCACGATCGTCTCCCGGAGGGGAACACATGTCCAACTAGTATCGAGGATGCTAAGAAAATCGTCTGTCCTCTCGATCTACCGCACGTTAGATATCACGTATGCATCAACGATTTCATCATTTATCAGGGCGAGGACGCAGAGAAAACCACATGTCCGGTGTGCGGTGTGAGTTGATACAAGAAAGGGAAGAAAGCACCTCGAAAAGTGGTATGGTACTTTCCTATCACTCCTCGTCTGCAACGCTATTTCGCGGACCCTAAGGAAGCGAAGCTCATCCGATGGCATGCGGAAAGGAAGAAGCCAGGAGATGACGATGACCCCGAAAAGGATGAGCTGCTGACGCACCCTTCAGATGCTAGCCAGTGGAAAGCATTGGACCTCGAATTCCTAGAATTCGGTGGAGATTCGAGGAACATCAGGCTTGGTGCGAGCACCGATGGACTCAATCCGTTCGGTAGCCAGAGCAGCACGCATAACACTTGGCCCGTGTTTGTATGGATGTACAACCTCCCTCCATGGTTGTGCATGAAGAAGAAGTACATGCAAATGAGTATGCTAATTCAAGGGCCGAAACAACCTGGTACCGACATCAATCTGTATCTCGGGCTGTTGAAAGAGGAGCTAGCCATGTTATGGGAATCTAGAGCCAATACTTACGACGCCGTCGCATAAGATTATTTCACTATGAGAGCCGCGTTGGTCACTACGGTGCAATACTATCCAGTTTGCGGGTATATCTCGGGGCAGGTTATCCAAGGATTCTGTGCATGCGTTAGGTGCATGGATAACACAAGCTATCTCCAACTAGAGAAAGATCCAGGGTCTTCGAAAACCATGTTCATGGCGCATCGGAGGTGGCTCGGCAAGAATGATTCATGGATAAAACATGGAGACCTGTTCGATGGAAAATCCGAGACCCGAGGAATCCCAGAGCGTAGGAGCAGCGAAGAAGTGGAAGAGTTGCTGAAAAACTAGAAAGATTGTCCTAAGCCTGGAAAGAAGCAAAAGAGGCAGCAAGACAAGCCGCTGATGAAGGTATGGAAAACAAGGTCTATTTTCTGGGAGTTGCCATACTGGAAGTTTCTCTGCACGCCTCATAGCCTCGACATCATGCATATCACAAAAAATGTGTGCGAGAGTCTGGTCGCCACCATAATCAACATGCCAGATAGGACGAAAGATGGTCCGAAAGCAAGGCACGACCTGATATTCATGGGTATCCGGAAGGAGCTTCACGGAGGACACACTACTCCTGATGATCAAGAATATGACGATGATCATGAGTCGGAGACGAGACAAGGTCGTCGGAAGGGTAAAAAGTTCAAGAAGAATGAATATTACTGTCCTCCTTCTTGCTTCACTCTAAGCCAGGATGAGATCAAACAGTTTTTCAAGTGCCTTCTAGGAGTCAAATTTCCTTACGGCTACGCGGGCAAGATAAGCAGATACCTAGACGAGGCGAAGCAGAGGTTCAGTGGCATGAAGTCTCACGACTGTGCCGTGCTAATGACGCAGGTACTTCCGGTTGCACTAAGAGGGATAATGGACGAGCACGTCCGTGAAACGTTATTTGGCCTCTGCAAAGTTTTTCGACGTCATCTCTAGGAAGTCGATTGGCGTGAATCAGCTCGGGAGGCTACATGAGGAGATTGTGGTGATACTATGCGATCTTGAGGTCTACTTCCCACCCGCATTATTCGACATTATGGTGCATCTGCTGGTCCATGTCATGGAGGACATCGTCCAACTCGGGCCGATGTTCCTCCACAGCATGATGGCATTCGATGTTGGAGATATGCCCAAGAGGCAATAATAAAGTGGTTATTATCATATCTTCATACTTATGATAAATTTTTACATACCATTCTATAATTGTATTAACCGGAAACATTAATACTTGTGTGATTTGTAAACATAAAAGAGTCCCTAGTAAAGCCTCTTGTTAAACTAGCTTGTTGGTTAATATATGATCATGGTTTCCTGATCATGAACATAGAGATGTTATTAACAACAGGGTCATATCATTAGAGAATGATGTGATGGACATACTCCTATAGTTAAGCGTAGCATAAAGATCAAGTCATTTAATATAGTTCATTTGCTATAAGCTTTCTGATACATAGTAACCTAATTCCTTCGACCATGAGATCATGTTAATCACCATCACCGGAAGGATGCTTTGATGACATCAAACACCACACCGTAACTGGGTGGCTATAAAGGTGGCACTGAGTGTTCGGAAAGTATGTGTTGAGGCACATGGATCAAGAGTGGGATTTGTCCATCCATATGACGGATAGATATACTCTGGGCCCTCTCGATGGAATGTCATCCAATTAGCTTGCAAGCATGTGACTGGTTCACAAGGGATCACATATCACAGGAACGAGAAAAGAGTACTTATCGGTAACGAGGTTGAACTAGGTATGCAGAGATACCGACGATCAGACCTCGGATAAGTAAACTATCGCGAGACAAAGGGAAATTGGTATCGTATGTAAATGGTTCATTCGATCACGAAGTAATCATAGAAATATGTGGGAGCCATATGAATTTCCAGATTCCTCTATTGGTTATTGATCGGAGAAGTGTCTCGGTCATGTCCGCATAATTCACGAACCGTAGGGAGACACACTTAAGGATTCAATGTTGTTTAGTAGATATGGAATGTTAGTAGGGATACCAAATGTTGTTCGGAGTCTTGGATGGGATCCAGGATATCACGAGGAGATCCGGAATGGTCCGTAGAATAAGATTCATATAAGGAAAGTCCTATTTCGGAGTTCGGGAAAGTTTCCGATGATTTCATCGGAGAGGTTCTAAAAGGGTCTAGAAGGTTCACCGAACCGGAAGGGGAATGGACCATGAATGTGTCATGGGTAAATGGAATGATTGGATCATATCCTAGGTCACTTGGTGTGGGCATTTGCAAGAGAGAAATAAAGCTCTAAATTGAAAGTCAAACGGGAAGTTTGAAAAGTCAAACTGGAACAATGGTTTCCTAGTGGGAGAAGAAACAGGTCCTTCTCTCAATCCAACTTGGGTTTGGGTTTGGATTCAAACCCACCCCTCCCAAGGCTACCCCCTCTCATAAATAGAGGGGAGGGCTGCCCCAACACCACAAGAGCCAAGCCCTCCCCACACACGCACCGCGCTGCCGCCGCCGCGCCCTAGCCACCGCCGCCTCGCGCCGCCGTCGGTTCATCGCCGCCGCCCTAGCCGCCGCCGACACCTCCTCATCCTCCCGGACTTCTAAACCCTAGATCTCCGGGAAACCCTAATCCACCATAACTCGCACCGGCTTAGGAGAAGCCCTGCGAGATCTTCCCTCTACTTCTGACACCACGCCGTCGTGCTGCCGAAATCGCGAGGGGAGAACTACAACCTCCGCTGCCTGCTGGAACAAGGGAGAGGAAGGTCTTAATCGAGTACCGAACGTGTGAACGACTGCGGAAGCGCTGCCGGAACGCAGCACCGGAAGGATCGTCTACGCGATCTTAAGATCGGCAAGTGAACGACTACATCACCCACGAGAATCTGCTCTCGTTAACTGCTTTGAATCTTCTAGGGTTAGTACTCTATCAACTTGTTGCACCGATCTAGTAGATAGATCTTGGCTTGATCATAGATTAGATCTTGATTGTGTATTCATGCGGTAGAATTTTTTTGTTTTCCATGCTACGAACCCCTACATTCGAAAGGATGAACGGACACATCAAACGATACGTTCTCAACAGGTCCCGTCCAGATGGAAGCATAGCCAAGGGCTTTCTGGGCGAAGAGTGCATCTCTTTCTGCACGAATTATCTAGACATCGAGAACCCTATCGGTCTTCCCGTCAACAGGCACCTTGGTAAGCTCGACGGATCTGGTCACCGAGAGGGTCGTCGCATACTGCATGCAGACTTTGATTTTCGACGCGCAGACTTTGATCGAGCAAACCTCGTCGCGCTACATCATTTAGAACTGGTCGATCCTTGGGTATAGAAGCACACAAGGTTAATAGAGAAGAAGTACAGTGACCAGGGCATACAGAGGACGCAGGGAGAAATAATCAAAGAGCACAACTCAGATTTCACGCGTTGGTTTAGGCAGACGCTCCTTGATAATCCCTCGCGATCGCATTCTTCTGACACGGAAAAGATCATATTCACCTTGTCGCAAGGACCGATGCAAAACCTGGTGACCTATCACGCGTATGATATCAACGGCTACACATTCTACACGGAGGAAAAGGACAACAAGTGTGATTATCAGAACTCAGGCATAACGTCGGGATTCTACACCAATGACAACGTGAAGGAAAGATTTTACGGAAGAATCGAGGAGATCTGGGAGCTAGACTACTGTGGAGAAAATGTGCCGATGTTCTGTGTCAGATGGGCAAAGAGCGTCGAAAGATAAGACCGGTATTTCACAACCATGGTTATACCCGAAGCAGCCAAATCCAAGGCTGCCAGTGCGAACGTGGCCGCGAAAAATGAACCGTGGGTACTGTCTACCAAAGTGGACCAATGTTTTTTCATTACCGACCCGACAAAGCCTAGCCGTTTTGTCGTGAGGAGAGGAAAAAGAAACATCATCGGAATGGATGGAGTCGCCAACGAGCAAGACTTCGACCAGTACGACGATCCAAAGATTGAAGATGACAATGACTACGATGCAGCAACATACATCACAAGAAGAAAAAGGACAACCCTATCCAAAAAAAGGTAGCCCGTTCGAAAGAAGAAACATTAAAGTGCCGGGGCTAAATTACTCAACTGCGACAAAGAAGGGAAAAAAGATTGTAAAACGCTAGCTCAAAAAATATTGTAAAACGCGTGGTCGAAAAAGATTGTAATATTCATGGACAAATTATTATGAAATTTAGTTATACTTTGAATCATATTTGTACCACTTTTATGACATATATTATCACTTTTGGGCATTTTTGAAATATTTAAAAGTATTTTAAAAAAAAAACAAAACTTCTATGGCATATATCACCACTTTTGGGCATTTTTTGGAACATTTAAAAGTATTTTTGAAATAAAATTAAAAAAGGTGGGCACCTGGATTCGAACCTAGGTTCTCATAGATTGAGAATAGAGCTAAGGACGGAACCAGTGGGATAGGCTAGTGTAGTTGTTAGATAGTGGAGCTACAGCCATCTTATACAGTCGATAAATGCCGATAGGCGTAGCGCACTATGCCCAAGTGCGCTACAGATATCCGTAGCGCACTATGCCCAAATGCGCTACGCCTATCTGGGAACGGCAGGTCAAAGGCGCCACGTCCTCCTCCATCTCTCAGACACCATCTCAATCGTAAGCCCGACCCCAAGCCCTGTGCCGCCGCGCTCTCGATCCGTCGCCGCGCTCTCGATCCGCTGCCTCGCCAGCCGCCACCGCTCGAGGAGGAGGCCGTGGAGCAGGAGGAGGCCGTGGAGCAGGAGCAGGAGGAGGCCTGCCGCCGCTCGAGGAGGAGGCCCGCGCGCCAGCCATCGTCGTCCGCCCGCCCGCCCGCCATCGTCGTCCTCATCTCAGAGGTGAGCGTCGCCCCTCCCCTCTCTCCCTCTCTCTCCCTCTCTCCCCTCTCTCTGCTCAGATTAGAGGTTAGGGTTCAGATTAGAGGTTAGGGTTCAGAGAAGGCCATTAGAGGTTAGGGTTCAGATTAGAGATTAGAGGTTAGGGTTCAGTGAAGTTCATAACTTGCTGTTTTGCACAAGTTTGTTTGCTGATACGAAAAAAGCATATTTGACAATGTTTATTTGGGAATTCAAAAGGTTGAGCAGTCATGCACCTCTAAAACAAATACTTGGAAATGTTTGTGTTGCGCTTAGTATTTGGAATTAGTAATTAATAATGGGTTCCCATTAATTTCAGAGACAATTTTGTACTGCCTTGTCACTGTATAGAGGTGACCAACACAGGCATAATAAAATCTGAATTTCTTCCAACTACCAGCAGGCAAAATGGTTGACAGAAAATAGTAGTAGTAGTGCTACGAATATAATCTCCAGCTACCAACCATACAATGTTCATCATAGTATCACCACCTCAACCGTCTAAGGTTTCCTATTTTATACTATGTTTTATGAGTACTTGAAACAATACTAGTGTTAGTGACAAAGTAGTAGCTTGTTCAGAGCAGTAGCTTATGACCAGATTGTTGCTAGTGTTAGTGACAGGCTACAGGAGTGTTTTGTAGGTTTTGTAGAACAAACCAGATTGTTTTGCTTTCTTAGTCCATGAGCCCCTCATATGCCAATGTTAACAAAGTACATTTGAAATAATTTTATAAGCTACATTTGAAATAGGATCTTATGCAATAGGTTTTTTTGCATACTGCCATGGTTGCAACAGGTTTTTAAAGTTGTCTGAATGTGATGTATCTAGGTGATAGCTTATGACCATCTAGGTGATATATTTTGATCCAAGAAGCAATCAAGTATAAATTCATTTCAGCTAAATTAGAGCAGTTAAATGACAAGTTCAGAGCAGTAGGTTAGCTTCAACCTTTGCTATACTTTTTATATTTGCATCTGGTTCAGAGTTATAGAATGATGATCCATTGTAGTCTTATTAGCTTGTACAACCTTTGCTATAATTTTTGTGCAGTGAATATATATGTGTATATACTGATCCTGGTACTGGTAGTGAATATATATGTGTACATACTGATCCTTGTCCTGGTACTGGTAGTGAATATATATGTGTATATAGGTTAGCTTGTACAACCTTTGCTATACTTTTTGTGCAGTGAATATATATGTGTATATACTGATCCTGGTCATGGTACTGGTAGTGAATATATATGTGTATATAATGATGCTCCTGATGATGAAATGATCCTGCTTATTTCCAATTGTGCTTGTGCTTGTATGAAGCACTTTCTTATGTTGTGTATGCAGGTTCTTGTATAAAATGAGTCCAGATTTTTGCCGGAATGTTGATTAACTTCCGTTTTGGCAGAAACCGGGCACTCCTAGTTTAAGAAAATTAGCAAAGGCCATGTCGGATTTTTTCGTGCATTTAATCAATTATTTGTTTTTTATTAGTGCAAAGATGTGTGACAACGACGAGGCTAGATGTTCTAAGCGCATCAGCGCTGAAGGAAAACTCAGACCTCCGAATAAACAATTGACATTCTGGGAGGCGGCCCAGCGGCTAGAAGACGATGAAGAATACCATCCTTCGGAGAGCGAGGATGATGAGATGGAAGACGCGGAGGAAGAAGCCGAAGGAACGGCGGGTGATGAAACCACTGATGGCGGCGAGGGCACAAGGAGTGGTAGCAATCCTCCTAAGAAGAAGAAGAAGAAGCCGAAGGAACGGCGCCCGAACACGGTCGGCACCGTCAGGGAGGAAATTACCGAAGTGAGCCCAATAGGGGTTCCTTTGGAGCCCGACCTTGTCGTCAAAGGGTACGGTGGGCAAGTGGCGGAGATCACCCGAAAACCATCTCGATCAACACAGAGAATCTCCGGCATAAAGATAATGGCCACTTGCGCACACTCCTCTTCGAGAAGCTGCACGCAAGATACAAGTTCCCCGCTAAGTATCAGAACACAAATTATCATGGGAACAAAGTAAACAAATCTGCCCTTACAAAGATGAGCACCGCCCTGGCCAGCTGGAGAACCCGGATAAAGAAGAAGATCTATAAAGAAGGCAAAAGTCTCGAGGAGATCCAGAAGATTGACCCGCAGATCACCGAAGATCAGTTCCAGGAGTTCAAGGAGAGGTGTGAATCCGAAAGAGCCCTGGCCAATAGTAATCGGAGAAAGGTGCTACAGGCGATGAATATAGGTCATCACTATCTCGGATCTGGTGGATACAGAACCGCGGAGGCCAAATGGAATAAGGAGGACGAAGAGTATAGATCTAAGGGGATATAAAACCCCTTTGCGAAATTCGAACCCGGGCAGGTTCGAAACTTCATCAGGGCCCGTTACCATGTGGACCCAAAAACCAAACAACTCACCGCGGATCCTGCGGTGAAGGAATTCGAGGAAATTGTGGTAAGTAATCTAATTACCGCAGATCAACTCGATTGCATTCTAATCGATGATCTAAACGATTCACTATTACTTCTTCTGCAGGAGGAGGAAATTGTTGCTAGTCATGGATCCCAGGGTTCCTCATCCCAGGGGTCGACGGAGGCCACCTGGTGGGATAACCCTTTTAACAGGGCGATGAACCGGGCCAAGAAAATAGAGCCGGTTACGAAGAAGCCGTTGTCGGCTAGCCGTCTGGCCGGCCTCGGGGGTAAGAATTGGGTGGATCATTTTGGTCCACCGCCGAGGACGCATGTGACGCCGTCGGGAAGGAGCGATGAGGAAAACCGCGAGGTTCAAGAACTTAAGGAATAAGTGGCGCGGATCCCGCAGATCGTCCAAGACAACCTGACAATCACCCTCACGTCCATCCTGCCTACCTTGGTGGATTCAATAGCGAACTGGAGTGCGGGTGGTCGAGTAGGGCCATGCCCGATTACAAGCATGGTCAGCAGCCACTCGAACAACGCGGCGCCGACGAATCAGGCGAACTACGTGTTCGTGACTCCGCCCGCTAGCACCGCGGCGCCGCAAGTGTTGGTGACTCCCCCTGCCATCACCGTGGCTCCGGACATGTTGGTGGCCCCCTGCCATCGTCGCGGCGCCACCGGAGCTCCAAGCACCCGGTAGGGAGAATACACCGGCGTCCAGCACCGCGCCATCAAGCAGCCCTTCCGTCTCTTGCACGCCCGTCGCCGTATGCGGTGCCTCGACATTAGCCGATCTCGACGCCATCACGGAATGTAAACAAATTGCTTTACCGCCTTTCACGCCATCTATTACTCTTATGGCATCTCTGACGACGCCGTACATGTTTTCCACAGACGGATGTTCCTTGCACTCTCTTATGCTACGTGAACAACGAGCTGAGGGATGTTGC
Source organism: Avena sativa (assembly GCA_916181665.1). Classification (NCBI taxonomy): domain Eukaryota; kingdom Viridiplantae; phylum Streptophyta; class Magnoliopsida; order Poales; family Poaceae; genus Avena; species Avena sativa. The sequence continues at coordinate 434,925,929 of OV702283.1, read as the reverse complement.
CAAGGGTACCATCGTTCAACCCTTGCAGCGCACGTTCCACTCAAGGCCGATGCCAGATAGCGTGCACAGGGTTAAAATTAGTCGGGTGCTAAGGGGCTGCGATGACCTGGAACCTCCCATTCAACCCCCAGGAGCGGATGAAGAAGAGTCGGCTGTCCTCAGAAGTTGCTTCGGCTTATTATTGCAATGGCCAAAGAGCATGGTCCGTTTGGGGACGGCGGGGGCCATCACGCCACAGACAACAGCACCACATGTCGTGCCAGCGACAAGCGGTGGCAAGGCCCCCTTACCGCCCTCGCCGTCACCTCCATGCGGTGGGTCGGATGATCATGTTGATGATATGCACATGGTGCAGGATCCGGCCGAGGACGACGAAGACTGGAATAATCACTTCTTCAACACTCAGTTTAGCAACGAAGACCTAGCTGGTGGCCCCATAGAGAAAGCCACTATCACCAAGCGTCTGTTTGGTTCTCAGGAGACGCCTCCAGCTTGCGCCTTTATAGAGCCAGCTGATACAACCAACCGGCCCTTTATTCTAAGCCCTAACACACTATATAGGGTGGCCGGTGCTTAGATTGCGGTGCCTGCCTGCTCTCCAAAAGGAAAAAAGGGCAGGAAAAGAAAATCTAGCAGCTCGAGCCAGTCGGTGGCGTCAACTGCGAATCTGATCAGGTTTTGGGACGGGTCACCAAGACCCAAGGGTGGAGGATTCATGTGACGGGTGAGCCCATGCTACCTAAGAATTTGCGGAGGCTCGCCAGTTCGGAACTGCAGAGTGTGCATGACGTCGTGCTGACGATAGAGAGACGCCTTCTGGCGGAGAAAGATCCCTCGCACCCAGTATTCGTGGTTAAGGTGCCACCAGGCTTGGGCTTCGTCGACAATGCCCCTGCGGATCTGTTCTTACCGCGGTTCGACGACATCTTCAATATGTTCCACCTATACCTGCTGCACTATACCATGGTCCGCCTGTTTTCTCTCAGCCTGGCCATGCAGATTATTAGAGAGAACACACCGGGCATCGCTATAGTGGACCCCAACTACATGCGTGACGGCTGTTTGGGTTCCCCTGCTGAATGACGTATCGTGGCCTCGTACCTAAAAAGAATCCTCGTGGCGAACAAGACAAAGGAATACATTCTCGTGCCTTACTTTCCCGAGTAAGTCGTTATTCACTCGCCACCGTCGATTGGCTTTATTAGATTATCATCATTCTTTTTCTAACACATTCCATTTGAATTTTTTGCGCAGAGATGAACACTGCACGCTCATCTCCTTATCGTCGAAGCATTCCCACGCCACGTATTTCGACTCGGGGAGTCTAGAAAAGAAGAAAAACTACGACAAGATCAAGGAAGTTCTGGATGATGCTCTCACTGGCTATGCCTCGACGGAAGGCACCACCTTCGTGCGTACGAAGGTCAAGTTCGGCAGGCACGTCTTCAACCACGTAACGGAGTTCCCCTGCGTGAAGCAGCCGGAAAACAGTAAGAAGGAAGCCTACTACGCACTTCATCACATGAGGGCGTTCCTACTAGACCAGCAGAATTCTACGCTGCCAGATCATCTCAAACAATGGGCCGAAGCAAAGGCCAAGATCACTGATTCAGATATTAGACAAGATATGTATCGCATCCAGCAGCAGTTTGGGGCAATCATCTTTCGTGATGTCATGACTTCGGGAGGATCTTCTACGGAGGAAATATCCCGAATAACCGTGACATAGAAGATCGCCTAGAGATGCAGGGTGACTATAGGAAGTTCATGACGAGACAAGGCGTCCTCCCGTTCCCTAAGCCGATCCAGAAGGCTTGATGTTGGCCTAGTTATAGTTACAAACTATAGATGACCTTTGTGTGTGTGTGGACAAGTGTACATGCTACTACTTATCTTATTAGGTTTATAAATCATCGCTTACTTTTTTTGCTTATTATTATTATATATCAATCAATGCTTGGTTTTTTTGCTTACTCTTTGGTCCTTTGCTCACTTTGGTCCTTCTTTTTTCCTTACTCTTTTTTCAAGAATAATGCCGATGATTGAAATGTCGTGGCACACTATATATGTGAATGTGCTACGAAGGGATTGTGAGCCTTGTGATATGCACAAGTCCAGGTCTTGTGCATCCTACTTGGCTCACCGTTCCGTCGTAGCATATTCCTGTGTCCAACGACCTATGTATATATATGAGGCATTCTTTTTGATTTACTTTGGGTTTTTTTCGAGAATAATGCCAATGATTGAAATGTCGTGGCACAATATATATGTGAATGTACTACGACGGGATTGTGAGCCTTGTGATATGCACAAGTCCAGGTGTTGTGCATCCTACTTGGCTCACAGTTTCATCATAGCATATTCCTGTGTCCAACGACCTATGTATATATATATATATATATATATATATATGAGGAATTCTTTTCGAGTTACTTTGGTATTTTTCGAGAATAATGCCGATGATTGAAATGTCGTGGCACACTATATATGTGAATGTGCTACGACGAGATAGTTAGCCTTGTGATATGCACAAGTCCAGGTGTTGTGCATCCTACTTGGCTAACTGTTCCGTCATAGCATATTCATGTGTCCAACGACCTAGCTAGTTATATATGATGAGGCATTCTTTTCGAGTTACTTTGATCTTTTTCGAGAATAATGCCGATGATTGAAATATTGTGGCACACTATATATGTGAATGTGCTGCGATGGGATTGTTCGCATTGTGCTATGCACAGGTCCAGGTGTTGTGCATCCTACTTGGCGAACACTTCCATCGTAGCATATTCCTGTGTTGAACAACCTAGTTATATATGAGGCATGCTTTTTGAGTTACTTTGGTCTTTTTCGAGAGAATGCCGATGATTGAAATGTCGTGGCACACTATATATGTGAATGTGCTGCGATGAGATTGTCCGCCTTGTGCTATGCACAGGTCCAGGTGTTGTGCATCTTACTTGACGGACGGTTCCATCGTAGCATATTCCTGTGTCGAACAACCTAGCTATATACGAGGCATGCTTTTTGAGTTTGGTCTTTTTGATTTAGGAGTACTTTCTATAAGTGTATCTTCATATGCGACTTTAATTATACATGTTTTTTAATCACCGGTTAATTATTATTGTCAACTTGTAGATGACGTGGTACGTCGTGTAAAAGGGACGGGTTCCCGGAGTCTACGATGATTGGGAAGACTGCCGAAGACAGGTGCACCGTTTTAGCAGCAATAGCTACAAAGGGTACAACACTATGGCAGAGGCGGAAGCTAAATACACGCGCTATCTAGCAGGAGTTAGGACGAGAAACCAGATAAAGACCTACACCTTCGTCGCGGTGATCATGCTTATCTTTTTTGGTTGTTTATCCCGCATTTGTGTCTAGCTAGTTTAGATGTCTAGGCGAGCTTCTGAGCTCTAACTTGTTCGAGACACATGTATTCGCATGTCACCAACTACTTTGTAACTTGATCGAAACAATATATAACTTATATATTCATGTATGGGACTTATCTATATGTATTTATTTTAATCTTGTTTTGCGAATTGTGTATTTATATATATAACTGTATATCTTATATCTGTATGTATATCTGCCTGTAATATTATTGTATATAATCTGTATTGTATATCATCTGGCTCTGAAAAAAAAACACGTGGCGCACATGACACAGCTTCTGTGACGCACAGTATCTAAAGCGTACCTGCACAAGTCTAGTGATGCACGGGCAGTGCGCCACGGATGGCTTTTTCACGTGCGCCACTAACGAGCGTTTTCTTAGTAGTGAGGTCAGCACAGCAGTAGGAGCCAGGAAATAATCCTAGTGATTTTTCACGGCAAATTTTGCATTCAATGGATTTTGCACATAATTCATTCATACTTCGACATTACGCCACTGAACACAACATTTTATTCAGATAAGTAAGCACCGTCACAGCTTCTTAAAACAATGCATTGTTTTATTCAAGTAACAAAATACAAACAGCATTAGACCATCACACACGGATTATGAGCTTTTATTGATTTCCATGTCAAACTTTCTCTTTCATATACTCACCTCTTGCTATATTGCTAGCAGACACAAGAATGACCAAGCACCAAGGCGCGGAGGAAATATAGTAACTCTATGCTGTATGACTAACCCAGATAGACCAGAAAACTAATGGAACAATTCGAGGTTGTCTGTACCTATAACCTACGAATTTATTGCAGATTACTCTGCATACCGCGCCTGTATCATGCTCTGAGATCTCGATGTGTAAAGACTACAGCTTAGCAATTGTCTGGCCGTATGCTGGATCGATGCAGACAACCACCTGAAGAATTCTCAGGTTAAAAAAAATGTAAGGTGGATTTCTGTTGTCATGGGTCTATGGCGACGGTGGTACCTTGCCAACGCTCCTGCCAGAATGAAGATATTCTACTGCATCCGCCACAGATGCAACGCCTAAGAATTGCTTGGGGTCAAGAGAAACCTGCGGTATAGTAGTAGGCTAAGTTAGAAGAAGAAAAATACAACTGTTGTGGAATAGAGAAAGAGATATCCTGGAGTATTAATTGTTAACTCAGTTAGTAAGTCCTGTATTAATTGGTGTCAGTCATTTTGGGCGAGATGACAACTGGAAGCTGTGTATTCAATCCCGAAATAACTGTCTAGTTAATACATTGTGTGGACTGTCGTCACTAAACAGAGAACACACATTAGCATACCTTCAACTTTCCAGAGGCATACAGGTCAAAAAGCTTGTCAAGATGTTTTTGCCACAGCTCAGCACACTGAACCAGGAAAAATCCAGCCTGAAAGTGGAAAGGAAATTAAGAGCACACATAGTTTTAAGGTACTACTACAAGAGAACTACACTGGATGCAAATTCTACAGGTATGATTCATCATCTGCCCCATAAGTTTCTGAGTACACGCGATATGGTTTTGGGCAGGTGGGACCGTGGGAGCGCTATACACCTGCTGAAAGTTGAATTGTGTTGCTGCATCTATTGCTGTGTATCCTGAATTTTCAGTTTTCACACTAACAACAAACCAGAAAGGTGGATCCAATAGGGTCTAATGGAACACCACATTTTTTTACAAATATCATGGCTCATTCAACTTAAACTTCAGTAAGGCTTGTGCTTTGTCATGAACAATTGTTAAACATGAATTATCGTTCTGTGTATGCAAACCGAGAATTATCATGCCGCACATACCACAGTCTGACTCTTTCCAAGAATCTTCTCACACAATCCATTGTAATTCCGTGGCATCCATCCATCCTCTGCTTGATACTGAAACATCAAAGACTCCTCACTTTACTGAAATCAATACAGTACCGGGAGAAGCTAAAATTTCATAATTAAACCAAGTATACATACAGAAAAGGATAATGATACAAAACGAAATCAGATACGTATCAGCAGAATCATAGTAGATCAACATGTTCCCAACTATTAGTGCAGAACTGCAGATGCATAACAGATCAATTCAACATTCAGTTTGCAGTGACACTTCAGAATATTCCCAGAGGGTGTTTCTTTACTTCATTAATGAGCTTGTGCAAACCAGCTGCTCATTTGTTTTAAAGTCCATGAAATATTCTATTAGGTGAAGCATCGAACAAACTAACCATGTCCTATTTATCCCATTGAAGTTACCATTCAGAGTGGAAATATGTAACTGTAGGTTCGGAGTATGCCAAAAATATACCTGAGAGATCATACCAATCACAATGAGGCGTCCATGGACCGCAAGTGCATTCAAACACAGGTCAAACATTTCGCCACCGACAGATTCATATATTATATCTGCACCTCTCGGAAACTCCTTTTTCAGAACCTGAACCAAACAGTCAAACAGTCATCAGTTCATAAATTTTATTGTTGACAGGAAGAAATTCTAAAATTTGACAAGAATAAATAAGGATCTGTGTAATAAATGACGGTTCATTAAATTTAAAATACTAATATCAACGACACTAATATGACAATAAAACCTTTTTTAGGGGATATGACAATAAAACTTGACTGGAGACATTACATCATAAATGTAATCCAAGCATTCCCACACATTACATATTATCTGTTGCACATGAAAAGTTATACAAGTTTAAGGATTGCATTACTTGGAAGATTCCATCCTGGTAAGTAGAGGTAGGACACAACCACGGATAGGAAGATATAATGGATTGGAGAATATATTTTGCACACTTTGTCAAAGTACAGAATAGACCACATGAAACTGCATGCAGAACACTATAAGCATGAAAACTAAAGATGGAAGAAAGCATACATCTTTGATCTTTTCATGTTGGTAGTTGATGACTCGATCAACTCCTAATGAAGCTAGAAGTGCAGCTTTACTTGAGCCACCACATGTAGCAACAACCTTGTTGCCCGCTAGTTTTGCGAGCTAGTGAAGTGATGGGAAAAAAATCAGAACACATGGAAGAATAACAAATGAAAAAGTAAAAAATATATATTCAGAACATATGGAAGAATAAAAAAATATAATAACAAGATAAAAGAAGAATAAAAACGATGATATTACCCATGTCCTAGATAACTGTACATGTTGATAGAAATACCATATTCAATGCATCAAAAAGTACGTGTAAGGGGTCAAAACATGTCCCAAGTGCTAGTTCAAGCTGTACATGTTCCGACTGCATGAAAAAGTTATCTTGTTCAAGTTTCAAAAATAAAATATCAATCAAGCATTATATTTGTGCCCCTGGATAACTAGAGAAGTAGATGAGAAACTGAGAACAGCATCAAACAAGAATAAAGCCACAATGATGGCATTAAAACTCAAAATTCCATCAACTGACCTGAACAGCAAATTGTCCGGTTCCACCAGCAGCTGCTGTAACTAAAACAACTTGCCCAGATGTCATTTGACCAGACTAAAGGAAGCAGAAATCATCCCAGATCAAACGAGGAAGGAAGTTATAATCCAGAAGTGAACTGAAAATCTAGTTGACCGAAAATGAGCTCAAAATCACACATGGTGTACATAAAGAATAACAATTACATAGCAAAATAACCTTTTCGAGAGAAATTGAAGCAGTTAATCCCGATGTTAGCATAGCAACGACCTCAGGGTCCGGTCTTGGCACCGGGAGTAGATATTTGGCTGGAACCTTTTAGCAGGAAAATGTAAGGACAAGAACTGTAACTGCCAGTCAGAGATAACTATATTTAAACGTAAATCCTCAAAAAGGTTCTAGATGATTTCATTTAAAAGAGGGCACATATTAGTTGATGACTTGTTCAGTAAATGAAAAAAAACATAGACTCCAGTACCAGCATAAATTCGGCATAGCCCCCAAAGGTCATAAGGGCCACAGCAGTGCCAACTTTGATGTGTCTCACTGAATCTCCAACAGAAGCAACAATTCCCACAGCCTGCACATAATGGTTTTTTATGAATAAAATATATTAATATCTCCCCAGTGAAAATGAAGGACTTATGTAGCAATGCCATATCAAATCATTAAAAGTACAATCTGATTTGATGGAATCATGTTGCATTTCTATGCCAGAGTTCTCTGTTTACTTCAAATATCCAGGTGGTTCTCCTATTATTAAATTCTAATGATATGAACTCCTTAAAAAAGAGGAGTTGATATGTTTTTGTGATTACACTAGAACGACAGAGAAGGAGCCCACGCCTCTTTTTTTCTCTCCAGAAGCAGCCTCAGAGCCATGTATCTACACCAGGAGGAAGAACCTACAGCTAGCCGATAAAGAGCAAGCATGCTATCCTTGCCCTTCGGGCCCTTACCAAAGCACATAACAATAACGGATCAGCCATAATTTGTGAGATGATGCATTTGGCTTGGCCCCGAGGAGTGATGAACATGATTTATTTGTTCGCAACAAGTTGAATGTTATAGAAAAGGCTGCTAACTCGGCTGTTAGTAAAAGCTTCTTTGCTATGCTGGCACTCGGGAATTCAGGAAATCAAAAAGATGGTGTGTGTTTTACACAGAACAGCATGGGGATTATCAGTTACCTCAAAACCAACATCAAATGGAAGGTGTGCAGAAGCTTCTTTAGCATTGCCACTGAAATAACGACCAGAAGTGAAGTTCACCTGGAACATATCATTAACATTTTTCGAAGGTTAACGAATGTAAATCAAAATAACAGCAAGTGAAAATACAGATAAAAGCACTTACATCGCTAGCATTCACACCAGCATATATTATTTTAACAAGAGCACTATGCGGTTTCATGGGCAATCTCAGCCGCACACGATCAATTCTTGTAGCATTGCGGAAATTATGGCTGAGCGTATGAGCAACTCTACAGAATCATCATGAAAGACAGACCTATTAGTATCCATCCAAATATTTCAGCACAGCATGAACTGACAGGGGATTGCTTTGACCAAAATATTTCAGCATGCTTAGAACACAATGACCAATAAATTTTGCATAAAGAGAGAATACATCTGATAAGATCATAACAATCAATATACCGCAGCAGTCTGGTACAAAAAATGCACCTGAAAGCCTGATAATTGTCTGCCAAGGGATCATACCAGTGACTTTAACCATTTTAGGAAGGACTCGAACAATATTTTTTTTACTACAGAGATGTTGTTTTTCTATTTATGAGAATATTCCACAAGTCCTTAGAAAACTATGTGTATAATACTTACATCTTCTCGAAGAACTCAGGTGTCTGGATGCTGGGAAATACGTTCTTTGTTAATGTCTTTTTTGACTTCGAGGAATACACCAAATAATTTTTTTCTTCCTCTGATGTTGGCCAGTACACCATCCCTCTTCTTTTAGATATCCAAAGGCAAGCACCAGCCTTGCTCACATCTTCTATAAGCTCAAATGCACCTAATCCAAACAGAAGAGGTAATTTCCCTGTCAGATAACATTGAAAGAAAGAAAAAACATCATAGGCAAGATATATACATATATCTGTAGGTTGCTAGATATAAAAATCGTGAAGTACAAAATAGGTCTCTAAGCTTGCACAGCTGTGTGCCACTAGGGACAGGAACTTGAGGCTGCACTAGTAGCAGGTAGCACATATGGCCAGCATAGCCTAAGAACAGATATATAATTTAATGACTGAGTGCTTTAACCTAATGATATTTGACAACTAATCAAGAATTCAAGTCTGGGGGCATAGTTTAGTCAATTTGTAATAGTAGATGCACATGTTCCACACTGCAAAACATCATAATATTCATTTTCATCAATTGAAACACCCAATATCAACTGAGCACCAGAATGATTCATCTAAGGTTCAACTGTAATCTGTAATCCCGAGAGAACAAATTATGACCGGAAAGTTGGTGAACAAGTTAAAAAGTTAATTACAGCTTAACTATGTGAGAAACAGTGTACCAGTAACAATATCCTCCATCTTCAAAAACCCACCAAGCGCGTCTATTAATACACGACTTACTTGTCCTCCCATATTAGTTTCGACAAACTGCATACAACAGTCCAATATATTTGTCAGGATAAATAAGACACGTGGAATAAAATGATAAGTTGGTATGTTACAAAAAATATAAAGTCTAAAAATATGCTCCAGCAGCCATCAACTAAGAAATGTATATCTATTCTCAGTGACATCCACTAATTTTCTCAGATGGAACAATGGATCAGGTTGGTCCATACAGGCATGCTATTTGCTAGAAAATTTGAACTATCTGCCCGTACAATAAACTCGGCTAAAGAAAAAAATTGTATAAGATTTTAGTTGTGCACGGGTCACCCTAACAGAGATTTCTTCAGGGGTCTAAAATGGCTCTGGAACTATCCCTTGAGAACTGAAACAGCGAGCAGTGACACTCACTATTTAATTTAAGTTAACCTGTTTGTATAAATTTATAATGGAGAATACAGTACACTCTACAGTTCTATTGTCTATCATGACGTATTACAAAATTAATCACAATAAGCTCACAGGTTTAGGAGAAAAAAGCACAACATGAATGTAGCTACAATAGATTAAGTCAACGAGTACGTGACAGACAAAATGGGAAGTATTTTCCTCGGCTCATGCAAATTTCAAATACCTCAGGGCAAAGCACATTGACACGAATGCCATGACGTTTCAGTGGAGCAAGTGATCTTGTAAACATAACCACACCACCTGCAGAAGATGAAGTTTGAGGTCATATTGTGTATATGTGCTTAAAGTAGATCTTAGGATATATAGAAGGAACACAACGTTTGTAGTATAAGTACAGCTGATGTCAGCACTGAGCATTTTACTTGTCCAAAACGAACTTATGTGCAAGTTTTGATTTGTGAATGCATGATATGTCTAACTGCAAAAGCAGTTCAATTCTGCCTAAAAGGCATACACTTACTTTGTTAGTTGCCAAAAACAGTAGATCAACTATCTGCGGTCCATTTTAAAGTATAGACATCCATGTGCGTGCATGCATATGTAGATAAGTAGATGACTGAAAAGTGAAAAGGATTATGAACTTCTACATAGTATATAGTTCAACAAAAAATTGGCAATAATGGTGTTCTGAGAAAAGGATTTAGTAGAGAACTGTGGAAGGTAAAGTAAAAAAACATTCCCAGCGATACTTTTGCTTTCTGGATGGCCATTTAGAAGTTGTAGGACAATTTCCATCATTCCTTTACCTGTTACGCTGGTTCAGAAAAAAAAGGCACGCCAAGATGCACAGACCGCATACAAATAACATGACACTAAAGTAGACGCAATGACACTAAAGAGCAAGATGAATTACAAGGATGACCTGATACCATTTTGTCTCTTTTACAAAGGTTATCGCATGTTTATTTTAGTAATGACGTGACTAAGCGAGTTGTTTTTTTAGGGGCGTATACCTTTGTCATTACAATAGGAGCCCCATTTGTTTCAAAAAATAAAATAGAATCCCAAGTATTTATCTCCATTCTACTTTAAAAAGAGAATCACCAGACTTGATACTTACCACATCGCAATTTACACATTAAGAAATGATCATTTAAAGTTCAATCTTAAAAAGTACGAAAACAGACCAAACCTTTTGTCCCACTATAGATGGGCTCGTAGGTCATAGGATATAAGCCAGCAACTGAACCGATATTTAATATGGCACCAGGCTTCTTCTGTGCTCGCATTATTTGGGTCTGCAGTAAAAATAATCAAACCAAAATTAGTGTTCATGCGCCATTTGCAGGCAGTGAATATACATATTGTTATGACCGGTCTGAGTTACGTGAGGAGGGGGCCCAACCATGGGCCCAACTAGGGGCTTAGCCCATTATCAGTTTAGGGTTTTAGTTCTTTATATACTGGTTGTAAACGAATCAAACAACAAGCAATAATAATATTCATTATTGCCGACTCCCTGAGGAGTCGGTCTCCTAGCCGCCGCCCCTCCTCTCCAGCCGCGCACGACGGCGCCCTGCCGCCGGCATCCGCCGCCTCGCCCGCACGTCTCCCCCTCTTTCCCCTACAAGCTACGCCCTAGGACGGGTAGACCAGTTGGTTCTACCAATTTGGTATCAGCTAGCTCGGCTGTGATCATGTCTTCTCCGTCGCCCACCACCAAGTCGTCCGCGCCTCCGCCCGCCCCTTCCGTCGTCGCCACCACGGCGGGCTCTCCGTTGGCCGCCACGTCGGCGGGCTCTGCTGCGCCGGCGCCCGTCCTCTACACGCCCGAGCAGATGAGCGGGGCCATCAACGACCTCGTCACCGTGGTCCAAGGCATCCGCCTCTTCCTGATCGGCTCCCAGGGGCCCCCGACGCCGCCGCAGCCGGCCGCCATCCCCGTGCCGGCGCCCGCACCATGGGCCCCGCCCTTCTCAGGCGTTTCGCTGCCGCCGCCACCGGCATCGGCCCAGCCCTGGACGCAGTGGCCGCCGTCCGCACCCACCAGCCCGGGTGCCGCCGCCACGGGGGGCGTTCCCATCCACCAGATTCGTTTTCCCCCGTCGCCGTCTCCACTGCCGGCGTGGCTCGCAGCGCCGTCAACCCAGCCGGTCTACACCAACGCCGGCAAGCCGCCGGTTCCCTCCCTCCCGAGCGCCGCCTCCGGGGGGTATGCACGCCCCCATGAGGCGCGCCCCGACGCGCACGGCCACGGCGGGGTTACACAGCCACCGCCCCGCTACACCAAGGTCGACTTCGCCACCTACGATGGGTCGGAGGACCCCCTGAACTGGCTTAGCCAGTGCGAGCAGTTCTTCCGCGGGCAGCGCACCCTGGCGTCGGATCGCACCTGGCTTGCCTCCTATCACCTCCGGGGCGCCGCCCAGACGTGGTACTACGCCCTCGAGCAAGACGAGGGCGGCATGCCTCCTTGGGACCGCTTTCGGGAGCTATGCCTCCTTCGCTTCGGGCCGCCGATCCGAGGGAGCCGTCTCGCGGAGCTGGGGCGCCTCCCTTTCACGTCCACGGTGCAGGACTTCGCCGATCGCTTTCAGGCACTCGCCTGCCACGCCCCGGGTGTCACGGGGCAACAGCGCGCGGAGCTCTTTGTCGGGGGACTTCCGGACCACATACGGGTAGACATGGAGCTCCAGGCCCCCCACGACCTGCAGACGGCGATGCACTACGCTCGGGCGTACGAGCGCCGGGCCCAGGCGCTGCAGCCGCCTCCCCCGAGTCGCGGGGCCCGGCCACCCGCCCGCCCTCCACCGGCCGCAGCGCCGACCACGCGGCCAGCACCGCCCGCTCCAGCAGGGACGCAGCGTACCTTCCGGCGCCTCACACCGGCGGAACAGTTGGAGCGCCGTCGCCTCGGCCTGTGCTTCAACTGCGACGAGCCCTACGCGCCAGGTCACGTCTGCCCGCGCCTCTTCTACTTGGAGACGGTAGACGACAGCGACGCGGACACATGCGTCGACATAGCGACGGAGACCGCTCTCGACGCCACGCCGGCCACGGCGTGCATGGTCTCGCTCCACGCGTTGGCGGGCATCCGCAACAAGCAGACTATGCTCCTGCCGGTGACGATACACGGCGAGCAGCTGGTGGCCCTCCTCGACACCGGCTCCACACATAACTTCCTGCCGGAGGCCATCATGCGGCGCTTGGGCCTCCAGCCGATGGACGACGACCATCTCCGTGTCACCGTGGCCAACGACGACCGCCTTCGCTGCCACGGCGTGGCGCAGCACGTGCCACTATCCATCGGCGACGAGCACTTTACCATCGCGTGCGCCGGCATCGACTTGGGTTGCTTCGACTTCATACTCGGCATGGACTTCTTGCGACCCCTCGGGCCCATACTGTGGGACTTCGCCGCCTTGACGATGACCTTCTGGCGCCAGGGCCGCCGCGTCTGTTGGACGGGCATTGGGGGCGCTGCCCCGACACCGCAGCTCCAGCTCACCACGACCGACATCGACTCCGAGCACCCTCTGTTGGCCCACCTCCTGCAGCAGCACGGCGACCTTTTCGACGAGCCGCAAGGCCTCCCGCCTACCCGGGTGTACGATCACTATATCCACCTCGCCCCAGACACGGCGCCGGTGGCCGTGCGGCCTTACCGCTACCTCCAGCTGCAAAAGGACGAGCTCGAGCGACAGTGCGCCCTCATGCTCGCCGCGGGCATCATCCGGATCTCTACGTCGCCATTCTCGGCGCCGGTGCTGCTCGTCCGCAAGACGGATGGCACATGGCGCTTCTGCATTGACTACCGCGCCCTCAAGGCGCTCACGCTGAAGGACAATTTCCCCATACCGGTTGTCGACGAGCTCTTCGACGAGCTCCATGGGGTGCGCTTCTTCACCAAGCTCGACTTAAGGTCGGGCTACCACCAGGTGCGCATGCACCCGGACGACATCGCCAAGACGGCGTTCCGGACCCATCATGGCCACTTCGAGTTCGTGGTGATGCCCTTCGGCCTCACCAACGCGCCAGCGACATTCCAGGCCCCGATGAACGATGTACTCCGCCCCTATTTACGTCGGTTTGTGCTCGTTTTCTTTGACGATATTTTGATCTACAGCGCCTCGTGGGCGGAGCACCTACAGCGCGTCGCCATCGTCTTCAACGAGCTTCGAGCGCATCATCTTCACCTTAAGCGCTCGAAGTGCTCGTTCGGGACGACATCAGTCGCCTACCTCGGCCACGTCATGTCTGCCGAGGGGGTGGCCATGGACGCCGACAAGGTGGCGGCCGTCTCCGCGTGGCTGCCTCCTCGTTCGCCGCGTGCTCTTTGCGGCTTCCTGGGTCTCGCCGGGTACTACCGGAAATTCATCCGGGACTTTGGCATCATCGCGACACCTCTCACGCGGCTGCTGCGTCGCGACGCCTTCGCCTGGGACGCTGAGGCCACCGCCGCGTTCGAGGCCCTGAAGGGGGCCCTTACGACGGGCCCTGTTCTCCAGATGCCGGACTTCGCACGGCCGTTCATCGTCAATTGCGACGCCTCCGGCGTGGGGTTCGGTGCCGTGCTTCACCAGGGTGATGGCCCGCTTGCCTACTTCAGCAGGCCTTTCGCCGCACGCCATCTCAAGCTTGCGGCGTACGAGCAGGAGCTCATTGGCTTGGTACAGGCCGTGCGCCATTGGCGTCCCTACCTTTGGGGGCGCTCGTTCCAGATTCGCACGGACCACTACAGCCTCAAGTACTTGTTGGATCAGAAGCTCTCGACTGTTCCGCAGCATCAGTGGATCAGCAAGCTGTTCGGCTTTGATTTCACTGTGGAGTACCGACCAGGGCGCCTCAACATCGTTGCCAACGCTCTCTCTCGCCGCGACGCTGACGATGAGGACGGCGCACCCGAGGGGACGGCGATGTGCATTCGTTCGGGCCCAGCCAGGCTACTGCGGCAGCAGTTGGAGGTGGGCGAGTTGGAGGCTCCATGGCGCTGGGCTGAGGGGCTCCTCTTGCACAGGCGCCGTATCTTCGTGCCCGACCACGACGATCTTCGACACCAGGTGCTCCTGCTGGCCCATTCGTCGGGCCATGAGGGTGTCCAGAAGACCCTCCACCGTCTCCGCGCCGAATTCTACATCCCCGGGGATCGGGCCTTGGTCTAGGACTGGGTGCGCTCTTGCGAGATATGCCAGCGCAACAAGACGGAGACGCTGTGATCGGCGGGGATGTTGCAGCCGCTGGAGGTGCCCTCTCAGGTCTGGTCCGACATCTCCATGGACTTCATCGAGGGCCTCCCCAAGGTGGGCGGCAAGTCCGTCATCCTAATGGTGGACGACCGTTTCTCCAAGTACGCACACTTCATCGCGCTTGGCCACCCGTACACCGCTGCGTCCGTTGCTCGTGCCTTCTTCGACGGCATCGTCCGCCTCCACGGTTTTCCTGCGTCGATCGTCAGTGATCGGGATCCGGTGTTCACGGGGCACGTCTGGCGTGACCTTTTCAGGATGGCGGGCGTCAAGCTCCGGTTCAGCACGGCGTTTCATCCTCAGACGGACGGCCAGTCCGAGGTGGTTAACAAAGTGATCGCCATGTACTTACGTTGTGTTACAGGTGATCGTCCTCGCGCATGGGTGGATTGGCTCGCGTGGGCGGAATATTTCTACAACACCTCCTACCATTCTGCCCTGCGTGCCACGCCATTCGAGGTGGTCTATGGTCGGCCGCCACCGCCCATCTTGCCGGTCGATCCGGCGACTGCTTGGACGGAGGCTGCAGGGGAGCTTCTCCGCGACCGCGACAAGATGCTTGCTGAGGTGCGGCAGCGTCTCGTTCAGGCTCAGCAGCTCGCCAAGCACTACTACGACGGCCATCATCGTGAGGTGGCCTATGCGGTGGGTGACTGGGTGTGGCTGCGCCTTCTTCATCGATCCACCCAGTCCCTCGACCCGCGTGCGAGGCGCAAGCTTGGGCCTCGCTACGCTGGCCCTTTCGTCATCTTGGAGCATGTGGGCACCCTTGCATATCGCCTTGAGCTGCCAGCGGGCTCCCGCATCCATGATGTCTTTCATGTGGGTCTGCTGAAGCCTTTCCGTGGGGAGCCACCGGCCGCGCCACCGGCGTTACCACCGATCGCCGATGGCCGTCTTCTCCCGACCCCGGCGAAGGTGTTACGCGCCCAGCTCTGTCGCGGCATTTGGTACTTGCTGGTGCAGTGGGAAGGCCTTCCGGAGGAGGAGGCCACTTGGGAGAAGCGCGAGGAGTTTAGCCAGCACTACCCCGACTACCAGCTCGAGGACGAGCTGGTTGCACAGGCGGGGAGAGATGTTATGACCGGTCTGAGTTACGTGAGGAGGGGGCCCAACCATGGGCCCAACTAGGGGCTTAGCCCATTATCAGTTTAGGGTTTTAGTTCTTTATATACTGGTTGTAAACGAATCAAACAGCAAGCAAAAATAATATTCATTATTGCCGACTCCCTGAGGAGTCGGTCTCCTAGCCGCCGCCCCTCCTCTCCAGCCGCGCACGACGGCGCCCTGTCGCCGGCGTCCGCCGCCTCGCCCTCACGTCTCCCCCTCTTTCCCCTACAAGCTACGCCCTAGGGCGGGTAGACCAGTTGGTTCTACCACATATATAACCAGTCTGGCAATCTACAATTGAAATGATTTTTTGAATTATTGCACAAACGAAAAATTCAAACTCCATGATTTTTTTTTGGAAAAGAGTATATATTAATATCATGGAGATACCAATTACACCCAGCCTCTGCAACAACGCATGCCCTAGCGGCCTTACGGATTTACGCAGCCCAGAAAAAAAGGAAGAAGAATTACAAAAAAGAAAAATCCCGCTACAGAGAACGATTCCTCAAAGCAACGACACTAACACCACCAGAACAACACCAGTAGTCCAACCACTCCAATAGTAACGCCATCAAAAAGGAAACAGTGCACAAGCACCGTCGTTGCCCGATCAATGATCATAGGTTTTCACCCTGGAGAAAGTTCATCTCACAAAACAATGCCTTCAACAAGGTCATTATCAGGCACAACCAATTAAGGTCAGACCTTAGATTTTCACCCTGCAAGGTAAGACTGAGAACTCCTCCTGTGTTGTCGCCCCCACAAACAGTCGTTGCTACGAGTCACGGATCACGCAGCCAGTAACTCATCACCACAAAGACTCAAATCACCATCCCTGCCCTCAAGTTTCAGCTTTCCTAACATTCTCCGCATCTGACTTCACCATGCATCGTCGAAGACATGACACATGATGGTAACAAACAGCAGAGCTTCGCAACGCTCCCGCTGAAACCAAACAGCCAGAAAAAACATGGATACGAAACACCGAATACCTTTCGATCCAGCAATCTCCAGGCATGATGTGTCCATGGGAGTTCGCCGGTGGAGCCTTCCGGAACTCGTCTCTCCAGTCCAGATCAACAATGGCAGGCAACAAGCAGATCTTTGTCTTTGTGCTGAAGGAACCCTAGGACCATCATCATTATTCGGGCCAAACCAGCAGTCCCCACACTGCTGGCCGGCTACCGGCGAGCGGAACGAATGGGTCAGCCATTGGCCCTTTCGATCCCATGGACGAACCAGAGATTGAGCCGACGCTGGGAGCAGCATCGCCGCAGGGCAGCCGCCGCCTCCAGGACCGCACCAGATCCCCTTCTGCTCCTTCGCGCCTCCCATCCAAGCCGCCAACCTGCGCCGCTGGATGCCGCAGCCTGCAACCTGGATCCACCAGCGCAGCCCCAAGGTGCCTGCCCCCCGCGCGAAATAAATCAACGGAGGCCGCGCAAACCGCCAGTCACCTTCGATGACCCAGGCATGGCCGCCACCGCCGATCGGGAAGAGGGGTGGCAGCGGCCGGAGGGAGAGGGCTCGGCGGTGGCCTTCTAGGGTTTGGAGGTGGGCGCCTCGGAGTCGCCTCACGCGAGCGACCCGGGGGAGGTTCTCTGCGTTTAAGGAAGTTTGCCAATTCAGTCTTCATTGTTTAATGCAAGCCTGATTGTTCAGTCTTCATTGTTCTACAGCTATACTTATATCTTACTTGCTGTAAAGGAAAACCAAATACTTTTTTTTCTCTTTAAACAATTGTATCAATAGAAATTCGTTAGGAGAATGTATCAACAGAAATTGAAGCCATGTGCATTTCCTTATGATATACTCCCTCCGTTTGGGATTATAAGTCTCGCGCGGATAACTAGGTTGCTAATTTGAACAATAAAATATAAATAATATAGCATAAAAATTATACGATTAGAAACTTTAGAAGTCATATTTTCTAATGATATAAATTTTATAATATATAAATTATATTTTGTTAGTAAAATTAACAATCTAGGTATGCGCGTATGTCCTATAATCCCAAATAGAGGGAGTACCTAAGTTAGTAAAAGGCATACAGTACCAGCACTCTGGTACTACAAATAATTATAGTTAGTAAATAAATAAACTTGGACGAAACTACTCAAATAGTCAATGATGAGACTTACCGCGATGCGAGTACCATCAACAACAGCAACAAGGTTCACATTTATAGCACGCCGCCATGTGTTAGTTCCATCGGATGTATCATCGTATACTAAGGATTTACTGATAAATCCAGCACAGTTGATGCAGACATCTAATCCACCATACATGCGTACATGTTTCCCAAAAGCAGCAGCAAGAGCATCTAAACATAAAATTAGTGTGACTTTCAAATCATGTCAAACATGAGTGCAAGGGTAATTACACTCTCAGTCAACGGTTGAAAGAATAAGGCGAGTAATCCAGTGTCCAAATAAAGAATAAATACACCACAACAAAATTACATGCTCAAAAGCAATGTGACGCTTCTTGAGAGCATAGGAAAGCAATATCAACTAAACTACCAGATTTTTAAGAAACCTAGATAATTCTTCCGAAACAAATGTTATGCCAACAATATATAATGCCTGAAACAAATGTTATGACTGTAACATTATCAATGAGCTATACTGTATCGAGAATAAATCTTGAATTATGCCTGAAAAATTTCTCGAATGACATTAACTAAACTTCGACAGTCAAATGCTACATATACTTCAGCTGTGATGTTAATATGGTATGTTCACTGGTGCCTCCAAGTTATGTAGCACAGCAAGCAAACTAATTGCTATTACCTGCATCAGTAACATCACACTTGATGGATATAGCAGATGGAACTTTGGAATCTCCATGGAACTGTTTGCCTTCCTTTTGAACTAAGGTAGCAACTTGTCCTCCATTTTCTTCAGAGAAATCGACAATAGTCACAAATAGACCCTTCTGCGCAAGAGCGATGCACAGCCCTTTCCCTTTTAAAATATAAATAAGTACCGTTAGACTGTGCATTATGTAGTAAAATCTCTTGTCCTACACAAGATTAGTTTGATTGACTTTGTTGAGGCTTAGGTATTATAGAGAGCAGGTGAAACATGGAGGAGAGAGCCGAAGAGGGGTGAAGAGTTTCAAGCAGGCCATTTCTGCGCCCAATCGGGCCAGCTCCCAATCCAGCTACAGTACTACAACAGAGAACCGAACGCGACTAACAGCACAAGGAGAGAGTCAGGGGTGTTCGTTACCAATGCCGGAGCCGCCGCCGGTGACGAGGGCCGACATGCCCGGCTTCAGCTTCATCGTGCCGGCGCTGTGGGGAAGCTGGTGAGGTTTTGGCTGGGAGTCGCGGCGGAGGAGAAGGCGAGGAAGACACGGAGGAGTGAGCGCGCGGGCGGAATCGAGAAGGTACTAGGTATACGACTCAACCGGCCGGCGGAGCTGACGAGACTGGGACAGGCGGCGGCAACGAGGGAATGTGGCAGCCAGGCACGCGGCGGCGGCGGTGCACTCGCCCTCTTTCCTTGTTAATCTCGCCATGCCTCGTTCTGCTTTTCTTCCGTTTGGTTTGTTCGGCCATTCGAATTTGGGGCGGCGAGGCGGACATGCCACGCTCCCGCTTGGGTCAGCCAAAAGTAGTTCTTGTTTAAGGGATTCTTTAGATTGGAGATTTTCAGAAAATCGTCTGAATAGGAAAAATTCAGAATTAGGATGTCATGTAAGGTGGATTCCTACAAGATTACAAAGCATCGGAATTTCGCAAAAGGTGTCCTTTGATGATGTGTGCAGTAGGAATCTTGGAGGATTGTTGAGAGAGGTAGAGTGGAAGTGCATTGGACTTTTCGGTCCTCTTCGGTTTGCATGAATTGAAAGTATAGAAATTGAAAAAATGTGAAATAGAATGTTATGCCACTTAAAATCCCATAAAAGTTGAAAACACGGGAACTAGTGACCGAAGTTGTTTGGTTGCGTCATAGAAAAAACGCAACCCGCAAAAAAAACGCAAAACATGTTTATAGAAATTTAGTACATGTCATAGTTTTTATAAATACATTGGAAACTTTTCAAGAGGTCTAACTCTTGCTAGAAATCTTATAGGATTGTAGTGTAGGGAAGCAAATCATAAAATAAATTGGAGGACTGATTCTTCTTAACCAAATGGACTCAGTATGAAAATTTTCTATAAACTAGAATCCTACAAAATTCGTTTGAAAACCCTTTGAACCAAATAGGCCTTTCAAATAAAAATAAAAATGAGGTTTAGCTCGCGTTGTGATTCCTAAGGAATGCGGAGGGCATGTGAATGAAAAATTCGTAGGAATTTGGTATCCCTAATCGTATAGTCCAAAGATATTCCACGGTAAAAAAATCATTAGGATTCAAATCCTCCAAAATTCCTATGAAACATCCTACAATTCGTAGGATCAAGAAACAAAGTAACAGAAGAGAGCAAGTTGTCGCTAAGATGGTCACACCCACCTCCCCCCTCCCCCCAAGGCGATCTGGCGACTCCAATGGCGAAAATCTCCCCTTCGTCGCCTGATCCAGTGACCTACTCGATCTGGCCATGGATGGTGGAGGTCCATCTATGGATCCTTCGTTCATCTCTTGCCGACTGGATTTATCCCCTGGACATTTATTCCGTGACAAGGTTCGTATCCATTTCTGCACCCCGGTTAACCCCATTTCTGTTGGAGATATGCCCAAGAGACAATAATAAAAAGGTTATTATCATATCTTCATGCTTATGATAAATGTTTACATACCATGCTATAATTGTATTAACCAGAAAAATTAATACTTGTGTGATTTGTAAACATAAAAGAGTCCCTAGCAAAGCCTCTTGTTAAACTATCTTGTTGGTTAATATATGATCATGGTTTCATGATCATGAAAATTGAGATGTTACTAACAACAAGGTCATATCATTAGGAGAATTATGTGATGAACATACTCCTATAGTTAAGCATAGCATAAGATCAAGTCATTTAAAATAGTTCACTTGCTATAAGCTTTTAAATACATAGTAACCTAAATCCTTCGACCATGAGATCATGTTAATCACCATCACCGGATGGATGCTTTGATGACATCAAACACCACACCAAGGTGGCATTGAGTGTTCAGAAAGTATGTGTTGAGGCACATGGATTAAGAGTGGGATTTATCCATCCATATGACGGATAGATATACTCTAGGCCCTCTCGGTAGAATGTCATCTAATTAGCTTGCAAGCATGTGACTGGATCACAAGGGATCACATATCACGGGAATGAGAAAAGAGTACTTATTGGTAACGAGGTTGAACTAGGTGTGCAGAGATACCGACGATCAAACCTCGGATAAGTAAACTATCGCAAGACAAAGGGAAATTGGTATCGTATGTAAGTGGTTCATTCGATCACAAAGTAATTGTAGAAATATGTGGGAGCCATATGAATTTCCAGATTCCTCTATTGGTTATTGATCGGAGAAGTGTCTCGGTCATGTCCACGTAATTCACGAACCGTAGGGAGACACACTTAAGGATTCAATGTTGTTTAGTAGATATGGAATATAAGTAGGGAGACCGAATGTTGTTCGGAGTCTCGGATGGGATCCAGGATATCACTAGGAGATCCGAAATGGTCCGGATAATAAGATTCATATAAGGAAAGTCCAATTCCGGAGTTCGGGAATGATTCCGATGATTTCATCGGAGAGGTTCTAGAAGGGTCTAGAAGGTTCACCGGACCGGAAGGGGAATGGTTCATGAATGTGTCATGGTTAAGTGGAATGATTGGATCATGTCCTTGGTCACTTAGTTGGGAATTTGCGAGAGAGAAATAAAGCTCTAAATTGAAAGTCAAAAGGGAGGTTTGAAAAGTCAAACTGGAATAATAGTTTCCTAGTGGAAGAAGGAAAGAGTCCTTCCGTCTCTCCAACTTGGGTTTAGGGAAGGATTCAAACTCCCCTCTCCCAAGCTGCCCTTCCTCTCATAAATAGAGGGGAGGAGCTGCCCCAAAGCAACACAACCAGCCCCCCCCCACCTCCAAGCCGCTTGCCGCCGCCGACACCTCCTCCTTCTCTCTGGCCTTCTAAACCTAGATCGTCGGAAATCCTAGATCCACCATAATCCGCACCGGCTTAGGTGAAGCCCTGCGGGATCTTCCCTCTACTTTCGACACCACGCCGTCATGCTGCCGGAATTACGAAGGGAGAACTACAACCTTCGCTGCCTGCTGGAACAAGGGAGAGGAAGGTCTTCATCGAGTACCGAATGTGTGACCGACTGCGGAAGTACTGCCGGAACATAGCGCCGGAATGATCGTCTACGCGATCTTGAGATCGGCAAGTGTACGACTACATCATCCACGAGAATCAGCTCTCGTTAACCGCTTTAGAATCTTCGAGGGTGAGTACTCTAATCGACTCGTTGCTACAATCTAGTAGATAGATCTTGGCTTGTTTGTGTGCATACGGTAGAATTTTTTTGTTTTCCATGCTACGAACCCCTACAGTGGTATCAAAGTCATGTCTATATGTAGATCTATTGCACGAGTAGAACACAATGGTCATTATGGGCGTTGATGTTTTTGTTGTCGATTGCTTCTTTTGTACTTTGCATCTTGCGGGATGGTGGGATGAAGCGGTCTGGGCTAACCTTACATGACATCGTTCATGAGACTTGCTCCACGCTTGACATGCAATTTGTATTGCATAAGTGGCTTTGCGGGTGCCTATTTCTCCCAACATAGTGAAGATTAAATTTACAACGGGTGATTGACAATACTAATATCAATGTTATGGTTCTTGTTCGTAAGTTAGATCGACACTTGATGAAATCCCCAAACCACGTAAAACATGCAAAGAAAATTAGAGGCGTCTAACTTTGTTTTGCAGGGGTGTTGTGATGTGATATGGCCATGATTGTGATTATATATGGTGTATGCAATGTTCCTTATTGTAAGTAGGCAACCGGCAGGAGCCTTATGGTTGTCTTTTAATTTTGTTAAGACCTGCGTGTCTATTATTCAAAGTAGTTGTAATAGTTGATGCTGGTGGACGACAACCATGGAGCGGTGCCATTGACCTTGACGCCACGCCAGTGATGATGGAGATCATGTTCATGCTTGAAGATGGAGATCGGAAGCACAAGAAGAAAGACCATATCATATCACATATTATGAATTGCATGTGATGTTAATCCTTTCTTGCATCTTGTATTGCTTAGATCGTGATAGTAGCATTATAAGATGATCCCTCTCACAAAATATCAAGTTATAAAGTGTTCATCCTTAGTAGGCACCGTTGTAAAAGATCATTGTTTCGAAGCACCACGTGATGATCGGGTGTGTTAGATTCTGCGAGTGTATATAATGGGAGCAAGTCAGATTTGCTCATGCGGAAACTAAGGTTAAATCTTGACGAGCCTAACATGTACATACATGGTCTCAGAACACGGAATACCGAAAGGTAAAGCACCTTGCGCTTAGTTATAATTGAGATAATAGAACTATAGAATTCTGGTTAGTTACTTTACGAACTGGTATCGTATTATTTGAAGTGTTAATCTAAAGTTTAAAAGTTATATTGCAAACTTTCAGTAAGTTCTGGTTACTCCGTGAAGTTTAATAATTGGTATTAAATCAATAGTAACAATTCCAGTATTAGTATATAAGTATCATGTTTATCTCCATGATTCTTGATATTCAAAAGATTGTTTTACTATCAAGGTTATCTAGGAGCTGAAAGAATTGTTTCAGAAACCATCATATGTGGAAGATATTGTGATATCTAAAACGATATTTTGATTACAACATGATAGAGTATAATATGGCAAAGTTTATATTCTCATGTTTGATGAGAATTTGCAAAAGTTTGGAGACTCTAGTCATCCTCATCCTCCAAAAGGTTTTGGAGAGCAACATTATACTCGCAATTCACCGTTATAAGCTAAAGTAGCTTGATCATGAATAGTTCCATGATAAGGATGAATACTTTATGTAGGTAAAATGTTTACTACACTATTACTAAAGAATGGAATTTGAAAGAACACCAAACATTTGATGATGGTGATATACTTCAAAGTGCAAGTCCAAAGACATTGGTATTTAACTATACATGCTTTGGACTATGTGTCATGTGTATGGCTCCACTATTGATGTTGATAGATTCTTTCAAACAGAAAAGGAAATACTCAAAGAGAATCTCATAAATATATGGCAGAAAAGAAAAGACCAGAATTGTTCAGCTTAGGTATATAGAGGATATACGTGTTATGGCTGTATTCTTTGCTTGTTAAATAATGTGGTTCTTAAGTATTAGATACTGAATTTGTTGGTGTGAATCGTCATACGAAACAAAATAATTCATGAACTACATTGGCCTAAGTAACCAGCAAAAGAATACGTGATGATGTTCATTGAGAACAAATAAAGGGTTATTCTGTTGCTCGTTGAAATCAAAGCTTGCCTTCAAGATTTGTTTTATCAGGTATTTTGAGAATAAAAGGGTTGTTCAAAGAATTGCCGTAATCCATAAAAGATAGATGATTTACAAATCTTGTTGGAGAAATCACATCCATAAAACAAGTTCTAAAAATGTTGAAAGACAAATTGATTGAAATATCACTTAGGAAGTGACATCGCTGTTTAAAATATATTGGAAAGAAAACATGAAGAAACTCCATGTGGATGGAATTTTGGAGTCTTTTGATTTTTGATCAAATGACGCTTATGAAACTTTCCTAGAGATAATTAAAACTCCGTTCAAAGGCCAAAAGGGAACGAATGACTAGATTATTGGAAATTGTACATATGTGATGTATGAAGTCCATTACGTATAGTCGAGAGCGATGGATTTCAACTTCATATGCTTTCTCCAAAAATTTGAGTGAATATATGAATATTTACTTAATGAGGATGAAGTGTGAAACATTTTAAAAATTTAAAAACTTTCAAGATGAAGTGCAAAATCAATGTAATAAGAAAATAAAGAATTTATGATAGGATCATAAAGGAAGATTTTTGAGTTACAAGTTTAGCATAACACCTAAGATTTGAGAAATTGTTCCGTGGATTTGCGTTTCCCGAAACACCATATGAGTATGGAATAATCGAGATATGCAATGAACCCTTGTTTGACATGGTAAGATCAAAGGTGTAATTTATTAAACTGCCATTATATTTTAAAGATTAAAGCTTTCGAGACTACCTTTTTCCACTGAAAATAGCTCCATCATAATCCGTTGAAATGCCATCATATAAAGTTATGGTTTGGGACAAAACCCAAGTTGTCCTTTCTTAAACATTGGTATGCTATGCATAAGTGAGATGTTTACTACCAAAGTCGGACGAACATGTCTTTGTATGTTATTTCGAATAATCGTTGAGTATTCCTCCATAACACCGAGGAAAAAAATGTTTGTCGCTTAGAACATCAAGTTTCTTTGAGAAGGATTTTTCCGTGAAAAGTTAAGTGGGAGGACAATAGAACTTTGATAAGGTTAAACGAACCTTAGCTATATGTGCAAAGTTGCACAGCGTCAAAAAGTGTTCCGGAGGCAGCAACAATGCTCATGGATCACGTGCCTCAAAGGTTGTGGTCATGGAGGTCTAAGTTCCTATTGAACCTAGTAGTTTGGGAAAACATCTATGAAATAGTCGACATGTTGGGAAAGAGTTCACAACAATGTTCAAAGGTTGATTATGACAAGATTTGATCTTTCATAGCGGTGTTTAGTCTAGACGGATTAATGTATCAACCACTACATATAATTATGTTATATGATAGTTGAACAAACAAAACAAAGTTCTTTTAATAGAATTGATACCTAGACGTGTACATAACACGATCCAAAGGGTTTTGTTAATTCAAACGATGCTAAAAGCGTATGCAAACTTCATGGTTAAAATAAGCATCGCGGAGTTGGAATCTTCACCATGATGAAACTGTTAAAATAGTTTAATCTCATCGGAGATGATGAAGATTCTTGCATTTGCAAGAAATCAAGTGGGAGCGCTAAAGACATATTTATAATACATTATGTGGAAGAAACATCGTTGATTGGAAATGATGTATCTTTTGTTAATACAAGTTAAGAATTTCATTTTAATGAAAGACTTAGGCAAAACCCGAATATTTGGCATCAATGTCTATAAGGATAGATTGAGATGCTAATATGGTTGTGCCGAAAGTACATAGATGATATATTGAATGAGTTCAATATAGAAACTACAAGAAAGGTTCTTGTCGCACAGAAAGGATTGAATCGAAATTCAAGTGTATAGACACTTGGTAAGTGAAACAAATATTCAATCATAGATTGATACTTGATGTATGTAATCACAAAGAGTATTTATGTCAATCATACTGTGATATGTACAAATCCAGATATGTCATATGCTCTAAATGTTATGAGCATATACCAAAATGATTCATAAGATGATCATTGGATGATAGTAAGGATATTCTTATGATCTTTTGGAAGAACTAAGAATATATTATTTTTGTAGAGATGACAAATAAATGGTTAGTTCATTGTAAAAGTATTACATTGATACTAGTTTTGTCACAATGTACAAATTAAGTTTATCTCAATCTAAACTAAGGGTGGCACAATATAATGGAAAGTAAGTTCCATAATGGATTTGGATGAGTTCCAAAGTTAAGACATTGTGACAGATACTACAACAAAAGGCTAAGTATATGACTGCTATGATAGCAGCAAAAGAGGGCATTTGTGTTAAGTAGTTTGTTATCAAACTAGGTGTGGTTCACAGCGGGATAGTACCATGAAGATATATTGTACGACCATATTATCAACATGTTTTAACCCCAAGGAACCAAAGGTCTCACCAAAGGACCAAATTTATACAAAACCATCTCATTAGAGAATAAGTGATGCATAGAGACGCAAAGACATGCAATTACACACAGACCTGTAAGTGTCGGATCCGAAGATCAGTTGACCACTAGCAATCGTGTACATGCAACACCGGAAAGCCATAGGTGTTGAATACACAAAGATTTGAAACTAGATTATTGTCTCTAGTGCAAGTGGGAAACTGTTGGAGATATGCCCAAGAGACAATAATAAAGAGGTTATTATCATATCTTCATGCTTATGATAAATGTTTACATACCATGCTATAATTGTATTAACCGGAAACATTAATACTTGTGTGATTTGTAAACATAAAAGAGTCCCTGGCAAAGCCTCTTATTAAACTAGCTTGTTTGTTAATATATGATCATGGTTTCCTGATCATGAACATTGAGATGTTATTAATAACAAGGTCATATCATTAGGAGAATGATGTGATGGACATACTCCTATAGTTAAGCATAGCATAAGATCAAGTCATTTAAAATAGTTCACTTGCTATAAGCTTTCAAATACATAGTAACCTAAATCCTTCGACCATGAGATCATGTTAATCACCATCATCGGATGGTTTCTTTGATGACATCAAACACCACATCATAACTGGGTGGCTATAAAGGTGGCATTGAGTGTTCAGAAAGTATGTGTTGAGGCACATGGATCAAGAGTGGGATTTTTCCATCCATATGATGGATAGATATACTCTAGGCCCTCTCGGTGGAATGTCATCCAATTATCTTGCAAGCATGTGACTGGCTCACAAGGGATCACATATCAAGGGAGTGAGAAAAGAGTACTTATCGGTAACGAGATTGAACTAGGTATGAAGAGATACCGACGATCAAACCTCGGATAAGTAAACTATCGAGAGACAAAGGGAAATTTGTATCGTATGTAATTGGTTCATTCGATCACAAAGTAATCGTATAAATATGTGGGAGCCATATGAATCTCCATATTCCTCTATTGGTTATTTATCGGAGAAGTGTCTCAGTCATGTCCGCATAATTCACGAACCGTAGGGAGACACACTTAAGGATTCAATGTTGTTTAGTAGATATGGAATGTAAGTAGGGAGACCGAATGTTGTTTAGAGTCTCGGATGGGATCCGGGATATCACAAGGAGATCCGGAATGGTCCGGAGAATAAGATTCATATAAGGAAAGTCCAATTCCAGAGTTCGGGAATGATTTCGATGATTTCATCGGAGAGGTTCTAGAAGGGTCTAGAAGGTTCACCGGACCGGAAGGGGAATGGTTCATGAATGTGTCATGGTTAAGTGGAATGATTGGTCATGTCCTAGGTCACTTGGTTGGGCAAAGCTCTAATTTGAAAGTCAAAAGGGAGGTTTGAAAAGTCAAACTAGAACAATAGTTTCCTAGTGGAAGAAGGAAAGAGTCCTTCCTTCTCTCCAACTTGGGTTTGGGGAAGGATTCAAACTCCCCTCTCCTAAGCTGCTCTCCCTCTCATAAATGGAGGGGAGTGATACGCCCAATTTGCATCACCATTCTATATCATAATTTACCTCTATTCATTGATATTTGTCTTATTATGAGGTATTACTTATGGCTTTTCATCTGTTTATGCATGTTGGATGATTCCTGGAGGATGGATTGTCGGAGTCTAGATTCTGATGGAAAAGAAGGCGTTTCGGTGCAATTTCACGAAGATCAGAAAAATAACAGAAAAATATGGAAATATATTATTTTACCAGAAGACGAAGGAAGCCAGAAGGAGGGACGGAGATGGGCCTCAGGTGGCCCACACCCCTAGGTGCGGGCCCACCTGACCCCACGCCTAGGGCAGGTGTGACCCACCTTCCCATCCTCCGAATCCGCCCCTTCGCCTATATCTTCCCTACGGAACCCTAACACCAGGGGAGTGACCACAGATAGATTTTCGCCGCCTCTGGGGGCGGAAAACACCGAGAGAGAAAGATCTCTCCGACAGACAGATTCCTGCCGGGAGAATTCCTTCCCGGAGAGGGGAGACCGTCGCCATCAACACCGTCATCAAGCTAGGCTTCACCAGGATCATCATCATCCACACCATCATCTCCACCAGCACCATCACCACCACTCCGTCCCGCTGTAACAATTGTGTTGGGTATTGCTTTAGTTCTTAGGGGAAACTTTCCCGGTGTTAATTACTATTGTAGTTGATGCTTCTGAGTGGAACCATTGGATTATTGTTTATGTTCAGATTGTTATCCATTATCATATCATCCTTAATCTTGATCCATATGATGTCTTGTGAGTGGTTCGTTGTGTTCTTGAGGACATGGGAGAAGTCATGTTGTTAGTAGTGAATCTGTGATGAGTTATTATTCAATGATTTAGTATTTAAGTTGTGGTGCTATTTTTCTAGTGGTGTCATGTGAACGTCGACTACATGATACTTCACCATTTATGGGCCTAGGGGAATGCATTGTGTATTAGGCTACTAATCATGGGTTGCCGGAGTGACAGAAACCTGAAACCCCGTTAAGACACCTTTGCACAAGGGAGTGTAGGATCTTAGAGTTTAAGGCTGTGGTTAGATTTATATCTTAATTACTTTCCTGTAGTTACGGATGTTTGGAGGGGGTTTAATCACAAGTATGTATTAGTCCTAGGAAGGGCGGTATGTTAGCACAGGTTCACCCACACAATACTTACAAACACCAAAGAAGAGTACTCAGCTATTTGAAGCAAAAGCACTTGACAGAATTCCCATGTGTCCTCGAGAATGTTTGGTCCTTATAAGTATTTCCACCGGCTTGTACTTTGCTAAGAAAGTGTCACATCCCAAGATTTTTCAAATCTTGTTATGTGAAAAATAAATGAATAAAATAAAAACTTGTTGATTTTCAGGGTGAGAAGAAACTTTTTGATTCCAATTGGAAACCTTCAAATCTATTTTGATCAAATAAATCCTAAAAGGATTTAAAAAGATAAACAATTAATAAAGAAAGTTTTAATAATTGGAATCACTATTTTTGGATCTTTTAATAAAAAGATTTTGTTTCTATAAAGCAAAGGTAAAAAAGATGTGTGGTTTGGTGGTTCGACCAGAAATGCTATGCTTACGCACAAGACTACCCCTCTTCCCGAAAGCTTCGCGGGGACCTTTACTACTTTACGACGACGGGGGACCGCCCGTAGGGGGTTTACTGCACAAGGCCCCTGCAGAGGAAAAGCTTGATCCCAAATAAAAATACAGATTATTTTTATAGAACCGAATTAAATCTTGGCCAAGCTTTTGAAATAAAATATTTCTATTTGATAAAAAGAGTAAAGGTTTGTTTAAACAAAATAATGAGGATCTATTAATATCCAATTTTATTAAAATAAAGGTTTTTACCATATTAATTAAACATTAAAACTTGTTAAATTATTTTAAACAAGTTTTTCAAGTATTTTATATTATCAAATAAAACCTACTGAAGTGGTTTTGTTATTATTTAAATTTCAAAGTGGAGATTTTAATAAAACAAATCCTATTTGAATTAATAACTAAGGTCTATTTTATTTAATTATTAAATAGATCCTAAAATAATAAAAATATTATTTTATTTTGGACTTTGGTTTGTGTCGTTAAACAGAACTAAAATTTTTATAAAGTTTGGCAAAGGTTTTGAGTTCATTTGTTGTTTGAATTGTTTGATTGAATTTCTAAACAGAAAATCAATTAGAAAAAGAAAAAGACTTTCAGAACAAAAAAAATCAAACTCAACCCAACCCATCTGGCCCAGCAGCCCAGTCACAGCCCAACTTCCCCCCACGCGCGAAGCGTTTTTCACCCACACACGCACCCGCGCAGTCCCAGACAGGCAGGCCCCACTTCCCCTCTCTTCCTCACGCTGACAGACGGGTCCCACCGCCACCTCACCGTCGTCTTCAACCCCCAAACCACGCCCTGCCGTTGCCGCCGAGTTACTGCCGGCATCAATACGCGTAAATGGCCGCATAATTCCCTGCAGTGATCACGCCCCCTTAAGCGCCCCTCTCCTCTCTCTCTTTTCCCCCAAGCAGCTCCTCCCCTCTGCCTCTAGGCTGCCCCAATTCGAGCCCGCGCCCTCACTGCTCCGACGAACCTCTGCTCCGATTCCGGCCAGCACCCTCACCCCCGCAAGCTCTGCTTCACGCAAGAGTGATCCCCAGCCCCTGGCGCATCTCCCTGTGCTTTCCGTTCATCTGCGCGAGCACCGTGAGCTCGGCAACGTCTTCCCAGAGCCAGCGTCGCCGTCTGTCTCGCCTCCGACGAGCTTTCCTGGTAAGAGCCGACCACCCCGAGCCTTCCTATTGGTACTCCTAAGATCCCTAGGACTGTACGCATCTGACCGTGCCTTTGTTTTGCCTTGGGGTGAACCGCAACGTCGCCCCCGTCATCAAACAGAACCACCTGCCGCTCGCAGCTACTCCGGCGAGGAATTGGCCGCAGCACCGAGCGCCCCTCGCCAAGCCAACGCCACCTCGAGCTTTGCCACACCTCTACGAGCACGGTGAGCACCTGCGTTACCCTCCTTGCTTCCTGGTTCATCGACTAGCACGCCGTCTGACCGTGCGCCGCCACCAGCCACCGTCGGCGCCGCTCGAATTTGGTCAGGTCGTTTCACACCGTTAGATCTCCATCTGGCGGCTTAGATAGATTCATTAAACGAAGAGGTACGGGTGCCTCTGTGCCACACGATCCAACTTAGATCCAACGCCTCCCAGAGCCCGATCCAACCGAAACGGTACCAGCGAATGAAAACATGACACGTGGCTCAGCTCGTTTGATTTAGGATAGAATAGATCTATTAGATGTTCAAATTTGAATAATCCATAACTTTCAAACCACACGTCCAAATTTTGCAAACTTTATATCAATGGATTCAGAAAAACAAGCACTAGCCAACCATGCACTTTGTTTAGTAAAAAGCTTCTGATAAAATGATTGTTTTTGCAGAAACATGTGTAGGCTTGTTATGAATATAAAAATTGTTCTAGTTATCTTTTTGAGATGAAATCTTTGCAAAATGGTTTGTTGTGAACTTACTGACCCTAGGAAACAACTTATGGATTTAAAAATGTATTTTGTGAAGTTTAGGAATATATAATTGAATTAGCTCATTTCTAGTCAAATAAAAACATTGATTTTGTTATGGAAATGATTTTTGAGTAAAACCTTTGGGAAATGATTTGATTCAAATCTACTGACCCTAAACACCAAGTTTGTGAATTAACAACTTATTTGGTGAACAATATAAAATTGTTGCTTTGTTAAAAGCATTTTCCACCACATGAAATAATGATTTGATTTAAGAAATGGTTTATAGATAAAACCCTTTTGCAAATGGTTTTGCCACTTTAGAAAATGACCACTTTGAACCTTACAATGTTTGGAGCCTATTATAAACCACCTTTGCAAATAAAACTATATTTTGCATGCTTGCATGCATGACTTTGTTTCTATTATTTTATGTGTGTTGAATTGTTTGAATATTGGTTGGAATGCTAGTTGAATCTATGTTGGCTTGATTGATTTGTAGTGAAGTTAGAAGAGTGTGATATTAGCAAGATCAAGAAGTTAACCAACATTCCCTACCAAAAAGGCAAGTGACACTATCATCCAAGTCCTACTATTTTCATTACACTTAGTGGATTTTGAAACATGCATGATAAGGTCTATTATATTTTGCTATGCTAAATCCTAATAGGATACCCCTATATATTCCTTAGTGAAAACAATGTAGTTATAATATGCTTAGCCCTGCTATATATATTGAGAAGGGATACATGTTGAGATTATAAGAAGTATTGAAAAGACTTGTGTTTTATATAATAAAACAAGTACTCAATGAACCACCTGGGTGGACAAGGATACTCAAGTTTTGGACAAGGTGGCAATAAAAGGAACCATGTTTATATGGCAATCTCTTTTTGTTGTGCACCAGAAGAAAACCACCCAGGGACTTAGAGATTGAACATGTTTCTCGTACAGTGGCTTCCGTGTACAGCCACATGCTAAATGGGCACTGGCTTAGTCAACTACATAGTGGAAGACCCATGCATTGGCCTCTTCAGGTTAACTAAAATGAGGGACTCGAAACCCTACATTGGTGCCTGGTAGACAAGCTAGCATTGTGTATTGGGAGGACCCTGTGGAAAGACTTCGGCACATTCTCAATCTGCCAGTACTCCATCTTGGTGAGTACTTATCCAGCGGCCACTGGTGGCAACAAGATGAGATTGTGTCATGTGGGTAAAGTGTACAACTTCTGCAGAAGATAAAAAATCTAAGTACTTAGCCGTGTCCCCGGTTATGGACAATACTGAGCAACTAAGGCCTAAAGCTATGGAAGATCTCGACATTCCAATTTCTAAAAGTAAACTTGAAAGTGACAACAAGAGACTTGAAGCACTTGGAGGTTTCCAAGGAGTTCAGAAAGATTTGACAAAAGATCAAAACCATTTTAAAAAGGTAGGATAAATTATATTGCTTTCTGCAAATGAGCCAAAACCCTACTCAGCCCAATATGCATGTAATGATAGGATCCACTTATTTCTACATAGTAGTGAAACTTGCCAATACAATTCAAATATATTGACCCTTGTGGCTGTAACTTGTAATGTTACAGGTTGGTTTGATGTTAGTGAAGTTTATTGATTAGGATTACAAGTCTACAACCAACATGTTTGCCTGTGGCACTTTGAAGATGAAGGACCCCATGCTTATAGATATTCTGCTGCAATGTAATATGATAGCCAAATAAGCTATGTAAGATGTAACAAACTATTTTATTCCTGGTTATAAAGTTGTATTATGACCTTTGTTTCTTGATATTACATCTTAACTGTGGATGCCAGCTATTGATCCAGGGACTAGCATTGTGAACACAGGGATCTCTACCTTATTGAAGGTTGGGACCTCTATAGAAAGGATTTGGCCACTTATTCCGTTTGTTAGTTACTTATGTTACTTGCTCTTTGCTTTGTTGCCTTGTCAAAAAAAAACGCTAAAAATCCATTTGCTAAGTATTCACAGGGATTTCCTGCTCCATACCACTGTTCAACACCTTCCACTCCTCGTCGGGATCGACACTCCTACTTATCTAAAGTACTACGATACACCCCCTATACTTGTGGATCATTAAGACTATTTTCTGGCACCGTTACCGGGGAATGAAGCGCTATTGAAGAGTGGAACTGGTAATGGAAACTTTTACTATGAGTATTGCTTTTGTTACTGCTTGTTACTTTGTTTCCAATATGGATAACCCACATGGTTTTCTGTTTGGGAAAACTACTACCACTTCTATGGTAGTAGATGAACCACCTCCTGTTGAGATAGATCCTTTTAAGATACCTACAAGTATTGTTAATTGTGTCATGTATAATTATTATTTTGGGGATGGAACTGTCCATCCTGGTGATTACTTGCTTTTTATCCATGAATTATGCGGGTTGTTTAAGTGTGCAGGTATCACAACCGAACAGGTGAAGAAGAAGTTACTCTCCATATCCTTGAAAGGGAGAGCTGAAGCATGGTATAAGCTGCTAAAGAATGGACAATCCATGGAATGGGAGGAGATGGCATCTCTCTTTTACTCTAAATTTTATACTCCTAGTGAAATCCATAAGGATAGAAGTCTTATATATAACTTTTGGCCTCTTGATGGAGAGAGTACAACTCAAGCTTTGGGGAGATTGAAGTTACTAATGCTTAAGTGTCCTATTCATGAAGTCCCTAACAATATTATTCTCAATAACTTTTATGCTAGGATTTCTCTTCATGATAAAGATTTACTAGATGCTTCTTGTGCTGGATCATTCACACGTATGAAGGAAGAAGCTAAATGGGATCTCTTAGACCGTATTCAAGATAATACTGAGGCTTGGGAGAATGACAAAGGAAGAAAGTTAGGTATAAACTATGATTATGAATGCATTAAATCTTGTATGGGAACTGATAACTTCCGTGATATTAGCAATAAGTTTGGCCTTGATCCTCAAGTTCTTGCAAAATGTTTTAATGATTTTTCCTCTTATATTGAGATTCCCAAGAAAGAGCGGGACAAGTATCATGCTCCTTATAAAGATATTGTTACCCACGTTCCTGCCAGTATAGAAGTTTGTACCGTTGATCCTATTTTTCTTGAACCTTATGTTGAGAAGATCCCTTTTCCCTCCAAGGTAAGGGAACACTCTATTATAGACAATGTGGTTAGCAAAAGCGCAAATGAAACTGTAGGGTCCGATGAGCTTATTGATATGGAGCCTATGGTAGCTATTGTGAAAGATCTTGTCACTAGAAATATAGAGGATGAGCATATTGTATTCTGTGAAGACGCTACTAATATTGTTTCTTATCCTAAGAAAGTTAGAAAATCTAGTGTTCCTGTGCTTTCTGTTAAAATTGGTAGTTATAGCTATTATGTTTTATGTGATATTGGTGCTAGTTCCAGTGTTATTCCTTATGAGCTTTACAGGGAGATTATGTATGAGATTGGTCCTT
The DNA here is from genome assembly GCA_916181665.1 of Avena sativa. Lineage (NCBI taxonomy): Eukaryota > Viridiplantae > Streptophyta > Magnoliopsida > Poales > Poaceae > Avena > Avena sativa. The sequence goes on along the minus strand of OV702283.1, from coordinate 434,890,421 downwards.
GTGAGCTTGAGGACATTGATGTGATCATTCACCTTGCTAATAGAGAGCAAGTTTGCCCCATTGGCATTGTAAGAGATGTGGAGGTCCTTTGTGGTAAGATTAAATATCCTGCTGATTTTCTAGTACTTGGTAAAGAAGCTAGTAAAACCTATCCTATTATCTTTGGTAGACCCTTTCTGAACACTTGTGGGGCTATCATAGATTGTAGGAAGGAAAAAGTTTTGACTAAGTTTGCTGGAGAGTCTTATGAGTTTAATTTTTCCAAATTTGCCAAAACTCCTTATGAAAATGAACTGCCCGATGAGGACTTCAGGGTTGAACAACTTTCAGCTATTTCTCTTGCTCCTAACAATGCCTTGCAGCAGTTCATGGAAGATCATGAAAGTGATGCCTTCATGAAGGAAATAAATGATATTGATGAGGCTTTCCTTCGTCAACCTGAGTTACTTAAGCATAATTTACCTGTGGAAGATTTGGGTACCACACTTCCACCTAAAGGGACCCTGTTTTCGAATTAAACCTTGACCTGATGATCTTAAATATGTTTATCTTGATGACAAGAAGATATACCCTGTTATTATTAGTTCTAAACTTTCAGGAAAGGAAGAAAAAAGGTTAATGGAGACATTGAAGAAACACCGAGGAGCTATGGGCTATACTCTTGATGATTTAAAGGGGATTTCTCCTACTATATGTCAGCATGCTATTAATATAGAGCCTGATGCAAAACCAGTTGTTGAGCACCAACACCGCCTAAATCCTAAGATGAAGGATGTGGTAAGAAATGAGGTATTAAAACTCCTTGATGGTGGTATTATTTATCCTATTGCTGATAGTCAATGGGTTAGCCCTGTTCATTGTGTTCCCAAGAAAGGAGGGATAACTGTTGTGCGTAACGAGGATAATGAGCTTATACCCCAAAGAGTAGTGGTTGGGTATAGAATGTGCATTGGTTTTAGAAAGATTAATAAAGTTACTAAGAAAGATCATTATCCTTTGCCCTTTATTGATCAAATGCTAGAGAGCTTGTCCAAAAAGACTCACTTTTGCTTTCTTGATGGTTATTCTAGGTTTTCTCAAATCGATGTGAAAGCACAGGACCAAGAGAAAACCACTTTCACTTGTCCTTATGGTACTTATGCTTATAGGCATATGCCTTTTGGTTTATGTAATGCTCCTGTTACCTTTCAGAGATGTATGTCTGCTATCTTTCATGGTTTTTGTGAAGAAATGGTGGAGGTTTTCATGGACGTCCCTCTATGGAACTTCTTTTGATAACTGTTTGCACAACCTTGATAAAGTTTTGCAGAGATGTGAAGAAACCAACCTTGTTCTTAACTGGGAGAAATGCCATTTCATGGTTAATGAAGGGATTATTATTGGACATAAGATCTGTAAAATAGGCATTGAAGTTGATAGAACCAAAATTGAAGCAATTGAGAAGATGCCTTGTCCTAGAGATATCAAAGGTATTCGTAGTATCCTTGATCATGCTGGTTTCTATAGAGGTTTATTAAAGATCTCTCCAAAATTTCAAAACCCCTTACTAATCTTCTTCAAAAAGATGTACCTTTTGTTTTTGATGATGATTGTAAGGAAGCTTTTGAAACTTTGAAGAAAGCTTTAACAACTGCTCCTATAGTCCAACCACCTGATTGGAGTTTACCTTTTGAAATTATGTGTGATGCTAATGATTTTGCTGTGGGTGCTGTCTTGGGACAACGTGTTGACAAGAAGCTAAATGTCATTCATTATGCTAGCAAGACTCTGGATGCTGCTCAAAAGAATTATGCTACTACTGAAAAGGAATTCTTAGCTGTAATCTTTGCTTGTGATAAGTTTAGACCTTATATTGTTGATTCTAAGGTTACTATTCATACTGATCATGCAGCTATTAAGTACATTATGACGAAGAAGGATGCTAAGCCTAGGATTATAAGGTGGGTATTGCTTTTGCAAGAGTTTGATATGCATATTGTGGATAGGAAAGGTGCTGATATTCCTGTTACTGATAATTTATCTCGTTTGGAAAACATTTCTTTTGACCCTTTGCCTGTTAATGATAGTTTTCCAAATGAGCAGTTAGCTGCAATAAGGGTAAGTCCACATGAGAGTCCTTGGTATGCTGATTATGCTAACTTTATTGTTTCCAAGTATTTGCCTCCAACCTTTACAGCTCAGCAAAGAAGGAAATTCTTTTATGATCTAAGGCATTACTTTTGGGATGACCCACATTTATATAAAGAAGGAGTATATGGTATTATGTGAAGATGTGTTCCAGAATTTGAAGAACAAGAGATATTGATAAAATGTCATGGCAGTGCTTATGGGGGACATCATGCTGGGAATAGGACTGCACAAAAGGTTTTACAATCTGGATTTTATTGGCCTACCCTTTTTAAAGATGCAAGGAAGTTTGTTATATCATGTGATGAATGCCAACAAGTAGGTAACATCTCTAGACGTAATGAAATGCCTATGAATTATTCTCTTGTTATTGAACCTTCTGATTGTTGGGGATTTGACTTTATGGGGCCTTTTCCTCCTTCAAAAGGGTATACTCATATTCTTGTAGCTGTTGACTATGTTACAAAGTGGGTAGAAGCCATACCTACAAGCGGTGCTGATGGTAAGACCTCTTTGAAAATGCTCAAAGATGTCGTTGTTCCTAGGTTCGGTGTGCCTAGATATCCCATGACTGATGTAGGCTCCCATTTTATTCATGGGGGGTTTAGAAAAACTCTCGCTAAGTATGATGTAAACCACATAATAGCTTCATCTTATCACCCCCAAACTAGTGGGCAAGTAGAACTTTCCAATAGTGAAATCAAATCTATCTTGCAGAAGACTGTCAATAGATCTAGGAAAAATTGGGCTAAAAAGTTGAATGATGCTTTGTGGGCTTATAGAACTGCTTATAAAAATCCTATGGGGATGTCTCCTTACAAAATGGTCTATGGGAAAGCTTGTCACTTGCCTTTAGAGTTAGAACACAAAGCTTATTGGGCAGTGAAAGAGTTGAATAGAGACTTTAGACTTGCTGGCGAGAAAAGACTGCTCGACTTAAGTAATCTACATGAGTGGAGAGGTGAAGCTTACGAAAATGCTAGGCTCTTTAAGGAAAAAGTAAAAAGATGGCATGATAGGAGAATTCTCAAAAGGGAGTTCCATGTTGGTGAGAAAGTTCTTTTGTATAGGTCTCGTCTCAGATTTTTTGCAGGGAAAATACTCTCCAAATGGGAAGGACCTTTTGTTATCAAGGAAGTGTACCGTTCAGGTGCCATCAAAATTTCTTCTCTGAAGGATGACACAACACATGTGGTTAATGGTCAAAGACTAAAACATTATATTTCTGGAGATTCTTATAATGAAGATGTGGATGTTATTCAAATGGTGACTCCAGAAGAATTTATCAGAAGCCAAACACCAGAAACTGCAGAGTTCGCCCTTGAATAGGTAAAAGTGGTGAAAACAGAAGGTTCGTGAAACTCCAATATTTTTATATTTTTGATTCTTTTAATACATAAGGTAAGTTACGAGACAAAACTAAATATGAAGCGGAGCCCGGGGTGGACAAACCCACCCCAGGCGCGGGCCCAGCCTGGCCGCTCCTAGAGGGAGTTTGCCACCCTCGAACTCTGTCTCCGCTTTATTTCCGTGTGAAAACCTTCCTTATGCATTGAAACTTTGTAATATATAACCCCCCGGGTACCTCGAGGTTCTTGCATCATGTTCTCGTCGTGTTTTCGTTTTCAATCTGTTTCTGTCAGGAAAATTCTCAGATTTGGAGTGTAAGGTTCCCAACCTTTAATAAGGTAGAGATCCCTGTATTTACAATGCTAGTCCCTGGATCAATAGCTAGCACCCACAGTTAAGATGTAATATCAATAAACAAAGGTCATAATACAACTTTATAACAAGGAATAAAATAATTCATTACATCTTACATAGCTCATTTGGCTATCTCATTACAATGCAGCAGAAATAACTATAGCATGGAGTCCTTCATCATCAAAGTGCCACATGCAATCATGTTGGTTGTAGACTTGTAATCCTAATCAACACACTTCACTAACATCAAACAAACCTGCAACATAATAAGTTGCAGCCACAAGGGTCAATACATTTGAATTGTATTGGCAACTTTCACTACTATGTAAAAAATAAGTGGATCCTATCAATATATGCATATTTGGCTAAGTAGGGTTTACGATCATTTGCAGAAGCAATATAGTTTTATCCTATCTTCTCAAAATAGTTTTGATCTTTTGAAAATCTTTCTGAACTCCTTGGAAAACTCCAAGTGCTTCTAGTCCCTTGTTGACACCATCAAGTTTTACTTTGAGAAGTTGGAATGTCGAGATCTTCCATAGCTTCAGGCCTTAGTTGCTCAGAGTTGTCCATAACCGGGGACACGACTAAGTACTTAGAATTTGATCTTCTGCAGAAGTTTTACACTTTACCCACATGACACAATCTCGTCTTGACGCCACTAGTGGCCGCTGGATAAGTACACACCAAATGGAGTACCGACAGATCGAGAACGTGACAAAGTCTTTCCATAGAAGTCCTCCCAATACACAATGCTAGCTTGTCTACCAGGCACCAATGTAAGGATATATTTTCAATACACAATTCTAGTTAACCTATAGATGCCAATGCAAGGGTATTCCACTATGTAGTTGACTAAGCCAGAGCCCATTTAGCAGTTGGCTGTACACGGAAGCCACTGTACGAGAAACATGTTCAATCTCCAAGTCCCTGGGTGTTTTTTTCTTCTAGTGCACATACAAAAAGATAGCCATATAAACATGGTTCCCTTTGTTGCCACCTTGTCCAAAATTGAGTAACCACATTCCACCAAGGTGGTTCATTGAGTACTTGTTTTATTATATAAAACATATATTTTTCCAACACTTTATATAATCATATCATGTATTCCATCCCAAATATATAGCAGGGCTAAGCATACTACAACTACAATGTTTTCACTAAGGAAGATATAAGTATATCCTAATAGGATATAGCATAGCATGGGAAAATAGTAGTCTTATCATGCATACTACAAAAATCCACTAAGTGTAATGAAAATAGTAGGACATGGATGATAGTGTCACTTGCCTTTTAAGTAGAGAATATTGGTTCACTCCTTGATCTTGCAAATATCACACTCTTCAAACTTCACTATAATTCAATCAAGCAAACAATATTCAAACTAACATTCAAACAATTCACCACATAAAATAATAAAATCAAGCAATGCATGCAAGCATGCAAAAGATTGTTTTATTTAGAAAAGTGGTTTCTATTAGGCTCTAAAAATTTTAAATTTCCCATTGGTCATTTAGAAAAGTGGTAAAATCATTTAAATTCAAGTTAGTGAAAATGGCCATTTAGATCATTTTTGTTTTGTTAAAATGATATCAAAGTAATATTTTGTAGTGTTAGTCAAATATATTTTTAAACACAAATGTTAGTGTTTATGGTAAAAGTGTTTCAATATTAATCCATTTGCAAAAGGTTTCATCCAAACTCCATTTTTAATTCAAAGCAATATTTTTATTTGCTAGAAATGCCTTTAACAAAGTAATATTTTACTAAGGTTCGTCAAAATATGTTTTCAAATCCCAAAACTTAGTGTTTTGGGTCAGAGAGTTTAAATCACATCATTTTCCAAAAGGTTTTACTTTAATAAAATTTTCAAACCATAATCAATATTTTTATTTAGCTAGAAATGCTTTTATTCAAAGATTTAATTCCTAAGTGTCACCAAATATAATTTTAAATCTACAAGTTGGTTATTAGGGTCAGTAGGTTCAAAACAATCCATTTAAATAAGATTTTACCCTAAAAACAATTTTAGAATAAATTTTATACACAAAATATGTCTAAACAAGTTTCTGCAAAAACAACCAATTTTACAGAAGCAATTCATTAAACAAAGTGCATCGTTGCAATGTACTCTTTTTGCTGATTCCATTGATATAAAGTTTGCAAAATTTGGACGTGTGGATTTAAAGTTATGAATTTTGCAAGTTTGAACATCTAATAGAACATTTTCTGTTTGTAAATCGAAACATAGGCCATGCGTCATGTTCTTATTGGCTGAAAATGGTTCGTGCGGATCGAGCTACGGGGTGCGTTGGATCTGATTAAAATCTACAGCACAGATCAGAGCATACCCCTTTGGGTTAAGTTTCTATCGTAGCCACGCGATCAGGATCTAACGGACCTCAGCAACCTGACCATGGACTGGCGGCGCTGGCGACGGCGGACGGCGGCACGCGCTCAGGCGATGATGTACCGGCGATACAGGAAGCGAGAGGGAGGGGAAGATGCTCACCAGACTTGCAGTGGTGTGCTGATACTATACGTGGTCTTGGAAGGAGCGGGGGCGCACGGGGTCGATGATTGTAACATCCCAAAAATCATGTTTCAAACTCATGCATATCATCCATGCATCCATAATCATTTAGGATTTCATTTTCAAAAACCATTTCAAAACAGGAGCAATGTTGCTCAATATTTTATGTAAGTTACTCAAACCTTTGTGCTACTTGATGTTGAGAAAAGCACTGTTTATCTTTCAATATTGTTTAGAATCCAAACACAAGTGAATTCAAAAACTTGAGCAAAGTCTCAAAGCAAAATATGAATTAAAACAAATTCTATGCCTATTATCACACCTCATAAAGGCATGGTTTTATTTTATTTTCAAAAGACCCAAGTGTATTTAAGTGTTCAGATGTGTTTGACACTTATTTAAGTACAAGATTTATTGTACAAAAGTCCTGTAAAGCTTTGGATTCAAACAGATTTGAATTTAGGTTTGAAAACCATTTCAGAAAAACAAACAGAAAAGAAAAAGACTTAAAGAGAGAAAAAAATAACACCCAACCGAATCTGGCCCAACTAGCCCAGCATCCCACCCCGCAAACCGTTTTCTTTCACTCACCCCCGCACCCACTGAGTGACTGACGGGCAGGACCCACTCCCTCTCCTTTCCCCTCGCTGACAGCCGCGGCCCACATGATGTCGTCGTCTCCACCCGCAGACAGCTGAATCCCCAAATCACGGCGGCCGTTCCCAGTATTGATTCGCGGCGTCAATTCACGATGAATGCCGGAGTAAATCTCGCTCGCGACCAGGCTACTTAAACCCCCTCTGCCCCCTCTCCACTTTCCCCCAAACCCCAAACGCAGAGCGCCCCCAGGCTGCGAGGATTTCTCGCCGCAACCCCGCTGCTCCGACGACCTTGCCGACGAATTCCGGTGAGTACCGCACTCCCCTCTACCCATGGTTCATGCTGGCTTGCTCTGCATCTCAGTGCGCATCTACTGACACTTTTCGTTTGCTCGCGCATGACCTGTAGCCTCGGCAGCGTCAACCACTGAGCGCCGCCGCTCTCTGCTCGAACTCCGGCGATCTTTCCCCGTAAGTTCCAGCCTCCCCTTGCCCACTGTTTCATACGCGTAAGATCCCCAGCGTCCTGCGCATCTAACGGTACCCTCCTCTCGTCCTAGCGTGGCCCAGAGCATCGCCAACGTCGACGGGCAGAAGCCACAGTCGCCAGGGACTACTCCGACGAGCAATCCACGACGACTCCGAGCGCCCCTTCGCCAACCAGGGACACGTCGAGCTTCACCTCATCACTGCGGTTCTGGTGAGCATCCTCCCACCTCCCCGGGCGACCTAGTTCGCCGGCTCCGCCACTGACAGAGCGCTCCGCCGCTCGCCGCCGCGCCAGCGCCGCTCGAGTTAGGTCAAGTCAGTATGCACCGTTAGATGTAGATCTTGCGGCTAAGATTAGAACTTAAACGAAGAGGTATGAGCGCATCTGAGCCACTAGATCTAACTTAAATCCTACGGCTCGCAGAGACCGATCCACATGAAACGGTACCGGCCAGTAGAATAGCGCCGCGTGGCAGTGAATTAGATTTAAAAACTGGATTTGAATCTATTAGATATTCAAAATTGTTTTGGCTATAACTTTTGATCCCCACGTTAGAATTTGACAAATTTTATACCGTTGGAATCAGGAGAGCAAGATCTTTCTAAATATGCAATGTGTTTAATGTTTTGCTTCTGTTAAAAAGGTTTTATTTGCAGAAACTTGTGTAGGGCTAATTTGAGTATATGAAATGTTTAGGAAATGATTTAGGGTTTAAACAATTGTTGTTCGGAAAGTTTTGGACTTGTTTATGAATCAGTACTATACACTTGCTTGGTTGAGTTTTAAAAATCATCCCATATCATTTTTGCATGCATGCATATATATTTTTGATTGTATATGTTTTGTATGTGATTGTGGCTATGATTCTTTGTGTAGATTTTGGTGCTAGTGATTGTGATTGTGAGGAGTGTAGCTACTCTCCAAACTACCAAGGCAAGTGGTACTTCATGAATATTTCTATCCCCATGTTTTATACCAAGCATTAGAAATATTTTGCTAAGTCTTGCATGTTATTATTTTTGCTTATATGCCATGTTGGGAAATCCTAGTAGTTGTAGAATTGCTAGGGAATCTCTAAGTTAAGTTACTATGTATGCCATGCTTAGCCTAGCTAGTAGCAAACAAGGGTTGGTAAATTATACATGCTATGATGAAAATATTTCTAAGTCTTTGGACTTGTGTTTTGCCTAATAAAACAACTAAGTTAATGAAACACCTGGGTGGAATGGAAGGAATGGTTTATGTTGAGTGGTTACACAAGGCCCATTTCTATGGTTTACCTTGTGTATCTCACTTGTGGTAAGCCACCCAGGAACAAAGAGATTTTAGAGGCCAAGTGTTGAGAAGCTTCTAGTGCAGCCACTTGGTAATATGGGCTCTGCCTGGACCACATAGGTTTCTAGAACTTAGCCATTTGGACAGTTGGTGGTAGTGGGATTGATAGGTTGGAGCGCGTCCATTTGGTCTAAGGGAAGGCTTCTGAAAGGTCCTGTCTTGGTGAAACCAAGTCTGGTGGGGAAAGTGCACAACCTCTGCAGATGGAAAAATCTAAGTACTTATCCAAGTCCATGGTAATGGACAACTTGAGCATCAAGACATGGAAGCTATCAAGAATCTCCTCATCCCAATTTCTAAGTAAAAACTTGTGGGTGAACAAGGGTGAAGAACCTCAATGTCTATTGGTGGTTCCTTGGGAAAAGTTTTGACAAAGAAAAACTTAGTGATTTCAATTAATAGGCAAAACCTATTTTGTAGAGGGAGTGTCCCAACCTTTATACAATAAGGTGGAATCCCCTGTGTTTACAATGCTAGTCCCTGGATCAATAGCTAGCATCCACAGTTTAGATGTAATATCAAGAAACAAAGGTCATAATATAACTTTATAACCAGGAAGAACATAATTTTTTTACATCATACATAGCTCATTTGGCTATTACATTACATTGCAGCGGAATAACTATAGTCATGGGTCCTTCATCTTCAAAGTGCCACAGGCAGATGTTGGTTGTAGACTTTGTAATCCTAATCAATCAATCTTCACTAAAACAATCAAACCTGCAACATTACAAGTTATAGCCACAAGGGTCAATACATTTGAATTGTATTGGCAAGCTTCACTACTATGTATAATATGAGTGGATCCTATCATTACATGCATATTTGGCTAAGTAGAGTTTAAGGCTCATTTGCATACAGCAAAATTTATCCTATCTTTTCAAAATGGTTTTGGTCCTTTGTCGAATCTCCTTTTCCAAGTTCCTTGAACTCCTTGGTAGAAACTCAAGTGTTCAAGTCCTTGTCATAAATCCCTTGAGCTACTTGGTAACCCCAAGTGCATCAAGTTTTATCAAAATCTCATGAGTTCCTTGGTAACCCCAAGTGTTCATGCTTTCATCAAATCTCTTGAGTTCCTTGGTAACCCCAAGTACATCAAGTTTTATCAAAGTTTCTTGTGCTCCTTGGTAACCCCAAGTGCATCAGGTCTTGAAAAGTTTTCTTTTAGAAATTAGAATGTCGAGATCTCCCATAGTTCAAACTTTAGTTGCTCAGTATTGTCCAAAACCAGGGACACGACTAAGTACTTAGATTTTATTATCTTCTGCAGAAGGAGTACACTTTACCCACATGTCACAATCCCATCCTTTTGCCACCAGTGGCCTACTGGATTAGTGCTCACCAAGATGGAGTACTGGCAGATTGATAATGTGACGAAGTCTTTCCAAAGGGTCCTCCCATACACCATTGCTAGCTTGCCTTCAGCACCCATGTAGGATTCCAGGTCCCCATGTCCAGTTAACTGAGGACAGTGCATGAGTCTTCCCAATGTAGTTGACTAAGCCAGAGCCATAATAGCATGTGGTTGCAAACGAAAGCCACAATTGGAGAAACATGTTCAATCTCTAAGTTTCCTGGGTGGTTCCTTTGGAGCACAACACAAAGAGATTGCCAGAGTCATGGTTCCTTTTGTTGCCACCTTCTCCAATACTCAAGTATCCTTGGCCACCCAGGTGGTTCATTGAGTCCTTGTTTTATTATATAAAATCACAAGTCCTTTTCTCAACTTCATAAAATCTCAACATGTATCTCTTTCCAAAATATACATAGCACGGCTAAGCATGTAACAACTACATTGTTTTCTCTAAGGAATGGATAGGGAATCCTATTAGGATTTTAGCATAGCATAAGTATGAAAATATCTTTTCATGCATGTTTCAAAATCCACTAAGTATAATGAAAATAGTAGGACTTTAGATGATAGTGTAACTTGCCTTTTTTGGAAGGGAATGGTGGTTCACTCCTTGATCTTGCTAGTCTCACACTTTGATAATTTCACTACAATCAATCAAGCAAACTCTATATCAACTAGCATTCCAATAATCAATCAAACCACAATTCACACACATAAAACTATGGGATCTAAGATCTAAGTCATGCATGTAAGCATGTAAAAGATGGTTCTAATTGCAAAGGTGGTCTCCACTAGGATTCTAAACTTTGTAAAGTCCAAAGTGGTCATTTACCAAAATGGCAAAGTCATTTGCAAAAAGGGTTTTGTCCATAAACCATTTTTAAATCCATTCAACATTTTATGTGGTGGAAAAACATTTTTATCAAGCAACAACTTTAATTGGTTCACCAAATAAGTTGAGGTTTCTCAAAACTTGGTGTTTATGGCCAGTAGGTTTGATCCAAAATATTTTCCCAAAGTTTTTACTCCAAAAACATTTTCATAACAAAATTTATTATTTTTATTTGGCTAGAAATGGACCAAATCAATTAATCTATCCTAAATTTTACCAAATTCATTTTTAACTCCATGGGTTGGTTCCTAGGGTCAGTAAGTTCATCACAAACTAATTTTCCAAGGTTTCAAACTTAAAAACATTTTTGAATCATTTTTCTAGTCTTAACAAGCATTCAAATGTTTCTGCAAAAACAACTAATCTAACAGATAGTATTTACCAAACAAATGGCATGGTTGGCTAGGGTTTGTTCCACTTATTCTAACGGTATAAAGTTTGTAATTTTTGGACGTGTGGATCTAAAGTTATAGTGTTTTCAAATTCACAAACAATTCTGTTTTCAAATTTCTGTTTAAACCAAAACTGGCCACGTGGCGCAATACGACTGGCTGGTACCGGTTCGGCCGGATCGGCTCTGCGGTGCGTTGGATCTGAACAGATCGTGCGGTCCTGATCGCGTACCCCTTCGGTGACTAAGTGGATCTGTTTCGTTCGCTCGATCTAGATCCTACGGTTGCTAGCATGCTTGCCAAGGATCGGCGGTGCTGGCGGCGGCTAGCGGCGACGCACGGGCAGGCGGTGGCTCTACGGCGGTTGCAGGAAGCGGAGAGGGGAGGGAAGGTGCTCACCAGAATCACGAGGAAGTGGTGATGCTCGACGTGTGCTTGTCGCGGCAAGGGGTGCTCTGGTACAGCTGCAATTGCTCGCCGGAGTAGAGAGCAACGTCGGGTGGTCTTGGTCGTGGTCGGAGGCGAAGCTGTCGATCACGAGGAGGCAAGCAGAGGGCGTGGTCAGATGCAGGAGGTCACGGAGATGACGCGAGCGTGAAGGAGAAGGCTTGGGGCGGTCTGGACTTACCGGAGGAGCTCGACGGAGACGAGACAGACGGCGGCGCTTCAGTACTTTGTCGAAGACGGCTCCCTGGGGCGCCCGCGGTCGAACGGAGGGTACTGGGAGTTGTGCCAGGGAGTGAGGAATCTGCTAGCGTGCTCAGGGAGGCAAGGGGCGGCGAAGCTCGGCTGGAATTCGATGAGGAGGGTCGTCGGAGACAGAGGAGCTTGGGGAAGAATTGGGGCGTCTGGGAGCGCGTTGAGATGGGGAGACAGAGGGGAAGTGGAGAGGAGACATGAGCGTTTAAGCCTGCGTGATCAAAGCGGGTAACGGTGGTGGCGTTAAGGCGAATTAAGGCCGCGAAATCATCGGCAGGAACGGTGTCGAGGGGAGGGAGAAGGAGTCGCGCGGGTGAGAAGGAAGAACAGGAGGAGTGGGGTCTACCTGGCAGTGGAAAGAGAAAGGAGGGAAGGGTCCATCAGTCAGCGTCTGTTTAGGTTAGAAACTAAGTGTGAATCGTTTTTCTTCGGGGAGGGGAGCTGGGCTGATTTGCTGGGCTTATTGGGCTTGGCCGGCTGGGCTGGTCCAGATTCTATTTTTTTTCTTCCTGGAACCTTTTTCCTTTTCCAATTCTTTTTCTGTTTTGAAATTCAAACAAACAAACAATACTCAAATCAATTCAAACAAACACTAAACTTTGTACTTTGAATTTGGTTCTGTTTATCAACATATACCAAATTCCAAAATAAAATAATAATTTTTATTCTTTTGAGGATCCATCCTTTAATTAAATAAAATGGATCTTTAGTTATTTAATAAAATAGGGTTTGATTTAATTAACAAAATCTCCATTTGAAATCCAAATATTTTCAAAACCAAATCAGTAGGTTTTATTTGGAAATAAAGAATACTTGGAAACTTGTTTAAAACAAAATAACCTTTTATTTTAGGGTCCATTAATAATTAAATACAATAGACCTTCATTATAAAAAAATCAACTAGGATTTATTTTATTTAAAATATTTATTTTGAAATCTAAAATAAAGCCAAAACACTTCAGTAGGTTTTATTTGAGAATATAAAATATTTGGAAAACTTATTTAAAATAATTTAATAAGTTTTTGATGTTTTAATTAAAATGGTAAAACCTTTTATTTAGATAAAATTGGATATTAAATCCTTATTAATTTATTTAAATAAACCTTTGCTATTTTTATTCAAAACAAAATGTTTTAATTCCAAAGCTTGGCCAAGGTTTAATTTGGCTTTATAAAATAATCTTTATTTATGAATCCACCTTTTCTTTTGAAAACCAAATCTTTTATTAAAAGATCCAAAATAGTAATTCCAAAACATTTTAATTTCCTTTAATAAATGTTTATCCTTATAAATCCCTTTAGGATTTATTTGATTCAAATTGGTTTGAAGTTTCCAATTAAATTCAAAAAGTTTCTTCTGGCCCTGAAAATCAAACAAAGTTTTATTTCATTCATTTATTTTTCACATTACAAGATTTGGAAAATCTTGGGATGTGACAGGCTACCACCCTTAAAATAAATCTCGTCCCAAGATTTGGGGAGGCTAGGGTTACAAGCAGGTTCAAAACAACTAGGGTACTACCACCCTTAAAAATTCTCAAACAAAAATTACATATTGGCCTTCTTGGGATCCTGGGGAAACTTCTCTAAGTAAACTTTTGCATTGCGTCCTTTGTTTCCACACTTGACTCATGGGCCAAGGTTGAGTTTCTCCATAGGCTTGTTCAACTTGTTCTTCATCTTTTCTGGACAGTTGCTTGCATAATGTCCTGGGTTCTTGCAATTGAAACAGTGGATGTCCTTGAGTTCTTTACGTGGCTCTTGTGGACAAGTTGCTACATAATGGCCTAGTTCTTTGCAGTTGTTGCACACTACTTGGCCAATCTCTTTATTCTTCGGGTTCTCTGGGCATTCACCAGAATAGTGTCCCATTTCCTTACATTTATAACATTGCACATGGCTTTTGTCTATCTTTTGCTTCTTTGGTTTCTTTGATCCTTTGAATTGGGTTGTCTTGTTTGGAGGTATAAGTGGTCCTTTTCCTTTGCCATCAACATTCTTGGCATACTTGGATCCTTCTTGTTTCCTTTGTTCAACAATGGCATAGATGGGGCATTGGATAGGAACATGATTGTTTCCTTCACAAAGATAACAAGTAGCTTGAGAGGTGGGACATTGTCCAACAGGATGTTTTTCTTCACAGTTAGGGCATTGATCTTCATGCTCCTTGGGAGTATGATCCTTGTCTCCACAAGTAATGCAAGCTGGTGCTCCATCTAGAATAATATTTCTGTCATCCTTGTTGTCAAAGACTCTTTTGGGATAGCTTTCTTCCATGTTGATCATTTGATTAGTCACCTTCAGCATCAGTTGGGTTTGTTCCTCCAAAAACTTTTGCAGTGCTGGATCTTTATCACTAGTGTTGGCTATGAACTGAGATGTCAGTTGGTTTAACTGGTGTTGAGTTGCTATGAGCTCTTTCATGCTGTCCTCTTGGTCGGTGCTGATGTCATCAACCTTGGAGTCTTTTGGGGTAGTCATCTGTTTGGGTTGAAGGGAGATTAGAATAGGCAAGATATTTCTAAGGAATCAATTCTAATCACACACATCACAATTTACTCAAGCAATGTGCAAACAATCACAAACCAAACATTTCACTCAAACAAGGTTCAAGCACATACTTAGGCAACAAAATATTTTTGTTACACCACATAAGTTGGTGTGTTTGTCTTAACTAAAATATGGTGGTCCATCTATAGGGTTCACTTGTGATCTTTCCATCATTCTTGGTTGCTTCTTCTTACTTGAGATCATGGTTTCTTTGAGAAAACTCTTGGTCATATAACTTCAAAGTTGATGATGGCTCCTTCTTATTTTGCATTCCCTTAGTCTCCAAACCTTGAGCAAGACTTTCCTTGTTTCACTTGTATTCCTTAGTGATATCCAAGTTGGGAGTCCTTGGTGAATATGCTGAAGACGTTGAAGTCATTAGAGTTGAAAATGTTGATGAAGTCCTTTGCACATGGTGTAGTCTTTGGCCATGGGGTAGGTTTTTCCATCAAGTTGAAATAGAAGAGAAGTAGAGTTGAAACCAAAATGGTTGAGGAAAGAGTTTACAAGTGTTTTTTGTAAATAAGTTTTTGGAACAAATGTAACTCCTATTTTCCTAAGGGTTTTTTGTCCAATCCTAGGTTTACAAATCCTACAGGCAACACAATGCTCTGATACCATCTGTAGTTGGAGTGTCCCAACCTTTATACAATAAGGTGGAATCCCCTGTGTTTACAATGCTAGTCCCTGGATCAATAGCTAGCATCCACAGTTTAGATGTAATATCAAGAAACAAAGGTCATAATATAACTTTATAACCAGGAAGAACATAATTTTTTTACATCATACATAGCTCATTTGGCTATTACATTACATTGCAGCGGAATAACTATAGTCATGGGTCCTTCATCTTCAAAGTGCCACAGGCAGATGTTGGTTGTAGACTTTGTAATCCTAATCAATCAATCTTCACTAAAAGAATCAAACCTGCAACATTACAAGTTATAGCCACAAGGGTCAATACATTTGAATTGTATTGGCAAGCTTCACTACTATGTATAATATGAGTGGATCCTATCATTACATGCATATTTGGCTAAGTAGAGTTTAAGGCTCATTTGCATACAGCAAAATTTATCCTATCTTTTCAAAATGGTTTTGGTCCTTTGTCGAATCTCCTTTTCCAAGTTCCTTGAACTCCTTGGTAGAAACTCAAGTGTTCAAGTCCTTGTCATAAATCCCTTGAGCTACTTGGTAACCCCAAGTGCATCAAGTTTTATCAAAATCTCATGAGTTCCTTGGTAACCCCAAGTGTTCATGCTTTCATCAAATCTCTTGAGTTCCTTGGTAACCCCAAGTACATCAAGTTTTATCAAAGTCTCTTGTGCTCCTTGGTAACCCCAAGTGCATCAGGTCTTGAAAAGTTTTCTTTTAGAAATTAGAATGTCGAGATCTCCCATAGTTCAAACTTTAGTTGCTCAGTATTGTCCATAACCGGGGACACGGCTAAGTACTTAGATTTTATTATCTTCTGCAGAAGGAGTACACTTTACCCACATGTCACAATCCCATCCTTTTGCCACCAGTGGCCTACTGGATTAGTGCTCACCAAGATGGAGTACTGGCAGATTGAGAATGTGACGAAGTCTTTCCAAAGGGTCCTCCCATACACCATTGCTAGCTTGCCTTCAGCACCCATGTAGGATTCCAGGTCCCCATGTCCAGTTAACTGAGGACAGTGCATGAGTCTTCCCAATGTAGTTGACTAAGCCAGAGCCATAATAGCATGTGGTTGCAAACGAAAGCCACAATTGGAGAAACATGTTCAATCTCTAAGTTTCCTGGGTGGTTCCTTTGGAGCACAACACAAAGAGATTGCCATAGTCATGGTTCCTTTTGTTTCCACCTTCTCCAATACTCAAGTATCCTTGGCCACCCAGGTGGTTCATTGAGTCCTTGTTTTATTATATAAAATCACAAGTCCTTTTCTCAACTTCATAAAATCTCAACATGTATCTCTTTCCAAAATATACATAGCATGGCTAAGCATGTAACAACAACATTGTTTTCTCTAAGGAATGGATAGGGAATCCTATTAGGATTTTAGCATAGCATAAGTATGAAAATATCTTTTCATGCATGTTTCAAAATCCACTAAGTATAATGAAAATAGTAGGACTTTAGATGATAGTGTAACTTGCCTTTTTTGGAAGGGAATGGTGGTTCACTCCTTGATCTTGCTAGTCTCACACTTTGCTAATTTCACTACAATCAATCAAGCAAACTCTATATCAACTAGCATTCCAATAATCAATCAAACCACAATTCACACACATAAAACTATGGGATCTAAGATCTAAGTCATGCATGTAAGCATGTAAAAGATGGTTCTAATTGCAAAGGTGGTCTCCACTAGGCTTCTAAACTTTGTAAAGTCCAAAGTGGTCATTTACCAAAATGGCAAAGTCATTTGCAAAAAGGGTTTTGTCCATAAACCATTTTTAAATCCATTCAACATTTTATGTGGTGGAAAAACATTTTTATCAAGCAACAACTTTAATTGGTTCACCAAATAAGTTGAGGTTTCTCAAAACTTGGTGTTTATGGCCAGTAGGTTTGATCCAAAATATTTTCCCAAAGTTTTTACTCCAAAAACATTTTCATAACAAAATTTATTATTTTTATTTGGCTAGAAATGGACCAAATACATTAATCTATCCTAAATTTTACCAAATTCATTTTTAACTCCATGGGTTGGTTCCTAGGGTCAGTAAGTTCATCACAAACTAATTTGCCAAGGTTTCAAACTTAAAAACATTTTTGAATCATTTTTCTAGTCTTAACAAGCATTCAAATGTTTCTGCAAAAACAACTAATCTAACAGATACTATTTACCAAACAAATGGCATGGTTGGATAGGGTTTGTTCCACTGATTCCAACGATATAAAGTTTGTAATTTTTGGACGTGTGGATCTAAAGTTATAGTGTTTTCAAATTCACAAACAATTCTGTTTTCAAATTTCTGTTTAAACCAAAACTGGCCACGTGGCGCAATACGACTGGCTGGTACCGGTTCGGCCGGATCGGCTCTGCGGTGCGTTGGATCTGAACAGATCGTGCGTTCCTGATCGCGTACCCCTTCGGTGATTAAGTGGATCTGTTTCGTTCGCTCGATCTAGATCCTACGGTTGCTAGCATGCTTGCCAAGGATCGGCGGCGCTGGCGGCGGCTAGCGGCGACGCACGGGCAGGCGGTGGCTCTACGGCGGTTGCAGGAAGCGGAGAGGGGAGGGAAGGTGCTCACCAGAATCACGAGGAAGTGGTGATGCTCGACGTGTGCTTGTCGCGGCAAGGGGTGCTCTGGTACAGCTGCAATTGCTCGCCGGAGTAGAGAGCAACGTCGGGTGGTCTTGGTCGTGGTCGGAGGCGAAGCTGTCGATCACGAGGAGGCAAGCAGAGGGCGTGGGCAGATGCAGGAGGTCACGGAGATGACGCGAGCGTGAAGGAGAAGGCTTGGGGCGGTCTGGACTTACCGGAGGAGCTCGACGGAGACGAGACAGACGGCGGCGCTTCAGTACTTTGTCGAAGACGGCTCCCTGGGGCGCCCGCGGTCGAACGGAGGGTACTGGGAGTTGTGCGAGGGAGTGAGGAATCTGCTAGCATGCTCAGGGAGGCAAGGGGCGGCGAAGCTCGGCTGGAATTCGATGAGGAGGGTCGTCGGAGACAGAGGAGCTTGGGGAAGAATTGGGGCGTCTGGGAGCGCGTTGAGATGGGGCGACAGAGGGGAAGTGGAGAGGAGACATGAGCGTTTAAGCCTGCGTGATCAAAGCGGGTAACGGTGGTGGCGTTAAGGCGAATTAAGGCCGCGAAATCATCGGCAGGAACGGTGTCGAGGGGAGGGAGAAGGAGTCGCGCGGGTGAGAAGGAAGAACAGGAGGAGTGGGGTCTACCTGGCAGTGGAAAGAGAAAGGAGGGAAGGGTCCATCAGTCAGCGTCTGTTTAGGTTAGAAACTAAGTGTGAATCGTTTTTCTTCGGGGAGGGGAGCTGGGCTGATTTGCTGGGCTTATTGGGCTTGGCCGGCTGGGCTGGTCCAGATTCTATTTTTTTTCTTCCTGGAACCTTTTTCCTTTTCCAATTCTTTTTCTGTTTTGAAATTCAAACAAACAAACAATACTCAAATCAATTCAAACAAACACTAAACTTTGTACTTTGAATTTGGTTCTGTTTATCAACATATACCAAATTCCAAAATAAAATAATAATTTTTATTCTTTTGAGGATCCATCCTTTAATTAAATAAAATGGATCTTTAGTTATTTAATAAAATAGGGTTTGATTTAATTAACAAAATCTCCATTTGAAATCCAAATATTTTCAAAACCAAATCAGTAGGTTTTATTTGGAAATAAAGAATACTTGGAAACTTGTTTAAAACAAAATAACCTTTTATTTTAGGGTCCATTAATAATTAAATACAATAGACCTTCATTATAAAAAAATCAACTAGGATTTATTTTATTTAAAATATTTATTTTGAAATCTAAAATAAAGCCAAAACACTTCAGTAGGTTTTATTTGAGAATATAAAATATTTGGAAAACTTATTTAAAATAATTTAATAAGTTTTTGATGTTTTAATTAAAATGGTAAAACCTTTTATTTAGATAAAATTGGATATTAAATCCTTATTAATTTATTTAAATAAACCTTTGCTATTTTTATTCAAAACAAAATGTTTTAATTCCAAAGCTTGGCCAAGGTTTAATTTGGCTTTATAAAATAATCTTTATTTATGAATCCACCTTTTCTTTTGAAAACCAAATCTTTTATTAAAAGATCCAAAATAGTAATTCCAAAACATTTTAATTTCCTTTAATAAATGTTTATCCTTATAAATCCCTTTAGGATTTATTTGATTCAAATTGGTTTGAAGTTTCCAATTAAATTCAAAAAGTTTCTTCTGGCCCTGAAAATCAAACAAAGTTTTATTTCATTCATTTATTTTTCACATTACAAGATTTGGAAAATCTTGGGATGTGACAGGCTACCACCCTTAAAATAAATCTCGTCCCAAGATTTGGGGAGGCTAGGGTTACAAGCAGGTTCAAAACAACTAGGGTACTACCACCCTTAAAAATTCTCAAACAAAAATTACATATTGGCCTTCTTGGGATCCTGGGGAAACTTCTCTAAGTAAACTTTTGCATTGCGTCCTTTGTTTCCACACTTGACTCATGGGCCAAGGTTGAGTTTCTCCATAGGCTTGTTCAACTTGTTCTTCATCTTTTCTGGACAGTTGCTTGCATAATGTCCTGGGTTCTTGCAATTGAAACAGTGGATGTCCTTGAGTTCTTTACGTGGCTCTTGTGGACAAGTTGCTACATAATGGCCTAGTTCTTTGCAGTTGTTGCACACTACTTGGCCAATCTCTTTATTCTTCGGGTTCTCTGGGCATTCACCAGAATAGTGTCCCATTTCCTTACATTTATAACATTGCACATGGCTTTTGTCTATCTTTTGCTTCTTTGGTTTCTTTGATCCTTTGAATTGGGTTGTCTTGTTTGGAGGTATAAGTGGTCCTTTTCCTTTGCCATCAACATTCTTGGCATACTTGGATCCTTCTTGTTTCCTTTGTTCAACAATGGCATAGATGGGGCATTGGATAGGAACATGATTGTTTCCTTCACAAAGATAACAAGTAGCTTGAGAGGTGGGACATTGTCCAACAGGATGTTTTTCTTCACAGTTAGGGCATTGATCTTCATGCTCCTTGGGAGTATGATCCTTGTCTCCACAAGTAATGCAAGCTGGTGCTCCATCTAGAATAATATTTCTGTCATCCTTGTTGTCAAAGACTCTTTTGGGATAGCTTTCTTCCATGTTGATCATTTGATTAGTCACCTTCAGCATCAGTTGGGTTTGTTCCTCCAAAAACTTTTGCAGTGCTGGATCTTTATCACTAGTGTTGGCTATGAACTGAGATGTCAGTTGGTTTAACTGGTGTTGAGTTGCTATGAGCTCTTTCATGCTGTCCTCTTGGTCGGTGCTGATGTCATCAACCTTGGAGTCTTTTGGGGTAGTCATCTGTTTGGGTTGAAGGGAGATTAGAATAGGCAAGATATTTCTAAGGAATCAATTCTAATCACACACATCACAATTTACTCAAGCAATGTGCAAACAATCACAAACCAAACATTTCACTCAAACAAGGTTCAAGCACATACTTAGGCAACAAAATATTTTTGTTACACCACATAAGTTGGTGTGTTTGTCTTAACTAAAATATGGTGGTCCATCTATAGGGTTCACTTGTGATCTTTCCATCATTCTTGGTTGCTTCTTCTTACTTGAGATCATGGTTTCTTTGAGAAAACTCTTGGTCATATAACTTCAAAGTTGATGATGGCTCCTTCTTATTTTGCATTCCCTTAGTCTCCAAACCTTGAGCAAGACTTTCCTTGTTTCACTTGTATTCCTTAGTGATATCCAAGTTGGGAGTCCTTGGTGAATATGCTGAAGACGTTGAAGTCATTAGAGTTGAAAATGTTGATGAAGTCCTTTGCACATGGTGTAGTCTTTGGCCATGGGGTAGGTTTTTCCATCAAGTTGAAATAGAAGAGAAGTAGAGTTGAAACCAAAATGGTTGAGGAAAGAGTTTACAAGTGTTTTTTGTAAATAAGTTTTTGGAACAAATGTAACTCCTATTTTCCTAAGGGTTTTTGTCCAATCCTAGGTTTACAAATCCTACAGACAACACAATGCTCTGATTGTAGGGGTTCGTAGCATGGAAAACAAAAATTTTCTATCGCATACAAACAAACAAGCCAAGATCTATCTACTAGATTGTAGCAACGAGTCGATGGAATAACTCACCCTCGAAGATTCCAAAGTGTTTAACGAGAGCAGATTCTCGTGGGTGATGTAGTCGTACTCTTTCCGATCTCAAGATCGCGTAGACGATCCTTCCGGCGCCACGTTCCAGCAGCGCTCCCGCAGTCGGTCACACGTTCGGTACTCGAAGAAGACCTTCCTCTCCCTTGTTCCAGCAGGCAGCGGAGGTTGTAGCACTCTCCTCGCGATTCCGGCAGCACAACGGCGTGGTACCGGAAGTAGAGGGGAAATCCCGCAGGGCTTCGCCTTAAGCCGGTGCGAGTATGGTGGAGCTTATGAGAGAGGCTATTAGTGGTCTAGTAATTAGACACACCAATTAGAGGGCTCTAAACCAATTAGAAGGCTCTAAACCGCTGGCTAAAGCAATTAGAAGCTCTAAACCAAAACGGCTCTAAACCTGAAATTTAGAGGTGGAAACTTGTGTCTAGGAGGGGAGCCCTGCCCCTCCTTATATAGGTGGGAGGGGTGGCGCGCCAGGGGAGGGAGGGAGTCCCTCCCCAACTCGGCCTAGGGCTGGCCGCCGGCTTGGAGGAGTTGGACTCCTCCTCCAAGTTGGTTCCAACTCCTCTTGCTTGTTTCCCACAGTTTCTTGTTTTAGCCGTTTGACTTTCAAACTGGACATTTGACTTTTCTGTTTTAGGATTCAATTTAATCCTATATTTGGGACAGCAAGAACACTTAGTACATGATGCAATCATTCCAATATGTAATGACACATTCATGTACCCCTTCCCCCCCGGAGTGCTGGACAATCCGGAACCTTCTAGAACATTCCCGATGAAAACACCGGAATCATTCCCGAACTCCGAAACGGGACTATCCTTATATGAATCTTATTCTCCGGACCATTCCGGATCACCTCGTGATATCCCGGATCCCATCCGAGACTCCGAACAACATTCGGTCTCTTTCTCATAACACCATAACTACTCAAACAACGTCGAATCCTTAAGTGTGTCTCCCTACGGTTCGTGAATTATGCGGACATGATCGAGACACTTCTCCGAACAATAACCAATAGAGGAATCTGGAAATTCATATGGCTCCCACATATTTCTACGATTACTTTGCGATCGAATGAACCACTTACATACGATACCAATTTCCCTTTGTCTCACGATATGTTACTTATCCGAGGTTATGATCGTCGGTATCTCTGCATACCTAGTTCAACCTCGTTACCGATAAGTACTCTTTTCTCGTTCCCGTGATATGTGATCCCTTGTGACCATGTCACATGCTTGCAAGCTAATTGGATGACATTCCACCGAGAGGGCCCAGAGTATATCTATCCGTCATGTGGATGGACAAATCCCACTCTTGATCCATGTGTTTCAACCAATACTTTCCGAACACTTAATGCCACCTTTATAGCCACCCAGTTACGGTGTGGTGTTTGATGTTATCAAAGCATCCATCCGGCAAAGGTGATATGCATGATCTCATGGTCGAAGGAATTAGGTTACTATGTATCAGAAAGCATATAGCAATTGAACTATTGAAATGACTTGATCTTTATGCTACGCTTATCTATAGGAGTATGTCCACCATATCATTCTCCTAACGATATGATCTTGTTGTTGATAACATCTCAATGTTCATGATATGGAAACCACAATCATTTAATCAACCAACAAGCTAGTGAAGTATAGAGGCTATACTAGGGACTTCAATTTAAGTTTACAATTCACACAAGTATTAATGTTTCCTTGTTAATACTATTATAGCATGAATATAAACATTTATCATAAACACAAAGATATAATAATAACTATATTTATTATTGCCTCTAGGGCATATCTCCAACAGTCTCCCACTTGCACTAGAGTCATCTAATCTAGATTACATGGTAATACACCGAACACCCATGGCAGTTTGGTGTTGGTCATGTTTTGCCCTCGGGAGAGGTTTAGTCAACGGATCCGCCACATTCAGATCTGTGTGTACTTTGCAAATCTTTATATCCCCATCCTGGATATGTTCTCGAATAGCGTGAAAACGTAGCTTGATATGCTTCAGCTTCTTGTGTGACCTTGGTTCTTGCGCATTGGCTATGGCGCCCATGTTATCACAGTAGATAGACATTGGGTCCAGCGCACTAGGAACCACACCCAGCTCTGTAATGAACTCTTTCATCCATATCGCTTCTTGTGAAGCCTCCGAAGCAGCCATGTATTCCGATTCAGTTGAAGATCTCGCCACAACGCTTTGCTTTGCACTCCTCCAGCTAACTGCTGCACCATTCAAAATAAATACGTATCCAGATTGTGATTTAGAATCATCTGGATCGGTGTTCCAACTAGCATCGGTGTAACCATTAACAACGAGCTGTTCATCACCTCCATAAGAAAGAACCATATCCTTAGTTCTTCTCAAGTACTTAAGGATGTTTTTGACCGCTGTCCAATGATCCACTCCTGGATCACTTTGATATCTGCTAGTTAAACTAACAGCATATGCAATGTCGGGTCTGGTACATAGCATGGCATACATTAGAGATCCTATGGCTGAGGCATAGGGAGTCTTACTCATCCTTTCTCTATCTTCTGCCGATGTCGGACTATGAGTTTTACTCAAGGTCGTATTGGGCAACATGGGCAAGAACCCTTTCTTGCTTTCTTCCATTCCAAACTTCTTTAGAACTTTGTCCAAATATGTACTCTATGACAATGATATTTGGCGTTTCGATCTATCTCTATAAATCTTTATGCCTAATATGTAAGCTGCTTCGCCAAGATCCTTCATTGAAAAACTATTATTCAAATATTCCTTGACACTATTAAGAAGGTCTACATCATTCCCAATCAACAATATGTCATCCACATACAGTATTAAGAATGCTACAGAGCTCCCACTCACTTTCTTGTAAATACAAGCTTCTCCATAAGTTTGTATAAAACCAAAACTTTTGATTACCTTATCAAAACGTTGATTCCAACTTCGGGATGCCTGCTTCAATCCATAGATGGACCGTTGAAGCTTGCATACTTTGTTAGCATCTTTAGGATCGACAAAACCTTTGGGTTGCATCATATACAACTCTTCATCAATGTCTCCATTGAGGAATGCTGTTTTGACATCCATCTGCCATATCTCATAATCATAATATGCAGCGATTGCTAACATAATCCTCACAGACTTTAGCTTCGCTACCGGTGAGAAAGTCTCATCGTAGTCAACTCCTTGAATTTGTCAAAACACTTTTGCGACAAGTCGAGCTTTATAGACAGTAACATTACCATCAGCATCTGTTTTCTTCTTGAAAATCCATTTGTTCTCGACA
This sequence comes from Avena sativa, assembly GCA_916181665.1. NCBI lineage: Eukaryota > Viridiplantae > Streptophyta > Magnoliopsida > Poales > Poaceae > Avena > Avena sativa. The sequence goes on along the minus strand of OV702283.1, from coordinate 434,865,631 downwards.
GCCTTCCGGCCATCCGGTAAGTCCACCAAAGTCCATACTTGGTTTTCGTACATGGATCCAATCTCGGATTTCATGGCTTCTTGCCATTTATTGGAATCTGGGCTCATCATCGCTTCCTCATATGTCTCGGGGTCATCGGTGTTGTCCACCAACATGACATTCATAATGGAATCATACCAATCTGGAGTGGTACGAGTTCTCGTTGACCTTCGAGGCTCTGTAGTAACTTCAACCGAAGTTTCATGATCACCATCATTAGCTTCCTCTCTTATTGGTGCAGGCACCACAGGAACTTCTTCCGGTGCTGCGCTACTCGCAATTTCGAGAGAAGGTTCGACAACCTCGTCGAGTTCTACTTTCCTTCTAGTCACTTCTTTCGAGAGAAATTCCTTCTCTAGAAAGGATCCATTCTTGGCAACGAAGATTTTGCCTTCGGATCTATGATAGAAGGTATACCCAATAGTTTCCTTCGGATATCCTATGAAGACGCATTTTTCCGCTTTGGGTTCAAGCTTGTCCGGCTGTAACTTCTTTACATAGGCTTCGCATCCCCAAACTTTAAGGAACGACAATTTAGGTTTCTTCCCAAACCATAATTCATACGGTGTCGTTTCAACGGATTTAGATGGTGCCCTATTTAAAGTGAATGCGGCTGTTTCTAATGCATAACCCCAAAATGATAGCGGTAAATCTGTAAGTGACATCATAGAACGAACCATATCTAAGAGGGTTCGATTACGACATTCAGACACACCATTACGCTGTGGTGTTCCCGGCGGTGTCAATTGTGAAAGTATTCCGCACTTCTTTAAATGCTCGCCAAACTCGTAACTTAGATATTCACCTCCACGATCAGAACGTAGAAATTTAATCTTCTTGTTACGTTGATTCTCTACCTCACTTTGAAACTCCTTAAACTTCTCGAAAGTTTCGGACTTATGTTTCATGAAATAGATATACCCATATCTACTCAAATCATCCGTGAAGGTAAGAACATAACGATAACCACCGCGCGATGCTACACTCATTGGACCACACACATCGGTATGTATGATTTCCAGTAAGTCCATAGCTCGCTCCATTATACCAGAAAATGGAGTCTTAGTCATTTTACCCATCAGACATGCTTCGCATCTTTCAAGTGATTCAAAATCAAGTGATTCAAGAAGTCCATCGGAATGGAGTTTCTTCATACGTTTCACTCCAATGTGACCAAGACGACAGTGCCACATATAGGTCAAATTATCGCTTGATTTCAAACGTTTAGCTTCAATATTGTTGATATGTGTATTTCCACTATCGAGATTCAACAAGAATAGACCATCTATCAAAGGTGCATGTGCGTAAAACATATTACTCATATAAATCGAACAACCATTATTCTTTGACTTAAACAAGTAACCGTCTCGCAATAAACAAGATCCTGATATAATGTTCATGCTCAACGCAGGCACTAAATAACAATTATTTAAGTATAAAACTAATCCCGATGGTAGATGAAGAGGTAGCGTGCCGACCGCGATCACATCAACCTTTGATCCGTTTCCCACGCGCATCGTCACCTCGTTCTTCGCTAGCTTCCGTTTATTCTGCAGCACCTGTTTCGAGTTACAAATATGAGCAACCGAACCAGTATCAAATACCTAGGCACTACTACGAATACTAGTGAGATACACATCAATAACATGTATATCAGATATACCTTTCTTCTTGATGTTGCCGTTCTTCAAATCCGCCAAGTACTTTGGGCAATTCCGCTTCCAGTGACCTTCTCCCTTGCAGTAAAAGCACTCAGTATCAGGCTTTGGTCCAGCCTTGGTTTTCTTCGTCGGCGTGGTAACTTTCTTACCACCCTTCTTGAAGTGTCCCTTTTGCTTAGACTTGCCCTTCTTGAATTTGGTGGTCTTATTGACCATCAACACTTGGTGCTCTTTCTTGATCTCCACTTCTGCAGATTTTAACATAGCAAATAGTTCTGGCAACTCTTTGTTCATGTTCTGCATGTTGTAGTTCATCACAAAGTTCCTGTAACTTGGTGGTAGTGATTGGAGGACACGGTAAATCCCCAAAGCATTAGGAATCACTATACCCAAGCTTTGAAGTTTGTTTGCGTGCCCAGACATCTTAAGCACATGCTCACTGACGGAGCTGCCTTCTTCCATCTTGCAGTTAAAGAACTTTTCAGAAGCCTCATAGCTTTCAATTGCCGCATGAGTCTCAAAAATTAATTTGAGATCCTCGACAATATCATATGGGTCTGACTCTTCAAACCTTTTCTGAAGCTCCGATTCCAAACCATACAAGATAGCACACTGAACTATGGAGTACTGATTCTTCCGAGCAAGGTAAACATTCTTTACTTCATCGGGAGCATCAGCTGCAGGTGGGTCACCCAGCGGTGCATCCAGCACATAGGTCAAATTACCAGCTGTGAGGACAATCCTCAAATTGCGGAACCAATCCGCGAAGTTGCTTCCATTGTTTTTCAACTTTTCTTTCTCTAGGAACGCATTAAAATTGATGGTAGGGGCTGCCATTGATCTACAACATATTTGCAATAGTTTAGACTAAGTTTATGACAAATTGAGTTCAAATTAATTAATGAAATTAAACTAGGTGAACTCCCACTCAAAACAACATCCCTCACATTGTTTTAGTGATCACATGAACCAAATCCACTACATCAACACCGATCATCACGAGAGTTGATATAGTTTCAATGGCGAACAATCGACATGTTCATCATATCTACTATATGATTCATGCTTTACCTTTCGGTGATCCGTGTTCCTGAGGCCATGTCTGTACATGCTAGGCTCGTCAAGATCAAACCTTAGCTACCGCATAAACAAATCTGGCTTGCTTACGTTGTATTCACCCGCGGAATCAAAGACACCCGATCATCACGTGGTGCTTTGAAGCAGCAAGCTTTGGCAACGGTGCATACTAAGGGTGAACACTTTAGAACTTGAAATTTATGTGCATGAGGGATCATCTTATAATGCTACCGTCGTCCACTAAGCAATACAAGATGCATAAAGGATTAACATCACATGCAATTCATAATATGTGATATGATATGGCCTTTCTTCTTTGTGCTTCCGATCTCCATCTTCAAGCACGAACATGATCTCCATCATCACCGGCATAGCATCAAGGTCAATGACGCTTCTTCATGGTTGTCGTCCATCAGCTTCAACTATTACAACTAATTTGAATAGACACGCAGGTCTTAACAGAAATTAAAGACAACCATATGGCTCCTGCCGGTTGCCAACTTACAATAAGGAACATTGCATACATCAAATATAATCACAATCATGGCCATATCACATCACTGCACACCCATGCAAAACAAAGTTAGACGCCTCTACTTTCTTTGCATATTTTACGTGGTTTGGGGCTTTCAATAAGTGTCGTTCTAACTTACGAACAAGAACCACAACATTGATACTAGCATTGTTGATTACCCGTTGTAAATTGGATCTTAACTATGCTAGGAGAAACAGGCACCCGCAAAGCCACTTATGCAATACAAGTTGCATGTCAAACGTGGAGCAAGTCTCATGAACGATGTCATGTAAGGTTAGCCCGGGCCGCTTCATCCCAACATACCGCAAGATGCAAAGTACACAAAAAGCAATCTACAATAAAAGCATCAACGCCCACAATGACCATTGTGTTCTACTCGTGCAACAGATCTACATATAGACACGGCTCTGATACCACTGTAGGGGTTCGTAGCATGGAAAACAAAATTTTTCTATCGCATACAAACAAACAAGCCAAGATCTATCTACTAGATTGTAGCAACGAGTCGATGGAATAACTCACCCTCGAAGATTCCAAAGTGTTTAACGAGAGCAGATTCTCGTGGGTGATGTAGTCGTACTCTTTCCGATCTCAAGATCGCGTAGACGATCCTTCCGGCGCCACGTTCCAGCAGCGCTCCCGCAGTCGGTCACACGTTCGGTACTCGACGAAGACCTTCCTCTCCCTTGTTCCAGCAGGCAGCGGAGGTTGTAGCACTCTCCTCGCGATTCCGGCAGCACAACGGCGTGGTACCGGAAGTAGAGGGGAAATCCCGCAGGGCTTCGCCTTAAGCCGGTGCGAGTATGGTGGAGCTTATGAGAGAGGCTATTAGTGGTCTAGTAATTAGACACACCAATTAGAGGGCTCTAAACCAATTAGAAGGCTATAAACCGCTGGCTAAAGCAATTAGAAGCTCTAAACCAAAACGGCTCTAAACCTGAAATTTAGAGGTGGAAACTTGTGTCTAGGAGGGGAGCCCTGCCCCTCCTTATATAGGTGGGAGGGGTGGCGCGCCAGGGGAGGGAGGGAGTCCCTCCCCAACTCGGCCTAGGGCTGGCCGCCGGCTTGGAGGAGTTGGACTCCTCCTCCAAGTTGGTTCCAACTCCTCTTGCTTGTTTCCCACAGTTTCTTGTTTTAGCCGTTTGACTTTCAAACTGGACATTTGACTTTTCTGTTTTAGGATTCAATTTAATCCTATATTTGGGACAGCAAGAACACTTAGTACATGATGCAATCATTCCAATATGTAATGACACATTCATGTACCCCTTCCCCCCCGGAGTGCCGGACAATCCGGAACCTTCTAGAACATTCCCGATGAAAACACCGGAATCATTCCCGAACTCCGAAACGGGACTATCCTTATATGAATCTTATTCTCCGGACCATTCCGGATCACCTCGTGATATCCCGGATCCCATCCGAGACTCCGAAAAACATTCGGTCTCTTTCTCATAACACCATAACTACTCAAACAACGTCGAATCCTTAAGTGTGTCTCCCTACGGTTCGTGAATTATGCGGACATGATCGAGACACTTCTCCGAACAATAACCAATAGAGGAATCTGGAAATTCATATGGCTCCCACATATTTCTACGATTACTTTGCGATCGAATGAACCACTTACATACGATACCAATTTCCCTTTGTCTCACGATATGTTACTTATCCGAGGTTATGATCGTCGGTATCTCTGCATACCTAGTTCAACCTCGTTACCGATAAGTACTCTTTTCTCGTTCCCGTGATATGTGATCCCTTGTGACCATGTCACATGCTTGCAAGCTAATTGGATGACATTCCACCGAGAGGGCCCAGAGTATATCTATCCGTCATGTGGATGGACAAATCCCACTCTTGATCCATGTGTTTCAACCAATACTTTCCGAACACTTAATGCCACCTTTATAGCCACCCAGTTACGGTGTGGTGTTTGATGTTATCAAAGCATCCATCCGGCAAAGGTGATATGCATGATCTCATGGTCGAAGGAATTAGGTTACTATGTATCAGAAAGCATATAGCAATTGAACTATTGAAATGACTTGATCTTTATGCTACGCTTATCTATAGGAGTATGTCCACCATATCATTCTCCTAACGATATGATCTTGTTGTTGATAACATCTCAATGTTCATGATATGGAAACCACAATCATTTAATCAACCAACAAGCTAGTGAAGTATAGAGGCTATACTAGGGACTTCAATTTAAGTTTACAATTCACACAAGTATTAATGTTTCCTTGTTAATACTATTATAGCATGAATATAAACATTTATCATAAACACAAAGATATAATAATAACTATATTTATTATTGCCTCTAGGGCATATCTCCAACACTGATACCATCTGTAGTTGGAGTGTCCCAACCTTTATACAATAAGGTGGAATCCCCTGTGTTTACAATGCTAGTCCCTGGATCAATAGCTAGCATCCACAGTTTAGATGTAATATCAAGAAACAAAGGTCATAATATAACTTTATAACCAGGAAGAACATAATTTTTTTACATCATACATAGCTCATTTGGCTATTACATTACATTGCAGCGGAATAACTATAGTCATGGGTCCTTCATCTTCAAAGTGCCACAGGCAGATGTTGGTTGTAGACTTTGTAATCCTAATCAATCAATCTTCACTAAAACAATCAAACCTGCAACATTACAAGTTATAGCCACAAGGGTCAATACATTTGAATTGTATTGGCAAGCTTCACTACTATGTATAATATGAGTGGATCCTATCATTACATGCATATTTGGCTAAGTAGAGTTTAAGGCTCATTTGCATACAGCAAAATTTATCCTATCTTTTCAAAATGGTTTTGGTCCTTTGTCGAATCTCCTTTTCCAAGTTCCTTGAACTCCTTGGTAGAAACTCAAGTGTTCAAGTCCTTGTCATAAATCCCTTGAGCTACTTGGTAACCCCAAGTGCATCAAGTTTTATCAAAATCTCATGAGTTCCTTGGTAACCCCAAGTGTTCATGCTTTCATCAAATCTCTTGAGTTCCTTGGTAACCCCAAGTACATCAAGTTTTATCAAAGTCTCTTGTGCTCCTTGGTAACCCCAAGTGCATCAGGTCTTGAAAAGTTTTCTTTTAGAAATTAGAATGTCGAGATCTCCCATAGTTCAAACTTTAGTTGCTCAGTATTGTCCATAACCGGGGACACGGCTAAGTACTTAGATTTTATTATCTTCTGCAGAAGGAGTACACTTTACCCACATGTCACAATCCCATCCTTTTGCCACCAGTGGCCTACTGGATTAGTGCTCACCAAGATGGAGTACTGGCAGATTGAGAATGTGACGAAGTCTTTCCAAAGGGTCCTCCCATACACCATTGCTAGCTTGCCTTCAGCACCCATGTAGGATTCCAGGTCCCCATGTCCAGTTAACTGAGGACAGTGCATGAGTCTTCCCAATGTAGTTGACTAAGCCAGAGCCATAATAGCATGTGGTTGCAAACGAAAGCCACAATTGGAGAAACATGTTCAATCTCTAAGTTTCCTGGGTGGTTCCTTTGGAGCACAACACAAAGAGATTGCCATAGTCATGGTTCCTTTTGTTTCCACCTTCTCCAATACTCAAGTATCCTTGGCCACCCAGGTGGTTCATTGAGTCCTTGTTTTATTATATAAAATCACAAGTCCTTTTCTCAACTTCATAAAATCTCAACATGTATCTCTTTCCAAAATATACATAGCATGGCTAAGCATGTAACAACAACATTGTTTTCTCTAAGGAATGGATAGGGAATCCTATTAGGATTTTAGCATAGCATAAGTATGAAAATATCTTTTCATGCATGTTTCAAAATCCACTAAGTATAATGAAAATAGTAGGACTTTAGATGATAGTGTAACTTGCCTTTTTTGGAAGGGAATGGTGGTTCACTCCTTGATCTTGCTAGTCTCACACTTTGCTAATTTCACTACAATCAATCAAGCAAACTCTATATCAACTAGCATTCCAATAATCAATCAAACCACAATTCACACACATAAAACTATGGGATCTAAGATCTAAGTCATGCATGTAAGCATGTAAAAGATGGTTCTAATTGCAAAGGTGGTCTCCACTAGGCTTCTAAACTTTGTAAAGTCCAAAGTGGTCATTTGCCAAAATGGCAAAGTTATTTGCAAAAAGGGTTTTGTCCATAAACCATTTTTAAATCCATTCAACATTTTATGTGGTGGAAAAACATTTTTATCAAGCAACAACTTTAATTGGTTCACCAAATAAGTTGAGGTTTCTCAAAACTTGGTGTTTATGGCCAGTAGGTTTGATCCAAAATATTTTCCCAAAGTTTTTACTCCAAAAACATTTTCATAACAAAATTTATTATTTTTATTTGGCTAGAAATGGACCAAATCAATTAATCTATCCTAAATTTTACCAAATTCATTTTTAACTCCATGGGTTGGTTCCTAGGGTCAGTAAGTTCATCACAAACTAATTTTCCAAGGTTTCAAACTTAAAAACATTTTTGAATCATTTTTCTAGTCTTAACAAGCATTCAAATGTTTCTGCAAAAACAACTAATCTAACAGATACTATTTACCAAACAAATGGCATGGTTGGATAGGGTTTGTTACACTGATTCCAACGATATAAAGTTTGTAATTTTTCGACGTGTGGATCTAAAGTTATAGTGTTTTCAAATTCACAAACAATTCTGTTTTCAAATTTTTGTTTAAACCAAAACTGGCCACGTGGCGCAATACGACTGGCTGGTACCGGTTCGGCCGGATCGGCTCTGCGGTGCGTTGGATCTGAACAGATCGTGCGGTCCTGATCGCGTACCCCTTCGGTGATTAAGTGGATCTGTTTCGTTCACTCGATCTAGATCCTACGGTTGCTAGCATGCTTGCCAAGGATCGGCGGCGCTGGCGGCGGCTAGCGGCGACGCACGGGCAGGCGGTGGCTCTACGGCGGTTGAAGGAAGCGGAGAGGGGAGGGAAGGTGCTCACCAGAATCACGAGGAAGTGGTGATGCTCGACGTGTGCTTGTCGCGGCAAGGGGTGCTCTGGTATAGCTGCAATTGCTCGCCGGAGTAGAGAGCAACGTCGGGTGGTCTTGGTCGTGGTCAGAGGCGAAGCTGTCGATCACGAGGAGGCAAGCAGAGGGCGTGGTCAGATGCAGGAGGTCACGGAGATGACGCGAGCGTGAAGGAGAAGGCTTGGGGCGGTCTGGACTTACCGGAGGAGCTCGACGGAGACGAGACAGACGGCGGCGCTTCAGTACTTTGTCGAAGACGGCTCCCTGGGGCGCCCGCGGTCGAACGGAGGGTACTGGGAGTTGTGCCAGGGAGTGAGGAATCTGCTAGCGTGCTCAGGGAGGCAAGGGGCGGCGAAGCTCGGCTGGAATTCGATGAGGAGGGTCGTCGGAGACAGAGGAGCTTGGGGAAGAATTGGGGCGTCTGGGAGCGCGTTGAGATGGGGCGACAGAGGGGAAGTGGAGAGGAGACATGAGCGTTTAAGCCTGCGTGATCAAAGCGGGTAACGGTGGTGGCGTTAAGGCGAATTAAGGCCGCGAAATCATCGGCAGGAACGGTGTCGAGGGGAGGGAGAAGGAGTCGCGCGGGTGAGAAGGAAGAACAGGAGGAGTGGGGTCTACCTGGCAGTGGAAAGAGAAAGGAGGGAAGGGTCCATCAGTCAGCGTCTGTTTAGGTTAGAAACTAAGTGTGAATCGTTTTTCTTCGGGGAGGGGAGCTGGGCTGATTTGCTGGGCTTATTGGGCTTGGCCGGCTGGGCTGGTCCAGATTCTATTTTTTTTCTTCCTGGAACCTTTTTCCTTTTCCAATTCTTTTTCTGTTTTGAAATTCAAACAAACAAACAATACTCAAATCAATTCAAACAAACACTAAACTTTGTACTTTGAATTTGGTTCTATTTATCAACATATACCAAATTCCAAAATAAAATAATAATTTTTATTCTTTTGAGGATCCATCCTTTAATTAAATAAAATGGATCTTTAGTTATTTAATAAAATAGGGTTTGATTTAATTAACAAAATCTCCATTTGAAATCCAAATATTTTCAAAACCAAATCAGTAGGTTTTATTTGGAAATAAAGAATACTTGGAAATTTGTTTAAAACAAAATAACCTTTTATTTTAGGGTCCATTAATAATTAAATACAATAGACCTTCATTATAAAAAAATCAACTAGGATTTATTTTATTTAAAATATTTATTTTGAAATCTAAAATAAAGCCAAAACACTTCAGTAGGTTTTATTTGAGAATATAAAATATTTGGAAAACTTATTTAAAATAATTTAATAAGTTTTTGATGTTTTAATTAAAATGGTAAAACCTTTTATTTAGATAAAATTGGATATTAAATCCTTATTAATTTATTTAAATAAACCTTTGCTATTTTTATTCAAAACAAAATGTTTTAATTCCAAAGCTTGGCCAAGGTTTAATTTGTCTTTATAAAATAATCTTTATTTATGAATCCACCTTTTCTTTTGAAAACCAAATCTTTTATTAAAAGATCCAAAATAGTAATTCCAAAACATTTTAATTTCCTTTAATAAATGTTTATCCTTATAAATCCCTTTAGGATTTATTTGATTCAAATTGGTTTGAAGTTTTCCAATTAAATTCAAAAAGTTTCTTCTGGCCCTGAAAATCAAACAAAGTTTTATTTCATTCATTTATTTTTCACATTACAAGATTTGGAAAATCTTGGGATGTGACATATTTTGAGCAAAGCAAGCCAAGCTACACTTAGCCAAATTTCATATGGTATCTAGACCACCTGAAATTATACCAAGGTATCACTTGCCAATACTATTCCAATGTATTGACCCACTATGGCTGTAACTTGTGATGTTGCAGGTTACTCTGATGAGGATTAGGTGTCATGAGTCTACACTCAACATTTTTGCTTGTGGCACATGAAGATGAAGACTTTTATTTATTTATTTATTCAAACTCTTGTACTAGGCCTGTGGCCTTGGAGTTGTAAAGACTATGTTTATCTCTGGAATGGCTGTAATAAAGACCTTTGTATCTGTGTACTTTATCTTAAACTGTGGATGCTAGCATTGATCCAGGGACTAGCATTGCAATCACAGGGATCCTTTTCCTTTATAAAGGAGGGATCTTACAGATGGTATCAGAGCACTGTGTTGCCTGTAGGATTATGACCCTAGGATTGGAAAGCACTAAGGAAAAATTTTCAGCAACTTCTACACTTGTCTATTCTTCTCGTAAACTTTTCTAATCTTCTTTCTCATCTCTATTTATAGATGAACTCCATCAACGAATCCGTAAGGAAAGGACCACTCATGAAAATGACTTTGGAGTGTGAGACAGAATTCCCCAAGGCTCTCAAGGACCTCATGGTTGCATTAGAGATACAAGGTGCAGCTGTGTACAAAGGATTTTCTGTGATGGATGAAGGAGTTGAATACTGGTGGGTGCAACTTCACTTGTATAAAAACAAGGAAGACAACCACAAGGAAAAAGGATTCTGCATGTTCACCAACTCAGTGGTGCACACTACATTCTTTGAGTCAGCAAGGGATGCAACTTGGAAGACCATCAAAGAACTTGGTGATAGAGTCAAGTGCAGAATGTTCAACCTCCAAAGTGACCTAAAAGAAGAGAAGAAACATACCCAAGAGTTGGAGGCTACCAACCACACTTTAAGAGGAGACATTATAGACATAGTGATGGAGTCATGTGAGCAAGATAGACTGATTGCTTCTAGAAACATTGTGTTAGCCAACAGATCCAGTGAGATAGGATTGTAAGCGTACTTCGTTAGTTGGACCACCACTTATCACCTTATTTTCCAAATGTTGCTTTAAAAATAAGTTGAACCTTGATTGATGTAATGGATCCATGTATGCCTTGATTTGTGTGTTTTGATTTCCAAGGATATGTATGTGATGCTTTGACTTGTGATTTATCTTAAAATGTGTTGTTCTAACTTTTTCTATCTTATAAATAGATGCCTAATGTTACCATCATCACTGTTGAGGAGTTCCAGGGAACTCGCTTTGGTCCTCGTATTGTTGAGCTTACTACTTTGCTCAATCTCCCTCTTCCAACCATCATGGTGCTTCCCCTCACCAAGTTTGAGAGGAAAGACCTTTGGGGATTCAAGGTCAACCAGCTCGGACGCCAGACAGAACCTACCACGGAGGCCATCATCTTCAAGCTCATGCACGATGACAAGGAGAGAGGCCTTGAGGTAGTCATGCAGGATCTGATAGGACGTCTACTAGGGAGACACTCCCGACAGGTTAGAGGTACCCACTTCCACGTCTTTGGTAGACGTGATGAGGATGGAGAGGCCATCGACTTCGAGGACGATTCGAGGGACACAGAAGAGCCTATTCGTCTATACCTCCAGGACTTAGAGGTTCTTCTTAGGCATGTAGACACTGATAGGACCAACGTCATGCTCAGCAATGACGAACTCCAGGTGCAGCTTCGTGAGAAGGACAAGCTCTTTGTAGAGCAAGATGAGATAGTCAAGGAGATGGAGACGAAGTTCGAGAGTCAGGACAGAAAGTTCAAGAGTCAAGAGAAGCGAGTCCAAGATAGGAACAAGAGGATTCGAGACATGACCGCAGAACTAGAGGCCAAGGACTTCGAACTCGAGCATCAGCAGACGGTGATTGAGAGGCTTCGTTCCCAGAAGAGGGCTCTCAAAGCCAAGATAGAGACCTTGACCACCAATGTCGAGGAATACAAGACCGCAATGGAGAATGCAGGTCTTACCTTTGTCGAGGAGGAGGTTGATGCCGAGGAGTAGATTTGATTACTCATTTATCATATATTATCGTACTTGTTGATTGAGAACTTGTTATTTGACCATCCGACATGTGGATGGCTTGTTATTTGTGTGAGTTTTACTTTGTGAACTTGTTATCTTGTTGTTGAACCTTTGTCCTTTTTGTTGCATGCCTTGTGTTGTTATGTGATGTATTGTGCATACTAGCATCTATGGGTATCTCATTCTTATCTCTATTGAATAAACCACAGATGCCTCTCCGTCGTGCAAACCCCAACCCCAACAACAACATCACTCCAGAAATGCAGCAAATGATGACAGCTCAGACTCAGCTGATGCAGATGATGATGACGTTCATCCAGAACCAAAACAACAACAACAATAACAACAATAACAACAACAACCCACCGGGTTTTGACATGCTTACCAGGTTCTTAAGATTGAGGCCAGCAAAGTTCTCAGGAACAACTGATCCCATGGTGGCCAATGATTGGCTATGCTCTGTGAACAAGGACTAGGTAACTGTGGGCTGTACTGATGCAGAAAAGGTCAGATTTGCAACACATTTACTGGAAGGACCAGCCGCCACTTGGTGGGATAACTTTCAGATCACCACTCCTATAGAAGATGTGACATGGGCAATATTTGAGGATGGCTTTCGTACTGCTCACATCTCATCCGGAGTGATGAGTCTGAAAAAGAAGGAGTTCCATAACTTGAAGCAACGCCACCACAGCGTGGCAGAGTATATTGAGGAATTCAACAATCTGGCGCGTTATGCACCGGATGAAGTTGACACCGATGCTAAGAGAAGGGAGAAATTCCTTGAAGGCCTGAATGATGAACTGAATCTGCAGCTATCAGTGACCTATGTTCCCACTTATCAGTCTCTTTGTGATAAGGCTGCTATTTTGGAGAACAAAATGAAACAAGTTGAGAGTAGAAAGAGAAAGCACTCCGACAAGCACAACTCGGGATCGTCTCACAAACGTTCCCATTATGATGATAGTGGAAGCTCAGGATCCCACAAGCATGGGAAATTCAACAAGCACCACAACCACAACCGTCATGACAATGAACATCACCGTAGTCATGACAACGACAAGTACACGAACCACAAGGGTGGATATAAGAGCCACCATAGTGGTATTGGAAGTGGAAGTGGAAGTCAGCCTGTCAAGAAAGACATTAGTCAGGTTGAATGCTTCAAGTGCAAGAAGATGGGACATTATGCGAATGAATGCCCAGAAAATAAAGTTGAAGGACCCAACAAGCCCAACCCTTTTCAGAAGGGACAAGTTAACCACATCAATGTGGAGGAAGTCTATGAGGAGCCTGATGCTGTTTCTGGTAAGTTCAGACTCAATTCTATTCCAGCATTTGTTCTTTTTGATACTGGAGCATCGCATTCATTCATATCAAAAGCATTTGTTGATAGAAATGGGTTTCCAACTGAAAACGTTGGGTGTCCAATAAAAGTTAGTTCTCCAGGAGGAGATATGATAGTAAGTCTTGGATGCCGGGATCTAGTAATAGAGTTTGGAAAGCATAAATTTCCAGTGAGTCTGATAATACTAGATTCCCAAGGACTGGACGTAATATTGGGAATGGATTGGATGGCTAAGTATGAAGGAGTACTAGATTGTGCTAATCGTATTGTTGCACTCACAACCCCGGAAAGAAAACAGATTAAATTCAAGTCCAACTTTGAATCAAAAGGGAGTAAGCTAAATTCTCTTAAGGGGGTTAGCATAGACAGTGTGCCAATTGTGAGTGAATATCCGGATGTGTTTCCGGAAGAATTGCCGGGAATGCCACCAAATAGAGATGTGGAGTTTCTTATAGATTTGGTACCAGGATCTGGACCAATAGCAAAGAGACCATACAAGATGTCAGTTGAAGAACTGAAAGAGCTCAAGAAACAACTTGGAGAACAGTTGCAGAAAGGATTTATTCAACCAAGTTCTTCATCTTGGGGAGCCCCAGTCTTGTTTGTGGAGAAGAAAGATAGAAGTCAAAGGTTATGCATAGATTACCGTTCACTCAATGAAGTGACTATTAAGAACAAATACCCTTTGCCTAGAATCAATGACTTGTTTGATCAGCTTGAAGGAGCTTGTGTGTTCTCAAACATTGATCTACGGTCAGGCTATTTTCAACTCAAGATAAGAGAACAAGACATACCTAAGACAGCTTTCACCACAAGTATGGATTGTATGAGTACACCGTAATGCCTTTTGGTTTGACCAATGCTCCAACATACTTCATGAATATGATGAACAAGGTATTCATGGAATTTCTTGATAAGTTTGTTGTCGTTTTTATCGACGACATTTTGATCTACTCCAAGAGCAAAGAAGAACATGAAGGATATTTGCGTCTGATACTACAGAAGTTAAGAGAGCATAAAACTTTATGCCAAATTCAGCAAGTGTGAATTCTGGTTGAATGAAGTTGGTTTTCTTGGACATGTTATGACAAAGGATGGTGTAGCAGTTGATCCTGCTAAAGTTTCAGCTGTAACTGAATGGGAATCTCCCAAATCAGTGAAAGGAGTTCGAAGTTTCCTTGGCTTAGCAGGTTACTTGTCACATCCCAAATTTTAGATTTGGTTCTGCATATCATTCATGCCATTGCATCATACTCTTCCATGCAAAACCATCGATTGAAAGGATTCGGCAAAACACTATTTTCAAAACCCTACTCTATTTTACTACGAGGCTCCTACGGGAGGCTTTAGTAGGACTTGTATTGTCCACCCTTGTAGACTAGTGGTTTCACTCATCCTTTGACCCTAGGTTGTTCCCCTCGATTTTACAAAAATTTAGGAACAAGAATCGCCCGATTCGGAGTTCGTATGAAGAAGTTACGGAGGTTTTACTAAAATGCAAAAATGAAAAAGAAAAGGATCAAAAAAAAAAAAAATAGAACGGCGCCAGCCTGCTGGGCCGCGCCGGCCCAGCCGGCCAGCACCGCGTGTCGCCCGCGTGGCGGATTGTATCCGCCGCCGCCCCAGGACCGTGTCCGGGTAGGACCCGCGTGGGGGCCCCACAAAAGGCCGCGGACCCCGCCGCGGACCCCACCACCTCTCCCTCTCCCCACGTAGCCGCCGCCTCGGGAGCTGCACCAGCCGCCGCCGCCAGGTATGCCCGCTGCCACGCGCCGCACCGCTGCCGTCCAGCGCCGCCGCTCGCCGCCCGCGTGCGCAGCCGCCGCCACCGCCTCGCGCCGCCTCTCCGCTGCCGCACGCGCCCGCACGCAGCCGCGCGCGCACGCCGCCAGACCGCCGCCGCCTCGCGTCGCCGCCGCGCAGCCGCCGCGCCGACCCACCTCGATCCGCGCGCTGACCCTATCTTCCGCGCAGGACCTCGCCGCCGACCGTCGCCGCCGGAGCCGCTCGCCGCCGTCGTCTCCGGTGAGTCCACCGCCGCCATCCCTCGTGGCCGCCGATCTGCGATCCAACGGTCCAGATCGGCCATTGACCAGTCAGCCCCAGGCGCTGACTAGTCAAACGCCCAGTCAGCACCCAGTCAGCAGCCACGTGGGCCAGTCAACAGACATAGTTGACTGGGTATTTTCTTTAATCGATTTATTTGGCAGATTTTTGTAGAAACTTGTAAATTGCGTAGAAATTAATCCGCTAGGCCAAAAATTGCAAATAAAATATGTGTAGGTTCAGTACGTCGTGTAGAATCTTGATGTACCATTGTTTCACACTTTTGCAGCAAGATTTAGTACAGTTTAATCAAATGAGTTAATGGCCTTTTTGGAGTATTTAATTCGTAGAAAAAGATCTGTAACTCCAAAAATTGCGTATAATATGTCCCTGGATTCAGTAGAACGAGGGGAATCTCATCGTGAATTAAAAAGATAGGCTTACAGTAAAAACTTCTGCAGAAACTGCCTAGTGGCTTTCTGCAGTGTTTTAATTACTCAGGGAGTTTTATAATTCCTTTTTGAGTAATTCCAATTGGTATGTTTCTAAATAGCAATGCCTATGCGGTAGAATTTTCCCAAGATTTTACAAACAGTATACTACCGGTAGTGAATTAATTGGGTTCTAGCTCTAGATTTGAGTATTATTTTTTTGCATATTAGTTTTTCTTGCGCTAAAACTATTTTCCATGCATGCAACCAGTACCTCTACTGATTACTATTATGTGGTGTTGCTGTAGCGTCACCCACTTGTCATGCATGCATTCATGCATCATCCTTGTTGCATATGCTTGTGGATTGTTTGTTTATGATTGCAATTGTATCGTGTAGATTGTGACGAGTGCAACGCTTGCTCATGTGTGGATTGTTCTTCCGACCGCTACAACCAAGGCAAGGAGATGCTATTTTGTTCATGATATTGTCCTAATATTTTCTATGCATTGTCGTGTATTTTGTAGATGCATGTGTAGGATGATACTATCGCTATGCTATGTCCTATTATGTGGTAGAGCCTCCCTTGTAGATGAACCATCGTTGGTAGATGTGCTTAGCCATGCTATGATGTACGAGGGCTGGGTTACATCACTGAGACTTGTTTCCAAAAGTATTGGTTTGTGAAATCTAAAACAACCTAATCAATGAATCTCCTGGGTGTGATGGTATTGATAATTTTTGGTGGTTTCATTGCGGAAAGGCACCCAGGTATCTAGAGAAATTGATTGGCTTCTTTATTTGGTATCTTACGTGTACAACCATGTGCCAATAATGAAATGGGCGGTTGGTTGGACTTAGTAGGTTGTGGTAACCCGAACCCGCGTATCCAGATATGTAGAACTTTGGTAGGTTGGACCGGTGCACGTCGGGATTGGGGAGCTACTTCCCGAACAGTCTCTTCTTGGACTTATCCCTATCATCACCCATAATGAGAGTGATGGTACGAGCTGGGCTGGCCAAGTCACATGGGTAAAGTGTACTAACCCCTGCAGGGTGTGTAATCTAATCGATTAGCCGTGTCCCCGGTTATGGACAACTGAGTTGCTTGATATTGATTCCATGACATGTTTCTCGCTCATTCTAATTTCATAATTGCTTTATTATTGTTGGGTTAACTTAATTGGGATCTTTCCAAAGAAAATAAAAAACTGTTTATGAAAGTAGGACAAAGGTATTTGCAAATTCAAGCCAAACACAGCTCCACTTGCCAAATATGCATGTAGATGTTAGTACTATTGTCTCCATTACTAGCTCTACTTGCCATACATTCCATGTATTGACCCTTCGGGGCTGCTACGTTTCATGTTGCAGGTTATTCCGATTCTGAGTAATTGATATAGGCCACGGTACTCCACTCGGCACTTGTTCACTTGTGGGCAATTTGAAGAATGGAGGATTTACTTTATTTATGTTGCTACCTGAATAATTTGAGCTAGCCTTGGGCTAAGCTTTTATTGTAATAATGGTACTCTGGATCTTCGTTATTCATGATACACGGATATTTTGCTATGTTATTCATCTTATTCTATTGTGGGCCAATGAACCGATCCAGGGATTGGCATATCACATAGAAGCCTCGGTCTTTTCAGAACCACGGTGTTACAAGATGGTATCAGAGCCCGTGTGTCGATTGTAGGATCGTGACCTAGGATTGGATTAGGAAGCCATAGATTTATTAAAACCTATATTAACTCTGTCTTTCATCTTATGCCTCTCACTCTCGTAAATTCTTATCATATGCTATTCTCACACTTTCCTCTTTAATTGATAGATGGGAGAAGTCAGGACTGAGTATGCCACCATGGAGTCACCAAGGCCCTTTGCAAGGCAGTTAGCGCAGCTCTCGCAGTCATTGGGATTGCCACTTCCCATGTTCAAGGGAAGAAGGCTGTACACCTATGGATATGGTGAGGATGCATGGGAGATCACCACCTTCATATTCAGAGACGCCGCCTTGCCAAATCCTGTGCATCTGATCTACACCAAGACATACTACAACTGGGGACTTGGAATTAACTTGGCCATACATGAAGCCCTGTCTCGCCAGTGCCATCATGTCTGACACCTACTGCCAGCAGATTCACCCTACCGTGACTATGGGAGGCGTGATGAAGATGGGAACATTGTGGTTAACCCGGGCGACAGGAACAACATGCCGCCCTGTCGGAGACACATAGAGGACATGGAAAGGGAGAATGGAGCTCTAGCTGAGAAAGTGATGATGATAAAGGAGATTGCAGATTTTGCCAGCAATGGTATGGTGGTCCAAGGACAGGAGATTGACACCCTGCATGAAGCTGTGGGAGTTCTGGAGAATGCCCTGATAACCAGAGATGCAACCATAGCTCATCTTCATGGTACTGTGCAGGAGAACACCCAGAACATACAACAGTTGCAAGGGACCGTCTAGGAAAGGGATCAAACTATTGAAGCTATGACAGCCCAGATTGCTGCTCTCCAAGCACAGCTGAATCCACCCTCTGATGATGACAATGGAGATGGTGGCAACAATGGGGATGATGATGACAGTGGGAACGATGATGATGATGAGGACGAGGATGATGATGATGGAAACGATGATGGTGGAGGAGATGAAGCTGTTGCAGTTGCAGCTGAGAGTGAAGAAGAAGAGGAGGATCCAGAAGAGGTGGAGTTTGAGATCTCAGGTGATGGTTCAGGAGAAGTGTACAGTCCGCCGCCATGGTTGAACCGTGGACCGAAGCGCCAACGCATGAGTGCAAGGACCTACCGCAACCTCTTCAAGAAGTAGATAGAAGTCCACCAATTAGTCCTCGTTAGGCAAAACCGTTAGGATTAGTCACGATCGATGTGAAACTTAGTTACTGTTAGTTTAAGAGTGTTTAGTTGCTTATTTGTGTACTCCAATATCCCAGGAATTATTTGTGCGAATTTTATGAAAGAGTTATGGCAAGTTTGGTTAACATCTGTGTTATTTTCGCTGCAGTTTTCTGCTGGTACAGCAGTACTGTACGATTTTTCATATTTTTCTGGTAACTGGGAAAAATCTTAAAAAAATTGGGCTGATGCGAAACTCTTTGTACTGTATGTGCAAAAATCATCTAAATTTTCTGACGAGTCTAAGTCAGGCGGAAAAATTCGTGAACGCTGCTGGACTGTTCTGGCAGATTGCTGTTTTGTTGTTTAGTTGATCAACTGTTTAGTTAACCAATGCCAACTCTTGTAAAACTATTTCAGTAGGTATATACTGCTAGGATAACCCCTGGGATGTTGCTGGATCACTTGTTTGTTGATGTGCTGCTTGCTTGTGATTGTCTGCCCTTGCTTGTTGTTGTTTGATCATAATGCATGGGTAGAATCCTATTATCGTAGTTGATTCTATCTAAACTTACCTGTGCTGAACCGCAGATGCCTCCCCGCCGTCAACCCACTGAGTTGGAGCAGCTCATGGCAGCTCTGGCACAGCTGACCCAAGTTATGACTCAGTTCATGGAAGCTCAGAACAACAACAACAATGGAAACAACCAGCCTCAGGGAGATGCTCTCACCAGATTTATGAGGCTAAGGCCAACTAAGTTCTCTACTGCAACGGAGCCAATGGTTGCTCTCGACTGGTTGCGTTCAGTCAACAAGGATCTGGTAACTGTTGGATGCACTGATGCTGAGAAGGTGAGGTTTGCCGCTCACCTACTGGAGGGACCAGCCGCTTCTTGGTGGGACACATTTCAGATCACCCACCCGCTGGACACTATGACTTGGGCAATGTTTGAGGAAGGTTTCAGGACCAACCACGTGTCTTCAGGAGTTCTGAGCCTGAAGAGGAAGGAGTTCCGCAACTTGCGCCAAACCAACCGCACTGTGGCTGAGTACATTGAGGAGTTCAACAACCTGTCCCGTTATGCACCGGAAGATGTTGACACTGATGCAAAAAGGAGGGAGAGATTCCTGGATGGCCTCAGTGATGAGCTTTCAGTGCAGCTACTGGTGGTTTACCGCCCTACTTTCCAGGAGCTTATGGACAAGGCCAGGATCTTGGAAGGGAAACACAAGCAGGTGGAGAACCGCAAAAGGAAGAGTAACAATCACCACTCTGGTTCACATCACAAGTCTCGCGCTTCATATGATGGATACTCCAAGCATGGAGGAAGTGACCATGGGAGCCATGACCGCCACCACCATGTGGGCGATGGGCATCGTCATGACAACCATAGGAGCAACCACCACAGCCACAAGGGAGGACACTCTCACCACTCTGGAGGACACGGTGGACATGACCGCAACCGTGATCGCAGCTTTGTGAAGAAGGATCTGAGTGAGGTGACATGCTTCAAGTGTAAACAGAAGGGACACTATGCTGACAACTGTCCGGAGAGGAAAGGACCGAAGCCAACCAACAACGAGAAGGCCACAGTGAACCACATGAATGTGGAGGAGATTCCAGATGAGCCTGACCTTGTGATTGGTAAGTTCCCAATCAACACTCACCCTGCACTTATACTTTTTGATACTGGTGCATCGCATTCATTCATATCAAGGGCATTTGTGGATAAGTATAAGCTACCTACTGAGTCTATGAAAGGGTCTATTAGAGTGAGTTCACCTGGAGGAGATATGATAGCTAGCGCGGGATGCCACAGTTTGACTGTGAGGATTGGATCACACAACTTCATTGCACATCTGGTAGTGTTGGAATCACAAGGGTTAGATGTTATTCTGGGTATGGATTGGATGTCTATGCATGGGGGACACATAGATTGTGCACAGCGAGCTGTTTCACTCAAAACCCCGGATGGTAAGAGAATTAGATTCAAGTCGGCTGCGCGACCGGGAAGATGTAAACTGAATTCTCTTAAGGGGGTTAGCATGGATACTGTGCCAGTGATTAGGGATTATCCCGACGTGTTTCCGGAAGAGCTGCCAGGGATGCCACCTGACAGGGAAGTAGAGTTTCTTATCGACCTGATGCCTGGAACAGGACCTATAGCAAAGAGACCATATAAGATGGATGTGCATGAGCTGAAGGAATTGAAGAAGCAGCTGAAAGAGCAGTTGGACAAGGGATTCATTCAGCCTAGTTCATCGTCATGGGGTGCACCTGTTCTGTTTGTGGAGAAGAAAGACAGCAGCAAGATATTAGTGGTGGACTATCGCTCGCTGAATGAAGTGACTATCAAGAACAAATACCCCCTGCCGAACATAAATGAATTGTTTGATCAACTGGAAGGAGCAAAGGTGTTTAGCAAGATTGATCTGTGATCGGGCTACTTCCAATTGAAGATCCGGGAGGAGGACGTACCGAAAACCGCCTTCACCACTAGGTATGGTTTATATGAGTATACGGTTATGTCTTTTGTACTAACGAATGCCCCGGCATATTTCATGACCATGATGAACAAGGTATTTATGGAGTACTTGGACAAGTTCGTGGTGGTGTTTATTGATGACATACTGATATATTCCAAGGATGATGCTGAGCATGAGAAGCATCTGCGACTGATTATGGAGAAGCTGAGGGAACACAAGCTGTATGCCAAATTCAGCAAGTGTGAATTCTGGCTCAACACTGTTGGATTTCTTGGACACGTGGTGTCAGGAGAAGGAGTCGCTGTTGATCCTAGCAAAGTGACTGCAGTGACAGAATGGGAAGCGCCCAAGAATGCAGGAGAGATACGAAGCTTTTTGGGACTTGCTGGATATTACAGGAGATTCATTGAAAACTTCTCCAAGATTGCTAATGTAGGGGTTCGTAGCATGGAAAACAAAAAATTTCTATCGCATACAAACAAACAAGCCAAGATCTATCTACTAGATTGTAGCAACGAGTCGATGGAATAACTTACCCTCGAAGATTCCAAAGCGTTTAACGAGAGCGGATTCTCGTGGGTGATGTAGTCGTACTCTTTACGATCTCAAGATCGTGTAGACGATCCTTCCGGCTCCACGTTCCGGCAGCGCTCCCGCAGTCGGTCACACGTTCGGTACTCGACGAAGACCTTCCTCTCCCTTGTTCCAGCAGGAAGCGGAGGTTGTAGCACTCTCCTCGCGATTCCGGCAGCACAACGGCGTGGTACCGGAAGTAGAGGGGAAATCCCGCAGGGCTTCGCCTTAAGCCGGTGCGAGTATGGTGGAGCTTATGAGAGAGGCTATTAGTGGTCTAGTAATTAGACACACCAATTAGAAGGCTCTAAACCAATTAGAAGGCTCTAAACCGCTGGCTAAAGCAATTAGAAGCTCTAAACCAAAACGGCTCTAAACCGGAGGTAGAAGATAGGAACTTGTGTGTTCTAGGAGGGAGCCCTGCCCCTCCTTTTATAGGTGGGGAGGCGCGGCCAGGGGAGGGGAGTCCCTCCCCAAGTCGGCCTTGGGCTGGGCGCCGGCTTGGAGGAGTGGGACTCCTCCTCCAAGTTGGTTCCAACTCCTCTTGCTTGTTTCCCACAGTTTCCTGTTTCCCACAGTTTCCTGTTTTAGCCGTTTGACTTTCAAACTGGCAATTTGACTTTCATGTTTTTGGAACAGCAAGAAAACTTAGTACATGATGCAATCATTCAATGACACACTCATGTACCCTCCCCCCCGGAGTGCCGGACAATCCGGAACCTTCTAGAACATTCCCGATGAAAACACCGGAATCATTCCCGAACTCTGAAACGGGACTTTCCTTATATGAATCTTATTCTCCGGATCATTCCGGATCACCTCGTGATATCCCGGATCCCATCCGAGACTCCGAACAACATTCGGTCTCTTTCTCATAATACCATAACTACTCAAACAACGTCGAATCCTTAAGTGTGTCTCCCTACGGTTCGTGAATTATGCGGACATGATCGAGACACTTCTCCGAACAATAACCAATAGAGGAATCTGGAAATTCATATGGCTCCCACATATTTCTACGATTACTTTGCGATCGAATGAACCACTTACATACGATACCAATTTCCCTTTGTCTCACGATATGTTACTTATCCGAGGTTATGATCGTCGGTATCTCTGCATACCTAGTCCAACCTCGTTACTGATAAGTACTCTTTTCTCGTTCCCGTGATATGTGATCCCTTGTGACCAAGTCACATGCTTGCAAGCCAATTGGATGACATTCCACCGAGAGGGCCCAGAGTATATCTATCCGTCATGTGGATGGACAAATCCCACTCTTGATCCATGTGTTTCAACCAATACTTTCCGAACACTTAATGCCACCTTTATAGCCACCCAGTTACGGTGTGGTGTTTGATGTCATCAAAGCATCCATCCGGTAAAGGTGATATGCATGATCTCATGGTCGAAGGAATTAGGTTACTATGTATCAGAAAGCATATAGCAATTGAACTATTGAAATGACTTGATCTTTATGCTACGCTTATCTATAGGAGTATGTCCACCATATCATTCTCCTAACGATATGATCTTGTTGTTGATAACATCTCAATGTTCATGATATGGAAACCACAATCATTTAATCAACCAACAAGCTAGTGAAGTATAGAGGCTATACTAGGGACTTCAATTTAAGTTTACAATTCACACAAGTATTAATGTTTCCTTGTTAATACTATTATAGCATGAATATAAACATTTATCATAAACACAAAGATATAATAATAACTATATTTATTATTGCCTCTAGGGCATATCTCCAACAGTCTCCCACTTGCACTAGAGTCATCTAATCTAGATTACATGGTAATATACCGAACACCCATGGCAGTTTGGTGTTGGTCATGTTTTGCCCTCGGGAGAGGTTTAGTCAACGGATCCGCCACATTCAGATCTGTGTGTACTTTGCAAATCTTTATATCCCCATCCTGGATATGTTCTCGAATAGCGTGAAAACGCAGCTTGATATGCTTCAGCTTCTTGTGTGACCTTGGTTCTTGCGCATTGGCTATGGCACCCATGTTATCACAGTAGATAGACATTGGGTCCAGCGCACTTGGAACCACACCCAGCTCTATAATGAACTCTTTCATCCATATCGCTTCTTGTGAAGCCTCTGAAGCAGCCATGTATTCCGATTCAGTTGAAGATCTCGCCACAACGCTTTGCTTTGCACTCCTCCAGCTAACTGCTGCACCATTCAAAATAAATACGTACCCAGATTGTGATTTAGAATCATCTGGATCGGTGTTCCAACTAGCATCGGTGTAACCATTAACAACGAGTTGTTCATCACCTCCATAAGAAAGAACCATATCCTTAGTTCTTCTCAAGTACTTAAGGATGTTTTTGACCGCTGTCCAATGATCCACTCCTGGATCACTTTGATATCTGCTAGTTAAACTAACAGCATATGCAATGTCGGGTCTAGTACATAGCATGGCATACATTAGAGATCCTATGGCTGAGGCATAGGGAGTCTTACTCATCCTTTCTCTATCTTCTGCCGATGTTGGACTTTGAGTTTTACTCAAGGTCGTATTGGGCAACATGGGCAAGAACCCTTTCTTGCTTTCTTCCATTCCAAACTTCTTTAGAACTTTGTCCAAATATGTACTCTGTGACAATGATATTTGGCGTTTCGATCTATCTCTATAAATCTTTATGCCCTGCTTCGCCAAGATCCTTCATTGAAAAACTATTATTCAAATATTCCTTGACACTATTTAGAAGGTCTACATCATTCCCAATCAACAATATGTCATCCACATACAGTATTAAGAATGCTACAGAGCTCCCACTCACTTTCTTGTAAATACAAGCTTCTCCATAAGTTTGTATAAAACCAAAACTTTTGATTACCTTATCAAAACGTTGATTCCAACTTCGGGATGCTTGCTTCAATCCATAGATGGACCGTTGAAGCTTGCATACCTTGTTAGCATCTTTAGGATCGACAAAACCTTTGGGTTGCATCATATACAACTCTTCATCAATGTCTCCATTGAGGAATGCTGTTTTGACATCCATCTGCCATATCTCATAATCATAATATGCAGCGATTGCTAACATAATCCTCACAGACTTTAGCTTCGATACCGGTGAGAAAGTCTCATCGTAGTTAACTCCTTGAATTTGTCGAAACCCTTTTGCGACAAGTCGAGCTTTATAGACAGTAACATTACCATCAGCATCTGTTTTCTTCTTGAAAATCCATTTGTTCTCGACAGCCTTCCGGCCATCCGGTAAGTCCACCAAAGTCCATACTTGGTTTTCATACATGGATCCAATCTCGGATTTCATGGCATCTTGCCATTTATTGGAATCTGGGCTCATCATCGCTTCCTCATATGTCTCGGGGTCATCGGTGTTGTCCACCACCATGACATTCATAACGGAATCATACCAATCTGGAGTGGTACGAGTTCTCGTTGACCTCCGAGGCTCTGTAGTAACTTCAACCGAAGTTTCATGATCACCATCATTAGCTTCCTCTCTTATTGGTGCAGGCACCACAGGAACTTCTTCCGGTGCTGCGCTACTCGCAATTTCGAGAGAAGGTTCGACAACCTCGTCGAGTTCTACTTTCCTTCCAGTCACTTCTTTCGAGAGAAATTCCTTCTCTAGAAAGGATCCATTCTTGGCAACGAAGATTTTGCCTTCGGATCTATGATAGAAGGTATACCCAATAGTTTCCTTCGGGTATCCTATGAAGACGCATTTTTCCGCTTTGGGTTCAAGCTTGTCCGGTTGTAACTTCTTTACATAGGCTTCGCATCCCCAAACTTTAAGGAACGACAATTTAGGTTTCTTCCCAAACCATAATTCATACGGTGTCGTTTCAACAGATTTAGACGGTGCCCTATTTAAAGTGAATGCGGCTGTTTCTAATGCATAACCCCAAAATGATAGCGGTAAATCTGTAAGTGACATCATAGAACGAACCATATCTAAGAGAGTTCGATTACGACGTTCGGACACACCATTACGCTGTGGTGTTCCCGGCGGTGTCAATTGTGAAAGTATTCCGCACTTCTTTAAATGCTCGCCAAACTCGTAACTTAGATATTCACCTCCACGATCAGAACGTAGAAATTTAATCTTCTTGTTACGTTGATTCTCTACCTCACTTTAAAACTCCTTAAACTTCTCGAAAGTTTCGGACTTATGTTTCATGAAATAGATATACCCATATCTACTCAAGTCATCCGTGAAGGTAAGAACATAACGATAACCACCGCGCGATGCTACACTCATTGGACCACACACATCGGTATGTATGATTTCCAATAAGTCCGTAGCTCGCTCCATCATACCAGAAAATGGAGTCTTAGTCATTTTACCCATCAGACATGCTTCGCATCTTTCAAGTGATTCAAAATCAAGTGATTCAAGAAGTCCATCGGAATGGAGTTTCTTCATACGTTTCACTCCGATGTGACCAAGACGACAGTGCCACATATAGGTCGAATTATCGCTTGATTTCAAACGTTTAGCCTCAATGTTGTTGATATGTGTATTTCCACTATCGAGATTCAATAAGAATAGACCATCTATCAAAGGTGCATGTGCATAAAACATATTACTCATATAAATAGAACAACCATTATTCTCAGATTTAAACAAGTAACCGTCTCGCAATAAACAAGATCCCGATATAATGTTCATGCTCAACGCAGGCACCAAATAACAATTATTTAAGTATAAAACTAATCCCGATGGTAGATGAAGAGGTAGCGTGCCGACCGCGATCACATCAACCTTTGATCCGTTTCCCACGCGCATCGTCACCTCATTCTTCGCTAGCTTCCGTTTATTCTGCAGCACCTGTTTCGAGTTACAAATATGAGCAACCGAACCAGTATCAAATACCCAGGCACTACTACGAATACTAGTGAGATACACATCAATAACATGTATATCAGATATACCTTTCTTCTTGATGTTGCCGTTCTTCAAATCCGCCAAGTACTTTGGGCAATTCCGCTTCCAGTGACCTACTCCCTTGCAGTAAAAGCACTCAGTTTCAGGCTTTGGTCCAGCCTTGGTTTTCTTCGTCGGCGTGGTAACTTTCTTACCACCCTTCTTGAAGTGTCCCTTTTGCTTAGACTTGCCCTTCTTGAATTTGGTGGTCTTATTGACCATCAACACTTGGTGCTCTTTCTTGATCTCCACTTCTGCAGATTTTAACATAGCAAATAGTTCTGGCAACTCTTTGTTCATGTTCTGCATGTTGTAGTTCATCACAAAGTTCCTGTAACTTGGTGGCAATGACTGGAGGACGCGGTAAATCCCCAAAGCATTAGGAATCACTATACCCAAGCTTTGAAGTTTGTTTGCGTGCCCAGACATCTTAAGCACATGCTCACTGACGGAGCTGCCCTCTTCCATCTTGCAGTTAAAGAACTTTTCAGAAGCTTCATAACTTTCAATTGCCGCATGAGTCTCAAAAATTAATTTGAGATCCTCGACAATATCATATGGGTCTGACTCTTCAAACCTTTTCTGAAGCTCCGATTCTAAACCATACAAGATAGCACACTGAACTATGGAGTACTGATTCTTCCGAGCGAGGTAAACATTCTTTACTTCATCGGGAGCATCAGCTGCAGGTGGGTCACCCAGCGGTGCATCCAGCACCTAGGTCAAATTACCAGCTGTGAGGACAATCCTCAAATTGCGGAACCAATCCGCGAAGTTGCTTCCATTGCTTTTCAACTTTTCTTTCTCTAGGAACGCATTAAAATAGATGGTAGGGGCTGCCATTGATCTACAACATATTTGCAATAGTTTAGACTAAGTTTATGACAAATTGAGTTCAAATTAATTAATGAAATTAAACTAGGTGAACTCCCACTCAAAACAACATCCCTCACATTGTTTTAGTGATCACACGAACCAAATCCACTACATCAACACCAATCATCACGAGAGTTGATATAGTTTCAATGGCGAACAATCATCATGTTCATCATATCTACTATATGATTCATGCTTTACCTTTCGGTAATCCGTGTTCCTGAGACCATGTCTGTACATGCTAGGCTCGTCAAGATCAAACCTTAGCCACCGCATAAGCAAATCTGGCTTGCTTACGTTGTATACACTTGCGGAATCTAACACACCCGATCATCACGTGGTGCTTCGAAACAACAAGCTTTAGCAACGGTGCTAACTAAGGGCGAACACTTTATGATTTGAAATTCATGTGCATGAGGGATCATCTTATAATGCTACCGTCGTCTACTAAGCAATACAAGATGCATAAAGGATTAACATCACATGCAATTCATAATATGTGATATGATATGGCCTTTCTTCTTTGTGCTTCCGATCTCCATCTTCAAACACGAACATGATCTCCATCATCACCGGCATTGCATCAAGGTCAATGACGCTTCACCATGGTTGTCGTCCACCGGCTTCAACTATTACAACTACTTTGAATAGACACGCGGGTCTTAACATAAATTAAAGACAACCATATGGATCCTGCCGGTTGCCAACTTACAATAAGGAACATTGCATACATCAAATATAATCACAATCATGGCCATATCACATCACTGCACACCCCTGCAAAATAAAGTTAGACGCTTCTACTTTCTTTGCATATTTTACGTGGTTTGGGGCTTTCAATAAGTGTCGTTCTAACTTACGAACAAGAACCACAACATTGATACTAGCATTGTTGATTACCCGTTGTAAATTGGATCTTAACTATGCTAGGAGAAACAGGCACCCGCAAAGCCACTTATGCAATACAAGTTGCATGTCAAGCGTGGAGCAAGTCTCATGAACGATGTCATGTAAGGTTAGCCCGGGCCGCTTCATCCCAACATACCGCAAGATGCAAAGTACACAAACAGCAATCTACAATAAAAGCATCAACGCCCACAATGACCATTGTGTTCTACTCGTGCAACAGATCTACATATAGACACGGCTCTGATACCACTGTAGGGGTTCGTAGCATGGAAAACAAAAATTTTCTATCGCATACAAACAAACAAGCCAAGATCTATCTACTAGATTGTAGCAACGAGTCGATGGAATAACTTACCCTCGAAGATTCCAAAGCGTTTAACGAGAGCGGATTCTCGTGGGTGATGTAGTCGTACTCTTTCCGATCTCAAGATCGTGTAGACGATCCTTCCGGCGCCACGTTCCGGCAGCGCTCCCGCAGTCGGTCACACGTTCGGTACTCAACGAAGACCTTCCTCTCCCTTGTTCCAGCAGGCAGCGGAGGTTGTAGCACTCTCCTCGCGATTCCGGCAGCACAACGGCGTGGTACCGGAAGTAGAGGGGAAATCCCGCAGGGCTTCGCCTTAAGCCGGTGCGAGTATGGTGGAGCTTATGAGAGAGGCTATTAGTGGTCTAGTAATTAGACACACCAATTAGAAGGCTCTAAACCAATTAGAAGGCTCTAAACCGCTGGCTAAAGCAATTAGAAGCTCTAAACCAAAACGGCTCTAAACCGGAGGTAGAAGATAGGAACTTGTGTGTTCTAGGAGGGAGCCCTGCCCCTCCTTTTATAGGTGGGGAGGCGCGGCCAGGGGAGGGGAGTCCCTCCCCAAGTCGGCCTTGGGCTGGGCGCCGGCTTGGAGGAGTGGGACTCCTCCTCCAAGTTGGTTCCAACTCCTCTTGCTTGTTTCCCACAGTTTCCTGTTTCCCACAGTTTCCTGTTTTAGCCGTTTGACTTTCAAACTGGCAATTTGAATTTCACGTTTTTGGAACAGCAAGAACACTTAGTACATGATGCAATCATTCAATGACACAATCATGTACCCTCCCCCCCCGGAGTGCCGGACAATCCGGAACCTTCTAGAACATTCCCGATGAAAACACCGGAATCATTCCCGAACTCCGAAACGGGACTTTCCTTATATGAATCTTATTCTCCGGACCATTCCGGATCACCTCGTGATATCCCGGATCCCATCCGAGACTCCGAACAACATTCGGTCTCTTTCTCATAATACCATAACTACTCAAACAACGTCGAATCCTTAAGTGTGTCTCCCTACGGTTCGTGAATTATGCGGACATGATCGAGACACTTCTCCGAACAATAACCAATAGAGGAATCTGGAAATTCATATGGCTCCCACATATTTCTACGATTACTTTGCGATCGAATGAACCACTTACATACGATACCAATTTCCCTTTGTCTCACGATATGTTACTTATCCGAGGTTATGATCGTCGGTATCTCTGCATACCTAGTTCAACCTCGTTACTGATAAGTACTCTTTTCTCGTTCCCGTGATATGTGATCCCTTGTGACCAAGTCACATGCTTGCAAGCCAATTGGATGACATTCCACCGAGAGGGCCCAGAGTATATCTATCCGTCATGTGGATGGACAAATCCCACTCTTGATCCATGTGTTTCAACCAATACTTTCCGAACACTTAATGCCACCTTTATAGCCACCCAGTTACGGTGTGGTGTTTGATGTCATCAAAGCATCCATCCGGTAAAGGTGATATGCATGATCTCATGGTCGAAGGAATTAGGTTACTATGTATCAGAAAGCATATAGCAATTGAACTATTGAAATGACTTGATCTTTATGCTACGCTTATCTATAGGAGTATGTCCACCATATCATTCTCCTAACGATATGATCTTGTTGTTGATAACATCTCAATGTTCATGATATGGAAACCACAATCATTTAATCAACCAACAAGCTAGTGAAGTATAGAGGCTATACTAGGGACTTCAATTTAAGTTTACAATTCACACAAGTATTAATGTTTCCTTGTTAATACTATTATAGCATGAATATAAACATTTATCATATACACAAAGATATAATAATAACTATATTTATTATTGCCTCTAGGGCATATCTCCAATAGCTAAGCCGATGACCGAACTTCTGAAAAAGGAGAGGAAGTTTGAATGGTCAGACGTATGTGAAGCCAGCTTTCAGGAACTGAAGCGTCGACTAGTGACCGCACCCGTTCTGTGTTTACCAGATCTTCAGAAGGATTTCCAAGTGTACTGTGATGCTTCTCGACAGGGACTTGGGAGTGTGCTGATGCAAGATGGGAGAGTAGTGTCATATGCCTCGCGACAACTCAAGCACCATGAGCGGAATTACCCCACACACGACTTGGAGTTAGCGTCAGTGGTGCATGTGCTCAAGGTATGGAGGCATTATTTAATGGGAAAACACTATGATGTGTAAACCGACCACAAGAGCCTGTAGTACATATTCACGCAGAAGGAACTGAACATGAGGCAAAGGAGATGGTTGGAGCTTATCAAGGACTATGATATGAATCTACAATACCACCCAGGAAAGGCCAATGTAGTAGCAGATGCTCTGAGTCGGAAGGTTTATGCCAATGGATTGACAATTGGGGAATTGCCTGAGGATTTATGCAAGCAGTTCAAGGACCTTAGACTGGAGGTGGTATCTTAAGGGTACTTGGCAACAATGGAAGTCCAACCAACGCTACAGGACAGAATCAGGAAGGCTCAAGTGGGAGACAAAGAGATAGATGAAATAAGGGAAAAGATGAAGGAGGATTGAGCAAGGGAATTCCGCGAGGATGAGCAAGGAACCTTGTGGTATGGAGATCGTTTGTGCGTCCCCAACGATCCCGAGATAAGGAAGTTGATCCTGCAGGAAGCTCATGACTCGCCGTACTCTATACATCCGGGCAATACGAAGATGTACATGGACCTAAAGGTCAGATTCTGGTGGAACAACATGAAGGGAGACATCGCGGAGCATATTGCCCTATGTGATGTATGTAGCCAAGTGAAGGCGGAACACCAGAAGCCAGCAGGACTGCTACAGCCATTGCCCGTGCCGGATTGGAAGTGGGATAGAGTGGGAATGGACTTTATCATAGGATTGCCCAGGACCAGGTTGAAGGGAATATGCCTGAGAGGCAATAATAAAGTGTTTATTATGTGTATTCCAAGTATATGATAGATGTTTATTTTTTCATGCTATAATTGTATTAATACGGAAACGTTAATACATGTGTGTTTAATAAACAAACAGAAAGTTCCTAGTTATGCCTCTCTCATAAACTAGCTCGTTGATTAACAAGATGATCAAGGTTTCCTGATCATGGACATTGGATGTTGTTAATAACGGGATCACAACATTAGTGTAATGGTGTGATGAACATTCATCCGAAGTATAGCATTACGATCAAAGTCATTGAGTTTATATTGCTATAACAACTTACGAAGTGATCCTAATCCTTAGACCATGAGATCATGTCAATCACTAACACCAGAAGAGTTTCTTGATAACATCAAACGTCACACCGTAACAGGGTGATTATAAAGATGGATTCAGAACTAATAAAGTGTTATGTTGAGGCTCATGGATCGAGAGTGGAATTTGTTCATCCCGATGACGGATAGATATACTCTGGGCCCTCTCGGTGATATCACATTGATTAGCTTGCAAGCAAGTGATTTGATCACTAGAATGTTATATCACAGGAACGAGAAAATAGTGCATGTCGGTAACGAGATCAAACTAGGTATGGAGATACCGATGATCGAATCTCGGACATGTAATATATTGTGAAACAAAGGGATTAAGATACTAGCGTAAAAGGTTCCGACGATCACAAGAAAGTCATCGTGGAATGTGTGGGAGTCAGTATGGGTCTCCAGATCCCGCTTCTGATTATTGACGAGAGGGGTCTCGATCATGTCCGCATTATTCACGAACCGTAGGGTGACACACTTAAGAGACACCGACATCCAATTGGAGCAAATGTTTCATGCCGAAAGAATGAACAAGCGCAGGAATTTATTTCACTAGATACCGAAACAGGTTTTCGGGTGAAATTGCATAAAGTGGTTATGCATGTGAAATAGAATTCTAGCAAGGGGTTATTTGTGAATGTTTGTCATTAAAGTAATTGACAAAATTCTGAATAAAATAAAAGAGTTTTATTTAATGAGAGTTTGCATTAAATTTGGTGGAAATTTAACGGGAATTTGAGTGGACTTTTGAGTGGAGGGAATTTAAAGGAGATTTGTGAGTGGAGTGTCCACCCACATGAAGAGGGGAGGGCAAAGGGGCAGCCCCCATGCGCCGGCCACCCCCTTGGGGTTCCCCCTCCTCCTATAAAAGGAGCCCCCCTCCTCACTTGTCTCTCACACCTCCTCGTGAAGGATCTCTCTCCCCCTCTAGAATTTATCCCCCATGGTCTCGGACTAGCGAGATACATGTTCCCGGTGGCTATTCGGCAAGAAAGAGTTGTGCTTCCGCTGCATCGCTGGAGCGAGGAGGCGGAGGTTGCTCGGTGCCTCGAACGTGTGTGAGAGCACGGATGCGCTTCTGATTTGCGGCGCTAGGACTTCCTTCTCGATCTTGAGATCGGCAAGAGATCGTCTACATCAACCACGAGTTGAACTCGTTAAGCTTTGTTGGTCTTCAAGGGTATGTTCTCTACGGATATACATCTGCCCGTTGTTTGTATCTAGTAGATAGATCTTGGTATATAGTTCACATCGTAGGAAATTTTTTGTTTTCTATGCTGCGAACCCTACACAGGTCAGGGTACGACTCCATTTGGGTAGTGGTCGACCATTTGACCAAGGTAGCCCACTTTATACCGGTAAAGACGACCTATACGAGTGCAAAGTTGGCTAATATTTACATGGATAGAATTGTGTGCCTACACGGAGTTCCTAAGAGCATTGTGTCTGACAGAGGCACCCAATTTACCTCACACTTCTGGCGCCAGCTGCACGAGTCACTTGGGACTAGATTGGAGTTTAGCACAGCGTTTCACCCATAGACTGATGGACAGACCGAAAGGGTGAATCAGATTCTGGAGGACATGCTGAGAGCTTGCGCTTTGGCTCATGGTTCTAGATGGGATGAGAATTTGCCATATGCTGAGTTTTCCTACAACAACAGCTATCAAACCAGCATCAAGACGCCACCATTCGATGTGCTATATGGGAAACGGTACCAGACACCATTGCTGTGGGATGGAGTAGGAGAACGTCAGTTGTTTGGGCCTGGTTTAATCAAGGATGCTGAGGAGAAGGTCGCCTTGATTAGGGACATGCTGAAAGTAGCACAATCAAGGCAGAAGAGCTACGCTGACGCCAAGCGCAAGGAAGTGGTGTATGAGATAGGTGATAGAGCATACCTCAGAGTGTCGCCACTACGTGGAATCAAGAGATTTGGAATTAAGGGTAAGCTGGCACCTCGATTTATTGGACCGTATCGGGTCTTGGCACGCAAAGGGGAAGTTGCTTATCAGTTGGAGTTGCCAGAGGCTCTGTCCGCTGTTCACAATGTGTTCCACGTATCCCAGCTGAAGAAGTGCCATCCGGAGATGGTGGATACACCATTGAGAGACACGGTACCACTAGAGGAGGTTCAGCTTGAGAACGACTTGACCTATGAGGAGAGACCGGTCAAGATTCTGGAGACAGCGGAGAGGATTACCCGTACCAAGACAATCAGGTTTTGCAAGGTGCAGTGGAGCCACCACACTGAAGAGGAAGCCACTTGGGAGCGTGAGGATGACATCCGAGAGGACTACCCACACCTATTTGCTAGCCGCGCCGAATCTCGGGGATGAGATTCATCTTAAGGGGGTTAGTCTTGTCACATCCCAAATTTTAGATTTGGTTCTTCATATCATTCATGCCATTGCATCATACTCTTCCATGCAAAACCATCGATTGAAAGGATTCGGCAAAACACTATTTTGAAAACCCTACTCTATTTTACTACGAGGCTCCTGCGGGAGGCTTTAGTAGGACTTGTATTGTCCACCCTTGTAGCCTAGTGGTTTCACTCATCCTTTGACCCTAGGTTGTTCCCCTCGATTTTACAAAAATTTAGGAACAAGAATCGCCCGATTCGGAGTTCGTATGAAGAAGTTACGGAGGTTTTACTAAAATGCAAAAAGGAAAAAGAAAAGGATAAAAAAAAATAGAACGGCGCCAGCCTGCTGGGCCGCGCTGGCCCAGCCGGCCAGCACCGCGCGCCGCCCGCGCGGCGGATTGTATCCGCCGCCGCCCCAGGACCGTGTCCGGGTAGGACCCGCGTGGGGGCCCCACAAAAGGCCGCGGACCCCGCCGCGGACCCCACCACCTCTCCCTCTCCCCACGCAGCCGCCGCCGCCTCGGGAGCTGCACCCGCCGCCGCCAGGTACGCCCGCCGCCACGCGCAGCGCCGCCGCCGCGACGCGCCGCGCCGCCGCCGCCGCTCGCCGCCCGCGCGCAGTCGCCGCCTCGCCGCCCGCGCGCCGCGCCGCCTCGCGCCGCCACCGCGCCGACCCGCCTCGATCCGCGCGCTAACCCTCTCTTCCGCGCAGGACCTCGCCACCGACCGCCGCCGCCCCGAGCTCGCCGCCGTCGTCTCCGGTGGGTCCACCGCCGCCATCCCTCGTGGCCGCCGATCTGCGATCCAACGGTCCAGATCGGCCGTTGACCGGTCAGCCCCAGGCGCTGACTAGTCAAACGACCAGTCAGCGCCCAGTCAGCAGCCACGTGGGCCAGTCAACAGACATAGTTGACTGGGTATTTTCTTTAATCGATTTATTTGGCAGATTTTTGTAGAAACTTGTAAATTGCGTAGAAATTAATCCGCTGGGCCAAAAATTGCAAATAAAATATGTGTAGGTTCAGTAAGTCGTGTAGAATCTTTCTGTACCATTGTTTCACACTTTTGCAGCAAGATTTAGTACAGTTTAATCAAATGAGTTAATGGCCTTTTTGGAGTATTTAATTCATAGAAAAAGATCTGTAACTCCAAAAATTGCGTATAATATGTCCCTGGATTCAGTAGAACGAGGGGAATCTCATCGTGAATTAAAAAGATAGGCTTACAGTAAAAACTTCTGCAAAAACTGTCTAGTGGCTTTCTGCAGTGTTTTAATTACTCAGGGAGTTTTATAATTCCTTTTTGAGTAATTCCAATTGGTACTGTTTCTAAATAGCAATGCCTATGAGGTAGAATTTTCCCAAGATTTTACAAACAGTATACTACCGGTAGTGAATTAATTGGGTTCTAGCTCTAGATTTGAGTATTATTTTTTTGCATATTAGTTTTTCTTGCGCTAAAACTATTTTCCATGCATGCAATCAGTACCTCTACTGATTACTATTATGTGGTGTTGCTGTAGCGTCACCCACTTGTCATGCATGCATTCATGCATCATCCTTGTTGCATATGCTTGTGGATTGTTTGTTTATGATTGCAATTGTATCGTGTAGATTGTGACGAGTGCAACGCTTGATCGTGTGTGGATTGTTCTTCCGACCGCTACAACCAAGGCAAGTAGATGCTATTTTGTTCATGATATTGTCCTACTATTTTCTATGCATTGTCGTGTATTTTGTAGACGCATGTGTAGGATGATACTATCGCTATGCTATGTCCTATTATGTGGTAGGGCCTCCCTTGTAGATGAACCATCGTTGGTAGATGTGCTTAGCCATGCTATGATGTACGAGGGCTGGGTTACATCACTGAGACTTGTTTCCAAAAGTATTGGTTTGTGAAATCTAAAACAACCTAATCAATGAATCTCCTGGGTGTGATGGTATTGATAATTTTTGGTGGTTTCATTGCGGAAAGGCACCCAGGTATCTAGAGAAAATGATTGGCTTCTTTATTTGGTAGCTTACGTGTACAACCATGTGCCAATAATGAAATGGGCAGTTGGTTGGACTTAGTAGGTTGTGGTAACCCGAACCCGCGTATCCAGAGATGTAGAACTTTGGTAGGTTGGACCGGTGCGCGTCGGGATTGGGGAGCTACTTCCCGAATAGTCTCTTCTTGGACTTCTCCCTATCATCACCCATAATGAGAGTGATGGTACGAGCTAGGCTGGCCAAGTCACATGGGTAAAGTGTACTAACCCCTGCAGGGTGTGTAATCTAATCGATTAGCCGTGTCCCCGGTTATGGACAACTGAGTTGCTTGATATTGATTCCATGACATGTTTCTCGCTCATTCTAATTTCATAATTGCTTTATTATTGTTGGGTTAACTTAATTGGGATCTTTCCAAAGAAAATCAAAAACTGTTTATGAAAGTAGGACAAAGGTATTTGCAAATGCAAGCTAAACACAGCTCCACTTGCCAAATATGCATGTAGATGTTAGTACTATTGCCTCCACTACTAGCTCTACTTGCCATAAATTCCATGTATTGACCCTTCGGGGCTGCTACGTTTCATGTTGCAGGTTATTCCGATTCTGAGTAATCGATATAGGCCACGGTACTCCACTCGACACTTGTTCACTTGTGGGCAATTTGAAGAATGGAGGATTTACTTTATTTATGTTGCTACCTGAATAATTTGAGCTAGCCTTGGGCTAAGCTTTTATTGTAATAATGGTACTCTGGATCTTCGTTATTCATGATACACGGATATTTTGCTATGTTATTCATCTTATTCTATTGTGGGCCAATAAACCGATCCAGGGATTGGCATGTCACATAGAAGCCTCGGTCTTTTCAGAACCGCGGTGTTACATTACTACAGAAGGTTCATTGAGAATTTCTCCAAGGTAGCTAAGCCTATGACAGAATTGCTAAAGAAAGACAAGAAGTTTGCTTGGTCTGAAGGTTGTGAACTCAGCTTTCAGGAATTGAAGAAGAGACTTATGACATCACCAGTCTTGTGTTTGCCAGACTTGGAAAAAGATTTCCAAGTATATTGTGATGCATCTCATCATGGATTGGGTGCAGTACTTATGCAAGAAGGAAAAGTTGTGGCGTATGCCTCGAGACAACTCAAAACTCATGAAGTGAACTATCCTACTCATGATTTATAGTTAGCCTCTGTTGTCCATGCACTAAAAACATGGAGACACTATCTTTTGGGAAAACGTTGTGAAGTATTCATAGATCACAAGAGTTTGAAGTATATCTTCACCCAGAAGGAAATTAATATGAGACAAAGGAGATGGCTAGAACTCATCAAGGACTATGACTTAAATTTGCAATACCACCCCGGTAAAGCGAATGTTGTAGCAGATGGTCTAAGTTATAAGGTTTTTGTGAATGGCCTTACCAAAGGAGAATTGCCAGACGATTTGTGTGCCCAATTTAGAAAACTCAGATTGGAGATTGTGCCTGAAGGACATCTCATGTCTTTGGATGTGCAACCCACTTTGTTGGACAAGATCAAAGAAGCCCAGAAGATTGATAAGGAAATTGAAGAAATTAAAGAGAAGATTGGCAAGGGAAAAGCCAAAGGATTCCATGAAGACGAACAAGGTACATTATGGCATGGGAAACGTATCTGTGTTCCACAGGATCCGGAGCTTCGGAAACTGATTTTACAAGAAGCACACAACTCACCGTATTCCATTCATCCGGGTAACACAAAAATGTATATGGATATGAAGGAAATATTTTGGTGGAATAATCTCAAGAAGGACATCGCCGAACATATTCCCTTGTGTGATGTGTGTAGTAGAGTGAAAGCGGAACACGAGAAACCAGCAGGTTTGCTTCAACCACTACCTATTCATGATTGGAAGTGGGACAAGATTGGTATGGATTTCATTACCGGATTACCAAGGACCAGGTCAGGATATGATTCTATTTGGGAGTAGTGGATCGCCTAACTAAAGTGGCTCATTTCATACCCGTGAAGAAAACCTATACAAGTGCTAAGTTAGCCAAAATCTACATGAGTAGAATTGTATGTCTACATGGAGTGCCCAAGAGTATTGTGTCTGATAGGGGAACTCAATTCACTTCCCATTTTTGGAGACAGCTACATGAGTCATTGGGAATGAGGTTGGAATTCAGCACTGCTTTTCATCCTCAAACTGATGGACAAACCGAAAGGACTAATCAGATTCTTGAAGACATGTTGAGGGCATGTGCCTTAGACTATGGAGCCAGTTGGGATGAAAGTCTGCCTTACGCAGAATTTTCTTATAACAACAGCTATCAAGCCAACATTGAGATGGCACCATTTGAGTTTCTCTACGGGAGGAAGTGTACCACCCCATTGTTATGGAATGGTGTGGGAGAAAGAAGTTTGTTCGGAGCAGAACTTATCAAAGAAGCCGAAGAGAAAGTCAAGTTGGTTAAGGACAGATTGAAGATATCACAATCCCGACAGAAAAGCTACGCAGATCCTAAGCGTAGAGAGGTCACCTACGAAGTTGGTGATAGAGCTTATCTTAGAGTGTCGCCATTCGTGGAGTGAAGAGGTTTGGAGTCAAAGGAAAGTTGGCCCCAAGATATATTGGACCATTCAAGATTCTGAGTCGTAAAGGAGAAGTAGCTTATGAAATTGAACTACCAGAGTCTTTGTCAGCCATTCATAATGTGTTTCATGTGAGTCAGCTTAAGAAATGTCATCCAGAAATGGAAGAAACTTCTTTGAAGGATACTATACCTTTGGAGGAGGTTCAATTGGAAAGTGATCTTACTTATGAGGAGAAACCTATCAGGATTCCTGAGACTGCAGAAAGAGTTACACGGACCAAGACTATCAAGTTTTGCAAAGTTCAATGGAACCATCATTTTGAAGAGGAAGCAACATGGGAAAGAGAAGATGATCTTCGGAAGGACCACCCTCACCTATTTGCTAGCCAACCCGAATCTCGAGGGCGAGATTCATTTTAAGGGGGTTAGATTTGTAACATCCCAAAAATCATGTTTCAAACTCATGCATATCATCCATGCATCCATAATCATTTAGGATTTCATTTTCAAAAACCATTTCAAAACAGGAGCAATGTTGCTCAATATTTTATGTAAGTTACTCAAACCTTTGTGCTACTTGATGTTGAGAAAAGTATTGTTTATCTTTCAATATTGTTTAGAATCCAAACACAAGTGAATTCAAAAACTTGAACAATGTCTCAAAGCAAAATATGAATTAAAACAAATTCTGTGCCTATTATCACACCTCATAAAGGCATGGTTTTATTTTATTTTCAAAAGACCCAAGTGTATTTAAGTGTTCAGATGTGTTTGACACTTATTTAAGTACAAGATTTATTGTAAAAAAGTCCTGTAAAGCTTTGGATTCAAACAGATTTGAATTTAGGTTTGAAAACCATTTCAGAAAAACAAACAGAAAAAGAAAAAGACTTAAAGAGAGAAAAAAATAACACCCAGCCGAATCTGGCCCAACTAGCCCAGCTAAGCCCAGCACCCCACCCCGCGAACCGTTTTCTTTCACTCACCCCCGCACCCATCGAGTGACTGACGGGCAGGACCCACTCCCTCTCCTTTCCTCTCGCTGACAGCCGCGGCCCACACGACGTCGTCGTCTCCACCCGTAGACAGCTCAATCCCCAAATCATGCCGGCCGTTCCCAGTATTGATTCGCGGCGTCAATTCACGATGAATGCCGGAGTAAATCTCGCTCCCGACCAGGCTACTTAAACCCCCTCTGCCCCCTCTCCACTTTCCCCCAAACCCCAAACGCAGAGCGCCCCCAGGTTGCGAGGATTTCTCGCCGCAACCCCGCTGCTCCGACGACCTTGCCGACGAATTCCGGTGAGTACCGCACTCCCCTCTGCCCATAGTTCATGCTGGCTTGCTCTGCATCTCAGTGCGCATCTACTGACACTTTTCGTTTTCTCGCGCATGACCTATAGCCTCGGCAGCGTCAACAACTGAGCGCTGACGCTCTCTGCTCGAACTCCGGCGATCTTTCCCCGTAAGTTCCAGCCTCCCCTTGCCCACGGTTTCATACGCTTAAGATCCCCAGCATCTAACGGTACCCTCCTCTCGTCCTAGCGCGGCCCAGAGCATCGCCAACGTCGACGGACAGAAGCCATAGTCGCCAGAGACTACTCCGACGAGCAATCCGCAACGACTCCGAGCGCCCCTTTGCCAACCAGGGACACGTCGAGCTTCACCTCGTCACTGCGGTTCTGGTGAGCATCCTCCCACCTCCCCGGGCGACCTAGTTTGCCGGCTCCGCCACTGATAGAGCGCTCCGCCGCTCGCCGCCACGCCAGCGCCGCTCGAGTTAGGTCAAGTCAGTATGCACCGTTAGATGTAGATCTTGCGGCTAAGATTAGAACTTAAACGAAGAGGTATGAGCGCATCTGAGCCACTAGATCTAACTTAAATCCTACGGCTCGCAGAGACCGATCCACACGAAACGGTACCGGCCAGTAGAATAGCGCCGCGTGGCAGTGAATTAGATTTAAAAACTGGATTTGAATCTATTAGATATTCAAAATTGTTTTGGCTATAACTTTTGATCCCCACGTTAGAATTTGACAAATTTTATACCGTTGGAATCAGGAGAGCAAGCTCTTTCTAAATATGCAATGTGTTTAATGTTTTGCTTCTGTTAAAAAGGTTTTATTTGAAGAAACTTGTGTAGGGATAATTTGAGTATATGAAATGTTTAGGAAATGATTTAGGGTTTAAATAATTGTTGTTTGGCAAGTTTTGGACTTGTTTATGAATCAGTACTATACACTTGCTTGGTTGAGTTTTAAAAATCATCCCATATCATTTTTGCATGCATGCATATATATTTTTGATTGTATATGTTTTTATGTGATTGTGGCTATGATTCTTTGTGTAGATTTTGGTGCTAGTGATTGTGATTGTGAGGAGTGTAGCTACTCTCCAAACTACCAAGGCAAGTGGTACTTCATGATTATTTCTATCCCCATGTTTTATACCAAGCATTAGAAATATTTTGCTAAGTCTTGCATGTTATTATTTTTGCTTATATGCCATGTTGGGAAATCCTAGTAGTTGTAGAATTGCTAGGGAATCTCTAAGTTAAGTTACTATCTATGCCATGCTTAGCCTAGCTAGTAGCAAACAAGGGTTGGTAAATTATACATGCTATGATGAAAATATTTCTAAGTCTTTGGACTTGTGTTTTGCCTAATAAAACAACTAAATTAATGAAACACCTGGGTGGAATGGAAGGAATGGTTTATGTTGAGTGGTTACACAAGGCCCATTTCTATGGTTTACCTTGTGTATCTCACTTGTGGTAAGCCACCCAGGAACAAAGAGATTTTAGAGGCCAAGTGTTGAGAAGCTTCTAGTGCAGCCACTTGGTAATATGGGCTCTGCCTGGACCACATAGGTTGCTATAACTTAGCCATTTGGACAGTTGGTGGTAGTGGGATTGATAGGTTGGAGCGCGTCCATTTGGTCTAAGGGAAGGCTTCTGAAAGGTCCTGTCTTGGTGAAACCAAGTCTGGTGGGGAAAGTACACAACCTCTGCAGATGGAAAAATCTAAGTACTTAGCCAACTTTACCACCTTGCGCTTAGTTATAATTGAGATAATAGAACTATAGAATTCTGGTTAGTTACTTTACGAACTAGTATCGTATTGTTTGAAGTGTTAATCTAAAGTTTAAAAGTTATATTGCAAACTTTCAGTAAGTTCCGGTTACTCCGTGAAGTTTAATAATTGGTATTAAATCAAGAGTAATAATTCCAGTATTAGTATATAAGTATCATGTTTATCTCCATGATTCTTGATATTCAAAAGATTGTTTTACTATCAAGGTTATCTAGGAGCTGAAAGAATTGTTTTAGAAACCATCATACGTGGAAGATATTGTGATATCTAAAACGATATTTTGATTAAAACATGATAGAGTATAATATGGCAAAGTTTATATTCTCATGTTTGATGAGAATTTGCAAAAGTTTGGAGACTCTAGTCGTCCTAATCCTCCAAAAGGTTTTGGAGAGCAACATTATACTCGCAATTCACCGTTATAAGCTAAAGTAGCTTGATCATGAATAGTTCCATGATAAGGATGAATATTTTATGTAGGTAAAATGTTTACTACACTATTACTAAAGAATGGAATTTGAAAGATGTTAGACCCCTCCTTTATAAAGGAAAGGATCCCTGTGATTGCAATGCTAGTCCCTGGATCAATGCTAGCATCCACTGTTTAAGATGAAGTACACAGATACAAAGGTCGTTTATTACATTCATTCCAGAGATAAAACATAGTCTTTTACAACTCAGGGCCATAGGCCTAATACAAGAGTTTAAGGAATAAGTAAATAAACACAAGTCTTCATCTTCATGTGCCACAGGCAAGCATGTTGAGTGTAGACTCATGACTCCTATTCATCATCGGAGTAACCTGCAACATCACAAGTTACAGCCACAGAGGGTCAATACTTTGGAATAGTATTGACAAGTGATACCTTAGTATATTTTAAGTGGACTATATTACTATATGCATTTTGGCTAAGTGTAGCTTGGCTTGCTTTGCATAAAAATAGGTTTTACCTATTAGTTGAAATCACT
This sequence comes from Avena sativa, assembly GCA_916181665.1. NCBI lineage: Eukaryota > Viridiplantae > Streptophyta > Magnoliopsida > Poales > Poaceae > Avena > Avena sativa. The sequence continues at coordinate 434,822,502 of OV702283.1, read as the reverse complement.
AAGTTTTCTTTGTCAAAACACTCCCAAGGAACCACCAATAGACATTGGGGTCCCTCACCCTTATTCACCCACAAATTTTTACTTAGAAGTTGGAGTGATGAGATTCTTGTAGCTTCCATGTCTTGATGCTCAAATTGTCCATTGCCTTGGACTAGGCTAAGTACTTAGCTTTTCCATCTGCAGAGGTTGTGCACTTTCCCCACCAGACTTGGTTTCCCAAGACAGGACCTTTCAGAAGCCTTTCCTTAGTCAAAATGGACGCGCTCCAACCTATCATCCCAACTACCACCAACTGTCCAAGTGACTAAGTTCTAGCAACCTATGTGATCAAGGCAGAGCCCATATTGCCAAGTGGTTGCACTGTAAGCTTTCTCAACACTTGGCCTCCAAATCCCTTTGTGCCTGGGTGGCATTCCACAAGTGAGATACACAACCCAAGTCCATGGCCTTGTGTAACCACTCAACATAACCCAATCCTTCCATTCCACCCAGGAGGTTCATTTGTTTTAGTTGTTTTATTAGAAAAGCATAAGTCTCATGACTTAGAATATTTTCATCATAGTATGTATAGATTTTCACCAACCCTTGTTTGCTAAAATATCTAGGCTAAGCATAGTAAGATAACTTAACTTAGGGAAAATTTCCTAGCAATTCTACCATTCTACACTACTTAGGATTTCCCAACTTAGCATTAGACAAAAAAAAAATAGCATGCAAGACTTAGCAAAATATCTAATGCTAGTACAAAACATAGGTTAAAAATATTCATGAAAATATCACTTGCCTTGGTAGTGGGGAGAGTAGCACTCTTCACAATCACAATCACTAGCAAAATCTACACAAAATTATAGCATACAATTACACACAATTATATTCAATCAAACATAATATGAATGCATGCATGCATGAATTTTACTAAGTGGTGATTTTGAAAACTTTACCAAGTATGCACATGTTTACAGAAACTTAACAAGTCACAAATTTGCCAACTAAACTTATTTGGCTCCAATACAATTTACCAAAATAATTCTATACTTAAAATAGCCTTAAAACATGTTCTACAAATAAAGTCATTTTAACTGTTACTATTTGATAAACAAATTGGATATTCAGAAAGGTCTTGATTCACTGAATCCAACGGTATAAAGTTTGTAAAATTCTAACGTGGCATTCAAAAGTTATAGCAGTTTGAAGTTTGGATCTAAATCAGGTTTAAATTCTGTTTTTGAATTCATCCTAGCCACGCGTCACCACCTCACTGGCGCGTACCGGTTCGCGCGGATCGAGCGCTGCGGACCGCACGATCTAAATGAAATCTAGCGGCTCAGACACACGCGTACCTCTTCGCTCAGGATCTATCCTAGCCCTACGATGCAGATCCAACGGATCAAACTACCAAGCCACAATCTGGCGGCGCTAGCGGCGCTAACTGGCGGCGACGCGTCTGACTACGGTGGCGCCGGCATTCTACATCGCTCCAGGAAGTAGGGAGGTGCTTACCAGATCCGCCAAGACGTGCTGAAGCTCGACGTGGTACTGGTTTGCGGAGGGGCGCTCGGAGATGGGCTCTGGATCTCGTCGGAGTTGCGTCTGGCGTCGGGTGGATGTTGTCGGAGTCGTTGCCGAGGTTCCGCGTCGCCCTAGCACGAACCAGGGGTTTAGGAAGTGCGCAAGACAGTTGCGAACACGCTCGTGTGAAGGAAAAGGCAAGGGGTGCACGGGACTTACTGAGATTGGTCGCCGGAGTTGGGGTGGTCGTCAGGTGCTTACGGCGTCAAGCGAATACGGCGACCTGGGGCAATACAGGATGAGCTAGTGTGGTCAGGATGTGTGCCAGGGGATTACAAAATGGCTCGAACAATCCAGAGGGGAAGGGGCGCACGGGGCTCACCTGAATCGATCGCCGGAGTGAGCTTTGTCTGCGGCGGTTCTGAGCGAGTCGTGGGCAGCCTGGTGGCGTGAATGTAGAATTGGCTGGGGGAAAATGACTGCGAGGAGGTGGGGATCTTATAGCCGGTGCCTCGACAGGAAACGCCCGAGGTTTAATGCCCAATTAAGCCGCGCCATTACCGGCAGTGACTGCAGCTGCGACGTGGTCGCGGGCGCGGTTTGAGGAAGACGATGACAGCGTGGACAGGGCCCGCTCGTCAGCGATGTGTGCGAAATGGGGGTGGGGTCCGTTTGTCAGTGACTGGCTGTGTGCGTTCACGCGTGAGGTAAGGAAAGAAAATTCCCGGGTGGGCTTGCTGGGCTGGGTTCGTTGCTGGGCCAGATTTCTGGCGCGCGGCCCTTTTCTTTTGTTTATTTCTTTTCTTTTTCTATTTTGATTTTCTGGTTAGATTTAGATATGAATTCAAATCCTTTTTGAATTCAAATGATTCTGAGGATTTTTGCAGGGTACTGTGGTTTCAAAATCAGTTATTTGACCATGTGGTTACTCTGTAAGGGCTTTGGTCAAGTTTGGACTTAAATCAAATAGAGACATTGCCTCTGGTTTGCAATGTTTTTGAAATTAGGGTTTTGAATTTATTTCTAAATTGAAAACTTTGGTCAAACTCTTACTCCTAAACTTTCCAATAATGGAGGTAAGCAATCAAGTTCCTAAACATTCAAGTTTCAAAATGGTGTTTGTCTTTTGAATTAAATCTGTCCACATAAAATCATATCACCAAAAGCTTCTATTTTTCTGGAATGATTTTGAGAAGATCCCTAAATGATGATGAATGCAAGGATGATATGAATGAGTTTTGGAATATGAATTTAGGGATGTTACAAAAGAACACCAAACATTTGATGATGGTGATATACTTCAAAGTGCAAGTCCAAAGACATTGGTATTTAACTATACATGCTTTGGACTATGTGTCATGTGTATGGCTCCACTATTGATGTTGATAGATTCTTTCAAACAGAAAAGGAAATACTCAAAGAGAATCTCATAAATATATGGCAAAAAAGAAAAGACCAGAATTGTTCAGCTTAGGTATATAGAGGATATACGTGTTATGGCTGTATTCTTTGCTTGTTAAATATTGTGGTTCTTAAGTATTAGATACTGAATTTGTTGGTGTGAATCGTCATACGAAACAAAATAATTCATGAACTACAATGGCCTAAGTAACCAGCAAAAGAATACGTGATGATGTTCATTGAGAACAAATAAAGGGTTATTCTGTTGCTCATTGAAATCAAAGCTTGCCTTCAAGATTTGTTTTATCAGGTATTTTGAGAATAAAAGGGTTGTTCAAAGAATTGCCGTAATCTAGAAAAGATAGATGATTTACAAATCTTGTTGGAGAAATCACATCCATAAAACTAGTTCTAAAAATGTTGAAAGACAAATTGATTGAAATATCACTTAGGAAGTGACATCGCTGTTTAAAATATATTGGAAAGAAAACATGAAGAAACTCCATGTGGATGGAATTTTGGAGTCTTTTGATTTTTGATCAAATGACGCTTATGAAACTTTCCTAGAGATAATTAAAACTCCGTTCAGAGGCCAAAAGGGAACGAATGACTAGATTATTGGAAATTGTACATATGTGATGTATGAAGTCCATTACGTATAGTCGAGAGCGATGGATTTCAACTTCATATGCTTTCTCCAAAAATTTGAGTGAATATATGAATATTTACTTAATGAGGATGAAGTGTGAAACATTTTAAAAATTTAAAAACTTTCAAGATGAAGTGCAAAATCAATGTAACAAGAAAATAAAGAATTTATGATAGGATCATAAAGGAAGATTTTTGAGTTACAAGTTTAGCATAACACCTAAGATTTGAGAAATTGTTCCGTGGATTTGCGTTTCCCGAAACACCATATGAGTATGGAATAATCGAGATATGCAATTGTCACATCCCAAGATTTTCCAAATCTTGTAATGTGAAAAATAAATGAATAAAATAAAACTTTGTTGATTTTCAGGTCCAGAAGAAACTTTTTGAATTTAAATGGAACCTCAAACCCATTTGAATTAAATAAAATCCTAAAGGAATTTAATGAGTTAAACATTTAATTAAAGGAAATTAAAATGTTTTGGAAATACTATTTTGGAATCTTTTAATAAAAGATTTGTTTTTCAAAAGAAAAGGTGGATTTATAAATAAAGATTAATTTATAAAGCCAACTTAAACCTTGGCCAAGCTTTGAGAATTAAAACATTTTTAAATAAAGTTAGCAAAGATTTATTTAAGAAATTAATAAGGATTTAATATCCAACTTTATTTAAATAAAAGGTTTTACCATTTTAATTGAAACATCAAAACTTATTAAATTATTTAAAATAAGTTTTCCAAATATTTGATATTCACAAATAAAACCTACTGAATGGTTTTGGCACTATATTAGTTTTAAAAATAAAGATATTAATAAAACAAATCCTATTTGAATTAATAATGAAAGTCTATTATATTTAATTAATAATGGACTCTAAATTAAAATGATATTTTGTTTTAAAACAAGTTTCCAAGTATTCTATATTTCCCAAATAAAATCTACTGATTTGGTTTTGAAAATAATTGGATTTCAAATGGTGATTTTTGTTAATTAAAAACAAACCCTATTTTATTAAATGACTAAAGACCCATTTTATTTAATTAAAGTATGGATCCTAAAAAGAATAAAATTGTTATTTTATTTTGGGATTAGGTTTATGTTGACAAAACAGAATCAGATCCAAAGATGCAAGTATGGTGTTTGTTTGAATTGATTTGAGTGTGATTTGATTGTTTGAAAATTCAAAACAGAAATCAGAAATAGAAAAAGAAAAGGTTACAGAATAAAAAATGGAAACGGACTGGCCCAGCTAACCTAGCCCATCCCAGCCCAGTATCAGCCCAGCTCCCCCACCCCGAAGCGTTTTCTTCTCCACTCAGAACCGCACCCACACAGAGTATGACTGGTGGACCTCCTCCTCGTTTCCTTTCCCACTGACCGACCGGCCCCACTCCTCCTGTTCTTCCTCTTCACCCCACACGACCTCTTCTCCCCCTCGCCGGCCGTTGCAGGCTATTGATTCGCAGCATGAATTCGCCATAACACGGCCACCATAACTCGCAGCGATCAAGCACCTTTAAACGCCAGCGCATCCTCTATCATTCCCCTCTGACCCCTCCCTCAAGCACGCCCCCAGGCCGAGGAATTTTGCCCTGCACTTCCTCTGTCTCCGACGACCGTTCTCGCCGATTCCGGCCAACACACTCCACCTCTTGCCTCCTCGAGCACGCAGCGGTGATCAGCAACCCCCAGCGGACTCTTCTGCAGTCGCAGTGCACCCGCGGGCACCCCTGAGCATCGGCAACGACGACACAGAACGTGCGCCGCCGTCTGCCATTGCTCCGTCGAGCATTTCAGGTGAACTCCGACCACCCCGTGCCTCCTAGATCACGCACACAGCATCGCCTTGGTCTTGCGCATCTGATACTGTCTTCCATTTGTCCTAGCGTGCATCGTAGACCCGTCTCCGACGACGCCCGAGCAAACCCGACGCCAGCAGGAACTCCGGCGAGAAATCGAGCCCACTCCAGTGCGCCCCTCGCCAAGACAGCAACACGTTGAGCTCCACCAGACTTCTGCGATCACTGTGAGCATTTCCCCACCTTCCCTTGCTTCCTGCTTAGCCAGCGCCACCGCCATCTGGCCGCACCTCCGCTCGCCGATGACCTCGCGCCGCCAGTTCATGGCTATCAGATAGGAGCCGTCCGATATCGATAGAGTGGACGTGATAGAATCACTTAATAGCGAAGGGGTACGCGCCCTGTGCCGTGCGATCAAACTAGATCCTGCGGTCCGCAGCACGCGATCCAGACGAACCGGTATCGGCCAATCACGACGTGACGCGTGGCCATGTTTTGATTTAAAAAACAGATTTGAATATGTTCTAGATTCAATTTTCAAACCTCTGTAACTTTCAAACCACACGTCCAAAAATTACAAATTTTATGTCGTTGGATTCAAGAGAACAAACCCTAGCCAACCATGCCCTTAGTTTAGTAAATAGTATATGTTATCTTGTTTGAATTTGCAGAAACTCTTGTATACTTGTTTAGAGTAGAAAAATTGTTTAAAATTGAATTTAAGGATAAAACCTTTACAAAATGGTTTGTTGTGACCTTACTGACCCTAGGAACCAACCCTTGGTGTTAAAAATGATTTTGGTAAAATTTAGGTTGGATTACTTGACTTAGTCATTTCTAGCCAAATAAAAAGAATGGTTTTTGTTAGGAAAATGTTTATGGAAAGAAAACCTTAAGAAAATGGTTTGATCAAACCCACTGACCCAAAACACCAAGTTTTGCAAATTAGCAACTCATTTGGTGAACAACTTAAGAGTTTTGCCTTGATAAAAACATTTTTCACCACATGAAATGATGAATGGATTTAAAAATGGTTTTTGGACAAAACCCTCTAACTAATGACTTTGCCACTTTGGTAAATGACCAATTTGGATCTTACAAAGTTTAGAAACCCAATAGAGGCCCTCTTTGCAAAATAAAACTATCTTGTGCATGCTCCCATGCATGACTTAGATCCCATTGTTTTGTGTGTGTTAAATTGTTTGATTGATTTATTGGTTTGGAATGCTAGTTGATTTTGTGTCTACTTGATTGACTTGTAGTGAAGTTAGAAAGTGTGAGACTAGCAGGATCAAGGAGTGAACCACCATTCCCTACCAAAAAGGCAAGTGATGCTTCATACTTTTTGTCCCATTACTTTCTCTATGCATTAGTGATTTTGCTAAGTAAACTTGCATGGATTTTGCTAAGTATAGATCTTGCTATAGGAAAACCTAGTAGATGAGTCCTTAGTAGGATTTCCTAAGTTAAGTTTCCTATTACTACCAAGCTTAGCCTAGCTAATAGAAAACATGGGTGGAAAATATATTCACACTATGGAAAATATTCTAAGTCTGAGGACTTATGTTTTGTTTAATAAAACAACTAAGTTAATGAATCACCTGGGTGGAATGGAAGGATTGGGATATGTTGAGTGGTTACACAAGGCCAGGGGACTGGTGAACCTTGTGTATCACACTTGTGGATGGCCACCCAGGAAACAAAGGGATTTGAGATGTCAAATGTTGAGAAGCTTCAAGTGCAACCACTTGGCAATATGGGCTCTGCCATGATCATATAGGTTGCAAGAACTTAGCCATATGGACAGTGGGTGGTAGTGTTTGATAGTTTGGAGCGCGTCCATTTTGGTCTAAGGGAAAGCTTCTGAAAGATCTTGTCTTGGGAAACCAAGTCTTGTGGGGAAAGTGCACCACCTCTGCAGAGTGTAAAACCTAAGTACTTAGCCATGTCCCTGGTAAAGGACAATTTGAGCATCAAGACATGGAAGCAATCAAGAATCTCATCATTCCAATTTCTAAAGTTAAAACTTGTGGTTTGAACAAGGGTTGTTTGAAATCTTCAATCTTTGGTTGATAGATGCCTTGGAAAGGATCTTCAATCTTTGATTGAGAAAAAAATGATTTTGTCAAGCAAAAATTTAGTATTTTCAAAATGATAAGAAAAATCTATTTTGAGCAATGCAAGCCTCAACTCCACTTAGCCAAATGCATATAGATGATAGACTCCACTTTACTATCATAGTATCACTTGCCAATACAATTCAAATGTATTGACCCTTTGTGGCTGTAACTTGTATGTTGCAGGTTTGATTGTTTATAGAAGATTGATTGATTGATTAGGATTTACAAAGTCTACAACCAGCATTTGCCTGTGGCACTTTGAAGATGAAGGACCACTTGACCATAGTTATTCCGCTGCAATGTAATGTAATAGCCTAATGAGTTATGTTTGATGTAATAAACTTATGTTATTCCTGGTTATAAAGTTATATTATGACCTTTGTTTCTTGATATTACATCTTAACTGTGGATGCTAGCTATTGATCCAGGGACTAGCATTGTAAACACAGGAGGAATCTACCTTTTTAGGTTGAGACCCCTACAGATGGTATCAGAGCATTGTGTTGCCTGTAGGATTTGTAAACCTAGGATTGGACAAAAACCCTTAGAAAAATAGGAGTTGTTTTGTTCCAAAAACTTATTTACAAAAACACTTGTAAACTCTTTCCTCAACCATTTTGGTTTAACTCTACACCTCTTCTATTTCAACTTGATGGAAAACCTACCCATGACCAAAGACTTCACCATGTGCAAAGGACTTCTTCAACTTCTTCAACTCTAAATGACTTCAACTTCTTCAACTCTAATGACTTCAACATCTTTAACTCTAATGACTTCAACGTCTTCAGCATATTCACCAAGGACTTCCAACTTGGATAACACTAAGGACTACAAGTGAGACAAGGAAATCTTGCTCAAGATTTAGAGACTAAGGGAATGCAAAATAAGAAGGAGCCATCAACAACTTTGAAGTATTGTAACCCAGAGTTTTTCCCAAGGAAACCATGATCTCATACAAGAAGAATCAACCAAGAAGGAAGGAAAGACCACAAGTTAACCATATAGATGGACCACCACATTTTAGTTAAGTCAAACCCACCAACCTATGTGGTGTAACAAAAATGTTTTGTTGACTAATTATGTGCTTGAACCTTGTTTGAGTGAAATGTTTGGTTTGTGATTGCATGCACATTGTTTGTGTGAATTGTGATGTGTGTGATTAGAAATAATTTCTTAGAAAAATCTTTTGCCTATTCTAATCTCCCTTCAACCCAAACAGATGGCTACTCCAAGAGATTCCAACATCAAGGTTGATGACAACAACAACAACCAAGAGGACAGCATGAAAGAGCTTATTGCAACCCAAAACCAGTTGAGCCAAGAGACAACTCAGCTTTTAGCCAACAACAATGGACTAGACCTAGCCATACAAAGGATTTTGAAACTTCAATCCCAATTGTTGCAAGGATTGGTTATTCAAGTGATCAACATGAGAGAAAACTTTTCCCAAAGAGCTAATGACAACAAGGATGACAAAGATGCTATTCTAGAAGGAACCCAAGCTAACAATATTTTTAGAGACAAGGATCATACGTCCAAGGAGCATGAAGATCAATGCCTCAAGAAGAGAGAAAGATCTCCCACTCATGAAGAACATGAACTAAAAGAACTCCTAGCTTTGGAGAGACCCAAGAAGAAGAAGAAATTCCCCAACACTAGCAAGAAGGATATTACACAAGTGCAATGTTTCAAATGCAAAGAGATGGGACACTATGCCAATGAATGCCCAGAAAAGGAGAAGAGCCAAGAAGAAAAACAAAAGCTAGTGAAACCCAAGATAAGGAAGGATTTTAGCCAAGTGATGTGCAAACACTGCAAAGAGTTAGGACATTATGCAAACTACTGTCCAGAAAAGATGAAGCATAAGATAAACCAGCCTATGAGGTATCACAGCCTTGTCACATGTTTCAAATGCAGGGAACTAGGACACTATGCAAACAATTGTCCAGAAAGGATGGAGAACAAGTTAAACAAGTCTATGAAGGAACTCAACCTTGGCCCATGAGTCAAGTATGGAAACAAAGGAACTCAATGCAGATGTTTTACTTAGAGAAGTTTTACCCAGGATCCCAAGAAGGACAATATGTAATTTTTGTTTGAAATTTTTTAAGGGTGGTAGTACCCTAGTTGTTTTGAACATGCTTGTAACCCTAACCTCCCCAAATCTCGGGACGAGATTTATTTTAAGGGTGGTAGTCTGTCACATCCCAAGATTTTCCAAATCTTGTAATGTGAAAAATAAATGAATAAAATAAAACTTTGTTGATTTTCAGGGCCAGAAGAAACTTTTTGAATTTAAATGGAACCTCAAACCCATTTGAATTAAATAAAATCCTAAAGGAATTTAATGAGTTAAACATTTAATTAAAGGACATTAAAATGTTTTGGAAATACTATTTTGGAATATTTTAATAAAAGATTTGTTTATCAAAAGAAAAGGTGGATTTATAAATAAAGATTAATTTATAAAGCCAACTTAAACCTTGGCCAAGCTTTGAGAATTAAAACATTTTTAAATAAAGTTATCAAAGATTTATTTAAATAAATTAATAAGGATTTAATATCCAACTTTATTTAAATAAAAGGTTTTACCATTTTAATTGAAACATCAAAACTAATTAAATTATTTAAAATAAGTTTTCCAAATATTTGATATTCACAAATAAAACCTACTGAATGGTTTTGGCACTATATTAGTTTTAAAAATAAAGATATTAATAAAACAAATCCTATTTGAATTAATAATGAAAGTCTATTATATTTAATTAATAATGGACTCTAAATTAAAATGATATTTTGTTTTAAAACAAGTTTCCAAGTATTCTATATTTCCCAAATCAAATCTACTGATTTGGTTTTGAAAATAATTGGATTTCAAATGGTGATTTTTGTTAATTAAAAACAAACCCTATTTTATTAAATGACTAAAGACCCATTTTATTTAATTAAAGTATGGATCCTAAAAAGAATAAAATTGTTATTTTATTTTGGGATTAGGTTTATGTTGACAAAACATAACCAAATCCAAAGATGCAAGTATGGTGTTTGTTTGAATTGATTTGAGTGTGATTTGATTGTTTGAAAATTAAAAACAGAAATCAGAAATAGAAAAAGAAAAGGTTACAGAATAAAAAAATGGAAACGGACTGGCCCAGCTAACCTAGCCCATCCCAGCCCAGTATCAGCCCAGCTCCCCGGGCATGCTCCCATGCATGACTTAGATCCCATTGTTTTGTGTGTGTTAAGTTGTTTGATTGATTTATTGGTTTGGAATGCTAGTTGATTTTGTGTCTACTTGATTGACTTGTAGTGAAGTTAGAAAGTGTGAGACTAGCAGGATCAAGGAGTGAACCACCATTCCCTACCAAAAAGGCAAGTGATGCTTCATACTTTTTGTCCCATTACTTTCTCTATGCATTAGTGATTTTGCTAAGTAAACTTGCATGGATTTTGCTAAGTATAGATCTTGCTATAGGAAAACCTAGTAGATGAGTCCTTAGTAGGATTTCCTAAGTTAAGTTTCCTATTACTACCAAGCTTAGCCTAGCTAATAGAAAACATGGGTGGAAAATATATTCACACTATGGAAAATATTCTAAGTCTGAGGACTTATGTTTTGTTTAATAAAACAACTAAGTTAATGAATCACCTGGGTGGAATGGAAGGATTGGGATATGTTGAGTGGTTACACAAGGCCAGGGGACTGGTGAACCTTGTGTATCACACTTGTGGATGGCCACCCAGGAAACAAAGGGATTTGAGATGTCAAATGTTGAGAAGGTTCAAGTGCAACCACTTGGCAATATGGGCTCTGCCATGATCATATAGGTTGCAAGAACTTAGCCATATGGACAGTGGGTGGTAGTGTTTGATAGTTTGGAGCGCGTCCATTTTGGTCTAAGGGAAAGCTTCTGAAAGATCTTGTCTTGGGAAACCAAGTCTTGTGGGGAAAGTGCACCACCTCTGCAGAGTGTAAAACCTAAGTACTTAGCCATGTCCCTGGTAAAGGACAATTTGAGCATCAAGACATGGAAGCAATCAAGAATCTCATCATTCCAATTTCTAAAGTTAAAACTTGTGGTTTGAACAAGGGTTGTTTGAAATATTCAATCTTTGGTTGATAGATGCCTTGGAAAGGATCTTCAATCTTTGATTGAGAAAAAAATGATTTTGTCAAGCAAAAACTTAGTATTTTCAAAATGATAAGAAAAATCTATTTTGAGCAATGCAAGCCTCAAATCCACTTAGCCAAATGCATATAGATGATAGACTCCACTTTACTATCATAGTATCACTTGCCAATACAATTCAAATGTATTGACCCTTTGTGGCTGTAACTTGTATGTTGCAGGTTTGATTGTTTATAGAAGATTGATTGATTGATTAGGATTTACAAAGTCTACAACCAGCATTTGCCTGTGGCACTTTGAAGATGAAGGACCACTTGACCATAGTTATTCCGCTGCAATGTAATGTAATAGCCTAATGAGTTATGTTTGATGTAATAAACTTATGTTATTCCTGGTTATAAAGTTATATTATGACCTTTGTTTCTTGATATTACATCTTAACTGTGGATGCTAGCTATTGATCCAGGGACTAGCATTGTAAACACAGGAGGAATCTACCTTTTTAGGTTGAGACCCCTACAGCAATGAACCCTTGTTTGACATGGTAAGATCAAAGGTGTAATTTATTAAACTGCCATTATATTTTAAAGATTAAAGCTTTCGAGACTACCTTTTTCCACTGAAAATAGCTCCATCATAATCCGTTGAAATGCCATCATATAAAGTTATGGTTTGGGACAAAACCCAAGTTGTCCTTTCTTAAACATTGGTATGCTATGCATAAGTGAGATGTTTACTACCAAAGTCGGACGAACATGTCTTTGTATGTTATTTCGAATAATCGTTGAGTATTCCTCCATAACACCAAAGAAAAAAATGTTTGTCGCTTAGAGCATCAAGTTTCTTTGAGAAGGATTTTTCCGTGAAAAGTTAGGTGGGAGGACAATAGAACTTTGATAAGGTTAAACGAACCTTAGCTATATGTGCAAAGTTGCACAGCGTCAAAAAGTGTTCTGGAGGCAGCAACAATGCTCATGGATCACGTGCCTCAAAGGTTGTGGTCATGGAGGTCTAAGTTCCTATTGAACCTAGTAGTTCGGGCAAACAATCAAATACTAGAATTTGAAAGTAAATCATTGTTGTTTGACAATGATGAACCGGCTATATGCAAAGAAGCGATGATGGGCCCTGACTCCGTCAAATGGCTTGAAGCCATAAAATCCGTGATAGTTTCATACACGATAAATCAAGCTTTGAACTTGAAAGACCCTCTAGAAAGGTGTAAAAACCTTACAGTCATATTTGGATCTATAAAGAAATAGACATGGATGTTTCACATCTATGAAATAGTCGACATGTTGGGAAAGAGTTCACAACAATGTTCAAAGGTTGATTATGACAAGATTTGATCTTTCATAGCGGTGTTTAGTCTAGAAGGATTAATGTATCAACCACTACATATAATTATGTTATATGGTAGTTGAACAAACAAAACAAAGTTCTTTTAATAGAATTGATACCTAGACGTGTACATAACACGATCCAAAGGGTTTTGTTAATTCAAACGATGCTAAAAGCGTATGCAAACTTCATGGTTAAAATAAGCATCGCGGAGTTGGAATCTTCACCATGATGAAACTGTTAAAATAGTTTAATCTCATCGGAGATGATGAAGATTCTTGCATTTGCAAGAAATCAAGTGGGAGCGCTAAAGTCATATTTCTAATACATTATGTGGAAGAAACATCGTTGATTGGAAATGATGTATCTTTTGTTAATACAAGTTAAGAATTTCATTTTGATGAAAGACTTAGGCAAAACCCGAATATTTGGCATCAATGTCTATAAGGATAGATTGAGATGCTAATATGGTTGTGCCGAAAGTACATAGATGATATATTGAATGAGTTCAATATAGAAACTACAAGAAAGGTTCTTGTCGCATAGAAAGGATTGAATCGAAATTCAAGTGTATAGACACTTGGTAAGTGAAACAAATATTCAAGCATAGATTGATACTTGATGTATGTAATCACAAAGAGTATTTATGTCAATCATACTGTGATATGTACAAATCCAGATATGTCATATGCTCTAAATGTTATGAGCATATACCAAAATGATTCATAAGATGATCATTGGATGATAGTAAGGATATTCTTATGATCTTTTGGAAGAACTAAGAATATATTATTTTTTGTAGAGATGACAAATAAATGGTTAGTTCATTGTAAAAGTATTACATTGATACTAGTTTTGTCACAATGTACAAATTAAGTTTATCTCAATCTAAACTAAGGGTGGCACAATATAATGGAAAGTAAGTTCCATAATGGATTTGGATGAGTTCCAAAGTTAAGACATTGTGACAGATACTACAACAAAAGGCTAAGTATATGACTGCTATGATAGCAGCAAAAGAGGGCATTTGTGTTAAGTAGTTTGTTATCAAACTAGGTGTGGTTCACAGCGGGATAGTACCATGAAGATATATTGTACGACCATATTATCAACATGTTTTAACCCCAAGGAACCAAAGGTCTCACCAAAGGACCAAATTTATACAAAACCATCTCATTAAAGAATGAGTGATGCATAGAGACGCAAAGACATGCAATTACACACAGACCTATAAGTGTCGGATCCGAAGATCAGTTGACCACTAGCAATCGTGTACATGCAACACCGGAAAGCCATAGGTGTTGAATACACAAAGATTTGAAACTAGATTATTGTCTCTAGTGCAAGTGGGAAACTGTTGGAGATATGCCCAAGAGACAATAATAAAGAGGTTATTATCATATCTTCATGCTTATGATAAATGTTTACATACCATGCTATAATTGTATTAACCCGAAACATTAATACTTGTGTGATTTGTAAACATAAAAGAGTCCCTAGCAAAGCCTCTTATTAAACTAGCTTGTTTGTTAATATATGATCATGGTTTCCTGATCATGAACATTGAGATGTTATTAATAACAAGGTCATATCATTAGGAGAATGATGTGATGGACATACTCCTATAGTTAAGCATTGATGGGGATATGCCTACTGGGGTATACCCAGCAGGGTGTTTCCTACTGGCCCGAGAGCTGGCGAGTGGGCCTGCAGAACGGCGAGTGGATTGAAGCCCAGCAAGGTACCGAGCGACTGGAAGCTGAAGGCCCAGGCGAGTAGATAGGCCCAGTCGGACTGGTTTAAACGACTATTAAAGCTGTAACCGAATCGGTTGAGATATGTAAACCCTAGGGGAGGTGAGCCTATATAAACCTCCCTAAAGGGTGAGTAGAGACACGTTCCCTCATACACCCAAGCGACTCGCCGCCTAGCCGCCGAGCTCGCCCATTGTAACACCTCCATAATACAATCTAGCAGGAGTAGGTCTTTACCCTCCAGGGGGCCGAACCTGGGTAAAACCCTGTGTCTTTGCCCTCATCTCGCACCGCAGATGGCTGGCCGCCCTTGCCCCTCGTTCTACTACTCGCTGCCGATTGCAGCATCTGCCGTGACCATTCCCACGACAGTGGCGCCCACCGTGGGGCCTGGCCGGTCTGGCCGGTGTTCTGCGGCGAGATCCAATCTGCCCATAAATGAGACGGTCGCCACCGGCCGCATGATAGCGATCGGCGAGATGCTCCAGATCTTGCCGAGCAGCTACGTCCCGGCGGCGCGACCCGTCACGCACAGCGTGATCCTACCAATCGGCATGATCAGCCGCTTCGTCGTCCTCACCGACGTCATCGTCTCGGAGGACTCGGCTCGCATCCGCGAGTCGCCGCCACGCGATCGGCTCTCCGAGAGCCAGGTCCGCACGATCCACCGCCTCGCCTCCGAGTACAACTCGGCCCACAGCAATGTGGCCGGGAATTCAGCGGCCGCAGAAGATGAGGCCCTCACCGACGACGCCGACTCGGCGACCCCGACGTCAATCGCCGGATCCATCACCGCGGCCTCGTCCGCGGGCTCCATCGCCCAGGTCTCCAACGCGGGAGACTTCGAGGACCCCTCCATCCTCGGGATCTTCGAATTCTACTCCGGGTCAGAGAACTCCGCCAACCTCCGTGATGGAGCCAGTCGCCACGCCGCGGCCTACATGGCCACCGGCGCCGATCCGCCGGAGGATCCGTTCTCCACCCCAATCCCTCCTAACACCACGGCAACGGAGGTCGAGGAACTCCGCCTGAAACTGGCAGAGGCGATGCGCAAGGAGCAAGCCGAGCGCGAAAAATTTCGCCTCGAGCAGGTGACGGCGCAGGAACTGTCACGCTACCACCAGCAGCGGATCAGGTCACGCCTGAACCCCACCGTTCAAGGGCGTGCCCTGAACTTCGACGACGAAAACGACCCGGCCCGCGTGGCCGAGCGCGCGATTTGCGAGAACGCGCCACCAGGAGGAAGCGCCCGGCCACCGCCAGGATCAACGGCGATGGGCGCCCCACCTCCACCCAACCGCACCCCTCCCAGGGACCATCCGCGGATAGTAGTCTCCTCACGGGAGCGAGACGCAAACGGCCTCCCACTGTTCTCCACCCCGATGGACAACCTCGTGGCAGGACGAGCAGCAGCCGACAACATCACGGCCACCGGCGACGGCGCCCTACAGATCCAATACGTCAGGGCCCTGCTCGCGAAGGCCGTCGAGCAGCAAAAAGCGGGCGCCCACTCGCAAGGTCGAGTATACTCGCGTTCCTCAGGAAGCAGAGCGGCCTCCAGCGGCCGCCCAGCGGCGGCAAACACCCTCAACTGCCCGCCACCAGAGCCGCTGCAGCTCCAACACTGACCCACGAACGCGGCACTCTCCACCAATGACCCCAGGCCGGCGACCAACTTCGTCGCCGCTAACGGGCAACCCATCGACGCCCGCACCCACATCATCAACAACTAAAGCTGGCGCGCACGCCAGCCCGACGACTTGCGGCACAACCTAACTAATCGCCGCGACGGCGAGCCTATGGGGTCGCTCAGTCGACTCGGGCCCAACTGCTACGGACCAATGATCCGAGGCGAGAAGTACCCGCCAAACTTCAAGGCGCCAAAGGAGATAGAAAAGTACGACTCCTCGTACGATCCCGCCGTCTGGCTCGACACATACCTCATGGCAATGGGGATCGCGGGTCACACTGACCTACTCGCCGCCCGTTACCTCCCCCTGATGATGGAGGGGACGTGCAGGCAGTGGATCAACACTCTCCCCCAGGACAGTATCGACTCTTGGGAGGAAATGCGCGACGCCTTCATCAGGCACTTCGAGTGCTCCTACACCCGCGCCACCACTATTGAGGACCTAGAACGATGCGTCCAGGGACCCTGCGAGTCGACCCGCAACTGGGTCCAACGATGGCAAGAGCTTTGGTACAACGCGGTCGGCATCCACCCGGACACCGCGATCCATTGCTTCAAGACCTCGTGCCGCTACGAGCCTCTAGTCGCCAAGCTCAAGCGACACTCCCGCACACTCGACAACATCCCCGACCTCCTCGAGATCGCCAAACGGTACGCCGAGGAAGATCCAAACCAAGAAACTGACGACGAGTCAGGAGGGCAACGCCGCACGGGCGGCAACGACGGCGGACGCCGAACCGACCTACGCTACAGCGGCACTCGCCTCACTGGCAAGCGTCGCAGTGACGGGCGAGTCGACTTCGTTGCCAACGCCGGGCACGCGCAGCGCGAACCCAAGAGCTACCGCCGCGACGGAGGGCAACGCCGCGATGGTGGCAACTACAAGAACAAGCCAAGGTTCGATCCCGCGGCCCTCCTTAACCAACCATGTGCGTTCCATAGCAGGGAAGGGAAGCCCGCAATGCACACCACCGCCGACTGCCACACCCTCAGGGAAATCGAGAAGGCACGGCAAGCGCGGGAGGACCCCGACAACAACCCGCCAAATGGCGGAAAATTCGGCAAAGTAGCCGGCTGGCTCCACACCTTCACAGGCTTCAACACGAAGCGCGAGAAGGTCATCGCCCGCGCCATCGCTGTCAATGCGGTGGCCCAAATAGACGTCCCCCAGTTCCTGAACTGGTCGGAATAGCCCATCACCTGGAGCCGGCAAGACCACTTGCCGCGCATCGAGTACCCAGGACGAGTCGCCTTGTTGGTCAAGCCCAAGGTTGGCGACTACTGGATCCCCAAGACACTGATGGACGGCGGTAGCTCCATCAACATCCTCTACCTCGACACCTTCAGGCGGCTGCGGCTCCCGCAGTCGATGATCGAAACGACCCACACCACGTTCCACGGCATCGTCCCCGGTCGGAAGGCGTATCCGATCGGCAAGGTCACGCTGCCAGTCACTTTCGGCACACCGGCAAACTTCCGCACCGAGCGGATCGTCTTCGAACTGGTGCCCTTCGACAGCCCTTACCACTTCGTCCTGGGGCGCCAGGCGTTCGCTAAATTCATGGCAGCGCCCCACTACGCGTACAACGCGATGAAGCTCCCCGGGCCGTGCGGCGTCATCACCATCAACGGCGACCCCGACATGGCCGCCGAATGCGAGGCCAAAGGAGCCGAGCTCGCCGACGCCGTCATCGCGGCAGAGACTAATCACGCCGACGAGCTCGCCAAATACACGAGCGGGGTCAACAATGACGACCCCACGATACTCAAGAAGCCCAACTCAGAGGGCGCAAACACCTCAACCTTTGAGGCCACGACGCACACTCGCACCGTCGAGCTGGTCCCAGGCGACTCCAGCCAGACGGTGACGATCGGGACAGGCATGAGCCCAGCATAGGAAGGCGCGCTCATCGAGTTCCTCCGTGAGAACAGGGACATCTTCGCATGGAAACCCTCCGACATGCCCGGTGTCCCTAGGGAGCTCGCTGAGCACAAGCTGAACGCCGACCCCAAAGTGCGACCTGTCAAGCAGTCGCTACGGCCCTTCAATGAAGAACGCCGTCGAGCAATCGCCGAGGAAGTGCAGCGTCTACTCGCTGCCGGCTTCATCCGGCCAATCAAGTACTCCAAGTGGCTGGCAAACCCAGTCCTGGTCGAGAAGAAAAACGGGACCTGGAGAATGTGTATCGACTACACAAACCTGAAAAGCGCCTGCCCAAAGGAGCAGTTCGTCCTCCCGCGGATCGACCAGATAATCGATTCGACCGCGGGTTCGGAGTCGCTATGTTTCCTCGACGCCTACTATGGGTACAACCAGATCAAAATGGCTGTCGAAGACGAGGAGAAGACGGCGTTCATCACGCCATTCGGAGCCTTCTGCTACATCGCCATGACCTTCAGCCTCAAAAACGCCGGGGCGACCTACCAGCGGTGCATGCAAGAATGCCTCGCGAGCCAAATTGGCCGCAACATCCACGTCTACATCGACGACATGGTCGTAAAGTCCGCTCGCCAAGGCGACCTACTCGCCGACCTGGCGGAAACCTTCGCCAACCTGCGAAGGTACAAGATAAAGCTCAACCAGGCAAGTGCACCTTCGGTGTACCCGCCGGACAACTACTGGGATACGTCGTCTCCAAACGAGGGATCGAGGCGAACCCAACAAAGATCGACACGATCGCCCGGCTCGGCAAACCCGAGTGCCTGCGCGACGTCCAGAAGCTGGCCGGGCGAGTAGCGGCTCTCAGTCGCTTCATCCCCCGCCTGGGCGAAAAGGCGATGCCCCTATACCGCCTGATGCGCAAGAACCCCACCTTCCAGTGGGACAAGGAGGCGGACGACGCGCTCCGCGACCTCAAAAAGGTGCTACTCGCTGCACCACTACTCGCCGCCCCCGCCGACAAAGAACCTATGCTGGTTTACGTCGCGGCGTCCGAGCGCGTCGTCAACGCTGTGATGGTCGTCAAACGACCAGAGGAAGGAAAGGAGCGCCCGGTTCAGCGGCCGGTGTATTACATCAGCGAGGTCCTCACCGAGTCGCGCCAGCGGTACCCGCAGTACCAAAAGCTACTATACGCGGTCTTCAGGGCTCAGCGGCGCCTGCCGCACTACTTCCAGGAGCACCCGATCACGGTCGTCTCCTCAGCACCACTGCAAGACATCATCCGCAATCGCGAGGCGACCGGGCGGGTCGCCAAGTGGGCCGTCGAGATCGGCGTCCACAACATCAAATACGAGCCACGAAAGGCGATTAAGTCGGAGGCGCTGGCAGACTTCATCGCCGACTGGGAGGAGGCCCAGGAGCCAGAGAAGCTGCCGTACCTCCACTACTGGAGCCTGCACTTCGACGGCTCCAAGAACGCGGACGGCGCAGGAGCAGGGATAGTGCTGACTTCACCAAAGGGCGACAAGCTCCGCTACATCCTCTGCCTCGACTTCACGCCCTGCACCAACAACATGGCTGAATACGAGGCCCTACTCCACGGCATGCGAGCCGCCAAGGAGATGAACGTCAATCGCCTCCGCTGCTACGGAGATTCCGACCTCGTCGCGGGGCAAGTCGCCGGCACCTGCGACGCTGTCTCCCCCACCATGGCGGCGTACCGCCAAGCAGTGGACAAGTTGGGTGGCCACTTCACCGGCTACTCTGTCGAGTGGATCGACAGGCGGAAAAACGAGGAGGCCAACGCCCTCTCTCGCATCGGGTCGGCTCGACTCGCACCACCCGCCGGCGTGTTCCTTGACACAATCTCCAAACCATCAGTCTCTCCCCCGAGGGAGATCGACATAGGAGTCCCACTCCAACCAGAGGCAGCCTTGGTCGCACTCGTCACCGAGCCAGACGACTGGACCAAGCCCTACATCGCCTACCTGGAAGCCGGCACCCTGCCAGCAGACGAGACAGACGCTCGAATGATCGCTCGTCGATGCAAGTCCTACACCATCATCGACGGCGAGCTACACAAGCGCAGCGTCAGCGGCGTGTTTCAACGCTGCGTCCAACCGGCCGAAGGACGCAAAATCCTCCACGACATTCACTCAGGTGACTGCGGACACCACGCCGCCGCTCGCTCCCTGGTCGCCAAGGCTATGCGACACGGCTTATACTGGCCCACCGCACACGCCGATGCTGTCGACATCGTCCAGCGATGCGCCGGATGCCAGAAGTACGCCAATCAGACGCACGTACCGATCTCGGCGCTCAAAACAATCCCCATTACCTGGCCATTCGCCGTATGGGGCATGGACATGGTAGGCCCCTTCAAGAAAGCCCCCTCCGGCTACACCCACCTGCTAGTCGCCGTCGACAAGTTCACTAAGTGGGTGGAGGCTAAGCCAGTCCGGAAATGCGACGGGAAGACCGCCACCAAATTCCTACGCGAGCTCATATATCGCTACGGGTTCCCAAACAGCATCATCACGGACAACGGCACCAACTTCGCCAAAGGGGCCATGGACGAATTCTGCGAAGAGCACCACATCCGGCTCGACCTCGCGTCAGTCGCCCACCCGGAATCCAACGTCCAGGCGGAACGGGCCAACCAAAGCATCCTCCACGGCCTGAAGCCGCGACTCCAAGTACCACTCGAGCGCACCGCCGGGTGCTGGGTCAAAGAGTTGCCCTCCGTCATCTGGGTAATCCGTACCTCGGTTAACAGATCGACGGGATTCACTCCCTTCTTCATGGTCTACGGCGCCGAAGCAGTCATGCCCACCGACCTCGAACACGACTCGCCGCGAGTCGTCCATTATACGGAGGCTGCAAACGAGTTGGCCCGCCAAGATGGGGTCGACCAGCTCGACGAAGCACGCGACCTCGCTCGGTCACGCACCGCCATCTACCAGCAAGGACTCCGCCGCTACCACAGCCGGTGGGTGAAAGCTCGCACCTTCCAGGAAGGCGACCTGGTGTTACGCCTCATCCAGGACAAGAAGGGCATGCACAAGCTCTCCCCTCCGTGGGAAGGCCCATTCGCTATCAGGCACGTACTCGGCAACGACGCCTACTGCCTCATCGACGTCCGCGGGGACGGCGAGCTCGACGTCAAGCGACCATGGAATGTAAACCTCCTCCGGAAGTTCTACTCCTAGAACCCCACACATGTACTCTCCAGTCGCTATGAAATAAAAGAAACGGTTACCGCAAATTGCGCCTACTCTCCATGACTTGTGCCACTCGCACTCGTAATAACAGCGGTATGCTAAAATGCAGAAGTCAACCTTTGGTACAGCGATCGGCACGGCTAAGTAGTGCGGTGTAAGAGCACTGAATCACTTCAGGTCTTGCATCGTCCACGAAAAACGCCAACCCGGAGCCCCATTGGAGTCGCCTAGCTCGACTGGTTCTACGAGCCAAGACAATTGCCCTCGCTTCTCACAGCGACCTTGGTCCTCCGCATCCTCGGCATAGCGACTCGAACGGCTAAGTACCACGCTCGGGGACTGAAAACCAGTTCGTCAAGAGCAGTCAGGGAAAACGCCAAGTAAGAGAGCATGCCCAGGACTCGCCAAGCGACTGACCCCACGGGCCAGGCAGGAGTGACGCGCTCACACCAACGCGCTAAGTCCTCAACCACCCTCGAGTCGCGCCTAGAACTACCAAGTACCACGCTCGGGGACTCGGCCACCCGACTTCGTTCGCGTACGGGAAAACGGTAAAGTACAGAGCACTCAAGGGAGTCGCCTTGCGACTGGCTCTCCGAGCTCGGGCGAGTCGACCAAAGCAACAAAACACATGATAACAACACACACATCATATACGAGGTAAACCCCACAAAAGGGCGGACGCGCTCGGGGACTCGTCCAAAATCAATCCAAACCACACAAACAAATACAAAAATAGACACGACGTCCCATTCAATCGCATATTGCATTGTCTTATGTTACAAAATATGCCCGCGTGGCAGAACTGCTGCTAACGCTTCAAGGCAAACTACCCTACTCTGCAGGCTTCGATGACGACTCTCCAGCATCCCGGCGATTACGGATGAATGCGGTGTACGGGTTTGATGGATACGTCGTCAGTTCACCCGCCATCGCCGCGCGAAAAGGCTGCTCGACCTTGAAGTCACGATGCGGCGGCTCGGGGTCGTTCGGCACGACGACCGTTTCCTGGTATGGAAGGAGGTCGCCCATCGCCCAGACACGCTCCGAGTACGTAGCGGCACGCTCTTGCAACTTGAGAACCTCGGACAGATCCACCGCGCCAGTTGACGATGGGTACCCACTCGTCACATCGTCGATGTCGAAGTCTTCGGGGAAGTGGGCGAGTCCAAGACTCAGGGCCGTCGATGCTCCACGCCGAAACGCCGATCGCGTCATAAATTCAACGACCGCGGGTGCCTTCTCCAAGTACTTCCACACCTCAACGAGGTCGCTGGGAATCACCTCCATGGGTGATATTTCTTGGAGGTAGGCGCGGATGCAGGTCGCTGACAGCGTCGCCGAGTCGACGAGCATGCTTACGCACTGCCTTGCATCGAGCGAGCTCGCCTCTTCGTTGCTATCAATGATGCGACCTACGAAGAAAAAGACAATGATGAGTATGATGGGTACCACAAAATCCACAACCATAAGAAAGGGAGGAAACACTCACCAAGCAGCGGGCGGGCGAGTCCCGTGATGAAGCACTGAAGCGACGTGTGGTCGTCCTGAAGCCCAGCAATAAGGGCTTCCGACACCTTGCGATCCTCCTCTGCGGCCGCAATGGCGGCCTTAGCTCGCCCGTCCGCCAAACTAGCTTCTTCCCTTGCCTCCCGCAGCTCGCGCTCGAGGTCGGCGATCCGTTGTTCAGCGGCACCCAGAGCAGACCGCGTCGCCACTAACTCACCAGCGGGGACAAGCCCCTGACGAGCTTGATCTGCTTTCTCAGCAACAGCCTGAAGACCTTTGTTCGCCTCCTGGACGACGGCCAGCTCCTTCTCCGCGCGCTATTTCGCGGCCAATCGGTCCGCCGACTCAAGCTGCAGACCCTGCACATCACCGAAAAAGTCAGTTAAAAGAAATTCCTAAGTGCCCACCCGCTGAAATTCAGCGAGTGCGCACTCGGGGACTGGCAATCAAGAAATTCCTAAGTGCCCACCCGCTGAAATTCAGCGAGTGCGCACTCGGGGACTGGCAATCAAGAAATTCCTAAGTGCCCACCCGCTGAAATTCAGCGAGTGCGCACTCGGGGACTGGCAATCAATAAATTCCTAAGTGCCCACTCGCTGAAATTCAGCGAGTACGCACTCGGGGACTGGATACGAAAATAAAAGACGAGAAATTATAAGAATCACGCCGCTGCAAAACACCGACCTGATCCTCGGGGACTGGGTGTACCTGGATGGCTGCGCCAAGCATGCCGTGGAGCTGGATCGCGTCCACGGACGCGAGTAACGCTGGCGTATGCCCACGACACTGGTCGACTTCAGCATCGGCGGTCCCAGGAGCGGGGCTTGAGGGCGCAACCCCACTCGCCGTGGCCGCCTTGGTCACGAAGCGGGGGAAGGTAGCGATGGAGGCACCCGCTCCAAGGAAGGTCGCCTCCGCCGCGGGTCCCTTCGTAGACGCGGCTGCCTCCACCGCGGGCTCGGCCGGCGCGGCCGCCGTATCGTCAGAGATGGTGACGATGTCGTCGCCCTTGGCCTTCTTACTGCCATCCGCTGAGGTGACGACCTCGTCCGCCTCCCTCTTGCGTGAAGGATCCTCCTCGCTAGCGGCGGAGGGCACCTTGGCCATGGTCGGATGGCCCATCCTTTTCACTCCGGTCCTACGCATTAATCGAATCAACAAAGACAATTGAAATAGTTATGGAAAATAAGAAGGGGTGAGCACACTCACTTGGCGACTGGGATGAAACGTAGCCCCGTACGAAGGCCGGCCGGTTTTTCCAGTTCAGGACCCAGTCGGCGACTGAGCCCCAGTTCCAGGACATCGTGTGCCCAAGACACGGACGGCTTCTTTGTCATTGAGGCTGCAGCCGGCGCCTCTGGGACATCCTCGGCGGGAGCTTCCTCGTGAGTCGAAGCTGCTGCGGCTGGAGCCTCCTTGCGAGGTGAAGCCACCGCAGCCGGAGCCTCCCTGCGTGGCGAACCCGCCGCAGCCGGAGCCTCCCCTAGCCCGGAGACTGGGGCGAATGGCGGAGGCAATGAGGCCAGTGGCACCTCCATAGTCGCCGTGTCCAGCGCGGTTGTCGCTGGTGGCGTGCCGTCGCCAGTTGGGCTGGGAGCATCGGAGCTGCTCGTCGAGTGTGGCGGTGAGGCCGTCTTCGACGGCTTCGTTTTCTTCTTCAGGGGGGCCCTCGCCTCCCTCTTCTTTTCCTTCCTCTTTGACGGAGTGGCTTGACGGCGCGAGGTGGTCTCTGGGAGTTCGTCGTCATCGTCATGGCGCTCGAGGCTTCTGCTCGCTTCGATCTCGCGCTGACGTTGCCCGTGGGTCTTTCGGACCAGCGGGGCGACCTCTTCTTCGGACTCGTCCTCGTCGTCTTCGTTGCCCCTCGCGGGTGGTGATTCGCCTACGTCCTAGGCGGATGGGTCCGGGCTCTCATCATCCGAAGGTGGGAGCCATCCTTCCACCACCTGGAATAGCTGCGATGGATACAAACAGGATCAGGATTACCGCGACTGCATACACTGCGACTGCGAACAAGGTAAAGCAATTACCGTCGGAGCTGGACGCTTCGCGGTGTAGGGGGCGATCCCGGCCTGCGCATCCAGGTACACCGCCTGGGTAATCTTCTTAAGTGCTGGGAGGTAATCTTCCAGCCTCCACTCGTCGAGGCAGGCCTTCGTCGAGTCCCCCCGGCCGGTGTATTGGTACATGTAGTGGTCGCACTAGGCGAGTGGAACGAGCCGCCGCCCAAGCCAGCAATTGTACAGATTTATCGTTTGGAGGCCCTTCTTCTTCAAACCACGGATGGTCTGGAGCATCTCATCAACGACCATCCGCTGGTCGTCGGGGAGCTTGCCGACTTGGAGATGGCGCGGCTCCGAACGATTGGCGGAGTACCGCGGGATCGCCGCCTCGCCCTCTGGGGTCGCCTCGGTCACGTAGAACCACGACTTTTTCCAGTCGCTCGCTGCCTTGGCGGGTAGCATCAGGTCGAAGAAGGAGGCTTTGGACTTGAGCTGGAACGTCAAGCCGCCCGCGGCTAGCATTGGGCCGCCTGCCTCCTCGCGGCTGATCCGTCCATGGAACAGATCCTGCCACAAGGGAAAGTAGGGCCGTCAGCCCAAGTAGCATTCACAGAACGCCACGAAGATGGCGAGCTGCTCGATGCTGTGGGGACCCAGATCTGAAGGCTGGATCCCATAGTAGGCGCAAAAGCGCCGGAAGAACAAGGACGTGGGAAACCCTAGCCCTTGCTCAAGATGACTGGTGAAACAAACGAACTCCCTCTCTCGCGGGTTTGGGGTCGTTTCTCCGGCTGCGGGGATACGCCAACAGCCGGCTCGCAGGATCCCAGCCTCCTCGACAGAGGCCAGCTGCGCCCTCGTGCACTTGGACCTGCCCCATGGTTCGATGGAAAGGGCCATGGTCGAGAGGTTGGTTGGAGATCGGAGGATTTCGGGTCGATTGGATCGCAGAGCAAAGGAAGGAAAATGCGCGCACTCGGAAGAAGTGGTGGGCAGTTGGCTCTACGATTGCCTGCCATTCCTCTTATATAGCGGGAGTTACCCGCCAAATCAGGAGGCCGTTACCGCGCGATGATTACGCCGAAAGTTACCGTTGGATTACCCCAACGGCTAGTTTGACCACGCCTGACGGTCCAACTCCAGCCACTCGGCTCGCCAGGTCAATCACCATGACCGCGTCCCGCCGACTCGACTCGCCCAAGCCGCGACTTGGTTCACCGGATTTCCTCCTTTATACAGGAGCCCACCGACGATTCGACTGGATGCCTACTCTGAAGCCATATACTCCGACTGCCAGCAGCCACTTACGCCCAATCGACGACGGCCTCGGGGACTACTGATGGGGATATGCCTACTGGGGTATACCCAGCAGGGTGTTTCCGACTGGCCCGAGAGCTGGCGAGTGGGCCTGCAGAACGGCGAGTGGATTGAAGCCCAGCAAGGTACCGAGCGACTGGAAGCTGAAGGCCCAGGCGAGTAGATAGGCCCAGTCGGACTAGTTTAAACGACTATTAAAGCTGTAACCGAATCGGTTGAGATATGTAAACCCTAGGGGAGGTGAGCCTATATAAACCTCCCTAAAGGGTGAGTAGAGACACGTTCCCTCATACACCCAAGCGACTCGCCGCCTAGCCGCCGAGCTCGCCCATTGTAACACCTCCATAATAAAATCTAGCAGGAGTAGGTCTTTACCCTCCGGGGGGCCGAACCTGGGTAAAACCCTGTGTCTTTGCCCTCATCTCGCACCGCAGATGGCTGGCCGCCCTTGCCCCTCGTTCTACTACTCGCTGCCGATTGCAGCATCTGCCGTGACCATTCCCACGACAAGCATAGCATAAGATCAAGTCATTTAAAATAGTTCACTTGCTATAAGCTTTCAAATACATAGTAACCTAAATCCTTCGACCATGAGATCATGTTAATCACCATCACCGGATGGTTTCTTTGATGACATCAAACACCACATCATAACTGGGTGGCTATAAAGGTGGCATTGAGTGTTCAGAAAGTATGTGTTGAGGCACATGGATCAAGAGTGGGATTTTTCCATCCATATGATGGATAGATATACTCTAGTCCCTCTCGCTGGATTGTCATCCAATTATCTTGCAAGCATGTGACTGGCTCACAAGGGATCACATATCACGGGAGTGAGAAAAGAGTACTTATCGGTAACGAGATTGAACTAGGTATGAAGAGATACCGACGATCAAACCTCGGATAAGTAAACTATCGAGAGACAAAGGGAAATTTGTATCGTATGTAATTGGTTCATTCGATCACAAAGTAATCGTATAAATATGTGGGAGCCATATGAATCTCCATATTCCTCTATTGGTTATTTATCGGAGAAGTGTCTCGGTCATGTCCGCATAATTCACGAACCGTAGGGAGACACACTTAAGGATTCAATGTTGTTTAGTAGATATGGAATGTAAGTAGGGAGACCGAATGTTGTTTAGAGTCTCGGATGGGATCCGGGATATCACAAGGAGATCCGGAATGGTCCGGAGAATAAGATTCATATAAGGAAAGTCCAATTCCGGAGTTCGGGAATGATTTCGATGATTTCATCGGAGAGGTTCTAGAAGGGTCTAGAAGGTTCACCGGACCGGAAGGGGAATGGTTCATGAATGTGTCATGGTTAAGTGGAATGATTGGTCATGTCCTAGGTCACTTGGTTGGGCAAAGCTCTAATTTGAAAGTCAAAAGGGAGGTTTGAAAAGTCAAACTAGAACAATAGTTTCCTAGTGGAAGAAGGAAAGAGTCCTTCCTTCTCTCCAACTTGGGTTTGGGGAAGGATTGAAACTCCCCTCTCCTAAGCTGCTCTCCCTCTCATAAATGGAGGGGAGTGATACGCCCAATTTGCATCATCATTCTATATCATAAGTTACCTCTATTCATTGATATTTGTCTTATTATGAGGTATTACTTATGGCTTTTCATCTGTTTATGCATGTTGGATGATTCCTGGAGGATGGATTGTCGAAGTCTGGATTCTGATGGAAAAGAAGGCGTTTCGGTGCAATTTCACGAAGATCAGAAAAATACCAGAAAAATATGGAAATATATTATTTTACCAGAAGACGAAGGAAGCCAGAAGGAGGGACGGAGATGGGCCTCAGGGGGCCCACACCCTTAGGTGCGGGCCCACCTGACCCCACGCCTAGGGCAGGTGTGACCCACCTTCCCGTCCTCCGAATCTGCCCCTTCGCCTATATCTTCCCTACGGAACCCTAACACCAGGGGACTGACCACAGATATATTTTCGCCGCCTCTGGGGGCGCAAAACACCGAGAGAGAAAGATCTCTCCGACAGACAGATTCCTGCCGGGAGAATTCCTTCCCGGAGAGGGGAGACCGTCGCCATCAACACCGTCATCAAGCTAGGATTCATCAGGATCATGATCATCCACACCATCATCTCCACCAGCACCATCACCACCACTCCGTCCCGCTGTAACAATTGTGTTGGGTATTGCTTTAGTTCTTAGGGGAAACTTTCCCGGTGTTAATTACTATTGTAGTTGATGCTTCTGAGTGGAACCATTGGATTATTGTTTATGTTCAGATTGTTATCCATTATCATATCATCCTTAATCTTGATCCATATGATGTCTTGTGAGTGGTTCGTTGTGTTCTTGAGGACATGGGAGAAGTCATGTTGTTAGTAGTGAATCTGTGATGAGTTATTATTCAATGATTTAGTATTTAAGTTGTGGTGCTATTTTTCTAGTGGTGTCATGTGAACGTCGACTACATGATACTTCACCATTTATGGGCCTAGGGGAATGCATTGTGTATTAGGATACTAATCATGGGTTGCCGGAGTGACAGAAACCTGAAACCCCGTTAAGACACCTTTGCACAAGGGAGTGTAGGATCTTAGAGTTTAAGGCTGTGGTTAGATTTATATCTTAATTACTTTCCTGTAGTTACGGATGTTTGGAGGGGGTTTAATCACAAGTATGTATTAGTCCTAGGAAGGGCGGTATGTTAGCACAGGTTCACCCACACAATACTTACAAACACAAAAGAAGAGTACTCGGCTATTTGAAGCGAAAGCACTTGACAGAATTCCCATGTGTCCTCGAGAATGTTTGGTCCTTATAAGTATTTCCACCGGCTTGTACTTTGCTAAGAAAGTGTCACATCCCAAGATTTTTCAAATCTTGTTATGTGAAAAATAAATGAATAAAATAAAAACTTGTTGATTTTCAGGGTGAGAAGAAACTTTTTGATTCCAATTGGAAACCTTCAAATCTATTTTGATCAAATAAATCCTAAAAGGATTTAAAAAGATAAACAATTAATAAAGAAAGTTTTAATAATTGGAATCACTATTTTTGGATCTTTTAATAAAAAGATTTGGTTTTTATAAAGCAAAGGTAAAAAAGATGTGTGGTTCGATGGTTCGACCAGAAATGCTATGCTTACGCACAAGACTACCCCTCTTCCCGAAAGCTTCGCGGGGACCTTTACTACTTTACGACGACGGGGGACCGCCCGTAGGGGGTTTACTGCACAAGGCCCCTGCAGAGGAAAAGCTTGATCCCAAATAAAAATACAGATTATTTTTATAGAACCGAATTAAATCTTGGCCAAGCTTTTGAAATAAAATATTTCTATTTGATAAAAAGAGTAAAGGTTTGTTTAAACAAAATAATGAGGATTTATTAATATCCAATTTTATTAAAATAAAGGTTTTTACCATATTAATTAAACATTAAAACTTGTTAAATTATTTTAAACAAGTTTTCCAAGTATTTTATATTATCAAATAAAACCTAGTGAAGTGGTTTTGTTATTATTTAAATTTCAAAGTGGAGATTTTAATAAAACAAATCCTATTTGAATTAATAACTAAGGTCTATTTTATTTAATTATTAAATAGATCCTAAAAGAATAAAAATATTATTTTATTTTGGACTTTGGTTTGTGTTGTTAAACAGAACTAAAATTTTTATAAAGTTTGGCAAAGGTTTTGAGTTCATTTGTTGTTTGAATTGTTTGATTGAATTTCTAAACAGAAAATCAATTAGAAAAAGAAAAAGACTTTCAGAACAAAAAAAATCAAACTCAACCCAACCCATCTGGCCCAGCAGCCAAGTCACAGCCCAACTTCCCCCCACGCGCGAAGCGTTTTTCACCCACACACGCACCCACGCAGTCCCAGACAGGCAGGCCCCACTTCCCCTCTCTTCCTCACGCTGACAGACGGGTCCCACCGCCACCTCACCGTCGTCTTCAACCCCCAAACCACGCCCTGCCGTTGCCGCCGAGTTACTGCCGGCATCAATACGCGTAAATGGCCGCATAATTCCCTGCAGTGATCACGCCCCCTTAAGCGCCCCTCTCCGCTCTCTCTTTTCCCCAAGCAGCTCCTCCCCTCTGCCTCTAGGCTGCCCCAATTCGAGCCCGCGCCCTCACTGCTCCGACGAACCTCTGCTCCGATTCCGGCCAGCACCCTCACCCCCGCAAGCTCTGCTTCTCGCAAGAGTGATCCCCAGCCCCTGGCGCATCTCCCTGTGCTTTCCGTTCATCTGCGCGAGCACCGTGAGCTCGGCAACGTCTTCCCAGAGCCAGCGTCGCCGTCTGTCTCGCCTCCGACGAGCTTTCCTGGTAAGAGCCGACCACCCCGAGCCTTCCTATTGATACTCCTAAGATCCCCGGGACTGTACGCATCTCACCGTGCCTTTGTTTTGCCCTGGGGTGAACCGCAACGTCGCCCCCGTCATCAAACAGAACCACCTGCCGCTCGCAGCTACTCCGGCGAGGAATTGGCCGCAGCACCGAGCGCCCCTCGCCAAGCCAACGCCACCTCAAGCCTCGCCACACCTCTGCGAGCATGGTGAGCACCTCCGTTACCCTCCTTGCTTCCTAGTTCATCGACTAGCACGCCGTCTGACCGTGCGCCGCCACCAGCCACCGTCGGCGCCGCTCGAATTTGGTCAGGTCATTTCGCACCATTAGATCTCCATCTGGCGGCTTAGATAGATTCATTAAACGAAGAGGTACGGGTGCCTCTGTGCCACACGATCCAACTTAGATCCAACGCCTCCCAGAGCCCGATACAACCGAAACGGTACCAGCGAATGAAAACATGACACGTGGCTCAGCTCGTTTGATTTAGGATAGAATAGATCTATTAGATGTTCAAATTTGAATAATCCATAACTTTCAAACCACACGTCCAAATTTTGCAAACTTTATATCAATGGATTCAGAAAAACAAGCACTAGCCAACCATGCACTTTGTTTAGTAAAAAGCTTCTGATAAAATGATTGTTTTTGCAGAAACATGTGTAGGCTTGTTATGAATATAAAAATTGTTCTAGTTATCTTTTTGAGATGAAATCTTTGAAAAATGGTTTGTTGTGAACTTACTGACCCTAGGAAACAACTTATGGATTTAAAAATGTATTTTGTGAAGTTTAGGAATAGATAATTGAATTAGCTCATTTCTAGTCAAATAAAAACATTGATTTTGTTATGGAAATGATTTTTGAGTAAAACCTTTGGGAAATGATTTGATTCAAATCTACTGACCCTAAACACCAAGTTTGTGAATTAACAACTTATTTGGTGAACAATATAAAATTGTTGCTTTGTTAAAAGCATTTTCCACTACATGAAATAATGATTTGATTTAAGAAATGGTTTATAGATAAAACCCTTTTGCAAATGGTTTTGCCACTTTAGAAAATGACCACTTTGAACCTTACAATGTTTAGAGCCTAGTAGAAACCACCTTTGCAAATAAAACTATCTTTTGCATGCTTGCATGCATGACTTTGTTTCTATTATTTTATGTGTGTTGAATTGTTTGAATATTGGTTGGAATGCTAGTTGAATCTATGTTGGCTTGATTGATTTGTAGTGAAGTTAGAAGAGTGTGATATTAGCAAGATCAAGAAGTTAACCAACATTCCCTACCAAAAAGGCAAGTGACACTATCATCCAAGTCCTACTATTTTCATTAGACTTAGTGGATTTTGAAACATGCATGATAAGGTCTATTATATTTTGCTATGCTAAATCCTAATAGGATACCCCTATATATTCCTTAGTGAAAACAATGTAGTTATAATATGCTTAGCCCTGCTATATATATTGAGAAGGGATACATGTTGAGATTATAAGAAGTATTGAAAAGACTTGTGTTTTATATAATAAAACAAGTACTCAATGAACCACCTGGGTGGACAAGGATACTCAAGTTTTGGACAAGGTGGCAATAAAAGGAACCATGTTTATATGGCAATCTCTTTTTGTTGTGCACCAGAAGAAAACCACCCAGGGACTTAGAGATTGAACATGTTTCTCGTACAGTGGCTTCCGTGTACAGCCACATGCTAAATGGGCACTGGCTTAGTCAACTACATAGTGGAAGACCCATGCATTGGCCTCTTCAGGTTAACTAAAATGAGGGAACTCGAAACCCTACATTGGTGCCTGGTAGACAAGCTAGCATTGTGTATTGGGAGGACCCTGTGGAAAGACTTCGTCACATTCTCAATCTGCCAGTACTCCATCTTGGTGAGTACTTATCCATCGGCCACTGGTGGCAACAAGATGAGATTGTGTCATGTGGGTAAAGTGTACAACTTCTGCAGAAGATAAAAAATCTAAGTACTTAGCCGTGTCCCCGGTTATGGACAATACTGAGCAACTAAGGCCTAAAGCTATGGAAGATCTCGACATTCCAATTTCTAAAAGTAAACTTGAAAGTGACAACAAGAGACTTGAAGCACTTGGAGGTTTCCAAGGAGTTCAAAAAGATTTGACAAAAGATCAAAACCATTTTAAAAAGATAGGATAAATTATATTTCTTTCTACAAATGAGCCAAAACCCTACTCATCCCAATATGCATGTAATGATAGGATCCACTTATTTCTA
The DNA here is from genome assembly GCA_916181665.1 of Avena sativa. Lineage (NCBI taxonomy): Eukaryota > Viridiplantae > Streptophyta > Magnoliopsida > Poales > Poaceae > Avena > Avena sativa. Next base: position 434,789,591 of record OV702283.1, on the reverse strand, counting down.
CATAGTAGTGAAACTTGCCAATACAATTCAAATATATTGACCCTTGTGGCTGTAACTTGTAATGTTGCAGGTTGGTTTGATGTTAGTGAAGTTTATTGATTAGGATTACAAGTCTACAACCAACATGTTTGCCTGTGGCACTTTGAAGATGAAGGACCCCATGCTTATAGATATTCTGCTACAATGTAATATGATAGCCAAATAAGCTATGTAAGATGTAACAAACTATTTTATTCCTGGTTATAAAGTTGTATTATGACCTTTGTTTCTTGATATTACATCTTAACTGTGGATGCCAGCTATTGATCCAGGGACTAGCATTGTGAACACAGGGATCTCTACCTTATTGAAGGTTGGGACCTCTATAGAAAGGATTGGGCCACTTATTCCGTTTGTTAGTTACTTATGTTACTTGCTCTTTGCTTTGTTGCCTTGTCAAAAAAACGCTAAAAATCCATTTGCTAAGTATTCACAGGGATTTCCTGCTCCATACCACTGTTCAGCACCTTCCACTCCTCGTCGGGATCGACACTCCTACTTATCTAAAGTACTACGATACACCCCCTATACTTGTGGATCATTAAGACTATTTTCTGGCGCCGTTACCGGGGAATGAAGCGCTATTGAAGAGTGGAACTGGTAATGGAAACTTTTACTATGAGTATTGCTTTTGTTACTGCTTGTTACTTTGTTTCCAATATGGATAACCCACATGGTTTTCTATTTGGGAAAACTACTACCACTTCTATGGTAGTAGATGAACCATCTCCTGTTGAGATAGATCCTTTTAAGATACCTACAAGTATTGTTAATTGTGTCATGTATAATTATTATTTTGGGGATGGAACTGTCCATCCTGGTGATTACTTGCTTTTTATCCATGAATTATGCGGGTTGTTTAAGTGTGCAGGTATCACAACCGAACAGGTGAAGAAGAAGTTACTCTCCATATCCTTGAAAGGGAGAGCTGAAGCATGGTATAAGCTGCTAAAGAATGGACAATCCATGGAATGGGAGGAGATGGCATCTCTCTTTTACTCTAAATTTTATACTCCTAGTGAAATCCATAAGGATAGAAGTCTTATATATAACTTTTGGCCTCTTGATGGAGAGAGTACAGCTCAAGCTTTGGGGAGATTGAAGTTACTAATGCTTAAGTGTCCTATTCATGAACTCCCTAACAATATTATTCTCAATAACTTTTATGCTAGGATTTCTCTTCATGATAAAGATTTACTAGATGCTTCTTGTGCTGGATCATTCACACGTATGAAGGAAGAAGCTAAATGGGATCTCTTAGACCGTATTCAAGATAATACTGAGGCTTGGGCGAATGACAAAGGAAGAAAGTCAGGTATAAACTATGATTATGAATGCATTAAATCTTGTATGGGAACTGATAACTTCCGTGATATTAGCAATAAGTTTGGCCTTGATCCTCAAGTTCTTGCGAAATGTTTTAATGATTTTTCCTCTTATATTGAGATTCCCAAGAAAGAGCGGGACAAGTATCATGCTCCTTATAAAGATATTGTTACCCACGTTCCTGCCAGTATAGAAGTTTGTACCGTTGATCCTATTTTTCTTGAACCTTATGTTGAGAAGATCCCTTTTCCCTCCAAGGTAAGGGAACACTCTATTATAGACAATGTGGTTAGCAAAAGCGCAAATGAAACTGTAGGGTCCGATGAGCTTATTGATATGGAGCCTATGGTAGCTATTGTGAAAGATCTTGTCACTAGAAATATAGAGGATGAGCATATTGTATTCCGTGAAGACGCTACTAATATTGTTTCTTATCCTAAGAAAGTTAGAAAATCTAGTGTTCCTGTGCTTTCTATTAAAATTGGTAGTTATAGCTATTATGTTTTATGTGATATTGGTGCTAGTTCCAGTGTTATTCCTTATGAGCTTTACAGGGAGATTATGCATGAGATTGGTCCTTGTGAGCTTGAGGACATTGATGTGGTCATTCACCTTGCTAATAGAGAGCAAGTTTGCCCCATTGGCATTGTAAGAGATGTGGAGGTCCTTTGTGGTAAGATTAAATATCCTGCTGATTTTCTAGTACTTGGTAAAGAAGCTAGTAAAACCTATCCTATTATCTTTGGTAGACCCTTTCTGAACACTTGTGGGGCTATCATAGATTGTAGGAAGGAAAAAGTTTTGACTAAGTTTGCTGGAGAGTCTTATGAGTTTAATTTTTCCAAATTTGCCAAAACTCCTTATGAAAATGAACTGCCCGATGAGGACTTCAGGGTTGAACAACTTTCAGCTATTTCTCTTGCTCCTAACAATGCCTTGCAGCAGTTCATGGAAGATCATGAAAGTGATGCCTTCATGAAGGAAATAAATGATATTGATGAGGCTTTCCTTCGTCAACCTGAGTTACTTAAGCATAATTTACCTGTGGAAGATTTGGGTACCACACTTCCACCTAAAGGGACCCTGTTTTCGAATTAACCCTTGACCTGATGATCTTAAATATGTTTATCTTGATGACAAGAAGATATACCCTGTTATTATTAGTTCTAAACTTTCAGGAAAGGAAGAAAAAAGGTTAATGGAGACATTGAAGAAACACCGAGGAGCTATGGGCTATACTCTTGATGATTTAAAGGGGATTTCTCCTACTATATGTCAGCATGCTATTAATATAGAGCCTGATGCAAAACCAGTTGTTGAGCACCAACACCGCCTAAATCCTAAGATGAAGGATGTGGTAAGAAATGAGGTATTAAAACTCCTTGATGGTGGTATTATTTATCCTATTGCTGATAGTCAATGGGTTAGCCCTGTTCATTGTGTTCCCAAGAAAGGAGGGATAACTGTTGTGCGTAACGAGGATAATGAGCTTATACCCCAAAGAGTAGTGGTTGGGTATAGAATGTGCATTGATTTTAGAAAGATTAATAAAGTTACTAAGAAAGATCATTATCCTTTGCCCTTTATTGATCAAATGCTAGAGAGGTTGTCCAAAAAGATTCACTTTTGCTTTCTTGATGGTTATTCTAGGTTTTCTCAAATCGATGTGAAAGCACAGGACCAAGAGAAAACCACTTTCACTTGTCCTTATGGTACTTATGCTTATAGGCATATGCCTTTTGGTTTATGTAATGCTCCTGTTACCTTTCAGAGATGTATGTCTGCTATCTTTCATGGTTTTTTTTTGAAGAAATGGTGGAGGTTTTCATGGACGTCCCTCTATGGAACTTCTTTTGATAACTGTTTGCACAACCTTGATAAAGTTTTGCAGAGATGTGAAGAAACCAACCTTGTTCTTAACTGGGAGAAATGCCATTTCATGGTTAATGAAGGGATTATTCTTGGACATAAGATCTGTAAAATAGGCATTGAAGTTGATAGAACCAAAATTGAAGCAATTGAGAAGATGCCTTGTCCTAGAGATATCAAAGGTATTCGTAGTATCCTTGGTCATGCTGGTTTCTATAGAGGTTTATTAAAGATTTCTCCAAAATTTCAAAACCCCTTACTAATCTTCTTCAAAAAGATGTACCTTTTGTTTTTGATGATGATTGTAAGGAAGCTTTTGAAACTTTGAAGAAAGCTTTAACAACTGCTCCTATAGTCCAACCACCTGATTGGAGTTTACCTTTTGAAATTATGTGTGATGCTAATGATTTTGCTGTGGGTGCTGTCTTGGGACAACGTGTTGACAAGAAGCTAAATGTCATTCATTATGCTAGCAAGACTCTGGATGCTGCTCAAAAGAATTATGCTACTACTGAAAAGGAATTCTTAGCTGTAATCTTTGCTTGTGATAAGTTTAGACCTTATATTGTTGATTCTAAGGTTACTATTCATACTGATCATGCAGCTATTAAGTACATTATGACGAAGAAGGATGTTAAGCCTAGGATTATAAGGTGGGTATTGCTTTTGCAAGAGTTTGATATGCATATTGTGGATAGGAAAGGTGCTGATATTCCTGTTACTGATAATTTATCTCGTTTGGAAAACATTTCTTTTGACCCTTTGCCTGTTAATGATAGTTTTCCAAATGAGCAGTTAGCTGCAATAAGGGTAAGTCCACATGAGAGTCCTTGGTATGCTGATTATGCTAACTTTATTGTTTCCAAGTATTTGCCTCCAACCTTTACAGCTCAGCAAATAAGGAAATTCTTTTATGATCTAAGGTATTACTTTTGGGATGACCCACATTTATATAAAGAAGGAGTAGATGGTATTATGCGAAGATGTGTTCCAGAATTTGAAGAACAAGAGATATTGATAAAATGTCATGGCAGTGCTTATGGGTGACATCATGCTGGGAATAGGACTGCACAAAAGGTTTTACAATCTGGATTTTATTGGCCTACCCTTTTTAAAGATGCAAGGAAGTTTGTTATATCATGTGATGAATGCCAACAAGTAGGTAACATCTCTAGACGTAATGAAATGCCTATGAATTATTCTCTTGTTATTGAACCTTTTGATTGTTGGGGATTTGACTTTATGGGGTCTTTTCCTCCTTCAAAAGGGTATACTCATATTCTTGTAGCTGTTGACTATGTTACAAAGTGGGTAGAAGCCATACCTACAAGCGGTGCTGATGGTAAGACCTCTTTGAAAATGCTCAAAGATGTCGTTGTTCCTAGGTTCGGTGTGCCTAGATATCTCATGACTGATGTAGGCTCCCATTTTATTCATGGGGGGTTTAGAAAAACTCTCGCTAAGTATGATGTAAACCACATAATAGCTTCACCTTATCACCCCCAAACTAGTGGGCAAGTAGAACTTTCCAATAGTGAAATCAAATCTATCTGGCAGAAGACTGTCAATAGATCTAGGAAAAATTGGGCTAAAAAGTTGAATGATGCTTTGTGGGCTTATAGAACTGCTTATAAAAATCCTATGGGGATGTCTCCTTACAAAATGGTCTATGGGAAAGCTTGTCACTTGCCTTTAGAGTTAGAACACAAAGATTATTGGGCAGTGAAAGAGTTGAATAGAGACTTTAGACTTGCTGGTGAGAAAAGACTGCTCGACTTAAGTAATCTAGATGAGTGGAGAGGTGAAGCTTACGAAAATTCTAGGCTCTTTAAGGAAAAAGTAAAAAGATGGCATGATACTAGAATTCTCAAAAGGGAGTTCCATGTTGGTGAGAAAGTTCTTTTGTATAGGTCTCGTCTCAGATTTTTTGCAGGGAAACTACTCTCCAAATGGGAAGGACCTTTTGTTATCAAGGAAGTGTACCGTTCAGGTGCCATCAAAATTTCTTCTCTGAAGGATGACACAACACATGTGGTTAATGGTCAAAGACTAAAACATTATATTTATGGAGATTCTTATAATGAAGATGTGGATGTTATTCAAATGGTGACTCCAGAAGAATTTATCAGAAGCCAAACACCAGAAACTGCAGAGTTCGCCCTTGAATAGGTAAAAGTGGTGAAAACAGAAGGTTCGTGAAACTTCAATCTTTTTATATTTTTGATTCTTTTAATACATAAGGTAAGTTACGAGACAAAACTAAATAGGAAGCGGAGCCCGGGGTGGACAAACCCACCCCAGGCGCGGGCCCAGCCTGGCCGCTCCTAGAGGGAGTTTGCCACCCTCGAACTCTGTCTCCGCTTTATTTCCGTGTGAAAACCTTCCTTATGCATTGAAACTTTGTAATATATAACCCCCCGGGTACCTCGAGGTTCTTGCATCGTGTTCTCGTCGTGTTTTCGTTTTTAATCTGTTTTTGTCAGGAAAATTCTCAGATTTGGAGTGTAAGGTTCCCAACCTTTAATAAGGTAGAGATCCCTGTATTTACAATGCTAGTCCCTGGATCAATAGCTAGCACCCACAGTTAATATGTAATATCAAGAAACAAAGGTCATAATACAACTTTATAACCAGGAATAAAATAATTCATTACATCTTACATAGCTCATTTGGCTATCTCATTACAATGCAGCAGAAATAACTATAGCATGGAGTCCTTCATCATCAAAGTGCCACATGCAATCATGTTGGTTGTAGACTTGTAATCCTAATCAACACACTTCACTAACATCAAACAAACCTGCAACATAATAAGTTGCAGCCACAAGGGTCAATACATTTTAATTGTATTGGCAACTTTCACTACTATGTAAAAAATAAGTGGATCCTATCAATATATGCATATTTGGCTAAGTAGGGTTTACGATCATTTGCAGAAGCAATATAGTTTTATCCTATCTTCTCAAAATAGTTTTGATCTTTTAAAATCTTTCTGAACTCCTTGGAAAACTCCAAGTGCTTCTAGTCCCTTGTTGACACCATCAAGTTTTACTTTGAGAAGTTGGAATCTCGAGATCTTCCATAGCTTCAGGCCTTAGTTGCTCAGAGTTGTCCGTAACCGGGGACACGACTAAGTACTTAGAATTTGATCTTCTGCAGAAGTTTTACACTTTACCCACATGACACAATCTCGTCTTGACGCCACTAGTGGCCGCTGGATAAGTACACACCAAATGGAGTACCGACAGATCGAGAACATGACAAAGTCTTTCCATAGAAGTCCTCCCAATACACAATGCTAGCTTGTATACCAGGCACCAATGTAAGGATATATTTTCAATACACAATTCTAGTTAACCTATAGATGCCAATGCAAGGGTATTCCACTATGTAGTTGACTAAGCCAGAGCCCATTTAGCAGCTGGCTGTACACGGAAGCCACTGTACGAGAAACATGTTCAATCTCCAAGTCCCTGGGTGTTTTTTCTTCTAGTGCACATACAAAAAGATAGCCATATAAACATGGTTCCCTTTGTTGCCACCTTGTCCAAAATTGAGTAACCACATTCCACCCAGGTGGTTCATTGAGTACTTGTTTTATTATATAAAACATATATTTTTCCAACACTTTATATAATCATATCATGTATTCCATCCCAAATATATAGCAGGGCTAAGCATACTACAACTACAATGTTTTCACTAAGGAAGATATAAGTATATCCTAATAGGATATAGCATAGCATGGGAAAATAGTAGTCTTATCATGCATACTACAAAAATCCACTAAGTGTAATGAAAATAGTAGGACATGGATGATAGTGTCACTTGCCTTTTAAGTAGAGAATATTGGTTCACTCCTTGATCTTGCAAATATCACACTCTTCAAACTTCACTATAATTCAATCAAGCAAACAATATTCAAACTAACATTCAAACAATTCACCACATAAAATAATAAAATCAAGCAATGCATGTAAGCATGCAAAAGATTGTTTTATTTGGAAAAGTGGTTTCTATTAGGCTCTAAACATTTTAAATTTCCCATTGGTCATTTACAAAAGTGGTAAAATCATTTAAATTCAAGTTAGTGAAAATGGCCATTTAGATCATTTTTGTTCTATTAAAATGATTTAAATCAAAGTAATATTTTGTAGTGTTAGTCAAATATATTTTTAAACACAAATGTTAGTGTTTATGGTCAAAGTGTTTCAATATTAATCCATTTGCAAAAGGTTTCATCCAAACTCCATTTTTAATTCAAAGCAATATTTTTATTTGCTAGAAATGCCTTTAACAAAGTAATATTTTACTAAGGTTCATCAAAATATGTTTTCAAATCCCAAAACTTGGTGTTTTGGGTCAGAGAGTTTAAATCACATCATTTTCCAAAAGGTTTTACTTTAATAGCATTTTCAAACCATAATCAATATTTTTATTTAGCTAGAAATGCTTTTATTCAAAGATTTAATTCCTAAGTGTCACCAAATATAATTTTAAATCTACAAGTTGGTTATTAGGGTCAGTAGGTTCAAAACAATCCATTTAAATAAGATTTTACCCTAAAAACAATTTTAGAATAAATTTTATACACAAAATATGTCTAAACAAGTTTCTGCAAAAACAACCAATTTTACAGAAGCAATTCATTAAACAAAGTGCATCGTTGCAAAGTACTCTTTTTTCTGATTCCATTGATATAAAGTTTGCAAAATTTGGAGGTGTGGATTTAAAGTTATGAATTTTGCAAGTTTGAACATCTAATAGAACATTTTCTGTTTGTAAATCGAAACATAGGCCATGCCTCATGTTCTTATTGGCTGAAAATGGTTCGTGCGGATCGAGCTACGGGGTGCGTTGGATCTGATTAAAATCTACAGCACAGATCAGAGCATACCCCTTTGGGTTAAGTTTCTATCGTAGCACGCGATCAGGATCTAACGGACCTCAGCAACCTGACCATGGACTGGTGGCGCTGGCGACGGCGGACGGCGGCACGCGCTCAGGCGATGATGCTACCGGCGATACAGGAAGCGAGAGGGAGGGGAAGATGCTCACCAGACTTGCAGTGGTGTGCTGATACTCAACGTGGTCTTGGAAGGAGCGGGGGCGCACGGGGTCGATGATTGTAACATCCCAAAAATCATGTTTAAAACTCATGCATATCATCCATGCATCCATAATCATTTAGGATTTCATTTTCAAAAACCATTTCAAAACAAGAGCAATGTTGCTCAATATTTTATGTAAGTTACTCAAACCTTTGTGCTACTTGATGTTGAGAAAAGTACTGTTTATCTTTCAATATTGTTTAGAATCCAAAGACAAGTGAATTCAAAAACTTGAGCAAAGTCTCAAAGCAAAATATGAATTAAAACAAATTCTATGCCTATTATCACACCTCATAAAGGCATGGTTTTATTTTATTTTCAAAAGACCCAAGTGTATTTAAGTGTTCAGATGTGTTTGACACTTATTTAAGTACAAGATTTATTGTACAAAAGTCCTGTAAAGCTTTGGATTCAAACAGATTTGAATTTAGGTTTGAAAACCATTTCAGAAAAACAAACAGAAAAAGAAAAAGACTTAAAGAGAGAAAAAAATAACACCCAACCGAATCTGGCCCAACTAGCCCAGCTAAGCCCAGCACCCCACCCCGCAAACCGTTTTCTTTCACTCACCCCCGCACCCACCGAGTGACTGACGGGCAGGACCCACTCCCTCTCCTTTCCCCTCGCTGACAGCCGCGGCCCACATGATGTCGTCGTCTCCACCCGCAGACAGCTCAATCCCCAAATCACGGCGGCCGTTCCCAGTATTGATTCGCGGCGTCAATTCATGATGAATGCCGGAGTAAATCTCGCTCGCGACCAGGCTACTTAAACCCCCTCTGCCCCCTGTCCACTTTCCCCCAAACCCCAAACGCAGAGCGCCCCCAGGCTGCGAGGATTTCTCACCGCAACCCCGCTGCTCCGACGACCTTGCCGACGAATTCCGGTGAGTACCGCACTCCCCTCTACCCATGGTTCATGCTGGCTTGCTCTGCATCTCAGTGCGCATCTACTGACACTTTTCGTTTGCTCGCGCATGACCTGTAGCCTCGGCAGCGTCAACAACTGAGCGCCGCCGCTCTCTGCTCGAACTCCGGCGATCTTTCCCCGTAAGTTCCAGCCTCCCCTTGCCCACTGTTTCATACGCGTAAGATCCCCAGCGTCCTGCGCATCTAACGGTACCCTCCTCTCGTCCTAGCGCGGCCCAGAGCATCGCCAACGTCGACGGACAGAAGCCACAGTCGTCAGGGACTACTCCGACGAGCAATCCGCGACGACTCCGAGCGCCCCTTCGCCAACCAGGGACACGTCGAGCTTCACCTCATCACTGCGGTTCTGGTGAGCATCCTCCCACCTCCCCGGGCGACCTAGTTCGCCGGCTCCGCCACTGACAGAGCGCTCCGCCGCTCACCGCCGCGCCAGCGCCGCTCGAGTTAGGTCAAGTCAGTATGCACCGTTAGATGTAGATCTTGCGGCTAAGATTAGAACTTAAACGAAGAGGTATGAGCGCATCTGAGCCACTAGATCTAACTTAAATCCTATGGCTCGCAGAGACCGATCCACATGAAACGGTACCGGCCAGTAGAATAGCGCCGCGTGGCAGTGAATTAGATTTAAAAACTGGATTTGAATCTATTAGATATTCAAAATTGTTTTGGCTATAACTTTTGATCCCCACGTTAGAATTTGACAAATTTTATACCGTTGGAATCAGGAGAGCAAGATCTTTCTAAATATGCAATGTGTTTAATGTTTTGCTTCTGTTAAAAAGGTTTTATTTGCAGAAACTTGTGTAGGGCTAATTTGAGTATATGAAATGTTTAGGAAATGATTTAGGGTTTAAATAATTGTTGTTCGGAAAGTTTTGGACTTGTTTATGAATCAGTACTATACACTTGCTAGGTTGAGTTTTAAAAATCATCCCATATCATTTTTGCATGCATGCATATATATTTTTGATTGTATATGTTTTGTATGTGATTGTGGCTATGATTCTTTGTGTAGATTTTGGTGCTACTGATTGTGATTGTGAGGAGTGTAGCTACTCTCCAAACTACCAAGGCAAGTGGTACTTCATGAATATTTCTATCCCCATGTTTTATACCAAGCATTAGAAATATTTTGCTAAGTCTTGCATGTTATTATTTTTGCTTATATGCCATGTTGGGAAATCCTAGTAGTTGTAGAATTGCTAGGGAATCTCTAAGTTAAGTTACTATCTATGCCATGCTTAGCCTAGCTAGTAGCAAACAAGGGTTGGTAAATTATACATGCTATGATGAAAATATTTCTAAGTCTTTGGACTTGTGTTTTGCCTAATAAAACAACTAAGTTAATGAAACACCTGGGTGGAATGGAAGGAATGGTTTATGTTGAGTGGTTACACAAGGCCCATTTCTATGGTTTACCTTGTGTATCTCACTTGTGGTAAGCCACCCAGGAACAAAGAGATTTTAGAGGCCAAGTGTTGAGAAGCTTCTAGTGCAGCCACTTGGTAATATGGGCTCTGCCTGGACCACATAGGTTGCTAGAACTTAGCCATTTGGACAGTTGGTGGTAGTGGGATTGATAGGTTGGAGCGCGTCCATTTGGTCTAAGGGAAGGCTTCTGAAAGGTCCTGTCTTGGTGAAACCAAGTCTGGTGGGGAAAGTGCACAACCTCTGCAGATGGAAAAATCTAAGTACTTAGCCAAGTCCATGGTAATGGACAACTTGAGCATCAAGACATGGAAGCTATCAAGAATCTCCTCATCCCAATTTCTAAGTAAAAACTTGTGGGTGAACAAGGGTGAAGGACCTCAATGTCTATTGGTGGTTCCTTGGGAAAAGTTTTGACAAAGAAAAACTTAGTGATTTCAACTAATAGGCAAAACCTATTTTGTAGAGGGAGTGTCCCAACCTTTATACAATAAGGTGGAATCCCCTGTGTTTACAATGCTAGTCCCTGGATCAATAGCTAGCATCCACAATTTAGATGTAATATCAAGAAACAAAGGTCATAATATAACTTTATAACCAGGAAGAACATAATTTTTTACATCATACATAGCTCATTTGGCTATTACATTACATTGCAGCGGAATAACTATAGTCATGGGTCCTTCATCTTCAAAGTGCCACAGGCAGATGTTGGTTGTAGACTTTGTAATCCTAATCAATCAATCTTCACTAAAACAATCAAACCTGCAACATTACAAGTTACAGCCACAAGGGTCAATACATTTGAATTGTATTGGCAAGCTTCACTACTATGTATAATATGAGTGGATCCTATCATTACATGCATATTTGGCTAAGTAGAGTTTAAGGCTCATTTGCATACAGCAAAATTTATCCTATCTTTTCAAAATGGTTTTGGTCCTTTGTCGAATCTCCTTTTCCAAGTTCCTTGAACTCCTTGGTAGAAACTCAAGTGTTCAAGTCCTTGTCATAAATCCCTTGAGCTACTTGGTAACCCCAAGTGCATCAAGTTTTATCAAAATCTCATGAGTTCCTTGGTAACCCCAAGTGTTCATGCTTTCATCAAATCTCTTGAGTTCCTTGGTAACCCCAAGTACATCAAGTTTTATCAAAGTCTCTTGTGCTCCTTGGTAACCCCAAGTGCATCAGGTCTTGAAAAGTTTTCTTTTAGAAATTAGAATGTCGAGATCTCCCATAGTTCAAACTTTAGTTGCTCAGTATTGTCCATAACCGGGGACACAGCTAAGTACTTAGATTTTATTATCTTCTGCAGAAGGAGTACACTTTACCCACATGTCACAATCCCATCCTTTTGCCACCAGTGGCCTACTGGATTAGTGCTCACCAAGATGGAGTACTGGCAGATTGAGAATGTGACGAAGTCTTTCCAAAGGGTCCTCCCATACACTATTGCTAGCTTGCCTTCAGCACCCATGTAGGATTCCAGGTCCCCATGTCCAGTTAACTGAGGACAGTGCATGAGTCTTCCCAATGTAGTTGACTAAGCCAGAGCCATAATAGCATGTGGTTGCACACGAAAGCCACAATTGGAGAAACATGTTCAATCTCTAAGTTTCCTGGGTGGTTCCTTTGGAGCACAACACAAAGAGATTGCCATAGTCATGGTTCCTTTTGTTGCCACCTTCTCCAATACTCAAGTATCCTTGGCCACCCAGGTGGTTCATTGAGTCCTTGTTTTATTATATAAAATCACAAGTCCTTTTCTCAACTTCATAAAATCTCAACATGTATCTCTTTCCAAAATATACATAGCATGGCTAAGCATGTAACAACTACATTGTTTTCTCTAAGGAATGGATAGGGAATCCTATTAGGATTTTAGCATAGCATAAGTATGAAAATATCTTTTCATGCATGTTTCAAAATCCACTAAGTATAATGAAAATAGTAGGACTTTAGATGATAGTGTAACTTGCCTTTTTTGGAAGGGAATGGTGGTTCACTCCTTGATCTTGCTAGTCTCACACTTTGCTAATTTCACTACAATCAATCAAGCAAACTCTATATCAACTAGCATTCCAATAATCAATCAAACCACAATTCACACACATAAAACTATGGGATCTAAGATCTAAGTCATGCATGTAAGCATGTAAAATATGGTTCTAATTGCAAAGGTGGTCTCCACTAGGATTCTAAACTTTGTAAAGTCCAAAGTGGTCATTTACCAAAATGGCAAAGTCATTTGCAAAAAGGGTTTTGTCCATAAACCATTTTTAAATCCATTCAACATTTTATGTGGTGGAAAAACATTTTTATCAAGCAACAACTTTAATTGGTTCACCAAATAAGTTGAGGTTTCTCAAAACTTGGTGTTTATGGCCAGTAGGTTTGATCCAAAATATTTTCCCAAAGTTTTTACTCCAAAAACATTTTCATAACAAAATTTATTATTTTTATTTGGCTAGAAATGGACCAAATCAATTAATCTATCCTAAATTTTACCAAATTCATTTTTGACTCCATGGGTTGGTTCCTAGGGTTAGTAAGTTCATCACAAACTAATTTGCCAAGGTTTCAAACTTAAAAACATTTTTGAATCATTTTTCTAGTCTTAACAAGCATTCAAATGTTTCTGCAAAAACAACTAATCTAACAGATACTATTTACCAAACAAATGGCATGGTTGGCTAGGGTTTGTTCCACTGATTCCAACGGTATAAAGTTTGTAATTTTTGGACGTGTGGATCTAAAGTTATAGTGTTTTCAAATTCATAAACAATTCTGTTTTCAAATTTCTGTTTAAACCAAAACTGGCCACGTGGCGCAATACGACTGGCTGGTACCGGTTCGGCCGGATCGGCTCTGCGGTGCGTTGGATCTGAACAGATCGTGCGGTCCTGATCGCGTACCCCTTCGGTGATTAAGTGGATCTGTTTCGTTCGCTCGATCTAGATCCTACGGTTGCTAGCATGCTTGCCAAGGATCGGTGGCGCTGGCGGCGGCTAGCGGCGACGCACGGGCAGGCGGTGGCGCTACGGCGGTTGCAGGAAGCGGAGAGGGGAGGGAAGGTGCTCACCAGAATCGCGAGGAAGTGGTGATGCTCGACGTGTGCTTGTCGCGGCAAGGGGTGCTCTGGTACAGCTGCAATTGCTCGCCGGAGTAGAGAGCAACGTCGGGTGGTCTTGGTCGTGGTCGGAGGCAAAGCTGTCGATCACGAGGAGGCAAGCAGAGGGCGTGGTCAGATGCAGGAGGTCACGGAGATGACGCGAGCGTGAAGGAGAAGGCTTGGGGCGGTCTGGACTTACCGGAGGAGCTCGACGGAGACGAGACAGACGGCGGCGCTTCAGTACTTTGTCGAAGACGGCTCCCTGGGGCGCCCGCGGTCGAACGGAGGGTACTGGGAGTTGTGCCAGGGAGTGAGGAATCTGCTAGCGTGCTCAGGGAGGCAAGGGGCGGCGAAGCTCGGCTGGAATTCGATGAGGAGGGTCGTCGGAGACAGAGGAGCTTGGGGAAGAATTGGGGCGTCTGGGAGCGCGTTGAGATGGGGCGACAGAGGGGAAGTGGAGAGGAGACATGAGAGTTTAAGCCTGCGTGATCAAAGCGGGTAACGATGGTCGCGTTAAGGCGAATTAAGGCCGCGAAATCATCGGCAGGAACGGTGTCGAGGGGAGGGAGAAGGAGTCGCGCGGGTGAGAAGGAAGAACAGGAGGAGTGGGGTCTACCTGGCAGTGGAAAGAGAAAGGAGGGGAGGGTCCATCAGTCAGCGTCTGTTTAGGTTAGAAACTGAGTGTGAATCGTTTTTCTTCGGGGAGGGGAGCTGGGCTGATTTGCTAGGCTTATTGGGCTTGGCCGGCTGGGCTGGTCCAGATTCTAATTTTTTTTCTTCCTGGAACCTTTTTCCTTTTCCAATTCTTTTTCTGTTTTGAAATTCAAACAAACAAACAATACTCAAATCAATTCAAACAAACACTAAACTTTGTACTTTGAATTTGGTTCTGTTTATCAACATATACCAAATTCCAAAATAAAATAATAATTTTTATTCTTTTGAGGATCCATCCTTTAATTAAATAAAATGGATCTTTAGTTATTTAATAAAATAGGGTTTGATTTAATTAACAAAATCTCCATTTGAAATCCAAATATTTTCAAAACCAAATCAGTAGGTTTTATTTGGAAATAAAGAATACTTGGAAACTTGTTTAAAACAAAATAACCTTTTATTTTAGGGTCCATTAATAATTAAATACAATAGACCTTCATTATAAAAAAATCAACTAGGATTTATTTTATTTAAAATATTTATTTTGAAATCTAAAATAAAGCCAAAACACTTCAGTAGGTTTTATTTGAGAATATAAAATATTTGGAAAACTTATTTAAAATAATTTAATAAGTTTTTGATGTTTTAATTAAAATGGTAAAACCTTTTATTTAGATAAAATTGGATATTAAATCCTTATTAATTTATTTAAATAAACCTTTGCTATTTTTATTCAAAACAAAATGTTTTAATTCCAAAGCTTGGCCAAGGTTTAATTTGGCTTTATAAAATAATCTTTATTTATGAATCCACCTTTTCTTTTGAAAACCAAATCTTTTATTAAAAGATCCAAAATAGTAATTCCAAAACATTTTAATTTCCTTTAATAAATGTTTATCCTTATAAATCCCTTTAGGATTTATTTGATTCAAATTTGTTTGAAGTTTCCAATTAAATTCAAAAAGTTTCTTCTGGCCCTGAAAATCAAACAAAGTTTTATTTCATTCATTTATTTTTCAAATTACAAGATTTGGAAAATCTTGGGATGTGACAGGCTACCACCCTTAAAATAAGTCTCGTCCCGAGATTTGGGGAGGCTAGGGTTACAAGCAGGTTCAAAACAACTAGGGTACTACCACCCTTAAAAATTCTCAAACAAAAATTACATATTGGCCTTCTTGGGATCCTGGGGAAACTTCTCTAAGTAAACTTTTGCATTGCGTCCTTTGTTTCCACACTTGACTCATGGGCCAAGGTTGAGTTTCTCCATAGGCTTGTTCAACTTGTTCTTCATCTTTTCTGGACAGTTGCTTGCATAATGTCCTGGGTTCTTGCAATTGAAACAGTGGATGTCCTTGAGTTCTTTACGTGGCTCTTGTGGACAAGTTGCTACATAATGGCCTAGTTCTTTGCAGTTGTTGCACACTACTTGGCCAATCTCTTTATTCTTCGGGTTCTCTGGGCATTCACCAGAATAGTGTCCCATTTCCTTACATTTATAACATTGCACATGGCTTTTGTCTATCTTTTGCTTCTTTGGTTTCTTTGATCCTTTGAATTGGGTTGTCTTGTTTGGAGGTATAAGTGGTCCTTTTCCTTTGCCATCAACATTCTTGGCATACTTGGATCCTTCTTGTTTCCTTTGTTCAACAATGGCATAGATGGGGCATTGGATAGGAACATGATTGTTTCCTTCACAAAGATAACAAGTAGCTTGAGAGGTGGGACATTGTCCAACAGGATGTTTTTCTTCACAGTTAGGGCATTGATCTTCATGCTCCTTGGGAGTATGATCCTTGTCTCCACAAGTAATGCAAGCTGGTGCTCCATCTAGAATAATATTTCTGTCATCCTTGTTGTCAAAGACTCTTTTGGGATAGCTTTCTTCCATGTTGATCATTTGATTAGTCACCTTCAGCATCAGTTGGGTTTGTTCCTCCAAAAACTTTTGTAGTGCTGGATCTTTATCACTAGTGTTGGCTATGAACTGAGCTGTCAGTTGGTTTAACTGGTGTTGAGTTGCTATGAGCTCTTTCATGCTGTCCTCTTGGTCGGTGCTGATGTCATCAACCTTGGAGTATTTTGGAGTAGTCATATGTTTGGGTTGAAGGGAGATTAGAATAGGCAAGATATTTCTAAGGAATCAATTCTAATCACACACATCACAATTTACTCAAGCAATGTGCAAACAATCACAAACCAAACATTTCACTCAAACAAGGTTCAAGCACATACTTAGGCAACAAAATATTTTTGTTACACCACATAAGTTGGTGTGTTTGTCTTAACTAAAATATGGTGGTCCATCTATAGGGTTCACTTGTGATCTTTCCATCATTCTTGGTTGCTTCTTCTTACTTGAGATCATGGTTTCTTTGAGAAAACTCTTGGTCATATAACTTCAAAGTTGATGATGGCTCCTTCTTATTTTGCATTCCCTTAGTCTCCAAACCTTGAGCAAGACTTTCCTTGTTTCACTTGTATTCCTTAGTGATATCCAAGTTGGGAGTCCTTGGTGACTATGCTGAAGACGTTGAAGTCATTAGAGTTGAAAATGTTGATGAAGTCCTTTGCACATGGTGTAGTCTTTGGCCATGGGGTAGGTTTTTCCATCAAGTTGAAATAGAAGAGAAGTAGAGTTGAAACCAAAATGGTTGAGGAAAGAGTTTACAACTGTTTTTTGTAAATAAGTTTTTGGAACAAATGTAACTCCTATTTTCCTAAGGGTTTTTGTCCAATCCTAGGTTTACAAATCCTACAGGCAACACAATGCTCTGATACCATCTGTAGTTGGAGTGTCCCAACCTTTATTGTCGGGGGGTTAACCTCGGGTAGGTCAGAGACGGGGAAAGGCAGAGGTACCGTCCCCGTCTGGTTTCCGAGCTACGGCCTAAGTCGGCCGAATCATGGATATGTCGGCCGATGAACGGAGGCAAGAAGCCCATGTATAGGTATCAAGTGGTTACCCGGCCGAGTTAATGAGAGAATCGGCCGGGTTACCCAAATGATCTTCATGCAGGTAAGGAACGAGCCGAGTAACACAAGGTAAGGCCGAGTAATACGAAGCGTGCAGGAGAAGGAGAAGCCCAGGGTCAAACTATAGCTGCAGGCTAGAAAGAATCCGAACAGGGCCAAGCACAAGAGACAAGGATGCCCAGCGTCAGAGGGACAGAAGGAGGTCACGGAGGTGACAGTCCTGGAGCCCGAGGCACGCAGGAGGGGGCCACTGGAGCCTTGCCGTCATTAGAAGGGCGACAGGGAAAGGAGGCCGCCGAACTACTATTTTGGGACAAGCATATTCCACGAATATGCTTGCCTCGTCAGCCCTAAGGGCACCCAAGGCACCCCTTTATAAGGGGAGGTTTGGACCCTGAGGGAGGGATAGACGCTCTGAGCACCGTTAGGCTGGGGAGATTCACATTGTCCCCCTGTATACAGCTCAAGGAGCACTTGTAACCCATCAAGAGAAAAATAAAGTTCATCACTTTGGCAGCTTGAGTGTAAAGACAGCTGCATCTTCCCTCCCCAGATCCCACTAGCATCCATTGGCCCCGTACTTTAGCCTACCCATGGCATCTGCCGTGCAACCACCACGACAGTTGGCGCCCACCGTGGGGCCGGCAGCGGTGCTAGCTGGAGTTGTGATCCGGACGGGAAACTTCATCAACACCGGCGAGCGCGTTGTTTCTGGCTTGGTCCAGAGATTTGGCCTCTGCGACTATGTCAGAGACAATGCAGGGAGCTTCAGGGGGAAGACCGCCCCGCGCAACGGGATTTTCATCGGCCTGGGCGAGCACAGGGTCTATGTCGGTGTCGACATCACCGACATTTATCCTCACCAGGTTGTTGTTGCAGGGGAACCACCTCGAAGCGCGGCGAGCTGTCCATCAAGAGAGCATCTGGCAGGCAGCGTCGAGGTGATGGTCGCAGCAGGGACTCAAGCGGGAGCAGCATTAGCCGGGTCAAGCAGAGAAGCCGCCGCAGGCGCACAGGGTCCGCCCAAGCAGGTCACACTGCAAACCGCCGAAATAATTCCGCCAGTGACAAACCCGGCCGAGCTGCATGACACCACCCCAAAGGCACCAAGAGTGAGAGGACCACCTCTGGAGAGACCAGAGAACATTCTTCAGGCAACTATAGAGAACTTAACCACACCTGTAGCACCGATACTTGATCCGGCAAATGCTCAGGCAGAGTTAGAGGAAACCAGGCAAAAGGTGCTGGTAGAGGCCAAAAAAGTATCAGCCCTGCGGGAATCCTTGAACAGGACCCTGAGAGAATATGCAAAAGCTAATAAGCTTGATATCGCACCCGAGCGGGTGGACGAACTAAGATTAAGAGGTAAGAACCTCATGAATGATATTAACAAAGAGCATGAAGCTCACAGAGCCGAATCAGGCGATTTGGGTTTGCCGAGGTACAGTACCCCGGCGAAAAACCTGAGAGCGGCAAATGCCGCAGCATTGGAATTAGAGGGGTTAACAGGGGAAGCTCGGCAGAAACAACAAGAAAGAGTGAATGAGCTGGTGCGCATCGCGAACCAGCAGAATGAGGAAATGCTCAGAGCTAACCCGGCAAGACCAGGGGCTTCACGGATGGTTCATTCGGCAGGGGCAGCACCTGCTTTATCTGCGGCAGCGGCATCTTCACCCGGAAACAACGCTAGAAAAGAAAAAGCAGTAACCTCAGGGAAGAGGAACAAACAAATTGTTCCATATGACCCGGCAATAGCTGGAAAGGCAAATGAGAACAGAGGCAATGCAAGCCGAGGTAATAGTGGGGAGAGAAACCACGGCCGTATGGAAAAGGACGGCGGCGGCCGAGGTAATGGGGAGCACGGCAGGAAAGAACCCGCAAGAGACAATCATGAAAACCAAACCCCGGCCGAGGTAAGGAGAGAAGTGCCGCTCAACCCGCAACCAAGACATGAGCCTCGGCAGGAAAGAGAAGTGAGGCCAGCTTGCTACAATCAGATGAATGAAAGGTATAATGATGGATATTCCGAGGTAGAATACGCAAATCAGGGTGGAAACAATCACTATGGGATGCAGGATAGAATCCTGTACAGAGATTTGCCAGCAAATGATGCAAGAGTAAAGTTGGATCGACTATACCGGTCCGAGCTATTGGAAGATCAAGGTCCACCAGGTCCGACATGTTTTGGACCACGGATCATGGGCGAACCACCAGTGCCGAATTTTCAGTTGGCAAGAGGCACAAAAACGTACAATGGAAGTACCAAGCCACAAGACTGGTTGATTGATTATGCCACCGCTGTGAAGATAGCGGGTGGCAACTTAAGATGGGCTGTGCGGTATGTCCCACAGATGTTGGAAGGACCAGCCAGGGTGTGGTTGAATAATCAACCAGCTGGCAGTATCAACTGCTGGTTAGATTTCGAAGAAATGTTCGTTAGCAACTTTACCAGCACATACAAGAGACCAAATAGACCACAGCAACTAGCCATGTGCAAGCAGAGGCCGAATGAAACAGATAGAGAGTTTTTAACTCGATGGTGTAACCTGAGAAACTCATGTGAGGGAGTTATCGAATCGCAAGCAATCGCTTGGTTCGCGCAAGGCTGCCGTTATGCCAGCGTGCTGTGGCAACGCCTGCAGAGAGATATGCCAACCACACTGGCAGAAACTATCAGAATAGCGGACTCCTATGCATTGGGTGACCCAACCCAACTGGAGTTAATGTCGGCAGATCATCGCGAGCAACAGGACCAGTACACGAGAGAATTGGCCGGGTCATCCAGGCGTGATTTCAGAGGAAGAAGAAGAGAAGAGAGGCCGGATTATAGATATAATCCAGCCCAGGTGGCGGCTGTAGCACAAGATCAGCCGAGTCACGGAGCAACTCAACGACAGAAAAATGGACCTCAACAGTGGACATCAAGAAATGAGGGAAAGAGGCAATGGACCCCATAGCAAAAGAAGCAATGGCAAGAGAGGCCGAAGTATACGTTCGAATCCATGTTAGATCAGCCGTGTAAATTTCACACATCAAACCCATCCAGACTGGCCAATCATACAACCCGGCAATGCGCCTGGATGAAAAATGCGATGGGGAACCCGACAGGAGTTCAGGCTCCCCATCAGGTGCAACAGCAGCATCAACCGCAATTAACTGGAGCAAATACACAGCAACTGATGCTACCGCCCCCTCCCCCGAGGTACGATAACTCGGATCGGAGGGATGCAGTGCATCAAGTAATGAACCAGGGGCAGGACGGAAGGATAAATCCGGCAAATGCTGGACGAAATGATTACAGGGAACATCACCAGTCTTATTGTGTGTTCACGACAGAACAGCAGGACAAGCAGAGTGTGCAGCGCCGGCATATGGAAGTGAATGCAGTTGTACCGGCAGTGCCAAGATACCAGCCATGGTCTGATCAGGAGGTGACCTGGAGCATGAAAGACCACCCCAGGATAATGCCGAGTCCAGGATCATATGCACTTGTGTTGGATCCGACGTTTGTGGGACCAAGCATCAATGTGAAATTCTCAAAAGTACTCATCGACAATGGAAGCAGTATCAACATCATGTACAAAGATACCATGCATAAGCTCGGAATATCACAGAATATGCTGCAGTCCACGAGGACAACTTTCCATGGGATAGTGCCAGGGCTTTCATGTGAGCCCATCGGTAAAGTCCGAGTGGACGTGTTATTCGGTACAAGAGATAACTGCAGAGCAGAAAATTTAGAATTTGAGGTGGTCGATCTGGAAAGTTGTTATCATGCTCTACTCGGACGGCCCGCACTGGCCAAATTCATGAGCAGCTGTCATATAGGTTATCTAAAGATGAAGTTACCCGGACCACAAGGGGTGATAACAGTTGCAGGGGATTACAAGAAGTCAATGGAGTGTGCTTCGGCCGGGTCAAATTTGGCCGAGTCATTGGTTATAGCAAGAGAAAAGAAAAGGATTCAGGAGGTAGCAGCCCTCGCTCAGTCAGCACAGTTAAGCATGCCGGCACTGGCCAACCCTCATGGCAGTGTCTCTTTTCAGCCGACCAAAGAGACGAAGAAATTTCAGATTGATGAGCAATTCCCAGAGCGCACTGTTACTATTGGTGCAGGCCTTGACGCTAAATAGGAAGGCGAGCTCACCAACTTCCTCCGTGAGAATCGGGACATATTTGCATGGTCAACTCAAGATCTGCAAGGTGTGCCGAGGGAGTTGGCTGAGCACTCTTTAAACGTCAGGCCAGGAGCAAGGCCGGTGAAGCAACCTCTCCGCCGCTTCGCCGAAGACAGGAGAAAAGTAATAGGGGATGAAATAGCTCGGCTTCTCGCAGCCGGGTTCATCATGGAGGTGCTATATCCGGATTGGTTATCAAATCCGGTGTTAGTAGAAAAGAAAAAAGATGACCCCAATGTAGCCATTGTGTGGCGAATGTGTATCGACTACACTAACCTGAACAAGGCGTGTCCGAAAGATCCTTTTCCATTGCCTAGAATAGACCAAGTCATTGACTCGACCGCTGGCTGTGAGCTGTTATCATTTGTAGACGCGTATTCTGGTTTCCACCAGATACCGTTAAATCCGGCCGATCAAATAAAGACTGCATTTATTACCCCGTACGGGGCTTATTGTTATCGCACAATGCCATTCGGCCTGCGAAATGCAGGAGCAACGTACCAAAGGTGCATGCAAAAATGCCTACATGATCAGATAGGAAAAAATGTACAAGTATATGTGGATGACGTAGTCATCAAAACTAAGGAGAGCAAAACCTTGCTAGAAGATATACGGCAAACTTTCGCGAACCTGAGAAGGTTCCGAATGAAACTTAATCCAGAGAAATGCACATTTGGCGTGTCGGCAGGAAAACTACTCGGTTTCCTTGTGTCCAGCCGAGGTATCGAGACTAATCCAACGAAGATAAGAGCAATAGAAAGAATGGAATTGCTGAGATGTTTGAACAATGTACAAAAGTTCACGGGCTGCCTGGCCTCGCTTAGTCGATTCGTATGTCGGCTAGGAGAAAAGGCACTGCCACTTTATCAGCTGATGAGAAAGTCAGACAAATTCAGCTGGACTCCCCAGGCGGACCTTGCATTTCATGAGTTGAAAAAGATGCTAGTTACGGCACCCATTTTAGCTTCTCCATTATCGAAAGAACCTATGCTACTCTATGTAGCGGCTACCAATCGAGTAGTTAGTACTGTGGTTGTAGTGGAACGACTTGAAGAGGGTAAGTCAGTTCAGAGGCCAGTATATTATCTAAGTGAAGTGTTATCCACTTCAAAGCAGAATTATCCGCACTATCAGAAGATGGCTTATGGAGTATATATGTCGGCAAAAAAGCTTAAGCATTACTTTGAAGAGCACCCCATCAAAGTAATCTGTGAGGCACCC
This sequence comes from Avena sativa, assembly GCA_916181665.1. Lineage (NCBI taxonomy): Eukaryota > Viridiplantae > Streptophyta > Magnoliopsida > Poales > Poaceae > Avena > Avena sativa. The sequence continues at coordinate 434,766,745 of OV702283.1, read as the reverse complement.
ATAGCCGACATATTGAACAACAAAGATGCAAGTGGCCGAATAGCAAAATGGGCAATCGAGTTATCACCGTATGCTCCACAATTTGATAGAAGAGATGCAATCAAATCTCAGGCTGTCGCCGACTTTCTCGTAGACTGGGCCGAGGTGCAATATGAGCCACCATTGCCAGATCCAAATTACTGGACAATGCATTTTGATGGTTCCAAACTAAGGAACGGTTTGGGAGCAGGAATAGTGCTAACCTCGCCTAAAAAAGATCAATTGAAATATGTACTGCAAATACATTTTGCCGCGTCCAACAATGTAGCTGAATATGAAGCACTAGTCCATGGATTAAAAGTGGCAAAAGAAATTGGTATACGCCGAATCCTATGCTACGGTGACTCGGATCTAGTAGTGCAGCAAGTATCGGGCAGTTGGGACGCATTAGATGCTAATATGGCTTTATACAGATTCCATGTGCAAAAGATCAGTGGATATTTTGAAGGATGTGAATTCCACCACATACCACGAGCAGAAAATGACGCTGCTGACACATTGTCAAAATTAGGATCAGCCCGGCAGTCAATTCCGCCAGGTATTGCCCTGGAGCACCTCAGGAAACCATCAATAAACCCATCAACAGAATCCGAGTCAATTTTCATCCCAGCAAGTTCTGCAGAAAATCACACGCCAATGGAGGTAGATCCGCAGAAAAATTCGGAACCCCTAAAGAGGGGGACAGCCGAGGTAATAACAATCATGGAGAGAGCCGAGGTATGTACGTCGGCAGAAAACATGGAGATAGATAGTGAGATCATTGCAGAAAGAGTAACACCGCTATGGGCGCAACCCATATTTTCTTACCTAAAAGACGCGATATTGCCGAGTAATGAGGTATTAGCTAGACAAACCATAAGAAGAGCAAAAGCCTATACAATCATAAACAATGAGTTATATAAGAGAAGCGTAACAAACATATTGCAGAAGTGCGTGAGTTCCACAGAAGGTCAGGAAATCCTTCTAGACATACACCAAGGAGAATGTGGGCACCACGCCTCATCTCGCGCTTTAGTAGCCAAGGCATTTAGGCATGGATTTTACTGGCCAACGGCGTTAAAAGAGGCAGAAGAATTAGTTAAGAAGTGCAATGAGTGTCAGAGATACGCAACCAGAATACATATGCCGTCAGCCGAGTTAAAAACAATACCCATCACTTGGCCATTTTCTGTATGGGGTTTAGACATGGTGGGACCATTCAAGCCGGCGAGAGGAGGAATGACCCACATGTTGGTTATGGTAGACAAGTTCACCAAGTGGATTGAAGTAAAACCAATCAAAAAGTGTGATGGGCACACAGCAGTGAAATTTCTCAAGGATATCATCTTGAGATACGGGTACCCACATAGCATTATTACGGATAATGGCACAAACTTTGCAGAAGGAGCCTTCGCTAGATTTTGCCAAGAGAAGCACATAAGACTAGATGTTGCCTCAGTAGCTCACCCAGCATCCAATGGACAAGTGGAAAGGTCTAATGGACTAGTGCTATCAGGAATAAAACCACGACTTGTTGAACCTTTGCAAAGGTCGGCAGGGTGTTGGATCGAAGAAATCCCAGCCGTGTTATGGAGCCTTCGGACTACTCCGAATAGATCAACAGGTTATACTCCATTCTTTCTGGTGTACGGGGCAGAGGCCGTACTCCCAGCCGACATAATATATGACTCGCCAAGAGTTGCTCAGTACACAACCTCAGAGACAAACGAAATAGCTCGGCAAGATGCCGTAGACCTGTTGGAAGAAGCCAGAGAATTGACATTGTCACGATCGGCTATTTATCAACAGAACTTACGGCGGTATCACAGCAAGAAAGTGAATCCAAGAGTATTCAAAGAAGGAGATTTGGTCCTCCGACTAGTGCAACGCACGGCCGGCATGCACAAATTGTCACCCCCATGGGAAGGACCATTTATTGTAAGCAAAGCATTGCACAACGATGCATATTATCTGATCGATGCTCAGTCCCCTGAAGAGAACAAGGCAGACAAAGCTGGTGAAGAAACGAAGCGCCCTTGGAATGTGGCTTTACTTCGGCCATTTTACTCGTAGCATTACATCTCAAGGTCGAAATCCAATGATGTATTTGAATCTCGGCACCCAGAGCAGTGACTCGGGGACTGCCGTAGGATATATATTTATTTCATATCATGTATTCAAACCTCGGCACCCAGAGCAGTTACTCGGGGACTGCCATATGTTATGTTAATTCCTGTTAGATGTTTGAACCTCGGCACCCAGAGCAGTTACTCGGGGACTGCCATATGTAATGATTATTTCGTATTATATGTTTGAACCTCGACACCCAGAGCAATGACTCGGGGACTGCCATATGGTATATTTATTTCTTTCGCGTTACATACTTGAACATTGGCGACCAGAGCAGTGACTCGGGGACTGCCGTATGTTGTATTCCTTTCATGTTACGAATATGACCTCGGTGCCAAGAGCAATAACTCAGGGACTATCATATGATATGTCAATTTCGTATTGACACCTAAACTTCGGCGTATAAAGCAGCGACTCGGGGACTACCGTCTGATACCTCAAACTTATGCTGAATGCAATCATATCAGTTTTATACTACCCCCGAAACTTGATTTATATAAGGGAATTTCAGACAATAGACAACGATCCAGCGTTTGTTGTTTGCTTCCACAACGGAATAATTAACTTATGTTCAAAACAGGGCAATAACATGGATATTCAGCGCTAATGCCTGGATAAGATCATCAAAATAACGGCAAAGTTAAGCCCTAAAAGATCAAGAAGTTACAGGCCAGCAAGGCAAGAATTCGGATGAGCATCCACTTAACCAAGAGTCTCAACAATACATAGCAAAAGAAATTCAAATCATACAACGAGCGGACAAATTTTTCGTCTACATTATACGCCCGGCATACCAGGGATCGCAAATAACTTAGGCGTTGTTCGTTGGAGGGGCAGCTACTTGCATAGGTGCGGGGCACTCCGAAGTAGGAGGAACTTCGACTGAGGTCGCCTCGCCCTCTGCCGACCCAAGTGCAACTTCGGCGGTCTCTCGGGGTTGTTCAGGAGCGTCAGTACGTGCGGTAGAATGTCCGGTGCCTTTGGAGGAAGACCGCGCATCACCGTTGCTATCCGAGCTTGAGCTGGAGCTATCGGATGTGGCCGAATCATCTTCACCTTCCCCATGCTCAGCTGAATCATCACCCGAAGCACCCTCAGCCGCGACCTCTTGATCCGGATCTGGGAGAAAACTCGGCCCTTCATTCCAAGTGTGCACGTCGGCGTACTCGACGAGCTGGAAAGCCCGAGCTTGCCGAAGAGCAACAAAGGTGGGATCTTCAACCCAGCGGGAGCCAGTGCGCAAATTCCTCAGAATGTCAAGAGAGATATCTTCATACCATGACATGATTACAGTAAGGGCCATGTCGGCACCAGCACGCCCGGCAGATTCTCTCCAAAGACTCAGCTGCCTCTCAGATGCCATCAGCCTTGTTACCAATAACTTAATTTCGTTGATATCAGGAGTCCCTGAGGTATTCGGCCAGAGTGCATGGTAAGCTCGAATAGCGGCCTGCACCAAGTCCCGGCCCATAATTTTCATCGGACCAACTGCAGCACCAACAGCAACCAAGAAATCCTCCATCGAATATTCGAACTCAACAGCAACCGGTTCACCTCGGCGTGCGCGAGCTGCAAGAACAGCTTTAGAACTCACGGGTTTGGCCTCGGGGAAGTGATCTGCGCAAAACATGGACATGTCAAAGGGTAGCAGGAACGACAAAGAAAAATAATAGTTCGGCCATGCCGAATAACTTACGATGAATGTAGCTCATCGTTATCTGAAGGTCTTTGGCCCAAGCAGCTTTACTCTTCTCGAAACGAGCAATTTCCTCGCTCAAACCGCGGGTTTTAAGTTCGGCAGCTTCGAGGAGTTTTTTGTTCTTCTGCAGATCCAGAGTCAGCCGATTCTTTTCCTCGGAAAATTCTTGGTCGACCTTTTCTAGCTCGGACTTCTGAGAGAGTTGATGGTATTCACCTCGGATCGCAGGCGAGCTATCTCATCATCTTTTTCTTGTAATTGCGCCGAATGAACTGCGTGTTGTTCTAAAAAATGCAGCATCACGTCAGGCATGGGCACGCAATCTTGTTGCGACACTGCAAAGTCTTGCAACTCGGCTTTACCACAGCCAAACGCAATAAGGAAACTTAGCATAGATATTAAAAGGAGAAGGAGTAACATAGAAAGGAAACTAACCTTCCAGGTCCTTGATTTTCTTTTGAAGGCGAATGTTGAGGTTATTAATATTACCTGTTCAACAAGAAGTAAGCCGGCAGTCTATGGACGAATACATGAGAAAGTTCGGAATAAGGAAAAGGAATTATCAACATACCAGTCTTCTTCGCCACAGGCAGAACTTTCTCGTACTTCTCTTCCAGTTTGCGATGCGAAAAAAGCAACCTCTGGAACTCGGCAGTTCGCCGGTCATGTGCAACCTGAGTAATGAGGCACAATGATAAATCAACGAGTAAAAGTTAAACCAGATCTAGGTGGCTGGATATTCAAAACTAAACCAGATCCGAGTTAAGCAGCACTTAACTCAGATCTAGGTGGCTGGATATTCAAAACTAAACCAGATCCGAGTTAAGCAGCACTTAACTCAGATCTAGGTGGCTGGATATTCAAAACTAAACCAGATCCGAGTTAAGCAGCACTTAACTCAGATCTAGGTGGCTGGATATTCAAACCTAAACCAGATCCGAGTTAAGCAGAACTTAACTCCGATCTAGGTGGCTGGATATTCAAACCTAAACCAGATCCGAGTTAAGCAGCACTTAACTCAGATCTGGGTGGCTGGATATTCAAAGCTAAATTAGATCCAAATCAAGCAAAGTCTAATTCGGCTCTAGGTGGCTGGGTATTCAAAGATAAACCAGATCCGAGTCAAGCAGGAATCGGCTCAGATCTAGGTGGCTGGGTATTCAAAGCTAAATCAGAACCAAATCAAGCAAAGCTTAATTCGGCTCTAGGTGGCTGGATATTCAAAGCTAAACCAGATCCGAGTTAAGCGGCACTTAACTCAGATCTAGGTGGCTGGATATTCAAAACTAAACCAGATCCAAATCGAGCAAAGCTTAATTCGGCTACAGGTGGATGGATATTCAAAGCTAAACCAGATCCGAGTCAAGCAGAACTAAACTCGGATCTAGATAGCTGGATATTCAAGGCTAGGCTAGGTCCGAATAAAACACAATTAAACTAGGATCTAAACGGCCGGATTAACAAACCTTAGAAATAAAATTAAATCAAACTTCCAAGTATAGAACAAGTTATCTCCTTGCAAGTTTCGGGGACTAGAGCATATGGTAACATCTGAAGAATAATTCAAGACTCAGAGGAAAAATAATTACCTCATTCATTTTGTTGGTATCAATGATGAACTGGGCAGCATGGTCAAAACGGCCGCTGATATCAGAAAGCTGAAAGGACTGGTTGGCCGGGTTACCCTCAAACTGATCAGCGGCATTCCAGTTGTTGGCATATTCAACCAGCGCTCCAAGGCTGTTCCCACTAGCTGTCCGAGTTAAAACTTTACCCCGGGTAGGCTGTCCGAGCACGGCGGTCGCAGGGCTCTTATGAAGAGCAAGCTGGCTGCCGGAGGCTGAGGTAACGAGGACTTTAGGTGCGGCTCCCTTACGCAGCACGTCAGCGATACTCGGTTGAGAAGAGCCGGCAAGACCTTTCTGAGAAGAAGAGGTCTTGACGGCAACAGCTTTCTCTGCCTTAGAAGGGGCATCAGCAGGAAGTGGCACCTCGGAAGTAGGGACGGAGTCCGTGGGAACAGCCGAGGATAAGGTCGCAGAGGGCGCCGGGATAACAACCTGTTCGGCCGAGGTCGGGATGGCCGTGGAAACCGCCGAAGTAGATGGAGGCTCAGTAGCAGCGCTGGGGCCCATAGAAGGGGCGGCGGGCTCAACGAAAACCTCGGAGGGCCGGGTCGAATCCAAGGCAATGGAAGGGGTCTCAGGGACTTCGTGACGGACAGGCGAAGTATTCCGAGCTAGAGGAGAAGCAGGGCGAATAGGACTAGGAACTCTGGTATCATCAGCGGGAGGAGGAGATGGCGGCCGAGTCGGACGGTCAGTCATACTAGGACCGCCGGGTTTAACAGAAAGAGGAGCACTGCAAAAGTAAGAAAGAAGATTCATCAGTATGAGAAACAGAAAGAGAAAAACAAGAAATATAAGCAAAAGAACTTACCCGGCGACCCCAGGCATAGTTTTGCGCCTAGGAGGGTTCGGAGCAGATCTCTTTATTCGCTTCTTAGGAACCGCCTCCGAGGCACCAGCAGGAGCCCCGCGTTTCCCCGAGGTAACGGGAGGCCGGGAAGCAATAGGCTCGGCGTCGTGGACCTGACCGGCCGGATTAGCTGGGAAAGTAGAAGCCGGAAATGCATAAGAAATAGGCGTGGCGGCAACTACCTCAAGAATTTGGACCTCGTCCGAATCACCTTCCTCGTCATGCGCAGCAGTTCTGCCGCGAGCTCGAGTCGGAGCAGGATCTGATTTAGGGACGAACTCCTCAGAGTCCGGCTCGCCAGTATCTGGGGTACTCCTGTCCGCAGGCCAAGGGAGCTGCAGAACTTCGACGTCCTCGTTTTTCTGCTCTGCGAACCTCTGCAAGACGAGGAAAAAGAGAATTAGATAAACCAGTTTCTAAAGACAGGAGAGTAACAGAGCAATACGGATTAAGCTTACCTCGGGAGGCGGATGATCGCGAGTGAATGGTTTTAATCCCCAAGACCAATCCTCAGGCATCTCAGTCTTGAAGATAGCTCGGACGCGCTTATGAATAAGGTAGTTATCCAGCTCCACGGTCGAGACTCGGTTAGGGTCAAGGGGACCACTCATGTAGCACAGCTTGTGGGTCCGCTGCTGGAAGGGGCAGATCCGGCTACTAATGAAAGTTGCCATCAGGTCTTCGCCGCATAACCCGGCCCGGATCAACTCTTTAAGCCGAATCTCAAAGGCCTCGGCCAAGGCGTGAGTTTTTCTCGGATTATAGAGCCAGTTCACTTTAGAAGGTGGGCCAATTGAGAATGGAGGGAGCCGAATCCTGTCTTCCGCCCCTCTGTTCTTGACGTAGAAAAATGACTTGTGCCACTTCTTGCACGACTCCAACCCAGTGACACGAGGGAATACGGATTTCCTCCGAGGTGTTATGGACGCCGCCCCACATTGGGTGAGTAACTTCTCGGAAGGGTGCAGAGATTTGTCAGGGACAACGTTAGAGCGGATCTGGAAGAACTTCGACCAGACATGTACTGACGGCCACAGGCCGAAGTAACCCTCCGAAGCGGAGATGAAAGCAGAAAGAGAAGCTATGGCGTTCGCGGGAAGATAATGCGGCTGAAGGCCGAAGTGATCGAGGAATTCTCTAGCAAAATCGCTAAGAGGAAGACCGAAGCCGCGGGCGAAGTGAGACATGAAAACCACATACTCGCCCTCTCTGATAACTGGAGAGGATTCGCTGCCGGGTAAACGACAGGAAACCTCGGCAGGAATCCGACGAGTTCGGATGAGCCATTCAATCTCACGGCGCGTGACTGAAGAGCCCTGCCACGATCCACGCTCGGGCCCGGAGCCAGCGTCATCGTCCTCAACAAGAGCGCCGCTAAACGAACTAGACATGGGTGCGCCGGAGAGATCGCCGGAGGAAAAACTGGCGGCGGAGGAGAGCTTAGAGCTACGAGGCCCCGTCGGAACTTAGCACGAAAACAATGGCGAAGAGCGGAGGAACCGTCGCCTGAGCACGAAAACGGAGCAGATCGATCTAGGGCAAGATCAGGGCAAGATGGTCAGATGGGACTCACCGGCGGCGGAGCCACAGCTGCAGAGCGCGGGCAAGAAAGGCCGAACGACGCAGCGGAATCCTCGCCGGCGGAGGCTCTGGCTGACGAGCGGCGGCGGAGCGGCAAGAGAACACGCAGGCGGAAGGAAGAAGGAGAACGGAGGCGAGCGATAAGGGGAAAGATGAATCCTGCGGGCGCGTTTCCCCTCTTTATAGTCAAGCCATGAACAGGGGAGTGGGATCATGGGTGTGGCAGTTACCCGTGTAGATCGTGGGAACAGCACGAACGCACGACGGTGAGTGGAGCCACACCAACGGCCACAGACGAAGAAAAGTTGTTACAATCCCAAGAGGAACGGCACGCGAGGCGTCGCGGCGGCGGCGCAGCAGATACAGGGTTCACTGTAGCTTGTCAGTAAGCACTGTAGAAGGACCTAAAAACTAGAAGAGCAATGATGGGGTGACACGTAGGACGTGGCGTACGAGGGAAGGAACGAGGAAACCTCGGGTGAGGCCATAGCTCGGAAGCAAGACTGAAGAAAGTGATGAAGCTGATATAACCCGGCCAAAGCTATTGACAGGGCCACACCAGCTTCGGGGACTAATGTCGGGGGGTTAACCTCGGGTAGGTCAGAGACGGGGAAAGGCAGAGGTACCGTCCCCGTCTGGTTTCCGAGCTACGGCCTAAGTCGGCCAAATCATGGATATGTCGGCCGATGAACGGAGGCAAGAAGCCCATGTATAGGTATCAAGTGGTTACCCGGCCGAGTTAATGAGAGAATCGGCCGGGTTACCCAAATGATCTTCATGCAGGTAAGGAACGAGCCGAGTAACACAAGGTAAGGCCGAGTAATACGAAGCGTGCAGGAGAAGGAGAAGCCCAGGGTCAAACTATAGCTGCAGGCTAGAAAGAATCCGAACAGGGCCAAGCACAAGAGACAAGGATGCCCAGCGTCAGAGGGACAGAAGGAGGTCACGGAGGTGACAGTCCTGGAGCCCGAGGCACGCAGGAGGGGGCCACTGGAGCCTTGCCGTCATTAGAAGGGCGACAGGGAAAGGAGGCCGCCGAACTACTATTTTGGGACAAGCATATTCCACGAATATGCTTGCCTCGTCAGCCCTAAGGGCACCCAAGGCACCCCTTTATAAGGGGAGGTTTGGACCCTGAGGGAGGGATAGACACTCTGAGCACCGTTAGGCTGGGGAGATTCACATTGTCCCCCTGTATACAGCTCAAGGAGCACTTGTAACCCATCAAGAGAAAAATAAAGTTCATCACTTTGGCAGCTTGAGTGTAAAGACAGCTGCATCTTCCCTCCCCAGATCCCACTAGCATCCATTGGCCCCGTACTTTAGCCTACCCATGGCATCTGCCGTGCAACCACCACGACATTTATACAATAAGGTGGAATCCCCTGTGTTTACAATGCTAGTCCCTGGATCAATAGCTAGCATCCACAGTTTAGATGTAATATCAAGAAACAAAGGTCATAATATAACTTTATAACCAGGAAGAACATAATTTTTTTACATCATACATAGCTCATTTGGCTATTACATTACATTGCAGCGGAATAACTATAGTCATGGGTCCTTCATCTTCAAAGTGCCACAGGCAGATGTTGGTTGTAGACTTTGTAATCCTAATCAATCAATCTTCACTAAAACAATCAAACCTGCAACATTACAAGTTACAGCCACAAGGGTCAATACATTTGAATTGTATTGGCAAGCTTCACTACTATGTATAATATGAGTGGATCCTAACATTACATGCATATTTGGCTAAGTAGAGTTTAAGGCTCATTTGCATACAGCAAAATTTATCCTATCTTTTCAAAATGGTTTTGGTCCTTTGTCGAATCTCCTTTTCCAAGTTCCTTGAACTCCTTGGTAGAAACTCAAGTGTTCAAGTCCTTGTCATAAATCCCTTGAGCTACTTGGTAACCCCAAGTGTATCAAGTTTTATCAAAATCTCATGAGTTCCTTGGTAACCCCAAGTGTTCATGCTTTCATCAAATCTCTTGAGTTCCTTGGTAACCCCAAGTACATCAAGTTTTATCAAAGTCTCTTGTGCTCCTTGGTAACCCCAAGTGCATCAGGTCTTGAAAAGTTTTCTTTTAGAAATTAGAATGTCGAGATCTCCCATAGTTCAAACTTTAGTTGCTCAGTATTGTCCATAACCGGGGACACGGCTAAGTACTTAGATTTTATTATCTTCTGCAGAAGGAGTACACTTTACCCACATGTCACAATCCCATCCTTTTGCCACCAGTGGCCTACTGGATTAGTGCTCACCAAGATGGAGTACTGGCAGATTGAGAATGTGACGAAGTCTTTCCAAAGGGTCCTCCCATACACCATTGCTAGCTTGCCTTCAGCACCCATGTAGGATTCCAGGTCCCCATGTCCAGTTAACTGAGGACAGTGCATGAGTCTTCCCAATGTAGTTGACTAAGCCAGAGCCATAATAGCATGTGGTTGCACACGAAAGCCACAATTGGAGAAACATGTTCAATCTCTAAGTTTCCTGGGTGGTTCCTTTGGAGCACAACACAAAGAGATTGCCATAGTCATGGTTCCTTTTGTTGCCACCTTCTCCAATACTCAAGTATCCTTGGCCACCCAGGTGGTTCATTGAGTCCTTGTTTTATTATATAAAATCACAAGTCCTTTTCTCAACTTCATAAAATCTCAACATGTATCTCTTTCCAAAATATACATAGCATGGCTAAGCATGTAACAACTACATTGTTTTCTCTAAGGAATGGATAGGGAATACTATTAGGATTTTAGCATAGCATAAGTATGAAAATATCTTTTCATGCATGTTTCAAAATCCACTAAGTATAATGAAAATAGTAGGACTTTAGATGATAGTGTAACTTGCCTTTTTTGGAAGGGAATGGTGGTTCACTCCTTGATCTTGCTAGTCTCACACTTTGCTAATTTCACTACAATCAATCAAGCAAACTCTATATCAACTAGCATTCCAATAATCAATCAAACCACAATTCACACACATAAAACTATGGGATCTAAGATCTAAGTCATGCATGTAAGCATGTAAAATATGGTTCTAATTGCAAAGGTGGTCTCCACTAGGATTCTAAACTTTGTAAAGTCCAAAGTGGTCATTTACCAAAATGGCAAAGTCATTTGCAAAAAGGGTTTTGTCCATAAACCATTTTTAAATCCATTCAACATTTTATGTGGTGGAAAAACATTTTTATCAAGCAACAACTTTAATTGGTTCACCAAATAAGTTGAGGTTTCTCAAAACTTGGTGTTTATGGCCAGTAGGTTTGATCCAAAATATTTTCCCAAAGTTTTTACTCCAAAAACATTTTCATAACAAAATTTATTATTTTTATTTGGCTAGAAATGGACCAAATCAATTAATCTATCCTAAATTTTACCAAATTCATTTTTAACTCCATGGGTTGGTTCCTAGGGTTAGTAAGTTCATCACAAACTAATTTGCCAAGGTTTCAAACTTAAAAACATTTTTGAATCATTTTTCTAGTCTTAACAAGCATTCAAATGTTTCTGCAAAAACAACTAATCTAACAGATACTATTTACCAAACAAATGGCATGGTTGGCTAGGGTTTGTTCCACTGATTCCAACGGTATAAAGTTTGTAATTTTTGGACGTGTGGATCTAAAGTTATAGTGTTTTCAAATTCACAAACAATTCTGTTTTCAAATTTCTGTTTAAACCAAAACTGGCCACGTGGCGCAATACGACTGGCTGGTACCGGTTCGGCCGGATCGGCTCTGCGGTGCGTTGGATCTGAACAGATCGTGTGGTCTTGATCGCGTACCCCTTCGGTGATTAAGTGGATCTGTTTCGTTCGCTCGATCTAGATCCTACGATTGCTAGCATGCTTGCCAAGGATCGGCGGCGCTGGCGGCGGCTAGCGGCGACGCACGGGCAGGCGGTGGCGCTACGGCGGTTGCAGGAAGCGGAGAGGGGAGGGAAGGTGCTCACCAGAATCGCGAGGAAGTGGTGATGCTCGACGTGTTCTTGTCGCGGCAAGGGGTGCTCTGGTACAGCTGCAATTGCTCGCCGGAGTAGAGAGCAACGTCGGGTGGTCTTGGTTGTGGTCGGAGGCAAAGCTGTCGATCACGAGGAGGCAAGCAGAGGGCATGGTCAGATGCAGGAGGTCACGGAGATGACACGAGCGTGAAGGAGAAGGCTTGGGGCGGTCTGGACTTACCGGAGGAGCTCGACGGAGACGAGACAGACGGCGGCGCTTCAGTACTTTGTCGAAGACGGCTCCCTGGGGCGCCCGCGGTCGAACGGAGGGTACTGGGTGTTGTTCCAGGGAGTGAGGAATCTGCTAGCATGCTCAGGGAGGCAAGGGGCGGCGAAGCTCGGCTGGAATTCGATGAGGAGGGTCGTCGGAGACAGAGGAGCTTGGGGAAGAATTGGGGCGTCTGGGAGCGCGTTGAGATGGGGCGACAGAGGGGAAGTGGAGAGGAGACATGAGCGTTTAAGCCTGCGTGCTCAAAGCGGGTAACGGTGGTCGCGTTAAGGCGAATTAAGGCCGCGAAATCATCGGCAGGAACGGTGTCGAGGGGAGGGAGAAGGAGTCGCGCGGGTGAGAAGGAAGAACAGGAGGAGTGGGGTCTACCTGGAAGTGGAAAGAGAAAGGAGGGGAGGGTCCATCAGTCAGCGTCTATTTAGGTTAGAAACTGAGTGTGAATCGTTTTTCTTCGGGGAGGGGAGCTGGGCTGATTTGCTAGGCTTATTGGGCTTGGCCGGCTGGGCTGGTCCAGATTCTATTTTTTTTCTTCCTGGAACCTTTTTCCTTTTCCAATTCTTTTTCTGTTTTGAAATTCAAACAAACAAACAATACTCAAATCAATTCAAACAAACACTAAACTTTGTACTTTGAATTTGGTTCTGTTTATCAACATATACCAAATTCCAAAATAAAATAATAATTTTTATTCTTTTGAGGATCCATCCTTTAATTAAATAAAATGGATCTTTAGTTATTTAATAAAATAGGGTTTGATTTAATTAACAAAATCTCCATTTGAAATCCAAATATTTTCAAAACCAAATCAGTAGGTTTTATTTGGAAATAAAGAATACTTGGAAACTTGTTTAAAACAAAATAACCTTTTATTTTAGGGTCCATTAATAATTAAATACAATAAACCTTCATTATAAAAAAATCAACTAGGATTTATTTTATTTAAAATATTTATTTTGAAATCTAAAATAAAGCCAAAACACTTCAGTAGGTTTTATTTGAGAATATAAAATATTTGGAAAACTTATTTAAAATAATTTAATAAGTTTTTGATGTTTTAATTAAAATGGTAAAACCTTTTATTTAGATAAAATTGGATATTAAATCCTTATTAATTTATTTAAATAAACCTTTGCTATTTTTATTCAAAACAAAATGTTTTAATTCCAAAGCTTGGCCAAGGTTTAATTTGGCTTTATAAAATAATCTTTATTTATGAATCCACCTTTTCTTTTGAAAACCAAATCTTTTATTAAAAGATTCAAAATAGTAATTCCAAAACATTTTAATTTCCTTTAATAAATGTTTATGCTTATAAATCCCTTTAGGATTTATTTGATTCAAATTGGTTTGAAGTTTCCAATTAAATTCAAAAAGTTTCTTCTGGCCCTGAAAATCAAACAAAGTTTTATTTCATTCATTTATTTTTCACATTACAAGATTTGGAAAATCTTGGGATGTGACATATTTTGAGCAAAGCAAGCCAAGCTACACTTAGCCAAATTGCATATAGTATCTAGACCACCTGAAATTATACCAAGGTATCACTTGCCAATACTATTCCAATGTATTGACCCACTGTGGCTGTAACTTGTGATGTTGCAGGTTACTCTGATGAGGATTAGGTGTCATGAGTCTACACTCAACATGTTTGCCTGTGGCACATGAAGATGAAGACTTTTATTTATTTACTTATTCAAACTCCTGTACTAGGCCTGTGGCCTTGGAGTTGTAAAGACTATGTTTATCTCTGGAATGGCTATAATAAAGACCTTTGTATCTGTGTACTTCATCTTAAACTGTGGATGCTAGCATTGATCCAGGAACTAGCATTGCAATCACAGGGATCCTTTTCCTTTATAAAGGAGGGATCTTACAGATGGTATCAGAGCACTGTGTTGCCTGTAGGATTATGACCCTAGGATTGGAAAGCACTAAGGAAAAATTTTCAGCAACTTCTGCACTTGTCTATTCTTCTCGTAAACTTTTCTAATCTTCTTTCTCATCTCTATTTATAGATGAACTCCATCAACGAATCCGTAAGGAAAGGACCACTCATGAAAATGACTTTGGAGTGTGAGACAGAATTCCCCAAGGCTCTCAAGGACCTCATGGTTGCATTAGAGATACAAGGTGCAGCTGTGTACAAAGGATTTCCTATGATGGATGAAGGAGTTGAATACTGGTGGGTGCAACTTCACTTGTATAAAAACAAGGAAGACAACCACAAGGAAAAAGGATTCTGCATGTTCACCAACTCAGTGGTGCACACTACATTCTTTGAGTCAGCAAGGGATGCAACTTGGAAGACCATCAAAGAACTTGGTGATAGAGTCAAGTGCAGAATGTTCAACCTCCAAAGTGACCTAAAAGAAGAGAAGAAACATACCCAAGAGTTGGAGGCTACCAACCAAACTTTAAGAGGAGACATTATAGACTTAGTGATGGAGTCATGTGAGCAAGATAGACTGATTGCTTCTAGAAACATTGTGTTAGCCAATAGATCCAGTGAGATAGGATTGTAAGCGTACTTCGTTAGTTGGACCACCACTTATCACCTTATTTTCCAAATGTTGCTTTAAAAATAAGTTGAACCTTGATTGATGTAATGGATCCATGTATGCCTTGATTTGTGTGTTTTGATTTCCAAGGATATGTATGTGATGCTTTGACTTGTGATTTATCTTAAAATGTGTTGTTCTAACTTTTTCTATCTAATAAATAGATGCCTAATGTTACCATCAGCACCGTTGAGGAGTTCCAGGGAACTCGCTTTGGTCCTCGTATTGTTGAGCTTACTACTTTGCTCAATCTCCCTCTTCCTACCATCTTGGTGCTTCCCCTCACCAAGTTTGAGAGGAAAGACCTTTGGGGATTCAAGGTCAACCAGCCCGGACGCCAGACAGAACCTACCACGGAGGCCATCATCTTCAAGCTCATGCACGATGACAAGGAGAGAGGCCTTGAGGTAGTCATGCAGGATCTGATAGGACGTCTACTAGGGAGACACTCCCGACAGGTTAGAGGTACCCACTTCCACGTCTTCGATAGACGTGATGAGGATGGAGAGGCCATCGACTTCGAGGATGATTCGAGGGACACAGAAGAGCCTATTCGTCTATACCTCCAGGACTTAGAGGTTCTTCTTAGGCATGTAGACACTGATAGGACCAACGTCATGCTCAGCAATGACGAACTCCAGGTGCAGCTTCGTGAGAAGGACAAGCTCTTCGTAGAGCAAGATGAGATAGTCAAGGAGATGGAGACGAAGTTCGAGAGTCAGGACAGAAAGTTCAAGAGTCAAGAGAAGCGAGTCCAAGATAGGAACAAGAGGATTCGAGACATGACCGCAGAACTGGAGGCCAAGGACTTCGAACTCGAGCATCAGCAGACGGTGATTGAGAGGCTTCGTTTCCAGAAGAGAGCTCTCAAAGCCAAGATAGAGACCTTGACCACCAATGTCGAGGAATACAAGACCGCAATGGAGAATGCAGGTCTTACCTTTGTCGAGGAGGAGGTTGATGCCGAGGAGTAGATTTGATTACTCATTTATCATATATTATCGTACTTGTTGATTGAGAACTTGTTATTTGACCATCCGACATGTGGATGGCTTGTTATTTGTGTGAGTTTTACTTTGTGAACTTGTTATCTTGTTGTTGAACCTTTATCCTTTTTGTTGCATGCCTTGTGTTGTTATGTGATGTATTGTGCATGAAAGCATCTATGGGTATCTCATTCTTATATCTATTGAATAAACCACAGATGCCTCCCCGTCGTGCAAACCCCAACCCCAACAACAACATCACTCCAGAAATGCAGCAAATGATGACAGCTCAGACTCAGCTGATGCAGATGATGATGACGTTCATCCAGAACCAAAACAACAACAATAACAATAACAACAATAACAACAACAACAACCCACCGGGTTTTGACATGCTTACCAGGTTCTTAAGATTGAGGCCAGCAAAGTTCTCAGGAACAACTGATCCCATGGTGGCCAATGATTGGCTATGCTCTGTGAACAAGGACTGGGTAACTGTGGGCTGTACTGATGCAGAAAAGGTCAGATTTGCAACACATTTACTGGAAGGACCAGCCGCCACTTGGTGGGATAACTTTCAGATCACCACTCCTATATAAGATGTGACATGGGCAATCTTTGAGGATGGCTTTCGTACTGCTCACATCTCATCCGGAGTGATGAGTCTGAAAAAGAAGGAGTTCCATAACTTGAAGCAACGCCACCACAGCGTGGCAGAGTATATTGAGGAATTCAACAATCTGGCGCGTTATGCACCGGATGAAGTTGACACCGATGCTAAGAGAAGGGAGAAATTCCTTGAAGGCCTAAATGATGAACTGAATCTGCAGCTATCAGTGACCTATGTTCCCACTTATCAGTCTCTTTGTGATAAGGCTGCTATTTTGGAGAACAAAATGAAACAAGTTGAGAGTGGAAAGAGAAAGCACTCCGACAAGCACAGCTCGGGATCGTCTCACAAACGTTCCCATTATGATGATACTGGAGGCTCAGGATCCCACAAGCATGGGAAATTCAACAAGCACCACAACCACAACCGTCATGATAATGAACATCACCGTAGTCATGACAACGACAAGTACACGAACCACAAGGGTGGATATAAGAGCCACCACAGTGGTATTGGAAGTGGAAGTGGAAGTCAGCCTGTCAAGAAAGACATTAGTCAGGTTGAATGCTTCAAGTGCAAGAAGATGGGACATTATGCGAATGAATGCCTAGAAAATAAAGTTGAAGGACCCAACAAGCCCAACCCTTTTCAGAAGGGACAAGTTAACCACATCAATGTGGAGGAAGTCTATGAGGAGCCTGATGCTGTTTCTGGTAAGTTCAGACTCAATTCTATTCCAGCATTTGTTCTTTTTGATACTGGGGCATCGCATTCATTCATATCAAAAGCATTTATTGATAGAAATGGGTTTCCAACTGAAAACATTGGGTGTCCAATAAAAGTTAGTTCTCCAGGAGGAGATATGATAGTAAGTCTTGGATGCCAGGATCTAGTAATAGAGCTTGGAAAGCATAAATTTCCAGTGAGTCTGATAATACTAGATTCCCAAGGACTGGACGTAATATTGGGAATGGATTGGATGGCTAAGTATGAAGGAGTACTAGATTGTGCTAATCGTACTATTGCACTCACAACCCCGGAAAGAAAACGGATTAAATTCAAGTCCAACTTTGAATCAAAAGGGAGTAAGCTAAATTCTCTTAAGGGGGTTAGCATAGACAATGTGCCAATTGTGAGTGAATATCCGGATGTGTTTCCGGAAGAATTGCCGGGAATGCCACCAGATAGAGATGTGGAGTTTCTTATAGATTTGGTACCAGGATCTGGACCAATAGCAAAGATACCATACAAGATGTCAGTTGAAGAACTGAAAGAGCTCAAGAAACAACTTGGAGAACAGTTGCAGAAAGGATTTATTCAACCAAGTTCTTCATCTTGGGGAGCCCCAGTCTTGTTTGTGGAGAAGAAAGATAGAAGTCAAAGGTTATGCATAGATTACCGTTCACTCAATGAAGTGACTATTAAGAACAAATACCCTTTGCCTAGAATCAATGACTTGTTTGATCAGCTTGAAGGAGCTTGTGTGTTCTCAAACATTGATCTATAGTCAGGCTATTTTCAACTCAAGATAAGAGAACAAGACATACCTAAGACAACTTTCACCACAAGGTATGGATTGTATGAGTACACCGTAATGCCTTTTGTTTTGACCAATGCTCCAACATACTTCATGAATATGATGAACAAGGTATTCATGGAATTTCTTGATAAGTTTGTTGTCGGTTTTATCGACGACATTTTGATCTACTCCAAGAGCAAAGAAGAACATGAAGGATATTTGCGTCTGATACTACAGAAGTTAAGAGAGCATAAACTTTATGCCAAATTTAGCAAGTGTGAATTCTGGTTGAATGAAGTTGGTTTTCTTGGACATGTTATGACAAAGGATGGTGTAGCAGTTGATCCTGCTAAAGTTTCAGCTGTAACTGAATGGGAATCTCCCAAATCAGTGAAAGAAGTTTGAAGTTTCCTTGGCTTAGCAGGTTACTTGTCACATCCCAAATTTTAGATTTGGTTCTGCATATCATTCATGCCATTGCATCATACTCTTCCATGCAAAACCATCGATTGAAAGGATTCGGCAAAACACTATTTTCAAAACCCTACTCTATTTTACTACGAGGCTCCTACGGGAGGCTTTAGTAGGACTTGTATTGTCCACCCTTGTAGCCTAGTGGTTTCACTCATCCTTTGACCCTAGGTTGTTCCCCTCGATTTTACAAAAATTTAGGAACAAGAATCGCCCGATTCGGAGTTCGTATGAAGAAGTTACGGAGGTTTTACTAAAAAGGAAAAAGAAAAGGATCAAAAAAAAAATAGAACGGCGCCAGCCTGCTGGGCCGCGCCGGCCCAGCCGGCCAGCACCGCGTGCCGCCCGCGCGGCGGATTGTATCCGCCGCCGCCCCAGGACCGTGTCCGGGTAGGACCCGCGTGGGGGCCCCACAAAAGGCCGCGGACCCCGCCGCGGACCCCACCACCTTTCCCTCTCCCCACGTAGCCGCCGCCGCCTCGGGAGCTGCACCAGCCGCCGCCGCCAGGTACGCCCGCTGCCACGCGCCGCTGCCGTCCAGCGCCGCCGCCGCGCGCCCGCGCCGCCGCTCGCCGCCCGCGTGCGCAGCCGCCGCCGCCGCCTCGCGCCGCCGCTAGCCGCCCGCGCGTCGCGCCGCCTCTCTGCTGCCGCACGCGCCCGCGCGCAGCCGCGCGCGCACGCCGCCAGACCGCCGCCGCGCCGCCGCCGCGCCGACTCGCCTCGATCCGCGCGCTGACCCTCTCTTCCGCGCAGGACCTCGCCGCCGACCGCCGCTCGCCGCCGTCGTCTCCGGTGAGTCCACCGCCGCCATCCCTCGTGGCCGCCGATCTGCGATCCAACGGTCCAGATCGGCCGTTGACCGGTCAGCCCCAGGCGCTGACTAGTCAAACGCCCAGTCAGCGCCCAGTCAGCAGCCACGTGGGCCAGTCAACAGACATAGTTGACTGGGTATTTTCTTTAATCGATTTATTTGGCAGATTTTTGTAGAAACTTGTAAATTGCGTAGAAATTAATCCGCTAGGCCAAAAATTGCAAATAAAATATGTGTAGGTTCAGTACGTCGTGTAGAATCTTGATGTACCATTGTTTTACACTTTTGCAGCAAGATTTAGTACAGTTTAATCAAATGAGTTAATGGCCTTTTTGGAGTATTTAATTCGTAGAAAAAGATCTGTAACTCCAAAAATTGCGTATAATATGTCCCTGGATTCAGTAGAATGAGGGGAATCTCATCGTGAATTAAAAAGATAGGCTTACAGTAAAAACTTCTGCAGAAACTGTCTAGTGGATTTCTGCAGTGTTTTAATTACTCAGGGAGTTTTATAATTCCTTTTTGAGTAATTCCAATTGGTATGTTTATAAATAGCAATGCCTATGCGGTAGAATTTTCCCAAGATTTTACAAACAGTATACTACCGGTAGTGAATTAATTGGGTTCTAGCTCTAGATTTGAGTATTATTTTTTTGCATATTAGTTTTTCTTGCGCTAAAACTATTTTCCATGCATGCAATCAGTACCTCTACTGATTACTATTATGTGGTGTTGCTGTAGCGTCACCCACTTGTCATGCATGCATTCATGCATCATCCTTGTTGCATATGCTTGTGGATTGTTTGTTTATGATTGCAATTGTATCGTGTAGATTGTGACGAGTGCAACGCTTGCTCATGTGTGGATTGTTCTTCCGACCGCTACAACCAAGGCAAGTAGATGCTATTTTGTTCATGATATTGTCCTACTATTTTCTATGCATTGTCGTGTATTTTGTAGACGCATGTGTAGGATGATACTATCGCTATGCTATGTCCTATTATGTGGTAGAGCCTCCCTTGTAGATGAACCATCGTTGGTAGATGTGCTTAGCCATGCTATGATGTACGAGGGCTGGGTTACATCACTGAGACTTGTTTCCAAAAGTATTGGTTTGTGAAATGTAAAACAACCTAATCAATGAATCTCCTGGGTGTGATGGTATTGATAATTTTTGGTGGTTTCATTGCGGAAAGGCACCCAGGTATCTAGAGAAATTGATTGGCTTCTTTATTTGGTAGCTTACGTGTACAACCATGTGCCAATAATGAAATGGCGGTTGGTTGGACTTAGTAGGTTGTGGTAACCCGAACCCGCGTATCCAGATATGTAGAACTTTGGTAGGTTGGACCGGTGCGCGTCGGGATTGGGGATCTACTTCCCGAACAGTCTCTTCTTGGACTTCTCCCTATCATCACCCATAATGAGAGTGATGGTACGAGCTGGGCTGGCCAAGTCACATGGGTAAAGTGTACTAACCCCTGTAGGGTGTGTAATCTAATCGATTAGCCGTGTCCCCGGTTATGGACAACTGAGTTGCTTGATATTGATTCCATGACATGTTTCTCGCTCATTCTAATTTCATAATTGCTTTATTATTGTTGGGTTAACTTAATTGGGATCTTTCCAAAGAAAATCAAAAACTGTTTATGAAAGTAGGACAAAGGTATTTGCAAATTCAAGCCAAACACAGCTCCACTTGCCAAATATGCATGTAGATGTTAGTACTATTGTCTCCATTACTAGCTCTACTTGCCATACATTCCATGTATTGACCCTTCGGGGCTGCTACGTTTCATGTTGCAGGTTATTCCGATTCTGAGTAATTGATATAGGCCACGGTACTCCACTCAGCACTTGTTCACTTGTGGGCAATTTGAAGAATGGAGGATTTACTTTATTTATGTTGCTACCTGAATAATTTGAGCTAGCCTTGGGCTAATCTTTTTTTGTAATAATGGTACTCTGGATCTTCGTTACTCATGATACACGGATATTTTGCTATGTTATTCATCTTATTCTATTGTGGGCCAATGAACCGATCCAGGGATTGGCATGTCACATAGAAGCCTCGGTCTTTTCAGAACCACGGTGTTACAATATGGTATCAGAGCCCGTGTGTCGACTGTAGGATCGTGACCTAGGATTGGATTAGGAAGCCATAGATTTATTAAAACCTATATTAACTCTGTCTTTCATCTTATGCCTCTCACTCTCGTAAATTCTTATCATATGCTATTCTCACACTTTCCTCTTTAATTGATAGATGGGAGAAGTCAGGACTGAGTATGCCACCATGGAGTCACCAAGGCCCTTTGCAAGGCAGTTAGCGCAGCTCTCGCAGTCATTGGGATTGCCACTGCCCATGTTCAAGGGAAGAAGGTTGTACACCTATGGATATGGTGAGGATGCATGGGAGATCACCACCTTCATATTCAGAGACGCCGCCTTGCCAAATCCTGTGCATCTGATCTACACCAAGACATACTGCAACTGGGGACTTGGAATTAACTTGGCCATACATGAAGCCCTGTCTCACCAGTGCCATCATGTCCGACACCTACTGCCAGCAGATTCACCCTACCGTGACTATGGGAGGCATGATGAAGATGGGCACATTCTGGTTAACCCGGGCGATAGGAACAACATGCCGCCCCGTCGGAGACACATAGAGGACATGGAAAGGGAGAATGGAGCTCTAGCTGAGAAAGTGATGATGATAAAGGAGATTGCATATTTTGCCAGCAATGGTATGGTGGTCCAAGGACAGGAGATTGACACCCTGCATGAAGCTGTGGGAGTTCTGGAGAATGCCCTGATAACCAGAGATGCAACCATAGCTCATCTTCATGGTACTGTGCAGGAGAACACCCAGAACATACAACAGTTGCAAGGGACCGTCCAGGAAAGGGATCAAACTATTGAAGCTATGACAGCCCAGATTGCCGCTCTCCAAGCATAGCTGAATCCACCCTCTGATGATGACAATGGAGATGGTGGCAACAATGGGGATGATGATGACAGTGGGAACGATGATGATGATGAGGACGAGGATGATGATGATGGAAACGATGATGGTGGAGGAGATGAAGCTGTTGCAGTTGCAGCTGAGAGTGAAAAAGAAGAGGAGGATCCAGAAGAGGTGGAGTTTGAGATCTTAGGTGATGGTTCAGGAGAAGTGTACAGTCCGCCGCCATGGTTGAACCGTGGACCGAAGCGCCAACGCATGAGTGCAAGGACCTACCGCAACCTCTTCAAGAAGTAGATAGAAGTCCACCAATTAGTCCTCGTTAGGCAAAACCGTTAGGATTAGTCACGATCAATGTGAAACTTAGTTACTGTTAGTTTAAGAGTGTTTAGTTGCTTATTTGTGTACTCCAATATCCCAGGAATTATTTGTGTGAATTTTATGAAAGAGTTATGGCAAGTTTGGTTAACATCTGTGTTATTTTCGCTGCAGTTTTCTGCTGGTACAGCAGTACTGTACGATTTTTCATATTTTTCTGGTAACTGGGAAAAATCTTAAAAAAATTGGGCTGATGCGAAACTCTCTGTACTGTATGTGCAAAAATCATCTAAATTTTCACGAGTCTAAGTCAGGCGGAAAAATTCGTGAACGCTGCTGGACTGTTCTGGCAGATTGCTGTTTTGTTGTTTAGTTGATCAACTGTTTAGTTAACCAATGCCAACTCTTGTAAAACTATTTCAGTAGGTATATACTGCTAGGATAACCCCTGGGATGTTGCTGGATCACTTGTTTGTTGATGTGCTGCTTGCTTGTGATTGTCTGCCCTTGTTTGTTGTTGTTTGATCATAATGCATGGGTAGAATCCTATTATCGTAGTTGATTCTCTCTAAACTTACCTGTGCTGAACCGTAGATGCCTCCCCGCCGTCAACCCACTGAGTTGGAGCATCTCATGGCAGCTCAGGCACAGCTGACCCAAGTTATGACTCAGTTCATGGAAGCTCAGAACAACAACAACAATGGAAACAACCAGCCTCAGGGAGATGCTCTCACCAGATTTCTGAGGCTAAGGACAACTAAGTTCTCTACTGCAACGGAGCCAATGGTTGCTCTCGACTGGTTGCGTTCAGTCAACAAGGACCTGGTAACTGTTGGATGCACTGATGCTGAGAAGGTGAGGTTTGCCGCTCACCTACTGGAGGGACCAGCCGCTTCTTGGTGGGACACATTTCAGATCACCCACCCGCTGGACACTATGACTTGGGCAATGTTTGAGGAAGGTTTCAGGACCAACCACGTGTCTTCAGGAGTTCTGAGCCTGAAGAGGAAGGAGTTCTGCAACTTGCGCCAAACCAACCGCACTGTGGCTGAGTACATTGAGGAGTTCAACAACCTGTCCCGTTATGCACCGGAAGATGTTGACACTGATGCAAAAAGGAGGGAGAGATTCCTGGATGGCCTCAGTGATGAGCTTTCAGTGCAGCTACTGGTGGTTTACCGCTCTACTTTCCAGGAGCTTATGGACAAGGCCAGGATCTTGGAAGGGAAGCACAAGCAGGTGGAGAACCGCAAAAGGAAGAGTAACAATCACCACTCTGGTTCACATCACAAGTCTCGCGCTTCATATGATGGATACTCCAAGCATGGAGGAAGTGACCATGGGAGCCATAACCGCCACCACCATGTGGGCGATGGGCATCGTCATGACAACCATAGGAGCAACCACCACAACCACAAGGGAGGACACTCTCACCACTCTGGAGGACACGGTGGACATGACCGCAACCGTGATCGCAGCTTTGTGAAGAAGGATCTGAGTGAGGTGACATGCTTCAAGTGTAAACAGAAGGGACACTATGATGACAACTGTCCGGAGAGGAAAGGACCGAAGCCAACCAACAACGAGAAGGCCACAGTGAACCACATGAATGTGGAGGAGATTCCAGATGAGCCTGACCTTGTGATTGGTAAGTTCCCAATCAACACTCACCCTGCACTTATACTTTTCGATACTGGTGCATCGCATTCATTCATATCAAGGGCATTTGTGGATAAGTATAAGCTACCTACTGAGTCTATGAAAGGGTCTATTAGAGTGAGTTCACCTGGAGGAGATATGATAGCTAGCGCGGGATGCCGCGGTTTGACTGTGAGGATTGGATCACACAACTTCATTGCACATCTAGTAGTGTTGGAATCACAAGGGTTAGATGTTATTCTGGGTATGGATTGGATGTCTATGCATGGGGGACACATAGATTGTGCACAGCGAGCTGTTTCACTCAAAACCCCGGATGGTAAGAGAATTAGATTCAAGTCGGCTGCGCGACCGGGAAGATGTAAACTGAATTCTCTTAAGGGGGTTAGCATGGATACTGTGCCAGTGATTAGGGATTATCCCGACGTGTTTCCGGAAGAGCTGCCAGGGATGCCACCTGACAGGGAAGTAGAGTTTCTTATCGACCTGATGCCTGGAACAGGACCTATAGCAAAGAGACCATATAAGATGGATGTGGATGAGCTGAAGGAATTGAAGAAGCAGCTGAAAGAGCAGTTGGACAAGGGATTCATTCAGCCTAGTTCGTCGTCATGGGGTGCACCTGTTCTGTTTGTGGAGAAGAAAGACAGCAGCAAGATATTAGTGGTGGACTATCGCTCGCTGAATGAAGTGACTATCAAGAACAAATACCCCCTGCTGAACATAAATGAATTGTTTGATCAACTGGAAGGAGCAAAGGTGTTTAGCAAGATTGATCTGCGATCGGGCTACTTCCAATTGAAGATCCGGGAGGAGGACGTACCGAAAACCGCCTTCACCACTAGGTATGGTTTATATGAGTATACGGTTATGTCTTTTGGACTAACGAATGCCCCGGCATATTTCATGACCATGATGAATAAGGTATTTATGGAGTACTTGGACAAGTTCGTGGTGGTGTTTATTGATGACATACTGATATATTCCAAGGATGATGCTGAGCATGAGAAGCATCTGCGACTGATTATGGAGAAGCTGAGGGAACACAAGCTGTATACCAAATTCAGCAAGTGTGAATTCTGGCTCAACACTGTTGGATTTCTTGGACACGTGGTGTCAGGAGAAGGAGTCGCTGTTGATCCTAGCAAAGTGACTGCAGTGACAGAATGGGAAGCGCCCAAGAATGCAGGAGAGATACGAAGCTTTTTGGGACTTGCTGGATATTACAGGATATTCATTGAAAACTTCTCCAAGATTTCTAAGCCGATGACCGAACTTCTGAAGAAGGAGAGGAAGTTTGAATGGTCAGACGTATGTGAAGCCAGCTTTCAGGAACTGAAGCGTCGACTAGTGACCTCACACGTTCTGTGTTTACCAGATCTTCAGAAGGATTTCCAAGTGTACTGTGATGCTTCTCGACAGGGACTTGGGAGTGTGCTGATGCAAGATGGGAGAGTAGTGTCATATGCCTCGCGACAACTCAAGCACCATGAGCGGAATTACCCCATACAAGACTTGGAGTTAGCGTCAGTGGTGCATGCGCTCAAGGTATGGAGGCATTATTTAATGGGAAAACACTGTGATGTGTACACCGACCACAAGAGCCTGAAGTACATATTCACGCAGAAGGAACTGAACATGAGGCAAAGGAGATGGTTGGAGCTTATCAAGGACTATGATATGAATCTACAATGCCACCCAGGAAAGGCCAATGTAGTAGCAGATGCTCTGAGTCGGAAGGTTTATGCCAATGGATTGACAATTGGGGAATTGCCTGAGGATTTATGCAAGCAGTTCAAGGACCTTAGACTGGAGGTGGTATCTGAAGGGTACTTGGCAACAATGGAAGTCCAACCAACGCTACAGGACAGAATCAGGAAGGCTCAAGTGGGAGACAAAGAGATAGATGAAATAAGGGAAAAGATGAAGGAGGATTGAGCAAGGGAATTCCGCGAGGATGAGCAAGGAACCTTGTGGTATGGAGATCGTTTGTGCGTCCCCAACGATCCCGAGATAAGGAAGTTGATCCTGCAGGAAGCTCATGACTCGCCGTACTCTATACATCCGGGCAATACGAAGATGTACATGGACCTAAAGGTCAGATTCTGGTGGAACAACATGAAGGGAGACATCGCGGAGC
Organism: Avena sativa; assembly: GCA_916181665.1. Lineage (NCBI taxonomy): Eukaryota > Viridiplantae > Streptophyta > Magnoliopsida > Poales > Poaceae > Avena > Avena sativa. The sequence continues at coordinate 434,740,559 of OV702283.1, read as the reverse complement.
ATATTGCCCTATGTGATGTATGTATCCGAGTGAAGGCGGAACACCAGAAGCCAGCAGGACTGCTACAGCCATTGCCCGTGCCGGATTGGAAGTGGGATAGAGTGGGAATGGGCTTTATCACAGGATTGCCAAGGACCAGGTTGAAGGGAATATGCCCTGAGAGGCAATAATAAAGTGTTTATTATGTGTATTCCAAGTATATGATAGATGTTTATTTTTGCATGCTATAATTGTATTAATACGGAAACGTTAATACATGTGTGTTTAATAAACAAACAGAAAGTTCCTAGTTATGCCTCTCTCATAAACTAGCTCGTTGATTAACAAGATGATCAAGGTTTCCTGATCATGGACATTGGATGTTGTTAATAACGGGATCACAACATTAGTGTAATGGTGTGATGAACATTCATCCGAAGTATAGCATTACGATCAAAGTCATTGAGTTTATATTGCTATAACAACTTACGAAGTGATCCTAATCCTTAGACCATGAGATCATGTCAATCACTAACACCAGAAGAGTTTCTTGATAACATCAAACGTCACACCGTAACAGGGTGATTATAAAGATGGATTCAGAACTAATAAAGTGTTATGTTGAGGCTCATGGATCGAGAGTGGAATTTGTTCATCCCGATGACGGATAGATATACTCTGGGCCCTCTCGGTGATATCACATTGATTAGCTTGCAAGCAAGTGATTTGATCACTAGAATGTTATATCACAGGAACGAGAAAAGAGTGCATGTCGGTAACGAGATCAAACTAGGTATGGAGATACCGATGATCGAATCTCGGACATGTAATATATCGTGAAACAAAGGGATTAAGATACTAGTGTAAATGGTTCCGACGATCACAAGAAAGTCATCGTGGAATGTGTGGGAGTCAGTATGGGCCTCCAGATCCCGCTTCTGATTATTGATCCGAGAGGGGTCTCGATCATGTCCGCATTATTCACGAACCATAGGGTGACACACTTAAGAGACACCGACATCCAATTGGAGCAAATGTTTCATGCCGAAAGAATGAACAAGCGCAGAAATTTATTTCACTAGATACCGAAACAGGTTTTCGGGTGAAATTGCATAAAGTGGTTATGCATGTGAAATAGAATTCTAGCAAGGGGTTATTTGTGAATGTTTGTCATTAAAGTAATTGACAAAATTCTGAATAAAATAAAAGAGTTTTATTTAATGAGAGTTTGCATTAAATTTGGTGGAAATTTAATGGGAATTTGAGTGGACTTTTGAGTGGAGGGAATTTAAAGGAGATTTGTGAGTGGAGTGTCCACCCACATGAAGAGGGGAGGGCAAAGGGGCAGCCCCCATGCGCCGTCCACCCCCTTGGGGTTCCCCCCTCCTCCTATAAAAGGAGCCCCCCTCCTCACTTGTCTCTCACACCTCCTCGTGAAGGATCTCTCTCCCCCTCTAGAATTTATCCCCCATGGTCTCGGACTAGCGAGATACATGTTCCCGGTGGCTATTCGGCAAGAAAGAGTTGTGCTTCCGCTGCATCGCTAGAGCGAGGAGGCGGAGGTTGCTCGGTGCCTCGAACGTGTGTGCGAGCACGGATGCGCTGCTGATTTGCGGCGCTAGGACTTCCTCTCGATCTTGAGATCGGCAAGAGATCTTCTACATCAACCATGAGTTGAACTCGTTAAGCTTTGTCAGTCTTCAAGGGTATGTTCTCTACGGATATACATCCGCCCGTTGTTTGTATCTAGTAGATAGATCTTGGTATATAGTTCACATCGTAGGAAAATTTTTGTTTTCTATGCTGCGAACCCTACCGTGGTATCAGAGCCGGATCTATGCGTAGATACTTTACACGGGTAGTACACATATGGGTATGTGGGCGATGATGATCATGTTGTTGCTCCTTTGTTGTAATTTTGGATATTGGTGGTATAGTGGGATGAAGCGGCCCGGACAAACTTTACATGTCCTCGCACATGAGACCTGTTCCACGCTTGACATGCAACTAGTTTGCATAAGTGGCTAGCGGGTGTCTGTCTCTCCTACTATAGTCAATATCTATTTTGCAAGCGAGTTGTCAACAATTTGATTATCCTCGTTGTGGTTCATGTTCGTAGGTAAGAACGGTTCTATCTCGAAAGCCCTAAGCCACATAAAACTTGCAATGGATAAATTAGAGGCGTCTAGTTTAGATTGTTGCTGGGCTAGTGTTATGATATGGTAGTGTTGTAAGTAGAAGTATGAGATGATACTCTTACAACACACATAGCGTGTAAAATCCATAGACCTTGAATTTACACATATAGGTATGATAGTGATCATACCACGATGCACATGATAGAGATCATCTGCGGGAACCATATAATTTCACTAATAAACATATGATGTTTGATAGCATCTTATATTGCTTGTTTAGCGCTTTGTTAGCATAATAAGATGATCCCTCATTTAAATATCAAGATAAGAATGTGTTCTTCCTTTAGTATGCACCGATTATGTTTTCGTCGCTCCAAGACATCACGTGATGATCGGGTGTTCTTGGATCCACGACCATATTTCGGGTGTAAAACAGTTACACACGCGAATACTAAGGTTCTAACTTGGCGAGCCTAGCATGTACAGACATGGCCTCGGAACACGGACCGAAAGGTTAAGAATGAGTCATATAGTTGATATGATGCCCATTTGATGCTCGCCTTTGAAGCTATACCGACTCACGTGATGATCGGACTTGGTGTAGTGGATTTGGTTCATGTAATCACCAAAAAGGCACGAGGGATGTCGTTTTTGAGTGGGAGTTCATTCGTAATATAGATTAGTTGAACTCAATCTATCATACACTTAGTCTAAACTTTACAAATTCTGTTGTAGATGGCACCACCTGCTTTTAATTTCAATGTGTTCATGGAGAAAGAGAAACTAGCAACGAACGGTAGCAACTTTACCGAATGGGCCATGAATTTGAGGATTCTCCTCTCTGCTGCATAAAATCAATATGTGCTAGAAGCGCCGTTAGGCCCCCCACCTTTAGATGATGCCCCTGACGAGGAGAAGAATGTCTATCAGACTCGTCAGGAGGACCACAACTTAGTTCATTGCGGCATATTGTATGGGCTAGAGCCGGAACTTCGAAAGCGTTTCGAAAACGGCAATGCATTTGATACAATGGGTGAGTTGAAAATGATTTTCGACACACATGCTGCTGTAGAGAGCTACAACGCTTCAGAAAAGTTCTTTAGCTGCATGATGGAAGAGCACAGCTCCGTTAGTGAGCATGTACTCAAGATGTCGGGTTACGCCGATAAGCTTGTGTCCTTGGGAATATCGATTCCCATTGACTTAGGCATCCATCGTGTTCTGCAGTCTCTGCCACCTAGCTATAAGAGCTTCGTGATGAACTATAATATGCAAGGCATGAAGAAGTCTCTCCCCGAGCTTCTTTCAATGCTTAAAACTGCAGAAGTGGAGATCAAAAAGGAACATCAAGTGTTGATGATCAATAGGAACACTGGTTTCAAGAAAGACAAGAAGGGAAAACGGAAGGGAAGTAAGGGCGGCAAGCCTGTTGCCGCGCCTGAAAAGAAACCCCGAGTTGGACCTAAGTCTAATTCCGAGTGCTACTATTGTAAGGGGACTGGCCACTGGAAGCGCAACTGCCCCAAGTATCTGGCAGACAAGAAGGCCGGCAAGGCAAACAAAGGTATATATGATATACATGTTATTGATGTGTACTTGACTAGTGCTCGCAGTAGCACCTGGGTATTTGATACCGGTTCAGTTGCTAATATTTGTAACTCGAATCAGGGGCTGCGGAACAAGCGACCGCTAGCAAGGGGTGAGGTCAAGATGCGTGTCGGCAATGGATCAAGCGTTGATGTGATCGCCGTCGGAACGCTTCCTCTCCACTTGCCGTCGGGATTAGTTATAAACTTGAATAAATGTTATCTGGTGCCTGCACTAAGCATGAACATTGTATCTGGATCGTGTTTGATGCGAAGTGGTTATTCATTTAAATCCGAGAACAATGGTTGTTCCATTTATATGAATGAAATCTTTTATGGTCATGCACCGATGATGAATGGTTTATTTCTATTAGATCTTGATGATAATGTTACACATATTCATAATGTTGATGCTAAAAGGATTAAACTTAATGATGATATATCCGCATATATGTGGCACTGCTGTCTAGGTCATATTGGCGTTAAACGCATGAAGAAGCTCCATTCGGATGGACTTTTGGAATCACTTGATTATGAATCATTTGATACATGTGAGCCATGCCTTATGGGCAAGATGACTAGAACGCCGTTTTCCGGTTCAATGGAACGGGCGATAGATTTATTGGAAATCATACATTCTGATGTATGTGGTCCAATGAGTATGTTGGCGCGAGGTGGATACCGTTATTTTGTTACTTTCACGGATGATTTGAGTAGATACGGTTATATCTACTTGATGAAACACAAGTCTGAAACCTTTGAAAAGTTCAAGGAATTTCAGAATGAAGTGGAAAATCATCGTAATAGAAAGATCAAATTTCTACGGTCCGACCGTGGAGGTGAGTATCTAAGTTACGAGTTTAGCACTCACATGAAAGAGTGTGGAATTGTTTCACAACTCACACCTGCCGGAACACCACAGCGAAATGGTGTGTCGGAACGTCGTAATCATACTTTATTAGATATGGTTCGATCTATGATGTCTCTGACGGACTTGCCGTTGTCATTTTGGGGTTATGCACTAGAAACTGCTGCATTCACTTTAAATCGGGCACCATCTAAATCCGTTGAAAAGACACCGTATGAATTGTGGTTTGGAAACAAACCTAAGCTGTCATTTCGTAAAGTTTAGGGATGCGATGTTTATGTGAAGAAACTTCAACCGGATAAACTCGAACCCAAAGCGGAAAAAATGCGTCTTCATAGGATACCCTAAAGAAACTATTGGGTATTCCTTCTATCACAGATCCGAGGGCAAGGTTTTTGTTGCCAAGAATGGATCCTTTCTAGAGAAAGAGTTTCTCGCGAAAGGTGTGAGTAGTCGGAAGGTAGAACTCGAAGAGGTTGTGGAACCTTCTCTTCAAAGTATGGCGAGTAGCACAGCGCCGGAAGTTGTTCCGGAGTTGGCTCCACCTGTTGAAGAGGGAACTAATGATAATGATCATGAAACTCCGAAAGAGAGTACTACCGAACCTCGCAGGTCAAACAGGACACGTGCAGCTCCCGAGCTGTACGGAAATCCTGTCATGAATTTCATGGTTGATGAAAATGATGACCCTGGACGTATGAAGAAGCGATGATGAGCCCGGATTCCAACAAATGGTTAGAAGCCATGAAATCCGAGATGGAATCCATGTATGAAAATCAAGTTTGGAACTTGGTGGAAATACCTCACGACCGAAAGGCCGTGGAGAACAAATGGATTTTCAAAAGGAAAACCGATGCTGATGGTAATGTGACCGTCTATAAAGATCGACTTGTCGCAAAGGGGTTTCGACAAATTCAAGGAGTTGACTACGATGAGACTTTCTCTCCCGTAGCGATGCTAAAGTCAGTTAGGATTATGTTAGCAATTGCTGCATATTTCGATTATGAGATATGGCAGATGGATGTCAAAACCGCGTTTCTCAATGGTAATATTGAAGAAGAGTTGTATATGATACAACCAAAGGGTTTTGTCGATCCTAAGGATGCTAACAAGGTGTGCAAGCTTCAGCGATCCATGTATGGATTGAAGCAAGCATCACGAAGTTGGAATCTCCGCTTTGATGAGGTGATCAAAGAGTTTGGATTTGTCCAAACTTATGGAGAAGCTTGTATTTACAAGAAAGTGAGTGGGAGCAATGTGGCATTTCTGATATTATATGTGGATGACATATTATTGATCGGAAATGATATAGATCTTTTAAACAGTGTTAAAAGTTATCTAAATAGCAAATTTTCAATGAAGGACCTAGGTGAAGCGTCATACATATTAGGCATAAAGATCTATAGAGATAGATCTAGGCACCTAATAGGGCTATCGCAAAGTACATACCTTGATAAGATTTTAAAGAAGTTTAAAATGGACAGAAGTAAGAAGGGGTTCTTACCTATGTTGCAAGGCAAGACATTGAGTAAGACTCAAAGTCCGGCTTCGGCGGAAGAAAGAGAGATAATGGACAAAGTCCCCTATGCTTCAGCCATAGGCTCTATAATGTACGCCATGCTATGTACAAGACCAGATGTGGCACATGCTATTAGTTTGACTAGTAGGTACCAATCGGATCCAGGTTTGGAACACTGGATAGCGGTCAAGAATATCCTTAAGTACTTACGAAGAACTAAGGATATGTTTCTTGTATACGGAGGTGAAGAAGAGGTCGTCGCTAAGTGTTATGTCGACACTAGCTTTGACACCGATCCGGATGACTCTAAGTCTCAATCCGGATACGTATTTCTCATGAATGGCGGAGCGGTTAGTTGGAGGAGCTCCAAACAACCTGTGGTAGCGGGATCAACAACGGAGGCCGAATATGTTGCTGCTTCAGAAGCGGCTCAGGAAGCAGTTTGGATGAAGGAGTTCATATCCGAACTAGGAGTGGTGGCAAACGCATTGGACCCAATGGTGATCTATTGTGACAACAATGGTGCCATTGCCAATGCCAAAGAGCCAAGGTCTCACAAGCATTCCAAGCATATTAAGCGCCGGTTTCACTCCATCCGCGAGCATGTCAAGGATGGAGATATAAAGATTTGTAAAGTACATACGGATCTCAATGTAGCAGATCCGTTGACTAAAACTCTCCCTAGAGCAAAACATGATCAACACCAGAACTCAATGGGTGTTAGATTTATCACTATGTAACTAGATTATTGTCTCTAGTGCAAGTGGGAGACTGAAGGGAATATGCCCTGAGAGGCAATAATAAAGTGTTTATTATGTGTATTCCAAGTATATGATAGATGTTTATTTTTGCATGCTATAATTGTATTAATACGGAAACGTTAATACATGTGTGTTTAATAAACAAACAGAAAGTTCCTAGTTATGCCTCTCATAAACTAGCTCGTTGATTAACAAGATGATCAAGGTTTCCTGATCATGGACATTGGATGTTGTTAATAACGGGATCACAACATTAGTGTAATGGTGTGATGAACATTCATCCGAAGTATAGCATTACGATCAAAGTCATTGAGTTTATATTGCTATAACAACTTACGAAGTGATCCTAATCCTTAGACCATGAGATCATGTCAATCACTAACACCGGAAGAGTTTCTTGATAACATCAAACGTCACACCGTAACAGGGTGATTATAAAGATGGATTCAGAACTAATAAAGTGTTATGTTGAGGCTCATGGATCGAGAGTGGAATTTTTTCATCCCGATGATGGATAGATATACTCTGGGCCCTCTCGGTGATATCACATTGATTAGCTTGCAAGCAAGTGATTTGATCACTAGAATGTTATATCACAGGAACGAGAAAAGAGTGCAAGTCGGTAACGAGATCAAACTAGGTATGGAGATACCGATGATCGAATCTCGAACATGTAATATATCGTGAAACAAAGGGATTAAGATACTAGCGTAAAAGGTTCCGACGATCACAAGAAAGTCATCGTGGAATGTGTGGGAGTCAGTATGGGTCTCTAGATCCCGCTTCTGATTATTGATCCGAGAGGGGTCTCGATCATGTACGAATTATTCACGAACCGTAGGGTGACACACTTAAGAGACACCGACATCCAATTGGAGCAAATGTTTCTTGCCGAAAGAATGAACAAGCGCAAGAATTTGTTTCACTAGATACCGAAACAGGTTTTCGGGTGAAATTGCATAAAGTGGTTATGCATGTGAAATAGAATTCTAGCAAGGGGTTATTTGTGAATGTTTGTCATTAAAGTAATTGACAAAATTCTGAATAAAATAAAAGAGTTTTATTTAATGAGAGTTTGCATTAAATTTGGTGGAAATTTAACGGGAATTTGAGTGGACTTTTGAGTGGAGGGAATTTAAAGGAGATTTGTGAGTGGAGTGTCCACCCACATGAAGAGGGGAGGGCAAAGGGGCATCCCCCATGCGCCGGCCACCCCCTTGGGGTTCCCCCTCCTCCTATAAAAGGAGCCCCCCTCCTCACTTGTCTCTCACACCTCCTCGTGAAGGATCTCTCTCCCCCTCTAGAATTTATCCCCCATGGTCTCGGACTAGCGAGATACATGTTCCCGGTGGCTATTCGGCAAGAAAGAGTTGTGCTTCCGCTGCATCGCTGGAGCAAGGAGGCGGAGGTTGCTCGGTGCCTCGAACGTGTGTGCGAGCACGGATGCGCTGCTGATTTGCGGCGCTAGGACTTCCTCTCGATCTTGAGATCGGCAAGAGATCGTCTACATCAACCACAAGTTGAACTCGTTAAGCTTTGTCGGTCTTCAAGGGTATGTTCTCTACGGATATACATCCGCCCGTTGTTTGTATCTAGTAGATAGATCTTGGTATATAGTTCACATCGTAGGAAATTTTTTGTTTTCTATGCTGCGAACCCTACACAGGTCAGGGTACGACTCCATTTGGGTAGTGGTCGACCATTTGACCAAGGTAGCCCACTTTATACCGGTAAAGACGACCTATACGAGTGCAAAGTTGGCTAAGATTTACATGGACAGAATTGTGTGCCTACACGGAGTTCCTAAGAGCATTGTGTCTGACAGAGGCACCCAATTTACCTCACACTTCTGGCACCAGGTGCACGAGTCACTTGGGACTAGATTGGAGTTTAGCACAGCGTTTCACCCATAGACTGATGGACAGACCGAAAGGGTGAATCAGATTCTGGAGGACATGCTGAGAGCTTGCGCTTTGGCTCATGGTTCTAGTTGGGATGAGAATTTGCCATATGCTGAGTTTTCCTACAACAACAGCTATCAAACCAGCATCAAGACGTCACCGTTCAATGTGCTATATGGGAAACGGTGCCGGACACCATTGCTGTGGGATGGAGTAGGAGAACGTCAGTTGTTTGGGCCTGATTTGATCAAGGATGCTGAGGAGAAGGTCGCCTTGATTAGGGACAGGATGAAAGTAGCACAATCAAGGCAGAAGAGCTACGCTAACGCCAAGCGCAAGGAAGTGGTGTATGAGATAGGTGATAGAGCATACCTCAGAGTGTCGCCACTACGTGGAATCAAGAGATTTGGAATTAAGGGTAAGCTGGCACCTCGATTTATTGGACCATATCGGGTCTTGGCACGCAAAGGGGAAGTTGCTTATCAGTTGGAGTTGCCAGAGGCTCTGTCCGCTGTTCACAATGTGTTCCACGTATCCCAGCTGAAGAAGTGCCATCCGGAGATGGTGGATACACCATTGAGAGACACGGTACCACTAGAGGAGATTCAGCTTGAGAACGACTTGAGCTATGAGGAGAGACCGGTCAAGATTCTGGAGACAGCGGAGAGGATTACCCGTACCAAGACAATCAGGTTTTGCAAGGTGTAGTGGAGCCACCACACTGAAGAGGAAGCCACTTGGGAGCGTGAGGATGACATCCGAGAGGACTACCCACACCTATTTGCTAGCCGCGCCGAATCTCGGGGACGAGATTCATCTTAAGGGGGTTAGTCTTGTCACATCCCAAATTTTAGATTTGGTTCTGCATATCATTCATTCCATTGCATCATACTCTTCCATGCAAAACCATTGATTGAAAGGATTCGGCAAAACACTATTTTCAAAACCCTACTCTATTTTACTACGAGGCTCCTGCGGGAGGCTTTAGTAGGACTTGTATTGTCCACCCTTGTAGCCTAGTGGTTTCACTCATCCTTTAACCCTAGGTTGTTCCCCTCGATTTTACAAAAATTTAGGAACAAGAATCGCCCGTTTCGGAGTTCGTATGAAGAAGTTACGGAGGTTTTACTAAAATGCAAAAAGGAAAAAGAAAAGGATCAAAAAAAAATAGAACGGCGCCAGCCTGCTGGGCCGCGCCGGCCCAGCCGCCCAGCACCGCGCGCCGCCCGCGCGGCCAATTGTATCCGCCGCCGCCCCAGGACCGTGTCCGGGTAGGACCCGCGTGGGCGCCCCACAAAAGGCCGCGGACCCCGCCGCGGACCCCACCACCTCTCCCTCTCACCACGCAGCCGCCGCCGCCTCGGGAGCTGCACCCGCCGCCGCCTCGGGAGCTGCACCCGCCGCTGCCAGGTATGCCCGCCGCCACGCGCAGCGCCGCCGCCGCCGCTCGCCGCCCGCGCGCAGTCGCCGCCTCGCCGCCCGCGCGCCGCGCCGCCTCGTCGCTGCCGCACGCGCCCGCGCGCACGCCGCCGCCGCGCCGACCCGCCTCGATCCACGCGCTGACCCTCTCTTCCGTGCAGGACCTCGCCGCCGACCGCCGCCGCCGGAGCCGCTCGTCGCCGCCGCCCCGAGCTCGCCGCCGTCGTCTCCGGTGGGTCCACCGCCGCCATCCCTCGTGGCCGCCGATCTGCGATCCAACGGTCCAGATCGGCCGTTGACCGGTCAGCCCCAGGCGCTGACTAGTCAAACGACCAGTCAGCGCCCAGTCAGCAGCCACATGGGCCAGTCAACAGACATAGTTGACTGGGTATTTTCTTTAATCGATTTATTTGGCAGATTTTTGTAGAAATTTGTAAATTGCGTAGAAATTAATCCGCTGGGCCAAAAATTGCAAATAAAATATGTATAGGTTCAGTAAGTCGTGTAGAATCTTGCTGTACCATTGTTTCACACTTTTGCAGCAAGATTTAGTACAGTTTAATCAAATGAGTTAATGGACTTTTTGGAGTATTTAATTCGTAGAAAAAGATCTGTAACTCCAAAAATTGCGTATAATATGTCCCTGGATTCAGTAGAACGAGGGGAATCTCATCGTGAATTAAAAAGATAGGCTTACAGTAAAAACTTCTGCAGAAACTGTCTAGTGGCTTTCTGCAGTGTTTTAATTACTCAGGGAGTTTTATAATTCCTTTTTGAGTAATTCCAATTGGTACTGTTTCTAAATAGCAACGCCTATGAGGTAGAATTTTCCCAAGATTTTACAAACAGTATACTACCGGTAGTGAATTAATTGGGTTCTAGCTCTAGATTTGAGTATTTTTTTTGCATATTAGTTTTTCTTGCGCTAAAACTATTTTCCATGCATGCAATCAGTACCTCTACTGATTACTATTATGTGGTGTTGCTGTAGCGTCACCCACTTGTCATGCATGCATTCATGCATCATCCTTGTTGCATATGCTTGTGGATTGTTTGTTTATGATTGCAATTGTATCGTGTAGATTGTGACGAGTGCAACGCTTGCTCGTGTGTGGATTGTTCTTCCGACCGCTACAACCAAGGAAAGTAGATGCTATTTTGTTCATGATATTGTCCTACTATTTTCTATGCATTGTCGTGTATTTTGTAGACGCATGTGTAGGATGATACTATCGCTATGCTATGTCCTATTATGTGGTAGGGCCTCCCTTGTAGATGAACCATCGTTGGTAGATGTGCTTAGCCATGCTATGATGTACGAGGGCTGGGTTACATCACTGAGACTTGTTTTCAAAAGTATTGGTTTGTGAAATCTAAAACAACCTAATCAATGAATCTCCTGGGTGTGATGGTATTGATAATTTTTGGTGGTTTCATTGCGGAAAGGCACCCAGGTATCTAGAGAAATTGATTGGCTTCTTTATTTGGTAGCTTACGTGTACAACCATGTGCCAATAATGAAATGGGCGGTTGGTTGGACTTAGTAGGTTGTGGTAACCCGGACCCGCGTATCTAGAGATGTAGAACTTTGGTAGGTTGGACCGGTGCGCGTCGGGATTGGGGAGCTACTTCCCGAACAGTCTCTTCTTGGACTTCTCCCAATCATCACCCATAATGAGAGTGATGGTACGAGCTGGGGTGGCCAAGTCACATGGGTAAAGTGTACTAACCCCTGCAGGGTGTGTAATCTAATCGATTAGCCGTGTCCCCGGTTATGGACAACTGAGTTGCTTGATATTGATTCCATGACATGTTTCTCGCTCATTCTAATTTCATAATTGCTTTATTATTGTTGGGTTAACTTAATTGGGATCTTTCCAAAGAAAATCAAAAACTATTTATGAAAGTAGGACAAAGGTATTTGCAAATGCAAGCCAAACACAGCTCCACTTGCCAAATATGCATGTAGATGTTAGTACTATTGTCTCCACTACTAGCTCTACTTGCCATACATTCCATGTATTGACCCTTCGGGGCTGCTACGTTTCATGTTGCAGGTTATTCCGATTCTGAGTAATCGATATAGGCCACGGTACTCCACTCGGCACTTGTTCACTTGTGGGCAATTTGAAGAATGGAGGATTTACTTTATTTATGTTGCTACCTGAATAATTTGAGCTAGCCTTGGGCTAAGCTTTTATTGTAATAATGGTACTCTAGATCTTCGTTATTCATGATACACGGATATTTTGCTATGTTATTCATCTTATTCTATTGTGGGCCAATGAACCGATCCAGGGATTGGCATGTCACATAGAAGCCTCGGTCTTTTCAGAACCGCGGTGTTACATTACTACAGAAGGTTCATTGAGAATTTCTCCAAGGTAGCTAAGCCTATGACAGAATTGCTAAAGAAAGACAAGAAGTTTGCTTGGTCTGAAGGTTGTGAACTCAGCTTTCAGGAATTGAAGAAGAGACTTATGACATCACCAGTCTTGTGTTTGCCAGACTTGGAAAAAGATTTCCAAGTATATTGTGATGCATCTCATCATGGATTGGGTGCAGTACTTATGCAAGAAGGAAAAGTTGTGGAGTATGCCTCGAGACAACTCAAAACTCATGAAGTGAACTATCCTACTCATGATTTAGAGTTAGCCTCTGTTGTCCATGCACTAAAAACATGGAGACACTATCTTTTGGGAAAACGTTGTGAAGTATTCATAGATCACAAGAGTTTGAAGTATATCTTCACCCAGAAGGAAATTAATATGAGACAAAGGAGATGGCTAGAACTCATCAAGGACTATGACTTAAATTTGCAATACCACCCCGGTAAAGCGAATGTTGTAGCAGATGCTCTAAGTCGTAAGGTTTTTGTGAATGGCCTTACCAAAGGAGAATTGCCAGACGATTTGTGTGCCCAATTTAGAAAACTCAGATTGGAGATTGTGCCTGAAGGACATCTCATGTCTTTGGATGTGCAACCCACTTTGTTGGACAAGATCAAAGAAGCCCAGAAGATTGATAAGGAAATTGAAGAAATTAAAGAGAAGATTGGCAAGGGAAAAGCCAAAGGATTCCATGAAGACGAACATGGTACATTATGGCATGGGAAACGTATCTGTGTTCCACAGGATCCGAAGCTTCGGAAACTGATTTTACAAGAAGCACACAACTCGCCGTATTCCATTCATCCGGGTAACACCAAAATGTATATGGATATGAAGGAAATATTTTGGTGGAATAATCTCAAGAAGGACATCGCCGAACATATTGCCTTGTGTGATGTGTGTAGTAGAGTGAAAGCGGAACACGAGAAACTAGCAGGTTTGCTTCAACCACTACCTATTCCTGATTGGAAGTGGGACAAGATTGGTATGGATTTCATTACCGGATTACCAAGGACCAGGTCAGGATATGATTCTATTTGGGAGTAGTGGATCGCCTAACTAAAGTGGCTCATTTCATACCCGTGAAGACAACCTATACAAGTGCTAAGTTGGCCAAAATCTACATGAGTAGAATTGTATGTCTACATGGAGTGCCCAAGAGTATTGTGTCTGATAGGGGGACTCAATTCACTTCCCATTTTTGGAGACAGCTACATGAGTCATTGGGAATGAGGTTGGAATTCAGCACTGCTTTTCATCCTCAAACTGATGGACAAACCGAAAGGACTAATCAGATTCTTGAAGACATGTTGAGGGCATGTGCCTTAGACTATGGACCAGTTGGGATGAAAGTCTGCCTTACGCAGAATTTTCTTATAACAACAGCTATCAAGCCAACATTGAGATGACACCATTTGAGTTTCTCTACGGGAGGAAGTGTACCACCCCATTGTTATGGAATGGTGTGGGAGAAAGAAGTTTGTTCGGACCAGAACTTATCAAAGAAGCCGAAGATAAAGTCAAGTTGGTTAAGGACAGATTGAAGATAGCACAATCCCAACATAAAAGCTACGCAGATCCTAAGCGTAGAGAGGTCACCTACGAAGTTGGTGATAGAGATTATCTTAGAGGGTCGCCATTCGTGGAGTGAAGAGGTTTGGAGTCAAAGGAAAGTTGGCCCCAAGATATGTTGGACCATTCAAGATTCTGAGTCGTAAAGGAGAAGTAGCTTATGAAATTGAACTACCAGAGTCTTTTGTCAGCCGTTCATAATGTGTTTCATGTGAGTCAGCTTAAGAAATGTCATCCAGAAATGGAAGAAACTTCTTTGAAGGATACTATACCTTTGGAGGAGGTTCAATTGGAAAGTGATCTTACTTATGAGGAGAAACCTATCAGGATTCTTGAGACAGCAGAAAGAGTTACACGGACCAAGACTATCAAGTTTTGCAAAGTTCAATGGAACCATCATTTCAAAGAGGAAGCAACATGGGAAAGAGAAGATGATCTTCGGAAGGACCACCCTCACCTATTTGCTAGCCAACCCGAATCTCGAGGGCGAGATTCATCTTAAGGGGGTTAGATTTGTAACATCCCAAAAATCATGTTTCAAACTCATGCATATCATCCATGCATCCATAATCATTTAGGATTTCATTTTCAAAAACCATTTCAAAACAGGAGCAATGTTGCTCAATATTTTATGTAAGTTACTCAAACCTTTGTGCTACTTGATGTTGAGAAAAGTACTGTTTATCTTTCAATATTGTTTAGAATCCAAACACAAGTGAACTCAAAAACTTGAACAAAGTCTCAAAGCAAAATATGAATCAAAACAAATTCTGTGCCTATTATCACACCTCATAAAGGCATGGTTTTATTTTATTTTCAAAAGACCCAAGTGTATTTAAGTGTTCAGATGTGTTTGACACTTATTTAAGTACAAGATTTATTGTAAAAAAGTCCTGTAAAGCTTTGGATTCAAACAGATTTGAATTTAGGTTTGAAAACCATTTCAGAAAAACAAACAGAAAAAGAAAAAGACTTAAAGAGAGAAAAAAATAACACCCAGCCGAATCTGGCCCAACTAGCCCAGCTAAGCCCAGCACCCCACCCCACGAACCGTTTTCTTTCACTCACCCCCGCACCCATCGAGTGACTGACGGGCAGGACCCACTCCCTCTCCTTTCCTCTCGCTGACAGCCGCGGCCCACACGACGTCGTCGTCTCCACCTGTAGACAGCTCAATCCCCAAATCACGCCGGCCGTTCCCAGTATTGATTCGTGGCGTCAATTCACGATGAATGCCGGAGTAAATCTCGCTCCCGACCAGGCTACTTAAACCCCCTCTGCCCCCTCTCCACTTTCCCCCAAACCCCAAACGCAGAGCGCCCCCAGGTTGCGAGGATTTCTCGCCGCAACCCCGCTGCTCCGACGACCTTGCCGACGAATTCCGGTGAGTACCGCACTCCCCTCTGCCCATAGTTCATGCTGGCTTGCTCTGCATCTCAGTGCGCATCTACTGACACTTTTCGTTTGCTCGCGCATGACCTATAGCCTCGGCAGCATCAACAACTGAGCGCTGACGCTCTCTGCTCGAACTCCGGCGATCTTTCCCCGTAAGTTCCAGCCTCCCCTTGCCCACGGTTTCATATGCTTAAGATCCCCAGCGTCCTGCGCATCTAACGGTACCCTCCTCTCGTCCTAGCGTGGCCCAGAGACTACTCCGACGAGCAATCCGCGACGACTCCGAGCGCCCCTTCGCCAACCAGGGACACGTCGAGCTTCACCTCGTCACTGCGGTTCTGGTGAGCATCCTCCCACCTCCCCGGGCTACCTAGTTTACCGGCTCCGCCACTGATAGAGCGCTCCGCCGCTCGCCGCCGCGCCAGCGCCGCTCGAGTTAGGTCAAGTCAGTATGCACCGTTAGATGTAGATCTTGCGGCTAAGATTAGAACTTAAACGAAGAGGTATGAGCGCATCTGAGCCACTAGATCTAACTTAAATCCTACGACTCGCAGAGACCGATCCACACGAAACGGTACCGGCCAGTAGAATAGCGCCGCGTGGCAGTGAATTAGATTTAAAAACTGGATTTGAATCTATTAGATATTCAAAATTGTTTTGGCTATAACTTTTGATCCCCACGTTAGAATTTGACAAATTTTATACCATTGGAATCAGGAGAGCAAGCTCTTTCTAAATATGCAATGTGTTTAATGTTTTTCTTCTGTTAAAAAGGTTTTATTTGAAGAAACTTGTGTAGGGCTAATTTGAGTATATGAAATGTTTAGGAAATGATTTAGGGTTTAAATAATTGTTGTTTGGCAAGTTTTGGACTTGTTTATGAATCAGTACTGTACACTTGCGTGGTTGAGTTTTAAAAATCATCCCATATCATTTTTGCATGCATGCATATATATTTTTGATTATATATGTTTTGTATGTGATTGTGGCTATGATTCTTTGTGTAGATTTTGGTGCTAGTGATTGTGATTGTGAGGAGTGTAGCTACTCTCCAAACTACCAAGGCAAGTGGTACTTCATGAATATTTCTATCCCCATGTTTTATACGAAGCATTAGAAATATTTTGCTAAGTCTTGCATGTTATTATTTTTGCTTATATGCCATGTTGGGAAATCCTAGTAGTTGTAGAATTGCTAGGGAATCTCTAAGTTAAGTTACTATCTATGCCATGCTTAGCCTAGCTAGTAGCAAACAAGGGTTGGTAAATTATACATGCTATGATGAAAATATTTCTAAGTCTTTGGACTTGTGTTTTGCCTAATAAAACAACTAAGTTAATGAAACACCTGGGTGGAATGGAAGGAATGGTTTATGTTGAGTGGTTACACAAGGCCCATTTCTATGGTTTACCTTGTGTATCTCACTTGTGGTAAGCCACCCAGGAACAAAGAGATTTTAGAGGCCAAGTGTTGAGAAGCTTCTAGTGCAGCCACTTGGTAATATGGGCTCTGCCTGGACCACATAGGTTGCTAGAACTTAGCCATTTGGACAGTTGGTGGTAGTGGGATTGATAGGTTGGAGCGCGTCCATTTGGTCTAAGGGAAGGCTTCTGAAAGGTCCTGTCTTGGTGAAACCAAGTTTGGTGGGGAAAGTGCACAACCTCTGCAGATGGAAAAATCTAAGTACTTAGCCAACTTTACCACCTTGCGCTTAGTTATAATTGAGATAATAGAACTATAGAATTCTGGTTAGTTACTTTACGAACTAGTATCGTATTGTTTGAAGTGTTAATCTAAAGTTTAAAAGTTATATTGCAAACTTTCAGTAAGTTCCGGTTACTCCGTGAAGTTTAATAATTGGTATTAAATCAAGAGTAACAATTCCAGTATTAGTATATAAGTATCATGTTTATCTCCATGATTCTTGATATTCAAAAGATTGTTTTACTATCAAGGTTATCTAGGAGCTGAAAGAATTGTTTCAGAAACCATCATATGTGGAAGATATTGTGATATCTAAAACGATATTTTGATTACAACATGATAGAGTATAATATGGCAAAGTTTATATTCTCATGTTTGATGAGAATTTGCAAAAGGTTGGAGACGCTAGTCATCCTAATCCTCCAAAAGGTTTTGGAGAGCAACATTATACTCGCAATTCACCGTTATAAGCTAAAGTAGCTTGATCATGAATAGTTCCATGATAAGGATGAATATTTTATGTAGGTAAAATGTTTACTACACTATTACTAAAGAATGGAATTTGAAAGAACACCAAACATTTGATGATGGTGATATACTTCAAAGTGCAAGTCCAAAGACATTGGTATTTATCTATACATGCTTTGGACTATGTGTGATGTGTATGGCTCCACTATTGATGTTGATATATTCTTTCAAACAGAAAAGGAAATACTCAAAGAGAATCTCATAAATATATGGTAGAAAAGAAAAGACCAGAATTGTTCAGCTTAGGTATATAGAGGATATACATGTTATGGCTGTATTCTTTGCTTGTTAAATAATGTGGTTCTTAAGTATTAGATACTAAATTTGTTGGTGTGAATCGTCATACGAAACAAAATAATTCATGAACTACAATGGC
Source organism: Avena sativa (assembly GCA_916181665.1). Classification (NCBI taxonomy): domain Eukaryota; kingdom Viridiplantae; phylum Streptophyta; class Magnoliopsida; order Poales; family Poaceae; genus Avena; species Avena sativa. The sequence continues at coordinate 434,722,423 of OV702283.1, read as the reverse complement.
CTAAGTAACCAGCAAAAGAATACGTGATGATGTTCATTGAGAACAAATAAAGGGTTATTCTGTTGCTCGTTGAAATCAAAGCTTGCCTTCAAGATTTGTTTTATCAGGTATTTTGAGAATAAAAGGGTTGTTCAAAGAATTGCCGTAATCCAGAAAAGATAGATGATTTACAAATCTTGTTGGAGAAATCACATCCATAAAACTAGTTCTAAAAATGTTGAAAGACAAATTGATTGAAATATCACTTAGGAAGTGACATCACTGTTTAAAATATATTGGAAAGAAAACATGAAGAAACTCCATGTGGATGGAATTTTGGAGTCTTTTGATTTTTGATCAAATGACGCTTATGAAACTTTCCTAGAGATAATTAAAACTCCGTTCAGAGGCCAAAAGGGAACGAATGACTAGATTATTGGAAATTGTACATATGTGATGTATGAAGTCCATTACGTATAGTCGAGAGCGATGGATTTCAACTTCATATGCTTTCTCCAAAAATTTGAGTGAATATATGAATATTTACTTAATGAGGATGAAGTGTGAAACATTTTAAAAATTTAAAAACTTTCAAGATGAAGTGCAAAATCAATGTAACAAGAAAATAAAGAATTTATGATAGGATCATAAAGGAAGATTTTTGAGTTACAAGTTTAGCATAACACCTAAGATTTGAGAAATTGTTCCGTGGATTTGCGTTTCCCGAAACACCATATGAGTATGGAATAATCGAGATATGCAATGAACCCTTGTTTGACATGGTAAGATCAAAGGTGTAATTTATTAAACTGCCATTATATTTTAAATATTAAAGCTTTCGAGACTACCTTTTTCCACTGAAAATAGCTCCATCATAATCCGTTGAAATACCATCATATAAAGTTATGGTTTGGGACAAAACCCAACTTGTCCTTTCTTAAACATTGGTATGCTATGCATAAGTGAGATGTTTACTACCAAAGTCGGATGAACATGTCTTTGTATGTTATTTCGAATAATCGTTGAGTATTCCTCCATAACACCAAAGAAAAAAATGTTTGTCGCTTAGAACATCAAGTTTCTTTGAGAAGGAATTTTCCGTGAAAAGTTAAGTGGGAGGACAATAGAACTTTGATAAGGTTAAACGAACCTTAGCTATATGTGCAAAGTTGCACAGCGTCAAAAAGTGTTCCGGAGGCAGCAACAATGCTCATGGCTCACGTGCCTCAAAGGTTGTGGTCATGGAGGTCTAAGTTCCTATTGAACCTAGTAGTTCGGGTAAACAATCAAATACTAGAATTTGAAAGTAAATCATTGTTGTTTGACAATGATGAACCGACTATATGCAAAGAAGCGATGATGGGCCCTGACTCCATCAAATGGCTTGAAGCCATAAAATCCGTGATAGTTTCATACACGATAAATCAAGCTTTGAACTTGAAAGACCCTCTAGAAAGGTGTAAAAACCTTACAGTCATATTTGGATCTATAAAGAAATAGACATGGATGTTTCACATCTATGAAATAGTCGACATGTTGGGAAAGAGTTCACAACAATGTTCAAAGGTTGACTATGACAAGATTTGATCTTTCATAGCGGTGTTTAGTCTAGACGGATGAATGTATCAACCACTACATATAATTATGTTATATGGTAGTTGAACAAACAAAACAAAGTTCTTTTAATAGAATTGTTACCTAGACGTGTACATAACACGATCCAAAGGGTTTTGTTAATTCAAACGATGCTAAAAGCGTATGCAAACTTCATGGTTAAAATAAGCATCGCGGAGTTGGAATCTTCACCATGATGAAACTGTTAAAATAGTTTAATCTCATCGGAGATGATGAAGATTCTTGCATTTGCAAGAAATCAAGTGGGAGCGCTAAAGACATATTTCTAATACATTATGTGGAAGAAACATCGTTGATTGGAAATGATGTATCTTTTGTTAATACAAGTTAAGAATTTCATTTTGATGAAAGACTTAGGCAAAACCCGAATATTTGGCATCAATGTCTATAAGGATAGATTGAGATGCTAATATGGTTGTGCCGAAAGTACATAGATGATATATTGAATGAGTTCAATATAGAAACTACAAGAAATGTTCTTGTCGTACAGAAAGGATTGAATCGAAATTCAAGTGTATAGACACTTGGTAAGTGAAACAAATATTCAAGCATAGATTGATACTTGATGTATGTAATCACAAAGAGTATTTATGTCAATCATACTGTGATATGTACAAATCCAGATATGTCATATGCTCTAAATGTTATGAGCATATACCAAAATGATTCATAAGATGATCATTGGATGATAGTAAGGATATTCTTATGATCTTTTGGAAGAGCTAAGAATATATTATTTTTGTAGAGATGACAAATAAATGGTTAGTTCATTGTAAAAGTATTACATTGATACTAGTTTTGTCACAATGTACAAATTAAGTTTATCTCAATCTAAACTAAGGGTGGCACAATATAATGGAAAGTAAGTTCCATAATGGATTTGGATGAGTTCCAAAGTTAAGACATTGTGACAGATACTACAACAAAAGGCTAAGTATATGACTGCTATGATAGCAGCAAAAGAGGGCATTTGTGTTGAGTAGTTTGTTATCAAACTAGGTGTGGTTCACAGCGGGATAGTACCATGAAGATATATTGTACGACCATATTATCAACATGTTTTAACCCCAAGGAACCAAAGGTCTCACCAAAGGACCAAATTTATACAAAACCATCTCATTAGAGAATGAGTGATGCATAGAGACGCAAAGACATGCAATTACACACAGACCTGTAAGTGTCGGATCCGAAGATCAGTTGACCACTAGCAATCGTGTACATGCAACACCGGAAAGCCATAGGTGTTGAATACACAAAGATTTGAAACTAGATTATTGTCTCTAGTGCAAGTGGGAGACTGTTGGAGATATGCCCAAGAGACAATAATAAATAGGTTATTATCATATCTTCTTGCTTATGATAAATGTTTACATACCATGCTATAATTGTATTAACCGGAAACAGTAATACTTGTGTGATTTGTAAACATTAAAGAGTCCCTAGCAAAGCCTCTTATTAAACTATCTTGTTTGTTAATATATGATCATGGTTTCCTGATCATGAACATTGAGATGTTATTAATAACAAGGTCATATCATTAGGAGAATGATGTGATGGACATACTCCTATAGTTAAGCATAGCATAAGATCAAGTCATTTCAAATAGTTCACTTGCTATAAGCTTTCAAATACATAGTAACCTAAATCCTTCGACCATGAGATCATGTTAATCACCATCACCGGATGGTTTCTTTGATGACATCAAACACCACATCATAACTGGGTGGCTATAAAGGTGGCATTGAGTGTTCAGAAAGTATGTGTTGAGGCACATGGATCAAGAGTGGGATTTGTCCATCCATATGATGGATAGATATACTCTAGGCCCTCTCGGTGGAATGTCATCCAATTATCTTGCAAGCATGTGACTGGCTCACAAGGGATCACATATCACGGGAATGAGAAAAGAGTACTTATCGGTAACGAGATTGAACTAGGTATGAACAGATACCGACGATCAAACCTCGGATAAGTAAACTATCGAGAGACAAAGGGAAATTTGTATCGTATGTAATTGGTTCATTCGATCACAAAGTAATCGTATAAATATGTGGGAGCCATATGAATCTCCATATTCCTCTATTGGTTATTTATCGGAGAAGTGTCTCGGTCATGTCCGCGTAATTCACGAACCGTAGGGAGACACACTTAAGGATTCAATGTTGTTTAGTAGATATGGAATGTAAGTAGGGAGACCGAATGTTGTTTAGAGTCTCGGATGGGATCCGGGATATCACAAGGAGATCCGGAATGGTCCGGAGAATAAGATTCATATAAGGAAAGTCCAATTCCAGAGTTCGGGAATGATTCCGATGATTTCATCGGAGAGGTTCTAGAAGGGTCTAGAAGGTTCCCCGGACCGAAGGGGAATGGTTCATGAATGTGTCATGGTTAAGTGGAATGATTGGTCATGTCCTAGGTCACTTGGTTGGGCAAAGCTCTAATTTTAAAGTCAAAAGGGAGGTTTGAAAAGTCAAACTAGAACAATAGTTTCCTAGTGGAAGAAGGAAAGAGTCCTTCCTTCTCTCCAACTTGGGTTTGGGGAAGGATTCAAACTCCCCTCTCCTAAGCTGCTCTCCCTCTCATAAATGGAGGGGAGTGATACGCCCAATTTGCATCACCATTCTATATCATAATTTACCTCTATTCATTGATATTTGTCTTATTATGAGGTATTACTTATGGCTTTTCATCTGTTTATGCATGTTGGACGATTCCTGGAGGATGGATTGTCGGAGTCTGGATTCTGATGGAAAAGAAGGCGTTTCGGTGCAATTTCACGAAGATCAGAAAAATACCAGAAAAATATGGAAACATATTATTTTACCAGAAGACGAAGGAAGCCAGAAGGAGGGACGGAGATGGGCCTCAGGGGGCCCACACCCCCTAGGCGTGGGCCCACCTGACCCCACGCCTAGGGCAGGTGTGACCCACCTTCCCGTCCTCCGAATCCGCCCCTTCGCCTATATCTTCCCTACGGAACCCTAACACCAGGGGAGTGACCATAGATAGATTTTCGCCGCCTCTAGGGGCGGAAAACACCGAGAGAGAAAGATCTCTCCGACAGACAGATTCCTGCCGGGAGAATTCCTTCCCGGAGAGGGGAGACCGTCGCCATCAACACCGTCATCAAGCTAGGCTTCATCGGGATCATCATCATCCACACCATCATCTCCACCAGCACCATCACCACCACTCCGTCCCGCTGTAACAATTGTGTTGGGTATTGCTTTAGTTCTTAGGGGAAACTTTCCCGGTGTTAATTACTATTGTAGTTGATGCTTCTGAGTGGAACCATTGGATTATTGTTTATGTTCAGATTTTTATCCATTATCATATCATCCTTAATCTTGATCCATATGATGTCTTGTGAGTGGTTCGTTGTGTTCTTGAGGACATGGGAGAAGTCATGTTGTTAGTAGTGAATCTATGATGAGTTATTATTCAATGATTTAGTATTTAAGTTGTGGTGCTATTTTTCTAGTGGTGTCATGTGAACGTCGACTACATGATACTTCACCATTTATGGGCCTAGGGGAATGCATTGTGTATTTGGCTACTAATCATGGGTTGCCGGAGTGACAGAAACCTGAAACCCCGTTAGGACACCTTTGCACAAGGGAGTGTAGGATCTTAGAGTTTAAGGCTGTGGTTAGATTTCTATCTTAATTACTTTCCTATAGTTATGGATGTTTGGAGGGGGTTTAATCACAAGTATGTATTAGTCCTAGGAAGGGCGGTATGTTAGCACAGGTTCACCCACACAATACTTACAAACACCAAAGAAGAGTACTCAGCTATTTGAAGCGAAAGCACTTGACAGAATTCCCATGTGTCCTCGAGAACGTTTGGTCCTTATAAGTATTTCCACCGGCTTGTACTTTGCTAAGAAAGTGTCACATCCCAAGATTTTTCAAATCTTGTTATGTGAAAAATAAATGAATAAAATAAAAACTTGTTGATTTTCAGGGTGAGAAGAAACTTTTTGATTCCAATTGGAAACCTTCAAACCTATTTTTATCAAATAAATCCTAAAAGGATTTAAAAATATAAACAATTAATAAAGAAAGTTTTAATAATTGGAATCACTATTTTTGGATCTTTTAATAAAAAGATTTGGTTTCTATAAAGCAAAGGTAGAAATAAAAATACAGATTATTTTTATAGAACCAAATTAAATCTTGGCCAAGCTTTTGAAATAAAATATTTCTATTTGATAAAAAGAGTAAAGGTTTGTTTAAACAAAATAATGAGGATCTATTAATATCCAATTTTATTAAAATAAAGGTTTTTACCATATTAATTAAACATTAAAACTTGTTAAATTATTTTAAACAAGTTTTCCAAGTATTTTATATTATCAAATAAAACCTACTGAAGTGGTTTTGTTATTATTTAAATTTCAAAGTGGAGATTTTAATAAAACAAATCCTATTTGAATTAATAACTAAGGTCTATTTTATTTAATTATTAAATAGATCCTAAAAGAATAAAAATATTATTTTATTTTGGACTTTGGTTTGTGTTGTTAAACAGAACTAAAAAATTTATAATGTTCGGCAAAGGTTTTGAGTTCATTTGTTGTTTGAATTGTTTGATTGATATTCTAAACAGAAAATCAATTAGAAAAAGACTTTCAGAACAAAAAAAATCAAACTCAACCCAACCCATCTGGCCCAGCAGCCCAGTCACAGCCCAACTTCCCCCCCCACGCGCGAAGCGTTTTTCACCCACACACGCACCCGCGCAGTCCCAGACAGGCAGGCCCCACTTCCCCTCTCTTCCTCACGCTGACAGATGGGTCCCACCGCCACCTCACCGTCGTCTTCAACCCCCAAACCACGCCCTGCCGTTGCCGCCGAGTTACTGCCGGCATCGATACGCGTAAATGGCCGCATAATTCCCTGCAGTGATCATGCCCCCTTAAGCGCCCCTCTCCGCTCTCTCTTTTCCCCCAAGCAGCTCCTCCCCTCTGCCTCTAGGCTGCCCCAATTCGAGCCCGTGCCCTCACTGCTCCGACGAACCTCTGCTTCACGCAAGAGTGATCCCCATCCCCTGGCGCATCTCCCTGTGATTTCCGTTCATCTGCGCGAGCACCGTGAGCTCGGCAACGTCTTCCCAGAGCCAGCATCGCCGTCTGTCTCGCCTCCGACGAGCTTTCCTGGTAAGAGCCGACCACCCCGAGCCTTCCTATTGATACTCCTAAGATCCCTAGGACTGTACGCATCTGACCGTGCCTTTGTTTTGCCTTGGGGTGAACCGCAACGTTGCCCCCGTCATCAAACAGAACCACCTACCGCTCGCAGCTACTCCGGCGAGGAATTGGCCGCAGCACCGAGCGCCCCTCGCCAAGCCAACGCCACCTCGAGCTTCAAAATAATTGATTCAAACCTTTGGGAAATGATTTGATTCAAACCTACTGACCCTAAACACCAAGTTTGTGAATTAACAACTTATTTGGTGAACAATATAAAATTGTTGCTTTGTTAAAAGCATTTTCCACCACATGAAATAATGATTTGATTTAAGAAATGGTTTATAGATAAAACCCTTTTGCAAATGGTTTTGCCACTTTAGAAAATGACCACTTTGAACCTTACAATGTTTAGAGCCTAGTAGAAACCACCTTTGCAAATAAAACTATCTTTTGCATGCTTTCATGCATGACTTTGTTTCTATTATTTTATGTGTGTTGAATTGTTTGAATATTGGTTGGAATGCTAGTTGAATCTATGTTGGCTTGATTGATTTGTAGTGAAGTTAGAAGAGTGTGATATTAGCAAGATCAAGAAGTTAACCAACATTCCCTACCAAAAAGGCAAGTGACACTATCATCCAAGTCCTACTATTTTCATTACACTTAGTGGATTTTGAAACATGCATGATAAGGTCTATTATATTTTGCTATGCTAAATCCTAATAGGATACCCCTATATATTCCTTAGTGAAAACAATGTAGTTATAATATGCTTAGCCCTGCTATATATATTGAGAAGGGATACATGTTGAGATTATAAGAAGTATTGAAAAGACTTGTGTTTTATATAATAAAACAAGTACTCAATGAACCACCTAGGTGGACAAGGATACTCAAGTTTTGGACAAGGTGGCAATAAAAGGAACCATGTTTATATGGCAATCTCTTTTTGTTGTGCAACAGAAGAAAACCACCCAGGGACTTAGAGATTGAACATGTTTCTCGTACAGTGGCTTCCGTGTACAGCCACATGCTAAATGGGCACTGGATTAGTCAACTACATAGTGGAAGACCCATGCATTGGCCTCTTCAGGTTAACTAAAATGAGGGAACTCGAAACCCTACATTGGTGCCTGGTAGACAAGCTAGCATTGTGTATTGGGAGGACCCTATGGAAAGACTTCGTCACATTCTCAATTTTCCAGTACTCCATCTTGGTGAGTACTTATCCAGCGGCCACTGGTGGCAACAAGATGAGATTGTGTCATGTGGGTAAAGTGTACAACTTCTGCAGAAGATAAAAATCTAAGTACTTAGCCGTGTCCCCTGTTATGGACAATACTGAGCAACTAAGGCCTGAAGCTATGGAAGATCTCGACGTTCCAATTTCTAAAAGTAAACTTGAAAGTGACAACAAGAGACTTGAAGCACTTGGAGGTTTCCAAGGAGTTCAGAAAGATTTGACAAAAGATCAAAACCATTTTAAAAAGATAGGATAAATTATATTGCTTTCTACAAGTGAGCCAAAACCCTACTTAGCCCAATATGCATGTAATGATAGGATCCACTTATTTCTACATAGTAGTGAAACTTGCCAATACAATTCAAATGTATTGACCCTTGTGGCTGTAACTTGTAGTGTTGCAGGTTGGTTTGATGTTAGTGAAGTTTATTGATTAGGATTACAAGTCTACAACCAACATGTTTGCCTGTGGCACTTTGAAGATGAAGGACCCCATGCTTATAGATATTCTGCTGCAATGTAATATGATAGCCAAATAAGCTATGTAAGATGTAACAAACTATTTTATTCCTGGTTATAAAGTTGTATTATGACCTTTGTTTCTTGATATTACATCTTAACTGTGGATGCCAGCTATTGATCCAGGGACTAGCATTGTGAACACAGGGATATCTACCTTATTAAAGGTTGGGACCTCTACAGAAAGGATTGGGCCACTTATTCCGTTTGTTAGTTACTTATGTTACTTGCTCTTTGCTTTGTTGCCTTGTCAAAAAAAAACGCTAAAAATCCATTTGCTAAGTATTCACAGGGATTTCCTGCTCCATACCACTGTTCAGCACCTTCCACTCCTCATCGGGATCGACACTCCTACTTATCAAAAGTACTACGATACACCCCCTATACTTGTGGGTCATCAAGACTGTTTTCTGGCACCGTTACCGGGGAATGAAGCGCTATTGAAAAGTGGAACTGGTAATGGAAACTTTTACTATGAGTATTGCTTTTGTTACTGCTTGTTACTTTGTTTCCAATATGGATAACCCACATGGTTTTCTGTTTGGGAAAAATACTACCACTTCTATGGTAGTAGATGAACCACCTCCTGTTGAGATAGATCCTTTTAAGATACCTACAAGTATTGTTAATTGTGTCATGTATAATTATTATTTTGGGGATGGAACTGTCCATCATGGTGATTACTTGCTTTTTATCCATGAATTATGCGGGTTGTTTAAGTGTGCAGGTATCACAACCGAACAGGTGAAGAAGAAGTTACTCTCCATATCCTTGAAAGGGAGAGCTGAAGCATGGTATAAGCTGCTAAAGAATGGACAATCCATGGAATGGGAGGAGATGGCATCTCTCTTTTACTCTAAATTTTATACTCCTAGTGAAATCCATAAGGATAGAAGTCTTATATATAAATTTTGGCCTCTTGATGGAGAGAGTACAGCTCAAGCTTTGGGGAGATTGAAGTTACTAATGCTTAAGTGTCCTATTCATGAACTCCCTAACAATATTATTCTCAATAACTTTTATGCTAGGCTTTCTCTTCATGATAAAGATTTACTAGATGCTTCTTGTGCTGGATCATTCACACGTATGAAGGAAGAAGCTAAATGGGATCTCTTAGATCGTATTCAAGATAATACCGAGGCTTGGGAGAATGACAAAGGAAGAAAGTCAGGTATAAACTATGATTATGAATGCATTAAATCTTGTATGGGAACTGATAACTTCCGTGATATTAGCAATAAGTTTGGCCTTGATCCTCAAGTTCTTGTGAAATGTTTTAATGATTTTTCCTCTTATATTGAGATTCCCAAGAAAGAGCGGGACAAGTATCATGCTCCTTATAAAGACATTGTTACCCACGTTCCTGCCAGTATAGAAGTTTGTACCGTTGATCCTATTTTTCTTGAACCTTATGTTGAGAAGATCCCTTTTCCCTCCAAGGTAAGGGAACACTCTATTATAGACAATGTGGTTAGCAAAAGCGCAAATGAAACTGTAGGGTCCGATGAGCTTATTGATATGGAGCCTATGGTAGCTATTGTGAAAGATCTTGTCACTAGAAATATAGAGGATGAGCATAATGTCTTCTGTGAAGACGCTACTAATATTGTTTCTTATCCTAAGAAAGTTAGAAAATCTAGTGTTCCTGTGCTTTCTGTTAAAATTGGTAGTTATAGCTATTATGTTTTATGTGATATTGGTGCTAGTTCCAGTGTTATTCCTTATGAGCTTTACAGGGAGATTATGCATGAGATTGGTCCTTGTGAGCTTGAGGATATTGATGTGGTCATTCACCTTGCTAATAGAGAGCAAGTTTGCCCCATTGGCATTGTAAGAGATGTGGAGGTCCTTTGTGGTAAGATTAAATATCCTGCTGATTTTCTAGTACTTGGTAAAGAAGCTAGTAAAACCTATCCTATTATCTTTGGTAGACCCTTTCTGAACACTTGTGGGGATATCATAGATTGTAGGAAGGAAAAAGTTTTGACTAAGTTTGCTGGAGAGTCTTATGAGTTTAATTTTTCCAAATTTGCCAAAACTCCTTGTGAAAATGAACTGCCCGATGAGGACTTCAGGGTTGAACAACTTTCAGCTATTTCTCTTGCTCCTACCAATGCCTTGCAGCAGTTCATGGAAGATCATGAAAGTGATGCCTTCATGAAGGAAAGAAATTATATTGATGAGGCTTTCCTTCGTCAACCTGAGTTACTTAAGCATAATTTACCTGTGGAAGATTTGGGTACCACACTTCCACCTAAAGGGACCCTGTTTTCGAATTAAACCTTGACCTGATGATCTTAAATATGCTTATCTTGATGACAAGAAGATATACCCTGTTATTATTAGTTCTAAACTTTCAGGAAAGGAAGAAAAAAGGTTAATGGAGACATTGAAGAAACACCGAGGAGCTATGGGCTATACTCTTGATGATTTAAAGGGGATTTCTACTACTATATGTCAGCATGCTATTAATATAGAGCCTGATGCAAAACCAGTTGTTGAGCACCAACACCGCCTAAATCCTAAGATGAAGGATGTGGTAAGAAATGAGGTATTAAAACTCCTTGATGGTGGTATTATTTATCCTATTGCTGATAGTCAATGGGTTAGCCCTGTTCATTATGTTCCCAAGAAAGGAGGGATAACTGTTGTGCGTAACGAGGATAATGAGCTTATACCCCAAAGAGTAGTGGTTGGGTATAGAATGTGCATTGATTTTAGAAAGATTAATAAAGTTACTAAGAAAGATCATTATCCTTTGCCCTTTATTGATCAAATGCTAGAGAGGTTGTCCAAAAAGACTCACTTTTGCTTTCTTGATGGTTATTCTAGGTTTTCTCAAATCGATGTGAAAGCACAGGACCAAGAGAAAACCACTTTCACTTGTCCTTATGGTACTTATGCTTATAGGCATATGCCTTTTGGTTTATGTAATGCTCCTGTTACCTTTCAGAGATGTATGTCTGCTATCTTTCATGGTTTTTGTGCAGAAATTGTGGAGGTTTTCAGACGATTTTCCCTCTATGGAACTTCTTTTGATAACTGTTTGCACAACCTTGATAAAGTTTTGCAAAGATGTGAAGAAACCAACCTTGTTCTTAACTGGGAGAAATGCCATTTCATGGTTAATGAAGGGATTATTCTTGGACACAAGATCTGTAAAAGAGGCATTGAAGTTGATAGAACCAAAATTGAAGCAATTGAGAAGATGCCTTGTCCTAGAGATATCAAAGGTATTCGTAGTATCCTTGGTCATGCTGGTTTCTATAGAGGCTTATTAAAGATTTCTCCAAAATTTCAAAGCCCCTTACTAATATTCTTCAAAAAGATGTACCTTTTGTTTTTGATGATGATTGTAAGGAAGCTTTTGAAACTTTGAAGAAAGCTTTAACAACTGCTCCTATAGTCCAACCACCTGATTGGAGTTTACCTTTTGAAATTATGTGTGATGCTAATGATTTTGCTGTGGGTGCTGTCTTGGGACAACGTGTTGACAAGAAGCTAAATGTCATTCATTATGCTAGCAAGACTCTGGATGCTACTCAAAAGAATTATGCTACTACTGAAAAGGAATTCTTAGCTGTAATCTTTGCTTGTGATAAGTTTAGACCTTATATTGTTGATTCTAAGGTTACTATTCATACTGATCATGCAGCTATTAAGTACATTATGACGAAGAAGGACGCTAAGCCTAGGCTTATAAGGTGGGTATTGCTTTTGCAAGAGTTTGATATGCATATTGTGGATAGGAAAGGTGCTGATATTCCTGTTACTGATAATTTATATCGTTTGGAAAACATTTCTTTTGACCCTTTGCCTGTTAATGATAGTTTTCCAAATGAGAAGTTAGCTGCAATAAGGGTAAGTCCACATGAGAGTCCTTGGTATGCTGATTATGCTAACTTTATTGTTTCCAAGTATTTGCCTCCAACCTTTACAGCTCAGCAAAGAAGGAAATTCTTTTATGATCTAAGGCATTACTTTTGGGATGACCCACATTTATATAAAGAAGGAGTAGATGGTATTATGTGAACATGTGTTCCAGAATTTGAAGAACAAGAGATATTGAGAAAATGTCATGGCAGTGCTTATGGGGGACATCATGCTGGGAATAGGACTGCACAAAAGGTTTTACAATCTGGATTTTATTGGCCTACCCTTTTTAAAGATGCAAGGAAGTGTCACATCCCAAGATTTTCCAAATCTTGTAATGTGAAAAATAAATGAATAAAATAAAACTTTGTTGATTTTCAGGGTGAGAAGAAACTTTTTGAATCCAATTGGAAATTTTCAAAAATATATTTGGATCAAATAAAATCCTAAAGGGATTTAAAAAGATAAATAAACAATAAAGTTAAAAATATATAAAATTACTATTTTTGAATCTTTTAATAAAAAGATTTAGTTTTCAAAAGAAAAGGTAGATTTATAAATAAGGATTATTTTATATAGCCAAATTAAACCTAGGACAAGCTTTTGAAATAAAATATTTTGTTTTGATTAAAAGAGTAAAGGTTTATTTCAATAATAAGGATTTAATATCCACTTTTATTTAAGTAAAGGCTTTTCCCATTTTAAATAAACACTAAAACTTATTTTAAATAAGTTTTCCAAGTATTTTATATTCTCAATTAAAACCTACTGAAGTGTTTTTGGTTTTATTTTAGATTTCAAAATAAAGTTTTTAATAAAACAAATCCTATTTGATTTAATAACTAAGGCCCATTTGATTTAATTATTAATGGACCCTAAAATAAAAATGTTATTTTGTTTTAAACAAGTTTTCCGAGTATCTTATATTTTCAAATAAAACCTAATGATTTGGTTTTGATAATATTTAGTTTTCAAATGGAGATTTTATTAAATAAATCAAAACCTATTTGAATTAATAAATAAAATCTATTTTATTTAATTATTAAATAGATCCTAAAAAATATAAAATTATTATTTTGTTTTGGACTTGGTTTTGTGTTGATAAACAGAGCTAAACTCAATATAAAGTTTAATGGAAGTTTATTTGAATTGGTTGTTTGATTTGTGATTTGAATTTCAAAACAGAAATAAGAATTGGAAAAAGGAAAAGAATTCAGAACAGAAAAAAATATGAAACGGCCCAGCCCAACTATCCTAGCCCACTAAGCCCAACCAGCCCACTGCCCTCTCCCGTAGAAAACAATTCACATTCGCGATTGAACCCACTAAGTCACAGACAGGTGGACCTCGTTCCCTTTCCTTCTCTCTCGCTGCCAGTGGACCCCACAGCCACGCGGTCATCTTCCCCACCCGCGACCTGTTCTTCCCCAGACCTCGCTGCCGTTCTCTGTCAATCAATCCCCGAGTAAATTCACTTAATTGCAGCGTTGATTCCGCACAGTAACCTCGCTCACTTAAGCGCCCACTCCCCCTCTCCATTTCCCCTCTCTCGCTCGGCTCTCTCGGCCACCAGGCTGCTCGGAATCCTCCCCGAACCACCATAGTCTCCGGCGAGCTCCCGTTCAAATTCCGGCCACCACCGCCAGCCCCACTGCTTCCAGAGCACACTGGCTTGCTCGCCATCATCTCCTGCACCTGCCAGTACCTTCCCCTCGCTCGCGCGTGCTCTGCAGCGTCGACTTCGTCTTCGACTGAACGACGCCGCCGTCCGGTCCAACTCCGACGAGCCCCACAGGTAGTTTCCGACCGCGCCTTTCCTTCTCCTTCACGCATGCATCTTCGCCTTGACCTTGCGCATCTAACCTTGCTCTCCTTTTGCTCTCTCGTGACCCGTAGCGCCGCCCTCGACGACGACAGAACGTGGCCGTCCTCAGACGCAACTCCGGCGAGCCATTATCCTCACCTCCGTGCACCCCTTCAGCAATGACAACCTCCTTGAGCTTCCCTACGACGCCGCGAACACTGTGAGCATCTCCCCATCCACTCTAGCTTCCTGTATCACCGGCACCGCCACCGTCTGGCCGCTCCGCCGCCAGTAGCCACCGCAGCGCCGCCTATCTATGGCTGGCACGCTTTACACCGTAGGATGTAAATCCAAGCGCCACGATAGAACAGGACCGAAGGGGTACGAGTGATCCTGTGCCTCCCGATCTATTTTTATCCAACGCCTCACATCGCTTGATCCGCGCGAACCGGTATTGCCCAGTAGAATCACGCCACGTAGCCAGCCCTTGGATTTAAAAACAGAAGCAAATCAATTAGATGTTCCAAATTTTGCAAACTTTATATCAATGGAATCAGTGGAACAAGACCTAGCCAACCACGCCATTTGTTTAGTAAAAAGCTTCTGGTAAAATGTTTGTTTTTGCAGAAACATTTGTATGCTTGTTTAGATTATAAAAAATGTTCAAAAATGATTTTAGGGATAAAATCTTTGGCAAATGGTGTGATTTGAACCTACTGACCATAGGAAACACTTTGTGGTTTCAAAAATGTATTTGGTGAAACAAAAGAATGATTTTTTGATTTAAAACCATTTCTAGTCAAATAAAAATATAGTTTATTTATTAAAAATGGTTTTGGAAGAAAACTTTTGGGAAATGTTTTGTTTTAAACTCTCTGACCCTAAACACCAAGTTTTATGATTTGAAAATGAATTTTGTGAACCCTATAGATTAATGCCTTAGTAAAAACATTTCTACACCACATAAAATGATATCTTGTTTTGAAAATGGTTTATGAAGTGAAACCTTTTGCAAATGACTTTGCCACTTTATAAAATGACCATTAGGTGTTTTCAAGTGTTTATGTCCCATTAGGAACCACTTTTCTAAATAAAACAATCCTTGGCATTCTTGCATGCATTGTTATGTTTTATTATTTTATGTGATGTTTGCTTGAATGGTAGATTGAACTTGTGCCTTGCTTGATTGATTTGTAGTGACTTGAAGAGTGTGATTGTAGCAAGGACAAGGAGTGAACTTATACTCTACCAAAAAGGCAAGTGATGCTTCATACTTTTGTCCCATTACTTTCACTATGCATTAGTAATTTTTCTAAGTAAAACTTGCATGGAATTTTTGCTAAGTATAAACCTTGCTATGGGAAATCCTAGTAGATGAAACCTTAGTAGAAATTTTCCTAAGTTAAGATTCCTACTACTATCAAGCTTAGCTTAGCTAGTAGAAAACAAGGGTGGAATATACATTCATACAATGGAAAAATTTCTAAGTCCGAGGACTTGTGTTTTTGTTTAATAAAACAACTAAGTTAAAGAATCACCTGGGTGGAATGGGACTTGAATGGTGGTTTTTGGTTGAGTGGTTCACAAGGCCCATGTTTATGATTTACCTTGTGTATCTCACTTGTGGATGGCCACCCAAGAACAAAGAGATTGGAGATGTCAAATGTTGAGAAGCTTCAAGTGCAACCACTTGGCATTATGGGCTCTGCCTGGATCATATAGGATGCTAGAACTTATCCATTTGGACAGTTGGTGGTAGTGGGATGATAGGTTGGAACGCGTCCATTTGGTCTAAGGAAAGGCTTCTGAAAGATCTTGTCTTGGTGAAACCAAGTCTTGTGGGGAAAGTGCACCACCTCTGCAGAGTGTAAAATCTAAGTACTTAGCCATGTCCCTGGTAAAGGACAATTTGAGCATCAAGACATGGAAGCAATCAAGAATCTCATCATCCAAATTTCTAAGTTAAAAACTTGTGGTTGAAAAAGGGTTTAAGGATCTTCAATCTTTGATTGGGAGATGCCTTGGGAAAGATTATTTTGTCAAGCAAAAACTTAGTGTTTTCAAATGATAAGGAAAAATATATTTTGAGCAATGCAAGCCTCAACTCCACTTTGCCAAATGCATATAGATAATAGACCCCACTATACTACCATAGTATCACTTGCCAATACAATTCAAATGTATTGACCCTTGTGGCTGTAACTTGTTATGTTGCAGGTTTGATTGATTTAGTGAAAAGGTGTGTTGTTTAGGATTACAAAGTCTACAACCAACATGTCTGCCTGTGGCACTTTGAAGATGAAGAACCCCATGCTATTGTTATATTCTGCTGCATTGTAATGAGATATCCAAATGAGCTATGTAAGATGTAATAAATTATTTGATTCCTGGTTATAAAGTTGTATTATGACCTTTGTTTCTTGATATTACATCTTAACTGTGGATGCTAGCTATTGATCCAGGGACTAGCATTGCAATCACAGGGATCCTTTTCCTTTATAAAGGAGGGATCTTACATGAAGTTTGTTATATCATGTGATGAATGCCAACAAGTAGGTAACATCTCTAGACGTAATGAAATGCCTATGAATTATTCTCTTGTTATTGAACCTTTTGATTGTTGGGGATTTGACTTTATGGGGCCTTTTCCTCCTTCAAAAGGGTATACTCATATTCTTGTAGCTGTTGACTATGTTACAAAGTGGGTAGAAGCCATACCTACAAGCGGTGCTGATGGTAAGACCTCTTTGAAAATGCTCAAAGATGTCATTGTTCCTAGGTTCGGTGTGCCTAGATATCTCATGACTGATGTAGGCTCCCATTTTATTCATGGGGGGGTTTAGAAAAACTCTTGTTAAGTATGATGTAAACCACAGAATAGCTTCAACTTATCACCCCCAAACTAGTGGGAAAGTAGAACTTTCCAAAAGTGAAATCAAATCTATCTTGCAGAAGACTGTCAATAGATCTAGGAAAAATTGGGCTAAAAAGTTGAATGATGCTTTGTGGGCTTATAGAACTGCTTATAAAAATCCTATGGGGATGTCTCCTTACAAAATGGTCTATGGGAAAGCTTGTCACTTGCCTTTAGAGTTAGAACACAAAGCTTATTGGGCAGTGAAAGAGTTGAATAGAGACTTTAGACTTGTTGGTGAGAAAAGACTACTCGACTTAAGTAATCTAGATGAGTGGAGAGGTGAAGCTTACGAAAATGCTAGCCTCTTTAAGGAAAAAGTAAAAAGATGGCATGATAGGAGAATTCTCAAAAGGGAGTTCCTTGTTGGTGAGAAATTTCTTTTGTATAGGTCTCGTCTCAGATTTTTTGCAGGGAAACTACTCTCCAAATGGGAAGGACCTTTTGTTATCAAGGAAGTGTACCGTTCAGGTGCCATCAAAATTTCTTCTCTGAAGGATGACACAACACATGTGGTTAATGATCAAAGACTAAAATATTATATTTCTGGAGATTCTTATAATGAAGATGTGGATGTTATTCAAATGGTGACTCCAGAAGAATTTATCAGAAGCCAAACACCAGAAACTGCAGAGTTCGCCCTTGAATAGGTAAAAGTGGTGAAAATAGAAGGTTCGTGAAACTCCAATCTTTTTATATTTTTTATTCTTTTAATACATAAGGTAAGTTACGAGACAAAACTAAATAGGAAGCGGAGCCCGGGGTGGACAAACCCACCCCAGGCGCGGGCCCAGCCTGGCCGCTCCTAGAGGGAGTTTGCCACCCTCGAACTCTGTCTCCGCTTTATTTCCGTGTGAAAACCTTCCTTATGCATTGAAACTTCGTAATATATAACCCCCCGGGTACCTCGAGGTTCTTGCATCGTGTTCTCATCGTGTTTTCGTTTTCAATCTGTTTCTGTCAGGAAAATTCTCATATTTGGAGTGTAAGGTTCCCAACCTTTAATAAGGTAGAGATCCCTGTATTTACAATGCTAGTCCCTGGATCAATAGCTAGCACCCACAGTTAAGATGTAATATCAAGAAACAAAGGTCATAATACAACTTTATAACCATGAATAAAATAATTCATTACATCTTACATAGCTCATTTGGCTATCTCATTACAATGCAGCAGAAATAACTATAGCATGGAGTCCTTCATCATCAAAGTGCCACATGCAATCATGTTGGTTGTAGACTTGTAATCCTAATCAACACACTTCACTAACATCAAACAAACCTGCAACATAATAAGTTGCAGCCACAAGGGTCAATACATTTGAATTGTATTGGAAACTTTCACTACTATGTAAAAAATAAGTGGATCCTATCAATATATGCATATTTGGCTAAGTAGGGTTTAGGATCATTTGCAGAAGCAATATAGTTTTATCCTATCTTCTCAAAATAGTTTTGATCTTTTGAAAATCTTTCTGAACTCCTTGGAAAACTCCAAGTGCTTCTAGTCCCTTGTTGACACCATCAAGTTTTACTTTGAGAAATTGGAATGTCGAGATCTTCCATAGCTTCAGGCCTTAGTTGCTCAGAGTTGTCCGTAACCGGGGACACGGCTAAGTACTTAGAATTTGATCTTCTGCAGAAGTTTTACACTTTACCCACATGACACAATCTCGTCTTGACGCCACTAGTGGCCGCTGGATAAGTACACACCAAATGGAGTACCGACAGATCGAGAACGTGAC
The DNA here is from genome assembly GCA_916181665.1 of Avena sativa. Classification (NCBI taxonomy): domain Eukaryota; kingdom Viridiplantae; phylum Streptophyta; class Magnoliopsida; order Poales; family Poaceae; genus Avena; species Avena sativa. The sequence goes on along the minus strand of OV702283.1, from coordinate 434,703,515 downwards.
AAAGTTTTTCCATAGAAGTCCTCCCAATACACAATGCTAGCTTGTCTACCAGGCACCAATGTAAGGATATATTTTCAATACACAATTCTAGTTAACCTAAAGATGCCAATGCAAGGGTATTCCACTATGTAGTTGACTAAGCCAGAGCCCATTTAGCAGTTGGCTGTACACGGAAGCCACTGTACGAGAAACATGTTCAATCTCTAAGTCCCTGGGTGTTTTTTCTTCTAGTGCACATACAAAAAGATAGCCATATAAACATGGTTCCCTTTGTTGCCACCTTGTCCAAAATTGAGTAACCACATTCCACCTAGGTGGTTCATTGAGTACTTGTTTTATTATATAAAACATATATTTTTCCAACACTTTATATAATCATATCATGTATTCCATCCCAAATATATAGCAGGGCTAAGCATACTACAACTACAATGTTTTCACTAAGGAAGATATAAGTATATCCTAATAGGATATAGCATAGCATGGGAAAATAGTAGTCTTATCATGCATACTACAAAAATCCACCAAGTGTAATGAAAATAGTAGGACATGGATGATAGTGTCACTTGCCTTTTAAGTAGAGAATATTGGTTCACTCCTTGATCTTGCAAATATCACACTCTTCAAACTTCACTATAATTCAATCAAGCAAACAATATTCAAACTAACATTCAAACAATTCACCACATAAAATAATAAAATCAAGCAATGCATGCAAAAGATTGTTTTATTTGGAAAAGTGGTTTCTATTAGGCTCTAAACATTTTAAATTTCCCATTGGTCATTTACAAAAGTGGTAAAATCATTTAAATTCAAGTTAGTGAAAATTGCCATTTAGATCATTTTTGTTTTGTTAAAATCATTTATATCAAAGTAATATTTTGTAGTGTAACATCCCAAAAATCATAGTTTCAAAACTCATTCATATCATCTTTGCATCATTCATCCATTTAGGGTTTTCTCAAAAATCATTTAGAAACAGAAGTTGGAGCTATGATTTCATGTGGACAATTTATCCCAAATGACCATCTCCCTTTGAATTTTGAAAGCTTAAATACTTGTTTGCTTGACCCCATTGATGGAAGGATTAGGTGAAGCTTTTAACCCAAGATTCAAAATTTGGAAATGGTTTCAAAACCCTATTTCAAATATTTGCAAACTAGAGCAAATCTCTGTTTACTTTGAAAACCAAGCTTGACCAAGCCTTGCAGGATAAACACTTAGTAGAATGACTGTTTTTGAAACCACAAAACCCTGCAAAAATTCCCAGAACAGTTTGGATTCAAAAGGATTTGAATTCATATCAAAAATCATTCCAGAAAATAGAAATAGAAAAAGAAAAGAAACAAACAAAAGAAAAGGGCCAGGCGCCAGGTATCTGGCCCAGCAACCAATTGAGCCTAGCAAGCCCACCCGGGGATTTCTTTTTCTCCTCTCACGCGCGAGCGCACACACTGAGCCGCTGACAGCCAGACCCCACACTCACTTCGCGCACATCGCTGACGAGTGGACCCTGGACACGCTGTCATCGTCTTCCTCAAACCCCGCCCGCGACCACGTCGCAGCTGCAGTGACTACCGGTGATGGCGCGGCTTAATTGGGCAATTAAACGCAGGCGTTTCCTGTCGAGGCACCGGCTATAAGATCCCCACCTCCCCACGATCATTTTCCCCCAGTCAATCGCACACTCACGCCCCCAGGCTGCCCCCGATTCGCACAAAACCACCGCAGACAGAACAACTCCGGCGACCGATTCAGGTGAGCCTCGAGCGCCCCTTTCCCTCTGGTTTGTTCGAGACGCTTAGTAAACCTCCCGCGCACCTTCTAACCACAATAGAGCATCCTATATTGCCCCAGGTCGACGTGTTCGCTTGACGCCGTAGGCACCCGACGACCACCCCAACTTCGGCGAGCAATCTCAGTAAGTTTCGAGCGCCCCTTGCTTTCTTATTCACCCGAGCGTGTTCGCAGTTGTCCTGCGCATCTTCTAAACCCATTGGTTCGCGCTCAGGCGACGCAGAACTTCGGCAACGACTCCGACAACACCCACCCGACGCCAGACGCAACTCCGACGAGATCTAGAGCCCATCTCCGAGCGCCCCTCCGCAAGCCAGCACCACGACGAGCTTCAGCAGCCTCCGGCGAACCTGGTAATACCCCTCTACCTCTTGCGGACGATGTAGAACGCCGGCGCCGCCGTAGTCAGACGCGCCGCCGCCAGTTAGCACCGCCAGCGCCGCCCGTTTCTGGCTTGATGATGTGGACCGTTGGATCTGCATCGCAGCGCTAGGATAGATTCACTTAAACCGAAGAGGTACGCGATCTGAGCCGTGCAGCGTTAGTTAGATCCAACGGCACAGAAGGGTGATCCGGTGCGAACCGGTACGGGCGAATAAAAACATGACGCGTGGCTAGGTTAGATCTAAAAACAGATTTAAAAACCAGATTTAGATTCAAACTTCAAATGCTTATAACTTTTGAATGCCACGTTGGATTTTTGTAAATTTTATACCGTTGGATTCAGTGAAACAAGACCTTTCTGAATATCCACTTTATTTAGCATATAGTAACAGTTAAAAATGATTTTATTTGTAGAACAAGTTTAGGGCTATTTTAGATATAGTTTTATTCTTGTATATTATTTTGGGGCCAAATAAGTTTAGTTGGCAAACTTGTGACATGTTAAGTTTCTGTACTCATGAACATACTTGGTATAATTTTCAAAAATCACCACTTAAGTAAATTCTTGCATGCATGCATTCATATTATTTTTGGTTGTATATATTTGTGTGTAATTGTATGCTATTGTTTCTTGTGTAGATTTTGCTAGTGATTGTGATTGTGAAGAGTGCTACTCTCCCCACTACCAAGGCAAGTGATATTTACATGAATAAATTTGTCCTATATATTTTGAACTAGCATTAGATATTTTGTTATAGTATTGCATGCTATTTTTGTCTAATATAAGAGATGGGGAAATCCTATGTAGTCTAGTAGAATTGCTAAGGAATCATCCCTAAGATATGTTGCCATACTTTGCTTAGCCTAGCTTATAGCAAAACAAGGGTTGGTGAAAAACTACTCATACTATAAAGAAAATATTCTAAGTCAAGAGACTTACACTTTTCTAATAAAACCACTAAGTCAAATGAACCTCCTGGGTGGAATGGAAAGTATGGGTTATGTTGAGTGGTTACACAAGGCCATGGACTTGGGTTGTGTATCTCACTTGTGGTAAGCCACCCAGGCACAAAGGGATTTGGAGGCCAAGTGTTGAGAAAGCTTACAGTGCAACCACTTGGCAATATGGGCTCTGCCATGATCATATAGGTTGCTAGAACTTAGTCACTTGGACAGTTGGTGGTAGATGGGTTGATAGGTTGGAGCGCGTCCATTTGACTAAGGAAAAGCTTCTGAAAGGTCCTGTCTTGGGAAACCAAGTCTGGTGGGGAAAGTGCACAACCTCTGCAGATGGAAAATCTAAGTACTTAGCCTTGTCCAAGGAAATGGACACTTTTGAGCATCAAGACATGGAAGCTACAAGAATCTCAACACTCCAATTTCTAAATAAAAATTGATGGGTGAACAAGGGTGAAGGACCTCAATGTCTATTGGTGGTTCCTTGGGAATGTTTTTGACAAAGAAAAACTTAGTGATTTCAACTAATAGGTAAAACCTATTTTCAAGCAAAGCAAGCCAAGCTACACTTAGCCAAAATTTATATAGTAATATAGTCCACTTAAAATATAATAAGGTATCACTTGCCAATACTATTCCAAAGTATTGACCCTCTGTGGCTGTAACTTGTGATGTTGCAGGTTACTCCGATGATGAATAGGAGTCATGAGTCTACACTCAACATGCTTGCCTGTGGCACATGAAGATGAAGACTTATGTTTATTTACTTATTCCATAAAACTCTTGTATTAAGCCTATGGCCATGAGTTGTAAAAGACTATATTTTATCTCTGGAATGAATGTAATAAACGACCTTTGTATCTGTGTACTTCATCTTAAACTGTGGATGCTAGCATTGATCCAGGGACTAGCATTGCAATCACAGGGATCCTTTCCTTTATAAAGGAGGGGTCTAACAGATGGTATCAGAGCATTGTGTTGCCTGTAGGATTATGACCCTAGGATTTGAAAACCACTAAGGAAAAAGTTTTTCAAATACTTCTACACTTGTCTATTCTTCTCGTAAAACTTTTCTAATCTCTTCCAACTTCCTTTGTAGATGAACTCCATCAACGAAGCCGTGAAGAAGGGACCACTCATGACCATGACCTTGGAGTGTGAAACGGAGTTTCCCAATATTCTCAAGGATCTCATGGAGGCAATGGATACACATGGTGAAGCCGTGTACAAGGGATTTCCAGTGGTGGATAAAGGAGTGGAGTATTGGTGGGTGCAACTTCACTTGTACAAAAACAAGGAAGACAACCACAAAGAAAGGGGATTCTGCATGTATACCAACACTACAATGCACACCACATTCTTTGAGTCAGCCAGGGATGCAGCTTGGAGGACTATCAAAGAACTAAGTGCTAGAGTCAAGTGCAGAATGCTCAACCTCCAAAAGGACTTAGAGAAAGAAAAGGAGTTTACTCAAGAGTTGGAAGACGCCAACCAAGAGATAAGAGGAGATGTTATAGACTTAGTGATAGAGTCAAGGGAGCAAGATTGGTGGATTGCCTCTAGGAACATTGTGTTTAATAATAGATCCCGTGAGATTGGATTGTAAGGACACTTCGTTAGTTGGACCACCACTTACCACCTTATTTTCCAAAATGATACCTTAAATAAGTTGGATCTTGTTTGATGTAATGGATTTGTGTAAGCATGACTTGTGTGAAATTGTGTTCCATGGTTATGTATGAGATGATTGTTTTTGTGTTCGTCTTAAATAGTGTTGTTCTAACTTTTCAAATTTTATAAATAGATGCCTATTGCCGTCAGCACTGTTGAGGAGTTCCAGGTTACTCGTTTCGGACCCCGTATCGTTGAGCTTACCACTCTGCTCGATCTCCCTCTTCCTACCATCACGGTGTACCCACTCACCAAGTTCGAGAGGAAGGACCTCTGGGGCTTCAAGGTGAACCAGCCCGGACGCCAGACTGAGCCTACTACGGAGGCCATCGTCTTCAAGTTGATGCACGACGACAGGGAGAGAGGCATGGAGGTAGTCATGCAGGACCTGATAGGACGACTGTTAGGCCGTCACTCCCGACAGGTTAGGGGCACTCACTTCCACGCCTTCGGAAGGCGTGATGTTGATGGAGATTCCATCGACTTTGAGGACGACTCGAGGAGCACTGCAGAGCCGATACGCCTCTATCTTCAGGACTTAGAGACTCTTCTCAGGCACGTAGATACGGATAGGACGAACGTCATGCTTGGCAATGACGAGCTTCAGGTGCAGCTACGCGAGAAGGACAAGCTTTTCGCACAGCAGGATGAGATGATCAAGGAAATGGAGACGAAGTTCGAGGCTCAGGATCGCAAGTTCAAGAGTCAGGAGAAACGCGTCCAGGACAGGAACAAGAAAATCCGGGACATGACCGAGGAACTGAAGTCCAAGGACTTCGAGCTTGAGCAGCAGCAGATGGTCATTGAGAGGCTTCGCTCCCAGAAGAGGGCTCTCAAGGCCAAGGTCGATTCCTTGACCACTACGATCGAGGAGAACAAGACCGCGATGGAGAACGCAGGTCTTACCTTCGTCGAGGAGGAGATTGACGCTGATGAGTAGACTTGACTACTTGTTTACCTTTCATATTCATACTCGTTATTGTGAACTTATTATTGGACCATCCGACATGTGGATGGCTTGCCACTTGTGTGTTCTACTTCATGAGCTTATTATGTAGTTGTTGAACCTTTGTTCTTATGTTGCTTGTTATGTGTTTGTTTATGTTGTATTGTGCATGAAACATCTATGGGTATCTCATTCTTATCTATTTGAACAAACCACAGATGCCTCCCCGTCGCGCAAACCCCAACCCCAACAACATCACCCCGGAAATGCAACAAATGATGAATGCACAAACGCAGCTTATGCAAATGATGACAACATTCATCCAAAACCAGAATAATAACAACAACAACAACAACAACAACGACCCCAACAACAACAACAACAACAATAACAACAACAACAATAACAACAACAACAACAACAACCCTCCGGGTTTTGATATGCTCACCAGATTTCTGCGTCTGAGGCCAGCAAAGTTTTTGGGAACAACTGATCCCATGGTAGCCAATGACTGGTTACGTTCTGTGAACAAAGACTTAGTGACCGTGGGCTGCACGGATGCTGAAAAGGTCAGGTTTGTAGCACATCTGTTGGAAGGACCAGCCGCCACATGGTGGGACAACTTCCAAATCACCACTCCTATTGATGAGGTGACTTGGGCCATCTTTGAAGATGGATTTCGCACAGCTCATATCTCATCAGGGATAATGAGCCTGAAAAAGAAAGAGTTTCACAACCTGAAACAGCGCCACCGCAGCGTGGCAGAATACATAGAAGAGTTCAACAATCTGGCGCGCTATGCACCGGATGAGGTTGATACAGATGCCAAGAGAAAGGAAAAGTTCTTGGAGGGTTTGAATGATGAGCTGAACCTACAGTTGTCTGTGGCATATGTTCCAACTTATCAGTCGTTGTGTGACAAGGCTGCTATTTTGGAAAGTAAAATGAAACAAGTCGAGAGTAGAAAGAGGAAACACTCCGACAAGCACAGCTCGGGATCGTCTCACAAACGATCTCACTATGATGACAGTGGCAACTCAGGATTCCATAAAAATGGGAAATTCAGCAAGCACAACCACAACCGTCATGACAACAAACATCATCGCAGTCATGACAAGGACAAGTACAAGAACCACAAGGGTGGACATAAGAGCCACTATAGTGGAAATGGTAGTGGAAGTGGAGGCCAACCTCCTAAAAAGGACATCAGTCAGGTTGAATGCTTCAAATGCAAGAAGATGGGACACTATGCAAATGAGTGCCCTGAAAAGAAGGTGGAAGGACCTAACAAGCCGAATCCTTTCCAGAAAGGACAGGTTAACCACATCAATGTGGAGGAGGTCTATGAGGAACCTGATGCCGTGGCTGGTAAGTTCAGACTCAATTCAATTTCAGCATTTGTACTCTTTGATACCGGTGCATCTCATTCATTCATATCAAAGGCATTTGTGGATAGAAATGGGTTTGCATCAGAAAACATTGGGTGTCCAATAAAGGTTAGTTCTCCGGGGGGAGACATGATAGTAAGCCTTGGATGCCAGGATCTCATCATAGAGTTTGGTAAACATAAGTTTCCATTAAGCCTGATAATCCTAGATTCCCAAGGACTAGATGTAATATTGGGAATGGATTGGATGGCTAAGTATGAAGGAGTATTAGATTGTGCAAATCGTACAGTTACACTCACAACCCTAGAAGGAAAACGAATAAAATTCAAGTCAAACTTTGAATCCAAAGGAAGTAAGCTGAATTCTCTTAAGGGGGTTAGCATGGACAGTGTACCAATAGTATGTGAGTATCCGGATGTGTTTCCAGAAGAGCTACCAGGAATGCCACCGGATAGAGATGTGGAGTCTCTGATAGATTTGGTGCCAGGATCAGGACCAATAGCTAAGAGACCGTACAAAATGTCTGTTGATGAATTGAAAGAGCTCAAGAAACAGCTAGGAGAACAGTTACAGAAAGGGTTTATTCAACCAAGTTCTTCATCTTGGGGAGCCCCAGTATTGTTCGTGGAGAAGAAGGATAGAACCCAAAGATTATGTATTGACTACCGTTCTCTCAACGAGGTTACCATCAAGAACAAGTATCCTTTGCCAAGAATCAACGACTTATTTGATCAGCTAGAAGGAGCCTGTGTATTCTCGAAGATTGATCTTCGGTCAGGTTATTTTCAACTCAAGATACGAGAGCAAGACATACCAAAAACAGCATTCACCACAAGGTATGGATTGTATGAGTACACTGTGATGCCTTTTGGATTAACCAACGCTCCGGCATACTTCATGAATATGATGAACAAGGTGTTCATGGAATTCCTTGACAAGTTCGTTGTCGTTTTCATCGATGACATCTTGGTTTACTCCAAGAGCAAGGAAGAGCATGAGAGACACTTACGCTTGATACTTGAGAAACTAAGGGAACATAAACTATATGCCAAATTCAGCAAGTGTGAGTTCTGGTTAGAGAAAGTGGGTTTTCTTGGTCATGTGATGACAAAAGATGGTGTGGCAGTTGATCCTGCTAAGGTTTCAGCTGTGACAGAATGGGAATCACCTAAGAATGTGAAAGAAGTTCGTAGTTTCCTCGGCTTAGCAGGGTACTACAGAAGGTTCATTGAAAATTTCTCGAAAGTTGCTAAGCCTATGACAGAATTGCTAAAGAAGGACAAGAATTTTGCCTGGTCTGAAGGTTGCGAAGTCAGTTTTCAAGAATTGAAGAAGAGACTTGTAACAGCACCAGTTCTATGTCTGCCAGATTTGGAAAAGGATTTCCAAGTGTATTGTGATGCTTCTCATCAAGGTTTGGGTGCCGTACTTATGCAAGATGGTAAAGTCGTAGCCTATGCTTCGAGACAACTCAAAACTCATGAAGTAAACTATCCTACTCATGATTTGGAGTTAGCCTCTGTCGTCCATGCACTCAAAACATGGAGACATTACCTTCTGGGAAAGCGTTGTGAAGTGTTCACCGATCATAAGAGTTTGAAGTATATCTTCACCCAGAAGGAAATCAACATGAGACAAAGAAGATGGCTAGAACTTATCAAGGATTACGACTTAAGTTTGCAATACCATCCCGGTAAAGCAAATGTAGTAGCGGATGCTCTAAGTCGTAAGACATTTGTAAATGGCCTTACCAAAGGGGAATTGCCAGATGACTTGTGTAAGCAATTCAAAGAACTCAGATTGGAGATTGTGCCAGAAGGACATCTCATGTCCTTAGATGTTCAACCCACTCTATTGGACAAGATCCGAGAAGTCCAGAAGACTGATGAGGAAATTGAAAAGATTAAGGTAAATATTGGTCTAGGGAAAGCTAAGAGTTTTCATGTTGACGAACAGGGTACTTTATGGCACGGAAAACGTATATGTGTTCCACAAGACCCAGAATTGCGGAAACTGATCTTACAAGAAGGTCACAACTCTCCGTATTCTATTCACCTGGGAAATACCAAGATGTACATGGACATGAAGGAAAGGTTTTGGTGGAACAATCTCAAAAGGGACATCGCCGAACACATTGCTTTGTGTGACGTGTGTAGCAGAGTCAAAGCGGAGCACCAGAAACCAGCGGGTTTACTTCAACCACTGCCTATTCCTGAATGGAAGTGGGAGAATATTGGTATGGATTTCATTACCGGATTACCAAGGACCAGATCAGGGTATGATTCCATATGGGTGGTAGTGGATCGCCTAACTAAAGTGGCTCATTTTATACCAGTGAAGACAACTTATACAAGTGCCAAGTTAGCAAAAATTTATATGAGCAGGATTGTATGCCTTCACGGTGTGCCAAAGAGTATTGTGTCAGATAGAGGAACCCAGTTCACATCTCACTTTTGGAGACAACTTCATGAATCCTTAGGAACGAGATTGGAATTTAGCACTGCTTTTCATCCTCAAACAGATGGACAAACAGAAAGGACCAACCAAATTCTTGAGGACATGCTAAGGGCCTGTGCTTTAGATTATGGAGCAAGTTGGGATGAAAGTTTGCCTTACGCGGAATTCTCTTACAATAACAGCCATCAATCTAGTATTGGAATGGCACCGTTTGAGTTACTCTACGGAAGGAAATGTACCACCCCATTGTTATGGAATGGTGTGGGAGAAAGAAGCTTATTTGGACCTGATCTTATCAAGGACGCCGAAGTGAAAGTCAAATTGGTTAGGGACAGATTGAAGATAGCGCAGTCCCGACAGAAAAGCTACGCGGATTCTAAGCGTAGAGAAGTCACCTACGAAGTTGGGGATAGAGCTTATCTCAGGGTATCACCACTTCGTGGAGTGAAAAGATTTGGAGTCAAAGGAAAGTTGGCACCAAGATATGTTGGGCCATTCAAGATTCTAAGTCGCAAGGGAGAAGTGGCATATGAAGTTGAATTACCGGAATCTCTATCAGCAGTCCATAACGTATTTCATGTGAGTCAGCTTAAGAAATGTCACCCAGAAATGGAAGAGTCTTCTTTGAAGGATACCATACCTTTGGAAGAAGTTCAGCTAGAAAGTGATCTCACTTATGAGGAAAAGCCTGTCAAAATTTTAGAGACAGCAGAAAGAGTCACCAGGACCAAGACTATCAAGTTTTGTAAAGTGCAATGGAACCATCACTCCGAAGAGGAAGCAACATGGGAAAGAGAGGATGATCTTCGGAAAGACCACCCTCACCTATTTGCTAGCCAAAGCGAATCTCGAGGGCGAGATTCATCTTAAGGGGGTTAGATTTGTAACATCCCAAAAATCATAGTTTCAAAACTCATTCATATCATCTTCGCATCATTCATCCATTTAGGGTTTTCTCAAAAATCATTTAGAAACAGAAGTTGGAGCTATGATTTCATGTGGACAATTTATCCCAAATGACCATCTCCCTTTGAATTTTGAAAGCTTAAATACTTGTTTGCTTGACCCCATTGATGGAAGGATTAGGTGAAGCTTTTAACCCAAGATTCAAAATTTGGAAATGGTTTCAAAACCCTATTTCAAATATTTGCAAACTAGAGCAAATCTCTGTTTACTTTGAAAACCAAGCTTGACCAAGCCTTGCAGGATAAACACTTAGTAGAATGACTGTTTTTGAAACCACAAAACCCTGCAAAAATTCCCAGAACAGTTTGGATTCAAAAGGATTTGAATTCATATCAAAAATCATTCCAGAAAATAGAAATAGAAAAAGAAAAGAAACAAACAAAAGAAAAGGGCCAGGCGCCAGGTATCTGGCCCAGCAACCAATCGAGCCCAGCAAGCCCACCCGGGGATTTCTTTTTCTCCTCTCACGCGCGAGCGCACACACTGAGCCGCTGACAGCCAGACCCCACACTCACTTCGCGCACATCGCTGACGAGTGGACCCTGGACACGCTGTCATCGTCTTCCTCAAACCCCGCCCGCGACCACGTCGCAGCTGCAGTGACTGCCGGTGATGGCGCGGCTTAATTGGGCAATTAAACGCAGGCGTTTCCTGTCGAGGCACCGGCTATAAGATCCCCACCTCCCCACGATCATTTTCCCCCAGTCAATCGCACACTCACGCCCCCAGGCTGCCCCCGATTCGCACAAAACCACCGCAGACAGAACAACTCCGGCGACCGATTCAGGTGAGCCTCGAGCGCCCCTTTCCCTCTGGTTTGTTCGAGACGCTTAGTAAACCTCCCGCGCACCTTATAACCACAACAGAGCATCCTGTATTGCCCCAGGTCGACGTGTTCGCTTGACGCCGTAGGCACCCGACGACCACCCCAACTTCGGCGAGCAATCTCAGTAAGTTTCGAGCGCCCCTTGCTTTCTTATTCACCCGAGCGTGTTCGCAGTTGTCCTGCGCATCTTCTAAACCCATTGGTTCGCGCTCAGGCGACGCAGAACTTCGGCAACGACTCCGACAACACCCACCCGACGCCAGACGCAACTCCGACGAGATCTAGAGCCCATCTCCGAGCGCCCCTCCGCAAGCCAGCACCACGACGAGCTTCAGCAGCCTCCGGCGAACCTGGTAATACCCCTCTCCCTCTCGCGGACGATGTAGAACGCCGGCGCCGCCGTAGTCAGACGCGCCGCCGCCAGTTAGCACCGCCAGCGCCGCCCGTTTCTGGCTTGATGATGTGGACCGTTGGATCTGCATCGCAGCGCTAGGATAGATTCACTTAAACCGAAGAGGTACGCGATCTGAGCCGTGCAGCATTAGTTAGATCCAACGGCACAGAAGGGTGATCCGGTGCGAACCGGTACGGGCGAATAAAAACATGACGCGTGGCTAGGTTAGATCTAAAAACAGATTTAAAAACCAGATTTAGATTCAAACTTCAAATGCTTATAACTTTTGAATGCCACGTTGGATTTTTGTAAATTTTATACCGTTGGATTCAGTGAAACAAGACCTTTCTGAATATCCACTTTATTTAGCATATAGTAACAGTTAAAAATGATTTTATTTGTAGAACAAGTTTAGGGCTATTTTAGATATAGTTTTATTCTTGTATATTATTTTGGGGCCAAATAAGTTTAGTTGGCAAACTTTTGACATGTTAAGTTTCTGTACTCATGAACATACTTGGTATAATTTTCAAAAATCACCACTTAAGTAAATTCTTGCATGCATGCATTCATATTATTTTTGGTTGTATATATTTGTGTGTAATTGTATGCTATTGTTTCTTGTGTAGATTTTGCTAGTGATTGTGATTGTGAAGAGTGCTACTCTCCCCACTACCAAGGCAAGTGATATTTACATGAATAAATTTGTCCTATATATTTTGAACTAGCATTAGATATTTTGTTATAGTATTGCATGCTATTTTTGTCTAATATAAGAGATGGGGAAATCCTATGTAGTCTAGTAGAATTGCTAAGGAATCATCCCTAAGATATGTTGCCATACTTTGCTTAGCCTAGCTTATAGCAAAACAAGGGTTGGTGAAAAACTACTCATACTATAAAGAAAATATTCTAAGTCAAGAGACTTATACTTTTCTAATAAAACCACTAAGTCAAATGAACCTCCTGGGTGGAATGGAAAGTATGGGTTATGTTGAGTGGTTACACAAGGCCATGGACTTGGGTTGTGTATCTCACTTGTGGTAAGCCACCCAGGCACAAAGGGATTTGGAGGCCAAGTGTTGAGAAAGCTTACAGTGCAACCACTTGGCAATATGGGCTCTGCCATGATCATATAGGTTGCTAGAACTTAGTCACTTGGACAGTTGGTGGTAGATGGGTTGATAGGTTGGAGCGCGTCCATTTGACTAAGGAAAAGCTTCTGAAAGGTCCTGTCTTGGGAAACCAAGTCTGGTGGGGAAAGTGCACAACCTCTGCAGATGGAAAATCTAAGTACTTAGCCTTGTCCAAGGAAATGGACACTTTTGAGCATCAAGACATGGAAGCTACAAGAATCTCAACACTCCAATTTCTAAATAAAAATTGATGGGTGAACAAGGGTGAAGGACCTCAATGTCTATTGGTGGTTCCTTGGGAATGTTTTTGACAAAGAAAAACTTAGTGATTTCAACTAATAGGTAAAACCTATTTTCAAGCAAAGCAAGCCAAGCTACACTTAGCCAAAATGCATATAGTAATATAGTCCACTTAAAATATAATAAGGTATCACTTGTCAATACTATTCCAAAGTATTGACCCTCTGTGGCTGTAACTTGTGATGTTGCAGGTTACTCCGATGATGAATAGGAGTCATGAGTCTACACTCAACATGCTTGCCTGTGGCACATGAAGATGAAGACTTATGTTTATTTACTTATTCCATAAAACTCTTGTATTAAGCCTATGGCCATGAGTTGTAAAAGACTATATTTTATCTCTGGAATGAATGTAATAAACGACCTTTGTATCTGTGTACTTCATCTTAAACTGTGGATGCTAGCATTGATCCAGGGACTAGCATTGCAATCACAGGGATCCTTTCCTTTATAAAGGAGGGGTCTAACATGTAGTGTTAGTCAAATATATTTTTAAACACAAATGTTAGTGTTTATGGTCAAAGTGTTTCAATATTAATCCATTTTCAAAAGGTTTCATCCAAACTCCATTTTTAATTCAAAGCAATATTTTTATTTGCTAGAAATGCCTTTAACAAAGTAATATTTTACTAAGGTTCGTCAAAATATGTTTTCAAATCCCAAAACTTGGTGTTTTGGGTCAGAGAGTTTAAATCACATCATTTTCCAAAAGGTTTTACTTTAATAACATTTTCAAACCATAATCAATATTTTTATTTAGCTAGAAATGCTTTTATTCAAAGATTTAATTCCTAAGTGTCACCAAATATAATTTTAAATCTACAAGTTGGTTATTAGGGTCAGTAGGTTCAAAACAATCCATTTAAAAAATATTTTACCCTAAAAACAATTTTAGAATAAATTTTATACACAAAATATGTCTAAACAAGTTTCTACAAAAACAAACAATTTTACAGAAGCAATTGTCGTGGTTGTATCACGGCATATGCCATGGGTAGGCTAAAGTTGGGGCCGATGGACGTGGAGGAATCCGGGGAGGGATGATGCAGTGAAGACCGCACTCGTATGAACAAAGGGAAATGCAATGTATATTGGATTGAAGCTCTCAAGTGGAGATAACACCTCACTCTATACATCTAATCTCTTATAATCCTGCCATACTTGTGGCTACAATCATGCTCCTTGAGCTATATCTCCTATGCTTCTATCTAGATCTCTCTGTGAGAGTAGAGGAAGAGGAAGAAGGAGAGCTCCTAGTGAGCAGAGAGGGGAGGAGCCCTTCGGGGCCTCCCCCAGAACGATCCCCCTGGTGCTCCTTATAAAGGGGAGCCCAGGGGACAAGTCTTGTTCCCCACGCTTGGCATCTATGTAGCATATTACTGGCATCTATTTAGATGCTCAGCATATGCCTTGGCATCTTTGGAGATGCCATGGCATATTCCTAGTGCCAAGGGCATATTCCCTAGCATCTTCTTGATGCCAAGGGCATATTCCAAAGGACCTTGTGCCAGTCTGAGCCATGGGCGTCCCAAGACGGGCACGTGACTTACTGCTCTTGTCTTGGCCTGAAGATATGTTGATGTAGTGGTTGTGGAAACGTTCGGGGATGAATAACAGGGCGTCTGGGGTGAACTGATTTGGCCCAGACGCCCCAGTCAAAGGGGAAACTCGGCCCAGGCCTTGGATGACTCGGCCTAGGAGATGAAGTGGCCCAGGTGGCGAGATGCCAGCCCAGCCGAGTCTTTGCTCAGCCCGGCGGAGGTTGTTCTTATTCGGCCCGAATGGAGCAGCCTGTTCCTGGGTCTAGCCGGAAGCAATGGAGGGGAGCTGGGGGTGCTGAGTCCCGCGGTGGGCCGAGCTTGTGCTCATTCGGCCCACCCGGGCGACGAGGAGCGGAGCTAGCGAGGAGTCCCGCGGTGGGCCGAGCTTGCGCTCATTCGGCCCACCCGGGCGGCGAGGTCGAGTGTCTGGGATCAGCCTGGCGGGAGAGGGCGCCGACCTGCAGATAGGTTTGGCGGGAAGGGGAGTGGGGGTCAGGTAGGAGGCCCGTGGCGGGCCGACTTAGGCTTAGGTCGGCCCACCCGGGGGTTATTTCTTCTTCTTTCTATTTAATTCGGCCATGTAGAGTGTGGACTGGACCGAGTCTTCCCTAATTCGGCCCAAGTGCAGTTGTCTTCTCCTTTTCTTTATTCTATTAATATTTCCCATCTCTTAATCTGTTAATTTAGCACTTTATCGAATAACTCGAGGCACCAACTCTGGGGTACCTAGGGGTACACCCCCGACATTAGTCCCCGAGGCCATGTGGGATTCTTAGAATCGCTCATGGGCTTTATATTTAAATATTCCCAGAGTTGTTTTCTGTCATACAACTTCTTTGTCATATATTTCTTGGTTGCATAATTTCTTTGGGCAAGTTTGTGACTTTGTTCTTCTTGGGCTCTGCTCATAACCTTTCTGGGCAGGTTTTTCGACTTCTGGCGTTTTTGGGCTCTGGTCTTAAACCCTTTGGGCATGTTTCTAGACTTCTGGCCATCATGGGCACGGGTCCAAACCGCTTTGGGTAAGTTATGAGTTCCTGTCTTCTTTGGCGTTGCTCTTCTAACCTCATTGGGTAAGTTATGAGTTCCTGCCTTCTTTGGCATTGCTCTTCTATCCTCATTGGGTAAGTTATGAGTTTTAGCCTTCCTGGGCATTGCTCTTTTAACCTCATCGGGTAAGTTATGCGCTCTTGCCTTCTTGGGCTTTGCTATTTTAACCCCATTGGGTAAGTTATGAGCTCTTGCCTTCTTGGGCTTTGCTCTTTTAACCTCATCGGGTAAGTTATTAGTTTTAGCCTTCCTAGGCATTGCTCTTTTAACCTCATCGGGTAAGTTATGCGCTCTTGCCTTCTTGGGCTTTGCTATTTTAACCCCATTGGGTAAGTTATGAGCTCTTGCCTTCTTGGGCTTTGCTCTTTTAACCTCATCGGGTAAGTTATGAGCTCTTCCCTTCTTGGGCATTGCTCTTTTAACCCCATTGGGCAAGTTATGAGTTCTTGCCTTCTTGGGCATTGCTCTTTTAACCTCATTGGGTAATTTGTGAGTTCTGGCCTTATTGGGCACTGCTCTTTAAACCTCTTTGGGTAATTTGTGAGTTCTGGCCTTATTGGGCACTGCTCTTTTAACCTCCTTGGGTAATTTGTGAGTTCTGGCCTTATTGGGCACTGCTCCTTTAACCTCTTTGGGTAATTTGTGAGTTCTGGCCTTATTGGGCACTGCTCCTTTAACCTCTTTGGGTAATTTGTGAGTTCTGGCCTTATTGGGCACTGCTCTTTTAACCTCATTGGGTAAGTCTTTATCCGAGTCATCTGATTCCAAATCCGAGTTTCCTTACTCAAAATTGACTTTATGCCTAAGTCTGAGTCATTTGACTCAAATCCGAGTTACATGATTCAAATCCGAGTTAACTCATCCCAAATCCGAGTTACTTTACTCGATTCTGACTTTATGTCTTAAGTCTGAGTCATCTGACTCAAATCCGAGTTATATGACTCAAATCCGAGTTAACTCATCCCAAATCCGAGTTACTTTACTCAATTCTAACTTTATGTCTTGAGTCATCTTACTCAAATCCGAGTTATATGACTCAAATCCGAGTTAACTCATCCCAAATCTGAGTTACTTTACTCAAAATTGACTCATATGTAAGTCTGAGTCATCTGGCTTAAATCCGAGTTATATACTCAAATCCGAGTTAACTCATCCCAAATCCGAGTTACTTTACTCAAAACTGACTTATATGTCTTAAATCTGAGTCATCTGGCTCAAATCCGAGTTATATTACTCAAATTCGAGTTAACTCATCCCAAATCCGAGTTACTTTACTCGATTCTGACTTTACGTCATGAGTCATCTGACTCAAATCCGAGTTATATGACTCAAATCCGAGTTACTTTACTCAATTTCGACTTGCATCCCGAATCTGAGTCATCTGACTCAAATCCGAGTTAACTCATCCTAAATCCGAGTTACCTTACTCGATTTTGACTTGCATCCCGAATCTGAGCCATCTGACTCAAATCCGAGTTAACTCATCCTAAATCCGAGTTACTTTACTCAATTTTGATTTGTATCCCGAATCTGAGTCATCTGACTCAAATCCGAGTTAACTCATCCTAAATCCGAGTTACTTTACTCAATTTTGGCTAGCATCCCGAATCTGAGTCATCTGACTCAAATCCGAGTTAACTCTTCCTAAATCCGAGTTACTTTACTCAATTTTGATTTGTATCCCGAATCTGAGTCATCTGACTCAAATCCGAGTTAACTCATCCTAAATCCGAGTTACTTTACTCAATTTTGATTTGTATCCCGAATCTGAGTCATCTGACTCAAATCCGAGTTAACTCATCCTAAATCCGAGTTACTTTACTCAATTTTGGCTTGCATCCCGAATCTGAGTCATCTGACTCAAATCCGAGTTAACTCATCCTAAATCCGAGTTATCTACTCGCCATGATATAGCTTGATTTGGCGTGATGACGATAATTTGCCTTTGATATGGATCCGAGATATAGATCCGAGATTAAGCTTTGGGATATGATAATAGGGATAACCGCTGAGAGATCTGATTCGAGATGTAGATATGAGATATAGATTCGAGATATGATAAGCTGGCCAATAGACATCCGAGATATGGGATAATCTGGCAAGATGGTGAGATATCAATCCGAGTCATAACATAACCTGGCAATCTGGTGAACTAAATAGAGCTTCGGCCCGAATCAGAGATATGATTAGTACGCCGAGTCTGAATACCAATCCGAATTATAATATACCCTGGCAAGCTGAATCAAATGTTAGTCCGAATCAGAGACAATCTACTGAGCTGAATTAAAGGTTAATTCGAAGCATAAACAAATTGACTCCAAGTTATATCCGAATCATAAGTAAGCTTACTCAAATTCTATCTAGAACATAAATGAGTTAATTCAAATTCTGTCCGAGTTATAAATAAGCTGGCCGAGGACAATCCAAAACATAAACTAACTGACTCAAAATCTATCTGAATCACAAAATAAGATGATTCAATTATGGCCGAGTTAACAGATAAGCTGGCTAACGAGCTGAGTTAATGGGTAATCCGAAACATAAACTAACTGACTCAAAATCTATCTGAATCACCAAATAAGATGATTCAACTTATGGCCGAGTTAACAGATAAGCTGGCTGGAGTATAGATCCAAATCAACATAATGCTCTCTTAATCTAAAGGTGACTTTTCGGATAAGTTGACTAGTCCCCGGGTTGAGTTATTTTCTCCCTGGGATGAAGGATTGAGTGTAGGTGGCTGAGTTACTTGTCACTTACATGCTTGGAGAAGTGTTTGGGTGAGTTTTGCTAGGTCATACCTGCCCTGCTGAGTTACTTGGTACTTACAGTAAGCTTGGTGTAGTGCTTGAGTCCTTGCTGAGTCTTACCAGCTTTGATGAGTTAGACTTGGAGAGCCTCTGTGCTTACCTCTTTGTTCCCTGTTGACTTGGTGAAGCTGAATGAGCCCTATGAGGAAGAAGTTGATGAAGATGTTCCCGTCCGGATGGAAACCCAACCAACGCCACTAAAGGCCCCACGGTGGGTGCCAAATGTCGTGGTTGTATCACGGCATATGCCATGGGTAGGCTAAAGTTGGGGCCGATGGACGTGGAGGAATCCGGGGAGGGATGATGCAGTGAAGACCGCACTCGTATGAACAAAGGGAAATGCAATGTATATTGGATTGAAGCTCTCAAGTGGAGATAACACCTCACTCTATACATCTAATCTCTTATAATCCTGCCATACTTGTGGCTACAATCATGCTCCTTGAGCTATATCTCCTATGCTTCTATCTAGATCTCTCTGTGAGAGTAGAGGAAGAGGAAGAAGGAGAGCTCCTAGTGAGCAGAGAGGGGAGGAGCCCTTCGGGGCCTCCCCCAGAATGATCCCCCTGGTGCTCCTTATAAAGGGGAGCCCAGGGGACAAGTCTTGTTCCCCACGCTTGGCATCTATGTAGCATATTCCTGGCATCTATTTAGATGCTCAGCATATGCCTTGGCATCTTTGGAGATGCCATGGCATATTCCTGGTGCCAAGGGCATATTCCCTAGCATCTTCTTGATGCCAAGGGCATATTCCAAAGGACCTTGTGCTAGTCTGAGCCATGGGCGTCCCAAGACGGGCACGTGACTTACTGCTCTTGTCTTGGCCTGAAGATATGTCGATGTAGTGGTCGTGGAAACGTTCGGGGATGAATAACAGGGCGTCTGGGGTGAACTGATTCGGCCCAGACGCCCCAGTCAAAGGGGAAACTCGGCCCAGGCCTTGGATGACTCGGCCTAGGAGATGAAGTGGCCCAGGTGGCGAGATGCCAGCCCAGCCGAGTCTTTGCTCAGCCCGGCGGAGGTTGTTCTTATTCGGCCCGAATGGAGCAGCCTGTTCCTGGGTCCAGCCGGAAGCAATGGAGGGGAGCTGGGGGTGCTGAGTCCCGCGGTGGGCCGAGCTTGTGCTCATTCGGCCCACCCGGGCGACGAGGAGCGGAGCTAGCGAGGAGTCCCGCGGTGGGCCGAGCTTGCGCTCATTCGGCCCACCCGGGCGGCGAGGTCGAGTGTCTGGGATCAGCCTGGCGGGAGAGGGCGCCGACCTGCAGATATGTTTGGCGGGAAGGGGAGTGGGGGTCAGGTAGGAGGCCCGTGGTGGGCCGACTTAGGCTTAGGTCGGCCCACCCGGGGGTTATTTCTTCTTCTTTCTATTTAATTCGGCCATGTAGAGTGTGGACTGCACCGAGTCTTCCCTGATTCGGCCCAAGTGCAGTTGTCTTCTCCTTTTCTTTATTCTATTAATATTTCCCATCTCTTAATCTGTTAATTTAGCACTTTATCGAATAACTCGAGGCACCAACTCTGGGGTACCTAGGGGTACACCCCCGACAGCAATTCATTAAACAAAGTGCATGGTTGCAAAGTACTCTTTTTGCTGATTCCATTGATATAAAGTTTGCAAAATTTGGACGTGTGGATTTAAAGTTATGAATTTTGCAAGTTTGAACATCTAATAGAACATTTTCTGTTTGTAAATCGAAACATAGGCCATGCGTCATGTTCTTATTGGCTGAAAATGGTTCGTGCGGATCGAGCTACGGGGTGCGTTGGATCTGATTAAAATCTACAGCACATATCAGAGCATACCCCTTTGGGTTAAGTTTCTATCGTAGCCACGCGATCAGGATCTAACGAACCTCAGCAACCTGACCATGGACTGGCGGCGCTGGCGACGGCGGACGGCGGCACGCGCTCAGGCGATGATGCTACCGGCGATACAGGAAGCGAGAGGGAGGGGAAGATGCTCACCAGACTTGCAGTGGTGTGCTGATACTCAACGTGGTCTTGGAAGGAGCGGGGGCGCACGGGGTCGATGATTGTAACATCCCAAAAATCATGTTTTAAACTCATGCATATCATCCATGCATCCATAATCATTTAAGATTTCATTTTCAAAAACCATTTCAAAACAGGAGCAATGTTGCTCAATATTTTATGTAAGTTACTCAAACCTTTGTGCTACTTGATGTTGAGAAAAGTACTGTTTATCTTTCAATATTGTTTAGAATCCAAACACAAGTGAATTAAAAAACTTGAGCAAAGTCTCAAAGCAAAATATGAATTAAAACAAATTCTATGCCTATTATCACACCTCATAAAGGCATGGTTTTATTTTATTTTCAAAAGACCCAAGTGTATTTAAGTGTTCAGATGTGTTTGACACTTATTTAAGTACAAGATTTATTGTACAAAAGTCCTGTAAAGCTTTGGATTCAAACAGATTTGAATTTAGGTTTGAAAACCATTTCAGAAAAACAAACAGAAAAAGAAAAAGACTTAAAGAGAGAAAAAAAATAACACCCAGCCGAATCTGGCCCAACTAGCCCAGCTAAGCCCAGCACCCCACCCCGCAAATCGTTTTCTTTCACTCACCCCCGCACCCACCGAGTGACTGACGGGCAGGACCCACTCCCTCTCCTTTCCTCTCGCTGACAGCCGCGGCCCACATGATGTCGTCGTCTCCACCCGCAGACAGCTCAATCCCCAAATCACGCCGGCCGTTCCCAGTATTGATTCGCGGTGTCAATTCACGATGAATGCCGGAGTAAATCTCGCTCGCGACCAGGCTACTTAAACCCCCTCTGCCCCCTCTCCACTTTCCCCCAAACCCCAAACGCAGAGCGCCCCCAGGCTGCGAGGATTTCTCGCCGCAACCCCGCTGCTCCGACGACCTTGACGACGAATTCCGGTGAGTACCGCACTCCCCTCTACCCATGGTTCATGCTGGCTTGCTCTGCATCTCAGTGCGCATCTACTAACACTTTTCGTTTGCTTGCGCATGACCTGTAGCCTCGGCAGCGTCAACAACTGAGCGCCGCCGCTCTCTGCTCGAACTCCGGCGATCTTTCCCGTAAGTTCCAGCCTCCCCTTGCCCACTGTTTCATACGCGTAAGATCCCCAGCGTCCTGCGCATCTAACGGTACCGTCCTCTCGTCCTAGCGTGGCCCAGAGCATCGCCAACGTCGACGGACAGAAGCCACAGTCGCCAGGGACTACTCCGACGAGCAATCCGCGACGACTTTGAGCGCCCCTTCGCCAACCAGGGACACGTCGAGCTTCACCTCGTCACTGCGGTTCTGGTGAGCATCCTCCCACCTCCCCGGGCGACCTAGTTTGCCGGCTCCCCCACTGACAGAGCGCTCCACCGCTCGCCGCCGCGCCAGCGCCGCTCGAGTTAGGTCAAGTCAGTATGCACCGTTAGATGTAGATCTTGCGGCTAAGATTAGAACTTAAACGAAGAGGTATGAGCGCATCTGAGCCACTAGATCTAACTTAAATCCTACGGCTCGCAGAGACCGATCCACACGAAACGGTACGGGCCAGTAGAATAGCGCCGCGTGGCAGTGAATTAGATTTAAAAACTGGATTTGAATCTATTAGATATTCAAAATTGTTTTGGCTATAACTTTTGATCCCCACGTTAGAATTTGACAAATTTTATACCGTTGGAATCAGGAGAGCAAGCTCTTTCTAAATATGCAATGTGTTTAATGTTTTGCTTCTGCTAAAAAGGTTTTATTTGCAGAAACTTGTGTAGGGCTAATTTGAGTATATGAAATGTTTAGGAAATGATTTAGGGTTTAAATAATTGTTGTTTGGCAAGTTTTGGACTTGTTTATGAATCAGTACTGTACACTTGCTTGGTTGAGTTTTAAAAATCATCCCATATCATTTTTGCATGCATGCATATATATTTTTGATTGTATATGTTTTGTATGTGATTGTGGCTATGATTCTTTGTGTAGATTTTGGTGCTAGTGATTGTGATTGTGAGGAGTGTAGCTACTCTCCAAACTACCAAGGCAAGTGGTACTTCATGAATATTTCTATCCCCATGTTTTATACCAAGCATTAGAAATATTTTGCTAAGTCTTGCATGTTATTATTTTTGCTTATATGCCATGTTGGGAAATCCTAGTAGTTGTAGAATTGCTAGGGAATCTCTAAGTTAAGTTACTATCTATGCCATGCTTAGCCTAGCTAGTAGCAAACAAGGGTTGGTAAATTATACATGCTATGATGAAAATATTTCTAAGTCTTTGGACTTGTGTTTTGCCTAATAAAACAACTAAGTTAATGAAACACCTGGGTGGAATGGAAGGAATGGTTTATGTTGAGTGGTTACACAAGGCCCATTTCTATGGTTTACCTTGTGTATCTCACTTGTGGTAAGCCACCCAGGAACAAAGAGATTTTAGAGGCCAAGTGTTGAGAAGCTTCTAGTGCAGCCACTTGGTAATATGGGCTCTGCCTGGACCACATAGGTTGCTAAAACTTATCCATTTGGACAGTTGGTGGTAGTGGGATTGATAGGTTGGAGCGCGTCCATTTGGTCTAAGGGAAGGCTTCTGAAAGGTCCTGTCTTGGTGAAACCAAGTCTAGTGGGGAAAGTGCACAACCTCTGCAGATGGAAAAATCTAAGTACTTAGACAAGTCCATGGTAATGGACAACTTGAGCATCAAGACATGGAAGCTATCAAGAATCTCCTCATCCCAATTTCTAAGTAAAAACTTGTGGGTGAACAAGGGTGAAGGACCTCAATGTCTATTGGTGGTTCCTTGGGGAAAGTTTTGACAAAGAAAAACTTAGTGATTTCAACTAATAGGCAAAACCTATTTTGAGCAAAGCAATCCAAGCTACACTTAGCCAAATTGCATATAGTATCTAGACCACCTAAAATTATACCAAGGTATCACTTGTCAATACTATTCCAATGTATTGACCCACTGTGGCTGTAACTTGTGATGTTGCAGGTTACTCTGATGAGGATTAGGTGTCATGAGTCTACACTCAACATGTTTGCCTGTGGCACATGAAGATGAAGACTTTTATTTATTTTCTTATTCAAACTCTTGTACTAGTCCTGTGGCCTTGGAGTTGTAAAGACTATGTTTATCTCTGGAATGGCTGTAATAAAGACCTTTGTATCTGTGTACTTCATCTTAAACTGTGGATGCTAGCATTGATCCAGGTACTAGCATTGCAATCACAGGGATCCTTTTCTTTTATAAAGGAGGGATCTTACAGATGGTATCAGAGCACTGTGTTGCCTGTAGGATTATGACCCTAGGATTGGAAACCACTAAGGAAAATTTTTCAGCAACTTCTACACTTTTCTATTCTTCTCGTAAACTTTTCTAATCTTCTTTCTCATCTCTATTTATAGATGAACTCCATCAACGAAGCCGTAAGGAAAGGACCACTCATGACAATGACTTTGAAGTGTGAGACAGAATTCCCCAAGGCTCTCAAGGACCTCATGGTTGCATTAGAGATACAAGGTGCAGCTGTGTACAAAGGATTTCCTATGATGGATGAAGGAGTTGAATACTGGTGGGTGCAACTTCACTTGTATAAAAACAAGGAAGACAACCACAAGGAAAAAGGATTCTGTATGTTCACCAACTCAGTGGTGCACACTACATTCTTTGAGTCAGCAAGGGATGCAGCTTGGAAGACCATCAAAGAACTTGGTGATAGAGTCAAGTGCAGAATGTTCAACCTCCAAAGTGACCTAAAAGAAGAGAAGAAACATACCCAAGAGTTGGAGGTTACCAACCAAACTTTAAGAGGAGACATTATAGACTTAGTGATGGAGTCATGTGAGCAAGATAGACTGATTGCTTCTAGAAACATTGTGTTAGCCAACGGATCCAGTGAGATAGGATTGTAAGCGTACTTCGTTAGTTGGACCACCACTTATCACCTTATTTCCCAAATGTTGCTTTAAAAATAAGTTGAACCTTGATTGATGTAATGGATCCATGTATGCCTTGATTTGTGTGTTTTGATTTCCAAGGATATGTATGTGATGCTTTGACTTGTGATTTATCTTAAAATGTGTTGTTCTAACTTTTTCTATCTTATAAATAGATGCCTAATGTTACCATCAGCACTGTTGAGGAGTTCCAGGGAACTCGCTTTGGTCCTCGTATTGTTGAGCTTACTACTTTGCTCAATCTCCCTCTTCCTACCATCATGGTGCTTCCCCTCACCAAGTTTGAGAGGAAAGACCTTTGGGGCTTCAAGGTCAACCAGCCCGGACGCCAGACAGAACCTACCACGGAGGCCATCATCTTCAAGCTCATGCACGATGACAAGGAGAGAGGCCTTGAGGTAGTCATGCAGGATCTGATAGGACGTCTACTAGGGAGACACTCCCGACAGGTTAGAGGTACCCACTTCCACGTCTTCGGTAGACGTGATGAGGATGGAGAGGCCATCGACTTCGAGGACGATTCGAGGGACACAGCAGAGCCTATTCATCTATACCTCCAGGACGTAGAGGTTCTTCTTAGGCATGTAGACACTAATAGGACCAACATCATGCTCAGCAATGACAAACTCCAGGTGCAGCTTCGTGAGAAGGACAAGCTCTTCGTAGAGCAAGATGAGATAGTCAAGGAGATGGAGACGAAGTTCGAGAGTCAGGACAGAAAGTTCAAGAGTCAAGAGAAGCGAGTCCAAGATAGGAACAAGAGGATTCGAGACATGACCGCAGAACTGGAGGCCAAGGACTTCGAACTCGAGCATTAGCAGACGGTGATTGAGAGGCTTCGTTCCCAGAAGAGGGCTCTCAAAGCCAAGATAGAGACCTTGACCACCAATGTCGAGGAATACAAGACCGCAATGGAGAATGCAGGTCTTACCTTTGTCGAGGAGGAGGTTGATGCCGAGGAGTAGATTTGATTACTCATTTATCATATATTATCGTACTTGTTGATTGAGAACTTGTTATTTGACCATCCGACATGTGGATGGCTTGTTATTTGTGTGAGTTTTACTTTGTGAACTTGTTATCTTGTTGTTGAACCTTTATCCTTTTTGTTGCATGCCTTGTGTTGTTATGTGATGTATTGTGCATGAAAGCATCTATGGGTATCTCATTCTTATCTCTATTGAATAAACCACAGATGCCTCCCCGTCGTGCAAACCCCAACCCCAACAACAACATCACTCTAGAAATGCAGCAAAGGATGACAGCTCAGACTCAGTTGATGCAGATGATGACGACGTTCATCCAGAACCAAAACAACAACAATAATAACAACAACAATAACCCACCAGGTTTTGACATGCTTACCAGGTTCTTAAGATTGAGGCCAGCAAAGTTCTCAGGAACAACTGATCCCATGGTGGCCAATGATTGGCTACGCTCTGTGAACAAGGACTTGGTAACTGTGGGCTGTACTGATGCAGAAAAGGTCAGATTTGCAGCACATTTACTGGAAGGACCAGCCGCCACTTGGTGGGATAACTTTCAGATCACCACTCCTATAGAAGATGTGACATGGGCAATCTTTGAGGATGGCTTTCGTACTGCTCACATCTCATCTGGAGTGATGAGTCTGAAAAAGAAGGAGTTCCATAACTTGAAGCAATGCCACCGCAGCGTGGCAGAGTATATTGAGGAATTCAACAATCTGGCGCGTTATGCACCGGATGAAGTTGACACCGATGCTAAGAGAAGGGAGAAATTCCTTGAAGGCCTAAATGATGAACTGAATCTGCAGCTATCAGTGGCCTATGTTCCCACTTATCAGTCTCTTTGTGATAAGGCTGCTATTTTGGAGAACAAAATGAAACAAGTTGAGAGTAGAAAGAGAAAGCACTCCGACAAGCACAGCTCGGGATCGTCTCACAAACGTTCCCATTATGATGATAGTGGAAGATCAGGATCCCACAAGCATGGAAAATTCAACAAGCACCACAACCACAACCGTCATGACAACAAACATCACCGTAGTCATGACAACGACAAGTACAAGAACCACAAGGGTGGATATAAGAGCCACCACAGTGGTATTGGAAGTGGAAGTGGAAGTCAACCTGTCAAGAAAGACATTAGTCAGGTTGAATGCTTCAAGTGCAAGAAGATGGGACATTATGCGAATGAATGCCCAGAAAATAAAGTTGAAGACCCAACAAGCCCAACCCTTTTCAGAAGGGACAAGTTAACCACATCAATGTGGAGGAAGTCTATGAGGAGCCTGATGCTGTTTCTGGTAAGTTCAGACTCAATTCTATTCCAGCATTTGTTCTTTTTGATACTGGAGCATCGCATTCATTCATATCAAAAGCATTTGTTGATCGAAATGGGTTTCCAACTGAAAACATTGGGTGTCCAATAAAACTTAGTTCTCCAGGAGGAGATATGATAGTAAGTCTTGGATGCCGGGATCTAGTAATAGAGTTTGGAAAGCATAAATTTCCAGTGAGTCTGATAATACTAGATTCCCAAGGACTGGACGTAATATTGGGAATGGATTGGATGGCTAAGTATGAAGGAGTACTAGATTGTGCTAATCGTACTGGTGCACTCACAACCCCGGAAAGAAAACGGATTAAATTCAAGTCCAACTTTGAATCAAAAGGGAGTAAGATAAATTCTCTTAAGGGGGTTAGCATAGACAGTGTGCCAATTGTGAGTGAATATCCGGATGTGTTTTCGGAAGAATTGCCGGGAATGCCACCAGATAGAGATGTGGAGTTTCTTATAGATTTGGTACCAGGATCTGGACCAATAGCAAAGAGACCATACAAGATGTCAGTTGATGAACTGAAAGAGCTCAAGAAACAACTTGGAGAACAGTTGCAGAAAGGATTTATTCAACCAAGTTCTTCATCTTGGGGAGCCCCAGTCTTGTTTGTGGAGAAGAAAGATAGAAGTCAAAGGTTATGCATAGATTACCGTTCACTCAATGAAGTGACTATTAAGAACAAATACCCTTTGCCTAGAATCAATGACTTGTTTGATCAGCTTTAAGGAGCTTGTGTGTTCTCAAAGATTGATCTACGGTCAGGCTATTTTCAACTCAAGATAAGAGAACAAGACATACCTAAGACAGCTTTCACCACAAGGTATGGATTGTATGAGTACACCGTAATGCCTTTTGGTTTGACCAATGCTCCAGCATACTTCATGAATATGATGAACAAGGTATTCATGGAATTTCTTGATAAGTTTGTTGTCGTTTTTATCGACGACATTTTGATCTACTCCAAGAGCAAAGAAGAACATGAAGGACATTTGCGTCTGCTACTAGAGAAGTTAAGAGAGCATAAACTTTATGCCAAATTCAGCAAGTGTGAATTCTGGTTGAATGAAGTTGGTTTTCTTCGACATGTTATGACAAAGGATGGTGTAGCAGTTGATCCTGCTAAAGTTTCAGCTGTAACTGAATGGGAATCTCCCAAATCAGTTTAAGAAGTTCGAAGTTTCCTTGGCTTAGCAGGTTACTACAGAAGGTTCATTGAGAATTTCTCCAAGGTAGCTAAGCCTATGAAAAAATTGCTAAAGAAAGACAAGAAGTTTGCTTGGTCTGAAGATTGTGAACTCAGCTTTCAGGAATTGAAGAAGAGACTTGTGACAGCACCAGTCTTGTGTTTGCCAAACTTGGAAAAAGATTTCCAAGTATATTGTGATGCATCTCATCATGGATTGGGTGCAGTACTTATGCAAGAAGGAAAAGTTGTGGCGTATGCCTCGAGACAACTCAAAACTCATGAAGTGAACTATCCTACTCATGATTTAGAGTTAGCCTCTGTTGTCCATGCACTAAAAACATGGAGACACTATCTTTTGGGAAAACGTTGTGAAGTATTCACAAATCACAAGAGTTTGAAGTATATCTTCACCCAGAAGGAAATTAATATGAGACAAAGGAGATGGCTAGAACTCATCAAGGACTATGACTTAAATTTGCAATACCACCCCGGGAAAGCGAATGTTGTAGCAGATGCTCTAAGTCGTAAGGTTTTTGTGACTGGCCTTACCAAAGGAGAATTGCCAGACGATTTGTGTGCCCAATTTAGAAAACTCGGATTGGAGATTGTGCCTGAAGGACATCTCATGTCTTTGGATGTGCAACCCACTTTGTTGGACAAGATCAAAGAAGCCCAGAAGATTGATAAGGAAATTGAAGAAATTAAAGAGAAGATTGGCAAGGGAAAAGCCAAAGGATTCCATGAAGACGAACAGGGTACATTATGGCATGGGAAACGTATCTGTGTTCCACAGGACCCGGAGCTTCGGAAACTGATTTTACAAGAAGCACACAACTCACCGTATTCCATTCATCCGGGTAACACCAAAATGTATATGGATATGAAGGAAAGATTTTGGTGGAATAATCTCAAGAAGGACAACGCCGAACATATTGCCTTGTGTGATGTGTGTAGTAGAGTGAAAGCGGAACACCAGAAACCAGCAGGTTTGCTTCAACCACTACCTATTCCTGATTGGAAGTGGGACAAGATTGGTATGGATTTCATTACCGGATTACCAAGGACCAGGTCAGGATATGATTCTATTTGGGAGTAGTGGATCGCCTAACTAAAGTGGCTCATTTCATACCCGTGAAGACAACCTATACAAGTGCTAAGTTGGCCAAAATCTACATGAGTAGCATTGTATGTCTACATGGAGTGCCCAAGAGTATTGTGTCTGATAGGGGAACTCAATTCACTTCCCATTTTTGGAGACAGCTACATGAGTCATTGGGAACGAGGTTGGAATTCAGCACTGCTTTTCATCCTTAAACTGATGGAAAAACCGAAAGGACTAATCAGATTCTTGAAGACATGTTGAGGGCATGTACCTTAGACTATGGAGCCAGTTGGGATGAAAGTCTGCCTTACGAAGAATTTTCTTATAACAACAACTATCAAGCCAACATTGAGATGGCACCATTTGAGTTTCTCTACGGGAGGAAGTGTACCACCCCATTGTTATGGAATGGTGTGGGAGAAAGAAGTTTGTTCGGACCAGAACTTATCAAAGAAGCCGAAGAGAAAGTCAAGTTGGTTAAGGACAGATTGAAGATAGCACAATCCCGACAGAAAAGCTACGCAGATCCTAAGCGTAGAGAGGTCACCTACGAAGTTGGTGATAGAGCTTATCTTAGAGTGTCGCCACTTCGTGGAGTGAAGAGGTTTGGAGTCAAAGGAAAGTTGGCCCCAAGATATGTTGGACCATTCAAGATTCTGAGTCGTAAAGGAGAAGTAGCTTATGAAATTGAACTACCAGAGTCTTTGTCAGCCGTTCATAATGTGTTTCATGTGAGTCAGCTTAATAAATGTCATCTAGAAATGGAAGAAACTTCTTTGAAGGATACTATACCTTTGGAGGAGGTTCAATTGGAAAGTGATCTTACTTATGAGGAGAAACCTATCAGGATTCTTGAGACTGCAGAAAGAGTTACACGGACCAAGACTATCAAGTTTTGCAAAGTTCAATGGAACCATCATTCCGAAGAGGAAGCAACATGGGAAAGAGAAGATGATCTTCGGAAGGACCACCCTCACCTATTTGCTAGCCAACCCGAATCTCGAGGGCGAGATTCATCTTAAGGGGTTTAGATTTGTAACATCCCAAAAATCATGTTTCAAACTCATGCATATCATCCATGCGTCCATAATCATTTAGGATTTCATTTTCAAAAACCATTTCAAAACAGGAGCAATGTTGCTCAATATTTTATGTAAGTTACTCAAACCTTTGTGCTACTTGATGTTGAGAAAAGTACTGTTTATCTTTCAATATTGTTTAGAATCCAAACACAAGTGAATTCAAAAACTTGAACAAAGTCTCAAAGCAAAATATGAATTAAAACAAATTCTATGCCTATTATCACACCTCATAAAGGCATGGTTTTATTTTATTTTCAAAAGACCCAAGTGTATTTAAGTGTTCAGATGTGTTTGACACTTATTTAAGTACAAGATTTATTATACAAAAGTCCTGTAAAGCTTTGGATTCAAACAGATTTGAATTTTGGTTTGAAAACCATTTCAGAAAAACAAATAGAAAAAGAAAAAGACTTAAAGAGAGAAAAAAATAACACCCAGCCGAATCTGGCCCAACTAGCCCAGCTAAGCCCAGCACCCCACCCCGCGAACCGTTTTCTTTCACTCACCCCCGCACCCACCGAGTGACTGACGGGCAGGACCCACTCCCTCTCCTTTCCTCTCGCTGACAGCCGCGGCCCACACGACGTCGTCGTCTCCACCCGTAGACAGCTCAATCCCCAAATCACGCCGGCCGTTCCCAGTATTGATTCAAGGCGTCAATTCACGATGAATGCCGGAGTAAATCTCGCTCCCGACCAGGCTACTTAAACCCCCTCTGCCCCCTCTCCACTTTCCCCCAAACCCCAAACGCAGAGCGCCCCCAGGCTGCGAGGATTTCTCGCCGCAACCCCGCTGCTCCGACGACCTTGCCGACGAATTCCGGTGAGTACCGCACTCCCCTCTGCCCATGGTTCATGCTGGCTTTCTCTGCATCTCAGTGCGCATCTACTGACACTTTTCGTTTGCTTGCACATGACCTGTAGCCTCGGCAGCGTCAACAACTGAGCGCCGCCGCTCTGTGCTCGAACTCCGGCGATCTTTCCCCGTAAGTTCCAGCCTCCCCTTGCCCACGGTTTCATACGCGTAAGATCCCCAGCGTCCTGCGCATCTAACGGTACCCTCCTCTCGTCCTAGCGTGGCCCAGAGCATCGCCAACGTCGATAGACAGAAGCCATAGTCGCCAGGGACTACTCCGACGAGCAATCCGCGACGACTCCGATCGCCCCTTCGCCAACCAGGGACACGTTGAGCTTCACCTCGTCACTGCGGTTCTGGTGAGCATCCTCCCACCTCCCCGGGCGACCTAGTTTGCCGGCTCCGCCACTGACAGAGCGCTCCGCCGCTCGCTGCCGCACCAGCGCCGCTCGAGTTAGGTCAAGTCAGTATGCACCGTTAGATGTAGATCTTGCAGCTAAGATTAGAACTTAAACGAAGAGGTATGAGCGTATCTAAGCCACTAGATCTAAATTAAATCCTACGGCTCGCAGAGACCGATCCACACGAAACGGTACCGGCCAGTAGAATAGCGCCGCGTGGCAGTGAATTAGATTTAAAAACTGGATTTGAATCTATTAGATATTCAAAATTGTTTTGGCTATAACTTTTGATCCCCACGTTAGAATTTGACAAATTTTATACCGTTGGAATCAGGAGAGCAAGCTCTTTCTAAATATGCAATGTGTTTAATGTTTTTCTTCTGTTAAAAAGGTTTTATTTGCAGAAACTTCTGTAGGGCTAATTTGAGTATATGAAATGTTTAGGAAATGATTTAGGGTTTAAATAATTGTTGTTTGGCAAGTTTTGGACTTGTTTATGAATCAGTACTGTACACTTGCTTGGTTGAGTTTTAAAAATCATCCCATGTCATTTTTGCATGCATGCATATATATTTTTGATTGTATATCTTTTGTATGTGATTGTGGCTATGATTCTTTGTGTAGATTTTGGTGCTAGTGATTGTGATTGTGAGGAGTGTAGCTACTCTCCAAACTACCAAGGCAAGTGGTACTTCATGAATATTTCTATCCCCATGTTTTATACCAAGCATTAGAAATATTTTGCTAAGTCTTGCATGTTATTATTTTTGCTTATATGCCATGTTGGGAAATCCTAGTAGTTGTAGAATTGCTAGGGAATCTCTAGGTTAAGTTACTATCTATGCCATGCTTAGCCTAGATAGTAGAAAACAAGGGTTGGTAAATTATACATGCTATGATGAAAATATTTCTAAGTCTTTGGACTTGTGTTTTGCCTAATAAAACAACTAAGTTAATGAAACACCTGGGTGGAATGGAAGGAATGGTTTATGTTGAGTGGTTACACAAGGCCCATTTCTATGGTTTACCTTGTGTATCTCACTTGTGGTAAGCCACCCAGGAACAAAGAGATTTTAGAGGACAAGTGTTGAGAAGCTTCTAGTGCAGCCACTTGGTAATATGGGCTCTGCCTGGACCACATAGGTTGCTAGAACTTAGCCATTTGGACAGTTGGTGGTAGTGGGATTGATAGGTTGGAGCGCGTCCATTTGGTCTAAGGGAAGGCTTCTGAAAGGTCCTGTCTTGGTGAAACCAAGTCTGGTGGGGAAAGTGCACAACCTCTGCAGATGGAAAAATCTAAGTACTTAGCCAACTTTACCACCTTGCGCTTAGTTATAATTGAGATAATAGAACTATAGAATTCTGGTTAGTTACTTTACGAACTGGTATCGTATTGTTTGAAGTGTTAATCTAAAGTTTAAAAGTTATATTGCAAACTTTCAGTAAGTTCCGGTTACTCCGTGAAGTTTAATAATTGGTATTATATCAAGAGTAACAATTCCAGTATTAGTATATAAGTATCATGTTTATCTCCATGATTCTTGATATTCAAAAGATTGTTTTACTATCAAGGTTATCTAGGAGCTGAAAGAATTGTTTCAGAAACCATCATATGTGGAAGATATTGTGATATCTAAAACGATATTTTGATTACAACACGATAGAGTATAATATGGCAAAGTTTATATTCTCATGTTTGATGAGAATTTGCAAAAGGTTGGAGACGCTAGTCATCCTAATCCTCCAAAAGGTTTTGGAGAGCAACATTATACTCGCAATTCACCGTTATAAGTTGAAGTAGCTTGATCATGAACAGTTCCATGATAAGGATGAATATTTTATGTAGGTAAAATTTTTACTACACTATTACTAAAGAATGGAATTTGAAAGAACACCAAACATTTGATGATGGTGATATACTTCAAAGTGCAAGTCCAAAGACATTGGTATTTAACTATACATGCTTTGGACTATGTGTCATGTGTATGGCTCCACTATTGATGTTGATATATTCTTTCAAACAGAAAAGGAAATACTCAAAGAGAATCTCATAAATATATGGTAGAAAAGAAAAGACCAGAATTGTTCAGCTTAGGTATATAGAGGATATACATGTTATGGCTGTATTCTTTGCTTGTTAAATAATGTGGTTCTTAAGTATTAGATACTGAATTTGTTGGTGTGAATCGTCATACGAAACAAAATAATTCATGAACTACAATGGCCTAAGTAACCAGCAAAAGAATACGTGATGATGTTCATTGAGAACAAATAAAGGGTTATTCTGTTGCTCGTTGAAATCAAAGCTTGCCTTCAAGATTTGTTTTATCAGGTATTTTGAAAATAAAAGGGTTGTTCAAAGAATTTCCGTAATCCATAAAAGATAGATGATTTACAAATCTTGTTGGAGAAATCACATCCATAAAACTAGTTCTAAAAATGTTGAAAGACAAATTGAAATATCACTTAGGAAGTGACATCGCTGTTTAAAATATATTGGAAAGAAAACATGAAGAAACTCCATGTGGATGGAATTTTGGAGTCTTTTGATTTTTGATCAAATGACGCTTATGAAACTTTCCTAGAGATAATTAAAACTCCGTTCAGAGGCCAAAAGGGAACGAATGACTAGATTATTGGAAATTGTACATATGTGATGTATGAAGTCCATTACGTATAGTCGAGAGCGATGGATTTCAACTTCATATGCTTTCTCCAAAAATTTGAGTGAATATATGAATATTTACTTAATGAGGATGAAGTGTGAAACATTTTAAAAATTTAAAAACTTTCAAGATGAAGTGCAAAATCAATGTAACAAGAAAATAAAGAATTTATGATAGGATCATAAAGGAAGATTTTTGAGTTACAAGTTTAGCATAACACCTAAGATTTGAGAAATTGTTCCGTGGATTTGCGTTTCCCGAAACACCATATGAGTATGGAATAATCGAGATATGCAATGAACCCTTGTTTGACATGGTAAGATCAAAGGTGTAATTTATTAAACTGCCATTATATTTTAAAGATTAAAGCTTTCGAGACTACCTTTTTCCACTGAAAATAGCTCCATCATAATCCGTTGAAATGCCATCATATAAAGTTATGGTTTGGGACAAAACCCAACTTGTCCTTTCTTAAACATTGGTATGCTATGCATAAGTGAGATGTTTACTACCAAAGTCGGATGAACATGTCTTTGTATGTTATTTCGAATAATCGTTGAGTATTCCTCCATAACACCGAAGAAAAAAATGTTTGTCGCTTAGAACATCAAGTTTCTTTGAGAAGGAATTTTTTGTGAAAAGTAAAGTGGGAGGACAATAGAACTTTGATAAGGTTAAACGAACCTTAGCTATATGTGCAAAGTTGCACAGCGTCGAAAAGTGTTCCGGAGGCAGCAACAATGCTCATGGCTCACGTGCCTCAAAGGTTGTGGTCATGGAGGTCTAAGTTCCTATTGAACCTAGTAGTTCGGGTAAACAATCAAATACTAGAATTTGAAAGTAAATCATTGTTGTTTGACAATGATGAACCGACTATATGCAAAGAAGCGATGATGGGCCCTGACTCCGTCAAATGGCTTGAAGCCATAAAATCCGTGATAGTTTCATACATGATAAATCAAGCTTTGAACTTGAAAGACCCTCTAGAAAGGTGTAAAAACCTTACAGTCATATTTGGATCTATAAAGAAACAGACATGGATGTTTCACATCTATGAAATAGTCGACATGTTGGGAAAGAGTTCACAACAATGTTCAAAGGTTGACTATGACAAGATTTGATCTTTCATAGCGGTTTTTAGTCTAGACGGATTAATGTATCAACCACTACATATAATTATGTTATATGGTAGTTGAACAAACAAAACAAAGTTCTTTTAATAGAATTGTTACCTAGACGTGTACATAACACGATCCAAAGGGTTTTGTTAATTCAAACGATGCTAAAAGCGTATGCAAACTTCATGGTTAAAATAAGCATCGCGGAGTTGGAATCTTCACCATGATGAAACTGTTAAAATAGTTTAATATCATCGGAGATGATGAAGATTCTTGCATTTGCAAGAAATCAAGTGGGAGCGCTAAAGACATATTTCTAATACATTATGTGGAAGAGACATCGTTGATTGGAAATGATGTATCTTTTGTTAATACAAGTTAAGAATTTCATTTTGATGAAAGACTTAGGCAAAACCCGAATATTTGGCATCAATGTCTATAAGGATAGATTGAGATGCTAATATGGTTGTGCCGAAAGTACATAGATGATATATTGAATGAGTTCAATATAGAAACTACAAGAAAGGTTCTTGTCGCATAGAAACGATTGAATCGAAATTCAAGTGTATAGACACTTGGTAAGTGAAACAAATATTCAAGCATAGATTGATACTTGATGTATGTAATCACAAAGAGTATTTATGTCAATCATACTGTGATATGTACAAATCCAGATATGTCATATGCTCTAAATGTTATGAGCATATACCAAAATGATTCATAAGATGATCATTGGATGATAGTAAGGATATTCTTATGATCTTTTGGAAGAACTAAGAATATATTATTTTTGTAGAGATGACAAATAAATGGTTAGTTCATTGTAAAAGTATTACATTGATACTAGTTTTGTCACAATGTACAAATTAAGTTTATCTCAATCTAAACTAAGGGTGGCACAACATATTGGAAAGTAAGTTCCATAATGGATTTGGATGAGTTCCAAAGTTAAGACATTGTGACAGATACTACAACAAAAGGCTAAGTATATGACTGCTATGATAGCAGCAAAAGAGGGCATTTGTGTTAAGTAGTTTGTTATCAAACTAGGTGTGGTTCACAGCGGGATAGTACCATGAAGATATATTG
Organism: Avena sativa; assembly: GCA_916181665.1. NCBI lineage: Eukaryota > Viridiplantae > Streptophyta > Magnoliopsida > Poales > Poaceae > Avena > Avena sativa. Next base: position 434,667,134 of record OV702283.1, on the reverse strand, counting down.
TACGACCATATTATCAACATGTTTTAACCCCAAGGAACCAAAGGTCTCACCAAAGGACCAAATTTATACAAAACCATCTCATTAGAGAATGAGTGATGCATAGAGACTCAAAGACATGCAATTACACACAGACCTGTAAGTGTCGGATCCGAAGATCAGTTGACCACTAGCAATCGTGTACATGCAACACCGGAAAGCCATAGGTGTTGAATACACAAAGATTTGAAACTAGATTATTGTCTCTAGTGCAAGTGGGAGACTGTTGGAGATATGCCCAAGAGACAATAATAAAGAGGTTATTATCATATCTTCATGCTTATGATAAATGTTTACATACCAAGCTATAATTGTATTAACCGGAAACATTAATACTTGTGTGATTTGTAAACATAAAAGAGTCCCTAGCAAAGCCTCTTATTAAACTAGCTTGTTTGTTAATATATGATCATGGTTTCCTGATCATGAACATTGAGATGTTATTAATAACAAGGTCATATCATTAGGAGAATGATGTGATGGACATACTCCTATAGTTAAGCATAGCATAAGATCAAGTCATTTAAAATAGTTCACTTGCTATAAGCTTTCAAATACATAGTAACCTAAATCCTTCGACCATGAGATCATGTTAATCACCATCACCGGATGGTTTCTTTGATGACATCAAACACCACATCATAACTGGGTGGCCATAAAGGTGGCATTGAGTGTTCAGAAAGTATGTGTTGAGGCACATGGATCAAGAGTGGGATTTGTCCATCCATATGATGGATAGATATACTCTAGGCCCTCTCGGTGGAATGTCATCCAATTATCTTGCAAGCATGTGACTGGCTCACAAGGGATCACATATCACGGGAATGAGAAAAGAGTACTTATCGGTAACGAGATTGAACTAGGTATGAAGAGATACCGACGATCAAACCTCGGATAAGTAAACTATCGAGAGACAAAGGGAAATTTGTATCGTATGTAATTGGTTCATTCGATCACAAAGTAATCGTATAAATATGTGGGAGCCATATGAATCTCCATATTCCTCTATTGGTTATTTATCGGAGAAGTGTCTCGGTCATGCCCGCGTAATTCACGAACCGTAGGGAGACACACTTAAGGATTCAATGTTGTTTAGTAGATATGGAATGTAAGTAGGGAGACCGAATGTTGTTTAGAGTCTCGGATGGGATCCGGGATATCACAAGGAGATCCAGAATGGTCCGGAGAATAAGATTCATATAAGGAAAGTCCAATTCAGGAGTTCGGGAATGATTCCGATGATTTCATCGGAGAGGTTCGAGAAGGGTCTAGAAGGTTCACCGGACCGAAGGGGAATGGTTCATGAATGTGTCATGGTTAAGTGGAATGATTGGTCATGTCCTAGGTCACTTGGTTGGGCAAAGCTCTAATTTGAAAGTCAAAAGGGAGGTTTGAAAAGTCAAACTAGAACAATAGTTTCCTAGTGGAAGAAGGAAAGAGTCCTTCCTTCTCTCCAACTTGGGCTTGGGGAAGGATTCAAACTCCCCTCTCCTAAGCTGCTCTCCCTCTCATAAATGGAGGGGAGTGATACGCCAATGTGCATCACCATTCTATATCACAATTTACCTCTATTCATTGATATTTGTCTTATTATGAGGTATTACTTATGGCTTTTCATTTGTTTATGCATGTTGGATGATTCCTGGAGGATGGATTGTCGGAGTCTGGATTCTGATGGAAAAGAAGGCGTTTCGGTGCAATTTCACGAAGATCAGAAAAATACCAGAAAAATATGGAAACATATTATTTTACCAGAAGACGAAGGAAGCCAGAAGGAGGGACGGAGATGGGCCTCAGGGGGCCCACACCCCCTAGGCGCTGGCCCACCTGACCCCACGCCTAGGACAGGTGTGACCCACCTTCCCATCCTCCGAATCCGCCCCCTCGCCTATATCTTCCCTACGGAACCCTAACACCAGGGGAGTGACCACAGATAGATTTTCGCCGCCTCTGGGGGCGGAAAACACCGAGAGAGAAAGATCTCTCCGACAGACAGATTCCTGCCGGGAGAATTCCTTCCCGGAGAGGGGAGACCGTCGCCATCAACACCGTCATCAAGATAGGCTTCATCGGGATCATCATCATCCACACCATCATCTCCACCAGCACCATCACCACCACTCCGTCCCGCTGTAACAATTGTGTTGGGTATTGCTTTAGTTCTTAGGGGAAACTTTCCCGGTGTTAATTACTATTGTAGTTGATGCTTCTGAGTGGAACCATTGGATTATTGTTTATGTTCAGATTTTTATCCATTATCATATCATCCTTAATATTGATCCATATGATGTCTTGTGAGTGGTTCGTTGTGTTCTTGAGGACATGGGAGAAGTCATGTTGTTAGTAGTGAATCTGTGATGAGTTATTATTCAATTATTTAGTATTTAAGTTGTGGTGCTATTTTTCTAGTGGTGTCATGTGAACGTCGACTACATGATACTTCACCATTTATGGGCCTAGGGGAATGCATTGTGTATTTGGCTACTAATCATGGGTTGCCGGAGTGACAGAAACCTGAAACCCCGTTAGGACACCTTTGCACAAGGGAGTGTAGGATCTTAGAGTTTAAGGCTGTGGTTAGATTTATATCTTAATTACTTTCCTGTAGTTACGGATGTTTGGAGGGGGTTTAATCACAAGTATGTATTAGTCCTAGGAAGGGCGGTATGTTAGCACAGGTTCACCCACACAATACTTACAAACACCAAAGAAGAGTACTCAGCTATTTGAAGCGAAAGCACTTGACAGAATTCCCATGTGTCCTCGAGAACGTTTGGTCCTTATAAGTATTTCCACCGGCTTGTACTTTGCTAAGAAAGTGTCACATCCCAAGATTTTTCAAATCTTGTTATGTGAAAAATAAATGAATAAAATAAAAACTTGTTGATTTTCAGGGTGAGAAGAAACTTTTTGATTCCAACTGGAAACCTTCAAACCTATTTTTATCAAATAAATCCTAAAAGGATTTAAAAAGATAAACAATTAATAAAGAAAGTTTTAATAATTGGAATCACTATTTTTGGATCTTTTAATAAAAAGATTTGGTTTTTATAAAGCAAAGGTAGAAATAAAAATACAGATTATTTTTATAGAACCAAATTAAATCTTGGCCAAGCTTTTGAAATAAAATATTTCTATTTGATAAAAAGAGTAAAGGTTTGTTTAAACAAAATAATGAGGATCTATTAATATCCAATTTTATTAAAATAAAGGTTTTTACCATATTAATTAAACATTAAAACTTGTTAAATTATTTTAAACAAGTTTTCCAAGTATTTTATATTATCAAATAAAACCTACTGAAGTGGTTTTGTTATTATTTAAATTTCAAAGTGGAGATTTTAATAAAACAAATCCTATTTGAATTAATAACTAAGGTCTATTTTATTTAATTATTAAATAGATCCTAAAAGAATAAAAATATTATTTTATTTTGGACTTTGGTTTGTGTTGTTAAACAGAACTAAAAATTTTATAAGGTTTGGCAAAGGTTTTGAGTTCATTTATTGTTTGAATTGTTTGATTGAATTTCTAAACATAAAATCAATTAGAAAAAGACTTTCAGAACAACAAAAACAAACTCAACCCAACTCATCTGGCCCAGCAGCCCAGTCACAGCCCAACTTCCCCCCACGCGCGAAGCGTTTTTCACCCACACACGCACCCGCGCAGTCCCAGACAGGCAGGCCCCACTTCCCCTCTCTTCCTCACGCCGACAGACGGGTCCCACCGCCACCTCACCGTCGTCTTCAAACCCCAAACCATGCCCTGCCGTTGCCGCCGAGTTACTGCCGGCATCAATACGCGTAAATGGCCGCATAATTCCTTGCAGTGATCACGCCCCCTTAAGCGCCCCTCTCCGCTCTCTCTTTTCCCCCAAGCAGCTCCTCCCCTCTGCCTCTAGGCTGCCCCAATTCGAGCCCGCGCCCTCACTGCTCCGACAAACCTCTGCTCCGATTCCGGCCAGCACCCTCACCCCCGCAAGCTCTGCTTCACGCAAGAGTGATCCCCAGCCCCTGGCGCATCTCCATGTGCTTTCCGTTCATCTGCGCGAGCACCGTGAGCTCGACAACGTCTTCCCAGAGCCAGCGTCGCCGTCTGTCTCGCCTCCGACGAGCTTTCCTGGTAAGAGACGACCACCCCGATCCTTCCTATTGATACTCCTAAGATCCCCAGGACTGTACGCATCTGACCGTGCCTTTGTTTTGCCTTGGGGTGAACCGCAACATCGCCCCCGTCATCAAACAGAACCACCTGCCGCTCGCAGCTACTCCGGCGAGGAATTGGCCACAGCACCGAGCGCCCCTCGCCAAGCCAACGCCACCTCGAGCTTCGCCACACCTCTGCAAGCACGGTGAGCACCTTCGTTACCCTCCTTGCTTCCTGGTTCATCGACTAGCACGCCGTCTGACCGTGCGCCGCCACCAGCCACCGTCGGCGCCGCTCGAATTTGGTCAGGTCGTTTCGCACCGTTAGATCTCCATCTGGCGGCTTAGATAGATTCATTAAACGAAGAGGTACGGGTGCCTCTGTGCCACATGATCCAACTTAGATCCAACGCCTCCCAGAGCCTGATCCAACCGAAACGGTACCAGCGAATGAAAACATGACACGTGGCTCAACTCGTTTGATTTAGGACAGAATAGATCTATTAGATGTTCAAATTTGAATAATTCATAACTTTCAAACCACACGTCCAAATTTTGCAAACTTTATATCAATGGATTCAGAAAAACAAGCACTAGCCAACCATGCACTTTGTTTAGTAAAAATCTTCTGGTAAAATGATTGTTTTTGCAGAAACATGTGTAGGCTTGATATGAATATAAAAATTGTTCTAGTTATCTTTTTGAGATGAAATCTTTGCAAAATGGTTTGTTGTGAACTTACTGACCCTAGGAAACAACTTATGGATTTAAAAATGTATTTTGTGAAGTTTAGGAATAGATAATTGAATTAGCTCATTTCTAGTCAAATAAAAACATTGATTTTGTTATGGAAATGATTTTTGAGTAAAACCTTTGGGAAATGATTTGATTCAAACCTACTGACCCTAAACACCAAGTTTGTGAATTAACAACTTATTTGGTGAACAATATAAAATTGTTGCTTTGTTAAAAGCATTTTCCACCACCTGAAATAATGATTTGATTTAAGAAATGGTTTATAGATAAAACCCTTTTGCAAATGGTTTTGCCACTTTAGAAAATGACCACTTTAAACCTTACAATGTTTAGAGCCTAGTAGAAACCACCTTTGCAAATAAAACTATCTTTTGCATGCTTGCATGCATGACTTTGTTTCTATTATTTTTATGTGTGTTGAATTGTTTGAATATTGGTTGGAATGCTAGTTGAATCTATGTTGGCTTGATTGATTTGTAGTGAAGTTAGAAGAGTATGATATTAGCAAGATCAAGAAGTTAACCAACATTCCCTACCAAAAAGGCAAGTGACACTATCATCCAAGTCCTACTATTTTCATTACACTTAGTGGATTTTGAAACATGCATGATAAGGTCTATTATATTTTGCTATGCTAAATCCTAATAGGATACCCCTATATATTCTTAGTGAAAACAATGTAGTTATAATATGCTTAGCCCTGCTATATATATTGAGAAGGGATACATGTTGAGATTATAAGAAGTATTGAAAAGACTTGTGTTTTATATAATAAAACAAGTACTCAATGAACCACCTGGGTGGACAAGGATACTCAAGTTTTGGACAAGGTGGCAATAAAAGGAACCATGTTTATATGGCAATCTCTTTTTGTTGTGCACCAGAAGAAAACCACCCAGGGAATTAGAGATTGAACATGTTTCTCGTACAGTGGCTTCCGTGTACAGCCACATGCTAAATGGGCACTGGCTTAGTCAACTACATAGTGGAAGACCCATGCATTGGCCTCTTCAGGTTAACTAAAATGAGGGAACTCGAAACCCTACATTGGTGCCTGGTAGACAAGCTAGCATTGTGTATTGGGAGGACCCTATGGAAATACTTCGTCACATTCTCAATCTGCCAGTACTCCATCTTGGTGAGTACTTATCCAGCGGCCACTGGTGGCAACAAGATGAGATTGTGTCATGTGGGTAAAGTGTACAACTTCTGCAGAAGATAAAAATCTAAGTACTTAGCCGTGTCCCCGGTTATGGACAATACTGAGCAACTAAGGCCTAAAGCTATGGAAGATCTCGACATTCCAATTTCTAAAAGTAAACTTGAAAGTGACAACAAGAGACTTGAAGCACTTGGAGGTTTCCAAAGAGTTCAGAAAGATTTGACAAAAGATCAAAACCATTTTAAAAAGATAGGATAAATTATATTGCTTTCTGCAAATGATCCAAAACCCTACTTAGCCCAATATGCATGTAATGATAGGATCCACTTATTTCTACATAGTAGTGAAACTTGCCAATACAATTCAAATGTATTGACCCTTATGGCTGTAACTTGTAATGTTGCAGGTTGGTTTGATGTTAGTGAAGTTTATTGATTAGGATTACAAGTCTACAACCAACATGTTTGCATGTGGCACTTTGAAGATGAAGGACCCCATGCTTATAGATATTCTACTGCAATGTAATATGATAGCCAAATAAGCTATGTAAGATGTAACGAACTATTTTATTCCTGGTTATAAAGTTGTATTATGACCTTTGTTTCTTGATATTACATCTTAACTGTGGATGCTAGCTATTGATCCAGGGACTAGCATTGTGAACACAGGGATCTCTACCTTGTTAAAGGTTGGGACCTCTACAGAAAGGATTGGGTCACTTATTCCGTTTGTTAGTTACTTATGTTACTTGCTCTTTGCTTTGTTGCCTTGTCAAAAAAACGATAAAAATCCATTTGCTAAGTATTCACAGGGATTTCCTGCTCCATACCACTGTTCAGCACCTTCCACTCCTCGTCGGGATCGACACTCCTACTTATCGAAAGTACTACGATACACCCCCTATACTTGTGGGTCATCAAGACTATTTTCTTCCACCGTTACCGGGGAATGAAGCGCTATTGAAGAGTGGAACTGGTAATGGAAACTTTTACTATGAGTATTGGTTTTGTTACTGCTTGTTACTTTGTTTCCAATATGGATAACCCACATGGTTTTCTGTTTGGGAAAACTACTACCACTTCTATGGTAGTAGATGAACCACCTCCTGTTGAGATAGATCCTTTTAAGATACCTACAAGTATTGTTAATTGTGTCATGTATAATTATTATTTTGGGGATGGAACTGTCCATCCTTGTGATTACCTGCTTTTTATCTATGAATTATGCGGGTTGTTTAAGTGTGCAGGTATCACAACCGAACAGGTGAAGAAGAAGTTACTCTCCATATCCTTGAAAGGGAGAGCTGAAGCATGGTATAAGCTGCTAAAGAATGGACAATCCATGGAATGGGAGGAGATGGCATCTCTCTTTTACTCTAAATTTTATACTCCTAGTGAAATCCATAAGGATAGAAGTCTTATATATAACTTTTGGCCTCTTGATGGAGAGAGTACAGCTCAAGCTTTGGGGAGATTGAAGTTACTAATGCTTAAGTGTCCTATTCATGAACTCCCTAACAATATTATTCTCAATAACTTTTATGCTAGGCTTTCTCTTCATGATAAAGATTTACTAGATGCTTCTTGTGCTGGATCATTCACACGTATGAAGGAAGAAGCTAAATGGGATCTCTTAGACCGTATTCAAGATAATACTGAGGCTTGGGAGAATGACAAAGGAAGAAAGTCAGGTATAAACTATGATTATGAATGCATTAAATCTTGTATGGGAACTGATAACTTCCGTGATATTAGCAATATGTTTGGCCTTGATCCTCAAGTTCTTGCGAAATGTTTTAATGATTTTTCCTCTTATATTGAGATTCCCAAGAAAGAGCGGGACAAGTATCATGCTCCTTATAAAGACATTGTTACCCACGTTCCTGCCAGTATAGAAGTTTGTACCGTTGATCCTATTTTTCTTGAACCTTATGTTGACAAGATCCCTTTTCCCTCCAAGGTAAGGGAACACTCTATTATAGCCAATGTGGTTAGCAAAAGCGCAAATGAAACTGTAGGGTCCGATGAGCTTATTGATATGGAGCCTATGGTAGCTATTGTGAAAGATCTTGTCACTAGAAATATAGAGGATGAGCATATTGTCTTCTGTGAAGACGCTACTAATATTGTTTCTTATCCTAAGAAAGTTAGAAAATCTAGTGTTCCTGTGCTTTCTGTTAAAATTGGTAGTTATAGCTATTATGTTTTATGTGATATTGGTGCTAGTTCCAGTGTTATTCCTTATGAGCTTTACAGGGAGATTATGCATGATATTGGTCCTTGTGAGCTTGAGGACATTGATGTGGTCATTCACCTTGCTAATAGAGAGCAAGTTTTCCCCATTGGCATTGTAAGAGATGTGGAGGTCCTTTGTGGTAAGATTAAATATTCTGCTGATTTTCTAGTACTTGGTAAAGAAGCTAGTAAAACCTATCCTATTATCTTTGGTAGACCCTTTCTGAACACTTGTGGGGCTATCATAGATTGTAGGAAGGAAAAAGTTTTGACTAAGTTTGCTGGAGAGTCTTATGAGTTTAATTTTTCCAAATTTGCCAAAACTCCTTATGAAAATGAACTGCCCGATGAGGACTTCAGGGTTGAACAACTTTCAGCTATTTTTCTTGCTCCTAACAATGCCTTGCAGCAGTTCATGGAAAATCATGAAAGTGATGCCTTCATGAAGGAAAGAAATGATATTGATGAGGCTTTCCTTCGTCAACCTGAGTTACTTAAGCATAATTTACCTGTGGAAGATTTGGGTACCACACTTCCACCTAAAGGGACCCTGTTTTCGAATTAAACCTTGACCTGATGATCTTAAATATGCTTATCTTGATGACAAGAAGATATACCCTGTTATTATTAGTTCTAAACTTTCAGGAAAGGAAGAAAAAAGGTTAATGGAGACATTGAAGAAACACCGAGGAGCTATGGGCTATACTCTTGATGATTTAAAGGGGATTTCTCCTACTATATGTCAGCATGGTATTAATATAGAGCCTGATGCAAAACCAGTTGTTGAGCACCAACACCGCCTAAATCCTAAGATGAAGGATGTGGTAAGAAATGAGGTATTAAAACTCCTTGATGGTGGTATTATTTATCCTATTGCTGATAGTCAATGGGTTAAGCCTGTTCATTGTGTTCCCAAGAAAGGAGCAATAACTGTTGTGCGCAACGAGGATAATGAGCTTATACCGCAAAGAGTAGTGGTTGGGTATAGAATGTGCATTGATTTTAGAAAGATTAATAAAGTTACTAAGAAAGATCATTATCCTTTACCCTTTATTGATCAAATGCTAGAGAGGTTGTCCAAAAAGACTCACTTTTGCTTTCTTGATGGTTATTCTAGGTTTTCTCAAATCGATGTGAAAGCACAGGACCAAGAGAAAACCACTTTCAATTGTCCTTATGGTACTTATGCTTATAGGCATATGCCTTTTGGTTTATGTAATTCTCCTGTTACCTTTCAGAGATGTATGTCTGCTATCTTTCATGGTTTTTGTGAAGAAATGGTGGAGGTTTTCATGGACGATTTTCCCTCTATGGAACTTCTTTTGATAACTGTTTGCACAACCTTGATAAAGTTTTGCAAATATGTGAAGAAACCAACCTTGTTCTTAACTAGGAGAAATGCCATTTCATGGTTAATGAAGGGATTATTCTTGGACACAAGATCTGTAAAAGAGGCATTGAAGTTGATAGAACCAAAATTGAAGCAATTGAGAAGATGCCTTGTCCTAGAGATATCAAAGGTATTCATAGTATCCTTGGTCATGCTGGTTTCTAGAGAGGTTTATTAAAGATTTCTCCAAAATTTCAAAGCCCCTTACTAATCTTCTTTAAAAAGATGTACCTTTTGTTTTTGATGATGATTGTAAGGAAGCTTTTGAAACTTTGAAGAAAGATTTAACAACTGCTCCTATAGTCCAACCACCTGATTGGAGTTTACCTTTTGAAATTATGTGGGATGCTAATGATTTTGCTATGGGTGCTGTCTTGGGACAAAGTGTTGACAAGAAGCTAAATGTCATTCATTATGCTAGCAAGACTCTGGATGCTGCTCAAAAGAATTATGCTACTACTGAAAAGGAATTCTTAGCTGTAATCTTTGCTTGTGATAAGTTTAGACCTTATTTTGTTGATTCTAAGGTTACTATTCATACTGATCATGCAGCTATTAAGTACATTATGACGAAGAAGGACGCTAAGCCTAGGCTTATAAGGTGGGTATTTATTTTGCAAGAGTTTGATATGCATATTGTGGATAGGAAAGGTGCTGATATTCCTGTTACTGATAATTTATCTCGTTTGGAAAACATTTCTTTTGACCCTTTTCCTGTTAATGATAGTTTTCCAAATGAGCAGTCAGCTGCAATAAGGGTAACTCCACATGAGAGTCCTTGGTATGCTGATTATGCTAACTTTATTGTTTCCAAGTATTTGCCTCCAACCTTTACAGCTCAGCAAAGAAGGAAATTCTTTTATGATCTAAGGCATTACTTTTGGGATGACCCACATTTATATAAAGAAGGAGTAGATGGTATTATGCGAAGATGTGTTCCAGAATTTGAAGAACAAGAGATATTGAGAAAATGTCATGGCAGTGCTTATGGGGGACATCATGCTGGGAATAGGACTGCACAAAAGGTTTTACAATCTGTATTTTATTGGCCTCCCCTTTTTAAAGATGCAAGGAAGTTTGTTATATCATGTGATGAATGCCAACAAGTAGGTAACATCTCTAGACGTAATGAAATGCCTATGAATTATTCTCTTGTTTGATTGTTGGGGATTTGACTTTATGGGGCCTTTTCCTCCTTCAAAAGGGTATACTCATATTCTTGTAGCTTTTGACTATGTTACAAAGTGGGTAGAAGCCATACCTACAAGCGGTGCTGATGGTAAGACCTCTTTGAAAATGCTCAAAGATGTCATTGTTCCTAGGTTCGGTGTGCCTAGATATCTCATGACTGATGTAGGCTCCCATTTTATTCATGGGGGGTTTAGAAAAACTCTTGTTAAGTATGATGTAAACCACAGAATAGCTTCACCTTATCACCCCCAAACTAGTGGGAAAGTAGAACTTTCCAATAGTGAAATCAAATCTATCTTGCAGAAGACTGTCAATAGATCTAGGAAAAATTGGGCTAAAAAGTTGAATGATGCTTTGTGGGCTTATAGAACTGCTTATAAAAATCCTATGGGGATGTCTCCTTACAAAATGGTCTATGGGAAAGCTTGTCACTTGCCTTTAGAGTTAGAACACAAAGCTTATTGGGCAGTGAAAGAGTTGAATAGAGACTTTAGACTTGCTGGCGAGAAAAGACTGCTCGACTTAAGTAATCTAGATGAGTGGAGAGGTGAAGCTTACGAAAATGCTAGGCTCTTTAAGGAAAAAGTAAAAAGATGGCATGATAGGAGAATTCTCAAAAGGGAGTTCCTTGTTGGTGAGAAAGTTCTTTTGTATAGGTATCGTCTCAGATTTTTTGCAGGGAAACTACTCTCCAAATGGGAAGGACCTTTTGTTATCAAGGAAGTGTACCGTTCAGGTGCCATCAAAATTTCTTCTCTGAAGGATGACACAACACATGTGGTTAATGGTCAAAGACTAAAACATTATATTTCTGGAGATTCTTATAATGAAGATGTGGATGTTATTCAAATGGTGACTCCAGAAGAATTTATCAGAAGCCAAACACCAGAAACTGCAGAGTTCGCCCTTGAATAGGTAAAAGTGGTGAAAACAGAAGGTTCGTGAAACTCCAATCTTTTTATATTTTTGATTCTTTTAATACATAAGGTAAGTTACGAGACAAAACTAAATAGGAAGTGGAGCCCGGGGTGGACAAACCCACCCCAGGCGCGGGCCCAGCCTGGCCGCTCCTAGAGGGAGTTTGCCACCCTCGAACTCTGTCTCCGCTTTATTTTCGTGTGAAAACCTTCCTTATGCATTGAAACTTCGTAATATATAACCCCCCGGGTACCTCGAGGTTCTTGCATCGTGTTCTCGTCGTGTTTTCGTTTTCAATCTGTTTCTGTCAGGAAAATTCTCAGATTTGGAGTGTAAGGTTCCCAACCTTTAATAAGGTAGAGATCCTTGTATTTACAATGCTAGTCCCTGGATCAATAGCTAGCACCCACAGTTAAGATGTAATATCAAGAAACAAAGGTCATAATACAACTTTATAACCAGGAATAAAATAATTCATTACATCTTACATAGCTCATTTGGCTATCTCATTACAATGCAGCAGAAATAACTATAACATGGAGTCCTTCATCATCAAAGTGCCACATGCAATCATGTTGGTTGTAGACTTGTAATCCTAATCAACACACTTCACTAACATCAAACAAACCTGCAACATAATAAGTTGCAGCCACAAGGGTCAATACATTTGAATTGTATTGGCAACTTTCACTACTATGTAAAAAATAAGTGGATCCTATCAATATTGTCACATCCCAAGATTTTCCAAATCTTGTAATTTGAGAATAAAATTAATAAAATAAAACTTTGTTTGATTTTCAGAGCCAGAAGAAACTTTTTGAATTCAAATGGAACCTCAAACCAATTTGAAACAAATAAATCCTAAAGAGATTTAAAAAGATAAACTTTTATTAAAGGAAAATAAAAATATTTAAAATACTATTTTGGATCTCTTAATAAAAGATTTGATATTCAAAAGAAAAGATGGATTTATAAATAAAGATTATTTTATAAAACCAATTAAACCTTGGCCAAGCTTTTGAATTGAAACATTTTATTTTAAATAAAATAGCAAAGGTTTAATTAAAAATAATAAAGGATTATATAAATAAAATAATAAGGAATTTAATATCCAACTTTATTTAATAAAAGGTTTTACCATTTTAATTAAAACATCAAAGCTTGATAAATTATTTTAAATAAGCTTTCTAGGTATTTTATTTTCTTAAATAAAGTGTTTTGGATTTATTTTAGATTTAAAAATAAATATTCTAAATAAAGCAAACCCTAGTTGGTTTAATAATGAAAGACTATTTTATTTAATAATGGACTCTAAAATAAAATGTTATTTTGTTTTAAAACAAGTTTCCAAGTATTTAATATTTCCAAATAAAACCTACTGATTTGGTTTTGAAAATATTTAGGTTTCAAATAAAGATTTTATTAATAGAATCAAACTCTAATTGATTTAATAACTAAGGCCCATTTTATTTAATTACTAATGGATCCTAAAATAAGAGGTTATTTTGTTTTTAACAAATCTTCCAAATATTCTTTATTTCCAAATAAACCCACTGTTTTAGATTTGAAAGTGTTTTCAAATGAGAATTATTATTAAATAAATCAAACCATGATAAATAAATAAAACTCCATTTTATTTAATTAAAGAATGGATTAATAAAGTTATTATTATTTTATTTTGGGCTTTTGACCATATTACTAAACAGAACTAATTTCAATATTACAAAATTTGAGTGTTGTTTGAATTGATTTGGTTGATGTTTGTTTGATTGGAAATTCAAAACAGAAAATAAAATAGAAAAGGAAAAGAACACAGAATAAAAAAAAAATAATAAGAAAGGAATCGACCCAACCCAACAGCCCAGCAGCAGCCCACCTAGCCCATCTGCTCTCTCCCCGAACCGTTTTCCTCACTGCTGAAACAACCCGCAAAGCCCCTGACAAGTGGACCTTCCCCTCGCTTCTTTCCCACTGACTGACCGACCCCACTTGTCACTGTTCTTCTTCTCACCCGCACGACCTCTTCTCCCTCCTTCGACACCGCTCCTGCCGATGAATTCGCGGCCTTAAATCGCTTTAACTCGACCACCGTTACCAGCTTTGATCACGCAGGTTGAAACGCCCAAGCCTCCTCTATAATTCCCCTCTGACACCTCGCGCTCGCACGCCTTAGACCACCTCAATTCCCTCCTCGAGCTCCTCTGTTCCGACCGCCGTCTCCGGCCAATTCAGGCCAGTACAGACCACCTTCCACCTTTCCGAGCACGCTAGCAGCTTCCCCACTCCCAGACGCTTCTCCCCGTACCCTTCTTTCAACCACGGGCGCCCCGGAGCATCGGCTTCGACAAGCTCCGACAGCGTCGCCGTCCGTTTCTACTCCGGCGACGACTCTCAGGTGAACCAAACCACCCCGACCCCTTTAGTTCACGCCCCAGCATCGCCTTGCTCTTGCGCATCTAAATGTGCTCCTGTTTTACCTTAGAGCGATCTGCAGCGACGACTCCTACCGCCACCACCGTTTGCTTCATCTCCGGCGAAGCCCACAGGTAGTATCCGACCACCCCGCGCCCCCTCGTTCACACTCCCATACTCGCCAAACCTTTCTGCGTCTGACCGCATCATTGTTTTGCTTCGGGATGATCTACAGCGTCGCCCTCGACCACGGACAAAACCACTCGACGCCGACCTCCACTCCGGCGAGCAATTGCCGCAGTACCCAAGCTTCCCTTGTCAAACCAACAGCACGACGAGCATCACCACGACCCTGCGATCTCGGTGAGCCTTCACCTCTTCTTCCTTGCATCCTGAATCACCGGCGACCACCCCACCGGAGCGCCGCCGTCAGCGCCGCCCACTTTAGGTCAGAGTCGCCAGTACCGTTCGATCCAGAATTAGCGGCCACGATTAGATCACTTATCATCGAAGGGGTATGTCCTCTGGGCCACTCGATCTAACTAGATCCAACGCCCCACAGCCGCGATCCCAGCGAACCGGTATCGACCAGTAAGAATACGCCGCGTGTCACCTATTTGGTTTAAAACAGATTTGAAAAACAGAAACTTTTGCAAACTTCAAACCCTTATATATTTGGATCCACACGTCCAAATTTTACAAATTTTATGTCGTTGGATTCAGGGGAACAAGCCCTAGCTAACCCTGGCCTTAGTTTTGAAAATAGTATCTGTTAGCTTGGTTGAATTTGCAGAAACATTTGTATACTTGTTTAAAGTAAAAAAATTGTTTAAAATTGGATTTAATGACAAAACCTTTGCAAAATGATTTGTAATGACCTTACTGACCCTAGGAACCAACCCATAGTGTTAAAAATGATTTTTGTGAAATTTAAGTTGAATTAGTTAACTTAGTCATTTTCTAGCCTAATAAACTCATTAAATTTTATTATGGAAAAGTTTGAGCAAGGAAAACTTTGGGAAAATGTTATGGACCAAACTTACTGACCCAAAACACCAAACTTTGCCAAGAGCAACCTACTTGGTGAAAAACATAAAGTTTTACTTTAAAAAGAATAATTTTCACCACATAAAAATGTTGAATGGATTTTAAAATATACTTTGGGCAAAACCCTCTAACTAATGACTGTGCCAATTTGGTAAATGCCCAATGTAGACCTTACAAAGTTTATAAACCTAGTGGAGACCAACTTTGCAATAGAATCTTTTTTTTTCAAGACTTAGGAACCATTGCTTTGTGTATGTGAATTATTGTTTGAATGGTGGAATGCTACTAGATACTATGCTTGTTTGATTGTAGTGAAATTAGCAAAGTGTGAGACTAGCAAGATCAAGAAGTGACTATCATTCCCTAAACAAAAAGGCAAGTTACACTCTCATACAAAAATCCTACTATTTTCATTATACTTAGTGGATTTGAAAATATGCATGAAAATGATTTATACTTATGCTATGCTAAATCCTAATAGGATTCCCTAAATACTCCTTAGTGAAAATATTTAAGTTGTACATGCTTAGACATGCTATATGCTATGCTTTGAAAAGAGATACATGTTGAGAATTTACAAAGATTGAGAAAAGAACTTGTATTTTACATAATAAAACAAGGATTCAATGAACCACCTAGGTGGAGGATACTTTAAGTTTTGGAGAAGGTGGCAACAAAAGGGAACCATGTCTATGGCAGTCACTTTGTGTTGTGCTCCAAAAGAAAACCACCTAGGAAACTTAGAGATCAAACATGTTTCTCCAATTGTGGCTTTCGTGTACAACCACATGCTATTATGGCTCTGGCTTAGTCAATTACATTAGGAAGACCCATACATTGTCTTTAGTTACTGGACATGGGGATCTGGAATGCTTCATGGGGGCTGAAGACAAAGCTAGCAATGATGTATGGGAGGACCTTTTGGAAAGACTTCGTCACATTCTCAATCTGCCAGTACTCCATCTTGGTGAGCACTAATCCAGAAGGCCACTGGTGGCAAAAGGATGGGATTGTGACATGTGGGTAAAGTGTACTCCTTCTGCAGAAGTTAATAAAATCTAAGTACTTAGCCGTGTCCCCGGTTACGGACAATACTGAGCAACTAAAGTTTGAACTATGGGAGATCTCGACATTCCAACTTCTAATATAAAAACTTGATGCCCTTGTGTGTCTACCAAGGAATTCAAAGAGATTTTGTAAAGTTTGTTGCACTTGGGGTTACCAAGGTGCTCAAGAGCATGATGTACTTGGGGCTTTACCAAGGAACTCATGAGTTTGGATAAAACTTGTTGCACTTGGGGTTACCAAGGTGCTCAAGAGATTTTGACAAGGATTTTAACACTTGAGTTTCTACCAAGGAGTTCAAGGAACTTGGAAAAGAAATTTGACAAAAGACTTTAAAACCCTTTTGAAAAGATAGGACAAAATATTGCTTTATGCAAATAAGCCTTAAACCCTACTTAGCCAAATATGCATATAATGATAGGATCCACTCTTATTTACATAAATGTGAAGCTTGCCAATACAATTCAAAATGTATTGACCCATGTGGCTGTAACTTGTAATGTTGCAGGTTGATTGTTTTAAATGAAGATTGTTTGATTGACTAGGATTTCAAAGTCTACAACCAACATCTGCCTGTGGCACTTTGAAGATGATGGACCCATACTTATAGATATTCCGCTGCAAATGTAATGTAATAGCCAAATGAGCTATGTTTGATGTAATAAACTTATGTTATTCCTGGTTATAAATTTATATTATGACCTTTGTATCTTGATATTACATCTTAACTGTGGATGCTAGCTATTGATCCAGGGACTAGCATTGTAAAACACAGGGGGACTCTACCTTATTGGGTTGGGACCCCTACAGATGGTATCAGAGCATTGTGTTGCCTGTAGGATTTGTAACCCTAGGATTGGACAAAAAACCCTTAGGAAAATAGGAGTTGTCTTATTCCAAAACTTATTTACAAAATACTTGTAAACTCTTTCCTCAACCATTTTGGTTTAACTCTACACCTCTTTTATTTCAACTTGATGGAAAACCTACCCATGGCCAAAGACTACATCATATGCAAAAGATTTCTTCAACTTCTTCAACTCTAATGACTTCAACATCTTCAGCATATTCATCAAGGACTTCCAACTTGGAAACTACTAAGGACTACAAGTGAGACAAGGAAATCCTACTCAAGATTTAGAGACTAAGGGAATCCAAAATAAGAAGAAGCCATCAACAACTTTGAAGTATTGTGACCAAGAGTTTTTCTCAAGGAAACCATGGTCTCAAGTAAGAAGAATCATGAAGGACGGAAAGATCACAAGTGAACCATATAGATGGACCACCATTTATAGTTAAGTCAAAACCACCAACTTATATGGTGTAACAAAAAATATTTTGTTGCCTAAGTATGTGTTTGAACCTTGTTTAAGTGAAGTGATTGTTTGTGATTGCATGCACATTGTTTGTGTGAATTGTAATGTGTGTAATTAGAAATAATTCCTTAGAAATATCTTGCCTATTCTAAACTTCCTTCAAACCCAAAAAGATGACTACTTCAAAGGACTCCAAGGTTGATGACACCAACACCAACCAAGCTGATAGCATGAAGGAGCTCATAGCAACCCAACACCAGTTGAATCAACTAACAGCTCAGTTCCTAGTTAACAATAGTGATAAGGATCCAGCACTCCAAAGGTTTTTGGAAGAGCAGTCTCAACTGATGCTTAAGGTGACTAATCAAATGATTAGCATAGAAGAAAGCTATCCAAAGAGAGTTTATGATAACAAGGATGAAAAGAATATTGTTCTAGATGGAGCCCCAGCTTGCATTATTTGTGGAGACAAGGATCATACTTCCAAGGAGCATGAAGGACAATGCCCCAATTGTGAAGAAGATCATCCTGTTGGACAATGTCCTACCTCTCAAGCTACTTGCTACCTGTGTGAAGGAAGTGATCATACTCCAGGTCTATGTCCTATCTATGCCATGGTGGAACAAAGGATACAAGAAGGATCCAAGTCTACCAAAGGAAAAGGACCACTTCTACATCCAAACAAGACCACCCAATTCAAAGGATCAAGAAAAATCAAGAAGCCCAAGCAAGACATGAGCCTTGTGCAATGTCGTAAATGTAAGGAAATGGGACACTACTCCAGTGGATGCCCAGAGAACAAGAAGAATAAAGAGATTGACCAAGTGTGGTGCAACAACTGCAAAGAACCAGGCCACTATGTAGCAACTTGCCCACAAGAGCAACGCAAAGAACTTAAGGACATTAATTGTTTCAACTGCAAGAATCCAGGACACTATGCAAGCAACTGTCCAGAAAGGATGAAAAACAAATTGAACAAGCCTATGGAGAAACTCAACCTTGGCCCATGAGTCAAGTGTAGAAATAAAGCAAAAGTTGCTTAGAGAAGTTTTCCAGGACCCAAGAAGGCCAATATGTAATTTTTGTTTGAAAATTTTTAAGGGTGGTAGTACCCTAGTTGTTTGAACTTGCTTGTAACCCTAACCTTCCCAAATCTCGGGACGAGATTTATTTTAAGGGTGGTAGCCTGTCACATCCCAAGATTTTCCAAATCTTGTAATGTGAGAATAAAATTAATAAAATAAAACTTTGTTTGATTTTCAGAGCCAGAAGAAACTTTTTGAATTCAAATGGAACCTCAAACCAATTTGAAACAAATAAATCCTAAAGAGATTTAAAAAGATAAACTTTTATTAAAGGAAAATAAAAATATTTAAAATACTATTTTGGATCTCTTAATAAAAGATTTGATATTCAAAAGAAAAGATGGATTTATAAATAAAGATTATTTTATAAAACCAATTAAACCTTGGCCAAGCTTTTGAATTGAAACATTTTATTTTAAATAAAATAGCAAAGGTTTAATTAAAAATAATAAAGGATTGTATAAATAAAATAATAAGGAATTTAATATCCAACTTTATTTAATAAAAGGTTTTACCATTTTAATTAAAACATCAAAGCTTGTTAAATTATTTTAAATAAGCTTTCTAGGTATTTTATTTTCTTAAATAAAGTGTTTTGGCTTTATTTTAGATTTAAAAATAAATATTCTAAATAAAGCAAACCCTAGTTGGTTTAATAATGAAAGACTATTTTATTTAATAATGGACTCTAAAATAAAATGTTATTTTGTTTTAAAACAAGTTTCCAAGTATTTAATATTTCCAAATAAAACCTACTGATTTGGTTTTGAAAATATTTAGGTTTCAAATAAAGATTTTATTAATAGAATCAAACTCTAATTGATTTAATAACTAAGGCCCATTTTATTTAATTACTAATGGATCCTAAAATAAGAGGTTATTTTGTTTTTAACAAATCTTCCAAATATTCTTTATTTCCAAATAAACCCACTGTTTTAGATTTGAAAGTGTTTTCAAATGAGAATTATTATTAAATAAATCAAACCATGATAAATAAATAAAACTCCATTTTATTTAATTAAAGAATGGATTAATAAAGTTATTATTATTTTATTTTGGGCTTTTGACCATATTACTAAACAGAACTAATTTCAATATTACAAAATTTGAGTGTTGTTTGAATTGATTTTGTTGATGTTTGTTTGATTGGAAATTCAAAACAGAAAATAAAATAGAAAAGGAAAAGAACACAGAATAAAAAAAAATAAGAAAGGAATCGACCCAACCCAACAGCCCAGCAGCAGCCCACCTAGCCCATCTGCTCTCTCCCCGAACCGTTTTCCTCACCGCTGAAACAACCCGCAAAGCCCCTGACAAGTGGACCTTCCCCTCGCTTCTTTCCCACTGACTGACCGACCCCACTTGTCACTGTTCTTCTTCTCACCCGCACGACCTCTTCTCCCTCCTTCGACACCGCTCCTGCCGATGAATTCGCGGCCTTAAATCGCTTTAACTCGACCACCGTTACCAGCTTTGATCACGCAGGTTGAAACGCCCAAGCCTCCTCTATAATTCCCCTCTGACACCTCGCGCTCGCACGCCTTAGACCACCTCAATTCCCTCCTCGAGCTCCTCTGTTCCGACCGCCATCTCCGGCCAATTCAGGCCAGTACAGACCACCTTCCACCTTTCCGAGCACGCTAGCAGCTTCCCCACTCCCAGACGCTTCTCCCCATACCCTTCTTTCAACCACGGGCGCCCCGGAGCATCGGCTTCGACAAGCTCCGACAGCGTCGCCGTCCGTTTCTACTCCGGCGACGACTCTCAGGTGAACCAGACCACCCCGACCCCTTTAGTTCACGCCCCAGCATCGCCTTGCTCTTGCGCATCTAAATGTGCTCCTGTTTTACCTTAGAGCGATCTGCAGCGACGACTCCTACCGCCACCACCGTCTGCTTCATCTCCGGCGAAGCCCACAGGTAGTATCCGACCACCCCGCGCCCCCTCGTTCACACTCCCATACTCGCCACACCTTTCTGCGTCTGACCGCATCATTGTTTTGCTTCGGGATGATCTACAGCGTCTCCCTCGACCACGGACAGAACCACTCGACGCCGACCTCCACTCCGGCGAGCAATTGCCGCAGTACCCAAGCTTCCCTTGTCAAACCAACAGCACGACGAGCATCACCACGACGCTGCGATCTCGGTGAGCCTTCACCTCTTCTTCCTTGCATCCTGAATCACCGGCGACCACCCCACCGGAGCGCTGCCGCCAGAGCGCCGCCGTCAGCGCCGCCCACTTTAGGTCAGAGTCGCCAGTACCGTTTGATCCAGAATTAGCGGCCACGATTAGATCACTTATCATCGAAGGGGTATGTCCTCTGGGCCACTCGATCTAACTAGATCCAACGCCCCACAGCCGCGATCCCAGCGAACCGGTATCGACCAGTAAGAATACGCCGCGTGTCACCTATTTGGTTTAAAACAGATTTGAAAAACAGAAACTTTTGCAAACTTCAAACCCTTATATATTTGGATCCACACGTCCAAATTTTACAAATTTTATGTCGTTGGATTCAGGGGAATAAGCCCTAGCTAACCCTGGCCTTAGTTTTGAAAATAGTATCTGTTAGCTTGGTTGAATTTGCAGAAACATTTGTATACTTGTTTAAAGTATAAAAATTGTTTAAAATTGGATTTAATGACAAAACCTTTGCAAAATGATTTGTAATGACCTTACTGACCCTAGGAACCAACCCATAGTGTTAAAAATGATTTTTGTGAAATTTAAGTTGAATTAGTTAACTTAGTCATTTTCTAGCCTAATAAACTCATTAGATTTTATTATGGAAAAGTTTGAGCAAGGAAAACTTTGGGAAAATGTTATGGACCAAACTTACTGACCCAAAACACCAAACTTTGCCAAGAGCAACCTACTTGGTGAAAAACATAAAGTTTTACTTTAAAAAGAATAATTTTCACCACATAAAAATGTTGAATGGATTTTAAAATATACTTTGGGCAAAACCCTCTAACTAATGACTGTGCCAATTTGGTAAATGCCCAATGTAGACCTTACAAAGTTTATAAACCTAGTAGAGACCAACTTTGCAATAGAATCTTTTTTTTCAAGACTTAGGAACCATTGCTTTGTGTATGTGAATTATTGTTTGAATGGTGGAATGCTACTTGATACTATGCGTGTTTGATTGTAGTGAAATTAGCAAAGTGTGAGACTAGCAAGATCAAGAAGTGACTATCATTCCCTAAACAAAAAGGCAAGTTACACTCTCATACAAAAATCCTACTATTTTCATTATACTTAGTGGATTTGAAAATATGCATGAAAATGATTTATACTTATGCTATGCTAAATCCTAATAGGATTCCCTAAATACTCCTTAGTGAAAATATTGAAGTTGTACATGCTTAGCCATGCTATATGCTATGCTTTGAAAAGAGATACATGTTGAGAATTTACAAAGATTGAGAAAAGAACTTGTATTTTACATAATAAAACAAGGATTCAATGAACCACCTAGGTGGAGGATACTTTAAGTTTTGGAGAAGGTGGCAACAAAAGGGAACCATGTCTATGGCAGTCACTTTGTGTTGTGCTCCAAAAGAAAACCACCTAGGAAACTTAGAGATCAAACATGTTTCTCCAATTGTGGCTTTCGTGTACAACCACATGCTATTATGGCTCTGGCTTAGTCAATTACATTAGGAAGACCCATACATTGTCTTTAGTTACTGGACATGGGGATCTGGAATGCTTCATGGGGGTTGAAGACAAAGCTAGCAATGATGTATGGGAGGACCTTTTGGAAAGACTTCGTCACATTCTCAATCTACCAGTACTCCATCTTGGTGAGCACTAATCCAGAAGGCCACTGGTGGCAAAAGGATGGGATTGTGACATGTGGGTAAAGTGTACTCCTTCTGCAGAAGTTAATAATATCTAAGTACTTAGCCATGTCCCCGGTTACGGACAATACTGAGCAACTAAAGTTTGAACTATGGGAGATCTCGACATTCCAACTTCTAATATAAAAACTTGATGCCCTTGTGTGTCTACCAAGGAATTCAAAGAGATTTTGTAAAGCTTGTTGCACTTGGGGTTACCAAGGTGCTCAAGAGCATGATGTACTTGGGGCTTTACCAAGGAACTCATGAGTTTGGATAAAACTTGTTGCACTTGGGGTTACCAAGGTGCTCAAGAGATTTTGACAATGATTTGAACACTTGAGTTTCTACCAAGGAGTTCAAGGAACTTGGAAAAGAAATTTGACAAAAGACTTTAAAACCCTTTTGAAAAGATAGGACAAAATATTGCTTTATGCAAATAAGCCTTAAACCCTACTTAGCCAAATATGCATATAATGATAGGATCCACTCTTATTTACATAAATGTGAAGCTTGCCAATACAATTCAAAATGTATTGACCCATGTGGCTGTAACTTGTAATGTTGCAGGTTGATTGTTTTAAATGAAGATTGTTTGATTGACTAGGATTTCAAAGTCTACAACCAACATCTGCCTGTGGCACTTTGAAGATGATGGACCCATACTTATAGATATTCCGCTGCAAATGTAATGTAATAGCCAAATGAGCTATGTTTGATGTAATAAACTTATGTTATTCCTGGTTATAAATTTATATTATGACCTTTGTATCTTGATATTACATCTTAACTGTGGATGCTAGCTATTGATCCAGGGACTAGCATTGTAAAACACAGGGGGACTCTACCTTATTGGGTTGGGACCCCTACAAATATATGCATATTTGGCTAAGTAGGGTTTAGGCTCATTTGCAGAAGCAATATAGTTTTATCCTATCTTCTCAAAATAGTTTTGATCTTTTGAAAATCTTTCTGAACTCCTTGGAAAACTCCAAGTGCTTCTAGTCCCTTGTTGACACCATCAAGTTTTACTTTGAGAAATTGGAATGTCGAGATCTTCCATAGCTTCAGGCCTTAGTTGCTCAGAGTTGTCCGTAACCGGGGACACGACTAAGTACTTAGAATTTGATCTTCTACAGAAGTTTTAAACTTTACCCACATGACACAATCTCATCTTGACGCCACTAGTGGCCGCTGGATAAGTACACACCAAATGTAGTACCGACAGATCGAGAACGTGACAAAGTCTTTCCATAGAAGTCCTCCCAATACACAATTCTATCTTGTCTACCAGGCACCAATGTAAGGATATATTTTCAATACACAATTCTAGTTAACCTAAAGATGCCAATGCAAGGGTATTCCACTATTAGTTGACTAAGCCAGAGCCCATTTAGCAGTTGGCTGTACACGGAAGCCACTGTACGAGAAACATGTTCAATCTCTAAGTCCCTGGGTGTTTTTTCTTCTAGTGCACATACAAAAAGATAGCCATATAAACATGGTTCCCTTTGTTGCCACCTTGTCCAAAATTGAGTAACCACATTCCACCCAGGTGGTTCATTGAGTACTTGTTTTATTATATAAAACATATATTTTTCCAACACTTTATATAATCATATCATGTATTCCATCCCAAATATATAGCAGGGCTAAGCATACTACAACTACAATGTTTTCACTAAGGAAGATATAAGTATATCCTAATAGGATATAGCATAGCATGGGAAAATAGTAGTCTTATCATGCATACTACAAAAATCCACTAAGTGTAATGAAAATAGTAGGACATGGATGATAGTGTCACTTGCCTTTTAAGTAGAGAATATTGGTTCACTCCTAGATCTTGCAAATATCACACTCTTCAAACTTCACTATAATTCAATCAAGCAAACAATATTCAAACTAACATTCAAACAATTCATCACATAAAATAATAAAATCAAGCAATGCATGCAAGGATGCAAAAGATTGTTTTATTTGGAAAAGTGGTTTCTATTAGGCTCTAAACATTTTAAATTTCCCATTGGTCATTTACAAAAGTGGTAAAATCATTTAAATTCAAGTTAGTGAAAATTGCCATTTAGATCATTTTTGTTTTGTTAAAATGATTTATATCAAAGTAATATTTTGTAGTGTTAGTCAAATATATTTTTAAACACAAATGTTAGTGTTTATGGTCAAAGTGTTTCAATATTAATCCATTTGCAAAAGGTTTCATCCAAACTCCATTTTTAATTCAAAGCAATATTTTTATTTGCTAGAAATGCCTTTAACAAAGTAATATTTTACTAAGGTTCGTCAAAATATGTTTTCAAATCACAAAACTTGGTGTTTTGGGTCAGAGAGTTTAAATCACATCATTTTCCAAAAGGTTTTACTTTAATAGCATTTTCAAACCATAATCAATATTTTTATTTAGCTAGAAATGCTTTTATTCAAATATTTAATTCCTAAGTTGGTTATTAGGGTCAGTAGGTTCAAAACAATCCATTTAAAAAATATTTTACACTAAAAACAATTTTAGAATAAATTTTATACACAAAATATGTCTAAACAAGTTTCTGCAAAAACAACCAATTTTACAGAAGCAATTCATTAAACAAAGTGCATGGTTGCAAAGTACTCTTTTTGCTGATTCCATTGATATAAAGTTTGCAAAATTTGGACGTGTGGATTTAAAGTTATGAATTTTGCAAGTTTGAACATCTAATAGAACATTTTCTGTTTGTAAATCGAAACATAGGCCATGCGTCATGTTCCTATTGGCTGAAAATGGTTCGTGCGGATCGAGCTACGGGGTGCGTTGGATCTGATTAAAATCTACAGCATAGATCAGAGCATACCCCTTTGGGTTAAGTTCCTATCGTAGCCACGCGATCAGGATCTAACGGACCTCAGCAACCTGACCATGGACTGGCGGCGCTGGCGACGGCGGACGGCGGCACGCGCTCAGGCGATGATGCTACCGGCGATACAGGAAGCGAGAGGGAGGGGAAGATGCTCACCAGACTTGCAGTGGTGTGCTGATACTCAACGTGGTCTTGGAAGGAGAGGGGGCGCACGGGTTCGATGATTGTAACATCCCAAAAATCATGTTTCAAACTCATGCATATCATCCATGCATCCATAATCATTTAGGATTTCATTTTCAAAAACACATTTCAAAACAGGAGCAATGTTGCTCAATATTTTATGTAAGTTACTCAAACCTTTGTGCTACTTGATGTTGAGAAAAGTACTGTTTATCTTTCAATATTGTTTAGAATCCAAACACAAGTGAATTCAAAAACTTGAGCAAAGTCTCAAACCAAATATGAATTAAAACAAATTCTATGCCTATTATCACACCTCATAAAGGCATGGTTTTATTTTATTTTCAAAAGACCCAAGTGTATTTAAGTGTTCAGATGTGTTTGCACTTATTTAAGTACAAGATTTATTGTACAAAAGTCCTGTAAAGCTTTGGATTCAAACAGATTTGAATTTAGGTTTGAAAACCATTTCAGAAAAACAAACAGAAAAAGAAAAAGACTTAAAGAGAGAAAAAAATAACACCCAGCCGAATCTGGCCCAACTAGCCCAGCTAAGCCCAGCACCCCACCCCGCGAACCATTTTCTTTCACTCACCCCCGCACCCACCGAGTGACTGACGGGCAGGACCCACTCCCTCTCCTTTCCTCTCGCTGACAGCCGCGACCCACATGATGTCGTCGTCTCCACCCGCAGACAACTCAATCCCCAAATCACGCCGGACGTTCCCAGTATTCATTCGCGGCGTCAATTCACGATGAATGCCGGAGTAAATATCGCTCGCGACCAGGCTACTTAAACCCCCTCTACCCCCTCTCCACTCTCCCCCAAACCCCAAACGCAGACCGCCCCCAGGCTGCGAGGATTTCGCGCCGCAACCCCGCTGCTCCGACGACCTTGCCGACAAATTCTGGTGAGTACCGCACTCCCCTCTACCCATGGTTCATGCTGGCTTGCTCTGCATCTCAGTGCGCATCTACTGACACTTTTCGTTTGCTCGCGCATGACCTGTAGCCTCGGCAGCATCAACAACTGAGCGCCGCTGCTCTCTGCTCGAACTCCGGCGATCTTTCCCCGTAAGTTCCAGCCTCCCCTTGCCCACTATTTCATACGCGTAAGATCCCCAGCGTCCTGCGCATCTAACGGTACCCTCCTCTCGTCCTAGCGCGGCCCAGAGCATCGCCAACGTCGACGGACAAAAGCCACAGTCGCCAGGGACTACTCCGACGAGCAATCCGCGACGACTCCGAGCGCCCCTTCGCCAACCAGGGACACGTCGAGCTTCACCTTGTCACTGCGGTTCTGGTGAGCATCCTCCCACCTCCCCGGGCGACCTAGTTTGCTGGCTCCGCCACTGACAGAGCGCTCCGCCGCTCGCCGTTGCGCCAGCGCCGCTCGAGTTAGGTCAAGTCAGTATGCACCGTTAGATGTAGATCTTGCGGCTAAGATTAGAACTTAAACGAAGAGGTATGAGCGAATCTGAGCCACTAGATCTAACTTAAATAATACGGCTCGCAGATACCGATCCACACGAAATGGTACCGGCCAGTAGAATAGCGCCGCGTGGCAGTGAATTAGATTTAAAAACTGGATTTGAATCTATTAGATATTCAAAATTGTTTTGGCTATAACTTTTGATCCCCATGTTAGAATTTGACAAATTTTATACCGTTGGAATCAGGAGAGCAAGCTCTTTCTAAATATGCAATGTGTTTAATGTTTTGCTTCTGTTAAAAAGGTTTTATTTGCAGAAACTTCTGTAGGGCTAATTTGAGTATATGAAATGTTTAGGAAATGATTTAGGGTTTAAATAATTGTTGTTTGGCAAGTTTTGGACTTGTTTATGAATCAGTACTGTACACTTGCTTGGTTGAGTTTTAAAAATCATCCCATATCATTTTTGCATGCATGCATATATATTTTTGATTGTATATCTTTTGTATATGATTGTGGCTATGATTCTTTGTGTAGATTTTGGTGCTAGTGATTGTGATTGTGAGGAGTGTAGCTACTCTCCAAACTACCAAGGCAAGTGGTACTTCATGAATATTTCTATCCCCATGTTTTATACCAAGCATTAGAAATATTTTGCTAAGTCTTGCATGTTATTATTTTTGCTTATATGCCATGTTGGGAAATCCTAGTAGTTGTAGAATTGCTAGGGAATCTCTAAGTTAAGTTACTATCTATGCCATGCTTAGCCTAGCTAGTAGCAAACAAGGGTTGGTAAATTATACATGCTATGATGAAAATATTTCTAAGTCTTTGGACTTGTGTTTTGCCTAATAAAACAACTAAGTTAATGAAACACCTGGGTGGAATGGAAGGAATGGTTTATGTTGAGTGGTTACACAAGGCCCATTTCTATGGTTTACCTTGTGTATCTCACTTGTGGTAAGCCACCCAGGAACAAAGAGATTTTAGAGGCCAAGTGTTGAGAAGCTTCTAGTGCAGCCACTTGGTAATATGGGCTCTGCTTGGACCACATAGGTTGCTAGAACTTAGCCATTTGGATAGTTGGTGGTATTGGGATTGATAGGTTGGAGCGCGTCCATTTGGTCTAAGGGAAGGCTTCTGAAAGGTCCTGTCTTGGTGAAACCAAGTCTGGTGGGGAAAGTGCACAACCTCTGCAGATGGAAAAATCTAAGTACTTAGCCAAGTCCATGGTTATGGACAACTTGAGCATCAAGACATGGAAGCTATCAAGAATCTCCTCATCCCAATTTCTAAGTAAAAACTTGTGGGTGAACAAGGGTGAAGGACCTCAATGTCTATTGGTGGTTCCTTGGGAAAAGTTTTGACAAAGAAAAACTTAGTGATTTCAACTAATAGGCAAAACCTATTTTGAGCAAAGCAAGCCAAGCTACACTTAGCCAAATTGCATATAGTATCTAGACCACCTAAAATTATACCAAGGTATCACTTTCCAATACTATTCCAATGTATTGACCCACTGTGGCTGTAACTTGTGATGTTGCAGGTTACTCTGATGAGGATTAGGTGTCATGAGTCTACACTCAACATGTTTGCCTGTGGCACATGAAGATGAAGAATTTTATTTATTGACTTATTCAAACTCTTGTACTAGTCCTGTGCCTTGGAGTTGTAAAGACTATGTTTATCTCTGGAATGGCTGTAATAAAGACCTTTGTATCTGTGTTCTTCATCTTAAACTGTGGATGCTAGCATTGATCCAGGGACTAGCATTGCAATCACAGGGATCCTTTTCCTTAATAAAGGAGGGATCTTACAGATGGTATCAGAGCACTGTGTTGCCTGTAGGATTATGACCCTAGGATTGGAAACCACTAAGGAAAAAATTTCAGCAACTTCTACACTTGTCTATTCTTCTCGTAAACTTTTCTAATCTTCTTTCTCATCTCTATTTATAGATGAAGTCCATCAACGAAGCCGTAAGGAAAGGACCACTCATGACAATGACTTTGGGGTGTGAGACAGAATTCCCCAAGGCTCTCAAGGACCTCATGGTTGCATTAGAGATACAAGGTGCAGCTGTGTACAAAGGATTTCCTGTGATGGATGAAGGAGTTGAATACTGGTGGGTGCAACTTCACTTGTATAAAAACAAGGAAGACAACCACAAGGAAAAAGGATTCTGCATGTTCACCAACTCAGTGGTGCACACTACATTCTTTGAGTCAGCAAGGGATGCAGCTTGGAAGACCATCAAAGAACTTGGTGATAGAGTCAAGTGCAGAATGTTCAACCTCCAAAGTGACCTAAAAGAAGAGAAGAAACATACCCAAGAGTTGGAGGCTACCAACCAAACTTTAAGAGGAGACATTATAGACTTAGTGATGGAGTCATGTGAGCAAGATAGACTGATTGCTTCTAGAAACATTGTGTTAGCCAACAGATCCAGTGAGATAGGATTGTAAGCGTACTTCGTTAGTTGGACCACCACTTATCACCTTATTTTCCAAATGTTGCTTTAAAAATAAGTTGAACCTTGATTGATGTAATGGATCCATGTATGCCTTGATTTGTGTGTTTTGATTTCCAAGGATATGTATGTGATGCTTTGACTTGTGATTTATCTTAAAATGTGTTGTTCTAACTTTTTCTATCTTATAAATAGATGCCTAATGTTACCATCAGCACTGTTGAGGAGTTCCAGGGAACTCGCTTTGGTCCTCGTATTGTTGAGCTTACTACTTTGCTCAATATCCCTCTTCCTACCATCATGGTGCTTCCCCTCACCAGGTTTGAGAGGAAAGACCTTTGGGGCTTCAAGGTCAACCAGCCTGGACGCCAGACAAAACCTACCACGGAGGCCATCATCTTCAAGCTCATGCACGATGACAAGGAGAGAGGCCTTGAGGTAGTCATGCAGGATCTGATAGGACGTCTACTAGGGAGACACTCCCGACAGGTTAGAGGTACCCACTTCCACGTCTTCGGTAGACGTGATGAGGATGGAGAGGCCATCGACTTCGAGGATGATTCGAGGGACATAGCAGAGCCTATTCGTCTATACCTCCAGGACTTAGAGGTTCTTCTTAGGCATGTAGACACTGATAGGACCAACGTCATGCTCAGCAATGACGAACTCTAGGTGCAGCTTCGTGAGAAGGACAAGCTCTTCGTAGAGCAAGATGAGATAGTCAAGGAGATGGAGACGAAGTTCGAGAGTCAGGACAGAAAGTTCAAGAGTCAAGAGAAGCGAGTCCAAGATAGGAACAAGAGGATTCGAGACATGACCGCAAAACTGGAGGCCAAGGACTTCGAACTCGAGCATCAACAGATGGTGATTGAGAGGCTTTGTTCCCAGAAGAGGGCTCTCAAAGCCAAGATAGAGACCTTGACCACCAATGTCGAGGAATACAAGACCGCAATGGAGAATGCAGGTCTTACCTTTGTCGAGGAGGAGTAGATTTGATTACTCATTTATCATATATTATCGTACTTGTTGATTGAGAACTTGTTATTTGACCATCCGACATGTGGATGGCTTGTTATTTGTGTGAGTTTTACTTTGTGAACTTGTTATCTTGTTGTTGAACCTTTATCCTTTTTGTTGCATGCCTTGTGTTGTTATGTGATGTATTGTGCATGAAAGCATCTATGGGTATCTCATTCTTATCTCTACTGAATAAACCACAGATGCCTCCCCGTCGTGCAAACCCCAACCCCTACAACAACATCACTCCAGAAATGCAGCAAATGATGACAGCTCAGACTCAGCTGATGCAGATGATGACGACGTTCATCCAGAACCAAAACAACAACAACAACAACAACAACAACAACAACAACAACAACAACAACAACAACAACAACAACAACAACAACAATAACAACAATAACAACAACAACAACAACCCACCGGGTTTTGACATGCTTACCAGGTTCTTAAGATTGAGGCCAGCAAAGTTCTCAGGAACAACTGATCCCATGGTGGCCAATGATTGGCTACGCCCTGTGAACAAGGACTTGGTAACTGTGGGCTGTACTGATGCAGAAAAGGTCAGATTTGCAGCACATTTACTGGAAGGACCAGCCGCCACTTGGTGGGATAACTTTCAGATCACCACTCCTATAGAAGATGTGACATGGGCAATCTTTGATGAGTCTGAAAAAGAAGGAGTTCCATAAATTGAAGCAACGCCACCGCAGCGTGGCAGAGTATATTGAGGAATTCAACAATCTGGCGCGTTATGCACCGGATGAAGTTGACACCGATGCTAAGAGAAGGGAGAAATTCCTTGAAGGCCTAAATGATGAACTGAATCTGCAGCTATCAGTGGCCTATGTTCCCACTTATCAGTCTCTTTGTGATAAGGCTGCTATTTTGGAGAACAAAATGAAACAAGTTGAGAGTAGAAAGAGAAAGCACTCCGACAAGCACAGCTCGGGATCGTCTCACAAACGTTCCCATTATGATGATAGTGGAAGCTCAGGATCCCACAAGCATGGGAAATTCAACAAGCACCACAACCACAACCGTCATGACAACAAACATCACCGTAGTCATGACAACGACAAGTACAAGAACCACAAGGGTGGATATAAGAGCCACCACAGTGGTATTGGAACTGGAAGTGGAAGTCAGCCTGTCAAGAAAGACATTAGTCAGGTTGAATGCTTCAAGTGCAAGAAGATGGGACATTATGCGAATGAATGCCCAGAAAATAAAGTTGAAGGACCCAACAAGCCTAACCCTTTTCAGAAGGAACAAGTTAACCACATCAATGTGGAGGAAGTCTATGAGGAGCCTGATGCTGTTTCTGGTAAGTTCAGACTCAATTCTATTCCAGCATTTGTTCTTTTTGATACTGGAGCATCGCATTCATTCATATCAAAAGCAATTGTTGATAGAAATGGGTTTCCAACTGAAAACATTGGGTGTCCAATAAAAGTTAGTTCTCCTAGAGGAGATATGATAGTAAGTCTTGGATGCCGGGATCTAGTAATAGAGTTTGGAAAGCATAAATTTCCAGTGAGTCTGATAATACTAGATTCCCAAGGACTGGACGTAATATTGGGAATGGATTGGATGGCTAAGTATGAAGGAGTACTAGATTGTGCTAATCGTACTGTTGCACTCACAACCCCGGAAAGAAAACGGATTAAATTCAAGTCCAACTTTGAATCAAAAGGGAGTAAGCTAAATTCTCTTAAGGGGGTTAGCATAGACAGTGTGCCAATTGTGAGTGAATATCCGGATGTGTTTCCGGAAGAATTGCCGGGAATGCCACCAGATAGAGATGTGGAGTTTCTTATAGATTTGGTACCAGGATCTGGACCAATAGCAAAGAGACCATACAAGATGTCAGTTGATGAACTGAAAGAGCTCAAGCAACAACTTGGAGAACAGTTGCAGAAAGGATTTATTCAACCAAGTTCTTCATCTTGGGGAGCCCCAGTCTTGTTTGTGGAGAAGAAATATAGAAGTCAAAGGTTATGCATAGATTACCGTTCACTCAATGAAGTGACTATTAAGAACAAATACCATTTGCCTAGAATCAATGACTTGTTTGATCATCTTGAAGGAGCTTGTGTGTTCTCAAAGATTGATCTACGGTCAGGCTATTTTCAACTCAAGATAAGAGAACAAGACATACCTAAGACGGCTTTCACCATAAGGTATGGATTGTATGAGTACACCGTAATGCCTTTTGGTTTGACCAATGCTCCAGCATACTTCATGAATATGATGAACAAGGTATTCATGGAATTTCTTGATAAGTTTGTTGTCGTTTTTATCGATGACATTTTGATCTACTCCAAGAGCAAAGAAGAACATGAAGGACATTTGCGTCTGATACTAGAGAAGTTAAGAGAGCATAAACTTTATGCCAAATTCAGCAAGTGTGAATTCTGGTTGAATGAAGTTGGTTTTCTTGGACATGTTATGACAAAGGATGGTGTAGCAGTTGATCCTGCTAAAGTTTCAGCTGTAACTGAATGGGAATCTCCCAAATCAGTGAAAGAAGTCCGAAGTTTCCTTGGCTTAGCAGGTTACTACAGAAGGTTCATTGAGAATTTCTCCAAGGTAGCTAAGCTATGACAGAATTGCTAAAGAAAGACAAGAAGTTTGCTTGGTCTGAAGGTTGTGAACTCAGCTTTCAGGAATTGAAGAAGAGACTTGTGACAGCACTATTCTTGTGTTTGCCAGACTTGGAAAAAGATTTCCAAGTATATTGTGATGCATCTCATCATGGATTGGGTGCAGTACTTATGCAAGAAAGAAAAGTTGTGGCGTATGCCTCGAGACAACTCAAAACTCATGAAGTGAACTATCCTACTCATGATTTAGAGTTAGCCTCTGTTGTCCATGCAATAAAAACATGGAGACACTATCTTTTGGGAAAATGTTGTGAAGTATTCACAGATCACAAGAGTTTGAAGTATATCTTCACCCAGAAGGAAAT
Organism: Avena sativa; assembly: GCA_916181665.1. NCBI lineage: Eukaryota > Viridiplantae > Streptophyta > Magnoliopsida > Poales > Poaceae > Avena > Avena sativa. The sequence goes on along the minus strand of OV702283.1, from coordinate 434,633,598 downwards.
TAATATGAGACAAAGGACATGGCTAGAACTCATCAAGGACTATGACTTAAATTTGCAATACCACCCCGGTAAAGCAAATGTTGTAGCAGATGCTCTAAGTCGTAAGGTTTTTGTGAATGGACTTACCAAAGGAGAATTTCCAGACGATTTGTGTGCCCAATTTAGAAAACTCAGATTGGAGATTGTGCCTGAAGGACATCTCATGTCTTTGGATGTGCAACCCACTTTGTTGGACAAGATCAAAGAAGCCCAGAAGATTGATAAGGAAATTGAAGAAATTAAAGAGAAGATTGGCAAGGGAAAAGCCAAAGGATTCCATGAAGATGAACAGGGTACATTATGGCATGGGAAACGTATCTGTGTTCCACAGGATTCGGAGCTTCGGAAACTGATTTTACAAGAAGCACACAACTCACCGTATTCCATTCATCCGGGTAACACCAAAATGTATATGGATATGAAGGAAAGATTTTGGTGGAATAATCTCAAGAAGGACATCGCCGAACATATTGCCTTGTGTGATGTGTGTAGTACAGTGAAAGCGGAACACCAGAAACCAGCAGGTTTGCTTCAACCACTACCTATTCCTGATTGGAAGTGGGACAATATTGGTATGGATTTCATTACCGGATTACCAAGGACCAGGTCAGGATATGATTCTATTTGGGAGTAGTGGATCGCCTAACTAAAGTGGCTCATTTCATACCCGTGAAGACAACCTATACAAGTGCTAAGTTGGCCAAAATCTACATGATTAGAATTGTATGTCTACATGGAGTTCCCAAGAGTATTGTGTCTGATAGTGTAGAGGTCTCAACCTTTAATAAGGTAGAGATCCCTGTGTTTACAATGCTAGTCCCTGGATCAATAGCTAGCATCCACAGTTAAGATGTAATATCAAGGAACAAAGGTCATAATATAACTTTATAACCAAGAATCAATAGCTAGCATCCATGGTTTTGATCTTTTGTCAAATCTTTCTGAACTCCTTGGTAAAACCCCAAGTGTTTCAAGTCTTGGTCAAAATCTCTGGAGCTCCTTGGTACACCCCAAGTACTTCAAGTTTTTATCAAAAATCTCTTGAGCTCCTTGGTAAATCCCCACTGCATCAAGTATTTTGTTGTCACTTAAAAGTTTTCTTTTAGAAATTAGAATGTCGAGATTTCCCATAGCTTCAATCTTTAGTTGCTCAGTATTGTCCATAACCGGGGACACGGCTAAGTACTTAGATTTTATTATCTTCTACAGAAGTTCTACACTTTACCCACATGACACACTCTCATATTGTTGCCACCAGTGGCCGCTGGATAAGTACTCACCAAGATGGAGTACTGGCAGATTGAGAATGTGACGAAGTCTTTGCAGAGGGTCCTCCCATACACCATTGCTACTTGTCTTCAGGCACCCATGTAGGGTTTCGAGTTCCCTCATTTTCAGTACTTGAAGACAATGCATGGGTCTTCCCAATGTAGTTGACTAAGCCAGAGCCATATGTAGCATGTGGCTGTACACGAAAGCCACAATTGGAGAAACATGTTCAATCTCTAAGTCCCTGGGTGGTTTTCTTTTGGTGCACAACACAAAGAGATTGCCATAGACATGGTTCCTTTTGTTGCCACCTTATCAAAAACTCAAAGTATCCTTGTCCACCCAGGTGGTTCATTGAGTACTTGTTTCATTATATAAAAACACAAGTCTTTTCTCAACCTCATAAAAATCTCAACATGTATCTCTTCTCAAAATATATAGCATGGCTAAGCATTTTACAACTACACTGTTTTCACTAAGGAATATATAAGGTATCCTATTAGGATTTTAGCATAGCATAAGTATAGAAATTCTTTTCATGCATGTTTCAAAATCCACTAAGTATAATGAAAATAGTAGGACTTTAGATGATAGTGTAACTTGCCTTTTTGGAAGGGAATGTTGGTTCACTTCTTGATCTTGCTAGTTTCACACTTTTCTAACTTCACTACAATCAATCAAGCAAACATAATATCAACTAGCATTCCAACCAATATTCAAACAATCAAACACACATAAAATAGTAGGAACTAAGTCATGCATGCAAACATGCAAAAGATAGTTTTATTTGCAAAGGTGGTTTCTACTAGGCTCTACTCATTGCAAGGTTCAAGGTGGTCATTTTCTAAAGTGGAAAAACCATTTGCAAAAGGGTTTTTCCTATAGATCATTTTTAAATCCAATCATTATTTTATGTGGTAAAAAATATTTTTATCAAAGCAAAAACTTTATGTTGTTCACAAAATAAGTTGTTAACTCTCAAAACTTGGTGTTTAGGGTCAGTAGGTTTGAATCAAATTATTTTCCCAAAGTTTTTACTCCAAAATCATTCTCATAGCAAAATCAATATTTTTATTTGACTAGTAATAGGCTAATTCAAGTTTTTATTCCTAATCTTCACAAAATCCATTTTTAAAACAATGGGTTGGTTCCTAGGGTCAGTAAGTTCACAACAAACCAATTTGCAAGGATTTCAACCTTAAAATTATTTTGGAATAATTTTTATAACCTAAACAAGCATACAAATGTTTCTGCAAAAACAAACATTTTACAAGAAGCTCTTTACTAAACAAAATGCATGGTTGGCTAGGGCTTGTTCCACTGATTCCATTGATATAAAGTTTGCAAATTTTGGACGTGTGGATCAAAATTTACAAGGTTTTCAAATTTGCAAACAAATCTGATTCTAAAATTCTGTTTTATAACAACTAGTGCCACGCGGCGTGATATTACTGGCTGATACCGCTTCGGTTGGATCGTGCTTGCTGGACCGTAGGATCTAACTTAGATCGAGCGGCGCAGAGGCACACGATACCCCTTCGTCTATGTTCTATCACAGCCACAGGACGTCGATCTAACGACTACAACTAACTTGCCACTAACTGGCGGCGCTGCGCGGCGGCAGACGGCGGCGACGCTCAGACGGTGGCGATACTGGCGATGCAGGAAGCAAAGAGAGAGGGGAAGGTGCTCACCGTGATCGCAGGGACGTGGTGATGCTCGAGGTACGGTCAGCTCGTCGAGGGGCGCTCTGGTTCTAGCGGGATTTCTCGCCGGAGTGGTTGACGGCGTCGGGCGGCTCTGGTCGTTGTCGAGGGCGGTGCTACGGGTCACGAGAGAGTAAACGCAGAGCACGGTTAGACGCGCAAAGACACAACGATGATGCGTGCGTGATTGAGAGGGATCGGGGTGGTCGGTTCTTACCAGGGAAGTTCGTCGGAGAGAGAAGCAGACGCGGCGGCGCTTGGAGTCGTTGCTGTCGAGGCTCAGGGGCGCCCGCGGTTGAACGGAAGGCACAGGCAGAAGCGCCAGAGGCTGGGGAGTGTGTGTGCTTGGTCAATGAGGCAAGGGGCGGCGCAGGGTCGCCGGAATTTGCTGGGGACGGTGGTCGGAGCAGTGGTGGTGCGGGGCGAAATAGTCGCAGCCTGGAGGCAGAGGGAGAGAGCGGTCTGGGGGGAAAGAGAGGTAAGACGCGGGCGTTTAAAACAGCGTGGTCGCAGGGGGAGTAATGGCCGTTAACAGCGCAAATTTATCGCCGGAGTAAAGGACAGGAAATGGCGAGGAGGAATCAGCGCGGGCTCGAAGACGATGAACATGAGAGGTGGGACCTTGCTGTCAGCGAGAAAGGGAGTGAGGGGAAGGGTCCACTCGTCAGTCGCTCTGTGGGTGCGGGTTCAGGTGGAAAACGCTTCGCGCGTGGGGGAATAGCTGGGCTGGTACTGGGCTTCTGGGCCAGGTTTAGTTGGGTCGAGTCTGACTCTATTTTTTTTCAAATGTTTTTTTTTCTTTTTCTATTTCTATTTTCTGTTTTGAATTTCAAGCAACAAATCAAACACTCAAATCAATTCAAGACTCCACCAAACTTGGATTGAATATTGGTTCTGTTTAACAACATAAACCAAAGTCCAAAGACAAAAATAATATTTTTATTTTAGGGTCCCTTAATAATTAAATAAAATGGACCTTAGTTAATAAATCAAATAGGATTTGTTTTATTTAAAATCTCCATTTGAAATCTAAATATTTTCAAAACCAAATCAGTAGGTTTTATTTGGAAATAAATAACACTTGGAAATCTTGTTTAAAATAAAAATAACAAGTTTTTAATGTTTAATTAAAATAGTAAAACCTTTATTTTTAAATAACTTGGATATTAAATCCTTATTATTTTATTTTAAATAAACCTTTACTAATTTTATCCAATAGAAATATTTTATTTCAAAGGCTTGGCCAAGTTTTAATTTGGCTCTATAAAATAATCCTTATTTATATTTCTACCTTTTATTTGAAAAACCAAATCTCTTTATTAAAATATTCAAAAATAGTAATTCCAAATATTTTTAACTTTATTGTTTATTTATCTTTTTAAATCCCTTTAGGATTCTATTTGATCAAATAGGTTTTGAAATTTTCCAATTGGAGTCAAAAGGTTTCTTCTCACTCTGAAAATCAACAAAGTTTTATTTTATTCATTTATTTTTTTCACATTACAAGATTTGGAAAATCTTGGGATGTGACAGACTACCACCCTTAAAATAAATCTTGTCCCGAGATTTGGGAAGGCTAGGGTTACAAGTAGGCTCAAAGCATCTAGGGTACTACCACCCTTAAAAATTTTCCAACTAAATTACATGTTGGCTTGCTTGGGATCTTGGGGAAACTTCTCTGGGCAAACATCTGCATGGTGTCCTTTGTTTCCACACTTAACACATGTTTCAAGACTAAGATCCTTCATTGGCTTGTTTATCTTGTTCTTCATCTGATCTGGACAATTGCTTGCATAATGTCCTGGGTTTTTGCAATTGAAACATATGATAACTTTGAGTTCTTCACGTGTCTCTTGTGGACAAGTTGCTGCATAATGGCCTAGCCCTTTGCAGTTGTTGCACCATACTTAACCAATCTCTTTATACTTCTGTTTCTCTGGACATTCACTGGAATAGTGTCCCATTTCTTTACAATGATGACATTGTACATGGCTTTTGTCCTTCTTTTTCTTTTTGGGCTTCTCCAAAGCTAGGAGTGCATCTAGTTCATGTTGTTCATATGTTATCTGATAGGTAGGAATGTCTACATGTTTCTTGGACCTTCTATTGCTCTTTGGAAAATTCATATGCCTCTTCTTTGGTCCTTTGAATTGGGTTGTATTGCATGGAGGTATGAGTGGAGCTTTTCCTTTGTCATCATTCTTCTTGGTAGATTTGGATCCTTCTTGATAGTTTGCAATCATCTGTTGCACTCCACCTTGTTTCCTTTGTTCCACTATGGAATAGATGGGGCATTGGATAGGAACATGGTTGTTTCCTTCACATAGGTAGCAAGTATCTTGAGAGGTGGGACATTGGCCAACAGGATGTTTCTCTTCACAGTTAGGGCATTGATCTCCATGCTCCTTGGAAGTGTGATCCTTGTCTCCACAAATATTGCAAGCTTTGGTTCCTTTTAGAATAACAGCCTTGTCATCCTTGGAAAAGTTGCTTTCCATGTTGAGCATTTGGTCTGTCACCTTATGCAACATTTGGGCTTGGTCTTCCAAAAACTTTTGCAGGGTTGGATCTTCTCCACTGGTGTTGGCTATGAATTGAGCTGTCATTTGGTTCAACTGGTTTTGGGTTCCTCCATGTTGTCCTCTTGGTTGGCGTTGGTGTCATCAACCTTGATGTTGGAGTCTCTTGGAGTAGTCATCTGTTTGGGTTGAATTGAGATTAGAATAGGCAAGATATTTCTGAGGAAATAATTCTAATCACACACATTACAATTCACTCAAGCAATGTGCAAGCAATCACAAACAAACACTTCACTCAAACAACAAAGTTCAAGCACATTTTTAGGCAACCAAAAATGTTTTTGTTACACCACATAAGTTGGTGTGTTTGACTTAAACAAAATATGGTGGTCCATCTATATGGTTCACTTGTGATCTTTCCATCCTTCTTGGTTGATTCCTTCTTGCATGAGATCATGGTTTCCTTGGGAAAAACCCTTGGTCACATAAACTTCAAAGGTGATGATGGCTTCTTCTAAGTTGTGTTTCCTTAGTCTCCAAATCTTGAGCAAGATTCTTTGTTTCACTTGTAGTCCTTAGTGATATTCAAGGTTGAGGTCCTTGGTGAAAATGCTGAAGATGTTGAAGTCATTAGAGTTGAAGATGTTGAAGTCATTAGAGTTGAAGATGTTGAAGTCATTAGAGTTGAAGAAGTACTTTGCACATGGTCAAGTCTTTGGCCATGGTGTAGGTTTTTCCATCAAATTGAAATAGAAGAGATGTAGAATTAAAACCAAAATGGTTGAGGAAAGAGTTTACAAGATTGTTTGTAAATAAGTTTTGGAACAAATACAACTCCTATTTTTTAAGGGTTTTTGTCCAATCCTAGGTTTACAAATCCTACAGGCAACACAATGCTCTGATACCATCTGTAGAGGTCCCAACCTTTAATAAGGTAGAGATCCCTGTGTTTACAATGCTAGTCCCTGGATCAATAGCTAGCATCCACAGTTAAGATGTAATATCAAGGAACAAAGGTCATAATATAACTTTATAACCAGGAATAACATAATTTTATTACATCTTACATAGCTCATTTGGCTATTACATTACATTGCAGCAGAAAATCTATAAGAATGGGGTCCTTCATCTTCAAAGTGCCACAGGCAAGCATGTTGGTTGTAGACTTTGTAATCCTAATCAATCAATCTTCACTAAAATCAATCAAACCTGCAACATTACAAGTTACAGCCACAAGGGTCAATGCATTTGAATTGTATTGGCAAGTTCACTACTATGTTGAATATAAGTGGATCCTATCATTACATGCATATTTGGCTAAGTAGGGTTTAAGGCTCATTTGCAGAAAGCAATAATTTATCCTATCTTTTCAAAATGGTTTTGATCTTTTGTCAAATCTTTCTGAACTCCTTGCTAAAACCCCAAGTGTTTCAAGTCTTGGTCAAAATCTCTGGAGCTCCTTGGTACACCCCAAGTACTTCAAGTTTTTATCAAAAATCTCTTGAGCTCCTTGGTAAATCCCAAGTGCATCAAGTCTTTTGTTGTCACTTAAAATTTTTCTTTTAGAAATTAGAATGTCGAGATTTCCCATAGCTTCAAGCTTTAGTTGCTCAATATTGTCCATAACCGGGGACACGGCTAAGTACTTAGATTTTATTATCTTCTGCAGAAGTTGTACACTTTACCCACATGACACACTCTCATCTTGTTGCCACCAGTGGCCGCTGGATAAGTACTCACCAAGATGGAGTACTGGCAGATTGAGAATGTGACGAAGTCTTTCCAGAGGGTCCTCCCATACACTATTGCTAGCTTGTCTTCAGGCAGCCATGTAGGGTTTCGAGTTCCCTCATTTTCAGTACTTGAAGACAATGCATGGGTCTTCCCAATGTAGTTGACTAAGCCAGAGCCATATGTAGCATGTGGTTGTACACGAAAGCCACAATTGGAGAAACATGTTGTCACATCCCAAGATTTTCCAAATCTTGTAATGTGAAAATAAATTAATAAAATAAAACTTTGTTTGACTTTCAGAGCCAGAAGAAACTTTTTGAATGCAATTGGAACTTCAAACTCATTTGAATTAAATAAAAACCTAAAGGGATTTAAAAAGATAAACATTTAATAAAAGGAAAAATAAAAACATTTGGAAATATTATTTTGAAACAATTAAATGAAAAGATTTGTTTTCAAATGAAATAGAAGTTTTACAAATAAGGATTATTTTATAAAGCCAAATTAAAACTTGACCAAACTTTGAATTGAAACATTTTGTTTTGAATAAAAATAACAAAGGTTTATTTAAGTAAATTAATAAAGAATTACTATCCAAATTTTATTTAAAGGTTTTACCATTTTAATTAAAACCTCAAAACTTATTAAATTATTTTAAATAGGTTTTCCAAGTATTTTATATTCACAAATAAAACCTATTAAAGTGTTTTGACTTTATTTTAGATTTCAAAATAAATATATCAATAAAACAAATCCTATTTGATTTAATAATGAAGGTCTATTGTATATAATTATTAATGAACCCTAAAATAAAAAAGTTATTTTATTTTAAACAAGTTCTCCAAATATTCTTTATTTCCAAATAAAACCTACTGAATGGTTTTGGTACTATTTTAGTTTTAAAAATAAATATTCTAATAAAACAAATCTTATTTGAAGTAAATGAATAAGGCCCATTTTATTTAATTGATAATGGACCTAAAATAAAATGTTATTTTATTTTAAACAAGTATTTCAAGTATCTTATATTTTTCAAATAAAACCTACTGATTTGGTTTTGAAAACATTTGGATTTAAGAGAGAGATTTTATTAATTAAACCAAACCCTATTTTATTAATAAACCATGGTCCATTTTATTTAATTAATAAATGGAACCTAAAAAGATTTAAAATATTATTTTGGAAGTTGGTTTATGCTACTAAACAGAACCAAAAAACTCATTACAAGTTTGAATTGTTTGAATGGTTGCATTGTTGATTGAATCATTTGTTTGAATATCAAATCAGAAAATAGAAATAGAAAAGAATAAAACAAACAGGCAGGAAAAAAATATGGAAAAGGACAACCCAACAAGGCCCAGCCCAAACAGCCCAACAACCCATCTGCCCTCTCCCCCGAACCGTTTTTCCTCACCGCTGAAACAACCCGCGGAGCGACTGACTAGTGGACCTCCCCCTCGTTTCTTTTCCCACTGACCGGTGGACCCCACCTTTACTGTTCATCGTCCACACCCCGCACGACCCCTTCTTCCTCCTCTCTCCCGTTTCTGCCTGTGATTCCGCGGAGTAAATTCTCGTTAATGCTGTGATTAAACGCCCCTGCGATCAAGCCCATTTAAGCGCCAGCGCCTTCTCCGTCTTTCCCCTCTGTCTCCTCCCCAAAGCACGCCCCCAGGCCGGAGAATTTTGCCCAGCACTTCCTCTGTCTCTGACGACCGTTCTCGCCGATTCCGGCCAACACACTCCACCTCCTGCCTCCCTGTGCAACCTAGCAGCCTCCCCACTCTCTGGCGCATCTCCTAGTACACTTCGTTCAACCGCGGGCGCCCCAGGAAACCGTCTTCGACAAAAGTTCTGAGCGCCGCCGTCTGTCTCGCCTCCGTCGAGCTCCTCCAGTAATTCCAGACCACCCCGACCCCTCTCGTTCACGCACACGTCATCTCCGTGGCCCCCTGCACCTAATCATGACCTTTTCTTGCCTCCTGGTGAACCGCAGAATCGTCTTCGACCTCGACCGAGCGCGTCCGTCGCCAGAACCAACTCCGGCGAGGAATTCTGCCTGTCCCCGTGCGCCCCTCGACGGACCAGTCCCACGTTGAGCATCAGCGAGCGTCAGCAAACCCGGTGAGCACACTCCCTCTCTTGTTCGCTTCCTATATCGTTGGCGCCGCCGTGAAACAGAGTCGCCGCCGCCAGCAGCCGCCGCAGCGCCGCCCGTCTATGGTCGAACACTCCACAGCCGTCCGATCTAGATTGAGCGAGCAGGTTTAGAATCACTTAACGCGAAGGGGTATGCGTTCAGGGCCGCACGATTAGACTTAATCCAACGCACCACAGCCGCGATCCAACCGAAACGGTACAGACAAATAAGAATCCGCCGCGTGTCACCAGATAAATTGAAATTAGAATTTGAAATCAGAATTATTTGCAAACTTCAAACCCTTATAACTTTTGATCCATACGTCCAAATTTGGCAAATTTTATATCAATGGATTCAGGAGAACAAACCCTAGCCAACCATGGCCTTAGTTTGACAAATAGTATCTGTTAGCTTGTTTGAATTTGCAGAAACTTTTGTGAGCTTGTTTAGAGTATAAAAATTGTTTAAAAATGATTTTTGGATTAAAACCTTTGCAAAATGGTTTGTTGTGACCTTACTGACCCTGGGAACCAACCCTTGGTATTAAAAATGATTTTTGTAAGATTTAGGTTGGATTACTTGACTTAGTCATTTTCTAGCCAAATAAAAAGAATGGTTTTTGTTATAAAATTGTTTATGAAAAGAAAACTTTAAGGAAATGTTTTGGACCAAACCTACTGACCTAAAAACACCAAGTTTTGCAATAGCAACTCATTTGGTGAACAACTTAAGAGTTTTGCCTTAATAAAAACATTTTTCACCACATGAAATGATAAATGGATTTAAAATAGTTTTTGGAAAAAAAACCTCTTGCTAATGACTTTGCCACTTTGGTAAATGACCAATTTGGATCTTACAAAGTTTAGAAACCCCATAGAGACCCTAATTGCAAAATGAAACTATCTTATGCATGCTCCCATACATGACTTAGATTCCATTACTTTGTGTGTGTGAAGAATTGTTTGTTTGACTTTGGTTTGGAATGTGAATTGAATTTGTGTTTGCTTGATTGATTTGTAGTGAAGTGTGAGACTAGAAAGATCAAGAAGTGAACCACCATTCCCTACCAAAAAGGCAAGTGATGCTTCATACTTTTTGTCCCATTACTTTCACTATGCATTAGTGATTTTGCTAAGTAAAACTTGCATGGATTTTGCTAAGTATGAACCTTGCTATAGGAAAACCTAGTAGATGAATCCTTAGTAGGATTTTCCTAAGTTAAATATTCCTACTACTATCAATCTTAGCCTAGCTAATAGAAAACATGGGTGGAAAATATATTCACACTATGGAAAAATATTCTAAGTCTGAGGACTTATGTTTTTGTTTAATAAAACAACTAAGTTAATGAATCCCCTGGGTGGAATGGGCTTGCTTGGTGGAGAATGGTTGAGTGGTTCACAATGCCATGGGCTTGGATTGTGTATCTCACTTGTGGAATGCCACCCAGGAAACAAAGGGATTTGAGATGTCAAATGTTGAGAAGCTTCAAGTGCAACCACTTGGCAATATGGGCTCTGCCATGATCATATAGGTTGCAAGAACTTAGCCATATGGACAGTGGGTGGTAGTGTTTGATAGGTTGGAACGCGTCCATTTTGGTCTAAGGGAAAGCTTCTGAAAGATCTTGTCTTGGGAAACCAAGTCTTGTGGGGAAAGTGCACCACCTCTGCAGAGTGTAAAATCTAAGTACTTAGCCATGTCCCTGGTAAAGGACAATTTGAGCATCAAGACATGGAAGCAATCAAGAATCTCATCATTCAAATTTCTAAGTTAAAATCTTGTGGTTTGAACAAGGGTTGTTTGAAATCTTCAATCTTTGGTTGATAGATGCCTTGGAAAGGATCTTCAATCTTTGATTGAGAAAAATGATTTTGTCAAGCAAAAACTTAGTATTTTCAAAATGTTAAGGAAAATCTATTTTGAGCAATGCAAGCCTCAACTCCACTTAGCCAAATGCATATAGATGTTAGACTCCACTATACTACCATAGTATCACTTGCCAATACAATTCAAATGTATTGACCCTTTGTGGCTGTAACTTGTATGTTGCAGGTTTGATTGATTTTAGTGAAGAATGTTTGATTAGGATTACAAAGTCTACAACCAACATCTGCCTGTGGCACTTAGAAGATGAAGGACCCCTTGCTTATAGTTATTCCGCTGCAATGTAATGTAATAGCCATATGAGCTATGTAAGATGTAATAAAACTATGTTATTCCTGGATATAAAGTTATATTATGACCTTTGTTTCTTGATATTACATCTTAACTGTGGATGCTAGCTATTGATCCAGGGACTAGCATTGTAAACACAAGAGGAATCTACCTTATTAGGTTGAGACCCCTACAGATGGTATCAGAGCATTGTGTTGCCTGTAGGATTTGTAAACCCTAGGATTGGACAAAAACCCTTAGAAAAAATAGGAGTTGTCTTATTCCAAAAACTTATTTACAAAAACACTTGTAAACTCTTTCCTCAACTATTTTGGTTTCAACTCTACATCTCTTCTATTTTCAACTTGATGGAAAAACCAACCCCATGGCCAAAGACTACACCATGTGCAAAGGACTTCGTCAACTCTAATGACTTCAACATCTTCAGCATGTTCACCAAGGACTTCCAACTTGGAAACTACTAAGGACTACAAGTGAGACAAGGAAATCTTACTCAAGATTTAGATACTGAGAGAATGCAAAATAGGAAGGAGCCATCAACAACTTTGAAGTATTGCAACCAAGAGATTTTTCTCAAGGAAACCATGATCTCATACAAGAAGAATCATGAAGGAAAGAAAAATCACAAGTGAACCATATAGATGGACCACCATATTTTAGTTAAGTCAAAACCACCAACTTATGTAGTGTGAACAAAAATATTTTGTTGCCTAAGTATGTGCTTGAACTTTGTTGTTTGAGTGAAATGTTTGACTTGTGATTGCATGCACATTGCTTGTGTGAATTGTGATGTGTGTGATTAGAACCCTTACATAGAAATCTTTTGCCTATTCTAATCTCCCTTCAACCCAAACAGATGACTACCCCAAAAGACTCCAAGGTAGATGACATCAACAACAACCAAGATGACAACATGAGAGAACTTATAGCAACCCAAACCCAGTTGAGCCAAGAGACAACTCAGCTTTTAGCCAACAACAATGGACTAGACCCAGCCATACAAAGGATTTTGAAACTTCAATCCCAATTGTTGCAAGGAATGGTTACTCAAATGATCAACATGGGAGAAAACTTTTCCCAAAGAGCTAATGACAACAAGGATGACAAAGAAGCTAATCTAGAAGGAATCCAAGCTAGCAATAGTTTTAGAGACAAAGATCATACATCCAAGGAACATGAAGATCACTGCCCCAAGAAGAGAGAAAGATCTCCCACCTATGAATAACATGAACTAGAAGAACTCCTAGCTTTGGAGAGACCCAAAAAGAAGAAGAAGGACATCAGCCAGTTGCAGTGTTACAATTGCAAAGAGATGGGACACTATGCCAGTGAATGCCCAGAAAAGGAGAAGAGCCAAGAAGACAAACAATGGCTAGTGAAACCCAAGATGAGGAAGGATATTAGCCAAGTGATGTGCAAACACTGCAAGGAGTTAGGACATTATGCATCATATTGTCCAGAGAAGCCACCTCAAGACCTCAAACTTATAACATGTTTCAAATGCAAGGAACTAGGCCACTATGCAAACAATTGTCCAGAAAAGATGAAGAACAAGTTAAACAAGTCTATGAAGGATCTCAACCTTGGCCCATGAGTCAAGAATGGAAACCAAGGACACCATGCAAAAGTTTGCTTAGTGAAGTTTTCCAGGATCCCAAGAAGGACAATATGTAATTTTTGTTTGAAAATTTTAAGGGTGGTAGTACCCTAGTTGTTTTGAACCTGCTTATAACCCCAGCCTTCCCAAATCTCGGGACGAGATTTATTTTAAGGGTGGTAGCCTGTCACATCCCAAGATTTTCCAAATCTTGTAATGTGAAAATAAATTAATAAAATAAAACTTTGTTTGACTTTCAGAGCCTGAAGAAAGTTTTTGAATGAAATTGGAACTTCAAACCCATTTGAATTAAATAAAAACCTAAAGGGATTTAAAAAGATAAACATTTAATAAAAGGAAAAATAAAAACAATTGGAAATATTATTTTGAAACAATTAAATGAAAAGATTTGTTTTCAAATGAAATAGAAGTTTTACAAATAAGGATTATTTTATAAAGCCAAATTAAAACTTGACCAAACTTTGAATTGAAACATTTTGTTTTGAATAAAAATAACAAAGGTTTATTTAAGTAAATTAATAAAGAATTACTATCCAAATTTTATTTAAAGGTTTTACCATTTTAATTAAAACCTCAAAACTTATTAAATTATTTTAAATAGGTTTTCCAAGTATTTTATATTCACAAATAAAACCTATTAAAGTGTTTTGACTTTATTTTAGATTTCAAAATAAATATATCAATAAAACAAATCCTATTTGATTTAATAATGAAGGTCTATTGTATATAATTATTAATGAACCCTAAAATAAAAAAGTTATTTTATTTTAAACAAGTTCTCCAAATATTCTTTATTTCCAAATAAAACCTACTGAATGGTTTTGGTACTATTTTAGTTTTAAAAATAAATATTCTAATAAAACAAATCTTATTTGAAGTAAATGAATAAGGCCCATTTTATTTAATTGATAATGGACCTAAAATAAAATGTTATTTTATTTTAAACAAGTATTTCAAGTATCTTATATTTTTCAAATAAAACCTACTGATTTGGTTTTGAAAACATTTGGATTTAAGAGAGAGATTTTATTAATTAAACCAAACCCTATTTTATTAATAAACCATGGTCCATTTTATTTAATTAATAAATGGAACCTAAAAAGATTTAAAATATTATTTTGGAAGTTGGTTTATGCTACTAAAGAGAACCAAAAAACTCATTACAAGTTTGAATTGTTTGAATGGTTGCATTGTTGATTGAATCATTTGTTTGAATATCAAATCAGAAAATAGAAATAGAAAAGAATAAAACAAACAGGCAGGAAAAAAATATGGAAAAGGACAACCCAACAAGGCCCAGCCCAAACAGCCCAACAACCCATCTGCCCTCTCCCCCGAACCGTTTTTCCTCACTGCTGAAACAACCCGCGGAGCGACTGACTAGTGGACCTCCCCCTCGTTTCTTTTCCCACTGACCGGTGGACCCCACCTTTACTGTTCATCGTCCACACCCCGCACGACCCCTTCTTCCTCCTCTCTCCCGTTTCTGCCTGTGATTCCGTGGAGTAAATTCTCGTTAATGTTGTGATTAAACGCCCCTGCGATCAAGCCCATTTAAGTGCCAGCGCCTTCTCCGTCTTTCCCCTCTGTCTCCTCCCCAAAGCACGCCCCCAGGCCGGAGAATTTTGCCCAGCACTTCCTCTGTCTCCGACGACCGTTCTCGCCGATTCCGGCCAACACACTCCACCTCCTGCCTCCCTGTGCAACCTAGCAGCCTCCCCACTCTCTGGCGCATCTCCTAGTACACTTCGTTCAACCGCGGGCACCCCAGGAAACCGTCTTCGACAAAAGTTCTGAGCGCCGCCGTCTGTCTCGCCTCCGTCGAGCTCCTCCGGTAATTCCAGACCACCCCGACCCCTCTCGTTCACGCACACGTCATCTCCGTGGCCCCTGCACCTAATCATGACCTTTTCTTGCCTCCTGGTGAACCGCAGAATCGTCTTCGACCTCGACCGAGCGCGTCTGTCGCCAGAACCAACTCCGGCGAGGAATTCTGCCTGTCCCCGTGCGCCCCTCGACGGACCAGTCCCACGTTGAGCATCAGCGAGCGTCAGCGAACCCGGTGAGCACACTCCCTCTCTTCTTCGCTTCCTATATCACCGGCGCCGCCGTGAAACAGAGTCGCCGCCGCCAGCAGCCGCCGCAGCGCCGCCCGTCTATGGTCGAACACTCCACAGCCGTCCGATCTAGATTGAGCGAGCAGGTTTAGAATCACTTAACACGAAGGGGTATGCGTTCAGGGCCGCACGATTAGACTTAATCCAACGCACCACAGCCGCGATCCAACCGAAACGGTACCGACAAATAAGAAGCCGCCGCGTGTCACCAGATAAATTGAAATTAGAATTTGAAATCAGAATTATTTGCAAACTTCAAACCCTTATAACTTTTGATCCATACGTCCAAATTTGGCAAATTTTATATCAATGGATTCAGGAGAACAAACCCTAGCCAACCATGGCCTTAGTTTTACAAATAGTATCTGTTAGCTTGTTTGAATTTGCAGAAACTTTTGTGAGCTTGTTTAGAGTATAAAAATTGTTTAAAAATGATTTTTGGATTAAAACCTTTGCAAAATGGTTTGTTGTGACCTTACTGACCCTGGGAACCAACCCTTGGTATTAAAAATGATTTTTGTAAGATTTAGGTTGGATTACTTGACTTAGTCATTTTCTAGCCAAATAAAAAGAATGGTTTTTGTTATAAAATTGTTTATGAAAAGAAAACTTTAAGGAAATGTTTTGGACCAAACCTACTGACCTAAAAACACCAAGTTTTGCAATAGCAACTCATTTGGTGAACAACTTAAGAGTTTTGCCTTAATAAAAACATTTTTCACCACATGAAATGATAAATGGATTTAAAATAGTTTTTGGACAAAACCCTCTTGCTAATGACTTTGCCACTTTGGTAAATGACCAATTTGGATCTTACAAAGTTTAGAAACCCCATAGAGACCCTAATTGCAAAATGAAACTATCTTATGCATGCTCCCATACATGACTTAGATTCCATTACTTTGTGTGTGTGAAGAATTGTTTGTTTGACTTTGGTTTGGAATGTGAATTGAATTTGTGTTTGCTTGATTGATTTGTAGTGAAGTGTGAGACTAGAAAGATCAAGAAGTGAACCACCATTCCCTACCAAAAAGGCAAGTGATGCTTCATACTTTTTGTCCCATTACTTTCACTATGCATTAGTGATTTTGCTAAGTAAAACTTGCATGGATTTTGCTAAGTATGAACCTTGCTATAGGAAAACCTAGTAGATGAATCCTTAGTAGGATTTTCCTAAGTTAAAGATTCCTACTACTATCAATCTTAGCCTAGCTAATAGAAAACATGGGTGGAAAATATATTCACACTATGGAAAAATATTCTAAGTCTGAGGACTTATGTTTTTGTTTAATAAAACAACTAAGTTAATGAATCCCCTGGGTGGAATGGGCTTGCTTGGTGGAGAATGGTTGAGTGGTTCACAATGCCATGGGCTTGGATTGTGTATCTCACTTGTGGAATGCCACCCAGGAAACAAAGGGATTTGAGATGTCAAATGTTGAGAAGCTTCAAGTGCAACCACTTGGAAATATGGGCTCTGCCATGATCATATAGGTTGCAAGAACTTAGCCATATGGACAGTGGGTGGTAGTGTTTGATAGGTTGGAACGCGTCCATTTTGGTCTAAGGGAAAGCTTCTGAAAGATCTTGTCTTGGGAAACCAAGTCTTGTGGGGAAAGTGCAGCACCTCTGCAGAGTGTATAATCTAAGTACTTAGCCATGTCCCTGGTAAAGGACAATTTGAGCATCAAGACATGGAAGCAATCAAGAATCTCATCATTCAAATTTCTAAGTTAAAATCTTGTGGTTTGAACAAGGGTTGTTTGAAATCTTCAATCTTTGGTTGATAGATGCCTTGGAAAGGATCTTCAATCTTTGATTGAGAAAAATGATTTTGTCAAGCAAAAACTTAGTATTTTCAAAATGTTAAGGAAAATCTATTTTGAGCAATGCAAGCCTCAACTCCACTTAGCCAAATGCATATAGATGTTAGACTCCACTATACTACCATAGTATCACTTGCCAATACAATTCAAATGTATTGACCCTTTGTGGCTGTAACTTGTATGTTGCAGGTTTGATTGATTTTAGTGAAGAATGTTTGATTAGGATTACAAAGTCTACAACCAACATCTGCCTGTGGCACTTAGAAGATGAAGGACCCCTTGCTTATAGTTATTCCGCTGCAATGTAATGTAATAGCCATATGAGCTATGTAAGATGTAATAAAACTATGTTATTCCTGGATATAAAGTTATATTATGACCTTTGTTTCTTGATATTACATCTTAACTATGGATGCTAGCTATTGATCCAGGGACTAGCATTGTAAACACAAGAGGAATCTACCTTATTAGGTTGAGACCCCTACACATGTTCAATCTCTAAGTCCCTGGGTGGTTTTATTTTGGTGCACAACACAAAGAGATTGCCATAGACATGGTTCCTTTTGTTGCCACCTTATCCAAAACTCAAAGTATCCTTTTCCACCCAGGTGGTTCATTGAGTACTTGTTTCATTATATAAAAACACAAGTCTTTTCTCAACCTCATAAAAATCTCAACATGTATCTCTTCTCAAAATATATAGCATGGCTAAGCATTTTACAACTACACTGTTTTCACTAAGGAATATATAAGGTATCCTATTAGGATTTTAGCATAGCATAAGTATAGAAATTATTTTCATGCATGTTTCAAAATCCACTAAGTATAATGAAAATAGTAGGACTTTAGATGATAGTGTAACTTGCCTTTTTGGAAGGGAATGTTGGTTCACTTCTTGATCTTGCTAGTTTCACACTTTTCTAACTTCACTACAATCAATCAAGCAAACACAATATCAACTAGCATTCCAACCAATATTCAAACAATCAAACACACATAAAATAGTAGGAACTAAGTCATGCATGCAAACATGCAAAAGATAGTTTTATTTGCAAAGGTGGTTTCTACTAGGCTCTACTCATTGCAAGGTTCAAGGTGGTCATTTTCTAAAGTGGCAAAACCATTTGCAAAAGGGTTTTTCCTATAGATCATTTTTCCAATCATTATTTTATGTGGTGAAAAATATTTTTATCAAAGCAAAAACTTTATGTTGTTCAACAAATAAGTTGTTAACTCTCAAAACTTAGTGTTTAGGGTCAGTAGGTTTGAATCAAATTATTTTCCCAAAGTTTTAACTCCAAAATCATTTTCATAGCAAAATCAATATTTTTATTTGACTAGTAATAGGCTAATTCAAGTTTTTATTCCTAATCTTCACAAAATCCATTTTTAAAACCATGGGTTGGTTCATAGGGTCAGTAAGTTCACAAAAAACCAATTTGCAAGGATTTCAACCTCAAAATTATTTTGGAATAATTTTCATAACCTAAACAAGCATACAAATGTTTCTGCAAAAACAAACATTTTACCAGAAGCTATTTACTAAACAAAATGCATGGTTGGCTAGGGATTGTTCCACTGATTCCATTGATATAAAGTTTGCAAATTTTGGACGTTTGGATCAAAAGTTACAAGGTTTTCAAATTTGCAAACAAATCTGATTCTAAAATTCCGTTTTAAAACAACTAGTGCCACGCGGCGTGATATTACTGGCTGATACCGCTTCGGTCGGATCGTGCTTGCTCGACCGTAGGATCTAACTTAGATCGAGCGGCGCAGAGGCACATGATACCCCTTCGTCTATGTTCTATCACAGCCACACGACGTCGATCTAACGGCTACAACTAACTTGCCACTAACTGGCAGCGTTGCGCGGCGGCAGACGGCGGCAACGCTCAGACGGTGGCGGTACTGGCGATGCAGGAAGCAAATAGAGAGGGGAAGGTACTCACCGTGATCACAGGGACGTGGTGATGCTCGAGGTACGGTCAGCTCGTCGAGGGGCGCTCTGGTTCTAGCGAGATTTCTCGCCGGAGTGGTTGACGGCGTCGGGCGGCTCTGGTCGTTGTCGAGGGCGGTGCTACGGGTCACGAGAGAGTAAACGGAGAGAACGGTTAGACGCGCAAAGACACAACGATGATGCGTGCGTGATTGAGAGGGCTCGGGGTGGTCGGTTCTTACCAGGGAAGTTCGTCGGAGAGAGAAGCAGACGCGGCGACGCTTGGAGTCGTTGCTGTCGAGGCTCAGGGGCGCCTGCGGTTGAACGGAAGGCACAGGCAGAAGCGCCAGAGGCTGGGGAGTGTTTGTGCTTGGTCAATGAGGCAAGGGGCGGCGCAGGGTCGCCGGAATTTGCTAGGGACGGTGGTCGGAGCAGTGGCGGTGCGGGGCGAAATAGTCGCAGCCTGGAGGCAGAGGGAGAGAGCGGTCTGGGGGGAAAGAGAGGTAAGACGCGGGCGTTTAAAACAGCGTGGTCGCAGGGGGAGTAATGGCCGTTAACAGCACGAATTGATCGCCGGAGTAAAGGACAGGAAACGGCGAGGAGGAATCAGCGCGGGCTCGAAGACGATGAACATGAGAGGTGGGACCTTGCTGTCAGTGAGAAAGGGAGTGAGGGGAAGGGTGCACTCGTCAGTCGCTCTGCGGGTGCGGGTTCAGGTGGAAAACGCTTCGCGCGTGGGGGAATAGATGGGCTGGTACTGGGCTTCTGGGCCAGGTTTAGTTGGGTCGAGTCTGACTCTATTTTTTATTTCAAATGTTTTTTTTTCTATTTCTATTTTTCTGTTTTGAATTTCAAGCAACAAATCAAACACTCAAATCAATTCAAGACTCCACCAAACTTGGATTGAATTTTGGTTCTGTTTAACAACATAAACCAAAGTCCAAAGACAAAAATAATATTTTTATTTTAGGGTCCCTTAATAATTAAATAAAATGGACCTTAATTAATAAATCAAATAGGATTTGTTTTATTTAAAATCTCCATTTGAAATCTAAATATTTTCAAAACCAAATCAGTAGGTTTTATTTGGAAATAAATAACACTTGGAAATCTTGTTTAAAATAAAAATAACAAGTTTTTAATGTTTAATTAAAATAGTAAAACCTTTATTTTTAAATAACTTGGATATTAAATCCTTATTATTTTATTTAAATAAACCTTTACTAATTTTATCCAATAGAAATATTTTATTTCAAAGGCTTGGCCAAGTTTTAATTTGGATCTATAAAATAATCATTATTTATATTTCTACCTTTTATTTGAAAAACCAAATCTCTTTATTAAACGATTCAAAAATAGTAATTCCAAATATTTTTAACTTTATTGTTTATTTATCTTTTTAAATCCCTTTAGGATTCTATTTGATCAAATAGGTTTTGAAAGTTTCCAATTGGAGTCAAAAAGTTTCTTCTCACTCTGAAAATCAA
Organism: Avena sativa; assembly: GCA_916181665.1. NCBI lineage: Eukaryota > Viridiplantae > Streptophyta > Magnoliopsida > Poales > Poaceae > Avena > Avena sativa. Next base: position 434,613,026 of record OV702283.1, on the reverse strand, counting down.
CAAATTTTTATTTTATCCATTTATTTTTTTCACATTACAAGATTTGGAAAATCTTGGGATGTGACAGATAGGGGAACTCAATTCACTTCCCATTTTTGGAGACAGCTACATGAGTCATTGGGAACGAGGTTGGAATTTAGCACTGCTTTTCATCCTCAAACTGATGGACAAACCGAAAGGACTAATCAGATTCTTGAAGACATGTTGAGGGCATGTGCCTTAGACTATGGAGCCAGTTGGGATGAAAGTCTGCCTTACGCAGAATTTTCTTATAACAACAGCTATCAAGCCAACATTGAGATGGCACCATTTGAGTTTCTCTATGGGAGGAAGTGTACCACCCCATTGTTATGGAATGGTGTGGGAGAAAGAAGTTTGTTCGGATCAGAACTTATCAAAGAAGTTGAAGAGAAAGTCAAGTTGGTTAAGGACAGATTGAAGATAGCACAATCCCGAGAGAAAAGCTACACAGATCCTAAGCGTAGAGAGGTCACCTACGAAGTTGGTGATAGAGCTTATCTTAGAGTGTCGCCACTTCGTGGAGTGAAGAGGTTTGGAGTCAAAGGAAAGTTGGCCCCAAGATATGTTGGACCATTCAAGATTCTGAGTCATAAAGGAGAAGTAGCTTATGAAATTGAACTACCAGAGTCTTTGTCAGCCGTTCATAATGTGTTTCATGTGAGTCAGCTTAAGAAATGTCACCCAGAAATGGAAGAAACTTCTTTGAAGGATACTATACCTTTGGAGGAGGTTCAATTGGAAAGTGATATTACTTATGAGGAGAAACCTATCAGGATTCTTGAGACTGCAGAAAGAGTTACACGGACCAAGACTATCAAGTTTTGCGAAGTTCAATGGAACCATCATTCCGAAGAGGAAGCAACATGGGAAAGAGAAGATGATGTTCGGAAGGACCACCCTCACTTATTTGCTAGCCAACCCGAATCTCGAGGGCGAGATTCATCTTAAGGGGGTTAGATTTGTAACATCCCAAAAATCATGTTTCAAACTCATGCATATCATCCATGCATCCATAATCATTTAGGATTTCATTTTCAAAAACCATTTCAAAACAGGAGCAATGTTGCTCAATATTTTATGTAAGTTACTCAAACCTTTGTGCTACTTGATGTTGAGAAAAGTACTATTTATCTTTCAATATTGTTTAGAATCCAAACACAAGTGAATTCAAAACTTGAACAAAGTCTCAAAGCAAAATATGAATTAAAACAAATTCTATGCCTATTATCACACCTCATAAAGGCATGGTTTTATTTTATTTTCAAAAGACCCAAGTGTATTTAAGTGTTCAGATGTGTTTGGCACTTATTTAAGTACAAGATTTATTGTACAAAAGTCCTGTAAAGCTTTGGATTCAAACAGATTTGAATTTAGGTTTGAAAACCGTTTCAGAAAAACAAACAGAAAAAGAAAAAGACTTAAAGAGAGAAAAAAATAACACCCAGCCGAATCTGGCCCAACTAGCCCAGCTAAGCCCAGCACCCCACCCCGCGAACCGTTTTCTTTCACTCACCCCCGCACCCACCGAGTGACTGACGGGAAGGACCCACTCCCTCTCCTTTCCTCTCGCTGACAGCCGCGGCCCACACGACATCGTCGTCTCCACCCGTAGACAGCTCAATCCCCAAATCACGCCGGCCGTCCCCAGTATTGATTCGCGGCGTCAATTCACGATGAATGCCGGAGTAAATCTCGCTCGCGACTAGGCTACTTAAACCCCCTCTGCCCCCTCTCCACTTTCCCCCAAACCCCAAACGCAGAGCGCCCCCAGGCTGCGAGGATTTCTCGCCGCAACCCCGCTGCTCCGACGACCTTGCCGACGAATTCCGGTGAGTACCGCACTCCCCTCTGCCCATGGTTCATGTTGGCTTGCTCTGCATCTCAGTGCACATCTACTGACACTTTTCGTTTGCTCGTGCATGACCTGTAGCCTCGGCAGCGTCAACAACTGAGCGCCGCCGCTCTCTGCTCGAACTCCGGCGATCTTTCCCCGTAATTTCCAGCCTCCCCTTGCCCACGGTTTCATACGCGTAAGATCCCCAGCGTCATGCGCATCTAACGGTACCCTCCTCTCGTCCTAGCGCGTCCCGGAGCATCGCCAACGTCGACGGACAGAATCCATAGTCGCCAGGGACTATTCTGACGAGCAATCCGCGACGACTCCGAGCGCCCCTTCGCCAACCAGGGACACGTCGAGCTTCACCTCGTCACTGCGGTTCTGGTGAGCATCCTCCCACCTCCCCGGGCGACCTAGTTTGCCGGCTCCGCCACTGACAGAGCGCTCCGCCGCTCGCCGCCACGCCAGCGCCGCTCGAGTTAGGTCAAGTCAGTATGCACCGTTAGATGTAGATCTTGCGGCTAAGATTAGAACTTAAACGAAGAGGTATGAGCGCATCTGAGCCACTAGATCTAACTTAAATCCTACGGCTCGCAGAGATCGATCCACACGAAACGGCACCGGCCAGTAGAATAGCGCCGCGTGGCAGTGAATTAGATTTAAAAACTGGATTTGAATCTATTAGATATTCAAAATTGTTTTGGCTATAACTTTTGATCCCCACGTTAGAATTTGACAAATTTTATACCGTCGGAATCAGGAGAGCAAGCTCTTTCTAAATATGCAATGTGTTTAATGTTTTGCTTCTGTTAAAAAGGTTTTATTTGCAGAAACTTGTGTAGGGCTAATTTGAGTATATGAAATGTTTAGGAAATGATTTAGGGTTTAAATAATTGTTGTTTGGCAAGTTTTGGACTTGTTTATGAATCAGTACTGTACACTTTCTTGGTTGAGTTTTAAAAATCATCCCATATCATTTTTGCATGCATGCATATATATTTTTGATTGTATATGTTTTGTATGTGATTGTGGCTATGATTCTTTGTGTAGATTTTGGTGCTAGTGATTGTGATTGTGAGGAGTGTAGCTACTCTCCAAACTACCAAGTAAAGTGGTACTTCATGAATATTTCTATCCCCATGTTTTATACCAAGCATTAGAAATATTTTGCTAAGTCTTGCATGTTATTATTTTTGCTTATATGCCATGTTGGGAAATCCTAGTAGTTGTAGAATTGCTAGGGAATCTCTAAGTTAAGTTACTATCTATGCCATGCTTAGCCTAGCTAGTAGCAAACAAGGGTTGGTAAATTATACATGCTATGATGAAAATATTTCTAAGTCTTTGGACTTGTGTTTTGCCTAATAAAACAACTAAGTTAATGAAACACCTGGGTGGAATGGAAGGAATGGTTTATGTTGAGTGGTTACACAAGGCCCATTTCTATGGTTTACCTTGTGTATCTCACTTGTGGTAAGCCACCCAGGAACAAAGAGATTTTAGAGGCCAAGTGTTGAGAAGCTTCTAGTGCAGCCACTTGGTAATATGGGCTCTGCCTGGACCACATAAGTTGCTAGAACTTAGCCATTTGGACAATTGGTGGTAGTGGGATTGACAGGTTGGAGCGCGTCCATTTGGTCTAAGGGAAGGCTTCTGAAAGGTCCTGTCTTGGTGAAACCAAGTCTGGTGGGGAAAGTGCACAACCTCTGCAGATGGAAAAATCTAAGTACTTAGCCAAGTCCATGGTAATGGACAACTTGAGCATCAAGACATGGAAGCTATCAAGAATCTCCTCATCCCAATTTCTAAGTAAAAACTTGTGGGTAAACAAGGGTGAAGGACCTCAATGTCTATTGGTGGTTCCTTGGGAAAAGTTTTGACAAAGAAAAACTTAGTGATTTCAACTAATAGGCAAAACCTATTTTGAGCAAAGCAAGCCAAGCTACACTTAGCCAAATTGCATATAGTATCTAGACCACCTAAAATTAAACCAAGGTATCACTTGCCAATACTATTCTAATGTATTGACCCATTGTGGCTGTAACTTGTGATGTTGCAGGTTACTCTGATGAGGATTAGGTGTCATGAGTCTACACTCAACATGTTTGCCTGTGGCACATGAAGATGAAGACTTTTATTTATTTACTTATTCAAACTCTTGTACTAGGCCTGTGGCCTTGGAGTTGTAAAGACTATGTTTATCTCTGGAATGGCTATAATAAAGACCTTTTGTATCTGTGTACTTCATCTTAAACTGTGGATGCTAGCATTGATCCAGGGACTAGCATTGCAATCACAGGGATCCTTTTCCTTTATAAAGGAGGGATCTTACAATGATAATTCCTCGCCGGAGCTGCGCTTCTCCTCGGGCAAGCTCTGTCATCGACGGTGACGAGGCTACAAGGCTTGGAAAATCAAGCAGAGTGTACCGTTAGGTTCGTACGCGAGTCGTAAACGTGCGAGCGTCAAAGAGAGGGCAAGGGGAGGTCTATGCTCACCAGTAGTGTTCGCCGGAATCGAAGCAGACGGCGGCGGGGTTTAGTCAAGGACGTTGCCGACGATAGAGGGCACGCGCGAGCGAGTGGTTGGTGCTGGGAGATGCAGTGGATTATGGGGATCACACCCGTGTGCTCTGGGGGCAGTGGGGAGGTTCGTGCTCGCCGGAATTTGCACGGTGGCTCGTCGGAGCAGAGGGGTTTGAGGTTGCGATTGTGGCAGCCTGGTGGCAGAGAGGAGGCGATGTCTGGGGGAATTGGAGAGGAGGAGTGGGCGTTTAAGATGGCATGGTCGCGGGAAAGATTAACTCGTGTATTGAAACAAATTTATGTGAGGGAATTATGAATGAGAACGGTAGCGAGGTGAGGAAGAACAGGTCGCGGGTGGAAGGGACGATCTGGCAGGTGGGGCAGCTCCGTCAGCGAGAGAGGGGAGTGCGCGTGGGGTCCTGTCGTCAGTGAGGGAGCAGGTAAGAGTCTGAGTGCGAATCGTTTTCTTGAGGGGAGAGAGTGATGGGCTAGCTGGGCCAGTTGGGCTCGTGCTGGGCTGGGCTATTTCCAATTCTTTTTTTATTCTGTTTCTTTTTCTTTTTCCATTTTCTTTTTCCATTTTCTTTTTCTGTTTTGTATTTATTCAAATAATTTAAACCCCATTTGAATTCAAACCTTTGCCAAACTTTAAGTATATTTTAATACTGTTTATTAACATATTCTAAAGTCCATTTTAGAATATTTTCTTTTATTCTTTTAGGGCATATTAATTATTTAAAGTAGGCCCTTGTCTTAATTCAAATAAGGTTTTAATTATGTTTTCAAACTCTATTTGAATTCTAAATTTTACCAAACCTTTTCAGTAGGTTTTATTTATTTTAAATAACTTCTCTTTGAATTATTATTTAAAATACTTTAATATGTTTTAATGTCCATTTAAATTGGGAATTGTCTTTATTTAAATAAAATTGGATATTAATAAATCCTTATGATTTTATTTAAATAATCCTTTAATCTTTTTATCAAAAAATCTTTCATTTCATTTGTTTGGTCAAGATTTAATTTGGCTTTGTAAAATAGTCCTTATTTATTTATTTCTTCCTTTGCTTATAAAATCCATATCTTTTTATTTAAAGATCCAAAAATGGTGATTCCAACTTTTATAATTTTATTTAATTTTTGTTTATCTTTTCTAAAATCCCTTATCATTCAAAGTTCGTTCAAGATGGGTCTAATATGTTTCCATTTGGAATCAAAAAGTTTCTTTTCACCCTAAATTTCAACAATCATTTATTTTGTTTATTTATTTTTCACATTTCAAAATTTGGAAATTTTTTGGGATGTGACATGGAGCCTCAATGTCTTCCTCTGGATCACCCACGGAGGATTCCTCTGCGGATGTCCTTAACCCGTACATGTATGAGTTGAGGATTCATCCCAAAGAGTTGATCCTCAAAGAGGGGAAGGTACAGATAAAATAAATTCAAGGCCCTAAAGGAGAAGGCAGTCTGGAGGACAGGATGGAAGCGTTGGAATAGGAAGTTTTCATGTACAAGAAGATGTCAGAACGTGAAGTGGATGTTATTCACAAGATAAGTTCAGAACTCACCACCAAGCATGAGGGAGAAGTTGCTGAGCTCCGAGAAGAGACCTTCTCACTCCGTCAAACCACCAATCAATTGCAAGCACATCTCTATGACATACATAATCAAAACTGTGAGTATGAGGCTAGATTTGATCGCATAAGCTCTGCTGCTAGTTTCAGGATTGCAGAGACAAAGACATAATACTTTTTGGATGGGGAACCATTACCTTGGAAGTTTTATGATGACAAGAGAACACCACCACCACGAAGGGAGTAATTCGTCATCAGGTTTGGCATCCCCTTGGCTTGTTCCAAGCTTGGGGGAGTGCCACGGTATCACCACCATTATCTTTTATATTTTACCTTTTTAGTGGATTCATATCTGTGGAAGAGGGGTTATCTTATAGTTTGGTTTGCATGTGGAAGTATCTCTCCTTTAGTTGATTATCTATGTATCCCTTGGTGTGAGTGCCTTTATTGGAATATTAATGAGAAGTCTCATCTTTTACTTTTTGCACTTCTTATTTTTAGTTTGCAATCTCTATTATATGATGGATCTTGTTGTTCAGTATTGCCACCACTTTGGGATCATCAAGTGGATCTAAATTGGTTTTGGCAAACCTAGTTCTGGTCAGTGGCTTTAGTTTGAAAGAAAGAGAAAGAAAAAGCTTATAGGTATTTGGTATCATTTGTTTTCTTTCTTGTTGGATCATAAGCTTAGTATTCTTTATTTAAGATTCTTTTGTGTCTTCAAGGAAGATTGCATGTTTGGCTTTATTACTTGTATGTTTGCTTTTTTCTTTCAACTCTCTTGCTTGCTACCCAGCCTTGCTAGCCAAAAACCTGTTTTGAGAAGGCATACTTCTCATGTTTCCAAAATCCTTTGAACCCAAAACTTTTGCCACTTGTGTCCACCATATCTACCTAGTAGCTTTTGCTATTCCAAGCAAATTCTCAAGCTTCATCTACCTTTCGAATTAAAAAGTATTTTGTTATGAGATAACTAGTTAGTAAAGCTCTCACGAACTTGATGGCACACTTTATTTACTTGCCCCTAATAGACTTGAACCATTGTGAACATCGAAGTTGTATATTCTTGCATCTATACGTTGGAATTAGCAGAACCGTGCTGTCTCGAGGAACGTTTTCAACATTGCACTTGTACTCTGTACATAGTTGATATCATGCTCTTTTGTCTATGGATCTCAACGGTGTGAAATAAAGAGGGAACTTGTAAGTCCATGGAGTTTGTATTCTGTGTTAGAGAAAAGCTTGTGCCGCTACCCTAAGCCATGCTTAATCATGGTGGAAACTTGCAGCATCACCATAGTGAGTCATCTATGAAGCATCCTCAATAAAAAGCTATACACATAGTAAATAAAAAGATTGCTGAGATGCTCATTGTCTGCTTGCCTTGTCATTTTGGTTATGGGAAATCTCCTGTACCATGTGCAAGGGGTACATTGTTGGCGGTTCTCAATGATATGCAAATACTTAGAATGACAAGAACTTACCTGGACCCAAAGTTGAGTATGCATGAGGAGTGGCCCTCATATTCAAGGGAAATGAGATTGCCAGCTTATATTTCGTCAAGCATATACTCCATCTTTGTTCACTTTAACATTAATCATCTCAAGATGCTTATGATAGGGGCAATGAGGGCTCAAATCTAGTAAGTACCATAATATTTTGGAAGCTCTTTATGACTTGTAATCCCTGCTACCCGCTAAGAAGGGACCTTTCTCCCACTACCAGTTTGAGTCAGTAAACCTACTTCCTCTCTATCTCCAGCAAGATTTTGAGTTGTTGTGTTTCAAGCATTCATATGGTGATTTATTCAATCATGTTCTTTATCTTCCTTGTTTGCACCAAACTCTTATCTATTGACTATTACTTTGAAAGCCTTCACTTGTGAAAAACCTATTTGAGCAAAGGGTGCTCCTTTCTTGAAACTTCTACAAAAAGCTTTTGTGAAACTGTTTGCCAGGTGTTCTCTGACCAAGAACAAAGTTTGCCAATTCCAATTATGATTTATCTTTATGCATCTCTATTGTGACTGATGTACGTGGTTGCAAGCTAACTTATATAATGGTGAGTTGCTTTCTTCTGTGAGTTATGCAATGGTAAGTGTGATGCCTCTTGTTCGTATTATTTTATCGACACTTCACTCCATAAACATGTGGACATGTTTACTGAGCTCAGTTTTCGATTGGGGACAAGCGAAGTCTAAGCTTGGGGGAGTTGATATGCCCAATTTGCATCACCATTCTATATCATAATTTACCTCTATTCATTTATATTTGTCTTATTATGAGGTATTACTTATGGCTTTTCATCTGTTTATGCATGTTGGATGATTCCTGGAGGATGGACTGCCGGAGTATGGATTCTGATGTAAAAGAAGGCGTTTCAGTGCAATTTCGGGAAGATCAAAAAAATATGGAAACATATTTTTTTTACCAGAAGATGAAGGAAGACAGAAGGAGGTACGGAGATGGGCCTCAGGGGCCCACACCCCCTAGGCGCCGGCCCACCTGACCCCGCACCTAGGGAAGGTGTGGCCCACCTGCCCGGCCTCTGACTACGCCCCTTCGCCTATATCTTCCCTACAGAACCCTAACACCAGGGGAGCGACCACAGATAGATTTTCGCCGCCTCTAGGGAATTCCTGCGGAGGGAATTCCTTCCCGGAGAGGGGAGACCATCGCCATCAACATAGTCATTAAGCTAGGCTTCATCGTGATCATCATCATCATCCACACCATCATCTCCACCAGCACCATCACCACCACTTCGTCCCGCTGTAACAATTGTGTTGGATATTGCTTTAGTTCTTAGGGGATACTTCCCGGTGTTAATTACTATTGTAGTTGATGCATGTGAGTGGAACCATTGGATTATTGTTTATGTTCAGATTGTTATCCGTTATCATATCATCCTTAATCTTGATCATATGATGTCTTGTGAGTAGTTCGTTGTGTTCTTGAGGACATGGGAGAAGTCATGTTGTTAGTAGTGAATCTGTGATGAGTTATTATTCAATGGTTTAGTATTTAAGTTGTGGTGCTATTCTTATAGTGGTGTCATGTGAACATCGACTACATGATACTTCGCCATTTATGGGCCTAGGGGAATGCATTGTGTATTTGTCTACTAATCGTGGGGTTGCCGGAGTGATAGAAACCTAAACCGCCGTTAGGACACCTTTGCACAAGGGAGTGTAGAATCTCAGAGTTTAAGGCTGTGATTAGATTTATATCTTAATTACTTTCTTGTAGTTATGGATGTTTGGAGGGGGTTTAATCACAAGTATGTATTAGTCCTAGGAAGGGCGGTATGTTAGCACAGGTTCACCCACACAACACTTACAAACACCAGAGAAGAGTAGTTAGCTATTTGAAGCGAAAGCACTTGACAGAATTCCCATGTGTCCTCGAGAACGTTTGGTTCTTATAAGTATTTCCACCGGCTTGTCCTTTGCTAAGAAAGGATTGGGCCACTTGTTCCGTTTGTTAGTTACTTCTGTTACTTGCTCTTTGCTTTGTTGCCTTGTCAGAAAACCACTAAAAATCCGTTTGCTAAGTATTCACAGGGATTTCCTGCTCCATACCACTGTTTAGCACCTTCTGCTCCTTGTTGGGATCGACACTCCTATGTATCGAAAGTACTATGATACACCCCCTATACTTGTGGGTCATTAGGGAGGAGCTGCCCCAAAGCAACACAACCAGCCCTCCCCACCTCCAAGCCGCGCCGCCGTCGCTGCCCTAGCATTGCCGCCGCCTTGCGCTGCCGCTGGCCTGTCGTCGTCGCCCTAGCCGCCGCCGACACCTCCTCCTCCTCTCTGGCCTTCTAAACCTAGATCGCCGGAAACACTAGATCCACCATAACCCGCACCGTCTTAGGCGAAGCCCTGCGGGATCTTCCCTCTACTTCTGACACCGTGCCATCATGCTGCCGGAATCGCGAGGGGAGAACTACAACCTCCGCTGCCTGCTGGAACAAGGGAGAGGAAGGTCTTCATCGAGTACTAAACGTGTGACCGACTGCGGAAGCGCTTCCGGAACACAACACCGGAAGGATTGTCTACGCGATCTTGAGATCGGCAAGTGTATGACTACATCATCCACGAGAATCTTCTCTCGTTAACCGCTTTGGAATCTTCGAGGGTGAGTACTCTAATCGACTCGTTGCTACAATCTAGTAGATAGATCTTGGCTTGTTTGTGTGCATGCGGTAGATTTTTTTTTGTTTTCCATGCTACGAACCCCTACAATTTCTGCATTAAATGGTTTCTCTCTGGTAGTCTCCTTTGGTAGATCCACCTTTGATATCTCTTCCCACAATGTTAGTCTGGCTCTATCATCCTGCTTAGGGGAAGATCCCATGGAACTTCGTGTCTCGCCTCTACAAGGTAGAACATTTATCTTTGACGTATGCTCTAAAGCCGTGGGTTTTATGATTGTCAATCTGAGATTCCATGTATGCTCTGAATTCATTTGCTATTTTAATCTCTGGGGTAATGGTGGACTTAATTGGGTAAGATAGGAAAATAATTGGTGCATCAAACAAGAGCGTGAATGGACCACGGTTAGAGACAAGCGAAACTCTACACGTCCTTCTCCTTGCCCCCTCCCCGTGACATCCTACTGCCAGAGATAGATAGAAATCATATTTTCATATAATATCTGGAGCCAATCTTATTCCCATTGGTCATAAACAATCTGCTTACTTGCAAGAAGCTACACCAAATCTCCGATATGACAATAGTTCATGCGTGATATCCGAAAATAGCGGGAGTAATTTTTTAAAGGATGCGTCTAACGCTCAGCTGACTGAGAATTAAGTCAATTCTCAGTCAGGTGACGTCATGTGCACATCGAGGTAGCTGTGCCACTATGGCGCGACCCCCTGGTATCCGCTCCCGAGCGCAACCTGCTACTTACCCTACACATGCACACCCGCCCGGCCGGGCCAACACAAGCTCCTAAGGCAGTGTTTAATGCTAGTATGCATGAGTGGTGGCAGCACTTAATTCCTTTGCTATTTCAGTCGTTCGTAGTATTCCATCTGTCCCACAAAAACTTATTTCAATTTATTTATATTACTTGCACCTAGACGTGGTGTTTTCTGTATAGATACATATGAATCTAGACAAATTCAGGTCACTTATTTTGAGACAGAGAAAGTACATGTTTTATAAATAACGCCTACGTCGTCCAACTTTAGAGAAATTAAGAAATGTTTGCTAATTCTCAACTAAACTAGTGGAAAAATACTTTTTTTCCTTTTTCTCTTGAATTACTTATCACACATTTGTCCAAACACATATGTGTTAGACGTATTTTAGTATTACATATATGTGAATCTAGACAAATCAGTAACATCTAATTCAAGACAGAGGGAGTAATTGCAACCATCTCGCAACTTGCATCATAAAAAACCACTTGTAAACTTAACATCTCAGTTGCAACTCCATTTGCAATTGACAAATCACAGTTGCATGTCGGGACAAAAGTCAACACAATCGAAACAACAAGTAATCGCACGAATCTTAACCAAACAGATCAAATGAGTAGGGACTTAACCGACACAACCGCGGAAAATAGCAAAAGCCTAGAGTATAGAGTACGACATTTTAATCCTCAGTTGGAACTCTTAGAAAAATGACATTTAATTCCTCACTTGCATCTCCCATGAAAAGTTAGGTCCAAATCCAATTGCAACTCTAAGTAAGAAGGATCAAAGCAAGAATCCTTAGTTACAACTAGGTTGTAACTCTCGAGAAAAAGCAAGCTGCAAGTCTAATTGTAACTCGTAGTAAGATGGGACCACGAAACAATAAAATGACTTTTTAATCCTCAGTTGCAAATATCCCGAGAAAGCTAGATGCAAGTCCAGTTACAATGCATAGAAATAAGGGACCGTGAAACAGTTCTCAGTTGCAAACCCAGTTGCAAATCCCCGAGAAAATGTCAGGTTGCAACTCATAGTAAAAAAGGGACGACAAAGCAAGGACCGCGAAAAAAATCCTTAGTTGCAACCCTATTTGCAACTCGCTAAGAAAGACGATTGCAAGTCTAATTGCAACTCATATAAAGACGGGACCACGAAACATAGGGCGGTTGCAACTCGCCGAATAATCCAATTGCAACTCTAGTTGCAACTCATAGTAATAAGGGACCACAAAATAAACAATAGTTGCAACTCGCCAACAAACCTGTTGCATGTCTAGTTGTAACTCAAAGTAATAAGAGACCACGAAACGATTCTTGCAACTCAGTGAAAAAGTCAATTGCAAGTCCAGTTATAACTAATAGTAAATAGGATCACCAAACAATCCTCAATTGCAACCTCGGTTGCAACTCGCCGAAAAAACCAGTTGCAAGTCCAGTTATAACTGATAGTAAGAAGAAATCATAAAAAGGGAAGTTATATTTCAATCATCAGTTGCAACCCTATTTGCAACTCGCTAAGAAAGACAATTGCAAGTCTAGTTGCAACTCATATTAAGAAGGGACCACGAAACATAAGGCGGTTGCAACTCGTCGAAAAAGCCAATTACAACTCGATTTGCAACTCTTTGTAATAAGGGACCACAAAATAAACCACATTTGCAACTCGCCGAGAAACCTATTGCATGTCTAGCTGTAACTCATAGTAAGAAGAGACCACGAAATAATTCTAAGTTACAACCCTAGTTGCAATTCACTAAGAAAGTCACTTGCAAGTCTAGTTATAGCTCATAGTAAATAGGATCACCAAACAATCCTCAATTGCAACATCAGTTGCAACTCGCTGAAAAAACCAGTTGCAAATCCAGTTGTACCTGATAGTAAGAAGAAATCATAAAACAAGAAAATTATATTTCACTCAGTTGCAACCCTAATTGCAACTCGCTAAGAAAGAAAATTGCAAGTCTAGTTACAACTCATATTAAAAAGGGACCACAAAACATAGGGCGGTTGCAACTCGCTGAAAAAGCCAATTGCAACTCCAGTTGTTACTCATAGTAATAATGGACCACAAAATAAACCACAGTTGCAACTCTCTAAAAAACATGTTACTTATCTAGCTTTAACTCATAGTAAGAAAATACCACGAACTTAGTGAAAAATTCAATTGCAAGTCCAGTTATAACTCATAGAAATAGGATCGCCAAACAATCCTTAATTGCAACCTCAGTTGCAGCTCGCCGAGAAAACCAGTTGCAAATCCAGTTGTAACTGTTGGAAAGAAGAAATCATATAACAAGAAAATTACATTTCAATTCTCAATTGCAACCCTAGTTGCAACTCTCAAGAAAAACTAGTTCCAAATCCAGTTGCAACTCAAAATGAGAAGGGATAAAGGGTGTTATGCATTTTGCTTGACCAGTGTGAAATTAGTGCAACCAACATCAGGCAATCTGGCATGGATTTTTTTAATTAACTCAAAAATCAAAGATCTTATACTACAAGTAAAATAAAAAAGCACTACAAAAAGAACGGATAACTTGCAGAAAGCTCTTCTCATCTCTTCACTGTTACAAGAAGCATGATACCACATAATATTTGAAACAATGAATATGTAGAACATTGGAAAGGAAATCATAAAAAGTTCAACGATCATTTTTTTTGTTCAAATAGCATACAGAAAAAAGAGATAGGCACAGGAGAAGAGCCTATTCAAAATCAACCGACTCTGCCACTCTCCATTATAGTCGCCGAAGAAGAACCGACATCGACGCAAATCAACGGGGCTTCGGCGCTAGAAAAAGAACCACTGCTCAAATCAACGACCCGCCTCCGCCGCTCTCAGCCGATGTCCACTGATCTCCACCACTCTAGGGTCTCTGAATAAAAGAAGTCAACATCATGGAAGAGAAAAGAACGATACAATGAATCACTCAACGGGACACACTGGAAGACAAAAACAGGTCACGACCCACTCAACAATCCACAGTGACAAAAAGGCTAGACCTCACAACATTCCCGGACAAAACAACTAAATCCGGGCAAAACACGCAAAAACAAAAATAAGCAAAAAAAAGTGCAATTGTAGGAAGAACTAGCCGGAAAAATTCAAGAAAAAGACCAACCATACACTATTTTCGGAGATTCAATACATGGCTGTCGTTGAGTTCCGCTCAAAACAAAACAAAATTGGCACGTACGTAGCCTTTTGCCACCCTGATCAAACCACACCTACACCTACGCGGCAGGAAAAAACATGCAGAAAATAAACAAAGTGAAAAAGGACAGGACCAACAGCCAGAAATAAATAGACAGATACAACAGGGGCCGAGTGGCCGACAATGCAGGCCGCAACACGCGTGGAACGAGTCGCGTGCGGGGGCACAAATCTTGATGGGTGTTGCAAATCGGACGGATTAGGATCTAACTGTGCCCTAAGCTAAATCTCAGCTAGCTGAGAATTAGCAAATCCGAAATCTCCGATCTGACGATAGTTCATGCGTGATATCCGAAAATAGCGGGAGTAATTTTTTAAATTGTGGCCACACAGACCCTTCTCGCCATGAAGCCAGCCCATCATCCCCTGTTTTTCTTCAGCCCCATGGGCTTGATTGCAACCCACCTCTACACTCGACCCAGGATACACCGAACCGCAGAGAGATCCTATGCTCGTGTTGCCTCGCCCCTGGCCACGATGTCAGTCAATGTAGCAATCATATCAGGTGCAGAGTTTGTCATAATTATGGGCACATTGCTCAGAATTGTCTCTCTAGAATTAAACATAACCGAATAATCTGGAGGAAAGCCATTAAAGACAAAGATATTCACGCCAACTCACCTGATATCTCCCTGGACTCTTCATCTCCTCATAGCCAGAGCCCCTCCCACGTCTCTGAAACCTTAGTCGAGGATCAATTTGCTGCTATACCAGACCCGTTCCCGCATGTTCCTGCCGACATGGTCGCCATCCCGCCCGGTCCACTCCGCACTCAGCGCGGCTACGTCATCCTGGGCGGAGACGTCCCAATCTATGCTGATGAATGGCAGTGGTGACGCTTACGCCTGAGGTTAGTCAGAATCACTTTGATCTCATCAGTGACAATATTGGAGCTCAGCTGCAGCAAGTTGGTATTGAGGTTAGATCTATGTCTAAGTGCGCTATGAGCTCTTCTTTAGCCTGCTTCCCCACTGTCGCGGATAGAGACGCTGATGTCAATCTCAGTCCGTTTCACTTTGGCGACTCTGTTCTTTGTTTCGTGGAACAAGATAGAGGTATCAATCATATAAGCACTCTGATGACACACGATGTTTGTCTTATGCTGCTCAACTACCCGATAGAATGCTGGGACATGGACTGCGTCATAAAAACCTTCACCCATATGGCAGATTCCTAGTATGGAATAAGGATCTCTCCAATCGTGCTCGTATCCTTGTCCTACAACATGGACACTCTGCCAATGAGTCTTGTAGTGCTTCAAAATATTGCTGAAGATGGTACACCGACAGTTGGACATGTCCCCTTGTTTTGCTTGCAACTAGGATGGTTGGTAGCATGGCTGGAGATGAAGATCCTCTGCCACCGAATGGTGGCAAACCACATCCTCTGCATGTTCCTATCATGCAAGGATTCTGGCACGATCAACATATGCAGGATGAGGAGGAACCAAACAACATGCACAATGCCCATGCACATAATGTTGCGCCACCTGATGCTGCTCCTGCTACACCTGCAGTGGAGGTTCCCCTAGTTTCCCTGGCACCGCACACCAAAGCCCACCACCACCTGATTTTGATGTTCCCATAAATGACCCCATGGTCTCTCTGAAGCTTCTCCTAGCAAACTATATTGGCAATGTCGCACAGTTTCTGCCACTTCTTAATTACAGCTTGTTCAAGGGGCCACCTGCCATTTCATTGACTCCAGTGGACCTGATGGAACCATTCGCAAATGTGTGCTTCAATTCGACACCCTAAAAATCAATACATATGGCACTGCTCCCACTATCCCCATGGACTTCATGATACAAGACGACCGTAACAAAGATGGGGGAACACCTCTCTCCCAATCCCCACCAATGTGAGAGGCAGAAAATAGTAGAAGATTGTGCCACGTGATGTTTCAGAGGTTCATAGAAGCAAAAGGATTGCTTCGCTCAATGAAGGATATACTAATGAACAAAGTGCTCTTGATACACGAAATGCAACTGAGATGGAGCCTAACCCCACTACTGACAAGAAAGGGAAAGCAACATTCCAGCTCCTATCTTGGAACCAACCATCATTGACAAACAGGCTCCAGCTCCCCCACACCTCCCTCTATCCACTGTCCAAGCCATTGGGACCAACCACTACAAGATGCCCCCTACGTCGGTGTCCAAATCTGCTCTGGCATATGACATCTCCAATGATTCAGAATATATGGCTACATCTAGTCTTCAGCAAGACTGTATATTGCTTAGTTATCCCTAGGAGTTGGTTTATTTCATTGGCTATATACCCACCTATGTCGTCTTATCAGTACTTATGCTACTATCTATGTCTCTGTCATCCCCCTAGAACTTTATTCTGGATGTATCCTGGGTCTCATTTTGAATTCGTGTTTTATCTCTATTGTGGCCCTATGTTGTTTCATGTTATTTCTACGAGTTGCTCACTTTATCTCCATGATTATCTGGCACAAATCCTATACGTCTCATATTACTCCAACCACACTAGGTCTAATATTATTAGCATATGCCACCTCACGAGACAGTACCTGCCCTCTGTGACACTTTACCCCATCACCTGTCCCCAATGCATAGAAACTGGAATATTGTAGACCAGAACATAAGAGGCATTAACTCACAAGCCAGATGGGATGACATTTCCAATAAAATTGCTGAAAGCAACTGCAACATCTTGTGTCTCCAAGAAACTAAAAGAGAAGAGTTTGACAACTCATATGTTAGTAAATTCTGTCATAGAAGAATGAACCAGTTTACATTCTCTCCATCTATTGGCAGCTCTGGTGGTTTACTCATTGTATGTAATGGAAATGCTTTATCTAGAAATGTTATTAGCCAATCTGCTCATCATATCACCATTGAATTCATCTGTAACATTACTAACAGAAGATGGTTCCTATCAAATATTTACGCTCCTTGCAACCATGAAGGAAGAGATGAATTTTTCCAATGGTTTTCCTCTCTGGACTCTTCCATGTATGATTTGTGTATCATCATGGGGGATTTTAATATGATCAGCATCTCTATGGATATAAATTGACCTAGTGGAAATAATAATATGTTACTATTCAATTCTCTGATCCAACAACATGACTTGGAGGAAATCCCACTAAAAGGGAGGAATTTCACATGGAGTAACATGCAGGACTCTCCTCTGCTGGAAAAACTAGATTGGATCTTCACATCCTCCAATTAGACCAATGAATTTCCTAAGACCAATGCCACTCCCCTAGCCAGGCTTGGGTCATACCACATCCCAATCCTTATAATATCAATACTACTATTCCTAAATCCAATATCTTCATATTTGAGGAGTATTGGTTGGAATTTGAGGAACTAAAAAACATTGTGGAGCTTCACTTGATGAATAAGGGTCCTTATAAAGGTCATGCACAAGACCTAGTTGCCAGGTTCAAAAATCTGAGGCATGGCATCAAGGTATGGAGTAAAAATCTTTCCAATTTTTCAGTCACTATTGAAAATTGTAGCTTTGTGATTGCCATGATATATGGACTTGAAGAACAGAGAGCACTATCTACCATAGAAAATAACTTTAGAAATGCTGTAAAAAAACATCAGGCTACTCTACTTGAAGCCAAGAGATTATATTGGAGAAAGAGAGCCAACATTAGATGGGCTCAACTTGGTGATGAAAATACAAAGTTTTTTCATGCCATAGCTACAAGGAACTACAAACACAATTTATTGCCACATTACACTCTGAGATGAATGTGGAACATACTGATCATGAATAAAAGGCTGCCATACTGTGGAACTCTTTCAAGAATAGACTTGGAAAAATTGAGGAATATGAGATGATGTTTGACCTTCCAAATATCATCACTCCTACTCAGCTCAGTAGAATGGAGGCCCTAGTCTCCCATACAGAGATTGACAACATCATCCAGCATATTCCCAATGATAAGGCACTAGGACCTGATGGCTTTAATGGACTTTTTATGAACAAATTCTGGTATCTAAACAAAAACCAATTTTATGAACTATGATCCTCTTTCTATAATGTCTCTCTGCAATTACATCCCCTCAACACTGCTTATATCTCACTTATTCCCAAAACCAACAACCCTATTGGTGTTGCTGGCTTTAGACCCATTTTCCTGATCACTATGGCTATCAAACTCATCACCAAGCTTCTTGCCAATAGATTACAGGATAAAATCATCCCTTTACTCCATAAAAATCAATATGGATTCATAAAATCCAAGACTATCCAAGACTGCTTATCTTGCGCTTTTGAATACCTCAACATTTGTCAGAAATCCAGAAAGAAATCATCATTGTTAAGTTATACTTTGAAAACGCATTTCACATGGTGGACTATAGAGCTATACTTGACATGCTGAAACACATGTGTTTTGATGAAAATGGAGGGGATGGATCAGTGGTATCCTTCACAGTGCTTCCACCTGTATCATTTTGAATGGAGTACCTAGGAAAGAGGAGTGAGACAGGGAGTGATACGTCCAAAACGTATCTACTTTCCCGAACACTTTTGCTATTGTTTCTCCTCTAAACTTGTGTGATTTGGATACAACTAACACGAACTGACGCTGTTTTCAGCAGAATTACAGGGGCTTTGTGTCGCGCGGCGGTGAACGATCATGTCTGGGAGGTAGCTAGGGTCATGGCGAGTGTAGTTATGCGCGGCGAGGGCGAGGCACGGCGTGTGCGCGCGTGTCGGGTGCGGTGCTCTGGCGCGCTCTCGGTATGGTTGCAGGGAAATGGGAGCGGCGATTTATCGGTGGTATAGGGCTTGGATACGCTCGAGGGTTTGACAGGGGGTGGCGGTGGATGGTGTCCTGCCTCCTGGACATCGTGGACGGGCGTGGCGTCTCCTCCTATGTGTTGTCCACTTTCGGCCGACAATGGTGGCTTCGGGTGGCATGGCATTGGTGCAAGGGTAGGGGTAGTAGCTTCTTCAATGCACTAGTTAGTGGTCACTAGGGGAGACAAGGGGAGAGAATTGGCGGCAATGGGGGAACAAGGCATTGATCAAGAATAGTGAAAGTTAGGCAGTTTGATCTGTGCTCACCAAGTGTTTAATGAAATGGCCGCATGAAATTTAAAATTGAATTTTTGGATGAATTTTGGTGAGTGCTATGATCACATGCTTGGTAGTCTGAGGGTGCTTGGGTTTGGCAAAGTGTCACATCCCAAAATTTTCCAAATTTTGAAATGTGAAATTTTTTTTGTTGAAATTTATGGTGAAAAGAAACTTTTTGATTCCAATTAGAAACATCAAAAACCTATTTTGATCAAATAAAATCCTAAATGGATTTCAAAAGATAAACAAATAATAAATAAAGTTATAATAGTTGGAATCACCATTTTAGGATCTTTAAATAAAAAGATATGGTTTTTATAAGCAAAGGTAGAAATAATAAATAAGGACTATTTTAAAGAGCCAAATTAAATCTTGGCCAAGCAATTGAAATAAAATATTTTGTTTAATAAAAAGAGTAAAGGATTATTTAAATAAAATCATAAGGATTTATTAATATCCAATTTTATTTAAGTAAAGGCTTTTTCCATTTTAAATAAACATTAAACTTATTAAAGTATTTTAAATAAAAATTCAAAGTGTTTTATTAATCAAATAAAACCTACTGAAAAGGTTTTGGTAAAATTTAGAATTCAAATAGAGTTTTAAACATATTTAAAACCTATTTTGTCTATTTATTTATTTTCTTATTATAAACCCTATAATTAATTATTCTAAATCTGACTTTAGAATATGTTAATAAACAGAATTAAAATATACACAAATTCTAGTCGAGGTTTGAATTTATATAGTGTTTAAATTGTTTGAATCAAAATCAAATCAGATAAATAGAAAAAGAAAAAGAAAAAGAAAAACATTCTGTATAAAAAATTGAATCAAAGTCATCCCAGGAGCAAGACCCAGCCCAGCCCAGCAGGCCCAGCAGCGCAGCCCATCTGCTTCCCCCTCTTGCGAACCATTTTTACTCAGAAGCGAACCCGCCCCGTCGCTAACAGCATGACCCCACAACCACTCCTTCACTCTCGCTGTCAACGGGACCCACTGCCACATCATCGTTGTCCTCCCCACGCGCTGACCTCGCCCACTCCCCCTACTGTTTCTGCCGGCGATGAATGCAATTGAATTGACGTAACACCGCGAGTAATTCTTCCATGTAACCACACCCTCTTAATCGCCTGCCACTCCTCTCCATTTCCCCTCTCTCGTTCGCACCAGATCGCCTCCAGGTTGCCCCAATTGCAAGCTCGAGCCCTCTGCCCCGACGAGCCTCTCCGGCCGATTTCGGCGCCGTTCGACCACCCCTCGCCTCCTAGTGCATGCGAGCCTGCTCCCCATCTCCCGGTGCTTATCCCTGTACCACTCACTCGCTAGCGCGCGCTCCGAAACATCGGCAAGGACCACCTCCGAGTGCCGTCGTCGTCTGCCACTCCTCCGGCGAACTCCCCAGGTAGCTTCCATCCACCCCTGACCTTCTCGTTGATGCTCCTGTAACCGCCACACTCACACGCGTCTAATGCACCCTTCCTTTCTCCTTCTGGTGTCCTACAAGCTCGCCCCCGACGACGAACAGAAGCACCCGACGCCGCCGCTAGCTCCGGCGAGCAATAGCCGCTGCTCCAGTGCGCCCCTCGAGTAGCCGACCCCACCTTGAGCTTCACGGCAACCACGCGAGCACGATGAGCATCCTAACTCCCTCCCGCGCTTCCTGGTTCATCACCAACGCCACCGTCTGAGCGCGCGCCGCCGTCAGCCGCCGCCAGCGCCACCACATCCTGGCAAGTTCATTGTAGCTGTTGGATCCTGATCTGTTGGCTAGGATAGATTAGAGAAGCGAAGGGGTATGCATTGATCTATGCCGCATGATCTAAGTTGAATACAACAACCCACAGAGAGCGATCCGCGCGAACCATTTTCAGCCAGTAAGAAAGCGCCATGTGGTCAGTTCTTTGTTTTAAAAACAGAAATGTGTCTATTGGATATTCAAACTTGCAAAATTCATAACTTTTAATCTACACGTCCAAATTTTACAAATTTTATATCATTAGAATCAGCAGAAAAATTACTTTGCAACCATGCACTTTGTTTAATGATTTGATTCTCGAAACTTAGTTGTCTTTTTAGAAACTTGTGAGGCATAATTTGAATGTAAAAATTATTCTAGAAATATTTTTATGGTAAAATCTTTGGCAAATGGATTGTTTTGAACCTACTGACCATAGAAACCAACTTATGGATTAAAAATGTATTTTGTGAAGCCAAATAATAAACCTTTGAATAAGAGCATTTCTAGTCATATAAAAATATTGTTTATGTGTTAAAAGTACTTTTTGAGTAAATCTTTGGAAAATGATTTGAGTTAAAACTCTCTGACCCTAAACACCAAGTTTTGAGACTTAAAAATATATTTGATGAATCCTATAAAATTATTACTTTGCTAAAAGGCATTTTCAACAACATAAAATATCACTTTGGTATAAAATTGGTTTATGGGGTGAAACCTTTTGCAAATGGTTTTAATATTAAACACTTGAACTTAAAACACTAACATGTTGTGTTTAAAAATATTTTACAAACTCTAGGGATTATCATTTGATTTAAATCATTCCTAGCAAAACAAAAATGACTTAAAATGGCCATTTTCACCAACTTGAATTTAACTGGTTTTACCACTTTTGTAAATGACCAATATGGGCTTTAAAATGTTTAGAGCCTACTAGAAACCACTTTTCCAAATAAAACAATCTTTTGCACGCTTGCATGCATTGCCTTGTTTTTATTATTTTATGTGGTAAATTGTTTGAATGCTAGTTGAATATGTGTTTGCTTGATTGAATTGTAGTGAAGTTAGAAGAGTGTGATATTTGCAAGATCAAGAAGTGAACCAATATTCCCTACTAAAAAGGCAAGTAACACTATCATCCAAGTCCTACTATTTTCATTACACTTAGTGGAGTTTTGTAACATGCATGATAGGACTACTATATTTTATGCTATGCTAAATCCTATTAGGATATCCTTGTATCTACCTTAGTGAAAACAGTGTAGTTGTAGTATGCTTAGCCCTGCTATATATTTGGGATGGAATACATGATAAGATTAAATGAAGTGTTGGAAAAATTATATGTTTTATATAATAAAACAAGTACTCAGTGAACCACCTGGGTGGAAAGAGGATACTCAAGTTTTGGACAAGGTGGCAACAAAGGGAACCATGTTTATATGGCTATCTTTTTGTATGTGCACTAGAACAAAACCATCCAGGGACTTAGATTTTGAACATGTTTTTCGTATAGTGGCTTCCGAGTATAGCCACATGCTAAATGGTTTCTGGCTTAGTCAACTACATAGTGGAAGACCCATGCATTGGCATCTTCAGGTTAACTAGAATTGTGTAGGGAAATATATCCCCACATTGGTGCCGGGTAGACAAGCTAGCATTGTGTATTGGGAGGACTTCTATGGAAATACTTTGTCACATTCTCGATCTGCCGGTACTCCATTTGGTGAGTACTTATCCAGCGGCCACTGGTGGCGTCAAAAGAAGATTGTGTCATGTGGGTAAAGTGTACAGCTTCTATAGAATATCAAATTCTAAGTACTTAGCCGTGTCCCCGGTTTTGGACAACTCTGAGCAACTAAGTCCTGAAGCTATGGAAGATCTCGACATTCCAATTTCTCAAAGTAAAACGTAATGGTGACAACAAGGGATTAGAAGTACTTGGAGTTTTCCAAGGAGTTCAGAAAGATTTGTCAAAAGATCAAAACTATTTTGAAAATATAGGATAAAACTATATTGCTTTCTACAAATGAGCCTAAATCCTACTTAGCCAAATATGCATGTAATGCTAGGATCCACTTATTTATACATAGTAGTGAAACTTGCCAATACAATTCAAATGTATTGACCCTTGTGGCTGCAACTTATTATGTTGCAAGTTTGTTTGATGTTAGTGAAGTGTGTTGAATAGGATTACAAGTCTATAACAAACATGACTGCCTGTGGCACTTTGAAGATGAAGGACTCCATGCTATATAGATATTCAGCTGCATTGTAATGTGATAGCCAAATAAGCTATGTAAGATGTAATGAATTATTTTATTCCTGGTTATAAAGTTGTATTATGACCTTTGTTTCTTGATATTACATCTTAACTATGGATGCTAGCTATTGATCCAGGGACTAGCATTGTAAACACAGGGATCTCTACCTTATTAAAGGTTGGGACCTCTACACAAAGTGAACTGGTTTGAGTGGTTTTTGATAAATGGTGATCTTAGTACCTATTAAGGATTCAATTTTGAATTTTCCTTTGCATAGATTTGGAATTTGTTTCTGTTGGTTTGTAAAGTGGGCTTGGGTTCACTTTTACTTGGTCTAGCAAGGGGTGAAAATAATTGGATTTGTTTCTGTTAGAAAACTTGGAGTAGGAACACTCAAATAGGTCTAGTGGTTAACTTTGGTCAAAATGACCATTTGCTTAAATTGCTTATTTTTTATTTTCTCTTCATTTGATTCTGCTTGGAAATGATCTAGATGATATTGTTTTCATCTTTAAACAAATCCTTTCCATTCATAGCAATCAAACATGGCATTGCAAGCATTCATGCATTAATCACACACACATGCATTCATATTAATTTTAATAACAGAAGTTTTTGTTAACCCTAAACTTGGGTGATTAGAACTTGATAATCTTGTTTAATATTTTTGGGATGTTACAAACCTTTCCTCCTTAAAAAAAATCTCGTCCTGATATTTAAGAAAAAGAAAACTAGGAACTAAAGAGATCTGGAAACTCGGTCCTAATGTAATCTTCTCGTTCCCAGGTAGCTTCTTCTTCAATATGGTTACTCCACTGGATCTTGAGAAACTTGATACTCCGGATCCTGGTGGTTCTCAAGGCTTCTTCCAAAATACGAATGGGTACTTCAGGATAAGTTAGGTCCTCGTTGATCTGTCACATCCCAAAATTTTCCAAATTTTGAAATGTGAAAAATAAATAACAAAATAAACAATTGTTGAAATTTAGGAGGAAAATAAATTTTTTGCTTCTAATTGGAAACATAAAAATCCTTAATTAAAACAATTTTGAATGAGAAAGTGACAAACAAGTTTTCAAAAAAAAAAATCCAAATGCATGTCATGCATCATCATCATTAAGAACTTGCAATTTAAACCAATGGAAAAGGAACATACCCAAAACCTAAAGCCTAATAAGAAAATCATCACATCAATTTCAATTCATATCTATGGCTACGTTCCATATAATTATTTTTGAGAAAATTCATTCCTAAGTGATATAATGGTATGTAATGATATTAAAAAAACAATAGGATTTGATTTCACCTTATTTGGGTCCCTAGATAAAAAGTTGTGAACAATATAAGATAAAAAAAGAAATAAGAAAATATTCTCAAAGTCAATTTACGCTCATAGAAGAAATCCATATTTAATTGGAACCAAAGTATTCTAAAATGATACGTAATTGTATTGAACAATTAAATGCAACCATATAAATTTGTTTGAACCTAGATCAATAGATATGATTTATATAAGACAAGAAGAAGAAAAAAAGAAATAAGACATGTTGCAAAGCCAATTTAAGCCATGGATGAAATCCATAATTAAACAAAAAAAATATACTTAAGTGATATATAATAATAAATAATTTTTTTATAAAACTTTACAAACTTGTTTGACCATTTTTGGAACTCTAAATCAAAAGATATGGAATAAACAAGAAGTAAGAAACTATACTGTATAGGCCTACGTGCCATATTCAATTTCTAAATGAATTATCCTTTATTTAAAAAATATATAATTGGAGTAAACTATCAACTGATATTTATTTCAAAATATAATGAAAAAGGTTGATTCAAATCTTAATTCAAATAAATTGATAAAAGAGAAAACAGAAAAAGGAAAAGAAAAAAACAGTTCAAAAAAGACAGCTAGCTGCAATTCAGCCCACAGCCCAACTGGCCAGCCCTCTCTCTCTGTATATTTTTTTTCTCTCTCCTTTTCATTTTCCTTATTGGGCCGAAAATTTCTGGCCCATCCGACCGAGCTTCGAGTCGATCGAGATCCTGGTCATCTTCTCCCTCGTGGTTCAGTATAACCTGTAACTTACAACCATGGCTATTGTAACTCTTCTCCTCTCCCTCTAGGTCATTCAAGGCCACAAAACGGCTAGACTTAAACACGAAACTTATTACAAATTCAATGGGGTATCCGTTCAGGGTATTAATTTTCTGTTTTATTGTGTTAATTGGCCAAATAAAAACCGTGCTCCGAATGCCACTCGTCGGCATACGTACCCCGATCTCCCTCTACAAACCATATTAGCAAAAACCGAAGCGAGCACTATATTCCTCTTCTCCTCCTCCATCATTTTCGTTCCTAAACTTTCTTGAGAGGAGCTCCTTCCCTGCTTCAGCTCCTTGAATTCATACCTCATCCACATAATCAAACCCGGTGGCACATGGGTTCGGCTGAACTTGAGTTTGAATTCATCCCAAGCCATCATCTGTCCTCCATTCATGGTACGAATGCTATTCCACCAAGCTCTTGCATGACCTGCCAGATAATGGGTGGAAAACAGTACTTTCTCATTGGCCTCCACTCCTGCGACTTCTAAGTTGTTCTCCATAGTCTAAACAACCATTCATAAGCATCTAATGGCTCTTCAGACTTAGTAAATATGGGGGGATTGGTGTTCTGAAAGTTCTTGAGCTTGGATCCATGGTTGTCCTAGTTTACATGACCTTGATTATTATTGGCCATCTGAGCTATCTGTTGAAGGGTGGCTAAGTTATCTTGACGTTCAGCTCTTCCAGCTTCACGATCAGCAACCAACATTTGCAAGATTTGTAGCATTGGGTCTTGAGATGAGCTGCTCCCTCCGCGAGGCATCTGAAGATTGAGATAGATCATGAGACAAGATGGAAATTTCTAAGGTTCATGGATTTGTTTTTTTAAAGCTTTTAAACTTTGAATTTGACTCTCGTTTTTGACAACTAGCAACTTGCTTTTCATTCATTCATTCATAGCACCCAATACAAACACACATCACACAAAGGTAACAGATGGTTTTAGGAACCATTCTGTGAAGCTACGATATAGTGGGACCGGATACAACTCACACCTATGATAGTGCTCAAGTGCTACTACTCATCAGAACTGGTGGCTTCATCATCAATGAAGTCGGAATCATCATTATCAGTGTGGAAGTCCATGTCTTGGTCCTCCAGGTAGTCATCATCATCACTAAGGAATGAGTAGCACTACTAGAGAAAAGGCTATAGGAGACATGCTTATGCGAGGCACATTTAGCATATGCGCCTCCTATAAAAATAGGCGAGGCGCACTTTAAGATATGCGCCTCTAGTATAAAAATAGGCGAGGCGCATATGGACAGAATGCGCCTCGCATATTTTGTGTGGGCCCGCGTGTTGGTAGGTGCACAAATATGCGAGGCGCATATGGTTATATGCGCCTTCTATATTTGATAATATGCGAGGCGCATATGACCAGAATGCGCCTCGCATATTCTGTGTGGGCCCGCGTGTTGGTAGGTGCACGAATATGCGAGGCGCATATGGCTATATGCGCCTCCTATATTGGACAATATGCGAGGCGCATATGGCCAGAATGCGCCTCGCATATTCTGTGTGGGCCCGCGTATTGGTAGGTGCACGAATATGCGAGGCGCATATGGCTATATGCGCCTCGCATATTGGACAATATGCGAGGCGCATATGGCCATATGCGCCTCAAGTAACTCATGCGGGCCCGGGCGCTGGTAGGTGGCCGCATATGCGAGGCGCATATTGCACAATATGCGCCTCCTATAGTTTGAATTATAGGAGGCGCATATTGTGCAATATGCGCCTCGCATAAGCTGAACCACTTTTTTTCCAGCTTTTTGCACATGGAGGCAACTAGCACCCCACTCACTTGTGTCACTTCTTCCTCCTCCACCAAACAAATCTGGTCGCCCCCCTCCTCCTCCCCACCTCATTTCCCCCATTGATTCACCTTCGAATCTTGCTCAACATCCATTGGTTGACACCCATATGTAAGTGAAGTCTCTTGCTCCTCTAGATCTACAACATGTCCATTTACTTCTCCTCCGGCTCTCTTGCGCAAGTCGTTGTTGGAGGAAGCGTGAAGGCGTTGCTTGCATGTATGCGCGTTGTCGGAGACACCGACTATATGATTGTGTTGTGGTGCTACTTTTTTTGCAGGGATTTCATTTGAGATGCCAATGTTTCGCCGGAATGTCGATTTATTTCTTTTCCGGCGAATTTCTGGCACTCGCGGATGTCCTCTTTTTAGGGGAGGTCATGCCGAATTTTTCCGGCGATCCACGTCCATATATGCTCTAATTATTCTCTTGCTCTTTGTACCACGCAGGCGGCCATGGTCCGACCACTGATCAACAAAGCCCGCGTGGATAGGTGGATGACATGCGCGAGGGCCGACATGGAACGTGCAAACAAGACAGAGATAAGATGTCCATGTCGGGACTGCAAGCTGATGTATCTGATAAGGCATGATTCCGGAATGCTGGAGTCGCACCTGCTTCGACGTAGTTTCATGGATGGCTACACTCGATGGATACGTGATGATCACGAAGATCAAGATGCCAGTGATGATCACGAAGATCAAGACGCCAGTCACGATCACGAAGATCAGGGTGGTGGCACTGGACATGGACACGAAGATGATCAAGGTGGCGTCGGGCATGGACACGAAGATGATCAAGGTGGTGCCGACCATGATTCGAGCTGGTTGCGAGACCCTCATGTCCAAGATCTGCTTCTCAAGGAGACGAGTAACGCCAGAGCCGCCGGTAGAGAGAAGGCTAAACTGGAGCAAATGGAGAAAGACGCGGTCACTCCATTGTTTGACGGATGCAACGACGGGGATACCCGTCTAAATGTAACGCTTAGGGCTCTGGAGATGAAGGTGAAACACAAAATGACCGACGAATGTTTCGACGACAACATTGTATTCTGGGACGATATTCTTCCCAAGAAGGGGAACACATGTCCGACTAGTATCGCTGAGGCGAAGAAAGTCGTGTGTCCTCTCAATCTACCACACGTGAAATACCACGTCTGCATAAATGATTGCATCATCTACCGGGGCGAGGACGCGGAGAAGACCACGTGTCCGGTGTGCAAGACCTCTCGATACAAGAGAGGGACCAAGAAAGCTCCTAGGAAGGTGGTGTGGTACTTTCCTCTAACTCCTCGTTTGCAGCGGTATTTCGCAGACCCTAAGGAAGCACAACTCATGCGCTGGCACGCGGAAAGAAAGAGGCCAGAAGACGATGATCCGGAGAAGGAGGAAATGTTGAGGCACCCTTCGGATGCTTGCCAGTGGAAGGCGTTGGACCTACAATATTACCAACATTTTGGGAAAGAGTCAAGGAACCTCAGGCTGGGCGTGAGCACTGACGGACTCAATCCGTTTGGAAGCCAAAGCAGCACACACAGCACCTGGCCCGTGTTTGTATGGATCTACAACCTCCCTCCCTGATTGTGCATGAAGAAGAAGTACGTAACCATGAGTATGCTCGTTCAAGGGCCAAAAAAACTTGGTACAGACATCAATCTGTATCTCACGTTGTTGAAAGAGGAGTTGGCCACGTTATGGGAAGAAGGAGCCCGTACATGGGACGCCTCGATACAAGAGTACTTTGACATTAGAGCGGCGGTGATCACGACGGTGCATGACTATCCTGGTTACGGACACTTCTCGGGGCAGGTGGTCCAAGGATTCTATGGGTGCGTTAGGTGCAAGGATAATACAACGTACCGCCAGCTACAGAAAGATCCCGGGTCCAGGAAAACCGTGTTCCTTGGGGCTCGGAGGTGGCTTCCCAAGAATCACGCCTGGAGAAAGCTAGGACATCTGTTCGATGGGACGATCGAGCTCCGAGGAATCCCACACCAGAAGAGTGGCGCGGAAATCTACAAGCTGTTGAATAACTGGAAGGAGTGCCCTGCGCCAGGAAAGACCCAGAAGAAGCCAGAGCCGTTGCTGAAGGTATGGAAGGCGAGGTCTGTTTTCTGGGACTTGCCATACTGGAAGATCCTCCGCGTGCCTCATAGCCTTGATCTCATGCATATCACGAAGAACGTGGGCGAGAGTCTGCTTGCCACCCTCCTTAACACCGACAAGACCAAAGATGGGCCGAAGGCAAGGAACGACTTGAAGCATATGGGCATCAGGGATGAACTTCAACCACCACCTAGCGATGATGAGGAGGAGGACGAGGTGGAGGAGACAGAAACACAGAATAGCCGTCGTCGCAAGGGGAAAAAGGTTAAGAAGGGAGAGGTCAAGCTCAAGGCCTCATGCTTCACTCTGAGTAAGAAGGAGGCCATACAGTTTATGAAGTGCCTCCTCGGAGTCAAATTTCCGAACGGCTACGCGGGGAAGATAAGCAGATGGCTAGACGAGGCGAAGCAGCGCTTCAGCGGGATGAAGTCTCACGACGTCGCCGTGCTAATGACGCAGGTACTCCCGGTCGCGATCCGAGGTATAATGGACAAGCACATCCGTGAAACACTGTTTGGCCTCTGCAACTTTTTTGACGTCATCTCTCGGAAGTCGATAGGCATTAAGCAGCTCACGAGGCTACAGGACGAGATCGTGGTGATAATGTGCGAGCTCGAGATCTATCTCCCCCCCCCCCGCTTTCTTCGACATCATGCTTCATCTGCTTCTCCATGTCGTGGAGGATATCGTCCAGCTCGGTCCTGCGTTTCTGCAAAGCATGATGCCGTTCGAAAGGCTCAATGGACACATCAAGGGATACGTTAAGAACAAGTCCCGTCCAGATGGAAGCATAGCAAACGGCTTCCTGGCCGAAGAGTGCATCTCTTTCTGCTCGAACTTTCTACAAACCGAGACCCCTCTTGGTATGCCATTCAACAAGCACCTCGGGAGGCTCGCTGGATGGGGTCACCGCGAGGGTCGACGTGCAAAGCATGTCGACATGGAGGGCCGAACCAAGGACTTTGAAAGAGCAAACCTGGTCGCGCTGCAACACCTGCAGGTGGTTGATCCATACATACATGAGCACAAAGAGTTTATCAAGAAGAATTACGCTGATCAGGGGCGCCAGGTCCCGAGGGAGGAATATGTTATCAAGAAGCACAACTCCGGTTTCACGCGGTGGTTTAGGGAGAAGGTCATAGCTAATCCACCGCAGGGCGAGTACTCGGAGGAAGATAAACTCATATTCTCATTGTCACAGGGCGCCTCGCACAACCTCATGACCTATCAGGCTTACGATATCAACGGATACACGTTCTACACAGAGGAAAAAGACAATAACTGCGATTACCAGAACTCAGGGGTAACAGGGATATTCTACACCGGCGACATCCCGGAAAGATACTACGGAAGGATCGAGGAGATTTGGGAGCTCGACTATGTTACGGAGAAGGTGCCGATGTTCCGTGTCAGGTGGGCCAAGAGAGTCGAGAAAGAAGACCGGTATTTCACCACGATGGTTATACCGTCAAAGACCACCAGCGCGAACGCACCCGCAAGAAATGAGCCTTGGGTTTTGGCTAGCAAAGTCGACCAATGCTGGTACATCAAAGACCCGTCAAAGCCTAGCCGGGTTGTCGTCAGGAGAGGCAAAAGGAACATTATCGGAATGGACGGAGTCGCCAACGAGCAAGACTTTGACCAGAACGGCGACCCGAAGATAGAAGACGGGTATGGCAACCAAACACCGTACACCACAACCCTACCTAAGAAAGGACTTCCGTTCAAGAGAAGTAGTGAAGACGTCCCGGACCTAACCTATGCAACCGCGACAAAGAAGGGCAAGAAGACGACCATTGTCAAGAAATGCTAGCGCGCTCCGACCATTGTCAAGAACCGTCGTGTGTGTGGCCTACTATTATGTATCAAAACATTCTTAATTTTCATTATGTGTGTGTTATAATAATATTGCATTGAGAATATTATGTATCGACAAGACACATTCATTGAGAATACTCACTTTTGTTGTTTTAGCAATATTTGAATATTTAAAATATTTGTAGTATATTTTATAGTTCATATTTGTATGCTTTTACATGAAAATTGGCCTTTAAAAAAAAATTCCAAAAAATTGGCCCCCTTAGGATTCGAACTTGGGTGGCCAGCAGTGAAGGACAAGGCATGCTACCACTAGGCTGCTGTGTGATAGTTGATAGAAACATGCGCACTGCCCTATTTGTCTAGGAGTGCATATTATGCGAGGCGCATTTAGCCCAGATGCGCCTCGCGTAATATTATACGAGGCGCACTTTGCGATATGCGCCTCGCATAACCGACACCCATCGACCAAGTCGCACACTAGCAGCTAGTACAGACACGAGACTTCACATATCGATCGAAGGAGCCCGACGCCGTGGATCGGAGGAGCCCGACACCGTGGATCGAAGCCGTCGCCGCCGAGGAGGAGCCCGCCGCCCCGTGGAGGAGGAGCTCGCCGCCGCCCCGTGGAGGAGGAGCCCGACGCCGCCGTCCCCGTGAACGAGGAGGAGCCCGACGCCGCCGTCCCCGTGAAGGAGGAGGAGCCCGACGCCGCCTCCGCCACCCACGCCTCTTCCCCTCTCTCCGGTGAGTCCCCGCCCCCACCCACCCACGCCTCTTCCCCTCTCCTCCCATCCTCTCCGAGGGGCGTGGGCGCCGCCACGGTTCCGTGCCACCATGCTGCTGCTTTGCCCTTGCTGCGAGTTGGAAGGATCAGATGGCGGCCGCCCGCTGCTGTCCGGCGAATGCTGTGTTTGGTGCTGCTGCACGCCCAGCTGGCTCTTGTCGGCAGACGAGTTCTTGTGCCCCTGCCGCATCTCCAGGTTGTGGATTTCTTCCACCATCGGCTTCCAGAGACGAACCCTTGCATTGATAAACCAGTTTGACACCTGCCCATGCAATGAAATGTTCGAAATTATCAGGCAGGTGATGTTTTCAAAGAACTCCTATATAACTTAAAAGCCATAGGTAGTGTAATCTTCTACATGGTTGCTTCTGTCCCAAGGCTTCAATACTGTATTTGAGGAGATGGATTCACTATCTACTGTAGGACTGAAGTTATCTTGTTTATTCTGTTGTTTCAGTTGAGAGAGCAGGGGCAATGTATGCTGTCGATTAGTACAATTTAGCATTGGAGCATTGTTGCCTTGCTCTGTTTTGTTTGCTCCATCATTGCTCACCATTGTCCTGCAAATGGGTACAAGTATATGAAATAAAAGTTGCAGTTACTTCCTACTAAAATTTGAACTACCTAGTTTCTCTGTGAACCTAAATATGTGACATTTAATTCCGTGGTATAGCAACAACAACTATTTTTTCCATTTTGACTAGTTTTCGCCAATGTTACATTCTTACTGTCTTGACATGCATTCGAAAATATGTCACCATTAGTATGTGATGCAAAGGTGACGAATAAAGGGATAGTGCTATCAATCCCCAGCTTCATATAAGAAGATTGAAACTCAGTTTCAGAGTATCTCAGGTCTGTAGGTCAGAATCACCATTTGTATCTCAGGTCTGTAGGTCAGAATCACCATTTGAATTGACGTTCAAAGTTTAGTTGCCGCAGTATAACTTCTTTCATCATAATAAAACATAGAGTATAAGATAGCAATATTATTTCTGTAGCTCAGTTCCACTTTGACCCTTATTGAGTTATTCTTGCAGACACTGTTTCTTATTCATTGATGTCTGTTTGTGTCCTTAAAAATTTACTGTCTTCCTATTTGGCATGCTTCTTAAATTTTTTATGATTTTCCTATCATTCATACATACTTTTTTCTGTGCAAATGCTTCTTACTTTCAGATGACTAGTTATACTATTTTATGTGCATGAAAATTGATGTAGTCTGAACAGAAAATGCATGGAATTTGGTGTAATATGTTAGTTGCTTTGTTTCGAGATTTGATCATGTTCTGAGCTGTGTTCATTGAAGTTACGCACAGATACAGATTCAGTATGCCAAATGCATTTTAAATCTGTCAAAATCATTGTTGAGCTTCAGTTGCTAGGGCCTTTGAGCATAGATGACATTCTAGGATTTTTAAGTGATAATTTCTTTTATTCCAATCTAAAATACGACAGAATCCTGAATGGTTGCATATTATTGTACTCTTGCACCTGATATTACAAGGGTGATATTTTTCCTTGTTTTTATTGCCACCTAGTCAATTTCTAGTCCAATTCTTTTTTTTGACAGAATTTCTAGTCCAATTCTTGGATGTAAGTTTGGCTTTTTTTTTTCTAAGCGACTAGATAGTAATAAAAACATGGAACATATGACCTCTTTAATATCAGGCATGTCACAGAAGAACAAATGCACACTTGGCTTTAAGCATTGGGACGAAAAGCCTCAACTAGTGAACTCTTATATTTGAACATATGAGTAGTACTGGCGTGACTTATCTATTTCTTCTTGTATTAGCACTCATTATCAACATTATCAGAATCGTAGAAAAAAATGACCTAGTCATCTTGTTTATCTTGTTAGTGCATGAACTGCATTGGACAACCCTTAATGTAGATGCTCTCCGAAATTTAAAGAAAAGAAAAAAAATGGCCTGGTTTTTGTTTACTTTATATCTCTCTTTTGAGGTCACACAAATTGTTTATAATTGTTTACTTGACACTCCTTTCTTTCTTCTTTTGTCCATTTGTGTCCATAATTTCATTTTTGTATGATAAGAATGATAATTCCATATCTACTAATTTTCATTTCTTAGACTATGTCCATTGTTATCCATCTTGGACTGCTGTTGTGATGATGATTAGTTGATGAATAGCAGATATGTAAAATAGCAGAAAAGTAGTCATCAGCATGTTTAAATTTTTTGATATGCAAAGGTGTTCTAGTCTGCCATCCATGTACTCCCTCTGTTTGGAAACAAGTCCCCGTGTTGTGATGATGGCTGTGATTTTGTGTATGCTGGCAGAAAATGGCTGTGATGATGGCTGTGTTTGATCCTTTTTGTGCAGGTTTTTCTTTTTGAGTTGCCAATGTTTCGCCGGAATGTTGATTCATTTCCGTTCCGGCGAATTTCTGGCACTCCTAGACATAGAAAATTAGCAAAGTTCATGCCAAAATTTTCTGTGAATTTTTGTGCTTATTGGTTTCATTTATTTGTGTGTTTAGAAATGTCGGATCCGGGCCCTTCTAGCCAGAAGCCCTTTTGGGAGCAGCAGGAGGAGATGGAATCCCTAGAGGCCCCGGAATTTGTTCCACGGGACGACGAGATGGAGGAGGACGAGGATACCTCGTCGGGCAATGAGGAGATGGGGGACGCCGATGGAGACGCCGATGGCGATGCCACTACCACTGATGGCGGTGGTGAAGCTACTACAGACGGTGGTAGCGCATCGAAGAAGTCTCGGAAGGATCGGACCCCGATCGTGGTCGACCTCAAAAGGTCCATCATCACAAGCGTGAGCCCTAAAGGTGCGCCTTTGGAGCCAGAAGAATTTGTTGGGGGTTACTCTAACCAGCTCGCGGCAATCCTCCGGAACACCGTCACGATCAACATGGAGAACCTGAAGGCCGAAGAGAGCAGGGGTTTCCTCATCCAGCTTTTCCGGAAGCTGCACGCAAGATACGCGTTCCCGGGTGATGAGGAAAACAAGTATAATAATGACAATCTCAAAGGGAATCCGGTGAACAAGTATGCCCTCGGGAGGATGACCAAGGCCTTGTCAAATTGGAAGGCTCGGCTGAAGAATCTGATTTTCGAGGAGAAGCTAAGTTATCCAGAGCTCGTCAAGAAGGAGCCTCTGGTCAAGGAAGAAGACTACAATGTTTTCAAGGCCAGATGTAACTCCGCCTTGGGCAAGGCCAGGACTGAGAAGGGCAAGAATATGAGATCCCGAAACATTGGTACCCACCATCTCGGCTCCGGCGGTTATAGAGCCGCGAGGCCCAAATGGGATAAGGAGGACGCCGACGCTCGTGCAAAGGGGTTGACACGTCCCTTTGACGACATAAAGGAGGAGCAGGCAAAGAACTTCGTCAGGGCCCGGTTTGCCCCGCCGAAGAAAGGGGGTTCTGATTATTCTTTGGAGCCCGCCGGCCCCTTTGCTCCGAGGGTGATGGACTTCATGCAAAAATATGTAAGTAGTTTGCATGCAAGTCGATTAATTGCATTCATGATTAATCAATGAAGTCCAGTTTTCTGATCAAATGCTTCGCGTTCCTTGTGCGCAGGACGAGGAGTGTAGGAGCTCCTCATCCCAGAGGTCAGCGCCACCGCCTGTCGCCAAGTGGGACACCACTTTTAATAGGGCGCTAAACCGGACCAAGAGTGTCGATCCCCTGGCGGCCCCGTCGGCTGGTCGTGTGGTCGGCTTTGGCGGCATATCATGGTCCAAGTACTATGGCACCCCGGAGCGGAAGGGCAAGAAGGCCGAAAGCGCCGAGGTAAAACTCCTAAGGGAACAGGTGGAAGCCTTTCCAAATATAGTCCAAGATGCCGTGAACAAGGCTGTGTCAGCTGCCGAGACAAAGTTCCAAGAACAAGTCCAGTCACAAGTCCAGTCACAAGTCCATTCACAAGTGAACGAGAAGCTCAACACCATCCTTCCCGTCTACATGGAAAAGTACAACAAGTGGCAGAAGGGTGGTAAACGAGGGCCGCCACCGGTTCCCAACCTCAACAGCGCCCAATCAGATAATGTGGCGCGGCCGGAGGCGTTGGTGACTCCTCCAGCAGGGCCGGTGGTGGTGGAGACTCCTCTAGCTCCGGAGCTTAACTTGCCCACTGCGGCGAAGGCGCCGGCCCGCACCACCGTGCCATCAGGCAGCCACTCCGCCACTTGCGTGCTCAAGCCTATCGGCGTCGGTGCCTCGACATTGGCCGAATTTGACGCCCTCAAGGTAACTAACTAATTAAAGCGAGAGTTGGGAGGCTCAACCACACTGATGACTTGATCTATGTTTTTCTAACGCTCGGCCTACATGTCGATCTTTCGCAGGGAGACACTCCTTGCACTCTAATGCATTGGGTGGGCGGCCAGTTGATGGATGTTTCCAAGGGTACTATTGTTCAACCAGAGAACCGCAAAATGCACAATGTCACAATGCCACCTGACATGATGAGGGTCAAATACAGTATGGTGCTTCCGGGCTACGAGCAAGTGGAACCTCCCTCTCAACCTCAAGGATGGGATGATGAGGACACGGCAGCGGTCCTCAATACCGGCTTCGGCTACTTGTACCTATGGCCGAAGAGCCAGATCCGTTTGGGGACAGAGGACCAGCTCAACATCACCCTAGAGGCAGCACAACCAGCACATGATGAAGACTTCGAGATGGGAGACTTGGACAACATGGCACAGAATCCCGATGATGATGAAGAAATTGACCCGAACTACGGTGACCAGTTTGTTAACACAAGGTTTTCTGATTTGTATGAGCCGGGACCATCAGGCACACATCAAGTTGCCGAGACCCAACCAGCACCAGCGAAACCCCCTTGCAAGGTGCGTCTCTTCCCAACTAGTCAGGAGACGCCGCCACCTGTCCCCTTCACCGAGCCTCCAAGGCCAGTAGTTCCTTTGATCAGCCCCAGCACCCTCCATAAGACGGTCGATGAGGTGAACGCAGTGGCCGAACCCGTAAAGAGCAAGAAGGGTCGCAAAAGGAAGCCTAAGGGTGATCGGGGCCAGGATCCAAATCTTCTTTTCCGGGACGGTGCTGTGGGGCAAGCCAGGAATCAGCAGCACGTGGCAGGTGTACCGATGATGTGTAAATCGATGCTCGAGGTCGCAGGCTCGCATATGCGTAGTATTCATTATGGATGTCTCACAATTGAGCAGTGCCGCATTCGCGACAACGATCAGTCGTACCTCGTTTTCAAGGATAAGGAGCCTTCTCACATGCCGTGCTTCGTCATTGTACCCCCCGGGGATATCTTCTACGTGCGGCATACCGACCTGTTTGACATGTTGAACGGGTTTCGACTGCACAATACCCTGGTCCGGTTGTTCTCCCTCAATATGGCCATGGAGATCACCAGAGACAAGATCCCGGGCATCCATATAGTGGATCCCTACTTCATGCGTGACGCCGTCCTGAAAGATGCTGAGGCCATAGATCTGGCGACCGACTACCTCTCAAACTTCCTGCAAACATACTCGGACAAGGATGTGATTCTCCTTCCCTACCATCCCATCACGGAGGATGATCGGACAGGCTGTGTGCTCATAAGCTTGAATTTGAAACACTCAACAGCCTTGTACCTCGACTCAAACAGTGCGATCCAAAAAAACTACACCAATATCAAGAAAATTCTTGATGGCGCTCTCACCGGCTACGTCGCAGCGGGAGGCGTCAAACCGGCAAGGCCACATGTAAAGTTCGGCGCGCACGTGTTCCGCCACACGACGAAGTTTGCCTACGTCAAGCAGCCGCCTGGCAGTGGGAAGGATGCCTTCTACGCCATTTACCACATGAAGGCGTTCTTCAATGACATGGAGACCAAAACGCTGCCATCTGACCTCGTGAAGTGGGCTGAAAAGCTTGCATGCATACAGGCTCGCAACCTCAGGCAACACTTCTTCAACATCCAGGAGGAGATCGCGACAATCGTGTACCAGGGAGTCATAAAAGCCGGAGGCACCTTCCACGGCGGCTATACACCGTCCAACAGGGAGATAGACAAACGCTTAGCGCAGCAGGGTGACGGCAGGATGTTCATGCAAATGGCGAAAACTCGGTCGGGCTTCATCAATGCCCCCCCAAAGCTGACTCAAGAGCCGAAGAAGACTTCATGATTGCATTGCCTGGGTACCTAGCTGTTAGTTCCGAACTCGTGTTGTAACCTCTTATCACTGTGTTAAACTTGCCTAGCAAAACCTCTAGAATATGTTTCGTCAACCGTTGAACTTGATTGTGAGAGACACTAGCTAGTTATTTGTGTTACGAACTATTTTAAGTGCTTGTTGCTTTTCATTTGTCATTGCTTCCCTACTTTCTTGTGGTTTGCTTTCTTTGTCTTTCTTCGAAATGCCGATGATTAGAACATGTTGTGGTGTCACGTGTAT
This sequence comes from Avena sativa, assembly GCA_916181665.1. Classification (NCBI taxonomy): domain Eukaryota; kingdom Viridiplantae; phylum Streptophyta; class Magnoliopsida; order Poales; family Poaceae; genus Avena; species Avena sativa. The sequence goes on along the minus strand of OV702283.1, from coordinate 434,574,813 downwards.
GACTATGCCGCTGTTTGATCTTGTGTGCCAAGTAGACTAGTAATTTGGGCATATACTCTACTTGCCGCATGAGATCGAACAGCGAGCATTGTTATTTCCGTGCCCAATCTAAGTATGAGGCACTAATCCAAGTCATTCTTGGTTTGCTTTTTTTTGGTCTTTCTTCGAAATGCCGATGATTCTATCTTTGTGAACTGCTAGCTATTGCTTTCCACTGACATAAGTAATATCATCTTTATTATGTGTAGGAGATGCCGAGGTGTTATGTCGTGTACGTCGGTCGGGTTCCAGGTGTGTACGAGGAGTGGAAAGACTGCCAGAAGCAAGTGAACAACTTCTCGGGCAACAGCTACCAAGGCTATGAGAGTAGAGAGGTGGCGGAAGAGAAGTGGAGGAGGCATGGAAGGAAGAAATGGAGGAACTTCCTCGTGATCACCACCTTGTTGCTCTTCATTGTAGGTTGTGTTCTACTTCATCTAGGTAGAGCTACGTCGTTGGAGTTGTAATGTGAATTGTGAACTTGTACTCGAAGGTGTAATGTGATTGTGAACTTGTACCGATCGGAGGTGTGAACTTGTGGCACAAACACTTGATGTATGAACTTGTATGTCATGATTGATGTGTATTCATGTTGGTTCTATTATGCTTTGGCAAAATGCAAGTTTCTGAAAAATTCTGTGGACTATATTGTATATTTGAATATCTGTATATTATTTATATATAGTGGTCTGTAAAACTTGAATTTCGAAAATATTACCGGAGGCGCATATAGGATACTATTGGAGGCGCATATACTATAAATACCCGAGGCGCATTCTGAAACATATGCGAGGCGCATATACTATAAATACCCGAGGCGCATTCTGAAACATATGCGAGGCGCATATACTATAAATACCCGAGGCGCATTCTGAAACATATGCGAGGCGCATCTGATATGCGCCTCCTATACTTCACATATGCGAGGCGCATATCGATATGCGCCTCGCATATGTGAAGTATAGGAGGCGCATATCAGATGCGCCTCGCATAAGAAATACCCGAGGCTTGAAGCTAGAGGCACATGTGATATGCGCCTCGGATAGGCTTTTTGGTGCGCCTCGGATAGGCTTTTCTCTAGTAGTGTAGGGATCTCCACGTATATCTTCACCTTTGTTCTCCCTCTCCTCAAGATGCATGTCCCGGTCATGGATGGTCTCCTCCAAGTAAGGGTTCGCAGCATAGAAAACAAAAAATTTCCTACGATGGGAACAACTATGTACCAAGATCTATCTACTAGATACAAACAACGGGCGGATGTATATCCGTAGAGAACATACCCTTGAAGACCGACAAAGCTTAACGAGTCCAAACTCGTGGTTGATGTAGACGATCTCTTGCCGATCTCAAGATCGAGATGAAGTCCTAGCGCCGCAAAACAGCAGCGCATCCGTGCTCGCACACACGTTCGAGGCACCAAGCAACCTCCGCCTCCTCGCTCCAGCGATGCAGCGGAAGCACAACTCTTTCTTGCCGAAAATCCACCGGGAACATGTATCTCGCTAGTCCGAGACCATGGGGAATAAATACTAGAGGGGGAGATAGATCCTTCATGAGGAGGTGTGAGTGAGAGAGAGGGAGGGGGGCTCCTTTTATAGGGAGAGGGGGGCACCCAAGGGGCCATGCGCCCAGCCATGGGGCTGCCCCCTCCCCTCCTTTCATTCATGTGGGTGGACACTCCACTCACACAAAAGCCATTCAATTCCCTCCACTCAAAAACCCACTCAAATTCCCATTAAATTTCCACCAAATTTAATGCAAACTCTCATTAAATAAAACTCCTTTTATTTATTCAGAATTTTGTCAATTACTTTAATGACAAACATTCACATATAACCCCTTGATAGTATTTCATTTCACATGCAGAAACACTTTCTGCAATTTCACCCAAAAACCCGTTTCGGTATCTAGTGAAATAAATTCCTGCGCTTGTTATTCTTTTCGGCATGAAACTTTTGCTCCAATTGGATGTCGGTGTCTCTTAAGTGTGTCACCCTACGGTTCGTGAATAATGCGGACATGATCGAGACCCCTCTCGGATCAATAATCAGAAGCGGGATCTAGAGACCCATACTGACTCCCACACATTCAACGATGACTTTCTTGTGATCGTCGGAACCTTTTACGCTAGTATCTTAATCCCTTTGTTTCGCGATATATTACATGTCCGAGATTCGATCATCGGTATCTTCATACCTAGTTTGATCTTGTTACCGACATGCACTCTTTTCTCGTTCCCGTGATATAACATTCTAGTGATCAAATCACTTGCTTGCAAGCTAATCAATGTGATATCACCGAGAGGGCCCAGAGCATATCTATCCGTCATCGGGATGAACAAATTCCACTCTTGATCCATGGGCCTCAACATAACACTTTATTAGTTCTGAATCCATCTTTATAATCACCCTGTTACGGTGTGACGTTTGATGTTATCAAGAAACTCTTCCAGTGTTAGTGATTGACATGATCTCATGGTCTAAGGATTAGGATCACTTCGTAAGTTGTTATAGCAATATAAACTCAATGACTTTGATCGTAATGCTATACTTCGGATGAATGTTCATCACACCATTACACTAATGTTGTGATCCCGTTATTAACAACATCCAATGTCCATGATCAGGAAACTTTGATCATCTTGTTAATCAACGAGCTAGTTTATGAGAGAGGCATAACTAGGAACTTCCTTTTTGTTTATTAAACACACATGTATTAACGTTTCCGTATTAATACAATTATAGCATGTAAAATAAACATTTATCATAAACAAGGAATACGATAATAACCACTTTATTATTGCCTCTCGGGCATATTCCCTTCAGTCTCCCACTTGCACTAGAGACAATAATCTAGTTTAAAAACTTTGCGTATTGAACACCTATGGCTTTCTGGTGTTCCATATACGCAATTGCAAGCGGTTAACATAATCTACGGATCTGACGCTTCAGGTCCGTGTGTATTTGCATGTCTTTGCGTCTTCATGCATCACTCATTCTCCAATGAGATGGAATTGTATAAATTTGGTCTTTCGGTGAGACCTTTAGTTCCTTGGGGTTAAATCATGTCGATACTATTGTCATACAATATATCTTTAGTGTTAGCCCGTTGCGAACCACACCTTAGTTTGATAACAAACTACTTGACACAAATTCCCTCCTTTGCTGCTACTATAGCAGTCATATACTTAGCATTTTGTTGTAGTATCCATCACAATGTCTTAACTTTGGAACTCTTCCAAATCCATCATGAAAACTTTCTTTCCATTTCATTGTGCCACTCATAGTTTAAATTGAGATAAACTTAATTTGTATCTTGTGACAAAACTAGTATCAATGTAACGCTTTACAATGAACTATTTGTAATTGTTTGTCACCTCTACACAAATATATTCTTAGTTCTTTTAAAAAGATCATAAGAATATCCTTACTATCGTCCAATGATCATTTTATGATTCATTCTGGTATTTGCTCATAACACTTAGAGCATAGGACATATCTGGATGTGTACATATCATGGTATGATTGATCAAAACATTCTCGTGATTTCACTCATCAAGTGTCAAAACACTTGAATCATGTTTCACTTATCAAGTGTCGATACACTTGAATCTTGATTCAATTCCTTTCCATGCGACAAGAACCGTTTCTTGTCGTTTCCATATTGAACTCCTTCAATATCTCATATATGTACGTTTGGCATAACCATATTAGCGTCACGGTCTATCCACTATAGACTTTCATGCTAATTATTCGGGTTTTGCCTAAGTCTTTCATCAAAATGAAATCCTTAACCTTTGTCAATAAAAGATACATCATTTCTAATCAACAAGATGTCCTTCACATAATGTATTAGAAATATGTCTCAGCGCTCCCACTTAATTTCTTGCAAATGCAAGCATCTTCATCGTCTCCAGATGAAAACTCCTTTTTCATCACGGTGAAGATTCCAACTCCGCGATGCTTACTTCAACCGTTGAAGTTTGCATGCCCCTTTTAGCATCCTTTGAATTAACAAAACCCTTTGGATCGTGTCATGTACACGTCCTAGGTAACCATTCTATTAGAAGAACTTTGTTTTGTTTATTCATCTACCATATACCAAATTATATGTAGTGGTTGCTACTTTAATCCGTTCAGACTAAATATCGCTATGAAAGATCAAATCTTGTCATAGTCAACTCTTTGAACATTGTCATAAAATACTTTACGACATGTCGAATATTTCATAGATGTGAGACATCCATGTCTGTTTCTTTATAGATCCAAATACGACCGATAGGTTTTTACACCTTTCCGGAGGGTCTTCCAAGTTCAAAACTTGATTTCTCGTATACGGAACTATCACGGATTTTATGGATTCAAGCCATTTGACGGAGTCAGGGCCCATCATCGCTTATTTGTATGTATTCGGTTCATCATTGTCAAACAATAATGATTTACTCTCAAATCTTAGCATTTGATTGTTTAACCGACCTATTTGGTTCAATAGGAACTTAGATCTCCATGACTACAACCTTTGAGGCACATAAGCTATGAGCATTATGGCAGCCTTCGGAACGATTTCCGGCGCTGCGCAACTCAGCACATTTAGCTAAGGTTCGTTAACCTTATCAAAGTTCTATTGTCCTCCCACTTAACATTTATGAAAAATTCCTTCTTCAAGAAACTTCACATTTCAAGCGACAAACCCTTTTGTCCTTGGTGTTATGGAGGAATAACCAATTGTTATTCGAAATAACCTACAAAGACATGCTCATCCGACTTTGGTTGTAAACATCTTACTTATGTTTAGCATTCCAAAATTTAAGAAATGACAACTTGGGTTTTACCCCAAACCATAACTCATATGGTGTCATTTCAACGGATCAAGATGGAGCTCTTTTCAGTGTAAAAGCGGTAGTCTCTAAAGCTTTAATCTTTTTAAAACATAATGGCAGTTTTATCAATAACACCTTTGATCCAACCATGTCAAACAAGGTTTCATTACAAATCTCAAACACTCCATACTCCTATGGTGTTTCGGGAGATGTAAATCTAGGTGTTTTGCTAAACTTGCAACTCAAATAAATCCCTTTATGATAAAATCATAATTCATTTATTTTCTTGTTACACTTGTAACTCAAATAAATCCCTTATGATAAAATCATAAACCATTTATTTTCTTGTTACAATGATTTTCCACTTCATCTTGAAAGTCTTTGAAACATTTTCAAATATTTCATACTCCATTCTCATTAAGTGAATATTCACTCAAATTTCCGGAGAAAGTATATGAAGTTGAAATCCATCGCTTACGACTATACATAATGGACTACATACATCGATATGTATAAATTCCAATATTTTACTCGTTCGTTCTTCTTTGGCCTTTGAACGAAGTTTTAATTATCATGTGGAAAGTCTCACAAGCGTCAGTTGATCAAATCAAAGACTCCAAATATCCATGAATATGGAGATTCTTCATGTTTTCTTTCCAATATAATTTAAACAGCGATGTCACTTCGTAAGTGATCTTCCAATCATTTGTCTTGCGACATTTTAGCATTAGGTTTTATGGATGTGATTTCTCCAACTAGATTTGTAAATCATCCATCTTATATGGAATACGGTAATTATTTGAACAACCTTTGTTCTCATAATACCTGATTCAAATAAAAATTATTAAAACAAATCTTGAAGTCAAGCTTTGATGTCAACGAGAAATACAAACAACGGTTTGTTTGTTTTCGATGAACATCATCACATATTCTCTTGCTAGTTACTTAGGCCATTGTGGTTCATGAATTGCGTTGTTTTGTATGAAATTTCATACCAACAAATTCGGTATCCAATACCCAAGAACCACATTGTTTTACAAGCAAATAATACAACCATAACATGTATATCATATATATACCTAAATTGGATATTTCCAATCTTTTCTTTTCTGCCAAATATATTTTATAGATTCTCCTTCAGCATTTCCTTTTCCTTTTTAAAAGAATTTATCAACATCAATAGTGGCGCCATATACATGACACATAGTCCAAAGCGTGTATATTCAAATAATAATACCTTTGGACTTGCACTTTGAAGTAGATCACCATCATCAAAATGATCGGTATTCTTTCAAAATCCACTATTTAGTAATCTTTTAGTGTAGTAAACATTTTACATACATATTCTATTCACCCTTATCATGACGACTTTCATGATCAAGCTACTGTAGCTTATAAAGGCGAATCGTGAGTATAACATTACTTTCCAAAACCCTTTTGGATGATTAGGATGTCTAGCATCTCCAACCTTTGTAAATTCTCATCCAATATGAGATCATATATTATACTCTATCATATTGCAACCAAAACATTGTTTCAGATATCGTTATATCTGTCACACATGATGGTTTCTGAAACAATTCTTTCAGCTCCTAGACAACCTTGATATTTAAAAACAATCAAGAATCATGGAGGCAAACATGATACTTAAGATACTAACACTGGAATTGTTACTCTCGATTTAATACCAATTATTAAATCTCACGGAGTAAACAGAGTTTGCTAAAAGTTTGCAATAGGACTTTAAACTTTAGATTGACACTCAACACAATACGATACCAGTTCGTAAAGTATATATCCAGAATTCTATAGTTCTATTATCTCAATTACTACGATACAAGTTTTAACTTTAGAAATTTGAATGATGAGATTCTTGATTGCTTCCATGTCTTGATGCTCAAATTGTCCTTTACCAGGGACATGGCTAAGTACTTAGATTTTACACTCTACAGAGGTGGTGCACTTTCCCCACAAGACTTGGTTTCCCAAGACAAGATCTTTCAGAAGCCTTCCCTTAGACCAAAATGGACGCGCTCCAACCTATCAAACACTACCACCCACTGTCCATATGGCTAAGTTCTTGCAACCTATATGATCATGGCAGAGCCCATATTGCCAAGTGGTTGCACTTGAAGCTTCTCGACATTTGACATCTCAAATCCCTTTGTTTCCTGGGTGGCCATCCACAAGTGAGATACACAATCCAAGTCCATGGCCTTGTGAACCACTCAACATATCCCAATGCTTCCATTCCACCCAGGTGATTCATTAACTTAGTTGTTTTATTAAATAAAACATAAGTCCTCAGACTTAGAATATTTTTCCATAGTGTGAATATATTTTCCACCCATGTTTTCTATTAGCTAGGCTAAGCTTGGTAGTAATAGGAAACTTAACTTAGGAAATCCTACTAAGGATTCATCTACTAGGTTTTCCTATAGCAAGATCTATACTTAGCAAAATCCATGCAAGTTTACTTAGCAAAATCACTAATGCATAGAGAAAGTAATGGGACAAAAAGGTATGAAGCATCACTTGCCTTTTTGGTAGAGTATAGGTTCACTTCTTGATCTTTGCAACAATCACACTCTTCAAGTCTCTACAAATCAATCAAGCAAGGCACAAACTCAATCTACCAATCAAGCAAAACAACACATAAAATGACAAAGTCATAGAAATGCATGTAAGCATGCAAAAGATGGTTCTAATTGCAAAGGTGGTCTCCACTAGGTTTCTAGACTTTGTAAGTTCCAAATTGGTCATTTACCAAAATGGCAAAGTCATTAGTTAGAGGGTTTTGCCCAAAAACCATTTTTAAATCCATTCATCATTTCATGTGGTGAAAAATGTTTTTATCAAGGCAAAACTATTAAGTTGTTCACCAAATGAGTTTGCTAATTTGCAAAACTTGGTGTTTTGGGTCAGTGGGTTTGATCAAACCATTTTCTTAAGGTTTTCTTTCCATAAACATTTTTATAACAAAAACCATTCTTTTTATTTGGCTAGAAAATGGCTAAGTCAAGTAATTCAACCTAAATTTTACCAAAATCATTTTTAACACCAAGGGTTGGTTCCTAGGGTCAGTAAGGTCACAATAAACCATTTTTGCAAAGGTTTTAACCCTAAAATAAATTTTAAACAATTTTTCTAATATAAACAAGCTCACAAATGAATTTGCAAAAACAAGCAAACTAATAGATACTATCTGCAAAACCAAGGGTATGGTTGGCTAGGTCTTGCTCTCCTGAATTCAACGATATAAAGTTTGCAAAATGTGGACGTGTGGTTTGAAAGTTACAGGGGTTTGAAGTTTGCAAATAATTCTGTTTTCAAATTTGTTTTTAAACCAATTAGGTGACACGCGGCGTTATATTACTGGGTGATACCGGTTCGGCTGGATCACGCGACGACAGCCGTTGGATTTAAGTTAAATCGTGCGGCGCGCAGAGGCTACTTACCGCTTCAGTTAAGTTCTATCGTGGCCATACGATTACAATCTAACGGTGCTAGGCACACCAGCCACAGATGGGCGGCGCTACGGTGGCTACTGGCGGCGGAGCTGTCGGTCGACGACGGTGCCGATGCTACAGGAGGTGAGGGAGAAAGGGGAGATGCTCACCGGGCTCAGGGGGTGACGGCGATGCTCAACGTGCTGCTGGTTCGACGAGGGGCACGCGAAGTTGTGATTAATTGCTCGCCGGAGACGTGGTCGGCGTCAGATGGTCCTGGAGCTCGTCGTGGGTGGAGCTGTGGTTCGCCCCGAGGGAAAACGAGTACACGATTAGACGCAGTCGAGTGTGGCGAGTGTAGGAGCATGAACGAGAGAGCACAGGGCGGTCGGTGTTTACCAGGGGACTTCGTCGGAGTGAGGCAGACGCGGCGGCGCGGTCAGATGTTGTCGAAGTCGATGCTCTGGGCGCCCGCGGTTGAAAGGAGGGTACAAAGAGGAGCGTCTGGGAGTGGGGAGTAAGTTCGTGTGGTTGGGGAGGTGAGGGGCAGCGTCTGTTGGCCGGAATTAGCTGGGGACGGTGGCCGGAGTAGTGGCGGTGTCAGAGAAATTCCGAGCAGCCTGGTGGCACTGGTCGAATGAGTTCTGAGAGGAAAGGAGGAGAAGGGCGAGGCGATTAAGACAGCGTGCTCGCGGCGAGAGATTAATGCTGCATTTAGGTGTATTCAACCGGAGAATCAATGGCAGCAACGGTGGCGAGTTAAACGCGAGGAGGAAGAAGATGAGATGGAGGGGTGGGGTCTTGCTGTCAGCGAGAAACGAGAGGGAGAAGTGGTCCACCAGTCATTGGCTTAGTGGGTATGAGTTCGAGTGAGTAAACGTTTTTCTTCGGGGGGAGGAGCTGGGCTGCTTCTGGGCTTTAGTGGGCTGCTGGGTTAGGTGAGATCCAATTCCATTTTTTTTTATTCTGTAACCTTTTCTTTTTCTATTTCTGATTTCTGTTTTGAATTTCAATCAACTTATTCAATCATTCAAACAATTCAAACACTCATTAAACTTTGCATTGTGTTTTTGGTTCTGTTCATCAACATAAACCAACACTCCAAAATAAAATAATATTTTCATTCCTTAAATAAGTAAAATGGACCTTTATTTATTTAATCAAATAGGGTTTGATTATTTAATAAAATCCTCATTTGAAATCCAAACACTTTCAAAACCAAATCAGTAGATTTTATTTGGAAATAAGGAATATTTGGAAAACTTGTTTAAAACAAAATAACCTTTTATTTTAAGGTCCATTAATAATTAAATTAAATAGACTTTCATTATTAAATCCAATAGGATTTGTTTTATTGAGATATTTATTTTGAAATCTAAAATAAAGCCAAAACACTTTAGTAGGTTTTATTAGAGAATATAAAATACTTGGAAAACCTATTTAAAATAATTTAATAAGTTTTGATGTTTTAATTAAAATGGTAAAACCTTTTATTTGAATAAAATTTGGATATTAATTCCTTATTATTTTATTTAAGCAATCCTTTATTATTTTTAAATAAACCTTTGCTAATTTTATTAAAATAAAATGTTTTAATTCCAAAGCTTGGCCAAGGTTTAATTTGGCTTTATAAAATATTCTTTTTTTATAAACTTCTATTTCATTTGAAAACAATCTTTTCATTTGATTGTTTCAAAATAGTATTTCCAAATGTTTTTTTATTTTTCCTTTTATTAAATGTTTATCTTTTTAAATCCCTTTAGGTTTTATTTAATTCAAATGGGTTTGATGTTCCAATTGATTTCAAAAAGTTTCTTCTGGCTCTGAAAATCAAACAAAGTTTTATTTTATTCATTTATTTTCACATTACAAGATTTGGAAAATCTTGGGATGTGACAGGCTACCACCCTTAAAATAAATCTCGTCCCGAGATTTGGGGAGGCTGGGGTTACAAGCAAGTTCAAAACAACTAGGGTACCACCACCCTTAAAAATTTTCAAACAAAAATTACATCTTGTCCTTCTTGGGATCCTGGGAAAACTTCTCTAAGCAAACTTTGCATTGTGTCCTTGGTTTCCACACTTGACTCATGGGCCAAGGTTGAGATCCTTCATAGACTTGTTTAACTTGTTCTCCATCCTTTCTGGACAATTGTTTGCATAGTGGCCTAGTTCCTTGCATTTGAAACATGTGACAAGGATGAGATCCCTCATAGGCTGGTTTATCTTATGCTTCATATTTTCTGGACAGTTGTTTGCATAATGTCCTAACTCTTTGCAGTGTTTGCACATCACTTGGCTAATATCTTTCTTTTCCTTGGGTTTCACTAGCCTTTGTTTGCTTTCTTGGCTCTTCTCCTTTTCTGGGCATTCATTGGCATAGTGTCCCATCTCTTTGCATTTGAAACATTGCACTTGTGTAATATCCTTCTTGCTAGTGTTGGGGCATTTCTTCTTCTTCTTGGGTCTCTCCAAAGCTAGGAGTTCTTCTAGTTCATGTTCTTCATAGGTGGAAGATCTTTCTCTCTTCTTGGGACATTGATCTTCATGTTCCTTGGATGCATGATCCTTGTCTCTAAAAATATTGCTAGCGTGGGTTCCTTCTAGAATAACATCTTTGTCATCCTTGTTGTCATTAGCTCCTTGGGAAAAGTTTTCTCCCATGTTGATCACTTGAGTCACCAATCCTTGCAACAATTGGGATTGAAGTTTCAAAATCCTTTGTATGGCTGGGTCTAGTCCATTGTTGTTGGCTAAAAGCTGAGTTGTCTCTTGGCTCAACTGGTTTTGAGTTACTATAAGTTCTCTCATGCTGTCCTCTTGGTTGTTGTTGTTGTCATCAACCTTGATGTTGGAGTTTCTTAGAGTAGTCATCTGTTTGGGTTGAAGGGAGATTAGAATAGGCAAGATATTTCTAAGGAATTATTTCTAATCACACACATCACAATTCACACAAACAATGTGCATGCAATCACAACAATCATTTCACTCAAACAAGTTCAAGCACATACTTAGGCAACAAAATATTTTTGTTACACCACATAAGTTGGTGGTTTTGACTTAACTAAATTATGGTGGTCCATCTATATGGTTCACTTGTGGTCTTTCCTTCCTTCTTGATTCTTCTTGTATGAGATCATGGTTTCTTTGAGAAAAACTCTTGGTCACAATACTTCAAAGTTATTGATGGCTCCTTCTTATTTTGCATTCCCTTAGTCTCTAAATCTTGAGTAAGATTTCCTTGTTTCACTTGTAGTCCTTAGTGGTATCCAAGTTGGAAGTCCTTGGTGAACATGCTGAAGATGTTGAATTCATTAGAGTTGAAGATGTTGAAGTCATCCTTTGCACATGGTGTAGTCTTTGGCCATGGGTAGGTTTTTCCTTCAAGTTGAAATAGAAGAGATGTAGAGTTGAAATCAAAATGTTGGAGGAAAGAGTTTACAAGTGTTTTTGTAAATAAGTTTTGGATCAAATACACTCCTATTTTTCTAAGGGGTTTTGTCCAATCCTAGGTTTACAAATCCTACAGGCAACACAATGCTCTGATACCATCTGTAGAGGACCCAATCTTAGATAAGATAGAGCCTCCTGTGTTTACAATGCTAGTCCCTGGATCAATAGCTAGCATCCACAGTTAAGATGTAATATCAAGAAACAAAGGTCATAATATAACTTTATAACCAGGAATAACATAAGTTTATTACATCAAACATAGCTCATTAGGCTATTACATTACATTGCAGCGGAATAACTATGGTCAAGTGGTCCTTCATCTTCAAAGTGCCACAGGCAGATGTTGGTTGTAGACTTTGTAATCCTAAACAATCAATCTTCACTAAAATCAATCAAACCTGCAACATACAAGTTACAACCACAAAGGGTCAATACATTTGAATTGTATTGGCAAGTGATACTATGGTAATATAGTGGAGTCTATCATCTATATGCATTTGGCTAAGTGGAGTTGAGGCTTGCATTGCTCAAATAGATTTTTCTTATCATTTTGAAAATACTAAGTTTTTGCTTGACAAAAATCATTTTTCTCAATCAAAGATTGAAGATCCTTTCCAAGGCATCTATCAACCAAAGATTGAAGATTTCAAACAACCCTTGTTCAATCCACAAGTTTTAACTTTAGAAATTTGAATGATGAGATTCTTGATTGCTTCCATGTCTTGATGCTCAAATTGTCCTTTACCAGGGACATGGCTAAGTACTTAGATTTTACACTCTGCAGAGGTGGTGCACTTCCCCCACAAGACTTGGTTTCCCAAGACAAGATCTTTCAGAAGCCTTCCCTTAGACCAAAATGGACGCGCTCCAACCTATCAAACACTACCACCCACTGTCCATATGGCTAAGTTCTTGCAACCTATATGATCATGGCAGAGCCCATATTGCCAAGTGGTTGCACTTGAAGCTTCTCGACATTTGACATCTCAAATCCCTTTGTTTCCTGGGTGGCCATCCACAAGTGAGATACACAATCCAAGTCCATGGCCTTGTGAACCACTCAACATATCCCAATGCTTCCATTCCACCCAGGTGATTCATTAACTTAGTTGTTTTATTAAATAAAACATAAGTCCTCAGACTTAGAATATTTTTCCATAGTGTGAATATATTTTCCACCCATGTTTTCTATTAGCTAGGCTAAGCTTGGTAGTAATAGGAAACTTAACTTAGGAAATCCTACTAAGGATTCATCTACTAGGTTTTCCTATAGCAAGATCTATACTTAGCAAAATCCATGCAAGTTTACTTAGCAAAATCACTAATGCATAGAGAAAGTAATGGGACAAAAAGGTATGAAGCATCACTTGCCTTTTTGGTAGAGTATAGGTTCACTTCTTGATCTTTGCAACAATCACACTCTTCAAGTCTCTACAAATCAATCAAGCAAGGCACAAACTCAATCTACCAATCAAGCAAAACAACACATAAAATGACAAAGTCATAGAAATGCATGTAAGCATGCAAAAGATGGTTCTAATTGCAAAGGTGGTCTCCACTAGGTTTCTAGACTTTGTAAGTTCCAAATTGGTCATTTACCAAAATGGCAAAGTCATTAGTTAGAGGGTTTTGCCCAAAAACCATTTTTAAATCCATTCATCATTTCATGTGGTGAAAAATGTTTTTATCAAGGCAAAACTATTAAGTTGTTCACCAAATGAGTTTGCTAATTTGCAAAACTTGGTGTTTTGGGTCAGTGGGTTTGATCAAACCATTTTCTTAAGGTTTTCTTTCCATAAACATTTTTATAACAAAAACCATTCTTTTTATTTGGCTAGAAAATGGCTAAGTCAAGTAATTCAACCTAAATTTTACCAAAATCATTTTTAATACCAAGGGTTGGTTCGTAGGGCCAGTAAGGTCACAATAAACCATTTTTGCAAAGGTTTTAACCCTAAAATAAATTTTAAACAATTTTTCTAATATAAACAAGCTCACAAATGAATTTGCAAAAACAAGCAAACTAACAGATACTATCTGCAAAACCAAGGGTATGGTTGGCTAGGTCTTGCTCTCCTGAATTCAACGATATAAAGTTTGCAAAATGTGGACGTGTGGTTTGAAAGTTACAGGGGTTTGAAGTTTGCAAATAATTCTGTTTTCAAATTTGTTTTTAAACCAATTAGGTGACACGCGGCGTTATATTACTGGGTGATACCGGTTCGGCTGGATCACGCGACGACAGCCGTTGGATTTAAGTTAAATCGTGCGGCGCGCAGAGGCTACTTACCGCTTCAGTTAAGTTCTATCGTGGCCATACGATTACAATCTAACGGTGCTAGGCACACCAGCCACAGATGGGCGGCGCTACGGTGGCTACTGGCGGCGGAGCTGTCGGTCGACGATGGTGCCGATGCTACAGGAGGTGAGGGAGAAAGGGGAGATGCTCACCGGGCTCAGGGGGTCACGGCGATGCTCAACGTGCTGCTGGTTCGACGAGGGGCACGCGAAGTTGTGATTAATTGCTCGCCGGAGACGTGGTCGGCGTCAGATGGTCCTGGAGCTCGTCGTGGGTGGAGCTGTGGTTCGCCCCGAGGGAAAACGAGTACACGATTAGACGCAGTCGAGTGTGGCGAGTGTAGGAGCATGAACAAGAGAGCACGGGGCGGTCGGTGTTTACCAGGGGACTTCGTCGGAGTGAGGCAGACGCGGCGGCGCGGTCAGATGTTGTCGAAGTCGATGCTCTGGGCGCCCGCGGTTGAAAGGAGGGTACAAAGAGGAGCGTCTGGGAGTGGGGAGTAAGTTCGTGTGGTTGGGGAGGTGAGGGGCAGCGTCTGTTGGCCGGAATTAGCTGGGGACGGTGGCCGGAGTAGTGGCGGTGTCAGAGAAATTCCGAGCAGCCTGGTGGCACTGGTCGAATGAGTTCTGAGAGGAAAGGAGGAGAAGGGCGAGGCGATTAAGACAGCGTGCTCGCGGCGAGAGATTAATGCTGCATTTAGGTGTATTCAACCGGAGAATCAATGGCAGCAACGGTGGCGAGTTAAACGCGAGGAGGAAGAAGATGAGATGGAGGGGTGGGGTCTTGCTGTCAGCGAGAAACGAGAGGGAGAAGTGGTCCACCAGTCATTGGCTTAGTGGGTATGAGTTCGAGTGAGTAAACGTTTTTCTTCGGGGGGAGGAGCTGGGCTGCTTCTGGGCTTTAGTGGGCTGCTGGGTTGGGTGAGATCCAATTCCATTTTTTTTATTCTGTAACCTTTTCTTTTTCTATTTATGATTTATGTTTTGAATTTCAATCAACTTATTCAATCATTCAAACAATTCAAACACTCATTAAACTTTGCATTGTGTTTTTGGTTCTGTTCATCAACATAAACCAACACTCCAAAATAAAATAATATTTTCATTCCTTAAATAAGTAAAATGGACCTTTATTTATTTAATCAAATAGGGTTTGATTATTTAATAAAATCCTCATTTGAAATCCAAACACTTTCAAAACCAAATCAGTAGATTTTATTTGGAAATAAGGAATATTTGGAAAACTTGTTTAAAACAAAATAACCTTTTATTTTAAGGTCCATTAATAATTAAATTAAATAGACTTTCATTATTAAATCCAATAGGATTTGTTTTATTGAGATATTTATTTTGAAATCTAAAATAAAGCCAAAACACTTTAGTAGGTTTTATTAGAGAATATAAAATACTTGGAAAACCTATTTAAAATAATTTAATAAGTTTTGATGTTTTAATTAAAATGGTAAAACCTTTTATTTGAATAAAATTTGGATATTAATTCCTTATTATTTTATTTAAGCAATCCTTTATTATTTTTAAATAAACCTTTGCTAATTTTATTAAAATAAAATGTTTTAATTCCAAAGCTTGGCCAAGGTTTAATTTGGCTTTATAAAATATTCTTTATTTATAAACTTCTATTTCATTTGAAAACAATCTTTTCATTTGATTGTTTCAAAATAGTATTTCCAAATGTTTTTTTATTTTTCCTTTTATTAAATGTTTATCTTTTTAAATCCCTTTAGGTTTTATTTAATTCAAATGGGTTTGATGTTCCAATTTATTTCAAAAAGTTTCTTCTGGCTCTGAAAATCAAACAAAGTTTTATTTTATTCATTTATTTTCACATTACAAGATTTGGAAAATCTTGGGATGTGACAGATTACATGAACCAAATCCACTACACCAAGTCCGATCATCACGTGAGTCGGCGTAGCTTCAAAGGCGAACATCCATATGGTCATCATATCAAAACATATGTCTCATTCTTAACCTTTCGGTCCGTGTTCCGAGGCCATGTCTGTACATGCTAGGCTCGCCAAGTAAGAACCTTATTATTCGCGTGTGTAACTGTCTTACACCCGTGATATGCTCGTGGATTCAAGTACACCCGATCATCACGTGATGCCTTGAAGCTACGAAACATTGTCGGTGCATACTTAAGGAAGAACACATTTTATCTTGATATCTAAATGAGGGATCATCTTATTATGCTAATAAAACGCCAAACAAGCAATATAAGATGCTACCAAACATCACATGTTTATTAGTGGAATGATATGGTTCCCGCATATGATCTCTATCATGTGCACCGTGGTATGATCACTATCATACCTATATGTGTAAGGCCAAGGTCTATGGAACTTACACGCTATGTGTGTTGTAAGAGTATCATCTCATACTTCTACTTACAACATCACCATATCATAACACTAGCCCAGCAACAATCTAAACTAGACGCCTCTAATTTATCCATTGCAAGTTTTACGTGGTTTAGGGCTTTCGAAGATAGAACCGTTCTTACCTACGAACATGAACCACAACGAGGATAACCAAATTGTTGACAACTCGTTGCAAATTAGATATTGACTATAGTAGGAGAGACAGACACCCTCTAGCCACTTATGCAAAACTAGTTGCATGTCAAGCGTGGAACAGGTCTCATGTGCGAGGACATGTAAAGTTTGTCCGGGCCGCTTCATCCCACTATGCCACCAATATCCAAAGTACAACTAAGAAGCAATAAAATGATCATCATCGCCCACATACTCATATGTGTACTACCCCATGCAAAGCATCTACGCATAGATCCGGCTCTGATAGCACTGTAGGATTCGCAGCATAGAAAACAAAAAATTTCCTACGATGGGAACAACTATGTACCAAGATCTATCTACTAGATACAAACAACGGGCGGATGTATATCCGTAGAGAACATACCCTTGAAGACCGACAAAGCTTAACGAGTCCAAACTCGTGGTTGATGTAGACAATCTCTTGCCTATCTCAAGATCGAGAGGAAGTCCTAGCGCCGCAAAACAGCAGCGCATCCGTGCTCGCACACACGTTCAAGGCACCAAGCAACCTCCGCCTCCTCTCTCCAGCAATGCAGCGGAAGCACAACTCTTTCTTGCCGAAAAGCCACCGGGAACATGTATCTCGCTAGTCCGAGACCATGGGGAATAAATACTAGAGGGGGAGAGAGATCCTTCACGAGGAGGTGTGAGTGAGAGAGAGGGAGGGGGGCTCCTTTTATAGGGAGAGGGGGGCACCCAAGGGGCCATGCGCCCAGCCATGGGGCTGCCCCCTCCCCTCCTTTCATTCATGTGGGTGGACACTCCACTCACACAAAAGCCTTTCAATTCCCTCCACTCAAAAACCCACTCAAATTCCCATTAAATTTCCACCAAATTTAATGCAAACTCTCATTAAATAAAACTCCTTTTATTTATTCAGAATTTTGTCAATTACTTTAATGACAAACATTCACATATAACCCCTTGCTAGTATTTCATTTCACATGCAGAAACACTTTCTGCAATTTCACCCGAAAACCCATTTCGGTATCTAGTGAAATAAATTCCTGCGCTTGTTATTCTTTTCGGCATGAAACTTTTGCTCCAATTGGATGTCGGTGTCTCTTAAGTGTGTCACCCTACGGTTCGTGAATAATGCGGACATGATCGAGACCCCTCTCGGATCAATAATCAGAAGCGGGATCTGGAGACCCATACTGACTCCCATACATTCAACGACGACTTTCTTGTGATCGTCGGAACCTTTTACGCTAGTATCTTAATCCCTTTGTTTCGCGATATATTACATGTCCAAGATTCGATCATCGGTATCTTCATACCTAGTTTGATCTCGTTACCGACATGCACTCTTTTCTCGTTCCCGTGATATAACATTCTAGTGATCAAATCACTTGCTTGCAAGCTAATCAATGTGATATCACCGAGAGGGCCCAGAGCATATCTATCCGTCATCGGGATGAATAAATTCCACTCTCGATCCATGGGCCTCAACATAACACTTTAGTAGTTCTGAATCCATCTTTATAATCACCCTGTTACAGTGTGACGTTTGATGTTATCAAGAAACTCTTCCAGTGTTAGTGATTGACATGATCTCATGGTCTAAGGATTAGGATCACTTCGTAAGTTGTTATAGCAATATAAACTCAATGACTTTGATCGTAATGCTATACTTCGGATGAATGTTCATCACACCATTACACTGATGTTGTGATCCCGTTATTAACAACATCCAATGTCTGTAGCATCCCAGTTGTCTAACATCTGTAATTCTACTTGGTCTAGTAATATAATGGCCTTTCTACACATAATTGTTGCATCATCATCATATCATGCTCATGTCATCATGCCACCTTGCATTTGAGCATCATATAAATACCCTTGTGTTTTGGTTCTTATCTCATATGCATTATCATTTATTGTTGCCTCTTGATATTGTATTTGGTTCTTGATATATTGTTAAATGCCCAAGTTGAGTTGGGGGCATATCTTTTCAATCAACTCCATCACCTCTCTTTCACCACCTGACAATTCCACCACCCCATTAACCATGAGCTTGCAATTATTCTTTCTTTTGGTGTTTGGTCTAGCTCATGAGAGATAGGGTGGGTCCAATGCTACCAATCCTTTTGCTTGGCCCTTACTCCAACTTTGGAGGATGCAAATAAATAGATGCCATGAGATATTGTTTTGTTTTCACAGGATAAGACCTAGCATTTAATGCATTTGCATGGGCCATGCAAGAACCACCTCATCTCTTTCCCTCTGTTTTGTTTTCTTCAAGCCTTGGTTCCATGTGAAGGTCCCCTAATTTTTACAAATGTTTTCATCTAAATTGCAAAAACCCCATATCTTCTTAATCTTGTAAAATGCCCCACTTGGCTCATTCATAAGCCATGTATGTGGCATCTCCTTCTCCTCCATCTCTTTTGCCCTTGCCTCCCCTCTTAATCAAGCTCCCTATTAAAAACCTCCTGGTAAAAAGGTTCAAAAGATTTTGAAATTATAAGCTGGTTTGAAAAAATTTAATAGAATAAAAAGAACAAACAAATAGTTAATAAATAAAAAAAAATTAAAGGGAGAGAGCTATACCTGGTCGCAGCCCAGCAGCCCGAGCACCGCGGCCTTCTTTCCTTTCTTCCTTCCTCTTGTTCTGGGCCGAGTTCCAGCCCACCTGGCCCCGTACCTCTTCGGTGGAGATAACCCCGACGCCGTCGCCCTGTACCTCTTCTCCGTTCGCCCCTCCTCTCTGAAGACACGCAGACGGAAAGCAGCTGCGCGGCAGGTCGCTGTCCCCTCCGTCAGCCGCGTCACCCACCTGATCCTCTTCTTATCCCCAAGCCGCGGAGGCCCCCTGCAACCCTAGCCTCCCTCTTCCCTCCTCTCCGCCGCCATCCCCTGTTCCCCTGTCCTTCTTCCTCCCGCGAGCAGCAGCAAGTCGAGCGGAGCCGCGCTGACGCCATGGTCGCCGGTGAGCACCGCTGAAGCCGGGGATCACTCGCCGCGTCTACGCTGATTGGTTCCCTCGAGAGAAGCTGCACATCCAGGCGCCTCTGCTTCCTCTTCTTCCAACCAAGTGCAGGAGCAACACCGCCGTCGCCGTCCTCCACTCCGACCACCCCCGCCCTCGATTCCTCTGGGAATCGATCGAGGTGAGTGCCACCTTCCTTTCCCCTCCTTCTTATGCCTCCCTGCCGCACGGTAGCTCGCCGCCGCGGCCTTAGTTTCCCCCCTCGTCGCCGTTGCTCACGTCAGGCCGACAGGAACTCAGCAGATCAGCGACAGCCCCGAGGACACCCCCCTGTTTTTCACCTTGCCCCGTCCGCTACAGTCCTTCTTCCCAAAATCCCCAAACATGAAAGTTGTAGCCCTACCTTTCCTCTACGTTTTTCGTTTTGACATCATCTTTTAGTTCGATCTGTATCCATCGCCTTTGTCCTCGCAAGTTCAGGAAAAACCCTCTGCGTCTGACGATGAAGTTCAGTCTTTTGCCCTCAGGTCGGCCTCTGTTCGTCGTAGATTCTCGGCGCGTAGAGTTCTCCGATGGCAAAGCTCCAAACACGAAAGATGTAGCTCTAACTAATCTCTACATTTTATGTTTTTGTGGTTTTCCCTAATTCGCAACAGTTTGCTCGGCATCGTCGACCGAAGTAGGGGTCAGCTAGCAGTTTTCGCGCGCCCTCGTTCAGTTTCGTCAGGTCCTGAATCTAGCAGCTCCTGGCAGAATTGCACATAACCCCTCCCCTTTTCGAGAAGCTCAACCCGTGGTCCTCGATAGCCCCACTGTCAGCGGCTGTGGGCGTTTTATAAAAAGGCTCCCACACTTTTCCTTCCTCAAACCGCAGCCCCTCCACCTCTCCCAGCTGGCAGCCTCTCGCCTCTGCCCAGTCAGCACCTGGCCCCACCTGGTCAGTGGCTGTGGGTATACTCTGGCTGAGTGACAAAAGTCCAGAACCTTTCTAAATTCAAATTCAAATGTTTTTAATCTGTTTAAATATGAATTAAATCATAACTTTCAAATGGTTTATATTTTGAATTCAAACTTAATATGAAAAATGTTTTATTTTTAAATGTTAATTCAAATCTTTAATCAAATAATTTCAGAATTAATTTAATTAGTCAACCTTTGACTTTGACCCTATTTAATAATTTTGACTATAAAATAAATTTAAATTCATAATTCCAAATAATACAAATGATATATGTTTTTGAATCAGAAAAATGTGAGGATTTCAAATATGCCATTCAAAATATTATTTGAACACTTTAAATTTCAAGTTGAATTAAATTACAACAAAATGCCCCCGAACCTTAAATAATTAATAACTTTTGTTCTATAACTCCAAATTTAACAAATGATATGTCTAAACTGATCAGCTCGACGAGACCTTTCTGTTTATGCTATCCATGACTTCAATTGCAGCATGCATCATATAAATATATAGTATACAGCAACTAATATGACAATAAAATGTGACCAAAACTCAATAAAATGACTTATTCTTGTACTCCACACCTCACCCATGCCTTGCTACTTTAATGCCATGCAAATTGTGCATCATTCATCATGGCATGATTGTTTGCTTGTCGCATTTTATTCCTATGCTTGTGCACTTTATTTATGTTGGCCCTTGTTTGTTTGGTTCTTCTCCGAATAGACACTAAGCAGGGGATATATCAAGAGAACCAGGAGCACTACCCAGATCCGTCTCTCGCTTCAACTGAGTTGCCAGGCAAGCACTACCACATGCTTGCATACATACAGTACCTATTGCCTCTATCTTATTCTTGCATCATTGAGTCGCGATTGCATTAAACTGAATCCCAAGTATTGCATAGCCTTTACTTTTAAACCCCACTAAGCTTGTTTCCCCATCCCATGAGCCACTACTACAGGAGTTGTTTGGGCCATGCGAGTCGTAGAACAGCATGTGTAGGGTTTGTGAGTGTCTTATGGATAACGAGGTACCTAAACAACTTAACCTGAGTAGTAATGGGATAACTAATGAAAGAGGCACCGGTGAGCAATATCTGCTATTTGGTTTTTCCTGCTCACTTGTGTCCCGTAGGACCCCGAGTACTTGATTCCTGTTCCTTGATTATTCGCGCTATCCACATCCGGGAGGCTTATGGGACCCCCCCCTGAGCCAGAGCTTGATTCAGTCTTATTTCTTGGGGCCACAAACTAGTTTGAGGTTTTATTTACTATCCCGTACTTATGCCATGTTTACTGCTTTATTTAAGATTGTGCGAGGAACTCACTGTACTGTTTAGGTAAGCGGAGTGTTTTCGCGGTATCGACAAGCCCAGTCACATTTTCGGGTTCCCAGTCGTTTACAGCCATTGACGCAAACCTTGAGTCCGTCTCGGAGTCAGCTAGCTTCGTTGCGGGTCTACTCAATGGGGTGGCCCCCTGAAATATTTCTGAATCTTGTGATTGCTTTGTCGTGAAGGCCTCGTTGGGTTTTGATTTGGTTTTTCCGAGGTTGATCGAGTGTGTGTTGCTATTTGTGCACCCCTGCAGGGTAAAACTTTCTGAAAGCCGTGTCCACGGTTATGGACGACTTGGAGCACAGTTTCTCGACCATAGACAAGCATAACTAAAGTACCGCTTTAAATTGACTAAGTAACTGACTAGTAATTAGTACAACACTCATGGAATGGTTAATAAAATTGCCAACGGATGGGGTTGTTCGTCCACTTCCTCATTGGTAAGCGGGGAGGAGGATGGATCTGTGGATATTACTGTTATAACTGTTGTCATTAATTCTGGGACATCCGTCTATCTTTGGTTAGGCGGATGGTTAGCATCTATCTATAGAACTGTTAGGGTTTATCTTTCGTTGCAATTGCGTCACCCAGGTCGTGTCCCCTTTAGAGGCATAAATACTTTCTGAGTACCCTTAGGGTCTCACACGATAAATTATTGGTTCAGATGAACAGGTACACTCGCAGGACGGATACTGGGTGGAAGAGGCTGATGATGTGGGCAACGATCGTTCGGTGTAGAGATTCCGGGAACGGGGATCCGTGAGATCTGTGGGCGGGATGTGCTTAGTTCTGGGCATCTTATGCCGATTTGCTTCTTGTCCGTACTCGGATCTTGTTTGCCGCTTCCGCCTGATACTCTGATGTGTGATGTATGAGGAAATATCCTAAAATATTATATCTATCTAGGACATTTGAATCTTGCCGTATGGCGTTGCTATATTTCCTTTCTTTTTAGATGGTATGGCTCTGATGTACTATTGTATGGTGGCTTGCATAGATACTCATTTTTGTATGTAGATGATCCCTTCGCCTGCCGATTACGCCGCCCGTACTTGTCCCGATGACTGGAAATGGTTGGGACGGCCGAAAGGTCTACCTGTGAGTGGCTTTTGGGGCCCCACCATACTATTTCAACCATTTCCGCTCATCCAGGCTTGTATCTAGGAGCGTAATTCACCGAGGTAGTTACAATTGGTATCAGAGCCATCCCGACCTTCAGGGTCTCAGCCAAACGGTCGTTGTCAGTCTAGCAAATATTTTGGTAGTTATGTATACTAGGGAAAACAAAACGCGAGAGTAGGACTGCTTCCATTTTTCTTCTTACCCACCCACCCACCCTTTTCTGGTAAGGAAGTGTAACGTTTTCAATCCTCTTCTTAAAGTTAAAACTAGGATTCACGTGTTCTGGGTTTCCGTAGTACCATAGGTTGTGTGTGTGTGTGTAATTCCTTGTCTATCTGTTGCATCCAAGTTGTTATCTAATCGGCCTTTTGGTTATCAACTGTTGGTACATTCCATACCGATAGGCTTTTGCAAACCGACGCGACCTATCTGATTCGTTGTATACCGTCGCGATCTGTCTTACTCTTTGTTATCCGACGTTATCTTGTTTGGGGTGTTCGTTTCCGTAGTTACTAATCTTTAGGTTCAACGTGAGAAGGAAGGGTTAGGATATGTGTTCCACTTATTCATGTGCGGAGTAATGATTTGAGTGCGGGATGGAGTCGCGACCATACCCCTACTCTTATCATTCGCTTTTGTATATTGAATTGGTAGAGTCACTAATCTTGATTCGTTAAGTAATTTTGCGCATCTGTTGGTATTTTAATGCCGAAATTTGTGGAAAATTTTTCTTTGATATATTTGTGTACCACACTCCTTTTCAGTCGTGTGCGATATGCTTAATATCTTCTAGGTGCTTTGAACTTTGTTGATATTTTAATATCATCTTAGTAAATTGTATCCTTTAATCTTGGTTAATTCCATCTTGGTACTATTTTGGATTATTATTATTCTCCATTATAGTACTGACTTGTGTTTTATATCAATCTCAGGATGGCTCCACCACGCCGTTCAGATGAGGACATACCACCGGAATTGGGGGCCGCGTTGTCAAACATAGCCAATGCCTTGGCAGCAATGCAGCAGAACCAGCAGCGTTTGGAAGGAAGTGTTAGGAGAAATGAGTTTGCTCCACTACCTCCACCTCCCAAGCGAGGAGACATCAAAAGCTTCCTGAAGTTCAACCCACGCCAATTTGATGTTTCTGATCAACCACTTGATGCTGATGATTGGTTGCGTGAGATGTCAAGGCTACTGGAGACTGCTGATGTGCCTGAGCAAGAATGGGTAAAATGTGCTACTCACCTTCTGAAGGGAGATGCAGCTCTTTGGTGGGAGAATTATCTGAAGGCAAGCTGCACTGGTTTTCAGCCCACTTGGGAACAGTTCTCTGGAGTTTTCAAAGAGCAATTCCTGTCAGAGATTGTCATGGAAAGGATGAAGGAAGTCTTTCTCAACCTAAAGCAGGGAAATGATAATGTCAATACCTACATCAGGAACTTCATGAAACTCTCTCGTTATGGTGGTGATGAGATCTCAGATGACAAGAAGAAACAAAAGAGGTTTCGGCAAGGTCTCAATGCATCGATCAAATATGCAATCACACATGCAAGGCCGGCGTCTTTCCTGGAACTCCAGCATACAGCTTTGCAGGAGGAATCCAGTAGGCAAGTGTTTGAGGAGTCAAAGAAACACAACCGGGACGCACCAAGCTCTTCAGCTATGTCAGCTCCTTCTAAGCGGCGTGTCTGGGTTCCTAACACCCCACCGTCGCTCCTGGCTTCACCAAGACCTTCAAGCTACGCGGCAAGGCCACCAAACTTCATCACTGCTGCTCCCAGGGGCTACAACCACCACTACCCTGGAGCGCCTGGCGGAGTCCCTGGCCACATTGCTCCACGTCCACCTGGTGCTTGTTTCACGTGTGGAGACCCTGGGCATCTAAACTGGAACTGTCCGTTGAAGAACAGAGCTCTTCCTCCACCCCCTCCAAGATCTGCGGCAAGCTCTCCTATGGTTCGTGCACCACCACCTCGGGCTCTCAACATCAACACCAAGCCCGGGTCTACTGTTGCTCGTGCCAACTGTGTCAACGCCGCTCAAGCTGAGCATGCACCTGGAGTTGTAATGGGTATGTTATCCGTTAACTCAGTCCCTGCATGAGTTTTGTTTGATTCTGGTGCATCACATTCATTTGTTTCTCACAAGTTTGCAAATGAGAACGAGTTACCAATGGATCCTCTCCTTAAGTGGTTAATGGTCCTTTCTCCTGGAGCAACAATGGCAGCTGCTAAAATCAGCCATGGCAATCAAATTGAGATTGGTGGCTCTTCGTTCTCGGCATCCTTAATTGTTCTGGGAAATTCTGACATTGATGTCATCTTGGGCATGGATTGGTTGACAGCAAATGCAGCTGTGATTGATTGTGCTGAACGTTCGGTTTCTCTGAAGATTCCTGAAGGCCATATAGTCTTTTCTCCAAGTTTGACTCCTGCTGTCCAGCTTTTCTCTTTGGCGGCTCTGAATGATGATGCTATGGAAGCTATTCAGAGTGTACCGGTGGTCTGTGAGTTCCCAGATGTCTTTCCTGAAGAGTTGCCGGGTATGCCTCCGGATCGTGAGGTTGAGTTTGTAATTGAGCTTGAACCTGGAACGGCTCCTATCTCCAAGCGGCCTTATAAAATGGGTCCTTCTGAGTTGGCTGAACTCAAACGTCAGCTTGATGAACAAGAGAAGTTGGGTTTCATTCAACACCGTACTTCTTCTTGGGGTAGCCCAACAATCTTTGTGAAGAAGCGTGACAGGACTGATAGACTTTGTGTTGACTATCGGGCTCTCAATGCTAAAACCATCAAGAACAAATATCCCCTTCCACGGATTAATGATCTCTTCGATCAGCTAGCTAGAGCTGTGGTGTTCTCTAAGCTTGACTTGAGAAGTGGTTATCACCAAATCAAGATTCGCAAGGAATATGTGCCTAAAACAGCTTTCACCACCCGCTATGGCCTGTATGAGTACACGGTCATGTCTTTTGGTCTCACCAACGCACCTGCTACCTTCTCGAGGCTTATGAACTCGGTTTTCATGGAGTACCTTGATAAGTTCGTTGTGGTCTATCTGGATGACATCCTAGTCTATTCAAAGTCAAAGGAAGAGCATGAAGAACACATTCGGTGTGTCCTAAACAAGCTTCGTGAGAACCGCTTGTATGCAAAGTTCTCCAAGTGTGAGTTTTGGCTGCCTCAAGTAACCTATCTTGGTCATGTCATCTCTGCCAAGGGCATTGCAGTCAACCCGGAAACTGTGAAGACAATTGTTGAATGGCTTCCTCCTGTTAATGTCAAAGAAGTGCGGAGTTTCCTCGGTTTGGCTAGTTATTGCCGTCGCTTCGTTCAGAATTTCTCGAAGATAGCGAAGCCTCTTACCGATCTCCTCAAGAAAGGCAAGAAATACCTTTGGACCCCTGCATGTCAAGCAAGCTTTGAGACACTCAAAGATAAGCTCACTTCCACGCCAGTCTTGGTCCCTCCGGATACATCTAAGCCTTTCCAGATATTCTGTGACGCCTCTTTGCAAGGATTGGGTGCGGTCCTTATGCAAGAAAAACAAGTTGTTGCTTATGCCTCTCGACAGTTGAAGACGCATGAGATCAACTATCCCACACATGACCTCGAGCTCGCAGCAGTTGTCTTTGCTTTGAAGCTATGGAGGCACTACTTGCTTGGCAACCGTTGTGAAATATTTTCTGATCACAAAAGTTTGAAGTATATCTTCACACAGCCTGATCTCAACCTTCGGCAGAGGAGATGGATTGAAGCAATCAATGATTTTGATTTGACCATCAACTACACTCCGGGCAAAGCTAATGTCATGGCCGATGCTCTCAGCCGCAAAGCTTATGTCAAAAACCTCATGATGGAAGAACAACAGCCTCTCTTGTGCGAGGAATTCCGTCAGCTCAACCTGGAAATTGTGGAACAAGGGCATCTCCTGAACCTTCTGGCTACTCCTCTCTTGGAAGAAAAGATTCGCTCTCGTCAGCTTGGTGATCCGCACACCAGAAAGATCATCTCCAAACTTCAGCTCCCGAAGTATGAGTCCTTCCACGTCGATGATCAAGGCACGCTTTTCTTTGAACACCGGATGTTTGTTCCAAACTACCCGGGTTTGAGAGAGCAAGTTCTCAAGGAGGCGCACGATTCGGTTCTATCTATCCATCCTGGCAGCACGAAGATGTACATGGACTTGAAAACACAATATTGGTGGCCTGGTTTGAAACGATATTGTGCCAAGTATGTCTCGGAGTGTGATGTCTGCCGCAGAGTGAAAGCTGTCCATCAGAAACCTTTCGGTCTTCTACAGCCATTGAAACCCCTGGAATGGAAATGGGAGAAAGTAGAGATGGACTTCATCACCGGTTTTCCAAGGTCGCAGAAGGGCAACAATGCAATCTTTGTTGTCATCGACAGGCTCTCTAAAGTGGCTCATTTCTTCCCCGTCAAGGAAACAATTTCTGGAATTCAGTTGGCTGAGCTCTATATCAACAGAATTGTCTCTCTGTATGGGGTTCCGCTTGAGATCAGTTCAGACCGTGGGAGCATCTTCACTTCCAAGTTCTGGGAAAGTTTCCAAAATGCTTTGGGAACAAAGTTGAACTTCAGCACTGCTTACCACCCTCAGTCGCAAGGACAAGTTGAAAGGATCAATCAGATTCTGGAGGATATGCTTCGTGCTTGCGTCATCTCTTTTGGCATGAAGTGGGAGGAATGTCTTCCTTATGCTGAATTCTCTTACAACAACAGCTTCCAGAAAAGTCTAAAGATGGCACCATTTGAGGCTCTCTATGGTCTCAAGTGCAAAACTCCGATTGGTTGGTCAGGTGCAGGAGAAAGAATTTGGTTTGGCCCTGACATTGTAACTCAAGCGGAGGAGAAGGTGCATATCATTCTTGAGAACCTGAAGATTGCTCAAAGTCGTCAGAAGAGCAATTATGACAGGAAGCACACGGACATGGTGTATGGCCCTGGTGATCTCGTTTACCTTCGTGTCACTCCCATGAAAGGCACACACCGTTTTGGTATCAAAGGAAAGCTGGCTCCTAGATACATCGGTCCATTCAAAATTCGTGGAAGAAGAGGAGAAGTTGCTTATGCTCTTGAGCTCCCGGAAAAACTCAAAGTCCATGATGTTTTCCACATCTCACAACTCAAGAAGTGCTTCAAAGATCCTAGCAGGACCGTGGATCATGAGCTAATCGATCTCAAAGAAGACCTGTCTTATCAAGAATACCCCACCAAAATCCTTGAGACCGCAGAAAGAAGGACTCGCAACAAGTCCATCAAGTTCTGCAAGGTGCAGTGGTCGCACCATTCTGTTGATGAAGCCACTTGGGAACGTGAAGATGAACTCCGTGCCAACTATCCTACCCTCTTTGCGTCTTCTTCTTCCTAGAATCTCGGGGCGAGATTCCTGTTTAGTGGGGGAGAGTTGTAGCATCCCAGTTGTCTAACATCTGTAATGCTACTTGGTCTAGTAATATAATGGCCTTTCTACACATAATTGTTGCATCATCATCATATCATGCTCATGTCATCATGCCACCTTGCATTTGAGCATCATATAAAGACCCTTGTGTTTTGGTTCTTATCTCATATGCATTATCATTTATTGTTGCCTCTTGATATTGTATTTGGTTCTTGATATATTGTTAAATGCCCAAGTTGAGTTGGGGGCATATCTTTTCAATCAACTCCATCACCTCTCTTTCACCACCTGACAATTCCACCACCCCATTAACCATGAGCTTGCAATTATTCTTTCTTTTGGTGTTTGGTCTAGCTCATGAGAGATAGGGTGGGTCCAATGCTACCAATCCTTTTGCTTGGCCCTTACTCCAACTTTGGAGGATGCAAATAAATAGATGCCATGAGATATTGTTTTGTTTTCACAGGATAAGACCTAGCATTTAATGCATTTGCATGGGCCATGCAAGAACCACCTCATCTCTTTCCCTCTGTTTTGTTTTCTTCAAGCCTTGGTTCCATGTGAAGGTCCCCTAATTTTTACAAATGTTTTCATCTAAATTGCAAAAACCCCATATCTTCTTAATCTTGTAAAATGCCCCACTTGGCTCATTCATAAGCCATGTATGTGGCATCTCCTTATCCTCCATCTCTTTTGCCCTTGCCTCCCCTCTTAATCAAGCTCCCTATTCAAAACCTCCTGGTAAAAAGGTTCAAAAGATTTTGAAATTATAAGCTGGTTTGAAAATTTATAATAGAATAAAAAGAACAAACAAATAGTTAATAAATAAAAAAAATTAAAGGGAGAGAGCTATACCTGGTCGCAGCCCAGCAGCCCGAGCACCGCGGCCTTCTTTCCTTTCTTCCTTCCTCTTGTTCTGGGCCGAGTTCCAGCCCACCTGGCCCCGTACCTCTTCGGTGGAGATAACCCCGACGCCGTCGCCCTGTACCTCTTCTCCGTTCGCCCCTCCTCTCTGAAGACACGCAGACGGAAAGCAGCTGCGCGGCAGGTCGCCGTCCCCTCCGTCAGCCGTGTCACCCACCTGCTCCTCTTCTTATCCCCAAGCCGCGGAGGCCCCCTGCAACCCTAGCCTCCCTCTTCCCTCCTCTCCGCCGCCATCCCCTGTTCCCCTGTCCTTCTTCCTCCCGCGAGCAGCAGCAAGTCGAGCGGAGCCGCGCTGACGCCATGGTCGCCGGTGAGCACCGCTGAAGCCAGGGATCACTCGCCGCGTCTACGCTGATTGGTTCCCTCGAGAGAAGCTGCACATCCAGGCGCCTCTGCTTCCTCTTCTTCCAACCAAGTGCAGGAGCAACACCGCCGTCGCCGTCCTCCACTCCGACCACCCCCGCCCTCGATTCCTCTGGGAATCGATCGAGGTGAGTGCCACCTTCCTTTCCCCTCCTTCTTATGCCTCCCTGCCGCACGGTAGCTCGCCGCCGCGGCCTTAGTTTCCCCCCTCGTCGCCGTTGCTCACGTCAGGCCGACAGGAACTCAGCAGATCAGCGACAGCCCCGAGGACACCCCCCTGTTTTTCACCTTGCCCCGTCCGCTACAGTCCTTCTTCCCAAAATCCCCAAACATGAAAGTTGTAGCCCTACCTTTCCTCTACGTTTTTCGTTTTGACATCATCTTTTAGTTCGATCTGTATCCATCGCCTTTGTCCTCGCAAGTTCAGGAAAAACCCTCTGCGTCTGACGATGAAGTTCAGTCTTTTGCCCTCAGGTCGGCCTCTGTTCGTCGTAGATTCTCGGCGCGTAGAGTTCTCCGATGGCAAAGCTCCAAACACGAAAGATGTAGCTCTAACTAATCTCTACATTTTATGTTTTTGTGGTTTTCCCTAATTCGCAACAGTTTGCTCGGCATCGTCGACCGAAGTAGGGGTCAGCTAGCAGTTTTCGCGCGCCCTCGTTCAGTTTCGTCAGGTCCTGAATCTAGCAGCTCCTGGCAGAATTGCACATAACCCCTCCCCTTTTCGAGAAGCTCAACCCGCGGTCCCCGATAGCCCCACCGTCAGCGGCTGTGGGCGTTTTATAAAAAGGCTCCCACACTTTTCCTTCCTTAAACCGCAACCCCTCCACCTCGCCCAGCTGGCAGCCTCTCGCCTCTGCCCAGTCAGCACCTGGCCTCACCTGGTCAGTGGCTGTGGGTATACTCTGGCTGAGTGACAAAAGTCGAGAACCTTTCTAAATTCAAATTCAAATGTTTTTAATCTGTTTAAATATGAATTAAATCATAACTTTCAAATGGTTTATATTTTGAATTCAAACTTAATATGAAAAATGTTTTATTTTTAAATGTTAATTCAAATCTTTAATCAAATAATTTCAGAATTAATTTAATTAGTCAACCTGTGACTTTGACCCTATTTAATAATTTTGACTATAAAATAAATTTAAATTCATAATTCCAAATAATACAAATGATATATGTTTTTGAATCAGAAAAATGTGAGGATTTCAAATATGCCATTCAAAATATTATTTGAACACTTTAAATTTCAAGTTGAATTAAATTACAACAAAATGCCCCCGAACCTTAAATAATTAATAACTTTTGTTCTATAACTCCAAATTTAACAAATGATATGTCTAAAATGATCAGCTCGACGAGACCTTTCTGTTTATGCTATCCATGACTTCAATTGCAGCATGTATCATATAAATATATAGTATACAGCAACTAATATGACAATAAAATGTGACCAAAACTCAATAAAATGACTTATTCTTGTACTCCACACCTCACCCATGCCTTGCTACTTTAATGCCATGCAAATTGTGCATCATTCATCATGGCATGATTGTTTGCTTGTCGCATTTTATTCCTATGCTTGTGCACTTTATTTATGTTGGCCCTTGTTTGTTTGGTTCTTCTCCGAATAGACACTAAGCAGGGGATATATCAAGAGAACCAGGAGCACTACCCAGATCCGTCTCTCGCTTCAACTGAGTTGCCAGGCAAGCACTACCACATGCTTGCATACATACAGTACCTATTGCCTCTATCTTATTCTTGCATCATTGAGTCGCGGTTGCATTAAACTGAATCCCAAGTATTGCATAGCCTTTACTTTTAAACCCCACTAAGCTTGTTTCCCCATCCCATGAGCCACTACTACAGGAGTTGTTTGGGCCATGCGAGTCGTAGAACAGCATGTGTAGGGTTTGTGAGTGTCTGATGGATAACGAGGTACCTAAACAACTTAACCTGAGTAGTAATGGGATAACTAATGAAAGAGGCACCGGTGAGCAATATCTGCTATTTGGTTTTTCCTGCTCACTTGTGTCCCGTAGGACCCCGAGTACTTGATTCCTGTTCCTTGATTATTCGCGCTATCCACATCCGGGAGGCTTATGGGACCCCCCTGAGCCAGAGCTTGATTCAGTCTTATTTCTTGGGGCCGCAAACTAGTTTGAGGTTTTATTTACTATCCCGTACTTATGCCATGTTTACTGCTTTATTTAAGATTGTGCGAGGAACTCACTGTACTGTTTAGGTAAGCGGAGTGTTTTCGCGGTATCGACAAGCCCAGTCACATTTTCGGGTTCCCAGTCGTTTACAGCCATTGACGCAAACCTTGAGTCCGTCTTGGAGTCAGCTAGCTTCGTTGCGGGTCTACTCAATGGGGTGGCCCCCTGAAATATTTCTGAATCTTGTGATTGCTTTGTCATGAAGGCCTCGTTGGGTTTTGATTTGGTTTTTCCGAGGTTGATCGAGTGTGTGTTGCTATTTGTGCACCCCTGCAGGGTAATACTTTCTGAAAGCCGTGTCCGCGGTTATGGAAGACTTGGAGCACAGTTTCTCGACCATAGACAAGCATAACTAAAGTACCGCTTTAAATTGACTAAGTAACTGACTAGTAATTAGTACAACACTCATGGAATGGTTAATAAAATTGCCAACGGATGGGGTTGTTCGTCCGCTTCCTCATTGGTAAGCGGGGAGGAGGATGGATCTGTGGATATTACTGTTATAACTGTTGTCATTAATTCTCGGACATCCGTCTATCTTTGGTTAGGCGGATGGTTAGCATCTATCTATAGAACTGTTAGGGTTTATCTTTCGTTGCAATTGCGTCACCCCAGGTTGTGTCCCCTTTAGAGGCATAAAGACTTGCTGAGTACCCTTAGGGTCTCACACGATAAATTATTGGTTCAGATGAACAGGTACACTCGCAGGACGGATACTGGGTGGAAGAGGCTGATGATGTGGGCCACGATCGTTCGGTGTAGAGATTCCGGGAACGGGGATCCGTGAGATCTGTGGGCGGGATGTGCTTAGTTCTGGGCATCTTATGCCGATTTGCTTCTTGTCCGTACTCGGATCTTGTTTGCCGCTTCCGCCTGATACTCTGATGTGTGATGTATGAGGAAATATCCTAAAATATTATATCTATCTAGGACATTTGAATCTTGCCGTATGGCGTTGCTATATTTCCTTTCTTTTTAGATGGTATGGCTCTGATGTACTATTGTATGGTGGCTTGCATACATACTCATTTGTGTATGTAGTTGATCCCTTCGCCTGCCGATTACGCCGCCCGTACTTGTCCCGATGACTGGAAATGGTTGGGACGGCCGAAAGGTCTACCCGTGAGTGGCTTTTGGGGCCCCACCGTACTATTTCAACCATTTCCGCTCATCCAGGCTTGTATCTAGGAGCGTAATTCACCGAGGTAGTTACAATGTCCATGATCAGGAAACTTTGATCATCTTGTTAATCAACGAGCTAGTTTATGAGAGAGGCATAACTAGGAACTTCCTTTTTGTTTATTAAACACACATGTATTAATGTTTCTGTATTAATACAATTATAGCATGTAAAATAAACATTTATCATAAACAAGGAATACGATAATAACCACTTTATTATTGCCTCTCGGGCATATTCCCTTCAGGCGGGCAATGATGCGATCCTTCTTGTCACGCAGACGGCGAAGTGACTTGTGCTCCTTCACAAGGATGGCGAGGGTCTGGTCCTTCTTGACTGCAATTGCATAGTTGTGGTTGGCATAGGCGCGGGCATTGTCCAACTCCTTCTGACTGTCATACAGCATGAAGTCGAGATGATCCACTTGATGCTTCAGCTCCGTATGACCTGGTACCTCCAATGGCTGTCCCATAGCATCATGCCTTGCGTAGTACTCAAAGCGAGTGCCCTTGATCTGGTTGATGCTTTGCCCACATAGACGGGAAAGAGCTTCCTGCATAGCCCTGGCGAGTTCGTCTAGCCAGTCGTTCTCCCTCAAGCTGAATTGGATCCCCTCTGAGGTGGGTGCCTCCATCTTGCCTCTGAGATTTGCAATGATCAACCATTGTAGTTATCCTCCTTGCTGATCATTGAGATGTGCTCCGAAGAACTCAGGGTGCGTGTGCTCCAGAAGTTCCGAGAGTTGGCTTAAATCTCACTCAAAGATGATCTCTCCTCCGTTGCCCAAATGGTAGAACTTGCTATACTTCAGTTCCATCTATAAGAATGTAAGATGAGTAAGTTAGTGAGGTGATCAAGTGTGTCAAATTTTATGTAGGATTGCAAGAATTTTTGAGGAACATAAATTTTCTTGAAAGAATCTTAGTGATAAGATGAGAATAGGTTTTCATAAATACTCACTTCTTTTGTTTTGAAACTAAGTTTTTGATTCAAGCGTCCATTCTAACTAGGGTCTCCTATGGTCAGGATGGCTCTGATACCAACTTTTCAACACCCGGATTTTTAATCCCAGATGCCTGTTATGCCATACATCGCAATCCCAAGATTACCATTTTTGCGAGACATAACAGATTGGTACCATAGTTCATCATCTATTAGAAACCATAATAAAGGTCTTACAAATAAAGGATCTCATGATCCAGTCTTAATACAATCAATGCAACAAAATAATATAATAACAGTAGCATGGTCGAAGATCCATCTTTAGGGTCACAGGCAATGCTGATGATGGTAGATGATCCTAGTTGTCATAGACTTCCTGCTGTCCATCATCCTGATGGTCTCTTCATAGTCTAGCCATAGGAATAGCCAGGGACAAAGCCATGAGTACTCTTTAAGTACTCGTAAACTATCACTAATAAGTGAAGTAGTTTGAGTAGGAATCCTAAGCTCTAGGTTTATTTGCAAAAAGCCAGGTTTATCTCTAACTAAGTTTAGAAGTAAAGAAAACTAGTTTAATGTTTTAAAACACCTAAGTGGGAACTTACTTTTTATGTTCACAACCCTGTTGTGGTCAAGTCAAAGTCATAGTTCAGTTCACAAGTCATTTTGAAAACATCTGACGACGGAACAGTATGGCCACTCCAACTATCCATAACCGCGGACGCAGCTATTCAAATAGTTTGATACTCTGCAGAGGTGGTACACTTTCACCACAACATTCGATACATCCATCAGGAACAATCCTGAATCATCATACTTAGTACGCGGATAATCAATCCTAACCTTTCAATTACACACCCTAGTATAGGCACCTCTCCTATGAGTTTGGCCTCCCAACCATTACCATATGTCATCTTGGGAACTGCATAGGTTGTCAATCATCACGAGGTATCCTCAGCTCAAACCTCTTCCGTAAGGGAACCCATATTAAGACATATAACTTCCATTAAAGCCCTACCCAAATTCGGGTATTGTGGTTGTATAGAAAAATTGGAATGGTATCGCATCTGAACCCAACCATCAGCTTTTATAAAGGGCTAAGGCTCATGCCTCAACATTTTCATCATGAAATCACTTTGTGTTCACTAACACATGTCAAAACATTTCAATAGAATGAATCTTCATTCCAAGGTTTTCATAATCATTTTCACCAATTATTCCCATCTAAAGTGATCAACTTTTATGATTAGCACTAGCCACTAAAATTGAGGGTAATCACTAATGAGGGGTGCTAATCAAGTGTGACTATCCAAATCTAATCTCATGCCTTAGTATGACATCTAGTTCTAACTACTTAGGCCAAGTTTTATGCTCTTTATGCTACCTATAATATCTTTCCAAAATTCACAAGTCACTAAGTAAAAGTAATAAAGAACTTTGATAAAGAAATAAAATAATAAAGCTTGCAAGTAAAACTTGGGATTGGTATAATCAAGGTTGCATAACCAAAGTATGCCTAATGCATCTTGCATAGGTTATCTATCTTGCAAGTGTTAGCTTGCCAGGATGGCTTGCATTAGATAGCTTGCCTTGATTGGTACAGTGGTTGAAGTTCTCTTCTTCTTCTTCTTCGTAGTACTCCTCATCCTCGTAGCCTTGGTCGGTACTAGCTGAAGGGTTTCGCGGCATAGTAAATCAAAATTTTCTACGGAGCGAACAGAGGGAAAGCCAAGATCTAATCTAGGAGATGCAAACAACGAGAGAGATTGGATTAGATCTTCATACCCTTGAAGATTCGCACAGCGGAACGTTCGTCGGAACGTGGGTGATGTAGTCGTACTCGCTTCTCCTCCTCGCGATCCGATCCGATCTAGCACCACAAGTGGCGGTGCCTCCGTGAGATGCACAAGTGCAGCACCTCGACGTCTCCTCCTTCCTCGGACCAGCAAGTATGGTGGAGAGATGGATTGGATCTACAACACGACGGCGTGGTGTATATGGTGGAGAATTTCTGCAGCAGGGCTTCGCCTACAAACAGTTGGGAGGGAGAGAGGAAAGCTAGAAAGGCGGCTAGGGTTTGGAGGAGAGGTGTAGGGGTTTGGTGCGCCCCCACCCCTCTTTATATAGAGGGGGGGGGCGCAGCCCTAGCCCCTCCCCCAAGCCCAAAGGATAAGGAGTGGGGGGCATGGACTCTCCCCTCTTCTAGAAACCCTATCTCTAGTTTAAACGATTTAAACTCTCTAGGATCGGCTGGGCCCTATGGGGCCTTGTGCCCCTGGCCCAATGCGGCCAGGACACTCCCTCATAGGCCCATGCCCCCTCCCGGAAGGTGGGGCCACGTTGGTCCCCTTCCGGAAGGTTCTAGAAGCTTCCGGTACAATACCGATTAACCCGGAACAATTCCGAACTCCAAAAACTGCACTGCCTTATATGAATCTTATTCTCCGGACCATTCCGGAACCTCTCGTGATATCCCGGATCCCATCCGAGACTCCGAACAAAAATTCATAAACCAATTATCCAATCTATCCTAGCGTCGAGATACGTTAAGTGTGTGACCCTGCGGGTTCGAGAATATGCAGACATGATCTTCTATCAATAATCAATAGCGGGGTCTGGGCACCCATATTGACTCCCACACATTCATCGATGATCATATCGGATGAACCACGATGCCAGGATTCAAACAATCCCATATATATATTCCCTTCGTCTCGCGATATTTTACTTGCCCGAGATTCGATCGTCGGTACCGTCATACCTAGTTCAATCTCGTTCACAACAAGTACTTTACTCGTTCCGTAATCCGATATCACTTTGTGATTAACTCCTTAACCACATGCTTGCAAGCGGTGTTGATATCGATTACCGAGTGGGCCCGAAGTATATCTCTCCGACTTGGGAGGGACAAATCCCATCTCGATACATACAACCCAACAGATACTTTCCGATCACCTGAGAGACACCTTTATGATCACCCTCTCATAGGATGACGTTTGATGACCTCAAAGCTTTCTTCCGATACCAGGGAGTTGTATTATCTCATGGTCTAAGTAATACAATATTTGACATAGGAAAAGCTTCGCAAAGATGAACACGATGAAACGATCTAATTGCTCTGCTTTGTTTGGGTCTATCCATCATATCATTCTCCCAATGATATGATCTCATTATCAATTGACAACTCATGTCTATGGTTAGGAAACCTTAACCATCATTGATCAATGAGCTAGTCCATAGAGGCGTACTAGGGACACGGTGTTGTTCACAAACCACACAAGTATTAAAGTTTCCGCTTAATACAATTCTAGCATGGAATATAAACTTTATCATGAACATGAATTCTAATAATAACATCTTTATTATTGCCTCTAGGGCATAATTCCAACAGTCTCCCACTTGCACTAGAGTCAATAATCTAGTTTACATCTGGTAACAATCTCACACCCATGGCACTGAGGTGTTGATCATGTTTTACACGTGGAAGAGGTTTAGTCAATGGATCTGCGACATTCAGATCTGTATGTACTTTGCTAATCTTCAGATCTCCATCAGCAATATAATCTCGGATTATATGAAACTTTCGGTTGATATGCTTGGTCTTTGGATGATATCTTGGTTCCTTAGCGAGTGTTATGGCGCCAGTGTTGTCACAGAATATCTCCAGTGGGTCCAATGCACTTGGAACCACGCCAAGCTCAGTGATGAAGTTTCTGATCCAAACTCCTTCACTTGACGCTTCTGCAGCAGCCATGTATTCCGCTTCTACTGTAGATCCCGCGATCACGCTTTGCTTGCAGCTTCTCCAGCTCACAGCTCCTCCATTCAAAATATAAACGTATCCTGTCTGAGATTTGGAATCATCCTTGTCGGTGTCAAAACTAGCGTCGACGTAACCTTTTATGACAAGCTGTTCATCACCTCCATAGACTAAGAACATTTCTTTAGTCCTATTTAGGTACTTTAGGATGTTCTTCACGGCTGTCCAGTGTTCCACTCCTGGATCACTTTGATATCTGCTCGTCAAACTAAGAGCATTGGACACATCCGGTCTAGTACACAGCATGGCATACATGATAGAACCTATGGCCGAGGCATAAGGCACTTTGCTCATAGCTTCCCTATCATTTACCGTAGCTGGACACTGAGCCTTGCTCAATATCTTACCCGACAACATAGGCACTGAACCTTTCTTTGCCTTATCCATTCTGAACCTTTTCAGAACTTTGTCTAGGTATGTACTCTGGCTTAAAGCTATCAGGCGTCTTTGTCTATCTCTATAGATTTTGATGCCCAATATATAAGCAGCTTCACCTAGGTCTTTCATTGAAAAACACTTGTTCAAATAACTCTTCACATCGTTAAGCATGTTGATGTCATTTCCGATAATCAATATGTCATCCACATATAGTACCAGAAACTTCACCGAGCTCCCACTCACTTTCTTGTAGATACAAGCTTCGTAGCAATTTGGAACAAATCCAAAGCTCTTGATCACTTGATCAAAACGAAGGTTCCAACTCCGAGATGCTTGCTTCAGCCCATAAATGGAACGCTGAAGTTTGCATACTTTACTAGCATCCTTAGGATCGACAAAACCTTCGGGTTGCATCATATACAACTCTTCATCAATGTTTCCATTGAGGAAAGCAGTCTTGACATCCATCTGCCATATTTCATAATCATGAAACGCAGCAATTGCTAATAAAATCCGAATGGACTTAAACATTGCTACGGGAGAGAAAGTCTCATCGTAGTCAACACCTTGAACTTGTCGAAAACCTTTCGCGACAAGCCGTGCTTTATAGACGGTAACATTACCATCCGCATCCGTTTTCTTCTTGAAGATCCATTTTCACTCAACGGCCTTTCGGTCGCTAGGAGGGTCCACCAAAGTCCGTACTTGGTTTTCGCTCATGGATCCCAATTCGGATTTCATGGCTTCTAGCCATTTCTCAGAGTCTGGGCTCATCATCGCTTCCTCATAGTTCGTAGGTTCACTGTCTTCTACTAACAAGACAGTCAAGACAGGGTTGCCGTACCACTCAGGAGGGGCACGCGACCTTGTCGACCTGCGACGTTCAGTAGCAGCATCGTCCGAAGCTTCATGATCCTTGTCATTAGCTTCCTCTATTGTGGGTGCAGGTGGCACTGGAACAATTTCAGGTGCTGCGCTACTCTCGAATTCAAGAGAAGGTTCAATAACCTCGTCAAGCTCTACTTTCCTCCCACTCACTTCTTTCGAGAGAAACTCCTTCTCAAGAAAGGAACCGTTCTTTGCGACAAACACTTTGCCTTCGGTTCTGTGATAGAAGGTATACCCAATAGTTTCCTTAAGGTATCCTATGAAGACGCATTTCTCCGCTTTGGGTTCGAGCTTGTCCGGCATCAACTTCTTGACGTAAGCTTCGCATCCCCAAACTTTAAGAAACGACAACTTAGGTTTAGCACCAAACCACAGTTCATACGGTGTCGTCTCAACGGATTTAGATGGTGCCCTATTTAAAGTGAATGCAGCGGTTTCTAATGCATAACCCCAAAATGATAACGGCAAATCAGTAAGAGACATCATTGATCGGACCATATCTAATAGGGTTCGATTCCGGCGTTCAGACACACCATTGCGCTGTGGTGTTCCGGGTGGCGTGAGTTGTGAAACGATTCCACTTGCTTTAAGATGCGTGAGAAAATCATAACTCAAATATTCACCTCCACGATCGGATCGTAGAAACTTAATCTTTCTGTTACGATGGTTCTCCACTTCATTCTGAAATTCCTTGAACTTTTCAAATGTTTCAGATTTATGTTTCATTAAATAGATATACCCATATCTACTTAAGTCATCGGTAAAAGTGAGGAAATAGCGATATCCACCGCGCGTCGAAATACTCATCGGTCCGCATACATCGGTATGTATGATTTCCAACAAGTCCGTTGCTCGCTCCATCATTCCGGAGAACGGGGTTTTGATCATCTTGCCCATGAGGCATGGTTCGCATGTGTCAAATGATTCAAAATCAAGAGACTCCAAAAGTCCATCAGAATGGAGTTTCTTCATGCGCTTTACACCAATATGACCTAGACGACAGTGCCACAAATAAGTAGTATTATCACTATCTACTTTGCATCTCTTAGCTTCAATGTTATGGATGTGTGTTTCATCCCTTTCGAGATTTAGAAGAAATAAACCATTTACAAGAGGTGCATGACCATAAAAGATGTTACTCATATAAATAGAATAACCATTATTCTCCGATTTAAATGAATAACCGTCTTGCAATAAACACGATCCAGAAATAATGTTCATGCTCAACGCAGGCACATAATAACACTTATTAAGGTTTAAAACTAACCCCGAAGGTAAAACTAAGGAGAGCGTGCCGACGGCCATCACATCAACTCTTGATCCGTTGCCAACGCGCATCGTCACCTCATCCCTCGCAAGCCGCCGTC
Source organism: Avena sativa (assembly GCA_916181665.1). Classification (NCBI taxonomy): domain Eukaryota; kingdom Viridiplantae; phylum Streptophyta; class Magnoliopsida; order Poales; family Poaceae; genus Avena; species Avena sativa. Next base: position 434,534,318 of record OV702283.1, on the reverse strand, counting down.
TATTCCGTAGCTCCTGTTTCGAGTTACAAATATTAGCAACTGAACCGGTATCAAATACCCAGGCACTACAACGAGGGCTAGTAAGGAAAACATCAATAACATGTATATCAAATATACCTTTGATGGTGCCAGCCTTATTGGCCGCTAAGTACTTCGGACAGTTGCGCTTCCAGTGACCCTTGTCCTTGCAATAGAAGCACTCAGTGTCCGGCTTAGGACCAGACTTGAGCTTCTTCTCAGTAGGAGCATTGCGCTTGCCGCCGCCCTTCTTGAAGGGCTTCTTTGCTCCCTTACCTTTCTTAAAGGAGGGCTTGTTGACCATCAACACATGATTATCTTTCTTGATGTCCACCTCCGCAGCCTTCAGCTTTGCGAAGAGCTCGGTGATCGTATCAGTGGAGCCAATCTGATTATGAGTCACTACAAAACTTTTGTAGATGGGAGGGAGTGATTGCAGAACCCTGTCAATCTTGAGCTCCTCTGGAATCGTGCATTCCAGTTGCTCAAGGCGTTGAGTGTAGCCCGACATCTTTATGGCGTGCTCACTAACGGAACTCCCTTCCTCCATCTTGCAGTTAAAGAACTTCTCAGAGATCTCATATCTCTCAGAACGGGCTTGAGTCTGAAACATGGTTTTCAGCTCCTCGAGAATCTCAAAGGGCCCGGGATAGGTTTCAAAACGATTTTGAAGTTCCGGTTCCATAGCAAACAACATGGTGCTCTTAATCACACCATAATCATCTTTGCGCGACTGATAGACAGCTTTCTCATCAGCCGGCGCAGTTGCAGCAGGGGGGTCACCTAACGCTTTCCCAAGGACATAGTACTTTTGTCCGCCAGACAGAATGATTCTTAGATTGCGGAACCAATTGGTGAAGTTAGACCCATTGTTTCTAAGATTTTCCTTCTCAGCAAAAACGTTGAAGTTGAAGTTGGATTTGGCCATGTGATCTACAGTATTTGCAAGTACAATTTAGACTATGTTCATGATAAATAGTTCAACTTAATCAAATTACTAGATGAACTCCCACTAAATTCAACATCCCTCAAGTTGTTTAGTGAACACGATCCAAATTCACCACACCTAATCCGATCATCACGAGAAGAGATGTGGTTTCAATGGTGGACAACAAAGTGTCGATCATATCATTCATATGACTCATGCTTAACCTTTCGGTTCTTGTGTTCCGAGGCCATGTCTGTACATGCTAGGCTCGTCAAGCTAGACCCAAGTATTTCCGCGTGTGCAAAACTGGCTTGCACCCGTTGTATGTGAGCGTAGAGTCTATAGCACCCGATCATCACGTGATGCTTGGACACGACGAACTTTCGCAACGGTGCATACTTGGGGAGAACACAGTTTTTATCTTGATATTTAAGTGAGGAATCATCTTATAATGCTACCGTCGCGATCTAAGCATAATAAGATACATAAAAGGATAAACATCACATGCATATAACTTTATGTGACATGGTATAGCCAATCTTCGCGCAATGATCTCCATCTTGTGCGTTCCGGCATGATCTCCATCACTCCACCATGATTGCCTCCACCATGAATAGCAACTACAACTATTGTTAACTACTTAGCGATAAAGTAAAGCTATTACATGGCGTATAAGAAGTTGACTCGCAGGTCATACACAGTTATAAAGACAACCATATGGCTCCTGCCGGTTGTGTACTCATCGACATGCAAGTCGTGAAACATTACAAAACATGATCATTGCATACAATATATACATCACATCTTGGGCCATACCATATCACAGAAAACACTCCCTGCAAAAACAAGTTAGATGCCTCTACTTTGTTGTTGCATGTTTTACGTGGCTTATGGGAGTAGATGCTCAGAACGATTCTTACCTACGGAAAGCCACAACGGTGATATTATGGTTGCCAAACTCCGGTGTTAATCCCATGACAACTATAGTGAGAGAAACTGACATCCACCAGCCGCATGTGTGGAACAAGCCACACGTCAAGTGCGGAGCCGGTCTCGCGAACGACGTCGCGTAAGGTTGGCCTGGACCGCTTCAATCTCACTATCCCGCGTCATAAGAAGAACACAAACAAGAGGCTTGCAACAGAAAACATCAACGCCCGCAACAACCATGTTGCGTTCTACTCGTGAAACACATCTACGCATAGATCTAGCTCTGATACCACTGAAGGGTTTCGCGGCATAGTAAATCAAAATTTTCTACGGAGCGAACAGAGGGAAAGCAAAGATCTAATCTAGGAGATGCAAACAACGAGAGAGATTGGATTAGATCTTCATACCCTTGAAGATTCGCACAGCGGAACGTTCGTCGGAACGTGGGTGATGTAGTCATACTCGCTTCTCCTCCTCGCGATCCGATCCGATCTAGCACCACAAGTGGCGGTGCCTCCGTGAGATGCACAAGTGCAGCACCTCGACGTCTCCTCCTTCCTCGGACCAGCAAGTATGGTGGAGAGATGGATTGGATCTACAACACGACGGCGTGGTGTATATGGTGGAGAATTTCTGCAGCAGGGCTTCGCCTACAAACAGTTGGGAGGGAGAGAGGAAAGCTAGCAAGGCGGCTAGGGTTTGGAGGAGAGGTGTAGGGGTTTGGTGCGCCCCCACCCCTCTTTATATAGAGGGGGGGGGGGCGCAGCCCTAGCCCCTCCCCCAAGCCCAAAGGATAAGGAGTGGGGGGCATGGACTCTCCCCTCTTCTAGAAACCCTATCTCTAGTTTAAACGATTTAAACTCTCTAGGATCGGCTGGGCCCTATGGGGCCTTGTGCCCCTGGCCCAATGCGGCCAGGACACTCCCTCATAGGCCCATGCCCCCTCCCGGAAGGTGGGGCCACGTTGGTCCCCTTCCGGAAGGTTCTAGAAGCTTCCGGTACAATACCGATTAACCCGGAACAATTCCGAACTCCAAAAACTGCACTGCCTTATATGAATCTTATTCTCCGGACCATTCCGGAACCTCTCGTGATATCCCGGATCCCATCCGAGACTCTGAACAAAAATTCATAAACCAATTATCCAATCTATCCTAGCGTCGAGATACGTTAAGTGTGTGACCCTGCGGGTTCGAGAATATGCAGACATGATCTTCTATCAATAATCAACAGCGGGGTCTGGGCACCCATATTGACTCCCACACATTCATCGATGATCATATCGGATGAACCACGATGCCAGGATTCAAACAATCCCATATATATATTCCCTTCGTCTCGCGATATTTTACTTGCCCGAGATTCGATCGTCGGTACCGTCATACCTAGTTCAATCTCGTTCACAGCAAGTACTTTACTCGTTCCGTAATCCGATATCACTTTGTGATTAACTCCTTAACCACATTCTTGCAAGCGGTGTTGATATCGATTACCGAGTGGGCCCGAAGTATATCTCTCCGACTTGGGAGGGACAAATCCCATCTCGATACATACAACCCAATAGATACTTTCCGATCACCTGAGAGACACCTTTATGATCACCTCTCATAGGATGACGTTTGATGACCTCAAAGCTTTCTTCCGATACCAGGGAGTTGTATTATCTCATGGTCTAAGGAATACAATATTTGACATAGGAAAAGCTTCGCAAAGATGAACACGATGAAACGATCTAATTGCTCTGCTTTGTTTGGGTCTATCCATCATATCATTCTCCCAATGATATGATCTCATTATCAATTGACAACTCATGTCTATGGTTAGGAAACCTTAACCATCATTGATCAATGAGCTAGTCCATAGAGGCGTACTAGGGACACGGTGTTGTTCACAAACCACACAAGTATTAAAGTTTCCGCTTAATACAATTCTAGCATGGAATATAAACTTTATCATGAACATGAATTATAATAATAACATCTTTATTATTGCCTCTAGGGCATAATTCCAACACTAGCGTCTATAATTAAATACGAGGTACATAATCACCAAACAATACTTATCTACTTTTATTTATCACACAAGGGCTCACACTATATGATCTAGTATCATCACATGAAATAAATACCTAGTCTTATTTATTTTATTTTGGAAAACTAATTTCTACTCATTGAAAACTACTTAAGATTTAATATTATCCAATTAAAATATAGGATCATGTTGACACATGTCATCACCACATATTCTAATACATGGGAATGTGATTTAAAGTGGTGGTCATATTTTATAAAGTTTAAAATTACTATTTTAAATAATTAAAGTGACTAGCAATGCCTATGGGGAATTCTTTTAATACTAGTCCAAGATCACTGCATGTAAACCTAAATATTTTTTCATATTCAGACATATCTTATCAAATGTGATTTTTGAGAGTTGGAATCAACTCAAAAGCATTTATGGTTGATTTTTGAAAAATGTTTGAATGTGAAAAATCTCTGTCTTGTTATTTTTACTATAGGTGATCTATAATTTCAAATGGTTTGAATCCAATGGGCTTGGATTGATAATTTTAGTACCTTTCTAGCAAAATTGGAAACAGGTCATTTGGTTCAGTAAATCTCTTTGAATTGAATTTCAAAGTCACTGACTGAACTAGGTTTGAATTAAAATGGAAAAATATCTATTTGAACTGTCGGGCTATGCGCGGGGTGAAAATGGGCCGGCCCAGTTGCACAGCGCGTGCGCAGCAGGCTGCTAATAGGGGGTCCCACGCGTCAGCGGCTCAGTCTAAGCGAAGATGTATGTTTCAATCTGGGCCATGCGATTAGACTAGGATCTACGGATGTGGTTCGTCGTCTCCGTCGAACAGCTCCAACGAGACCGAACCCTAACAACGATGGTGGGGGTACGCGATGGCTTACCAGGGCTCTAGTTAGGGTCGGTGATGGGGGAGAACGACGTTGTCGATGATGGCAGTTCGAATGGTGGTCGCGGTGGCTCCTGGGGTGGCTCCAATCAACGACCTTTCTCCTCCTCTGCAGCGGTGGAATCCGATGAAATTCCGGCGGCCTTGTGCTCACCTTGCTCCGGGGAAAGGTCAGGGGTGGTTCTGAGAGAGAGGAGTGTGAGATGGTGTGGAGAATGAGGGTTGGGGTGGCCTCTATTTATACACCGGTGAGAGGGGCAGTGCAACATGGGAAGAGCTCGTCGGTGACGATGATACAGCGAGCTAACGACATGGCGAAGGGCGTAGGCCGGTGCGGTCTCTCCTGGCGATCATCACGGGCTTAATGGCACGGTACGGGGCGGTCGAGAATGGTCGAAACGGGCCGACGCTCTGCACGACACCGACGATGTTTTAGACGACGTACAGGGGCTTCGTGTCGCGCGGAGGCGAACGATCGTGTCTAGGAGGTAGCTAGGGTCATGGCGAGTGTAGTTATGCGCGGCGAGGGCAAGACGCGGTTTGTGCGCGCGTGTCGGCTGTGGTGCTCTGGCGCGCTCTCGGCATGGTTGTAGGGAATTGGGCACAGCGATTTCTCGGTGGTCTAGGGCTTGGCTGCGCTCGAGGGTTGGACAGGCGGTGGTGGTGGACGGTGGCCTGCCTCCTAGACATCATGGACGGGCATGACGTCTCCTCCCGCGTGCTGTCCACTATCAGCCGACAATGGTGGCTTCGGGTGGCATGGCATTGGTGCAAGGGTAGGGGTAGTATCTTTTTCAATGCACTGGTGGTCACTGGGGGATACAATGGGAGAGAATTTGGGGCAATGGGGGAACAAGGCACTGATCAAGAATAGTGAAAGTTAGGCAGTTTGATCTGTGCTCACCAAGTGTTTGATGAAATGGTCGCATGAAATTTAAAATTGAATTTTTGGATGAATTTTGGTGAGTGCTCTAATCACATGCTTGGTAGTCTGAGGGTGCTTAGGTTTGGCAAGGTGAACTGGTTTGAGTGGTTTTTGAGAAATGGTGATCTTAGCACCTATTAAGGATTCAATTTTGAATTGTCCTTTGCATAGATTTGAAATTTGTTTTTGTTGGTTTGTAAAGTGGGCTTGGGTTCACTTTTACTTGGTCTAGCAAGGGGTGAAAAGAATTTAATTTGTTTCTGTTAGAAAACTTGGACTAGGAACACTCAAAGTGGTCTAGTGGTTAACTTTGGTCAAAATGACCATTTGCCTAAATTGCTTATTTTTTTATTTTCTCTTTATTTGATTCTGCTTGGAAATGATCTAGATGATATTGTTTTAATCTTTAAACCAATCCTTGCCATTCATAGCAATCAAACATGGCATTGCAAGCATTCATGCATTAATCAAACACACACACATCCATTCATATTAATTTTAATAACAAAAGTTTTTGTTAACCCTAAACTTGGTGATTAGAACTTGATAATCTTGTTTAATATTTTTGGGATGTTACACTATGGGTCCATGTAGTAGCTAGATGGTTGTTTCTCCTCCATTGTGCTACCATGTTTAGATCTTGTGAGCTCCGTTCATGATAAAGATCATCTATTTGTAATCATGCATGTTGTGTTTGCGGGGATCCAATGGATATTGAGATTACTATGTCAGATTGGTTAATGATTCTATCTTATTGATTCTATCATGTCTGTGTTGTTTGAGATCTTGCATGCTCTCCGTTTATAGTAGCTATCTTGGCCAAGTAGATGCTAGTGACTCCAAGAGGGAGTATTTATGTTCGATAGTGGGTTCATGCCACTATTTAATCTGGGGAATTAACATAAATCTCTAAGGTTGTATATGTTTTGTTTCTACTAGGGAGAAAACAACAATCTCTTGTTCATGGAACAAGTGTATTGTTTACCTTACACGCTTTGCTTAAAGCAGTTATCCGTTGCTTGCATCTTAATACTGGAGGGGGTTCGGATGATAACCTGAAGGTGGATTACTAGTCATAGATGCATTTGGATGGCGGTCTATGTATATTGTTGTATTGCCCAATCAAATCTCATAGGATCATGAATGTCTAGTATTGCATTGTTATGCCTTGCTCTGTCATGTCAATTGCCCTGCTGTAATTTGTTTACCCAGCATGTTATGTTGTTTATCTTAAGGAGGACACCTCTAGTGAACTATGGACCCCTGTCCAATATTTACCATTGATATATCTTCCACTGTTCCTGTTACTTTCTGCACACCACTATTATCTTCCACACCATATAGTTAATCCTTTGTTTTCAGCAAACCGGTAAGATTGATAACCTCACTATTCGTTGGGGCAAAGTCTTGAGTTTGTGTTGTGCAGGTTTCCAAGTTGCTAGCAACACCTTTGGGTCGTTTCCTTCCTCCTACTGTTTCGATAACCTTGGTTTCTTACTGAGGGAAAACTTGCTGCTGTGCTCATCATACCTTCCTTTTGGGGTCTCCCAACGAATCTCTATAGTGATCTGAGCTACACATCGTTAAGCTATTTCCGGCGCCATTGCCGGGGAGGTAAGGTAAAAGGCACTCACATCCTCCGGTGTGAGTGCTCGAAGTTATTTCCTTTAGACTCTGCAATTTTTTCTTTTTGTTTCTTGTTTTCACTAGTTAGGCTTAATGGAAAACAACAAAAATAGAGAGCTTTATAGTGTTTATCTTGAGTTAGGACATGAAGTGTTTGAAGAGAAAATTAGAAAACCTATGGAACTTTATTTGCATGCTAATAGAAATGTTATTAGTATGAGTTCTTTGGACACCATTATTGTTAATGCTATGGAAACGTCCAAGCTTGGGGAAGCTAGTTTTTATGAAAATAATCTTTTTAGTTCCCCAGCTTTGGAAGACAGCTATTCTATTGATTATGTTGATACCAAACCTCCAATATACGATGATTACAATGATGAATATGATATTTTCAGTCCACCTACTTTTGAGGAGAAAATTAATTATGATTACAATATGTCTCCTATATTTGATGAGTATGGTGATGAGAATAATAATGATAGCTATTTTGTTGAATTTGCTCCCACTACAATTAATAAGAATGACTATGCTTATGTGGAGAGTAATAATTATTTTATGCATGTAGCTCATGATAAGAATGTTTTATGTGATAGTTATATTGTTAATTTTATTCATGTTGCTACCTAAAGTTATTATGAGAGAGGGAAACATGGTCTTATGTATCTCAATAATATTAAGTTTCCCCTCTTTATGTTGAAAATCTTGAAGTTGCATTTGTCTTGCTTCGCTATGCTTGTTTCTTTGTGCTTTCATGACTTGTTTCTTTACAATATTCCTATGCATAGGAAGTTGGTTAGACTTAAATGTGTTTTGAATTTGCTTCTTGATGCTCTCTTTTACTTCAATTCATATTTCTTATGTGAGCATCTTCTCAAACTATCAAGCCTAACTTAAAGGCGTTAAAGAAAAGTACTTATTAGGAGATAACCCAATAGTTTTCTTGAGTCTTGGAAGTTATTACTTTTGTAATAACCTCTCCTTATCCTTTATATTTAAATTTTCTGCCAATAATGACCTCTAATGAGAGAGAAGTAAGATTTGGGGAAGTTGCTGTCCCGAAACAGATTTTTGTGCTTCACTATAAAAATTTGTGAAAAATCTCTATATCTCGGATTGATCTGTAATTTGCTGAATAAACCCCTAGGTTGTTAGCTAACTTTCGTTAGTTCAACACTTTTTGATTTGAGCAACAGAAGGTCTTCGAAAAAATCATTTTTACCTGTTGGTCTCTTTTGACAGATTTCTGCCATTATTTGCATTTGCCTCTTTATTGATTTCTTTTTGAGTTCTCTTTGGTAAATTGAGCTTTTTGAAGTTATTTCTATAGTACCTTGTGTATTTAATGGAAGTTTTTCTGTTTTAAAACTAAACCCCAAAGGTTTATTATTTTTTGAATGCACTAATGTTGCTAATGAAGATTGTGTGAAGTTTTGTATGAAGGAAAATTTTCAGGTGTAAGGGAAGAATGATGTAATGAGATGAAGAATGGACAAAAGCTCAAGTTTGGGGATGCCACCCAGTGTCACCCCAAGAAATATCCAATAGGTACAAGCGTCAAAGCTTGGGGGTGCCCAAGGTATCCCCTTCTTCATCAATAAAAATCTCAGGTATTTCTAGACATTTTGTTTTTATTGTTTCATGCATAGTTGTGTTGTTCTTGGAGCGTCTTAGTTTTCGTTTGCTTAGTTTTCTTGAATAAGTTGGTTGGATCACAACACACTTCTTTTGGAGAGAGACATGCTCCGTTTTCATTGCTTAGAACACTCTAGTTTTCACTGTTATTGTTCTGTGAGTCTTCACTTTTGCTAGCACTATGTTTAGCCTTAGTTTTCTTATGCTTTTTGCTTAGAAATTTTTAGTTGTTTTTTGTGGAGTTGTGAGACTTTCTCACTGATCTTTATTGATTATTATCTTTGTGATTTATTTCAAATAAGTCTCTAGACCAACAATGACTAATCTGATGCCAATTGTTGATAGAGTGGAAAGAAATTTATCAGCTAATTTCATGCTTATGTCCTATAGTGGAAGAACTACTCTAATCAACTCTCTGCTGACTTCTCTTGTTATGTTCCCAATGTGCACAATGAAGCTACCAGCTAAACTAATTGATTGGATGGACAAAATAAGGAGACATTGTCTATGTAATAAAAAGGATGATAATGTGTCACATCCCAAGATTTTCCAAATCTTGTAATGTGAAAAATAAATGAATAAAATAAAACTTTGTTTGATTTTCAGGGCCAGAAGAAACTTTTTGAATTCCAATAGGAATCTTCAAACCTATTTTGAACAATTAAATCTCAAAAGGATTTAAAAAGATAAAACAATTAACAAAGGAAAATAAAATATTTTGAAATACTATTTTAGATCATTTTATAAAAGGATTTGGTTCTCAAAATGAAAAGGAAGGTTTAAAAATAAGGATTATTTTATAAAGCCAAATTAAAACTTGGCCAAGCTTTGGAATTAAAACATTTTGTTCTAAATAAAATTAGCAAAGGTTTATTTAAAATAAATTAATAAGGATTTAATATCCAAGATTTATTAATAAAGGTTCTATCATTTATAAACCATCAAAACTTAATTGTTTAAATTAAATAAGTTTTCCAAGTACTTTGTATTCTCAAATAAAACCTACTGAATGACTTTGGTACAATTTTAGATTCCAAAATAAAAGATTTAAATAAACAAATCCTATTTGAGTTATTTACTAAAGCTCTTTTTATTTATTTATTATTGGACCCTAAAGTAAAATAATAGTTTGTTTAAAACAAGTATCCAAGTATTATTTACTTCCAAATGATAGCCACTGATTTGATTTTAAAAATATTTGGATTTCAAATGAAGATTTTATTAATAAACAACAACCCTATTTTATTAAGAAACCATGGTCCATTTTATTTAATTAATAAATGGAACCTTTAACAAAATTGTTATTTATTTTAAACAAGTTGCCTAAATATACCTTATTTCAAATACAACCCATTATTTTGGTTTTGGAAATTATATGGATTTAAATAGAGTTTGAAATAAATCAAATCCTAATTTGATTATTTAGCAATGGACATTTATATTAATAATGGACTTAAATTATTTAAAAATTATGGATTTTAGATTTAGGTTCAGGCTACTGAACAGAACCAAGTCAAACTTCCAAAGTTTTGGTGTTGGTTTGAATTGAATTGAAACTGTTTGATTGTTTGAAAACCAAAACAGGAAAATAGAAATAGAAAAAGAAAAGGAATCAGAGACAGAAAAAAATAATAAAGAGGGCGACCCAACCCAGAAGCCCAACAAGGCCCAGCAAGCCAGCCCAACTCCCCTCCCCCGCAAGAAAACGTTTCACACTCCTTTTTAAACCCACGAAGCAACTGACATGTGGACCCTTCCCCTTCTCCCTTTCTTCCACTACCAGTGGACCCCACACCCTACTGTTCTTCGTCCTCACCCTCTGTGACCCGTTCTTCCCCCGTTCTGCCGTTGAATCCTCCAGCGTAATTCACCTTAATGCCGCGAGTTAAACCGGCAGTGATCATGCACATTTAATCGTCTCCCTCTCCTCCTCCTTTCCCCTCTGTTTCCTCCCCCGAGAACGCCTCCAGGCCGCCACAATCTCTCCTAGATTGTCTCTGTCTCCGGCGACCATTCTCATCAATTCCGGCAGCCTCTCACCGCCCCTTGCCTCTTCGACCACCCTCACCTGATCCCCACATCCTAGCGAACCTCCCAGAGGCATTAACTCGCTCGCGCACGCCCCAGAACCCCGGCAACGACGACGCCCTCTCGCCACCGTTCATTGCCTCTACTCCGACAAGTACCCTAGGTAACATCTGACCACCCCATTCTGTCTCGTTGATGCACACATGATCACCGACCCCGTACGCATCTGACGCAACTGCTATCTTGCTTTTCCGTGGCTTGTGTCGTCGCCTCCGACGAAGAACAGAGAAGCCCGATGCGGACACGAACTCCGGCGAGAGATTCAAGCCAGCATAGTACGCCCCTTCATCAACCAGTGGCAGGTTGAGCATCCCCGTGCCACGACGATCACAGTGAGCCCCCTCTCCTCCTTCCTCGCTTCCTGTAGCATCGACTTCGCCGCCGACTGACCTCGCCGCCGCCAGCAACCGTCGCTGCGCCGCCCAAGTTTGGTCCGTGCAATGACAACCGTCCGATTTTGATCCAGTGGCTAAGAAAGAAAGTAAGCGAAGAGGTATGCGTCGATCTGAGCTGCGCGATGATAATTAGATCCAACGGCCAGCGTCGCCCGATCCGGCCGAACCGGTATCGCCCAGTAAGATAACGCCGCGTGTCACCTGTCTGTTTAAAAACAGAAATTGAAAACAGATTTGTTTGTAATTTTCAAACCCTTATAACTTTTGATCCACACGTCCAAATTTGGCAAATTTTATATCAATGGATTCAGGAGAACAAACCCTAGCCAACCATGCCCTTAGTTTAGCAAATAGTAGCTGTTAGCTTGTTTGAAATTGCAGAAACATTTGTATGCTTATTATGAATGTAAAAAATTGTTTAAAATTGAATTTAGGGTTAAAATCTTTGGCAATTGGATTGATTTGAACCTACTGACCCTAGGAAACACTTTGTGAACTCAAAAATGTATTTGGAGAAATTAAGAAATGATTCTTTAATTTAAAACCATTTCTAGTCAAATAGAAATGTAATTTATTTATTGAAAATAATTTTGAAGTAAAACCTTTGCAAATTGATTTGTTGTGACCTTACTGACCCTAGGAACCAAACCTTGGTGTTAAAAATAATTTTGGAAAGATTTAGGTTGGATTACTTGACTTAGCCATTTTCTAGCCAAATAAAAAGAATGGTTTTTGTTATGAAAATGTTTATGGAAAGAAAACTTTAAGAAAATGGTTTGATCAAACCCATTGACCCAAAACACCAAGTTTTGCAAATTAGCAACTCATTTGGTGAACAACTTAAGAGTTTTTGCCTTAATAAAAACATTTTTCACCACATGAAATGATGAATGGATTTAAAAATAGTTTTTGGACAAAACCCTCTTGCTAATGACTTTGCCACTTTGGTAAATGACCAATTTGGATCTTACAAAGTTTAGAAACCCCATAGAGACCCCTTTGCAAAATAAAACTATCTTGTGCATGCTCCCATGCATGACTTAGATTCCATTACTTCGTGTGTGTGAAGAATTGTTTGTTTGACTTTGGTTTGGAATGTGAATTGAATTTGTGTTTGCTTGATTGATTTGTAGTGAAGTGTGAGACTAGCAAGATCAAGGAGTGAACTACCATTCCCTTCCAAAAGGCAAGTGATGCTTCATACTTTTTGTCCCATTACTTTCTCTATGCATTAGTGATTTTGCTAAGTAAAACTTGCATGGATTTTGCTAAGTATAGACCTTACTATAGGAAAACCTAGTAGATGAATCCTTAGTAGGATTTTCATAAGTTAAAGATTCCTATTACTACAAAGCTTAGCCTAGCTAATAGAAAACATGGGTGGAATATATATTCACACTATGGAAAAACATTCTAAGTCTGAGGACTTATGATTTTGTTTAATAAAACAACTAAGTTAATGAATCCCCTGGGTGGAATGGGCTTGCTTGGTGGAGAATGGTTGAGTGGTTCACAATGCCATGGGATTGGATTGTGTATCTCACTTGTGGAATGCCACCCAGGAAACAAAGAGATTTGAGATGTCAAATGTTGAGAAGCTTCAAGTGCAACCACTTGGCAATATGGGCTCTGCCATGATCATATAGGTTGCAAGAACTTAGCCATATGGACAGTGGGTGGTAGTGTTTGATAGGTTGGAGCGCGTCCATTTTGGTCTAAGGGAAGGCTTCTGAAAGATCTTGTCTTGGGAAACCAAGTCTTGTGGGGAAAGTGCACCACCTCTGCAGAGTGTAAAACCTAAGTACTTAGCCATGTCCCTGGTAAAGGACAATTTGAGCATCAAGACATGGAAGCAATCAAGAATCTCATCATTCCAATTTCTAAATTAAAACCTTGTGGTTTGAACAAGGGTGGTTTGAATTCTTCAATCATTGATGGAGAGATGGCTTGGTACAAGGATCTTGAAATCTTTGATTGAGGAAAATGATTTTGTCAAGCAAAAAACTTAGTATTTTCAAAATGATAAGAAAAATCTATTTTGAGCAATGCAAGCCTCAACTCCACTTAGCCAAATGCATATAGATGATAGACTCCACTATACTACCATAGTGTCACTTGCCAATACAATTCAAATGTATTGACCCTTTTTGGCTGTAACTTGTATGTTGCAGGTTTGATTGATTTTAGTGAAGATTGATTGTTTAGGATTACAAAGTCTACAACCAACATCTGCCTGTGGCACTTTGAAGATGAAGGACCCCATGCTTATAGTTATTCCGCTGCAATGTAATGTAATAGCCATATGAGCTATGTATGATGTAATAAAATTATGTTATTCCTGGTTATAAAGTTATATTATGACCTTTGTTTCTTGATATTACATCTTAACTGTGGATGCTAGCTATTGATCCAGGGACTAGCATTGTAAACACAGGAGGAATCTACCTTATTAGGTTGAGACCCCTACAGATGGTATCAGAGCATTGTGTTGCCTGTAGGATTTGTAAACCTAGGATTGGACAAAAACCCTTAGAAAAATAGAAGTTGTATTTGTTCAAAAACTTATTTACAAAAACACTTGTAAACTCTTTCCTCAACCATTTTGGTTTCAACTCTACTTCTCTTCTACTTCAACTGGATGGAAAAACCTACCCATGACCAAAGACTACACCATATGCAAAGGACTTCTTCAACATCTTCAACTCTAATGACTTCAACATCTTCAGCATGATCACCAAGGACTTCCAACTTGGATACCACTAAGGACTATAAGTGAAACAAGGAAATCTTGCTCAAGAATTAGAGACTGAGGGAATGCAAAAGTTAGAAGGAGCCATCAACAACTTTGAAGTATTGCAACCAAGATTTTATCCCAAGGAACCATGATCTCATGTAAGAAGAAGCAACCAAGAAGGAAGGAAAGATCACAAGTGAACCATATAGATGGACCACCACAATTTAGTTAAGTCAAACCACCAACTTATGTGGTGTAACAAAAATATTTTGTTGCCTAAGTATATGCTTGAACCTTGTTTGAGTTAAATGTTTGTTTGTGATTGCTTGCACATTGTTTGTGTGAATTGTGATGTGTGTGATTAGAAATATTTCCTTAGAAATATCTTGCCTATTCTAATCTCCCATCAAACCCAAACAGATGACTACTCCAAGAGACATCAACACCAACCAAGAAGACAACATGAGAGAACTTATAGCAACCCAAAACCAGTTGAGCCAAGAGACAACTCAGCTTTTAGCCAACAACAATGGACTAGACCCAGCCATACAAAGGATTTTGAAACTTCAATCCCAACTGTTGCAAGGAATGGTTACTCAAATGATCAACATGGGAGAAAACTTTTCCCAAAGAGCTAATGACAACAAGGATGACAAAGATGCTATTCTAGAAGGAACCCAAGCCAACAATAGTTTTAGAGACAAGGATCATGCATCCAAGGAGCATGAAGATCAATGCCTCAAGAAGAGAGAAAGATCTCCCACCTATGAAGAATATGAACTAGAAGAACTCTTAGCTTTGGAGAGACCCAAGAAGAAGAAGAAGGACATAAGCCAGTTGCAATGCTACAATTGCAAAGAGATGGGACACTATGCCAGTGAATGCCCAGAAAAGAAGAAGAGGCAAGAAGACAAACAAAAGCTAGTGAAACCCAAGATAAGGAAGGATTTTATCCAAGTGATGTGCAAACATTGCAAAGAGTTAGGACATTATGCAAACTACTGTCCAGAAAAGATGAAGCATAAGATAAACCAGCCCATGAGAGATCTCAGCCTTGTCACATGTTTCAAATGCAAGGAACTAGGCCACTATGCAAGCAATTGTCCAGAAAAGATGAAGAACAAGTTAAATCAGTCTATGAAGGATCTCAACCTTGGCCCATGAGTCAAGTAAAGAAACCAAGGACACATGCCACTGTTTGCTTAGAGAAATTTTTCCCAGAATCCCAAGAAGGCCAATATGTAGTTTTTGTTTGAAAATTTTTAAGGGTGGTAGTAGCCTAGTTGTTTTGAACTTGCTTGTAACCCTAGCCTCCCCAAATCTCGGGACGAGATTTATTTTAAGGGTGGTAGCCTGTCACATCCCAAGATTTTCCAAATCTTGTAATGTGAAAAATAAATGAATAAAATAAAACTTTGTTTGATTTTCAGGGCCAGAAGAAACTTTTTGAATTCCAATAGGAATCTTCAAACCTATTTTGAACAATTAAATCTCAAAAGGATTTAAAAAGATAAAACAATTAACAAAGGAAAATAAAATATTTTGAAATACTATTTTAGATCATTTTATAAAAGGATTTGGTTCTCAAAATGAAAAGGAAGGTTTACAAATAAGGATTATTTTATAAAGCCAAATTAAAACTTGGACAAGCTTTGGAATTAAAACATTTTGTTCTAAATAAAATTAGCAAAGGTTTATTTAAAATAAATTAATAAGGATTTAATATCCAAGATTTATTAATAAAGGTTCTATCATTTATAAACCATCAAAACTTAATTGTTTAAATTAAATAAGTTTTCCAAGTACTTTGTATTCTCAAATAAAACCTACTGAATGACTTTGGTACAATTTTAGATTCCAAAATAAAAGATTTAAATAAACAAATCCTATTTGAGTTATTTACTAAAGCTCTTTTTATTTATTTATTATTGGACCCTAAAGTAAAATAATAGTTTGTTTAAAACAAGTATCCAAGTATTATTTACTTCCAAATGATAGCCACTGATTTGATTTTAAAAATAATTGGATTTCAAATGAAGATTTTATTAATAAACAACAACCCTATTTTATTAAGAAACCATGGTCCATTTTATTTAATTAATAAATGGAACCTTTAACAAAATTGTTATTTATTTTAAACAAGCTGTCTAAATATACCTTATTTCAAATACAACCCATTATTTTGGTTTTGGAAATTATATGGATTTAAATAGAGTTTGAAATAAATCAAATCCTAATTTGATTATTTAGCAATGGACATTTATATTAATAATGGACTTAAATTATTTAAAAATTATGGATTTTAGATTTAGGTTCAGGCTACTGAACAGAACCAAGTCAAACTTCCAAAGTTTTGGTGTTGGTTTGAATTGAATTGAAACTTGTTTGATTGTTTGAAAACCAAAACAGGAAAATAGAAATAGAAAAAGAAAAGGAATCAGAGACAGAAAAAAATAATAAAGAGGGCGACCCAACCCAGAAGCCCAACAAGGCCCAGCAAGCCAGCCCAACTCCCCTCCCCCGCAAGAAAACGTTTCACACTCCTTTTTAAACCCACGAAGCAACTGACATGTGGACCCTTCCCCTTCTCCCTTTCTTCCACTGCCAGCAGACCCCACACCCTACTGTTCTTCGTCCTCACCCTCTGTGACCCGTTCTTCCCCCGTTCTGCCGTTGAATCCTCCAGCGTAATTCACCTTAATTCCGCGAGTTAAACCGGCAGTGATCACGCACATTTAATCGTCTCCCTCTCCTCCTCCTTTCCCCTCTGTTTCCTCCCCCGAGCACGTCTCCAGGCCGCCACAATCTCTCCTAGACTATCTCTGTCTCCGGCGACCATTCTCATCAATTCCGGCAGCCTCTCACCGCCCCTTGCCTTTTCGACCACCCTCACCTGATCCCCACATCCTAGCGAACCTCCCAGAGGCATTAGCTCGCTCGCGCACGCCCCAGAACCCCGGCAACGACGACGCCCTCTCGCCACCGTTCACTGCCTCTACTCCGACAAGTACCCTAGGTAACATCTGACCACCCCATTTTGTCTCGTTGATGCACACACGATCACCGACCCCGTACGCATATGACGCAACTGCTATCTTGCTTTTCCGTGGCTTGTGTCGTCGCCTCCGACGAAGAACAGAGAAGCCCGACGCGGACACGAACTCCGGCGAGAGATTCAAGCCAGCATAGTACGCCCCTTCATCAACCAGTGGCAGGTTGAGCATCCCCGTGCCACGACGATCATAGTGAGCCCCCTCTCCTCCTTCCTCGCTTCCTGTAGCATCGACTTCACCGCCGACTAACCTCGCCGCCGCCAGCAACCCTCGCTGCGCCGGCCAAGTTTGGTCCGTGCAATGACAACCGTCCGATTTTGATCCAGTGGCTAAGAAAGAAAGTAAGCGAAGAGGTATGCGTCGATCTGAGCCACGCGATGATAATTAGATCCAACGGCCAGCGTCGCCCGATCCGGCCGAACCGGTATCGCCCAGTAAGATAACGCCGCGTGTCACCTGTCTGTTTAAAAACAGAAATTGAAAACAGATTTGTTTGTAATTTTCAAACCCTTATAACTTTTGATCCACACGTCCAAATTTGGCAAATTTTATATCAATGGATTCAGGAGAACAAACCCTAGCCAACCATGCCCTTATTTTAGCAAATAGTAGCTGTTAGCTTGTTTGAAATTGCAGAAACATTTGTATGCTTATTATGAATGTAAAAAATTGTTTAAAATTGAATTTAGGGTTAAAATCTTTGGCAATTGGATTGATTTGAACCTACTGACCCTAGGAAACACTTTGTGAACTCAAAAATGTATTTGGAGAAATTAAGAAATGGTTCTTTAATTTAAAACCATTTCTAGTCAAATAGAAATGTAATTTATTTATTGAAAATAATTTGAAGTAAAACCTTTGCAAATTGATTTGTTGTGACCTTACTGACCCTAGGAACCAAACCTTGGTGTTAAAAATAATTTTGGAAAGATTTAGGTTGGATTACTTGACTTAGCCATTTTCTAGCCAAATAAAAAGAATGGTTTTTGTTATGAAAATGTTTATGGAAAGAAAACTTTAAGAAAATGGTTTGATCAAACCCATTGACCCAAAACACCAAGTTTTGCAAATTAGCAACTCATTTGGTGAACAACTTAAGAGTTTTTGCCTTAATAAAAACATTTTTCACCACATGAAATGATGAATGGATTTAAAAATAGTTTTTGGACAAAACCCTCTTGCTAATGACTTTGCCACTTTGGTAAATGACCAATTTGGATCTTACAAAGTTTAGAAACCCCATAGAGACCCCTTTGCAAAATAAAACTATCTTGTGCATGCTCCCATGCATGACTTAGATTCCATTACTTCGTGTGTGTGTGAAAATTGTTTGTTTGACTTTGGTTTGGAATGTGAATTGAATTTGTGTTTGCTTGATTGATTTGTAGTGAAGTGTGAGACTAGCAAGATCAAGGAGTGAACTACCATTCCCTTCCAAAAGGCAAGTGATGCTTCATACTTTTTGTCCCATTACTTTCTCTATGCATTAGTGATTTTGCTAAGTAAAACTTGCATGGATTTTGCTAAGTATAGACCTTACTATAGGAAAACCTAGTAGATGAATCCTTAGTAGGATTTTCATAAGTTAAAGATTCCTATTACTACCAAGCTTAGCCTAGCTAATATAAAACATGGGTGGAATATATATTCACACTATGGAAAAACATTCTAAGTCTGAGGACTTATGATTTTGTTTAATAAAACAACTAAGTTAATGAATCCCCTGGGTGGAATGGGCTTGCTTGGTGGAGAATGGTTGAGTGGTTCACAATGCCATGGGCTTGGATTGTGTATCTCACTTGTGGAATGCCACCCAGGAAACAAAGAGATTTGAGATGTCAAATGTTGAGAAGCTTCAAGTGCAACCACTTGGCAATATGGGCTCTGCCATGATCATATAGGTTGCAAGAACTTATCCATATGGACAGTGGGTGGTAGTGTTTGATAGTTTGGAGCGCGTCCATTTTGGTCTAAGGGAAGGCTTCTGAAAGATCTTGTCTTGGGAAACCAAGTCTTGTGGGGAAAGTGCACCACCTCTGCAGAGTGTAAAACCTAAGTACTTAGCCATGTCCCTGGTAAAGGACAATTTGAGCATCAAGACATGGAAGCAATCAAGAATCTCATCATTCCAATTTCTAAATTAAAACCTTGTGGTTTGAACAAGGGTGGTTTGAATTCTTCAATCATTGATGGAGAGATGGCTTGGTACAAGGATCTTGAAATCTTTGATTGAGGAAAATGATTTTGTCAAGCAAAAACTTAGTATTTTCAAAATGATAAGAAAAATCTATTTTGAGCAATGCAAGCCTCAAATCCACTTAGCCAAATGCATATAGATGATAGACTCCACTATACTACCATAGTGTCACTTGCCAATACAATTCAAATGTATTGACCCTTTTTGGCTGTAACTTGTATGTTGCAGGTTTGATTCATTTTAGTGAAGATTGATTGTTTAGGATTACAAAGTCTACAACCAACATCTGCCTGTGGCACTTTGAAGATGAAGGACCCCATGCTTATAGTTATTCCGCTGCAATGTAATGTAATAGCCATATGAGCTATGTATGATGTAATAAAATTATGTTATTCCTGGTTATAAAGTTATATTATGACCTTTGTTTCTTGATATTACATCTTAACTGTGGATGCTAGCTATTGATCCAGGGACTAGCATTGTAAACACAGGAGGAATCTACCTTATTAGGTTGAGACCCTACATAATGGGGTACAACACTGCGACTCTCTGATTGCCTAGGACAAGATCTGCCAACCAAAGCACAAAGGAGGTATGGGAATCATTAATCTTAAAATTCAGAATGATGGACTACTTCTGAAGTTTTTGCATATATTATATAATACATAGGATCACCCATGTGTACATTTAATATGGAATACATATTATAGAGGAAAGGTCCCCCATGCATCTGACCTCTGTGGATCTTTTTGGTGGAGATATGTCAGTAAACTGATGCCAATTTTTAGGGGTATTACAACTTGTGAGGTCAAGTCTGGGGATACGGTTTTAATGTGGAAAGATGACTGGCTAGATGGTATAGCCTCGGAAATGTTCCCTAGAGCCTTCTCTTTTGCAAATTTTGAGGATGTCTCTATCAGAAACTTCTTGCTGGCCCCTGATCTTGCTACTAACTTTGCACTTCCTATATCTCCTCAAGCTATGAATGAACTCAGGAGTCCGCAAGGCATGACTAGTAATGTGACTATGCAAAATAATGATAATGATGTGTGGAGTTATAAATGGGGATCTCAAGAATACTCAGCTAATATGTTCTATAAGTTTTGCTTCAGGAATGTGCAGACTCATAGTGCCTTGGACTGGCTGTGGAAAAGTAAATGTACACCAAAAATGAAATTCTTCTGCTGGCTGTTATTAAATGATAGATTAAACACAAAAAATATGATCAGGAGGAGGCATTATAACAGCATATCCAATTTCAATTGTGACATCTGCGGCAATAATAATGAATAAACCTTGGAACACCTTTTCTTATTCTGCCCCTTCAGTAAACGATGCTGGAATTCACTGGGGATTCGATGGGAGGACAAAGGAGACAGACTATAGATTATTCAGCAAGGAAAGGCCGACTGGCATACAAAATTGTTCATGGAAACTTTCATAGTTGCTGCCTGGAAAATTTGGAAAGAAAGGAATGACCTTTGCTTCAATAACATCCTCCCTGACTTAGATTCTTGGAAAGACAGATTCAAGATAGACTTTCATCTATTGATTTATAGAACCAAAGCTAACCTCCATCCCTTTATTCATTCTACTTGTAATATTCTGTAACCTCCCTTGTAACCTGTCACATCCCAAGATTTTCCAAATCTTGTAATGTGAAAAATAAAATAAACAAAATAATTTTTTGTTGAAAATCAGGGTGAAAAGAAACTTTTGTTTCTAAAAGGAAACTTAAAATCTCATCTTGAACAAACTTTGGTAAAAGTTTGAATCCAACAAAAATCTAAATCAAGAGAAATGCATTCCTCAATGAATGTATCTGGAAATTAAACACTTGGAAAATAAATCCAAACCCTAAACCCTAATGGAATAAAAATCATTTCCAAGTTATCTCCAAGCCTATGGATTTTGATCCATATAAAAACTTGTCAACAAACATTCACAAATTATTAAGAAAGACAAATAGAAATAATAAAGCCATATAAATTGGTTTCACTCAATTTGGAACCATGGATAAAATCTTATGAATATAATAAGATAAGAAATTGAATTCCCAAAGCTATTAAAGAACCCATCTATAAATCCATACCAAATGGTGAGCAATTAATCCTAAAAGGATTTAAAAGGATAAACAAATAATAAACAAGATTTTACAAATTAGAATCACCAAGTTTGGATCTCTAAAAAAAAGATATGGATTTTATAAGACAAAGAAAGAAATATTAAATAAAGAATATTTAAAGACCAAACCAAATCTTGGCCAAATCCTTAAACAAGTGGAATAAGTTATAATCCAAATCCAAATAAAAATATTGGATAAAGTTTTTCCAAATAAAATAAAATGGCAATAACCATTCTATCCCTATCTTAATGAAGACAAATCTCTAATAAGAACAATAATTTAAATCATGATAAAATGATATTTGGAATTTACCCAAGTGAAATAAAAGTTGTTTAATCAACTTAAATAAAATAAATCTTCCAAGTAAAAATTTAGGGAATTAAAACCATATCAAAATTCCATTGAAATCAAAACAAATACCCAATCTTAAATGATTAATGAATCATATTAAATATCCTCCAAATAATTCAAGATGAATTATTTGACACCCTTTTAAGTAAACAAAACTTACTGAAAGGTTTTGGAAGAATTTGGAAGTCAAACGGAAATTAAAGACATTATTAAATCCTATATTGATTTAAAAAAAGGGCATTTTTATTAATTAAAAAGACCCCAAAAAGGAATAAAATAAATTCCCAAAATTGACATCAGAATGTACTACTAATCAGTATTTAAACCTACACAAAAAATTTCAAAGGTCTGAATTCAAATGAGTGATTGAATTACTTATTTGAAATCAAAACAGAATAAAAGAAAGAGAAATAGAGAAGCATTCAGAACAAAAAAAGCGAACAAAGCAGCCCAACCCGGCAGACCCAGTCCAGGCCCAACAAGCCCACCTATTCCCCTCCCCGAAACGTTTTCCTCACTCACAAAAGAACCCGCAGCAACACTGACGCGTGGACCCCATCTCCCCATTCCTCTCTCACGCTGCCAAGCGGACCCCACCGCCAGCTCCTTCTTCCCCACCCGCCGCTGACCCCGCCCCTCACCTCGCTGGCCGTTGCAGGCGAATAACGCCCAGCTTAATTCACGTTAATGGCACAGTTAAACCTCCCCCTGACGACGCCCTCTTAACCGCCCACGTCTCCTCTCCATTTCCCCTCTGCCGCCCCACCCTATCACGCCAACAGGCCGCAGAATTTCGCCCGACACTGCCACTGCCCCGACGGCCTTCCCCGGACAATTCCGGCGAAGCCAGACCACCCCTCGCCTCCTCGAGCACGCGAACATCTTCCCCAGACTCTGGCGCACACTCCAGTGCCTCCAGCTCCTTCTCGCTTGCCCCACAACCTCGCCTCCGTCTCTGTCTGAGCGCCACCGAAGAACCCCGCAAGTCCGGCGAGCACTACTGGTGAGTCTAGACTGCCCCTTACCCCCTCTTGGATACTCACAAGATCGCGGCATCCATACGAACCTAACGGTGCCTTTTATTTGCCTTAGCACGCTGTGTATCGTCGCCCCCGTCGACGTCTGACCGCACCCGAGGCCCAGCTCAACTCCGGTGAGCGATTAAGGACAATCACGTGCGCCCCTTCACCAGCCAGTACCACCTTGAGCTTCCCCAAGCTTCGGCAAACACGGTGAGCATATTCCCTTCCTTCCTCGCTTCCTGCATCGCCAGCTTCGCCGCTGTCTGACCGCGCTGCCGCCAGCCACCGTCGCTTGCGCCGCCCGTTCTTGACCAGCTGCTGCGCATCGTCAGATTTGGATCGTAGGGCCTAGATAGATTCACTTAACGCCGAAGAGGTACGCAACCTGTGCCGCTCGATATAACTTGATCCAACGCACCAGAGAGCGTGATCCGAGCGAAGCGGTATCAGCGAATTAAAACACGCCACGTGTCTCTGTCGATTTGAGTTAAAACAGATTTGATCTATTAGATATGTGATTTTGTAAATTGCATAACTTTTAATCTACACGTCCAAATTTTGCAAACTTTATATCAATGGATTCAGAAAAACAAGCCCTAGCCAACCATACACTTTTTTTTAGTAAAACGCTTCTGGTAAAATGTTTGTTTTTGCAGAAACTTATGTATGCTTGTTTAGGTTATAAAAATTATTCTAAAATGATTTTGGGGATAAAATCTTTGGCAAATGGTTTGTTTTGAACCTACTGACCCTAGGAAACAAATTGTGGTTTCAAAAATGTATTTGTTTAAACAAAAGAATGAACTATGGATTTAAAACCATTTCTAGTCAAATAAAGATATGGGTTAATTATTAAAAATGGTTTTGGAAGAAAACCTTTGAGAAATGTTTTGGAAATAAACTCTCTGACCCTAAACACAAGGTTTTATGGTTTGAAAACATATTTTGTGAATCCTATAGATTAATGCCTTACTGAAACATTTCTACACCACATAAAATGATACCTTGTTTTAAAAATGGTTTATAAAGTGAAACCTTTTGCAAATGACTTTGCCACTTTATAAAATGACCATTAGGTGTTTTCAAATGTTTGTGAACCTTTAGAAACCACTTGTCTAAATAAAACAATCTTTAGCATGCTTGCATGCATTGTTTTGTTATTGTTATTTTATGTGATGAATTGCTTGAATGGTAGATTGAAATATTGTTTTCTTGATTGAATTGTAGTGATTTGAAGTGAGTGAACATTGCAAAGATCAAGGAGTGAACTTATGCTCTCTACCAAAAAGGCAAGTGATGCTTCATACTTTTGTCCCATTATTTTCACTATGCATTAGTGATATTTCTAAGTAGGACTTGCATGGAATTTTTGCTAAGTATAAACTATGCCATGGGAAATCCTAGTAGATGAAACCTTAGTAGAAATTTCCTAAGTTAAGATTCCTAATACTATCATGCTTAGCTTAGCTAATAGAAAACAAGGGTGGAATATATATTCATGCTATGGAAAATTTCTAAGTCTGAGGACTTGTGTTTTGTTTAATAAAACAACTAAGTGAATGAATCACCTGGGTGGATTGGAAGGAATGGTTTGTGTTGAGTGGTTCACAAGGCCCATTTCTATGGTTTACCTTGTGTATCTCACTTGTGGATGGCCACCCAGGAACAAAGAGATTTGAGATGTCAAATGTTGAGAAGCTTCAAGTGCAACCACATGGCATTATGGGCTCTGCCTGGATCATATAGGTTGCAATAACTTAGCCAAATGGACAGTTTGTGGTAGGGGTTTGATAGGTTGGAACGCGTCCATTCTGGTCTAAGGGAAGGCTTCTGAAAGATCTTGTCTTGGTGAAACCATGTCTTGTGGGGAAAGTGCACCACCTCTGCAGAGTGTAAAATCTAAGTACTTAGCCATGTCCCTGGTAAAGGACAATTTGAGCATCAAGACATGGAAGCTATCAAGAATCTCACCATCCAAATTTCTAAGTTAAAAACTTGTGGGTGAACAAGGGATTGAAGGATCACCAATTTGTATTGGGAGATGCCTTAGGAAAGATTTTATCAAAGCAAAAACTTAGTGTTTTCAAATGATAAGGAAAATCTATTTTGAGCAATCCAAGCCTAAGCTCCACTTAGCCAAATGCATATAGATGATAGACTCCACTATATTACCATAGTATCACTTGCCAATACAATTCAAATGTATTGACCCTTGTGGCTGTAACTTGTTATGTTGCAGGTTTTGTTTGATATTAGTGAAATAGGATTACAAGTCTACAAATGTAGGGGTCCCAATCTTAGATAAGATAGAGCCTCCTGTGTTTACAATGCTAGTCCCTGGATCAATAGCTAGCATCCACAGTTTAGATGTAATATCAAGAAACAAAGGTTATAATATAACTTTATAACCAGGAATAACATAAGTTTATTACATCAAACATAGCTCATTTGGCTATTACATTACATTGCAGCGGAATAACAATAATGATGGGGTCCTTCATCTTCAAAGTGCCACAGGCAGATGTTGGTTGTAGACTTTGTAATCCTAAACAATCAATCTTCACTAAAATCAATCAAACCTGCAACATACAAGTTATAGCCACAAAGGGTCAATACATTTGAATTGTATTGGCAAGTGATACTATGGTATTATGGTGGAGTCTATCATCTATATGCATTTGGCTAAGTGGAGCTGAGGCTTGCATTGCTCAAATTAGATTTTTCCTTAACATTTGAAAATACTAAGTTTTTGCTTGACAAAAATCATTTTTCTCAATCAAAGATTTCAAGATCCTTGTACCAAGCCATCTCTCCATCAATGATTGAAGAATTCAAACAACCCTTGTTCAATCCACAAGATTTTAACTTAGAAATTTGAATGATGAGATTCTTGATTGCTTCCATGTTTTGATGCTCAAATTGTCCTTTACCAGGGACATGGCTAAGTACTTAGGTTTTACACTCTACAGAGGTGGTGCACTTTCCCCACAAGACTTGGTTTCCCAAGACAAGATCTTTTAGAAGCTTTCCCTTAGGCCAAAATGGACGCGTTCCCACCTATCAAACACTACCACCAACTGTCCATATGGCTAAGTTCTTGCAACCTATATGATCATGGCAGAGCCCATATTGCCAAGTGGTTGCACTTGAAGCTTCTCAACATTTGACATCTCAAATCCCTTTGTTTCCTGGGTGGCCATCCACAAGTGTGATACACAAGGTTCACCAGTCCCCTGGCCTTGTGTAACCACTCAACATATCCCAATCTTTCCATTCCACCCAGGTGATTCATTAACTTAGTTGTTTTATTAAACAAAACATAATTCCTCAGACTTAGAATATTTTTCCATAGTGTGAATATATTTTCCACCCATGTTTTCTATTAGCTAGGCTAAGCTTGATAGTAATAGGAATCTTAACTTAGGAAAATCCTTATAAGGATTCATCTACTAGGTTTTACTATAGCAAGGTCTATACTTAGCAAAATCCATGCAATTTTACTTAGCAAAATCCATGCAATTTTACTTAGTAATGGGATAAAAGTATGAAGCATCACTTGCCTTTTGGAAGGGAATGGTAGTTCACTCCTTGATCTTTCTAGTCTCACACTTCACTACAAGTCAATCAAGCAAACACCAATTCAATTTACATTCCAACCAATAATCACTCAAACAATTTAACACACACAAAACAATGGGATTTAAGTCATGCATGGGAGCATGCACAAGATAGTGTTATTTTGTAAAGAGGGTCCCTATTGGGTTTCTAAACTTTGTAAGATCCAAATTGGTCATTTACCAAAGTGGCAAAGTCATTAGTTAGAGGGTTTTGCCCAAAAACTATTTTTAAATCCTTTCATCATTTCATGTGGTGAAAAATGTTTTTATTAAGGCAAAACTCTTAAATTGTTCACCAAATGAGTTGCTAATTTGCAAAACTTGGTGTTTTGGGTCAGTGGGTTTGATCAAACCATTTTCTTAAAGTTTTCTTTCCATAAATATTTTATAACAAAAACCATTTTTTTTATTTGGCTAGAAAATGACTAAGTCAAGTAATCCAACCTAAATCTTTCCATAATCATTTTAACACCAAGGGTTGGTTCCTAGGGTCAGTAAGGTCACAACAATTCAATTTGCAAAGGTTTTACTTCAAAATTATTTTCAATAGATAAATTACATTTCTATTTGACTAGAAATGGTTTTAAATTAAAGAATCATTTCTTAATTTCTCCAAATACATTTTTGTGTCCACAAAGTGTTTCCTAGGGTCAGTAGGTTCAAATCAATCCAATTGCCAAAGATTTTAACCCTAAATTCAATTTAAAACAATTTTTACATTCTTAACAAGCATACAAATGTTTCTGCAATTTCAAACAAGCTAACAGCTACTATTTGCTAAACTAAGGGCATGGTTGGCTAGGGCTTGTTCTCCTGAATTCATTGATATAAAATTTGCAAAATTTGGACGTGTGGTTTGAAAGTTACAAAGGTTTCAAAATGGCATTTAAATCTGATTTCAAATATCTGTTTTAACTCAACCACTGACACGCGTCGTTTTTCTACTGGTTGATACCGGTTCGGCCGGATTGGCATCATGAACCGCAGGATCTAACTGGAATGTGCGGCGCAGATCGACGCATACCCCTTCGCTCACTTTCTTTCCTAGCCGCTGGATCAAGATCGGACGGTTGCTGCTGCCTGGCCAAGGACTGGCGGCGCTAGGTTGACGGCGAGCGGCGGAGCGGCCAGTTGGCGGAGGCGCTGGTGAGGCAGGAAGCAAGAAAGGGTGGGAGTAAGCTCACCAGGCTCAGGAGAACACGGCGAAGCTCAAGGTGCTCGTGGTTGGTCAAGGGGCACACTAGGGTTGCAGTAATTCCTCGTCGGAGTTGCGAACGGCGTCAGGTGGTCCTGGTTGCGGTCGGAGGCGACGCTGTCGATGACGAGAAGCCAAACGGAAGACTGGGTTAGCTGCGCAAGACCATGGCAAAGATGTGTGCGTGATCTAGAAGACACGGGGTGGTCGGAATTAACCTGTGGGCGTCGTCGGAGTAGAGGCAGACGGCAGCGGTACTGGAGGTTGTTGTTGGCGAAGCTCAGGGGTGCCCGCGGGGAAGCTGAGGTTACAGAGCGGTGCTCCTGAGTCTGGCGAACCTGCCTGCTTTCTCGGGAAGACAAGGGCGAGGAGACGCCGCCGGAATTTGGCCGAGAACTCGTCGGAGACGGCGACGGTGCAGTGAAGATTGGCGACAGCCTGGTGGCTCTCGAGGCATGGGGTTTGGGGGGAATGAAAGAGGAGGAAGAGGGGATTTAACATGAGTGATCACTGCGAGGTTTAATCGTGGCATTAAGTCGAATTGACGTCGTGAAATTTACTGCCAGGAACGGGGAGGAACGGTCGAGCGGGGTGAAGAGGAAGAACAAGAGGAGTGGGGTCCGCTTGGCAGTGAAGAAAGGAAGAAGGGGTGGGGTCCACATGTCTGTTGCTCCGCGGGTCAGAATATGGGTGCAAGTTGTTTTCCTTCGGGGAGGGAGGAAGCTGGGCTGGATTGGGCTGTGTTGGGCTAGTTGGGCCAGATTGATGGGTGGTTCTATTTTTTTTGTCTGAATTGTTTTTCCTTTTCTATTTCTATTTTTCCTGTTTTGGTTTTCAAACAAACAAACAATGTTCACATCAATTCAAATAACACCCAAACTTTGTAAGTTTGACTTGGTTCTGTTCAGTAGCCTGAGCCTAAATCTAAAAACCATAATTTTTAAATAAATAAAGTCCATTATTAATTAAATAGTTGTCCATTGATAATTAATCAAATTAGGATTTGATTTATTTCAAACTCTATTTAAATTCATATATTTTCCAAAACCAAAATAGTGGGTTGTATTTGAAATAAGGTATATTTAGAAGGCTTGTTTTAAAATAAATAACAATTTTTGTTAAAGGTTCCATTTATATTCAAAATAAAATGGACCATGGTTTATTAATAAAATTAGGGTTTGGTTTATTTAATAAAATCTCCATTTTTAAATCCAAATATTTTCAAAACCAAATCAGTAGGTTTTATTTGGAAAAGGGAATACTTGGAAACTTGTTTAAAACAAAATAACCCTTTACTTTAGAGTCCATTATTAATTATATATAATAGACTTTTCATTATTAAATCAAATAGGATTTGTTCTATTGAGATATTTATTTTGAAATCTAGAATAAAACCAAAACACTTTAGTAGGTTTTTATTTGTGAATATCAAATATTTGGAAAACTTATTTTAAATAAGTTTTGATGTTTTAATTAAAATGGTAAAACCTTTTATTTGCATAAATTTTGGATATTAAATCCTTATTATTTTAGTTAAATAAACCTTTGCTAATTTTATAAAATGTTTTAATTCCAAAGCTTGGTCAAGGTTTAATTTTGGCTTTATAAAATAATCATTATTTATAAATCCACCTTTTCTTTTGAAACCAAATCTTTTATTAAAGGATCCAAAATAGTAATTCCAAAACATTTTTATTTCCTTTATTAAATGTTTATCTTTATGAATCCCTTTAGGATTTTATTTAAATCAAATGGGTTTGGAGTACCAATTGAATTTAAAAAGTTTCTTCTGGCTCTGAAAATCAAACAAAGTTCTATTTTATTAATTTATTTTCACATTACAAGATTTGGAAAATCTTGGGATGTGACAACAAACAACATGTCTGCCTGTGGCACTTTGAAGATGAAGGACCCCATGCTTATAGATATTCTGCTGCAATGTAATGTGATAGCCAAATGAGCTATGTAAGATGTAATAAATTATTTTATTCCTGGTTATAAAGTTATATTATGACCTTTTTTTCTTGATATTACATCTTAACTATGGATGCTAGCTATTGATCCAGGGACTAGCATTGTAAACACAAGGATATCTACCTTATTAAAGGTTGGGAACCAGACAGATGGTATCAGAGCATTGTGTTGCCTGTAGGATTTGTAACCCTAGGAATGGACAAAAACCCCTTAGAAAAATAGGAGTTGTATTTGTTCCAAAACTTATTTACAAACAATCTTGTAAACTCTTTCCTCAACCATTTTGGTTTTGATTCTACATCTCTTCTATTTCTACTTGATGGACAAAACCTACCCCATGGCCAAAGACTTCACCATGTGCAAAGTACTTCTTCAACTCTAATGACTTCAACATCTTCAACATTTTCACCAAGGATTTCAACCTTGGATATCACTAAGGACTACAAGTGAGACAAGATATCTTGCTCAAGACTTGAGGACTAAGGAAATACAACTTAGAAGGAACCATGATCACCTTTGAAGTTTTGTGACCAAGAATTTTCTCAAGAATAAAAGATCTCATTCAAGAAGAATCAACCAAGAAGGATGGAAAGGTCACAAGTGAACCATATAGATGGACCAACATATTTTGTTTAAGTCAAACCCACCAACTTATGTGGTGTAACAAAAATATTTCTGGTTGCCTAAATATATGCTGGAAACTTGTTGTTTGAGTGGAATATTGGTTTGTGATTGCTTGCACTTTGCTTGTGTGAGTTGTGATGTGTGTGATTAGAATTGATTCCTTAGAAATCTTTTGCCCATTCTAATCCCAATCCAACCCAAACAGATGACTTCTCCAAGAGACTCCAACATCAAGGATGGAGACAACAACAACAACCAAGAGGACAACATGAGAGAACTCATAGTAACCCAAACCCAGTTGAACCAAGTGACAGCTCAATTTATAGCCAACACCAGTGAGGTAGATCCAGCCATGCAAAGGTTTTTGGAAACCAAAACCCAATTGTTGCATAAGGTGACAGATCAAATGATCAACATGGGAAGCAACTCTTCCAAAGGAGTTTGTGACAACAAGGATGCCAAAGATGATATTCTAGAAGGAACCCAACCTTGCAACATTTGTGGAGACAAGGATCACACTTCCAAGGAGCATGGAGATCAATGCCCCAACTGTGAAGAGAAACACCCAGCTGACCAATGCCCCACATCTCAAGCTACTTGCTACCCGTGTGAAGGAAATAATCATGTCCCTATCCAATGCCCCATCTATTCCATAGTTGAACAAAGGAAACAAGGTGGAGTGCAACAACTGATTTCAGACTACCATGAGAGAGCCAAGTCTAACAAGAAGGATGAGGACAAAGGAAAATCTCCACTTGTACCTCCATGCAATATGACCCAATTTAAAGGACCAAAGAAGAGACATATGAATTATCCAAGGAGCAATAGAAGGTCAAAGAAACCAGTAGACATTCCTACCTATGAGATAACATATGAAGAACATGAACTAGAAGCACTCCTAGCTTTGGAGAAACCCAAGAAAAATAAGGACAAAAGCCATGTGCAATGTGGTCATTGCAAAGAAATGGGACACTATGCCAGTGAATGTCCAGAGAAGAATAAGTATAAGGAGATTAGCCAAGTGTGGTGCAACAACTGCAAAGAGCTAGGCCATTATGTAGCAACTTGTCCACAGAAGATACGTGATGAACTCAATCTTATCACATGTTACAATTGTGGTAACCAAGGACATTATGCAAGCAATTGTCCAGAAAAGATGAAGCACAAGATAAAGACTATGAAGGATCTCAGCCTTGTCACATGTTTCAAGTGTGGAAACAAAGGACACTATGCTGATGTTTGCCCAGATAGATTTCAACAAGATCCCAAGAAGGACAATATGTAATCTAGATGGATATTTTTTAAGGGTGGTAGTACCCTAGATGCTTTGATCCAACTTGTGACCCTAGCCTCCCCAAATCTCGGGACGAGATTTATTTTAAGGGTGGTAGCCTGTCACATCCCAAGATTTTCCAAATCTTGTAATGTGAAAAATAAAATAAACAAAATAAATTTTTGTTCAAAATCAGGGTGAAAAGAAACTTTTCTTTCTAAAAGGAAACTTAAAATCTCATCTTGAACAAACTTTGGTAAAAGTTTGAATCCAACAAAAATCTAAATCAAGAGAAATGCATTCCTCAATGAATTTATCTGGAAATTAAACACTTGGAAAATAAATCCAAACCCTAAACCCTAATGGAATAAAAATCATTTCCAAGTTATCTCCAATCCATATAAAAACTTGTCAACAAACATTCACAAATGATTAAGAAAGACAAATATAAATAATAAAGCCATATAAATTGGTTTCACTCAATTTGGAACCATGGATAAAATCTTATGAATATAATAAGATAAGAAATTGAATTCCCAAAGCTATTAAAGAACCCATCTATAAATCCATAACAAATGGTGAGAAATTAATCCTAAAAGGATTTAAAAGGATAAACAAATAATAAACAAGATTTCACAAATTAGAATCACCAAGTTTGGATCTCTAAATAAAAAGATATGGATTTTATAAGACAAAGAAAGAAATATTAAATAAAGAATATTTAAAGACCAAACCAAATCTTGGCCAAATCCTTAAACAAGTGGAATAAGTTATAATCTAAATCCAAATAAAAATATTGGATAAAGTTTTCCCAAATAAAATAAAATGGCAATAACCATTCTATCCCTATCTTAATGAAGACAAATCTCTAATAAGAACAATAATTTAAATCATGAGAAAATGATATTAGGAATTTACCCAAGTGAAATAAAAGTTTTTTAATCAACTTAAATAAAATAAATCTTCCAAGTAAAAATTTAGGGAATTAAAACCATATCAAAATTCCATTGAAATCAAAACAAATACCCAATCTTAAATGATTAATGAATCATATTAAATATCCTCCAAATAATTCAAGATGAATTATTTGACACCCTTTTAAGTAAACAAAACTTACTGAAAGGTTTTGGAAGAATTTGGAAGTCAAACGGAAATTAAAGACAATATTAAATCCTATATTGATTTAAAACAAGGGCCCTTTTTATTAATTAAAAAGACCCCAAAAAGGAATAAAATAAATTCCCAAAATTGACATCAGAATGTACTACTAATCAGTATTTAAACCTACACAAAATTTGTCAAAGGTCTGAATTCAAATGAGTGATTGAATTACTTATTTGAAATCAAAACAGAATAAAAGAAAGAGAAATATAGAAGCATTCAGAACAAAAAAGGGAACAAAGCAGCCCAACCCGGCAGACCCAGTCCAGGCCCAACAAGCCCACCTATTCCCCTCCCCGAAACGTTTTCCTCACTCGCAAAAGAACCCGCAGCGACACTGACGCGTGGACCCCATCTCCCCATTCCTCTCTCACGCTGCCAAGAGACCCCACCACCAGCTCCTTCTTCCCCACCGGCCGCTAACCACGCCCCTCACCTCGCCGGCCATTGCAGGCAAATAACGCCCGACTTAATTCACATTAATGGCACAGTTAAACCTCCCCCTGACGACGCCCTCTTAACCGCCCACGTCTCCTCTCCATTTCCCCTCTACCGCCCCACCCTATCACGCCAACAGGCCGCAGAATTTCGCCCGACACTGCCACTGCCCCGACGACCTTCCCCAGACAATTCCGGCGAAGCCAGACCACCCCTCGCCTCCTCGAGCAAGCGAACATCTTCCCCAGACTCTGGCGCACACTCCAGTGCCTCCAGCTCCTTCTCGCTTGCCCCACAACCTCGCCTCCGTCTCCGTTTGAGCGCCACCGAAGAACCCCGCAACTCCGTCGAGCACTACTGGTGAGTCTAGACCGCCCCTTACCCCCTCTTGGATACTCACAAGATCGTGGCATCCATACGAACCTAACGGTGCCTTTTATTTGCCTTAGCACGCTGTGTATCGTCGCCCCCGTCGACGTCTGACCGCACCCGAGGCCCAGCTCAACTCCGGTGAGCGATTAAGGACAATCACGTGCGCCCCTTCACCATCCAGTACCACCTTGAGCTTCCGCAAGCTTCGGAGAACACGGTGAGCATATTCCCTTCCTTCCTCGCTTCCTGCATCGCCAGCTTCGCCGCCGTCTGACCGCGCCACTGCCAGCCACCATCGCTTGCGCCGCCCGTTCTTGACCAGCTGCTGCGCATCGTCAGATTTGGATTGTAGGGCCTAGATAGATTCACTTAACGCCGAAGAGGTACGCAACCTGTGCCGCTCGATCTAACTTGATCCAACGCACCAGAGAGAGTGATCCGAGCGAAGCGGTATCAGCGAATTAAAACACGCCACGTGTCTCTGTCGATTTGAGTTAAAACAGATTTGATCTATTAGATATGTGATTTTGTAAATTGCATAACTTTTAATCTACACGTCCAAAATTTGCAAACTTTATATCAATGGATTCAGAAAAACAAGCCCTAGCCAACCATGCACTTTGTTTAGTAAAAAGCTTATGGTAAAATGTTTGTTTTTGCAGAAACTTATGTATGCTTGTTTAGGTTATAAAAATTATTCTAAAATGATTTTGGGGATCAAATCTTTGGAAAATGGTTTGTTTTGAACCTACTGACCCTAGGAAACAAATTGTGGTTTCAAAAATGTATTTGGTGAAACAAAAGAATGAACTATGGATTTAAAACCATTTCTAGTCAAATAAAGATATGGGTTAATTATTAAAAATGGTTTTGGAAGAAAACCTTTGAGAAATGTTTTGGAAATAAACTCTCTGACCCTAAACACAAGCTTTTATGGTTTGAAAACATATTTTGTGAATCCTATACATTAATGCCTTACTAAAACATTTCTACACCACATAAAATGATACCTTGTTTTAAAAATGGTTTATAAAGTGAAACCTTTTGCAAATGACTTTGACACTTTATAAAATTACCATTAGGTGTTTTCAAATGTTTGTGAACCTTTAGAAACCACTTCTCCAAATAAAACAATCTTTAGCATGCTTGCATGCATTGTTTTGTTATTGTTATTTTATGTGATGAATTGCTTGAATGTTAGATTGAAATATTGTTTGCTTGATTGAATTGTAGTGATTTGAAGTGAGTGAACATTGCAAAGATCAAGGAGTGAACTTATGCTCTCTACCAAAAAGGCAAGTGATGCTTCATACTTTTGTCCCATTATTTTCACTATGCATTAGTGATATTTCTAAGTAGGACTTGCATGGAATTTTTGCTAAGTATAAACTATGCCATGGGAAATCCTAGTAGATGAAACCTTAGTAGAAATTTCCTAAGTTAAGATTCCTTCTACTATCATGCTTAGCTTAGCTAATATAAGACAAGGGTGGAATATATATTCATGCTATGGAAAATTTCTAAGTCTGAGGACTTGTGTTTTGTTTAATAAAACAACTAAGTGAATGAATCACCTGGGTGGATTGGAAGGAATGGTTTGTGTTGAGTGGTTCACAAGGCCCATTTCTATGGTTTACCTTGTGTATCTCACTTGTGGATGGCCACCCAGGAACAAAGAGATTTGAGATGTAAAATGTTGAGAAGCTTCAAGTGCAACCACATGGCATTATGGGCTCTGCCTGGATCATATAGGTTGCAATAACTTAGCCAAATGGACAGTTGGTGGTAGGGGTTTGATAGGTTGGAACGCGTCAATTCTGGTCTAAGGGAAGGCTTCTGAAAGATCTTGTCTTGGTGAAACCATGTCTTGTGGGGAAAGTGCACCACCTCTGCAGAGTGTAATATCTAAGTACTTAGCCATGTCCCTGGTAAAGGACAATTTGAGCATCAAGACATGGAAGCTATCAAGAATCTCATCATCCAAATTTCTAAGTTAAAAACTTGTGGGTGAACTAGGGATTGAAGGATCACCAATTTGTATTGGGAGATGCCTTGGGAAAGGTTTTGTGAAAGCAAAAACTTAGTGTTTTCAAATGATAAGGAAAATCTATTTTGAGCAATGCAAGCCTAAGCTCCACTTAGCCAAATGCATATAGATGATAGACTCCACTATATTACCATAGTATCACTTGCCAATACAATTCAAATGTATTGACCCTTGTGGCTGTAACTTGTTATGTTGCAGGTTTTGTTTGATTTTAGTGAAATAGGAATACAAGTCTACAACCAACATGTCTGCCTGTGGCACTTTGAAGATGAAGGACCCCATGCTTATAGATATTCTGCTGCAATGTAATGTGATAGCCAAATGAGCTATGTAAGATGTAATAAATTATTTTATTCCTGGTTATAAAGTTATATTATGACCTTTGTTTCTTGATATTACATCTTAACTGTGGATGCTAGCTATTGATCCAGGGACTAGCATTGTAAACACAGGGATCTATACCTTATTAAAGGTTGGGAACCTTACATAACCTTTCCTGTAACTCCTCTCAATAATCTGTAAATATGTAATTGTTGAGTCCCGTCCCTCATAATGGGGCTCTCAGTAATAGAAAAGAAGTAGGAGCCTTTCCTACTGTTAATTCCTCAAAAAAAAGTCGATTGGTGTTGGAAAAGAGTAGGAAGTTTCATGCTTATAGTGGTACAAAAGGGAGCTTGTTTTGACTGTGGCTTAGACTTTATCATGTCATCACTAGAGGAAAAAGGGCTATCCGTTCGCGACCCCTCGGAGCATTAGTCCCGGTTGCGCCACCAATCGGGACTAATGCCGGCACGCGTCCCGGTTGGAGCGGGCACGGGGCCAGGGGGCATGCGTTCCGGTTGGTAAGGGGGCATGCGTCCTGGTTGGAGCCACCAACCGGGACTAAAGGTTTGGCCACAGCCACGTGGCGTGGCACGCACCTTTAGTCCCGGTTGCTGGATCCAACCGGGACTAAAGACCCCTGCCCTCTATAAATGCAACGCCCCAGCCCCCTCTGCCTCCACTCTGTTTTTTCGAATGGTGGAAGGTGTGAGGGGGTGTGCTAGTTTTTTCTCATGCATGCATTGAAGGTGTTTGTTGAAATGTTTGAGTGAATAATCCCGTTGAATTTCTCATAGAACAAAAATATAGAAGGTGTCCGAGACGCACTTGAGCTTTCTCCTCTTTATTTCCCTCGATCGAGGTTAGCAATCTTATCTTTTCTAGGTCATTGATACAATTCATGTGTCGGTGTGAATTGGTTATTTCACTATTTATGATGTCCTGTTTTTTGATAAACTTACTTATATGATGAAGATGAACGGTCGGGAATGGATGTACGGTGACCGGCGGGTAGCCGGGTATATCAAAGGCGTGGATAAATTTATCGATGTGTCTACGGAAAACAAAGAGAATGGATTTATACGTTTTCCATGTGTTCAATGTCGGAACAACAAGGAGTACTCTTCCTCAAAAATCATTCGCGGCCACCTGATTATGAAAGGTTTCATGCCCAACTATAATTGCTGGACCAAGCACGGGGAAAGTGGGGTTATGATGGAAGATGGTGAAGAAGAATATGATGATAACAACTATCATCATATGTTTCCTGAATACAGTGATACTGCAATGGAAGACAATGGAGAGGAAAGAGGTGAAGAACGGGCATCAGATGAGCCGGCTGATGAACTTGGTAGGGTCATTTCTGATGCAAAGCGAGACTGTGAAACAGAAAATGAGAAGTTGAAGTTAGAGGGCATGTTAGAAGATCACAAGAAATTGTTGTACCCAAATTGTGAAGATGGCAGCACAAAGCTCGGTACCACACTGGAATTGTTGCGATGGAAGGCAGAGTGTGGTCTAACTGACTCCTCATTTGAAAAGATGCTGAAAATAATGAAGCCGAAGTTTCCAAAACATAACGAACTTCCCGAGAGTACCTACGAAGCAAAGAAGACTCTCTGTCCTCTGGGATTAGATGTGCAAAAGATACATGCATGCATTAATGACTGCATCCTCTACCGCGGTAAGGAGTATGAGAATTTAGATAAATGCCCGGTATGCAACGCGTTGCGGTATAAGATCAGACGAGATGACACTGGTGATGTTGAGGGAGAGCCCCTTCGGAAGAGGGTTCCTGCTAAGGTTATGTGGTATTCTCCTATAATACCAAGGTTGAAACGCATGTTCAGAAACAAAGAGCATGCCAGGTTGTTGCGATGGCACAAAGAAGACCGTAAGAAAGACGGGAAGTTGAGACACCCTGCTGATGGGTCACAGTGGAGAAAAATCAAGAGAGACTTCCCAGACTTTGCAGGTGACGCAAGGAACTTATGGTTTGGTCTAAGTACGGATGGCATGAATCCTTTTGGGGAGCAGAGCTGCAGTCACAGCACCTGGCCCGTGACTCTATGTATCTACAACCTGCCTCCTTGGTTGTGCATGAAGCGTAAGTTCATTATGATGCCAGTGCTCATCCAAGGCCCGAAGCAACCGGGCAACGACATTGATGTGTACCTTAGGCCATTAGTTGAAGAACTCTTACAGTTGTGGGGCAAACTAGGTGTACGTGCGTGGGATGAGAACAAACAGGAGCCATTTAATCTACGAGGTTTGTTATTCGTAACCATCAATGATTGGCCTGCTCTTAGTAACCTTTCAGGACAGACAAACAAAGGATATAAGGCATGCACCCACTGTTTAGATAAGACCGAAGGTACATATTTGCATAAATGCAAGAAGGTTGTGTACCTGGCGAATCGACGATTTCTTCCGACCAATCATCCCGTAAGAAAGAAAGGCAAGCATTTCAAAGCTGAGGCAGATCACCGGAAGAAGCCTGAACTCCCTGCTGGTGATGATGTATTTGGTATGGTCAAGGACATAGAAGTAATCTTTGGAAAGGGTCCCGGCAGTCAATCAGTTCCGAACGACGTCGCTACAGGACACGCACCCATGTGGAAGAAGAAATCTATATTTTGGGAGCTGCCATATTGGAAAGTCCTGCGTGTCCGCTCTTCAATCGACGTGATGCACGTGACGAAGAATCTCTGCGTGAACCTGCTAGGATTCCTAGGCGTGTATGGGAAGACAAAAGATACACCTGAAGCACGGGAGGACCAACAAATTATGAAAGACCCAAAGAACATGCATACAGATAACAAGACGGATAAAGGGCGTCACTTAAGTCGTGCCAGCTATGCTCTTACCAAAGAAGAGAAGGAAATCTTTTTTGAAGTCCTTTACAGTATCAAGGTGCCGTCAGGCTTCTCATCTAATATAAAGGGGATAACAAATATGGCAAAGAAAAAGTTCCAAAACCTGAAGTCTCATGACTGTCACGTGATTATGACGCAGTTGCTTCCGATTGCATTGAGGGGGCTTCTACCGGAAAATGTTCGAGTACCCATTGTGAAGCTGTGTGCATTCCTCAATGTAATATCCTAGAAGGTAATGAATCCAGATATTCTGCCAAGGTTACAGAAGGATGTGGTACAATGTCTTGTTAGTTTTGAATTGGTGTTCCCACCATCCTTCTTCAATATTATGACGCATCTCCTGGTTCATCTAGTGGAAGAGATTGCCATTCTCGGTCCGGTATTTCTGCACAATATGTTCCCCTTTGAGAGGTTCATGGGAGTCTTAAAGAAATATGTTCATAACCGTGCTAGACCAGAAGGAAGCATCTCCAAGGGATATGGAACAGAGGAGGTCATTGAGTTTTGTGTTGACTTTATTCCTGACCTTAAGCCGATTGGTTTTTCTGACTCGCGGCATGAGGGAAGACTAAGTGGAAAAGGCACGCTGGGAAAGAAAGCAATGATATGTAGGGACGGGGATTCTTTCACTAAAGCACACTACACAGTTCTACATAATTCCACCTTGGCAGCTCCGTATATCGAGGAACACAAGAATATTGTACGCTCCAAAAACCCGGGGAATCCTGAATCATGGATTACAGATGAACACATGAAGTCTTTCGGTGGTTGGATGCGGACACATCTCTTGAATGACACCACTGTTGGGGATCAGCTATACTTGTTGGCCGCGTCACCATATTCTACTGTATTGAATTTCCAAGGGTACAAAATAAATGGGAATACATTCTACACGATCGCCCAAGATAAAAAGAGCACCAACCAAAATAGTGGTGTCCGCTTTGATGCAATAGACGAGAATGGACAAAAGGACACATATTATGGTTACATAGAGGAGATATGGGAACTAGACTATGGAGTCTCTTTTAAGGTCCCTTTGTTTCGCTGCAAATGGGTCAACCTGAATGGGGAAGGGGTAAAGATAGACCAGTTGTACGGAATGACAACAGTGGATCTCAACAATCTTGGTTATAGAGATGAACCATTCGTCCTAGACAATGATGTGTCTCAGGTTTTCTATGTGAAGGACATGTCCTCCAGACCGAAAAAAAGAAAAAATATGCAAACGGATACATCATATGATGAGCCAAAGCGTCACATAGTTCTTTCAGGGAAAAGAAACATCGTGGGAATCGAGGACAAGACAGACATGTCAGAAGATTATAATAAGTTTGATGAAATTCCGCCCTTCATAGTGAAAACTGACCCAAGCATTCCGTTAAGTAAAGAAGATGCTCCATGGTTACGTCTGAAGCGGTCATAAGGAATGACATATGCCAAGAAGTTCATGCTCATATTATGTAACTCTAGTTCATGTCTTTCGCGGTTTGTGGCTTGACCGAAGGATATATTTCGCGGTTTGGGGCCTTTAGTCCTGGTTTTGTAGTCTCAGTTTTTAATATTAATTTCACATATTAGGGAGTGCCTCTATGACCAGTTTCTCGGAGATGCCGGAGGACTGGGCTCCGTTGGCATCTCCCTGAAACTGGCTGCAGTGGTGTCCCTGCTCTCGAAAACCATCTTGCAGCTTGTAACTTCACTAACTAGATCAATACGCCTCGGAGCTAACTAATTTCACATATTAGGGAGTGCCTCTATGACCAGTTTCTCGGAGATGCCGGAGGACTGGGCTCCGTCGGCATCTCCCTGAAACTGGCCGCAGTGGTGTCCCTGCTCTCGAAAACCATCTTGGAGATGCCTCAAACTGGCTGGAGGACTGGACTCACAAGGATGCATATTTATAGTACAAGCAGCTCGGCATAATGTCGACACTCACGACATAATGTCGACACTCACCCCTATTATTAGTGCTGACTCATCTTTAGTCCCGGTTGGTGTCTCCAACCGGGACTAAAGGTTCATCTTTAGTCCCGGTTGGTGACACCATCCGGGACAAGGTACAAGCCGCACGACATAATGTCGACACTCACCCCTATTATTAGTGTTGCCTGGCCCACTCTGCCGCAATCCCTTCAGTCGCGGTTGGTTTCTCCAACCGGGACTAAATATGAACTCTCTCTTTATATAGGCATTTCCCTCTATTTATTAGGTAACACTCAAGACATTTAATAATATTAAAAACCGGGACAAACCGGGACTAGCTAACACTCAGGACTAAAGCCGCCCCCTTTAGTCATAATCATGCCTAGTCCTATAGTACGCAGCTTTAGGGTCTTCATCGTCGTCGTCATCATCATCGTCATCGTCACCTGCCACTCCGGGGATCCTCAGCCCATCCATGACATATACCAGGGACCATTCCAGCCTCGGATTCACGGCGGGTGGGAGAGGGGTCTCCTGGAAGACGATGCCGCTACCGCCGGGACAGTGTGGGGCCTGTGGCGGGTGGACTCGTGGGCACCGTAGGCGAGGATGGTCTCCCCCGGCGATGTAGTGCATCACTCTGATGATAGTACGGTTCGCCCACCACAGACGACGGCCGGCTTCGTTGTGGTTCACCGGTGGCGGGCCATCACCCTCGTACCTGGCGAGCTCCCTTTCCCGCCTATTAGCGAAGAAGGCATTCCAGGTGTCGTAGTTGTCGGGATCCCACTGGGGATCCATCCGCTGCTCCGGCGTGAGCTCGTGGTAGAAGTGGTTTGTGATGGACGCCTGGCGTGCGGAACCTTGAGGGACAGGAGGGACAGGAACCCCTCCAGCGCTCAGCATCTAGCCGGCAGGCGGCCGGTAGCCCGGCGGACAAGGGTAGTTGGAGGCGCACAGCGCCTCGGTCTCCTCGAGGGTCAGAATGGCCCAGTAGGCGTTGTCCATTGTTCTAAGAGAGGAAGGTGTGGATGTGTGGATAGCCATGACACGATCACCCTAAATATAGAGGGAAAGGGCGGGAAAACTTGGCGTGAAGCTTTGGGAAATGGCGGGAAATATCTTTAGTCCCGGTTAGTGACTACATCCGGGTCTAAAAGCTCTAGTAGAAAGGAAAGGGCGGGAAAACTTGGCGGGAAGAGGTGGGAAATGGCGGAAAATATTTTTAGTCCCGGTTTGTGACTACATCCGGGACTAAATGTCTGCCGAACAATGAAAATCCTTCGCGTGGTAGTCCATAGTTAGAAATTCAGATAATTCAAAACGGGCATAATAAATTCAAAAAAAATCCGAACAATGAAAATCCTTCGCGTGGTGTCATATTTTGTTACATAGTTGAAAGGAAAAATACCAGTCTTGGTATATTGATCATGTTTCGAAAAAACCTTCACAAAATGACCTATCATGTTCGAGGTTTCATGGCTTTCGGTCCAAATGACCGATGTTATGTGCTGAATC
Organism: Avena sativa; assembly: GCA_916181665.1. NCBI lineage: Eukaryota > Viridiplantae > Streptophyta > Magnoliopsida > Poales > Poaceae > Avena > Avena sativa. The sequence goes on along the minus strand of OV702283.1, from coordinate 434,492,029 downwards.
ACGGCATAGTTTGTGATGTTGTGCCCATATTATGCATGTGTGTGGACATTGGTATGGAGAACAATGTTGCAGGAGGAAGTTTTCCTTTTTGTCGCATGGAAAAGCCCTTTTCCATTTTCCGAGCGCAAAAAACGGGTCGTTTTGTGAAGTAACCACCAAAATGCCGTTTCAGAATGCTACCGTCCCATTTTCCTAAAATACTAGACCACCTTACATGGACTATCTCCCAACTGGTACATCTCAAAACTTTTAGTCCATCCCGGGTAAAAAGGACAAATGTCTGCCGACTCGGCAGGAAGTGGGTCCGGTTTCTACTACAGGTACATGATCTATCGCCCGTGATTTTTTGAAAAATCATTTTTAGACTCGCAATATGTGGTTTCTTCAGAGATCCAATGCAAGTTCTAACGATGCTCGTCCCCTATTATTATGCATGTGTGTGGACGCGCCATATTATGCATGTGTGTGGACGCGCCATTTTTCATCTTTAGTCCCGGTTGGTGACACCATCCGGGACAAGGTACACTCCGCACGACATAATGTCGACACGCCATTTTTCCCGCCATTTTTCTTCCCGCCAGTTCTTCACTATATATATATATGTAGGGTTGGCCTCCATTGTCATTGCACATCTCTAGCCTCATATCTGCAACCTCATCACTCTTTCCCATGGCTTCCACCGTAGCACTAACTCCCAGGGAGGCGGAGGCGCTTTGCGCCTCGAACTACCCCTGCCCGCCGGGCTACTGTGTCCCCGTCGGCTGGATGCTGAGCGCCGGAGGCATGCCGGTTCCTCCTGTCCCTCTAGGTGTGGCGCGTCGGATGGCCATCACGAACCACTACTACTTCGAGCTCACTCCGGAGCAGCGGAGGAATCCCAGATGGCATCCTGACTATTTCCCAACTTGGGAAGCCTTCTTCGTGGATCGGCGTGAGAGGGCACTCGCCAGGCACGAGGAAGAGGGCCCACCTCCTCCGAACTTCAACGAGGCCGGCCGGCGGCTGTGGTGGCACGGCCGGACTCTCCAGAGCGTCATGGCCTATGACACGGCCGCCGACTCTAGCCCCCGCCTGCACTACCCTCAAGTCTAGCCTACTCGTACTCAATCTTCAAGGTTCAACTACGGCGACCCCGACGACGATAGCGACGACGGCAACGGCGAGTACGACGACTACAGTGGCGAGTATTACAGGTGTAGGAAGGAGCATGACTGAATTATTCCAACATTGCAAAACAAGTTCGGCCAATTGTGGCTTAATCTAGCCATGTATCTTAATTTTCAGTTCTTCTATGTAACTTTGTGTTAGTTGTGTTATGTACTTTAATTCCAGTTCTACCCTAATCAAATTTTATTTCCGCCCATTAAAAACAGAAAATGGTTTTGAATTACTTATAAGTTAATTCATTTTTAATTGTAAATGGTTCATATTTTAAACGGTTACATTAATTATTTTTTAAAAATAGAAAATGGTTTTGAATTATTTATTCAAATCTAAACACTTCTTATGTTTAAAGTTTTTCTAAATTCCAAATTAATATTTAAAAAATATAAGTTAATTCATTTTTAATTTTAAATGGTTACCTTAATTATTTTTTAAAAATAGAAATTGGTTTTGGATTATTTATTCAAATCCATACACTTTTTATGTTTAAAGTTTTTCTAAATTCCAAATTAATATTTAAAAAATATAAGTTAATTCATTTTTAATTTTAAATGGTTACATTAATTATTTTTTAAAAATAGAAAATGGTTTTGGATTATTTATTCAAATCCATACACTTTTTATGTTTAAAGTTTTTCTAAATTCCAAATTAATATTTAAAAAATATAAGTTATTTCATTATTAATTTTAAATGGTTACATTAATTATTTTTTAAAATAGAAATTGTTTTGGATTATTTATTCAAGTCCATACACTTTTTATGTTTAAAGTTTTTCTAAATTCCAAATTAATATTTAAAAAATATAAGTTATTTCATTATTAATTTTAAATGGTTCATAGTTTAAATGGTTACATTAATTATTTTTCAAAACAGAAAATGGTTTCGAATTAGTTATTCAAATTCAAACACTTTTTATGTTTTAAAGTTTTTCTAAATTCCAAAGTAATTATCATTTAAAAAACATTACAAATTTAAACCCCAAAATAAAAAATAAGGCGGGAACAGAGAGAAAATAACTGAAAAAAATTGAAAACAGGGGAATACGTCCCGGTTGGAGCCACCAACAGGGACTAAAGAGCCCCCTGCGCGCGCGCCACTTCAGCTGCTGAAAATTGGACTATACGTCCCGGTTGGTGGCACCAACCGGGACGTATTACCCTTTAGTCCCGGTTGGAGCCACCAACCGGGACTAAAGGTCCTTTGGTTATAACTGCGCGCGCCTCCTCTTCTTCTTCCCCATCTTACTTCTCTGCTTTCATCGACGCTGCCGCCTCTACCTTCGTCTCCGTCGGCTCTTTGGCCGTCGCGCGCTCATCCTCGACCGCCGCGCGCTCCTCCCCGTGCGAATCGCCAGCACCTCCGTCGGCTCTTCGTCATCCCTCCAGCCGCGCGCGCCAGCACCTCCAACCGCCGCCGCGCGTCATCGCCGCCAGCAGGTATGCCCCTCTCCGATACGTGGGCTACGGGGTTCGGGGCGGCTACGGGGCCACGTTGTCGTCGCCGTCGGCGCGCGGGCGAACCGCGGGCGGCGCTGTTGAGCCGCAGGCGGCGCTGGCAAGCCGCAGGCGGCGTTGGCGAGTAGGCGCGGGCGGCGCTGGCGAGTAGGCGCGGCGGCGCTGGCGATCAGTAGGTGCGGGCGGCGCTGGCAAGCCGCGGCGTCACGCTGACGTGGCCCACGGGCCCGCTGACCTTTGACCACCACGGTGGCTTGCTGATGTGGCCTAGGGCCCAGCACTCAGTGACAGTGGCTAGGTTCTGTCTTGTTAAAAAAAACCCAACCCTTTGCTGATGTCATATTGACACAGTAATTCAATTTTAAATGATTTAATAATTCCAGAAATTGATATAAACTTGTAAATTCAATATCTTTTTATTTATAAGTCAAAAAATATACAAATAATATATCAAATTGTTCAGAAAAATGAAACCAATCTATTTAACCTATAATCATGCATTGTTCTACAATTTAAATGACAAGTATAATTATAAGAACAAATGCACCCCTCTCATATGTTCCAGAGTTTCCCCGAGTTAGGGTTTTCACCCGTCGGAACCCCGATTAAATCGTCGAGCATGTCTTAGGGTTACATTCCAATGCAAATTAACTTGTCATATCATCATACTTGCTTGAGCATTGCATCGATGCCATGTGTTGATTGTTTCCCTTTCTTTTCGGTGTTTCGATTATTAGGTTTATTATTAGTTAGGTATTATTAGCTTTATTAATTAGTTTGGTATTATTGGTCTTCGGCCCCACTGGTCAGTCACTGTGGGTAGCCCCAGACCCGATTCACATTGTCAGTCACTGTGGTTAGATAAGGAATCATTAATACCCCTTAGGTGCATGTGGGTTCGACGATGTGCCTTCTCCAGGGCATTCTGAACCCTCTTAAATCGATTCCAATATGGTATTTTGTTAGTATCTAGTGTTACCTATCTGCTGGATAGTTTCCCTTTTGTAGCCTTATACTCATGTTCCCCTCTCATATGCATCCGAGGTTTATCCGAACTAGGTTTTACACCCCTCGGAACTCCGGAATATTGATTTTAGTTGATTTTAGCTAGAGTTACCTATCTACTACACGGTTTCCTTTTTGTAGCTAGGTTTAGGGTTTAGGGTTTCTCTTCATTTTTATTATTATGTATGTATATATTAGGGTTTCTCCTTAACTTTATCCTTTAGCCGCTTTGACTTATTCGTTTTTCCACCTATGCAGAAAATATGGACCCACACGTCAGAGACGAAGAAAAGGAAGAGTTGATCCAAGGTGTGATCCGTGGGGAAGATAATTTAGACGTATCAATGTTTCTGAACAACTCCGGTGAGGGTGATCCTCTTTTTACCGGAATAGACAACTTGTTTGAGGTTGAAGGTGTTGCCTTCCGCGAGGGAGAAGGCGATGCCTTGTGTAATCGAGAAGACGACCGCTCCGGCGAGGTGCATGTAATATAAATCAATTCATTAATTAATCATCTGCTATCTATATAGAAATAGTAACGACGATCTTTCTTCTTTTAGCCCTCCGGATCGAAGGAATCTACTAAAAAGAGCAGACGAGGCCCAACCAAAAAGTTTCAAGACCATGAGAGGTTCAGGATCGAAGATGTCGCTGAAGACGGCAAATCGACAGCTCCCGAAGTTGTCGCAACCAAATTTGTGGCACAATGCGGAGTAATCGTTAGGGACTTAATCCCGATCACCATTAGAAATTGGAATAGGCCTGCTAATGCGAATGAAGAGGGAACATGTTTATTTGTCCCTAACCACGCCAAAGATTTACTGTGGAAGAGGCTCATGGTTAATTTCAAACTACCGAAGATAGAGCTGGATCCAAATGCGGAGGATCCAGTTGAGGACGCCTTACAACATGGGAGAGCCATGGAGGCTAAGGTCAGGGAGTGGGCTTTGAAGAAGATGGCCCAGTGTTTCACCAACTGGAAGAAAATATTGCACCTTGACTATGTCGTGAAAAAGAAGACTCCCGATTTCAAGAATATTCAGTTTGAGAAGATAAAACCATTCTGGGCTGAGTTTGTGGAATACAAGAAATCAGAAAAGGCTAAGAAAATATCTGAAACGAATAAGCTGAATGCTGCTAAAAAGAAGTATCACCATACTATGGGGCAAGGTGGCTACAGGGTTGGCATTCCTAAGTGGGAGAAACTTGAGCAGGAACTGCGTGATAAAAAGATCACCCCAGAGACAGACGATTCGGTAGAACGTGCAAGGAATTGGTTTTACGGGCATGGGGGCACGTTGGACTCGGAAGGGAGGTGTATATATAACATACGACATAAATAAGACCCCTTGCCAATCGAGAGGATCAGAAAAGCAGTAAAGGCTATTAAAGATGGGGACTTCATTCCCGATAGAGAGAATGATGAGCTCACACTCGCCCTTGGAAATAAGGAACATGATGGACGAACATGAGGCACAATAGGCTCCCAATCATGGAGGACTGGGTTTCCCGAAGAGAGGAAGAAATATCCTGATAGAAGCCGTCAGAGGAGTAAGGACAGGGCGGCAGTTGAAGCAGAAAGTCAGAAAGAGCGAATGCGTTTAATTGAAGAACGATTAAAGCAAAAAGAAGATGAAATTAACGCACTTAAAGAGCAAAGTACTACCGGCCCATCTCAGCAGCACACTGCATTCGATGCTACCGGCCTATCGAATAATCGAAAAAGCAGTGTGGCTTCCACCGAGGTCCCGGGTGATGACAATGGCGATGACGATGATGCACCGACGATGGCTCCTGTTGGCTACCCAGTGGATGATATCACAGAGATGACACACTACGAGCTACATGTCAAAGTTGTGAACATATCAATGAAGGTGGCGGTCGGCTATGCCTTACCAATTGGACCCACACCAACTTACCACTGTCGTCCGATTCCAGAGGGCTACGCTGTTGTCGGCGTGGATGAAATCATGCCCACCTTTGAGGTTTTGGATCTTCACTACCCTGCTGGTGAAGGGGATGTGACTGTGTTGGGTGACGCAAAAAACGTCACCATTCTATGTCCGAAGGAATGTATCATGCTTCAAAATCACATGCCAAGGCCATCTTCGCCGCCGCCTCACCCGTCTCCAGCGAGGTCGTCGCTGCCGCGGCAGCCGTCTTCGTCGCCTCACCCGGCTCCATCGCCTCACCAATCTCCGGTGCAGCCATCACCGCGGGAGCCATCGCCGGCGCCTCAGGATAAAAAGCGTAAGCGTACCGCTACTGTGCGTCGTAAGCGATCGCCGAAACGTAAACAAGAGCCTCTTCCAAAAGTACCAACGGTTCCTCCCAAGAGAGCTTATGACTGTACTGAAGAGGAGACTGTGGCGATTGTTGATGCGGAAACGACAGCGTTTTTTGCTAAGTTGAGGCGGCCGAAAGAGCCAGAGTTCCCCAGCACCAAAAAAGAAAAAGCCAAAGTGTTGAAAATGCTAAAGAATCTTCATCAACCCGAGCCAAAGCTGTCATCAGACTATGAGCGTTCTATTCTCAAGTCACATGCGGCACAAAAAGCCTCGAAGAGCAGTACTGATGCAAGCGGGAAATCTGTTGCCCAGCTCGGAGAACAAGCAAAACAGACTTGCGCCCCTCTCAAGGTGATTTCTCAAACCAATGTGGGGTCGAGCAAATATGGGGCCGAAGAGCAGTATGATCCAGAGGTAGTTGCACAATACGGAGAAGCTGCCGCTGCTCAAGGTATGAGTATTGCCCAGTACTTATCCCAGTTAGAGTTCTTCCCCGTGAGTTAAGTAGCATACAAATACCAGTACGGAAAACCTCTCGTCAAACTGAGGAGGTAAACAATCTTCCAACAAAAATGCGAAGATTGCATAACTGGTACATGCATGCCACAAGGGCCGGGGCTAACTGGATAGTACTGAGGGTTACAAAAAAGCATCATGGGAAAGATAAGGATGACATGATATCCATTGAATTTGATGAACTATTTCAATTATTCAATCAAGACGCCTTGGACAAATCGATCATCAGTGCCTATTGTCTGTAAGTACTAATTCTATAATTAATTTAGTCTCCAGCTATATTATTTTGTTTATTGCATGTATATAATCATACTGTAATATGCAGAATGAAGATTCTCGAATGCAGCAGAGGACAAATCTATGACATTGGCTTCATTGACCCATATTGGGTTCATGAAGCTAATCTCAAAATAAGCCCCCAGGATACGGAGGATAATATAGTACACGCGTTAAGGTTTCAAGAAACCAAAAGGGAAATACTATTTCCTTACAACTTCCAGTGAGTGTTATTGTCTTGTATACACTTCCTATTTCGCTTACTCAATGTTAAGTATATAATTGATTAGTTCTGCATTCGCAGGTACCACTATATTCTGTTAATCATTCAACTTGACAAAGGGCGTGTACTAGTCATGGACTCAAAACATAAACCCCTTGAGACGTGGAAGGACATGAAGATACTTCTCCAGCGGTAATTCTAATCATTACGACACTATATCGGCAACGTTCGTGAATTTTATAATATCAACTACTTAATAACTTATTTTATTCGTTTTCTACGCCGGGCAGCGCTTGGAAACGGTTCACCAAGAAGGCTAGGGGTGTTTGGAAAGAGGAGCTTACATTTCAACCACTAAATGTAAGCACCACTAGCTATATCCGCGCATCTCTTTGATTCTAGTTTTGATACAGTTATTATCATGCTTGATTATTATTTTGATTGAAATCTGTTCTTGTAAAGTGCCTGACGCAGGGACCAGGTAACAATCTATGTGGATACTATGTATGCGAGTTCATCCGGCAGACGTGCGATGAGAAGGGCAGAAATTTAGAGCAACTCCACGTACGTAAACAATTTCTATAGTTTTTAATTACAATCAAATTGTGTTTAGTTTCATTCATATATGCTGACTCCTTTTTTAAATCAGATCGAACGTCTACGGGACGGTCTTCTGCCAAAGGATCGCGTACGAGCAATTCAGGAGGAATTGGCGGGATTCTTGGATGCAGAAGTCCTAAACACACAAGGGGAATACTACTCGGCTGTGTATAGACAATAGGAATTGTAAAAATAGCAACTTTCAAGAAATTGGCCGGTAGCATCGAATAGCAACTTTTGTATGTAGTGCATGAACTCGATCCGTGTATTAAATATAATGTTCTCATCATGATCTTGTGTAATATGAGGTTCCTTCGTTGATAAGTGCAAAACACTAAATAAACAATAAAACAACCTAAATGAATTCTCTGCCGTGGCACAAAAAGTGGCGAAAATGCTGCCGCGGCAACAAAATGTGCCAAAATGAATTCTCTGTCGCGGCAGAGAAATGGGCCAAATCTCTGCCGCGGCAGCAGGTTATTAGTCCCGGTTCGTGTTACGAACTGGGACTAATGCTCCACCCCCCTCGCGCTCTGATGCCGCCACGTGTGCCCCCATTTGTCCCGGTTGGTGGGGCAACCGGGACTAAAGGTTAGAGCTTTAGTCCCGATTGCCCTGTCCCGGTTGGGCAACCGGGACTAATGGCCCTTACCAACCGGGATGCATGGGGCGTTTTCTACCAGTGCATGCTATATGTTGCTTAGCCCTTATGCTTAGTGATTATTGTTGTAGCATGACTTGTTCCAAACAATTGAGATTTCTTAATGTGCCTTGAAAGAATCATGCACTGTTTTAGCATACAAAAGCATAATATTGTGGTATTCTCCTTTGATGCTTTATTTGGGTTGACTTGGCACATGCTTACACCATTTTAAGACTATGAACCAGTCACCTTAGCCTCTATGATCATTTAGTTTTTGACTTGTGATATCACTTTATGCTTTGATTGATAATGTTTTGTCGCTCTGCAAGATTATGGCCATTATTGATCTCTTAGTTGGTCACTCCTAGTCTTTTGCTAGCCTCCACTTGTATTGAGTAAGCTCTACTCATGCATCCAACTTCCAAGAAATCAAGTTATTCCAAAGTGTCCACTATAAATTCCTATGCATGGTGTGTTACACCATTCCAAGTATATTCTTGTTTTGTCTATCTTCCAAATTAAACTTGTTATGTGAAAGTTAGTGATTAAAGCTCTCACAAACTTGATGGCACACTTTATTTTCTTGCCCCTAATAAACTTGAACCATTGTGTGATATATGTTGTATATGCTTGCACTTATACATTGGGAATTAGCAGAACCATGCTGTCATGGGGAACGCTTTCAACATTGCACATGTACATTGTACCCAGTTGATATCATGCTCTTTTGTTTGCGGATGTCATCGGTGCGAAATAAAAGGGGAGCTTGTAAGTCCATGGAGTTATGTATGTGTGTTAGAGAAATGCATGGGCCGCTAGCCTAAGCCATGCTTAATCATGGTGGAAACTTGCAGCATCACCATGGTGAGCAATCTATGAAGCATTCTTCTTATAAAAAAGAGAGATAGAAAAAAGAGATTGAGAAAAAGAAAAAAAGATGAGAAAAGAGGAAAGAGAGAGAAAGGACCATTTTACCAAGGTAAATAAGAAGATTGTTGAGTAGCATGAGGAGCGATGCTCGTACTCAAGAGACATGAGATTGCCAACTTATACTTTGTCAAGCATATACTTCATATTTTGTTCACTTTAACCTTAATCACTTCAAGATGCTTATGATAGGGGCAATGAGAGCTGAAAGCTAACAAGTACCATAATTTTTGGAAGCTCTTTATGAAACTTGAAATCCATGCTTCCCTGTTAAGGGCCTTTATTCCGCTTTTATATTGAGTCTCCACCTTCTATCCTTAGGCACCAATTAAGAGAGCATATGTAAGACCCCACCATTTAAGGAAAAGGCCCCTATGATTGCAATGCTAGTCCCTGGATTGAAATGCTAGCATCCATAGTTTAAGATGAAGTACATAGATACAAAGGTCACTATTACATTGTCATTCTAGAGATATCATAGTCTTTACAACTCATTAGCCCAAGGATAATACATAGAGTTCATAACATAAAGTAAATAAATAGAAGTCTTCATCTTCATGTGACACAGGCAAACATGTTGAGTGTAGACTCATGATACGTTGGAAACGTATCTATAATTTTTGATGCTCCATGCTTGTTTACTATCTACTTTGCTTTGCTTTGTCCACCACTTTGAGGTGTTTTTATATGTTTTCTGGTACTAACCTATTAACAAGTTGCCACAGTGCCAGTTGCCTATTTTCTTCTGTTTTTGGTTCCAGAAAGGCAGAAAATCAATATTTTCAGAATTGGACGGGACAAAAGCCAAAGCCAATATTTTACCATGGTGAACACGAAGCCGGAGTACGAGACGGAGGAGATCCACCAGGGGGCCACATGCCATGGCCGTGCGGGTGGGCCCACCCCGCGCCTGGGGGGGGCTGTAGCCGCCCTTGTTGCCCCTACCTCGCCTCTTCGCCTATAAGAAGCCCCCGATGTAGAAACCCTAGGCACCCGATCAAAATTCCACGAAACCATCTATAGCCGCCACCACCATCGCCCCAAGATCGGGGGGATCTGAAGCTCTTCCCGGCACCCTGCCAGAGGGGAGGTCATCCCAGAGGACTTCTTCTTTAGCATGCTAGCCTCCGGTATGAAGTGTGAGTAGTTCCACCTTGGACTACGGGTCCATGTAGTAGCTAGATGGTTGTATCTCCTCCTTGTGCTTTCATGTCTAGATCTTGTGAGCTCCGTTCATGATCAAGGTCTAATCTATTTGTAATCTTGCATGTTTTGTTTGCGGGGATCTGATGGATATTGAGATTACTATGTCAGATTGATTAATGTTTTTGTCTATTTGATTCTATCATGTTTGTGTTGTTTGTGATCTTGCATGCTATCACATCCCAAGATTTTCCAAATCTTGTAATGTGAAAATAAATGAATAAAATAAAACTTGGTTTGAATTTCAGGGCCAGAAGAAACTTTTGAATTCAATTGGAACCTCAAACCCATTTGAATTAAATAAAACCTAAAGGGATTTAAAAAGATAAACATTTAATGAAAGGAAAAATAAAACATTTGGAAATACTATTTTGAAACAATTAAATGAAAAGATTTGTTTTCAAATGAAATAGAAGTTTTACAAATAAGGACTATTTTATAAAGCCAAATTAAACCTTGGCCAAGCTTTTGAATTAAATATTTTGTTTTGAATAAAAAAAATAATAACAAAGGTCTTATTTAAATAAATTAATAAGGATTTAATATCCAACTTTATTTAAATAAAAGGTTTTACCATTTTAATTAAAATATCAAAACTTATTAAATTATTTTATTTTCTTAATTAAAACCTACTGAAGTGTTTTGGTTTTTTTTTAGATTTCAAAATAAATATCTCAATAAAACAAATCCTATTTGATTTAATAATGAAAGTCTATTATATTTAATTAATAATGGACTCTAAAATAAAATGTTATTTTGTTTTAAAACAAGCTTTCCAAATATTCCTTAATTTCAAATACAACCTACTGAATGGTTTAAAATTATTTAGTTCTCAAGTGGAGCTTTGAATTAAATCAAAACCTATGAATTTAATAATTGGTACATCCATTTAATTAAATAGTAATAGCCCTAGTATTAAAATTATTAATTTGAATTTGGATTTTGGTTCATGTTACTGAACAGAACTAATTTCAATATTGCAAGGTTTGGTGATTATTTGATTTGTTTTGGACATTGTTTATTTGTTTGGAAATTCAAAACAGAAATCAGAAATAGAAAAAGAAAAAGATACAGAATAAAAAAAATGGATTTGAACCAGACCCAACCCAGCAGCCCAGGAAGCCCAGTAACCAGCCCAGTTTCCCTCCCCGGAGAAAAACGTTTCGCACTCCGTTTTTGACCCGCACAGAAGCTGACCAGTGGACCCTCCTCTCACTTCTTTTCCCACTGCCAGGTAGACCCCACTCTTTCCTGTTCATCGTCCACACCCCACGTGACCTCTTCTCCCTCCCTCGTCACCGTTGCCAGCCTTGATTTCGCGGCATCAATTCGCCTTAATGCGGCCGTATTTACTCGCTCTGATCACGCAAGCTTAAACGCATACCTCTCCTCTCCGTTTCCCCTCTGTTTCCTCCCCCAAGCACGCCCTTAGGCCGCCCCAATTCCTCCCCGAGCTCCTCTATTCCGACGACCTTCCTCGTCGAATTCCGGCCAAGGATCACTGCCCCTTGCCTCCCTGTGCAACCTAGCAGCTTCCCCACTCCCAGACGCACCTCCCAGCACTTTTAGTTCAACCGCGGATGCCCCGGAGCATCGACTACGACAAGCTCCCGACGCCGCCGCGTTTGTCTTCTTCTCCGACGACGCCCACAGGTTGTATCCGACCGCCCCTCCTCTTTTCTTTCATGCACGCGTCACCGCCTCGACCTTGCGTAGCTAACCTTGCCTTCTGCTTGCCTCGGCGTGATCTGTAGCGTCGTCCTCGACCTCGACCGCGCGCGTCCGTCGCCAGAACCAACTCCGGCGAGAAATCCTGCCCGTCCTCGTGCGCCCCTTCGTCAGACAAGGACACGTTGAGAATCAGCAAGGCGCAGAGAACCTGGTGAGCTACCCCTCTCTCCCTCTAGCCCCCTGTGTCGCCAGCAACCTCGCCGCCAGACCCGCGCCGCCATCTGCCGCCGCTAGCGCTGCCCTCCTCTGGTCAGTCGCACCATAGCCGTTCGATTTAAATCCAACGAGTGCGATAGATCCATTTAACTGAAAGGGTACGCTAGTTCTGAACCGTGCGATATGACTTAAATCTAACGGCTGCTGTCAGTCGATCCGTGCGAACCGTTTTCGTCAAATCAGAATGAGACACGTGGCCAGAATTAAATCTAAAAACAGATTTGAATCAGATTTATATGCAAACTTCAAACCTTTGTATCTTTGGATCCACACGTCCAAAAATTGCAAATTTTATGTCGTTGGATTCAGGAGAGCAAGCCCTAGCCAACTGTGGAATTAGTTTAGCAAATAGTATCTGTTTGTGCTTATTTTGCAGATTCATCTGTATGCTTGTTTAGAGTAGAAAAATTGTTTAGAATTGAATTTAGGGGTAAAACTTTTGCAAAATGGTTTGATGTGACCTTACTGACCCTAGGAACCAACCCTTGGTGTTAAAAATGATTTTGGTAAAATTTAGGTTGAATTATTTGACTTAGCCATTTTCTAGCCAAATAAAATTATTGATTTTATTATGAAAAAGTTTTTGTAAAGAAAACTTTGGGAAAATGCTTTAGACCAAACCTACTGACCCAAAACACCAAGTTTTGCAATAGCAACTCAATTGGTGAAAAACATAAAGTTTTGCTTTGATAAAAATGTTTTCCACCACATGAAATGATACTTTGTTTTGAAAATGGTTTTTAAAAGTGAAACCTTTTGCAAATGACATTGCCACCTTACAAAATGACCATTAGGTGCTTTCAAATGCTTATGAACCATTAAGAACCTCTTTTTCAAACAAAACAAAACTTGGCATGCTTGCATGCATTTCTTTGACTTTGTCATTTTATGTGTTGTTTGCTTGATTGGTAGATTGAACTTGTGCCTTGCTTGATTGATTTGTAGTGACTTGAAGAGTGTAATTGTTGCAAGGACAAGGAGTGAACCCATACTCTACCAAAAAGGCAAGTGATGCTTCATACTTTTTGTCCCATTACTTTTTCTATGCATTAGTGATTTTGCTAAGTAAAACTTGCATGGATTTTGCTAAGTATAGACCTTGCTATAAGAAAACCTAATAGATGAATCCTTAGTAGGATTTTCCTAAGTTAAAGATTCCTACTAGTATCAAGCTTAGCCTAGCTAATAGAAAACATGGGTGGAAAATATATTCACACTATGGAAAATCTCTAAGTCTGAGGACTTATGTTTTTGTGTAATAAAACAACTAAGTTAATGAATCACCTGGGTGGAATGGGCTTGCTTGGTGGTTTTTGGTTGAGTGGTTCACAAGGCCATGGACTTGGCTTGTGTATCTCACTTGTGGTATGCCACCTAGGCACAAAGAGATTGGAGATGTCAAATGTTGAGAAGCTTCAAGTGCAACCACTTGGCAATATGGGCTCTGCCATGATCATATAGGTTGCAAGAACTTAGCCATATGGACAGTGGGTGGTAGTGTTTGATAGGTTGGAACGCGTCCATTTTGGTCTAAGGGAAGGCTTCTGAAATATCTTGTCTTGGGAAACCAAGTCTTGTGGGGAAAGTGCACCATCTCTGCAGAGTGTAAAATCTAAGTACTTAGCCATGTCCCTGGTAAAGGACAATTTGAGCATCAAGACATGGAAGCAATCAAGAATCTCATCATTCAAATTTCTAAGTTAAAATCTTGTGGTTTGAACAAGGGATGTTTGAAGACTTCAATCTTTGATTGAGAGATGCCTTGTAAAGGATCTTCATTCTTTGATTGAGAAAAATGATTTTGTCAAAGCAAAAACTTAGTATTTTCAAATGTTAAGGTAAAACCTATTTTGAGCAATGCAAGCCTCAACTCCACTTAGCCAAATGCATATAGATGATAGATTCCACTATACTACCATAGTATCACTTGCCAATACAATTCAAATGTATTGACCCTTTGTGGCTGTAACTTGTATGTTGCAGGTTTGATTGATTTTAGTGAAGATTGATTGTTTAGGATTACAAAGTCTACAACCAACATCTGCCTGTGGCACTTTGAAGATGAAGGACCACTTGACCATAATTATTCCGCTGCAATGTAATGTGATAGCCTAATGAGCTATGTTGTGATGTAATAAACTTATGTTATTCCTGGTTATAAAGTTATATTATGACCTTTGTTTCTTGATATTACATCCTAACTGTGGATGCTAGCTATTGATCCAGGGACTAGCATTGTAAACACAGAGGGCTCTATCTTATTAAAGATTGGGACCCCTACACATGCTCTCTGTTGTTAGTAGCTATCTTGGCCAAGTAGTTGCTAGTGACTCCAAGAGGGGGTATTTATGCTCTATAGTGGGTTCATGCCTCTACTCAATCAAGGGAAGTGATGGAAATCTCTACGGTTGTAGATGTGCTGTTGCCACTAGGGAGAAAACAACGGTCTCTTGTTCATGGAACAAGTGGATTGTTTACCTTACACACTTTGCTTAAAGCAGTTGTCTGTTGCTTGCAACTTAATACTGGAGGGGGGTCAGATGATAACCCAAAGGTGGACTTCTATTCATAGATGCAGTTGGATGGCAGTCTATGTATATTGTTGTATTTCTCAATCGAATCTCATAGGATCTTTTTGTCTAGTATTGCATTGTTATGCCTTGCTCAGTCCTGTCAATTGCCCTGCTGTAATTTGTTTACCCAGCATGCCATATTTGTTTATCTAAGGAGAACACCTCTAGTGAACTATGGACCCCGGTCCAATATTTAACATTGATACATCTTCCACTATTACTGTTTACTTGCTGCAAACCATCATCACCTTCCACACCATACAGTTAATCCTTTGTTACAACAACCGGTGAGACTGACAACCTCACTGTTCGTTGGGGAAAAGTCTTGAGTTTGTGTTGTTCAGGTTTCCACGTTGCTTGCAACACCTTTGAGATGTTTCCTTCCTCCTACTGTTTCGATAACCTTGGTTTCTTACTAAGGGATGACTTGTTGCTATGCTGCTTCACACCTTTCTCTTGGGGTTTACCGACGAAGTGCTCCAGGTCAACAAGGAGTCATCAACAAGTTTTCTGGGGCCATTTCCGGGGAGGCTAAGGACTTCTTCACAAGGGGAGTTCTCCTCAACCTTCCTCTTTACTTTGTTTTTAGTTTGCTTAGTTTCTTTTGCTCGGTTTTGTTTGCCTCTTTTTATAAACTCAAAAAAAATTAGTCTAGTTTGCTTTGCTTTCTCTGATCATAAACACAAAAAAATTAGTTCCTGCTCTAGCTGCTGCTATTTTGGCTTGCCCCACTTTTGCCAAAAATGAACTCTACTAAGAACACCAAGTTGTGTTACTTCACTAGCGCAAACAACAATGATTTCCTTAGCACTCCTATTGCTCCACCTGCTCCTGATGCTATCTTTTATGAAATTAAGCCTGCTTTGTTGAATCTTGTGATGAGAGAGCAATTTTTTGGTGCTAGTTTTGATGATGCTACTGCCCATCTCAATAGCTTTGTTGAACTTTGTGAGATGCAAAAGTATAAGGATGTATATGGAGATATTATAAAGCTTAAGCTGTTTCCTTTCTCCTTGAGAGTAAAAGCTAAAGAATGGTTGCTATCCTTGCCTAGAAATAGTACTGACTCTTGGATTAAGTTCAAGGATGCTTTTATTGGAAAGTACTACCCTCCTGCTAACATTATACGTATGAGAAGTGATATTATAGAATTTAAACAAATTGATAATGAACATGTTGCTCAAGCTTGGGAAAGAATGAAATCTTTCATTAAAAACTGTCCCACTCATGGACTTACTGCTTGGATGATTATCCAGACTTTTTATGCAGGTTTGAACTTCTCTTCAAGAAATCTGTTGGATTCAGCTACTGGAGGTACCTTTATGGGCATCACTTTGGGTGCTTCAACAAAACTCCTTGATAATATGATGGTTAATTACTCTGAATGGCACACTGAGAGAGCTCCACATGGTAAGAAGGTAAATTCTGTTGAAGAAACCTCCTCTTTGAGTGATAAGATTGATGTTATTATGGCTATGCTTGTTAATGGGAAAGCTCCTTTAGATCCAAACAATGTTCCCTTAGCCTTTTTGTTGCTCAAGAAGAGAAAGTTGATGTGAACTTCATTAGAAACAACAATTTCAACAACAATACCTATATGAATAATTTTGGTGGTAACAACAATTATAGGCCTTATCCTCCTAATAATGGCAATTCCTATGGAAACTCCTACAACAATGCTAGAAGTGCCTTCAATGAACTTGAAGTTATGCTCAAAGACTTTATTAGTAAACAAACCGCTTTCAACAAGACTGTGGAGGAAAAGCTTTTAACTGTTGAGAAAAATATTGCCTCTTTGTCTGAAGCATAGTCCTCCTTGATTAATAAAATGGCTGCTAAACCTGAAACCATGGAAAGTACCTTTGCTGCTACTCATGCCATACAAGTTACTATTGATGAAAATATTAGATTGTTAGCTCAACTTCATGCTAATTGGGAAAGGGAAGCTGAAATTGATATAAACAATAGTGTGTGCACCATCACTAAAATGGATACCACTAAACCACAAGAAGTCCCTATTCCTCCTCCTACAATGCCTAAGCCTAATGAGTCTACTACTAGTGATGCTAAGTTTGATTTTGATCTTGATGGTTGCAATATTTCTGAAGTGATTTTGTTCCTTCAAAAGCTTGCTAGATGTCCTGATGCTAGTGATATGCATGTCGCTTTCACCAAACACATTACATATGATCTTGTTAAGATTAAGGAAGAGAAGTTAAAAAACAAAGCTTCTATTCCTAGGAAACTAGAAGATAGTTGGGAACACATTATTAATATGCAAGTGAATGACTTTGATCTCAAAGCTTCATGTGATCTTGGTTCTAGTATCTCTATTATGCCTAGGAAGTTTATGAAATGCTTGGTTTTCCACCTTTAGAAGATTGTTATTTGGATGTCCCACTTAATGATAATGCTAAGAAGAATCTCATGGGGAGTGTTAATGATGTTCTCATTATGGTTAACAATGCTTATGTCCCTGTTGATTTCTATGTTTTGGATGTTGAATACAATGCTTCTTGTCCTATTACTTTGGGAAGACCTTTTCTTAGAACTGTTGGTGCCATCATTGATATGAAAGAAGGCACCATTAAATATCAATTTCCATTCAAGAAAGGTATTGAACACTTCCCTATGAGGAGAGAGAAGTTTCTTTTTTCTCCCCCTTTGAAAGCAAGGTTTGATCTTAATGCTTCTTCATTTGAAAATACTTGATTTATTGCTTCTTGTGCCTAACTTAAAGGTGTTAAAGAAAAGTACTTGCTAGGAGATAACCCGAGAGTTTTCTTGAGTCTTGGAAGTTATTACTTCAGTAATTACCTCTCCTTATCCTTTTTGCTTGATTTTTGTGCCAAGAATGACCTCTAATGAGAGGGAAGTAAGATCTTGGGAGTTGCTGTCCCGAAACAGATTTCTGTCCTCCACCATAAAAAATCATGAGGAGTCTCTGTAAGTCGTATTGAGCTGAAAATTTCCGAGTAAATACCCCAGTTTGTTAGATAACTTTCGTTAGTTCAACACTTTTTTATTTGAGCAACAGAATATTTTCAGAAAAAATCGTTTTCTACCTGGTGGTCTGTTTTGACAGATTTCTCCCATTATTTGCATTTGCTTCTTATTGATTCCTTTTTGGGTTCTTTTTGGGGAAATTAAGATTTTTGAAGGATTTGCTACAGTAGCTTGTGTTTTTAGTGAAAAGTTTTGATGTTCTAAAGCTAAACCCAAAGGTCTATTATCTTTTGAATACACTAATGTTGCTAATGAAGATTGTGTGAAGTTTTGTATGAAGGAAAAATTCCAGGTGTAGAGAAAGAATGATGTAATGAGATGAAGAATGGACAAAAGCTCAAGCTTGGGGATGCCACCCCGGTGTCACCCCAAGAAATATCCATGAGGTACACGCGTCAAATATTGGGGATGCCCAAGGCATCCCCTTCTTCATCAATAAAAAGCTCAGGTCTTTCTAGACACTTCGTTTTTTATTATTTCATGCACTGTTGTGTTGTTCTTGGAGCGTCTTAGTTTTCATTTGCTTTGCTTAGTTTGTTTAGTTTTCTTGAATAAAGTAGTTTAGACCCCCATTCTCGCTGTGTTGTTTCAAATAAGTTGATTGGTGTTGGAAAGGAGTAGAAAGTTCTTGCTTGAAAGTGCAAGAGGAGCTTGCATTGACTATGACTTAGACTTTAGCATGACATGCTAGGTGTTGTTTTAATCTTATGCTTAGTGATTATTGCTGTAGCATTACTTGTTCCAAACAATTGGGATTGCTTAGTGTATCTTGAAAGAATCAAGCATTGTTTTAGCATACAAAAGCATAGTATTGTGGTATTCTCCTTTGATGTTTTGTTTGGGTTGACTTGGCACATTCTCACACCATGTGATGACTATGAACAAGTCACCATAGACTCTATGATCATTTATTCCTTGACTCTTAGTACCACTCTATGCTTTTATTAGTAATGTTTTGTCGCTCTGCATGATTATGGTCATTATTGCTCTCTTAGTTGGTTGCTCCCAGTCTTTTGCTAGCCTCCACTTGTATGAGTAAGCTATACTCATGCTTCCAACTCCCAAGAAACCAAGTTATTCCAAAGTGTCCACTATAAATTCCTATGCATGGTGTATTACACCATTCCAAGTATATTCTTGTTTTCAGCTATCTTTCAATTAAAAAGTATTTTGTTATGTGAAAACTTAGTGATTAAAGCCCTCACAAACTTGATGGCACACTTTATATTCCTTGCCCCTAATAAACTTGAACCATTGTGTCATCTATGTTGTATATGCTTTCACTAATATGTTGGAATTAGCAGAACCGTGTTGTCACGAGGAACGTTTTCAACATTGCACTTGTACTTTGTACACAGTTGATATCATGCTCTTTTGTATATGGATGTCGTCGGTGTGAAATGAAGAGGGAGTTTGTAAGTCCATGAAGTTATGTATTTTGTGTTAGAGAAACGCCTGGGCCGCTAGCCTAAGCCATGCCTAATCATGGTGGAAACTTGTAGCATCACCATAATGAGCAATCTGTGAAGCATCCTAAATAAAAATCTATGCAAATATTTAATAAAAAGATCGCTGAGATGCTCATTGTCTCCTTGCCTTGTCATTTTGGTTATGGGATAGCTCATGTACCATGTGCAAGGGGTACCCCGTTGGTGGTTCTCTATGATACACATGTACTTACTATGACAAGAACTTACAGCCAAAGTTGAGTAGCATGCGGTGCGACCCTCGTATTCAAGTGACATGAGATTGCCAACTTATACTTTGTCAAGCATATACTCCATCTTTGTTCACTTTAACCTTAATCACTTCAAGATGCTTATGATATGCGCAATGAGGGCTGAAAACTAACAAGTACCATAATTTTTGGAAGCTCTTTTTGAAACTTGAAATCCCTGCTTCCCTTTATGAAGGGCCTTTCTTCCACTATTACATTGAGTCTACACCTTCTATCCTTTAGGCATAAGTTAAGAGAGCATAGTTGTCATTCTTAGTTCTATGTGCAGTGTCCCAAAACTTATTGATTGATGCATATTGTTGATATTGCTTGTTCTTGTGCTATTTGTATCTAGTCACTCTTATGAACTTTGAAGGTGTCCTATGCATCTATTTGCTACTCTTTGAAGGACAAGCTGAATGCCACTATGCTACGATTTCTATATGTGAAACAAACAAACGTTTTTCAATGCATGTTATTCATGATCTTTGTTTGTATCCTTTCATGTTGCATGCATATTTACTTTGTCCTATTGTTAGAACTCCATCTTTCATGCACATGTTTAGATTTCTTTGATCCCAACTTTCAATGCTTGCAAATGTTTGATCTCGGTTTTGATGGTGCATGTCACCTCAAAAATTATTATTTTATCACTTATCTACTCGAGGATGAGCAGGAGTTAAGCTTGGGGATGCTTGATACGTCGGAAACTTATCTATAATTTTTGATGCTTCATGCTTGTTTACTATCTACTTTGCTTTGCTTTGTCCACACTTTGAGGTGTTTTTATATGTTTTCTAGTACTAACCTATTAACAAGTTGCCACAGTGCCAGTTGCTTATTTTCTTCTGTTTTTGGTTCCAGAAAGGCAGAAAATCAATATTCTCGGAATTGGACGGATAAAAGCCAAAGTCAATATTTTACCGTGGGGAACACAAAGCCGGAGTACGAGACAGAGGAGACCCACCAGGGGGCCACACCCCCTGGCCGCGCGGGTGGGCCCACCCTGCACCTGGGGGGTGCAGCCGCCCTGGTGGCCCCCTGCCTCGCCTCTTCGCCTATAAGAAGCCCCCGATGCAGAATTCCTAGGCACCCGATCAAAATTCCACGAAACCGTCTGTAGCCCCCGCCACCATCGTCCCTAGATCGGGGGGATCTGAAGATCTTCCCGACACCATGCCGGAGGGGAGATCATCCCGGAGGCCTTCTTCTTCATCATGCCAGCCTCCGGTATGAAGCGTGAGTAGTTCCACCTTGGACTACGGGTCCATGTAGTAGCTAGATGGTTGTATCTCCTCCTTGTGCTTTCATGTCTAGATCTTGTGAGCTCCATTCATGATCAAGATCTAATCTATTTGTAATCTTGCATGTTGTGTTTGTGGGGATCCGATGGATATTGAGATTACTATGTCAGGTTGATTAATGGTTTTGTCTATCTGATTCTATCATATATGTGCTATTTGTGATCTTGCATGATCTCCGTTGTTAGTAGCTATCTTGGACAAGTAGTTGCTAGTGACTCCAAGAGGGGGTATTTATGCTCGATAGTGGGTTCATGCCTCTACTCAATCAAGGGAAGTGACAGAAATCTCTACGGTTGTAGATGTGATGTTGCCACTAGGGAGAAAACAACGGTCTCTTGTTCATGGAACAAGTGGATTGTTTACCTTACACACTTTGCTTAATGCAGTTGTCTGTTGCTTGCAACTTAATACTGGAGGGGGTTCAGATGATAACCCAAAGGTGGACTTCTAGTAATAGATGCAGTTGGATGGCGGTCTATGTATATTGTTATATTGCCCAATCGAATCTCATAGGATCTTTTTGTCTAGTATTGCATTTTTATGCCTTGCTCAGTCCTGTTAATTGCCCTGCTGTAATTTGTTTACCCTGCATTCCATGTTTGTTTATCCAAGGAGAGCACCTCTAGTGAACTATGGACCCCGGTCCAATCTTTACCATTGATACATCTTCCACTGTTACTGTTTACTTGCTGCAAACCATCATCACCTTCCACACCATACAGTTAATCCTTTGTTACAGCAACCGGTGAGATTGAAAACCTCACTGCTCGTTGGGGCAAAGTCTTGAGTTTGTGTTGTGCAGGTTTCCACGTTGCTTGCAACACATTTGAGACGCTTCCTTCCTCCTACTGGTTCGATAACCTTGGTTTCTTAGTGCGGGAAGACTTGTTGCTGTGCTTCTGCACACCTTGCTCTTGGGGTTTACCGATGAAGTGCTCCACGTCTACAAGGAGTCATCAACTCATAACACTAGTCTCCATCAAAGTAACCTGCAACATCATAAGTTACAGCCACAGAGGGTCAATACATTTGGAATTGTATTGGCAAGTGATACCATAGTAGAATAGTAGTATCTAACATCTATATGAATTTTGGCTATGTGTAGCTTAGGCTGGCTTTGCACAAAATAAGGTTTTGTCTTATTAGTTCAAAACACTAAGTTTTTGTTTAACCAAAACACCCAAGGAACCACCAATAGACATTGGTGAACCTTTACCCTCGTTCAACCACAAGTTTTAACTTAGAGAAATTGGGATGAGGAGATCCTTGATTGCTTTAATGTCTTTGATGCTCAAATTGTTCGTTGCCGGGGACACGGCTAAGTACTTAGGTTTTACCCTCTCGAGAGGTGGTGCACTTTCCCCACAAGACTCGACATATATCGAGACGAGACTTTTCAGAAGAATTCCCTTAGACCACCATGGACGCGTTCCATCCTATCAACCCTACCACCAAATGTCCATCTAGCTAAGTTCTTGCAATCTAGTTGGTCAAGGCAGTGCCCATATGCCATGTGGTTGCACTAGAAGCTTCTCAACACCAAACATCTCAAATCCCTTTGTTCCTGGGTTGCAATCCACAAGTGTGATACACAAGGTAATCCATAGACATGGGCCTTGTGTAACCACTCAACATAAACCAACCATACCATTCCACCCAGGTGATTCATTCACATAATTGTATTAATCAAAAAACAAGTCATAGACTTAGCAATATTTCATAGCATGAATAATCCACCCTTATATTCTACTAGCTAGGCTAAGCATACCAATATAGCAATTTTCTTATCTTAGGAAAACTACTAAGACAACATCTACTAGGATTTCCCAAGGCATAGCATAGTATATACTTAAATTTCCAATGCATTTCCTACTCAAAATATCACTAGTGCATAGATAAAATAGTAGGACAAATTATGAAGCATCACTTGCCTTGGTATCTAGGGGAGTACCAACAGTCCTCACAATCATAATCACCACAATCACCAAAATCTACACATAAAATCATAACACCATATTCACGTTTCAATATTCAAACAAAAATACATATGAATGTATGCAGATGCAATGGAATGATTTTATACACTAAAAAGTCAAACCATCAGTACTGAACACAAAGTAAACTTTCTAAAGTCTGAACAAACTCAAATTTACTTTAAAACAATTTTTGAAATAATTTTTATATGCAACATAGGCCTTCAAATGGTTCTGGAAATAATCCTATTTTTCCAGAAGCAAATGACTAATTCAAGGCTATAGATGTGAAGGGATTAATTTTCTGAATCCATTGATATATTATTTGCAATTTTTGGACAAACAGATCAAAATATATGAATTTTATAAGTTAATTCATCTAATAGATTCAAAATTAGATTTTAAAACAGAACCAGTGACACGCGGCGCCATTTGATTGGCCGGTACCGCTTCATTCAGGATTGCGTTTCCGCGCCGTTGGATCAAGTCAGATCCAACGCGCCAGATCTAAGAATAACGGTTTAGTAAGTGATCTAATCTACAGCGTAGGATCTAGATCAAGCGGCTCTGGATCAAATGACCAAAATCGAGCGGCGCTGATGGTGCTGGCAGCGGCGGCGCTACTGCCGGTGATGCACTAGCTGTGCTAGGCGGTAAGGGTGGTGGTGGCGTGGCTTACCAGGGTCGCGTGTATGTGAGGAAGCTCAACGTGCAACTGGCTTGGGCAAAGGCGTACGATCGCGGCCGCGGGAGCTCATCGAAGTTCTCTTTGGCGTCGGTGCTCATGAGCGGCGATAGAGTCGACGACCTAGGACGCAAGCAGGAAAACGGTGGGTGTCAGAAGCTTCCCAAGATCAAGGCAAACACAATAGTGTGGTTTAGAGGTCAAGGGGCGTGCAGATATTACCGAAATTACTCGCCGAAGTTGACTGGTGTAAGACCCCACCTTTATAACGTAAAGGATCCTTGTGATTGCAATGCTAGTCCCTGGATCAATTGCTAGCATCCACAGTTTAAGATGAAGTACACAGATACAAAGGTATTTATTACATCGTCATTCCATGTTAGACCCCTCCTTTATAAAGGAAAGGATCCCTGTGATTGCAATGCTAGTCCCTGGATCAATGCTAGCATCCACAGTTTAAGATGAAGTACACAGATACAAAGGTCGTTTATTACATTCATTCCAGAGATAAAACATAGTCTTTTACAACTCATGGCCATAGGCCTAATACAAGAGTTTGAAGGAATAAGTAAATAAACATAAGTCTTCATCTTCATGCGCCACAGGCAAGCATGTTGAGTGTAGACTCATGACTCCTAATCATCATCGGAATAACCTACAACATCACAAGTTACAGCCACAGAGGGTCAATACTTTGGAATAGTATTGGCAAGTGATACCTTAGTATATTTTAAGTGGACTATATTACTATATGCATTTTGGCTAAGTGTAGCTTGGCTTGCTTGCTTGAAAATAAGTTTTTCCCCTATTAGTTGAAAACACTAAGTTTTTCTTTGTCAAAACATTCCCAAGGAACCACCAATAGACATTGAGGTCCTTCACCCTTGTTCACCCACAAATTTTACTTAGAAATTGGAGTGATGAGATTCTTGTAGCTTCCATGTCTTGATGCTCAAAAGTGTCCATTGCCTTGGACAAGGCTAAGTACTTAGGTTTTCCATCTGCAGAGGTTGTGCACTTTCCCCACCAGACTTGGTTTCCCAAGACAGGACCTTTCAGAAGCCTTTCCTTAGTCAAATGGACGCGCTCCAACCTATCAACCCAACTACCACCAACTGTCCAAATGACTAAGTTCTAGCAACCTATATGATCAAGGCAGAGCCCATATTGCCAAGTGGTTGCACTGTAAGCTTTCTCAACACTTGGCCTCCAAATCCCTTTGTGCCTGGGTGGCTTACCACAAGTGAGATACACAACCCAAGTCCATGGCCTTGTGTAACCACTCAACATAACCCATACTTTCCATTCCACCCAGGAGGTTCATTTGACTTAGTGGTTTTATTAGAAAACATAAGTCTCTTGACTTAGAAATATTTTTATCATAATGAGTATAGATGTTCACCACCCTTGTTTGCTAAGTAGCTAGACTAAGCAGGTTATGATAGCTTAACTTAGGAGAATTCCCTAGCAATTCTACTATTCCACTCTACTTAGGATTTCCCATCATAGCACTAGGCAAAATAGCATGCAATACTTTAGCAAAATAACTAATGCTAGTACAAAACTTAGGATAGGAATATTCATGAAAATATCACTTGCCTTGGTAGTGGGGAGAGTAGCACTCTTCACAATCACAATCACTAGCAAAATCTACACAAGAAATCATAGCATACAATTACACACAATTATATACAATCAAAATAATATGAATGCATGCATGCAAGAATTTACTAAGTGGTGAATTTTGAAAATTCTACCAAGTATGCTCATGTCTACAGAAACTTAACAAGTCACAAATTTGCCAACTAAACTTATTTGGCTCCAATACAATTTTCCAAAATAAAACTCCACTTAAAATGGCCTTAAAACATGTTCTACAAATAAAATCATTTTAACTGTTACTATATGCTAAATAAATTGGATATTCAGAAAGGTCTTGATTCACTGAATCCAATGGTATAAAATTTGCAAAAATCTAACGTGGCAATCAAAAGTTATAAGCATTTGAATTTGGATCAAAATTCTGATTTTAAATCTATTTTTAGATCTAACCTTAGCCACGCGTCGCGCTGTGATTGGCGCGTACCGCTTCGGTTGGATCACGCTCTGCAGCCGCAGGATCTAAACAGATCGAACGTTCCAGATCGCGTACCTCTTCGGGGTTAAGTGGATCTATCCTAGCGCTACGATACAGATCCAACGATCTAAAACAACAGGCCAAAATCTGGCGGCGCTTATCGGCTGTGCGCGGCGGCGACGACCAGATGGTGGCGGCGCTGGCGGTACAGATCGCTAGGTGGATGGGGAAGATGCTCACCGAGACCGCGAGGATGTGGGGATGCTCGACGTGTGATCAGCTCGGCAAGGGGCGCTCAGGGTTGCGGTAGATTTCTCGCCGGAGTTGGATCTGGCAACGGTGGTTCTGCTCGAGGTCGGAGGCGACGTTGTAGATCACTAGGATGCCAAAGGGAGGTGTGGTTAGATGCGGAAGATCACGGAGATCATGCGAGCGTGAACGACAAGGTTCGGGGCGGTCTGGACTTACCACTAGAGCTCGCCGGAGTTCGTGCAGAAGACGGTGGCGGCCAGTCGTCGACGTTGCCGAAGCTACGGGTCATGCGAAGGTGAACGGAGGGTGTCAGAAAGTGCACAGAGATTCACTGAACAAGATAGCGCAAATGCGAGACCGAGGGAAACTCTAGGCTCACCGGAATTTGCCGGCGCAGTCGTCGGAGACGGCGGGGTTGCAGAGAGAAATGCGCGCAGCCTGGGGGCGTTCTGTGCTTAGGGTTTGGGGGAAAAGAGAGAGGGGGCAGAGGGGGTTTATATAGCCTGGTCATGAGCGAGAATCACTCGGCCATTGATTCGAATTGACGCCGCGAATTAAACACAGAAAACGGCCGCGTTCATTGGGGATGAACTGGTCGCGCGGGTGGAGACGATGCTGGCGTGGAGGAGGCCCGCTTGTCAGCGACATGCGCGAGGTGGAAGTGGGGTCTGCCTGTCAGCGGCTGAACGCGTGCGCTCGCGCGTGCGGGAGGAAAAAGAATGCCCCGGGTGGGCTGGTTGGGCCTGTTCCACTGCTGGGCTAATTTCCTGGCGCCTGGCCCTTTTCTTTTGTTTGCTTCTTTTCTTTTTCTATTTCTATTTTCTGGAATGATTTTTGATATGAATTCAAATCCTTTTGAATTCAAACAAAATTGGGGATCTTTGCAGGGTTCTGTGGTTTCAAATACAGTCATTAACCAAGTGGTTACCTTGTAAGGTCCTGGTCAAGCTTGGGTTTTGGAATAAACAGAGACTTGTCTCTAGTTTGTGAATGATTGAAATAGGGTTTAGAAAATATTTCCAAATTGGAAACTTGGGTTAAAATGCTACACCTAAACTTTCCAACAATGGAGGCAAGCAATCAAGTTCCTAAACAATCCAATCTCAAAGGGTGATGGCCAATTGAGTTGAATTTGCACACATGAAATCATAGCTCAAACTTCTGTTTCTGAATGGTTTTGAGAAAAACCCTAAATGGATGAATGATGCAAGAATGATATGAATGAGTTTTTGGAATATGAATTTAGGGATGTTACAAATCTAACCCCCTTAAGATGAATCTCGCCCTCGAGATTCGGTTTGTCTAGCAAATAGGTGAGGGTGGTCTTTCCGAAGATCATCTTCTCTTTCCCATGTTGCTTCCTCCTCGGAGTGATGGTTCCATTGCACTTTACAAAACTTGATAGTCTTGGTCCTGGTAACTCTTTCTGCGGTCTCTAGAATCTTGACAGGCTTTTCCTCATAGGTGAGATCACTTTCTAGTTGGACTTCTTCCAAAGGTATGGTATCCTTCAAAGAAGTTTCTTCCATTTCTGGGTGACATTTCTTAAGCTGACTCACATGAAATACGTTATGGACTGCTGATAGAGATGCTGGCAGTTCAATTTCGTAAGCAACTTCTCCTTTGCGACTCAGAATCTTGAATGGCCCAACATATCTTGGTGCCAACTTTCCTTTGATTCCAAACCTTTTTACTCCACGAAGTGGCGATACTCTAAGATAAGCTCTATCCCAACTTCGTAGGTGACTTCTCTACGCTTAGTATCCGCGTAGCTTTTCTGTCGGGACTGTGCTACCTTCAATCTGTCCTTAACCAATTTGACTTTCTCTTCGGCGTCTTTGATAAGATCAGGTCCAAATAAGCTTCTTTCTCCCACACCATTCCATAACAATGGGGTGGTACACTTCCTTCCGTAGAGTAATTCAAATGGTGCCATTCCAATACTAGCTTGATGACTATTGTTGTAAGAAAACTCTGTGTAAGGCAAACTTTCATCCCAACTTGCTCCATAGTCTAAAGCACAGGCTCTCAACATGTCTTCAAGAATTTGGTTGGTCCTTTCTGTTTGTCCATCCGTTTGGGGATGAAAGGCAGTACTGAATTCCAATCTCGTTCCAAAGGATTCATGAAGTTGTCTCCAAAAGTGCGATGTGAACTGAGTTCCTCTATCTGACACAATACTCTTAGGCACACCGTGAAGGCATACAATTCTGCTCATGTAGATTTTAGCTAACTTGGCACTTGTATAGGTTGTCTTCACGGGTATAAAATGAGCCACTTTAGTTAGGCGATCCACTACCACCCATATGGAATCATACCCTGACCTGGTCCTTGGTAGTCCGGTAATGAAATCCATACCAATATTTTCCCACTTCCATTCAGGAATAGGCAGTGGTTGAAGCAAACCTGCTGGTTTCTGATGTTCCGCTTTTACTCTGCTACACACATCACACAATGCAATATGTTCGGCGATGTCCCTTTTGAGATTGTTCCACCAAAACCTTTCCTTCATGTCCATGTACATCTTGGTATTTCCCGGGTGAATAGAATACGGAGAGTTGTGAGCCTCTTGTAGAATTATTTTCCGCAACTCCGGATCTTGTGGAACACAAATACGTTTCCCGTGCCATAAGGTACCTTGTTCGTCTATATGGAAACTCTTGGCTTTCCCTAGACTTATATTTTCCTTAATCTTTTCAATTTCCTTATCAGTCTTCTGAACTTCTCGGATCTTGTCCAATAAAGTGGGTTGAACATCTAAGGACATGAGATGTCCTTCTGGTACAATCTCCAATCTGAGTTCCTTGAATTGCTTACACAGTTCATCTGGCAATTCCCCTTTGGTAAGGCCATTTACAAACGTCTTACGACTTAGAGCATCGGCTACTACGTTCGCTTTACCGGGGTGGTATTGCAAACTTAAGTCGTAATCCTTAATAAGTTCTAGCCATCTCCTTTGTCTCATGTTGATTTACTTTTGGGTGAAGATATACTTCAAGCTCTTATGATCGGTGAACACTTCACATCGCTTACCTAAAAGGTAATGTCTCCATGTTTTGAGTGCATGGACGACAGAGGCTAACTCCAAATCATGAGTATGATAGTTTACTTCATGAGTTTTGAGTTGTCTCGAAGCATAGGCTACGACTTTGCCATCCTGCATAAGTACGGCACCCAAACCTTGATGAGACGCATCACAATATACTTGGAAATCCTTTTCCAAATCTGGCAGACATAGAACTGGTGCTGTCACAAGTCTCTTCTTCAACTCTTGGAAGCTGACTTCGCAACCTTCAGTCCAAGCAAATTTCTTGTCCTTCTTTAGCAATTCTGTCATTGGCTTAGCAACCTTTGAGAAATTTTCAATGAACCTTCTGTAGTAACCTGCTAAGCCGAGGAAACTACGAACTTCCTTCACATTCTTGGGTGATTCCCAATCTGTCACAGCTGAAACTTTAGCAGGATCAACTGCCACACCATCCTTTGTCATAACATGACCAAGAAAACCAACTTCCTCTAACCAAAACTCACACTTGCTGAATTTGGCATAAAGTTTATGCTCTCTTAACTTTTCAAGTATCAAGCGCAAGTGTCTTTCATGTTCTTCCTTGCTCTTGGAGTAGACTAAGATATCGTCGATGAATACGACCACAAACTTGTCAAGAAATTCCATGAATATCTTGTTCATCATATTCATGAAGTATGCTGGAGCGTTGGTTAAACCAAAAGGCATCACAGTGTACTCATACAATCCATACCTTGTGGTGAATGCTGTCTTAGGTATGTCTTGCTCTCTTATCTTGAGTTGGAAATAGCCTGACCGAAGATCAATCTTCGAGAACACACATGCTCCTTCTAACTGATCAAACAAGTCGTTGATTCTTGGCAAAGGATATTTGTTCTTGATGGTCACCTCGTTGAGAGAACGGTAGTCAATACACAATCTTTGTGTTCTATCCCTTTTCTCCACAAACAATACTGGGGCTCCCCAAGATGAAGAACTTGGTTGAATAAACCCTTTCTGCAACTGTTCTCCTAGCTGTTTCTTGAGTTCTTTCAGTTCATCAACTGACATTTTGTACGGTCTCTTAGCTATTGGTCCAGAACCTGGTACCAAATCTATCAGAAACTCCACATCTCTATCTGGTGGCATTCCTGGTAATTCTTCCGGAAACACATCCGGATACTCACACACAATTGGCACACTGTCCATGCTAACCCCCTTAAGAGAATTCAGCTTACTTCCTTTGGATTCAAAGTTTGACTTGAATTTTATTCTTTTTCCTTCTGGGGTTGTGAGTGTAACTGTACGATTGGCACAATCTAATACTCCTTCATACTTAGCCATCCAGTCCATTCCCAAAATTACGTCTAGTCCTTGGGAATCTAGGATTATCAGGCTTACTGGAAACTTATGCTTACCAAACTCTATGACGAGATCCCGGCATCCAAGGCTTACTATCATATCTCCCCCCGGAGAACTAACCTTTATTGGACACCCAATGTTTTCCAATGCAAACCCATTTCTATCAACAAATGCCTTTGATATGAATGAATGAGATGCACCGGTATCAAAGAGTACAAATGCTGAAATTGAATTGAGTCTGGACTTACCAGCCACGGCATCAGGCTCCTCATAGACCTCCTCCACATTGATGTGGTTAACCTGTCCTTTCTGAAAAGGATTTGGCTTGTTAGGTCCTTCTACTTTCTTCTCAGGGCACTCATTAGCATAATGCCCCAGCTTCTTGCATTTGAAGCACTCAACCTGACTGATGTCCTTTTTAGGAGGTTGGCCTCCACTTCCACTACCATTTACACCATAGTGGCTCTTATGTCCACCCTTGTGGTTCTTGTACTTGTCCTTGTCATGACTGCGGTTATGCTTGTTGTCATGACGGTTGTGGTTGTGCTTGTTGAATTTCCCATGTTTATGGGATCCTGAGTTGCCACTGTCATCATAGTGAGATCGTTTGTGAGACGATCCCGAGCTGTGTTTGTCGGAGGGTTTCCTCTTTCTACTCTCGACTTGCTTCATTTTACTTTCCAAAATAGCAGCTTTGTCACACAAAGACTGATAAGTTGGAACATAGGCCACAGACAACTGCAGATTCAGCTCATCATTTAAGCCCTCCAGAAATTTTTCCTTTCTTTTGGCATCTGTGTCAACCTCATCCGGTGCATAACGCGCCAGATTGTTGAACTCTTCTATGTATTCAGCCACGCTACGGTGGCGCTGCTTCAGGTTATGAAACTCCTTCTTTTTCAGACTCATCATTCCTGATGAGATATGAGCAGTGCGAAAACCATCTTCAAAGATGTCCCAAGTCACTTCATCAATAGGAGTGGTGATTTGGAAGTTATCCCACCATGTGGCGGCTGGTCCTTCCAACAGATGTGCTGCGAACCTGACTTTTTCAGCATCCGTGCAGCCCACGGTCACTAAGTCTTTGTTCACAGAACGTAGCCAGTCATTGGCTACCATGGGATCAGTTGTTCCCGAAAACTTTGCTGGCCTCAGACGCAGGAATCTGGTGAGCATATCAAAACCCGGAGGGTTGTTGTTGTTGTTGTTGTTGTTATTGTTGTTGTTGTTGGGGTTGTTGTTGTTGTTATTCTGGTTCTGGATGAATGTTGTCATCATTTGCATAAGCTGAGTTTGCGCATTCATCATTTGTTGCATTTCCGGGGTGATGTTGTTGGGGTTGGGGTTCGCGCGACGGGGAGGCATCTGTGGTTTGTTCAAATAGATAAGAATGAGATACCCATAGATGTTTCATGCACAATACATCATAAGCAAACACATAACAAGCAACATAAGAATAAAAGTTCAACAACCACATAACAAGCTCATGAAGTAAAACACACCAGTGGCAAGCCATCCACATGTCGGATGGTCCAATAGTAAGTTCACAATAACAAATATGAATATGAAAGGTAAACGAGTAGTCAAGTCTACTCATCAGCATCAATCTCCTCCTCGACGAAGGTAAGACCTGCGTTCTCCATCGCGGTCTTGTTCTCCTCAATCGTAGTGGTCAAGGAATCGACCTTGGCCTTGAGAGCCCTCTTCTGGGAGCGAAGCCTCTCAATAACCATCTGCTGCTGCTCAAGCTCGAAGTCCTTGGACTTCAGTTCCTCGGTCATGTCCCGGATTTTCTTGTTCCTATCCTGGACGCGTTTCTCTTGACTCTTGAACTTGCAGTCCTGGGCCTCGAACTTTGTCTCCATTTCCTTGATCATCTCATCTTGCTACGCAAAAAGCTTGTCCTTCTCGTGTAGCTGTACCTGAAGTTCGTCATTGCCAAGCATGACGTTCGTCCTATCCGTGTCCACGTGCCTGAGGAGAGTCTCTAAGTCCTGGAGATAGAGACGTATCGGCTCTGCCGTGTCCCTCGAGTCGTCCTCAAAGTCGATGGAATCTCCATCAACATCACGCCTTCCGAAGACGTGGAAGTGAGTACCCCTAACCTGTCGGGAGTGACGGCCTAACAAGCGTCCTATCAGGTCCTGCATGACTACCTCCATGCCTCTCTCCCTGTCATCGTGCATCAGCTTGAAGACGATGGCCTCTGTAGTAGGCTCAGTCTGGCGTCCTGGCTGGTTCACCTTGAAGCCCCAGAGGTCCTTCCTCTCGAACTTGGTGAGTGGGTACACCGTGATGGTGGGAAGAGGGAGATTGAGCAAAGTGGTAAGCTCAATGTGTAGGGGTTCGTAGCATGGAAAACAAAAATTTTCTATCGCATACAAACAAACAAGCCAAGATCTATCTACTAGATTGTAGCAACGAGTCGATAGAGGAACTCACCCTCGAAGATTCCAAAGCGGTTAACGAGAGCAGATTCTCGTGGGTGATGTAGTCGTACTCTTTCCGATCTCAAGATCGCGTAGACGATCCTTCCGGAACTGCGTTCCGGCAGCGCTCCCGCAGTCGGTCACACGTTCGGTACTCGACGAAGACCTTCCTCTCCCTTGTTCCAGCAGGCAGCGGAGGTTGTAGCACTCTCCTCGTGATTCCGGCAGCACAACGGCGTGGTACCGGAAGTAGAGGGGAAATCCCGCAGGGCTTCGCCTTAAGCCGGTGCGAGTATGGTGGAGCTTATGAGAGAGGCTATTACTGGTCTAGTAATTAGACACACCAATTAGAAGGCTCTAAACCAATTAGAAGGCTCTAAACCGCTGGCTAAAGCAATTAGAAGCTCTAAACCAAAACGGCTCTAAACCGGAGGTAGAAGATAGGAACTTGTGTGTTCTAGGAGGGGAGCCCTGCCCCTCCTTTTATGGGTGGGGAGGCGCGGCCAGGGGAGGGGAGTCCCTCCCCAAGTCGGCCTTGGGCTGGGCGCCGGCTTGGAGGAGTGGGACTCCTCCTCCAAGTTGGTTCCAACTCCTCTTGCTTGTTTCCCACAGTTTCCTGTTTCCCACAGTTTCCTGTTTTAGCCGTTTGACTTTCAAACTGGCAATTTGACTTTCATGTTTTTTGGAACAGCAAGAACACTTAGTACATGATGCAATCATTCAATGACACACTCATGTACCCTCCCCCCCCGGAGTGCCGGACAATCCGGACCCTTCTAGAACATTCCCGATGAAAACACCGGAATCATTCCCGAACTCCGAAACGGGACTTTCCTTATATGAATCTTATTCTCCGGACCATTCCGGATCACCTCGTGATATCCCGGATCCCATCCGAGACTCCGAACAACATTCGGTCTCTTTCTCATAATACCATAACTACTCAAACAACGTCGAATCCTTAAGCGTGTCTCCCTACGGTTTGTGAATTATGCAGACATGATCGAGACACTTCTCCGAACAATAACCAATAGAGGAATCTGGAAATTCATATGGCTCCCACATATTTCTACGATTACTTTGCGATCGAATGAACCACTTACATACGATACCAATTTCCCTTTGTCTCACGATATGTTACTTATCCGAGGTTATGATCGTCGGTATCTCTGTATACCTAGTTCAACCTCGTTACCGATAAGTACTCTTTTCTCGTTCCCGTGATATGTGATCCCTTGTGACCAAGTCACATGCTTGCAAGCTAGTTGGATGACATTCCACCGAGAGGGCCCAGAGTATATCTATCCGTCATGTGGATGGACAAATCCCACTCTTGATCCATGTGTTTCAACCAATACTTTCCGAACACTTAATGCCACCTTTATAGCCACCCAGTTACGGTGTGGTGTTTGATGTTATCAAAGCATCCATCCGGTAAAGGTGATATGCATGATCTCATGGTCGAAGGAATTAGGTTACTATGTATCAGAAAGCATATAGCAATTGAACTATTGAAATGACTTGATCTTTATGCTACGCTTGTCTATAGGAGTATGTCCACCATATCATTCTCCTAACGATATGATCTTGTTGTTGATAACATCTCAATGTTCATGATAGGGAAACCACAATCATTAATCTACCAACAAGCTAGTGAAGTATAGAGGCTATACTAGGGACTCTTATTTTAGTTTACAAATCACACAAGTATTAATGTTTCCGGTTAATACAATTATAGCATGGTATGTAAACATTTATCATAAGTGTGAAGATATGATAATAACCACTTTATTATTGCCTCTTGGGCATATCTCCAACAGTCTCCCACTTGCACTAGAGTCAATAATCTAGTTTCGAACCTTTGTGTATATAACACCTATGGCTTTCCGGTGTTGTATGTACACGATTGCTAGTGGTCAACTGATCTCCGGATCTGACACTTCCAGGTCCGTGTGTAATTGCATGTCTTTGCGTCTCTACGCATCACTCATTCTCTATTGAGATGGCTTTGTACAAATTTGGTCTTTCGGTGTGACCTTTAGCTCTTTGGGGTTAAAACATGTTGATAATATTGTCGCACAATATATCTTCATAGTATTATCCCACTGTGAACTACACCTAGTTTGATAACAAACTTCTTTGACACAAATGCCCTCTTTTGCTGCTATAATAGCAGTCATATACTTAGCCTTTTGTTGTAGTATCTGTCACAATGTCTTAACTTTGGAAATCATCCAAATCCATTATGGAACTCACTTTCCATTATATCGTGCCACCCTTAGTTTAGATTGAGATAAACTTAATTTGTACTTTGTGACAAAACTAGTATCAATGTAGTACTTTTACAATGAACTAACCATCTATTTGTCACTTCTACAAATATTATACTCTTAGTTCTTTCAAAAGATCATAAGAATATCCTTACTATTGTCCAATGATCATCTTACGAATCATTCTGGTATATGCTCACAACATTTAGAGCATAGGACATATCTGGATTTGTACATATCACAGTATGATTGATATAAATACTCTTTGTGATTTCATACATCAAGTATCAATCTATACTTGATTATTTGTTTCACTTTACCAAATGTCAATACACTTGAATATATCATCAACATTGAACTTATTCAATCCTTTCTGTGTGACAAGAACCTCTCTTGTAGTTTCTATATTGAACTCATTCAATATCTTGTCTATGTACTTCTGGCACAACCATATTAGCGTCTATTGATGCCAAATATTTGGGTTTTGCCTAAGTCTTTCATCGGGATGAAATTCTTAATATGTGTTAATAAAAGATACATTATTTCCAATCAACAATATGTCTTCCACATAATGTATTAGAAACATGTCTTAGCGCTCCCACTTAATTTCTTGCAAATGCAAGCATCTCCATCGTCTCTGATGAACTTTTAAACTCTTTCAACAGTTTCATCACAGTGAAGATTCCAACTCCGCGATGCTTACTTCAACCATTGAAGTTTGCATATGTTTTTAGCATCCCTTGAATTTTAACAAAACCCTTTGGACTGTGTCATGCACACGTCCTAGGTAACCCTTCTATTAGAAGAACTTGTTTTGTTTATTCAACTACCATATAATAAAATTATATGTAGTGGTTGCTACACTAATCCATCTAGACTAAATATCGCTATGAAAGATCAGATCTTGTCATAGTCAACTTTTGAACATTGTTGTGAACTCTTTCCCAACATGTCGACTATTTCATAGATGTGAAACATCCATGTCTATTTCTTTATAGATCCAAACACAACTGTAAGGTCTTACACCTTTCTCGAGGGTCCTTCAAGTTCAAAACTTGATTTCTCGTGTATGGAACTATCACGGATTTTATGGCTTCAAACCATTTGACGGAGTTAGGGCCCATCATCGCTTCTTTGCATGTAGTCGGTTCATTATTCTCAAATAATGATTCAACCCTCAAATCTTGGTATTTGATTGTTCATCCGACCTACTTGTTTCAATAGGAACTTGGATCTCCGTGACCACAACCCTTGAGGTACGTGAGCCATGAGCTTTGTTGCTGCCTCCGGAACACTTTTCGGCGCTGCGCAACTTTGCACATATAGCTAAGGTTCTTTTAACCTTATCAAAGTTCTATTGTCCTCCCACTTAACTTTTCACGAAAAATTCCTTCTCAAAGAAACTTGACGTTCTAAGCAACAAACACTTTTGTCTCCGGTGTTTTATGGAGGAATACTTAACAGTTTATACAAAGACAGGTTCATCCGACTTTGGTTGCACACATCTTTCTTATGCATAGCATACCAATGTTTAAGAAAGGACAACTTGGGTTTTATCCCAAACCATAACCTTATATGGTGTCATTTCAACGGATTATGATGAAGCTCTTTTCAGTGGAAAAACGGTAATCTCTAAAGCTTTTAATCTTTAAAATATAATGGCAGTTTTATGAATTATACCTTTGATCTTACCATGTCAAACAAGGTTTAATTACATATCTCGAACACTCCATACTCTTATGGTGTTTCGGGAAATGCAAATCCACGGAACGATTCCTTAAATCTTAGGTATTATGCTAAACTTGTAACTTAAATATTTTCCTTTATGATCTTATCATAAACTATTCATATTCTTGTTACAATGATTTTGCACTTCATCTTGAAAGTCTTTGAACTTTTCAAGTGTTTCATACTTTATCCTTATTAAGTAAATATTCATATATTCACTCAAATTTTTGGAGAAAGCATATGAAGTTGAAATCCATCGCTTTTGACTACACATAATGGATTTCATACAACAATATGTACAAGTTCCAATAAGCTAGTCATTCGTTCCCTTTTGGCCTATGAACGAAGTTTTAATTATCTCTAGGAAAGTTTCACAAGCGTCATTTGATCAAAAATCAGAAGACTCCAAAATTCCATCAACATGGAGTTTCTTCATGTTTTCTTTCCATTATAATTCAAACGGCGATGTCACTTCCTAAGTGGTCTTTCAATCAATTTGTCTTTCGACATTTTTAGCACTAGTTTTATGGATGTGATTTCTCCAACGAGATTTGTGAATCATCCATCTTTTATGGATCACGGTAATTTATTTGAACAACTCTTTTGTTCTCATAATACCTGATAAAACAAATCTTGAAGGCAAGCTTTGATGTTTAACGAGCAACACAATAACCCTTTATTTGTTCTCGATGAACATCATCACATATTCTTTTGCTAGTTACTTAGGCCATTGTAGTTCATGAATTGTGTTGTTTCATATGACGATTCACACCAACAAATTCAGTATCAAATACTTAAGAACCACATTGTTTAATAAGCAAAGAATATAGCCATAACATGTATATCATCTATATACTTAAACTGAACAATTCTAGTCTTTTCTTTTCTGCCATATATTTATGAGATTCTCTTTCAATATTTCCTTTTCTGTTTGAAAGAATCTATCAACATCAATAGTGGAGTCATACATATGACACATAGTCCAAAGCGTGTATAGTTAAATACCAATGTCTTTGGACTTGCACTTTGAAGTAGATCACCATCATCAAATGTTTGGTGTTCTTTCAAATTCCTTTCTTTAGTAATCTCTTGGTGTAGTAAACATTTTACCTACATCAAATATTCACCTTATCATGGAATCGTCCATGATCAAGCTACTTTTAGCTTATAACGATGAATTATGAGTATAATGTTGCTTTCCAAAACCTTTTGGAGGATTAGGACAACAAGTGTCTCCAACCTTTTTGCAAATTCTCATCAAAATATGAGAACATGAACTTTGCCATATTATACTCTATCATGTTGTAACCAAAACTTCGTTTCAGATATCACAATATTTTCCACACATCATGGTTTCTGAAACAACTCTTTCAGATCCTAGATAACCTTGATATTAAGAGAATCCTTTGAATATCAAGAATCATGGAGACAAACATGATACTTATATACTAACACTTGGAATTGTTACTCTTGATTTAATACTAATTATTAAACTTCATGGAGTAACCGGAACTTACTGAAAGTTTGCAATAGGACTTTTAAACTTTAGATTAACACTTCAAAACAATACGATACCAGTTCGTAAAGTAACTAACCAGAATTCTATAGTTCTATCATCTCAATTATAACTAAGTGCAAGGTGGTAAACGGATGCCAATGACTACAACAACTATGCAAATTCACTTTGATTTAGT
Source organism: Avena sativa (assembly GCA_916181665.1). NCBI lineage: Eukaryota > Viridiplantae > Streptophyta > Magnoliopsida > Poales > Poaceae > Avena > Avena sativa. Next base: position 434,453,708 of record OV702283.1, on the reverse strand, counting down.
TTATGATAAATTGAGTTCTAATTAATAATTAAATTAATCTAGGTGAACTCCCACTCAAAACAATATCCCTCACATTGTTTTAGTGATCACACGAACCAAATCCACCACATCAAAACCGATCATCACGAGAGTTGATATAGCTTCAATGGCGAACAATCAACATGTTCATCATATCTACTATATGACTCATGCTCTACCTTTCGGTAATCCGTGTTCCTGAGGCCATGTCTGTACATGCTAGGCTCGTCAAGATCAAACCTTAGCTTCCGCATAAGCAAATCTGGCTTGCTTACGTTGTATACACTTGCGGAATCTAACACACCCGATCATCACGTGGTGCTTCGAAACAACAAGCTTTAGCAACGGTGCTAACTAAGGGTGAACACTTTATGACTTGAAATTCATGTGCATGAGGGATCATCTTATAATGCTACCGTCGTCTACTAAGCAATACAAGATGCATAAAGGATTAACATCACATGCAATTCATAATATGTGATATGATATGGCCTTTCTTCTTGTGCTTCCGATCTCCATCTTCTAGCACGAACATGATCTCCATCATCACCGGCATTGCCTCAAGGTCAATGACGCTTCTCCATGGTTGTCGTCCACCGGCTTCAACTATTACAACTACTTTGAATAGACACACGGGTCTTAACAGAAATTAAAGACAACCATATGGCTCCTGCCAGTTGCCGACTTACAATAAGGAACATTGCATACATCATATATAATCACAATCATGGCCATATCACATCACTGCACACCCCTGCAAAACAAAGTTAGACGCCTCTACTTTCTTTGCATATTTTACGTGGTTTGGGGCTTTCAATAAGTGTCGTTCTAACTTACGAACAAGAACCACAACATTGATACTAATATTGTTAATCACCCGTTGTAAATTGGATCTTAACTATGCTAGGAGAAACAGGCACCCGCAAAGCCACTTATGCAATACAAGTTGCATGTCAAGCATGGAGCAAGTCTCATGAACGATGTCATGTAAGGTTAGCCCGGGCCGCTTCATCCCAACATACCGCAAGATACAAAGTACACAAGAAGCAATCAACAATAAAAGCATCAACGCCCACAATGACCATTGTGTTCTACTCGTGCAACAGATCTACATATAGACACGGCTCTGATACCACTGTAGGGGTTCGTAGCATGGAAAACAAAAAATTTCTATCGCATACAAACAAACAAGCCAAGATCTATCTACTAGATTGTAGCAACGAGTCGATAGAGGAACTCACCCTCGAAGATTCCAAAGCGGTTAACGAGAGCAGATTCTCGTGGGTGATGTAGTCGTACTCTTTCCGATCTCAAGATCGCGTAGACGATCCTTCCGGCGCTGCGTTCCGGCAGCGCTCCCGCAGTCGGTCACACGTTCGGTACTCGACGAAGACCTTCCTCTCCCTTGTTCCAGCAGGCAGCGGAGGTTGTAGCACTCTCCTCGTGATTCCGGCAGCACAACGGCGTGGTACCGGAAGTAGAGGGGAAATCCCGCAGGGCTTCGCCTTAAGCCGGTGCGAGTATGGTGGAGCTTATGAGAGAGGCTATTAGTGGTCTAGTAATTAGACACACCAATTAGAAGGCTCTAAACCAATTAGAAGGCTCTAAACCGCTGGCTAAAGCAATTAGAAGCTCTAAACCAAAACGGCTCTAAACCGGAGGTAGAAGATAGGAACTTGTGTGTTCTAGGAGGGGAGCCCTGCCCCTCCTTTTATGGGTGGGGAGGCGCGGCCAGGGGAGGGGAGTCCCTCCCCAAGTCGGCCTTGGGCTGGGCGCCGGCTTGGAGGAGTGGGACTCCTCCTCCAAGTTGGTTCCAACTCCTCTTGCTTGTTTCCCACAGTTTCCTGTTTCCCACAGTTTCCTGTTTTAGCCGTTTGACTTTCAAACTGGCAATTTGACTTTCATGTTTTTGGAACAGCAAGAACACTTAGTACATGATGCAATCATTCAATGACACACTCATGTACCCTCCCCCCCCGGAGTGCCGGACAATCCGGACCCTTCTAGAACATTCCCGATGAAAACACCGGAATCATTCCCGAACTCCGAAACGGGACTTTCCTTATATGAATCTTATTCTCCAAACCATTCCGGATCACCTCGTGATATCCCGGATCCCATCCGAGACTCCGAACAACATTCGGTCTCTTTCTCATAATACCATAACTACTCAAACAACGTCGAATCCTTAAGCGTGTCTCCCTACGGTTCGTGAATTATGCAGACATGATCGAGACACTTCTCCGAACAATAACCAATAGAGGAATCTGGAAATTCATATGGCTCCCACATATTTCTACGATTACTTTGCGATCGAATGAACCACTTACATACGATACCAATTTCCCTTTGTCTCACGATATGTTACTTATCCGAGGTTATGATCGTCGGTATCTCTGTATACCTAGTTCAACCTCGTTACCGATAAGTACTCTTTTCTCGTTCCCGTGATATGTGATCCCTTGTGACCAAGTCACATGCTTGCAAGCCAGTTGGATGACATTCCATCGAGAGGGCCCAGAGTATATCTATCCGTCATGTGGATGGACAAATCCCACTCTTGATCCATGTGTTTCAACCAATACTTTCCGAACACTTAATGCCACCTTTATAGCCACCCAGTTACGGTGTGGTGTTTGATGTTATCAAAGCATCCATCCGGTAAAGGTGATATGCATGATCTCATGGTCGAAGGAATTAGGTTACTATGTATCAGAAAGCATATAGCAATTGAACTATTGAAATGACTTGATCTTTATGCTACGCTTGTCTATAGGAGTATGTCCACCATATCATTCTCCTAACGATATGATCTTGTTGTTGATAACATCTCAATGTTCATGATAGGGAAACCACAATCATTAATCAACGAACAAGCTAGTGAAGTATAGAGGCTATACTAGGGACTCTTATTTTAGTTTACAAATCACACAAGTATTAATGTTTCCGGTTAATACAATTATAGCATGGTATGTAAACATTTATCATAAGTGTGAAGATATGATAATAACCACTTTATTATTGCCTCTTGGGCATATCTCCAACACAATGATACGGGGTCCGAAACGAGTAACCTGGAACTCCTCAATAGTGCTGACGGCAATAGGCATCTATTTATAAAATTTGAAAAGTTAGAACAACACAATTCAAGGTAAATCAAGACAAACATTCATACATATCCATGGATCACAATCATCACACAAGTCATGCATACATAAGTCCATTACATCAATCAAGGTCCCTACTTATTTAAAGTATCATTCTTTTGGAAATAAGGTGATAAGTGGTGGTCCAACTAACGAAGTGCCCTTACAATCCAATCTCACGGGATCTATTAGCAAACACAATGTTCCTAGAGGCAATCCACCAATCTTGCTCTCTTGACTCTATCACTAAGTCTATAACATCTCCCCTTATCTCTTGGTTGGTGGCTTCCAACTCTTGAGTAAGTTCCTTCTCTTTCTCTAAGTCTTTTTGGAGGTTGAGCATTCTGCACTTGACTCTAGCACTTAGTTCTTTGATAGTCCTCCAAGCTGCATCCCTGGCTGACTCAAAGAATGTGGTGTGCATTGTAGTGTTGGTGTACATGCAGAATCCCCTTTCTTTGTGGTTGTCTTCCTTGTTTTTGTACAAGTGAAGTTGCACCCACCAATACTCCACTCCTTCATCCATCACTGGAAAGCCCTTGTACACAGCTGCACCATGTGCTTCCATTGCCTCCATGAGGTCCTTGAGAATATTGGGAAACTCAGTTTCACACTCCAAGGTCATGGTCATGAGTGGTCCTTTCTTCACTGCTTCGTTGATGGAGTTCATCTACAAAGGAAGTTGAAAGAGATTAGAAAAGTTTTACGAGAAGAATAGACAAGTGTAGAAGTAGTTGAAAAACTTTTTCCTTAGTGGTTTTCCAATCCTAGGGTCATAATCCTACAGGCAACACAGTGCTCTGATACCATCTGTTAGACCCCTCCTTTATAAAGGAAAGGATCCCTGTGATTGCAATGCTAGTCCCTGGATCAATGCTAGCATCCACAGTTTAAGATGAAGTACACAGATACAAAGGTCGTTTATTACATTCATTCCAGAGATAAAACATAGTCTTTTACAACTCATGGCCATAGGCCTAATACAAGAGTTTGAAGGAATAAGTAAATAAACATAAGTCTTCATCTTCATGCGCCACAGGCAAGCATGTTGAGTGTAGACTCATGACTCCTAATCATCATCGGAATAACCTACAACATCACAAGTTACAGCCACAGAGGGTCAATACTTTGGAATAGTATTGGCAAGTGATACCTTAGTATATTTTAAGTGGACTATATTACTATATGCATTTTGGCTAAGTGTAGCTTGGCTTGCTTGCTTGAAAATAAGTTTTTCCCCTATTAGTTGAAAACACTAAGTTTTTCTTTGTCAAAACATTCCCAAGGAACCACCAATAGACATTGAGGTCCTTCACCCTTGTTCACCCACAAATTTTACTTAGAAATTGGAGTGATGAGATTCTTGTAGCTTCCATGTCTTGATGCTCAAAAGTGTCCATTGCCTTGGACAAGGCTAAGTACTTAGGTTTTCCATCTGCAGAGGTTGTGCACTTTCCCCACCAGACTTGGTTTCCCAAGACAGGACCTTTCAGAAGCCTTTCCTTAGTCAAATGGACGCGCTCCAACCTATCAACCCAACTACCACCAACTGTCCAAATGACTAAGTTCTAGCAACCTATATGATCAAGGCAGAGCCCATATTGCCAAGTGGTTGCACTGTAAGCTTTCTCAACACTTGGCCTCCAAATCCCTTTGTGCCTGGGTGGCTTACCACAAGTGAGATACACAACCCAAGTCCATGGCCTTGTGTAACCACTCAACATAACCCATACTTTCCATTCCACCCAGGAGGTTCATTTGACTTAGTGGTTTTATTAGAAAACATAAGTCTCTTGACTTAGAAATATTTTTATCATAATGAGTATAGATGTTCACCACCCTTGTTTGCTAAGTAGCTAGACTAAGCAGGTTATGATAGCTTAACTTAGGAGAATTCCCTAGCAATTCTACTATTCCACTCTACTTAGGATTTCCCATCATAGCACTAGGCAAAATAGCATGCAATACTTTAGCAAAATAACTAATGCTAGTACAAAACTTAGGATAGGAATATTCATGAAAATATCACTTGCCTTGGTAGTGGGGAGAGTAGCACTCTTCACAATCACAATCACTAGCAAAATCTACACAAGAAATCATAGCATACAATTACACACAATTATATACAATCAAAATAATATGAATGCATGCATGCAAGAATTTACTAAGTGGTGAATTTTGAAAATTCTACCAAGTATGCTCATGTCTACAGAAACTTAACAAGTCACAAATTTGCCAACTAAACTTATTTGGCTCCAATACAATTTTCCAAAATAAAACTCCACTTAAAATGGCCTTAAAACATGTTCTACAAATAAAATCATTTTAACTGTTACTATATGCTAAATAAATTGGATATTCAGAAAGGTCTTGATTCACTGAATCCAATGGTATAAAATTTGCAAAAATCTAACGTGGCAATCAAAAGTTATAAGCATTTGAATTTGGATCAAAATTCTGATTTTAAATCTATTTTTAGATCTAACCCTAGCCACGCGTCGCGCTGTGATTGGCGCGTACCGCTTCGGTTGGATCACGCTCTACAGCCGCAGGATCTAAACAGATCGAACGTTCCAGATCGCGTACCTCTTCGGGGTTAAGTGGATCTATCCTAGCGCTACGATACAGATCCAACGATCTAAAACAACAGGCCAAAATCTGGTGGCGCTTATCGGCTGTGCGCGGCGGCGACGACCAGACGGTGGCGGCGCCGGCGGTACAGATCGCTAGGTGGATGGGGAAGATGCTCACCGAGACCGCGAGGATGTGGGGATGCTCGACGTGTGATCAGCTCGGCAAGGGGCGCTCAGGGTTGCGGTAGATTTCTCGCCGGAGTTGGATCTGGCAACGGTGGTTCTGCTCGAGGTCGGAGGCGACGTTGTAGATCACTAGGATGCCAAAGGGAGGTGTGGTTAGATGCGGAAGATCACGGAGATCATGCGAGCATGAACGACAAGGTTCGGGGCGGTCCGGACTTACCACTAGAGCTCGCCGGAGTTCGTGCAGAAGACGGTGGCGGCCAGTCGTCGACGTTGCCGAAGCTACGGGTCATGCGAAGGTGAACGGAGGGTGTCAGAAAGTGCACAGAGATTCACTGAACAAGATAGCGCAAATGCGAGACCGAGGGAAACTCTAGGCTCACCGGAATTTGCCGGTGCAGTCGTCGGAGACGGCGGGGTTGCAGAGAGAAATGCGCGCAGCCTGGGGGCGTTCTGTGCTTAGGGTTTGGGGGAAAAGAGAGAGGGGGCAGAGGGGGTTTATATAGCCTGGTCATGAGCGAGAATCACTCGGCCATTGATTCGAATTGACGCCGCGAATTAAACACAGAAAACGGCCGCGTTGATTGGGGATGAACTGGTCGCGCGGGTGGAGACGATGCTGGCGTGGAGGAGGCCCGCTTGTCAGCGACGTGCGCGAGGTGGAAGTGGGGTCTGCCTGTCAGCGGCTGAACGCGTGCGCTCGCGCGTGCGGGAGGAAAAAGAATGCCCCGGGTGGGCTGGTTGGGCCTGTTCCACTGCTGGGCTAATTTCCTGGCGCCTGGCCCTTTTCTTTTGTTTGCTTCTTTTCTTTTTCTATTTCTATTTTCTGGAATGATTTTTGATATGAATTCAAATCCTTTTGAATTCAAACAAAATTGGGGATCTTTGCAGGGTTCTGTGGTTTCAAATACAGTCATTAACCAAGTGGTTACCTTGTAAGGTCCTGGTCAAGCTTGGGTTTTGGAATAAACAGAGACTTGTCTCTAGTTTGTGAATGATTGAAATAGGGTTTAGAAAATATTTCCAAATTGGAAACTTGGGTTAAAATGCTACACCTAAACTTTCCAACAATGGAGGCAAGCAATCAAGTTCCTAAACAATCCAATCTCAAAGGGTGATGGCCAATTGAGTTGAATTTGCACACATGAAATCATAGCTCAAACTTCTGTTTCTAAATGGTTTTGAGAAAAACCCTAAATGGATGAATGATGCAAGAATGATATGAATGAGTTTTTGGAATATGAATTTAGGTATGTTACATTCCAGAGATAACATAGTCTTTTACAACTCCATAGCCATAGGCTAATACAAGAGTTCATAACATAAGTAAAATAAAGTAAAGTCTTCATCTTCATGTGCCACAGGCAAGCGTGTTGAGTGTAGACTCATAACCCTAATCCTCATCGGAGTAACCTGCAACATCATAAGTTATAGCCACAGTGGGTCAATACATTGGAATAGTATTGGCAAGTGATACCATAGTAGAATAGTAGTTTCTAACTTCTATATGAATTTGGCTAAGTGTAGCTTAGACTTTCTTTACTCAAAATAGGGTTTTCCAATCAGTTGAAATCACTAAGTTTTTATTTGTCAAATCACCCAAGGCATCTACCAATAGGAATAGGTGATCCTTTAACCCTCGTTCAACCACAAGTTTTTAACTTAGAAAATTGGGATGAGGAGATCCTTGATAGCTTTAGTGTCTTGATGCTCAAATTGTCCATTGCCGAGGACACGGCTAAGTACTTAGATTTTTCCTTCTCGAGAGGTGGTGCACTTTCCCCACAAGACTCGACATGCATCGAGACAAGATCTTTCAGAAGCCTTCCCTTAGACCAAATGGACGCGTTCCATCCTATCACCCCTACCACCTTCTGTCCATCTGGCTAAGTTATTGCAACCTATATGATCAAGGCAGAGCCCATATGCCATGTGGCTGCAATAGAAGCTTCTAAACACTAAGTATCTCAAATCCCTTTGTTCCTGGGTGGATATCCACAAGTGAGATACACCAGGTATTGCCCCTGGGGTAACCACTCGACACAATGTCACATCCCAAAATTTTCCAAATTTTGAAATGTGAAAAATAAATAAACAAAACCTATTTTGATCCAATAGAATCATAAAGGGATTTAAAAAGATAAATTGATAAATAAAGTTTTAATAGTTGGAATCACCATTTTTGGATCTTTAAATAAAAAGATATGGTTTTTATAAGCAAAGGTAGAAATATTAAATAAGGACTATTTTAAAGAGTCAAATTTAATCTTGGCCAAGCATTTAAAATAAAATATTTTGTTTGATAAAATAGAGTAAAAGATAATTTAAATAAAATAATAAGGATTTGTTAATATCCATTTTTGTTTAAGTAAAGACTTTTCCATTTTTAAATAAACACTAAAACTTGTTGAAGTATTTTAAATAAAAATTCCAAGTGTTTTGTTTTTAAAATGAAACCTACTGAAAAGGTTTTGATATTATTTAGATTTCAAATAGAGTTTTAGAATAAATTAAAACCTAATTAAAACCATCAACGGAGACAACGGCAGCGACAACGTGGTCGCGGGCGTGATTTGGGGAAGATGCTGGCGTGGCGTGCGGAGCCAGCGCGCCAGTGACCGCGGGTAGGGCTACGCGCGTGACAGAGAGAGGAGGGGGAGGTGGCTGGGTGGGCTTTGTGGGCTGCATCTGTTGCTAGGCTGAAAGAGTGGCGCCGCCCCTTTTCCTTTTTTTCTCTCTTTTTCTTTTTCTAATTTGATTTTCAGGAAACAAATTCAAATCCAATTCAAATGGTTTTGAATTCAAAACTCCTCTAGGTTTTTGAAGTGAAATCTTTGCACCTAATTTTGTATAAAACCCTACTGTTTAGTCAAATTCACTTTTGACACTTTGAAAATAAAATAAACCTTACCTCTTTGATATATAGATAGAAGGCATATCAATGGTTTTATTTTGAATTTTGTTTTGAGAATTTTTGTGCAATTATTGCATCCATTTTAAAACATCACTGATCAATCAAGAGCACTCTCATACTTTGAAAATAAAACCATTACCTTATTTGCATAAGATAATAGGCATAACATGGTTTCTTATTTGAAATTTTGTTTGGAATTTTTTTGTGCAGACCAAATGCTATGAATGCATGAATGAAATCAAACTTTAACAAATCATGATTTTTGGGATGTTACAACTGGTGCCTCGGATGCTCGCGGAGGTTGACAGGGATGGCGACCTGGGGCGATATAGGACGAACCAGGGGCATGGTTAGACGCGCAAGAGTAAAAGGAACAAGCTTGTGTGAACGAGGGACAGAGGCAAACACGGTGCTCACCGGAATTTTTCAGGCAGCAGTGATGCGAGCTTGATTACTGGCAGCCTGTGGGTGCTCGAGCGATAGGGTTTGAGGGGAAATGACCGTAGCGAGGTGGGAGTTTAGTAGCAGGTCGAGGTGGCGATGATTACTGCCTGAATCAATGGAATTGATTTGAATTGAATCGGTGAATAAACGGGCGGCGACGACATGGTCAGCGGCGCGTGATTGAAGACGACGCGCTTGCGTGGCGGTGGGGCCGTGTTGTCAGCGAGCGGGTGCGGGTGCACGCGGTGAGAAAGAGAGAGGGGAGGTGGAACCCGGGTGGGCTAGATGGGCCGAATAGGTTGCTAGGCTAGATAGACAGCGCCTAGTTTTATTTATTTTTATATTTTTTATTTTTTGTTTTGATTTTTAGAAATAGTTTTGAAACCCTAATTCAAATCTGTTTGAATTCAAACCTTCTCCAAATTTTTGTATGATGATCCTAGCATTCAAATGTGTGTCAAACACATCTATTCACTCAAAAACCTTTTTGAGGTTATAAAATAAAATAAAACCAAGCCCCAAATGTATATAATATAAAGGGTATAAAAATGGTTCTATTTGGTTTCAAACTTTGAAATTTTTTATGCAAGGTCAAAATACTATGATGAAATGAATGCAATACATGATTTTGCATTTGATGAAATTTTGGGATGTTACAAATCTAACCCCCTTAAGATGAATCTCGCCCTCAAGATTCGGATTGGCTAGCAAATAGGTGAGGGTGATATTTCTGAAGGGCATATTCTCTTTCCCAAGTTGCTTCTTCTTTGGTATGATGGTTCCACTCTACTTTGTAGAATTTGATAGTCTTAGTACGAGTAACTCTTTCTGCAGTCTCAAGAATCTTGATAGGTTTATCCTCATAAGTAAGATCACTCTCCAACTGAACCTCTTCCAAAGGTATAGTGTCCTTCAATGAAGTTTCTTCCATCTCCGGATGACACTTCTTCAACTGACTCACATGAAACACATTATGAACATTAGACAGTGGTTCTGGCAATTCTATCTCATAAGCCACTTCTCCTTTGCGGCTCAAAATTTTAAATGGTCCAACATATCTTGGTGCCAATTTTCCTTTGACTGCAAACCTCTTCACACCACGAAGTGGTGAGACTTTAAGATAAGCTCTATCAACTACCTCGGGACTAGGCTATTTTCAATCTGTCCTTTACCAATTTGACTTTCTCTTCAGCTTCCTTGATCAGTTCTGGTCCAAACAAATTTCTTTCTCCTACCCCATTCCATAGTAATGGTGTAGTACACTTCCTTCCATAAAGGAATTCAAATGAAGCCATATCTATGCTTGCCTGATAGCTGTTATTGTAAGAGAGTTCTGCATATGGCAGACTTTCATCCCAACTAGCACCATAGTATAGGGCACATGCCCTCAACATATCCTCCAAAATATGATTGGTCCTTTTTGTCTGTCCATCAGTCTGAGGGTGAAAATTTGTGCTGAACTCTAACCTTGTTCCCAATGATTCGTGCAGTTGTCACCAAAAATGCAAAGTGAACTGAGTTCCTCTATCAGACACAATACTCTTAGGTACTCCATGTAGACATACAATTCTGTTCATATAGATCTTAGCCAATTTAGCACTTGTATAAGTAGTCTTCACAGGTATGAAATGAGCCACTTTAGTTAGGCGATCCACAACAACCCAAACATAATCGTATTCGGACCTAGCCCTTGGTAATCCGGTGATAAAATCCATACCAATCTTATCCCACTTCTAATCAGGTATAGGTAGTGGCTACAATAACCCTGCCGGTTTCTAATGTTCCGCTTTCACTCGACTACACACATCACACAAGGCAATATGTTCTGCAATATCTTTCTTGATATTGTTCCACCAAAATCTTTCCTTCACATCCATGTACATTTTGGTGTTACCTGGATGAATAGAATATGGTGAATTGTTGTAGAGGCCCCAACCTTAAATAAGGTAGAGATCCCTGTGTTTACAATGCTAGTCCCTGGATCAATAGCTAGCATCCACAATTAAGATGTAAATCAAGAAACAAAGGTCATAATACAAATTTATAACCAGGAATAAAATAATTCATTACATCTTACATAGCTCATTTGGCTATCTCATTACAATGCAGCAGAAATAACTATATAGCATGGGTTCCTTCATCTTCAAAGTGCCAAAGGCAATCATGTTGGTTGTAGACTTGTAATCCTAATCAACACACTTCACTAACATCAAACAAACCTGCAACATAATAAGTTACATCCACAAGGGTCAATACATTTTAATTGTATTGGCAAGTGATAGTATAGTGGTATCTATCATCTATATGCATTTGGCTAAGTGGATCTTAGGCTTGCTTTGCTCAAAATAGATGTTTCCTTATCATTTGAAAACACTAAGTTTTTTTGTCAAAATCACCCAAGGCATCTACCAACAGACATTGGTGATCCCTTAACCCTTGTTCAACCACAAGTTTTAAACTTAGAAATTGGGATGAGGAGATTCTTGATAGCTTCCATGTCTTGATGCTCAAATTGTCCATTGCTGGGGACACGGCTAAGTACTTAGATTTTACTCTCTCGAGAGGTGGTGCACTTTCCCCACAAGGCTAGACATGCATCGAGACAAGATATTTCAGAAGCCTTCCCTTAGACCAGAATGGACGCGTTCCAAACCTATCATCCCCTACCACCAACTGTCCATTTGGCTAAGTTATTGCAACCTATATGATCCAGGAAGAGCTCATAATGCCAAGTGGCTGCACTTGAAGCTTCTCAACATTTGACATCTCAAATACTTTGTTCCTGGGTGGCATTCCACAAGTGTGATACACAAGGTTCACCAGTCCCCTGTCCTTGTGTAACCACTCAACAAAAATCCATCCAAGCAATACCATTCCACCCAGGTGATTCATTCACATAGTTGTTTTATTAAACAAAACCCAAGTCATAGACTTAGAAACATTTCATAGCATGAGTATAATCCACCCTTGTTTTCTACTATCTAGGCTGAGCAAAATAGTAGCAAGAGTCCAAACTTAGGGAAAATTCTACTAAGGCATCATCTACTAGGATTTCCCAAGGCATAGCATACTTAGTAAAATTCCATGCAAGACCTACTCAAAACATCACTAATGCATAGTGAAATAATGGGACAAAAGTATGAAGCACCACTTGCCTTTTTGGTAGAGAATATAAGTTCACTCCTTGATCTTGAAATAGTCACACTCTTCAAAGTTCACTATAATTCAATCAAGCAAGCAAATATTCAAATTAGCATTCAAACAATTCACCACATAAAATAATAAAAACAAAGCAATGCATGCAAGAATGCCAAAGGTTGTTTTATTTGGAAAAGTGGTTTCCAATAGGTTATAAACATTTTAAAACACCTATTGGTCATTTATAAAAGTGGCAAAACCATTTGATATTAAGTTAGTGAAAATGGCCACTTTAAATCATTTTTGTTTTGTTAGAAATGATTTAAATCAAAGTAATAATTTCTAGTGTTTGACAAATATATTTTTAAAGACAAATGTTAGTGTTTTTAAGGTCAAGTGTTTAATATTCAAACCATTTGCAAAAGGTTTTACCTATAAATCATTTTTATACCAAAGAAATATTTTATTTTGTTAGAAATGTCTTTAAGCAAAGTAATAATTTTATAGGGTTCACCAAATATATTTTTAAATCCCAAAACTTGGTGTTTAGGGTGAGAGTGTTTAATTCCAACCATTTTCAAAAGGTTTTACTCAAAAAGCATTTTTAAAACATAATCAATATTTTTATTTAACTAGATATGCTTTTATTCAAAGATTTATTCCTCAGCCTCACAAAATACACTTTTAAATCTACAAGTTGGTTTTTATGGTCAGTAGGTTCAAAATAAAACCATTTACAAAATATTTTACCCTCAAAACATTTCTAGACTATTTTTTATGTTCAAAATATGCTTAAACAAGTTTCTGCAAAAACAACTAATTTTACAGAAGCAATTTACTAAACAAAGGACATGGTTGGATGAATTATTTTTCTTGATTCCAATGATATAAAGTTTGCTAAATATGGACGTGTAGATTTAAAGTTATGATTTTTGCAAGTTTAAACATTCAATTGAACAAAATCTAGTTTTTAAATCGAAAGCTGGTGTAGGGGTCTCAACCTAATAAGGTAGATTCCTCCTGTGTTTACAATGCTAGTCCCTGGATCAATAGCTAGCATCCACAGTTAAGATGTAATATTAAGAAACAAAGGTCATGATATAACTTTATAATCAGGAATAACATAATTTTTATTACATCTTACATAGCTCATATGGCTATTACATTACATTGCAGCGGAAAAACTATAGTCATGGGTCCTTTATCTTCAAGGTGCCACAGGCAGATGTTGGTTGTAGACTTTGTAATCCTAATCAATCAATCTTCACTAAAACAATCAAACCTGCAACATAACAAGTTACAGCCACAAGGGTCAATACATTTGAATTGTATTGGCAAGTGATACTATGGTAGTATAGTGGAGTCTATCATCTATATGCATTTGGCTAAGTGGAGTTGAGGCTTGCATTGCTCAAAATAGATTTTTCCTTAACATTTGAAAATACTAAGTTTTACTTGGCAAAATCATTTTTCTCAATCAAAGATTTGAAGATCCTTTCAAGGCATCTCTCCATAAAAGATTGAAGATTTCAAACAACCCTTGTTCAAACCACAAGTTTTAACTTTAGAAATTTGAATGATGAGATTCTTGATTGCTTCTATGTCTTGATGCTCAAATTGTCCTTTACCAGGGACATGGCTAAGTACTTAGATTTTACACTCTGCAGAGGTGGTGCACTTTCCCCACAAGACTTGGTTTCCCAAGACAAGATCTTTCAGAAGCCTTCCCTTAGACCAAAATGGACGCGTTCCAACCTATCAAACACTACCACCCACTGTCCATACGGCTAAGTTCTTGCAACCTATATGATCATGGCAGAGCCCATATTGCCAAGTGGTTGCACTTGAAGCTTCTCAACATTTGACATCTCAAATCTCTTTGTTCCTGGGTGGCATAACACAAGTGAGATACACAAGCCAAGTCCATGGCCTTGTGTAACCACTCAACATAAACCAATCCTTCCATTCCACCCAGGTGATTCATTAACTTAGTTGTTTTATTAAACAAAAACATAAGTCCTCAGACTTAGAGATTTTTCCATAGTGTGAATATATTTTCCAACCATGTTTTCTATTAGCTAGGCTAAGCTTGATAGTAGTAGGAATCTTAACTTAGGAAAATCCTACTAAGGATTCATCTACTAGGTTTTCCTATAGCAAGGTTCATACTTAGCAAAATTCATGCAAGTTTTACTTAGAGAAAATCACTAATGCATAGTGAAAGTAATGGGATAAAAAGTATGAAGCATCACTTGCCTTTTTGGTAGGGAATGGTGGTTCACTCCTTGATCTTGCTAGTCTCACACTTCACTACAAGTCAATCAAGCAAACACAAGTTCAATTCACATTCCAAACCAAAGTCAAACAAACAATTTTTTTTTCACACACAAGTAATGGAATCTAAGTCATGCATAAGCATGCAAAGGTTGGTTCTATTGCAAGAATGGTCTCCACTAGGCTTCTTAACTTTGTAAGTTCCAAATTGGTCATTTACCAAAATGGCAAAGTCATTTGCAAATGGGTTTTATCTTAAAACCATTTTAAAATCCATTCATCATTTTATGTGGTGAAAAATGTTTTATCAAAACAAAACTTTTAAGTTTTTCACCAAATGAGTTGCTATTGCAAAACTTGGTGTTTTTGGGTTAGTAGGTTTGAATCAAAATATTTTCTCAAAGTTTTTATTCCAAAATCCTTTTTCATACTAAATCCATTATCTTTTCTTAGCTAGAAATAGACTAATTCAATTAATCCATTCTAAATTTTTCCAATTTCATTTTCAAAACCATGGGTTGGTTCCTAAGGTCAGCAAGGTCACAACAAACCATTTTGCAAAAGTTTTAACCCTAAAATAAATTTTAAACAATTTTTATACTCTAAACAAGCTCACAAAAGAATCTACAAAAACAAGCAAACTAACAGATACTATTGGCTAAACCAAGGGTATAGTTGGCTAGGTCTTGCTCTCCTGAATCCAACGACATAAAATTTGCAAAATTTGGACGTGTGGATCCAAAGATATAGTGGTTTCAAAATCATACCTAAATCAGATTTCAAATTCTAATTTCAATCCATCTGGTGACACGCGGCGCAACGTCATTCGCTGGTACCGGTTCGGTGTGGATCGCGGCTGTGGCGCGTTGGATTAAGTCAGATCGTGCGGTACTGAGCGCATACCCCTTCGCGGTTTAAGTGACTCTATCGTGCCCGCCTGATCTAGATCGAACGGCTCTTACTGGCTTGCCAAAAGTTGGCGGCACTAGGATAACGGCGAGCGGCGGAGCGGCCAGTTGGCGGCGGCGCTGGTGAGGCAGGAAGCGAAACAGGGAGGGAGTAAGCTTACCGAGGTCGCAAGGATGAGGTGATGCTGGTCGTGTGGTCGTCGTGGTAGGGGGTGCTCTGGTATAGCCGCGATTGTTCGCCGGAGTTGGAAACGGCGTCGGGCGGCTTCAGTCGTGGTCAGAGTCTTCGCTACAGGTCACGAGAAGAACAACCGAGGGTATGGTTAGACGCAGGAGGTCACGGGGATGCTGAGCGCGTGAATGAGAAGAAGAGGGGCGGCCGGAATCTACCTGTGGGGCTGGCCGGAGTTGAAGCGGATGGCGGCGCACGCTTGGTGTCGTCGAAGCCGAGGTTGTAGGGTACCCGCGGATGAATGAAAAGCACGGGAAGATCCGCCAGGATGCGGTGAGCATGCTCGTGTGTTCGGGGAGGCAGGAGGTGGTGTGGCTCGGCCGGATTCGAGGGTGGAAGCTCGTCGGAGACGGGGCTGTTCGAGGAGAAATTGGGGCGGCCTGGGGGCGTGCTTGGGGGGAGGAGGCAGAGGGGAAACGGAGAGGAGGCCAGGGCGTTTAAGCGTGTGTGGTCAGGGGGCGTTGATCACGCGGCATTGAAGCGAATTGACGAGGCGCAATCAATCGGCGGTAAACAGCCAGGGCGACGAGGTCGTGTTGAAGACGATGAATAGTAGGGGGTGGGGTCGGCTGGTCAGCGAAGTGAGTGAGGGAAGAAGGGTCCACCGGTCAGCGTCTGTTCGGGTTAGTGTTTAGGTAGGAAAACGTTTCGCTGTGGATAGAGGAGCTGGGCTGGCGCTGGGCCTTAGTGGGCTGCTGGGTTGGGTCGGTCTAATCTTTATTTTTTTCTGTTTCTGAATCCTTTTCCTTTTCTAATTCTATTTCCTGTTTTAAATTTCAAAACAATCAAAAAAGGTTCAAATCAATTCAAACAACACCCAAACTTTGTAATATTGAAATTAGTTATGTTCAGTAACATGAACCAAAATCCAAAATAAAAATAATATTTTAAATCTTTTTTAGGTTCCATTTATTAATTAAGTAAAATGGTCCATGGTTTATTAATAAAATAGGGTTTGGTTTATTTGATAAAAACCTCATTTAAAATCCAAATATTTTCAAAACCAAATCTGTTGATTTTATTTGGAAGTAAAGAATATTTGGAAAACTTGTTTAAAACAAAATAACCTTTTATTTTAGGGTCCATTAATAATTAAATAAAATGGGCCTTAGTTATTAAATCAAATAGAGTTTGATTTTATTAATAAAATCTTTATTTGAAATCTAAATATTTTCAAAACCAAATCAGTAGGTTTTATTTGGGAAATATAGAATACTTGGAAACTTGTTTTAAAACAAAATAACATTTTATTTTAGAGTCCATTATTAATTAAATATAATAGACTTTCATTATTAAATCAAATAGGATTTGTTTTATTGAGATATTTATTTTGAAATCTAAAATAAAGCCAAAACACTTTAGTAGGTTTTATTTGTGAATATCAAATATTTGGAAAACTTATTTTAGATAATTTAATAAGTTTTGATGTTTCAATTAAATTGGTAAAACCTTTTATTTAAATAAATTTTGGATATTAATTCCTTATTATTTTATTTAAATAAACCTTTGCTAATTTTTATTAAAAATAAAATGTTTTAATTCCCAAATCTTGGCCAAGGTTTAATTTGGCTTTATAAAATATTCTTTATTTATAAACTTCTATTCCATTTGAAAACAATCTTTTCATTTAATTGTTTCAAAATAGTATTTCCAAATGTTTTTATTTTTCCTTTTATTAAATGTTTATCTTTTTAAATCCCTTTAGGTTTTATTTAATTCAAATGGGTTTGAAGTTCCAATTGAATTCAAAAAGTTTCTTCTGGCTCTGGAAATCAAATAAAGTTTTATTTTATTCATTTATTTTCACATTACAAGATTTGGAAAATCTTGGGATGTGACAGCTGGGCCACGTGTCAAGATTTTACTGGGCGATACCACTTCGGCAGGATCGTGCAATGCACGCCGTAGGATTTAAGTTGATATGTGCGGCTCATATGGTTTCGTACCCCTTCACTTAAGTCATCTATCCTAGCCAACGGATCAAGATCTAACGGTCGGAAACAAATTGACCAAACACTGGTGGCGCTCGACGGTGGCGCACGGCAGCGACGCTCTGGCGGTGGCGTAACGGCGAAACCAGGAAGCGAGAGGAGGAGTAGGGTGGCTTACCAGACTCACCATGCGTTGCTGGTGCTCAACGTACTCGTGGTTGGCGAAGGGGCGCACGGTAACGGCGGCGATTGCTCACCGGAGATGACGACGGTGTCGGGTGTCTCGGTTCGTCGTCGTTGGAGAGGGTACATGTCATTCTAAGGCATGAAAAATGGTGCGTTAGCTGCATACAGAAGAGGCGAGTACAGGTGCATCCAGGAGAGGGGGAGGCACGGTCGAACTTTACCTAGGGATGTCGCCGGAGCAGAGGCAGACGGCGGCGTGTTCTGTCAATGACGTTGCCGAGTCTATGGTGCTAGAGCTGGCGATTGGGTGGTACTAGGAGGTTCGCAAGATGATGGGGAGTAGGCTTGTGGAGGCCAGGGATCAAGGGGAGGCGTAGGCTAGCCGGAATTGTTGCCGAAAGGTCGCCGGGGCAGGGGCATTGCAAGCAGAATTCCAGGCAGTCTGGTGGCTCCGGTCGCGTGAGGTTTGAGGGGAAATAAGGAGGGAACGTGGGAGATTAAATGGGCAGGGTTATTGGGCTAATTAATCACGGCAGTAAAGCGAATTTAATCCACGGAGTTAGATGCAGAAACAACAACGAGGGGGGAGGAACTGGTCACGGGGTGAGGAAGACGATGACGCGGCGGTGGGGCCTGGCGGCAGCGAGAGAGAGAGGGGGTGCGGTGGGGTCAACAAGTCAGTGACTATGTGGGTCGTTCTGCGAGTAAGAAATCGTTTCGGGAGGGGAAAGAGGAGGTGGGCTGCGCTGGGCTTAGTGGGCTTGTTGGGCTGGGCTAGCTCTTGTCTTTTTTTTATTCTGTTTCTTTTTCCTTTTCTCATTTCTTTTTCTGATTTGATTTTATCCAAATGATTTCAAACCTTGTTTGATTTCAAACTTTTCCCAAAACTTTCAGTAAGTTTTTAATACTGCTTATCAATGTATTTTAAAGTCTATTTTAGAATAATTCTTTTATGCTTTTATGGTTTATTAATTATTTAAAAAATGGCACTTTCCTTTATTTAAATAAGATTTAATTATATTTTCAAACTCTTCTTTGATTTCTAATTTTCACCAAAACTTCTTCAGTATGTTTTATTTATTTCATTTAGTGCAAACAATTCTCTTAAATTATTATTTAAAATATTTTAATATGATTTATTAACCATTTTTAAATTGGACAATTGTCTTTATTCAAATAAAATCAAATATGGTTTTAATCCCATATAAATTTTATTCAAATAATTATTTTAATTTAATTAGATAACTTTTTAATCCACTTTAGTGAATTCCCATTTATTATTTTCTCATAATTTAATTAATCATTTTCATTAGGGATTTGTCTCCATTTAATTAATTTGAAAATGGTTTTAGTCCCATATGATTTTATTTGAATATTCCTTATCCCTTATTTTATTTCAATTATCTTTATTCTATTTGCTCATGGATTTAACTCAAGATTTAAATTATCTTCCAAATAAGTTTTCTTGGGATTTATTTTTTAGTTTAGGCAATTTGTCTTTATTTAAATAAAATTGGATATTGTTTAATCCTTATGATTTTATTTAAATAATCTTTTATTCCTTTCTATTATTCAATAAACTTTCATTTTATTTTATGGATTTGGCCAAGATTTAATTTGGCTTTTAAATATTCCTTATTTATTTACCTTATAAGATCCAAATATTTTTATTTAAAGATACAAAATTGGTGATCCCAATTTGTATGATTTTATTTAATATTTGTTTATCTTTTTAAATCCCTTTAGGATTATTTTGCTCACAATTTGGTATGGATTTTAGATAGGATCTTTATTAGCTTTAGAAATTATTTCCTTTTATCTTATTATATTCATAAGTTTTTATCCATGGTTCCAAATTGAATGAAACCAATTTCTATGGTTTTTATAATATTTTTATTTATCATTTTTTATCATCTATAAATGTTTGTTGCTAAATTTTATATGGAACAAGTCCATAGTCTTAGTGTGATCTTGGAAATGATTTTCTTCCATTAGGGTTTTAGGGTTTTGGTTTATTTTCCCAAGTTTAAATTTTAAGATACATTCATTAGATGAATGCATTTCACTTGATTGAAATTTGTTGGATTCCAATTTATTCAAAGTTTGTTCAAGATGGGTTTTGATGTTTCCATTTGGAATTAAAAAGTTTCTTTTCACCCTAAATTTCAACAATTATTTATTTTGTTTATTTATTTTTCACATTTCAAAATTTGGAAAATTTTGGGATGTGGCAATTGTGTGCTTCTTGCAGAATCAATTTCCTAAGCTCCAGATCTTGCGGAATGCAGATACGCTTTCCATACCATAAAGTTCCTTGTTCATCTTCATGGAATCCTTTAGCCTTTCCTTTACTAATTTTTCTCTTAATCTCCTCAATTTCCTTGTCCAAATTTTGGCTTCTTTAATCTTGTCCAACAATGTTGGTTGAACTTCTAGTGACATGATATATCCTTCAGGCACTATCTCCAATCTTATATCTTTGAACTGGGCACGCAGGCCATCAGGCAATTCTCCCTTAGTAAGGCCATTCACATAGACCTTGTGGCTTAAAGCATCCGCTACAACATTTGCTTTACTAGGATGGTATTGCAAACTCAAGTCATAGTCCTTGATGAGTTCTAGCCACCTTCTTTGTCTCATATTGAGTTCCTTCTGAGTGAAGATATATTTCAAACTCTTGTGATCTGTGAACACTTCACAACGCTTTCCCAAAATATAGTGTCTCCATGTTTTGAGTGCATGGACAACAGAGGCTAACTCTAAGTCATGAGTAGGATAATTCACTTCATGAGTTTTGAGTTTTCTCGAGGCATAAGCCACAACTTTCCCTTCTTGCATCAAAACTCCACCCAATCCTTGGTAAGATGCATCACAATAGACTTGGAAATCCTTCTCCAAATCTGGCAGACATAAGACCGGTGCTAATACTAGTCTCTTCTTCAATTCTTGGAAACTGATTTCACATCCTTCAGTCCAATCAAAATTCTTTTATATCTTAAGTAACTTCGTCATTGGCTTAGCTACTTTTGAGAAATTCTCAATGAACCTTCTATAGTATCCTGCCAAGCTTAGGAAACTACGAACTTCTTTAACTGACTTGGGAGATTCCCACTCAGTTACAGCGGACAGCTTTGCGGGATCGACAGCTATACCATCTCCAGACACATTGTGTCCAAGAAATCCAACTCCGTTCAACAAAAATTCACACTTACTGAACATGGCATACAACCTGTGCTCCCTGAGTTTCTCAAGTATAAGACGCAAATGTTCTTCATGCTCTTCTTTGCTCTTGGAATAGATCAATATGTCATCGATGAATACGACAACAAACTTGTCAAGAAACTCCATGAACACCTTGTTCATCATGTTCATGAAATAAGCTGGTGCATTTATTAGTCCAAATGGCATCACGGTATACTCATACAATCCATACCTGGTGGTAAAAGAAGCCTTAGGTATGTCTTGCTCTCTAATCTTTAGCTGAAAATAACCTGATCGGAGATCAATTTTTGAGAACACTCGAGCTCCTTCTAGCTGATCAAATAGATCATTGATTCTAGGCAAAGGGTACTTGTTATTTATAGTCACCTCATTGAGTGAACGATAATCTATGCATAACCTCTGACTTCTATCCTTCTTCTCAACAAACAGAACTGGTGCACCCCAAGACGATGAACTTGGTTGAATAAATCCTTTCTGCCACTGTTCTCCAAGTTGTTTCTTGAGTTCTTTCGACTCATCAACTGACATCTTATAGGGTCTCTTTGCTATTGGTCCAGATCCTGGCAGTAAGTCAATCAGAAACTCCACATCTCTATCTGGTGGCATTCCTGGTAATTCCTCCAGAAACATATCCGGATATTCCTTCACAACTGGTACACTGTCTATGATAACTTCCTTAAGAGAATTTAGCTTACTCCCTTTAGATTCAAAGTTAGACTTGAACCTAATCCATTTCTTATCCGGGATTTTGAGTGTAACAGTATGATTGGCACAATCTAATATTCCTTCATACTTAGTCATCTAATTCATGCCCAAAATTACATCCAATCCTTGGGAATCTAGGATTATCAGACTAACTGGAAACTTATACTTTCCAAATTCTATCACTAGATCATGACATCCAAAATTTACTATCATCTCTCCACCTGGAGAGCTCACTTTAATAGGACATCCAATAGTTTCACTTGGAAGTCCATTTTTGTCTACAAATGCTCTTGATATGAATGAATGCGATGCGCCGGTACAAAAAAGAACAAGTGCTGGAATAGAATTAAGCTTGAACTTACTAGCCACAACATCATATTCCTCATAGATTTCCTCCACATTGATGTGGTTCACTTGACCCTTCTGGAAAGGGTTTGGCTTGTTGGCTCCATCAGCCTTCTTTTCTGGGCATTCATTTGCATAGTTCCCAGTTTTCTTGCACTTGAAGCATTCAACCTGACTGATGTCTCTCTTAGCAGGCTGACTTCCATTGCCATTCCCACTATGATGCATCTTGTGTCCACTCTTGTGGTTCTTATATATATCATTGTCATGACTAAAGTGGTGCTTGTTGTCATGGTGACGGTTACTGTTGTGGTGGCTGTTATACTTCCCATGCTTGTGGGACCCAGAACCTCCACTATCATCACCATGAGAACGCTTGTGTGACGATCTAGAACTATGCTTATCAAAGTGATGCTTCCTCTTCCTATTCTCCACTTGTTTCATCTTTCTCTCCAAGATGGTGGCTTTGACACACAGTGATTGATAAGTTGGGACATATGCAACAGATAGCTGCATGCACATCTCATCATTCAGCCCTTTAAGGAATTTTTCCTTCCTCTTAGCAATAGTGTCAACATCGTTCGGTGCATAGAGGGCCAGATTGTTGAACTCTTCAATATATTCTGCCACACTGCGGTGACGTTCCTTAAGGTTATGGAACTCTTTCTTCTTCAAACTCATCACTCCTGATGAGATATGAGCAGTGCGGAAACCATCCTCAAATATTGCCCAAGTCACATCTTTAATAGGAGTGGTGATTTAGAAATTATCCCACCATGTGACTGCTGGTCCTTCAAGCAAATGTGCTACAAATCTGACCTTTTCCTCATCAGTGCAACCCACGGTAACCAAGTTCTTGTTCACCGAACGTAACCAGTCATTGGCTACCATAGGATCAGTGGTTCCCGAGAACTTTGCAGGTCTCAACCTCAAAAACCTTGTAAGCATCTCAAAGGCCAGTGGGTTGTTTTGATTGTTGTTGTTATTTGTTGTTGTTGTTGTTGTTGTTGTTGTTGTTGTTGTTGTTGTTGTTGTTGTTGCTGCTGCTGCTGCTGCTGCTGTTGTTGTTGTTGTTGTTGTTGTTGTTGTTGTTATTATTGTTGTTGTTTTGGTTTCGATTCTGATTCGCCATGAACTGTGTCATCATTTGCATCAACTGAGTTTGGGCTGTCATCAGCTGCTGCATCTCATTGCCATTATTGTTATTATTGTTTGTTCTGGGATTGGCACGACGAGGAGGCATCTGTGGTTTCAATAAGAATAAGTAATGAGATATAACCCATAGATACTAACATGCACGATACAACACATAGTAACATTCACAAGTAAACAAGCACAAGATAAACTTAGAGTTTAAACAACGTAAACAACAAGTTTTGGAAAAGTAAACACACTAGCAAAGCCATCCACATGTTGGATGATCATTGCGACTCGATAAATAAAAGGATGATAGATAAATAGATAGTCGAGTAGTTAACATTAATCCTCCATGTTGACCTCCTCGTCCACTAGAGTAAGTCCGGCTATCTCCATGGCTGTCTTGTACTCTTCCACGTTGGTGGTCAAGGCATCGATCTTCGCCCGAAGGGCTCTCTTCTGCGAGTGCAGCCTCTCTATCACTCCCTGCTGAGTTTCTAGCTCAAGGTCCTTGAGCTCTATCTCATCCCTCATATTCTTGATCTTCTTGTTCCTATCCTGCACTCTCTTATCTTGATTATTGAACCTCTTGTCTTGGCTCTCGAACCTAGCTTCCATCTCCTTGATGATCTCATCCTGCTCCGCGAAGGCCTTGCCCTTCTCCCTCAACTGAACCTGTAGCTCATCATTGCTAAGCATGACGTTGGTCCTATCAGTGTCGAGGTGTCTAACGAGGCTCTCTAGGTCCTTGTAACATCCAAAAAATACTAAGCTTAGATCATCAAAATTAGGGTTAACAAAAACTTTTCTAAATAAAATTATGGAAGCATGCATGTGAGTATGCATTTCATTTTGAATTCTTTTGAACCACCTTGTTTGTGTGTTCCATTGCTTGTAAATGGATGCTTAGGTGAAATAAACACCATCTAAACATTTCCCACACTTTTCCTAAAGACAAGTAAATCAAAACAAATAAAATAAGGGAATGGTCATTTTGACCAATTTAACTCCCATGCCTACTTTGGCTGTCTCAAACTTTCAAAACCTAACAGAAACTTTTCTGGATCTTTGCACCCCTTGATTGTACTCATAATAAAGTATCAAGGCCCACCTTGTGATCATCCAGAAACTTTCAAATGCATGGTTTAAATGACAATTCAAAATTGAATCATATCATATGGGAAGATCCTACTTTTTCAAAAACCACTCAAACAAGCTCAACTTTCAAAACCCAAGCATCTCCAGACTCACCAGCACCAACCTAACACACCCACCAAAAATCTTTTCAAAATTCAAAACTTGACTTCTTGCGGCCATTTCATCAAACACTTGGAGGCAACAAATCAATTTGGCCAAACTTCACTGTTTTGAGCAGTAAATTGACTAAGCCATGTTCACCATTGATCACCCTTGTATCCCTCAGTGTCAACCAATGCTTGGACCAACTCTAGCCCCTACCCTTTGCCCCATGCCATGCCAACCCGAGGACCCCCTTTCCAGTCGACCATGCTAGCTAGCCAGAGCAAGCACCAAGCCGAAACAGCATGTCTAGGACACAACCCACCATCCACCGCCACCCCCTGTCCAGCGCTTGAACCCTGCCAGCCACTGGACCACACGCACGGACCGCGCCCAGCTCGCCAGCAACCATGCCGAGCATGCGCCAGAGCGCCACCCTCGACCAAATCCCACAGACCGTGTGCCGCCCTCGCCGCGTGCATACTCGATCACCACCGACCTAGGAGACCACCAGACATCCCCGTTCGCCGCCCCATGCCGCACAGCCACCGCTCGCCGTCGAAGACGCCGCCTCTGCCGCGCAGAGCATCGCCCGTTCCAGACCATTTGCCACCGCCCCTACGCACGCATTAAAGCCATAGTGCATCGCCAGGAGACCACTAAGCGATCGCCACTGCCGGCCATGCCTCTAGCAGCCCGTAGCCATGTCGCCACCGTCGCCTGCCCATCCCATTCGGTCTCGCTGTCGAGCCTATAAAAGGAGGACTACCCCGCTCGAATTCTTCACACCATTCCACTCCTCTCTCACCCAGAACCACCCCACCTCAGTCCCGCAGCAAGGCGAGCAACGCATCGCCGGAATTGCGCCGGAGCAGGCCGCCTCTGGAGGAGAAGGGCGCCATCAATTTCGTCCACCCCAGGAGCTGCCGCGACCACCCCTGAGTTCGTCGTCGTCGACTTCGTCGTTCGCCCGCCTCGCCGACTCTCTCCCGCACCCCGGTGAGCCCCCAACGACCCCCACTGGCCGTGCTAGGTTTCTGTCTCGCCGGCGTTGCCCAACGTCGACGATGACCCTCAGCCATTGGATTAGAACCAGATCGAACGCACCACATCACCCCATACCGCTTCGCACCCCCTCATCTCACTGACGCGTGGGGACAACCACCTAAACAGCCGGCGGAAGCGCTGCACTTAGCAGGCCGGCCCAGTATCGCTTCCCGCGCAGCCCAGTTATTTGAATTAAACCTTTTTCATTTTATTTCAAACACACTTCTGTACCTAGTTTCAAAAATCAACCCAGGTCGACTCATTGCACCAATTTGAATGAAACCAATTTTGTTAGAAATGTCTGGGAATGCTGAATCCAAGCCCGTTGGATTCAAGTCATTTGGATCTGTAGATCATCCTTGGTAAAAATAACAAGGCAGAAGCTTTTCTGCATTCAAACATTTTTTAAAAGTTAAACCACAATAGCTTTTGAGTTGATTCCAACTCTCAAAAATCACATTTAACTATAATTTTCAGAATATATAAAAATATATAGGTTTACTTACATAAATAATGTTCAAATAATAAAAGAATGCCACATAGCCATTTCTAGACACAATATTTAATTAAAATAAAGGGTAAAACCTTATTAAATTGTGACACCACTTTAAATCACATTCGCATGGACTAAAATATGTGGTGATGACATGTGTCAACATGACACCATGTTTGGTTTGGAGAATATTAAATCTTAAGTAGTTTTTCAACGAGTAGAAATTACTTTTCTAAAAATAAAAGGGATTTAAACCAAACCTTAATCTTGTAATGTTAGTGATGATGATAGATCATCTATAGGACCCTTTTGTGTGATGATTGCAAGTAGTTAAGTATTGCTTGGTGATTGTGTACATCGTATTTATTTATAGACGCTAGTACCAACCAAGGATACGAGGAGGAAGGAGGATTCTACGAAGAAGAAGCCGACGAGAACTTTAACCACTGCTCGGCACAAGGCAAGCCTAATACTACTAGTGAATGCGCAAGCTAACACTTGCAATTTAGCAAGCTTATACTGATATTGTGCAAGCCCGTACTTGCAAGCCTTACTAATCAAGTTGACCTATGCAAGCTACTACTTGCTTGTTACCATGCCAACTATATGCCTTAAGCATATGTGATCATACCCACTTGATACCTCAATCCTAGTTTTATTTGCAAGCTTTCTACTTTATTTCTTTATCAAAGCTTTAACTTAGAGTTGACTTAAGTGACTTATAGATCCTAGAAAGATATATTTGAAGGTTGCATAAAGAGCATAAAATTTGGCCTAAGTTAGAAACCTTGATATCATCCTAAGATATAAGGTTGTACTTAGTTGAAACTCCACTAGTTTACCACCCCTCATTAGTGCTACCTCCACTTGTAGATGCTAGTGCTAAGCATAAAACTTGATCAACTTTAGATGGGAATACTTGGTGAAAATGGTTATGAAAACCTTAGAATGATGGATCATTCTACTGAGATGTTTTGACATGTGTTTCCGAACACCAGATGATTTCGGTGATGAAAATGTTGAGGCATGAGCCTTTTCCCTTTATAAAACTAATGGTTGTCTGGATGCGATACCATTCCAATTTTATCGTACAACCACAATACCCGAAGATTGGGTAGGGCCTGACTGGAAGCTTATATACCTTAGTATTAGTTCCCTCATGGACAAGGTCTGAGCTGAGGCTACCTTGTGAAGATTGTCCACCTGTGCAGTACCCAAGATGAAAGTTGGTCATGGTTGGGAGGCCAAACTCACAGGAGAGGTGCTTATACTAGGGCATGTAATTGAAAGGTTAGGATTGATTATCCGCATACTGAGTATGGTGAATTCATGATTTGTTCCTGACAGATGTATCGAATGTTGTGGTGAAAGTGTACAATCTCTGCAGAGTGTCAAACTATTCGAATAGCCGCGTCCGCGGTTATGGACAGTTGGAGTGGCCATACTGTTCCCCCGTCAGATGTTTTCAAAATGACTTGTGAAATACATTGATACTTTGACTTGACCACAACAGAGTTGTGACATGAGTTACAAGTTCCCCCTTAGGAGTTATAAAATTGTGACTAGCTTCTTTCTGAACTTAGTAGAGATAAATCTGGCTTTTTGCGAAACAACCCTAGAGCCTAGTGTCCTATTATCAAAAAACCCCTTCACTTGTTAGTATTAGTTTGCGAGTACTTAAAGAGTATTCATGGCTTTGTCCCTGTCTATTCCCGTGTCCAGACAATGAAGAGGAGTACCGGGAGGATGGACCCTAGGAAGGTTACGACAACTAGGATCATCTCCCATCGTCAGCATTGCCTGTGACCCCGAAGATGGAGCTTCGCCTACGCTACCGTTATTATTACGTATTCCACTGCTTGAAGTTGAATTAAGAACTGGATCATGAGATCCCTATTTGTGTAAGACCTTATATATGGTTTGTAATGGATGATGTACTGTGGTATCCAATTCTGTTATGTCTCGCAAAAATGGTAATCCTGGGATTGCGATGTATGGCATAACAGGCATCTGGGATTAAAAATCCGGGTGTTGACAAGTTGGTATCAAAGCAATCCTGACCATAGGAGACCCTAGTAAGACTGGATGTTTGAATCAAAAACTTAGTTTCAAAACCAAAGGAAGCAAATATTTACAAAAACTTATTCTCCTTCTTATCTCTCTGATTCTTTCATGAAAATTCATGTTCCTCAAAAACTCTTGCAAAATACATAAAATTTTGACACACTTGATCACTGTACTAACTTCCTCATCCTATATTATTATAGATGGACGTGAAGTACAACAAGTTTTATCAGTTGGGGAATGGAGGAGACCTTATCTTTGAGAGGGATTTGGACCAGCTTTCGGAACTTCTGGAGCGTCCGCACCCCGAGTTCTTCGGAGCTCAGCTCAATGATCAAGGACGAGAAGATCTGCAGTGGCTAATTGTTGCAAGTCTCCGAGGAAAGATTGAATCTCCCACTGCTGAGGGAATTCAGTTTACCTTAAGAGAGAACAACTGGCTCGATGGACTTGCCAGGGCCATGCAGGAATCTCTTGCCCGTCTGTGTGGGCAAAGCATCAATCAGATCAAGGGAACCAACTTTGAGTTCTGCCCAAGGCGTGATGCAAATGGAAAACCACTGGAAGCCCCATATCACCCCGAGCTGAAGATCCAATTGGACCACCTTAGCTTCATGATGTATGATCGTCAGCAGGAATTGGATAACTGTCGTGACTACTCCAACCACAAGTCTGCCATCATCAAGACAAAGGACCAGGCCATCGCCATGCTGGCAAAGGATCGCAAGTCTCGTCGCCGTCAGCTCGACAAGAAAGAGCGCATTATTGCCCGTCTCGACCACCGCATCTCATCTTTGGAAGAGACCATCCACGAGAGAGACATGCAGTTGGAGGAAAGGGAGAATGCAGGAGATGATCTTCATGGAGACCCCTACTCCTATCTCAGCGATGATGATGATTTTCTGGAGGATCAGGCTATGGACTTCTTCACCGATGAGGATGATTTCGCCTTCATCGATGATGAGGAAGATGATGAAGCCACAGATTCCGAGGAGTAGTAGCACTTGAGCACTAGCGTAGTGAGTAGTATTCGGTCCCACTGTATCGTAGTTTACAGAATGGTTCTTAAAACCATCTGTTTTTCCTTGTTGTGGTGTGTGTTGTATCGTGTGAATGAATGAATGAAAAGCAAGTTGCTAGAAAATCTGTGTCAAACTTTAAAAACTTTTCAAGTCCCCGAAACCTTAGAAATTTCCCTCTTTTCTCATGATCTATCTCAATCTTCAGATGCCACGCGGAGGAAGTGGTTCATCCCTGGACCCGATGTTGCAGATCCCGCAAATGTTGACTTCTGACCACGAAGCTGAAAGAGCGGAACGTCAAGCCAACCTAGCCACTCTGCAACAGATAGCTCAGCTATCCCACAACAACCAAGGCCACGGAAATCAAGATAACCATGGATCTAAGCTCAAGAATTTCCAGAATACCAACCCACCTATTTTCACTAAGTCAGAAGAGCCCCTAGACGCCGATGATTGGCTGCAAACCATGGAAAATAACTTAGAAGTCGCCGGAGTGGAAGCCAACGAGAAAGTTCTGTTTGCTACCCACTATATAGCCGGAGATGCCAGGGCATGGTGGAACACTGTTCGTGCAATGACCCGAGGACAGATGATGACCTGGGAGGAATTCAAGGTCAAGTTCAGCAGAACCCATGTGCCACCGGGTTTGATCAAGAGGATGAGAGACGATTTCAGAGAACTGAAGCAATGAAGGATGACTGTAGTGGAATACCGTGACAAATTTTTGTCATTAGCTAGGTATGCCCCGGATGAGATCGACATGGAAGCCAAGAAGAAAGAGAGATTCCTGAATGGTCTGCATGATGAGATGTAGACAGTGTTAGTCAACATCCCCTTTGCGGATATTGAAGCCCTTGTCGACTCTGCCATCCAGATGGAAGGAAAGATCAACCAAGCCAATGAGAACCGCAAGCGTCATATGATGCATCAGCCAGGAACCCATCAGACCCCAAAGTATCGCCCTAACCCATCTCCAGGATTTTCCCCAGGAACCAACAGACCCCCGATGAACCGTCCCACCTATCCCAACCGTGGAAACCCTAGACCCGGAGGAAATCACAACAATCTCGGCAACTCTAGCAATTTCAACCGTGCCCCACCCAAGTTCAACAACAACAATGCTGCCACCAACACCAACACTTCCCCGAGGACTGGAAGCAATGTTGTGCCTGTAGCGGCAAAGGACAAGTCTCAAGTGACTTGTTATGACAGTGGAAATAAGGGTCACTACTCCAACGAGTGCCCCAACAAGAAGAATGCCGCAGCACCCAATTCCAATTCCCCTGCTCAGTAACAGCGTCGTGTTCAGCCCGGAAGAAGATTTGCCCCAGGGAATTCACTCAACCGCAGTGGTCGTCTTTTTCTCATGCATGCTGAAGAAGCTCAGGAAGCGCCAGACATCGTGCTGGGTATGTTTTCTGTTAATTCAGTACTTGCAAGAGTGTCAACACTAGTAAAATTCATTTGTCACCAAAGAATTTGCCTGCACTAGTAAAATTCAACCAACCAAACTGAAGCATGTAATGATTGTTCAAATTCCCGGATCAACCACCAAGGCTAGGCAAATTTGCAAAGCCATCCCTATCCGAATCGATGGAATAGATTTGTATGCTAATCTGATAGTACTAGGAACTAAAGGTTTGGAAGTAGTACTAGGAATGGATTGGATGTCCAAACATAAAGGATTGATTGACTGTGCCAAGAAAGCCATCACCATGACCAGTACAGCCGGAATATCCGTCGAGCATATATCTGAAACCTTACCTCGCCAATTCAAATGCAACAAGAGTATAGCCCAACCTACCATTGACCAAGTCCGGATAGTCTGTGAATACCCCGATGTGTTTCCAGATGTTTTGCCCGGTATGCCCCCAGATCGGGATATCGAGTTTATCATCGAACTAATCCCCGGAACAGGACCCATAGCCTAGAGACCCTATAGTATGAACCCATCGGAGCTAGAAGAACTGAAGAAGCAACTGTATGACATGCTAGAAATCGGATTGATTCAACCAAGTGCGTCACCATGGAGATCACCTGTCTTGTTTGTGGACAAGAAAGATGGAGGTAACCGTTTGTGTACGGATTATCGGAAGTTGAATGAGGTCACCATCAAGAACAAGTACCCCTTGCCCAAGATAGAAGATTTGTTTGATCAGTTGACCGGTGCCAAAGTGTTTTCTAAGATTGATCTTAGAACTGGTTATCACTAACTCAAGATTCGTGCAGAGGATATTCCAAAGACTGCCTTTACCACCAGATATGGACTATACGAGTATAATGTCATGTCTTTTGGATTAACCAATGCCCCCTCTTATTTCATGAACCTCATGAATAAGATTTTTATGGACTTCCTAGATAAGTTTGTCGTTGTTTTCATCAATGACATTATGATTTACTCCAAATCAGAAGACGAACATGAGCTACACCTAAGGACCATTCTTGGAACCCTTAGAGAGCATCAGTTGTATGCCAAGTTTAGCAAATGTGAATTCTGGTTACAGGAGGTAGGATTCCTCGGTCACATTGTATCAGCCAGAGGAATTTCCGTTGAGCCTGCCAAAGTGAAAGATGTAGAAGATTGGCAAGCCCCGACCACTCAAACCCAAGTCCGTGCATTTCTTGGATGGGCGGGATATTACCGCAAGTTCGTAGAAGGATTCTCAAGTATCACTAGACCTATGACCCAATTACTGAAGAAGGACAAGAAGTTTGAATGGACTGACAAATGTGAAGCGAGTTTTCAAGAACTCAAGAGGAGATTGATTTCAGCCCCAATCTTGATCATGCCGAATATCACGAAGCCCTTCGATGTGTATTGTGACACATCCAAGATCGTTCTCGGATATGTGCTAATGCAAGAAGGCAAAGTTAAATCTTATCTATCTAGACAATTGAAGCAACATGAGCAAAATTACCCAACCAATGACCTCGAACTCGCAGCCGTAGTTTTAGCCCTGAAAACATGGAGACATTACCTGATGGGAAATCGTTGTGAGAATTATATGGATCACAAGATTCTGAAGTATATATTCACTCAGAAGGAGCTGAATATGAGGCAGATAAGATGGATTGAGCTAATCAAGGATTACGATCTGGACATTCACTATCACCCTGGTAAAGCCAACGTGGTAGCCGATGCCCTTAGCAGATTGCCGTGCCGCTTGAACTCCATGATTTTGAAGGAGCAACCAAGCTTGCACAAAGAGATGGAAGATTTTCGAATGGAATTAGTGAGCGAAGGATTTTTGGCTAGTATAGAACTTCAGCCCACTTTGATCAGCTAGATCAAAGAGGCGCAGAAAGGAAATGCTAGTATCGACGGAATCAAGCGTCGTATCGGTACAGGCAAAGTACCCGGATTCACCGAAGACGAAGAAGGAGTTCTGTGGTACAAAGGACGCCTTTGTGTACCAGCAGATTCTGAGTTGAAAGAAGTTATTCTGAAGGAAGCTCATGATACTCTTTATTCTATCCACCCCGGAGGAACGAAGATGTATCAAGATTTGAAGGAGCAATTTTGGTGGCATAAGATGAAGAGAGAAATCGGAAGCTATATCGCCAAGTGTGATATATGTCAGCGAGTCAAGGCAGGACATCAAAGACCCGCTGGATTGTTGCAACCCTTGCAGATTCCGGAAAGGAAATGGGATTCTGTTGGAATGGACTTTATCACTGGACTGCCTACTTCTAGTAGGGGAAATGACTCTATCTGGGTCATAGTGGACAGATTGTCCAAAGTCGCCCATTTCTTTCCCCTCAATACCACATATCACAGTTCGAAACTAGCGGAGTTATACATCGCTAGAATAGTTAGTTTGCATGGAGTCCCTAAGAACATTGTATCGGATCGAGGAACTCAGTTTACCTCGAGATTCTGGAAGAAGGTTCAAGAAGGTTTAGGAACCCGCCTAGATTTCAGTACTGCGTATCACCCTCAGACCGATGGACAAACGGAGCGAGTAAATCAAATACTCGAAGATATGCTGAGAGCCTGTGTGTTAGAATATGGATCCAAGTGGGAAGACTGTCTGCCATTTGCAGAATTTTTATACAACAACAGTTATCAAGCCAGTTTGCAAATGGACCCATTTGAATTTATGTACGGAAGAAAGTGTCACACCCCTTTGAACTGGTCGGAAGTAGGGGAGAGTCAAAATTTCGGACCCGACATCCTACGAGAAGGAGAAGAGAAGGTTCACGAGATTCGTGAGCACCTCAAGACAGCCCAGTCCAGACAGAAGAGTTACGCCGACAAGAGACGTCGAGACCTCGCCTTCAACATAGGCGATTTTGTTTATCTTAAAGTGTCGCCATTAAAGGGAATGCAGCGTTTCCAACTCAAAGGAAAGTTAGCCCTGTAAGGTTCCCAACCTTTAATAAGGTAGAGATCCCTGTGTTTACAATGCTAGTCCCTGGATCAATAGCTAGCATCCAC
This sequence comes from Avena sativa, assembly GCA_916181665.1. Lineage (NCBI taxonomy): Eukaryota > Viridiplantae > Streptophyta > Magnoliopsida > Poales > Poaceae > Avena > Avena sativa. The sequence goes on along the minus strand of OV702283.1, from coordinate 434,420,046 downwards.
AGTTAAGATGTAATATCAAGAAACAAAGGTCATAATACCACTTTATAACCAGGAATAAAATAATTCATTACATCTTACATAGCTCATTTGGCTATCACATTACATTGCAGCAGAATATCTATAAGCATGGGGTCCTTCATCTTCAAAGTGCCACAGGCAGTCATATTGGTTGTAGACTTGTAGTCCTAATCAATAAACTTCACTAACATCAAACAAACCTGCAACATAATAAGTTGCAGCCACAAGGGTCAATACATTTGAATTGTATTGGCAAGTTTCACTACTATGTAGAAATATGTGGATTCCTATCATTACATGCATATTTGGCTAAGTAGGGTTTAGGCTCTTTTGCAGAAAGCAATATAGTTTTATCCTATCTTTTCAAAATAGTTTTGATCTTTGTCAAATCTTTCTGAACTTCTTGGAAAACTCCAAGTGCTTCAAATCCCTTGTTGTCACCATCAAGTTTTACTTTGAGAAATTGGAATGTCGAGATCTTCCATAGCTTCAGGCCTTAGTTGCTCAGTATTGTCCATAACCGGGGACACGGCTAAGTACTTAGAATTTGATCTTCTGCAGAAGTTGTACAGTTTACCCACATGACACAATCTCATCTTGATGCCACCAGTGGCCGCTGGATAAGTACTCACCAAGATGGAGTACTGGCAGATTGAGAATGTGACAAAGTCTTTCCATAGGGGTCCTCCCAATACACAATGCTAGCTTGTCATACAGGCACCAATGTAGGGTTTCAAGTTCCCTTACACAATCTTAGTTAACCTGAAGATGCCAATGCATGGGTCTTCCACTATGTAGTTGACTAAGCCAGAGCCCATTTAGCATGTGGCTGTACACGGAAGCCACTGTACGAGAAACATGTTCAATCTCTAAGTCCCTGGGTGGTTTTCTTCTAGTGCACATACAAAAAGAGATAGCCATATAAACATGGTTCCTTTTGTTGCCACCTTATCCAAGCTTGAGTATCCTTGTCCACCCAGGTGGTTCATTGAGTACTTGTTTTATTATATAAAACATATAGCTTGTCAACTCTTCATATAGTCATAACATGTATCCCATCCCAAATATATAGCTGGGCTAAGCATACTACAACTACATTGTTTCCACTAAGGAATATATAAGGGTATCCTATTAGGATTTAGCATATTATAAAATATATAAATCCTTTTCATGCATGTTACAAAAATCCACTAAGTGTAATGAAAATAGTAGGACTTGGATGATAGTGTCACTTGCCTTTTTAGTAGAGAATGTTGGTTCACTTCTTGATCTTGCAAATATCACACTCTTATAATTCCACTATAATTCAATCAAGCAAACACAATTCAACTAGCATTCCAACCAATATTCAAACAATTATCACACATAAAATAATAGAAACAAGGTCATGCATGCAAGCATGCAAAATATAGTTTTATTTAGGAAAGTGGTTTCTACTAGGATCTAAACATTATAAGGTTCAAAGTGGACATTTACTAAAGTGGTAAAACCATTTGCAAAAGGTTTTATCTATAAACCATTTTTAAATCAAATCATTATTTTATGTGGTTGAAAATGCTTTTATCAAAGCAATAGTTTTATATTGTTCATCAAATAAGTTGTTCATTCACAAAACTTGGTGTTTAGGGTCAGAAGGTTTGAATCAAGTCATTTCCCAAAGGTTTTACTCAAAAAATCATTTCTAAACCATAAACATTATTTTTATTTGACTAGAAATGAGTTAATTCAAATATTTATTCCTAAACTTCACAAAATACATTTTTAAATCCATAAGTTGGTTCCTAGGGTCAGTAAGTTCACAACAAACCATTTTGCAAAGATTTCACATTAAAATTATATCTAAAACAATTTTTATATTCATAATAAGCTTACACAAGTTTCTGCAAATTCAACCAATTTTCTAGAAGCAAATCATTAAACAAAGCGCATGGTTGCTAAGTACGTGTTCTACTGATTCCATTGATATAAAATTTGCAAAATTTGGACGTGTAGAATTAAAGTTATGATTTTTACAAGTTTGCATATCCATCAGATTCAGAATTCTGTTTTAAACATAACCGGTACCGTTTCGTGCGGATCGGCCTCTCCGGATCGTTGGATATAAGTGAGATCGTGTGGCGCAGATGCACACATACCCCTTCGTCTAAGTTCTATTCTCATCCACTGGATTAACATCTAACGGTGTAAAACCACTCGACCTAATTCGAGCGGCGCTGACGGCGGCGCTCTGGCGGCAGCGCTCAGACGTGGTCGCCGCCGGTGATACAGGACGCAAGAGAGGTAGCGGGGGTGCTCACCGTGCTCGCAGAGAGGTGCTGAAGCTCAACGTGTTCACTATGGGGCAGGGGACGCACTAGAATGGAGGGAATCTCTCACCGGAGTTTGCAACGGCGTCTGGCGGCTCTGGTTGACGACGGGGCGACGCTGGAGTTCACTCCAAGGCAAATGGATGGTACGGTTAGACGCGGGATGATCTGGGGAAGATAGGTGCATCATCAGGAGGTGCTGGGGCGAACGGAGGTTACCTGGGGAGGTCGCCGGAGAAAGAACAGACGCGGCAGCGCACAATTTGGAGAAGTTGCCGACGTTCTGGCGCGAGCGCGGCCGAGCTGGAGGTACTGGTGGACGCGTCTGGTGCTGGTGAGTACCCTAGTGGCAACCAGGGGGAGTGGAGGTGGGTGTTCTCGCCGGAATCGACGTTAGAAGCTCACCGGAGATAGTGGAATGCGAGCTCGAATTAGAGCAGCCTAGGGGCAGAGGGGAGGCGCTGTTTGGGGGAAAAGAGAGAGGAGGGCGAGGCGATTTAACGAGCGTGGTCACTGCGAGGAATTAATCAGGCATTGACGCGTATTCATCACCACATTCAATCGGCAGCAACGGCAGGGGCGTGGTCGTGGGGTTGAAGACGACGGTGAGGTGGCGGTGGGGCCTGTCTGTCTGTGAGGGAGAGAGAGGGAGGGAGATGGGGCCACTCGTCAGCGTCTGTGTGGGTGCGGGATTCAGTGAAAAACGGTTCACAGCGGGGAGGGGTTAGTTGGGCTGGACTGGGCCTTGCTGGGCCTGCTTAGTTGGGCTGTTTTGTTTCACTTTTTTTTATTCTGTAAGCTTTTTCTTTTTCTATTTGATTTTCTGTTTTGATTTTTCAATCAAACAATTCAAACTCCAAATGAATTCAAACTTCCACCCAAACTTTGTATTGATTTTAGTTCTGTTTAACAACACAAACCAAAGTCAAAAATAAAATAATACTTTTATTCTTTTTAGGATCCATTAATAATTAAATAAATGGACCTTAGTCATTAATTCAAATAGGATTTAATTTATTTAAAAATTCTATTTGAAATCTAAAACAAACCAAAACCTTTTCAGTAGGTTTCATTTGAAAATGTAAAACACTTGGAAAACTTGTTTAAAATAATTTAACAAGTTTTAGTGTTTAATTAAAATGGAAACGCCTTTACTTTAATAAAATTGGATATTAATAAATCCTCATTATTTTATTTAAATAGACCTTTACTCTTTTTATCAAATAGAAATATTTTATTTCAAAAGCTTGGCCAATGTTTTAATTTGGCTTTATAAAATAATCCTTATTTATAATTCTACCTTTGCTTTATAAAAACCATATCTTTTTATTTAAAGATCCAAAAATAGTAATTCCAATTATGAACACTTTCTTTAATAATTGTTTATCTTTTTAAATCCGTTTAGGATTTATTTGATCAAAATAGGTTTTGATGTTTCCAATTGGAATCAAAAAGTTTCTTCTCATCCTAAATTTCAACAAAGTTTTATTTTGTTTATTTATTTTTCACATTTCAAAATTTGGAAAATTTTGGGATGTGACAAGCCCACAGATATATCGGACCCTTCAAGATTCTGAACCGTCGAGGATAAGTGTCGTATCAATTGGAACTACCCGAAGAGATGTCAGCAGTGCACAATGTGTTCCATATCTCGTTACTTCGCAAGTGTCTCGAAGTTCCAGAGAAGACAAAAGTGTTCAAGAATATCGATCACCGGACCATAGAGATCAATGATGACCTGACCTATCCCGAAGTACCCATCCGTATTTTGGAAGAAGCCTTCAGAACTACCCGAACCCGAAGCATCAAGTTTCTCAAGATTCAGTGGAGCAACCACACAGAAGAGGAGGCTACCTGGGAGCGCGAAGATCACATCAGGACGGAGTTTCCCGATCTCTTCAAATCCTAGGTAATCTTTTTCGTCCTTTTTCAAATCTCGGGACGAGATTTTGTTTAAGGGGGGAAGATTTGTAACATCCCAAAAATACTAAGCTTGGATCATCAAACACTAATCATCAAATTAGGGTTAACAGAAACTTTTCTAAATAAAATTATGGAAGCATGCATGTGAGTATGCATTTCATTTTGAATTCTTTTGAACCACCTTGTTTGTGTGTTCCATTGCTTGTAAATGGATGCTTAGGTGAAATAAACATCATCTAAACATTTCCCACACTTTTCCTAAAGACAAGTAAATCAAAACAAATAAAATAAGGGAATGGTCATTTTGACCAATTTAACTCCCATGCCTCCTTTGGCTGTCTCAAACTTTCAGAACCTAACAGAAACTTTTCTGGATCTTTGCACCCCTTGATTGTACTCATAACAAAGTATCAAGGCCCACCTTGTGATCATCCAGAAACTTTCAAATGCATGGTTTAAATGACAATTCAAAATTGAATCTATATCATATGGGAAGATCCCACTTTTTCAAAAACCACTCAAACAAGCTCAACTTTCAAAACCCAAGCATCTGCAGACTCACCAGCACCAACCTAGAACACCCACCAAAAATCTGTTCAAAATTCAAAACTTGACTTCTTGCGGCCATTTCATCAAACACTTGGAGGCAACAAATCAATTTGGCCAAACTTCACTGTTTTGAGCAGTAAATTGACTAAGCCATGTTCACCATTGATCACCCTTGTCTCCCTCAGTGCCAACCAGTGCTTGGACCAACTCTAGCCCCTACCCTTTGCCCCATGCCATGCCAACCCGAGCACCCCCTTGCTAGCCGACCATGGCTAGCTAGCCAGAGCAAGCACCAAGCCGAAACAACATCTCTAGGACACAGCCCACCGTCCACCGCCACCCCTGTCCAGCGCTCGAACCCTGCCAGCCACTGGACCACATGCACGGACCGCGCCCAGCTCGCCAGCAACCACGCCGAGCATGCGCCAGAGCGCCACCATCGACCGAAGCCCACAGATCGCGCGCCGCCCTTGCCGCGTGCATACTCGGTCACCACCGACCCAGGAGACTGCCAGACATCCCCGTTCACCGCCCCATGCCGCACAACCACCGCTCGCCGTCGAAGACGCCGCCTCTGCCGTGCAGAGCATCACCCGTTCCAGACCGTTTGCCACCGCCCCTACGCGCGCATTAAAGTCGTAGCGCATCGCCAGGAGACCACCAAGCGATCGCCACCGCCGGCCATGCCTCTAGCAGCCCGTAGCCATGTCGCCACCGTCGCCTGCCCATCTCGTTCGGTCTCGCCGTCGATCCTATAAAAGGAGGATTCCCCCGCTCGAATTCTTCACACCATTCAACTCCTCTCTCACCCAGAACCACCCCACCTCAGTCCCGGAGCAAGGCGAGCAGCGCATCGCCGGAATTGCGCCGGAGCAGGCCGCGTCTAGAGGAGAAGGGTGCCATCGATTTCGTCCACCCCAGAAGCTGCCGCGACCACCCCTGAGTTCGTCGTCGTCGACTTCGTCGTTCGCCCGCCTCGCCGACCCTCTCCCGCACCCCGGTGAGCCCCCAACGACCCCCACTGGCCGCGCTAGGTTTCTGTCTCGCCAGCGTTGCCCAACGTCGACGATGACCCTTAGACATTGGATTAGAACCAGATCGAACGCACCACATCACCCCATACCGCTTCGCACCCCCTCGTCTCACTAACGCGTGGGGACAACCACTTAAACAGCCCATGGAAGCGCTGCACTTAGCAGGCCGGCCCAGTATCGCTTCCCGCGCAGCCCAGTTATTTGAATTAAACCTTTTTCATTTTATTTCAAACACACTTCTGTACCCAGTTTCAAAAATCAACCCAGGTCGACTCATTGCACCAATTTGAATGAAACCAATTTTGTTAGAAATGTCTGGGAATGCTGAATCCAAGCCCGTTGGATTCAAGTCATTTGGATCTGTAGATCATCCTTGGTAAAAATAACAAGGCAGAAGCTTTTCTGCATTCAAACATTTTTTAAAAGTTAAACCACAATAGCTTTTGAGTTGATTCCAACTCTAAAAAATCACATTTAACTATAATTTTCAGAATATATAAAAATATATAGGTTTACTTACAGAAATAATGTTCAAATAATAAAAGAATGCCACATAGCCATTTCTAGACACAATATTTAATTAAAATAAAAGGGTAAAACCTTATTAAATTGTGACGCCACTTTAAATCACATTCCCATGGACTAAAATATGTGGTGATGACATGTGTCAACATGATCCCATGTTTGGTTTGGAGAATATTAAATCTTAAGTAGTTTTTCAATGAGTAGAAATTACTTTTCTAAAAATAAAAGGGATTTAAACCAAACCTTAATCTTGTAATGTTAGTGATGATGATAGATCATCTATAGGACCCTTTTGTGTGATGATTGCAAGTAGTTAAGTATTGCTTGGTGATTGTGTACATCGTATTTATTTATAGACGCTAGTACCTACCAAGGATACAAGGAGGAAGGAGGATTCTACGAAGAAGAAGCCGAGGAGAACTTCAACCACTGCTCTGCACAAGGCAAGCCTAATACTACTAGTGAATGTGCAAGCTAACACTTGCAATTTAGCAAGATTATACTGATATTGGGCAAGCCCATACTTGCAATCCTTACTAATCAAGTTGACCTATGCAAGCTACTACTTTATTGTTACCATGCCAACTATATGCCTTAAGCATATGTGATCATACCCACTTGATACCTCAATCCTAGTTTTATTTGCAAGCTTTCTACTTTATTTCTTTATCAAAGCTTTAACTTAGAGTTGACTTAAGTGACTTATAGATCCTAGAAAGATATATTTGAAGGTTGCATAAAGAGCATAAAATTTGGCCTAAGTTAGAAACCTTGATATAATCCTAAGATATAAGGTTGTACTTAGTTGAAACTCCACTAGTTTACCACCCCTCATTAGTGCTACCTCCACTTGTAGATGCTAGTGCTAAGCATAAAACTTGATCAACTTTAGTTGGGAATACTTGGTGAAAATGGTTATGAAAACCTTAAAATGATGGATCATTATACTGAGATGTTTTGACATGTGTTTCCAAACACCAGATGATTTTGGTGATGAAAATGTTGAGGCATGAGCCTTAGCCCTTTATAAAACTGATGGTTATCTGGATGCGGTACCAATCCAATTTTATCGTATAACCACAATACCCGAATATTGGGTAGGGCCTGACTGGAAGCTTATATACCTTAGTATTAGTTCCCTCATGGCCAAGGTCTGAGCTGAGGCTACCTTGTGAAGATTGTCCACCTGTGCAGTACCCAAGATGACAGTTGGTCATGGTTGGGAGGCCAAACTCACAAGAGAGGTGCTTATACTAAGGCGTGTAATTGAAAGGTTAGGATTGATTATCCGCATACTGAGTATGGTGAATTCATGATTTGTTCCTGACGGATGTATCGAATGTTGTGGTGAAAGTGTACAATCTCTGCAGAGTGTCAAACTATTCGAATAGCCGCGTCCATGGTTATGGACAGTTGGAGTGGCCATACTGTTCCCCCGTCAGATGTTTTCAAAATGACTTGTGAAATACATTGATACTTTGACTTGACCACAACAGAGTTGTGACATGAGTTACAAGTTCCCCCTTAGGAGTTATAAAATTGTGACTAGCTTCTTTCTGAACTTAGTAGAGATAGATCTGGCTTTTTGCGAAACAACCCTAGAGCCTAGTGTCCTATTATCAAAAAACCCCTTCACTTGTTAGTATTAGTTTGCGAGTACTTAAAGAGTACTCATTGCTTTGTCCCTGGCTATTCCCGTGGCCAAACTATGAAGAGGAGTACCGGGAGGATGGACCCCAGGAAGGTTACGACAACTAGGATCATCTCCCATCATCAGCATTGCCTGTGACCCCGAAGATGGAGCTTCGCCTACGCTACCGTTATTATTACGTATTCCGCTGCTTGAAGTTGTATTAAGAACTGGATCATGAGATCCCTATTTGTGTAAGACCTTATATATTGTTTGTAATGGATGATGTACTGTGGTATCCAATTCTGTTATGTCTCGCAAAAATGGTAATCCTGGGATTGCGATGTATGGCATAACAGGCATCTGGGATTAAAAATCCGGGTGTTGACAGTCCTGAAGATACAGACGCACTGGCTCGATACTCTCTCTAGTAGCATCATCATACACTACTGACTCTCCCTCCTCGTCACGTCTCCCAAATGGGTGGAAGTAGAGGCCCCTGAGTTCGGTGGAGTGACGTCCATAAAGGCGTCCAAATAGCTCCTGCATGACGACGTTGAGTCCCTTCTCCTTGTCATGATGCATCAACTTGAAGGTAATCTCCTCGGTGGGTGGCTTCGTCTGGTGTCCTGGCTGCAAGACTCTAAATCCCCATAGGTCCTTCATCTCGAACTTCGTAATATGAAGTCCCTTAATGATAGGGAGGGGAGATTGAGCACACTAGTGAGCTCCACAATATGACAACCAAATAGAGTTCCCTTGAACTCCTCGGCGGTGCTGACAACAAAGCTAGGCATCTATTGCATAGGATAGAGAAAAATTAGAAACAATACAAGTAAAGAAAAACATAATATAGGGAAACAAAAGCCAAAATCATACATTCAATAATGAAACACACAAGTCATGGCATACAATTATCTATCACAAACACTAAGGTTCAATCATAACTTAGACAAAACTTTCCATATCACATAGGTTGGTATGATCAAATTGTTAACGCAAGAAAACGACAAGTGTGGTGGTCCAACTATTGGAGTACGTCACAATTCTCACTCATATGCTAAGTCTATGATATCTTCCCTTAGACATTTATGGCGGTCTCTAAGTCTTGGGTATACTTCTTCTCCACTCTAAGGTCATTTTGAGTGTTGAGCATTCTACACTTGAGTCTTTCACCAAGTTCCTTGATAGCATTCCAAGCTGCATTTCTTGCTGATTCAAAGAATGACATATACATTTATGAGTTGGTGACCATGCAGAATCCCAACTCCTTGTGGTTGTCCCCCTTGTTTTTGTACAAGTGGAGTTGTACCCACCAATATTCTTCTCCTTCATCCATCACTGGAAATCCCTTGTATACGGCCTCACCATGTATTCCCAAGCTAACCATGAGGTTTTTGAGTGCCTTGGAAAACTCAGTCTCACATTCTAAGGTCATGGTCATGAGTGGTCCCTTCTTGACGGCTTCGTTGATGGAGGTCATCTACAAATAGAGATGAGAAAGAATATTAGGAGAGGTTTACAAGAAGAAAAAGACAAGTGTGGAATTTTTGCAAAGAGTTGCATTTTTTCCTAGTGGTTTCCTTAGTATAATCCATCTTAGGGTCATTATCCTACAGGCAACACAGTGCTCTGATACCATCTGCAAGACCCCACCATTTAAGGTAAAGGCCCCTGTGTTTGCAATGCTAGTCCCTGGATCGAAACGCTAACCTCCACAGTTTAAGATGAAGTACACAGATACAAAGGTCATTATTACATCGTCATTCCAGAGATAACATAGTCTTTACAACTCATTATCCCAAGGCTAATACATAGATTTCATAACATAAAGTAAATAAATAGAAGTCTTCATCTTCATGTGCCACAGGCACACATGTTGAGTGTAGACTCATAACCCTAGTCTCCATCAGAGTAACCTGCAACATCATAAGTTACAGCCACAGAGGGTCAGTACATTTGGAATTGTATTAGCAAGTGATACCATAGTAGAATAGTAGTATCTAACATCTATATGAATTTTGGCTAAGTGTAGCTTGGGATGGCTTTGCTCAAAATGAGGTTTTATCTTATTAGTTGAAAACACTAAGTTTTTGCTTGACAAAAACACCCAAGGAACCACCAATAGACATTGGTGAACCTTTCCCTCGTTCAACCACAAGTTTTAACTTAGAGAAATTGGTATGAGGAGATCCTTGATTGCTTCAATGTCTTTGATGCTCAAATTGTCCGTTGTCGGGGACACGACTAAGTACTTAGGTTTTACCCTCTCAAGAGGTGGTGCACTTTCCCCACAAGACTTGACATGCGTCGAGACGAGACTTTTCAGAAGCATTCCCTTAGACCACCATGGACGCGTTCCATCCTATCAACCCTACCACCAATTGTCCATCTGGCTAAGTTCTTGCAACCTAGTTGGTCAAGGCAGAGCCCATACGCCATGTGGTTGCACTAGAAGCTTCTCAACACCAAACATCTCAAATCCCTTTGTTCCTGGGTAGCAATCCACCAGTGTGATACACAAGGTAAACCATAGACATGGGCCTTGTGTAACCACTCAACATAAACCAACCATACCATTCCACCCAGGTGATTCATTCACATAGTTGTTTTATTAATCAAAAACACAAGTCATAGACTTAGCAATATTTCATAGCATGAATAATCCACCCTTGTATTCTACTAGCTAGGCTAAGCATACCAATATAGCAAGTTTCTTATCTTAGGAAAACTACTAAGACAACATCTACTAGGATTTCCCAAGGCATAGCATAGTATATACTTAGAAAATTTCCAATGCATTTCCTACTCAAAATATCACTAGTGCATAAATAAAATAGTAGGGAAAAATATGAAGCATCACTTGCCTTGGTATCTAGGGGAGTAGCAACAGTCCTCACAATCACAATCACCACAGTCACCAAAATCTACACATAAAATCATAACACCATATTCACATTTCAATATTCAAACAAAAATACATATGAATGCATGCAAATGCAATGAAATGATTTTCTACACTAAACAAGTCAAACCTAACAGTACTGAACACAAAGTAAACTTTATAAAGTCTAAACAAACTCAAATTTACTTTAAAACAATTTTCCAAATAATTTTTATATGCAAAATAGGCCTACAAATGTTCTGCAAATAATCCTATTTTTCCCGGAAGCAAATGACCAATTCAAGGCCATAGATGTGTAGGGCTTAATTTTTTGAATCCATTTATATATTGTTTGCAATTTTTGGACAGACATATCAAAAGATATGAATTTTACAAGTTAATTCATCTAATCGATTCAAAATCAGATTTTAAAACAGAACTAGTGACACGCGGCGCCATCTGATTGGCCCGTACCGCTTCGTTCAGGATCGCGTTTCCGCGCCGTTGGATCAAGTCAGATCTAAGCATAATGGTTCAATAAGTGATCTAATCTACGGCGTAGGATCTAGATCTACCGGCTCTGGATCAAAGGACCAAAACCGAGCGGCGCTGATGGTGCTGGCGGCGACGGCGCTACTGCCGGCGATGCACTAGCGGTGCTAGGCGGTAAGGGGGGTGGCATGGCTTATCAGGGTCACGTGGCTCAAAGTGCAACTGGCTTGGACAGGGGCGTACTTTCGCTGGAACGGAAGCTCGTCGGAGTTCCCTCTAGCGTCGGTGCTCACGAGCGACGACAGATTCGACGACCTAGGACACAAGCAGGAAAACAATGGGTGTCATAAGCTTCGCAATATCAAGGAAAACACAGTAGTGTGGTTTAGAGGTCAAGGGGAGTGCGGATATTACCGGAATTACTCGCCGGAGTTGATTGGTGCCTCGGGTGCTCTTGGAGGTTGACAGGGACGGTGACCTAGGGAGATATAGGATGAACCAGGGCATGGTCAAACGCGCAAGAGTAGAAGGAACAAGCTTGCGTGAATGAGGGACAGAGGAGAACACGTTGCTCACCGGAATGCATCGCCGGAATTCGTCGTGCAGCGGCGATGCGAGCTTAATTACTGGCAGCCTGGGGACGCTCAGGCGATGGGGTTTGAGGGGAAATGACCACAGCGAGGTGGGGGTTAAGTAGCATGTAGAGGGGGTTAGGATTACAGCCTGAATCAATGGAATTGATTCGAATTGAATCGGGAAATAAACGGGCGGCGACGGCGTGGTCAGCGGCGCATGATTGAAGACGACGCGTTGGCGTGGCGGTGGGGCCGTGTTGTCAGCGAGCGGGTGCGGGTGTGTGCGGTGAGAAAGAGAGAGGGGGAGGGGGACCCGAGTGGGCTAGATGGGCCGAATAGGTTGGTGGGCTAGATAGGCAGCGCCTAGTTTTGTTGTTATTTTTCTCATCATCATGTATTTCTGGCGCCGTTGCCGGGGAGGTAAGGTAAAAGGTACTCACATCCTTCGGTGTGAGTGCTCGAAGTTATTTCCTTTATATTCTGCAATTTTGTAGTTTTGTTTCTTGGTTTCACTAGTTAGGCTTAATGGAAAACAACAACAAAATTAGAGAGCTTTATAGTGTTTATCTTGAGTTAGGACATGTGTTTGAATAGAAAATTAAAAAACCTATGGAACTTTATTTGCATGCTAATAGCAATGTTATTAGTATGAATTCTTTGGACACCATTATTGCTAATACTATGGAAACGTCTAAGCTTGGGGAAGCTATTTTTTATGAAAATGATCTTTATAGTTCCCAGGCTTTGGAAGATAGCTATTCTATTGCTTACGATTATACCAAACCTCCAATATACGATGATTACAATGATGAATATGATATTTTCAGTCCACCTATATAACATCCTATCATGATTTCAAATCTTTGCATATCATCCATGCATTCATGGTCATTTTAGGATCATTTTCAAAGTTTTACAAAAACAGAAGCATTTGTATGCTTATTATTTTATGTAAGCAAAGCATTGATCCAATGCTACTCTCTAGTGAGAGAATATTTGTTTTAAACCAGTGTTGATGGTTCATAGGATTGTTTGATAAATTCCAAAGCTTGGACAAGGATTTCAAAACAATGAAACAAATTCAAAACCATTTCTTTGTTTTTATTAAACAATGGGTAAAAAACCTTGTTTATTTTAAAATTCCAAAATACTAAACTATTTTAAAGTGCACAACATTGTTCTGCAACCAAATGTGTACAACTTTTCAATTTATAAAAACCCAAAAAAGGTTTGAACTCAAACACATTTGAATTCATTTGAATTTGGTTCCTGGAAATTGAAACAGAAAAAGAAAAAGAGTAAAGAAATGGAAAAAGGCCGGCGCCAGTCTTTCAGCCCAACAGCAGACCCAGCCCACTAAGCCCACTCGGGGTTTTTCCCTCTCTCTCTCACGCGACGCAGACTTACCCCGCAGTCACTAATCGGTGGACCCTCTCCATGTCAGCACCTTCTTCCCCAAACTCCACGCGCAGACGCTGTCGCCGCCCGTTTCCTCCCCCTTCACTGCCGCAAATTAAGCCACTTAATTCCCATTGAATCACTGAGTAATTGGCGCCCCTGCTCTGACTACTTAATCCCCTCCTCACCGCGGTCACTTCCCCTCACACCACTCGCTCGCTCCGCCACCAGGCTGTAACAATTTCGCGCTGCATTGCCGCAGACAGAACCAGCTCCGGCGACTGATTCCGGTGAGTTCCGAGCGCTCCTCGCCTCCAGCTTGACCCTGTTGAGTTCGCCATGTCTCGGTGATTCTCCTAATTCCTTTGGTTTGCCCGCGCATGACCCAGGTCGCCGTCCCCGACCACCTCTGCAAGCAACAGAGCCGTCGCTCAACTCCGGTAACCTCCGAGCACCCCTTGCTTCCTCTTTGACCCTGTCGTGTTTGCCACAACCTTACGCATCCTCTGACACCACTGGTTCGTGCTAGGGTGGTCTACATCGTCGGCAACAACTCCATCTGCAAGCACCCGACGACGTCCGCAAGTCCGATGAGCCCTAGCAACCTCTACAGCGCGCCCCGGCCCTGCCCGTTTGCACGTTGAGCATCAGCGCGACCTTGCGAGTTTGGTAAGCCCCTCCATTGACCCCAGCCCCCTCTGTAGCCGCCGGAGCATCACTGACAGAGCGCCTCCGCCGTGCCACGTCGCCAGCGCCGCCCATCCATGGTCGCATACTTGGTAACCGTAGGATCTAGATCCAGCGCTTAAGATTAGATCTGAAGCGAAGCGGTATGTGTTGATCTGGACCGTGCGTATTAAGTTAGATCTAATGGCCCGCGAGTGTGATCCGGTGCGAAACGGTATCAGCCAATCAGGACATGACGCGTGGCCTGAGTTTAGGTTTAAAAATAGAATTTAGATCTATTAGTGATTCAAACTTGTAAAATTCATAACTTTTGTTCCACACGTTCAAATTTTACAAATTTTATATCATTGGAATCAGGAGAAAGAATGCTATCTGTTTATGCAATGTGTTTAAGGTTTTTCTTTTGTAAATTTGGTTATTTTTGCAGAGACATTTATAGACTTATTTTGAGTATAGAAATGATTTGAAAAGTGATTTAAAAATCAAATAAAGTGTGTTTAGTGTGTATTGGCCTAGATTATGTTTCAGTACTGTATACTTGTCTTTTTTGGTGTAGAAAAATCATCACATGACATTTCCATGCATTCATATATTTTTTCTTGTATATTTTTGATATGTGAATTTGGTGCCATTATTTTATGTGTAGATTTTGGTGCTAATAGTGATTGTAGTTGTGAAGATTGTTGCTACTCCCCAAACTACCAAGGCAAGTGGTGCTTCATGTTTTTATCCCTATATTTTCACCTATGCATTAGAAGTATTTTGTATAGACTTGCATGGTTATTTTGCTAAGTATCTATATGCTATGCTTGGGAAATCCTAGTAGTTGTAGAAATGTTAGAATTTCCTCTAAGTAAGATACATGTTATTTCCATGCTTAGCCTAGCTAGTAGCAACCAAGGGTGGATTATATATTCATGCTATGAGAAATATTTCTAAGTCATTGACTTGTGTTTTTGCTTAATAAAACAACTAAGTGAATGAAACACCTAGATGGAATGGAAACAATGGTTTGTGTTGAGTGGTTACACAAGGCCCATTTCTATGGTTTACCTTGTGTATCTCACTTGTGGAAAGCCACCCAGGAACAAAGGGATTTGAGATGCCAAATGTTAAGAAGATTCTAGTGCAGCCACATGGCATTATGGGATCTGCCTGGATCACATAGGTTGCAATAACTTAGCCATTTGGACAGTTGGTGGTAGTGGGATGATAGGTTTGGAGCGCGTCCATTTGGTCTAAGGGAAGGCTTCTGAAAGGTCCTGTCTTGGTGAAAATCAAGTCTTGTGGGGAAAGTGCACAACCTCTGCAGATGGAAGAATCTAAGTACTTAGCCATGTCCCTGGTATTGGACAACTTGAGCATCAAGACATGGAAGCTATCAAGAATCTCCTCATCCCAATTTTCTAAGTTAAAACTTGTGGTTGAACAAGGGCGAAGGTTCACTAATTTCTATTGGTGGTTCCTTGGGAAAAGTTTAGTCAAAGAAAAACTAAGTGTTTTCAACTGATAGGTAAAACCTATTTTGAGCAAAGCAAGCCTAAGATACACTTAGCCAAATTCATGTAGTATCTAGATGCTAATATTCTACTAAGGTATCACTTGCCAATACTGTTCCAATGTATTGACCCACTGTGGCTATAACTTGTGATGTTGCAGGTTACTCTGATGATGATTAGGGGTTATGAGTCTACACTCAACATGCTTGCCTGTGGAACATGAAGATGAAGACTTATTTATATTGTTATATTTGAACTCTTGTATTAGGCATGTGGCCATAGAGTTGTAAAAGACTATGTTGTCTCTGGAATGACATGTAATAATGACCTTTGTTTCTGTATACTTCATCTTAAACTGTGGATGCTAGCATTGATCCAGGGACTAGCATTGCAATCACAGGGATCTTTACCTTTATAAAGGTGGGATCTTAAAACCTACTATTGAGGAGAAAATTAATTATGATTACAATATGCCTGCTATATTTGATGACTATGGTGATGAGAATAATAATGATAGATATTTTGTTGAATTTTCTCCCACTACAATTAATAAGAATGACTATACTTATGTGGAGAGTAATAATTATTTTATGCATGTAGCTCATGATAAGAATGTTCTATGTGATAGTTATATTGTTAATTTTATTCATGATGCTACGGAAAGTTATTATGAGAGAGGGAAACATGGTCTTATGTATCTCAATAATATTAAGTTTCTCCTCTTTATGTTGAAAATCATGAAGCTGCATTTGTCTTGCTTCCCTATGATTTTTGCTTTGTGCTTTCATCACTTGTTTCTTTACAAGATTCCTGTGCATAGGAAGTGGGTTAGACATAAATGTGTTTTGAATTTGCTTCTTGATGCTCTCTTTACTTCAATTCATATTTCTTATGTGAGCATCTTCTCAAACTATCAAGCCTAACTTAAAGGCGTTAAAGAAAAGTACTTCTTGGGAGATAACCCAATAGTTTTATTGAGTCTTGGAAGTTATTACTTTTTAATAACCTCTCCTTATCCTTTTTATTTGATTTTTGTGCCAATAATAACCTCTAATGAGAGAGAAGTAAGATTTGGGGAAGTTGCTGCCCCGAAACATATTTTTGTGATTCACTGTAAAAATTCGTGAGAAGTTTCTGTATGTCGGATTGATCTATAATTTTATGAATAAATCCCCTAGGTTGTTAGATAACTTTCGTTAGTTCAACACTTTTTTATTTGAGCAACATAAGGTCTTCGAAAAAATCGGTTTTTACCTGCTGGTCTGTTTTGACAGATTTCTGCCATTATTTGCATGTGCCTCTTTATTGATTTCTTTTTTAGTTCTTTTTGGTAAATTGAGGTTTTTGAAGGAATTTCTATAGTATCTTGTGTCTTTACTGGAAGTTTTGTTGTTTTAAAACTCCCAAAGGTTTATTATTTTTTGAATGCACTAATGTTGCTAATGAAGATTGTGTGAAGTTTTGTATGAAGGAAAATTTTCAGGTGTAAGGGAAGAATGATGTAATGTGATGAAGAATGGACAAAAGCTCAAGCTTGGGGATGCCACCCCGTGTCACCCAAAGAAATATCCAAGATGTACAAGTGTCAAAGCTTGGGGGTTCCCAAGGCATCCCCTTCTTCATCAATTAATATCTCAGGTCATTCTAGACACTTCGTCTTTATTGTTTCATGCACAGTTGTGTTATTCTTGGAGCGTCTTAGTTTTCGTTTTTGGTTTTCGTTTGTTTATTTTTCTTGAATAAGTTTGTTGGATCACAACACACTTATTTTTGAGAGAGATACGCTCCGTTTTCATTTCTTAGAACACTCTAGTTTTCACTCTTATTATTCTGTGAGTGTTCACTTTTGCTAGCACTATGTTTAGCCTTAGTTTTCTTATGCTTTTTGCTTAGAACTTTTTAGTTCTTCTTTTTGGAGTTGTGAGACTTTCTCACTGGTCTTTATTGATTATTATCTTTGTGAGTTTTTTCAAATAAGGCTCTAGACCAACAATGACTAATCTGATGCCAATTGTTGATAGAGTGGAAAGAAATTTATCAATTAATTTCATGCTTATGTCCTATAGTGGAAGAACTACTCTAATAAATTCTCTCCTGACTTCTCTTGTTATGTTCCCAATGTGCACAATTAAGCTACCAACTAAACTAATTGATTGGATGGACAAAATAAGGAGACATTGTCTATGGAATAAAAAGGATGATAATGGGGAACAGCACTGCAACTCTCTGATTTCCTGGGGCAAGATCTGCCAACCAAAGCAAAAGGAGGTATGGGAATCATTAATCTCAAAATTCAGAATGATGGACTACTTCTAAAGTTCTTGCATAAATTCTATAATAAAGAGGATCACCCCTGGGTACATTTAATCTGGAATACATATTATATAGGAAAGGTCCCCCATGCATCTGACCTCTATGGATCTTTTTGGTGGAGAGATGTCAATAAACGGATGCCTATTTTTAGGGGTATTGAAACTTGTGAGGTCAAGTCTGGGGATACGGTTTTAATGTGGAAAGATGACTGGCTAGATGGTATAGCCTCGGAAATGTTCCCTAGAGCCTTATCTTTTGCAAATTTTGAGGATGTCTCTGTCAGAAACTTCTTGCTGGCCCCTGATCTTGCTACTAACTTTGCAATTCCTATATCTCCTCAAGATATGAATGAACTCAGGAGTCCGCAAGGCATGACTAGTAATGTGACTGTGCAAAATAATGATAATGATGTGTGGAGTTATAAATGGGGATCTCAAGAATACTCATATAATATGTCCTATAAGTTTTGCTTCAGGAATGTGTAGACTCATAGTGCCTTTGACTGGATGTGGAAAAGTAAATGTACACCAAAAATGAAATTCTTCTACTGCATGTTATTAAATTATAGATTAAACACAAAAAATATGATCATAAGGGGGCATTATAATAGCATATCCAATTTCAATTGTGACATATGTGGCAGCAATAATGAAGAAACCTTGGAACACCTTTTCTTATTTTGCCCCTTCAGTAAACGATGCTGGAATTCACTGGGGATTTGATGGGAGGACAGAGGAGACAGACTACATATTATTCAGCAAGGGAAGGCCGACTGGCATAAAAAATTGTTCATGGAAACTTTGATAGTTGCTGCCTAGAACATATAGAAATAAAGGAATAACCTTTGCTTCAATAACATCCTCCCTGACTTAGATTCTTGGAAAGACAGATTCAAGATAGACTTTCATCTGTTGGTTTATAGAACCAAAGCTAACCTCCATCCCTTTATTCATTCTATTTGTAATCTTCTGTAACCTCCCTTGTAACCTTTCTTGTAACTCCTCTCAATACTCTATAAACATGTAATTGTTGAGTCCCCTCCCTCATAAGGGGGCTCTCAGTAATAGAAAAGTAGTAGGAGCCTTTCCTACTATTAATTCCTCAAAAAAGTCGATTGGTGTTGGAAAAGAGTAGGAAGTTTCATGCTTATAGTGGTACAAAAAGGGAGCTTGTTTTGACTATGGCTTAGACTTTATCATGTCATGCTAGATGTTGCTTTGACCTTATGCTTAGTGATTATTGTTGTAGCATGACTTGTTCCAAACAATTGAGATTGCTTAATGTTCCTTGAAATAATCATGCGCTGTTTTAGCATACAAAAGCATAATATTGTGGTATTCTCCTTTGATGCTTTATTTGGGTTGACTTGGCACATGCTTACACCATGTTAAGACTATGAACCAGTCACCTTATCCTCTATGCTCATTTAGTTTTTGACTTGTGATATCACTTTATGCTTTGATTGATAATGTTTTGTAGCTCTGCATGATTATGGCCATTATTGCTCTCTTAGTTGGTCGCTCCCAGTCTTTTGCTAGCCTCCACTTGTATTGAGTAAGCTCTACTCATGCATCCAACTTCCAAGAAACCAAGTTATTCCAAAGTGTCCACTATAAATTCCTATGCATGGTGTGTTACACCATTCCAAGTATATTCTTGTTTTGTCTATCTTCCAAATTAAACTTTTTATGTGAAATTTAGTGATTAAAGCTCTCACAAACTTGATGGAACACTTTATTTTCTTTCCCCTAATAAACTTGAACCATTGTGTCATCTATGTTGTATATGCTTGCACTTATATGTTGGTAATTAGCAGAACCATGATGTCATGGGGAACACTTTCAACATTGCACCTGTGCATTGTACCCAGTAGATATCATGCTCTTTTGTTTGCGGATGTTGTTGGTGTGAAATAAAAAGGGAGCTTGTAAGTCCATGGAGTTATGTATGTGTGTTAGAGAAATGCTTGGGCCGCTAGCCTAAGCCATGCTTAATCATGGTGGAAACTTGCAGCATCACCATAGTAAGCAATCTATGAAGCATTCTTCTTATAAAAAAGAGAGATAGAAAAAGAGATTGAGAGAAAGGAAAAAAAGATGAGAAAGGAGGAAGAGAGACAAAAGCACCATTTTCCCATGGTAAATAAGAAGATTGCTGAGATGCTCATTGTCTGCTTGTCTTGTCCTTTTGATATGGGATAGCTCCTGTGTCATGGGGCAAGGGGTACCCCGTTGGCGGTTCTCTATGATACACATGTACTTACTATGACAATAACTTACCGGTAACTAAAATTGAGTAGCATGAGGAGCGGCCCTCGTACTCAAGGGACATGAGATTGCCAACTTATACTTTGTCAAGCATTTACTTAATATTTTGTTCACTTTAATAATCACTTCAAGATGCTTATGATAGGGGCAATGAGAGCTGAAAGCTAACAAGTACCATAATTTTTGGAAGCTCTTTATGAAACTGGAAATCCCTTCTTCCCTGTGAAGGGCCTTTCTTCCACTTTTATATTGAGTCTCCACCTTCTATCCTTAAGCACCAATTAAGAGAGCATAGTTACCATTCTTAGTTCTATGTGCATTGTCCCAAAACTTATTGATTGATTCATATTGTTGATATTTCTTGTTCTTTAACTATTTGTATCTAGTCACCCTTATGAACTTTGAAGGTGTCCTATGCATCTATGAGGGTCAAACTGAATGTCACTATGCTATGTTTTCTATATGTGAAACAAACAAAAGTCTCTCAATGCATTGTTATTCATGATCTTTGTTTGTATCCTTTCATGTTGCAGCATAGTATTATTGTTAGAACTTCATCTTGCATGCTCATATTTAGAGTACTTTGATGCCATCTTTCAATTCTTTGCAAATATTTTCATCAAGATTGTGATGGTGCATGTCACCTCAAATATTATTCTTTTTATCACTTACCTACTCGAGGACGAGCAGGATTTAAGCTTGGGGATGCTTGATACGTCGTAAACGTATCTATAATTTTTTATGCTCCATGCTTGTTTTATATCATTTGTCTTATGTTTTTTCTACACTTTGAGGTATTTTTATACACTTTCTAGAACTAACCTATTGACAAGATGGCATAGTGCCACTTGCCTGTTTTCTGCTGTTTTTGGTTCTAGAAAAGCTAAAAAATGAATATTATCGGAATTGGATGGGACAAAAGCCAAAGTTGCTATTTTTCCGGAGCGA
Organism: Avena sativa; assembly: GCA_916181665.1. Lineage (NCBI taxonomy): Eukaryota > Viridiplantae > Streptophyta > Magnoliopsida > Poales > Poaceae > Avena > Avena sativa. Next base: position 434,398,998 of record OV702283.1, on the reverse strand, counting down.
ACACGGAGCCAGAAGGACAAACGAAGGGGGGGCGGGAGGTGCCCACACCCTAGGGTGGCACAGGTACCCCTGGCCGCGCTAGCCCTAGGTGTGGTCCCCCTAGGACTCCATCGACCTTGCCTCTTCGCCTATAAGAAGCCCCCGATACCTAAACCCTAAGTACCCGACCAATCTTCCATGAAACAGTCTGTAGCCACCGCCACCATCGTCCCTAGATCGGGGGATCTGAAGCTCTTCCTGGCACCCTGCCGAAGGGGAGAGATCATCCCGGAGGCCTTCTTCATCACCATGCCAGCCTCCAGTATGATGTGTGAGTAGTTCCACCTTGGAGTACAGGTCCATGTAGTAGCTAGATGGTTGTTTCTCCTCCTTTGTGCTACCATGTTTAGATCTTGTGAGCTCCTTTCATGATCAAGATCATTAATTTGTAATCATGCATGTTGTGTTTGCGGGGATCCGATGGATATTGAGATTACTATGTCAGATTGGTTAATGATTATATCTTATTGATTCTATCATGTTTGTGTTGTTTGAGATCTTGCATGCTCTCCGTTTCTAGTAGCTATCTTGGCCAAGTAGATGCTAGTGACTCCAAGAGGGAGTATTTATGCTCGATAGTGGGTTCATGCCTCTATTTAATCTGGGAAGTGACTGAAATCTCTAAGGTTGTAGATGTGTTGTTGCTACTAGGGAGAAAAACAACGATCTCGTGTTCATGGAACAAGTGGATTGTTTACCTTACACACTTTGCTTAAAGCAGTTATCCATTGCTTACAACTTAATACTGGAGGGGGTTCGGATGATAACCTGAAGGTGGATTACAAGTCATAGATGCATGTAGAGGTCCCAACCTGATAAGGTAGAGATCCCTGTGTTTACAATGCTAGTCCTTGGATCAATAGCTAGCATCCACAGTTTGAGATGTAATATCAAGAAACAAAGGTCATAGTACAACTCTATAACCAGGAATAAAATATTATATTACATCTTACATAGCTCATTTGGCTATCTCATTACAATGCAGCAGAAATATCTATATAGCATGGAGTCCTTCATCTTCAAAGTGCCACAGGCAATCATGTTGGTTGTAGACTTGTAATCCTATTCAACACACTTCACTAACATCAAACAAACCTGCAACATTATAAGTTACAGCCACAAGGGTCAATACATTTGAATTGTATTAGCAAGTGTCACTACTATATGGAAATAGTTGGAACCTATCAATATATGCATATTTGGCTAAGTAGGGTTTAGGCTCATTTTCAGAAAGCAATATGGTTTTATCCTATCTTTTCAAAATAGTTTTGATCCTTTAACAATATTTCTGAACTCCTTGGAAAACTCCAAGTGCTTCTATTCCCTTGTTGACACCATCATGTTTTACTTTGAGAAATTGGAATGTCGAGATCTTCCATAGCTTCGGGCCTTAGTTGCTCATAGTTGTCCGTAACCGGGGACACGGCTAATTACTTAGAATTTGATCTTCTGCAGAAGTTGTACACTTTACCCACATGACACAATCTCGTCTTGACGCCACCAGTGGCCGCTGGATAAGTCCACACCAAATGGAGTACCGGCAGATCGAGAATGTGACAGTCTTTCCATAGAAGTCCTCCCAAGACATAATGCTATCATGTCTACCAGGCACCAATGTAAGGATATATTTCCAATACATGAATCTAGTTAACCTTAATATGTGCCAATGCAAGGGTCTTCCACTATGTAATTGACTAAGACAATGTCCATTTAGCATGTGACTGTACACGAAAGCCACTGTATGAGAAACATGTTCAATCTCTAAGTCCCTGGGTGGTTTTATTCTAGTGCACATATGAAAAAGATAGCCATATAAACATGGTTCCCTTCGTTGCCACCTTATCCATAATTGAGTATCCACATTCCACCCAGGTGATTCATTGAGTACTTGTTTTATTATATAAAACATATATTTTCCAACCTTTCATATAATCATAACATGGTATTCCATCCCAAATATATAGCAGGGCTAAGCATACTACAACTACAATGTTTCCACTAAGGAAGATATACGGATATCCTAATAGGACATAGCATAGCATAGTAACATAGTAGTCCTATCATGCATACTACAAAAGTGACACTAAGTGTAATGAAAATAGTAGGACATGGATGATAGTGCCACTTGCCTTTTTAGTAGAGAGTATTGGTTCACTCCTTGATCTTGCAATAATCACACTCTTCAAATTTCACTACAATTCACTCAAGCAAGCACATATTCAAACTAGCATTCAAACAATTCACCACATAAAACAGTAAAAACAAAGTAAGGCATGCAAGCATGCAAATGATTGTTTTATTTGGAAAATTGGTTTCTAATAGGTTATAAACATTTTAAAACTCCTATTGGTCATTTACAAAAGTGGTAAAACCATTTAAATTTAAGTTAGTGAAAATGGCCATTTAAATCATTTTTGTCTTGCTAGAAATGCCTTTAAACAAAGTAATAATTTACTAGGGTTCATCAAATATATTTTTAAATCCTAAAACTTGGTGTTTAGGGTCAGAGAGTTTAAATCAAATCATTTTCCAAAGGCTTTACTCAAAAAGCAATTTTAAACCATCATCAACATTTTTATTTAACTAGAAATGATTTTATTCAAGGATTAATTCCTTAGTGTCACAAAATATACTTTTAAATCCAAAAGTTGGTTTTTATGGTCAGTAGGTTCAAAACAAAACATTTACAAAAGATTTTACCCTAAAATCATTTTTAGGATAAATTTTGTACACAAATTAAGCCTAAATATGTTTCTGCAAAAACAACCAATTTTACAGAAGAAAAATACTAAACTAATAGCATGGTTGCAAAGTTTGCATTTTTCTAAATCTAGTGATACAAAATTTGTAAAATTTGTCCAAGCATAACAATAGTTATGATTTTTGCAAGTTTAAACAAACAAAATCATTTTCTGGGTTTTAACAGACAGACTCAGGCCACGTGTCTCATTTTTATTCGTTGGGTACCGGTTCGCACGGATCGATCGACACGAGCCGTCAGATTTTAAGTGGCAACACACGGTTCTGATCAATAGATACCCCTTCGTCTAAATCTAATTCTAGCCAATGGATTTGCATCCTACGGTTCAAAGCATAGTGACCACAGATGGGCGGCGCTGGCGGCTGCACGGCGGCGACGCTCGGGTGGTGGCGTTCCGGTGAGTACAGGAAGCAAGTAGGAGGTATAAGGGGCTCACTCTGTTCGCAGGGCCTTGCTGATGCTCGACGTTGTCTCTGTTGGCCAAGGGGCGCACGGAAGCGTCATTGATTGCTCGCCGGAGTTCACGACGGCGTCGGCACGTTCTGTTGTTGTCGGAGTCGAGCTTGTAGGCCACGCGCGGATTATTGGAGGGAACCTGGAGATGCACAGGATGCAGGCGAACCAGATGGCGTAAGTCACAACTCGAGGCGCGGACGAGGTTGAGGGCTAAGACTCACCGGAGATTTGGCAGAGGATGGCCATGCTCAGAGGCAGACCGAGGCAATCTCTTGGGGCACGCGCAGGCGAGTGGGAGGCACTGGCAGGTGGGTGAGGTTGTGGCGAGCAGGCTCGTGGAGTCCAGAGGGAAAGGGGAGGTCGGACATCGCCGGATTTCGTCGGGAAAGCTCGTCGGAGCAGGAGGTTTGCAACGGGCAATTGGGGCAGCCCGGTGGCAGAGAGTGGATGGCGTCTGGGGGAAAATGAGGAGGTGGGCGAGGCAATTTATTGTGCATGATCACGGACGAGTATTACTCGCGCATTGATGCGAATTCATGACGTGGATTCAAGGCAGGAACGGCGAGGTGCGAGGGGAAAACGGTCGCGCGAGGTTGATGATGATGAGGTGGCGGTGGGGTCACGTCGTCAGCGAGGTGGAAGCTTGCGAGTGGGGTCCGAGCGTCAGTGACTGCGCGGGTTTGCTCGTGAGTGGAAAAAGAAACGGTTCAGGGGAGAAGAGGTGGGCTGTGAGTTGGGCTGTGCTTGTTGGGCCTGACTGGGTTGGCTTCGTTTTATTATTTTTTTCTCCTCAGAATCTTTTTCTTTTTTTATTTCTATTATTCTGTTTGAATTCAAACTCTTATTTGAAAACAGATTTATTCATCAAATCTTTTCAAAACTTTTCAGTAGGTTTTATACTGTTTATAAATGTGATTTAAAGTCCATTTTTAGAATAATTCTTTTATTCATTTTTGGTTTATTGTGTATTTAAATTAGGCACTTGTTTTTATTTAAATAAGTTTTAAATATGGTTCCTATACATATTATTTATTCAAATAATTCTTTTATTCTTTTAAGTCAAACAGATAACTTTTAATCCACTTGGCAATTTCCATTATTTTTTCCATGATTTAATTAATCATTTATCTTAGGGATTTTGTCCCCATTTAAATATAATTAGAATATGGTTCAATCCCATATACTTTTATTTGAATATTATTTATCCCTTTATTTTATTGGGAATATATTTATTCCATTTGCTTATGGATTTGGCCAAGATTTAATTTAACTTTTTAAATATTACTTATTTATTCATTTCTTTCTTTGCCTTATAAAATCCATATCTTTTTATTTATAGATCAAAAATTGGTGATTCCAATTTGTATAATTTTATTTAATATTTGTTTATCCTTTTAAATACTTTTAGTATTATTTTGATACGAGCTTTATTAGCCTTGGAGTTTAATTCCTCTTATCTTATTATATTCATAAGTTTTTATCCATGGCTCCAAATTAAGTGAAACCAATTTCTATGGTTTTATAATATTTATATTTATCAATTTTGATCATTTAAAAATGATTGTTGATGAATTTTTATATGGATCAAATCCTTAGTCTTAGAGAGATCTTGGAATTGATTTTCTTCCACTAGGGTTTTAGGATTTTGGTTGAACTTCTCCAAGTGTTTAAATTTCAAGATACGTTTATTGATGAATGCATTTCACTTGACTGAAATTTGTTGGATTTCCTTTTATTCAAATTTTTTTCAATATGGGTTTTGATGTTTCCTTTTAGAAACAAAAAGTTTCTTTTCACCCTAAATTTCAACCATTATTTCTTTTGTTTATTTATTTTTCACATTTCAAAATTTGGAAAATTTTGGAATGTGACAATGCAGTTGGATGGTGGTCTATGTATATTGTTGTATTGCCCAATCAAATCTCGTAGGATCATGAATGTCTAGTATTGCATTGTTATGCCTTGCTCTGTCCTGTCAATTGCCCTGCTATAATTTGTTTACCCAACATGTTATGTTGTTTATCTTAAGGAGAACACATCTAGTGAACTATGGACCCCGGTCCAATCTTTACCATTGATACATCTTCCACTTTTCCTGTTACTTTCTACAAACCACCATTACCTTCCACACCATACAGTTAATCCTTTGTTTTCATGAGATTGACAACCTCACTGTTCGTTGGGGCAAAGTCTTGAGTTTGTGTTGTGCATGTTTCCAAGTTGCTAGCAACACCTTTGAGTCGTTTCCTTCCTCCTAGTGGTTCGATAACCTTGGTTTCTTAATGAGGGAAAACTGGCTAATTTTCTCATCATACCTTCTTATTGGGGTCTCGCAACGAAGCTCTAGAGTGATCTGAGCTACACATCATCACTTCCCTACTCACCTCAGTCAAATGGGGTGGCCGAAAGAAAGAACCGCACTCTAACTGATTTGGTTAACGCCATATTAGATACATCGGGTCTTTCCAAGGAATGGTGGGTGATGACCCACAAGTATAGGGGGTGTATCATAGTACTTTTGATGAATAGGACTGTCGATCCCAATGAGGAGCAGAAGGTGTTGACTAGTGGTATGGAGCAGGAAATCTCTGTAAATACTTAGCAAACAGATTTTTAGTGGTTTTCTGATAAGGAAACAAAACAAATAGCAAGTAACAAAGAACAAACACAGCAAGTGGCCCAACCTTTCTTAGCAAAGGAAAAGCCGATGGTAATACTTATAAAGACCAAACATTCTCGAGGACACATGGGAATTCTGTCAAGTGCTTTCGCTTCAAATAGCTGAGTACTCTTCTTTGGTGTTGTAAATGTTGTGTGGGTGAACCTGTGCTAATGTACCGACCTTACTTGGACTAATAAATACTTGTGATTAAACCCCCTGCAAACATCCATAACTACAGGAAAGTAATTAAGATATAAACCTAACCACAGCCTTAAACTCTGAGATCCTACACTCCCTTATGCAATGGTGTCCTAACGGGGGTTCAGGTTTCTGTCACTCCGGCAACCCCACAATTAGTAGCCAAATACACAATGCATTCCCCTAGGCCCATAAATGGTGAAGTATCATGTAGTCGACGTTCACATGACACCACTAGAAGAATAGCACCACAACTTAAATACTAAAACATTGAATAATAACTCAACACAAATCCAGTAGTAACAACATGACTTCTCCCATGTCCTCAAGAACTAGACGAACTACTCACAAGACATCATATGGATCAAGATCAAAGATTATATGATAATGGATAACAATCTGAACATAAACAATAATCCAATGGTTCCACTCACAAGCATCAACTACAATAGTAATTAACACCGGGAAAGTTTCCCCTAAGAACTAAAGCAATATCCAACACAATTGTTATAGCGGGACAGAGTGGTGATGATGGTGCTGGTGGAGATAATGGTGTGGATGATGATGATGATGATCCTGATGAAGCCTAGCTTGATGACGGTGTTGACGGCGACGATCTCCCCTCTCCGGGAAGGAATTTCCTGGGCAGAAATCTGTCTGTCGGAGAGATCTTTCTCTCTTAGTGTTTTCCACCCCGCAGAGGTGGCGGAAATCTATATATGGTCGCTCCCTTTGTATTAGGGTTCCATAGGGAAGATATAGGCGAAGGGCCGGAGTCGGGAGCCGGGCAGGTGGGCCACACCTGCCCTAGGCGCGGGGTTAGGTGGGCCCGTGCCTAGGGGGTGTGGGCCCCCTGCGGCCCTTCTTCGCTCCTCCTTCTGGCTTCCTCAATCTTCTGGAAAAATAATATTTTCCCATATTTTTCTAATCTTCGTGAAATTGCATCAAAACGCCTTCTTTTCCATCAGAAACCAGACTCCAGCAATTCATCCTCCAAGAATCATCCAACATGCATAAAAAGTGGAAAAGACATAAGTAATACCTCATAATAAGACATATATCAATGAATAGAGGCAAATTATGATATAGAATGGTGATGCAAATTGGATGTATCAGTGGGGTGAGGCTCTAATAACCGTGTGTCATGTCCTAAACCTTGTTCTCGTAAAGGATAAAACCATGACTCCATTTGAGGAATGGGAAAATAAAAGGCTTAAACTCTCTTACTTACGAACTTGGGGTTGTTTGGCAAAAGTCAATATTCCAATACCCAAGAAGCGAAAGCTTGGACCAAAATCCGTGGATTGTGTTTTTCTGGGATATGCTTTTCATAGCATTGGCTATAGATTTTTGATAGTAAAATCTGAGGTACCCGACATGCATGTTGGTACAATTATGGATTCGAATGATGCGACTTTCTTTGAGGACATCTTTTCTATGAAAGGTATGTCTAGCTCATCAAATCAGGAGATGACTAGTTCATCTAGCTAGGAATTTTCTATAATTCCTGACTATGCCGATAGAACACGTTGATAATCCTATGGAGGACGACAATCAAGCTCCCAAAAGGAGAAAGAGACAAAGGACTGCAAAGTCATTTGGTGATGATTTCATTGTGTACCTTGTGGATGATACTCCCACTTTTATTTCAGAACCTTATGCATCTCAAGATGCTGACTACTGGAAGAAGAGAGATGGACTCCATATTAGCTAATGGTAATTGGGAAGTCACTGATCGTCCATATGGGTGTAAACCTGTAGGATGTAAGTGGGTATTCAAGAAAGAGCTTAGACCTGATGGTACTATTGAAAAGTACAAGGCACGTCTTGTGGCAAAGGGTTATACCCAAAAATAAGGTGAGGACTTTTTCGATACCTACTCACCTGTAGCTAGATTGACCAATATTCTAGTATTACTATCCTTGGCTGCCTCACATGGTCTTCTCGTTCATCAAATGGACGTTAAGATAGCTTTTCTAAATGGAGAGCTAGATGAGGAAATTATATGGAGCAGCCTGATGGATTTGTAGTAGATGGTCAAGAAGGAAAGGTGTGTAAGTTAGTGAAGTCTTTGTATGGTCTTAAGAAAGCCCCTAAGAAGTGGCACGAGAAGTTTGAAAGAACTTTAACTATTGAAGGCTTTGTTGTAAACGAAGCTGACAAATGTGTGTACTATCGCCATGGTGGGGGCGAGGTAGTTATTATGTGTCTCTACATTGATGACAGATTGATATTTGGGACCAACCTCGCTGTTATCGAGGAGGTCAAAGAGTTCCTATCTCGCTGCTTTGAGATGAAGGACTTGGGAGTGCCTGATGTAATTTTAAACATCAAGCTACTAAAGGATGAAAATGGTGGGATTACACTGCTTCATTCTCACTATGTGGAAAAGATATTGAGTCGCTTTGGGTATAGCGGATGCAAGTCTTCTCCAACGTCTTATGATCCGAGTGTGCTACTTTGAAAGAATCGAAGGATTGCTAAATATCAATTGAGATATTCTCAAATAGTTGGCTCGCTCATGTATTTAGCCAGCGCTACTAGACCCACCATCTCCTTTGCTGTAAGCAAACTGAGTCGATTTGTGTCAAATCCTGGAGATGATCATTGGCATGCTCTTGAAAGAGTTTTGCGCTATTTGAAAGGCACTGCGAGTTATGGTATTCACTATACTAGGTATCCACGGGTACTTGGGGGTTATAGTGATTCAAACTAGATATCTGATGATGATGAGATTAAGGCCACAAGTGGTTATTTGTTTACACTTGGTGGTGGCGTTGTTTCCTGGAAGTCTTGCAAGCAGACCATCTTAACAAGGTCAACAATGGAAGCAGAACTCATAGAATTAGACACAACAACTGTTGAAGCAGAGTGTCTTCGTGAGCTCTTGATGGACTTACCTGTGGTTGAAAAACCAATATCCGCCATCCCGATGAACTGTGATAATCAAACTATGATCGTCAAAGTAATCAGTTCTAAGCATAATATGAAGTCATCAAGGCATGTGAAGAGGAGATTGATATCTGTCAGTAAATTGAGAAACTCCGGAGTTATTGCGTTGGATTATATCCAAACATCTAAGAATCTGGCAAATCCTTTCACAAAGGGTTTATCATGCAATGTGATAGACAATGCACGGAGGGAGATGGCATTGAGACCCATGCTATGAGTTGATCCCAGTGGCAACCCACTCTATGTGATCGGAGATCCCATGAATTAGAGCTGGGAGACAAGCTGTTGGTCAGCTGAGAGGAGAGTATCCCCATATTATATTTACATCTCCATAAAGATGCAATACTCTCTTAATCTGCATCGCAGGTTGATATTTATCTTAATGTGTTCCAAGTGGCTTTTATAAGCAGAGATGTCCTGCAGAACATCTCTTGAGGAACACACCTAGATGAGTCTGACTGTTAAACGTCACAGTCCGTGAGAGTTGGGTGCTCTCTAATAAACTCATGAAAGGCCCTGGAGTATGACGCATAAGCTCCAAACCACGAGGAAGCCAACAGCGGCCCTGTACCGGTCTAGATTTTGTGTGAAACTAGCGCGCAGAAAACTTGTAGTTCAAGGCATAGTCCACTATTCAAGTTGCTAGCTAGTGTAGCATGAAGTTTAACGTGGAAGTTCAACTTAACAGTCTCCACTACATACTGGTATATAAAAAAATGTTCTGGAAGGAAAATGATGTGATTTGCCAATGAGACTTTGTGGGGGATTGTTGGAATTTGATGAGTTTTGGGCTGTTGGCCCATTAGACAAATTCTGAAATTCTCTTTGGCCCACTTGTATATGACAGCATATGGTTGTGCTAGTGGTGCTAAAGTTTAGTCCCACATTGCTAGTTGAAGAGGAGTTGGACCACCTTATATAGTAGAGTGTTGCACCACTCACTAAGGTGTGACAAGAAGAGTAGCCCTCGCGCACTCCTCCTCCGACGCCGCCCGCCTCGCCTCGCCATGCCACGCCTCGTCACGACGCGCGCGCCGCAGGTTGCGGGGAATCTCGCCGAGGCGAGCTTTATTTTGCTGGTTTAATTATGAGTCATTAACGGACGCGTTAATTACAGCCATTTCCAGTTTTTATGGACGTGGCTGTTACCGACTCAGACGTGGGCTGAGCCCACGATCTTCCTAACCTGCACTATATAAGCGTCCGGGCTAAACCTAATCGGCACTGAATCAATCCACACACGCGCCTATCCTCCAGAACCTTGCGCCGCCGCTTTCGTCTTCCTCATCCTGGCTTGCGGCGTGCACCGCAGATCGGGACAGTGGCCTCCGAAACCCCGCCTCTCGTGAACCTGTAAGGGTGAGGGGCGATCAGGTTTTTGGGGAGCGCTCAAGCGCGACTACTGGCAACCACACCGTCGTCCGACGGCAAGTTCCCGAACGACGACTTCTTCCCGGACGTCAGCGACCTCTTCGACAACCTCAACATGGGCGACACTGTTGCAACCACTGCGGCTGCTATTCAGCCTACACTGTATGTGATCCTCAACTGCCTTTTCGGATTATGCTAGAGTTCTTAGTTATAGAGTTTGGTGTAGATGCGATAGGTTTATCTCCTATAGATGTAATCTGTTCATCTACTTTGTTGATCTGCATAATTGGTTTTAGTACCATTTGTATGATCATGATTTATTAGTTTATTATTCGAATTAAATAATATGGATTATTGCTTATATTTCCAACAATTTCAACAATCACTGCCGACCGGTGCAAGGCCGGCGCCATGAGCACACTAGTGCACACGTACCCCTCTAACACCGATTTGGAGGACCCTCTAACACCGGTTATAGAACCACTATTGCGGTTTCGATGTTAGAGCCCCCCCCTTAACACTGGTTCTTATACGAACTGGTGTTAAAGGGTGGCGCATGTGGGGCTGCCGCAGCGCTCAGGCCCCCCCCTTTAACACCGGTTCGTAACACGAACCCGTGTTAAAGGTTCTGTGCCGCGGCAGGAAAAAGAGATAAATCTTTGCCGCGGCCGAGTTCTGTCGTGGTAGGAAAACAGCCTAAATCTCTGTCGCGGCAGAGTTCTGCCCCTGCCCCGTTCTGGGCGTATTTCTGTGGCGCGGCGGGGACGGGGAGGGGGAGAGGGAATCGATCGGGAGAGGTATACACATACATCGTCATTGGTACATACGAGTACATGAATAATTAAGCAACTACTATTATACACAACATCGTCATTGTGTGGTATTCTCCGTAAACGTTGAAGCATCAAGTACAAGACAAACACATTCAAGCATATATACAACATTCATTTTGGTGGATATCTAAAGAGTTCTCCGCCAGGCGTGACGACCTCATCAAGTATGAACCCCGCCAATTCCTCTTGAATGGCTCGTATGCGGTCAAATGGTAGGAGTTGGTCCCGCATACGTTTGATCTGAATATATATGAAGAATGGGGTCAATATATATATAAGAATAAAACTCAACACAATTGATGGTAATAAAATAATGTTGTGTACTTTGTTTACTTACTCTAAGTTGTTCTAGTGCGGCTTGGCCCGTCGCACATATCGTGTTGCGAATGAACTCGCAAACATATTACCCACATAAGTTATTGTCGTGTCCCTGATGCGCGCACTTTACGAGAATAGAGAGTTCAATCAAAATAATAATCAATAAAGCATGATATAATGGAATTGGAAGCAGAATCAAAGAGATACGCAGACCTAGCTAGCTATTATTACTTACATTTTGGTCTACAAATTTTAGTTCTTCTGACCATTCACCCACGGCCCTGCCCGTGAACCTTTTCCAAACCCTGTCTGGCAAAGAAAATGGATAAAGGAGTAATTATTTACTTGTTGTCACGAAAGTTGCCAATCTAGTGTGATAATATGATTGAAATTACCTCTGGGCATCTCTCTAAAGTCTGCCCATAGCTCTTTTTCTTTTCATAACGAGTCCATGACAAGGACTTTTCCTGAGTCAGGTTGAATGACTAGCAGAATAAAGTGGAACCTACGCACGCATAACTCATCATCAGTTAAACTTAACATCGAGTAAGCCAAAACAGAATGTGTACAAGAGAGGGTAACAGTACTCACGAGAAGTTGTAAGGCAATAGTATTTTCCTTTTGGTTTGTTGTCTCAGTAAAGACCTTAGCAATAAATCTTCTATTTGCCCGGGTTTGTCTCTTACCACTTGTTCATGAACTCTATTTGGGTCAACGAACCCAATGTCAAAAGGGCCTCCTTTCATGCGTTCCATAACCTTTTTTGTGCATAATAGTATACATATAAATATATGGTGAGCATATATATATACATGCAATTAATGAATTGAATGAGATGAGATAGAAATTAAAGAAATAGTACTTACACACAATAAAGGCTGATGGCAGCTTTGTCGAGTTCCTTCTGATTGAATAGAAAATGCAAGTCTTGAATGTTGAAGGTGATCGCGCCGTCTCCGCACAAGAAAATATGATCTCTTATATGCGCCATGATCCATTCTTCCTTTCTCGTCTTGCAGAAATCAAGGTACCACTTGTGCAATCTTCGCATCTTTGTTGGTAGATTCTTGAGCTCCTCTTTCTTGACGAGATTCTTCCCATACTTCCATGGCTGTATGGGGTTGGCATCGCCTTTGGGCAAGTTGTCTCCCATGATGTTCAAGTATGCAATGTAAGTCATCCCCATCTTATTAGCCTTTATTTGTAGCTCTGCCTCGTAATCATTTACGGGAGGAGCGTCCCGTGTGTCGAACACTTGGAGCGGGGCGTATGATTGGTTTTCCTGCTCTCCGAGCATCGGAACTGTTTTCTGGGGTGCCGCACGACTGCTACTTTCAGTCTCCCTGCGGCGCCTTGCATCCCCCTTCAAAATCTGGCACTCGTAGTCCGGCACAAGTGGGGTTTCAGGTTTCAAAAGATTTTTGTAAAACTTCTCCACCGCCACCGGATCTATTTTCTCCTTTGGCTCGGCCCGTCTAGGTGCAAAGAATTTCTTGACCTCTTCTTCCGAGATCCTATTGGTCTCCTCGTCGTTGCGATTCCACGGTAAAACCGGCAATGGCTTGGCGGAAGGCTGCGGGACGTAGTTTTTTGAACTCTTTGGCGTACGGTTTCCTGCGGATTTTTTTGTGGCAGTGCTAGTGATGCTCTTCGTGGCAATGCTCTTCCGCTTATGCTGAGGAGATGGATGAAGTGCCGGAGATGGCTGACGGGCAGGATATGGCTGGCGCGCCGGAGATGTCCGCCGCACAGGAGATGGCTGAAGCGCCGGAGATGGCTGCCGCGCAGGAGATGGCTGAAGCGGCTCAGACTGCTGACGCTGCGGAGACGGCAGGGGTGCCAGTGGCCTCCAATTTGGAAGCACGATGTGTTCCTTCTTCCAAAGAATGGTTGTTTTCACTGCAAATTTGAGTTGAGTTTCCCCTTCACCTGTAGCATGGTCAAGCTGTGCTTTCTCATATTCCTTCACAACCTCATCCACCCCGACAATAGCATAGCCATCTGGAATCGGTCGGCAGTGGTAAGTTCCACCAGCTACAGGAGGTAAGGCATAGCCGACAGCCACCTTAATGGATAAGCCCATTAATCTGACATGCAGCTCAGCGTGTTCGCTCTCCGTGATCTCATCCACGGGTATCGAGGACCCGCCATTTCAAGCGTGGGCTGCACGTTCTCCGTGGAAGCCACGCTGCTTTTCCGTGCAGAGTCTGGGCCGCCGGCAGCTTCCAATGCAGGATCTTTGTGCCACTGAGATGGGCCGGTAGCTTGATGGCTCTGTTGTGCATTCACTTGCGCCTGCAGCGCCACAAGTGCATGTTCTATATATGTCATCCGCTCTATACGCTCTTTTTCTTTTCTTCCGCGCCATATGTAAGAGTTGCCCCACTCGGCAAACCCATCCTTCCACGTCATACCCCCTGTGCCTCGTGCATGTCCAGGGTGTTCTTTTTTACCGATGGTGCGTGTGAGCTGGTCATTCTCTCTGTCGGGATGGAAGGTCCTGGCGGCTGTTTCCTCGTATGCCGTGATGAGCTCAGTGACGGGTTTGGCAAGGAGGGTTGGGAAGATACACAATCCTGTTTCTAGGTCCAACCTTGCCCCGATTCCGTAGAACCAAGTCTTTGCACGTAGGTCCCACCCATGTGTCTGGGGTGTGATCCCTCTGTCGTGCAAGGCCTTCTCGGCTTCCTCCCATTTAGGCCTCTGAGATATGTAGCCACCTGACCCCATCCTCTGGTGATATTCCTTCTTCTAGGCATTTAGCGTATTGGTTTCTGACCTATTTTTAGCTATAGCACCTTTTTTATATGCCAAAAATTCGGGCCAGTGAGGTCTTATCTTCGCATAATATGCGTCTTCGAAATCTGGAGTCTCGCGAGCTTTGACAAATTTGTTCAATTTTGTCTTCCAGTTGCGGAAAGCGTCAGCCATATTCTTTAGAGTCCACTCTTTGACCTTTTCCTTTATAACCGGTTTGTTTTCATCCTCCTCTGGCGGAAGGGTGAAATTTACCAACAGCGAATTCCAAAGCGTTTCTTTGGATCTTTCATCGACAAAGGTACCGTCGCCCTTCTTTGGCTTATTCCAATATTCAATTATGATTGGGATTTGGTCCCTAATAAGAACTCCAGCCTGACGTACAAATTTGTCTGCAGCCTTCTTGGGCTCCATTCGCCTGCCATCAACACGGACTGCTTCGATCGTGAACTTTGCACGATCTTTCAACCGATGGCTCGCGCCTCGCTTGCTCTTTTTCGTAGAAGAAGATTGTTGCTGGCTGGTCGATCCAGAGGGCTAAAAAAAGAAAGAAGTGTTAATTAATACATTTACATATATACAAATCAAACGGTGCAAGTCAGCAGAGGCTCAATCCATGCATATACCTCGACAGACTTTGTAATCACTAAAGTGCGTTCACCGGAGTCGTCATCTTCTCCATGACTACTTGAGCTGTCATCATGTCCCTCCAAGTTCAGATATTGTGAGGTGTCCTCGTGGATCATGTTCTCCATTATTTCTTCATCTTCAAGGTTTCTACTGAGTGGATCCATAGTTTCTAAAACAAAATATGATCACACAAATATCAGTAATACATCTATTGAAATGCTCAAGCAAAGATGATGATATGACAGGTTAAAAGTATTAAAATGTAACCCTAATACATGCTTGGTCATTCCAAACCCTAATTCGGAGAAACCCCCGATTCATATGAGAGGGTACATTTACTTCTTCTAATTAACTTGTCATGAAAGTTGATTAGCATAGCATGGTTATTATAATGCTATATTGACAACGAGAGGTGGCGGCGCTAGGGCGAGAGCGGGGCCGGGATGCGTGGGGGTGTGCGTTCGAACCAGCACGACGTGGGCTCGGCGAGGACAGAGGAGGTCAGGGTCGACGGCATAATATTATCTAGAGTAAGAGAGTAAACATTCAAGTGGACTTGGATTCATACACAAATATACATATTATTCATACAAAAATACACAAATAAATACACAAATCAAATTAAAACCCTAAGGATGCTTGATCATTTTAAACGAGTTCCAAGGGGTCCAAACCCTAATTCTAAGAAATCCCGGATGCATATGAGAGGGGTCCAAACCCTAGGGCGCAGGAGGTGGCGGGTTCGCCTTAGCGTGATGCGGCCTACCTAAAACGGGCGGCGCCACTACCTAGGGGTCACCGGAGCGACGTTAACGACAACGGCCAGCGGCGGCGCTTGCAGAGCAGCGAGGTGACGACCCTAAACTAATACTAACTACAAATACACTAAATAACCCTAAACTAAATACATTAAACTACACTAAATAAATAACCCTAAACTAAATAACCCTAAACTAAATAAACCCTAAACTAATAACCCTAAACTAAATAAACCCTAAACTAATACTAACACTAAACTACTAATAATACAATAACAAGTAGAAATCTATTGCGAATCCACATATAATAACCCTAAACTAATACTAACCCTAAACTTAATACAATAACAAAATACTAATAATAACTACACACTTAATTATAACTAATTAATAACTACTACCGGCGGGGTCGGCCGGCGGGGTCAGCGGGGAGTGGCGCGCGGCACCGGGCGAGGACGGTGGGGTCGGCGGCGAGTGGTGGCGCGCGGCGCCGGCCGGAGGCTCGCCGCGAGTGGACGGGCGGAGGCGCCGCTCCCGAGAGTTGCTGGCGCGGCGGCGTGCGCGGTGGTGGCTCCGCGAGTGGACTGGGGGCGGCGGACGACGTGGACGCGGTGGCGGGCGGCGGTGACGGCGGCGGACGACGAAGGTCGCGGTGGCGGGCGGCTCTGCTCTGCTCCTTGTAAGATCCCTCCTTTATAAAGGAAAAGGATCCCTGTGATTGCAATGCTAGTCCCTGGATCAATGCTAGCATCCACAGTTTAAGATGAAGTACACAGAAACAAAGGTCATTATTACAGTCATTCCAGAGACAAACATAGTCTTTACAACTCCATGGCCACAGGCCTAGTACAAGAGTTTAAATGAGTAAATAGATAAAAGTCTTCATCTTCATGTGCCACAGGCAAACATGTTGAGTGTAGACTCATGACTCCTAATCATCATCAGAATAACCTACAACATCACAAGTTACAGCCACAGTGGGTTAATACATTGGAATAGTATTGGCAACTAATACCTTAGTATAATATTGGTGGACTAAATACTATATGCAATTTGGCTAAGTGTAGCTTAGGCTTGCTTTGCTCAAAATAGGTTTTTCCTATTAGTTGAAATCACTAAGTTTTTCTTTGACAAAAACTTTCCCAAGGAACCACCAATAGACATTGAGGTCCTTCACCCTTGTTCAACCACAAGTTTTACTTAGAAATTGGGATGAGGAGATTCTTGATAGCTTCCATGTCTTGATGCTCAAATTTTCCAATACCAGGGACATGGCTAAGTACTTAGTTTCTTCCATCTGCAGAGGTTGTGCACTTTCCCCACAAGACTTGGTTTTCACCAAGACAGGACCTTTCAGAAGCCTTCCCTTAGACCAAATGGACGCGCTCCAACCTATCATCCCACTACCACCAACTGTCCAAATGGCTAAGTTATTGCAACCTATATGATCCAGGCAGAGCCCATATTGCCAAGTGGCTGCACTAGAAGCTTCTTACCATTTGGCCTCTCAAATCCCTTTGTTCCTGGGTGGCTTTCCACAAGTGAGATACACAAGGTAACCATAGAAATGGGCCTTGTGTAACCACTCAACATAAACCATTCCTTCCATTCCACCCAGGTGTTTCATTCACTTAGTTGTTTTATTAAGCAAAACACAAGTCCAAAGACTTAGAAATATTTTATCATAGCATGAATATTTCACCACCCTTGGTTGCTACTAGCTAGTCTAAGCATGGCATAGATAAGCATCTTAACTTAGAAATTTTCTAGCAATTCTACAACTACTAGGATTTCCCAAGCATAGTATATAAGCAATAATATAACCATGCAAGACTAGCAAAATATTTCTAATGCATAGTAGAAAAACATAGGAGTAAAATCATGAAGCACCACTTGCCTTGGTAGTTTGGAGAGTAGCTACACTCCTCACAATCACAATCACTATTGGCACCAAAATCTACACATAAAATCATAGCAACAAATCACATACAAAATAAATACAAGCAAAAATATATGGATGCATGCAATATGATATGTGATGATTTTCTAAACTCAACAAGACAAGTGCACAGTACTGGTTCATAAACAAGTTCAAAACTTTGCCAAACAACATTTATTTAAACACTAAAACATTTCTCAAATGATTTATATACACAAAACAGGCCTACACATGTTTCTGTAAATAAAACCATTTTAACAGAAACAAAACATTAAACACATTGCATATTTGGAAAGGGCTTTCTCTCCTGATTCCATTGATATAAAATTTGTCAAATTTGGACGTGGGAATCAAAAGTTATGATTAAAACAAAATCAAACAACTAATAGATTCAAATACTGATTTTAAATCTAAAGCCTAGCCACGCGGCATGTTCTGATTGGTCTATACCGCTTCGCACGGATCAGTCGATGCAGGCTGTTGGATTAAAGTGACCGCGCACGGTCCAGATCTAAACGTACCATTTCATTAAGTGATCTATTCCTATGCGCTGGATCTAGATCCAACGGTTAACGATCAAGCGACCACGGATGGGCGGTGCTGGCGGTGGCAGCTGGTGGCGGCGTGCTCTGTCTACGGTGGCGCGGCGCTACAGGGGGTTTTGGGGTCATCGGAGACGCTTACCAGATTCGTGGCGATGTACTGAAGCTCAACGTGGTGATGGCTTGACAAGGGGCGCACGGACACGGCAGCACGAGCTCGTCGGAGTTGCTGAAAGCGTCGGGTGTTCGGTGACGAAGACGTTGGCGGCGCTCCGGGTCACCCTAGCACGAATCTATGGTATCAGGGGGTGCGCAAGGCTACGGCGAACACATTCGTGTGAGTCAAAAACAAAGGGGAACACGGAGCTCACCGAATTTAGTCGCCGGAGTCGAAGACGTCGTCGGGAGCTTGCAGTGCTTGATGAAGTCGACGACCTGGGGCAGTATAGGATGAACCAAAGACATCATAAGAAGCGCAAGGACGTTGCGAAATGGTCTGCATGAACTAGAGGGTAAGGGGCACACGGAGCTCACCGGGATTGGTCGCCGGAGTGGCTCTGTCTGCGGCGGTGCAAGGGCGATTACGGGCAGCCTGGGGGCGCTCTGTGCTTGGGGTCTAGGGGAAAATGGAGAGGGGGCAGAGGGGGTTTAAGTAGCATGGTCGCGAGCGTGATTTACTCCAGCATTGAACGTGAATTGACGCTGCGAATCAATACAGAGAACGGTCGGCGTAATTTGGGGATTGAGCTGGTCGCTGGGTGGAGACGATGACGCCGTGTGGGCCGCTGTTGTCAGCGAGAGAAAGAGAGAGGAGGTAGGGTCCTTGCGTCAGCGAATCTGTGGGTTTGTCTGCGAGTGAGAGAGAGGAGGGGGAACCCGGGTGGGCTTAGTGGGTTGGTTCTGTTGTTGGGCTAGAAAGGTGGCGCCGACCCTTTTCTATTTCTTTTCTCCTTTTCTTTTTCTGTTTGCAATTTCAGGAACCAAATTCAAATGATTTCAAAAGCTGTTTGAATTCAAATCTTTTCAGGATTTTTGTAGAGTGCAACACTCACAAACCTGGGCACAAAACCAAGTGGTCACTTTGAATTGGTCTGGTCACTTGGAATAGAATAAAATAAGCAGTGACATAGCACTAGTTTTAAATAGGTTTTGAAATTGGTTTTCAAATCATATTTGTTTTGAAACTTTGGTTTAAATCCTAGCAATCTAGCAATACAATCTGAGAGAAATAAGACAACAAGGTTTGGTTCAATGAACAACAATCTCTCATTGAAGAGTAGCATTTGTTTTAAATGCTGATCACATAAAATAATGAGCTCATATGCTCCTGTTTTTGAATTGATTTGTTTGAAATGAACTCTACATGATCAAGGATGCATGGATGATATGCATGAGTTTGAAACATGATTTTAGGGATGTTACAAATCTAACCCCCTTAAGATGAATCTCGCCCTCGAGATTCGGATTGGCTAGCAAATAGGTGAGGGTGGTCTTTCCGAAGATCATCTTCTCTTTCCCATGTTGCTTCTTCTTCGGAATGATGGTTCCATTGAACTTTACAGAACTTGATAGTCTTAGTCCGTGTGACTCTTTCTGTAGTATCAAGAATCTTGATAGGTTTCTCCTCATAAGTGAGGTCACTCTCCAACTGAACCTCTTCCAGAGGTATAGTATCCTTCAAAGAAGTCTCTTCCATTTTCGGATGACATTTCTTAAGTGACTCACATGAAACACATTATGAACAGCTGACAAAGACTCTGGCAATTCAATCTCATAAGCTACTTCTCCTTTGCGATTCAGAATCTTGAATGGTACAACATATCTTGGGGCCAATTTACCTTTGACACCAAATCTCTTCACTCCACGAAGTGGTGACACTCTAAGATAAGCTCTATCACCAACTTCATAGGTGACTTCTCTACGCTTAGGATCTACGTAACTCTTCTGTCGGGACTGTGCTATCTTTAATCTGTCCTTAACCAGCTTAACTTTCTCTTCGGCTTCTTTTATAAGTTCTGGTCTGAACAAACTTCTTTGTCCCACACCATTCCATAGTAATGGGGTGGTACACTTTCTCCCATAGAGAAACTCAAATGGTGCCATCTCAATACTAGCTTGATAGCTATTATTATAAGAGAATTCTGCGTAAGGCAGATTTTCATCCCAACTGGCTCCATAGTCTAGGGCACATGCCCTTAACATATCTTCAAGAATCTAATTAGTCCTTTCTGTCTGTCCATTAGTCTGAGGATGAAAAGCGATGCTGAATTCCAACCTTGTTCCCAATGACTCATGAAGCTGTCTCCAAAAATGAGAAGTGAATTGGGTTCCTCTATATGACACAATACTTTTGGGTATTCCGTGTAGACACACAATTCTGCTCATATAAATCTTGGCTAGCTTAGCACTTGTATAGGTTGTCTTCACTGGTATGAAATGAGCCACTTTAGTTAGACGATCCACTACTACCCAAATAGAATCATATCCTGACCGGGTCCTTGGCAATCCGGTAATGAAATCCATACCAATCTTGTCCCACTTCCAATCAGGAATAGGTACTGGTTGAAGCAAACCTGCTGGTTTCTGGTGTTCCGCCTTCACTCTGCTACATACATCACACAAAGCAATATGTTCGGCGATGTCCTTCTTGAGATTATTCCACCAAAATCTTTCTTTCATATCCATGTACATCTTGGTGTTACCCGGATGAATAGAATATGGTGAGTTGTGTGCTTCTTGTAAAATCAGTTTCCGAAGCTCCGGATCTTGTGGAACACAGATACGTTTTCCATGCCATAAAGTACCTTGTTCGTCTTCATGGAATCCTTTGGCTTTTCCCTTGCCAATCTTTTCCTTGATCTCTTCAATTTCTTTATCAATCTTCTGGGCTTCTTTGATCTTGTCCAAAAAGGTGGGTTGAACATCCAAAGACATGAGATGTCCTTCAGGCACAATCTCCAATCTGAGATCTCTAAATTGGGCACACAGATCATCTGGCAATTCTCCCTTAGTAAGGCCATTCACAAAAACTTTACGGCTTAGCGCATCTGCTACAACATTTGCTTTACCGGGGTGGTATTGCAAACTTAAGTCATAGTCCTTGATGAGTTCTAGCCATCTTCTTTGCCTCATGTTAATTTTCTTCTAGGTGAAGATATACTTCAAACTCTTGTGATCTGTGAACACTTCACATCGCTTTCCCGAAAGATAATGTCTCCATGTTTTGAGTGCATGGACAACAGAGGCTAACTCTAGATCATGAGTAGGGTAGTTCACTTCATGAGTTTTGAGTTGTCTCGAGGCATAAGCCACAACTTTTCCGTCTTTCATAAGTACTTCACCTAAACCATGATGAGACGCATCACAATACACTTGGAAATCTTTTTCCAAATCTGGCAAACACAAGACTGGTGCTGTCACAAGTCTCTTCTTCAATTCTTGGAAACTAAGTTCACAACCTTCAGACCAAGCAAATTTCTTGTATTTCTTTAGCAATTTTGTCATAGGTTTTGCTACTTTGGAGAAATTCTCAATGAATCTTCTATAGTAACCTGCTAAGCCAAGGAAACTACGAACTTCTTTCACTGACTTGGGAGATTCCCATTCAGTTACAGCTGAAACTTTAGCAGGATCAACTGCTACACCATCTCCTGACACAACGTGTCCAAGAAATCCAACTTCATTCAACCAAAACTCACATTTACTGAATTTGGCATACATCTTATGTTCTCTAAGCTTCTCAAGTATCAAACGTAAATGTCCTTCATGCTCTTCTTTGCTCTTGGAGTAGATCAAAATGTCATCGATGAAAACGACAACAAACTTATCAAGGAATTCCATGAACACCTTGTTCATCATATTCATAAAGTATGCTGGAGCATTGGTCAAACCAAATGGCATCACGGTATACTCATACAATCCATACCTTGTGGTGAATGTTGTCTTAGGTATGTCTTGCTCTCTTATCTTGAGCTAGAAATAACCTGACCGGAGATCAATCTTTGAGAACACACAAGATCCTTCTAGTTGATCAAACAAGTCATTTATTCTAGGCAAAGGGTATTTATTCTTGATAGTCACCTCATTGAGTGAACGGTAATCTATGCATAACCTTTGACTTCTATCTTTCTTTTCCACAAACAAAACTGGTGCTCCCCAAGATGAAGAACTTGGTTGAATAAATCCTTTCTGCAACTGTTCTCCAAGTTGTTTCTTGAGCTCTTTCAGTTCATAAACTGACATATTGTACGGTCTCTTTGCTATTGGTCCAGATCCTGGTAGCAATTTAATAAGAAACTCCACATCTCTATCTGGTGGCATTCCCGGCAATTCTTCCGGAAACACATCCGGATATTCACTCACAATTGGCACACTGTCTATGCTAACCCCCTTAAGAGAATTTAACTTACTCCCTTTTGATTCAAAGTTAGACTTGAATCTAATCCGTTTCTTCTCCGGAGTTGTGAGTGCAACAGTACGATTGGCACAATATAGTACTCCTTCATATTTGGTCATCCAATCCATTCCCAAAATTACATCCAGTCCTTGGGAATCTAGGATTATCAGACTCACTGGAAACTTATGCTTTCCAAACTCTATTACTAGATCCCGACATCCAAGACTTACTATCACATCTCCACCTGGAGAACTAACTTTTATTGGACACCCAATGTTTTCAGTTGGAAACCCATTTCTATCAACAAATGCTTTTGATATGAATGAATGCGATGCTCCAGTATCAAAAAGAACAAGTGCTGGAATAGAATTGAGTTTGAACTTACCAGCAACAGCATCTGACTCTTCATAGATTTCCTCCACATTGATGTGGTTCACTTGTCCCTTCTGAAAAGGGTTGGGTTTGTTGGGTCCTTCAACTTTCTTTTCTGGGCATTCATTTGCATAATGCCCCATCTTCTTGCACTTGAAACACTCAACCTGACTAAGATCCTTCTTGCAGGCTGACTTCCACTCTTGTGGTTCTTGTACTTGTCATTGTCATGACTGCGGTGATTCTTGTTGTCATGATGACGGTTGTGGTTGTGGTTCTTGTTGAATTTCCCATGCTTGTGGGATCCTGAGCTTCCACTATCATCATAATGGGAACTCTTGTGAGACGATCCCGAGTTGTGCTTGTCAGGGTGCTTTCTCTTCCTACTCTCAACTTGCTTCATTTTGTTCTCCAAAATAGCAGCCTTATCACAAAGAGACTGATAAGTGGGAACATAGTCCACTGATAGCTGCAGGTTCAGTTCATCATTCAGGCCCTCGAGAAATTTCTCTCTTATTTTTGCATCAGTGTCAACTTCATCCGGTGCATAACGCGCCAGATTGTTGAACTCCTCAATATACTCTGCCACGCTGTGGTGGCGCTGCTTTGGGTTATGAAACTCTTTCTTCTTCAGACTCATCACTTCGGATGAGATGTGAGCAGTACGGAAACCATCTTCGAAGATAGCCCATGTCACATCCGCAATGGGAGTGGTGATCTGGAAATTATCCCACGAAGTAGTTGCTGGTCCTTCCCACAAATTTGCTGCAAATCTGACTTTTTCTGCATCAGTATAGCCAATAGTTACCAAGTCTTTGTTCACAGAGCGTAGCCAATCATTGGCCACCATAGGATCAGTAGTCCCTGAGAACTTTGCCGGCCTCAATCTCAAGAACCTAGTAAGCATGTCAAAACCCGGTGGGTTGTTGTTGTTGTTACTGTTGTTATTGTTGTTGTTGTTCTGATTCTGGATGAACGTAGTCATCATTTGCATCAACTGATTCTAAGCTGTCATCATTTGCTGCATCTCAGGGGTGATGTTGTTGTTGTTGGGGTTGGGATTGGCACGACGGGGAGGCATCTGTGTTTTGGTCAATAGAGATAAGAATGAGATACCCATAGATGCTAGTATGCACAATACATCACATAAACAATCACCAACATGCATCACAATAATAAAAGTTCAACAACAAGGACAACAAGTTTGCAAAGTAAACACACCAATAGCAAGCCATCCACATGTTGGATGGTCATTGCGACTCAATAAAAAGCATGATAAGTAAATGATAAATGAGTAGTCAACACTACTCCTCGGCATCAACCTCCTCCTCAACAAATGTAAGACCTGCATTCTCCATAGCGGTCTTGTATTCCTCGACATTGGTGGTCAAGGTCTCTACTTTGGCTTTGAGAGCCCTCTTCTGAGAACGAAGTCTCTCGATCACAGTATGCTGATGCTCGAGCTCGAAGTCCTTGGCCTCCAGTTCTGCAGTCATGTCCCGAATCCTCTTGTTCCTATCTTGGACTCGCTTCTCTTGACTCTTGAACTTTCTGTCCTGACTCTCGAACTTGGCCTCCATCTCCTTGACTATCTCATCTTGCTCCGCGAAGAGCTTATCCTTCTCACGAAGCTGCACCCGGAGTTCGTCATTTCCGAGCATGACGTTGGTCCTATCAGTGTCCACATGCCTAAGAAGAACCTCTAAGTCCTGGAGGTATAGATGAATCGGCTCTGCTGACTCCCTCGAAGTGTCCTCGAAGTCAATGGCCTCACCATCCTCATCACGTCTACCGAAGGTGTGGAAGTGAGTACCTCTAACCTCACGAGAGTGTCTCCCTAGTAGACGTCCTATCAGATCCTGCATGAGTACCTCAAGGCCTCTCTCCTTGTCATCATGCATGAGCTTGAAGATGATGGCCTCCGTGGCTGGCTCAGTCTGGCATCCTGGCTGATTGACCTTGAAGCCCCAAAGGTCTTTCCTCTCAAACTTGGTGAGGGGAAGCATCATGATGGAAGGAAGTGGGAGATTGAGCAGGCTAGTAAGCTCAATAATACGAGTGCCAAAGTGAGTTCCCTTGAACTCATCAACCGTGCTGATAATAACATTAGGCATCTATTTATAAGATAGAAAAAGTTAGAATCAACATACATAGGAATGAATCACATAACTAAGAAACACATGTATACTTTTGGAATCAAATCACACAAATCATGGCATACATGAAACCATTACAACATTCAAGGTTCAACTTATTTCAAGCAACATTTGGAAAATAAGGTGATAAATGGTGGTCCAACTAACTAAGTACGTTACAATCCCAACTCACTTAAAATGTTGGCTAACATAATATTTCTAGAAGCAATCAGTCTATCTTGAGCACATGACTCCATTACTAAGTCTATAATGTCTCCTCTTATGGTTTGGTTGGTAGCCTCCAACTCTTGAGTATGTTTCTTCTCTTCCTTTAGGTCATTCTGAATGTTGAGCATTCTGCACTTGACTCTATCACCAAGTTCTTTGATGGTCTTCCAAGCTGCATCCCTTGCTGAATCAAAGAATGTAGTGTGCACCACTAAATTGGTGAACATGCAGAATCCTGATTCTCTGTGGTTGTCTTCCTTGTTTTTATACAAGTGAAGTTGCACCCACCAGTACTCAACTCCTTCATCCATCACAGGAAAACCTTTGTACACAGCTGCACCATGTATTCCCATTGCAACCATGAGGTCCTTGAGAGCCTTGGGGAATTCTGTCTCACACTCAAAAGTCATTGTCATGAGTGGTCCCTTCCTTACGGCTTCGTTGATGGAGTTCATCTACAAATAGAGATGAGAAAGAAGATAAGAAAAGTTTACGAGAAGAAAAGACAAGTGTGGAAGTTGTTGAAAATTTTTCCTTAGTGGTTTCCAATCCTAGGGTCATAATCCTACAGGCAACACAGTGCTCTGATACCATCTGTAAGATCCCTCCTTTATAAAGGAAAAGGATCCCTGTGATTGCAATGCTAGTCCCTGGATCAATGCTAGCATCCACAGTTTAAGATGAAGTACACAGAAACAAAGGTCATTATTATAGTCATTCCAGAGACAAACATAGTCTTTACAACTCCATGGCCACAGGCCTAGTACAAGAGTTTAAATGAGTAAATAGATAAAATCTTCATCTTCATGTTCCACAGGCAAACATGTTGAGTGTAGACTCATGACTCCTAATCATCATCAGAATAACCTACAACATCACAAGTTACAGCCACAGTGGGTCAATACATTGGAATAGTATTGGCAACTGATACCTTAGTATAATATTGGTGGACTAAATACTATATGCAATTTGGCTAAGTGTAGCTTAGGCTTTCTTTGCTCAAAATAGGTTTTTCCTATTAGTTGAAATCACTAAGTTTTTCTTTGACAAAAACTTTCCCAAGGAACCACCAATGGACATTGAGGTCCTTCACCCTTGTTCAACCACAAGTTTTACTTAGAAATTGGGATGAGGAGATTCTTGATAGCTTCCATGTCTTGATGCTCAAATTGTCCAATACCAGGGACATGGCTAAGTACTTAGTTTCTTCCATCTGCAGAGGTTGTGCACTTTCCCCCACAAGACTTGGTTTTCACCAAGACAGGACCTTTCAGAAGCCTTCCCTTAGACCAAATGGACGCGCTCCAACCTATCATCCCACTACCACCAACTGTCCAAATGTCTAAGTTATTGCAACCTATATGATCCAGGCAGAGCCCATATTGCCAAGTGGCTGCACTAGAAGCTTCTTAACATTTGGCCTCTCAAATCCCTTTGTTCCTGGGTGGCTTTCCACAAGTGAGATACACAAGGTAACCATAGAAATGGGCCTTGTGTAACCACTCAACATAAACCATTCCTTCCATTCCACCCAGGTGTTTCATTCACTTAGGTGTTTTATTAAGCAAAACACAAGTCCAAAGACTTAGAAATATTTTATCATAGCATGAATATTTCACCACCCTTGGTTGCTACTAGCTAGGATAAGCATGGCATAGATAAGCATCTTAACTTAGAAATTTTCTAGCAATTATACAACTACTAGGATTTCCCAAGCATAGTATATAAGCAATAATATAACCATGCAAGACTAGAAAAATATTTCTAATGCATAGTAGAAAAACATAGGAGTAAAATAATGAAGCACCACTTGCCTTGGTAGTTTGGAGAGTAGCTACACTCCTCACAATCACAATCACTATTGGCACCAAAATCTACACATAAAATCATAGCAACAAATCACATACAAAATAAATACAAGCAAAAATATATGGATGCATGCAATATGATATGTGATGATTTTCTAAACTCAACAAGACAAGTGCACAGTACTGGTTCATAAACAAGTTCAAAACTTTGCCAAACAACATTTATTTAAACACTAAAACATTTCTCAAATGATTTATATACACAAAATAGGCCTACACATGTTTCTGTAAATAAAACCATTTTAACAGAAACAAAATATTAAACACATTGCATATTTGGAAAGGGCTTTCTCTCCTGATTCCATTGATATAAAATTTGTCAAATTTGGACGTGGGAATCAAAAGTTATGATTAAAACAAAATCAAACAACTAATAGATTCAAATCCTGATTTTAAATCTAAACCCTAGCCACGCGGCCTGTTCTGATTGGTCTATACCGCTTCGCACGGATCGGTCGATGCAGGCCGTTGGATTAAAGTGACCGTGCACGGTCCAGATCTAAACGTACTGTTTCGTTAAGTGATCTATTCCTATGCGTTGGATCTAGATCCAATGGTTATCGATCAAGCGACCACGGATGGGCGGTGCTGGCGGTGCCAGCTGGTGGCGGTGTGCTCTGTCTACGGCGGCGCGGCACTACAGGGGGTTTTGGGGTCGTCGGAGACGCTTACCAGATTCGTGGCGATGTACTGAAGCTCAACGTGGTGATGGCTTGACAAGGGGCGCACGGACACGGCAGCACGAGCTCGTTGGAGTTGCTGACAGCGTCGGGTGTTCGGTGACTAAGATGTTGGCGGCGCTCCAGGTCACCCTAGCACGAATCAATGGTATCAGGGGGTGCGCAACGCTACGGCGAACACGTTTGTGTGAGTCAGAAACGAAGGGGAACACGGGGCTCACCGAATTTAGTCGCCGGAGTCGAAGACGTCGTCGGTAGCTTGCAGTGCTTGATGAAGTCGACGACCTGGGGCAGTATAGGATGAACCAAAGACATCAGAAGAAGCGCAAGGACGTTGCGAAATGGTCTGCATGAACTAGAGGGGAAGGGGCGCACGGAGCTCACCGGGATTGGTCGCTGGAGTGGCTCTGTCTGCGGCGGTGCAAGGGCGATTACGGGCAGCCTGGGGGCGCTCTGTGCTCGGGGTCTGGGGGAAAATGGAGAGGGGGCAGAGGGGTTTAAGTAGCATGGTCGCGAGCGTGATTTACTCCGGCATTGAACGTGAATTTACGCCGCGAATCAATACAGAGAACGGCCGGCATAATTTGGGGACTGAGCTGGTCGCTGGGTGGAGACGATGACGCCGTGTGGGCCGCGGTTGTCAGCGAGAGAAAGAGAGAGGAGGTGGGGTCCTTGCATCAGCGAATCTGTGGGTTTGTCTGTGAGTGAGAGAGAGGAGGGGGAACCCGGGTGGGCTTAGTGGGCTGGTTCTTTTGTTGGGCTAGAAAGGTGGCGCCGACCCTTTTCTATTTCCTTTCTCCTTTTCTTTTTCTGTTTGCAATTTCAGGAACCAAATTCAAATGATTTCAAAAGCTGTTTGAATTCAAATCTTTTCAGGATTTTTGTAGAGTGCAACACTCACAAACCTGGGCACAAAACCAAGTGGTCACTTTGAATTGGTCTGGTCACATGGAATAGAATAAAATAAGCAGTGACATAGCACTAGTTTTAAATAAGTTTTGAAATTGGTTTTCAAATCATATTTGTTTTGAAACTTTGGTTTAAATCCTAGAAATCTAGCAATACAATCTGAGAGCAATAAGACAACAAGGTTTGGTTCAATGAACAACAATCTCTCATTGAAGAGTAGCATTTGTTTTAAATGTTGATCACATAAAATGAATTGATTTGTTTGAAATGAACTCTACATGATCAAGGATGCATGGATGATATGCATGAGTTTGAAACATGATTTTAGGGATGTTACACTCCTCCGCCGCGGCTCTGCTCTCTGCGTGCTCCTCTTTGGGCTCGATCAATCTGGTTGGGGGGGGGGGGGGAGGAAGAGGAACGCGCCCGCATTTATACACCCCCCCCCCCCGTTAACATCGGTTCCTGGCTGGAACCGGTGTTAAAGGGGGGAATTCGTTTCGTCCCCCCCCCCTTTAACACCGGTTCCATCGCCCCCCTTTAACACCGGTTCGTGGCTGGAACCGGTGTTAAAGGGGGGCATTTATTTCATGCATTAAAGAGGTGGGGCATTTATAATTCAAAAATAGGATATGAATTTAGAAAATTCATATCTTATTCATTTCAACTCAGAAAAATATGAATAATATATCATAATTTTCAGAAAAATAATATCTATCCATTCATGTAAAAACATTTTATATTTACTTTAGATGAAAATTTTCAAAATGATTAAAACACTTACATGTAAATTTTGATTATTCAATTCATACAAAATAAATTGTCAAATCCTAAAACTTTGAACATAAGAAATATTAAGCATATAAAAAGGAATCTAACCCTATTTTATTAGAGCAAATCATATTTTATTTTGTTTTAACATTTTTGAATTGTTTGGATATTTAAATGCCGCATCTTTTGTATACACTTGAATCTGACAAAGCCTCGTCAACTTGCATTGGATTTTTGATAAAATAGCATATTGTGAACCTAAAAATGATTTTTGTAAAAAATCATGAGCATCGTATCATGTACCTGTAGTTCATATCTGACCCACTTCCTCCCGATTCGGCAGGAATTTGTCTTTTTCGCCAGAGGTGGACGGAAAGGTTTCAGATCCCCCTGTTGGTACATTTTCCATATAAGGTGGTCTAGTATTTTTGTAAAATGTGGTGGTGGTTTTTTGAATTAGCCATTTGGTGGTTGCTTCACAAAACCGTCCGTTTTTTATGCTCGGAAAATGGAAAATGCCTTTTTGGTGCGACAAAAAGGAAAACTTCCTCTTGCAACATTATTTGACATGCCATGATGCACATGTATGCACAATATGATCACATTATCACAAACTATGCCTCGATTCTAGCCATAACATTGGTCATTTGACCCCGAAAGCCAAGAAACCTCGAATGAGATAGGTCATTTTGTGAAGGTTTCTTTGAGACATAATCAATATGCCTAGTTTGATATTTTTCCTTCTAACTATGTCATATAATATAACACCACGCGAAGGTTTCGCACTGTTTCGATCTTTTTTAATTTTTTATACCCGTTTTAAACTATCGTCAAACTTTGTCGAACAACGGGCATGAAGATTCTTAGCTCGGGGCCAAGTCTCGCTCAAATTGCATTGGATTTTTGATAAAATAGCATATTGTGAACCTAAAAATGATTTTTGTAAAAAATCATGAGCATCGTATCATGTACCTGTAGTTCATATCTGACCCACTTCCTACCGATTCGGCAGGAATTTGTCTTTTTCACCAGAGGTGGAAGGAAAGGTTTCAGATCCCCCTGTTGGTACATTGTCCATATAAGGTGTTCTAGTATTTTTGTAAAATGTGGTGGTGGTTTTTTGAATTAGCCATTTGGTGGTTGCTTCACAAAACCGTCCGTTTTTTATGCTCGGAAAATGGAAAATGCCTTTTTGGTGCGACAAAAAGGAAAAATTCCTCTTGCAACATTGTTTTCCATGCCATGATGCACATGTATGCACAATATGGCCATATTATCAAAAACTATGCCTTGATTCTAGCCATAACATTGGTCATTTGACCCGAAAACCAAGAAACCTCGAATGAGATAGGTCATTTTGTGAAGGTTTTTTTGAGATATAATAAATATACCCAGTTTGATATTTTTACTTCTAACTATGTCACATAATATAACACCACGCGAAGGTTTCGCACTGTTTTGGTCTTTTTTTAAAAATTTATCCCCGTTTTAAACTATCGTCAAACTTTGTCGAACAACGGGCATTAAGATTCTCAGCTCGGGGCCAAGCCTCTCTCAACTTGCATTGGATTTTTGATAAAATAGCATATTGTGAACCTAAAAATGATTTTTGTAAAAAATCATGAGCATCGTATCATGTACCTGTAGTTCATATCTGACCCACTTCCTACCGATTCGGCAGGAATTTGTCTTTTTCACCAGAGGTGGACAAAAAGGTTTCAGATCCCCCTGTTGGTACATTGTCCATATAAGGTGGTCTAGTATTTTTGTAAAATGTGGTGGTGGTTTTTTGAATTAGCCATTTGGTGGTTGCTTCACAAAACCGTCCGTTTTTTATGCTCGGAAAATGGAAAATGCCTTTTTGGTGCGACAAAAAGGAAAACTTCCTCTTGCAACATTGTTTTCCATGCCATGATGCACATGTATGCACAATATGGCCATATTATCACAAACTATGCCTTGATTCTAGCCATAACATTGGTCATTTGACCCGAAAGCCAAGAAACCTCGAATGAGATAGGTCATTTTGTGAAGGTTTTTTTGAGAAATAATCAATATACCAAGTTTGAGATTTTTCCTTCTAACTATGTCACATAATATAACACGACGCGAAAGTTTCGCACTGTTTCGATCTTTTTTTTATTTTTTTATCCCCGTTTTAACCTATCGTCAAACTTTGTCGAACAACGGGCATGAAGATTCTTAGCTCGGGGCCAAGCCTCGCTTAACTTGCATTGGATTTTTGATAAAATAGCATATTGTGAACCTAAAAATGATTTTTGTAAAAAATCATGAGCATCGTATCATGTACCTGTAGTTCTTATTTGACCCACCTCCTGCCGATTCGGCAGGAAGAACTGGCGGGAAAAATTGGCGGGAAAAATGGCGGGAAAAAATGGCGGGAAGAAAAATGGCGGAAAGAAAAATGGAGGAAAGAAATAGAAGGAAGAAAAATGGCTCATTTAATACATAAACTGTTAACAGAAGAAATATGACATTGATTTCCATGTTGAGATACATATGTGTGCCAAAAATGGCCCAATTAATACATATAGTCAATCTTATGATCGCGTCGGCCGTAACCATGTAGTATCAACACCGTTTAACGGGATGGTTGGGTCAGTCTTCACTCTGAAGGGCGGAATTTCATCAAACTTATTATAATCTTCTGACATGTCTGTCTTGTCCTCCACTCCCACGATGTTTCTTTTCCCTGAAAGAACTATGTGACGCTTTGGCTCATTGTGTGATGTATCTGTTTGCTTATTTTTTTCTTTTTTTTGGTTTGGTAGACATGTCCTTCACATAGAAAACCTGAGCCACATCATTGGCTAAGACGAATGGTTCGTCTAAGTTCTTGTCTACCTTCATAAGATTGTTGAGATCCACTGTTGTCATTCCGTACTTCTTGTCTACCTCAACCCCTCCTCCTGTTAGCTTGACCCATTTGCATCGAAACAAGGGGACCTTAAAATTAGGTCCATAGTCAAGTTCCCATATCTCCTCTATGAACCCATAATACGTGGTCTTTTGCCCATTGTCTTCTGCTGCATCGAAGCGAACACCACTATTTTGGTTGGTGCTCTTTTTATCTTGGCCTATCGTGTAAAATGTATTCCCATTTATCTCGTACCCTTGGAAAGTACATACAGTCGAAGATGGTGTCCTGGCCAACAAGTACAGCTGATCCCCAACAGTGGTGTTATTCATGAGAAGTCTTTGCAGCCAGCCGCCAAAACTCGCCATGTGTTCACTTATAATCCATTCATCAGACTGTCCTGGGTGTTTGAGGCATATTAAATTCTTGTGTTCATTGATATATGGGGCAACCAAGATAGATCTTTGTAAAACCGTGTAGTGTGCTTGATTGAGAGAATGCCCGTCCCTACATATCATTGCTTTACATCCTAGGGTGCCTTTTCCATGCAGTCTCCCCTCATGCCGTGATTCTGGAACACCAATCGCCTTAAGGTCAAGAATAAAATCAACACAGAACCCAATGACCTCCTCTGTTACATAGCCCTTGGAGATGCTTCCTTCTGGCCTAGCACGGTTATGAACATATTTCTTTAAGACTCCCATGTACCTCTCAAAGGGGAACATATTGTGTAGAAATACAGGACCGAGAATGGCAATCTCTTCTACTAGGTGAACCAGGAGATGCGTCATAATATTGAAGAAGGATGGTGGGAACACCAACTCAAAGCTGACAAGACATTGGGCCACATCTGTCTGTAACCCTGGTAGGCTTTCTGGATCAATTACCTTCTGAGATATTGCATTGAGGAATGCACATAGCTTCACAATGGGTACTCGAACATTTTCAGGTAGAAGCCCCCTCAATGCAATCGAAAGCAATTGTGTCATAATCACGTGGCAGTCATGAGACTTCAGGTTTTGGAATTTTTTCTCTGCCATATTTATTATTCCCTTTATATTCGACAAGAAGCCAGATGGGACCTTGATACTGCTCAGGCATTCAAAAAAGATTTCCTTCTCTGCTTTGGTAAGAGCGTAGCTGGCAGGAGTTAAGTGGCATCGTTTACCCTTGTCGTTCTTAGGATGCATAGGCTCTTCAGGGTCTTTCAGACGTTGCTGGTCCTGCCGTGCTTCCGGTGTATCTTTTGTCTTCCCATACACTCCTAGGAAGCCTAGCAGGTTCACGCAAACATTCTTCGTCGCGTGCATCACGTCGATTGAAGAGCGGACCTCTAAGACTTTCCAATAGGGTAGGTCCCAAAATATAGATTGCTTCTTCCACATGGGCGCGTGTCCGGCATCGTCATTCGGAACAGATAGACTGCCAGGACCTTTTCCAAAGATTACTTCTAGGTCCTTGACCATACCAAATACCTCCTCACCGGTACGGAGGACAGGCTTCCTTCGGGGTTCTGCTAGACGTTTGAAATGCTTGCCTTTCTTTCTTACTGGATGCAGGTTCGGAAAAAATCGACGATACCCTAGGTACACAACCTTCTTACATTTATCCAAATATACACTTTCAGTCTCATCTAAACAGTGTGTGCATGCATTGTATCCCTTGTTTGTCTGCCCTGAAATGTTACTAAGAGCAGGCCAATCATTGATGGTTACGAAAAGCAATGCTCGTAGGTCAAATGACTCTCCTTTGTGCTCATCCCACATACGTACACCTGGTTTGGCCCACAACTGTAAAAGTTCTTCAACTAATGGCCTTAGGTACACATCAATGTCGTTGTCGGGTTGCCTCGGGCCTTGGATGAGCACTGGCATCATAATGAACTTCCTCTTCATACACAACCAAGGAGGAAGGTTATAGATACATAGAGTCACATGCCAGGTGCTCTGACTGCAGCTCTACTCACCAAAAGGATTCATGCCATCTGTACTTAGACCAAACCTTAAGTTCCTTGCGTCACGTGCGAAGTCTGGGTACTCTCGCTCGACTTTTATCCACTGTGACCCATCAGCGGGGTGTCACAACATCGCGTCTTTCTTACGGTCTTCCATGTGCCATCGCAACAACTTGGAATGCTCTTTATTTCTGAAGAGACGTTTTAACCGTGGTATTAGAGGAGCATACCACATAACCTTGGCAGGAACCTTCTTCTTAGGGGCCTCGCCCTCAACATCGCCAGGATCGTCTCGTCTGATCTTATACCGCAGTGCAGTGCATACCGGGCATGCAACCAAATTCTCGTACTTCTCACCATGGTAGAGGATACAGTCATTAATGCAGGCATGTATCTTCTGCACGTCTAATCCTAGAGGGCAGACAACCTTCTTTGCTTGGTATGTACTGTCGGGCAACTCATTATTTCTTGGAAGAAGATTCTTCATTTTTACCAACAACTTTGAAAATGCGCTGTCAGTCACACCGTTCTCTGCCTTCCATTGCAGCAAATCCAGTGTGGTGCCTAGCTTTTTGTGGCCATCTTCGCAAGTTGGGTACAACAATGTTTTGTGATCCTTTAACATCTGCTCCAGCTTCTCCTTCTCCTTTTCAGTTTCACATTCTTCCTTTGCATCAGTAATGGCCCGACCAAGATCGTCATCAGCGGGCCCATCTGCTGCCTCTTGATCTTCATTATCTACCCCCGTTGCAGTATCATCATATTCAGGATACATATTATGATAGTTGTCATCATCCTCTTCTTCTTCGTTGTCTTCCATCACAACCCCTTTTTCTCCGTGCTTGGTCCAACAATTATAGCTGGGCATGAAACCGGATCGAAGCAGGTGGGCGTGAATGGTTCTGGTATTTGAGTAGTCTTTCTTGTTCTGACAGTGGACACACGGACAGCACATAAAACCATTATGACCACGGTTTGCATTAGCCACAACGATGAAATTTTGGAGGCCCGTAATGTACTCAGAAGTGCGGCGGTCACCGTACATCCATTGCCGGTTCATCTACATTAATATATAGTATATATCAAAAATTAATAGGGAGATGACCATTTATATATATAGTACATCAATGACACATGAAAGGATAGTTGCCGACCTCGACCGAGAAGGAAAGAGAAACGAGAAAACTTATTTTGAGCTCTCGTGCATTTCACCGAACACCTCTTGTGCATACGAAAAAAACACAAACTAGCACACTTCACACCCTCTTGCTAGGCTCCAAAATGAGATAGTGAAAAAATGGAAGAGTGTGGTGTGGGCTGCGGTGTCTTATATAGCCCCCCCCCCTTTAACACCGGTTCAAGCCACGAACCGGTGTTAAAGGGGGAGCTGCGCGGGCCACTGGTGCAGGGGCCTTTAACACCGGTTCGTGGCACGAACCGGTGTTAAAAGGGGGCTCCTTTTTGCTGCACGGGCCACGCTGGTACGGGCCCCCCTTTAACACCGGTTCGTAGAAAAACCGGTGTTAAAGCCCATTTCCAGGCTCAACCAAAGGTCTCATTTCCACTAGTGGCACCATCGCGGGGCTCCCGGGTACGTGTGATGTTTGCACAAGTTCGAGGCTCGTTCCATGTACTACAGATGTACTACTTGTAAATTGGTGCTCTGCAATTGCAATGCAAGGTCTGTAACAAGTGGTGGTTTGTGTCGGTGGCAGGGATTAAGTCGATGGCGGTGGACGGGGAGAAGGGGACGTTGACGGTGGTGGGTCAGGGTGCAGGTGGGACTGCCCGTGGGAAGCCCGCATACGTCCGCACAGTCCTACATAATTTAAGTGGGTGTCTCACGGGAGGCCGCGAAACTTATGCGGGTGTCCACTATCCCGCGTATATTCACATATACCCATAAATACGTTACTGTAATTGTTGCTTGTACAATGTCTATAAAAATATTTTAGTAATCAACATTTAGCACTTCAATGTATTAATTATTTTTTCCACTTTTTGAGTGACTCGCCATTCTTTCTACTAGACATAATATTTGCTTGACTGAGAAATTCCTACTCCTTCCGATCCAAATTAATATACTCATATTTGGCTAGATTCGGATGTATCTAGCACTAAATATGACTAGATATATTCGAATCTAGGAAATGTAAAAATATTAATTTAGATCAAAATAGTTTTTTTAATGTTCGCGTTCGATCATGGGCTTCCCACGAAAACCCACCATTTTTTCTTGTTTATCCGCGGGTGTCCCGCATAGTCTTTTATATGGGTTTGGGTAGTGATCACCGCGGGCAGCCCACTCCCACATGCACCCTGAGTGGTGGGGGACGTGAACGTGGTGTGCCTGGCGAGCTTGCTGCGGAAGGCCAAGTTTCAGGCCACGGTGGTCAGCGTCGGGCCGGAGGAGGTGAAGAAGCCCGACCCGCCCAAGCCGCCCTGCTGCTGCTCCGGCCCCTGCAACTCTTTCTGTCCTCGGCCGATGCCGTCGTACTCATACCCGGGCGCGGTCATGGTGTGCTACGAGGAGGAGCCCGACGGCCCTGGTTGTATCGTCATGTGATTTCCTAAGCTACTACTCTATCCAATCGATATTAATTATTGTAAAATAGATATATCTAAGGGCAGTACTAGGCGTTGCTGGAGAATAATTTTTCAAAATCCATCGGGTCTTCCTATTGACACGTGTCCCATAAAAAATCATAAAATCCCGCTTTTGCTATAAATATACCCACTTTTTGCTATAAATAGTCCCGCTTTTGCTACATGTAGCAGAAAACGGTTCAGCCCAAAAAAATAAAAACAGACTATACCTCATCGGAGATTTCGCCGGAGACCTCGCCGGCGACCCTGTAGCAAAAAAGTTGTTCTAACGTAGCATACTTGACCTCGTCGGAGGTTTTCGCCGGTAGACCTCGTCGAAGACCGTGTAGCAAAAAATTTACGCTATTTTAGCAAAATAAAATGTCCTATGTAGCAAATCCGATTTCGTCGGAGGTTTTCGCCGGTAGACCTCACCGGAGACCGTGTAGCAAAATATTTACGCTATTGTAGCAAAACCACAAAATATATGTAGCAAAATAAAATGTCCTATGTAGCAAATCCAATTTTGTCGGAGACCTCGCAGGAAATCTCGTAGCAAAACAACAAAGCCGTTGTATCAAAAACCTGACTCCACTTGTAGCATCGCGTCGACCGCACGTAGCAGCTTTGCCATCCCCATGTAGCAACCCTCGACGTCGTAGATATCAGCGACGGTGGCAGTAGGTAGCAGTGCCAATCATCTTTGGTAGCAACGACGGTGGGCAAGATCAGGCACGTGCACACCCTGGCCTAAGACGGTGCGTGACCAGGACAAAGTGACAAACAAAGGGCGCATTAGTGAGGAATAGGCCATGGCCGTCGGAAAAATCGCATCCGTGCATGACCGGCCAGAAGAACACTTTCGTCTTCAATGCCGGCGGGGAGCCATTGGGAAAGCACGGCGACGAGAACTTCAGGGGCAGGCGGCGCAACGCGCGAGCTGCGGCGGGTGGCGCGGCGCCCAGGCTCCGACGGGCGGCAGGGCGCGCGATCTATGGCAGGCTGCGCGTGTGCTGCGGAGAGCGGCGGCGAGAGAGCGAGTGCGGTCGGTGATTGGCGTAGGATGCAGGTCCACTAGGAAAAAAAGGGGGAAGAGATAAGGAACCATCGCAACGGTTTTAGTGGGACCCATCACGGAGAGCAAAGCGATCGACCCGGGGATCCTTTTCGTTCGATCCCCCAGGGGTATCCTATCGTTTTCCTATATCTAAACATTTTTTAATACTAGATATATCCATTTCAGCGATAAGTAATATGGATCGGAGGAAATACTACTAGTTACCTTTTGCGTTGACTTCTTGTTTTTCTTTAAATTTTGAACCTTTTGGTGTTCACTGCTTGTCGATGCGGTTATTTTCGTCAACTCAGAGAATACAGATCATAAATTATAGCCATGTTTGGTGGTTCCTACGGCATGTGGCTTTCTTGTGAATTTGACGTTTTTTTTTGTTAAAAGGAATATGTTGCAATTTCATTTTTCATCCATACATGGTCATTTCAGCGGTGTAGTTAGAGCATCTCTAGCCCCATCCCTCAAAACTGGTTAGACGAATAAAAGTTTGGTTTTAAGGGGCTAAACTGCACCTAGCCGAACCCTTACTATTTTTAGATATATATAAACTTTACGACGTGGCTTCTAGGCCGCTTATATTGGTTCCCTGATGTGCCAGCGCCACCAACGCTGTAGAGGAGGTATCGTGGTGTGTGGCAGCGGTCCCCCACGTGTGTGGCGGAGATCACTAACCGCAATACCCGCAAGCAAGCGGATTTGGATCGACACCTACCACTCGGCGGCGCAAGAAGCTTGGCCGTACGACATTGAGTCGGTGTGCCTCCATGGCTCGTCGGCATGGTTGAACTTCCCCTCAGGCGGCCCTGTGCCGGATTTGACCCCTGCCACACGCGAGCTGGGGGGAGGGGGGGGGGGGGGCAGGGAGGTCCACGAGCACCTTAAGGCGGAGTGTGCCGATGAGGTGTACATGGTGGAGCTCCGCCGCCGGTATCTGAAACACTTCGAGGAGCACTGACAATAGCGAGTAGTACAAGCTGGGGAAGACCGACAGAGCTGGGCCGTTCGGTGCATCGGTCATCGACCTCCGCTCTGCAAGTCGGTAGAGATGGCGCTAGATGAGTATTTCGGCAGCGACGAGGGATTTTAGTTTAGATTTATTTTAAAGTTATGTAAATATAGTTTATGCTAGTAGTTTGAATCGAGTTTGATGGAGTAATTTGAAACAAATTTGCATGAGTTTGTGTTCATGTTTCTTTTGAAAAGAATTAAGTTTAAGGAATCGGCTAGAAACCGCTAATTTTTAGATGAGCTAATTTGAGGAGTCAAACGATAAGATGCATGTATATTCCTCTAAAATTTAAGGGGTCGGCTAGAGATGCTTTTACATATGCCTGCAAAAAATGTCTGATACAACCAACCATAGAAATCTAGAATACAAAGAACAAATATAAGAAAGAAGTGATGCACAAACTTGATTGATAAGTTAGGTCGGAATAATTTATGTGAGTAGCCAAAACAGTATAAATTAATACTCCTACCATCAAACGTCATTGCTTGCCGAGTCAGCTAAGAATCCAAGATTTACATTACCAATGGCAGCTAATCAACCAAGCATTCTGATTACGAATGCAGTCTAGTTTTACCAAAGATTTAAGTTCGGCTATAAGAAGTATATATAACGGGAATTTAAAGTTCAGAACGAAGATCTTTGGAGTGAAACAAAAGGGAGGACTCCACAAAGAACTTGTAAAGTGGCAAACAACCACCGTACCCTTGATTATTGAGAACGCGTGTTTGACTAGTTTAGCAAACACGGTTTTGCGCAATGCCGAGGCTCGTATTAAAATTTCAAGATCAGCAGCTTGACTAAACAAAGTTTTGTTTTGTCAGCTTACTGGGCAAGTAGTATATCGTGTCACAACTAACCCGTCGTCCGGACGCGGATGATGTCAGTGGGATGATATCACGATAGCACAGATCCGACGGAGACTGGACTGCACAACAGCGAATACGTGACGAATTTAAACACCACATGTTCTGTTTCGGTAGCAGAAACTGGGGGCAATGATTCGTCAATAATTTGACGTCTGTAAGTTGAATCTAGGCCGCGTGACATCGACTAGTAATCTACTCCCTCCGTTTTAAAATATAAGATGTTTTAGGTTTGTGAAGAAAACGTATCTAGACTTGTTTTAGTGTGTAGATTCACTCCAAACATGAGTAAACCTATATACTAAAAGTAGTCTAGATACATTTGCTTCACAAAGTTAAAACATCTTATATTTTAAAACGGAGGGAGTATCTTATAGCTGAATGCATTGACCAATGACCACCGTTGCTAATATCAGAGGGTAATATACTAATATGTGACGAATTTGATCCGACTGTTTCTACCTAATAACTTCTCTCTAGTCAATGACAATTATTTTTCAGACTTGCTTATTTATTCTTATTTTTGGAACTTGCTCGTCCCGAGAACTTCGGATGGAGGACATTGTTTGTAATATCTTGGACACGATTACAAAGTGGTCAACCACTTTTTTACATTATTTTGATCATAGAGATGCCAAAAAACCCGGGAAATAAGTGCCACCGCGCGGGTCGCGTGATGGCTAGGACTGAACATCACATGCTTTCCTGGGGCCAGCTGGCACCCATCTTTTTCTTCCTCAAGACAACTTCATCGGTGCCAAATAAAAGTACATCTAAAATAAGTTCTACATCTACGAAAGTATAGAGAATTCGTTCTTATAAATCTCTTCTTCGATTGCCTCCACATCTCAAAACAAAGGAACCACCAACGTCTTCCTACAGCGACCAAGTTCGAGGGGGGGGGGGGGGGGGGGGGAGCATGAACAAAAAGGGAAGAAGTGATACAATTTCCCCTACCCTAAAAACGGATAGGAGCAAACTAACTTCTTCCCCAAAACTAATTGTAGACTACAATTACCTCTTCCTAGATTTTCATCTCCATTTGCAGCAGAACCCTATGAAGTATCTGATGGAAGTTGGTATGAAAAAAAGGAACTGAGCATGATGTAGATTTTGGGTAGAGAAAATTAAGGTAGATTCTAACCTGAACATTGCAACAAGATCTAAAAACTTCCTTGTTGAGACAGTAACCTGAACATGGACCGTAGTAGAGAAAATTAACATGTAATCTTCCCCTAATGTAGAACCACTATCACCAAGATGTAGAACAAAACTGAATCCTAAAAAGAGGAAGAAACTGTGTAGAAACTCCTTGAGTGATTTTAGCTACAACTGTCAAGAATATCTTGAAACATTGTGACATTTGTTGTTGACATATAAAACAGGCATTGCTTCACATCTATTTGGTGTACACAACTTCTCGCTGAAGTTTCACAAGAAGTTACTTTTTATACATTGCTTCTCTCTATAGAAATTATTCCAACCTACCATGAAGTAAAACATAAAGTTTAGTATTCCGATGAACCAAATTTTGCATAAAAATCAGTAGGAAAAGTAATATTATGATATTTAGATCGAACTTTCTAACAAATAATATATTGTTTTCATCGAACTTACTTTGTGTATAATAAGCAAGGGGAAACTAAGATTTTTTTGATGCATAAAAGAAAGTAGAAAAAATAAACCCATGCACATTTGGGTGGTTAGTAACCTATTACTATTGTACATTTCATGTTTGTTTTACTTTAAAAAAAATCATATCTATGTGCAGATGGATGTGGATCTTAACAAGCCGCTGGATGCTGATCTTAATGAGCTACTCCCTGAACATTTGCATAAAGATTTTGATTTTCAGGATGGTTAAGCTCCATGAACATCTTATGTGGGTGGTGATGCGGATACAACAAAAACTGGTAACGCGAGAGGAGTTACGCTCTCTAGTCTCTTCTAATCGTTTCGTTGCCCCCGACTCGACCGTCCATCGTTCCAGCCCAGCCTGCCGCGGCCTGTCAGGCCACGCCTCCACCTTCCCATAATGTCTCGGCCCGAGCTTGCCCGCCCTGCGCCGCCACCAGAGACCTCTCGCAGGACCCGGCCCAGTGCCACCTCCCACGACGACCTCGTAACCAGCCGAGACGCCTCCGGTGTCCTTGCACCCAGGAGCGCCGTCTTGCAGGACCTTGCACCATGACCGACCTGCCCGATCTGAAACCCCGTAGGCAGCTGATGTACGACCATCTGTTTGGCAGAAGGTCCGCTGCTCTCAAGTACTATAACGTACTACTTGTTTTCTATATCCTGCTAGTGTATAATAGATCGATTGATGTGTTTTAGCTAGTACTTCTACGTACATGACTCTTGTTGATTGATATTGTTAGCTAATGACTTCTGATGATTGAGATTATGATAACTGAATTGTTCTTAAACAACGAGTATGGTATATGTATGTAACAGAAACAGTTGATCGTGTGAGATGTATCTTTCAAAAAAATGGCGAGAAAATTTTCTTGATCTATTTTTTTTGGTAATTTTGACATGATTTTGTCACACAATTCTTAGATGGAAAAAGAGGAAACAGTGAAAACAAATTGGAATATGTGATAGAACACAATCAACCTCAATACCACAACAGTCTAAGGGCATTACAGACGGGCATTAGAGACTTTTCATCATACAGCTGATAAAATAAGCTCAGACAAAAGAAATTGAAAAGAATTGGACTATAATTTTTCGTGAAATCTAATTCGTGCCTAGACACTTTCCGGCTTTACAAAGTGCGCACGTCCTCCGCGCGTCCGATCGCAATCATGTGGCTTGCTCTGGGCGGGGCAGCCAAGACCCCGATTGAACACAGGACCAAAATCCTGATTCCCCTTATCCCCTCGTCTCTCTCACACAGAAGAGGAATAGGAGACGTGGATCTCGCCAGCCATCGGAGGATGGCTGCCGACTGCCCCGCCGCGATCCACCGCGCTCTGACCCGCTTCATGCCCCGCCCTCCACCTACTTGCCTTCCCCCGGCACCGAGGCCGGCGCGTCTGCGGCATGATTCAGTGGGGGCTCCTCTTCGCCTTCTTCCTCGACAACCTTGTCGCCGCCGCCATTGCCAAGCTCCTCTTCGTGCTCGCCGCCAGCATCACATTCATCATACTCTCCGCGGCGTTCCTCCTCCGGGACGACATCGAGCTCGCCTTTGGCAACAATGACAGTGGAGGAGGATAAGACTTAGCCTTGAGCTCCTCCCTGTCTCGGGCGTTCCCGTCTAGGTGAGATCCAGTTTCTCCCTTCGCTTTCGCTCGATTTATGATCATGTGCATGCTTGTGCGTGGCCTTTCCTGCTACTTCACTGCTATGTGATGTTGTTGGTAGCTGCGGGTGTGTTGTGCTACTGCTAGTCTGTCACTATTTGTGTTATGGGCAGCTCTTTGTTGCTTATGTAGTGCTGCCTGCCTGAAAATCTTTTTGACAACTTACTACTTGTGTCTAGTATCTGCACTTCTTTAATTTCAACATGTCCAGCGATCATTTTTGTACCTTGTGCACAGGTCCATGATACCACAAGCTGTAGTTTTTGTACCATTGAGATGTAATTTGTGTGTAATATGCATCACTTAATTACATCCTCTCTTCTTTTGTGTGTGAATTTATATATCAAAACA
Source organism: Avena sativa (assembly GCA_916181665.1). Lineage (NCBI taxonomy): Eukaryota > Viridiplantae > Streptophyta > Magnoliopsida > Poales > Poaceae > Avena > Avena sativa. The sequence continues at coordinate 434,355,402 of OV702283.1, read as the reverse complement.
TGGATGTAAGTCTCTAAAACAATTAGTGCCACAGGCCACACTTCTAGATCTCGTATATTTGAAGATTTCTATATCATGTAGGAACATGAAGTAGCAAGTACTTGCCAAACTAATCACTCTTGGGCGGTACCAGTTCAGATATAGTGCTCAACCTGAAAAAAGCAACTTCTTGCAGGTTGACTCACTTATGATTTCTGGGTTAAAAATCTAAATCTAAAACTGTGGCTTGTGTCACTAGAGTGGAGAGGCTAGTTTGCAAACAATTGTACAAGCAGTAAAATCCGACTAATACCTGCAGTGATTTTTTTGTTTGAATTGACATTAGGGCTTCCAAATGCATGTACCCAACATATCTAGTACTCCCTCCGACCCATATTACTTGACTTGGATTTGTCAAAATTTAGATGAACCTATATACTAAATAGTGTCTAGATTCATCCAAATCTAGACAAATTTGAGTCAACTAATATGGGTCTGAGGGAGTAGTATTTTTAGGCGTAACTTCATCTCTGAACACTAAACAAGAGACTTTTTCCCCTGTAGATTTTGTTATTTAAATGCGATGTTCTAAGTTCACTCCACAATGCTTGCTGCATTTCTTGATCTTGAGGATGTCGTTTGATTTTGTGTTGAGATTAGTGTTTCGGTGACCTGGCACAGTATGCTCAAGATTTTCCACCGACGAAGTTTGATTACAGTTGTCTCGTTCTACTTCTATCCATCTCTAATCTAGATAATTATTCTCATTTTATGTGCATGCACATGTGGTCAATTGATTGCTTTGATTTGTTCCCTTCTCATGGTTCTTGCGGCTTCTAACTTGCTCATGTTTCCCTTTGTAGTTTGCAAGTGGGCACAGTTCGTGTGATTGATATATCGTCATCTATTGGATTCAACACTCATGGATCTGTATTGGTGAGAGGTCCCGATGCTTTATTTTTCTATAGGTACTGGTTGGGAAGAGGTTGATGTTATTCATCTTCGATTGGAATCTCTTTGTTGCGACCTCCAAATAGGTTAGTTGTTTGTACGCCCCCTCGTATTTTTTTACACATTTTCTCGTTTGCAACAATGTGACAACCATTGTATATTGTTTGTACATCTCCCTCCTATTTGTTTACACATATTTTATACTATGTATGATGCAATTTATTGTGTGGAGATACACAGTAGGATTCTATGAATTTTTTGTCCAGACAGTATTTAATGTTATGTTCAAAGTATGAGAAGAAACCAGGCTCACGAATGTTTCTATACCTCAGCTGGATTTATATTTTTCATGCTTAAAATGTGCTATTAATGCACTTATTTTACTCATACGTTCTATTTTATGCCTTAAAGTTTGCTTATGGATGTAACAAACCTATAAATCATGAGTATGTATGCAATATTTTATACATATGATGTATATATATTTTACACCTGGCTTTTTTGATCATTTATACATAGAGAGGGTACTGTGTTATTATAGGATGTAAATTTTGGACAATAAATACATCATGTTAACATGGTTGTAGTGCTTTCCTACACATAGGATGTATTTTTATACTCAAAATTTTCCATATGGTAACACGGTAGGTTTTTTTAAGTTCTTATGGATGTAACAAACACATAAAATCATTAGTATTGGATGTAATATACTACATATATGATGTAACTTTTTACACATGATTTTTTATCATATTATACATTGTGGAGGGGTTACTAAATCATAAGATGTAAAATTTGGTCAATAAATACATCCTGTTCAGATGTTTGCATTATATTTCTATACATTAGATGCATGGGATCTCTGCCGTTTTGTTACATGCACATAAGCTACGGAAAGCTATGTTAGACTACCATAGTAGGATTTGTTACATATATGTTGTTCGAAGTTGTTGCTATGTGATGTATTTTTTTGATCCATGAATTTAAACTTGGTGGCCATTTTATGTTTCTAAGCCTTTTGTTACTTTAAATTTAGCTATGATTTGCTTCTGAGAACATGAAATTAAACTTGAAATTAAACTTGGTGGTCATAACAACTACTAATAACTTTGTTTTGGTTGTGTTTTTACAGTTCATGCAAACAGGGATTCATTAGATGAAGATAATCTGGCATTTCGAGCTTGCACAATCCTGGAAGAATATTTGCACATGCAGTCCTCGTTTTTTATGCTAGCAGATTGCCTTTTTTTACTTGCAGTTTGACGTGTGGTACAAAATACAAAGCCTGGTTATCAAACTATCTAATGTAGGCCGTGGCTTTTGTTAGTCCTTTGTTAATTGTTTCTACTAGAAAAAATATACATCCCCATGAAAGAGTTTGGAAGCATGGGTGATCGACCCTGATGCATCACCCCCACATCTAGCCGTATTCCTGTAAGAAACTCTATTTGTACAGATCTGGAGGTGCAGCTTGTTGTTTGGTTCTTTTGCACAACCTGTGTTGGTGTGGCGCCCCGCAAAAACCACTACTAGAAAATCGCGTTGTTTTTGTGCATTGCATCGTCATGACCGCATGATCATGTCATCATGCCACATTGCATTTGAGCATCGTCATCATCATGCATTTGTTTGTCTAAAACTAATTTCGAAAAACATATTTTGTTTTCTAAATACCCCGCCTTTTATTTCAAATCCAAACCTGGGTCTCCGGAATATTTTGTTTCGTCTACCAACAGATTTCAAACGCCCCGTTTTAAACAAATAAAATATTTAAATTATTTTGGGAGGCAGCCAGCCAGGCCCGAAAGCCCAGCCGGCCACCTCCAGATAAAATCCTACCTACCCCTGAACCACCCAAACCCTTTTCCTACCTAGCTCTATTTCTACCCATCCCCAGCCACCTCACCCCAGCCACTCACGGCAACCCCACCCAATCAGTGCCTGCCACCTCACCCCTAACCCCCCAGCCGCCACACGTGGCCCACCTCGACCCCACCTGCCGTTTCCCGCCCCGTCCCCGGTTCCACCGCCCCTGGACACGCCTCTCCACCCCTTCCACCAACCGCCACCCCGCGTGAGTCCACTCCCCCGGTCCCACCCTGCTGGCCCCACCTCCCCAGAGACCGAGCCTCGCTCGCGTCCTCTCCCCCTCCCCGCGACTCCTTACTGGCCACGACCCCCTCGCCCACGCGTCCTTCCTTTCCTTTGCCAACCGCCGCCGCCACAGGAGCACCCCACCTGACCCCGCTTCCACCACCCGTCTCACCCGCAATCCCCTCCCCACCTTCCTCGCCTTCCTCTCTGTCTCTCCTCGCGAGCCGCCTCCAGTTCCCGCGACCGGCCGCCATGCCCGCCGCCTGCGAGCCGCCGTGGCCATCTCCTCCTCCAGGCCCCAAGCCGTCGCTGCCTGGCCAGGAGCCCGACACCGGGCCTCATCGCCTTCCCCTCGACCTCTGCCCCGCCTCTGCTTCCTCCTCCTGCGGTGCCCCTCCGGCCGACCGCAGCTTGCCCGAGGCAGCACCGTCCTTGCCATCGCCTCCGCCGGCCCCCGCCCGCCTCTGCACCGGCGCCGGCCTCCTCCTCCCGCGTCTGCCTCTCGCCGAGCTCGCCTCTGCCGGCTGCCTCGCCCCTTCCCCTGTGCTTGCCGGTGACCGCCGGGCTGGCCGGCCGTGCTCAGCGCCTCCGGCCTCTCCTCTTCGGCCGCCGCCCCGAGCTCACACCTTGGCCACCTCCTTCGCCTGCAGACGCTGCTGCCTCTCCGTCGCTCCGCCCCGCGAGCTTCCTACCTCGGAGTTGCTCCGCCATGGCCCGTCCCCGGCTCGTCGTCGACCCTGAGTCCCCTGGCCAGGACCTCTGCCGCCAGTGGCCTCGTCCCTGGGCCCCGCACGTCCTTCCCCGGCCTTCCTCCCCCTGGTGTCCGGCGGGTTCTGCTTCCAGCGCGCGCGTCTCCGTTTATCGGTGCTGCTCAAGGACAAGACAGATACAAGGCCATATGTGTGTTCCTGCTACGTGTGCACGCAAGCACAGTCAAATTCAAGTGGCAAGTTCCTACAATCCGCTTGATGTTGTCCGTGTCGTGGACTGCTCCTGTTGCTTGTCGACAAGTCCGCAAACAAGAACCAGTCCTCGTTTCTTTCGACATGATCTTCCTCTCCGAACCCGGTGCCGCGCCAAGACCTCCTATCCGGATCCGAAGACCGAACCCGGGCATGCCAAATTCTTCGGCTCGGAGGACACAGAGGCGACAAGTACTTCTTCCCGGATCGGATGCCCGAGAACCCGGACGCCAGGTCGTCGACACGGATACGACAAGTACTTCCTCGAGGATGCCAAGTTCTTCACCCCAAATGCCAAGACCGACTTGATGGCGCGGACCCGACAAGATCTTCGCAATGACAAGATCGACACCGACCAGGACGAATCCGATGCGCCCCGACACCGAACCAAGTCCTTCTTCGCGGAACGCCAAGATCTACTCTGTTATCCGAGAACGATCCCGCCGAGACCGAACCCTAGATCCGATCCTCGTCGAACCCTGTCGAACCCCGAACCCCCGGAACCAAGATCTTCCGAACCCAGATGTGTGAACCTTTTCTCGAGCCCTATTTTATAAATGCTATATATAAAACTTGTTACATCTCAATTGTCATTCTTGCATACATATTTGTATGGTTTGGGGGCATTATGCCGATTCACCTCATAATTAAATATGGGGCCCATATGCGGGCAAATCTAGTCTTATATTGGCCCCATTTAAATTGGCATAGCGAACCGAAGCCATGTTTTGTCTTGCTAATCCAACATTTAATTTGCGGGGTAGATAAATAACTCGAACCTAATATTAAATGTCGGGACCCCGGGTTCCGCTTAATCTTGCCTAATTGCACCGCACCTTTGCCATGTCATACATCATACATGCATCCTGCCCGATCTTCTGTCATAGTATTAAAAAGTCCATCCGGTGTTTCTTCTAGTGCTTTGCTTCTTCACGGATTAGGCCGATGAGTTGATGCGAGTCTCGACCCGATCTTCGAATGGACCTTCGGCAATGTTTTCAGGCGAGCACCTCCCCCTTTCTACCTATCTTACTTTTATAGTCTTTATTTCCTCCTGTTGATCTATTGCTATCTGTGTTGCGATGCTCTAGTTTTCGTACCCGCGATATCCCTTGCAGCCTTATATTGCCTTGGACACATCCTATTACCTGTTGTTTGGTAGATAGTTGGACTTGCGCGTCGTAGTAGCTTGCTCAAGTGCTGTTGCGTGTCGTCAAGTACCTCAGTTGTTGGATTATTTCCGTATGTTTAATGTTGGAGTTGATCATGGCTTTAATTATTGTTTAATAACTAAAATTGAAGTAGGTAAATGCAGAGGCACAGGTGGGCAATAGATGTTATTTGGTTGTTAACCGTCCACTTGTGTCCCGTAGGACCCCGAGTTCTTGACACCTGTTCCGAGATCGAGCGCGCTAACCACATGTGGGATGTATGGGCACCCCATCGATTTAGTACCTGATTTCAAAGTACCGTACTGGGGGCCACAAGTAGTTTGGGGCTTTATTACTATTCTGTACTTATGCCATGCTTTACTGCTTTATTTAAATTGTGCGATGTACTGCACCTGTACTGTTTAGGATCGGGACACGTTTTCGCGGTATCGACAAGCCCAGACATCTTTATCGGGTTCCCAGTCTTTTACAGCCGTCCACCCAAACCCTGAGTCCGTCTCGGAGACCGGCCGACTTCGTTGCGGGTAGCTTAGTGGGGTGGCCCCCATGTACTTGCTTTGGTTCTGGGAAACGTCATGACTTAGGCCCCGCCGACATACCGATGGGTGTATGTTAACTGATCTGGCAAAAAGGGTCGAAGTGCGTGTGGATACTTTGGTGCACCCCTGCAGGATTAAATCTTTTCGAAAAGCCGTGTCCGCGGTTATGGACAACTTGGAGCACAGTTCTCGATCATAGACAACTATAACTAAAGTTTACTGCTATAATTTGACTTGTATCCGATATGACTAGTAATCAGCTTCACTACAACGGAATGGCTAAATAAAAGTACCAACAACTGCTGGGTTTGGGATATCTCAAGCTTATTGTATCTGACTAGTAAGTGTTGCAACTACAACGGAATGGTTAACTAAAAGTGCCCACTGCTTATTCTATCAGGATGACTATCTATACCTGACTAGTAATTGATGCAACTATAACCGAATAAATAAAACTGCCAACGGTGTGAGTTCCTCGGTTGACTTCCTCGTTTGGTCTCGAGGGGGAAACACCAGGATGGGTATGTTTGGTGGTACTATCAGGTTGGTTCCGGATAGGTCTTTCTTACCCCTCTCTGATAGCCGACAGTTATATCGAGTCTCTATAGGTTGTTTAGTGCATGCTGCGCTGCCGCTTCAGTCCACCATACTTATGTAGGCGAGGACCGCCGAATTCTAGCCTCGCCGTGTACTGGCCTCAGTACTGACCGCTCTCTCTTTTTCCTTTGCCCTTTGTCGGCACCCCTTTTGTTTAAGCAGGTTTTGGGCTCGACGTCGTTAGCAGGGTTACCCTTCCGGCTTGGCCTGGGCAGGGTTATGGACGCCATTGGTTATTCTTCAGGGCTCTTAGCCCCATTTGCATCTTGTCCGTAGTCGGACGCTGTATCATTTTCAAGGTGATTTGGATCTTTGTATTGTATATCTGTATTCTTGACTCTTTGAGTCGTTGTTGTATATATCTGTTCTGTGGGTTCCATCATGGACTGTTGTGTAATGATATTACTTCGTTTTCCACCCGCACGAAAGTGCCTGGTGGGTACCTTCGAATCGTTTCTATGCGGGTTTGGCGGGTTTCGCTAAAACTTGCATAGGGCCGATTCTGAGGGTGTTACAGAGTGGTATCAGAGCTCAGCAGTTGCGATACCCCACAAGTCCAGCCTGTAGGATAACCTAGCTAACTGCCGAAGTAGAGTGTCAAAACTATTTTTGCAAAATCGGTTGGATAGTTCTGATTAGGTCTGATTTTACTCCTTACCCCTCTGCTGCTCTCCTCTCACCTCTGCGTGTTTTGAATCCGCTCTCTTCTCTCTCTTCGAGTCCAGGATTTCTCGTGGTTGGGTTCCATCGTACCTTCAGGGTTTCGCTTCCTCCTTTGGTAACGGTGTTGCTACATCTGGTCTTATGCTATCCGAGGAATCCTTCGTCTGGTGGACTTCTCTTAGTTCCTTCTCGTGCCTTCCGGTGTTTTCCGACACGACGACATCATCTACGCCAGATCCGATGCAGAGTCTGCATCACTCCTTTGTTCCGAACCTCGAATGTCGAGATCTTCAGTCCGATTCCGAGAATGGTTGCATGCTTTTCTACTGATTGTGCAGAGTAATAGTTTGGGTGCGTGATGGATTGGCCCCCATGCCGACTACTCACTCTATTCGCTTGTGTACATTGAAGTGGATGAGAATGCATCGGTTCCCTCCTTCCATCGAAGCTAGAGGTGGCTTTATTTGTTGATACCTCTACCTTTGACCTTTTGTTCCCGGAGTGTTCTCTCGACGATCACGGACAACGACCTCTTGTTAGTGGTGTCGCGAGGATTTACACGATGCGAGAAGATTCAGATCGCCGCCTTCTTCCCGGTACCATGAGGCGGATCTCGAGGGCGAGATCCATTGTTAGTGGTGTCGATTGTGGCGCCCCGCAAAAACCACTACTAGAAAATCGCGTTGTTTTTGTGCATTGCATCGTCATGACCGCATGCTCATGTCATCATGCCACATTGCATTTGAGCATCGTCATCATCATGCATTTGTTTGTCTGAAACTAATTTCGAAAAACATATTTTGTTTTCTAAATACCCCGCCTTTTATTTCAAATCCAAACCCGGGTCTCCGGAATATTTTGTTTCGTCTACCAACAGATTTCAAACGCCCCGTTTTAAATAAATAAAATATTTAAATTATTTTGGGAGGCAGCCAGCCAGGCCCGAAAGCCCAGCCGGCCACCTCCAGATAAAATCCTACCTACCCCTGAACCACCCAAACCCTTTTCCTACCTAGCTCTATTTCTACCCATCCCCAGCCACCTCACCCCAGCCACTCACGGCTCGCCACATCCCCCTGGCCCAAAACCCCACCCAATCAGTGCCTGCCACCTCACCCCTAACCCCCCAGCCGCCACACGTGTCCCACCCCGACCCCACCTGTCGTTTCCCGCCCCGTCCCCGGTTCCACCGCCCCTGGACACGCCTCTCCACCCCGTCCACCAACCGCCACCCCGCGTGCGTCCACTCCCCCGGTCCCACCCTGCTGGCCCCACCTCCCCAGAGACCGAGCCTCGCTCGCGTCCTCTCCCCCTCCCCGCGACTCCTTCCTAGCCACGACCCCCTCGCCCACGCGTCCTTCCTTTACTTTGCCAACCGCCGCCGCCACAGGAGCACCCCACCTGACCCCGCTTCCACCACCCGTCTCGCCCGCAATCCCCTCCCCACCTTCCTCGCCTTCCTCTCTGTCTCTCCACGCGAGCCGCCTCCAGTTCCCGCGACCGGCCGCCATGCCCGCCGCCTGCGAGCCGCCGTGGCCATCTCCTCCTCCAGGCCCCAAGCCGTCGCTGCCTGGCCAGGAGCCCGACACCGGGCCTCATCGCCTTCCCCTCGACCTCCGCCCCGCCTCTGCTTCCTCCTCCTGCGGTGCCCCTCCGGCCGACCGCAGCTTGCCCGAGGCAGCACCGTCCTTGCCATCGCCTCCGCCGGCCCCCGCCCGCCTCTGCACCGGCGCCGGCCTCCTCCTCCCGCGTCTGCCTCTCGTCGAGCTCGCCTCTGCCGGCTGCCTCGCCCCTTCCCCTGTGCTTGCCGGTGACCGCAGGGCTGGCCGGCCGTGCTCAGCGCCTCCGGCCTCTCCTCTTCGGCCGCCGCCCCGACCTCACACCTTGGCCACCTCCCTCGCCTGCAGACGCTGCTGCCTCTCCGTCGCTCCGCCCCGCGAGCTTCCTACCCTGGAGTTGCTCCGCCATGGCCCGTCCCCGGCTCGTCGTCGACCCTGGGTCCCCTGGCCAGGACCTCTGCCGCCAGTGGCCTCGTCCCTGGGCCCCGCACGTCCTTCCCCGGCCTTCCTCCCCCTGGTGTCCGGCGGGTTCTGCTTCCAGCGCGCGCGTCTCCGTTTATCGGTGCTGCTCAAGGACAAGATAGATACAAGGCCATCTGTGTGTTCCTGCTACGTGTGCACGCAAGCACAGTCAAATTCAAGTGGCAAGTTCCTACAATCCGCTTGATGTTGTCCGTGTCGTGGACTGCTCCTGTTGCTTGTCGACAAGGCCGCAAACAAGAACCAGTCCTCGTTTCTTTCGACAAGATCTTCCTCTCCGAACCCGGTGCCCCGCCAAGACCTCCTATCCGGATCCGAATACCGAACCCGGGCATGCCAAATTCTTCGGCCCGGAGGACACAGAGGCGACAAGTACTTCTTCCCGGATCGGATGCCCGAGAACCCGGACGCCAGGTCGTCGACACGGATACGACAAGTACTTCCTCGAGGATGCCAAGTTCTTCACCCCGAATGCCAAGACCGACTTGATGGCGCGGACCCGACAAGATCTTCGCAATGACAAGATCGACACCGACCAGGACGAATCCGATGCGCCCCGACACCGAACCAAGTCCTTCTTCGCGGAACGCCAAGATCTACTCTATTATCCGAGAACGATCCCGCCGAGACCGAACCCTAGATCCGATCCTCGTCGAACCCTGTCGAACCCCGAACCCCCGGAACCAAGATCTTCCGAACCCAGATGTGTGAACCTTTTCTCGAGCCCTATTTTATAAATGCTATATATAATACTTGTTGCATCTCAATTGTCATGCTTGCATACATATTTGTGTGGTTTGGGGGCATTATGCCGATTCACCTCATAATTAAATATGGGGCCCATATGCGGGCAAATCTAGTCTTATATTGGCCCCATTTAAATTGGCATAGCGAACCGAAGCCATGTTTTGTCTTGCTAATCCAACATTTAATTTGCGGGGTAGATAAATAACTCGAACCTAATAATAAATGTCGAGACCCCGGGTTCCGTTAATATTGCCTAATTGCACCGCACCTTTGCCATGTCATACATCATACATGCATCATGCCCGATCTTCTGTCATAGTATTAAATAGTCCATCCGGTGTTTCTTCTAGTGCTTTGCTTCTTCACGGATTAGGCCGATGAGTTGATGCGAGTGTCGACCCGATCTTCGAATGGACCTTCGGCAATGTTTTCAGGCGAGCACCTCCCCCTTTCTACCTATCTTACTTTTATAGTCTTTATTTCCTCCTGTTGATCTATTGCTATCTGTGTTGCGATGCTCTAGTTTTCGTACCCGCGATATCCCTTGCAGCCTTATATTGCCTTGGACACATCCTATTACTTGTTGTTTGGTAGATAGTTGGACTTGCGTGTCGTAGTCGCTTGCTCAAGTGCTGTTGCGTGTCGTCAAGTACCTCAGTTGTTGGAGTATTGCCGTATGTTTAATGTTGGAGTTGATCATGGCTTTAATTATTGTTTAATAACTAAAAATGAAGTAGGTAAATGCAGAGGCACAGGTGGGCAATAGATGTTATTTGGTTGTTAACCGTCCACTTGTGTCCCGTAGGACCCCGAGTTCTTGACACCTGTTCCGAGATCGAGCGCGCTAACCACATGTGGGATGTATGGGCACCCCATCGATTTAGTACCTGATTTCAAAGTACTGTACTGGGGGCCACAAGTAGTTTGGGGCTTTATTACTATTCTGTACTTATGCCATGCTTTACTGCTTTATTTAAATTGTGCGATGTACTGCACCTGTACTGTTTATGATCGGGACACGTTTTCGCGGTATCGACAAGCCCAGACATCTTTTTCGGGTTCCCAGTCGTTTACAGCCGTCCACCCAAACCCTGAGTCCGTCTCGGAGACCGGCCGACTTCGTTGCGGGTAGCTTAGTGGGGTGGCCCCCATGTACTTGCTTTGGGTCTGGGAAACGTCATGACTTAGGCCCCGCCGACATACCGATGGGTGTATGTTAACTGATCTGGCAAAAAGGGTCGAAGTGCGTGTGGATACTTTGGTGCACCCCTGCAGGGTTAAATCTTTTCGAAAAGCCGTGTCCGCGGTTATGGACGACTTGGAGCACAGTTCTCGATCATAGACAACTATAACTAAAGTTTACTGCTATAATTTGACTTGTATCCGATATGACTAGTAATCAGCTTCACTACAACGGAATGGCTAAATAAAAGTACCAACAACTGCTGGGTTTGGGATATCTCAAGCTTATTGTATCTGACTAGTAAGTGTTGCAACTACAACGGAATGGTTAACTAAAAGTGCCCACTGCTTATTCTATCAAGATGACTATCTATACCTGACTAGTAATTGATGCAACTATAACCGAATAAATAAAACTGCCAACGGTGTGAGTTCCTCGGTTGACTTCCTCGTTTGGTCTCGAGGGGGAAACACCAGGATGGGTATGTTTGGTGGTAGTATCAGGTTGGTTCCGGATAGGTCTTTCTTACCACTCTCTGATAGCCGACAGTTATATCGAGTCTCTATAGGTTGTTTAGTGCATGCTGCGCTGCCGCTTCAGTCCACCATACCTATGTAGGCGAGGACCGCCGAATTCTAGCCTGCCGTGTACTGGCCTCAGTACTGACCGCTCTCTCTTTTTCCTTTGCCCTTTGTCGGCACCCCTTTTGTTTAAGCAGGTTTTGGGATCGACGTCGTCAGCAGGGTTACCCTTCCGGCTTGGCCTGGGCAGGGTTATGGACGCCATTGTTTATTCTTCAGGGCTCTTAGCCCCATTTGCATCTTGTCCGTAGTCGGACGCCGTATCATTTTCAAGGTGATTTGGATCTTTGTATTGTATATTTGTATTCTTGACTCTTTGAGTCGTTGTTGTATATATCTGTTCTGTGGGTTCCATCGTGGACTATTGTGTAATGATATTACTTCGTTTTCCACCCGAACGAAAGTGCCTGGTGGGCACCTTCGAATCGTTTCTATGCGGGTTTGGCGGGTTTCGCTAAAACTTGCATAGGGCCGATTCTGAGGGTGTTACAGTTGGCATGTGTTATGTCGCCTTTCTTTAATTGCATGTAACTTTTTATAAGAACTGCTCATGACATGGGGTTTCGTTCCTCCAGGGGAGGGAGGAAGGAGCAGGTAGGGTTTCGCATTCCGCTTTTGGACTAGATCTTCATCCTTTATTTGTTACAGGCAAATATTTTCATGTGATTTGGGACCTGGCTGTCTTCCCCTCGCCAGCCCTGCACTTCCGCGCAAAAATTTCACCGGGAAAGGTTCTGGCAGCACCTGCTAGTTTCAGTTACCTGTCGCTATCAGCTCTTGGACCCACTTTCTATTTCCGGTAAGATCTGGTTTCCGACAGGGGTGGGCACCATGGAAGACAAAACCGTCCCCGCACACTGTGTAGCAGGGTCCATATTTTTCTGCTGCTTATTTCCACCACAGTTTCTCTCGGATAGCTAAGTTTAAACCGTTTCTTCACAAGCCTCGGCCGAAAAGAACTAGCCCTAAGAGCATCCCCACTCGTTGGGCGTTTCCAGGGCAAAATTCGGACCAAACTTTGGCCAGACGAAACACGTTTTCGGCCTGGGAACGCTGAGTTTCCCACTCGCGTTCCCAGGCCGAGTTCCCAGGCAAACAAAAAACGGCGACATATTCGAATTTTTATCGTTTCCGCCGGCGAGAGCTCGGCCAAAAGGTGTTCGACAGAATTACGCCCACAAGTCCGACGACAAATTATTAGAGAACGCGGTAATAAAAGTCTCGGCCATCTCTCAGTCATCGATGGGGATGGGCTCCTGTGGCGTGGTCGATGCGGCGGGGTCAAGCGTCTCGCCGGCAGACGCCGACTGGTTGGAGGATAGCAGGGGCGGTCGGCGCAGCGTCAGGCGTGATCTCGGCCTGTAGGATGACCTGGCGGTGTGCCATGTACCAGGCCTTGACCGGCGAACTCATCGTCGACATGTCCTTGCCGCCCATCAGGAACTTGAGGTCCGTGTTCCTATCTTGGCGGCGTAGTTGGCCTTGAGGAGTGTAACATCCTATAATTAGAGCTTAGAAATAAGCTGAACACAGATGTGTGCATTGCATTCATCATAGAAAATCCGAATAATTTTCGCGCTTTTAAACAAAACTTGTCAAAGTGATTAAAGCTTCTCTCAACTTGATGGAATTGAAGTAGATCATCAAGTTGACTTTGATAAGTTTCAATATTACCTTCGCTAAACATATTATTTTGGGGAATGGTAATTTGATCTAAAGGTAGATCGAATATAATGAAACTAAACCAATACACATTGATTAATAATTTATATTTGGTCCTTAAGAAATTATATCCTAGTATTCATTACACAACTCATGAATACCAAGTTATAAATATAACTTAAGTAATAGGAATGTAACAACTAAATCTTAATCTATCTTAGTCTCATCTACTTATACCATGATTATCATGGTAATGCCTAACCTTAACTCTTTAGTGAGATTGAGTAGGAAAGGAACCAAGTCAAGATCATTCACCACATATCTTTCTTTCCCATATCAATCTTTAGCATCTCTATTGAACCTTATTCTCATATTTGTTGTTCATCAATGTTTAGTAATCAACTATTGATTCACCAATTCTTAACCTATCAATTATTGATCTATCAACTCTTGTCCATATCATAGCATTCACTTAAGGTCTATAACGAAATAAGTAAGAAGAGGTAAATAGTAATGCTAGTTTTAGATATCATTATGGGGTGGGAGTGTTGGAAGAGAATAAGATCAATATAATAGTTGATGAAGTTAACTCACTCCTGAAATGATAGAAGAGCTATATGTAATATATATTTCTATTGTAACAAAGAAGATTACAAGGATGAACATTGAAGATAGATCCCAAGGATTAATCCTATTGGATTAAGTAAGTATAGTCCATGAATAACATCCCTTAATCCAATATATATACTAAGAAGATAATTTTAATACAACTATAATGTTGTATTGATGAGACCTTGATTAGCCAACTGGAAACCTAAGCCATAAATGATTAAAGGATTATAATGATTATGCTTTAGCCACCAAGATTGAATGCTTATATCATGTATAAGTGACATTGGTGGGTAGAACATGATTGAAACCTAGTATAGATATGTTATCCTATGTTATCCATGATAAGTCACCATGATATGATGTAAAGTTTGTATATAAGATACTGGAGTTAAGTAGATATAAGACAGTAAAATTAAACTAAAGCTAGAGTAGCATGGAGTTATTGAAGTAGTGTTATTCCTCTTAAATAATAGTAAGCTTTTAAGGAAAGTAGTTTGATCTATACATCTACAGAAGTAATATTAGTGGTTGTAACATCCCAAAAATATTAAACATGGATCATCAAACTCTAATCATCAAAATTAGGGTTAACAAAAAACTTTGCCAACTAAAAATATGAAAGCATTCATATGTGTGTGTATTAAAATTTGGATTCTTTTGAATTGCCATGGTTCTGTGTTTCTTTGCTTGTAAAATGATTCTTAGGTGAAATAAACATCATCTACCCAAACTTTTCCCAAAGACAAACAACTCAAAATGAATAAATGAAGTGAATGGTCACTTTGGCCAAATTAACTCCCATGCCTACTTTGGCTATCTCTAACTTTCAAAACTCAACAGAAACATGTATGGATCTTTGCAACCCTTGATAGTACTCATAATAAGGTACCAAGGCCCACTTTGTGATCATCCAAAAACCTTCAAATGCTAAGTTTAAATGACAGTTTAAAATTGAATCTATTTGATATGGGAAGATCCCACTATTTCAAAAACCACTCAAACAAGCTCAATTTTCAAAACCCAAGCACCCACAAAATCCTCAACACATGCCTAGCCCACCCACCAAAAATCTTTTCAAAATTCAAAACTCAAGTTCTTGCGGCCATTTCATCAAACAGGTTGCAGATTCAAATCAACAAAATCACAAACACTATTTTGAGCAGTGTTTTGGCCAACCTTGTTCCCTCTCTGGTTGCAACTAGCCTTAGTAGATCATCTAGCACCTTTAACTAACCTCTAGCACCACTGTGAGCTTGCCAATGCCATCAATGGTGAGCGGGCCAAGCCTCACCATGTCACCCCAGTGTGGAAAACAAGCTAGGAGAAGAACTAGCTGTGCCAACCTTGGCTGGGAGGTAGCCCATGATTCACCGCCCCCTCTCGACCAGCCCTAGCTCGAAGACAGAGACCAGAACCGCCAGGAACGTTGCGCCCGCGCCGATGTCGACCATGCCGACGCGCACCCTAGTGCACGCGCTGTTCCCACGCAACCCGACCACCTCGAGCCCTCGCCGCCCGCCAGCATGCACCCCACCATCCCAGGAGACCACCATACATGTTCGTTTCATCGCCCGTACCCCGTAGCCACCGCTCGCCGCGGAGTTCGCCGCCTCTGCCTCGCAGAGCACTGAACGTTCCCGACCAATTTCCACCACTCCTAAGATCGCATTCAAGTTCTAGAGCATCGCCAGGAGACTGCCCGTCGATCGACAACCGCAGCCATGCCTCTAGCCGCCCGTAGCCGCGTCGCCACCGTCGCCTGCCCATCCCTCTCGGTCTCGCTGTCGAGCCTATAAAAGGAGACGACCCCCGCTCGATTTCTTCACACCATCTCACTCCCCTCACCTCACTGATCATTCCACCCCCTAGACGGAGCACGAGGAGCAGCAGCTCGCCGGAATTGCGTCGGAGCAGGCCGCCTCTGGAGAAGAAGGGAGTCGTTGATTTTGACCACCCCCGGAGCTGTCTCGACCATCCCTGAGCTCGCCGTCGTCGACTTTGTCGTTTTCCCCCATCTTCGACCCTCGCCTGAGCCCCGATGAGCCTCCCACGACCCCCACTGAGCCGCTAGGGTCTGAGCTCGCCGGTGACATGTTCAACGTCGACGACGACCCTCAGCCGTTGATCTCACTTCTAATCCAACAAACCACATCGCCCCGTACCGCTTCGCGTGTTATGAGACACTGACGGGTGGAACCCCCTGTCAGCTGAGCCCCATGCTGCGGAGTGACACTGGGCCGGCCCATTAACCCTTCCCGCGCAGCCCCGTCGTTTGAATTTAGATTTTTCCTTTTTAATTCAAACTCAGTTCTGTACCTAGTTTCAAAAATCAACCCAACTTGATTCAGTGAACCAAATTGCATGAAACCAATTTTGTTAGAAAGGTACTGAAATGCTTAATCCAAGACCGCTGGATTCAAATCATTTGGATCTGTAGATCAACCTTGGTAAAAATAACAAGTCAGAAGCTTTTCTGCATTCAAACATTTTTCAAATTTCAACAATAATAGCTTTTGAGTTGATTCCAACTCTCAAAAATCACATTTGATCATACCTTTCAGAATATATAAAAACATTTGGGTTTACTTACAGAAATAATGTCCAAGTAATAAAAGAATGCCACATAGGCATTTCTAGTCACTTTATTTAATTAAAATAAAAGGTTAAACCTTATTAAATTGTGAAACCACTTTAAATCACATTCCCATGTACTGAAATATGTGGTGATGACATGTGTCCACATGATCCCATGTTTGAGTTGGAGAATATTAAATCTTAAGTAGTTTTTCAATGAGTAGAAATTACTTTTGTCAAATTAAAACAAATAAGACAAATGTTTTAAGCTTGTAATATAGGTGATGATGCTAGATAATCTATAGTACACCTTTATGTGATGATTGAAAATAGTTAAGTGTTGTTTGGTGATTGTGTACCTCGTATTTATTTATAGACGCTAGTACCGACCAAGGATACGAGGAGGAAGGAGGATACTATGAGGAAGAAGCCGAGGAGAACTTCAACCACTGCTCTGCTCAAGGCAAGCTAACACTTGCAAGATATCCTACTTTAGCAAGCTTATACCTGCAAGTATGCAAGCCTAATACTACTAGTTGAATGAGCAAGCTATTCCCTAAGCAAGCCTTGCTAACCAAGTTGACCTATGCAAACTAACACTTGCAAGATACCCTACTTTAGCAAGCTTATACCTGAAAGTATGCAAGCCTAATACTACTAGTTGAATGAGCAAGCTATTACCTAAGCAAGCCTTGCTAACCAAGTTGACCTATGCAAGCTAACACTTGCAAGATACCCTACTTTAGCAAGCTTATACCTGCAAGTATGCAAGCCTAATACTACTAGTTGAATGAGCAAGCTATTACCTAAGAAAGCCTTGCTAACTGAAAGTACAAAGGAAGTCGCCTAGAGGGGGGTGAATAGGCTTTTAAAATTATTACGGTTTAGGATCAAGTAAATGCAGAATAAAACTAACGTTTAATTTACTGAGCACAAAACCTAGCCACTTAGTTCACCTAGGTGCACCAACAACCTATGCTAAGTAATACAAGCAACAAGGTGATAGCAAGGTATAAATACTTCAAGCATGATGGCTATCACAATGTAAAGTTCATAAGTAAAGGGTTCGGTTGAGAGATAATCGATGGACGCGGAGACGAATATTTGTTTCCCGAAGTTCATTTCCAAAGAAGCTACGTCTCCGTTGGAGAGGTGCGATAGCGCAATGCTCTCCGAACGCCACAAATGGCTCACCTCGAGGTGTGGTGGCTCGATGCTCACCCAACTCCACACAAGGCCTCACCCCGGATGCGGAAGCACGCAACTCACCGACGCCACAAAAGGCTCACCCTATTCTCCCAAGTGCGCACCACAAAAGGCGGGCACTTGCTCCACTATGGGACGCTTGAGGGCGGTCACCGAACCTGTACAAGATTGGGGCTAACTCCACAACTCAATTGGAGGCTCCCAACAACAAAGCCACAAAAGGCCAACAATGCCACAAAAGGCCAACAACGCCACAAAAGGCTACAAGACCACAAAAGGTCAACAATCCAACCACACAACCGTCTAGGGTTCCAAGGAACCCAAGAGAAACAAGCTCACAAGCTTGAACTCGCCGAATCTCCGAGGAGAACTCAAACCTATGCACCAAATGCAAGGGCAAGTCCTTCTCTCCCAAATTCCAACAAAGCTACAAAAGCTATTGGGGGAATAAGGGAGGAAGAACACAAAAGGAGAACACAAAACTCTCCAAGATCTAGATCCCAATGATTCCTTCACAAAGAAGGGATTTAGCTTGGGGGGATTGTAGATCTAGATCTCCTCTCTCAAATCCCTCAAAAAGTGTCACATCCCAAGATTTTCCAAATCTTGTTATGTGAAAAATAAATAAATAAAATAAAAACATTGTTGAATTTTAGGGTGAGAAGAAACTTTTTGATTCCAATTGGAAACCTTCAAACCTATTTTGATCAAATAAATCCTAAAGGGATTTATAAAGATAAACAATAAATAAAGAAAGTTTTAATAATTGAAATCACTATTTTTTTGGATCTTTAAATAAAAAGATATGGTTTTTATAAAGCAAAGGTAGAAATAAAAATAAGGATTATTTTAAAGAGCCAAATTAATCTTGGCCAAGCTTTTGAAATAAAATATTTCCATTTGATAAAAAGAGTAAAGGTTTGTTTAAATAAAATAATGAGGATTTATTAATATCCAATTTTATTAAAATAAAGGTTTTGCCATTTTAATTAAACATTAAAACTTGTTAAATTATTTTAAACAAGTTTTCCAAGTAATTTGTATTATCAAATAAACCTACTGAAATGGTTTTGATATTGTTTAGATTTCAAATGGAGATTTTGATAAAACAAATCCTATTTGAATTAATAACTAAGGTCTATTTTATTTAATTATTAAATAGATCCTAAAAGAATAAAAGTATTATTTTATTTTGGACTTTGAATTGTGTTGTTAAACAGAACTAAAATCAATACAAAGTTTAGCAAAAGTTTGAATCCATTTGTTGTTTGAATTGTTTGATTGAATTTCAAAACAGAAAATCAAATAGAAAAAAAGAAAAAGCTTACAGAATAAAAAAATGAATCAGACCAAACCCAACCCAACAACCCAGCGAGGCCCAGTCGCAGCCCAACTTCTTTTCCCTTTCTGCGAATCGTTTTCCACTGAAAAACCGACCCGCGGAGTCACAGACAGCAGGACCCCACCGCACCCTTCTCTCTCTCACTGCCAGACGACCCCACGTCCACGTCACCTTCTTCCTCCCCGCGATGAACTCGCCCTGCCGTTGCAGCCGAGTAATTCTGGCGATGAATACGCGTTGAAGGCGTCCTTAATTCCTCGCAGTGACTACGCTCGTTAAATCGCCCCACATCCCTCTATCTTTCCCCCCAGACAGCTCCTCCCCTCTGCCCATAGGCTGCCCCAAATTCCCCTTGCACCGCCACTGCTCTGGCGAGCGTCTCCAAACGATTCCGTCCACACCTCGCCGCCCCTCGCCCCCCCCCACTGCACACTGGCATGCTCTCCAGCCCCTTGCGCGTCTGCCCATAGCCTCAGCTAGCTCCCGCGCACTCTGGAAGCTCGGCTTCGTCGACCTCGACTCGCCACCTCCGTCTGCCATCGCTCCGGCAGAGTCTTCCTGGTAAGCCAGACCGCCCCGAGCCCTCATATTGATGCTCCCATCTTCCCCAGATCACTACGCGTCTGGCCGTGTCCTTATTTGACCTTGGGGTGAACTACATCGTCGCCCTCGACGACCTCCAGAGCCGTCTGACGCCACCACCCACTCCGGCGAGGAATTGCCACCGGTCCTGTGCGCCCCTTGGACAGCTGCGACCACCTAGAGCTTCACCTCGACCACGCGAACACGGTGAGATGTTTCCTTTCCTCCTTTGCTTCCTGGAATTGCCGCGACACCACCGTCTGAGCGTGCACCTCCGCGCAACGCTGCCAGTCCTTGGTCAAAGAAGCTGAGCCCGTTGGATCTTGATCCTGTGGCTAAGATTAGAACTTAAGCGAAAGGGTATGAGCACATCTGAGCCACGCGATCTAACTTAAATCCTACGGTTCACAGAGGCCGATCCGCACGAAATGGTACCGGCCAGTAGTAACACGCCGCGTGGCACTAGTTTGATTTAAAACAGAACATGGAATCAGATTAAGTTGCAAACTTGTAAGAATCATAACTTTAAATCTACACGTCCAAATTTTATATCAATGGAATCAGTAGAACAAGAACCTTGCAACCATGCACTTTGTTTAATGTTTTGCCTCTGGAAAATTGGTTGAATTTACAGAAACTTGTGTAGGCTTGTTATGAATATGGAAATTGTTCTAGTTATGTTTTGGAGTTGAAATCCTTGCAAAATGGTTTGTTGTGAACTTACTGACCCTAGGAACCAACTCATGGTTTTAAAAATGAATTTTGTGAAGTTTAGGAGTAAATACTTGAATTAACTCATTTCTAGTCAAATAAAAATATTGATTTTGATATGGAAATGATTGTTTAGTAAAACCTTTGGAAAATGTTTTGATTCAAACCTACTGACCCTAAACACCAAGTTTTGTGAATTAACAACTTATTTAGTGAACAATATAAAATTGTTGCTTTGCTAAAAGCATTTTCCACCACATAAAATAATGATTTGATTTAAGAAATGGTTTATAGATAAAACCCTTTTGCAAATGGTTTTGCCACTTTAGAAAATGACCACTTTGAACCTTACAATGTTTAGAGCCTAGTAGAGACCCCTTTTGCAAATAAAATTATTTTTTGCATGCTTGCATGCATGACCTTGTTTCTATTATTTTATGTGTGTTAAATTGTTTGAATATTGGTTGGAATGCTAGTTGAATCTATGTTTGCTTGATTGATTTGTAGTGAAGTTAGAAGAGTGTGATATTAGCAAGATCAAGATGTGAACCAACATTCCCTACCAAAAAGGCAAGTGACACTATCATCCAAGTCCTACTATTTTCATTACACTTAGTGGATTTTGAAACATGCATGATAAGGTCTACTATAATTTGCTATGCTGAATCCTAATAGGATACCCTTATCTATTCCTTAATAAAAACAATGTAGTTGTAATATGCTTAGCCCTGCTATATATATATTGAGATGGGATACATGTTAAGAGCATATGAAGTATTGAAAAGACTTATGTTTTATATAATAAAACAAGTACTCAATGAACCACCTGGGTGGGAAAGGATACTCAAGTTTTGGACAAAGTGGCAACAAAATGAACCATGTTTATATGGCAATCTCTTTTTGTTGTGCACTAGAAGAAAACCACCCAGGGACTTAGAGATTGAACATGTTTCTCGTACAGTGGCTTCCGGGTACAGTCACATGCTAAATGGGCACTGGCTTAGTCAACTACATAGTGGAAGACCCATGCATTGGCCTCTTCAGGTTAACTAGAATGAGGGAACTTGAAACCCTACATTGGTGCCTGGTAGACAAGCCAGCATTGTGTATTGGGAGGACTCCTATGGAAAGACTTTGTCACATTCTCAATCTGCCAGTACTCCATCTTGGTGAGTACTTATCCAGCGGCCACTAGTGGCAACAAGATGAGATTGTGTCATGTGGGTAAAGTGTACAACTTCTGCAGAAGATAAAAATCTAAGTACTTAGCCGTGTCCCCGGTTAAGGACAATACTGAGCAACTAAGGCCTGAAGCTATGGAAGATCTCGACATTCCAATTTCTAAAAGTAAAATTTGAAAGTGACAACAAGAGACTTGAAGCACTTGGAGTTTTCCAAGGAGTTCAGAAAGATTTGACAAAAGATCAAAACTATTTTGAAAAGATAGGATAAATTATATTGCTTTCTGCAAATGAGCCTAAAACCCTACTTAGCCAAATATGCATGTAATGATAGGATCCACTTATTTCTACATAGTAGTGAAACTTTCCAATACAATTCAAATGTATTGACCCTTGTGGCTGTAACTTGTAATGTTGCAGGTTGGTTTGATGTTAGTGAAGTTTATTGATTAGGATTACAAGTCTACAACCAACATGCTTGCCTGTGGCACTTTGAAGATGAAGGACCCCATGCTTATAGATAATCTGCTGCAATGTAATGAGATAGCCAAATGAGCTATGTAAGATGTAATGAATCATTTTATTCCTGGTTATAAAGTTGTATTATGACCTTTGTTTCTTGATATTACATCTTAACTGTGGATGCTAGCTATTGATCCAGGGACTAGCATTGTAAACACAGGGATCTCTACCTTATTAAAGGTTGGGACCTCTACAAAAAGATGCAAGAATCATAGGAGGGTAAAGGGAGAGGGAAAGCTTCTTCAAGGTTGACAATGGAGGAGAGAGAGAAAGCCAAGAACCAAGAAGAAAAGCTAGTACCCATGAAGGGGAAGAGGAGCCCCTTTTAAAGGGCTCCCAGATCTGCCCGTTATGGGCATTCGCGACTCCTGGCCGGAATTTCCGGTGGGAGGCCGGAAGTTCCGGTGGCACACAGCCAACGGTCAGAAACTGCGGAGCGAGAAACTGAAAAAGCGAATCCTGGTCGGAACTTCCGCCGGTTCACCGGAACTTCCGGTGGGAGCGAAACTTCCGGTGGAAGTTCCGACAGAAGTCCCGTCAAATAGACATATTCAAAACAGAAGGTTACTGAAAATGAGCGCAACAAGACCCGGAACTTCCACCGAAACTTTCGGAGGCAAAGATTCCCTAGCGGAACTTCCGGTGGGAAGCCGGAACTTCCGGTCAGGGAAATTCCAGAAACCAGAAAACCAGAAACGCAATAACTTTTGCATCCGAACTCCAAACGGGATGAAACCAATTTTGTTGGAAAGATAACAACGAAATATTGGGTATCACCTTGGTAGAAAATATCATGAATATATATGTGAAGTATACCCCAAGGTGTGGAGCTGGAAAACTCGCAAGATTAAAAACCGCAATAAGATATGCAAGTGAAATCCTTAGATGATGAACTAGATCTTGTTATGATGGTGACCACAAGCTCTAGATCCTCTCATGGACAAGAACCAAATAAAAACCAAGAAATATGATGCTATGAATGCAAAGGTTTGATCTCTCTCCAAACGATGCAATCAAGACACCCACTTGAGATCCCCTCTTGATAGTACAGCTATCTATCCTAAACCTGGTCTCCCAACTAACAACACGAGACCGGCAAAAGAGAAGACCTATCAAGAACATACCTTTGCCTTGAGCAACCCACTTGAACTTGATGTAGACCGTCTTGTTCTTCTATAGTGGGAACACCTTTCTTGATAGCTCTTGCTTGATGAAGATGAAGACTTGCGAATTTCTCCCCCATACTCCATGGGGAAACCACTTATTTGAACTTGTCTTCATCACCCCATGATCATGAGGATGGCAAGCTTCAATCATGAGATCTTCTAGAGATGGCGCATCTTGAGCTCGCCCTTCATCATCTCTTCTTGAGGTTGATCCATCTTGATGCAACTCTTTGCACATGTCTTGATCAACCTTCAAGCTCCTTCTTTGTTCATGATTCCAATGGGCACAAAGCCCTTGGACATTTCTTCATCTTCCAACCTTGAGACCAACACAAGGCCCAAGCGATGCCAATGGACAAACCTACAAGTGAAACTCAATTTACACATTAGTCCATAGAGATTGTCATTAATTACCAAAACCACACATGGGGCATACATGCCCTTTCACTAACCAAGTTGGCCTATGCAAGATAACACTTGTAACCTAGCAAGCTTATACCACTTGATAAACCATCCTACTTTTACTTACAAACTTTCTACTTTATTTCCTTATCAAAGCTTTTCTTAGAGTTTATTTAAGTGACTTGTAGATTATAGAAAGATAATTGAAGGTTGCATAAAGAGCATAAAATTTGGCCTAAGTAGATAATCTTGATGTCATCCTAAGGCATGAGATTGAACTCAATTAATCTCCACTTAATTACCACCCCTCCTTAGTACTTAACCCCACTTGTAGATGCTAGTGCTAAGCATAAAACTTGATCAACTTTAGATGGGAATACTTGGTGAAAATGGTTACGAAAACCTTAGAATGATGAGTCATTCTACTGAGATGTTTTGACATGTGATTCCGAGCACCAGATGAATTTGATGATGAAAATGTTGAGGCATGAGCCTTAGCCCTTTATAAAGAAAACTGATGGTTGTCTGGATGCGATACCATTCCAATTTTACCGTACAACCACAATACCCGAAAATTAGGTAGGGCTTGACTGGAAACTTATATACCTTAGTATGGGTTCCCTCACGGCCAAGGTCTGAGCTGAGGCTACCTTGTGAAGATTGTCCACCTGTGCAGTACCCAAGATGACAGTTGGTCATGGTTGGGAGGCCAAACTCACAGGAGAGGTGCCTATACTAGGGCATGTAATTGAAAGGTTAGGATTGATTATCCGATACTGAGTATGATGAATTCAGGATTTGTTCCTGACGGATGTATCGAATGTTGTGGTGAAAGTGTACAATCTCTGCAGAGTGTCAAACTATTCGAATAGCCGCGTCCGCGGTTATGGACATTTGGAGTGGCCATATTCTTCCCCTATCAGATGTTTTCAAAATGATTTGTGAAATGAATTGAAACTTTGACTTGACCACAACAGAGTTGTGATATGAAATTCAAGTTCCCACTTAGGTGTTATAAAACTTCAACTAGCTTTCTTTGCTTCTGAACTTAGTAGAGGTAAATCTGGCTTTTTGCAAAACAACCCTAGAGCTTAGTGTCCTACTACAAAAACCCCCTTCACTTGTTAGTATTAGTTTGCGAGTACTTAAAGAGTACTCATGGATTTGTCCCTGGCTATTCCCGTGGCCAGACTATGAAGAGGAGTACCAGGATGATGGACCCCAGGAAGGTTACGACAACTAGGATCATCTCCCATCGTCAGCATTGCCTGTGACCCCGAAGATGGAGCTTCCCCTACGCTACCTTTATTATTACATTATTCCGCTGCTTGAGTTGTATTTAGAACTGGATCATGAGATCCTTATTTGTGTAATACCTTATGTATGGTTTGTAATGGATGATGTACTGTGATATCCAAATCTATTATGTCTCGCAAAAATGGCAATCCCGGGATTGCGATGTATGGCATAACAGGCATCTGGGATTAAAATTCTGGGTGTTGATAGTGGTGGATGATTAAGGAAGAGTATGAGTGGAGTTAGAAGTAACTACTTATTGGATTGGAGGTTATCAACAGTAGAGTAGTTGATATAACCAAGTATGGATATGATAAAACTATGAAAGCTTTAGTGTCAAGCTCATTGGATTTATAAATGGATTTAGAAGAAAAAAAGTTGATAAGAGTATTCTTGTGAAGTAAAGCTCATCATGTGTTAACATGATGATGGATATAAAGGAGTAGTATATCTAGGAAAGGAATTCTTTAAGTAGAAGTCAAGAATTATGAAATATGGAAGATAGGAATTCTTGGTAAACACACAACTTTAAATCTTAAACCAAACATAATATCCATTTCATATTATTGATCCATCATATTATCTCCATACAACTTTATAGGAATATTTTCCTATAGCAAATCACATAAGCATATCTTTATCATTTCCAATTATCATAACCAGGAGTTATCTTTATTAATTATTTTCCATAATATATTCAGAAAATAACTTTCTATTTTAAAGGGTGATGTCATTAAAGTTCACAAACATAAAGACAATATGTTTAGACATTAATCTTTATTCACATCAATAAAAGAATATAAGTATATTAAGAACCCTAAACCCTAGGGTAAGAATTTACAATTCAAACCCTAACTCCTATGTTAGTTATAGTAAAATATATAACTTGATATCACTTAAACTCATGGGAATAATATTAACCATATTAATTCCCTAAAACTTTATGTATCATATAATAATGAAGGATCACCATATAAAAGTTCCCTAAAAACTATAAGTTAATAAGTATCAAGTTTTATGAATAAGTAATAATATATCCTTTAAATAAGATATGATTTATTAGGTAAATCAAATTTATAACCAAGGTACCTCAAAATATATTAAAGAGGAAAAGATCTATTAAAACAAAATAAAAAAATTATAACATTGTATAATAAAATATCACTATATGATTCTAAATACACCTCATTACTGCTGCAAACACTTAGCAAATAATTTCTATAAAGAAATATTTAACCAATGGTACAAAATTCAAATCTGAAAATGAAAACAGAATATAGAAAATGTAAAAGAAAAAGAATAGATTAGCCCAGTTCTTGGCCGAAGCCCATCCCTTCTCTCCATTATCTATCGCCCACGTGCAGCCCACTTCGGCCCAATAACCAGCTCGGCTTGTCTCGCTCTATGACTGACAGGTGGGATGCTGACAAGGATCACGGGTTGAGACAGAAGGTTTTCTAGGGGTTTTTCCGCAAAGTGACGTTGTTGTCTTCCTCGTGCGTCACAAGCTGCTCGCTGGAAGGACCGTCGCCGCCCGATGTCATCATCACCAGCAATGCGTTGAGATCCTCGTTGTCGTCCCAGAGGTGGATAAAAAGGCCACCACGACACCCTGCATCATCCCTATCTCCATTTCTCTCCTCTTCCTCTCTGTATCCTCTATACCGAAACCCTAGCTCGCCGGAGTTGCTCGTCGTCGCTGTTTGGGACCACCCCAAGGCCAACTGAAGATGTCGCAAGCTCCGCCGTGGTGGACTTCGTCTGTTCGATGAAGGAATAGAGCCAGGAAGCCGTAATCGTGCACATCGACCTCTTCAGTCCGCCGCTCGCCATCGACCATGGTGACGTTGTCCGAGCAGGCCTCTGCTTGTTGTAGCCTCTACAAGCTTCCTAGTGAGCTTCCGAGTCTCATGGGCCTCTCAGATTCATCGCCCGATCACCATAGCGTCCTGTCCGCGAGTGACCCGACCGCGCCGTCACAGAGGTTAAAAATATAATATTCCACTTTTGAGTTAAATAAAAATTTAAATACTTTAATAACTTGAATTTAAACCTATTTCCTGATTTGTTAATTCATATAAGGGTAAATAAAATTTGTTAATATTTCTAAAATTGCCAATTTAGGTCTAATAAATAATACTAGTCTTAAATATTTATAATATAAAGTCAAATTGGTCCAAAAAATTTTAAATATAATTTTATTGAATTATCCTTCAACCATATGTGTAGTTTATTTTCTAAAAATATCTTTAACAAATATAAAATCTTCAAGAATGATATTTTCAACCAAATAAAACCTTTTTACCATTGTTTCACTCACAACTTTATAATGGACTAAATCCGAAGATAATTCATAACTAGTCACTAATATTGTTTACTTATCCACAAACCATAACCACGCCTTTATAAGAAGATAAATGATTATGTTCTATTATAAAATTAAGAAACCACTACTCAAATAGAAGTAATACTAATCTTAAGTAACTTTAAGGAAATATTATGAAGTAAGTACAAATAACATAAGTTTTGTATCTTAAAGTCCATCTATGTCTTTAAGTTAACTTTAGTCTACAGGACTTTAAATATAAGGCTAAAGTCTTGGTTATGTATTTTATAGTTAACTTTGGTCTGTTTTAATTAAGACCTAAAGCATCTCAAGTCTAAACTATTCAAACAAGCATCAACAACATCAATCACATTCTATCAATCATATTCTAAAAGCTATTAGGATTATTTAAACCTTAATAAAGAAACTTTTTCTTCAAAAATTATTCGTTTGGCCACTTCAGTCAACAGATGACAATTAATCGTAATCACATTACTTTATACTTTACTTGTATACTTAGGATTGATAACACTTAAGTCCTTTATAAGTGATATTACTTGCAAAGTAAAATTTAAAGATAAACAATTATTGTATAAGCAATCTTGAGTAGCATTCCACATTTGTGTATCACATTATTTTATCATATTATACATGCATGTTGTTTCACACACACTCACAAGCCTTAACAAGAAGCACAAGTGTGAAACTTAATCTAAAAGAGCAACACATACCAAAGAAGCCATTTACAATATCCAAACCCTAGAACAACGTTATCTCTGGGATTCGAGTTTACGAAAATGCATTACATTACTTATGCATAATAACATCCTGCTTCTTTAAACATTAGTCCTTACCGGACCAATGATGCAGATTTCAGATATTGGATCTTATATTGTCTTGAAGACCGTGAGTGCATAATGTTGCAATCACAAAAGGCAATTTCAGACTTGCTCATGTCCTTTGATTATTTTCTGTAAAGTATTTTGCAAATCCAGTGTTGTCATCACCTACATTTGAAAAAGGCCAGAAAACACTATTTTCATAATAATATGATTATAGGTTATTTACCATGAGGTAATAACCTACTATGAAAGTTCCGATGGTAAAGGAACATATTATCTAGGACTTAACAACCAATGTCACCAGTGATTCTTGCGATGTATATTACGTGTTAACCATGAGATTTGGAATGGGACGGAGAAGTCAGCTGGATCGGCTCCCTTTCGCATGCCAACGGATGACCGGGCCATTTATGCAACTCCTCCTGTAGAGGGTTAGCAGGTTATGGGTGGGATCCCTCAACGTCCCACGACTTCTGGTATCTATGAGGGTTGTACACCTTAGGCTGATAATGGAAACAATTTTTATCCTAGGCTTGATGTGCAATCCGTCGGGTATGCGGGGTCACGGAGAAGGACAGTGATTGTCTTGGATCTTAGGTTGGGACTCAAATCAAGGAAGTTTGAACGGGGACATACTCTCGATCGTGCAACAAAGCTTAAGATCTCTCATGGGTAAAGTGACACACCTCTGCAGAGTGTAAGAACTATAACTTGTTACTCCATGTTCCGGGAAGGAGTTACGAACGCGGCGGGAAAGGAAGTCCATGAAAGTTCTGGTAAACCCGTGAAGGCTGACGGACATAGCTTTTCAGAATAAAAGCAACCTTTGAAGAAATGTTTATGAAAACTTGCATTGCCTACGACCTATGGTCTGTGGCTGTAGATATAGTGCATCAAACACTCCTTTTCTAGTGAACTTGCTGAGTACGCTTGTACTCAACGTATCTTCTTAACCCTTGCTAGGTTCTAAAGCCAGTACAGACGATGTCTACATCAAGTTATGCTCCAAGAATCACCACCAGAAGAAAAAGTTCTTCAATGAAATCAAGAAAGTCCTTTTATAGTGAAGACGAAGTTACTGTTTAAATAGGAATATAATCTCTAGCCATAAAACCTAATTATGTAATGTATTGCAATAGCTGCAACGCCAGACCAATAGTTCAGATACTATTCTTATCAGTATGATAGTTTTTGAGTTGTTTATTTCTGATTCTTCTTTGTAAGAAGTTTCTTTCTCTCTTTAACCTAGAGTGTTCTCTGGATCTTGTGTAAAGAGTTGAGTTGTAACCTATAGTCATGTCTTGGATCTGCTGTGTTTCTGTTGTACCACTCTGAGGGATGTAATACTAATGAACGGTGTTTCATTGGTGTTATGTCAACGACTATAGTGTACTACATCATGTAGTGGTATGCTGGGTCACCGCAGTGGTATTAGAGCATATGCTTTGACCTTAGGATTAAAACTCTAACACCCCGGTCTAACTGAAAGACCGGGATGTTACCACATTCAACCTTATATTAATTTAAATCATAATTTACCAGATAATTTTTTGGCAAAATCTCACATACAAATATTGTCATCAATGACAAACTAGCAATAACAACAATACTATCAATATCAATGAGATAACCAATAATGCATCATCTTTCAATAAAGAAACATATCCAAGTTACAAGAATGAGACCAAAAAATTTGAGCAACTAAGTGTTATAGTCTGCAACTTCTTACAATTTAGGGGAACTATTCTCTACATGAATTTCAAGTGTGAGTGTGTGTGATGTTGTAGAAAGTTCTAATCCCAAGACCATGCATGATGACTTCATCGAACACCTGAAAAGTTTGGTGACAACAAGGGTGAGCTCACCAGCTCAACAAGGACAATGGAATGATAAGGAAACAATGGGATGCCACATCTCAAGTTAAGTATTACCACAAAATATCAACTGTTATTAAATCCTACATAACTAGGTTGTACCCACAAAAGACTCCACTAGCATGAACTAGACGCTCAACCACATAACATCAGGCGCGCTGGTTCTATCATATAAACATGGTTATTGTGGTCTCTACCTTGTCACTTCGGCATGGTACTCAGAGAACTACTTTTCCTATTGGTAGCTTATATTAACAAAAGATATTAATTTGAACAAAGAATCATGGATCATTCAATACCCAAACCTACAACTAACTCATGTATAATTAAACTTTCAAAACATACAACAAGCAACCATGACATGCCTCGAAGTCACACAAGTAACCCTCACAAGTTAGCAAGCAAGCAATCTCACAAAACAACCATTGGTTACTGTAAAGGAAAGTTTAGCCAAGGCATGTGTCACTCACCACAGTCCAAGGTAACACATCAAAGATAGTTATTGGCATAAGTAAAAAATCTTTCATACACTTGTTCATTTCCATCTCATTTTATTAATGTTTTAGTTTCATCTCATCTCATTGCTTATACCGGTAAAGTTTGAGTGAAAACCCGTTGGCATCCACTCACTCCAACTTGTGGAGGGTGCCTACAATGTGGATCGCAACCCATCAGTGAAGGTCTCAAGTTCTAGTTCTAGCATCTCATCTCATCTCATTACTTATACCGGTATAGCTGAGTAGATGCCCGTCGACATCTACTCTCTCCAACTTGTGGAGAATGCCTCCAATGTGGATCGCAACCCATCGCTGAAGGTCTTAGTTACGCATTAACATTGTCATGTTTTATTTCATTTCATCTTTAAACTCTAAACCGAGGGCAACAACCCTCTATGGCACACTTATCTATCCAATAACAATCAGAAAAACTCATCATCAACAAAAATAGGCCTTGCAAATAAAACATATCCACAAGGGAATAAATGATCACCACCCAAAGAATACATGGTTACTAATAAGGGGGTAGTTGGGGATGGTAGATCACACTGTGATTACCATCCCACATGCACTTGCCTTTTACTGTCCGATGGAGTGAACTCGGAACTCAATCAACAAGACAAAGCGCATTCACCTGTTAAGCAATAATATATAGACGATCTCAAAACATTGCACAAGTAATCATCACGAGAAAACAAACAAAATCACCACTCCTACGTGCCATCATCAACCTCTCGATATTCCATAAAGTTTATCCTAAGCTCAAGCTTCCAGGTTTCATACAAGAAACATTTTATATTCTGGAACATAAATCAGTGCCTTGACAACTTTGACTATAAGGCAATTTTCAAATGAACAAGATTAACCCATTAGTTTTAGGTATTTATGTTACCATGCCCAAAACAGGACAGACCTAGTGTAATTCGCAAGTAAAAATTATCCTATAACTCGGAACATGAAAAAATGTATCATTAAGGACATCTACAGGAAATCATGTATACCCAAGATGCTGAGAAATTTTTATAACTAGACCTAGGAATATTGTTAGTACCCGACAGAAAGTTACTCCACGTTTCTGAAACTACGTACTCACAACATAGCATCACTGTAAAGAGTAAAGACCATAGTTTCCAAACCACTCAATGGAAAAACGCAAATGACCACACTATGGAAAGCTAAGAACAATACCTACAAGATTGCTTTTATACATACTATCAGATTTTGCACAGTTTAAGAGCAGTTTGGCTCGAACTATACTGCAGTACTGCATCAGTAGATAAAATAAATTTGCCTCTAAAAAATCGCAGAATAGATCACGGTTCCTTCACAATCCGTATTTCGAATTGAAACTTGAACCAAACGATGATATTACAATTTAATAACCCAAAAGCTAACAGATCAGCATTATAAGAATCCATTGGATTTCGTTCGTTACCCTCAACACGACATGACATTGACTGGATGAACGCGGCGTGGCTGTCATCAGTCGAGCAGATCCTTCCCGTATCCTTTCTTCCTCCTCCAGGTTGTCTCTCTCCAAATCTCTCCTGCCCTCTCGTTCATAGGGGAGATGGAGATGGGGAAGGGAAAATCAGATTGGCCAGAGGTGGCACCGGCGGCTAGCGGCTATGCGGCGGCGCAGTCAGGGGCGCTGATTGGAGATGCCCCGCTGCTAGCAAGGAGAGAGGCGGGAGGCTGCACACGCAGATGTATGGCGGCTTGGTGCTAGGGTTTGGGAGCAGGGTAAGTTTAGTTGGATCCTAAAGAATCGGGCTTGAAGAATAAAGGCTGGAGGCAGGTCATATCTTCCCTTTTCCAAGTTACCAAACGGTTCAGCTCCTAAGGTAAATACAGTACCCGTGTCAACAACACAAGGAAGCACATTCTCTAAACATGGAAATGTCACGTGGCTTCAAACTGAACCTATACACCTTTTATATCTAATTTTTATTATCCGTGTATTATTGTACTAAC
Organism: Avena sativa; assembly: GCA_916181665.1. NCBI lineage: Eukaryota > Viridiplantae > Streptophyta > Magnoliopsida > Poales > Poaceae > Avena > Avena sativa. The sequence goes on along the minus strand of OV702283.1, from coordinate 434,323,126 downwards.
AAATTCTGGATATAACCCAACGACACGACACGTGTATTTATGTTGTCCGATGTACTGTCTAATTACAGTTTCTAACTAATGTACCATACCTCTGCGGAAAAATGGTCCTAGTTTTTCATTCTCCTCTGCAAAATAGAAACGAGTGTGTAATGATCAAATTTGGGGTATTATATTCTCATCCCCTTAAACAGAATTCGACCCCGAATTCTCACTCATGTTAGCCTGTAGCAAAACCATGACAAGCAAGCAATATTAAACTTAATCAAAACATTCCTCAGCCTGACGAATAAAACTTTTTCGCTTGCTAGACCGGCACCCCCAGGTTATCTCATGCATATATGTCGTGGAGCCAAGGAACTTCCAAGGGATTCCTTATAGGTTTCAAATCAAACAGTTCTTATGCTAGACACACAAAAAAAACCATTCACATCTTTGCAAAAATTTGCGAGAATCAGATCCATTAGGTTTGCATAAAATATAGGAGAACCATTGGTTCGACTTTAAGACTCATAGAAAAGGTACCATATACACTGGACGGTGTTTGGAACGCACTACAAAATGCTCGGCTTCTCAAATATTCCTTACTGAAACCATTGAATAGTTACCTGGCCAAAGCCATGGCAGGTCATAAAATGTCGGGGTAAAAAAAAGTCAGCCACACAAACATAAAAAGTTTATAAAATTTGACCAAAACTCAAATGATATCTAATACAAAGGACAAAATGGACATGTTGAGTGGAATTACCCAAAGTAGTATCACACGGGAAGCAAGATTCACCCATAGAAACAATCACACTATAAGACAATCATCTTGTAAGCAAATAGAACAATCTTAGAGGACAAACACAACACAATGCCGGCAATCAAGACACCGCGAGGAGAAAACATAAACTAATCCTTTCCAACCTTGCTGGACTATGACAAACATAAGACGATCAACCCACTAATATAAAAAACAAGGGGTTCATCCTCCATATAACGCTTACACAATCATCTTTAAAGTTATCTAGGAAAACAACCATTTATTCGGCTGTACCACACCTCAAAGAAGCTACACGAACAGATCCACGAGATTTGAGCTAAGACATAACAATTTTTTTACTCGGTTTGTCTATTGAAGGAAGAACCACTACACAACGTTACACTCATACCACTACCAAGCATCGGCGCAACCATGAGACTTGACTCACCTATCCCTTGTAGCAAACTGTGTAGCACGAGTAAGCAGAATGGTTAGCTACGCCATCTGTTACCTATCACTAGTGCACACATACCCCTCTAACACCGGTTTGGAGGGCCCTCTAACAGCGGTTGTAGAACCGCTGTTGAGGGTTCGGTGTTAGAGGGCCCCCCCTATAACACCGGTTCTTATACAAACCGGTGTTAAAGGGTGGCGCACGTGGGGCTGCCGCAGCGCTCAGGCTCCCCCCTTTAACACTGGTTCGTAACACGAACCGGTGTTAAAGGTTCTGTGCCGCGGCAGGAAAAAGAGATAAATCTCTGCCGCAGCAGGAAAACGGCCTAAATCTCTGCCGCGGCAGAGTTCTGCCCCTGCCCCGTTCTGGGCGTATTTCTGCGGCGCGGCGGGGACGGGGAGGGGAAATCGATCGGGAGCGGTATACACATACATCGTCATCGGTACATACGAGTACATGAATAATTAAGCAACTATTATTATACACAACATCGTCATTGTGTGGTATTCTCCGTAAACGTTGAAGCATCAAGTACAAGACAAACACGTTCAAGCATATATACAATATAACATCTCCGTACACGTTCATTTTGGTGGATATCTAAAGATTTCTCCGCCAGGCGTGACGACCTCATCAAGTATGAACCCCGCCAATTCCTCTTGAATGACTTGTATGCGGTCAAATGGTAGGAGTTAGTCCCGCATCCGTTCGATCTGAATATATATGAAGAATGTGGTCAATATATATATAAGAATAAAACTCAACACAATTGATGGTAATAAAATAATGTTGTGTACTTTGTTTACTTACTCTAAGTTGTTCTAGTGCGGCTTGGCCCGTCGCACATATCGTGTTGCGAATGAACTCGCAAACATAGTACCCACATAAGTTATAGCCGTGTCCCTGATGCGCGCACTTTACGAGAATAGAGAGTTCAATCAAAATAATAATCAATAAAGCATGATATAATGGAATTGGAAGCAGAATCAAAGAGATACGCAGACCTAGCTAGCTAGTATTATTTACATTTTGGTCTACAATTTTAGTTCTTCTGACCATTCACCCATGGCCCTGCCCGTGAACCTGTTCCAAACCCTGTCCGGCAAACAAAATGGATAAAGGAGTAATTAATTACTTTTTATCACGAAAGTTGCCGAATATGATTGAAATTACCTCTGGAGCATCTCTCTAAAGTCTGCCCATAGCTTTTTTTTCGTAACGAGTCCATGACAAGGACTTTTCCTGAGTCAGGTTGAATGACTAGCAGAATAAAGTGGAACCTACGCACGCTTAACTCATCATCAGTTAAACTTAACATCGAGTAAGCCGAAATAGAATGTGTACAAGAGAGGGTAACAGTACTCACGAGAAGTTGTAAGGCAATAGTATTTCCCTTTTGGTTTATTGTCTCTGTAAAGACCTTAGCAATAAATCTTCTATTTGCCCGGGTTTGGTTCTTACCACTTCTTCATGAACTCTATTTGGGTCAACGAACTCAATGTCAAAAGGTCCTCCTTTCATGCATTCCATAACCTTTTTCCTGCATAATAGTATATACATATATGGTGAGCATATATATATATATATACATGCAATTAATGAAGTGAATAAGATGAGATAGAAATTACAGAAATAGTACTTACACACAATAAAGGCTGATGGCAGCCTTGTCGAGTTCCTTCTGATTGAATAGAAAATGCAAGTCTTGAATGTTGAAGTCGATCTCGCCGTCTCCGCACAAGAAAATATGATATCTTATATGCGCCGTGATCCATTCTTCCTTTCTCGTCTTGCAGAAATCAAGATACCACTTGTGCAATCTTCGCATCTTTGTTGGTAGATTCTTGAGCTCCTCTTTCTTGACGAGATTCTTCCCATACTTCCATGGCTGTATGGGGTTGGCATCGGCTTTGGGCAAGTTGTCTCCCATGATGTTCAAGTATGCAATGTAAGTCATCCCCATCTCATTGGCCTTTCTTTGTAGCTCTACCTCGTAATCATTTACGGGAGGAGCGTCCCATGTGTCGAACACTTGGAGCAAGGTGCATGATTGGTTTTCCTTCTCTTCGAGCATGGGAACTGTTTTCTGGGGTGCTGCATGACTTCTACTTTCAGTCTCCCTACTACGCCTTGCACCCCCCTTCAAAATCTGGCGCTCGTAGTTCGGCACAAGTGGGGTTTCAGGTTTCAAAAGATTTTTGTAAAACTTCTCCACCACCGTCGGATCTATTTTCTCCTTTGGCTCGGCCCGTCTAGGTGCAAAGAATTTCTTGACCTCTTCTTCCGAGATCCTATTGGTCTCCTCGTCGCTGCGATTCCACGGTAAAACCGGCAATGGCTTGGCGGAAGGCTGCGGGACGTAGTTTTTTGAACTCTTTGGCGTACGGTTTCCTGCAGATTTCTTTGGGGCAGTGCTAGTGATGCTCTTCGTGGTAGTGCTCTTCCACTTACGCTGAGGAGATGGCTGAAGCGCCGGAGATGGCTGACGGGCAGGAGATGGCTGGCGCGCCGGAGATGGCTGGCGCACCGGAGATGGCTGCCGCGCAGGAGATGGCTGAAGCGCCGGAGATGGCTGCCGCGCAGGAGATGGCTGAAGCGTCTCAGACTGCTGATGCTGCGAAGACGGCGGGGTTGCCAGTGGCCTCCAATTTGGAAGCACGATGTGTTCCTTCTTCCAAAGAATGGTTGTTTTCACTGCAAATTTGAGTTGAGTTTCCCCTTCACCTGTAGCATGGTCAAGCTATGCTTCCTCATATTCCTTCACAACCTCATCCACCCCGACAATAGTATAGCCATCTGGAATCGGTCTACAGTGGTAAGTTCCACCAGCTACAGGAGGTAAGGCATAGCTGACAGCCACCTTAATGGATAAGCCCATTAATCTGACATGCAGCTCAGCGTGTTCGCTCTCCATGATCTCATCCACGGGGTATCGAGGACCCGCCTTTTCAAGCGTGGGCTGCACGTTCTCCGTGGAAGCCACGCTGCTTTTCCGCGCAGAGTCTAGGCCGCCGGCAGCTTCCAATGCAGGCTCTTCGTGCCGCTGAGATGGGCCAGTAGCTTGATGGCTCTGTTGTGCATTCACTTGCGCCTGCAGCGCCACAAGTGCATGTTCTATCTGTGTCATCCGCTCTGTACGCTCTTTTTCTTTTCTACCGCGCCATCTGTAAGAGTCGCTCCACTCGGCAAACCCATCCTTCCACGTCATACCCCCTGTGCCTCGTGCATGTCCAGGGTGTTCTTTTTTACCGATGGCGCGTGTGAGCTGGTCATTCTCTCTGTCGGGATGGAAGGTCCTGGCGGCTGTTTCCTCGTATGTCGTGATGAGTTCAGTGACGGGTTTAGCAAGGAGGGTTGGGAAGATACACAATCTTGTTTCTGGGTCCAACCTTGCCCCGATTCCGTAGAACCAAGTCTTTGCACGTAGGTCCCACCCATCTGGCTGGGGTGTGATCCCTCTAGCGCGTAGGGCCTTCTCAGCTTCCTCCCACTTAGGCCTCTGAGATATGTATCCACCTGACCCCGTACTCTGGTGATATTCCTTCTTCTGGGCATTTAGCGTATTGGTTTCTGACCTCTTTTTAGCTATAGCACCTTTTTTATATGCCACAAATTCGGGCCAGTGAGGTCTTATCTTCGCATAATATGCGTCTTCGAAATCTGGAGTCTCGCGAGCTTTGACAAATTTTTTCAATTTTGTCTTCCAGTTGTGGAAAGCGTCAGCCATCTTCTTTAGAGTCCACTCTTTGACCTTTTCCTTTATAACCGGTTTGTTTCCATCCTCCTCTGGCGGAAGGGTGAAATTTACCAACAACGAATTCCAAAGCGTTTCTTTGGATCTTTCATCGACAAAGGTACCGTCGCCCTTCTTTGGCTTATTCTAATATTCAATTATGATTGGGATTTGGTCCCTAACAAGAACTCCAGCCTGACGTACAAATTTGTCTGCGGCCTTCTTGGGCTCCATCGGCCTGCCATCAACACGGACTTCTTCGATCGTGAACTTTGCACGATCTTTCAACCGATGGCTCGCACCTCGCTTGCTCTTTTTCGTAGAAGAAGATTGTTGCTGGCTGGTCGATCTAGAGGGCTAAAAGAAGAAAGAAGCGTTAATTAATACATTTACATATATACAAATCAATCGGTGCAAGTTAGCAGAGGCTTAATCCATGCATATACCTCGACAGACTTTGTAATCACTAAAGTGCGTTCACCGGAGTCATCATCTTCTCCATGACTACTTGAGCTGTCATCATGTCCCTCCAAGTTCAGATATTGTGAGGTGTCCTCGTGGATCATGTTCTCCATTATTTCTTCATCTTCAAGGTTTCTACTAAGTGGATCCATAGTTTCTAAAACAATAATATGATCACACAAATATCAGTAATACATCTATTGAAATGCTCAAGAAAAGATGATGATATGACAGGTTAAAAGTATTGAAATGTAACCCTAATACATGCTTGGTCATTCCAAGCCCTAATTCGGAGAAACCCCGGATTCATATGAGAGGATACATTCGGAGAAACCCCGGATTCGGAGAAACCCTAATGCTATATTGACAACGAGAGGTGTACTAGGGCGGCGGCTGGCGGCGCTAGGGCGAGAGTGGGGCCGGGATGCGTGGGGGTGTGCGTTCGAACCATCGCGACGTGGGCTCCTAAAATGGGCGACTCGGCGAGGGTAGAGGAGGTCAGGGTCCACGGCATTGGAAAAGTAATCGGTCAAGTGATGCATATATACACATACATACATACATACATATATACACATATAAAAAATATATACATATATACACATACATATACAAATATATATACATATATATATATATCATACAAAAAATATACATACATATACATATACACATACATATACAAATACACATACACACTAACCAATCACTAACAAATACACATACACATACATAAACATATAACACTATACTAATTTAACACTAACTAACACTATAACTAACCACTAACCAAAAAACACTAACACTAACAAAAATCGGTGGGTGGGCGACGCGCGCGGCCGGCCGGGATGGGGAGGCGGAGGGGCGCGTGGCAGCGGGCCGGTACGGCGGGGTGGGGACGGCGGAGAGGCGACGGCGAGACGGGGTGGGGACGGTGTGGCAATCCCGGCGACGGCGAGACAGGGCGGGGACGGCGCGGAAGCCCGGCGACAGCGGGACGGCGGCGCTGCGGCGTCGCCTCTGCTTCTTCCTCTGCTGCGCGCTCTTGATCTGGCTGGGGGAAGGAGGAAGTGGCGTGGCAATCCCGGAGACGGCGAGACGGGGCGAGTGAAATGGATCGTATGGACACCTAGAGGGGGGTGAATAGGTGCTAACCATTTTTTAATACTTTTTCAATTTTAGGCTTGACACAAAGTAAATTCTCTAGATATGCAACTAAGAGAATTTCCCTATATGTAACCCTAACTACTAAGCACGTAAAAGAGGAGCGAGGAAACCGTAGTGGAGCACGCGGAGACACAGGGATTTGTTTTACCGCAGTTCCTTCCTTGTTAAGGGAAGTACATCTGCGTTGGAGGGGTGGGCGGTTCTAAGACCACCACGCCACAATAGGCCTCACCCTATTCTCCGATGGATCTCGCCACGAGAGGCCTGATCCACCTTCTCCAGTATTGGATCCCTTCGGGGCGGGAACCGGTGCCTTTTACAGCACTATCGGGGCACACACCCACAACTGAATTGGGTGCTCTCGAGATGACAACAAGCTGCCACAAGAACAAGGTTTATCAATATAAACAAAAACAAGGATCTAGGTATTTGCAAGAAATACTAGATCGGGGGTTCTCCAAATGAATGGAGAGGAGATGAAGTGCTTGATTGCTGATGATGAAGATCGAGTTCTCCTCCTTCGATTCCCCAAGGGATGGGGCCTTTGGGTGGATCTAGGTGGAGCACTCTTGGATGAAGCTTTCAGATCTGATCTGGTCTTTTTCGAGATGAATCAAGAGTTCTGGCAGGAGGGGGAAGGCTGGCTTAAATACCCCCTCCCCAGATCTGGCCGTTGCACAACTTTGGGGGCGGATTATCCGCCCCCCACTTGGGGCGGATTATCCGCCCCATGGGAAAACTCCGCCCTAAGGGCGGATTCTCCGGGGGAAACTCCGCCCCCTCTCTGGGGCTGGCGCCTGCAGAACTTGGTGAAGATCTTGAGGGGGGCGGATTATCCGGCCAGGTCGGAAAGTCCGGCCAATACTCCGCCCCCTCTCTGGGGCTTGCGCCTTCGTGATGATCAAGGAGGGCGGACTATCCGCCCCCCCTGAGGGGCGGATTATCCGGCGGGGCCGGAAAATCCGTCCAAAATTCCGCCCCCCTTCTGGGGCTTGCGCCTTCTTGGGAAGAGGGAGGGGCGGATTATCCGCCCCCCAAAAACAGAATCCTTTCCCTTTTTCTCATAGGTAGCTGCAATACTTCAACACACATTAAATAATCCTTAATATTGTTATCTAACACACAAAACACTAGGGATTATAAAATGTTCTTTCAATCTCCCCCTTTTTGGTGTTAGATGACAATATTAGGATTTGCAATAAAACCGGCAAATGCCACCTAATAAACGAAAGACGCTCCCCTAGATGTGTGCATATTTAAGATTTGCATTTGAATACAAATACACACACTAGAGAGAACACTACTTCCATAACCAAGATAATTGAAACAGGGTGGTTTGGGAAACAAGGTCATACCACCGGGATGAGAATATAGCCAAAGCATACATAGATAATTCCATGAATCCATATGCCATCAAATATGCTCCATAATTCCAGAATTCCATGAGGTCCATAATAGATAAAAATCCAGAATCCCATGAATACCAAACATAGTGCCAAACATAGTGGAGTACGACATAGTCTTACATAAACAAACACATAGCAAATGAGTTCACGCTAGAAAAGGCACAAGCAAGCAAATAAAACGACTAAAAACGAAAAGCTTGTGCCCGAACCTTGCAAATCCACGAGCCCTAATAGAACTACTTCTCCCCCTTTGGCATCGAAACGCCAAAAAGGAAGAAGAGCGAAGCTAACGCCCCTGAAGATCACTCCTCCTCATCCTCGTCGTAGTCATCCCCGTCCCCTTCCTCTTCATTCTGGAAAATGCAGAATCAGGCCAGAGCAACCTAGCAAACCTCTCGAGGGTGTTTTAGAGGACTTGTGTGCAAGAATAGATGGTTCAAGGGGGAAGAGAAAGGCTTGGGTTGAGAGCAACAAACTGAGATGGTACTACACACCCAAATTTGCAAAAATCAAATCAATCAAAAGCCAAATGTGAGTGTGTTTTCCATAAGAACATGAGATATGAAGGAAAATCCAACTAGACCCATGAAAAACCAACTCTTCTTGAGGAAGAGGGCGGTGGCCGAAGCCACCATGTTGGAGCGCATGGCATGACACCGCGAAGATGTATCTTGAGTTCAAAACCAATGCTCATCGATGACCCACATATCACAAAATGATATTTAAGGGAAATGATTTTACTTGCTTTTGGCATTATGGGGGGAGGTTTGGCCCAATCAATTAGGACCACACTCCCCCTATGTCTATGCCCGCATCTAAACCAAATACATGAATAAGAGCAAGTGAGTGTGCAAGGGTAGTCAAGCTAAGCTCCTTGAATCTATGATATTTAGCTCATTCCTCAAATAACAGAATCTTGCTTCATCAAGAGGCTTTGTGAAAATATCAGCAAGTTGGTTCTTCGTGCTTACAAAGGATAGAGCAATATCTCCACGAGCAACATGATCCCGAATAAAGTGGTTGCGAATCTCTATATGTTTTGTTCTTGTATGCTGCACGGGATTGTACGCAATTTTGATAGCACTTTCATTGTCTCATAATAGAGGCACTTTGTCACAATTGACATCATATTCCTTTAAAGTTTGCCTCATCCATAACAATTGTGTACAAGCGCTTGCAGCAGCAACATATTCAGCTTCGGCGGTTGAGAGTGAAATAAAATTCTGTTTCTTTGATGACCAACACACTAGAGACCTGCCCAAGAATTGACATGCACCAGAGGTTGATTTCCTATCATCTTTGTCACCAGCCCAATCTGAATAAGTGTAGCCACATAGAGAGAAACTTGAACCCTTGGGATACCATAACCTAAAATTTGGGGAATGAACCAAATATCGGAAGATTCGCTTGACCGCCACTAAGTGGCTTTCTTTAGGAGCGGCTTGGTACCTTGCACACACTCCTACACTTAACACGATATCGGGCCTAGATGCGCAAAGGTAAAGGAGAGACCCGATCATGGATCGGTATACCTTTTGATCCACGTCTTTACCCTTGGGATTGAGCTCGAGATGACACTTGGTTTGCATTGGGGTAGCAACGCCATTGAGATCCGTCATCTTGAACCTCTTGAGCATGTCTTGGATGTACTTAGCTTGATTAATAAAAGTTCCCTTTCTAAGTTGTTTGATCTCAAATCCAAGAAAGAACCTGAGCTCACCCATCATGGACATCTCAAACCTGTCAGTCATAAGCTTTGAAAATTCATCGTTAAAAGCTTGGTTAGTAGAGCCAAAAATAATGTCATCTACATAAAGTTGGCATACAAAAAGCTCCCCATTAACCTTCTTAGTAAAAAGAGTGGGATCGATTTGCCCAACTTCGAATCCACGGTCTAGCAAAAGCTCTTTAAGGTGCTCATACCACGCACGTGGGGCTTGTTTAAGGCCATAGAGCGCCTTATCGAGTTTGTAGACATGGTTCGGAAATTTGGGGTCCTCAAACCCCGGGGGCTGCTTGACGTATACTAACTCATGTAGAGGACCATTAAGGAAAGCGCTCTTAACATCCATTTGTTGTAATTTAAAATTATGATGGGTTGCATATGCAAGAAGGATACGAATGGACTCAAGACGAGCCACATGAGCGTAAGTCTCGCCAAAGTCAATTCCTTCCAGTTGAGAGAATCCTTGAGCCACGATTCGTGCTTTATTCCTCACAACAATGTCATTTTCATCCTATTTGTTCTTGAAGATCCACTTGGTGCCGATAACATTGCGGCAATCCTTTGGCTTTTCTACGAGCTTCCAAACTTTGTTGCGTTCGAAGTTATTTAATTCTTCATGCATTGCAACAACCCAATCGGGATCTTCAAGAGCATCAAAAACCTTCTTCGGTTCAACCATGGAAATGGGAGATTGATGATCACAGAAGCTTGAAAGTTCTCTTCTAGTGGATACCCTTCGTCGAAGATCACCAACAACCTTGTCAAGAGTGTGACCTCTTAGTTCAAGGTTCCGATCGGCACGAGCCTTGCGACGAGCCTCAATGTCTTTATTGTTTCTAGAAGGAGTTGATTCAATATTAGTATCCTTGACTTGATTACTGCCTTGCCCTTGAACTTGGTCACCGTTACTGCCAGAAGATTGTTGCTGAAAATTTTCTTCAGCCCCGGATAATCCGCCCCTTGGAGGGGCCGGACTATCCAGCCTGGGAGGTGAAGAACACAAACCATCTTCCTGAGAAATCCTGTTGAGAGTTGGAGACCCAGGGCCGTATAATCCGCCCTCGGGGGCCGGAGAATCCGGCCTGGGATCTTCAGAGTTGATGAATTCTCTCTCGGATCCTCTGAAATGAGTTGGAGTACCAGGGGCGGATTGTCCGCCCCTTGGAGGGGGCGGATAGTCCGGACTGGGACTACCAACTTGTCCAGGGGACAGTTGATCTTCAGCAGATTGCGGTGTTGATGCAGGATTTTCTCCAACAGTAGGAGCTTATTGAACTTGTGTAGATGAGGGCTCCACATGTGTGGAGCATTGTCCTTCCCGATCCGCCACAAGGGGTTCCTCAATGGGGCGGAAAAATCCCACGCCCATTCTTCTTATGGCATCTTGGGGTATTTCAACATCTGCATCACAAACATCAACTTGCCCTACAAAGGAGCCGTTATTTTCATCGAACTCCACACTACAAGATTCTACAACAGTCCCAGTGAGCTTGTTGTAGATTCTATAAGTGTGGGATTCGGCACCGTAACCAACAAAAATACCTTCTAAAGCCTTGGACTCAAATTTTGACAAACGGACACCTTTAATAAGAAAGAAACACTTACACCCGAATACCTTGAAGTATGAAATGTTGGGCTTGTTACCGGTAAGTATTTCATATGGAGTCTTGTCCAAAATCTTCCGAAGGTAGAGCCGGTTTGATGAGTGACAAGCAGTGGATATGGCTTCAGCCCAAAAATTATACGGAGACTTGAATTCAGCTAGCATAGATCTCGCCATATCCATCAAAGTCCGGTTCTTCCTCTCGGCTACACCATTTTGTTGAGGAGTGTACGCAGCGGAATATTGGTGTTTAATCCCCTCTTCGCTAAGAAACTCGTTTAAAGTGTAGTTCTTGAATTCTGAGCCGTTGTCACTTCTAATTGCCAAGATAGGAACATTGTGTTGACGTTGAACTTCATTGGCAAAGTCGATGACAGTTTGTTGAGTCTCACTTTTCATCTTGAAGAAATATACCCATGTATATCTTGAGTAGTCATCGACAATGACCAAGCAATATTTCTTCCCACCAAGACTTGCATGAGAAGGAGGTCCAAATAAATCCACATGAAGTAATTCCAAGATCCTCTTTGATGACACAATAGTCTTCCTCTTGTGGGGAGAGTCGTGCATTTTTCCTTCAACACAAGCCCTGCAAACATGATCTTTGGCAAAAGAGACATTGTATTTTAGTCCAAGGATGTGGCCACCCTTCTGGAGACTTTGCAAAGTTCTCATGTTGACATGGGCTAATCGGTGATGCCATAGCCAGCCGACGTCGGCCTTTCCGAAAAGACACATCGGACCCGAAGTGGTTTTCCCCGAGAAGTCCACCACATACAGGTCATTTTCGACGTATCCAACGAAAGCGACCTTTAGAGACTTGCTCCACAAGAGTACCACCAAATCATCATCGATAAAAACAGCAAAACCCATCTTGCCAAGGGCACGAACAGAAAGAAGGTTGTAACCAAGGGTCTCAACAAGCATGACGTCCACGAGTGAGATATCGTGGGCAACCACAACCTTGCCAAGACCCAATACCTGAGATTTAGACTTATCACCATAGGAGACTCTGGTATTATCATGATTTGGACGCATCTCCGTGATGATCTCCTTGCTTCCGGTCATATGACTAGTGCAGCCACTATCCAGCACCCATTTTGACTCACCGGAAGCATAGCCCTGCAAGATAATTACTTCTTGGTTTTAGGTACCCATTTTTCAATGGGTCCTTTCATGTTAGTAACAATGGTCTTTGGGACCCAAATAGACCAAGCAATATATTCATCAAAAGGACCAACATAATAAGCATAAACATTGCCATAGTCATCACAAAAGAGTTCATAATTCGGATTGTGAGACCCTGCAAAACCAATATCATTAGTCTTGTCTTTTGTGACACTCTTCTCAGCAGTGCTTGTCTTTAATTGCACATTATTGGTCTTGTTCTTCTTGGTTTTCTTCTTCTTGTGCTTGGTGACATACACAAGTCCCTCTTTACCATGATTTGACCTTTGCTTGCCAAGGACTTCATCAAGCACACCTTTGTCCTTTGTAGTGATGTCCTTGATCACTTCTTTTTCAACACTAGCATTTTTCTTGTTGCTATATGTTGAGTTGGACGAGCTAGGAGTATCATATTTGGCCAATCGACTTTGAAGCTGATCATGTTACTCATTGAGAATAGAGAACTCGTTTTTCAACGCCTTGTGAGCATTGTCAAGTTTCTCCAATTCCTCGGAGAGTCTATCATGAGCATCCCCAAAGTCAATCCTTTCCTTCTTTAACTTCTTTGCTTTGATGATAGCATTGTCACGTTCCTTAACAAGTTTAGTCACAATTTCTTCATGTGACTCTTCCATAGACTCGAGCTTCTCTTCAAGAGAGACCCGAGTTTCTTCTTCTTCAAGAGCATTTTTTAGAGATGCAATTTCCATTGCATCCCCCCTTTCAATTCTGCCCTTTTCTTCGAGAAGTGCTTTGTTTTGGGCCAGCTGATCCATGAGAGCTTCAAACCAAACTTTGTGCTCACCTTGCAAGTTAATGTAGAAATAATCCAAAGCAATAATCTCTTCTTTAACCTTAAGACTAGTAGGATCATCCATGTCTATCATAGTCTTGGGAAAAGAAGAGTTAGAAGTTACCTCGGAGCTTCGTGCCATGAGGCAAGTAGCATTCTTGTTGGTGATGTCTTCGTTCGGAGAGTCGAAGAGAGATGTTGATGTAGATGTGGTGGATATAGCAGCCACCTCTTGAGAGCTATCGTCCTCGTCCTCATCTTCACTCCCCGATGAATATTCTTCTTGAGCCACTAGAACAATCTTTGGTTGCTTCTTGAAAGGAGCATTCTTCTTTACAAACTGTTTCTTATGTGGAGCTTTTGATTTGTCCTTGAAAATGAGTCTTCCTCCATTATCCTCTCTACTTTGATATGGACACTCAGCTACGAAGTGCAGCCGGTCACCACAATTAAAGCATGTTCTCAGCTTGGGACCATTTTCTTTTCTTCCATAGGCTCCACTCTTGCGATCTAGTTCAGCTTTAGCCTTGGCTAGATCTTTCCAAAAGTTTCTTGCATAAAGTGCCAAGTATTGTCCGTGGATCCTTTTTATATCCTCGGGACAGTCTAGACCTTCTACCGCGTATTCATCATGATCAATCACACTAGTCTTCAAGGCCATGTTGACCCCCTTTTGCATCCCCATAGCTCGAGCACGAGCATCTTCGGCATTCTTGGCAGCCACTTTGAAAGCGGCCATTTCTTGCATAACCTCATTGGATGACATGAGGTGATAGTTATGCCTTCCTTGGAGACTTTTCGAATCTGTGGGCTCAAATGGCATAAGAGCACTGACATACTTGCGCTTGATCCAAGCATCATCAACATGAGCTGCACCGTGGTTTCTGAAGGTTGTGGTTATTGCCTTGAGCGTCCTATACATGTCCTCGTGGTATTCTCCATCCAGCATATAAAATCCTTCAGCTTCATTGCTCAAGGCATCATATCTATTCCTTCTCATACTTTCATTTCCGATGAAGAGCTCGGTGAGGGCATCCCAAGCTTCTTTAGCTGTGCTAAGATGCTGAATGTGCGGCATGTCTTTGTCACCCACACCAAGCTGTATCATGTGTAGAGCTGTAGCGTTCAGTTGGCTATCGACCACTTCTCTTCTTGTGAGATTGTTGGGATTTCCAACATGAAGACCATTTTCGATGATCTTCCACAACTCTATGGAGGAACTGCACACATGAGATTTCATCAAAAATTGCCATTGAGAGAAAGTAGATGCTGAAAGTTTGGGTGGATCACCCCTATTATGTATATGAGGGTGAGGGATAGGAGGATCAGGGGAATACACATGAGAAACCTCATTGTATCCATCCTTACCACTATCCTTTTTCGAGGAGGAGCTCTTACTAGTATCATCACTGTAACACCCTCAGAATCGGCCCTATGCAAGTTTTAGCGAAACTCGCCAAACCCGCATAGAAACGATTCAAAGGTGCCCACCAGGCACTTTCGTGCGGGTGGAAAACGAAGTAATAACATTACACAACAGTCCTCGATGGGACCCACAGAACAGATATATACAACAGCGACTCAACGAGTCAAGAATACAGATATACGGTACAAAGACCCAAATCACCTTGAAAAGATGGAGCGTCCGACTACGGACAAGATGCCAATGGGGCTAAGAGCCCTGAAGAATAACCAATGGCGTCCATAACCCTGCCCAGGCCAAGCCGGAAGGGTAACCCTGCTAACGACGTCGATCTCAAAACCTGCTTAAACAAAAGGGGTGCCGACAAAGGGCAAAGGAAAAAGAGGAGCGTCAGTACTGAGGCCAGTACACGGCGAGACTAGAATTCGGCGGTCCTCGCCTACATAGGTATGGTGGACTGAGCGGCAGCGGCAGCATGCACTAAACAACCTATAGAGACTCGATACAACTGGCGACTATTAGAGAGGGGTAAGAAAGACCTATTCGGATCCTACCTGATACTATCATCAAACAAACCCATCCTGGCGTTTTCCCCTCGAGACCAACGAGGAAGTCAACCGAGGAACTCACACAGTTGTAGTTTTACTTATTCAGTTATAGTTGCGGCACTTTACTAGTCAGGTTTAGATAATCGTCCTGATAAAGTAAGCAGTGGGCACTTTTAGTTAACCATTCCGTTATAGTGGCAACACTTACTAGTCAGATACAATTAGCATGAGATAACCCCAAAACCCAGCAGTTGTTGGTACTTTTATTTAGCCATTCCGTTGTAGTGAAGCTGATTACTAGTCAAATCGGATACAAGTCAATTTATAACAGTAAACTTTAGTTATAGTTGTCTATGATTGAGATACTGTGCTCCAAGTCGTCCATAACAGCGGACACGGCTTTCAGAAAGTTTTAACCCGGCCGGGGTGCACAAATAGCAACACACACTCGATCAGCCTTGGAAAAACCAAATCAAAACCCAACGAGGCCTTCACGACAAAGCAATCACAGGATTCAGAAATATTTCAGGGGGCCACCCCTTGGAGTACACCCGCAACGAAACTGGCCGGCTCCGAGACGGACTCAAGGTTTGTGGGGCCGGCTGTAAACGACTGGGAACCCGAAAACTCGGGGTGTCGATATCGCGAAAACGGGTCACAATTCCTAAACAGTACAGTGTGCTCCTCGCACAAACGTAAATACAGAAGTAGCATGGCATAAGTACAGGATAGTAAATAAAACCTCAAACTAGTTTGTGGCCCCAAGAAATAAGACTGAATCAAGCTCTGGCTCAGAGGGGTCCCATATACCTCCCGGATGTGGATAGCGCGATAAATCAAGGAACAGGTATCAAGCACTCGGGGTCCTACGGGACACAAGTGGGCGTTCGGAAACCAAATATTATCTATCACCCACCGATGCCTCTGCTTACTTCAATTTTAGTTGTTTAAACAGGAATTAAAGTGAACGATAGTAAAGCCATGATCATCTCCAACATTGAACATGCGGCACTTCTCCAACAACTGTGGTACTTGACGACACGCAACAACTCCTGAGCAAGCGACTACTTCGCACGGGTCCAACTATCTACCAAACAACAGGCAATAGGATGTGTCCGAGGCAATATAGGGCTGCACGGGATATCACAGGTACGGGAACTAGAGCATCACAACACAGATAGCAATAGATCAACAGGAGGGAAATAAATACTATAAAAGTAAGATAGGTAGAAAGGGGGAGATGCTCGCCTGAAAACATTGCCGAAGGTTCAACCGAAGATCGGGGCGAAGCTCATATCAACTCAACGGCCTTATCCGCGAAGAACCAAAACACTAGAAGAAACACCGGATGCACTATTTAAGATTACGGCAGAAGATCGGGCATGATGCATGTATGATGCATGACATGGCAAAGGTGCAATGCAAATAGGCAATATTCAGCGGAACCGGGGTCCCGACAATTAATTAATAGGTTCATGTTGTTTAGCTACCCCGCAATTTAAATGTTGTATTAACAAGGCAAGATGAGTTATCGGTTTGCTACACCAATTTAAATGAGGCCAATATGAGACTAGATTTGCCCGCATATGGGCCCCATATTTAATTATTAGGTGAATCGGCATAAGGCCCCCAAACCACACAAATATGCATGCGAGATGAATGATTATTAATATGCAACAAGTTTATTATATTAGAAAATAGGGTTTCGGGAAGGGGTTCACACATTGAGGGTTCTCGACGGTCTTGGGGTTCCGGGGTTCGGGGTTCGGCTCAGGGTCCAGGGTTCGACGGAACGTTCTCGGATAGCGGAGGTAGGTCTTGTCGCATCCGGGAAGCAGGACTTGGTGCGGCGTCGGGGTGCATCGGATTCTCCTGGTCGCTGTCGTTCTTGTCGTCGTGCCGATCTTGTCGGGTCCCACAGGGTCGATCTTGTCGTTGCGAGGGTCTTGTCGGGCCCGCGCAATCGAGTCGGTGTTAGCGTTCGGGAGCGTTCTCGCGGCGATCTTGGCGTTCTTCCGGTCCAGGTTTTGGCGTTCGAGGGAATTGCTTGGCGTTCCCGGAGGAAGTACTTGTCGTTCCCGTGAAGAAGAGCATGTCGGTCCACGGGTTCAGTCTTCGGATTGTTGCATCGGGGTCTCGACGAGGTTCACGATCTTCAGACTCCTGGAAGGAGAACTTGGCGTCTGGGATTCCGACGAGCTTGGCGTGTCGAGGTCGGTGTTCGGCCCGGCGCCGGGATCGGTCTTCGCGGGTCTCGGCGTCCGAGGCTCCTCGCGATACCCTGATGGAAACACGATGTCCTTGTGGAGGTTGCGGATCATCTCGGTGCGTAGTCATCGTCTCGGTCTTCGGCACCGGAGGCAGGATGCTGTCTATCTAGTACTGGAGAACCGTTAGCAGCCTTGAAACCGAGATGGACTTCAGCGTCGGCCAAAAGACCAATACCAAAGCAAGGATCTGGTGCACGCGGGGCTAGCTCCCAGCAGCCGACGGAGGGCGCGGTTGGTGGTGGCCCGCCGGACGGAGCAGTGGAGGGCCCCAGCAGAGAGGCGAAGACGACATCGGGGCGGTGGCGTCCGAGGCCGAGAGCGGGGCGAGGCGGACGTGGGGCTCGGCGAAGCGGACGCGGGGTGGACGGCGACGCCTGGCGGAGCTCGCTGGCCGGGAGGGGGCGGCTCGGCCGGAACCACGCGGTGGCGGGGTGGGGCGGACCGGCGGGGCGGCGAGGCAGACGGTGGAGGCCATGGGGGGGCGGCCTGCAGAGGGACGCCGGGAGAGACGCGACCGGAAGAGCGGCGCCTGGGCGACGGCGAGGCGCGGCCGGAGGGAGGTCCGGCGGGCGGCGGCAGGGAGCAGCAGAGGGAGGGGCGACGCGGCTCGGCCTGCGGCGGCGGCACCTGGGGAGGAAGGCGGGGCCAGGCTCGAGGTGGAGGCGCTCGCGGGGAGGCGCACGGGGAGCCGGCGAGGGTAGGCGGAGCGGCGGGCGGCCGGAGGCGAGCGGGAGAAGGGGCCTGGCGGCGGAACGGAGGTAGGTGGGAGGAGCCAGAGGAGGGGAGAGCGGCGGTGGCGGGAGGCTCGGGAGGGGCCGGCGAGAGCGGGTGCGAGGCCGGCAAGGAGAGAAGGGGCCGCGGCCGGCGGGGAGCTGCGCGCGGGGCCGAGGACGGACGGGAAGGCGACGCGGGGCCGAGGGTCGGAGCAGGGAAGGTGGAGGCGGGCTTGGGAGGCGAGGCGAGGGCGCTAGGGCCGGAGGGAGAGCGGGCGGCGCTCGGGAAGGAAGACGCGGGTAGGTGGTCGCCGGCGAGGTGGGGTCGGGCGCGCGCAGGAGAGAGAGAGGGTGGAGCGGGAGGAAGAGGACGGGGGAGGGGCGCGGGGTGCGGCAGGTGGCCAGGGGGGTGGGCCAGGTGGGGTCCAGGGGATGAGTGGGGGTGGGCTGGCGTGTGTGCGTGTGTGGCTGTGTGGGCAGGGTTGAGTGGGGAGTGGGGGTGGGTTTGGTCTAGGTGGCAGATGGGGATTGGTGAGGGAGAGAGTTGGGGTGAGGTGGCGGCGTGGGACTGGTCCGGGTGAGGTGGCCGGATGGTGTGGGTAGATTAGGTTGGGTAGCTTTAGGTATATGGGTGGGCCGGTTTAATTTCTGGGGCGGTCGTTCGGGTTGATTCGGCCCGTTCGACTGCCCCACTAAAAATAATTTAATATTTAATTTAATTTTGAATGCACCGTTTGCAAACCGATATCAGACAAACAAAAATATTCCGGCGACCCGGGGTTTGCGTTTGAATAAAGATGGGGCGTTTAGGAAACTAATTAGGTTTTTCCGCCAATAATTTTATGCAAGCACATGCATGATGATGACGATGCTCAAATGCAATGCGGCATGATGACATGAGCATGCGGTCATGATGATGCAATGCACAAAAACAACGCGATTTTCTAGTAGTGGTTTTTGCGGGATGCCACAATTCGACACCACTAACAATGGATCTCGCCCTCGAGATCCGCCTCATGGTACCGGAAGAAAGGCCGGCGATCTGCGTCTTCTCGCTTCATGTAGATCCTCGCGACACCACTAACAAGAGGTCGTTGTCCGTGATCGTCGAGAGAACACTCCGGGAACAAAAGGTCAAAGGTAGAGGCATCAACAAATAAAAGCCACCTCTAGCTTCGATGGAAAAAGGGAACCGATACATTCTCATCCACTTCAATGTACATAAGCGAATAGAAAGGGTAGTCGGCATGGGGGCCAATCCATCACGCACCCAAACTATTACTCTGCACAATCAGTAGAAAAGCGTGCAACCATTCTCGGAATTAGACTAAAGATCTCGACAAACGAGGTTCGGGACAAAGGAGGGATGCAGACTCTGCATCGGATCTGGCGTAGATGATGTCGTCGCGTCGGAAACACCAGAAGGCACGAGCACGGAGCAAAGAATGGTACCACTGGTAAAGGATCACTCAGATAGCCTGAAGACCGGATGTAGCAACACCGTTACCAAAGGAGGAAGCGAAACCCTGAAGGTACGACGGAACCCAACCACGAGAAATCCTGGACTCGAAGAGAGAGAAGAGAGCGGATTCAAAACACGTCGAGATAAGAGGAGAATAGCAGAGGGGTAAGGAGTAAAACCAGACCTAATCAGATCTATCCAATCGATTTTGCAAAAATAGTTTTGACACTCTACTTCGGCCGTTAGCTAGGTTATCCTACAGGCTGGACTTGTGGGGTATCGCAACTGCTGAGCTCTGATACCACTCTGTAACACCCTCAGAATCGGACCTATGCAAGTTTTAGTGAAACTCGCCAAACCCGCATAGAAACGATTCAAAGGTGCCCACCAGGCACTTTCGTGCGGGTGGAAAACGAAGTAATAACATTACACAACAGTCCTCGATGGGACCCACAGAACAGATATATACAACAGCGACTCAACGAGTCAAGAATACAGATATATGGTACAAAGACCCAAATCACCTTGAAAAGATGTAGCGTCCTACGGACAAGATGCCAATGGGGCTAAGAGCCCTGAAGAATAACCAATGGCGTCCATAACCCTGCCCAGGCCAAGCCGGAAGGGTAACCCTGCTAACGACGTTGATCTCAAAACCTGCTTAAACAAAAGGGGTGCCGACAAAGGGCAAAGGAAAAAGAGGAGCGTCAGTACTGAGGCCAGTACACGGCGAGACTAGAATTCGGCGGTCCTCGCCTACATAGGTATGGTGGACTGAGCGGCAGCGGCAGCATGCACTAAACAACCTATAGAGACTCGATACAACTGGCGACTATTAGAGAGGGGTAAGAAAGACCTATTCGGATCCTACCTGATACTATCATCAAACAAACCCATCCTGGCGTTTTCCCCTCGAGACCAACGAGAAAGTCAACCGAGGAACTCACACAGTTGGCAGTTTTACTTATTCAGTTATAGTTGCGGCACTTTACTAGTCAGGTTTAGATAATCGTCCTGATAAAGTAAGCAGTGGGCACTTTTAGTTAACCATTCCGTTATAGTGGCAACACTTACTAGTCAGATACAATTAGCATGAGATAACCCCAAAACCCAGCAGTTGTTGGTACTTTTATTTAGCCATTCCGTTGTAGTGAAGCTGATTACTAGTCAAATCGGATACAAGTCAATTTATAACAGTAAACTTTAGTTATAGTTGTCTATGATCGAGATACTGTGCTCCAAGTCGTCCATAACCGCGGACACGGCTTTCAGAAAGTTTTAACCCGGCCGGGGTGCACAAATAGCAACACACACTCGATCAGCCTCGGAAAAACCAAATCAAAACCCAACGAGGCCTTCACGACAAAGCAATCACAGGATTCAGAAATATTTCAGGGGGCCACCCCTTGGAGTACACCCGCAACGAAACTGGCCGGCTCCGAGATGGACTCAAGGTTTGTGGGGCCGGCTGTAAACGACTGGGAACCCGAAAACTCGGGGTGTCGATACCGCGAAAACGGGTCACAATTCCTAAACAGTACAGTGTGCTCCTCGCACAAACGTAAATACAGAAATAGCATGGCATAAGTACAGGATAGTAAATAAAACCTCAAACTAGTTTGTGGCCCCAAGAAATAAGACTGAATCAAGCTCTGGCTCAGGGGGGTCCCATATACCTCCCGGATGTGGATAGCGCGATAAATCAAGGAACAGGTATCAAGCACTCGGGGTCCTACGGGACACAAGTGGGCGTTCGGAAACCAAATATTATCTATCACCCACCGATGCCTCTGCTTACTTCAATTTTAGTTGTTTAAACAGGAATTAAAGTGAACGATAGTAAAGCCATGATCATCTCCAACATTGAACATGCGGCACTTCTCCAACAACTGTGGTACTTGACGACACGCAACAACTCCTGAGCAAGCGACTACTTCGCGCGGGTCCAACTATCTACCAAACAACAGGCAATAGGATGTGTCCAAGGCAATATAGGGCTGCACGGGATATCACAGGTACGGGAACTAGAGCATCACAACACAGATAGCAATAGATCAACAGGAGGGAAATAAATACTATAAAAGTAAGATAGGTAGAAAGGGGGAGATGCTCGCCTGAAAACATTGCCGAAGGTTCAACCGAAGATCGGGGCGAAGCTCACATCAACTCAACGGCCTTATCCGCAAAGAACCAAAACACTAGAAGAAACACCAGATGCACTATTTAAGATTACGGCAGAAGATCGGGCATGATGCATGTATGATGCATGACATGGCAAAGGTGCAATGCAAATAGGCAATATTCAGCGGAACCGGGGTCCCGACAATTAATTAATAGGTTCATGTTGTTTAGCTACCCCGCAATTTAAATGTTGTATTAACAAGGCAAGATGAGTTACCGGTTCGCTACACCAATTTAAATGAGGCCAATATGAGACTAGATTTGCCCGCATATGGGCCCCATATTTAATTATTAGGTGAATCGGCATAAGGCCCCCAAACCACACAAATATGCATGCGAGATGAATGATTATTAATATGCAACAAGTTTATTATATTAGAAAATAGGGTTTCGGGAAGGGGTTCACACATTGAGGGTTCTCGACGGTCTTGGGGTTCCGGGGTTTGGGGTTCGGCTCAGGGTCCAGGGTTCGACGGAACATTCTCGGATAGCGGAGGTAGGTCTTGTCGCATCCGGGAAGCAGGACTTGGTGCGGCGTCGGGGCGCATCGGATTCTCCTGGTTGCTGTCGTTCTTGTCGTCGTGCCGATCTTGTCGGGTCCCACAGGGTCGATCTTGCCGTTGCGAGGGTCTTGTCGGGCCCGCGCAATCGAGTCGGTGTTAGCGTTCGGGAGCGTTCTCGCGGCGATCTTGGCGTTCTTCCGGTCCAAGTTTTGGCGTTCGAGGGAATTGCTTGGCGTTCCCGGAGGAAGTACTTGTCGTTCCCGTGAAGAAGAGCATGTCGGTCCACGGGTTTAGTCTTCGGATTGTTGCATCGGGGTCTCGACGAGGTTCATGATCTTCAGACTCCTGGAAGGAGAACTTGGCGTCTGGGATTCCGACGAGCTTGGCGTGTCGAGGTCGGTGTTCGGCCCGGCGCCGGGATCGGTCTTCGCGGGTCTCGGCGTCCGAGGCTCCTCGCGATACCCTAATGGCAACACGATGTCCTTGTGGAGGTTGCGGATCATCTCGGTGCGTAGTCATCGTCTCGGTCTTCGGCACCGGAGGCAGGATGCTGTCTATCTAGTACTGGAGAACCGTTAGTAGCCTTGAAACCGAGATGGACTTCAGCGTCGGCCAAAAGACCAAGACCAAAGCAAGGATCTGGTGCACGTGGGGCTAGCTCCCAGCAGCCGACGGAGGGCGCGGTTGGTGGTGGCCCGCCGGACGGAACAGCGGAGGGCCCCAGCAGAGAGGCGAAGACGACATCGGGGCGGTGGCGTCCGAGGCCGAGAGCGGGGCGAGGCGGACGCGGGGCTCGGCGAAGCGGACGCGGGGTGGACGGCGACGCCTGGCGGAGCTCGCTGGCCGGGAGGGGGCGGCTCGGCCGGAACCACGCGGTGGCGGGGTGGGGCGGACCGGCGGGGCGGCGAGGCAGACGGTTGAGGCCATGGGGGGGCGGCCTGCAGAGGGACGCCGACAGAGACGCGACTGGAGGAGGGCGCCTGGGCGACGGCGAGGCGCGGCCGGAGGGAGGTCCGGCGGGCGGCGGCAGGGAGCAGCAGAGGGAGGGGCGACGCGGCTCGGCCTGCGGCGGCGGCGCCTGGGGAGGAAGGCGGGACCGGGCTCGAGGTGGAGGCGCTCGCGGGGAGGCGCACGGGGAGCCGGCGAGGGTAGGCGGAGCGGCGGGCGGCCGGAGGCGAGCGGGAGAAGGGGCCTGGCGGCGGAACGGAGGTAGGTGGGAGGAGCCAGAGAAGGGGACAGCGGCGGTGGCGGGAGGCTCGGGAGGGGCCGGCGAGAGCGGGAGCGAGGCCGGCGAGGAGAGAAGGGGCCGCGGCCGGCGGGGAGCTGCGCGCGGGGCCGAGGACGGACGGGAAGGCGACGCAGGGCCGAGGGTCGGAGCAGGGAAGGTGGAGGCGGGCTTGGGAGGCGAGGCGAGGGCGCTGGGGCCGGAGGGAGAGCGGGCGGCGCTCGGGGAGGAAGACGCGGGTAGGTGGTCGCCGGCGAGGTGGGGTCGGGCGCGCGCAGGAGAGAGAGAGAGAGGGTGGAGCGGGAGGAAGAGGACGGGGGAGGGGCGCGGGGTGCGGCAGGTGGCCAGGGGGGTGGGCCAGGTGGGGTCCAGGGGATGAGTGGGGGTGGGCTGGCGTGTGTGCGTGTGTGGCTGTGTGGGCAGGGTTGAGTGGGGAGTGGGGGTGGGTTTGGTCTAGGTGGCAGATGGGGATTGGTGAGGGAGAGAGTTGGGGTGAGGTGGCGGCGTGGGACTGGTCCGGGTGAGGTGGCCGGAGGGTGTGGGTAGATTAGGTTGGGTAGCTTTAGGGATATGGGTGGGCCGGTTTAATTTCTGGGGCGGTCGTTCGGGTCGATTCGGCCCGTTCGACTGCCCCACTAAAAATAATTTAATATTTTATTTAATTTTGAATGCACCGTTTGCAAACCGATATCAGACAAACAAAAATATTCCGGCGACCCGGGGTTTGCGTTTGAATAAAGATGGGGCGTTTAGGAAACTAATTAGGTTTTTCCGCAAATAATTTTATGCAAGCACATGCATGATGATGACGATGCTCAAACGCAATGCGGCATGATGACATGAGCATGCGGTCATGATGATGCAATGCACAAAAACAACGCGATTTTTTAGTAGTGGTTTTTGCGGGATGCCACAATCACCGACCACTTCGTTATCTTTGGAAGCAGTTTTACCCGTTTCCTTGGATTGCGGAGTGGCATCCTCCGAGTTAGATGGAGGTGATGCTGCGGATGTGGAGAGACGTATTATCAATTGACGCATCTCTTCCATCTTAGCCTCCATTGAACTCACCAAGGTTGTTTCCAACGTCTTGAGATCGTTCATGGTGACTACCTCCGAAGCATCATCCCCATCTACCTTGGAACCCATACTTCTCTTAGGCGGTTAAGCCCGAAATAAGAGCCGAGGCTCTGATACCAATTGAAATGGATCGTATAGGCACCTAGAGGGGGGTGAATAGGTGCTAACCAATTTTTAATACTTTTCAATTTTAGGCTTGACACAAAGTAAATTCTCTAGATATGCAACTAAGAGAATTTCCCTATATGTAACCCTAACTACTAAGCACGTAAAAGAGGAGCGAGGAAACCGTAGTGGAGCACGCGGAGACACAGGGATTTGTTTTACCGCAGTTCCTTCCTTGTTAAGGGAAGTACATCTGCGTTGGAGGGGTGGGCGGTTCTAAGACCACCACGCCACAATAGGCCTCACCCTATTCTCCGATGGATCTCGCCACGAGAGGCCTGATCCACCTTCTCCACTATTGGATCCCTTCGAGGCGGGAACCGATGCCTTTTACAACACTATCGGGGCACACACCCACAACTGAATTGGGGGCTCCCGAGATGACAACAAGCTGCCACAAGAACAAGGTTTATCAATATAAACAAAAACAAGGATCTAGGTATTTGCAAGAAATACTAAATCGGTGGTTCTCTAAATGAATGGAGAGGAGATGAAGCGCTTGATTGCTGATGATGAAGATCGAGTTCTCCTCCTTCGATTCCCCAAGGGATGGGGCCTTTGGGTGGATCTAGGTGGAGCACTCTTGGATGAAGCTTTCAGATCTGATCTGGTCTTTTTCGAGATGAATCAAGAGTTCTGGCAGGAGGGGGAAGGCTGGCTTAAATACCCCCTCCCCAGATCTGGCCGTTGCACAACTTTGGGGGCGGATTATCCGCCCCCCACTTGGGGCGGATTATCCGCCCCCTGGGAAAACTCCGCCCCAAGGGCGGATTCTCCGGGGAAAACTCCGCCCCCTCTCTGGGGCTGGCGCCTGCAGAACTTGGTGAAGATCTTGAGGGGGGCGGATAATCCGGCCCCCCCTGAGGGGCGGATTATCCGGCCAGGCCGGAAAGTCCGGCCAATACTCCGCCCCCTCTCTGGGGCTTGCGCCTTGGTGATGAGCAAGGGGGCAGACTATCCGGCCCCCCTGAGGGGCGGATTATCCGGGCGGGCCGGAAAATCCGGCCAAAATTCCGCCCCCTTCTAGGGCTTGCGCCTTCTTGGGAAGAGGGAGGGGAGGATTATCCGCCCCCCAAAAACAGATTCCTTTCCCTTTTTCTCATAGGTAGCTGCAACACTTCAACACACATTAAATAATCCTTGATATTGTTATCTAACACACAAAACACTAGGGATTATAAAATGTTCTTTCAGCGAGGACGGCGGCGCTGCGGCGTCGCCTCTGCTTCTTCCTCTGCTGCGCGCGCTTGATCTTGCTGGGGGGAAGGAGGAAGTGGCGCGCGTTATAAATGCCCCCCCCTTTAACACCGGTTCTAGACACGAACCGGTGTTAAAGGGGGGAGCAATTCGTTTCGCGCCCGCACCCCCCCTTTAACACTGGTTCGTGGCTGGAACCGGTGTTAAAGGGGTGGTGCGGGCGCGAAACAAAATAAATGCGCCCCCCCTTTAACACCGGTTTGTGGCTGGAACCGGTGTTAAAGGGGGGCATTTATTTCATGCATTAAAGCGGTGGGGGCATTTTTAACTCAAAAAATAGGATATGAATTTAGAAAATTCATATCTTTTTCATTTCAACTCAGAAAAATATGAATAATATATCATAATTTTCAGAAAAATAATATCTATCCATTCACGTAAAAACATTTTATATTTACTTTAGATGGAAATTTTCAAAATAATTAAAACACTTACATATAAATTTTGATTCTTCAATTCAAACAAATATAAAATAGACAAACCCTAAAACTTTGAACATAAGAAATATTAAGCATCTAAAAAGGAATCTAACCTGATCTTTTTTTATTTTTTTATCCCCGTTTTAAACTATCGTCAAACTTTGTCGAACAACGGGCATGAAGATTCTTAGCTCGGGGCCAAGCCTCACTCAACTTGCATTGGATTTTTGATAAAATAGCATATTGTGAACCTAAAAATGATTTTTGTAAAAAATCATGAGCATCATATCATGTACCTGTAGTTCATATCTGACCCACTTCCTACCGATTCGGCAGGAATTTGTCTTTTTCACTAGAGGTGGACGGAAAGGTTTCAGATCCCCCTATTGGTACATTGTCCATATAAGGTGGTCTAGTATTTTTGTAAAATGTGGTGGTGGTTTTTTGAATTAACCATTTGGTGGTTGCTTCACAAAACCGTCCGTTTTTTATGCTCGGAAAATGGAAAATGCCTTTTTGGTGCGATAAAAAGGAAAACTTCCTCTTGCAGCATTGTTTGCCATGCCATGATGCACATGTATGCACAATATGGCCATATTATCACAAACTATGCCTTGATTCTAGCCATAACATTGGTCATTTGACCCGAAAGCCAAGAAACCTCGAATGAGATAGGTCATTTTGTGAAGGTTTTTTTGAGACATAATCAATATACCAAGTTTGAGATATTTCCTTCTAACTATGTCACATAATATAACACCACGCGAAGGTTTCGCACTGTTTCGATCTTTTTTTTATTTTTTATCCCCGTTTAAACTATCGTCAAACTTTGTCGAACAACGGGCATGAAGATTCTTAGCTCGGGGCCAAGCCTCTCTCAACTTGCATTGGATTTTTGATAAAATAGCATATTGTGCACCTAAAAATGATTTTTGTAAAAAATCATGAGCATCGTATCATGTACCTGTAGTTCATATCTGACCCACTTCCTACCGATTCGGCAGGAATTTGTCTTTTTCACCAGAGGTGGACGGAAAGGTTTCAGATCCCCTTATTGGTACATTGTCCATATAAGGTGGTCTAGTATTTTTGTAAAATGTGGTGCTGGTTTTTTGAATTAGCCATTTGGTGGTTGCTTCATAAAAGCGTCTGTTTTTTATGCTCGGAAAATGGAAAATGCCTTTTTGGTGCGATAAAAAGGAAAACTTCCTCTTGCAACATTGTTTTCCATGCCATGATGCACATGTATGCACAATATGGCTGTATTATCACAAACTATGCCTTGATTATAGCCATAACATTGGTCATTTGACCCGAAAGCCAAGAAATCTCGAATGAGATAGGTCATTTTGTGAAGGTTTTTTTGAGACATAATTAATATACCAAGTTTGAGATTTTTCCTTCTAACTATGTCACGTAATATAACACCATGCGAAGGTTTCGCACTGTTTCGATCTTTTTTATTTTTTTATCCCCGTTTTAAAATATCGTCAAACTTTGTCGAACAACGGGCATGAAGATTCTTAGCTCGGGGCCAAGCCTCACTCAACTTGCACTGGATTTTTGATAAAATAGCATATTGTGAACCTAAAAATGATTTTTTTTAAAAATCATGAGCATCGTATCATGTACCTGTAGTTCATATCTGACCCACTTCCTACCGATTCGGCAGGAATTTGTCTTTTGACCCGAAAGCCAAGAAACCTCGAATGAGATAGGTCATTTTGTGAAGGAGATAGAACTGGAATTAAAATACAGAATGCAACTAATAGTAAGTTACATAAAGCACAACTGAAAATTAAGATACATAAAAGAACTGAAAATTAAGATACATGGCCAGATTAAGTAACAATCGGCCGAACTTGTTTCAGAATATTGGAGTGATTCAGTCATGCTCCTGCCTACACCTGTAATACTCGCTACTGTAGTCGTCGTACTCGCCGCCGCCGTCATCGCTGTTGTCGTCGGGGTCGCCGTAATTGAACCTTGAAGGCTGAGTACGCGTGGGCTGGACTTGAGGGTAGCGCAGACAGGGGTTAGAGTCAGCGGCAGTGTCATAGGCCATGACGCTCTGGAGAGTCCGACCGCGCTACCATAGCCGACGGCCGGCCTCGTTGAAGTTCAGAGGAGGTGGTCCGTCCTCCTCGTGCCTGGCGAGCGCCCTCTCACGCCGATCCATGAAGAAGGCTTCCCAAGTCGGGAAATAGTCGGGATGCCATCTGGGATTGCTCCACTGCTCCGGTGTGAGATCGAAGTAGTAGTGGTTCGTGATGGCCATCCGGCGTGCCACACCTAGAGGGACAGGAGGAACCGGCACGCCTCCGGCGCTCAGCATCCAGCCGACGGGGACACAGTAGCCCGGCGGGCAGGGGTAGTTCGAGGCACAAAGCGCCTCCGCCTCCCTGGGGGTTAGTGCTACGGTGGAAGCCATGGGAAAGAGTGATGAGGTTGCAGATATGAGTCTAGAGATGTGCAATGACAATGTAGGCCAACCCTACATATATATATATAGTGAAGAACTGGCGGGAAAAAATGGCGGTAAGAAAAATGGCGGGAAGAAAAATGGCGGGAAAAAATAGCAGGAAGAAAAATGGCGGGAAGAAAAATGAAGGGAAGAAATAGAAGGAAGAAAAATGGCTCATTTAATACATATACTGTTAACAGAAGAAATATACATTGATTTCCATGTTGAGATACATATGTGTGCCAAAAATGGCTCAATTAATACATATAGTCAATCTTATGATCGCGTCGGCCTTAACCATGGAGTATCAACACCGTTTAACAGGATGGTTGGGTCAGTCTTCACTCTGAAGGGCGGAATTTCACTCTGAAGATTTCCTTCTCTGCTTTGGTAAGAGTGTCGTGGTATTGCACGGCAGATGCTACTGGGGGTAGCTTACGTAGAGGGAGCAAGGCGATGTAGGAGAATCCGGGAGCGAGATTGGCACACGATGTACCTAGGTTCACGTCCCCTCGGTGGAGGATCGCTACGTCCTGCTATCAATCCAGTATATGATCATAGATTGGATTACATGGGAGCCGCCGTAGGCGGAGGGAGAGACTAGATCTAATCTAATATGAGAGAGCCTATGACGTGGGGGTGCCCCTGGTGGCTTTATATATGCAGCCAGCTAGGGTTTACAAGTATTTGGTGAGCTTTGTATTGAACTCGCCGTCTTGGGCCTCCAGTCGGCGCCACTCGTCTGGGTCCAGCATGCGCCAGTCGTCGTATTGGGCGAGTCGACCCGCTCTGGGCTTGGCTTCAGTCGGCTCGATCCAGCTGGCGAATCCTCTTCGTGGGTATACCCCGATTGGTATTCCCCCATCAGTAGTCCTCGAGCGCGTTGTTGATTCGACGTGGGCTTGAGGCAGGGCGCGGAGAGTCTTGACGATGGGTCGTGGTGAATCGGCGACGACCTCCTGAACAGAGAAAAGAACTGTGAAGCGGGAGGCGGTCGGCGTGAGCCAGTCGGTGATGGCCAGTTGGCGAAAGACGCATGGTGTCGGTGAAGCCACCAGATACGGCGAGTCCACGAATGTGGAGCGTGCCGAGTCCTCGTGCACAGCGAGTGGCGAGATCGAGCGACTGGCGAGTGGCGCTGTCTAGAGCACGCCAAGTGCCCGAGCGCGGCGAGTGGCGAAGTCGAGCGACCGGCGAGTGGGGCTGTCTGGAGCGTGCCGAGTCCCCGAGCGTGGCGAGTGGCGAGGTCGGGCGACCGACGAGTGCCGCTATCTGTACCACGCCGAGTGGCGAAGTCGGGCGACCGGCGAGTGCCATTGTCTGGAGTGCGCCAAGTCCACGAGCACGACGAGTGCGCGAGGGAGAGGCCACGGTGGAGAGTCCCCGAGCGTGTTGAGTACGCGAGGGCGAGTCCGTGGTGGCGAGTCCCCGAGCGCATTGAGTACGCGGTGGCGAGTCCCCGAGCGTGTTGAGTACGCGAGGGAGAGTCCGCGGTGGTGAGTCGACGAGCGCGTTGAGTACACGAGGGAGAGTCCGCGGTGGTGTCGACGAGCGCGTTGAGTACGCGAGGGAGAGTCCGTGGTGGCGAGTCCCCGAGCGTGTTGAGTATGCGAGGGAGAGTCCGCGGTGGTGAGTCGACGAGGGTGAGCTGCGGTCGCGGAACTACGCGTACACGCAGCATGCCTAGGAGTAGTCCCCGAGGCTCGAGTTGGCTTGGAGAGGCGACTTGAGGCTATTTAGAGATGCATAATCTGAAAATTGCAGTGGTTGCTGCGGAGCATGGAGAGTGGGAAGGTCGAGCGAGTCCGCGAGGGGAGAGTCCCCGAGCGTGGCGAGTCCGCGATGATTGCGAGTCCGCGAGGGAAGAGTCCCGAAGCGTGGCGAGTCCACGATGATTGCGAGTCCGCGAGGAGAGAGTCCCCGAGTGTGGCGAGTCCGCGATGATGTTGATTGCGCTATTTTGTTAGCGAGTCTCTCGTCTTGGACCGGGGGGCTATTCGCATGGCGACTCCAAAGATGGCTCTCGACTTGGCGGTCTTCCTGGACGATCCGAGGCTCGGTTTGCGAGTCCTCGTCCACAGTACTTGGCCGTGTGAGTCGTACTGTCTAAGGTTGAGGAGGACATGGTGCTGTTTGTGTAGCACTACCATTTGTCTTGGCCCGGAAGGCCAGTCGAGCAAGGCGACTCCAATGATGTCTCTCGGTTAGCGTTTTTCGTGGACGATCCGAGGCTCGGTTTGCGAGTCCTCGTCCGCACTACTTGGCCATTGCGAATCGCTCTTTCAAAGGTTTACAAAGGCGAATAGATTTTTCCCGGAGGGAAGAGACACCCAGTGGTGAGTCCATGCAGCGTGGCATGCGACCCTCTCTGGCGACTCGGACGATGAAGGTACCTTAGCAGGCGCGGCGTACGCATTCGACGTAGCCGGAAGGAGTCGACGCGGCGGACACGGGGTCGACGCGGCGGACGGGGGTCGCGCTATGGCGAAGTCGACGCGGCGGACACGGGGTCGACGCGGCGGACGGAGGTCATGCTGTGGAGATGTCGACGCGGCGGACACGGGGTCGACACGGGGACGGAGGTCGCGCTATGGCGATGTCGACGCGGCGGACACGGGGTCGACGCGGCGGACGGAGGTCGCGCTGTGGAGATGTCGACGCGGCGGACGGAGGTCGCGCTATGGCGATGTCGACACGGCGAACATGGGGTCGACGCGGCGGACACAGGGTCGACGTGGCGGACGGAGGTCGCGCTATGGCGAAGTCTTGCGGAGTTTAGCCGGTAGCGTGGCGAGTATGAGATGGGCGAGTAGCCGAACGTGGCGAGTCCACGACCGTCGCGAATCCACGATCGACAAGTCCGCGACGGGCGAGTCCCCGAGCACGATGAGTCCGCGGCGGGTGAGTCCTCGAGCGCAGCGAACACGTGAGGGCGAGTCCTGAGTGTGTAGAGTCCGTGGAGGGCGAGAGAAGTCGCGAGGGACGAGTCCATGGCAAACGTAAACCAAGCAGGTCGCCTCGTCCCATGGATTAATTCTCCACGGTATTGTTGATTCAATCGCCCACAGGCTGACTCCAATCCACACGATCTGGCTGCAGTTATTCAGCTTCTGTACTGATCTTGGCCATGGCTTAGATTTATTATTCTGCACACAGGAAACAGTGCAAACAGGAGAGAGAAAATATTTGTCGATTGAGATTTACATAATATGATAAATGATTAGAATAGTAGAACCTGGTACGAAGTAGTAATTAGGAGAAGTAGGTGTCCGGGAAAAACACTCGTGCAATTTTATGATTTTCATCGGTACAGGTTCCGATCAGGTTTAGCAAGATTGATTGAATTCTTCCAGCAATTCAATGGGATCAATTTTTGGCAGCATGAGCCAAGGCTCCCTAGTTCCAGGCCTGTCGCCGAGGCCGCCGGCGGCATTGGAATCAATCGTTCGCTTCCCATGCACAGAAAATTGCATACAAGGGTTAAATCTGAGTAAATAATCAACATGCAATCGATCGATAGATGTATAGAACATATTGAATAAAAAACTTAATAGAGATTGGGACCGATCGTTGTTAGCTCGCGGCTTCACGCGCATGCAATTTTCCAGATCAACACACGCACGTGTATGTGCTTGGCGGCTGGATCAAACTGTTCAGCACATGGAACGCCTGGTCGTTGCTGCTGATGGCGAAATCCAGCACGCCTGATGAAGAAATCTAGCACGCCGACATGGATGAGCCTGTCCTTGCTGTTGATGACGATGGATCCCGCCCGGATTATCACCTCCAAGCACCGCTTGCCCCACGGTGGGCGCCAACTGTCGTGGTATTGCACGGCAGATGCTACTGGGGGTAGCTTACGTAGATGGAGCAAGGCGATGTAGGAGAATCCGGGAGAGAGATTGGCACACGATGTACCCAGGTTCGCGTCCCCTCGGTGGAGGATCGCTATGTCCTGCTATCAATCCAGTATATGATCATAGATTGGATTACATGGGAGCCGCCGTAGGCGGAGGGAGAGACTAGATCTAATCTAATATGAGAGAGCCTATGACGTGGGGGTGCCCCTGGTGGCTTTATATATGCATCCAGCTAGGGTTTAAAAGTATTTGGTGGGCTTTGTATTGAACTCGCCGTCTTGGGCCTCTAGTCGGCGCCACTCGTCTGGGTCCAGCATGCGCCAGTCGCCGTATTGGGCGAGTCGACCCGCTCTGGGCTTGGCTTCAGTCGGCTCGATCCAGCTGGCGAATCCGCTTCGTGGGTATACCCCGATTGGTATTCCCCCATCAAAGAGCATAGCTGGCAGGAGTTAAGTGGCATCGTTTACCCTTCTCGTTCTCAGGATGCATAGGCTCTTCAGGGTCTTTCAGACGTTGTTGGTCCTGCCGTGCTTCCGGTGTATCTTTTGTCTTCCCATACACTCCTAGGAAGCCTAGCAGGTTCACGCAAACATTCTTCGTCACGTGCATCACGTCGATTGAAGAGAGGACCTCTAAGACTTTCCAATAGGGTAGGTCCCAAAATATAGATTGCTTCTTCCACATGGGCGCGTGTCCGGCATTGTCATTCGGAACAGATAGACTTCCAGGACCTTTTCCAAAGATTACTTCTAGGTCCTTGACCATACCAAATACCTCCTCACCGGTACGGAGGACAGGCTTCCTCTGGGGTTCTGCCAGACGTTTGAAATGCTTGCCTTTCTTTCTTACTGGATGCAGGTTCGGAAGAAACCGACGATACCCTAGGTACACAACCTTCTTACATTTATCCAAATATACACTTTCAGTCTCATCTAAACAGTGTGTGCATGCATTGTATCCCTTGTTTGTCTGCCCTGAAATGTTACTAAGAGCAGGCCAATCATTGATGGTTACGAAAAGCAATGCTCGTAGGTCAAATGGCTCCCCTTTGTGCTCATCCCACATACGTACACCTGGTTTGGCCCACAGCTATAAAAGTTCTTCAACTAATGGCCTTAGATACACATCAATGTCGTTGCCGGGTTGCCTCAGGGCTTGGATGAGCACTGGCATCATAATGAACTTCCTCTTCATACACAACCAAGGAGGAAGGTTATAGATACATAGAGTCACATGCCAGGTGCTCTGACTGCAGCTCTGCTCACCAAAAGGATTCATGCGATCTGTACTTAGACCAAACCTTAAGTTCCTTGCGTCACGTGCGAAGTCCGGGTACTCTCGCTCGACTTTTCTCCACTGTGACCCATCAGCAGGGTGTCTCAACATCGCGTCTTTCTTACGGTCTTCCATGTGCCATCGCAACAACTTGGCATGCTCTTTATTTCTGAAGAGACGTTTTAACCGTGGTATTATAGGAGCATACCACATAACCTTGGCAGGAACCTTCTTCCTAGTGGCCTCGCCCTCAACATCGCCAGGATCGTCTCGTCTGATCTTATACCGCAGTGCAGTGCATACCGGGCATGCATCCAAATTCTCGTACTTCTCACCGCGGTAGAGGATGCAGTCATTAATGCAGGCATGTATATTCTGCACGTCTAATCCTAGAGGGCAGACAGCCTTCTTTGCTTGGTATGTACTGTCGGGCAACGCATTATTTCTTGGAAGAAGATTCTTCATTTTTACCAACAACTTTGAAAATGCTCTGTCAGTCACACCGTTCTCTGCCTTCCATTGCAGCAAATCCAGTGTGGTACCTAGATTTTTGTGGCCATCTTCGCAAGTTGGGTACAACAATGTTTTGTGATCCTTTAACATCCGCTCTAGCTTCTCCTTCTCGTTTTCAGTTTCACATTCTTCCTTTGCATCAGTAATGGCCCGACCAAGATCGTCATCAGCGGGCCCATCTACTGCCTCTTGATCTTCATTATCTACCCCCGTTGCAGTATCATCATATTCTGGATACATATTATGATAGTTGTCATCATCCTCTTCTTCTTCGTTGTCTTCCATCACAACCCCTTTTTCTCCGTGCTTGGTCCAACAATTATAGATGGGCATGAAACCGGATCGAAGCAGGTGGGCGTGAATGGTTCTGGTATTTGAGTAGTCTTTCTTGTTCTGACAGTAAACACACGGATAGCATATAAAGCCATTGTGACCACGGTTTGCATTAGCCACAACGATGAAATTTTGGAGGCCCGCAATGTACTCGGAAGTGCGGCGGTCACCGTACATCCATTGCCGGTTCATCTGCATTAATGTATAGTATATATCAAAAATTAATAGGGAGATGACCATTTATATATATAGTACATCAATGACACATGAAAGGATAGTTTCCGACCTCGACCGAGAAGGAAAGAGCAACGAGAAAACTTATTTTGAGCTCTCGGGCATTTCATCGAACACCTCTTGTGCATACGAAAAAAACACAAACTAGCACACTTCACACCCTCTTGCTAGGCTCCGAAATGAGATAGTAAAAAAATGGAAGAGTGGGGTGTGGGCTGCGGTGTCTTATATAGCCCCCCCTTTAACACCGGTTCAAGCCACGAACCGGTGTTAAAGGGGGGCTGCGCGGGCCACTGGTGCAGGGGCCTTTAACACCGGTTCGTGCCACGAACCGGTGTTAAAGGGGGGCTTCTTTTTGCTGCACAGGCCACGATGGTACGGGCCCCCCTTTAACACCGGTTCGTAGAAGAACCGGTGTTAAAGCCCATTTCCAGGCTCAACCAAAGACCTCGTTTCCACTAGTGTATACTACCCACCCACTATGCAGGGTAGGTGAATCACACACTCTTTCATACATGCTAAACTTCCAATGACATGGAATGATCACATGGGCACGAACATTTGTTCGAGGTCGACCCCCACTTAGTCAATCCCTGACTCACACTATAGCTTTGTACTTAGAATGCCTCTACTCTAAAAGCAAATCCACTCTCTGCGTGCGCAACACTACTCAATACGAGAAAAGGAAATGCGCCTCTCAGAAAACAAGCAACACTCTATCAAAAAAGCAACAAAAGGAGTGACAACACTCGGTGATCACACACAAGAACAAACTAAGCAACCTTTGTTGTGACGAAACAAGTCTGAAATAGGGTTACCAAAAAACATTACGCATGGTTTCCCTTAGAGTTAGGAAACTAAATGATACAGCAGGGAGATATGTACTGCTATAACAGAACAACAAATTACTCAAATTTAGGCCCTTAAGTTATGCCCATCAAGTGATTACAAACACAATCAGCGACTTGGCTATCAACAGAGCCAACAAAAAAATATTACACTCCACTGACTTTTAACTATGGACAAAATTTCCAAATGAAGGCTCAAAGTTAAGAACCCAACTCTTTAATAGTATTATGGCAATTCTATAAAACCCATGACATATAGCTAAACATTTTATTAGGTATTAACAAACAACTTCAAATCTGCTAAACAATATGCATTTAGACTTTAGAATCTGGTCACCTACACCTATGTTGGGCACAAAAAGTGTCAGGTGAAGTTGCAAAACATATAAAGATATGATCAGGCCAGCACAACGTCCAATGAAGACACAAAGGCAAGTACTATTTCAAAGACGTAAAAAAATTGTTTTCTCAACACGCCCTATGATTTGTCATTTTGGGTTAGCAGAAACTGTGAAGATGGCATCAGTCTTACAAGCCAAAGAAACAACTACGGTGGGGAAAACATAAGCAAATAGAAGCTGAAACTGAGACAATGAAGAAACTGAGAATCATAAAACTTCAGCCAGAACTTCCAGATGGAAAATAATACAGAAATTAAGGGTGAAACAAATCTAGGTTTCCGTGAGCTTAACAATGGTCAATAACACATAGCTATCGTTTCGCACTTTCTTTCATTTTTCCCTCCCACGTACACAGATGCATTTCTGCTAGTTAAACCAAAGAATATATCACAAATAAAAGCTAATATCAAACTACCAAGGTTAATCGTTTCATTTTAGTTACACCCAAACAACCCTTACATTAAAGTCGAGAACTAGCATTAGATAAGCCCTATGAATTAAACAGTCGTCAACCATCTTATGCCCCCTTGCTGAGCCACGGTAGAACTAATTGCCAAGGTTTGATATTTCATAAATAGGATCAACTCCAACACTATTATTAACACTTTTTTTATACTAGCATACAGAAATAGTTATTTCCAAACATCTCCTAGTCATGACCAGCAGTAATAACCAAGGAATAGGGTATCAATAAAGGAAACAGATGGTAAAAATGTAGCTGATTGCCTACAGCAGCGGTACGAATGGCCACCCCAAACCAGCGAACACACAGAAACCAACATAGCTATACATCAGAAGCAAAACGGTCATAAGATCTAAGCTTTAAACATCAATAAATAGCATAATGTAACCATCTTGTAGCATCACAAATTAATGATCTGAATAATGGAAGCGCATATCCGATGTATGACCCGAACCCATCCTATTGTGCACTAGTGTGTCAAGTTTTAATGCTTCATCTTACTAGTTTTAGAGTTACATTACATTAACCTAAAAGGGAAAGTTCAAAATTTAAGTGATTAAGCAAGAAGGTCGAATATTAATTTACAGAGGTACATAAGTATCATATCTATACCAGAGACCTAAAGCCGGGATCTGATACCAACTGTAACACCCCGGTCTCTGAAAGACCGAGATGCTACCACATTCAACCCTTATATTAATTTAAATCCTAATTTACCATATAATTTTTGGCAAAGTATCACATACAAATATTGTCATCAATGAAAAACTAGCAATAACAACAATACTATCAACATCAATGGGATAACCAATAATGCATCATCTTTCAATAAAGAAACATATCCAAGTTACAATAATGAGACCAAACAATTTGAGCAACTAAGTGTTATAGTCTGCAACTTCTTACAATTTAAGGGAACTATTCTCTACATGAATTTCAAGTGTGAGTGTTTGTGATGTCGTATAAAGTTCTAATCCCAAGCTCATGCATGATGACTTCATCAAACACCTGAAAAGTTTGGTGACAACAAGGGTGAGCTCACCAGCTCAACAAGGACAGTGGAATGATAAAGAAACAATGGGATGCCACATCTCAAGTTAAGGATTACCACAAAATATCAACTGTTATTAAATCCTACATAACTAGGTTGTACCCACAAAAGACTCCACTAGCATGAACTAGACGCTCAACAACATAACATTAGGCGCGCTGGTTCTATCATATAAGCATGGTTATTGTGGTCTCTACCTTGTCACTTCGGCATGGTACTCACAGAACTACTTTTCCTATTGGTAGCTTATATTAACAAAAGATATTAATTTGAACAAAGAATCATGGATCATTTAATACCCAAACCTGCAACTAACTCATGTATAATTAAACTTTCAAAACATACAACAAGCAACCATAACATGCCTCGAAGTCACACAAGTAACCCTCACAAGTTAGCAATCAAGTCAATCTCACAAAACAACCATTGGTTAGTGTAAAGGAAAGTTTAGCCAAGGCATGTGTCACTCACCACAGTCCAAGGTAACACATCAAAGATAGTTATTGGAATAAGTAAAAAATCTTTCATACACTTGTTCATTTCCAACTCATTTTATTAATGTTTTAGTTTCATCTCATCTCATTGCTTATACCGGTAAAGTTTGAGTGAAAACCCGTCGGCATCCACTCACTCCAACTTGTGGAGGGTGCCTACAATGTGGATCGCAACCCATCACTGAAGGTCTCAAGTTCTAGTTCTAGCATCTCATCTCATCTCATTACTTATACCTGTATGGCTGAGTAGATGCCCGTCGACATCTACTCTCTCCAACTTGTGGAGAATGCCTCCAATGTGGATCGCAACCCATCGCTGAAGGTCTCAGTTACGCATTAACATTGTCATGTTTTATTTCATTTCATCTTTAAACTCTAAACCGAGGGCAACAACCCTCTATGGCACACTTAGCTATCCAATAACAATCAGAAAAACTCATCATCAACACAAATAGGCCTTGCAAATGAAACATATCCACAAAGGTAATAAATGATCACCACCCAAAGAATACATAGTTACTGATAAGGGGGTAGTTGGGGATGGGAGATCACACTATGATTACCATCCCACATGCACTTGCCTTTTACTGCCCGATGGAGTGAACTCGGAACTCAATCAACAAGACAAAGTGCATTCACCTGTTAAGAAATAATATATAGATCTCAAAACATTGCACAAGTAATCATCACGAGAAAACAAACAAAATCACCACTCCTACGCGCCATCATCAACCTCTCGATATTCCATAAAGTTTATCCTAAGCTCAAGCTTCCAGGTTTCATACAAGAAACATTTTATATTCTGGAACATAAATCAATGCCTTGACAACTTTGACTATAAGGCAATTTTCAAATGAACAAGATTAACCCATCAGTTTTAGGTATTTATGTTACCATGCCCAAAACAGGACAGACCTAGTGTAATTCGCAAGTAAAAATTATCCTATAACTCGGAACATGAAAAAATGTATCATTAAGGACATCTACAGGAAATCATGTATACCCAAGATGCTGAGAAAATTGTTATAACTAGACCTAGAAATATTGTTAGTACCCGACAGAAAGTTACTCCACGTTTCTGAAACTACTCACAACATAGCATCACTGTAAAGACCATAGTTTCCAAACCACTCAATGGAAAAACGCAAATGACCACACTATGGAAAGCTAAGAACAATACCTACAAGATTGCTTTCGTACATACTATCAGATTTTGCACAGTTTAAGAGCAGTTTGGCTCAAACTATACTGCAGTACTGCATCGGTAGATAAAATAAATTTGCCTCTAAAAAATCTTAGAATAGCTCACGAGTCCTTCACAATCCATATTTCGAATTGAAACTTGAACCAAACGATGATATTACAATTTAATAACCCAAAAGCTAACAGATCAGTATTATAAGAATCCATTGGATTTCGTTCGTTACCCTCAACACGACATGACATTGACTCGATGAACGCGGCGTGGTTGTCATCAGTCGAGCAGATCCTTCCCGTATCCTTTCTTCCTCCTCCAGGTTGTCTCTCTCCAAATCTCTCCTGCCCTCTCGTTCATAGGGGAGATGGATATGGGGAAGGGAAAATCAGATTGGCCAGAGGTGGCACCGGCGGCTAGCGGCTATGAGGCGGCGCAGTCAGGGGTGTTGATTGGAGATGCCCCGCTGCTAGCAAGGAGAGAGGCGGGAGGCTCAAGACGCAGATGTATGGCGGCTTGGTGCTAGGGTTTGGGAGCAGGGTAAGTTTAGTTGGATCCAAAAGAATCGGGCTTGAAGAATAAAGGATGGAGGCAGGTCATAGGTTGTCAACACCCGGATTTTTAATCTCAGATGCCTGTTATGCCATACATCACAATCCTAGGATTACCATTTTTGCGAGACATAACAGAATTGGATACTACAGTACATCATCCATTACAAACCATATATAAGGCCTTACACAAATAAGGATCTCATGATCCAGTTCTTAATACAACTTCAAGCAGCGGAATACGTAATAATAACGGTAGCGTAGGCGAAGCTCCATCTTTGGGG
Source organism: Avena sativa (assembly GCA_916181665.1). Lineage (NCBI taxonomy): Eukaryota > Viridiplantae > Streptophyta > Magnoliopsida > Poales > Poaceae > Avena > Avena sativa. The sequence goes on along the minus strand of OV702283.1, from coordinate 434,282,661 downwards.
TCATAGGCAATGCTGACGATAGGAGATGATCCTAGTTGTCGTAACTTTCCTGGATTCCATCTTCCAGGTACTCCTCTTCATAGTCTGGCCACGGGAATATCCAGGGACAAAGCCATGAGTACTCTTTAAGTACTCGCAAACTAATACTAACAAGTGAGGGTGGGTTTTTGATAATAGGACACTAGGCTCTAGGGTTGTTTTGCAAAAAGCCAGATTTATCTCTACTAAGTTCAGAAAGAAACTAGTCACAATTTTATAACTCCTAAATGGGATCTTGCATTTCGGGTCACAACTCTGTTGTGCTCAAGTCAAAGTATCAGCTCATTTCACAAGTCATTTTGAAAAGTCTGACGGGGAACAGTTTGGCCACTCCCAACTGTCCATAACCGCGGACGCGGCTATTCGAATAGTTTGACACTCTGCAGAAATTATACACTTTCACCACAACATTCGATACATCCGTCAGGAACAAATCCTGAATTCACCATACTCAGTATGCGGATAATCAATCCTAACCTTTCAATTACACGCCCTAGTATAAGCACCTCTCCTGTGAGTTTGGCCTCCCAACCATGACCAACTATCATCTTGGGCACTGCACAGGTGGACAATCTTCACAAGGTAGCCTCAGCTCAGACCTTGGCCGTGAGGAACTAATACTAAGGTATATAAGCTTCCAGTCAAGCCCTACCCAATCTTCCGGTATTGTGGTTGTACGATAAAATTGGAATGGTATCGCATCCATACAACCATCAGTTTTATAAAAGGGCTAAGGCTCATACCTCAACATTTTCATCACCAAAATCATCTGGTGTTCAGAAACATATGTCAAAACATCTCAGTAGAATGATCCATCATTCTAAGGTTTTCATAACCATTTTCACCAAGTATTCCCATCTAAAGTTGATCAAGTTTTATGCTTAGCACTAGCATCTACAGGTGGGGATAATACTAATGAGGGGTGGTAAACTAGTGGAGTTTCAACTAAGTACAACCTTATATCTTAGGATGATATCAAGGTTTCTAACTTAGGCCAAATTTTATGCTCTTTATGCAACCTTTAGTTATATCATTCTAGAATCTACAAGTCACTTAAGTCAACTCTAAGTTAAAGTTTTGATAAAGAAAAAAGTAGAGGCTTGCAAATAAAACTAGGATTGGGTTATCAAGTGGGTATGATCACATATGCTTAAGGCATATGGTTCGCATGGTAACAAGCAAGTGTTTGCTTGCACAATTGAAAGTATAAGCTTGCATAGGTCAACTTGATTAGTAAGGCTTGCCTTGTGCAGAGCAGTGGTTGAAGTTCTCCTCGGCTTCTTCTTCGTAGAATCCTCCTTCCTCCTCGTATCCTTGGTCGGTACTAGCGTCTATAAATAAATACGATGTACACAATCACCAAGCAATACTTAGCTACTTCCAATCATCACACAAAAATGGTCCTATAGATGATCTAGCATCATCACTAACATTACAAGATTTGGGTTTGGTTTAAAATCCCTTTTATTTTTAGAAAAGTAATTTCTACTCATTGAAACACTACTTAAGATTTAATATTCTCCAAACCAACTATGGGATCATGTTGACACATGTCATCACCACATATTTTAGTCCATGGGAATGTGATTTAAAGTGGTGTCACAATTTAATAAGGTTTTACCCTTTTATTTTAATTAAATAAAGTGACTAGAAATGCCTATGGGGCATTCTTTTATTACTTGAAGAATCTTTCTGGAATTAAACCTATATATTTTTATATATTCTGAAAGGTATGGTTAAATGTGATTTTTGAGAGTTGGAATCAACTCAAAAGCTATTATGGTTTTAAATTGAAAAATGTTTGAATGCAGAAAAGCTTCTGCCTTGTTATTTTTACCCTGGGTGATCTACAGATCCAAATGACTTGAATCCAACGGTCTTGGATTCAGCATTCACAGACCTTTCCAACAAAATTGGTTTTATTCAATTTGGTGCACTGAATCGACCTGGGTTGATTTTTGAAAATGGGTACAGAAGTGTGTTTGGAATAAAGAGAAAAAGGTTTAATTCAAATAACTGGGTTGCGCGGGAAAAGTTACTGGGCCGGCTTGCTAAGCGCAGCGCTTCCGCGGGCTGTTTAAGTGGCTGTCCCCACTCGTCAGTGAGATAGGGGGTGCGAAGCGGTATGGGGCATTGTGGGTCGTTCGATCTGATTCTAATCCAACGGCTAGGAGTCATCGTCGACGTTGCGCAACGCCGGCGAGACAGAAACCTAACGCGGCAGGTGAGGATCGTTGGGGGCTCACCGGGGTGCGGGCGAGGGTCGGCGAGGCGGGCGAACGACGAAGTCGACGATGGCGAATCTCCTAGTACCGGTGGCTTCTCCTGGGGCGGCTCCAATCGCTGGCTCCCTTCTTCTCCAGAGGCGGCGGGCTCCGGTGAAATTCCGACGAGGTGGTGATCGCCTTGCTCCAGAAATGGTGTGGCACGATCAGTGAGGAGAGGGGAGTAGAATGGTGTGAAGAAATCGACTGGGGGTGGCCTCTATTTATAGTCCAGCGAGGGGACCGACGGGGCGCACGGTGAGCTCGTCAGGGGCGGTGGTACAGACGGCTATCGGCATGGGCGAAGGTAGGGGACGGTGCGATGTCTCCTAGCGATTCTCAACGACATGGTTTAGAGGTGTGGGGCGGTGCGGCTTGGTCTGGAACGGGAGATGCTCTGCGCGGCAGAGGCGGCATCTTCGATGGCAAGCGGTGGCTGTGCAGCACGGGTGGTGAAATGGGCATGTCTGGCGGTCTCCTGGGACGGTGGGGAGCATGTATGCATGCGGAGAGGGCGGCGCGCGGTCTATAGGCTTCGGTCGAGGGTGGCGCTCTAGCGCACGCTCCGCATGGTCGCTGTCGAACTCGGCGCGGTCCGTGCGTGTGGTCCAGTGGCTGGCAACGCTCGTGGCTGGGACAGGTTGTGGCGGTGGACAGTGGGCTTGCTCCCAGACATGCTGGCTAGGCTTGTTTCTCCTCCTAGCTTGCTGTCGACATGGGGGTGACAAGGTTGGCTTCGGCTGTTCACCATTGATGACAATGGCAAGCTCACAGTGATGCTAGTGCTTGGTTTAGTTAGCTAGATGATATACTAAGATGGTTGTGATCTAAATGGGGAACCAGTTAGGCTTCAATCACTGCTCACTATAGTGTTTAGATTTTGTTTGATTTGTGTCTGCAATCTGTTTGATGAAATGGCCGCAAGAACTCAAGTTTTGAATTTTGAAAAGATTTTTGGTGGGTGTGCTAGGTTGGTGCTGGTGAGTCTGCAGATGCTTGGGTTTTGAAAGTTGAGCTTGTTTGAGTGGTTTTTGAAAAAGTGGGATCTTCCCATATGAGAAAGTTTCAATTTTGAATTGTCATTTAAACTATGCATTTGAAAGTTTCTGGATGATCACAAAGTGGGCCTAGATACTTTGTTATGAGTACATTCAAGGGGTGCAAAGATCCATAAAAGTTTCTGTTAGGTTCTGAAAGTTTGAGGCAGCCAAAGTCGGCATGGGAGTTAAATTGGTCAAAATGACCATTCCCTTAATATATTTGTTTTGATTTACTTGTCTTTAGGAAAAGTGTGGGAAATGTTTAGATGATGTTTATTTCACCTAAGCATCCATTTACAAGCAAAGGAACACACAAACAAGGTGGTTTAAAAGAATTCAAAATGAAATGCATACTCACATGCATGCTTCCATAATTTTGTTTAGAAAAGTTTTTGTTAACCCTAAGTTTGATGATTAGTGTTTGATGATCCAAGCTTATAATTTTTGGGATGTTACATAGCTTCCCTTTTCTAAGTTACCAAACGGTTCAGCTCCTAAGGTAAATACAGTACCCGTGTCAACAACACAAGTAAGCACGTTCTCTAAACATGGAAATGTCACGTGGCTTCAAACTGAACCTAACACCTTTTATATCTAATTTTTATTATCCGTGTATAATTTTACTAAAAAATTATGGATATAACCCAAAGACACAACACATGTATTTATGTTGTCCTTACAGTTTCTAACTAATGTACCATACCTCTGCGGAAAAATGGTCGTAGTTTTTCATTCTCCTCTGCAAAATAGAAACGAGTGTGTAATGATCAAATTTGTGGTATTATAAAAACCCTTTTAGGAAGATCTGTAGGTTGGATAGTGACTATAGAAGCCATCTTATCTAAACCAAATATTCTTATGATTTGTAAGAAGTATCCACTTGAGGATAACTTTGTCACTAGATACTTAAGTCATTTATTCTTAGGAGTAATTATTTTATCTTTTCTCCGTATAGTGCTATTTAGTGTCTTTCAATGGAGATATAATCCACCAAGATATTGTAGAAAAGATAATTGGTCACAATGGATTGGGATCAAGTGTAAGACATCAATTGAAGTAGTCTCGTTAGCTTCATCTTCAATGGACTGCAGCACGTCATCATCGTGTTGAACCGGTCTCCTTTTTTCTCTTATTGAATTAACTAATTCATTTCCTTTTTACTTTTGGATTTTTGGATATTTTTTTTGAATTTGATTATGGTGTAACCTAACCCTAGAATTTATGTAATACAGTGGAATCTTATGGTTAGTTGATAACCAAAGATAACATGATGAATATCATTAGGATAAATGTTGATGGAATGAGTAGTAATCATGTGGGATTCACTTGAGAATTCTACATGATGAAGTGAAATTATGTTAAGACTTAATGATAGTGTAATGAGAAGTAAAGTCATCATGGTGAGGTTAGCTCTTGAATAATGATGTATAGGTAAAACATAACAAGATCATGGTGAGATTAGCTCCGAAACCATGATGTAGGAGTATAAATATGACAAGTAATTAGTAAATTATCGTGAAGTACAGTAAGAAAATAGCATGGTAGAATTATAATAGAAGTCACATGTGTCATAATTCCTGATAAAATTCAATTTTAGGTATTCAATTGAAGCTTATTAGTTGTTTGGAGAGAGATCATGTGAGATTAGTTTACTAAATGATGAATGGTTAGTTCAATTAGTCGTTCCAAAAGTAAGACAAAAGGTTAGTCAAAACCAAATTGTGACCACTTTGCTTAAAATTATCCTATTGCCGTTGAGAAATTTGGGTAAATTATGAGGCAAAGATTAGTTTGACCCTAAGTGCTAAGTATCACAATGTAAACCTATATGAGGAGGTGTCATATACTACACAACTAAGCCTGAATTCTAGAGGTATTATACTCAACTAATATATTTCGGGCTTAGAATATTGTGTGTTATATGTACCACATTTGAATTTCTTGGTTCATCTTGGATATTCTTGATTGACTAGATCTGTACATGAAGTTCGACTTGGTGTGCAAATGCATGTTGCAACATCCAGTCATTACTTGATGTTATAGACCTAGATAAAAAAGGGAATTTGTGTAAGAGAGTGACGAGTTCCGAAGACCAAGATGAAGAATTACATGAAGAATGAAGCAAATATAAGGAGTATCAACACAATTTGAAGGATGGATCAAGTTTAGATCATTAGTTTGCCAGCAATAAGAAGGAAAATTAGTGTAGAAAATGTATGGAGCAACAAGAAGTGATTAAATTAATGTCACCTAAAATAGGTGATGTGGCTAAGAAGTTAATGATGTAGTAGTACTTAGTTCATGGAAGCATCATGAATTAATACAAAGAAGAAGCTTTGGAACCAAAATGGTATTCAAGCTCTGACAATTCAGAGAGAATGCCGATAGTATGTCGACAACCATAGGGTAATACATATACCCTAGGACAGTCCACAGCTCGTATCTTGTCCGTAGCTGGTATTTGGTTAACATAGTTAACCAGATTATCTTGATTGTTGCATAAAGAGCATAAAACTTGGCCTAAGTAAGAGAAGACATAAAAAGTATAATAATTAAACGACAGTTTTCTAAAGCGCTTCGCAAAGTCAGGCCTACCAAAGCGAAAATGTCCAAATAGAAAGTAAGACAAATAATATTAGAAGATCTATATCGGAGATCCACAATTGTGTGGATATACCGTAAGTTCTTTTGTGAGACCTTAAAGAGGTATAGTATAAGCTGAACAGAGACCATAAAAGCCAATGGTCAGCAAATTTGTAGTTTAGAGACCATTAGTAAACCCTAAGTGGGAGAGTGAACAGTAAACAGAAGTACTGTTATCTGAATTCTAGAGTAAAGGCTAGAAAAGAAGTACTAACCTACGACAAAATTAAGCATTATTTTCATAAGGTTAAAAGAAGTCATCATTATTAAAGTATTTTCGGAAGTATGTCTGGATGAAAGATCGAAGTGTACTTCAAGGTAGTAGTACTCAAACCTTAAGGCAATTAATAAATGGAAGTTGCAGAAGTACTTAAGGAAATAATAAAAGATTATCTAAAGCTTGAAGTTAATAAAATAGAATAGTCTTAATAGCCTAATTCTAAAAGAAACAACTCTTAAGTAATCCTTAAGAGGGAATAAAACATATCCAATTGGACATGTGTAGGGGAACAATAAATTCCGATAGTTTTGGACTAAATGTGTTCAGCACCCATCTTCGGAAGGAATATTAGTATAACCATACCATGACAAACCAAAAGGTTAGTATTTTGGCCACAGCTATTGTCTAATAAAATTTGAAATCCTGTTTTAGTGAGACTCCCTAGACCTTATATAATATAGTAAGGATATTCGATGATCAAGTGAAGGAGTTGGATTAGGATACCTAATCAAGGAAATGAACTAAATAAGAGACCCCAATTAAAGAATTTTGTGATAAGGACATATCCCTAAGGGACTAAAGTAAAAGGAACTTTGGAGTATTGGAGACAACAAGTTAAAAAAATTGTTGAGTATGATGAGGATTCAAGGAAAAGATTTGGATATGGCATATTACAATTATTCCCATTGAGGTTACCATAGAGTTGAGACATATCGTAATCATTACAAGACAATTCCTCATTCCGAAACGTGAGAGAATGCCACTTCGAGGACAAAGTTTATTTTAAGGGGGGAGTCTGTAACATCCGAGCATTAGAGCTTAGAAATAAGATGAACACATATGTGTGCATTGCATTCATGCATAGAAAATCTGAATAATTTTCGCGCTTTTAAACAAAACTTGTCAAAGTGATTGAAGCTTCTCTCAACTTGATGGAATTGAAGTAGATCATCAAGTTGACTGCGATAAGTTTCAATATGACCTTTGCTAAACACATTATTTTGGGGAATGGTATAACCAAGTATGGATATGAGAAAACTATGAAAGATTTAGTGTCAAGCTCATTGGATTTATAAATGGATTTAGAAGAATAAAAGGTGGATAAGAGTATTCTTGTGAAGTAAAGCTCATCATGTTAACACATGATGATGGATATAAAGGAGTGGTATATCTAGGAAAGGAATTCTTTAAGTAGAAGTCAAGAATTATGAAATATGGAAGATAGGAATTCTTGGTAAACACTCAACTTTAAATCTTAAACCAAACATAATATCCATTTCATATTATTGATCCATCATCTTATCTCCATACAACTTTATAGGAATATTTTCCTATAGCAAATCACATAAGCATATCTTTATCATTTCCAATTATCATAACCAGATGTGCTTAGGAGTTATGTATATTAATTATTTTCCATAAGATATTCAGAAAATAACTTTCTATTTTAAAGGTTATGTCATTAAAGTTCACAAACATAAAGACAATATGTTTAGACATGAATCTTTATTCACATCATCAAAAGAATATAAATATATTAAGAACCCTAAACCCTATAAGCATTTACAATTCAAACCCTAACTCCTATGTTAGTTATAATAAAATATATACCTTGATATCACTTAAACTCATGGGAATAATATTAACCATATTAATTCCCTAAAACTTTATGTATCATATAATAATGAAGGATCACCATATAAAAGTTCCCTAAAAACTATAAGTTAATAAGCATTAAGTTTTATGAATAAGTAATAATATATCCTTTAAATAAGATATGATTTATTAGGTAAATCAAATTTATAACCAAAGTCCCTCAAAATATATTAAAGAGAAAAAGATCTATTAAAAGAAAATAAAAAATTATGACATTGTATAATAAAATATCACTATATGATTCTAAATACACCTCATTAGTGCTGCAAACACTTAGCAAGTAATTTCTATAAAGAAATCTTTAACCAATGGTACAAAATTCAAATCTAAAAATGAAAACAGAATATAGAAAATGTAAAAGAAAAAGAAAAGGAACAGATTAGCCCAGTTCTTGGCTGAAGCCCATCTCTTCTCTCCATTATCTATCGCCCACGTGCAGCCCACTTCGGCCCAACAACCAGCCCGACTCGTCTCGCTCTATGACTGACAGGTGGGACGCTGCCAAGGATCGCGGGTAGAGACAGGAGGTTTTCTAGGGCGTTTTTCGCAAAGTGACGATGTCGTCTTCCTCGTGCGTCACAAGCTTCTCGCTGGAAGGACCGCCGCCGCCCGATGTCGTCGTCGTCAGCGATGCGTTGAGATCCTCGTCGCCGTCCCAGAGGTGGATAAGAAGGCCACCACGACACCCTGCATCATCCCTATCTCCATTTCTCTCCTCTTCCTCTCTGTATCCTCTATACTGAAACCCTAGCTCACCAGAGTTGCTCGTCGTCGCTGTTTGAGACCGCCCCAAGGCCAACTGAAGATGCCGCAAGCTCCGCTGTGGTAGACTTCATCTGTGCGATGAAGGAATCGATCCAAGAAGCCGTAATCGCGTGCATCGACCTATTCAGTCCGCCGCTCGTCGTCGACCATGGCGACGTTGTCCGAGCCCGCCTCTCCTCGTAGTAGCCTCTAAAAGCTTCCTGGTGAGCTTCCGAGTCTCATGGTCCTCTCAGATTCTTCGCCCGATCACCGTAGTGTCCTGTCCGCGAGTGACCCGACCGCGCAGCCGCAGAGGTTCGTCGCCGATGTACCAACGATGACCATTAGGTGGCAGTGCGAGTACTAAGAGGATCCTCGTGGTTGTGTGGTTCGAACAAGCACATCCACGCTTGCAAGCGCGTGCTGGATCGCCGCCGGCGACCATTCACTGGCGGTGGAGGCCGTGCTGTCGTCATCATCACAACAAGCCGACGCCAGCCTTGACCTGGTCCACCTAGTTGACCAGTCCATGCCTAGGTGGCATCCAACATGGTCTGTACCCCATCAGTCAGCGACCTAGTCTAGGTTTGGCTCGGTATAAAAAGTATTTACTGTTTAGTAAATTGATAAAACAATATAAATTCAAATATCAATATTCCAGAAATGAAATAAAATGATTAAATCTTGTTAAATCAATAACTTTTATTTTATAATTCAAAAAAATATGTTTAATATATGAAAATGTTTAGAAAAATAAATCTATAATTCAACTTTATTATCAAACATTACTATGTTAATTATTTAAATAATTAATTATTTAATAAATATTTTACAAGTAATAATATTTGATAATTCATATTTTAATATTGGTAAATGTTAAAAAAATATAAATCATATACCAAAAATATTAGCAAAATAATATCTATAGTTTAAAACTATAATCATGTATTATTATTTCACTTAAATAAATATCTATTATTTAGTAAGTGTTTATAAAGTAACAAATCTTATAAAAATCATATCTTATTATTTATAAATCACAAAAATAAATGTAATATACCAAAATAATCACAAAAATAATACCTACATGTTAAAAATATAATGTTCCACTTTTGAGTTAAATAAAAATTTAAATGCTTTCATAACTTGAATTTAAACCTATTTCCTGAGTTGTTAATTCATATAAGGGTAAATAAAATTTGTTAATATTTCTAAAATTGCCAATTTAGGTCTAATAAATAATCCTAGTCTTAAATATTTATAATATAAAGTCAAATTGGTCCAACACATTTTAAATATAATTTTATTGAATTATCCTTCAACCATATGTGTAGTTTATTTTCTAAAAAGATCTTTAACAAATATAAAATCTTCAAGAATGATATTTTCAACCAAATAAAACCTTTTTACCATTGTTTCACTCATAACTTTATAATGGACTAAATCCGAAGATAATTCATAAGTAGTCACTAATATTGTTTACATATCCACAAACCATAACCACACCTTTATAAGGAGATAAATAATTCTGTTCCATTATAAAATTAAGAAACCACTACTCAAATAGAACTAATTCTAATCTTAAGTAACTTTAAGGAAATATTATGAAGTAAGTACAAATACCATAAGTTTTGTATCTTAAAGTCCATCTATGTCTTTAAAGTTAACTTTAGTCTACAAGACTTTAAATATAAGGCTAAATTCTTGGTTATGTATTTTCTAGTCAACTTTGGTCTGTTTTAATTAAGATCTAAAGCATCTCAAGTCTAAACTATTCAAACAAGAATCAACAACATCATTCACATTCTATCAATCATATTCTAAAAGCTATCAGGATTATTTAAACCTTAATAAAGAAACTTTTTCTTCAAAAATTATTCGTTTGGCCACTTCAGTCAACAGATGAAAATTAATCGTAATCACATTACTTTATACTTTACTTGTATACTTAGGATTGATAACACTTAAGTCCTGTATAAGTGACATTACTTGCAAAGTAAAATTTAAAGATAAACAATTATTGTATAAGCATTCTTGAGTAGCATTCCACATTTGTGTATCTCATTATTTTATGATATTATACATGCATGTTGTTTCACACACACTCACAAGCCTTAGTAAGAAGCACAAGTGTGAAACTTAATCTAAAAGAGCAACACATTCTAAAGAAGCCATTTCCAATATCCAAACCCTAGAACAACATTATCCCTGGGATTCGAGTTTACGAAAATGCATTACATTACTTATGCATAATAGCATCCTGCTTCTTTAAACATTAGTCCTTACCGGACCAATGATGCTGATTTCAGATATTGGATCTTATATTGTCTTGAAGACCGTGAGTGCATAATCTTGCAATCACAAAAGGCAAGTTCACACTTTCTCATGTCCTTTGATTATTTTCTGTAAAGTATTTTGCAAATATAGTGTTGTCATCACCTGCATTTAAAAAAGGCCAGAAAACACTATTTTTATAATAATATGATTATAGGTTATTTACCATGAGGTAATAACCTACTATGAAAGTTCCGGTGGTAAAGGAACATATTGTCTAGGACTTAACAACCAATGTCGCCAGTGATTCTTGCGCCATATATTACGCGTTAACCATGAGATTTGGTATGGGACGGAGAAGTCAGCTGGATCGGCTCCCTTTCGCATGCCAACGGATGACCGGGCCATTGTTGCAACTCCTCATGTAGAGGGTTAGCAGGTTATGGGTGTGATCCCTCAACGTCCCACGGCTTCTGGTATCTATGAGGGTTGTACACCTTAGGCTGATAATGGAAACAAGTTTTATCCTAGGCTTGATGTGCAATCCGTCGGGTATTCGGGTTCGCGGAGAAGGACAGTGATTGGCTTGGATCTTAGGTTGGGCCTCAAACTAAGGAAGTTTGAACGGGGACATACTCCCGGCCGTGCAACAAAGCTTAAGATCTCTCATGGGTAAAGTGACGCACATTTGTAGAGTGTAAGAACTGTAACTTGTTACTCCCTGTTCCGGGAAGGATCTACGAACGCGGCGGGAAAGGAACTTCATGAAAGTTTTGGTAAACCCGTGAAGGCTGACGGACATAACTTTTCATAATAAAAGCAACATTTAAAGAAATGTTTACGAAAACTTGCATTGCCTACGACCTACGGTTTGTGGCTGTAGATATAGTGCATCAAACACTCCTTTTCTAGTGAACTTGCCGAGGTCGCTCGTACTCAATGTATCTTCTTAACCCTTGCTAGGTTCTAAAGCCAGTACAGACGATGTCTACATCAAGTTATGCTCCAGGAATCACCACCAGAAGCAAAATTCTTCAATAAAATCAAGAAAGTCGATATATACATCAACTCAAGTGAAGACGAAGTTACTGTTTAGATAGGAATATAATCTCTAGCCATAAAACCTAATTCTGTAGTGTATTGCAATAGCCACAATGCCAGACCAATAGTTCAGATATTAGTCTTATCAGTATGATAGTTTCTGAGTTGTTTATTTCTGATTCTTCTTTGTAAGAAGTTTCTTTCTCTCTCTCTTTAACCTAGAGTGTTCTCTGGATCTTGTGTAAAGAGTTGAGTTGTAACCTATATACATGTCTTGGACCTGCTGTATTTCTATTGTACCACTCTGAATGATGTAATACTAGTGAACGGTGTTTCATTGGTGTTATGTCAATGACTATAGTGTACTACATCATGCAGTGGTATGCTGGGTCACCGCAAGGAGGGCCACCTTTTGCCCTTGGGTCTCGATCAGCTGCGCCTACCTCTTGTCGCTCTTCTCGGCCCTTTTTTCGGCGTGCGCCCTCGTGTTAGCGATGCATTTCTCGATTGAAGCCTGGAGACGCTCGGCGGGAGATCCGGCGGCTTTGAGAATCTTCGCCTTCTTCTGACCGATCTCAGGCCTTCCTTCGCCGGCAGCAGCGGGAGGCGCCTCCGGGATGTACACGTCGTCCTTGGTTAGGCGAGTGTCCCGCCATTTTTCGTAGTTCATCTATCTCGTGGAACACATGGTGGAACTTGAACTCCGCCTTCATGTCCTCTCGATACAAAGCGAGTGCACGAAGAAGCTGCAAAATGGAAGACAAAGTGTGTCAAGATATGCATGAGCTTGTCATAACTTCGGCTAGTGTTCGCGAATACCTTGTTGTCATGTTTTCCCCGCTGGCTTTTGTCCATGTTCTCGGCATTTGACATGCCCTCCGGCTTCGTCGCCGACGCTCTCGGCTTTCTCGCCTTCTTCTCCCCCGAAGCCTCGCCGATCCGATCTGGGTTTAACGAAACTCTTGGGCGGCATGGCGGGCGAGAGCTCGACGAAGTGGCGGGAGTGGGGGGAATGGGGAAGAAAGGCGGGAGGGGAGAAAAAAAGGGCGGGAGCTCGGCGAAGTGGCGAGAGTTCGGCCTTCTCTCGCCGACAGAGCTGGCCCACGTCCGTTTTCGCTTCGTCCGGCGTTCCCAGGGCGTTCCCGGGATCCTGGGTACGGCCTGACAAGTCCGGACCAAAATTCGAATCCGGACGAAAAGAAATTCCTGAGAAACACGATTGGGCCGATTTTCGGCATCCAGATCGGCGTCCTGAGTAGCAGAGTGAAGATGCTCTAAGTCATCTGTGTTAGACACGAGGTGAATGAGTACAGGGGATACTGAAATGTGGTGTCTGCCACGACCGACAGAAAAAGGTGAATGACTGTATATAGAGGTTACTCAAGATTGTCAGCGAAGATGTCCTTTCTGTGGATTAAGCTTTGGGGCTAATGAAGTAATGAGGTGAAGACGATTTATATACAGTATGATGATATGATGGTGGTTCGTCCAGGAGAAGTGGCAAAAAAAAAACTGTTCGTTTAGCGTGCTTGGTGGTTTACTCGGAAATGCGGCTGAATTTCTACAAAAAGGGCGCCACATATGGCCGAGGCGTACACTATGCTGTCGGCGTGGCATTTGTAAAGTGTTTGCGTTGAACTCTTGCATAGATATCCTCCATACATTCTTTACTTGTTTAGCTGACATATTCAAGGAAGATAAGTTAGGACATCACTCAAGCCGACCCATCATGTCGCTTTAAACAGTCTGTTTCTATCTGTTTCGGTCGACCCGCGGTTGATTTGGGATCGTGGTTCAGCCTATCCGGCCGACTGTGTCCAGCGGCCTGACCCATCTGTCTGTCCCGCTGTCACCGGTTGACACCCTCGCGATGTGGACGTTAATGGCGACGCCACGTCGGCTATCAGCGTCGGCGGGAAGGCCGGCGTTTCCCGCCATCGTTTTCCACACGCGCCTCGCTTCCCGTGACGAAAAAACTTCCCGTGCATCTCAGGCTGTTTCCTGCCTCCGCTGCGGTCTATAAAAGACGGCAGTCGGCACGGCGAAGGCAACAAGCACCAAAACAAGAGCAAACCAGCAGCCAAAAAAGCGCCAGCCACCAGCAGTTATGTCTCGCCGCAATATCGCCAACTGGACGAAGATTCGGGAGATGTGCCGCACCCGCTACCCGAACGTGGAGGTCGACGAGGTCCACCTCGAGGCCATGTTGCTGGCCCGGCGCATGAGGGATGCACATGTTCTGGCCTTCGAGGTCATGTCGCCGAGTTGGCGCTGCAGCGGATGGTGGAGGCGGCGTCCACGGTGGCCACCCAATGGGCGGTGAGCGACATACACCATGTTGCCGCCAAGGAGGCGGTGGAGGCAGTGGCCTTGGAGGCCGCATCAGCGGGTCTTCGCGAGATCCACCACGAGGCGGTCATGACCATGCTGGAGGAGGTGGCCAAGGAGGCCGCCAAGGTCGCCATCCGCGACTTTCGCCCCGCCGCCAAAGCGCGCAGCGATGCGGAAGAGGCGCGGCACGAGCACGTCGCCGACTCGGCGGCGGAGGAGCGCGTGGCTCTGGCCGCTGAGGCGGCGGTCGCGTGGGGTATCATCGACGGCGACAAGACGAAGGTGACGGAGGACGACGAGAAGGAGATGGAGGAGGTGGACCAGCTGTAGGCGTCGATCGCCGTCCCCGTGTAGGATAGAGCAAACAATTTTGTGTGCCATGTACTTCACTGCATGTGCACTTCCGGTTTTTTGTTTCCCTTAGCAGCACAATGGTATAAGTCAAAGCTACAAACCGATCACATTATTTAAGGTTACGATAGTTCTATTGCAGCTTTAAAACATTAGTTATTTTCCCTTGATTTGCAATAACTAATTTACATTTGTGTTATACTATTAATGTCAGCATCTGATTACTATCTATGCACTAATTTAATGAACACAACTATTTTACTGCAGTTGGGCTTGATTCTGTAGAGGTACTTCTATATTGCTTCGCCGCTGCAAGCTCTCCGTCTATGCTGCAACAACCCTACCATTTTTAGAATCTTCCATAAGATGCATCCTAATCTGAGTTTAGTCTTTTATCTATGACCACTATTGTGTTTATTTCCTTTCAGCTTTCTCAAAATGGGGTATGTCATCTCACAAATGGATAAATACTAAGGTGACTTAACTAAAAGTACAGAACTGCCAGTTAGAACGTTACTTAGGGAGGAAAAGTTCATACATTTTAAAAGTTGAGTTTATGTTTTCATTCATTAGGCTTTGTTTTTCAGGTAATACAAGAGAGTCGAAGTTCAATATTTTCTGAATGGCATCATGTAAGGAACTTAGGTCTACCATTTTAGTTGTCAGCTTCTACTGCATCGCTTGGAAAGACCGTTGAAGGTTATGATAGACATACCTTGCTAGGTTGCTATATCTATCATAAATAATTCTCTTTGTTCCGTGTCCATCGAGAATGTGCCCTGCCTCGGATCCTTCCACTGCAAAATTTTCTCTCCTACCCTGTTTACTTCGATGGGAGGGTATTGAATTGTTTGATTTGGTTATTTGGCTCTTATTTCTTGGACAAAGGGAACACTTCCGGGGATTGGCTCAACTTTCAGTGTGTATGACCCTGATGTTGGTGCATTATTCTCTTGGCGCAAAGGTTGAATTTTCCACATCTGATAGCATTGGTAATGAGGTTCTAGGAAAAGCAGAATGTTTTTTGTTGATGCATGATCAATCTTTTTAAGACCACTCTCTGGCAACGTTCTTCAGCAGCAGATGAAAAGCATGGTGACTCCACCGAGTCACCCACATCTAACAGGGTACACCATCTAAGAAGGGCCCTTCTGAAGTATCAGAAATAGCATAGTCCACAACACATCTCATCTACAGTAGAAGAAACTAGTGGCAGATCCGTTGAGACCAGTAGCTCCATTGAGAAGGAAATCCAGGGTCATACATTGAATACTAGTAAGTTATAGTCGACGATACAGTTGGAGAAAGTAAAATACCGCATAGCATAAATACAACCAAAGTCGAATACATAACACTGATTGACACCTCCAACTTGCAATCTTCAAACATGAAGCATCACATCCTCCATGTCGTCAGGAACAAGTGACCAAGCAACTGTAACAGTTACCTGGGCTTGACCAACAATACATTGTTGCTGGCTTATGTTGCAATTTTGGGCGGTGAAATGGACGCGACCTTGTGCGCCGACAGCACCAGATTTGGAGTAGGCTTGTATGACAACGTCCAACCCTCCTCCAGCTTCTACACAAACAACTTGCCTCCAGAGATGTACATACCCACTGTCACCTTTGGGCAATTCTCTACCTTTCGACTCAATCAGCACAACCTCCTCCTGGTTGGATAAGTCTACTTCACTATCATCGTCCGACACCAGTGTCGTCGTCCTTGGTAGCGGGGTGCAAGCAACCAGGCCGCCGTATGTAAAATTTAGAGGCCATAACTCTTTTTTCTTGACAATCTGGACACCCACGATAGTGGCCTGAACCGTTCTTTTAAGTGTCTGCAGGCACACCTCTAGCATACAGAAGACATTCTTCAAGCACAGGGTTGCTACACCAGGACCACATCCTCCGTTGTAACTGTGCACACAAGTGATTAACGGTCTGTCTTGAGAGGCTGCTGCTGCACCTTTCACTTTCAGTTGGATCTCAAAGTAGACCGTGTCCGTGGACACGATCGCACGGGACGGACCAGTCAAGTGCAGAAAAGGATCCTGCAAGCAAGCAAGCATGCATCAATCACCAGTAATAACATGCAATCAGTCAAGATCTAAAAGAGAAAACCGATGTGCAAGATAGTATATTGTTACAATTGCGACAAGAAGATAACGAAGAACGAAAACAAAAACACAGCAAGGGGGACACAGATTTAACGTGGAAAAACCTCTCCAACAAAGAGAGGAAAAAACCACGGGCGCCAGCCAGCGAAACTTCACTATATCGAGGAGTGTTTACAAACGCCGGGGATTTCACAGATGCAACTGTTCCAACCGGCGGCTTACAAGGGGTTTATATATCGGTGGAAACCTAGGTCTTCGACGATCCGTACCGTACCGCGGGGGGCTGTCGCCCCCCGCACCCCCCACAGGCGTCCCCGTTGGGCACGGTGTGGGCCAACTTCAGACTCGTTACACTCGGCCCAAGCCTCCCGGCGACGGGCCTCGCTCCACTCGTCAGAAGTTGGCCTATACTTTGTAGAATTTGGATCAACATATAACATATATTACGTACATCCTGCGTCAGTTCTTGGGCCATGGTCCTATCGCAAGAGAAGAGAATGTTCCGTCTGGAATCCACCCTGTCTCGGACGGCAACCATGCCGTACACAGACAATGGCAACTCAAAACCACCAGCAGCAGCAATGTCTTCTGTGAGCTCGAGTTCTATGGAGAAGATCTGCAAGGTTTCCACAGCGGTGCCAGCACTGTTGTGTGGGACGATTCCGGGTGTGTAGTGTGTAAACTGCATTGAACTCAGCGCCGCTGCACGCACCCAAGCAAAAAGATTAATATGCAAAATAGATCATTCGTAAGCAGAAGCAGCAAGTTTCAAGGAAATAAATAAATAAAATGCTGACCGACAAAATAACCACCAAGTATGAGGAGAGGAGGGCTCACGTACTTGTGTATTCGAAGTGGTGACAGTTATTGCAACAATAAGATTCCCAGTTTGCACGGTAATGTGCGAAATCCTCGAGCTCGTCGTCTGCCATCTTCCTGGCCAATGCTGCTGATTTGCCTCTGTCAACATGATCATGATCATCTTGGATGGTCATTGAACTGGTGGCACTCGGATCTACTGCTGCAGGTTTGATAACCATGGTCGTCCTGTTCGAATCCTCCTCCTCCTCCTCCTCCTCCTCCTCCTCCTCCTCCTCTAGATCCAATTTGTCCTTATCATCATCGGCGATCACCTCTTGGCTCACGGCCGATTTGTCGCTGCCCACCGTTGAATCCATCCCTCCTACCAGACCGCCCACTAGGTAGGGCTCTGCCTTTTTCTTTTCTTGTGGGGAAGGAAGCAAAACTAAGCCGATTACGGTTGGATGCCGCGTTGATCCCCTCAGCCTCAGGGCATTATATATAGCCAAAACTAAGCGAACGGACTCTGCTAGAAGAACACGGACGGACTCTAGACCTACTCCGACTTGAACTCTGCTAGAAGAACACGGACGGACTCTAGACCAACTCCAACTTGGACTCTGCTAGAACACGGACGGTACAAAACACCCTGAACTATATCTCCCTCTTTGTAAATGCACACGTCCTCGTGTCAGCTTCCCTTTGATTCAAGAAAAAGGGGGAAAATACAAGGGAACGAAGGGATGCGGACCGGCGAGGCGAGGATGCAGCAGACGCGTGCGACGAAGCAACTTGGCCCGACGAGGATGTAGCAGCTGCCGACGACGACGAGGAGCGGCGTCCAATCTCTCCCCGCAGCGGCCTACATCTGAGGAATCGCCGGATTCACCCCCGAGCATAGGAGGCAGAGCGAAATCGGGATTCCTTCAGCGACTCCCACAAAAGACGCCGTGAGCACCGTTTGCTGCGCAGCCAAAAAAAACATAGCTCCAGCCCGCCTTAGGGCATCTCTACCGGGGGCGACCCTTGCTGCGTCAGCCCGCGGACATTTTGCGTCGCATTCTTCGTTTGGGTCGGCGGGTGCTCCCAGCGGCCCGACGCAAATTTTGGAAAACTGGCACTAAAAGAATAATTTACATAGTAGAAAAAAAGAAAAACATTAACCCTAAACCCTAGCTACTAGCTCGATGCCGGTCGGCCGTCGTCTCCTCGTACGTCGCCATCGCCCCTACTCCTCCGGCGGCGAGTCCTTGGTGAGGTTCACGAGCTCCGGTGCGGTTTTTATTTCCTTTTTACTCTCTGCTACTGTTCTTCTATATTGTGCAATCTGTCTTTTTCATATCTTTTGAACTATGCACTAAAACAAAGAGTGTTGTATACGAAACTTTATCAGAAGAATCCATAGAACTCAGATATACCATCCATATGCATTTTTCCATGGTTATTTTCTATGTTGGTTAATGTCATGTAACAAATAAATATGAAACTGTTGGGATTAATACAAATACGATCTATATTTCATTTACAATCGTGTAAATCACCATACACCATGTGTTGCCATGTTAATAAACATTTAATTTGAATGTCAGAAAAATAACTTGACTACTTAATAAATTGTCGGGATTCCTATTCCGCTTAATATCGCCAAATCGCATCGCATCTTGCAATGTCATGCATCATATCATGATCATGCCGGTTCTTGCGCATTAATTATAATTGTTGCATCACTTGTTTCTTTTAGTGTTTTGCTTCTTCCTGGATAGGATGATGAGATGTTGTGAGCTTCGACAAGTTTTTCGGATATATCTTCGACAATATTTCCCAGGCGAGCATTCTCCCCTTTCCACCTATTTTTATATTTGTAGTCTTTTACTTCCTCATGTTGATCTATTGCTATCTGTATTATGATGCTTTAGTATTTTCGTACCCGTTATATCCCTTGCATCCTATATTGCCTTGGACACCTCTTATTGCATGTTGTTTGGATAGACATATGTCCTTGCGAGTCATAGTTGCTTGCTCAGGTGCTGCTTCGCGTTGTCGATATTCCACTGATGTTAAGGGTTGGCATATTCTTAATGGTGGAGATGATCATGACTTTAATTATAGTTTAATAACTAATATTGAAAGTAGGTATAATTAATGCAGAGACACAGTGGGTGATAGTTGAGATATGGTTATTATCCCGCCCAGCTGTGTTCACCTAGGACCCGAGTTCTTGACACATGTTCCGAGACTGAGCGCGCTAACCACATATGGGGTGTGTGGGCACCCCTATCAGCCTAGTACCTGATTTCAAAGTACTGTTTTGGGGGCCACAACACCAGTTCAGGCTTTATATGTTACTACTGTACTTATGCCATGTATGTCATGTATAAGATGTTTATTACCTGTTGCTCGATGAGCGTTTATTACTGTTGCGTAGGTGCGGCACTCTGTCACGGAAATATATTGTCCATGACCTCTGCTCCCGTGCAAGTCCACGCAACCTCAGGGACCATACGAGGAGGATTAGCTATACCTCGTACGTGTAGATCTTTTGGGTGGCCTCCATGTACTTGCTTTGGGTCTGGGAAAGCGTCGTGTCCTAGGCCCCGCCAACATACCTACGGAAGTATGTTAATTGATCTGGCAACAAGGGTCGAAGTGCGTGTGGAAACTTTGGTGCACCCCTGCAGGGTTAAATCTTTTCGAAAAGTCGTGTCCGTGGTTATGGACGACTTAGAGCACAGTATATCGATCATAGACAACTATAACTAAAGTTTATTGTTATAATTTTACTTGTATCTGATAGGACTAGTAAGTTGGATAACCATCATATAAAGAATGAATAAAACTGTCAACCGTGTGAGTTTCCTCAGCTTGACTTCCTCGTTTGGTCTCGAGGGGGAAATACCAGGATGGGTATGTTTGGTGGTAGTACCAGGATGATTTCGAATAGGTCTTTCTTATCTCTCTCTGGTAGCCGACAGTTGTATTGAGTCTCTATAGGTTGCTTAGTGCATGCTACGCTGCCGCTTCAGTCCATCGTACCTATGTAGGCGAGCACCACTGAATTCTAAGACGCGTCGTGTACTGGCCTGCGGTGACCCAGCATACCACTGCATGATGTAGTATACTATAGTCGTTGACATAACACCAGTGAAACACCGTTCACTAGTATTACATCCCTCAGAATGGCACAACAGGAACACAGCGGGTCCAATACATGGCCAAAGGTTACAACTCACTCTTTACACAAGATCCAGAGAACACTCTAGGTTAAAGAGAGAGAGAAAGAACTTCTTACGAAGGAGAATCAAAGATAAATAACGCAAAACTATTATACTATTAAAACTAGTATTTAACTAAGGAAGTGGCATTGCTGCTATCGCAATACACTACAGAATTAGGTTCTTTGGCTAGAATTTGTATTCCTATCTAATCAGTAACTTCGTCTTCACTTGAGTTGATGTATAAGTTGACTTCCTTGACTTCATTGAAGAGCTTTAGCTTTGGATGATGAGTCATGGAGCATAACTTAATGTAGATGTTGTCTGTACCGGCTTCAGAATCTAGCAAGGGTTAAGAAGATACGTTGAGTACGAGCGTACTCAGCAAATTCACTAGAAAAGGAGTGTTTGATGCACTATAACTACAACCACAGACCGTAGGTCGTAGGCAATGCAAGTTTTCATAAACATTTCTTCAAAGGTTGCTTTTATTCTAAAAAGCTATGTTCGTCAGCCTTCACGGGTTTACCATAACTTTCATGGAGTTCCTTTCCCACCGCGTTCGCAGCTCCTTCCCGGAATAGGGAGTAACAAGTTACAGTTCTTACACTCTGCAGAGGTGCATCACTTTACCCATGAGAGATCAACTCTTTGTTGCAAAACCGGGCAGCTTATTCCCGTCCACAATTCCATGATGTGGGGCCTAGAAGATGATCCAAGCCAATCACTACCCCTTTCGCGACCTCGCATGCCTCCTTGGTGTACACCATGCCCACATAAAGGATTACGGTAATGGTTTGTACAAATCGTTAGATGTCAGAACTATCGTGGGACGTTGAGGATTCCCACCCATATGCTGCATATCCTCTACGAATTACCAATTAATATGCACGCTTCGAGGATAACAGCCACGACCTACACATCCCGTTTCATGCGAGAGGAAGAAGATACAGCTGACTTCTCCGTCCCATTCCAAATCTCATGGTCAACGCGTAATATACGGCGCAAGAATCACTGGCGACATTGGTTGTTAAGTCCTAGGTGATATAGTTCTGAATAGTGGTATTCCAACTGTCAGATTTAATAGATTAGCTGATCACCCTGGATCAGTAACCAATATTTCACATTATTATCGAAAATAGTGTTTTTAGACCTTTTTCAAATGCAGGTGATAACAACACTGGATTTGTAAGATACTTTACAGAAAATAAACAAAGTACATGAGCAAGTGTGAACTTGCCTTTTGTGATTGCAAGATTATGCACTCACGGTCTTCGAGTCAGTATAAGATCCAAAATCTAAAATCAGCATCATTGGTCCGGTAAGGACTAATGTTTAAAGAAGCAATATGCTTTTATGCATAAGTAATGTGATGCACGTTCTATGCGCGAATTCCAGGAATAACGTTGTCCTAGGGTTTGGATTCCGGAAGTAATTACTTTGGAATGTGTGGTCCTTTTAGATAGGTTTCACATTTGTGCTTCTAATAGAGCTTATAAGTGTTTAGGAGCAACACATATATAGTAATAAAATATATACTTATGAAATACTATTCAAAATTTCTTATATAAGAGTTCTTGTTTGAAGTGGCAAAAAGAATAACCTTCAAAGAAAAGGTTTCTCTTCTAAGGTATAAACAAGCTTTGTGGTTAGTTAGTGGTGGTTGATGTTATTTGTTTGCTCAAATGGTTTGGCTTGATTTGCTTGTTTTTAACTTCACTACTTTAGACCAAAGTTAACTATAAAACATATAGTAATGTTTATTGTATTATATTTAGATTCTTGGAGACTAAAGTTAACTTTAAAATATGGATAGTTTTGAAGGTTTAATATTTATAACATTTGTATCTTGTGTATCTGGAATGTTTCCTTTAGGTTACTTAGTATTAATGATCCTTTTACTTAGTGTAGTGGTTTCTTGCTTATATAATGGAGTGGTATCATTTATCTTTTATAAAGGAGTGGTTGTGGTTTATAAACCAAAATACAATATTACTTAACTACTTATGGATTCATTAAAGTGTGGTGGTAGTTTTTTATAATTTGGTGGTTATAGTAGATAGGAATGATCTGATTTATTCACAAGTTGTTCTTTAGGGTTTTTATTATGAATAGGATTCCTTTGAGAATATATCTTCACTTAGAGTTGAAGATAATTTAATATAAGGATGTTTATAATGTTTTAATCCATTATGGCTTCATATTATTAATATTTAAAACTAATATTATTTATTAGACTTAATTGACTCATTTTAGAAATATTAATAAATTTTATTTATCCTTGTATGAATTATTAACGAAGTAAATAAGTTTAACTTTGAGTTATTAAAATATTTTTTTATATAACTCAAAAGGAGAATATTAGATTTTTAATATGTAGATATTATTTTTGTGATCATTTTGGTATATTACATTTATTTTTGTGGTTTATAAATAATAAGATATGATTTTTCCAATTCTTATTACTTTATAATTACTGAATAAATAATAAATATTTACTTAAGTGAAATAATAATACATGATTATAGTTTCAAATTATAATTTTTGTTTTTCTAAGATTTTTGGTATTTTATTTATGTTATTAACATTTACCATTATTAAAATATGAATTTTCAAAGTTTTATTATTTATAAAACCTTTATTAAATAATATTTATTTAAATAATCATCATAATAATATTTGATAATAGTTTTAAGTTATAGATTTTATTTTTCTGAAATTTTTCATGTATTATACACATTTTTGTGAATTACCAAACAAAAGTTATTAATTAAACAAAATTTAATCATTTATTTGATTTCTAGAATATTAATACTCAAGTTTATAACATTTTATCTATTTATTTAAATAGGAAATACTTTTTACACCGTACCTAAAGCTAGCCTGGGTCACTGACCCGTGGGCCATTGTCCACCTCAGCTCTCAGGTGAAAGAAAAAACATTGTTACTGACCTTGTCTTTACCCCCAGTTAATGACATATGGGCCCAAGGCCATGTCATCAGCCACGCAGGTAAAGACCAGTCAAACTAGCTGACGTGGTTCGATCATGAGGTGAGCATGATGTCACTCGAGTTGATCCTCACTGGTTGAGGGTCAATCGATCGATCTGATGCAAGCGCGGGGCTGTGGCTCGGTTTGTTGGACAGAGGAGATCGGGGCGATCCTATTGATGGTGGCGCCGCTATCTAATGGTCATCGGAGGGTCATCGGCGACGAGCTTCTACGGTGGCCAGCGGCGGTGCTCAATGAAACTAGACCTACGGTGAGATTTAGG
The DNA here is from genome assembly GCA_916181665.1 of Avena sativa. Taxonomy (NCBI): domain Eukaryota; kingdom Viridiplantae; phylum Streptophyta; class Magnoliopsida; order Poales; family Poaceae; genus Avena; species Avena sativa. The sequence continues at coordinate 434,258,651 of OV702283.1, read as the reverse complement.
AAGCGAAATTAGGTCAAGAGATGCATAGGCTTACCCTGATGACGATAGAGCGGTCGAGGAGGCTTGGGGAGGCATGACGACGGCGAATCGACGGTAATGGCCATGGCGGCCAAGGAAGAGGAATGTTCGATTTCACATGATTCCCGGCGAGCGGGCCTCTGTGCTTGGTCCTAGATGGTTTAGTCCACGACGGCGCGTCTAACGGTGGCTATCACGAGGCGAGGGGTGGTCGGAGTTAGCCGGAATGATGAACTCCAACGAGCTAGGTTTTCGAGTGAGGAAAAGAAGTGAGTCTGGAGAGCGAGATTGAGGATGAGGACGAGCAGGGTTGTCGCGGTGGCCTTCTTATCCTCTCCTGGCAACGGCGGCGTTGATCTTGGCGCAACGATGACGATGACGACATCGGGCGGCGGCGAGCCCCACCAGCCAGCTGTCTGCGTGCGTGAGGATGACGACGACGGCTGTTTTGCGGATAACCCCCTGATGATTCTTTCTTCTCAACCCGCAGTCCTTATCTGGCCCCACTTGTCAGTCATAGAAGAAAAAGAACTGGGCTGGTTACTGGGCTGCTGTGGGCTGCATAGGGGCATTAGGTAAGCAGGTAGGGTTGGGCTGCGGCAAGGTAGTGTTTTTATTTGTTTCACCTTTTTCTATTTTCTGTTTTCTTATTCAGATTTTTGATTTTGATTTATATTTTGAACCTTTATTTGTAGAATTTATTTGCTAGATATTTGCAATACTACTAAAATATATTTAGTCTCATTTGTGACCTTTTATTATATAATCTTTTATATTTCTTTTATTTTCTCAATATGAACTCCCTTTTAATAATTTGAAGAAACCTTTCTTATTATTTTTCTCTCCTCTTTTAATTATGGATTTCTTGAATGATGCATTCTTGTTTGTTTATAAACTTAACTCTAGTTGGCTCATAGTTTGAATAGAAACTTTTATATGTATAATGACCCTATACCATTATCTGATGCATGACAGATAAAAGACATTGATATGGTTATTACTACTCCCGTTAATTTAGAAAATGCAATGTGCATATTCTATTGTGATAAACAAAGAAGTTTAAGGTTTTTGGATTATGATTATTTACCCTAGGGTTTAGGGTTTTTAATATACTTAGACTCCTTTGTGGATGTGGTTAAAGATTCAATAACAAAGCATATTGTTTTGTGTTTGGGATATTTGATGGTATCACCTTTAGTACTAGAAAGTTATATCTTGAATGTTTTATAGAAAGTAATTGATAAAGATACTCCTAAGCACATATAATTATGATAATTGGAATAAACAGAGATGTGCTTATGTGATTTGTTATTAGAAAAGTAATCCTATAAAGTGATATATATATATATAAAATGAGAAATTCTTAATATGAAATGGATATTATACTTGGTTATAAGATTTAGAGTTGATTGCTTACCAAGAATTACTATCCTCCATAATTCATAATTCTAGACTTCTTATTAAAGAATTCCTTTCATATATATACTACCCTTTTCTATCTATCATCATGGTTAACATGATGAATTTTACTTCACATGAATATTGTGATTCACCTATTATACTACTAAACTTATTGATAAATCCATTGAGTTGATACTAGAGTATTCATAACTTCCTCATATCATGGCTTGGTTGTATTTACTACTTTACTGTTGATAGACTTCCATCCAACAAATAGTTCCTTCAACTCTACTCATACTCTTCTTAATCATTCATTACTAATGTATCTTTATTAGTTGTATGCTTCCAACTACTTTTATCTAAGGTTGACAATCCTTTAAAATGAATAACACCACTTCTATAACTCTATGCTATACTAGCTTTAATTGAATAATATCATCTTACATGCACTTTACTCCAACCCTAATTATGTTTATGTGGCTTGCAATGATTACTCTAAGATAACTTATCTCTACTAAGGTTCCAATCATGTTATACCCACCAGTATTACTTATACTGAATATAAGCATTAAATATTGGTGGCTAAAGCATCACCATTATAATCCTTAAATCATTTATTGCTTAAGTTCTTAGTGTTGGAATTATGCCCTAGAGGCAATAATAAAGTTGTTATTATTATAATTCTTGTTCATGATAAAGTTTATATTCCATGCTAGAATTGTATTAAGCGGAAACTTTAATACTTGTGTGGTTTGTGAACAACACCGTGTCCCTAGTAAGCCTCTATGGACTAGCTCATTGATTAATGATGGTTAAGGTTTCCTAACCATGGACATGAGTTGTCGATTAATAATGAGATCATATCATTGGGAGAATGATATGATGGACATACCCAAACTAAGCGAAGCAATTAGATCGTGTCATCGTGTTTGTCTTTGCGAAGCTTTTCTTATGTCAAATATTGTATTCCTTAGACCATGAGATAATACAACTCCCTGGTATCGGAAGAAAGCTTTGAGGTCATCAAACGTCATCCTATGAGAGGGTGATCATAAAGGTGTCTCTCAGGTGATCGGAAAGTATCTGTTGGGTTGTATGTATCGAGATGGGATTTTTCCCTCCCAAGTCAGAGAGATAAACTTCGGGCCCACTCGGTAATCGATATCAACACCGCTTGCAAGCATGTGGTTAAGGAGTTCATCACAAAGTTATATCGGATTACGGAACGAGTAAAGTACTTGCTGTGAACGAGATTGAACTAGGTATGACGGTACCGACGATCAAATCTCGGGCAAGTAAAATATCGCGAGACGAAGGGAATATATATATGGGATTGATTGAATCCTGGCATCGTGGTTCATCTGATATGATCATCGATGAATGTGTGGGAGTCAATATGGGTTTCCAGACCCCGCTGTTGATTATGGATAGAAGATCATGTCTGCATATTCTCGAACCCGCAGGGTCACACACTTAACGTGTCTCGACGCTAGGATAGATTGGATAATTGGTTTATGAGTTTTTGTTCGGAGTCTCGGATGGGATCCGGGACATCACGAGAGGTTCCGGAGTGGTCTGGAGAATAAGATTCATATAAGGCAGTGCAGTTTTTCGAGTTCGGAATTGTTCCGGGTTAATCGGTATTGTACCGGAAGCTTCTAGAACCTTCCGGAAGGGGACCAACGTGGCCCCACCTTCCGGGAGGGGGCATGGGCCTATGAGGGAGTGCCCTGGCCGCATTGGGTTTAAACCCTGGATAGAGCTTCTAGAAGGGGGGGTTTCCTTGCCCCCCACTCTTCCTCCTTTGGGGCCGCCTGTTTGGGCATGGGGGAGGGGCTAGGGCTGCGCCCCACCCCTCTATTAAAGAGGGCTGGGGGCGCACCACCCCCCACACCTTCCCCTCCAACCCTAGCTGCCCTGCTGCCCTCCTCTCTCCCTCCCGACTGTTTGTAGGCGAAGCCCTGCTGCAGAAATTCTCCACCATATACACTACGCCGTCGTGTTGTAGATCCAATCCGTCTCTCCACCATACTTGCTGGTCCTAGGAAGGAGGATACGTCGAGGTGCTGCACGTGTGCATCTCACGGAGGCACCGCCACTTGTGGTGCTAGATCGGATCGGATCGCGAGGAGGAGAAGCGAGTACGACTACATCACCCACGTTCCGACGAACGTTCCGCTGTGCGAATCTTCAAGGGTATGAAGATCTAATCCAATCTCTCTCGTTGTTTGCATCTCCTAGATTAGATCTTGGCTTTCCCTCTGTTCGCATCCGTAGAAAATTTTGATTTACTATGCCACGAAACCCTACAGTGGTATCAGAGCTAGATCTATGCGTAGATGTGTTTCACGAGTAGAACGCAACATGGTTGTTGCGGGCGTTGATGTTTTATTTTGCAAGCCTCTTGTTTGTGTTCTTCTTATGACGCGGGATAGTGAGATTGAAGCGGTCCAGGCCAACCTTACGCGACGTCGTTCGCGAGACCGGCTCCGCACTTGACGTGTGGCTTGTTCCACACATGCGGCTGGTGGATGTCAGTTTCTCTCACTATAGTTGTCATGGGATTAACACCGGAGTTTGGCAACCATAGTATCACCGTTGTGGCTTTCCGTAGGTAAGAATCGTTCTTAGCATCTACTCCCATAAGCCACGTAAAACATGCAACAACAAAGTAGAGGCGTCTAACTTGTTTTTGCAGGGAGTGTTTTCTGTGATATGGTATGGCCCAAGATGTGATGTGTATAATGTATGCGATGATCATGTTTTGTAATGTTTCACGACTTGCATGTTGATGAGTACACAACCGGCAGGAGCCATATGGTTGTCTTTATAATTGTGTATGACCTGTGTGTCAACTTCTTATGCGCCATGTAATAGTTTCACTTTATCGCTAAGTAGTTAGCAATAGTTGTAGTTGCTGTTCGTGGTGGAGGCAATCATGGTGGAGTGATGGAGATCATGCCGGAACGCACAAGTTGGAGATCATTGCGCGAAGATTGGCTATACCATGTCACATAAAGTTATATGCATGTGATGTTTATCCTTTTATGTATCTTATTATGCTTAGATCGCGACGATAGCATTATAAGATGATTCCTCACTTAAAGATCAAGATAAAAACTGTGTTCTCCCCAAGTATGCACCGTTGCGAAAGTTCGTCGTGTCCAAGCATCACGTGATGATCGGGTGCTATAGACTCTACGCTCACATACAACGGGTGCAAGCCAGTTTTGCACACGCGGAAATACTTGGGTCTAACTTGACGAGCCTAGCATGTACAGACATGGCCTCGGAACACATGAACCGAAAGGTTAAGCATGAGTCATATGAATGATATGATCGACACTTCGTTGTCCACCATTGAAACCACATCTCTTCTCGTGAAGATCGGATTAGGTGTGGTGAATTTGGATCATGTTCACTAAACAACTTGAGGGATGTTGAATTTAGTGGGAGTTCATCTGGTAATTTGATTAAGTTGAACTATTTATCATGAACATAGTCTAAACTGTACTTGCAAATACTGTAGATCACATGGCCAAGTCCAACTTCTACTTCAACGTTTTTGCTGAGAAGCAAAAGCTTAGAAACAATGGGTCTAACTTCACCAATTGGTTCCGCAATCTAAGAATCATTCTCTCTGGCGGTCAAAAGGACTATGTCCTTGGGAAAGCGTTAGGTGACCCCCTGCTGCAACTGCGCCGGCTGATGAGAAAGCTGTCTATCAGTCGCGCAAAGATGATTATGGTGTGATTAAGAGCACCATGTTGTTTTCTATGGAACCGAAACTTCAAAATCGTTTTGAAGACTATCCCGGGCCATTTGAGATTCTCGAAGAGCTGAAAACCATGTTTCAGACTCAGGCCCGTTCTGAGAGATATGAGATCTCTGAGAAGTTCTTTAACTACAAGATGGAGGAAGGGAGTTCCGTTAGTGAGCACGCCATTAAGATGACGGGCTACACTCAACGCCTTGAGCAACTGGAATGCACGATTCCAGAGGAGCTCAAGATTGACAGGGTTCTGCAATCACTCCCTCCTAGCTATAAAAGTTTTGTAGTGACTCATAATCAGATTGGTTCCACTGATACGATCACCGAGCTCTTCGAAAAGCTGAAGGCCGCGGAAGTGGACATCAAAAAGGATAATCATGTGTTGATGGTCAACAAGACCACCTTTAAGAAAGGTAAGGGAGCAAAGAAGCCCTTCAAGAAGGGCGGCGGCAAGCGCACTGCCCCTGCTGAGAAGAAGCTCAAGTCTGGTCCTAAACTGGACACTGAGTTCTTCTATTGCAAGGACAAGGGTCACTGGAAGCGCAACTGTCCGAAGTACTTAGCGGGCAAGAAGGCTGGCACCATCAATGGTATATTTGATATACATGTTATTGATGTTTTCCTTACTAGCCCTCGTTGTAGTGCCTGGGTATTTGATACCGGTTTAGTTGCTAATATTTGTAACTCGAAACAGGAGCTACGGAATAGACGGCGGCTTGCGAGGGATGAGGTGACGATGCGCGTTGGCAACGGATCAAGAGTTGATGTGATGGACGTCGGCACGCTCTCCTTAGTTTTACCTTCGGGATTAGTTTTAAACCTTAATAAGTGTTATTATGTGCCTGCGTTGAGCATGAACATTATTTCTGGATCGTGTTTATTGCAAGACGGTTATTCATTTAAATCGGAGAATAATGGTTGTTCTATTTATATGAGTAACATCTTTTATGGTCATGCACCTATTGTGAATGGTTTATTTCTTCTAAATCTCGAAAGGGATGAAACACACATCCATAACATTGAGGCTAAGAGATGCAAAGTAGATAGTGATAATGCCACTTATTTGTGGCACTGTCGTCTAGGTCATATTGGTGTAAAGCGCATGAAGAAACTCCATTCTGATGGACTTTTGGAGTCTCTTGATTTTGAATCATTTGATACATGCGAACCATGCCTCATGGGCAAGATGATCAAAACCCCGTTCTCCGGTATAATGGAGCGAGCAACGGACTTGTTGGAAATCATACATACCGATGTATGCGGACCGATGAGTGTTTCGACGCGCGGTGGATATCGCTATTTTCTCACTTTTACCGATGACTTAAGTAGATATGGGTATATCTATTTAATGAAACATAAATCTGAAACGTTTGAAAAGTTAAAAGAATTTCAGAATGAAGTGGAGAACCATCGTAACAGAAAGATTAAGTTTCTACGATCCGATCGTGGAGGCGAATATTTGAGTTATGATTTTCTCACGCATCTTAAAGCAAGTGGAATCGTTTCGCAACTCACGCCACCCGGAACACCACAGCGCAATGGTGTGTCTGAACGCTGAAACCGAACCCTATTAGATATGGTCCGATCAATGATGTCTCTTACTGATTTGCCGTTATCATTTTGGGGTTATGCATTAGAAATCGCTGCATTCACTTTAAATAGGGCACCATCTAAATCCGTTGAGATGACACCGTATGAACTGTGGTTTGGTGCTAAACCTAAGTTGTCGTTTCTTAAAGTTTGGGGATGCGAATCTTACGTCAAGAAGTTGATGCCGGACAAGCTCGAACCCAAAGCGGAGAAATGCGTCTTCATAGGATAACCTAAGGAAACTATTGGGTATACCTTCTATCACAGAACCGAAGGCAAAGTGTTTGTCGCAAAGAACGGTTCATTTCTTGAGAAGGAGTTTCTCTTGAAAGAAGTGAGTGGGAGGAAAGTAGAGCTAGACGAGGTTATTGAACCTTCTCTTGAGTTGGAGTGTAGCGCAGCACCTGAAATTGTTCCAGCGCCGCCTGCACCAACAATAGAGGAAGCTAATGACAAGGATCATGAAGCTTCGGACGATGCTGCTACTGAACGTCGCAGGTCGACAAGGTCGAGTGCCCCTCCTGAGTGGTACGGCAACCCTGTCTTGACTGTCTTGTTGGTAGAAGACAGTGAACCTACGAACTATGAGGAAGCGATGATGAGCCCAGACTCTGAGAAATGGCTAGAAGCCATGAAATCCGAATTGGGATCCATGAGCGAAAACCAAGTATGGACTTTGGTAGACCCTCCTAGCGACCGAAAGGCCGTTGAGTGCAAATGGATCTTCAAGAAGAAAACGGACGCGGATGGTAATGTTACCGTCTATAAAGCACGGCTTGTCGCAAAAGGTTTTCGACAAGTTCAAGGTGTTGACTACGATGAGACTTTCTCTCCCGTAGCGATGTTTAAGTCCATTCAGATTTTATTAGCAATTGCTGCGTTTCATGATTATGAAATATGGCAGATGGATGTCAAGATTGCGTTCCTCAATGGCAACATTGATGAAGAGTTGTATATGATGCAACCCGAAGGTTTTGTCGATCCTAAGGATGCTGATAAAGTATGCAAACTTCAGCGTTCCATTTATGGACTGAAGCAAGCATCTCGGAGTTGGAACCTTCGTTTTGATCAAGTGATTAAGAGCTTTGGATTTGTTCCAAATTGCTACGAAGCTTGCATCTACAAGAAAGTGAGTGGGAGCTCGGTGACGTTTCTGGTACTATATGTGGATGACATATTGATTATTGGAAATGACATCAACATGCTTAACGATGTGAAGAGTTATTTGAACAAGTGTTTTTCAATGAAAGACCTAGGTGAAGCTGCTTATATATTGGGCATCAAAATCTATAGAGATAGACAAAGACACCTGATAGCTTTAAGCCAGAGTACATACCTAGACAAAGTTCTGAAAAGGTTCAGAATGGATAAGGCAAAGAAAGGTTCAGTGCCTAGGTTGTCAGGTAAGATATTGAGCAAGGCTCAGTGTCTAGCTACGGTAAATGATAGGGAAGCTATGAGCAAAGTGCCTTATGCCTCGGCCATAGGTTCTATCATGTATGCCATGCTGTGTACTAGACCGGATGTGTCCAATGCTCTTAGTTTGACGAGCAGATATCAAAGTGATCCAGGAGTGGAACACTGTACAGCCGTGAAGAACATCCTAAAGTACCTAAATAGGACTAAAGAAATTTTCTTAGTCTATGGCGGTGATGAACAGCTTGTCGTAAAAGGTTACGTCGACGCTAGTTTTGACACCGACAATGATGATTCTAAATCTCAGACAGGATACGTGTATATTTTGAATGGAGGAGCTGTGAGCTGGAGAAGATGCAAGCAAAGCGTGATCGCGGGATCTACAGTAGAAGCGGAATACATGGCTACTGCAGAAGCATCAAGTGAAGGAGTTTGGATCAGGAACTTCATCACTGAGCTTGGCGTGGTTCCAAGTGCATTGGACCCACTGGAGATATTGTATGACAACACTGGCGCCATAGCACTCACTAAGGAACCAAGATATCATCCAAAGACCAAGCATATCAACCGCAAGTTTCATATAATCCGAGATTATATAGCAGATGGAGATCTGAAGATTAGCAAAGTACATACAGATCTGAATGTCGCAGATCCATTGACTAAACCTCTTCCACGTGTAAAACATGATCAACACCTCAGTGCCATGGGTGTGAGATTGTTACCAAATGTAAACTAGATTATTGACTCTATTGCAAGTGGGATACTGTTGGAATTATGCCCTAGAGGCAATAATAAAGCTGTTATTATTATAATTCTTGTTCATGATAATGTTTATATTCCATGCTAGAATTGTATTAAGAGGAAACTTTAATACTTTTGTGGTTTGTGAACAACACCGTGTCCCTAGTACGCCTCTATGGACTAGCTCATTGATTAATGATGGTTAAGGTTTCCTAACCATGGACATGAGTTGTCGATTAATAATGAGATCATATCATTGGGAGAATGATATGATGGACAAACCCAAACTAAGCGAAGCAATTAGATCGTGTCATCGTGTTCATCTTTGCGAAGCTTTTCTTATGTCAAATATTGTATTCCTTAGACCATGAGATAATACAACTCCCTGGTATCGGAAGAAAGCTTTGAGGTCATCAAACGTCATCCTATGAGAGGGTGTTCATAAAGGTGTCTCTCATGTGATCGGAAAGTATCTGGTGGGTTGTATGTATCGAGATGGGATTTGTCCCTCCCAAGTCGGAGAGATATACTTCGGGCCCACTCGGTAATCGATATCAACATAGCTTGCAAGCATGTGGTTAAGGAGTTAATCACAAAGTGATATCAGATTACGGAACGAGTAAAGTACTTGCTGTGAACGAGATTGAACTAGGTATGACGGTACCGACGATCAAATCTCGGGCAAGTAAAATATCGCGAGACAAAGGGAATATATATATATATGGGATTGATTGAATCCTGGCATCGTGGTTCATCCGATATGATCATCGATGAATGTGTGGGAGTCAATATGGGTTTCCAGACCCCGCTGTTGATTATTGATAGAAGATCATGTCTGCATATTCTCGAACCCGCAGGGTCACACACTTAACGTGTCTCGACGCTAGGATAGATTGGATAATTGGTTTATGAGTTTTTGTTCGGAGTCTCGGATGGGATCCGAGACATCACGAGAGGTTCCGGAGTGGTCCGGAGAATAATATTCATATAAGGCAGTGCAGTTTTTGGAGTTCGAAATTGTTCCGGGTTAATCGGTATTGTACCGGAAGCTTCTAGAACCTTCCGGAAGGGGGACCAACATGGACCCACCTTTCGGGAGGGGGCATGGGCCTATGAGGGAGTGCCCTGGCCGCATTGGGCCAGGGGCACAAGGCCCCATAGGGCCCAGCCGGCCAAAGAGGGTTTAAACCCTGGATAGAGCTTCTAGAAGGGGGGTTTCCTTGCCCCCCCACTCTTCCTACTTTGGGGCCGCCGGTTTGGGCTTGGGGGAGGGTCTAGGGCTGCGCCCCACCCCTCTATATAAAGAGGGCTGGGGGCGCACCACCCCCCACACCTTCCCCTCCAACCCTAGCCGCCCTGCTGCCCTCCTCTCTCCCTCCCGACTATTTGTAGGCGAAGCCCTGCTGCAGAAATTCTCCACCATATACACCACGCCGTCGTGTTGTAGATCCAATCCGTCTCTCCACCATACTTTCTGGTCCGAGGAAGGAGGAGACGTCAAGGTGCTGAACGTGTGCATCTCATGGAGGCACCGCCACTTGTGGTGCTAGATCGGATCGGATCGCGAGGAGGAGAAGCGAGTACGACTACATCACCCACGTTCTGACGAACGTTCCGCTGTGCGAATCTTCAAGGGTATGAAGATCTAATCCAATCTCTCTCGTTGTTTGCATCTCCTAGATTAGATCTTGGCTTTCCCTCTATTCGCATCCGTAGAAAATTTTGATTTACTATGCCGCGAAACCCTTCACTTAGTTGACTAAGCAAGGCTTTATCAATCCTACTTTTCATTGTCTTGAAATTATCTTCTTAGTATCTCATATTGGATTAAGGTTATTAATGGACTATGCCCTCTTTAAAAGATTTAAGTAGTTGTTAGGATAAGATCAAGAAATAGTAGATCAAGGATTGATAGTTAAAAAATTTGTGAATCAATGGGGAATTACCCAACATTGATAAACAACAGATATTAAGATAAGTTCCATAAGGATTGCTATAGAAAGAAAGATATTTAATGGATGATCTTGGCTTAGTCTCTTTCCAACTCCAACTCATTAAGGAGTTTTAAGGTTAGGTATTACTATGATACTCAGGGTATATGCAGATGAGATTAAGATATAGTTGTTCATTTCATATTTGGTGTTATATCCTCTAACTTGGTACACATGAGTGATTATAATGAATAGTATAATATGATCACCTAATGATCAAGTATATTCACATTGTATTAAAGTTTAAATTTTAGTACATTTGATCTACCCTTAGATCAAATCTCCCTTACCCAAAATAAGGTTTTAGCAAAGGTCTTATTGAAACTTATCGCAGTCAACTTGATGATCTACTTCAATTCCATCAAGCTAAGAGAAGCTTCATTCAATTTGACAAGGTTTGTTTTAAAAGCGCAAAAAATATTCGGATTTTCTATGCATGAATGCAATGCACACATCTGGTTTCAGCTTCTTTCTAAGCTCTAATGTTGGGATGTTACATGGCCTCAGTAACGACCTCTCTCTTTTTCCTTTGCCCTTTGCCGGCACCCCTTTTGTTTTAGCAGGTTTGAGATCATCGTCGTTTGGAGGGTTACCCTTCCGCCTTTGCTTGGGCAAGGTTATGGACGCCATTGGTTTTTCTTTAGGGCTCTTAGCTCAATTTGCATCTTATCCGTACTCGGATGTGTATCGTTTTGAAGGTGATTTGGATATTTGTATTGTATATCTGTATTCTTGACTCTTGGAGTCGTGTTGTCTATATTTGTTTCTGTGGGTTCCATCATGGACTAATGTGTAATGGTATTACTTCGTTTTCCACCTGCACGAAAGTGCCTGGTGGGTACCTTTGAATCGTTTCTATGTGGGTTTGGCGGGAATCGCTAAAACTTGCATAGGGCCGATCCGAGGGTGTTACAGCTAGGGAGGAAGACCTAGGATGTTTAAGCTCAACAACAATGGAGGAGAGAGAATGTAAGCCGCATCCTAAGCTTGTAGAATAAGGGGGTATAAATATTGTAACATCCCAGCATTAGAGCTTAGAAGTAAGCTGAACCCAGATGTGTGCATTGCATTCATGCATAGAAAATACGAATAATTTTCGCGCTTTTGAACAAAACTTGTCAAAGTGATTGAAGCTTCTCTTAACTTGATGGAATTGAAGTAGATCATCAAGTTGACTGCGATAAGTTTCAATATAACCTTAGCTAAAACCTTATTTTGGGTAAAGGAGATTTGATCTAAGGGTAGATCAAATGTAATAGAAGTTAAACCCAAATACATTATTTAATGATTTATATTTGATCCTTAAGTAGTCATATCCTAGTATTCATTACACCACTCATGAATACCAAGTTATAAACATAACTTATGTAATAGGAATGGAATAACTAAATCTTGATCTATCTTAATCTCATCCGCTTATACCATGAGTATTAAGGTAATACCTAACCTTAACTCTTTAGTGAGATTGAGTAGGAAAGAAACCAAGTCAAGATCATTCACCATAAATCTTTCTTTCCATATCAATCCTTATGGAATCCTATCTCAATATCTATTGTTCATCAATGTTGAGTAATCAACTATTTATTCACCAATTCTTAATCTATCAACTCTTGACCATATCATAGCATTCACTTAAGTGCCTATAAAGAAACAACTAAGAAGGGGTAAACAGTAATGCTAGATTTAGATATCATCTATAGGATGGGAGTGTTGGAAGAAAATAAGATCATTGTGATAATTGATGGAGTTAACTCACTTCTAAAATGATAGAAGAGTTATTTGGAATATATAATATGGTAATAAAGAAGATTACAAGGATGAATCCTGAAGATAGTTACCAGGAGTAATCCTATTGGATCAAGTAGGTATAGTCAATGAAATTATATCTCTTAATCAAATAGAGATAAACAGAAGATAATTATAATACAACTATAATGTTGTATGGATGGAAGCCTTGATTAGCCAACTGGAAACCTAAACCATAAAGGATAAAAGGATTATAATGATCATGCCTTACTCACCAAGATTGAATGCTTATATCATGTATAAGTGACATCGATGGATAAAACATGATTGAAACCTAGTATAGATATGTTATCCTAGATAGACATGACAAGTCATATTAATATAATGTGAGGTTGGAGTATTAGATACTGGAGTCAAGTAGAGACAAGATAGTATGATTAATATGATGTTAGAGCAACATTTGATGAAAGAAGTAGTATTTTCCTCTTTGGAAATACTAAGCACTTGAGGGGAAGTAGGATTTGATGAATACATATATTTAAGTGATATTAGTGAAGGATGATTAAGGAAGAGTATGAATGGAGTTAAAAGTAACTACTTGTTAGATTGAGGTTATCAGCAGTAGAGTAGTTGATATAACCAAGTATAGATATAAAAAAGACTATGAAAGCTTTAGTGTCAAGCTCATTGGATTTATAAAAATTTAGAAGAATAATAGATGGATAAGAATATTCTTGTGAAGTAAAGCTCATCATGCTAACACATGATGATGTATAGGAAGAAATAGTATATCAAGGAAAGGAATTCCTTAATTAGAAGTCCAGGATTGTGAAATTATGGAAGATATGAATTCTTGGTAAACACTAAACCCTAAATCTTTAGCCAAACATAGTGTCCATTTCATCTGATTGATCTATCATCTTATTTGCACAAAGCTTTATAGGAATATTTTCCTATAGCAAATCATTCAAGTATATCTTTGACACTTTCAAACCTCTAAATCATGTGTATCACATAATTGGAAATTGCTATAAACCATTATGCCCAATATTATATCCATATATTAATCACACTTAAGCAAGTAATGAATAGCTAGTTCCAGAAAAAAAACTATGCATATTTTAAATAAGAAGGGTGGTTAGGATTCACCTGCTAGTAGGTTTTGAATAATAGAATTCACCATTTTGAGAACCCTAATAGTTAAATTCTCTTATATAATGATTGTTATATAATAATAAAGATAGATACATGCTTTGCATATATTTAGCTATCTTAAACCATTATCATTACATTCTTTAGGAGGAAATAAAAATCATTCTATAAGGGTATTATATAATTAACCAATCCCTAAAACCATAACTCCTATATTGGGTATAATAAAAAATATATACCTTGGAATTTTCTAGATTTAAGGGAATAATATTAGCCATATTAATTCCTTAGAATATCATGCATCAAGTAATGATATAGGATTATTATATTAAATTTTCTCCAAACTATAAGTTAATTAAAACCAAAATTTATAAATCAATAAGGAAATATCCTATAATAAATCCATGGTATTATTATGGAAAGAAATTAATAACAAAGGCCCTTACAAAATATTAAGAAAGGGTCTATATAAAGAAATATAACATTATTTAATAAAAGCTCTCAAAATATACTAAATACATTTTAGTATTGCTACAATTATTTAGCAAATAAAATCTATAAATAATATTCAAATCAAAGGTGCAAATTCAAATCTGAAAATAAAACAGGAAATTGAAAACAGAAAAGAATAAAGGAAGAAAACAACAGTCAATTCTGGCCCATGGCCCAGTTTCTCTTCGCCCAATCCGTCGCTCACACGCGTCACACCACGACCCACTTGGCCCAAGTCTGGCCCATAGTGGTTCGTCGCCTGTCACCCCTTCGTCATCCTCACGTAGGCAAGCAGCTGCGTGGGCGGCGTCGATGTCGTTCGCCATCGCTGCTACGATTCGCGCCACCGCCGAGGTCGCCCTACGAGGATAAGAACCCCACATCGACGCCCTTATCCTCCTCTATCTCTCAATCCCCAAATCTCTCACTCTCGCGCGCTATGACGCACATGCACTGAGACTCCCGAAACCCTAGCCTCACCGGAGCTGCTCATTGCCGACGTTTTCGAGCTCCCCTTGCCCATCAAAGACCACCATTAGATCCGCCGCGTCGTGTTGGGCATCTCTGCCAAAGGAATTGCCACAGCTCGGACAGAATCTTCGCCGGAGTTTGCTTCGTCTCCAATGCTGTTCACCATTGATTCGCTGTCGTTTGACTTCCCCCGGCCTCCCTGACCGTCTCATCGCAACCGTGGTGAGTTACTCGATCTTCCCGTAGCATTTATTGCTCGGTTTGCTTCCTGTATCGTCACCGAAGTGACCCTCTGCCAGCGCCGCCGCATGAGTTCGTCGCCGGCCATTTTCCAATGACCTTTAGGGGGCAGCGCTGCCACTATTAAGTTCCATGTACTTCCCTGCATCGAAATCCCCTAGTATCGCATCCCAGAAACCATCCACGCGTCGTCTCTGATACTGTTCCGATGAGGGTCCGGCGGGATGACGTCAGGATGATCTCATCCTTGACCAGTCAACCCCTTGACTTAGTCCCCTGCTCGCTTGGCATCTGACGTGGACCTGTGCCCCACCTGTCTGTGACTTGGGGTAGATCCAGTCCGGGTATAAAATAGTAAAATCGTTGTTTAGAAAAATGATTTAAGAAATGATTAAATCTTGTTTAATTAATAACTTTTGTTTTATAATTTATAAAAATGTGTATAATATATGAAACATTTCAGAAAAATAAAATCTTCAACTTAAAACTATTATCAAACAATATTATGTTAACTAATTAAATAAATATTATTTAATAAGGATTTTATAAGTATTAATACTTTGATAATTCATATTTTAATATTGGTAAAGGTTAAAAAATATAAATAAAATACCAAAAGTCTTAGAAAAATAAGAACAATAATTTAAAACTGTAATCATGCATTATTATTTCACTTAATTAAATATTAATTATTTATTAAGTATTTATAAAGTAATAAACCTTATAAAAATCTTATCTTATTATTAAAAACCATAAAAATACATATAATATAACAAAATGATCACAAAAATAATATCTACATGTTAAAAATATAACATTCCACCTTTGAAGTAAATAAAAACTTAATACCCTAATAACTTGAATTTAAATCTAATTTCCTTAATTGATATTTCATAAAAGGGTAAATAAAATTGCAAATATTTCTAAAATTAATCAAATTAAGTCTAATAAATAGTATTAGTCTTCAATATTTATAATATGAAGTCAAAATGGTTTAACACATTTTAAATATAATTTTATTGAATTATCATTCAACCATAGGTGCTAAAAAGATCTATATAAAGTATAAAATCTTTAAGAATAAGTTGGGATTAAATAAAACCTTTTTACTTACTCCCACCACAAGTTATAAACATACCAAAACACTATATTGAATCCATAAGTAGTTAAGTAATATTATTTCCTTGTTTCCAATCGATAACCACTCATTTTTAAAAGCATAAATGCTTCTATTCCATTATAATACTGAGAAACCACTACTCAAATGAAAGTAATACCATTTCTAGTTAACTTTAAATAAACCTTATGAAGTAAACAAGATACAAATGTCATAAGCATTACACCTTGTTATAATACTAAAACAAGGTTGTCATAAGCATTATACCTTGTTATAATTCTTAAAGTTAACTTTAGCCTACAAGACTTCAAATATAATACTAAAACTTTGTTATATGTTTTATAGTTAACTTTGGTCTGTTATAATTAAGTCATAAAGCATCTCAAGTCCAAACTATTCAAGCACAAACAACATCGACCACATTTGATTAACCACAAAGATTGTTTAAACCTTAGTAACGAAATGTTTTCTTCAAATATTATTCTTTTTGCCACTTCAAGACAATAGATGACAATTAATAATAATCATGTTACTTTATACTTTACTTGTATACTTAGGATTGATAACACTTCAGTTCTTTATAAGTAACATTACTTGTAAAGTAAGATTTAAAGATAAGGAAATTCTTATATAAGTAGTCTTTGAGTAGCATTCCACATTTGTGTATCTTATTGTTGTATATTCCGGTGACCCAGCATACCACTGCATGATGTAGTACACTATAGTCATTGACATAACACCAATGAAACACTGTTCACTAGTATTACATCTCAGAGTGTTACAACAGAAACACAGC
The DNA here is from genome assembly GCA_916181665.1 of Avena sativa. Classification (NCBI taxonomy): domain Eukaryota; kingdom Viridiplantae; phylum Streptophyta; class Magnoliopsida; order Poales; family Poaceae; genus Avena; species Avena sativa. The sequence continues at coordinate 434,241,708 of OV702283.1, read as the reverse complement.
AGGTCCAAGACATGACTATAGGTTACAACTCAACTCTTTACACGAGATCCAGAGAACACTCTAGGTTAAAGAGAGAGAAAGAAACTTCTTACAAAGAAGAATCAGAAATAAACAACTCAAAAACTATCATACTATTAAGACTAGTATCTTAACTAATGGTCTGGCGTTGCTGCTATTGCAATACACTACACAAATAGGTTCTATGGCTAGAGATTATATTCCTATCTAATCAGTAACTTCGCCTTCATTTGAGTTGATGAATATGTTGACTTTCTTGACTTCATTGAAGAGCTTTAGCTTTTGATGATAATTCCTGGAGCATAACTTGATGTAGACGTCGTCTTAATGGCTTCAGAATCTAGCAAGGGTTAAGAAGATACTTTGAGTACGAGCGTACTCAGCAAGTTCACTAGAAAAGGAGTGTTTGATGCACTATATCTACAGCCACAGACCATAGGTCGTAGGCAATGCAAGTTTTCATAAATATTTCTTCAAAGGTTGCTTTTATTCTGAAAAGCTATGTCCATCAGCCTTCACGGGTTTACCAGAACTTTCATCGAGTTCCTTTCCCACCGCGTTCGCAGCTCCTTCCCAGAGCAGGGAGTAACAAGTTACAGTTCTTACACTCTGCAGAGGTGCGTCACTTTACCCATGAGAGATCTTAAGCTTTGTTGCACGGCCGGGAGTATGTTCCCCTTCAAACTTCCATGGTTTGAGGCCCAACCTAAGATCAAAGCCAATCACTGCCCTCTCCACGACCTCATATGTCTGGACGATCCTTAGGGGCTGGCTCACCTTTGTTAAGCCCCCTTTCCGGCAGGATAAAACCCTGATGATTTCCCGAAGACTCTATGACCTGGTGTTTCCCTGGCAAGTGCCATATTAAATGGTCCACCCACTAAAACACCATCCATAGATAATCTAGACACCAAAAGTGTGGGGCGTAAGGGTGCCCACCCATATGTTTGATCCGCACAAGGAATCACAACGTCACGTTAAGGTCGTCTTGCCTCCATACGAGAGGAAAAGGATGCAGCTGACTTCTCCGTCCCATTCCAAATCTCATGGTCAACGCGTAATATACGGCACAAGAATCACTGGCGACATTGGTTGTTAAGTCCTAGAGGATATATTCCAGAGCAGTGGTATTCCAACTGCCAGATTTATCAGATTAGCTGATCACCCCGGATCAGTAACCAATAGTTCACATTATTATCAAAAATAGTGTTTTCTAACCTTTTTGGAATGCAGGTGATGACAACACTTGATTTGCAAAATACTTTACAGAAAATAATCAAAAGGACATGAGCAAGTGTGAACTTGCCTTATGTGATTGCAAGATTATGCACTCACGGTCTTCAAGACAATATAATATCCAATATCTAAAATCAGCATCATTGGTCCAGTAAGGACTAATGTTTAAAGAAGCAAGATGCTTTTATGCATAAGTAATGTAATGCAAGTTGATAAACTCGAATCCCGAGGATAACTTTGTTCTAGGGTTTGGATACTGGAAAGGTTTTCCTTGGAATGTGTTGTCCTTTTAGATTAAGTTTCACGCATGTGCTTCTTATTAAGGCTTGTGAGTGTGTGTGTGAAACAACATGTAAGCATAATAAAGCACACATAATAATGGAATACTCAAGTGGGAAATGTATTTGTATACTATGTATATAAGGTTTGTTCATCATTTAGAGCTTTCATAAAAAATGCTTATGTCTTGCTTTATAATGTTCCTTAAAAGAATAACTTTTGAAGAGAATCTTACTTAGCTAAGCGAAAGTATTTAAATTTTAAGTTAACCTTATTAGGTGTTCTTTCAAGTTATAGTCTTTAAGTAAGAAAGGATTGCTTAATTTGAATAATGATATTACTAGTATTTGAGACTTATCTATCTTGGCTTTGAACTTGATTAGTTTGGTATTAAGATGCTTTATAACTTAATTGTAACAGACCAAAGTTAACTATAAAATACATAATAAAGTTTTTATCTTATACTTAGAGTTTTGTAAACTAAAGTTAACTTTAAAGACATAGATGAACTTAGGGTATAATGCATATGATATTTGTATTTTGTTCACTTCAGAAGGTTTCCCTAAGGATACTTTAAGAATGGTTATACTTTTATTATTGTAGTGGTTTCTTGATTCTTAAATGGAATGGAATCATTTATCTTTTTATAAAGGTGTGGTTATGATTTGTAATCAAGAAAGTAACATTACTTAACTATTTATGGACTCACTATAGTGTTTTAATTTGTTTACAAACTTGCGGTTGAAGTAAAGGAATAAGTTTTATTTCACTACAAATTATTCTTGAAGATGTTATATTTAATAAAGATCCTTTTGGAAAATAAACTACATATATATTGTTGAATGATAATTCAATACAATTGTATTTAAATGGTGTTAAATCATTTTTACTTAATAATATTAGTATTTAAGACTAATACTATTTATTAGACTTTAATTGGTTAATTTTAGAATTTTAGCAAATTTTATTTACCCTTATATGAATTATCAATTAGGGAAATAGGTTTAAATTCAAGTTATTAAATAATTTAATTTTTTATTTAACTCAAAATTGGAACATTATATTTTTAACATGTAGGTATTATTTTTATGATCATTTTGGTATATTACATTTATTTTTGTGACTTATAAATAATAAGATATGATTTTTACATGGTTTATTACTTTTATAAATACTTAATAAATAATAAATATTTAATTAAGTGACATAATAATGCATGATTATATTTTTAAATTATAGTTCTTATTTTTCTAATATTTTTGATATTTTATTTATATTTTTAACATTTACTAATATTAAAATATAATTTATCAAAGTATTAAAACTTATAAAATCTTTATTAAATAATAATTATTTAAATTGTTAACATAATAATGTTTGATAATAGTTTTAAGTTATAGATTTTATTTTTCTACAAATTTTCATATATTATACACATTTTTCTGAATTATAAATCAAAAGTTATTAATTAAACAAGTTTTAATTCCTTTATTACATTTCAGGAAATATTTATATTTGAATTAATATTATTTTACCAATTTACTAAATGGACACAGAACCTTTTACACCTAGACTAAACCTACCCAAGTCACTGACCAGTGGGCCAGTGGCCACGTTATAAACTTGGATCTAGCAAATACATTTGTTACCAGACTAGTTCTTACTCACAGGGAATGACACATGGTCCAGGGGCCATGTCACATGCAACATGGGCAAAGACTGGTCAAACGAACTGACTCGATGCAAGCATGAGGTCATCTCTCCGTTGATCCTCAGGTGTCTAGTAGCGGCGGCGATTCAGCAAAGATTGGCAAGCGTGGTTGTTACATTTCGAAAGAGGACACGCCAGGGAACCTACTAGCAGCGGCGCCGCTTGGATATGGCACCGGAGGATGGCTGGCAACGAGGTACGGTGGCGGTGGTTATAGATGAACGTGGTGGAGATGATTCCAGAAGCAATAGAGAGATTAGAGAGGTGCCCGAGCATCAGCAACTCACCAACATTGTAGTGGAGGGCTTAGTGTGACCGGAGGTGGTCGGAATCGATGGAGACGACGGCGGAACCCATCGGAGATGGAGGTGTCGATTGGCGCGATTAGAGCTCCTTCGGCTTGTGCTTCATGGGGCAACCGAACTAGATGATTAAGTGGATCCCAACTGCGGCCTCAACAGTTCAAGGGGAGCTCGAAAACGACGGCGACGAGCGGCTTCGGTGAGGCTAGGTTCTCGTTACAGAGGATACAGAGAGAGGTTGCTGAGAAGGGGAAATGAGGATGAGACCGAGGGGGAACGTTGTCGTGGCCTCCTTATCCTCTCCTGACAACAGCGACGTCCATCTTGACGTGGTGGGGATCGATGGCGATCGGGGCGCCAGACAGCAGCTTCGCCGGCGAGGAAGACGACGAAGATTAGAGGCTGAAGGGGTATGGTCCAGTGTCGGGCTGCATTTGGGCCAGATGGGCTGTAGTTGGCTGCTCGCGAGCGACGAGTACGAGAGAGGAGGAATGGGTCGTGGGCCAGATCTGATTACTTTGTTATTTTTTTCTTTCTGTTTGTTTTTCTTTTTCGATTTCTATTTTCTTTTTCTTTTCTTAACCCTTTTATTTAAGCAATAACTTTGACTTATCTTTATGGAATTCCTTTGCTAATACTTGCAGAAAAGATAAATAGTATTTAAAATCATTTTGTGAGTTTTTATTATATAGTGCTATAGTTTCTTTATTCTCTCTATACATATACTTTTCTTATTATTATTTCTAAGGCTTTTGATATGAATTTAGTTGAGCCAAAATTCATAAAATTATTATAGAATGCATTACTATTAACTCATGGGATTTGATTCTCATTAACTCACAATATTTAGTAGATTTTTATATGGTGATCCTTTATTTTTATTTGATAAATAGAGTTCTAAGGAATTAATATGATTAATATTATTCCCATGAATTTAGGAAATAGTAATAGATATATTTTATTATAACTAATATAGGAGTTAGGTTTTTAGGGATTTATTAATCATATTATACCCTTATAGAATGATTTTTTATTTCATAATGAATGTAATGATGATGGTTTAGGGTAGCTAAATATATGCATAGCATGTATCCATCTTTATTATTATATAAAAATCATTATATAAGAGAATTTAATTATTAGGATTCTCATAATGGTGAATTCTATTATTCAAAACCTACTAACAGGTGAATCCTAACCACCCTTCTTATTTCAAATATGCATAATTGTTTTCTGGAATTAGCTATTCATTACTTGCTTAAGTGTGATTAATATATGGATATAATATTGAGGATAATGGTTTATAGCAATTTCCAATTATGTGATACATACGATTTAAAGGTTTGAAAGTGTCAAAGATATACTTGAGTGATTTTCTATAGGAAAATATTCCTATAAAGCATTGTGGAAATAAGACGATTAATTCAATCATAGAAAGTGGATATTATGTTTGGTCCTAGATTTAAGGTTTAGAGTTTACCAAGAATTCCTATCTTCCATAATTCACAATCTAGACTTCTACGTAAGGAATTCCTTTCCTAGATATATTACTTCTCTATATCCATCATCATGTGCTAACATGATGAGATTTGCTTCACAGAAATATTCCTATCAACCCTTTATTCTTCTAAATCCACTTGTAAATCCAATGAGCTTGACACTAAAGCTTTCATAATCCTCTCATATTTATTCTAGGTTATATCAGCTACTCTACTGCTGATAATCTCCAATCCAACAAGTAGTTACTTCTAACTCCATTCATACTCTTCCTTAATCATCCATCACTACTATTTCTCCAGTAGATGTCTATATCAACTACTTCACCTTAATTTTTAGTATTTCCCAAGAGGAACTACTACTTCTATAATCCAATGTTGCTCTAGTATCATCTTAATCATACTATCTTGTCTCTACTTAACTCTAGTATCTTATAAACAAACTTTACATCATATCATGGTGATTTGCCAGGGCTAATCTAGAATAACATATCTATACTAGGGTTCAATCATATTCTATCCACCAATGTCACTTATACATGATATAAGAATTCAATCTTGGTGACAAAAGCATGATCATTTGAATCCTTTGATCATTTATAGCTTATGTTACCAGTTGGCTAATCAAGGCCTTCATCAATACAACATTATAGTTGTATTATAATCATCTTCTCAGTGTATCTATCTGACTAAGAGAGATTATTCATTTAGTATTCCTACTTTATTCAATAGGATTACTCCTGGTAACTTATCTTCAGAATTCATCCTTGTAATCTTCTTTGTTACCATATTGATTTGATTTCCTCCAATCACTCCCATCATATAGATGATATCTAAAACTAGCATTACTATTTACCTCTTCTTACTTATTTCTTTATAGGCCTTAAGTGAATGCTATAATAAGGACAAGAGTTGATATGTCAAAATTGATAGGTTAAGAATTGGTGAATCGATAGTTTATTACTCAACATTGATGAACAACAATTATAAGGATAGGATTCCATAAGGATTTGATATGGAAAGAAAGATATATGGTGAATGATCTAGACTTGGTTTCTTTCCTACTCAATCTCACTAAAGAAGTAAGGTTAGGTATTACCATGATACTCATGGTATAAGCAGATGAGATTAAGATATAGTTGTTACATTCTAATTATTTGTGTTATATCCTTAACTTGGTACTCATGAGTGATTATAATGAATACTATGATATGATCACCTAAGTATCAAATATATCATTAAGTAATGTATTAGGGTTTAATTTTATTACATTTGATCTACCCTTAGATCAAATCATGTTTACCCAAAATAAGGTTTTAGCAAAGGTCATATTGAAACTTATCGCAGTCAACTTGATGATCTACTTCCATTCCATCAAGTTAAGAGAAGCTTCAATCACTTTGGCAAGTTTTTTATTTAAAAGCGCGAAAATTATTCAGATTTTCTGTGCATGAATGCAATGCACACATCTGTGTTCAGCTTATTTCTAAGCTCTAATGCTGGGATGTTAGATATACCATTATAATTACATGTTGTTTCACACACACTCACAAGCCTTAATAAGAAGCACAAGTATGAAACTTATCTAAAAGGACAACACATTCTAAAGGAACCATTTCCAGTATCCAAACCCTAGAATAATGTTATCCCCAGGATTCGAGTTTACGAAATTGCATTACATTACTTATGCATAATAGCATCTTGCTTCTTTAAACATTAGTCCTTACCGGACCAATGATGCTGATTTCAGATATTGGATCTTATATTGTCTTGAAGACCGTGAGTGCATAATCTTGCAATCACAAAAGGCAAGTTCACACTTGCTCATGTCCTTTGATTATTTTCTGTAAAGTATTTTGCAAATACAGTGTTGTCATCACCTGCATTTGAAAAAGGTCGAAAAACACTATTTTCGTAATAAATGATTATAGGTTATTTACCATGAGGTAATAACCTACTATGAAAGTTCCGGTGGTAAAGGAACATATTATCTAGGACTTAACAACCAATGTCGCCAGTGATTCTTGCGTCGTATATAACGTGTTAACCATGAGATTTGGAATGGGATGGAGAAGTCAGTTGTATCCTTTTCCTCTCGTATGGAGGCAAGACGACTGTAACATGACGTTGTGATTCCTTGTGCGGATCCAAAATATGGGTGGTCACCCTTACGCCCCACACTTTTGGTGTCTAGATTATCTATGAATGGTGTTTAGGGGTATAGTCCATTTAATATGGTACTTGTTCGGTCATCACCAGGTCATAGAGTCTTCGGGAACTCATCAGGGTTTTATCCTGCCCGAAAGGAGGCTTAACGGAGGTGAGCCGGCCCCGAAGGATCATGCAGACATATGAGGTCGCGGAGATGGCAGTGATTGGATTGGATCTTAGTCTGGGTCTCATACCAAGGAATTATGAACGGGTTCGCGGCCCGGATGTGCAACAAAGCTAAGATCTCTCATGGGTAAAATAACGCACCTCTGCAGAGTGTAAGAACTGTAACTTGTTACTCCCTGTTCTAGGAAGGAGCTGCGAACGCGGCGGGAAAGGAACTCCATGAAAGTTCTGGTATACCCGTGAAGGCTGACGGACATAGCTTTTCAGAATAAAAGCAACCTTTGAAGAAATATTTACGAAAACTTGCATTGCCTACGACCTATGGTCTGTGGCTGTAGATATAGTGCATCAAACACTCCTTTTCTAGTGAACTTGCTGAGTATGCTCGTACTCAACGTATCTTCTTAACCCTTGCTAGGTTCTAAAGCCAGTACAGACGATTTCTACATCAAGTTATGCTCCAGGAATCATCACCAGAATCTAAAGTTCTTCAATGAAGTCAAGAAAGTCAACATATACATCAACTCAAGTGAAGACGAAGTTACTGATTAGATAGGAATATAATCTCTAGCCATAGAACCTATTTCTATAATGTATTGCAATAGCAGCAATGCCAGACCAATAGTTCAGATACTAGTCTTATTAGTATGATAGTCTTTGAGTTGTTTATTTCTGATTCTTCTTTGTAAGAAGTTTCTTTCTCTCTCTTTCACCTAGAGTGTTCTCTGGATCTTGTGTAAAGAGTTGAGTTGTAACCTATAGTCATGTCTTGGGCCTGCTGTGTTTCTGTTGTACCACTCTGAGGGATGTAATACTAGTGAACGGTGTTCCATTGGTGTCATGTCAACGACTATAGTGTACTACATCATGTAGTGGTATGTTGGGTCACCACAAATATCCTCCCTCGTAATAGAGCCATTGTTGCTGACTTAACCCGGAGACTTCGGCTCTGACCAGTCGGAATCTCCGGATAGACCGGAAACTCCGCTCGGGGTAGGCAGAGACACCGAGGCGGAGAAAGGGGATTGCAGCACCTTGCGAGCTAGGCGGAAATTCCGGACGAGGACCAGCCGGAAACTCCAGAGGGGCCGGAATCTCCGAATCCCGGCGCGGAAGCTCCGAGCTGCTTCCAAGGGCTTGCAGCAGTCTGTCCTAAAGGATCACGCCGAATATTACGATGTGGTGGAGGCGGAAACTCCGGCATTGGAGCCGAAAATTCCGACCAGGCGTCAGGGGCATGCATCAACTTGATGAGAAAACTTCGCCGGAACTCTCCTTTTACTACTGCATAAAGACTAACAAGTGTAATGACATGAACATACCTAAAACCACTTTGCACACGTTTAGTCCAACAATGTGTTGTTAATCAAACACCAAAATACATAATTAGGGAAATGCCCTTTCAATCCCCCTTTTTGGTGTTTGATGACAACACATAAATTTGCATAGAGAATATTATGATAAGACTAGATAATTTGTAAAATGGAGACGGGCTCTCCCTAGATGTGTGCAACCAAAAATTTCTTGCAAAAGACACATACTAGGATCAACACCCCCCCCCTCACTTTTACAAACCAACAAAGGGTGCAAAGAAGATAATGGATGAATAGAGGCCCATACCTTTGCACTCGAATATATGTGATGAAGAGTATAATGATCATCAAAATAGATAGAGCTTCATCACAAGAGATAAATCTATACATACATAGCCACATGGTTTACCACAAATAGAGTTCACACATAGCACATAAGGTTCACACATAATATGAGGCGATAAAATAAAGTTCACAAACAACTAAAGATCAAAGGAAGAACGAGCTTGTGACTTTAACCCATGCAAATCCCTCAACCGACATATGATACTTATCCCCCTTTAGCATCAAGACGCCAAAAATGGGAAAAGAGCAATGATACTCGCCCCATGGAGATCACTCCTTGGAGTCGTTGTCATCGTCCTCATCATAATCAGCATCATCAGAGGAGGTGGTGGCCGGTGGAATATCATTGCGAGCATCCAAACCCTTGCTGTGAGGGTGAGAAGAAGAAGTCGTAGCAGAAGAAATATCCTCAAAGTCAGTCCAGCAGGCAAGCCCTTCACTCCACTTGCCAAATGAGAGTGTGCCCTAAGACTCTTCCTCTCCTTCAGCGGCCTCCGGGGACTCACCATTCTTTTCATTGATAGCATTAAGAATCACTTGTTGATTGTGCAGGACTTTCCTAGAGTCACGATATTGTTGGTATTGAGATTTGTGAATGTCCACTTGCATGCAAAAATTGACCTTCTCGCACCAAGATTCCTTATTGAGACGATAGGAGACAATCTTACGAGAAGTGGGAGGCATATACGCATTGGATGCATTCTTTATCCGAGGCCCTTGGTGATGCTCCTCTTCCTCATCTTATTATTCTACAGCAGGAGTGTGGGAACCGGGCTTGGAGACGACGACCTGTTTACTTTGGAGCTTATGGAGCTTGTGTTCCACTAGAGCAGCCCGGATAGCATAAAACCTGGTCTCTTGGGAAATAATGAGCTTCATGACGAAAGGAGCAAAGATGGGAGACTTGTTTTGAATGATGCAACTCCACATTTCCTCAAATATATAGTGCATCACATCAATGTGCTAAGGAGGGGCATCAAAACCCGCAAGATAGACAGACCAAGCAAGAGCCAAGAGATTCAGTGCACTCCATGAATCATATCCAAATTACCAGCTTGAGTGGCAAGGTTCTCATGGAAGCCACGAAGCAACAGATTAGGCAGCAAGTGCATGTTCTTGGTCTCGCCTAAGATACCATCAGCATTTTATAGAGGATCCAACTGCCGCACGTCATATGAACCCATTGCATTGTGAAGCCTCACGTCATAAGGAGTGAAGCGACCTTCGAAAGGGTGCTCCATAATACGAGCAAAGTCATGAAATGAGGTTGTGCAGCGGGTTTCTCCAATCATCCAAGTCATATTGATGTCCTCACTAGAATCAACAACCATAGTGGCAAAGAACTGATGGGTGACACAAATATTGAAATTCTCTTGAGTTTGCATAATCTTGTGTAGGCCAAGCTTGTTAGTGATCCAAAGGAAGTCCTCAAAGTAGCTCATGTGCTTCCTGATGTATGCAAAGTCCAACACGGATTGAGGACAAAGCTTGTAATTGGTGAGAGATCCATAGAATTCCCAATAGATGACTTCTTGCTCCCTCCTCCAAAACTAAGCATTCTCACAAGTGCGAGGTAGGTCATAGAAGTTCCGCTTGTGCATCTCAGAACAGTCACTTGGAGACATGCCCTTGACACTGGTGATATCATCATACTTTTGCTTCTTGGCACGCTCAGCTATCAACCTTTTGAGCTCCTCCCAATCAGTGGCACTGCTATTGCGAAGGGCATCCTCAGACACACGGTCCTCCACATACCTATCACTAGGCTCATCATATGGAACAGGGTGTCAGCAACCACCCCTACCAATCCTTACTGCAACCTTGGTGCGATGGGAACCACCTGTGTGAGAGAGAGAGAGAGAGAGAGAGAGAGAGAGGTAGAAGGGGGATAAGCACATGTCCAGGAGATCAAGGACCAACAACTAGATCAAACCAGATCGCTAGAGGACCATGCACTGGAGTTTCCGCTATAGCATCCTGGAGTCTCTGGATGTTTCGGAAATTCCGGGCCTGAACAGCCAGAATTTCTGACTCAACCGGAGTTTCCGGTCAGAGAAACCAGAGTCTCCGTCCAGAGACTTGGCTGCACGGGGGAACCTTCGGTGCAACAGGCAAACGATGTATAGGGGTTGAGGAAGATGCTAGGAACCCGCAATGCATGCAGTATGAGGACCCAAGAATAAAAAAACACCAAGAAACCCAACTCTAAGCCTTTTCTAGGGAAAACCCTAGAAGAGAGAGAGAGAGAGAGAGAGAGAGAGAGAGAGAGAGTAGGTACTCGGAGCATCCATGGGGGGACTCGGAAGGTGGGGAAGTGCCCAGCGACGGAGGGAAGGAGGAGGCCAGTGGCAGCGGTGGGATCCGGGGGCAGAGGAGCACCCGGAGACGGGGTTGGAGGAGGGAGGCGGCGGTGGGAGAGGATGGACTCGGGGTGGAGTGAGGAAGAAACTGACCCCAAGTCCTTTAAGTGAAAACCGAAAACCTCCTAGATTCAGAGTCTCCAGGAGCACCAAGCCGGAGTCTTCGGCCCAGCCGGAGATTCCGGAGAAAAAACCGGAGTCTTCGACCCAATCGGAGATTCTGATGTGGTGACACCAGAGTCTCTAAACCCCCGACCAAAAATGCACGGGACAAGCTGGACAAGTGTGTGGCAAGAAGAGTAGGGCTGTAGGGAAGGGAAAACATGCTTTGGATAGATTTCCAACCTGAAATAGGGACCAATGCACTCTAAGAGGAAAAATCAATACAAGAACCAAACGGGAGTGCATGTCCTAACAACCAACCATAAACAAAAGGATGACAAACAAGAGGAGACACCAACCTCTCATGGGGAGAGGGCGGTGGCCTAGGCCACCATGTTTGAGTATAGTTGGCTTGGCACCGCGAAGATATATCTTGCGTCCATTACCAAAACTCATCATTGAAGCTCACATATCACAAAATGATATTAAGAGAACGATTTTTATCACTTTGGGCATAATGGGGGGAGGGATAGCCCAATCAATTAGGACCACACTTCCCCTATGTCCATGCCTACACGCAGATAGAATAACATATGAATGCATAGGTATGGGTGCATGGTCTCAAGCCACATTGCTCGAATCTATGATATTTAGCTCATGCCTTAAATATCGGAATCTCTTCTCATCAAGGAGCTTGGTGAATAAATCCGCAAGATTCTTCTCGGTGCTCACATAAGAGAGATCAATATCACCATTGTTCACATGCTCGCGGATGAAATGATTACGAATATCAATATGCTTTGTTCTTGTGTGTTTCACCGGGTTGTAGGCAATCTTGATAGTTTGCCTCATTATCACAAAGAAGAGGCACTTTGTCACAAGTGACACCGTAATCCTTTATAGTTTGCCTCATCCACAAAAATTGTGCACAACAACTAGCGGCCGCAATATACTCGGCCTCGATGGAAGACAAGGAGACACAATTTTGTTTATTACATGACCAACACACCAAGGACCTACCAAGGAATTGGCAAGCCCCGGATGTTGATTTCCTTCCAGCTTTGTCTCCCGCCCAATCTGAATCCATGGAACCATGAAGAACAAAGCTTGAGCCCTTGGGATACCATAAGCTAAAGTTTGGGGTATCAACCAAATGTCGAAAGAATCGCTTGACCGCCACAAGATGGATTTCCTTTGGGGAGGCTTGAAACCGTGCACAAATACCCACACTCAACATGATATATGGTCTAGATGCACAAAGATAAAGCAAATAACTAATCATAGAATAATATACCTTTTGATCCACATCTTTACACTTAGTATCAAGACTAAGATCAGACTTGAGAGGCATGGGAGTCTTGGCTCCATTTAGATCTGACAACTTGAACCTCTTGAGCATATCTTGAATATATTTGACTTGATTAATGAAGATACCTCCATATAATTTCTTCACTTCAAATCCAAGAAATAATTGCAATTCGCCCATCATAGACATTTCAAACTCATCGGTCATTATCTTAGCAAATACATCATTGAAAGCTTTGTTAGGATAACCAAAGATAATTTCATCAACATATATTTGGCGTATGAACAAATTTCCTCCAACTCTCTTAGTAAAAAGAGTGGGGTCAACTAGCCCAACTTTGAAACCATGGTCAACCAACAACTTTCTAAGGTACTCATACCATGCACGAGGGGCTTGTTTAAGCCCATAGAGTGCCTTATCAAGTTTGTAAACGTGGTTTGGAAACTTGGGATCCTCAAAATCCGGAGGTTTCTTGACACACACCAGCCCATTTCAGGGACCATTAATAAATGCACTTTTAACATACATTTGTTGCAATTTGAAGTTATGATGAGATGCATATGCAAGCAAGACACGAATAGACTCAAGACGAGCAACGAGGGAAAAAGTTTCACCATAGTCGATACGCTCGACTTGGGAGAAGCCTTGAGCCACCAATCTTGCCTTGTTGCGAATGACCATTCTGCTTGCATCTTGCTCGTTCTTAAACATCCACTTGGTTACAATGACACTATGGAACTCCTTGGGTCTCTCCACTAATGACCACGATTTGTTGCGCTTGAAGTTGCTAAGCTCTTAATGCATGGCTTCAACCCAATCCGGGTATTCAAGCACCTCAAACACCTTTTGGGGCTCTACACAATAAATGAAACTATTCTGGGCAACAAAGTTAGCCACTTGGTTACGAGTACAAATGCCCCTTTCAAGGTCACCAACAACATTATCAAGGGTAATCCCTTCACGAACAAGCTTGACGGTCATTATTGCTTCACGACGAGCGTCGGCTTCTTCAATGGATTCTTGAGAAACCTCTTGGTCATCACCACTATTTTTGTCCTCGTCTTGACCTTGAAAATGAGCTTGCTCGACATTTTGACCTTTTCCAACTTCATGAGCTTGAGCTTGGTCCATATGGGGTGATACACACCCACCATTTGCTTGCACTTGACCTTGATCATGAGCTATCTCTTCAACTGGGGTATCTTGAGGGCTATGGGATTGATGAAGATCTTGATGAGGTGAGGGCTCCACATGAGAAGAGCATTGTCCTTCTCCTTCCACCACAAGGGGTTCCTCAACGGGGCGGAAAAATCCCACACCCATTATTCTTATGGCTTGAGGAGGAATTTCATCACCTACATCACCAAGATCAAGTTGCCCCACTTGGGAGCCATTATGCTCATCGAATCTCACGTTACAAGAGACTATAACTTGTCCGGTGGAATTGTTATACACTGTAAAGGGTCCCAACCTTTAATAAGGTAGAGTCCCCTGTGTTTACAATGCTAGTCCCTGGATCAATAGCTAGCATCCACAGTTAAGATGTAATATCAAGAAACAAAGGTCATAATATAACTTTATAACCAGGAATAACATAATTTATTACATCTTACATAGCTCATTTGGATATTACATTACATTGCAGCAGAATATCTATAAGCATGGGGTCCTTCATCTTCAAGGTGCCACAGGCAGACATGTTGGTTGTAGACTTTGTAATCCTAATCAACACACTTCACTAAATCAATCAAACCTGCAACATACAAGTTACAGCCACAAGGGTCAATACATTTGAATTGTATTGGCAAGTGATACTAAGGTAGTATAGTGGAGTCTATCATCTATATGCATTTAGCAAAGTGGAGTTGAGGCTTGCATTGCTCAAAAATATATTTTTCCTTAACATTTGAAAATACTAAGTTTTTGCTTTGACAAAATCTTTTTCCCAAGACATCTCCCAATCAAAGATTGAAGATCCTTTAACCCTTGTTCAACCACAAGTTTTTAACTTAGAAATTTGGATGATGAGATTATTGATAGCTTCCATGTCTTGATGCTCAAATTGTCCTTTACCAGGGACATGGCTAAGTACTTAGATTTTACACTCTGCAGAGGTGGTGCACTTTCCCCACAAGACTTGGTTTCACCAAGACAAGATCTTTCAGAAGCCTTTCCTTAGACCAAGTGGATGCGTTCCAACCTATCATCCCACTACCACCAACTGTCCAAATGGCTAAGTTCTAGCAACCTATGTGATCCAGGCAGAGCCCATAATGCCAAGTGGTTGCACTTGAAGCTTCTAAACATTTGACATCTCAAATCTCTTTGTTCCTGGGTGGCCATCCACAAGTGAGATACACAAGGTTCACCAGTCCCCTGGCCTTGTATAACCACTCAACCAAAAACCACCAAGCAATTACCATTCCACCCAGGTGATTCATTAACTTAGTTGTTTTATTAAACAAAAACACAAGTCCTCAGACTTAGAAATTTTTCCATAGTGTGAATATATATTCCACCCTTGTTTTCTATTAGCTAAGCTAAGCTTGATAGTAGTAGGAATCTTAACTTAGGAAATTTTCTACTAAGGTTTCATCTACTAGGATTTCCCATAGCATGGCTTATACTTAGCAAAAATTCCATGCAAGTTTTACTTAGAAAAATCACTAATGCATAGTGAAAGTAATGGGACAAAGTTATGAAGCATCACTTGCCTTTTCGGTAGAGGGTATAAGTTCACTCCTTGTCCTTGCAACAATCACACTCTTCAAGTCACTACAATTCAATTAAGCAAGGCACAAACTCAATCTACCAATCAAGCAAAACATCACATAAAATCATATAAACAAGATAATGCATGCAAGCATGCCAATCTTTGTTTTATTTGAAAAAGTGGTTCCTAATGGGTCATAAACATTTGAAAACACCTAATGGTCATTTTGTAAAGTGGCAAAGTCATTTGCAAAAGATTTCACTTTATAAACCATTTTGTAAACAAGGTATCATTTTATGTGGTGTAGAAATGTTTTTACTAAGGCATTAATCTGTGGGTTTCACAAAATATGTTTTCAAACCATAAAACTTGGTGTTTAGGGTCAAAGAGTTGAAAACAAAACATTTCCCAAAAGTTTTCTTCCAAAACCATTTTTAATAAATAAACTATATTTTTATTTGACTAGAAATGGTTTTAAATCAAAGAATCATTCTTTTGTTTCACCAAATACATTTTGAAACCACAAAGTGATTCCTATGGTCAGTAGGTTCAAAATACACCATTTGCAAAAGATTTTATCCCCAAAATCATTTTTGAACAATTTTTATAATCTAAACAAGCATACAAATGTTTCCGCAAAAACAAACATTTTTCCAGAATCTTTTTACTAAACAAATGGCATGGTTGGCTAGGGCTTGTTCCACTGATTCCATTAATATAAAGTTTGCAAAATTTGGACGTGTGGTTTAAAAGTTGTGCAATTTACAAAATCACAAGTCTAATTGATCAAATTCTGTTTTTAAAACAAACTCTGGGACACGCGTCTGATTCCTATTCGTCGAAAACGTTTCGCGTGGATCGACTAACACAGACCGTTGGATCAAGTCATATCGCACGGCGCGCAGATGCTACTTACCCTTTCGCCTAGCTTCTATCCTAGCCGCTGGATCCTAATCGCACGACATCTAGCACACTTGCCAGAGACGGGCGGCGCTGCGGTGGCTACTGGCGGCGGAGCGCTCAGGTGGTGGCGGTGCTGGCGAAGCAGGAAGCGAGAGAGGATGGGAAGATGCTCACCGCGTTCGCAGAAGCCTGGGGAAGCTCAAGGTGTTCTCGAGGAGTCAAGGGGCGCACGGAGGTGAGGGTAATGGCTCGCCGGAGTTGCGTCTGACGACGGCCACGTTCTGTCGTCGTCGAGGGCGGCGCTACGGGTCACGAGAGAGCAAACGGAGGGAACGGTTAGATGCGCAAGATCAAGGCGAAGATGCGTGCGTGAAGGAGAAGGAGAGGTGCGGTCGGAAACTACCTGTGGAGCTCGTCGGAGTTGGAGCGAACGGCGACGTCATTCTGTCGAAGATGAAGTCGACGCTGCAGAGCACTCGCGAGCGAGGGGAAGATACTGGCAGGTGCAGGAGATGATGGCGAGCAAGCTCGTGTGCTCTGGAAGCAGTGGGGCTGGCGGTGGTGGCCGGAATTGCCGCCGGAGAGCGTCGGAGACAGTGGCGGTTTGGAGACGATTCCGAGCAGCCTGGTGGCTCTCTGGTGGCTCTGGTTTGGGGAAAAGGGAGAGAGGAGCATGGCGTTTAATACGGCGTGGTTTCTGGACTGAATCAACGCGGCAGTAACGAGTATTGACGCGAGCTTTAATCGGTAGAAACCGCCGGCGAGGTTTGCGCGCGGGTGAGAACGAAGGGGAGTTGGCGGTGGGGCCTGGCGTCAGCGAGAGAGGAATGTTTCAGGTGGGCTCCAGTTGTCATTCACTGCACGGGTTCTTTTTGCGGTAAGGAAAACGTTTCGAGGGCGAGAGGGAAATGGACTGCTGGGCCTAGTGGGCTGCTAGGTTGGGTCGACCAGATTCATATTTTTTTCTTTCTGATTGTTTTTTCCTTTTTCTGTTTGAATTTCATGTTTTGAATTTCAAACTACAAATCAAACATTCAAAACAATTCAAACCTCCTCCAAACTTGTATTGAGTTTTGGTTCTGTTTAACAACATAAACCAAAGTCCCAAAATAAAATAATAATTTTATTTTAGGGTCCATTAATAATTAAATAAATGGACCTTAGTTATTAAATCAAATAGATTTTGATTTATTCCAAACTCCATTTTGAAATCTAAATATTATCAAAACCAAATCAGTAGGTTTTATTTGAAAATAAAGGATACTTGGAAAACTTGTTTAAAATAAATAAATAAGTTTTGATGTTTAATTAAAATAGTAAAACCTTTTTATTTTTAATAAACTTTGGATATTAAATCCTTATTATTTTATTTAAATAAACCTTTACTCTTTTAATCAAAACAAAATATTTTATTTTAAAAGCTTGGCCAAGGTTTAATTTGGCTATATATAATAATCCTTATTTATAAATCTACCTTTTCTTTTGAAAACTAAATCTTTTTATTAAAAGATTCAAAAATAGTAATTTTAAATATTTTTAACTTTATTCTTTATTTATCTTTTTAAATCCCTTTAGGATTTTATTTGATCCAAATAGATTTTGAAAGTTTCAAATTGGATTCAAAAGTTTCTCCTCACCCTGAAAATCAACAAAGTTTTATTTTATTCATTTAAATTTTTACATTACAAGATTTGGAAAATCTTGGGATGTGACAGACTACCACCCTTAAAATAAATCTCGTCCCGAGATTTGGGAAGGCTAAGGTTACAAGTTGGCTCAAAAGCATCTAGGGTACTACCACCCTTAAAAATTTTCCATCTAAATTACATCTTGTCTCACTTGGGATCTTGGTGTAACTTTCCTAGACAGAAGTTTGCATAGTGGCCTAGCTCTTTGCATTTGAAACATGTGATAAGGTTGAGGTCTTGAGGTGGCTTCTCTGGACAATATGATGCATAATGTCCTAACTCTTTGCAGTGGTTGCACATCACTTGGCTAAAATCCTTCCTTATCTTGGGTTTCACTAGCTTTTGTTTGTCTTCTTGGTGCTTCTACTTTTCTGGGCATTCACTGGCATAGTGTCCCATCTCTTTGCAATTGTAACATTGCACCTGAGTAATATCCTTCTTGTTAGGGTTGGGGCATTTCTTCTTCTTCTTGGGTCTCTCCAAAGCTAGGAGTTCTTCTAGTTCATGCTCTTCACATCTCACTTCAAAGGTGGGAAATCTTTCTCTCTTCTTGGGGCATTGATCTTCATGCTCCTTGCATGTATGATCCTTGTCTCTACAAATATTGCATGCTTTGGTTCTTTCTAAAATAACATCCTTGTCATCCTTGTTGTCCTTAGCTCTTTGGGAAAAGTTTTCTCCCATGTTGATCATTTGAGTAACCAATCCTTGCATCAATTGGGATTGAAGTTTCAAAATCCTTTGTATGGCTGGATCTAGTCCATTGTTGTTGGCTAAAAGCTGAGTTGTCTCTTGGCTCAACTGGTTTTGGGTTTCTATAAGTTCTCTCATGTTGTCCTCTTGGTTGTTGTTGGTGTCATCATCCTTGATGTTGGAGTCTCTTGGAGAAGTCATCTGTTTGGGTTGGATTGGGATTAGAATAGGCAAAAGATTTCTAAGGGAATAATTCTAATCACACACATCACAATTCACTCAAGCAATGTGCAAGCAATCACAAACAAACATTCCACTCAAACAACAAAGTTTCAAGCACATTTTTAGACAACCAAAAATATTTTTGTTACACCACATAAGTTGGTGGGTTTGTTTTAAACTAAATATGGTGGTCCATCTATATGGTTCACTTGAGATCTTTCCATCTTTCTTGGTTGATTCTTCTTGCATGAGGTCTTTTCATTCTTGAGAAAATTCTTGGTCACAAACTTCAAAGGTGATGAGGGCTCCTTCTAAGTTGTGTTTCCTAAGTCTTCAAGTCTTGAGTAATATTTCTTGTCTCACTTGTCCTTAGTGGTATCCAAGGTTGAAGTCCTTGGTGAATATGCTGAAGATGTTGAAGTCATTAGAGTTGAAGAAGTTGAAGTCATTAGAGTTGAAGAAGTCCTTAGCTCATGGTGAAGTCTTTGGCCATGGGGTAGGTTTTTCCATCAAGTTTGAAAATAGAAGAGATGTAGAATCAAAACCAAAATGGTTGAGGAAAGAGTTTACAATATTGTTTGTAAATAAGTTTTGGAACAAATACAACTCCTATTTTTCTAAGGGTTTTTGTCCAATCCTAGGTTTACAAATCCTATAGGCAACACAGTGCTCTGATACCATCTGTAAAGGGTCCCAACCTTTAATAAGGTAGAGTCCCCTGTGTTTACAATGCTAGACCCTGGATCAATAGCTAGCATCCACAGTTAAGATGTAATATCAAGAAACAAAGGTCATAATATAACTTTATAACCAGGAATAACATAATTTATTACATCTTACATAGCTCATTTGGCTATTACATTACATTGCAGCAGAATATCTATAAGCATGGGGTCCTTCATCTTCAAGGTGCCACAGGCAGACATGTTGGTTGTAGACTTTGTAATCCTAATCAACACACTTCACTAAATCAATCAAACCTGCAACATACAAGTTATAGCCACAAGGGTCAATACATTTGAATTGTATTGGCAAGTGATACTAAGGGAGTATAGTGGAGTCTATCATCTCTATGCATTTGGCAAAGTGGAGTTGAGGCTTGCATTGCTCAAAAATAGATTTTTCCTTAACATTTGAAAATACTAAGTTTTTGCTTTGACAAAATCTTTTTCCCAAGACATCTCCCAATCAAAGATTGAAGATCCTTTAACCCTTGTTCAACCACAAGTTTTTAACTTAGAAATTTGGATGATGAGATTATTGATAGCTTCCATGTCTTGATGCTCAAATTGTCCTTTACCAGGGACATGGCTAAGTACTTAGATTTTACACTCTGCAGAGGTGGTGCACTTTCCCCACAAGACTTGGTTTCACCAAGACAAGATCTTTCAGAAGCCTTTCCTTAGACCAAGTGGATGCGTTCCAACCTATCATCCCACTACCACCAACTGTCCAAATGGCTAAGTTCTAGCAACCTATGTGATCCAGGCAGAGCCCATAATGCCAAGTGGTTGCACTTGAAGCTTCTAAACATTTGACATCTCAAATCTCTTTGTTCCTGGGTGGCCATCCACAAGTGAGATACACAAGGTTCACCAGTCCCCTGGCCTTGTATAACCACTCAACCAAAAACCACCAAGCAATTACCATTCCACCCAGGTGATTCATTAACTTAGTTGTTTTATTAAACAAAAACACAAGTCCTCAGACTTAGAAATTTTTCCATAGTGTGAATATATATTCCACCCTTGTTTTCTATTAGCTAAGCTAAGCTTGATAGTAGTAGGAATCTTAACTTAGGAAATTTTCTACTAAGGTTTCATCTACTAGGATTTCCCATAGCATGGCTTATACTTAGCAAAAATTCCATGCAAGTTTTACTTAGAAAAATCACTAATGCATAGTGAAAGTAATGGGACAAAGTTATGAAGCATCACTTGCCTTTTTGGTAGAGGGTATAAGTTCACTCCTTGTCCTTGCAACAATCACACTCTTCAAGTCACTACAATTCAATCTAGCAAGGCACAAACTCAATCTACCAATCAAGCAAAACATCACATAAAATCATATAAACAAGATAATGCATGCAAGCATGCCAAGCTTTGTTTTATTTGAAAAAGTGGTTCCTAATGGGTCATAAACATTTGAAAACACCTAATGGTCATTTTGTAAAGTGGCAAAGTCATTTGCAAAAGATTTCACTTTATAAACAAGGTATCATTTTATGTGGTGTAGAAATGTTTTTACTAAGGAATTAATCTATGGGGTTCACAAAATATGTTTTCAAACCATAAAACTTGGTGTTTAGGGTCAGAGAGTTGAAAACAAAACATTTCCCAAAAGTTTTCTTCCAAAACCATTTTTAATAAATAAACTATATTTTTATTTGACTAGAAATGGTTTTAAATCAAAGAATCATTCTTTTGTTTCACCAAATACATTTTTGAAACCACAAAGTGATTCCTATGGTCAGTAGGTTCAAAATACACCATTTGCAAAAGATTTTATCCCCAAAATCATTTTTGAACAATTTTTATAATCTAAACAAGCATACAAATGTTTCCGCAAAAACAAACATTTTTCCAGAAGCTTTTTACTAAAAAAAATGGCATGGTTGGCTAGGGCTTGTTCCACTGATTCCATTGATATAAAGTTTTCAAAATTTGGACGTGTGGTTTAAAAGTTGTGCAATTTACAAAATCACAAGTCTAATTGATCAAATTCTGTTTTTAAAACAAACTCTGGGACACGCGTCTGATTCCTATTCGTCGAAAACGTTTCGCGTGGATCGACTAACACAGACCGTTGGATCAAGTCATATCGCACGGCGCGCAGATGCTACTTACCCTTTCGCCTAGCTTCTATCCTAGCCGCTGGATCCTGATCGCACGGCATCTAGCACACTTGCCAGAGACGGGCGGCGCTGCGGTGGCTACTGGCGGCGGAGCGCTCAGGTGGTGGCGGTGCTGGAGAAGCAGGAAGCGAGAGAGGATGGGAAGATGCTCACCGCGTTCGCAGAAGCCTGGGGAAGCTCAAGGTGTTCTCGAGGAGTCAAGGGGCACACGGAGGTGAGGGTAATGGCTCGCCGGAGTTGCGTCTGACGACGGCCACGTTCTGTCGTCGTCGAGGGCGGCGCTACGGGTCACGAGAGAGCAAACGGAGGGAACGGTTAGATGCGCAAGATCAAGGCGAAGATGCGTGCGTGAAGGAGAAGGAGAGGCGCGGTCGGAAACTACCTGTGGAGCTCGTCGGAGTTGGAGCGAACGGCGACGTCATTCTGTCGAAGATGAAGTCGACGCTGCAGAGCACTCGCGAGCGAGGGGAAGATACTGGCAGGTGCAGGAGATGATGGCGAGCAAGCTCGTGTGCTCTGGAAGCAGTGGGGCTGGCGGTGGTGGCCGGAATTGCCGCCGGAGAGCGTCGGAGACAGTGGCGGTTTGGAGACGATTCCGAGCAGCCTGGTGGCTCTCTGGTGGCTCTGGTTTGGGGAAAAGGGAGAGAGGAGCATGGTGTTTAATACGGCGTGGTTTCTGGACTGAATCAACGCGGCAGTAACGAGTATTGACGCAAGCTTTAATCGGCAGAAACCGCCGGCGAGGTTTGCGCGCGGATTAGAACGAAGGGGAGTTGGCGGTGGGGCCTGGCGTCAGCGAGAGAGGAATGTTTCAGGTGGGCTCCAGTTGTCATTCACTGCACGGGTTCTTTTTGCGGTAAGGAAAACGTTTCGAGGGCGAGAGGGAAATGGACTGCTGGGCCTAGTGGGCTGCTGGGTTGGGTCGACCAGATTCATATTTTTTTCTTTCTGATTTTTTTTCCTTTTTCTGTTTGAATTTCCCTATTTTGAATTTCAAACAACAAATCAAACATTCAAAACAATTCAAACCTCCTCCAAACTTGTATTGAGTTTTGGTTCTGTTTAACAACATAAACCAAAGTCCCAAAATAAAATAATAATTTAATTTTAGGGTCCATTAATAATTAAATAAATGGACCTTAGTTATTAAATCAAATAGATTTTGATTTATTCCAAACTCCATTTTGAAATCTAAATATTATCAAAACCAAATCAGTAGGTTTTATTTGAAAATAAAGGATACTTGGAAAACTTGTTTAAAATAAATAAATAAGTTTTGATGTTTAATTAAAATAGTAAAACCTTTTTATTTTTAATAAACTTTGGATATTAAATCCTTATTATTTTATTTAAATAAACCTTTACTCTTTTAATCAAAACAAAATATTTTATTTCAAAAGCTTGGCCAAGGTTTAATTTGGCTATATAAAATAATCCTTATTTATAAATCTACCTTTTCTTTTGAAAACTAAATCTTTTTATTAAACGATTCAAAAATAGTAATTTTAAATATTTTTAACTTTATTGTTTATTTATCTTTTTAAATCCCTTTAGGATTTTATTTGATCCAAATAGATTTTGAAAGTTTCAAATTGGATTCAAAAGTTTCTTCTCACCCTGAAAATCAACAAAGTTTTATTTTATTCATTTAAATTTTTACATTACAAGATTTGGAAAATCTTGGGATGTGACATACACTCTATAAGCGTGAGAATCCGAAGCATAGCCAACAAATATCTTCCAATAGCATGAGACTCGAATTTAGATAATAGGTTACTTTTCTTGAGAATAAAGCACCTACACCCAAATACCCAAAGGTATTGGATATTTGGTTTCTTGCCGGTGAGAATCTCATAAGGGGTAATGTCCAAGTATTTACGGAGATACACATAGTTGGCAATATGACAAGCGGTTGAGATAGTTCAGCACAAAAGTTATAAGGAGACTTGAAATCCGCAATCATGGTTCTTGCCATATCTAAGAGAGTCCGGATCTTCCTTTCTGCCACACCATTTTTTTGAGGTGTATAAGGAGAGGAATATTGATGCTTGATTCCATTATCACTAAGGAACTCGTCCAATGTGTAGTTTTTGAACTCAGTACCATTGTCACTTCTAATGGACAAGATTTTCTTGTTATGTTAACGTTGAACTTCATTGGCAAAGTCGATGATGGTTTGTTGAGTTGCACTCTTCTTCTTGAAGAAATATACCCAAGTGTATCTTGAGTAGTCATCCACAATAACCAAACAATACTTCTTCCCCCAATACTATCAAAGGATGGAGGACCAGAGGTCCATGTGAAGGACCTCCAAGATCCCATTGGAGTAGATGGTAGTTATGGGGGGATGCGCTGACTCATGGATCTTCCCTTCAATACAAGCCCTGCACACACGATCTTTGACAAAACGAACATTGTCTTTTAGTCCAAGGATGTGACCTCCGTGTGGATACTTTGCAAATCCATCATGTTGACGTGGGCAAGACGGTGATGCCAAAGCCATCCCATGTCACATTTAGCCATTAGGCAAGCTGCAGTAGGTGTGGGTTTATTGTCGAAATCTACCACATATAAACCATTCTCGACATGCCCAACAAAATATATAGAGAGAGTCTTGCTCCACATGGTGAACCACAACCTTGGAATCAAAGTAGGCTACGAAACCCATGGGTGTAAGTTGATGAACGGAAAGTAAATTGTATGAAAGGGTTTTGACAAGCATAATGTCCATAGTGGAAATATCCGGTCTTACCACTACCTTATCCAAACCCAATACATTAGAAGTTGATCCATCTCCAGAAGTGACACACATGTTGGAAGAATTTGGCTTTATCTCATCGAGCATATCTTTGCTTCCGGTCATATGACTAGTTGCACCACTATTAACCACCCATTTTATTCCACCGGAAGCATAGTCCTACAAAATAAATAAATGCTTGGTCTTAGGTACCCATTGTTGGATGGGTCCTCCTTTGTTAGTTACAAGTATCTTAGGAACCAAAATGGCCCAATGGTAATCGTCACCATAAGAGGTTCCCACATATTTAGCATAGACATGACCATCATAAGATTTCATAAGGACATAGGAAGGATTATATTTTCCCGCAAAGTCATTGTGGTATGGTTCATCACCATCCTTAATGACACATGATTCCTTCTCTTTTACCTTCTCCCCCTCCTTCACAAAGGTAATCATTTTGGAAGGGGGAGTTGGCACACTCTTCTTCTTGTCTTGCTCTTGTTCTTCTTCTTGGTCTTGGGTGCAAATCCAAGTCCTTCCTTGGTTGCATTGTCCCTTTGATTGCTCAAAACGGCATTTAGACTTTTCTCACCTTGTATGCACGTGACTAGACCTTTCTCAATTGTGGCCTTCAACATAATCTTCTCCTCAATAATATCTATGTGCTCACAACAAGGGTTAGTATAACAATAAGAAACATTAGTTGACACAATTGAACTTTCATTTGTTACTTGAGTTTAAAGTTGTTCTTGAGACTTTGAGAGAATAGATAATTTTCTCAATAGGGCCTCATGGTCCTTCTTGAGTTTCTCAAGCTCTTCATTTAGTCTAGCATGACCAACCCCAAACTCGAGCTTTTACTTTTTAAGAACTTTACTTAATGAAAGAGCATGATCATGTTCCTTAGTAAGTTTTGAGATATTCAAGTTATATGATTCTTCATGAGAAACATTAGTCCCTTATAGAATGACTCTTTTACTTTGCTCTTCCTCAAGAGCATCGGATAGGGCGGCTATCTCCATGGTGGCCTCACGAGCATGCCCAAACATATCCGAGATGGTGTCATCTCTTTCATCGATGATGTAGCGTTCTTCACCTAGTTGACTCATGAGGGACTCAACACACATCTTAACATCACCTTCCAAGTTAGTTAAGAAGTTAGTGTATTCCACCACTTCCTTATTAATCTTGAGACCTATCTCATCATCACATGAAGGAGCATAAAAAGAGGGAGTTGAAGGTTTAGGAGTTACCATAGAGGCTTTATCCATGAGGCATGTTGTCTTTGTGACGAGCTTGTTCTCATTGGGAGAGTCAAAGAGAGATGTCGGTGAAGTGGTTGGGGTAGCGGAGGCGGTAGAAATTGTGGCGATGGTAGCCACTCCCACAATCTCTCCACCTTCATCATCACTCTCATCCTCTTGAGTTTCTTCATATTCTTCACGAACCATCAATACATATTTTTTGGCTCCTTGTTTGGAAATTTCTTGTTGCCGAAGTTCTTGTTGGGGACTTTCTTGATGAAGTTTTTGTTTGAAGTGGGCTTGTATTTGGATTTCAACACAATCCTTCCTCCATGGTCTTCCCTCTTTTCATATGGGCACTCAGCAATAAAGTGGCTAGTTTCATGACAATTGTAGCATGATCTTAACTTGGGCCATGAGTTTCTTGGGAGATCTCTTGAAGCATTGCCCTTTCCTTGGTTCCTCCAAAAAGTCCTTGATGCTAGAGCTAGATGCTCATGCAAGGCACACTTTACGTCTTCGGGATCACCTCCTATCACCTCCAATCCATCATCTTCTTCCTCATAGACTTGGGCCTTGGCCTTCAAGGAAAAGGTGGGAGAATACAACCTCCGAGCACGAGCAAGAGCATCATCGATAGTCTTGTTGATGATTCCAAGAGATACAAACTCACTTAGCACTTCATTTGAAGACATGGCATAGAAGTCCGCTCTTGAGCGGATATTGTTTCTGAAGTATCTTCTAAAGGGCAAGATGGCTTGCATGAACTTGTTCTTGATCCACTTGTAATCAACATCCTTGCTTCCATAGTCAATTATCCTAATAGAGAGAGCGGTGGTGACCCGCCGATAGATCTCTTCAGGAGTCTCATCTTCCTTTCCAAAAAAGGCATCGGCTTCATAGTGCATTTCTTTAAACTTGGAGCTTTGGATACTCTTGTTCCCAAGGTAGAGGCACTCAAGAGAATTCCAAGACTCCTTGGCGGTTTCATACGAGAGAATATGAGTAATTTGCTCATGGTTCAAGGCATCTTGAAGAATGGCCAAGGTTGTGGTGTTAAGTTGATAGTTGATCTCTTCCGTGGGCGTCATGTTGTAGGGATCGTGTGGGTTGGATCCATACTCCACAACCTTCCAAAGATGAACACATGAACTTTTGAAGTGAGAACGCATAATATATTGTCAATTGGCAAAATTAGATTCATCAAGCTTAGGAAGAGGACCATGATGGTTGATATGAGGTGTAGGGATGGCATCATTATCGTAGCAAGGTGGTGGAGGCACACTTCCATGATATTCATCCTTTTACTTGTAGGCATCATCACCGGCGGGAGCATCCTTGTGGGACTCATCCGTCGGTTTGATACCACTTGATGAATCATCAAGGGCATCGACAACAACAACGTCCCTTTTTCCAAAGTATGACTCAAGCAAGGCTTTCATATCTTCTCTAACCGAATTTATAGAGTTCGAAAGATCTTTCTTAGAGATGAGAGAGTTGTCATACTTATGTTTGTCTTAGGCGGTTAAGACAAAGTAAGAGCCGAGGCTCTGATACCAATTGAAAGATCGGTATAAGCGACTAGAGGGGGGTGGAATAGGTGCTACTCAATTTTTATTTTAGTTTTCAATTTAAGGCTTTACACAAAGTAAGTTCTCTAGATATGCAACTAAGTGAGAGAACATATATGACAAGAAAGTAAGCAAGCAACAATAACAATAAGGAGAAAGAGGATAGAAGTCACCGAGAGTTGACATGGAGATGTTATCTCGAAGTTCCTTCCTTTTGAGGAGAAGTGCGTATCCGTTGGAGGGGTGGGAGGCACTAAGACCACCAGCGCTACAAAAGGCATCACCCTATTCTCTCGTGTACCCGTCTCATAGCAAGCACATGATCCACTATATGGTGGCCTTCAAGGTGGCGACCGGAACCTTGTACAAATCCTTGGGGCACTTCTCCACAACTGAACTGGAGGCTCCCAAGACGACCCTAAAGCTCTTACACACGAGGATGAGCTATGGAGGGAAACTTATTCAAGTTAGGGTTTCCTAAAACCCTAGAGCAACAACAACTTACTCAAATGGTGGGGAAACACCAATCCCTTTGGTGGAAAGCTAGGTCTAGGTCTCCTCCCTTGATTCCCCAAGGGGCATCAAGTTCTAGTGGCTAGGGAGGGAGAACTAGGAGGTTTAAGCTCAGCAACAATGGAGGAGAGAGAATGGAAGCCGTAGCCTGAGATTGGAGAATAAGGGGGTATAAATAGCCCCCCTCAAAATAGAGCCGTTGCTGTTGACTTAACCAGGAGACTCCGGCTCCAACCAGCCGGAATATCCGGCTAGACCAGAAACTCCGCTTAGGGTAGGCAGAGACTCCGAGGCAGAGACAGGGGGCTTGCAGTAGCTTGACCTTGTGAGCTAGGCGGAAATTCAGACGAGGATCATCCAGAAACTCCGGAGGGACCAGAATCTCTGAAGCCCGACGCAGAAACTCTGAGATGCTTCCAGGCGCTTGCAGTGGCCTGGCCTAAAGGATCATGCTGGAGATTCCGATGTGGTGGAGGCGGAAACTCAGGTGCTGGCAGAAACTCCGGCATTGGAACCGGAAATTCCGACCAAGCGCCAGGGGTAGGCAGCAACTTGATGATAAAACTTCGCGGGAACTATCCTTTTACTACTACAGAAAGACTAACAAGTGTAATGACATGAACATACCTGAAACCACTTAGCACACGGTTAGTCCAACAATGTGTTATTAATCAAACACCAAAACGCGTAATTAGGTAAATTCCCTTTCACTGAGTATTCACGAGCTCCCCTGAATTAAGTTTTATTTTTTAGGGGGCCGACGCCCAAACTGCCGGCGGTTTGGGGAAGCCGTCGCACACCGACAACCCCCAGCGATCAACCCACAACATTTTTTGTAATTTAAAATATTTTTTCATACATAAAATTCTTGAAACTAAGATACAAGTAGGAAAAACCACATCCTGGCATCAAAGTTGGCTTGATCCTTCACCCGTAGCTAAATCTACCTCCTCGCCGCCTCGGCCTAGCACCACCGGTGTCTCTATGTGGAAAGGTGCTCCTTGTCCTCACGCGACCTAGCGTGGCGGTGGTTCCTCTCCGTCTGTGCTACAACCACTACTGCCGAGGAGGACTCGCCCTGGTCCAAGGTCCCCCGATGAGTGCCAACCTCCATCATCACCTCAGCATGCCGGTGGTAGGTCTCTTTGACGAAGCCTTAGTATTTGAACACGTGATGCTCACTCGTTATTCCTGATCCGCATGGCATATCAACTCCTCGAGCGCTCGGTGGATGAAGGGTGCCTTCGCCTATGTGTAGTAGTCGCTCAAGTTGAAATCTTCATCGGTGGAAGTTTATTGCACCTTGAAGAAGCGCATGGACTAGATGTAGGGGAGGATATCCCACTGGTCCATGGGCTCGTCTAGCCAGTCTAATCCGTCTTCGTCGTCTTCCTCCGGTTGTGGCTAAGGCTCCTCTGGTGCAGGGTAGCGGGTCTGAGCGTCCATGGAGAGCATTGTCAAGTAGTGGCGAGACGTCCAGAAATTGTGTGGTTTTGTGTGCTGGCTCTCAGTGGGCTTGCCCCCTTTTTATAGCAGGACCGATGCTCTAGCGAGATAGCATGGGAAGGAGAAAAATGCGACAGGAAATAGTGATGGAAATGGTGGGAAACGAAGGTGGTGGCTCCCTTCCCGCTATCGGTAGGTGGGCTATCACGGGTAGGTTGTTTGTGTGGCTAGCAAGGGGGACCGGCGCGACCTTTCCAGCGTGGCGCTCATTGTCGCGCGTTGCTGGCAGCCCTAGCCTAGACCTGGTTGTCGAGGCGGCAAGGGGATGTCGGATATACTGGTAGGCGGCCCAATCCACCGCTAGAGGTTGGGGGCCTCTCGTGCGGGCCTATTTTTTTCTTCCACCCTCTAACTCGATTAGGGGCTAGATTGGGGGGCGCCGCCAGAGATGCTTTTAGGGGAGGGTCTGGAGTTAAGTTGGCTGATGGGATAGGATATTGGGCTAGGCTACCAATGTAACACCCCAGTTTTAGTTAAACTTTAATTAGGGTTAGTTTGTGGATCATGAGGATCATCTAAAAAAATGTCACTAAGAAAGTTAAAGACAAAACCCTAAACCCTACCCTCTCCCTCTATTTGAAAACGATTCAAATGGTTTTGAAAATGTTTGAAAAGTGCAACATGTGTGGATCCCAAACAGTATAGAGGGCCCTATGTGTTTCAAATAATTTTATAAAGCCTCGGGTATTTCTGAAACTATTCAAA
This sequence comes from Avena sativa, assembly GCA_916181665.1. Classification (NCBI taxonomy): domain Eukaryota; kingdom Viridiplantae; phylum Streptophyta; class Magnoliopsida; order Poales; family Poaceae; genus Avena; species Avena sativa. Next base: position 434,211,551 of record OV702283.1, on the reverse strand, counting down.
ACAGATTTGAAAATGAAATTACAAAAGGAAAATTGAAAACAGAAAAGGTTTTAGAAAAATAAAACAGAGCCAGACCGTCCCAGGCCGCAGCCCAACTCCCTCCCTTATCCCTGTCGCCTGCGTGCAGCTCGCAGCAGCCGCAGCCGGCCCAAGCGCGGCCCACACGAAGCCCATACCCCTTCGCCTCTCCCTCTGTCTTCTTCCTCAGGAGCGGCAAGTAGCTGCGTGGATCCACCGATGCCGTCTATCGCCGCGAGCGCCGTCATGCCCGCCGTTGCTTCAGGATATGGGGATAAGAACGGTCTTGTCCCCTCTCGCTCTCTCTCGCGAATTTCCCTCTTCCGACCAAAACCCTAGCCACCAGAGATGACGAATCGCTGTCGTTCTAAGCCCCGCCGAGTACTGTCGATGACGCCACGAGCTTCGCCCCGTTGTCCTCTATCTGCTTGCTAATCGAATCGAGCCGACGTGCCCCGAGCCGAGCCCCAGGATCCCGTCTTCTTCGGTTCTTCCCGAGCACCACCGTCGCCATTGACGATGCGACTGACCTCACCAGCCCTTCTCGACCTCTCCAATAGCATCAGGGTGAGCATGCGGTGCTCCAACGCCATCTCCCGTTTCCTCTCTCTCTCTCTAGGTCGCTCTGTCGCTGAGCGTCGCCATCGGCCGCCGTAGTTTCTCGTCGGGGAGGTTGCTCCGGCAACCAATTCTGGGCGGCGCCACCGTAGCTAGGCTCCTTGCGTCTCTCCTCTTCGATCCGTAACCACCGCACAGCCCTGCATCGCCTACCGAGCCGTCCCCGTTGTTGTTCTGCAGGTAACCGCCGGCGTAACGTCGAGTTGATGTCACTATGACGCCAGCACGTGTGGGTCAACCCAATCAAACCCCTGTAGGTCCCACTTTGTCTGTGTGGCATCCGATGTGGCCACGGCCCTACCAGTCAGCCATAGTGGCTAGACCTATCCCCGGTGAAAACAACCCCCTCCCATGTGCTGACATCATAATGGCGCAGTAAAGGTATTATATGGTTTAAATAATTTCAGGAATTGATATAATCTTGTAAATTCAATAACTTTTGATTTATAAGTCAGAAAAATATGAATAATATATCAAAATGTTCAGAAAAATGAGAACTACCTATCTAAGCTATAATCATGCATTGTTAATCAACTTAAATGACAAGTTTAATTAGAGAACTAATCAACCCCTCTCATATACATCCAGAGTTTCCCCGAGTTAGGGTTTTCACCCCTCAGAACCCCGATTAAACTGTCGAGCATGTTTTAGGGTTTCAATTAAATACAACTTAATTTGTCATATAATCATCCTTGCTTGAGCATTGCATTGATGCCATGTGTTGATTGTTTCCCTTTCTTTTCGGTATTTGGTTCTTCCTCGGTAGAATACGATATCGAGATCGAGATCGAAGACCGAGATCAAGAGCGTCGAAGATCGACGAAAAATACTTGACCAACTATAACCAAGTCAAGTACAAGGCTCCCGAAGATCTGCTTATCTGTTATCAACTCGCAAAGGCAAGCATAGCCCCACCATGATATAATCCTATGATTTCGAAAGCATTTCAATTCCTGCAATAATGCATACGATTCTACTGTGGTATTGTATCGATAGATAGAGTAACCTATCTATTGTATACTCCCTTTGATCTTATATTACCTGGTCCACTGCTTCTAGCATAACTAGGTTTGGCGTGTGTGCACTGCTAGAGCTTATATATGTGTCCTGCTTATCCATGCATAGCTGTTGAGTCTGGTCCATCCAGATGATGTATCAGATGCAGATAATCTAGTATGACAGGAGAACGTGATGTGATGACATCAGGGGTGATATGAAATTAAACATGCTAAGGCTTGTATGGGAGGCCACGGTGGGATGTGGTTTTTCTAGTCCCATGCTCGCCACCCTTAGGACCCTAGGTTCTTGCCTCTTGAACCAAGACGAACGTACAACCAAACGGGGTAAATGGGGACCCCTCGATCAACTAACTTGCCTAGGCTGGTCCATGAGTCCGTAGTTAGTGATCTGGCATCTACATATTTGGATGGTTTGAAGATGGTGCATCATACAGGGCGTGACCAAGGAGGAAGGAGGCTCCAGGAGTACTCCCGATCCTTGGACACAGAGATATGTGCTGATGGAACCCTTTCTTGGAGACTCATGGATTAGACGAAAGCAAGGTAAAACGGTCGTGTCCAACCACACCCTCTGCCAGCACACCAAGGAAGTGTGTCAAGTGGCGCTAAGAGTCGGTTGGTGCGTGTGGGTAAAGTTGTACACCCCTGCAGGGTAATAATCTTTCTGAAAGCCGTGTCCATGGTTATGGATGACTTGGGAATGGACGGGAGATCATAGAGAACTATAACCTAATCGTAAAACTTGGTAGATGAACGTATGCTTAAGGATGCTTCCTCATGGGTACGAGAGGGTGATCCTAGTTGGTAGATGATGATGACTTGTGGATATCAAAAGATGATGATCAATATTTCGAAGATGTCGCTCTCTTATCCCCTTTTAAAATACTCTGATTAGACGAGATTATTCTCTCTCTTGTTTTATAAACAAAGATGGCTTTATGCAAAATAACTCCACCAGCCAGAAGTCTTGCGGAGTACACCCTGTACTCACCCTTGCTTTGTTGATACTTTTGGCAGAGTAAGTGTTCCCCTGAAGATGAGTTTCGTACTACATCAACATCGACAAGTAGATTGGGGCTCCTGGACGACAGCCTGGAATCTATGGGCTGGGACGTCATCGTTATGCTTCAGACCTCTTAGGCCATTTGTTAAGTTTGCTATACTTAATAGCATAATTTGCCTTCCGTTGTTTGATGTTTGTGGTCAATGACCTCTACTTGTAATAATTTGGTTCTCTGCTCAGTTATGAGCTTGCTGTAATAATTTTTGTGTCGTAGGGTCACTGCCGTGTTACCGATTCTTCACTAGATATCCTCAAGCTCAAGGTTAAGCTTATATACGACGGAGGTCTGGGATTTGTTTAGCCCTGATCCAGAGGGTGTCACAACCAAGTTGTTTAGCATGTCAACATGCATTTTTGGTTTTGACAGTCAGTTCAGGTAACAGAAGCTTAAAACAGAAAAGACAAAATTAAATTCGGTATTTCAGAACTTCTGACCGATATAGGAACATCAAAACTCTATTTTGGTTTGTTCGATATCGGTTATTTTGGCTCGGTACTTCGGTCATCGGATAAAATGCCCACCCCTACATGCACTCACACTGGCTACTGGACTCCTCTTTCTATCCTTGTAACCCATGCCCAATCCTTTGACCTTTCCATGGCTCGCGGTGGATCTACCCCCGGTCGTAGCGGACGCTCCACCCTCGCTCGTGGCGACAGCTCTAACTATCGCTGCCACACCACATGTCCATGGTTTATTGATCTGAGCGAGGATGCATCATAACCACAATCAGCTCCTCCGGGCTCGAATAGGACTCCTAAAAGCTCAAGTAGAAGCCGCAATGTCAGTCGTTGGTACACATTCAATGCCGAACCTGCTCCCTTCATCAATCTTGAATCTGATGAGGAGGATGGCGGCATGAACGAGGAGTATATGATGCAGGAGGCTCTAGCTTGGTCTAGGGTTGAGCATCACGCCATAGAGAAGTACAAACATGTCGTCGAGCTGCAAAAAATCATGGACTCTAGCATCATATGTGTCTGTCGGAGAATTGGAGTAGGCAAAGTATGCGGAGGATCTAAGGACTACTCAAACTATGTTTTGGCACCCCAGAAGGTGTAGGGCTAGGGACTATCCTATATAAACCACATCAACTTATCCACCATATCTTTCCTACCTCCCATTTTCCCTTTGGCATCTCCCTTACCGTCTCAGTTAGACACTCTTTTATCTTAACTACAATCACCTCTTTGCCCACCCTTCTCGGTTTTGGATGTCTCTATTGGGAATATGCCCTAGAGGCAATCATGTTTGGTATAATTCCCATTGTATTCATAAATTTATTAAGTTGTCCTTGCATGAACATCTGATGTATATCACTGAATATGTGATTCGGTTGTGGAACTATATATTCATGTTGTTCATACTAAATATCCTTGGTCATTGAGGTTGTGATATACACACAACTTAGACTAATGTGAAAGTCTACAGATGACTCGGTTCCACTTGTCATGGGCATGGTGATGCTATTCCGACTTACACGGATTCGGCTAAAGAGTTTAGCGATTCGAATTGACCCATATTGAGAAACAACGAACAAGTCGTCATTTGTATATCTCAATCAATGTAATCCTTAGACCTAAGGTTATTGCACAATCCGATTTGTGGATTACCGACTTAGGTTTTATCAAACGCTGATACGTAACAGGGCAGTTATAAAGGTAGAGTTTAGTTCGACAAAGATATTCTCTAGGCCCTCTCGTGATATATGTTTCGGAAAGCATGGCCATGCGCGACTCGGTTAAGTGTTAACTGAGGCGATCGACTAAGAATTAGTCGGATGAATCACTTATCTCAGATTGAGAAGAGAGTCGGACTATTTAAGGGATGATGATTATTTGCCTATAGTTCGACAAGGTATATCGTGAGGCAAAAGGGACTCGGACGCAGTCACATTGTAAAGGCATGTCGTCATGACTCTTTGGTACTTGGGAGTAGGCACGTTCTTCTAGGAGCCGCTATCGATTGATTGATTGAGAGTCGGACTCCAATTGTGTCCAAGTTGCCATGAGCCTACGGGGTCACACACTTAAGAGAGGGAGCAAGTTCAGATTAGATCTGAACCGGAAATATGTTTGGGTTGGACCTGAACCAGATATGGACCGAGTCAGTGAGTCAGACTCATAGTGACTAATATGGGCTTTAGTGAATGGGCCACGAGTGAGTGAAGCCCAATTTCACTCCCTATTTATACTAGGGCACACATACCTAGAGAGGTGTTGCGATTAGGTCATTCCATGTGTTGGAAACCCTAACTCCGGTTCAGTCATGCCGCCGTAACAAACCTAGCAATTCACCACTGATGCTCCTCCTCGTGCGTGTGGATACCAGAAGTGGTGTTGTACGATCAGCACCACGATGATCGTGAATGGATCATATCGTGAGGACTACACTGCATCAACTGATGTGCTACATCAGTAATACGCAACTGCACGTCCAGTGGTAATTCTCGTGGCTTATCATCTAAGTTAGATCTTGGGATAACCTCGTACGGAAAAAAGTTTTGCTTTATCTCTACGTGGTCTAGTAGTGGTATCAGAGCGATAGCTTCTAGTTTTAGGCTCGAGATCTCGCATATGTGATGTGCAGTTAGCATTAGATTAGATCTATTTGCTGTTTTGGTGGTCGGTCTATGAGATAGATTGGTTTCATACGAGGTTGATTGGATCAACTATACTCGGGGAAATGGATGATCTGGTTCACGTGATCATACTGCTAAGTTCGTGGAAAAACATACCCCTACCTGTCGGTTTCCGCCAACGGGGTAGACTGTGATACGTAAATCGATATGCGTTGATCAAAGGTCAAATGGGTTTGATCGAAGGTCAAATCAGTTTGATTGGATCAGAGCGATGATCGGAATTGGGTAAAATTGTTTTATCTGATGAAGAAATCCATGTTCGGAATGTAGATGAGATCTATGTTTTCAGAAAAACTATTTTGGACCGCCTACTTCGCCCTGTCGTAGCGCCTTAGATGTCATTGCGAGTTTCACATCGCTGGTAGATATCGTATCTATGCATAACTTGTTTTTGCAGGAAGTTTTGAATGGTATGTCTTATATGTAACACCCCAGTTTTAGTTAATATATAATTAGGGTTTGTTTGTGCATCATGAGCATCATCTCTTAAAATGCATGCAAAGAAAATTAAAGCAAAACCCTAAAACCCTAATCCTCCCCTCTCTTGGAAATACATCCAAATGTTTTTTTATTTTTATAAGTACCAAAATGTATGGAGCCCAAATGGACTAAAAGGGCCCCACAATATTATACTTGTTTTATAAAAGTCTCTAGTATTTTTGAATTATTCAAAAAACAGATTACAAATTGAAAATACAAAAGAGAAACTACAAATATAAATGGAAAAATGTTTCTGGAAATAAAATAGAGCCAGCGAGCTTAGCAGGCCGGCCCAAAGCTTCTCCTCTTCCCTTTCCTCCGTGTGTGCAGAAGCGAGCGTCCCACCCCGGCACAATACCGTTTTGGTCCGAGTCATCACCGTTGTCCACCTCTCACTCGCTCCGAAGCAGCTATGTGTCGCCAGCACCGCCACCGCCGGTGTCAAGATGCCCGCCGCCATCGCGCCGCCCTCTAGGAAAGGATAATACCATGATGCGCACATCTCTCTGTCCCTTACCATTTTATCCTTTCTCTCTCGGCCTCACAATCGCTCTCTCCCATGCGAGACCGAACCCTAGCTCGCCGGACCTCGCGGTTCTCCGCCGTCTCCAGTTGTAACACCCCGGCCTCTCTAGATCGATGGTTGTCACTCCTGGAAGCTCAACAGGATCTCTAGACTAACTCCACAGACCAACACTAGTCTTTTATGCGCACTTTGTCGTCACTCATGCGCACACGGTACCCACTTCCCGGTCGGTCACACATCCTCAAATTGCTCCAGGCCAAGCACGCTTAACCCGGAGGTTCTTTTTGAATGAGCTTCCGGAAAAGAAGTTGCAACTTTTTAGTATGGTTATACTATCAATCCTATTAAGCCATGCGCCAGGTCTCACATACACCCACCCTTATAAGAACGATACCCTCGTTGATCAACCACAAGCCAGAAAGCCCTCTCTTGGCATACGTCTGTGCGTCCAGTGCCGGCACATGTTCCATGTCGTGTGCACTCTGGGCCACACGCGCCATGCTCCACATGTCTGTCATTGACCCGCACAAACCCGTGTAACCGTGAGGGTCGGCTCTGATACCAGTCTGTAACACCCCGGCCTCTCCGGACCAGTGGTTGTCACTCCTGTCAACTCAATAGGATCTCTAGACTAACCCCACAGACCAACACTAGTCTTTTCTACGCACTTTGTCCTCACTCGTGCGCACCTGGTACCCACTTCCTGGTCGGTCACCCATCCTCAAATTGCTCCAGGGCAAGCACTCTTAACCTGGAGGTTCTTTTTGAATGAGCTTCTGGAAAAGAAGTTCAACTTGTTAGTATGGATATACTATCAATCCTATTAAGCCATGCGCTAGGGTATCACACTAGTCACCCCAGGCCAAGCCGTGGACATCATCGAGACCGCCATGTCACCCTCCTCCTCTCCGTCAAGCTACACTTGCTGGGATGGACAGAATCATCCGAATTGGAACCTCTGTCCCCGACTGCGGTCGTCGCCCTCGCCATTGATTCCGGTATCCCCTTGCCTCTATGTCAACCTTATCACATTGCTGGTGATATACTCGTGCTCATGGAACCCTCGGTTCGTTTGCTGGCTCGCCCTAGTCACCGCATGCCGTTCGCCATAGTCGTTGCTCCGATGACCGTAAGCTAGCGTCTCTACCATAGTTAGGTAGCCCGCGACGCACTCTTTCGATTGAGCCTTTGTGGCATCCCGCAAAACCACTACTAGAAAATCGCGTTGTTTTTGTGCATTACATCGTCATCAACATGCATTGTTTGTCTGAAACTATTTTCGAAACGCCTAGTTTTGTTTTCTAAATAACCCTCGTCTCTATTTCAAATTAAAACATCGGTCTGTTCAGATCTTGTATTTGTCTAACAAGTATTTACAAAAATGTTTTACAAATAAAATTAAAACAATAAAATATTTTTATCGGGCAGTCCAGTCCGGCCGGTCAGGCCAGAGGCCAACCGGTCCAGACATCTGCGACCCAGCCCAACTAAACCCTGCAAGACCCTAGACCAACCTTTTTCCAGCTAAAACTATTCTACCCACCAACCATAGCTCGCCACCTCACCCCTGGACCCAATCCCTACCCACCTTGCCACCTCACCAATCCTCTTCTTTTTTTTCCTCCACTCCCTCTCTCACCACACAGCAGCCTGGCCCCACCCCCTGGCCCCGCGCCACCAACCCCGCGCCCCTCCCTGTCCACGCCCTCACGCGTCGCTCCTCCCCCGACCACCGCGCGCCCCCCTCGAGCTGCACCACCGTCGGCCCCTCGCCGGCCGCCTCCACCCCTGTCGCCCTTCGCCTCTGTCCCGCGAGCGCCGCCAGCGTCTCTCCCCGGCCGCCGGCCCAGCCTCGCCATGGCGCCTCCGCCGCCACCTCTCCGGCTCGCCGCCGCCCGAGCCCTCGGCCTCCTCGCCTCCACCACCTCCAACCAGGCGAGCCCGCCCTGGGGCTCCTCTGCCTCCCCGCCGCCTAGCTTGCGTCCTCTGCATCGAGCAACCACCGCCGCCACCTGCACGAGCCGGCCGCCGGCCGCCTCGGATCCCCACCTCCTCAGCGCCCCGCCCTCATCGCCCCGCCGCCCAGCCCGCCCGCTTCCGTCTTCCGCCATCATCGCCCTTCCTCGCCATCCCTCGCCGGCCCGCGAGCCTCCGCCTCGCCGGACTTCTCCTCCTCGCCGCTGGGCGCCTCTGGCCGCCCTCGTTCGCCCCGACTCTGCCCCGCTCTCTCCGTCGGCCCCTCCCCGCCGCCAGCGACGCCTCCCCGCGCCCCCTGTCCTCCCCTCCGTTCGCTGCCCCGCGCCTCGAGCTCCTCCGGCCGGAGCCCGGCCGCCCGCCTCCGTCGCCAAGGCCGCACCTCTGCCTCTGCCTATCGGCGCGCGACTTTCCTCTGCCTCAACCGTCGATCGCAGGCGCTCACCTCGCCGACAGAGGCTCCTACCGCTGTGGCCTTGCTTCGGCCCACTGCCGTCTGCCTTGCGTCTCCTTCGTGCGTCCCTGAACACCTGTTGCAAGTTCTGGTGCCAGTGTGTTTTTCCTCTCTTGTGGGATCTGACGAGTCATGTTGTGTGTGTATGGTCTTACACCCGTTCGTGGCTTTTCGGTTCCAGAAGTGTTGATGCTGCTAGTCTGACAGTATAGTGGTGACATGGTGTTGGTATGTTGCCACATCGTGATGTCTCGAGATCTTCCTGAGACCATCGACAAGCAAAGACGAACCCCGAGCTCTCCCTCATGGAAAACATGATCGCCCACACGAACCCTAGCGCTTGCTCCCGGAACTCGAAGACCGAACACGACGTTCTCTCCCTCATGGATCCGAAGACCGATCTTCAAACCCTCCGAAGCCGCCAAGATCGTCATGGGACGACAAGCACATCACCCCGGATATCGAGACCCTGAACGACAAGTTCTCCTTCCCGGAAACACCGACGCTCGTGCGCCAAGGACTACTTCACGGATCCGAAGACCCCGGTACCCGACCCACTCAAGTTCGCCATCGACGACAAGATCGGCACCGACCAGGGCGGATCCGAAGCGCCCTGACGCCGAACCAAGTCCTCCTTCCCAGATCCGAAGACCCTAGATCCCGGAGTCCGAACCTCGTTCCCGTCGAACCCTGAACCCTGAGACCCGACCCCGAACCCCGGAACCCCAAGATCTTCCGAACCCTAATGTGCGAACTTTTCCTCGAGACCCTATTTTTATAAAAGCTAAATATAAAACTTGATGCATATTAAATTGTCATACTCGCATGCATATTGTCTGTGGTTTGGGGGCATTATGCCGATTCACCTCATAATTAAATATGGGGCCCATATGCGGGCAAATCTAGTCTCATATTGGCCTCATTTAAATTTGTGTAGCGAACCGGTGCTATCTTTTGTCTTGATAATGCAACATTTAATTTGCGGGGTAGATAAATAACTTGAACCGTTTAAATAATTGGCGGGACCCCGGTTCCGCTTAATATGGCCTAGTTGCATCGCACCTTGCCATGTCATACATCATACATGCATCATGCCCGATCTTTTGCCGTAGTATTAAATATTGCATCCGGTGTTTATTCTAGTGTTTTGCTTCTTCGCGGATAAGGCCGTTGAGTTGATGCGAGTGTCGACCCGATCGTCGGTTGAACCTCCGGCAATGTTTTCAGGCGAGCATCTCCCCCTTTCTACCTATCTTACTTTTATAGTATTCATTCCCTCCTCTTGATCTATTGCTATCTGTGTTGCGATGCTCTAGTTTTAGTACCCGTGTTATCCCTTGCAGCCTTATATTTCCTTGGACACCTCCTATTACCTGTTGTTTGGTAGATAGTTGGACCTGCGCGTCGTAGTCGCTTGCTCAAGTGCTGTTGCGTGTCGCCAAGTACCACAGTTGTTGGAGTATTGCCGCATGTTCATGTTGGAGATGATCATGGCTTTAATTATTGTTCACTTTAATTACTGTTTAACAACTAAAATTGAAGTAAGTAAGCAGAGGCACGGGTGGGCAATAGATGTTATTTGGTTGTTAACCGTCCACTTGTGTCCCGTAGGACCCCGAGTACTTGATACCTGTTCCTTGAATTTTCGCGCTATCCACATCCGGGAGGATTATGGGACCCCCCTGAGCCAGAGCTTGATTCAGTCTTATTTCTTGGGGCCACAAACTAGCTTGAGGTTTTATTTACTATCCTGCACTTATGCCATGCTACTGCTTTATTTACGATTGTGCGAGGAGCACACTGTACTGTTTAGGAACGGGACACGTTTTCGCGGTGTCGACAAGCCCAGTTTTGGGTTCCCAGTCGTTCACAGCCGTCCACCCAAACCTCGGGTCCGTCTCGGAGTCAGCTAACTTCGTTGCGGGTGTACTCCAAGGGGTGGCCCCCTGAAATATTTCTGAATCCTGTGATTGCTTTGTCTTGAAGGCCTCGTTGGGTTTTGATTTGGTTTTTCCGAGGTTGATCGAGTGTGTGTTGCTATTTGTGCACCCCGGCCGGGTAAAACTTTCTGAAAGCCGTGTCCGCGGTTATGGACGACTTGGAGCACAGTATCTCGATCATAGACAACTATAACTAAAGTAGTGCTATAAATTTGACTTTATAATGACTAGTAATCAGCTTCACTATAATGGAATGGCTAAATAAAACTGCCAACAATTGTTTGCTTGGGTTGTCGCTTGCGACCATTGCACCTGACTAGTAAGTATTGCAACTATAACGGAATGGCTAAATAAAAGTACCAACAACTGCTGGGTTTTTGGGATATCTCATGCTAATTGTATCTGACTAGTAAGTGTTGCAACTACAACGGAATGGTTAACTAAAACGACCCACTGCTTATCTTCTCAGGATGATTATCTATACTTGACTAGTAATTGCTGCAACGATAACTGAATAAATAAAACTGCCAACTGCGTGAGTTCCTCGGTTGACTTCCTCGTTTGGTCTCGAGGGGGAAACACCAGGATGGGTTTGTTCGACGGTAGTATCAGGTTGGTTCCGAATAGGTCTTTCTTACCCCTCTCTGATAGCCGACAGTGATATCGAGTCTCTATAGGTTGTTTAGTGCATGCTGCCGCTGCCGCTTCAGTCCACCATACCTATGTAGGCGAGGACCGCCGAATTCTAGCCTCGCCGTGTACTGGCCTCAGTACTGACGCTCCTCTTTTTCCTCTGCCCTTTGTCGGCACCCCTTTTTTTAAGCAGGTTTTGAGATCGACATCGTTAGCAGGGTTACCCTTCCGGCTTGGCCTGGGCAGGGTTATGGACGCCATTGGTTATTCTTCAGGGCTCTTAGCCCCATTTGCATCTTGTCCGTAGCTGGACGCTCTATCGTTTTCAAGGTGATTTGGATCTTTGTTCTGTATATCTGTATTCTTGACTCATGGAGTCGTGTTGTATATATATATATGTTCTGTGGGTCCCATCGAGGACTGTTGTGTAATGTTATTACTTCGTTTTTCCACCCGCACGAAAGTGCCTGGTGGGCACCTTTGAATCGTTTCTATGCGGGTTTGGCGGGTTTCGCTAAAACTTGCATAGGGTCGACTCGGAGGGTGTTACAGAGTGGTATCAGAGCACAGCAGTTGCGATACCCCACAAGTCCAGCCTGTAGGATAACCTAGCTAACGGCCGAAGTAGAGTGTCAAAACTATTTTTGAAAAATCGGTTGGATAGTTCTGATTAGGTCTGATTTTACTCCTTACCTCTCTGCTGCTCTCCTCTCACCTCTGCGTGTTTTGAGTCCGCTCTCTTCTCTTTCTTCGAGTCCAGGAATTCTCGTGGTTGGGTTTCCGTCGCACCTTCAGGGTTTCGCTTCCTCCTTCGGTAACGGTGTTGCTACATCTGGTCTTCATGCTATCCGAGGAACCCTTCGTCTGATGGACTTCCCTTTGTTCCTTCTCGTGCCTTCCGGTGTTTTACGACGCGACGACATCCTCTACGCCAGACCCGATGCAGAGTCTGCATCCCTTCTTTGTTTTCGAACCTCGATTGTCGAGATCTTCAGTCTAATTCCGAGAGTTGGTTGCATAATCTGCATATTCGTGTGCCGAGTAATGGTTTGGGTGCGCGATGGACTGATCACCATCTGACTACTCTTATCATTCGCTCTTGCACATTGAATGGTGAATCTTTGCAGTTATACTCCTTCCGCGAAAGTTAGAGGTGGCTTTATTTGTCGATACCTTTACCTTCGACCTTTTGTCCCCGGAGTGTTCTCTCGACGATCACGGACAACGACCTCTTGTTAGTGGTGTCGCGAGAGTCTACACGAAGCGAGAAGACGCAGATCGCCGCCCTTCTTCCCGGTACCATGAGGCGGATCTCGAGGGCGAGATCCATTGTTAGTGGTGTCGAATTGTGGCATCCCGCAAAACCACTACTAGAAAATCGCGTTGTTTTTGTGCATTACATCGTCATCAACATGCATTGTTTGTCTGAAACTATTTTCGAAACGCCTAGTTTTTTTTCTAAATAACCCCCGTCTCTATTTCAAATTAAAACATCGGTCTGTTCAGATCTTGTATTTGTCTAACAAGTATTTACAAAAATGTTTTACAAATAAAATTAAAACAATAAAATATTTTTATCGGGCAGTCCAGTCCGGCCGGTCAGGCCAGAGGCCAACCGGTCCAGACATCTGCGACCCAGCCCAACTAAACCCTGCAAGACCCTAGACCAACCTTTTTCCACCTAAAACTATTCTACCCACCAACCACAGCTCGCCACCTCACCCCTGGACCCAATCCCTACCCACCTTGCCACCTCACCAATCCTCTTCTTTTTTTTCCTCCACTCCCTCTCTCACCACACAGCAGCCTGGCCCCACCCCCTGGCCCCGCGCCACCAACCCCGCGCCCCTCCCTGTCCACGCCCTCACGCGCCGCTCCTCCCCCGACCACCGCGCGCCCCCCTCGAGCTGCACCACCATCGGCCCCTCGCCGGCCGCCTCCACCCCCGTCGCCCTTCGCCTCTGTCCCGTGAGCGCCGCCAGCGTCTCTCCCCGGCCGCCGGCCCAGCCTCGCCATGGCGCCTCCGCCGCCACCTCTCCGGCTCGCCGCCGCCCGAGCCCGCGGCCTCCTCGCCTCCACCACCTCCAACCAGGCGAGCCCGCCCTGGGGCTCCTCTGCCTCCCCGCCGCCTCGCTTGCGTCCTCTGCATCGAGCAACCACCGCCGCCACCTGCACGAGCCGGCCGCCGGCCGCCTCGGATCCCCACCTCCTCAGCGCCCCGCCCTCATCGCCCCGCCGCCCAGCCCGCCCGCTTCTGTCTTCCGCCGCCGTCGCCCTTCCTCGCCATCCCTCGCCGGCCCGCGCGCCTCCGCCTCGCCGGACTTCTCCTCTGTAACACCCTCAGAATCGGCCCTATGCAAGTTTTAGCGAAACCCGCCAAACCCGCATAGAAACGATTCGAAGGTGCCCACCAGGCACTCTCGTGCGGGTGGAAAACGAAGTAATAACATTACACAACAGTCCTCAATGGGACCCACAGAACAGATATATATACAACACGACTCCATGAGTCAAGAATACAGATATACGATACAAAGATCCAAATCACCTTGAAAAGATGAAGCGTCCGACTACGGACAAGATGTAAATGGGGCTAAGAGCCCTGAAGAATAACCAATGGCGTCCATAACCCTGCCCAGGCCAAGCCGGAAGGGTAACCCTGCTAACGACGTCGAAACCTGCTAAAACAAAAGGGGTGCCGACAAAGGGCAAAGGAAAAGAGGAGCGTCAGTACTGAGGCCAGTACACGGCGAGGCTAGAATTCGGTGGTCCTCGCCTACATAGGTATGGTGGACTGAAGCGGCAGCGACAGCATGCACTAAACAACCTATAGAGACTCGATGTCACTGACGGCTATCAGAGAGGGGTAAGAAAGACCTATCCGGAACCAGCCTGATACTAACACCAAACAAACCCATCCTGGTATTCCCCCTCGATACCAACCGAGAGAGTCAACCGAGGAACTCACACAGTTGGCAGTTTTACTTATTCAGTTATCGTTGCAGTAATTACTAGTCAAGTATAGATAATCATCCTGATAAAATAAGCAGTGGGCACTTTTAGTTAGACATTCCGTTGTATTGCAACACTTACTAGTCAGATACAATTAGCATGAGATAACCCCAAAACCCAGCAGTTGTTGGTACTTTTACTTAGCCATTCCGTTGTAGTGAAGCTGATTACTAGTCATATCGGATACAAGTCAATTTATGACAGTAAACTTTAGTTATGGTTGTCTATGATCGAGACCTGTGCTCCAAGTCGTCCATAACCGCGGACACGGCTTCTCGAAAAGATTAAACCCTGCAGGGGTGCACCAAAGTATCCACAAGCACTTCGACCCTTTTTGCCAGATCAGTTAACATACACCCATCGGTATGTCGGCGGGGCCTAACTCATGACGTTCCCAGACCCAAAGCAAGCACGGGGGGCCACCCCACTAAGTACACCCGCAACAAAGTCGGCCGGTCTCCGAGACGGACTTAGGGTTTGGGTAGACGGCTGTGAACGACAGCAAATCCCAAAACTGGGACTGTCGACACCACGAAAACGTGTCCCGATCCTAAACAGTATAGTGTGCTCCTCGCACAATCGTAAATAAAGCAGTAAAGCATGGCATAGGTACAGGATAGTAAATAAAACCTCAAACTAGTTTGTGGCCCCCAGTACAATACTTTGAAATCAGGTAATAATCAATGGGGGCCCATATCTCCCCACCTGTGGTTAGCGCGCTCGATCTCGGAACAGGTGTCAAGAACTCGGGGTCCTACGGGACACAAGTGGGCGGTCGGAAACCAACATTATCTATCACCCACCGATGCCTCTGCTTACTTACTTCAATTTTAGTTGTTAAACAGTAATTAAAGTGACGAAAAGTAAAACCATGATCATCTCCGACATCAACATGCGGCAAAACTCCTACCACTGTGGCACTTGACGACACGCAAAAACACTTGAGCAAGCGACTACGACGCGCGGGTCCAACTATCTACCAAACAACAGGTAATAGGATGTGTCCAAGGCTATATATGGCTGCAAGGGATATCACGGGTACGAAAACTAGAGCATCGCAACACAGATAGCAAAGATCAACAGGAGGGAATAAATACTATAAAAGTAAGATGGGTAGAAAGGGGAAGATGCTCGCCTGAAAACATTGCCGAAGGTTCAACCGAAGATCGGGTCGGCACTCGCATCAACTCAACGGCCTTATCCGCGAAGAAGCAAAACACTAGAATAAACACCGGATGCAATATTTAATACAACGGCAGAAGATCGGCATGATGCATGTATGATGTATGGCATGGCAAAGGTGCGATGCAATTAGGTCAATATTAAGCGGAACCGAGGTCCCGACAATTAATTAAACGGTTCGAGTTATTTAACTACCCCGCAATTTAAATGTTGTCTTAACATGGCAAAGATGGCACCGGTTCGCTACACAAATTTAAATGAGGCCAATATGAGACTAGATTTGCCCGCATATGGGCCCCATATTTAATTATGAGGTGAATCGGCATAATGCCCCCAAACCACAACATGTATGCATGCATGAACAATTTATTATGCGACAAGTTATTTTATATTATAAAATAGGGTTTCGGGAAGGGGTTCACACATTAGGGGGTTCTCGACGAACTTGGGTTCCGGGGTTCGAGGTTCGGTCTCAGGGTTCAGGGTTCGACGGGCTCGTTCTCGGACTCCGGGAGTAGATCTTGGCGTTCCGGGTTTCTCCGCGTCCGTGGCGATATTGACGGTCTTCGGGTTCGGCCTTGGCGTCCGAGGGAAGTACTTGACGTTCCGGGGACGGTCCTGTAGCATCCGCGGTCGTCGGGTACGGGATCGGTCTCCGGGTTCAGGGGTCTCGGCGTCCGTGACGAAGATCATGTCGTCCGTGTAGAAGAACTCGGGGTGTCGAGGTATCCGGATCGGTCTTCGGGGTTCGATCTCCGGTAGAAGTTCTTGGCGTCCACGGGGAGGATCTTCGGCTCCCTATCGACACACTTGAGTCCCGGCTTGGTCATCGATGGGGAACTTGGGCTTCGGGGCTTGGTTGTTGGTGTCGGGCTCGGTCCTCGATGTCGGTAGGTCTTGGTGTCGATTATGGAAACTTCACGAGCCTTACGATTAGCAGCAGCCAAAACAGGACTGAAACACAGGGCACTGCGAGGAGGCCACGAGGCGGCTGCGGAAGCATGTGCCGCAGACACCAAGATGAGGAGGACGCAGGGCGGGGGCCGCGGCAGCAGGAGATCGCCGGAGGGAGCCTGGGCGGGGTGGGCGGCGAGAGGAGGAGGCAGGGATGGCGACGGACGACGAGGGACGCAACAGGGAAGGCGGAGGTCGCGGTTGCGGCAGGAGGAGGGTGGGGCGCGACGGTGCTGGGGCCCACGCGGAGGACGGCGGGGAGCACAGGCGGCCGGGCGGCGGGGCTCGTCGTCGGCCAGGGGGAGGAGCGGCCTCCGGCGAGCGGGGAGGAGGAACCGGGCGAGCTCGGTGGAGACGCGGGGCGAGGCGCGGCGGTGGAGGACGCTGGGGAGGCGCCTGGCGCGGCCTCGACCGCGGGGCGGCGGGGAGGAAGGCGAGGCGCGGCGGGCCGCGGAGGGCGGCGCCGGAGAGGACGAAGGCGGGAGCGGCGGCACCTGGGAGGAACTAGAGAGGAGGGAGGCGCGGGGAGAGAGGAGGGTGACGGCCGCGGCGGCGGAAGGCGGTCGGGGCCGGCGAGGCGAGCGGGTGGCGCCGGAGGGAGGAGGACCAGCGAGGGGGCGGCAGGTGAGGGCGAGCTCGACGGGGACCCGGCGGACGGTGGCGAGGGACCCGCGGAGGAAGAGCCTGGGTGGGGAGGGGAGCCGGCGAGGCGGTCGGGAGCGAGGCGGCGGTGCAGGCGAGCCAGGCGGTTGGCGGGCGACGCAGGGAGAGGAGCAGGGTCGGGGGGAAAGAGAGGAGAAGGGGTGGTGGGTGGACGCATCGGGTCCGCGGGGTGGGGCCCGGGGCTGTGGGTGGGGCCAGGTGGGGTGGGGTGTATCTGGGGGAGGTGGAATTAGAGGGAGGGTGTGAGGCAGGCGAGTGGGCCAGGGGAGTGGGGGTCGGGTGAGGCAGCGGGCACGCGTGTGGTGTGTGGCCAGGTGGGGAGGTGGGCTGTTGAGGTGGCTGGGTGGGATTGGTTGGAGTGAGGAAAAAGGTGAGGTGGCATATGGTGATTGGCCAGGGTGAGGTGGAGGCAAGGGTGGGTAGATTAGGTTGGGTAGCTTTAGGATTATGGGTGGGCCATTTTAATTTCTGGGGGTGGTCGTTCGGGTCGAATCGGCCCGTCCGACTGCCCCCACTAAAATAATTTAATATTTTATTTGATTAAAACAAAGCCTCTGCAAACCGATAGCAGACAAAACAAAATAATCCGGAGACCCGGTTTTGGTGTTTGAATAAAGATGGGGCGTTTTAGAAAACACAAAATATGTTTTCTGCAAATAGGTTTATGCAAGCAAAAATGCAAGATGATGACGATGCTCGAATGCAATGTGGCATGACGACATGAGCATGCAGTCATGATGATGCAATGCACAAAAACAACGCGATTTTCTAGTAGTGGTTTTGCGGGATGCCACATCCTCCTCGCCGCCGGGCGCCTCTGGCCGCCCTCGTTCTCCCCACCTCCGCCCCGCTCTCTTCGTCGGCCCCTCCCCTCCGCCAGCGACGCCTCCCCGCGCCCCCCGTCCTCCCCTCCGGCCGGAGCCCGGCCGCCCGCCTCCGTCGCCAAGGCCGCACCTCTGCCTCTGCCTATCGGCGCGCGGCTTTCCTCTGCCTCAACCGTCAATCGCAGGCGCTCACCTCGCCGACAGAGGCTCCTACCGCTGTGGCCTTGCTTCGGCCCACTGTCGTCTGCCTTGCGTCTCCTTCGTGCGTCCCTGAACACCTGTTGCAAGTTCTGGTGCCAGTGTGTTTTTCCTCTCTTGTGGGATCTGACGAGTCATGTTGTGTGTGTATGGTCTTACACCCGTTCGTGGCTTTTCGGTTCCAGAAGTGTTGATGCTGCTAGTCTGACAGTATAGTGGTGACATGGTGTTGGTATGTTGCCACATCGTGATGTCTCGAGATCTTCCTGAGACCATCGACAAGCAAAGACGAACCCCGAGCTCTCCCTCATGGAAAACATGATCGCCCACATGAACCCTAGCGCTTGCTCCCGGAACTCGAAGACCGAACACGACGTTCTCTCCCTCATGGATCCGAAGACCGATCTTCAAACCCTCTGAAGCCGCCAAGATCGTCATGGGACAACAAGCACTTCACCCCGGACATCGAGACCCTGAACGACAAGTTCTCCTTCCCGGAAGCACCGACGCTCGTGCGCCAAGGACTACTTCACGGATCCGAAGACCCCGGTACCCGACCCACTCAAGTTCGCCATCGACGACAAGATCGGCACCGACCAGGGCGGATCCGAAGCGCCCCGATGCCGAACCAAGTCCTCCTTCCCAGATCCGAAGACCCTAGATCCCGGAGTCCGAACCTCATTCCCGTCGAACCCTGAACCCTGAGACCCGACCCCGAACCCCGGAACCCCAAGATCTTCCGAACCCTAATGTGCGAACTTTTCCTCGAGACCCTATTTTTATAAAAGCTAAATATAAAACTTGATGCATATTAAATTGTCATACTCGCATGCATATTGTCTGTGGTTTGGGGGCATTATGCCGATTCACCTCATAATTAAATATGGGGCCCATATGCGGGCAAATCTAGTCTCATATTGGCCTCATTTAAATTTGTGTAGCGAACCGGTGCTATCTTTTGTCTTGATAATGCAACATTTAATTTGCGGGGTAGATAAATAACTTGAACAGTTTAAATAATTGTCGGGACCCCGGTTCCGCTTAATATGGCCTAGTTGCATCGCACCTTGCCATGTCATACACCATACATGCATCATGCCCGATCTTTTGCCGTAGTATTAAATATTGCATCCGGTGTTTATTCTAGTGTTTTGCTTCTTCGCGGATAAGGCCGTTGAGTTGATGCGAGTGTCGACCCGATCGTCGGTTGAACCTCCGGCAATGTTTTCAGGCGAGCATCTCCCCCTTTCTACCTATCTTACTTTTATATTATTTATTCCCTCCTGTTGATCTATTGCTATCTGTGTTGCGATGCTCTAGTTTTCGTACCCGTGTTATCCCTTGCAGCCTTATATTGCCTTGGACACCTCCTATTACCTGTTGTTTGGTAGATAGTTGGACCTGCGCGTCGTATTCGCTTGCTCAAGTGCTGTTGCGTGTCGCCAAGTACCACAGTTGTTGGAGTATTGCCGCATGTTGATGTTGGACATGATCATGGCTTTAATTATTGTTCACTTTAATTACTGTTTAACAACTAAAATTGAAGTAAGTAAGCAGAGGCACAGGTGGGCAATAGATGTTATTTGGTTGTTAACCGTCCACTTGTGTCCCGTAGGACCCCGAGTACTTGATACCTGTTCCTTGAATTTTCGCGCTATCCACATCCGGGAGGATTATGGGACCCCCCTGAGCCAGAGCTTGATTCAGTCTTATTTCTTGGGGCCACAAACTAGTTTGAGGTTTTATTTACTATCCTGTACTTATGCCATGCTACTGCTTTATTTACGATTGTGCGAGGAGCACACTGTACTATTTAGGATCGGGACACGTTTTCGCGGTGTCGACAAGCCCAGTTTTGGGTTCCCAGTCGTTCACAGCCGTCCACCCAAACCTCGGGTCCGTCTCGGAGTCAGCTAACTTCGTTGCAGGTGTACTCCAAGGGGTGGCCCCCTGAAATATTTCTGAATCCTGTGATTGCTTTGTCGTGAAGGCCTCGTTGGGTTTTGATTTGGTTTTTCCGAGGTTGATCGAGTGTGTGTTGCTATTTGTGCACCCCGGTCGGGTAAAACTTTCTAAAAGCCGTGTCCGCGGTTATGGACGACTTGGAGCACAGTATCTCGATCATAGACAACTATAACTAAAGTAGTGCTATAAATTTGACTTTATAATGACTAGTAATCAGCTTCACTATAATGGAATGGCTAAATAAAACTGCCAACAATTGTTTGCTTGGGTTGTCGCTTGCGACCATTGCACCTGACTAGTAAGTATTGCAACTATAACGAAATGGCTAAATAAAAGTACCAACAACTGCTGGGTTTTTGGGATATCTCATGCTAATTGTATCTGACTAGTAAGTGTTGCAACTACAACGGAATGGTTAACTAAAACGGCCCACTGCTTATCTTCTCAGGATGATTATCTATACTTGACTAGTAATTGCTGCAACGATAACTGAATAAATAAAACTGCCAACTGCGTGAGTTCCTCGGTTGACTTCCTCGTTTGGTCTCGAGGGGAAACACCAGGATGGGTTTGTTCGACGGTAGTATCAGGTTGGTTCCGAATAGGTCTTTCTTACCCCTCTCTGATAGCCGACAGTGATATCGAGTCTCTATAGGTTGTTTAGTGCATGCTGCCGCTGCTGCTTCAGTCCACCATACCTATGTAGGCGAGGACCGCCGAATTCTAGCCTCGCCGTGTACTGGCCTCAGTACTGACGCTCCTCTTTTTCCTCTGCCCTTTGTCGGCACCCCTTTTTTTAAGCAGGTTTTGAGATCGACGTCGTTAGCAGGGTTACCCTTCCGGCTTGGCCTAGGCAGGGTTATGGACGCCATTGGTTATTCTTCAGGGCTCTTAGCCCCATTTGCATCTTGTCCGTAGCTGGACGCTCTATCGTTTTCAAGGTGATTTGGATCTTTGTTCTGTATATCTGTATTCTTGACTCATGGAGTCGTGTTGTATATATATATGTTCTGTGGGTCCCATCGAGGACTGTTGTGTAATGTTATTACTTCGTTTTTCCACCCGCACGAAAGTGCCTGGTGGGCACCTTTGAATCGTTTCTATGCGGGTTTGGCGGGTTTCGCTAAAACTTGCATAGGGTCGACTCGGAGGGTGTTACAGCCTTCACACGCCTCCTCCCGTGCCATGTAGTGCCTTCCCCGCTGCCGGCTGACATGTACTTCTGCAAGCCCACCTGGCGCCTATGTGGTGTCGACGTGGCACCGGCGTGGCTGTGACGTGGCCTTGGGCAAGGATTGCCACGGTGGAAAGCCTACGTGGCCTCGGGCCCCAGCAGTTAGTGACTGGGGCTAGAACTAGCCCCAGTAAGAAATGCCCTAGCCCTGTGCTGACATCGTGATGACGTAGTAAAAGTTTTAATGATTTAAAATAATTCTAGAAATTGATATAAACTTGTAAAATCAATAACTTTTGAGTTATAAGTTAGAAAAATGTGTATAATATATCAAAATGTTCAGAAAATTGAGATATATCTATTAAAGATATAATCATGCATTGATAATCAAATTTAATAACAAGTTTAATTAGAACAAAATAGCAACCCCTCAAAGGAGATTCCAGAGTTCTTCTGAATTAGGGTTTATACCCCTTAGAACCCCGTTTAAACTATCGAGCATGTCTTAGGGTTACATTTTAGTTCGAATCAACTTATCATATCATCATCCTTTCTTGAGCATTGCATCGATGCCATGTGTTGATTGTTTCCCCTTCTTTCCACGGTTTGGTTCTTCCTAGTAGAATACAATATCAAGATTGAGATCAAAGACCGAGATTAACACCGTCGAAGCTCGAAGATCAACAGTTGACCAACTATAAACAAGTCAAGTGCCAAATGTCCAAAGATCTTCTTATTGGTTATGAACAGTAAAAGGCAAGCATAGCCCCACCATGATATAATCCTATGATTTCAAATCATTTCAATTCCTGCCATGATGCATAAAATTCTATTGTGGTCTTTTATCGATAGATAGAGTATCCTATTTGTTGTATTACTTCCTTTGAGATTATATTACCTGATCCGCTGCTCCTAGCATAACTAGGTTTGGCTTGTGTGCACTGGTAAAGCTTATATTTGTGTCCTGCTTAGCCATGCATAGCTTTTGAGCCTAGTTCATCCAGATGATGTATCAGATGCATATAATCTAGTATGACAGGAGATCGAGATATACTGATGAAGTGAGATCAGTGGTAAAGGTTAAACATGCTAAGGCTTGTATGGGATGCCATAGTGGGATGTGGTTTTTGTAGTCCCATGCTCGCCACCACTAGGAACTGAGTTCTTGCCTTTGGAACCGAGACGAGCGTACAACCACACGGGGCTTAAGAACCCCTCGATTGACTAACTTGCCTAGCAGATTCCATGATTCACATAGTTCGGGTGTTCCATTCGACATGCATTCTGGATCTTCTCGAAGGTAGTGAAGGAGGTGCATTCATAACAGGTAGGGAAGCGTGGAACGGGTTGCTTGGGGTAGATAGCGCCCCTGGTAAACCAACCTCACCTAACATATCTAGGGACCAGATTCGAGACTTGACCCATTACAGCGGAACCATCCTTAGGGCATGACACATGGTCTCAGCGAAAGCAAGGTAAAGGTCGTGCCTAACCACCCTCTACTCACCTTCCAAGGAAGAGGGCTAATCATGTGGCATTAAGAGAAGGTTAGTACGTGTGGGTAAAGTTGTACACCCCATAGGATTAAATCTTTTCGAAAAGCCGTCTTCATGGTTATGAACTCTTGGTGACTGAATTTTAAGATCATAGAGAATTGTACCTAATCATAAAACTTGGCAGATCAACGTGTGCTTAAGGATGCTTCCTCATGGGTACGAGGGGGTGATCCTAGTTAAGGTTCAGATGAATATGATTTGGTGGATATCAAAGATGATGATCAATATTTTGGAGATGTCGCTCTCTCATCCCCTTTTAAAATACTCTGATCGGACGAGTTTCTTCTCCCTCTTGTTTTATAAACGAAGATGGCTTTATGCAAAACAACTCCACCAGCCATAAGTCTTGCGGAGTACACCCTGTACTCATCCTTGCTTTGTTGATACTTTTGTAGCAGAGTAAGTGTTCACCTGAAGACAAGTTCCGTACTACATCGACACCGACGAGTATCTTGGGGTTCCCGGTCGGCAGCCTCGAATCTACAGGCTAGGACATCATCGTTATGCTTCAGGCCTCTTAGGCCATTTGTTAAGTTTGCTATACTTAATAGCATAATTTTCCTTCCGTTGTTTGATGTTTATGGTCAGTGACCTCTGATTGTAATAATTTGGTTCTTTGCTCAGGTATGAGCTTGTTGTAATAAATTTTGTGTCGTAGGTTCACTGTTGTGTTACCGATTCTCCAATGGATATCCTTGAGCTCAAGGTTAATATGTCAGACATAGGTCTGGGATTTGTTTAGCCCTGGTCCCGGGGGTGTCACAGGTTTTGGTATCAGAGCAGTACCGACTATAGGAAAACCTTGCTATTGGTCGATGTTGAGTCTAGTTCTTGTGAAAACTACTTCAAAGCTAAAAAGTATTTGCGAAAACTCTAGTATGCTTCTCTTACTCCTTATCTGGTATTGCTCTTACTCTGGGTCATCTCATGTTGTGTTGACCTTAGAAATGTTTTGATATCTCTTCTGGTCTTTCAAATCTTAGGTGCCTTTTGGGCATGTCGTTTCTAAGCCAGTTGACCTAGTGTTGAGTTATCTAGAGTTGTGTGTGTTGTGAATTCCTTGTTCCCTTTTTCTCTTGTTCATCTGAGAGATTCCTTTATATCATGATCTCTTTATCTTATGGACCCACAATATTGTATTGTAGGATCGTAGTGTTCTGTTCTAAGCTTCGAGGTTTCCTTTCGCCACATGTGCCCCTTTTTGTTTGTCTGGGTACTTCCGAAGTTGCTTCTTATCTTGGAAGCTACCTCGAGGTTACTAACTTGCAGTGTACGCTATGTCACTCAAGCAGTAGCTATTCCTTTCTTTGGGTTTTAACCCTTGGACTTGAACCTAAGATCCCCAATTGTGCTGGATTCTGGTGTTGTGAATCTTGTACATGAAGCTGACCTTTAACCCAAGATCCATTCCTTTAACCCATGTCGTTAATGTTCACACATTACTTCAGGATGGCTCGTACTATAATTCTATCCTTCAGTCATGTGGTCTTTGTCGTGATTGCATTGTGACAATTAAGGACTTCCCCTACCACTATCTATGGCAGATGTTCTTTAATGGAACCAAACAGGTCATGACAAGAGTACTCCTCGAGAGTCTCGCATATATACTCATGACTCTTCCACACCTTACCTATTCTATGCATTGGTTTTTGGAAGATTGATATGCATCCACATCTCGGGATTGTATCCTGAGCATGTTCCTTTTTCCCTTGTTGCTTCCGACCTTTGTTTACCAGTTGGTAGCCAAGTAGCAATGAGAATTTGTGTCTTCCGATGCAAGATACTCTTGTGGTCCATCGAGACAAACCATTTCGGGATGTCAGGAGAAACAAACTCCAGTACCTCGTCATATCTAGGACCAGGTTAAA
The DNA here is from genome assembly GCA_916181665.1 of Avena sativa. NCBI lineage: Eukaryota > Viridiplantae > Streptophyta > Magnoliopsida > Poales > Poaceae > Avena > Avena sativa. The sequence goes on along the minus strand of OV702283.1, from coordinate 434,186,788 downwards.
GTGTTGTAATTCGCAGATCAAGAGGCATTGGTTGTCTTTCATCTATTCTACCTTAAATCATCACACTCTTCTATACTAAGAGGTCGTCCTGAGTTCCTTGACCCTTTAATGAAGTAATGCTCTTACAAATGTTTACTCACCCTTCCTCGAGCTTTCGTGCTCGTAAGTGGTGTGTGTGCGTAATGATGTGGCTATCTGAGATTCTTAGCAATTCTTATTGTTTTGAACTCTAAGGACATTTGTTTCATTCTTAACGTGATTGGTTAACCCTGTCGCTAAGCAAAGGATGATTGTGCTACTAAGTCCGTTATTCTAGTACATTCTCTTTGGTCAAAGAGTTATGTGTGTGCCGAAACCCTGTGACTGTGTAATCTTTCCTTGCCAAGCAAGTTCCCTCTCAAACCAAGCGGCATATCGGTGGTTCGTGGTATTCTAGATGTCTTACTAGAAGTATCGCCATGTTGCCACATGAACGTGTTGTCAATTTCTTGAGCAAGCAAGTTCTCTGAACTGCACCTTTCTCCAAGGATCTGTACTGGATACCCCTGAACTGGTTGGTTGAGCTTAAAAAACAACTTGGAGAGTTGTAAGACAAATGTTCTATCCGACTCAGTTCCACCTTAAAGGGATGTCTAGTTTCGATCGTGCTGAAGAAAGATAATATTTCCTTCATGTATATGTTATCTTACCCCGTCTTTGATTTGATTTGGGTTATAATTAAATCAAACTCATTTCCAAGGATTATCTTGACGATGTTCCTTCCCGTGATGTTTCACTTGAGTACATCTTCATGTCTGCTGGTCTGACCAATACGTTTGCCTTGTTCATACGACATATGAGTCCATCTTCTTAGAGTTTCCTAATAAGTTTGTTGTTGAGCCCATCAACAATATACTTATCTCCTCCATGTTAGATTGGATTCATATGGAACATTGGGCATTAATGTTGGAAACTTTCAAGAACCGTCTTTGGTTCATTTTGGAAGTATGAGTTCTGGATGTTAGAAGTAATCTTATTTGATTCACGTGCAAATGTTGAAAGATGTTGAAGTGGATTCAAGAAGAGTTATCTTTATTTCCTTAAGGACATATGTGTGTTTTATTGTCAGTACTTATGTGTGTGAAGTTCTCTTTTGACAATATGCTAATACATGGGTATAGCAATCTAGATCGTCTTTTGGAGCTTGACACCATAGTCCATGTCTTGAGAATCTAGTAACTTTACCTTTGTGGTAAATGTTGCACTCCTTTCTATTCGAACATGCTGAGTCTGAAGTATCATATCATCTGACCAAAGTTGAATCTCAAGCAGCAACGATGGTTGGTGTTCTTAAAGGTTTTGACATAGGTTTCTTTGTAATCTGGCAAGATTGATGTAATGGTTGACATACTTAGCCGGAAAGACCTTTTGTCATATTCTCTTAATTCAGAAATAACAACCACTCTTCATGAGGCTTCTTCTATGATTTATAATAGGAGTTGTTCCTATGGTCTCTTTTGTACGAAGTCCGACCTATACTTGATGCTTCGTATTTCGAACATATAGGAGAACATTTAAAGTAGTGTTGATAAATGTCTCTTGGTACAATCTCCAGACTCTTTTATGTTGGCAATCATTTTGTTGTGCCAAGTAATTAAAGTCTGAGAATGAAGTTTCTTTTTCTTGTGTCATCAGGAATCTTCTTACTTATTCATCTTGATGGTGTAAACTGATATCATGATCTTTCGCAAAGATCTTGATAGACCTGGATGAATAAAGAGTTTCCTTCATTTTCTCAACCATGTTTTAAGAGTGACTATGATCTTAGTAATCAACAGTTTCTCTTGCTACATGTTCCTTGTGACTCTTATGAGTCCTCGCCACAAAACACCTTTCTCTATTGACCTTTTATTAAACTAAAGAGTGTGTAAGACCCCACCATTTAAGGTAAAGGCCCCTGTGATTGCAATGCTAGTCCCTGGATCGAATTGCTAGCATCCATAGTTTAAGATGAAGTACACAGATACAAAGGTCATTATTACATCATAATATCCAGAGATACATAGTTCTTACAACTCATTAGCCCATGGCTAATACATAGACTTCACAATACTTAACAAAGTAAATAAAGTCTTCATCTTCATGTGCCATAGGCAAACATGTTGAGTGTAGACTCATAACCCTAGTCACCATTAGAGTAACCTGCAACATAATAAGTTACAGCCATAGAGGGTCAATACATTTGGAATTGTATTGGCAAGTGATACCATAGTAGTCTAGTAACATCTATTAACTATATGCATTTGGCTAAGTGTAGTTCAGGCTGGCTTTGCTCAAAATAAGGTTTTTCTTAGTAGTTGAAAACACTAAGTTTTTGTTTGACAAAAACACCCAAGGAACTACCAATAGACATTGGTGAACCTTTACCCTTGTTCAACCACAAGTTTTAACTTAGATAAATTGGGATGAGGAGATCCTTGATCATTTCAATGTCTTTGATGCTCAAAATGTCCGTTACTGGGGACACGGATAAGTACTTAGGTTTTACCCTCTCGAGAGGTGGTGCACTTTCCCCACAAGACTCAACATGCATCGAGACGAGACTTTTCATAAGCATTCCTTCAGACCACCATGGACGCGTTCCATCCTATCAACCCTACCACCAACTGTCCATCTGGCTGAATTCTTGCAACCTAGTTGGTCAAGGCAGAGCCCATATGCCATGTGGTTGCACTAGAAGCTTCTCGGCACTAAACATCTCAAATCTCTTTGTTCATGGGTGGCCAACCACAAGTGTGATACACAAGTTAAACCATAGACATGGGCCTTGTGTAACCACTCAACACAAACCAATCTTTCCATTCCACCCAGGTGATTCATTAACATGTTGTCTTATTAATCAAAAACATAGGCATAGATTTTGCATAGTATCATAACATGAATATTCCACCCCTTGCATTCTACTAGCTAGGCTAAGCATACTAGCATAACATTGTCACTTAACTTAGGGAAATTCTACCAAGATATCATCTATAGGATTCCACCATAGCATAGCATATACTTTGAAAATTTACCATGCAAATCCTACTCAAAATATCACTAGTGCATAGATAAAATAATAGGACAAAAAGATGAAGCATCACTTGCCTAGTTAGGGGAATAGGCACAATCCTCACAATCACACTCTTCACAATCTATAAAATCTACACATAAAATCATACCACAAAATTCACATTCTATATACAAACAAAAATATATATGAATGCATGCAAAATGCAAATGAATGATTTGTCACACTTTTCAAATCAAACTAAACAATACTGAATACAAAGCATACTTTCTAAAGTCTGAATAAACCAAAATTTACTTTAAAACAATTTTCTAAATAATTTTTATAGCCAAAATAGGCCTACAAATGCTTCTTCATAAAATCCTAATTTTACAGAAGAAAATGGACAAAACAATGCCATAGATGCAAAGAGATTAATTTTCTAAATCCATTGATATAAAATTTGTAATTTTTGGACAAACAGATCAAAAGTTATAGAATTTACAAGTTTGAATAACTAATAGATCAAAATTCAGATTTTAAAACAAAAATAGGGACACGCGGCGGTGTCTGATTGGCGCGTACCGGTTCGCGCTGGATCACGCTTCCGCACCATTAGATCTAAGTGACGATGCATGGCTCAGATCAAAACGTACCGCTTCGCTAAGTGATCTAATCCTAGCCACCAGATGCAGATCTAACGGACCTGGCTTGCTCGACCAAAACCAAGCGGCGGAAATGGCTCTGCCGGCGGCGACGCGCCGACGAGGCTAGGGTGTTAGGAGGGGTGTGCTGATGCTTACTGAACTCGCGGGGAGGTGGTGAATCTCAATGTGGGCGTGTCTTGGTAAGAGGCGCACGGACAGAGTTTGTACTGGCGTCGGTTGCGCACGAACGAAGACGGAGACAACGACCTAGCACGCGATAAGGCAAGCAATGGACATTAGAAGTTGCACAAGGTCACGGCGAACACGATAGCGTGAAGCAGAGGTCAATGGGGCGCTCGGATTTTACCGCGGTTGCTCACCAGAGTTGAACGGCGCCTCGGGGGCTTGCAGGTGTTGACGAGGACGGCGACCTGGGGCGATATAGGACAAAATAGAGGTATGAGTAGATGCACAAGAGCAAGAGGAACACGCTCGCGTGAACGAGAGGTAGAGGCAAACACGGAGATCACTATAATGTGTCGCCGGAGTTCGTCGGTACCGTGGCAGTGCAAAGCGAAATTCGTGGAGCCTGGCGACGCTTAGAGCTGGCTGTGTGAGGGGAAATGTTGTGGAGGGGGAGGGGATTATGTAGCCAGAGCGGGGGAGGGAGTTACTCAGTGAATCAATGGCAATCAAGCGCGATTTCATCGGCAGTGAATGGGGAAAACGGTCGCGGCGAGCTGGTCTCCTGTGCGTGATTGAAGACGACGGGCTGACGTGGTGGTGGGTCCTACCTGTCAGCGAAAGGGTGCCCGCACGGGCGGTGAGAAACAGAGGGCAGAGAGGGATTTCCCGGGTGGTCTTGCTGGGCCGCTGGGGCTTGTTGGGCCAGAAGGGTTGCGCCTGTTGTTTTTTTCTCCTATTCTCTTTTTCCTTTTCTGTTTTGATTTTCTAGAATAGATTTGAATGATCATTTCAAATCCAAATGAACTCAAATCTTCACCAAACTTTTGTATTGTGATCCTTGTGTCTAAAAGTGTGTCAAACACATCTAATCACTCAAAAACATTTTTGCGTCTTGAAAATAAAATAAAACTTTGCCCCATATATATAATAAGAAGGGGTTAAAATATGGTTTTATTTAGGGTTTAGTTTTGAAAAAAATTATGCAAAGTAATAATGCCATGATGATATGAATGCAATAACATGATTTTGAATTTGATGAAATTTTGGATGTTAGAGAGTGACTCTTCCATTTCAAAAGTAGTTCAACAGCTTGGTTATCCACATCCCTACAACCCGAAATCTCCACCTAAGTCGTTTAATAGAGGTTCCCTATCGAAGTATGTGGTTATGTTCTTTTTGTTGGAAGCCTTCCTCTTCAGAAGTTTAAACCCTTCTGAAGCTCCATGGTCTCAATCCTTATGAAGACCATCTATCTAACAACTTGAAACCTTCTCATCTTGTTTCCTCCATTACCTTGACGTGTTTCATGTTTGACATCTCTGAGTTGTTTCTAAACACTTCATCCATGAGTTGACCATGAGATACTCAATGTGGTGTTTAGTGTGTTTCCCTCTTATCCTTAGTATAACCCAGTTCTTTCTCTTTTTGTCTCTCTTCCTACCTTTGGAATCTCGGGTCGAGATTCTCATAAGGGGGATAGAGTTGTAACACCCCAGTTTTAGTTAATATATAATTAGGGTTTGTTTGTGTATCATGAGCATCATCTCTTAAAATGCATGCAAAGAAAATTAAAGCAAAACCCTAATCCTCCCCTCTCTTGGAAATACATACAAATGTTTTTGTATTTTTATAAGTACCAAAATGTATGGAGCCCAAATGGACTAAAAGGGCCCCACAATATTTTACTAGTTTTATAAAAGTCTCTAGTATTTTTGAATTATTCAAAAAAAGATTACAAATTGAAAATACAAAAGAGAAACTACAAATCGTAAATGGGAAAATGTTTCTGGAAATAAAATAGAGCCAGCGAGCTTAGCAGGCCGGCCTAAAGCTTCTCCTCTTCCCTTCCTCAGCGTGTGCAGCAGCGAGCAGCCCACCCCGGCCCAATACCATTTCGGTCCGAGTCATCGCCGTCGTCCACCTCTCTCTTGCTCCGAAGTAGCTGTGTGTCACCAACACCGCTGCCTCCAGCGTCAAGATGCCCGCCGCTGGTGCGCCTCCCTCTGGGCAAGGATAAGACCATGACGTGCACGTCTCTCTCGCCCTTACCCTTTTCCCCTCTCTCTCTCACGGCCTTACAATCGCTCTCTCCCGCGTAAGACCGAACCCTAGCTCGCCGGACCTCGTGGTTCTCCGCCATCTCTAGTCACCCCAAGCCAAGCCGTGGCCACCGTCGAGACCGTCGTGTCACCCTCCTCCTCTCCATCGAGCTACGCATGCTTGGATGGATGGAATCAACCGAATTGTAACCTCCGTCCCTGTCTCTGGCCGTCGCCCTCGCCATCGATTTCGGCAGCCCCTTGCCTCTATGTCAAACTTCTCACGTTGCTAGTGAGCTTCTGGTGCTCGTGGCACCCTCGGTTAGTTTTCTGGCTCGCCCTAGTCATCGTGCGTCGTTCGCATGCGAGCTTTGTCGTCGCCGTTCACCGTAGTCACTGCTCTGATGACTGTAAGCTAGCGGCACCGCCATAGTTAGGTAGCCTGTGACACGCTCTTTTGAACAAGCCTTCGCACGCCTCCTCCCATGACATGTATCACCTTCCCGACCACCGACCGACGTATACTTCCGCGAGCCTGCGTGGCGCCTATGTGGTGTCGACATGGCGCCCGCGTGGCTGTGACGTGGCCTTGGGCAAGGATTGCCACGGTGGCAAGCCTACGTGGCCTCGGGCCCTAGCAGTCAGTGACTGGGGCTAGAACCATCCCTAGTAAGAAATGCCCTGGCCCTGTGCTGATGTCGTGATGACGCAGTAAATGTTTTAATGATTTAAAAAAAATCCAGAAATTGATATAAACTTGCATCAATAACTTTTGAGTTATAAGTCGGAAAAATGTGTATAATATATCAAAATGTTCAGAAAATTGAGATCTATCTACTAAAGATATAATCATGCATTGATAATCAACTTTAATAACAAGTTTAATTAGAACAACATAGTAACCCCTCGCAGGTGATTCCGGAGTTCTTCCGATTAGGGTTTATACCCCTCGGTACCCCGTTTAAACTATCGAGCATGTCTTAGGGTTACATTTAAGTAATAATAAACTTGTCATATCATCATCCTTGCTTGAGCATTGCATCGATGCCATGTGTTGATTGTTTCCCTTTCTTTCCGGAGTTTGGTTCTTCCCGGTAGAATATGATATCAAGATCGAGATCGAAGAACGAGATCAACACCATCGAAGCAAGAATATCAATACTTGAACAACTGTAACCAACTCAAGTGCCAGATGTCTGAAGATCTTTGTTTGACACGAGAAAAACGTACTAGACGCCTCCGCGGGTATGTGCGGGAGCGGTAGTTTCTCTCATGCGCACCGGGGTACGGTAAAAGAAAGGAAGGAGTGCGGGCGTGCCAGCGTACCATAAATATATAAATAAAACAAAGAGGAGGGAACAGTATTTTATTAATCTTATGACAAATACAATTCCCAATGTTGCGCTCCATGGCCTACTCGCGCGGCCAGCCTGACAATGGCGATTGTGTGATCTCCTGGTTCCCGGGGCCTCGGAAGGCTCCGGGTTAATTACTCCCGCGGGTTACGCCACGAGACACCTCCGATTAAGCCGCGTGGTCGTCTTTGTCGTCTTCGCTTCACGTCCTGCATACATATGGTGGTAGTGGTGTGTGTGGGCAACGGCAGAGCCCGTGTCCTCGTCGGTACACGCGCCGCTAAAAGCGTGGCCTTTGCTCCGGCCTCGCCCGCCCTCGCCGTTGCGCCTCGTCGGTCTTGAACGGCGATGAAAAGTTGTTGATGTAGATGGATGCAGTCCGATCGACTGGGACTTCTTGATGACTTTGCGGCTTCGTCAGGGTGTGCAAGGGGTATGCCTTGCGGGAGTATTTTGTAAGGAGATCGGTGTGTCGCTCATATCGGCATGGCCGGCGTGGTCGGTCCTTCGTCTCGGCGCGGCGCCAAGTTTATGGCAGCCGTCGTGACCAAAGGCGTCGTCTCACGGTCACATGGCTTCATCTTCACGCCTAGCTGAAAGGCGGTGGACATCTCAAACCTGTACGCCGCGGGCCAAGAATAGCCTGTAGATGCATGGTTTTGTCGAGATAGTACAGATGCCCATGCATGAGCGTGCACTTGCTCATGTATGCTAGTCCTTCTCGTGTCTTGTAGCTGCACCTGCACATGTAGATCAACTTGTGGTCGAACTGAACCTGTACGCCGGGCGCCGAGCAGTCATGCCGGGCTGTATGGTACGCCAGCCTGGTCCGTCGAGCTCTGTTCATACATACAGCTGGGCCTGAACACCAGGTTGCCTTGGCTCAACGAGCTCAAGCTGTACACCGCGCTTCTCCACCTGACGGCACTGTCGAGATGAAGAAAGGCGGCCCCCATCCGGCTTTGTGGCCACCATCTTGGCGTGGGGCTGTCCGCCGACGGTGCCGCCGTCTTGCACTTGTACTCCATGCGTGTATGCCGATGCGACCTGCACCTTTACGCCGGGTTGTATGTGGAGTGAAGTTGGAGCTGCGCCTGTACGCCGGTTCAAGCTGCGCTCCTCTGCCTCGCTGGCTGCATCTTGACGGCTCTGCGGCGGGCGTAACGTCTTGATGACCTCCGGCGACGGCGTTGGGCAAGCTCCGACGGCGGACAGCGCCGGGCGGCGTCCTGACGTGGCGAGCTTCGACGGTTGTCGGTGTCTTGGCGTGGCAAGCTCCGACGGCGAGCGGCTCCTTGGCGTCACGGACGCATCGGCTAGCAGGCTGCTTCTTGGCGCGCTCCGGTAGAGCGTCGTGCTTCCACGCCATGGTGCTTCGAGATTCCACCGTCGACGGGCTGCCCGTGGGCGTGCTCCGGCAGGGGCGCTGGTGCTGTTCGGCGCGCGGGACTTGGGCTAGATGATGGCGTCGTGCTCCTCAGCCGCGTCCATGGCGGCGACGAGCTACCGTCGCACAAACCGGTGGGTTGGTGCTGCCGAGCTCCGCGGCGGCTCCTGTGATCCCCAGGCGAGACTTCCGCCATGATACCTCTGAGAGAAAACAAGGAGAAAAAGATGCAAGGTGACCTTGATGTCCATGCCGCCAATCTCCTTGCTTGGCCTTGTTCGTGTAGATGCGATCTCCGTGAGTCCTCCTGGACGCGACCTCCGTGAGTCCTCTCTCCAGATCCTTTTGCTCCGCCCGCTGCACGAGTATATATAGCCGGAGGCGTCAACCCCTTTGACCCGTACCGATTTTTTTGGGATAAAGGAAACTAAACACGTTAGGCTTCTTTTATCTCTTCCTTTGCACACGCCCTTGGCTGACTACGTGTAGGCCTACACGTGAGCTGAGTTTGTTTAAAACGCGGAGCCTTTCTATCTCCCGATCTGATAATTATTTCTCTTAACTGCTTCTAGAACATCGGTTGGCCCACGTCCAGGCTATCTCAGCGCCGGGCTCTTCCGATCAAAACGAGCCACTCTTTCCTGATGAGCTAGACTTATATACGTGCTGAAAACCCGTCAGCTTCCGCACGCGTCTCCGGCCAGTCGCGTATACGTGGACACGTCACGTATACCGTCTTATGGTGTCCCACGAGTCCATGCACGATACATCATCAGATGCAGCTGATCGATCGTTCGATCTGTGCACTCGTACGACTAGTCCATCATCAGGCAATATATGCATGTATATGAAGAATAAATCATCCCATGCACGAATAATGTGATACCAGTCCTTCTATGTGTAGCCGATATAGTCTTCTGCCCCCAGCTCATACATGTGCCGTGAACTTTGTATGTCAGCCTAGTTTATACTTGATTCTGCCCTTCTAGCTTGCTCCGATCCTGCAAAACATGGACACACACAAAAAATCGTCGAACAATCTTCTTATTGGTTATCAATAGGCAAAGACAAGCATAGCCCCACCATGATATAATCCTATGATTTCGAAAGCATTTCAATTCTTGCCATGATGCATACAATTCTACTGTGATCATTATCGATAGATAGAGTATCCTATTTGTTGCATTACTCCCTTTGAGCTTATATTACCTGATCCACTACTCCTAGCATAACTAGGTTTGGCTTGTGTGCACTGCTAAAGCTTATATCTGTTTCCTGCTTAGCCATGCATAGGTTTTGAGCCTGGTTCATCCAGATGATGTATCAGATGCAGATAATCTAGTATGACAGGAGATCGAGATATACTGATGAAGTGAGATCGGTGGTAAAGGTTAAACATGCAAGGCTTGTATGGGAGGCCACGGTGGGATGTGGTTTTTGTAGTCTCATGCTCGCCACCACTAGGAACTTAGTTCTTGCCTTTGGAACCGAGACGAGCGTACAACCACACAGGGCTTGGGAACCCCTCGATTGACTAACTTGCCTAGTAGATTATATGAGTCACATAGTTCGGGCGTTCCATTCGACATGCATTCTGGATCTTTTCGAAGACGGTGAAGGAGGTGCATTCATAACAGGTAGGGAAGCATGGACCGGGTTGCTTGGGGTAGATAGCGCCCTGGTAAACCAACCTCGCCTCACATCTCTAGGGACCGGCTTTGGGACTTGACCTGTTATAGCGGAACCATCCTTAGGGTGAGACTCAGGTTGATGTCGTTGTCACCGTCCATGAAGACACGACTCATCTCGAATTCTCCGATCTGGGCCTCAAGCACCAGGGAAGAGTGACCTGGGCGAGGTAACTGGTGTGGGTGATCCGAACGATCGAATGTGATGTACGACTCCGAGCCGCTGAGGTACTCAGGTATGGCTAGCGGAGATGTGACGGCCAAGTTGACCTAGCGGGTGATCTTTTTCTACACCCTGTTGGTTGGGCATCCCTTCTGTATTATCATAGACCCCAATGGTGGCGGGTATGCATCTGCCCCGTTATTATATGCTGGCGCAGCCACAGGCTGCGCGGGTCCTCCTGGTGTTGGAGGTGGAGCTCCATGTGCGATAGCTCCTGGAGGGGGACCGAATCCTGGATTCACCGCTTCGCGATGCATCTAGGTGAAGCTCTCATGGAGTTTCTGGAACTCCCTGCAATCCTTGAGCATTTGGTTGGCCTTTCTCTTACCATCCTGCTTGTCGATGTAGAAGTGGATGGTGCAGGGACCCGACAGCTTTTCGAATGCAGATGACTTGTCATCGCGGTTGCGGCGCTGCCATGTTTGTGTGGGTCTTCCGCCGTCACGGTATTTACCACCACGATACCCGCTATTGCAGTTGTCGTCATCGTAGCGATCGGCATAGCCAGCCGCAACCATGTCGATGTCTTCGCGATCATCGTAGACGCGTGGTCTTCTTTTTCCGTGGTGTTCGCGCCTGCGACCAAAATCATCCTCGTCATCCGAACGTGTTTGGTTGACGTCATCTTCACCATCGTCCCAGCAATTGGCAATGTCCATCAGGTGATCGATGGTTTTGGGCTTGACGCGCCCTAGATCTTCTTTGAATTTGTGGCATCGTACGCCGTTGTTGAAGGCGTCGATTTCCCTTTTCTCCGAGATGTTTGTGGCAGAGTTTTAGATGATGGACCAACATAGTATGTACAAGCAAATGGAATCGTTGGAGCGTTGGAAGCAGGCGCGTAGTTCCTCGATCGACACTGGTCTCTTGCTGGTGCCTTTGAAATTGCGGATGAAGCAGTATGCTAGCTCATCCCAGCTGCGGATGGATCCAGAGGGGAGGATATTGAGCCAGGCTCTGGCTGCGCCCGTCAGCTGCAGCTGAAGGCACTGCATGGTTGTATTTTTGCTTCCTCCATGGAGCCCGACGGACGATAGGTGATCGTCGAGCCGGATCTTTGGCTCTTGCGCGTCGTCGAACTTCGGGTTATCCGAAGGAAGTTTGAAGTTTTTGGGCATCCGCGATTGTTGCACGGCCCTACTGAAACACCTGGTACCGCACAGCTCCGTGTCCTCATCTTCGGACTCCATGGAATACGCGCATTTTGCGCGGGACTTGTCGATCTTGCGTTGCGTGAGCTCATCACGAGCGTCGTAGTTGATGCCCATGCACCGTGGGCTGCGGCAGCGTCGCGATAGGTCATGATCTTCCTCTTTAGATGAGGGTGTGTGTCTTCGAGTGAATTTTACCACTGCCTTCTTCTTCGGCTCCGCGGGTGTTTCATCGTGGACCGCGGCTCTGACGAGCCCGAGACCTGTAAGCACAGATTTGTGGATTGCGTTCTGCGGGTCCCCACCGGAGGCGGGTTGGACGATAGGTAAGTGGTGGCTGCCATGATCGCGGCCTATGGTGTTTTGGGCATGATGTTGCCCTGCGAGTCCATCGTCATGAAGGACATATCGAGTGCCTTTGTGGCCTCGCATCGTGCAGTAGGATCCATGCGTTCCAAGCGGGAACGATGCTTGCGGCCGTCGTATCCCTTCGAGTTAGAGCCACCAGTGGAGAGTGCAGCTCGCCTCGCACTTGACTCGTCAGCCACCCGCCTGCGCTGATCAAGTTCGTTTTGATGCTCGATATGTCGATTGTGCTCCTTGATGAGGAGCCAGTGGTAGCCCATAAACATATCGCGAGGGGCGTGGATTGGTAGAGGGTGAGTGCCTCGCACGGCGTCACGCACCCTTTCCCACTCAGCGTCATTGATGTTGATCTCTTGGCGTATGTGATTGACACCTTAAGCATTGTCGGGTGCCATGTTCCCGTTGGGATTGAGCGAAGGTGCCTGTTTCCTCCGTTCTCATCTTGGGGGTTGGGAGGGGGATTCAGTGGCGGCTTGGTTCCGTCATCGACGTTGCCGTTGTGGATGGCCACGCACATGTAGCACGGTAGAAGATCGTTACTCCCACAACTTTAATATCCGGAACTGTAGGTTCCTTCCTCCGTAGGGTACCGGTCTTGCCTACCTAGAAGCAAAATCTCCCGAACAGCATCTTGACTCCGTCTCCTACGGAATCAAAATCCTTGCGAGTGTCCGGTGAGTGGGCGGTGAAGTCGAACACGCGGAAGAGGAGATGATTCTCCGTCATGGAGGAATCATAGATCGTGGTGGATGGGACCATCACGATAGCACGATCAGCATCCCCAGTTCCCACAGACGACGCCAATTGACGAGGGTTCGACTCGTCAATGCCCATTGTTATGGACTTGGGTTTTGGAGAAGATGGGGATGCTGGAGATCACGAGACGGTTAACAGATACGCAGCAAGGGTACATGAGGTTTACCCAGGTTCAAGCCCCCGGAGGGAAAACCCTACTCCTACTTGTATGTTCTTGATTGATGGCGGAACCGAAGGTTACAGGGGGTGCATAGATGCAATCTGGCGTGAGGTGTGTGTATGAGTTGGGAGAGAGAGCCTCCTCGTCGTGTCATCCTGGCCTTTATATAGATAGGCCAGGTCTCGGGGGTAGGTCGGTTACAAGTTAGGGTTTCACCCTTGAATATTCTATCTACAGCTTGGTCGTGTTCTCCAAGGAGTCGAACTTCTATCAGGCTTGGGCCACCCGAAGTCTCCTTGGGTAGCAAGTCTTCACGTGGGCCTTCACTGGGCTGGACCGGGTATACCAATGTAAGGTACCCGTAGGTTATATCCATGACAACAGGAGATCGAGATATACTGATGAAGTGAGATCAGTGGTAAAGGTTAAACATGCTAAGGCTTGTATCGGAGGCCACGGTGGGATGTGGTTTTGTAGTCCCATGCTCGCCACAACAAGGAACTGAGTTCTTGACTTTGGAACCGAGACGAGCGTACAACCACACGGGGCTTGGGAACCCCTTGATTTACTAACTTGCCTAGTAGATTACATGAGTCACATAGTTCGGGTGTTCCATTCGACATGCATTTTGTATCTTCTCAAAGGCGGTGAAGGAGGTGCATTCATAACAGGTAGGGAAGCATGGACCGGGTTGCTTGGGGTAGATAGCGCCCCTGGTAAACCAACCTTGCCTCACATCTCTAGGGACCGGCTTCAGGACTTGACCCGTTATGGCAGAACCATCCTTAGGGCGTGACTCATGGTCTTAGCGAAAGCAAGGTAAAGGTCGTGTCTAACCACCCTTTGTCGGCCTTCCAAGGAAGAGGGCTAATCATGTGGAATTAAGAGAAGGTTAGTATGGGTGGGTAAAGTTGTACACCCCTGCAGGGTTAAATCTTTTTGAAAAGTTGTGTTCACAGTTATGAACGCTTGGTGACCGAATTCTAAGATCATAGAGAACTATAATCTAATCGTAAAACTTGGCAGATCAACTTGTGCTTAAGGATGCTTCCTCATGGGTACGAGGGGGTGATCCTAGTTAAGGTTTGGATGAACATGATTTGGTGGATATCAAAGATTATGATCAATATTTCGAAGATGTCGCTCTCTTAACCCTAAAATACTCTGATTAGATGAGTTTCTTCCCCCTCTTGTTTTATAAACGAAGATGGCTTTATGTGTGGCATCCCGCAAAACCACTACTAGAAAATCGCGTTGAATTTGTGCATCGCATCGTCATCATCATGCATTGTTTGCCTAAAACTATTTTCGCAAAGCCTGTTTTGTTTTCTAAAACGCCCCGTCTTGTTTTCAAATTCAAACCCGGGACTCCGGATTATTTTGTCTTGTCTGCTATCGGTTTGCAGAAGCTTTGTTTCAAACAAATAAAATATTAAATTATTTTAGTGGGGGCAGTCGAACGGGCCGATTCGACCCGAACGACCACCCCCAGTCCAAACAATCGGTCCAACCTAGACTCTTTTCTTACCCTGTCCTAGTCTACCCACCCAGCCTCCACATCACCCCACCCAATCCCCGGTTGCCACCTCACCTCTTCCCCCCTCCCTCCAACCCTGGCGCGCCACCTCACCCCCAAACCCCACCCCACTCTCTATCTCACCTGCCCACCCCACCAACCCTCACACAGCACACAGCAGCCTCCCCACCCGGTCAACACCCTGGCCCACCCCGGCACCCACGCAGCACCCCGGCCCCACCCCCGCACGCACGGCACGCACTCCTGCCTCCCCCGCTCCTCTCTTCCTCTTCCCTAGCTCTCCTCTCCCCGCGCGCGCGTCGGCCACCTCCCTCCTTCGTCCACCGGCGCCGCCAAGCCCCCCCTCTCTCCTCGCCGGGCGCCGCCAGCCGCCGGCGTCCCCCTCTCTTCGCAGCTCCTCCTTCCCCGGTCGCCTGCGAGCCGGCCGCCACCGCCCTCCGCGCCCCGCTCCCTCTGCAGCGGCACCGTCAACCTCCGCCTCGCCGCGCGGCCCCGCCCACCCCGGCGCCGTTCGCCACCTCGCCCCGGCAACCTCGCCGCCCGCATCCCCCGACCCCGCCGCGCGCCGCTCCTCTCCTTTCCCCCCGCAACCACCGCCTGCCTCCTCCGTCGCCGGCCGCCGCCTCCCCGGCCGTCTCTCCCTCGCCGGCCGCGCGCCTCCCGCTCTTCCCGACCTTGCCCCGCTCCCTCTGGCCGCCCCTCCTCTGGCCGGAGCTGCGCCGCCGCGCCCTCTCCCGGCCGACCGACCCTGCCCCTCGCGAGCCGCCGCCGCGCAGCTTCCACGACCGCGGCCGCGGCCAGCGCCGCCACCGTCGGGCCCGTTTTCCGCCGCCCTCCACCTCGTTCCGCTCCCGCTCGGGTTCGCCGTCCGCTGGCCTCGCCGCCAACCTCCGCTTCGGCCTCGCGCCGGCCGCGCCGCCAGGAGCCACCTCGCTCGCCTCACCGCCCGCGTCACCGGCCTCGCGCGCAGCCCCGACCCCGTCCCCGACCCGACGCCGCCGCGGCCCTCCTCGTCCCCGGTGCCCCGCGACCACCGCTGCACCGCGTGCGTGTTTCAACCTTCCCAGGACTCATGTACCCTGGTTTAGTCGTCGCCAAGAGCTTCCACGACATGCGCGGCAACGACATCGAACCGGCAAGTCAAGTTCGTCTGTGGACAAGACCGACAATTGTGCATGGTGCCCAAGACCGACACGAGGCCCACGACAAGATCTGCCGCATGGAACCCGAAGACCGCGAAACCCCAAATACGCCGACATGGGACGCCAAGTCCTCCTACCCGGATCCGATGAACCCTGGTACCCATCCGAGCCCGACATCGACCACCCCGACGCAGAGGACGCCAAGATTGCCACGAGAACGCTCCCGAGCGCTAACACCGACTCGATGGCGCGGGCCCGACAAGACCCTCGCAACGGCAAGATCGACCCCGTGGGACCCGACAAGATCTGCACGACGATAAGAACGACAGCGACCAGGAGAAACCGATGCGCCCCGGCGCCGAACCAAGTCCTACTTCCCGGATGCCGAGGTCGCCGACACAGAACAACAAGATCTACTACGCGGGCGCCGTGCGACAAGATCTACCCAGTAATCCGAGAACGATCCCGGAGTCCGAGAACGATCCGTCGAACCCTGAACCCTGAGACCGAACCCCGCACCCCCGGAACCCCCAAGATCTGCCGAACCCTAGTGTGTGGCCCTTATCCGAGAACCCTATTTTTTTTATAATTGTCAACTATACAACTTGTCGCATATTAATTGTTCTTGCATGCATATTTGTCATGTGGTTTGGGGGCCCTATGCCGATTCACCTTATAATTAAATATGGGGCCCATATGCGAGCAAATCTAGCCTTATATTGGCCTCATTTAAATTTGTGTAGCGAACCCGGTGCTATCTTCTGCCATGTTAAGACAACATTTAAATTGCGGGGTATCTAAACAACATGAACCATTTAATTAATTGTCGGGACCCCGGTTCCGCTTAATATGATCTAATTGCATCGCACCTTGCCATGTCATGCATCATACCTGCATCATGCCCGATCTTCTGCCGTTGTATTAAATAGTACATCCGGTGTTTCTTCTAGTGTTTTGGTTCTTCGCGGATAAGGCCGTTGAGTTGATGTGAGCTTCGCCCCGATCTTCGGTTGAACCTTCGACAATGTTTTCAGGCGAGCATCTCCCCCTTTCTACCTATCTTACTTTTATAGTATTTATTCCCTCCTGTTGATCTTTTGCTATCTGTGTTGCGATGCTCTAGTTTTCGTACCCGAGATATCCCTTGCCGCCTTATATTGCCTTGGACACATCCTATTACCTGTTGTTTGGTAGATAGTTGGACTTGCGCGTCGTAGTCGCTTGCTCAAGTGCTGTTGCGTGTTGTCAAGTGCCACAGTTGTTGGAGTAACGCCGCATGTGTGTTGTTGGAGATGATCATGGCTTTACTTTTCGTTCATTTTAATTCCTGTTTAACCACTAAAATTGAAGTAAGTAAGCAGAGGCATCGGTGGGTGATAGGTAATATTTGGTTTCTGACCGCCCACTTGTGTCCCGTAGGACCCCGAGTTCTTGACACCTGTTCCGAGATCGAGCGCGCTAACCACAGGTGGGGAGATATGGGCCCCCCATTGATTAGTACCTGATTTCAAAGTATTGTACTGGGGGCCACAACTAGTTTGAGGTTTTATTTACTATCCTATACCTATGTCATGCTTTACTGCTTTATTTACGATTGTGCGAGGAGCACGCTGTACTGTTTAGGAAGCGGAGTGTTTTCGCGGTATCGACAGTCCCAGTTTTGGGATTTGCTGTCGTTTACAGCCACTGACGCAAACCCTAAGTCCGTCTCGGAGACCGGCCGACTTCGTTGCGGGTGTACTTAGTGGGGTGGCCCCCCGTGCTTGCTTTGGGTCTGGAAACGTCATGACTTAGGCCCCGCCGACATACCGATGGGTGTATGTTAACTGATCTGGCAAAAAGGGTCAAAGTGCTTGTGGATACTTTGGTGCACCCCTGCAGGGTTAAATCTTTTCGAGAAGCCGTGTCCGCGGTTATGGACGACTTGGAGCACAGTGCTTGATCATAGACAACTATAACTAAAGTTTATTGTATAAATTGACTTGTATCCGATATGACTAGTAATCAGCTTCACTACAACGGAATGGCTAAATCAAAGTACCAACAACTGCTGGGTTTTGGGTTATCTCATGCTAATTGTATCTGACTAGTAAGTATTGCAACTACAATGGAATGATTAAATAAAAGTGCCCACTGCTTATTTTATCAGTACGACTATCTTTACCTGATTAGTAAATTGCCGCAACTATAACTGAATAAGTAAAACTGCCAACTGTGTGAGTTCCTCGGTTGACTTCCTCGTTTGGTCTCGAAGGGGAAACGCCAGGATGGGTTTGTTTGATGATAGTATCAGGTTGGATCCGAATAGGTCTTCCTTACCCCTCTCTGATAGCCGCCAGTAGTATCGAGTCTCTATAGGTTGCTCAGTGCATGCTGCCGCTGCCGCTTCAGTCCACCATACCTATGTAGGCGAGGACCGCCGAATTCTAGCCTCGCCGTGTACTGGCCTCAGTACTGACGCTCCTATTTTTCCTTTGCCCTTTGTCGGCACCCCTTTTGTTTAAGCAGG
Organism: Avena sativa; assembly: GCA_916181665.1. NCBI lineage: Eukaryota > Viridiplantae > Streptophyta > Magnoliopsida > Poales > Poaceae > Avena > Avena sativa. Next base: position 434,168,614 of record OV702283.1, on the reverse strand, counting down.
TTTTGAGATCGGCGCCGTTAGCAGGGTTACCCCTCCGGCTTGGCCTGGGCAGGGTTATGGACGCCATTGGTTATTCTTCAGGGCTCTTAGCCCCATTTGCATCTTGTCCGTAGCTGGACGCTATATCGTTTCAAGGTGATTTGGATCTTTGTATATAATATCTGTATTCTTGACTCTTTGAGTCGCTGTTATATATATCTGTTCTGTGGGTCCCATCGAGTGTTGTGTAATGTTATTACTTCGTTTTCCACCCGCACGAAAGTGCCTGGTGGGCACCTTTGAATCGTTTCTATGCGAGTTTGGCGGGTTTCGCTAAAACTTGCATAGGGCCGATTCTGAGGGTGTTACAGCGTGGTATCAGAGCTCAGCAGTTGCGATACCCCACAAGTCCAGCCTGTAGGATAACCTAGCTAATGGCCGAAGTAGAGTGTCAAAACTATTTTTGAAAAATCGGTTGGATAGTTCTGGTTAGGTCTGCTTTTATTCCTTACCCCTGCTATTCTCCTCTTACCTCTACGTGTTTTGAATCCGCTCTCTTCCCTTTCTTCGAGTCCAGGATTTCTCGTGGTTGGGATTCCGTCGTACCTTCAGGGTTTCGCTTCCTTCTTTGGTAACGGTGTTGCTACATCTGGTCTTCATGCTATCCGAGGGACCCTTCGTCTGGTGGACTTCTGTTTGTTCCTTCTCGTGTCTTCCGGTGTTTTCCGACGCGACGACATCATCTACGCCAGATCCGATGCAGAGTCTGCATCCCTCCTTTGTTCCGAACCTCGTTTGTCGAGATCTTCAGTCTGATTCCGAGAATGGTTGCACTCTTTCCTACCGATTGTGCAGAGTAATAGTTTGGGTGCGTGATGGATTGGCCCCCATGCCGACTACCCCTTCTATTCGCTTTTGTACATTGAAGTGGATGAGAATGCATCGGTTCCCTCTTCCTATCGGAGTTAGAGGTGGCCTTATTTGTTGATACCTCTACCTTCGACCTTTTGCTCCCGGAGTGTTCGCTCGACGATCACGGACAATGACCCCTTGTTAGTGGTGTCGCGAAGATCTACACGAAGCGAGAAGATGCAGATCGCCGACCTTCCTTCCGGTACCATGAGGCGGATCTCGAGGGCGAGATCCATTGTTAGTGGTGTCGAATTGTGGCATCCCGCAAAACCACTACTAGAAAATCGCGTTGAATTTGTGCATCGCATCGTCATCATCATGCATTGTTTGCCTAAAACTATTTTCGCAAAGCCTGTTTGGTTTTCTAAAACGCCCCGTCTTGTTTTCAAATTCAAACCCGGGACTCCGGATTATTTTGTCTTGTCTACTATCGGTTTGCAGAAGCTTTGTTTCAAACAAATAAAATATTAAATTATTTTAGTGGGGGCAGTCGAACGGGCCGATTCGACCCGAACGACCACCCCCAGTCCAAACAATCGGTCCAACCTAGACTCTTTTCTTACCCTGTCCTAGTCTACCCACCCAGCCTCCACATCACCCCACCCAATCCCCGGTTGCCACCTCACCTCTTCCCCCCCTCCCTCCAACCCTGGCGCGCCACATCACCCCCAAACCCCACCCCACTCTCTATCTCACCTGCCCACCCCACTAACCCGCACACAGCACACAGCAGCCTCCCCACCCGGTCAACACCCTGGCCCACCCCGGCACCCACGCAGCACCCCGGCCCCACCCCCGCACGCACGGCACGCACTCCTGCCTCCCCCGCTCCTCTCTTCCTCTTCCCTAGCTCTCCTCTCCCCGCGCGCGCGTCGGCCACCTCCCTCCTCCGTCCACCGGCGCCGCCAAGCCCCCCCTCTCTCCTCGCCGGGCGCCGCCAGCCGCCGGCGTCCCCCTCTCTTCGCAGCTCCTCCTTCCCCGGTCGCCTGCGAGCCGGCCGCCACCGCCCTCCGCGCCCCGCTCCCTCTGCAGCGGCACCGTCGGCCTCCGCCTCGCCGCGCGGCCCCGCCCACCCCGGCGCCATTCGCCACCTCGCCCCGGCAACCTCGCCGCCCGCATCCCCCGACCCTGCCGTGCGCCGCTCCTCTCCTTTCCCCCCGCAACCACCGACTGCCTCCTCCGTCGCCGGACGCCGCCTCCCCGGCCGTCTCTCCCTTGCCGGCCGCGCGCCTCCCGCTCTCCCCGACCTTGCCCCGCTCCCTCTGGCCGCCCCTCCTCTGGCCAGAGCTGCGCCGCCGCGCCCTCTCCCGGCCGACCGACTGTGGCATCCCGCAAAACCACTACTAGAAAATCGCGTTGTTTTTGTGCATTGCATCATCATGACCGCATGCTCATGTCATCATGCCACCTTGCATTTGAGCATTGTCGCCATCTTGCATTTGCTTGTATAAAACTATTTGCAGAAAACCTATTTTGTGTTTTCTAAAACGCCCCATCTTTATTCAAAACCAAAACCGGGTCTCCGGAATATTTTGTTTTGACTGACTATGTTTTGCAAACGGTCCGTTTAACACAAATAAAATATTAAATTATTTTAGTGGGGGCAGTCGAACGGGCCGATTCGACCAGAACGACCACCCCCAGGAATAAATCGGTCCACCTAAACCAGCCCCTCTAAATCCTAAGTTCACCCAACCTAATCTACCCACCCTTGCCTCCACCTCACCCTGGCCAATCACCATATGCCACCTCACCTCTCCTCTCTCCCTCACCCTATCCCACATAGCCACCTCACCCACTCCCTCTCTCTCCCTCCTCTACCAGCAGACCACCCCCACACAACTCCTCCCCTCAGCCGACAGCCCTGGCCCACCCGGTCCCACCACCCACCGTCCCGTGCCCTGTTCCTCTTCCTCCTCTCCCTTCCATCCTCTCTCTCTGGCCGCTCGCTCCCCACCTCGCACGCCCCGCGCCCGGCCGCGTCCCCGCGCGACCGTCCTCCTCCCCTACCTCTCTGCTCCGCCGCCGACCGCCTCCGCCCCCGTCGGCTCGCTCTCGCCGGCCCCTTCCTCACCCGCCTCCACTGCTCCCCTCCGCCTCCCTCTGCTCACCGCTCCCGCAGCCGCCCGTTACCGCCTTCCCCCGTCGCGCGCCGCTCCTCACCTTCCCTCCGCCGGCCCTCCTTTCCTTCCCCGGCGCTCGTCCGAGCTCCGCCCGCACCTACCTCGCCACCGCGGCCCTCCTCGTCGCCGGCCGCCTCCCCGACCTCGTCCGCCGGCGCCACCCGCGGCCGCTCCCCTGCTCTGCCTCTCTGGCGCCGCCGCGCGCGTCCCCGCCCTGTCGCCGCTCGCCGGCCCGTGTTCTCCCTCTCCGGTCTCCCTCTCCGCGGCCTTCCCCCGTCGCCCCGTCGACCTCCAGGCCGCCTCCCCGGAGCTCCTCTCTCTGTCGAGGCCGCCTCCTCGAGCCGCCGCCCGCAGCTCGTCCTCGTCGCGCCTCTCCGGCAGCAACGCGCGGTCGGTGCTCTCTGGCCTGGTCCGATCCTGCTGCTGCCCCTGTTGCAGTGTTGTTGTGAGCATGGTTAGGTGATGGTTTGTCCCAGTGTTGATGCTATGTGAATTCAGGACAGATGTGTGGTGACAATAAGGCGTCGGCAGGACATTTGAACATAGTGCCAGATCTTCCGAAGATCGATCCCGGCGAGCCAAACCAAACCACCCCGAACCCCAAGATCTTCGACAAGAAACAACATGTTCTCCTTCTCGGAACCCGAAGACGACGCAACTCAAGCCCTCCTTCATGGAATCCGAAGACCGACTCGATGGCGCGGATCCGACAAGGTCTTCACGACGACAAGAACGGCACCGACGCATAACGCCAAGCACTGCACCCCGGACGCCATGACCTCCTTCAAGAATCCAATGGCCGAGACCCTGAAGACCAATCTAGAGCGCCAAGGCCTTCGCATGGAGTCGGCAAGATCACCCGGAAACACCAAGATCAACTGCGCGGGCCCGACAAGTTCGACACCGTCCAGGGCGAATCCGATGTGCCCCCGACGCCAACCAAGTCCTGCTCCCCGGATGCGACAAGGTCTACCTCAGTCATCCGAGACCGAACCCGTCGAACCCTGAACCCTGAGACCAACCCCGAACCCCGGCACCCCAAGTTCATCGAGACCCCCTAATGTGTGAACCTTTTCCCGAACCCTATTTTATAAATGCCATCTATATGAATTGTTGCATATTAAATTGTCATACTCGCATGCATATTTGTGTGGTTTGGGGGCCTTATGCCGATTCACCTAATAATTAAATATGGGGCCCATATGCGGGCAAATCTAGTCTCATATTGGCCTCATTTAAATTTGTGTAGCGAACCGGTGATATATTCTGCCTTGTTAAACGACATTTAATTGCGGGGGTTCTAAACAACTTGAACCGTTTAATTAATTGTCGGGACCCCGGTTCCGCTTAATATTGCCTAATCGCATTGCATCTTGCCATGACATACATCATACATGCATCATGCCGATCTTCTGCCGTTGTATTAAATAGTGCATCCGGTGTTTATTCTAGTGTTTTGCTTCTTCGCGGATAAGGTCGTTGAGTTGATGCGAGTGTCGACCCGATCTTCGGTTGAACCTTCGACAATGTTTTCAGGCGAGCATCTCCCCCTTTCTACCTATCTTACTTTTATAGTGTTTATTCCCTCCTGTTGATCTATTGCTATCTGTGTTGCGATGCTCTAGTTTCCGTACCCGTGATATCCCTTGCAGCCATATATTGCCTTGCACACATCCTATTACCTGTTGTTTGGTAGATAGTTGGACTTGCGCGTCGTAGTCGCTTGCTCAAATGCTGTTGCGTGTCGTCAAGTACCACAGTTGTTGGAGTATCGCCGCATGTTCAACGTTGGAGATGATCATGGTTTTACTTATTGTTCACTTTAATTACCGCTTAACAACTAAAATTGAAGTAGGTAAGCAGAGGCACCGGTGGGTGATAGATAATGTTGGTTTCCGACCGCCCACTTGTGTCCCGTAGGACCCCGAGTTCTTGACACCTGTTCCGAGATCGAGCGCGCTAACCACAGGTGGGGAGATATGGGCCCCCCATTGATTATTACCTGATTTCAAAGTATTGTACTGGGGGCCACAATCTAGTTTGAGGTTTTATTTACGATCCTGTACTTATGCCATGCTTTACTGCTTTATTTACGATTGTGCGAGGAGCACACTGTACTGTTTAGGATCGGGACACGTTTTCGCGGTGTCGACAGTCCCAGTTTTGGGATTTGCTGTCGTTCACAGCCGTCTACCCAAACCCTAAGTCCGTCTCGGAGACCGGCCGACTTTGTTGCGGGTTCGACTTGGTGGGGTGGCCCCCATGTACTTGCTTTGGGTCTGGGAACGTCGTGACTTAGGCCCCGCCGACATACCGATGGGTGTATGTTAACTGATCTGGCAAAAAGGGTCGAAGTGCCTGTGGATACTTTGGTGCACCCCTGCAGGGTTTAATCTTTTCGAGAAGCCGTGTCCGCGGTTATGGACGACTTGGAGCATAGTGCTTGATCATAGACAACTATAACTAAAGTTTATTGTTATAAATTGACTTGTATCCGATATGACTAGTAATCAGCTTCACTGCAACGGAATGGCTAAATAAAAGTACCAACAACTGCTGGGTTTTGGGTTATCTCATGTTAATTGTATCTGACTAGTAAGTGTCGCAACTATCACGGAATGGTTAACTAAAACGGCCCACTGCTTATTTTATCAGGATGATTACCTATACCTGACTAGTAATTGCTGCAACGATCACTGAATAAATAAAATTGCCAACGGTGTGAGTTCCTCGGTTGACTTCCTCGTTTGGTCTCGAGGGGGAAACACCAGGATGGGTTTGTTTGGTGTTAGCTTCAGGTTGGATCCGGATAGGTCACTCTTATCCCTCTCTGATAACCGCCAGTTGCATCGAGTCTCTATAGGGTGTTTAGTGCATGCTGCCGCTGCCGCTTCAGTCCACCATACCTATGTAGGCGAGGACCGCCGAATTCTAGCATCGCCGTGTACTGGCCTCAGTACTGACGCTCCTCTTTTTCCTTTGCCCTTTGTCGGCACCCCTTTTGTTTAAGCAGGTTTTGAGATCGACGTCGTTAGCAGGGTTACCCTTCCGGCTTGGCCTGGGCAGGGTTATGGACGCCATTGGTTATTCTTCAGGCTCTTAGCCCCATTTGCATCTTGTCCGTAGCTGGACGCACTATCGTTTTCAAGGTGATTTGGATCTTTGTATATTATATCTGTATTCTTGACTCTTTGAGTCGCTGTTATATATATATCTGTTCTGTGGGTCCCATCGAGGACTGTTGTGTAATGTTATTACTTCGTTTTCCACCCGCACGAAAGTGCCTGGTGGGCACCTTTGAATCGTTTCTATGCGGGTTTTGGCGGGAATCGCTGAAACTTGCATAGGTCCGATTCTGAGGGTGTTACACCGACCCTGCCCCTCGCGAGCCGCCGCCGCGCAGCTTCCCCGACCGCGGCCGCGGCCAGCGCCGCCACCGTCGGGCCTGTTTTCCGCCGCCCTCCACCTCGTTCCGCTCCCGCTCGGGTTCGCCGTTCGCTGGCCTCGCCGCCAACCTCCGCTTCGGCCTCGCGCCGGCCGCGCCGCCAGGAGCCACCTCGCTCGCCTCACCGCCCGCGTCACCGGCCTCGCGCGCAGCCCCGACCCCGTCCCCGACCCGACGCTGCCGCGGCCCTCCTCGTCCCCGGCGCCCCGCGACCACCGCTGCACCGCGTGCGTGTTTCAACCTTCCCAGGACTCATGTACCCTGGTTTAGTCGTCGCCAAGAGCTGCCACGACATGCGCGGCAACAACATCGAACCGGCAAGTCAAGTTCGTCCGTGGACAAGACCGACAATTGTGCATGGTGCCCAAGACCGACACGAGGCCCACGACAAGATCTGCCGCATGGAACCCGAAGACCGCGAAACCCCAAATACGCCGACATGGGACGCCAAGTCCTCCTACCCGGATCCGATGAACCCCGGTACCCATCCGAGCCCGACATCGACCACCCCGACGCAGAGGACGCCAAGATTGCCACGAGAACGCTCCCGAGCGCTAACACCGACTCGATGGCGCGGGCCCGACAAGACCCTCGCAACGGCAAGATCGACCCCGTGGGACCCGACAAGATCTGCACGACGACAAGAACGACAGCGACCAGGAGAATCCGATGCGCCCCGGCGCCGAACCAAGTCCTGCTTCCCGGATGCCGAGGTCACTGACACAGAACAACAAGATCTACTACGCGGGCGCCGTGCGACAAGATCTACCCAGTAATCCGAGAACGATCCCGGAGTCCGAGAACGATCCGTCGAACCCTGAACCCTGAGACCGAACCCCGCACCCCCGGAACCCCCAAGGTCTGCCGAACCCTAGTGTGTGGCCCTTATCCGAGAACCCTATTTTTTTTATAATTGTCAACTATACAAGTCGCATATTAATTGTTCTTGCATGCATATTTGTCATGTGGTTTGGGGGCCCTATGCCGATTCACCTTATAATTAAATATGGGGCCCATATGCGAGCAAATCTAGCCTTATATTGGCCTCATTTAAATTTGTGTAGCGAACCCGGTGCTATCTTCTGCCATGTTAAGACAACATTTAAATTGCGGGGTATCTAAACAACATGAACCATTTAATTAATTGTCGGGACCCCGGTTCCGCTTAATATGATCTAATTGCATCGCACCTTGCCATGTCATGCATCATACCTGCATCATGCCCGATCTTCTGCCGTTGTATTAAATAGTACATCCGGTGTTTCTTCTAGTGTTTTGGTTCTTCGCGGATAAGGTCGTTGAGTTGATGTGAGCTTCGCCCCGATCTTCGGTTGAACCTTCGACAATGTTTTCAGGCGAGCATCTCCCCCTTTCTACCTATCTTACTTTTATAGTATTTATTCCCTCCTGTTGATCTTTTGCTATCTGTGTTGCGATGCTCTAGTTTTCGTACCCGAGATATCCCTTGCCGCCTTATATTGCCTTGGACACATCCTATTACCTGTTGTTTGGTAGATAGTTGGACTTGCGCGTCGTAGTCGCTTGCTCAAGTGATGTTGCGTGTTGTCAAGTGCCACAGTTGTTGGAGTAACGCCGCATGTGTGTTGTTGGAGATGATCATGGCTTTACTTTTCGTTCATTTTAATTCCTGTTTAACCACTAAAATTGATGTAAGTAAGCAGAGGCATCGGTGGGTGATAGGTAATATTTGGTTTCCGACCGCCCACTTGTGTCCCGTAGGACCCCGAGTTCTTGACACCTGTTCCGAGATCGAGCGCGCTAACCACAGGTGGGGAGATATGGGCCCCCCATTGATTAGTACCTGATTTCAAAGTATTGTACTGGGGACCACAACTAGTTTGAGGTTTTATTTACTATCCTGTACCTATGCCAAGCTTTACTGCTTTATTTACGATTGTGCGAGGAGCACGCTGTACTGTTTAGGAAGCGGAGTGTTTTCGCGGTATCGACAGTCCCAGTTTTGGGATTTGCTGTCGTTTACAGCCACTGACGCAAACCCTAAGTCCGTCTCGGAGACCGGCCGACTTCGTTGCGGGTGTACTTAGTGGGGTGGCCCCCCGTGCTTGCTTTGGGTCTAGAAACGTCATGACTTAGGCCCCGCCGACATACCGATGGGTGTATGTTAACTGATCTGGCAAAAAGGGTCGAAGTGCTTGTGGATACTTTGGTGCACCCCTGCAGGGTTAAATCTTTTCGAGAAGCCGTGTCCGCGGTTATGGACGACTTGGAGCACAGTGCTTGATCATAGACAACTATAACTAAAGTTTATTGTATAAATTGACTTGTATCCGATATGACTAGTAATCAGCTTCACTACAACGGAATGGCTAAATCAAAGTACCAACAACTGCTGGGTTTTGGGTTATCTCATGCTAATTGTATCTGACTAGTAAGTATTGCAACTACAATGGAATGATTAAATAAAAGTGCCCACTGCTTATTTTATCAGTACGACTATCTTTACCTGATTAGTAAATTGCCGCAACTATAACTGAATAAGTAAAACTGCCAACTGTGTGAGTTCCTCGGTTGACTTCCTCGTTTGGTCTCGAGGGGGAAACGCCAGGATGGGTTTGTTTGATGATAGTATCAGGTTGGATCCGAATAGGTCTTCCTTACCCCTCTCTGATAGCCGCCAGTAGTATCGAGTCTCTATAGGTTGCTCAGTGCATGCTGCCGCTGCCGCTTCAGTCCACCATACCTATGTAGGTGAGGACCGCCGAATTCTAGCCTCGCCGTGTACTGGCCTCAGTACTGACGCTCCTCTTTTTCCTTTGCCCTTTGTTGGCACCCCTTTTGTTTAAGCAGGTTTTGAGATCGGCGCCGTTAGCAGGGTTACCCCTCCGGCTTGGCCTGGGCAGGGTTATGGACGCCATTGGTTATTCTTCAGGGCTCTTAGCCCCATTTGCATCTTGTCCGTAGCTGGACGCTATATCGTTTCAAGGTGATTTGGATCTTTGTATATAATATCTATATTCTTGACTCTTTGAGTCGCTGTTATATATATCTGTTCTATGGGTCCCATCGAGGACTGTTGTGTAATGTTATTACTTCGTTTTCCACCCGCACGAAAGTGCCTGGTGGGCACCTTTGAATCGTTTCTATGCGGGTTTGGCGGGTTTCGCTAAAACTTGCATAGGGCCGATTCTGAGGGTGTTACATTATGCAAAACAACTCCACCAGCCATAAGTCTTGCGGAGTACACTCTGTACTCACCCTTGCTTTGTCGATACTTTTGTAGCAGAGTAAGTGTTCACCTAAAGACAAGTTCCGTACGACATCGACACCGACGAGTAGCTTGGGGTTCCCGGCCGGCAACCTGGAATCTATTGGCTGGGACGTCATCGTTATGCTTCAGGCCTCTTAGGTCATTTGTTAAGTTTGCTATACTTAATAGCATAATTTTCCTTCCGTTGTTTGATGTTTGTGGTCAGTGACCTCTACTTGTAATAATTTGGTTCTTTGCTCAGTTATGAGCTTGCTATAATAAATTTTGTGTCATATGGTCACTGTTTATCTACCGATTATCCACTGGATATCCTCGAGCTCAAGGTTAAGCTTATGTCAGACGGAGGTCTGGGATTTGTTTATCCCTGATCCCGAGGGTGTCGCATTATATGCATGTGATGTGTGTAATCCATACGTGATCTACGAATCATAGTTTTGTCAGCCGTCTGGAGCCTAGGTGCTATCATTTTATAGTATAATGACATGCGTGTCTGATTCTCTATGTAATTTACTTTACTACCTAGTGTAGCTATTTGGAGAACCCGGATGGCATGCAAGTCGATGTACAAGTCGACAACATGGTGTAATACGGCAAGTGACAAGAGTTGGCACGAGTCGACTTACGGGCTTTGTGGATATGGAGATCGCCATGAAGAGAGTCATAACATTTCACATTATAATTGCTTTATTTTGTGTTATTGATATGCCTTTGTTTGACATGTATTAGATAGCTGGTAGAATTTAATCCCTCAAAGAAGGTCTAGTCGGTTTTCCTGCCAGTGTTTGCACCATCACAAGTCGGACATTTTTGGTAGTGGGCTCAAAAAATTGGGTTGCTACCAATTCTTTCCGACTGGGTGGGTTGGAGTCGGGCTCTTACAGCAAAAACACTCGGTAAGCTAGACGGGTCTATCACAACGGTCGTGGGACTCGGGAAAAAGTTAGTTTGGAGCTGGGGCATGTGATGCCACCCGACCAACAAGAGTCATATGAGATGCGATTGACAAGGAGTTGTCTACCTAAATAACTTGGCAGCTAGCGGTGATGCTAAAGCTCACTAGCCAACTTGCTTATCTAGGATCCTGAATCACTTAGTAACCATTGGAGGGGTGTTGGTTCTAGTGGGAGCATAAGTATTAAAATGTTTAATATGCTTGCTCTTTTATGAATACATGTCTTAAGTGTTCTGCATATTTTCTGTTGTAGATCATGGCACCAAGTAGCAGTAATCCTTAGATGTCCGCTTTTGCGTTGAGAACCATCCTAGAGAAAGATAAACTAAATGGAACTAATTTTACCAAATGGTATCGAAATCTAAGAGTTGTTCTCAAACAAGAAAACAAGGACCATGTCCTAGACAACCCACTTCAGATAAGCCAAATGAGAATGCGACTGTCGCTGCCACCAATGCCTACCGTCGGATTCGGGACGAGTCCACGGAAATAAGCTGCCTTATGCTTGTTCACATGGAACTGAACTTGCAGCAACAGTTCGAGAATGTTGAGGCCTACGATATGATCGAAAGCCTCAAAAGTATGTTCTAGGCTCAGGAAAATACCAAGAGGTATCAAGTCTCTCAGGCTTTGCTGAGTTGCAAGCTTAAGTATGGTGATCCACTGAGTCCGCATATCAACAAGATGGTTGAGTACGTGCAGTCTTTGGAGAGGCTTGGCTACCCCATTAGCGAAGAGTTCGCTACGGACATAATTTTGAAATCTCTTCCTAGTGCATATGGTCAGTTCATATCGAACTACCACATGCATGGTATGGATAAGAAGCTCACTGAATTACATGGGATACTCAAGCAGGTAGAGGCGGATCTTAGGAAAGGCACCATTCAAGTGTTGATGGTGCAAAATAAGGCTAAGTTCAAGAAAAGTTCTTGGACTAAGAAGAAGGCTAAGTCGGGAGGCAAGCGGGCACAGGACCCTGTCCCAAGCGCTTCCTTAGGGACTAAGCCATCTCCTTCAGCCGGATCCACTTGCTTCTACTCCAAGGCGGATGGCCACTGGAAGAGGAATTGCAGCAAGTATCTGGCCGACAAAGCCAAGAGCAGAGGTGTGACTTCTGGCTCAGGTATGCTTGTTTGCAATGTTATAGACATTTATATTGTTGATGCACCTAATAGTTCTTGGGTATATGATACCGGATCAGTTATTCACATCTGTAACTCATTGCAGGAACTGGTAAGAACTAGGAGTGTGGTAAGAGGCGAGGTTTACATTCGAGTTGGCAACAAGGCGAGAGTCGTTGCGTTGGAAGTCGGCACGATGCAACTTCATTTACCTTCCAGATTTATAATTGAGCTAAATAATTGTTATTATGTTCCAGTGCTTAGTGAAACATTATTTCTGCCTCATGTTTGGTGAGACAAGGTTATGAGTCGAATAATAAGAATAATGGTTGTTATTTATATTTGAATGATATGTTTCATGGCTTTGCACCCGTCCAGGACGGGTTATTCATTTTGAATCTTGATGGTGAGTCGGTCTATAACATAAATGTTAAAAGGTTGAAACCAAATGATCTGAATATGACTTACTTTTGGCACTGCGGCTTGGTCATATAAGTTGGAAACGCATGAAGAAGCTCTATGATGATGGAATCCTAACTTTGTTTGACTTGGAGTCGTTCAAGACATGTGAATCTTGACTACTCGGCAAAATGACCAAGACACTTTTTGCAAAGAGTTGCTAAAGGGCGTCCGAATTGTTGTGACTAGTACATAGTGATGTATGTGGACCAATGAGCATGACAACCAAGGGTCATTAAGAGTACTTCATCACCTTCACTCATGATTTAAGTCAGTATGGATATATCTACTTGATGAAACATAAGTTAGAAGCCTTTGAAAAGTTCAAAGAATTCCAGAATGAAGTACAGAATCAACTCGGCAAGAAAATAAAGTTTCTTCGGTCGGACCGAGGAGGCGAGTACATGATCCATGAGTTTGATGACCATATGAAGAGTTGCGGAATAGTTCCTCAACTTACTCCGCCAAGAACGTTGTAGAGGAACGGTGTGTTGGAAAGGCGGAATCGGACCTTGTTGGACATGGTACAATCAATGATGAGTCGGACAGATCTACCTTTATGATTTTGGGGTTATTGTCTAGAAACTATAGCGTTCACACTAAATAGAGTACCATCAAAGCTGGTAGATAAGAAACTGCATGAGATGTTTTTTTGGAAAAGAGTATATATTAATATCACAATGATACCAATTACACCCAGCCTCTGCAACAACGCATGCCCTAGCGGCCCTACGGATGCACACAGCTCATAAAAAAGAAAGAAGAATAACAAAAAAGAAAAGTCCCGCTACAGAAAACTAATCCTCAAAGCAACGACACTGACACCATCAGAACAACACCAGTAGTCCTCTACTCCAATAACAACGCCTTCAAGAAGGAAACAGTGACCAAGCGCTGTCGTTGCCCGATCAAAGATCATAGGTTTTAACCCTGGAGAAAGTCCTTGCTCACAAAACAATGCCTTCAACAAGGTCATTGCCAGGCACAACCAATTACGGCCAGACCTTGGATTTTCACCCTACAAGATAAGACTAGGAACTCCCCTGTGTTGTCTTCCCGTACCAACAGTCGCTGCAACGAGTCCCAGATCACGCGGCCAGTTCTCCGTCGCCACAAGAACAAAAATCACCATCGCTACCCTCATATTTCCGCTTTCCTGACATTCTCCGCATCTGACTTCACCATGGCTCTAAGAATGGCACTTAGTGGGAACAAACAACAGAGCTTCGCAACGCTCCCGCTGAAACCAAACGTCCAGAAAAACAAGGTGCGCACGACCGAATACCTTCCGATCCAGCAATCTATAGGCATGATACTCCCATGGGAGTTTGCCGGCGGAGCCTTCCGGAACCCGCCTCTCTAGACCAGATCAACGAGGGCAGACATCAAGCAGATCTCCGTCTTCGTGCGAAAGAAACCAAAGGACCACCTCCTTTATTCGAGTATAGAAAATCTAAGAGATGGCAATTCAGAGTGATGTTTCGCCGACGTGGCCAAGCCAACAACAGTACTCACAGCTCCCTAGATGGACCACTCCGGCCCAGATCTTGGCCCAAAATCCCATCTTGACCGGCAGCCCAGATCACCACGGATCGGATCCAAGTCCGAACCGGTCGTTCACCGCCGTCTCCATGAGGTCGCTCCGCCCGTGAGCGCCGGCCATACCAGCGCCCTGGTCGCGCCGCCCACCACCCGCTCGTGCCGCCAGGAAGACGGCTGGTCTAGGAGGGCCGCCTAGACCCACGACGAACCACCTCCCATGAATCCGAAGCCGGGGAAGATTGTCGCTGCCGCCAAGACGAGGAACGCCGCCCCGACCACCGCCCACGTCCATCTCCTACGACCCAGCCCCAGCCGCACCGATGGGGATGTTCGCCGCGTCCACCTCCCCTAGCACCGTTTGGTACCAGGGGCACCGCCACCGCGGCCGGCGCCGGCGGCAGCGGCGGCGGAGAGGAGGGGATCAAGGAGAAGGGGAGTAGGCGATGGGAGGGGATCCCCCGGCGGCGCCCCTGGGGGTGCGCCACGGGAGGAGTCGTTCCTAGAGAGATGCGATCTGGTCAGATATTCCCAAGTCAAAACCGCATGAGATGTGGACAGGCAAAAAGACGAGTTTGTGTTTTCTTAAGATTTGGGGTTGTGAAACTTTTGTCAAGCGACTTTAGTCGGACAAGCTTACGGACAAGTCATATAAGTGTATTTTCGTGGGGTATCGGAGGTAAACCTTGAGTTACTACTTCTACAACCGAGAAGAGGGCAAAGTGTTTGTCGCTCGGAATAGTGTCTTCCTTGAGAAAGAGTTTCTCAGTCGGGGAGTCAGTGGGAGCACAGTGCAGCTCGAAGAAATTCGAGAAGAACTGACTAGTAGCATGTCGGCAAAAGCCTTACAGTTTGAGCCGGTCGTGATAGCTAAGCCGACAACTGCACCCGAACTGCGAAGATTTGCCAGATTGCGAAGTGTTCGTGATGTATTACTATTACACAGTGATGAGCTGGAAACTTATTCAGAAGCGATGGTGGGATCTGATTCTGAGTCATGGCTTGGAGCCATGAGATCCGAGTTAAAGTCCATGGATGAAAATCAAGTTTGGAACTTGGTTGATCTGCCAGACGGTGCAAGGCCTATTGAGTGCAAATGGGTCTTTAAGAAGAAAATTGATATGGATGGAAATGTCCATGTCTATAAAGCATAGCTTGTCGCGAAGGGGTTCTGACAGGTTCAAGGAATTGACTACGATGGGACTTTCTCACACGTAGAGATGCTTAAGTCAGTCCGGATCATGTTAGCTATAACAGCCTATTTCGACTATGAGATATGGGAGATGGATGTCAAAACGGCTTTCCTTAATGGAAATTTCTGAGGACATGTATATGATACATCCCGATAGTTTTTTTGATCCATCTAATGTTTACAAGGTATGCAAGCTTCAAAAATCCATTTATGGGTTGAAGCAAGCATCTCGAAGTTGGAACATTTGCTTTGATGAGATAGTCAAATTGTTTGGCTTCATCAAAAGTGATCATGATTCTTGTTTATACAAGAAGTTTAGTGGGAGCAAAGTAAACTTTCTGATCTTATATGTGGATGACATATTACTGATTGGAAATGATGTCCAGATGTTGCAAGAAACCAATGAATCATTGGAAAGTAGTTTCTCAATGAAAGACTTGGGTGAGGCAACTTACATTCTAGGAATCCGGATAGATCCAGGCGGCTCATTGGATTGAGTCAGAATACATATCTGGACAAAATGTTGAAAAGGTTCAACATAGAATCGTCTAAGAAGGGGTTCTTACCGATGTCCCATGGTGTGTAAAACTTAGCAAGACTCAGTGTCCTTCGACAACTGATGATCGAAGTCGGATGAGTGCGATTATGTATGCTTCAACGTTCGGATCCATCATGTATGCCATGATTTGTACTAGGCCGGATGTTTCCTATGCTCTGAGTGTTGTGAACAGATACCAGGCTCATCTTGGAGAAATCCACTGGACAACGGCTAAAAAAATCCTAAAGTACTTAAGAAGGACTAAGGATATGTTTTTGGTTTATGGAGGTGAAGATGAACTCAATGTAAAGGGTTATGTAGATGCGAGTTATCTTACCGACTCTGATGATTCTTGTTCGCAATATGGATACGTGTTTCTGATAAACGAAAGGGTTGTGAGATGGAAGAGTTCCAAGCAAGAGATTGTGTCTGCGTCTACAATAGAGTCTGAGTATATTGCCGCCTCAGAGGTAGTAAAGGAAGTTGTTTGGATGAGGAATTTCCTCATAGATCTTGGTGTGGTTTAGGGCTCTTCCAATCCGTTAGACGTGTATTGTGATAACAATGGTGCTATTGCACAAACCAAGGAACCTAGACAACACCAGAAGAACAAACACATACTCATGCGGTACCACCTGATCCGCCAGGTCGTGGATCAGGGTGATATCAAGTTATGCAAGGTACACACAGATGAAAATATTGCGGATCCGTTGACAAATCTGTTATCACATCCAAAGCATGAGGCGCACCTAAGAGCTATGGGTAATAGATGCCTAGACATGTGATGTCGGAAGATTTACTCTAGTGCAAGTGGGAGACTGTTGGGAATATGCCCTAGAGGCAATCATGTTTGATATAATTCCCATTATATTCATAAAATCATTAAGTTCTCCTTGCATCAACATCTGATGTATATCATTGAATATGTGATTCAATTGTGGAATTATATATTCATGTTTTGCATACTAAATATCCTTGGTCATTAAGGTTGTGCTAGACAAAGAACTTAGACTAATGTGAAAGTCGGCAGATGACTCGGTTCCGCTTGTTATGGGCGTGGTGATGCTATTCCAACTTACACGGATTCGGCTAAAGAGTTTAGCGAGTCGGATTGATCCATATTGAGATACAACGAACAAGTCGTCATTTGTATATCTCAATCAATGTAATCCTTAGACCTGAGTTTATTGCACAATCCGAGTTTTGGATCACCGATTTAGGTTCTATCAAACGTTGATCCGTAACAGGGCGGTTATAAAGAAGAGTTTGGGTCGACTGAAAATCAAGCTGCGTGATGTGGATAACCAAGATGGGATTTTTCCCCTCCAACTAGAGAGATATTCTCTGGGCCATCTTGTAGGATATGATTCAGAAATCATGGCCATGCACGACTCGGTTAAGTGTTAACCGAGGCGATCAACTAAGAGTTAGTTGGATGAATCACTTATCTCGGATCACGAAGAGAGTCAAACTATTTGAGGGATGGCGATTATTTTCCTATAGTTCAGCAAGGTATACCGTGAGGCAAAAGGGACTCAGACGCAGTCACATTGGAAAGGTATGTCGTCATGACTCTTTAGTACTTGGGAGT
Organism: Avena sativa; assembly: GCA_916181665.1. Lineage (NCBI taxonomy): Eukaryota > Viridiplantae > Streptophyta > Magnoliopsida > Poales > Poaceae > Avena > Avena sativa. Next base: position 434,151,513 of record OV702283.1, on the reverse strand, counting down.
CGCCGCGTTCTGCTAGGAGCCACTAAAGATTGATCGATTGAGAGTCAGACTCCAATCGTGTCCAAGTTGACATGAGCCCGCGGGGTCACACACTTAAGAGCGGGAGCAACTTCAGATAAGATCTGAACCGGAAATTTGTTTGGGTTGGACCCGAACCGGATATGGACTGAGTCAGTGAGTCGGACGCATAGTGACTAATATGGGCTTTAGTGAATGGGCCACGAGTGAGTGGAGGCCACTTTCACTCCCTATATATATTGGGGCACACATACCTAGAGAGGTGTTGCGACTAGGTCATTCCATGTGTTGGAAACCGTAGCTCGAATTCAGTCTTATCGCCGTAACGAACCTAGCAGTTCCCCGCCGGCGCTCCTCCTCGTACGTATGGATACCGGCAGCGGTGTTGTACGATCATCACCACGACTATCGTGATTGGATCGAATTGTTAGGACTGCACTGCATCAACTGACGCGCTACATCAGTAATCTGCAACTGCGCGTCTAGTGGTAATTCTCGTGGCTTATCACCTCAGCTGGATCTTGGGATAACCTCGTAGGGGAAAAGGTTTTGTTTTATCTCTACATGGCCCAACAGTCTCTAGTCATTGCCGTTGAGAATGAGGAGCGGGCTGAGTGGATGGGATGCTTAGTAAGGAGGCAGTCAAATCGAGACAGTGGAAAAGGAGGAAAGGACCGAACAACGTCAAAGAGACATCCAAACCAGGAGAGGGAAGGAGGCGAGGAACTGAATGAGGCTGAAGAGAAAACCACCATCATCTCTCTCCCTCCCCGATCTTATTCCATTGGCCAACACTTGATGTTGTCCTCTTCGGGTCATTCTGGGAGTGGTCTGACATGTGTTGGATGTGGAATAAGTTCCGGATTGGGGAGAATCACCGGTACAACGTGATGGCTCATCTCCAATATCGAATTTAATGGCGTCCTCTCCCCACCCACATGTCAATTCCCGCGGTTTCCCGACACTTCCGGACGTTTCCTATCGTTTTCCGCCAAGCCTCCTGCCAAGTATAAGAAGGGTTGAGTCGCAGGGTGGAAATGGCAACGCACACACCATGTTACATTGCCTTCCCACCACTGGGGCAATTCCAGGGTTAAGCGTGCTTGGTCTAGAGCAATTCTAGGATGGGTGACCGACCGGGAAGTGGGTACCGGGTACTCATGAGTGAGGACAAAGTACGCAGAAAAGACTAGTATTGGTTTGTGGGGCCAGTCTAGATATCCTATTAAGCTACCAGGAGTGACACCCCCCCAGGCCCAGTGGACGGGGTGTTACAAGTGGTATCAGAGCTGATCCTCGCGGTTAAACGGGGGTGTGCGGGTCTGTGGCGGGACTTGTGGAGCATGGCATATGTGGCCCGGAGTGGACACGGCATGGCACATGTGCCGACGCTGGACGGACAGACGTGTGCCAAGAGGGAACGTTTCTGGGGTGTGCTTGATCGATGAGGTCATCGATCTTCTAAAGGGTGGGTGTATGTGAGATCCAAGCACATGGCTTAATAGGATTGATAGGATACTCATACCAACAAGTTGCAACTTCTTTTCTGAAAGCTCGTTCGAAAAGAACTCGAAGGTTAAGTGTACTTGGCCTAGAGCAATTATAGGATGGGTGACCGATAGGAAAGTGAATACCGGGTGCGCATGAGTGAGAATAAAGTGCGTAGAAAAGACTTGTTGGTTTGTGAAGTCAGTCTAGATATCCTATTAAGTTATCAGGAGGAGGTGGAGCACGCTGCCATCATAGAGACAAGCACGGCCCTCGAGGCGGCCTCATGGAGCACAACTATCGGCTGCACGAAGTGGCGAGAACTAACATGCAGGTCAAGTCCACGGCGACAACAACTCATGAGGCCAGGACGGAGAGGAATCACTTAACGCGGCATCAGCCAAAGCTAGAGGGCATATGAGCCTCGAAAGATGATGTAGCATTCCATCGCCAGGCCGACAAAGCCACATAGTTGGCAAGGCAGGCCATGGAGGAAGAAGACTTCAGGTACGGAAGGCCCATTTTTGTCAAACTATGTAGAATTCCATGCATGAAGGTTTATGAAATTTTCTTTTGGCTGAAATTCATGTGAGAGGCCATATCCAGAGACACCGGTGCCAATGCACTTGCTCGACGGCATTGCCAGCCACATTTTGGGGGCTACGGATGGAGATGTCCTCAGGAGTTCAAGAAGAGCAGACGAAGAGAACCGTCCACCGTCAACTTGAAAATCCAGCCTTTTGCGTCACTGATTCATTAATTGTTACTATCTCCGTTTCAAAATATAAGCTTTTTTAGCAGTTCAATTTGCACTACTAAAAAGGCTTATATTATGGAACAGAGGTAGTACTGCATACATGTATTGGCTGAACATCAAAGCTGTTTAAGTATAAAATTTCCCAATAGTCAAATACTATGATTACTCCGTTTAAGGAGTCCAAAAGAACAAGATCAGTTTTTGGCCACTTCCCCTTATAAACTAGCCAATTCTATTCTACTTTATAAAGAGGAGGAGAGCTTCTGCCGGTTGCTCAAAAAAAAGAGGCGAAAGCTCCAGCTCGCCCCTCACTTAGCAGCCAGCCATAAGATCTTGTTGCCTCCTTTCGCCATCAAGGCAAACGAATCACTACTCAACATTCCAAGTTTGGCACTGAAAATGAAGGATAATTCAAGACTGAATAGAGCAATTTATTTATAGAGTTCTAGTTTGTGGGACCACGAACTTATTTAACTTCTATTATAGTATAACGTTCGCCCTTTTGTATAGTACTGTCTACTGGAAGCTAATCATAGAACTGAGCTACAAGGTGACTTTATGCAATTACTCAGTTTCTCAGCTCAATTATATTTGCTGCACGTGCACCTACAACGTATGTATTTTTCATATGTCACATTTGATGCGTCATACTTCGTGACGATGAAAGATGATACATCTCACGTCTGTAGAGTACATACTACAGCTTAGCAAGTGTCTGACTGTATGCTGGGTCGATGCAGACAACAACCTGAAAAGATTTGACATGAATTTGTGAGCTGCATTAGAGTAGACTAGAACAAGGAAAGTCTATCGTATAGAGATTGTGGTACCTTGCCAACGCTCTTGCCAGAATGAAGATACTCTACAGCATCCACAGCCGAAGCAACACCCATGAATTTCTTAGGGTCAAGGGACACCTGTCATATGTGGCGTGACAGGTAAAGCCAAGTTAGAACAAGAGACGAACCATCACATTCGTGTTTAATACAATACTGTGAAAAGCAATTCCCATACTGGGATAATCTAATGGGAAGCAAAGTAGAAATGAGACACATATCAGTTTCTTTGTGTGAAAATAGAATAAGCTAAAAAACAAGGAAATGAGAAGAAACTAGGTAGCAAATACTAGAAGGCAGAAGAGCAATGACAACAAATTTAGTGTGCAGGAGGAACTTTTCTCGATACTTCTTTTCTAAGTACTATGTAGAGGCATGGTTTGTTCATTGTGATACAATAAGAATGACCCGAAGTTAAGTACCGCTCAGTCCACAATCATGCCCTCATTAGAAAAGAACAGATGCTGCTGCTAGTTTATAGTGGTTCTCAGCTCACGTATTGTACAGAAATATTTTCATGTGTAGACAATATGAAAAGTAGCAAGCCCCAGCAAATCATTGGTGGGAAAATTGGTGACAGAAGGTCTTGGTAAGGTAATCTGCGGGCCCACCATCGGCAACCCATATCTTTGCTTGCACGGATTTTGGCCATTGTTTCGCTTGTTCACATACTTTAATCGTGACTAATAATTGGTAGGGTAAATTAGGGTAGGCATTCAAAGTTCCAAATACCCACAAAAATTTCTCAACTAATATAACACAAGTAGCAAACAGCAAACATATGTGGTGAAGTATACCTTTAACTTTCCCGAGGCATACAACTGAAATAGTTTGTCAAGATGTTCTTGCCACAGGTGAGCATATTGAACCAGGAAAAATCCAGCCTGAAATGGGAAAGGAAGGAGTTCATAGTTTTTAAACAGAGATGGAGCTCAAAGTTCCAAAGAGTACATATAAAGAAAGATCTTGTATTTGCTAATAATAATGAATTAACCTTGATCTAGATGAAGAGATCCCATTCGTAACTAAAGATTCCACTCGTTAGAACATACTAACCAAAAAGAACTAAATACCATGCTTGTTCTGATATTTCCAACGGGTTAAATGAACATCACACTTTTGTAAATACTACAGTGAGAACCAGCTGGATGCCCCACACGTTGCTGAGGGAACTACAATATAGCTCATAATGTTAAACACAGGCGGTAATTATTTCTTTGAAATCAGATCCTACTGGTAAATTTACACGCGAATCCATGTTTTCAACTTTCTTAGTAACGCAGATGCATCCTTTCCTGGTTAATTTATTTAATGAACATTAAATACAGTATATGGCAACTAAGACATTCAGGTGTTCTGCATAGACATACCACAGTTTGACTTTTAGCGAGAATCTTCTCACATAGTCCAGTGTAATTCTTAGGCTTCCATCCAACCTCTCCTTGATACTGAAAACACCAAAGGTTGTTCACTATCAGTTGGTATCAGTTCAGCCATAAGCCATGATGTCGGGACATCGGATATAGGATACTAATTCGGATACGTTGTGTATACAGACTATGATAGATCAATGATTGTAAATACAGATGGAGGATGGCCAGATTATATTAACAGTTAGCAAAGGAACTTCAAAATATGCTCAGAGAGGTGCTTCTTCATTCCACCAAATGAAGATCACAAAAGTCATAAAGAAGGTATGGCCTGCGCATGTTTCCATATTCACAGCACATAACACAATTCTGAACAAAAAATATTTCATAGGATGACGACCTTACGTACCTGAGAGATCATACCGATTACAACGAGGCGTCCATGAACTGCAAGTGCATTCAGGCACAGATCAAACATTTCCCCACCTACAGATTCATATATGACATCTACACCTCTTGGAAACTCTTTTTTAAGAACCTGGAACCAAGCATTCAAACAATCAGTACTTACTGAACATACTGTGAAGAACAGAAAAGGGATCAGTATATACAATTTACAGTCGCTTGAAAGTTCAAACTTATCAATTTCTGCATCATACTAGTCATTCTAGACATTCTCTGCCGAGACATTACAGTAGAAATGAAATTTCCCAACTAACATTGTGCAGCATCGTGAAAGGCTATACATGTGTAAGAATTAAAATTTCTTGGAATTTTCTATCCTGGTAAGAAGAGGTGTAATACGCGGGTAGATGGGCTAGAAAAATATCTGGCACATTTTTGTAAGTGTTCCAAATAGAAAGGAGATGTTCTAAAGTAAACACATAACACGTTATATCAGAACTAGATTTGAAGCGGCAGAAGTATGAAAAGTAGAGCCAGAAGAAAGCTTACATCTTTGATCTTTTCATGTTGGTAGTTGATAACTCGATCAACCCCTAAGGAAGCAAGAAGTGCAGCTTTACTTTCACCACCACATGTGGCAATAACCTTGTTGCCTGCTAGCTTTGCAAGCTAGGGAAATGACAGAAAAAACATTTTAGAACATAGGGATATGGTTCAGTACAAAATTCAACAACAGCTACTTCTCAAAAACTAGTAACACATCGACAAAAGAAAGAACCTTACAAATTCCTATAAGGGAAAAGTCAGCACTCTGAAAACGCACCCGAGGAAAAAAAGACTGCCGTGTCACCCAGGAAGGGGGGTCCAGGAGTTGATACCCTAGCTGCTGGGCTTGCTCGGTGCTTCCCGCGTGATGGCTGCTCCCTGTGACGAACCCCTAGCAGCAGCACGACGCATGGGCTTTCGGCACCCCTGGCTACGCAGGATGGCACCGCTCTATGGGTGGTGATTGTGAAGTTTCATGCACTAGCCAATGCAACTAAAGAGTCCAAACTGATGGAAAGGGCTAGCAATCCACTTATACACTTCAACACCCCCTCTCACCTGTGATGGGAAGACAAGTCAACACGTGTAGACTCAGAGTTAGGCTTAAGAGGCCTTGTACATGGAATGGTGACTCAGATGTATGGCTCAAGAGGTCTACGTGGACACCGAGGGGGTAACAACAATTTTAGGATAAATTGCAAAAGCCAAGATTCGAACTCGAGACCCTAGGCTCTGATACCATGTCAAGTTTCTTGCACTAGCCAACGCAACCAAAAGTGCAAACTGATGGAAAGGGCTAGTGCAATCCACTTATAGACTTCAACAGTGATCTGGCAGGTGCTTCCACTTTTGTTGTCAGCGATGGCATAGTGCTCTCTTTGCGAGCTGCCTCCCTGACAATGCCCAGCCCCTCTCAACTGCTTCCTAGCTGATTGTGCGAGTTGTCTTAGAGGGTGAAATCCCTGCCCGATTGCGTCGCGCACCAACGACGGCGACGCCTCGGGCGCCATTACTTCCTTGGAGGCGTCGTCATGGCCTCTGACCATGCCCTATTCCTCGAGCTCCAGGGGAAACCCTAGGTTCGGCTTGCTGAATCGGCGGCGGCAGCAACACAAAGTAATTCCCTCCTTGGAGGCGCTGTAAGCCAGTGTGGCGGCGTGAGAAGGTGGTCTGCATTCAGAACGGCTCTCCCTCATTAGGCCCGATGTTGGGATGGCTGGGGCAGTCCTGGAGTGATGGCTGGAGGTTGGGCAAGGCCAGTCTCATGTCTTTGCAGTCTGAGGATTGGCCACGTCTCCTCACTGCTTCGATCTTGGGCTGGCCGAAGATTAATTGAATAGGTGGTTTGTTTTTCCTAAGAGGTCTTGTTCTCTTTGTTGCTCAGCAGTCACTTGGTCATGAGCTCTCTTGAGCTTTGGTGTGTCAAGCACTCATGGCTCGTCAGGCCTCAGATCTTTTGTATTCCTGGTGATGTTCTAGGTCTAGGTTACCTAGGGATCTATCGTAGGTCGTTCGGTGAGAATGGTCGTGTCTTTTTTTTTCTTTTTTCTCTTCTCATTTTCTTGGCCTCGGCGTTGGCAGGTGCAGTGTTCTTTATATATCCTTGTAAATATTGGCGGTTCGCGCTATCTTAGCACTTTCTTCTAAATGAAAATGACCCAATTCCAGGTATGTTGATCTTAGAATATCATGAAGATTTTCTGGGCCAAAACATGGTCCCAAATGCTTGGCTCACTATGCAGACAAGTATAGATGTCCCAACTGAATAAAATAGTTATCCTGTGCAAGTTTCATGCCGCAAATTCAATCATTGCATCTATTCGTCCTAGATAAACTGTCGAAATAAACGAGCAATAAATCAAACAATAAACGACTATGTTCTTATTAACAGTAATCAAAATACTATCAGCTGACCTGAACAGCAAACTGTCCTGTTCCACCAGCAGCTGCTGTAACTAAAACAGTTTGTCCAGATGCCATTTGACCTGCCTAAAGGTAACAGAAATCAACTTAGATCAGAACAGGAAGGAAGATACATTTTAGAGCTGAACTTAGATTAAGTTCAGTGAATATGCGGTCAAAGCCACACGGTATACGACCAAAAAAGAACTGTGTATCAAAGCTAACCTTTTCAAGAGAAATTGAAGCAGTCAATCCTGATGTTAGCATAGCAACGACCTCAGGGTCTGGTCTTGGCACTGGAAGAAGATGTTTCGCTGGAACCTTTCATCAGGAAAATGTAAAGGTAGGAATTGTAACTCACAGGCAGAGGTAATAATAAGTAGAAGTGAAAACCCAAAAGGTTGAAGATGATTTCACTGGATGACAAGGGTTAGTTGATAATTTCTTGTGTACCAAATAGACATGGATGTAGATTGCAGTACCACAGTAAATTCAGCATAGCTCCCAAAAGTCATAAGGGCCACAGGACTGCCAACTTTGATATGCCTCACTGCATCTCCAACAGAAGCAACGATTCCCACAGCCTGGATATATTAGAATACTCATGAAAAAAGATAAGGGAGAGATGAAATCAATGGCATTATTATGCTTGTGAATTCTTAATAAACAAATAAAAGTCATTATTTCCCACCATTAGTTTGAAGATTTAGCTCGTGCAAAAAGCAATTGTTTCAGTGTCGAGGATACAGACGTATCAACAATCTATTTAGAGTTTGATAGGCTATTTATTTAGAAACCGGAAGAGCAATGAAATCTTTTTTTTAAATAGCCTACTTCCTATATCATACTCCCTCTGTTTCATATTACTCGGCACGTTTGACCAAGTCAAATTCAATCTTTATAATCTTTAAGCAAATATATCATACAAAACATCAATATCTACAATATCAAACATATATGATATGAAAGTATGTTTCATTATGTTTCGAATAGTATTGATTTTATTTTGTAAATGATTATACTTTTTAATATATAGTTGGTCAAACTTTGGAATGTTTGACTTTGACTAAACCTAATATGCGGAGTAATATGAAACAGAGGGAGTATCTCGGTCCCATCAATTTTTGAGTCAAGAGATGGAAGCATATGATGTGTTGCCAGAAATTTTAACAGAAAAACATGTTAAGAATATTATTTAAAATTGAGTATGGCATTAACATAGACATGTAAGAACATCAGTCACCTCAAAGCCAGCATCAAATGGAAGGCGTGAAGCAGTTTCTTTAGCACTACCACTGAAATAGCGCCCAGAGCTATAGTTTACCTGCAAGGCACCATTAAAACCTTCCAAAAGTGAATCAACGGGGAATCAAAGAAAAGGAATTAGGAAACAAAAATCCAAGGACTTACATCACTAGCATTTACACCAGTGTATATTATTTTAACAAGCACATTTTGTGGTTCAATGGGCAATCTCAATCGCACACGATCAAGTCTTGTAGCATCGCGGAAATTATGGCTGAGTGTGTGAACAACTCTACAAAATCATGGAGACAAGCATCAATAAGTCAAAGAGAATGTCTCCACGATTTTCCAGTACGTGAAACATAATAACTTGCAGAATATTGCTATTAGGGGAATTTTGTGTGTGTGAAACTTGATAGGTAAGCAATATAGTGTCGAGATCTCATATAGTGTTTAAAAATGTTCGGATCTTTTGCTGCGATACAAATTATGTTGAGCAATCACAGGTGATTTACAACATAGATTTCAGAAACCGGCATTCCTATAACATGTAAGAAACAGCTTTTCATGGAAATTCTGATAGTGTAATCAAGATCACTTTCCATTCCAATTATCCATTGTTGCATGTAACAGATAATATATTTTTTCTTTATACTATCCAAGTACTAGTACACAATTGGAGAGGCCGTTTCAAGACAAAATTTAAGGGTATTTTGAATTTTCTGCAAATGCAAGTACCAAGAATTAACAAACTTGGGAAACAACACTAGAACAGAAACAGAAATATCAGAGATTTGACTTCAACCCACAATCCCTGCATGAAAATTGCAAAATAGTTCTTACAGCACAATATTCTAAAGTACGTTTCTAGAGAATACGGACTACGGAGGCATGGTAAATATGTCTGCAGGTGTATACAGTGCAAATATATTCTTTGTTAGAGAATACTGCAGTGCTATGAAGATCATGTGTCCAACAGTTAATCATTTTCAGTTTAGGGGATTGAATCAGTGATTTCAACCATTTTAGGAAGGATTCGTACAAGAAAAAACCTAATAAAGCATTTGGGAGTAGGAAGCTGTTCTGTACTCGAAATATTCCACAAGTGCTTATATAAAAATATATAATTATAACATAGCAGGGCTGCAGGATTACTTACATCTTCTCAAAGAACTCGGGTGTTTGGATGCTAGGAAATACATTATTTGTTACTGTTCTTTTTGGCTTGGTATAATTCAACAGATATTTTCTCTGTTCCTCAGGTGTTGGCCAGTATTCCATCCCTTTTCGTTTAGTTATCCAAAGGCAAGCACCAGCCTTGCTCTCATCTTTTATAAGTTCAAATGCGCCTACCAAAACATAAGGGGTTCTTTTAGACAACATTAGAAGAGAAAGAGAGAAAGCACCAAATGCAAGAGATGATAGGACCCTAGATTCTTACAGTAGATGCCTAAACTTTCAAATCACTAAACAGTATGAGGAAGTCATGGCGGGTCAAATTTGTCCTCACCTTTTTTTCTCATACACTCAGCAAAATGGATGCCGTTTTGTATTAAAAGATAGACGAAAAGACGCCAACGCTTACGAACTCAAAACAAAGCCAAACAACAGCAAAGCTAGCCTGACATCCAAAACAACCAAAACTGAACTGACCTACAAAAGGCAAATAAACAAAGGAAAACCTAGGCTAAGCTAAGCGCTGCTAAAGGTCTAGGATGAACCATACTCACCTGACAGGGATGGTTGGCTTGGATAAATTGACCCGTTCCAAGAAACTATATATACAATTTTTCATTTAAGTCCTTTAGCTCAGCAAAACATATAAAATATGTGTAATCTCTCATCGAAGACATTGCATTCTCACATTCAGTTGGTCATGTTTTCATAACTTGATATGTGGACAAAATAGAGATGGAACATATGTTTAGGTCTTATTGGTATTGTAAACTAACAGACTTTCCAGCGGGTAATAATCCCAGGAAAACCAGGCTCTGGTGAAATTCTACTGCTATGTCAACCATCTCTGCGGACCAAGTTATGGCCTTCCATCTCTCACTTATACAAAGTGAAGGACCTAGAACTAAAGTTTTCAAGTTTGAAGTGATCGTGTAATTATTCAATTTATAGTAATAAACTCATGTCTTACACATAATATATGCGAGCAAATGAGAATCCATATTATTTTTCATCATTTAAAACAAACCCTACCAAATAAACATTCAAACAATTCATCAAATACCCAAAAGTAACCTGCAGTAATCGTGACACATAAATTACAGTGAAGAAACTGAAATTCGCCAATACATAATTACAGCTTTAAAAGATGAGAGGATATACCATCTATAATTTCCTGCATCTTCAGGAAACCACCAGTTGCATCTACTATTTTCTGATTTATTTGCTCGGCCATGTTAGTTTGAACAAACTGCATACATGAGTCCACAAATAACACTTATCAAGATCATAATTGCATTTGTACCTTCCAGTTGTTAATAGTAACTAATGAGAGACATGCCAATCTGTCTGAAATAAGAACTTGCATTCTAAAGTATACTCAAATCCCTGCAAAATTGCATCAAATTGTGATATCCTATTTTTCTCTAAGATGAAATTACCGATAATTTTTGGCATTTGGCCTGTTTAGTTGATTTTGCAATTTAGCTCAAATACACGTCTATACCAGTTTTTTCATGTGTGCATAGTGTCCCTAAAGATATCCGCCACTGGTATTTGAGAACCAGTGATCACACTATCCGGTCAATCTGGCGACTTCTTAGTCATACGAAATTTTGTAGTGGAGAAAACATTGCAGTATACTGTATCTTTGTCGAGTTATCTGGACAGACTATTAAACATATTAGCAGATTCTCACAGGATTAGGACAAAAGATATAGATGAACTACTACAGCGAGCAAACACGGTAGAAAGGAAGAAATAATAATAACAATAATAATAATTCCCATCATGCAAGTCATTTAATACCTCGGGGCAGAGCACATTGACACGAACACCATGGCGTTTCAATGGAGCAAGCGATCTTGTAAACAGAACAACACCACCTGCCAAAAATGAAGTTATCACACAGTGTGCAGATGCTTCAAACATATCATAAAACATAATGAAGTAATAAGAAGTTAAGATTAAACTTGTGCACAGTTTGTGATTGCAAGTATCTTAACGATGTAGAAAAAAAATTAACAAACATATTATTTCCACCGAATCAACAGTGGCGGAGCCAGCACACTGAGCTAGCCTGTGCAAAGTCTTGAAGACTCGTGGATTATGACCGTTCGCCCATGAAAAACGTGACTAATTTCTCATTACATGCTAAATATCGAACGAGGGATACTAGGCATAGCCCGGGAAGCTGCCCAGGCTAGCCGGGCTGAAGCTCCGGCACTGGAATCAACAATCATAGTTGAGTTCAAAATGGCCACCCATCGGGACTGGAATGTGCTACCCTAGAAGAAAAAGGTAGAAGAAGAGTATACGGGGTGGTGTATGAACCTTTTGTCCCAGAATATATGGGATCCGCGTACATAGGATAAAGGCCCGCAGCTGAACCAATATTGATTATGACACCAGGCTTCTTCAAAGATCGCATTAGTTGACTCTGGTAAACATAAATATACCAACCATAAGTTTTGCGCATAAGGAATTTCTATGAAGTAAATTAAAATGTTAGACAGTTGAAATAGTCATTTGAATTATTGCACAAATGAAGAATTCATAATAGTCATCGAATTATTGCACAAATTAAGAATTCATAATAGTCATCGAATTATTGCACAAATGAAGAATTCATACTCCAATAACTTTCAGTGATTCAAAATGTCATCCTTTTCTTGCTCCCAAGGAAACCAGACAAGCCACGGTATGACAAAAACATTACCTCTTAAGTCTTAACTGCCTCCAACAACATCAAATAAGAACACGGAAATAGAAATACACTAACTACTTCTCTTAGAAATGACTGGATGAGCATACAATGAAGACTATGCGAATTTCTGGATTATATTAATATGTCTAACCAACAAAGAGGATGCATAGCACTCAGCTTACCACAAATTACCAGTTTAAGTTATTGCACATTTAAATATGACAATTTTATTCCAATAGTCAATGATAGACTTACTGCAATTCGAGTACCATCAATAACAGCAACAAAGTTCACATTTATGGCATGTCTCCATGTGCGAATTCCATCAGATATATCATCATAAACTAACGTCTTGTTGGCAATTCCAGCACAATTGATGCAGATATCTAGTCCACCATATGTGTGTACATGTTTCTCAAAAGCAGCAGCAAGATCATCTGCATATTAAATTAGAGCAATTTTAAGATCATGTAAAACCTGAAGCACAAACAAAATTGTGCTTTTATTTAACAGTTAAAACTGTGCTATTAATAGTCCGCACATCGCTTATCCAGTAATCACAACATTATAACTACGACAAGAAACTGCTCTGGGTTCCAGAACAAGGAAAGAACGAACAAAGCCATGTTAAAAGCGATTTGATGCTTCATCAAAGCAAAGGCAAGAAATACCATATTGATGCATTAGGTATTAAAACCTAGATACATGTTAGATTTCTAAAATATAGCAGGGCTGCTAGATTTGTTTCACAGTATTTACAGATAGTACTGAGATGAAAAGAATAGATTTAACGCTAACATGCATGGTATGGTCTTGAATTACATATTATTCAGAATGTAATGCCCGACAACTATAGTTTATGACTGAAGTTACAGTTGGCTTATCATACTTTGCCAGTCTTGTGAGATCTGACACTCAATTAGTTGAGTTCTGGTGTAATGCACTTCTGTTTTAAAAAAAATGGCATCAACAAATAGTTTATAAATTTAGGTACTCAAGCAAACTAACTGACCTCGCTTACTTCACCTAAAAAACTCTTACCTGAATTAGAAACATCACACTTAATGAATATGGCAGACGGTACTCTAAGATCTCCATGGAACTTTTTGTTTTCCTTTTGAACTAGGGAAGCAACTTCTCTTCCATATTCTTCAGAGAAATCAACCACTGTCACAAATAGACCCTTCTGTGCAAAAGCGATGCAGAGCGCTTTCCCTGAAAAATAAAACAGAATGAAATGTCAATACATTAAACACAGTCTACTGAAATCATTATCCTGCACATAATTAGTTAGATCGTTGACGGAATGCACTCATGCTTGTAGTATTCAACATCTATGCTGGAACAAACTTTACGAGTGCTGGCTTAATCTTAGAGGGGGCCCAATCTTACAAAGGGATCACAGCTGCCACCATTTCATAGAACACTTGTGAAACTTTACAAAGCACTGAACAAACAACGGGAAATTATTTACATTTAATCCTTCCCTACATAAAAAATCAGCATAAGAAGGTTTCAGCATAAGAAGGTGATAACATGCTCCATTATTGCAGTTCCATGGACAAATGGGCATTCTATTAGAAAACTATGGAAGGTATATGTCTATTAGTCTTTATATAGTAGAGAAAGATCTTCAGTTATACTTCCATGTAACCCACATTCCCACTTCCATTGCAACCAGTCCTAGTAATATGTTTGTTGGAATTCATGTGTAAATCACTCATGAATTGAATATCATAATGGCAAATTAATCTAATTCAAATCACTCATGCATCATATTTTATTTTAGTCATTTAATAATGAGACAAGCCAAACATAAGTGTGAGATTTGTGTTTGACAGGGAGTACTGTACAACAAAAGGCTGCATAATGGTTAATGAGGTATTCAAAGGAACTTTTCATACTTGAAAGTACATTTCAACAAAATCATACACTCCTGAGACCTCCCATAGTGTACGGGCCACGATCACATCAATCGTACACAATTTAGTTTTGTTGTTGTCACTTTCATAGTCCACCTATCACTCCGATTAACACGACAATTAATCCATTATTGCACGACAAGTAAGTGCAGACGTACGCTCATTCATTTGCACAAGTTAATAAGGGATGGCAACTAGTATTATCCGGTGCTTTCCAGATAGGAGCCCATCAGTTCATCACCACCAGCTCAAGTAGTACTACCCAAGCTTAATCAGCCCACACCTAGGTCTCTGCAGTTCCCACATCAAGCTCACAGTTCTAGACAAGCGCGAAACTAGAGCAGCTCACAAGTCAACCCCGCAATTAAGCTTTCCTTCAAAAAGAAACCCCGCAATTAAGCTTCCCCAAACCCGTAGCAATCGCACTTATTACACACGCAGAACAGCATTGAGGCGCGTCAGGCCCGAAATTTCGCGAATCGACGCACGCCCAAGCGCGGACGGGGAGAGGGGAGAGGGAGGGCGTCCCTTACCGATGCCGGAGGCGCCGCCGGTGACGAGGGCCGACATGCCGGGCTTCAGCTCCATCTCGCCGGCGCGGGGCGGAGAGAGCGACTAGCTTGAGGCGAGGAGTCGTGACGGTAGAAGGGGATGGGGGAGAGAAGCACGGAATGGGACGGGGTGTGTACGGGGACGGGGAGGGTATCCCTGGCCGGCCTGCAGGCTGCGGAGCTACCGATATGGGAGCTGGGCTGTGGGGACAACAAGGTCGTTTTGCCTTCCTCCGTTTGATTTGTTCGTGAGGAGAGACTGGTCGGGTTTGGGAAGGTAACGCATGCGCCGGCCGCCGGGGCTAGTGAGGACACGAATGGGGTGATCCAACGGCGCCACACGCGAATTAGTTTTTTGCGGCGGCCGAAAAGGCCATTTATTTTGTTGATTGACTAAATGTGTTCCTTTAAAGATAGAAGTGTAGTGATAAATGCATGCTTGAGTAGTGTGCCTCTCCAAATGTTTCTTTTTGCTGCAAAAAGAGTTATTTTTCTAGAGGCCACAAAATGACAAAAGGTGTAGTAATAAAAAATGGTTTATCATAGGGTTTGATTGCTGCACCATCAGAAAATAAATGATAAAATAAATATCATGTATTTTTACATAAAGATTATGGTGGTTTGGGGATTTGTGGATTTATAAAAATATAATGAATTAGGGCCTAGGCCTATTGTGTAAATGGTTGTCGAAGTTCGATTGGGATTAACCAACCGATGTCAAGAAACTCTGTATTTTATCTAAAAAATAGCTCTGTATTTTATCTCGCAAATCAATAAAAATACGTAGCAGGGACGGCTATTTCCATAAAAAACAACTTATGTCAAGAAACTCTCATGTGCTCTCACTTCTTGGAGAGTTTGACGGGGAGTGAGCTTTTTTCAGATTTAACCGTTTCTTCTGTTTGTGAGGATACATAGGTGAATGGTTACCTATGGCAATTCAATTTCACATATTGCATAGTATTTTCTTCACAAAAGTGATCACTATAAACAGAGTCGGATAGAACCAGGGGCGGAGCTGGTGTACAATCATTGGGTTCAGGTGAATTCAATGAAATTGCTAAATTCTTCACTAATTTAGTCTATGGCATTACTAATTTTGTGGAATATTACACTAATTGATGGAGCTGACCCCAATGGTCTGGTGTTTCAGATTCGCCACAGGATAGAACAGGTTGGGAGTGCATCAGATTCAGAAGAACTCGGGCGGGAAACTGCATATGGGTGGAACAATCTCAAAACTCTAGTTAGTTTGGTAAACTTAACAAAAACTCAGACATATTCAAATGAAGATTTAGGATTCAGATTAAGATCAAAGTTAGAAATTATATATTTGCAGCTCAGATGTTTAAGATGGTTTTTTACAATATCTTTTGGAATATCAAAGTTCCATGGAGATAGAGATTATGTTTGTCTTATGATTAGAAAGAACGTTTTGGCTAGAGGCAACCTGATTTCGTAGAGTGAAATGATTATTGCTGCCACTCATGTTGTCCTAAAGATATCTGTCCGTTTCGAAAAGGATGTCGCGGATTGATTTGAATTTGAATATATCTATATACGTCTAGATTTATTTAAATTTAGACAATCTAAGACATCTTTTTGGGGACGGAAGGAGTAGATCACTTGATGCTTGCCTTTGCTTTGTCCAAATCGGCCTCGCAAGTGATCTTGTGTCTTTTTTTACCATGCTAGGTCATCTAATAGCATACACGATCTGCTTTGGGATTGGATAAGCTCTTTCCCTTCGTCCTGGCGAAAGCTAGTGCTCTCCGGATGAGCATTGTTTGCTACCATAATTTTTATTTTTACTATTCAAAAAATCAGTTTTAGATGCAAGTTCTTTTTGGAAAGCCCAAACAACGCAAAAGAAAAAAAAACATGGATGCACATCCACCATCCAGACTTTGAGGGGTTTGCTAATAATTTCACCTTCCTAAACACGGCATGGTGCTAAACATTGTACTATATTAATTACATTTTTCATGTTTTTCATAATTCCCAAACAACGACGCAGAGGAAGAAATGTGTGGACACATGTACAACATCCACACTTTGAGGAGTCCTCTTACTGCATAGATCCACCCTCTTGAATTGCCAACATCACTGTAGGCACACTCTCACAATGTCTAGTGAAACCGAATGAGGAATTTCAAGATTGACAAGGTCGTAACTGACGTCTTGCTGTTGTCCGGCCGGAATGATAATCCAATTTAATGAAGTACACATACAGGGTACATGCACCCCCTAGCTACCTAATTGCAAGTTGATATCGTATGACGTGGTGGTGGTTCATGTTTATAGAATCACATCATTTAATCACATTTTTTTATAGTTCTAGGTGCATGCTTTCTCAGATCGTCCAAATAGTGTTCCAAAGAAAAGGTTTTAGTTAAGCAATGCTACTGCATTGACCGTGATTTCGATGATGTTTAGTTAATAGACAATCCTATAATATCTTGATTCTAAATTATGCATGGTTGTTTCACTTCGCTATCTCAAGCTTGTAGTACCACTCAAACAATTGCACGATTGCGTGGTCCTTCCATTTGGAGGTTGCTGTGGATCGGCTCCAAGCCTTCAATTTCCTATCATCTTAGATTCTTAACAGCAACCTTTACACGACATTCAACATAACGATTATGACAGACTTAGCTGGATGGGTTTATTTCTGGCTTTGGTATTTACTTTATAAGCCACAAAAACACTTAATAGGTGATTTTGATTTTGACTTTTGGATGATACCATCATCTAACAATATCCTGTCAAAAGGTATCATGTCAAAAGGTAAAATCCAAAACCATTTATAAGCCAAAATCTAAAATCAAAAAGTAAGCCCAACCAAATAGCTCCAACAACTCAAAAGGCATAGCCCAATAATCAATTGTTCAACTATTACCGGCAGCAATTAACCAAGGAAAAGTGATACAATTCCTGTACGGATCGAACGACCGAGCCGCTCTCTCACGTACCATAAGCACCGGTACCACTAAAACAACCGCTGCCTTATATTTGTTTCTATCTTCTTCTACCGCCGCGCAGAGCCACCGCGCCACCTGCAGCTCGCGCCGTCGTGCCGATGTGCTTTCCTACCGGCTCCGTTGAGGTAGACACCTCCATGCCACCACGCCATGTAGCTTGCGCCATCGACTATCCCTACCGTCTCACCCAAGGCAGATGCCTCCGGTTCGCTGCAGCCATGGGGACGCTACTAGCAGACTCCCTCATTGTCGATGCTACAAGTGTTGTCCTGGTGCTACGAGAGACCATTGAAGATGATATCTAAGGCGCCGAGCGTTTCTACCATCAGCGAGGACGGGTGCTGCACCCTCGTGAGATGATTTTGCTACAACACAAATTATTTGCTACATTTTTTGTTTTTAGCTAAAATAGTATAAAGGTTTTGCTACGATATTTTCAACAAGAATCTCAGCGATTTTTGTGTTGAAGTCGGTTTTTGCTACGGTAGTACAAATTTTGCTAAAATTGTTCTTGGGTTTTCCTACGGTAGCAAAATCTCTGGAGAAAGTCGATTTTACTATATTATCACAACTGTTTTGCTACAAATCTCCGATGAGGAAAATCTTTTTGTTTTGTTTCTGCAATGAACCGTTTTAATATAGCAAATACATGACTTTATGTAGTAAAACATGGTCGAAGGAGGGATTTCAGGGTTTTATCTGGGACAACATGTCACCATGGCTACCCAGGATTGGAAGTTTTGATCGGGCCGGGGGACACCTAGTAGGCTCCTTAACTAAATCATGAGAGCAACTTTAGTAGATACAATACTTACACAACCTCTGAAACACGAGTACATGATACTGTATTCGGTCGCTACTTAGAGTTGTACTATTTAAATTTTTGCACCGGTGGCAAAGTTTAAGGACAAAACTAGTGTTTGATCATACGTAATTACATATACCTGCACGAAATAAAAAAGACTAAACCCGAAATTAAACTATCCTATTACCCAAAATTAAACTAGCCTATTACATAGAGCAACACTGCTGCTAACCCTAATTGCAAAATTGAGCTCTGGGTGGCCTCGCCGGAGCTCCTGGACGCGACGACGTTGGGGCATGAAGAGTGAGACGTGCTCAGTCGTCCTCGAGGACGACGACCTCCGTCTTCATGCGGTGCACGACAAACTCCTTCTCCCACGCCTCAAATCCTTGCACGGCGATGATGGCGGAGTGGACATCCTTCTCCTCGTGCTTTCGCTCGGCGACGGCACCTCGTGCCAACCGGTGCATCATCGTCTCCAACGCGCGCTGCTTCGTAGCATCGGATTCGACGAAGTCGCGCTCCACCACCTTATCCCCCTCCAATCCGTTGGTTGAGGGGAGTACTTTGATGGCGTGCTCCACTCCTCGTCAGAGTAGGTTGGGGACAGAGGAGCGCGGCGGCGCAAGGACCCCGTGATACATGTAAAATGCATACATGAATTTCGTAGTTTATTTTCACATATTTACATCATATACGATGTTATATCCAGGTTTTACATTGATTTATGGGGATTTAACAATGATCATATTATTATTATTTTTACTTTCTTGTCTAATTATAGATTATTTTAATATTTATTTATTTGATAGTTTTATTTTAATTTCACTAATATGAAATCTTGTGCTTGACAACCACACAGTGGAGTTCAAACGATGGCAAAAACTTTGTTGTGCAGGTTGCTAGAAGATGATAAAAGAAGAGGTTGTCTCAATTCATCGAGAGTTCGATATAAACTTTCGAGTCACCCTTATTAGAAAAATACGCTTGCTACAATACTCTGCAATTGGAATGCGGTGACCCAGCATACCACTGCATGATGTAGTACATTATAGTCGTTGACATAACACCAATGAAACACCGTTCACTAGTATTACATCCTCAGAGTGGTACAACATAAATACAGCAGGTCCAAGACATGACTATAGGTTACAACTCGACTCTTTACATAAAATCCATAGAAAACTCTAGGTTAAAGAGAGAGAAAGAAACTTCTTACAAAGAAGAATAAAAAATAAACAACTCAAAAACTTTTATACTATTAAGACTAGTATTTTAACTAATGGTCTGGCATTGCTGCTATTGCAATACACTACAGAAATAGGTTCTATGGCTAGAGATTATATTCCCATCTAGTCAGAAACTTCGTCTTCACTTGAGTTGATGTATATGTTGACTTCCTTGACTTCATTGAAGAACTCAAGCTTTTAATGATGATTCCTGGAGCATAACTTGATGTAGACATCGTCTGTACTGGCTTGAGAACCTAGCAAGGGTTAAGAAGATACTTTGAGTACGAGCGTACTCAGCAAGTTCACTAGAAAAGGAGTGTTTGATGCACTATATTTATAGCCATAGACCATAGGTCGTAGGCAATGCAGGTTTTCGTAAACATTTCTTCAAAGGTTGTTTTTATTCTGAAAAGCTATGTCCATCAGCCTTCACGGGTTTACCAGAACTTTCATGAAGTTCCTTTCCCGCCGCGTTCGCAGCACTTTCCCGGAACAGGGAGTAACAAGTTATAGTTCTTACACTCTGCAGAGGTGCGTCACTTTACCCATGAGAGATCAAATCCTTGTTGCACAACCGGACGATCTTTCCCTCCACACTTCCTATGGTGTGAGGCCCAGAAGATGATCCAAGCCAATCACTGCCCCCTTCGCGACCTCGCATATCTCCTTGGTGTACACCATGCCCACATATTGAATTACGGCAATGGTTTGTACAAACCGTTAGATGCCAGAACTATCGTGGGACGTTGAGGGTTCCCACTCATATGCTGCATATCCTCTACGAATTACCAATTAATATGCACGCTACGAGTGATAACAGCCACGACCTGCACATTCGGCTACATGCGAGAGGAAGAAGATACAGCCGACTTCTCCGTCCCATTCTAAATCTCATGGTTAACGCGTGATATACGGCGCAAGAATCAGTGGCGACATTGGTTGTTGAGTCCTAGATAATATGTTCCTTTATCACCAGAACTTTCATAGTAGGTTATTACCTCATGGTAATTAACCTATAATCATATTATTATGAAAATAGTGTTTCCTGACCTTTTTCAAACGCAGGTGATAACAACACTGGATTTGCAAAATACTTTATAGAAAATAATCAAATGACATGAGCAAGTGTGAACTTGCCTTTTGTGATTGCAAGATTATGCACTCACGGTTTTTAAGACAATATAAGGTCCAATATCTGAAATCAGCATCATTGGTCCAATAAGGGCTAATGTTTTAAAGAAGCAAGATGCTATTATGCATAAGTAATGTAATGCAATTTCTTAAACTCAAATCCCTGGGATAATGTTGATCTAGGGTTTGGAAACTGGAAATAGTTTCTTTAGAATGTGTTGTCCTTTTAGATAAGTTTCATACTTGTGCTTCTTATTAAGGCTTGTGAGTGTGTGATTGATTAGTTTGGAATTGAGATGCTTTATGTCTTAATTGAAATAGACCAAGGTTAACTATAAAAACATAAGTAGTTGTTGGAGATATGCCCTAGAGGCAATAATAAAAGTGGTTATTATTATATCTTTGTGTTTATGATAAATGTTTACATTCATGCTATAACAGTATTAAACGGAAACATTAATACTTGTGTGATTTGTAAACTAAATTAGAGTCCCTAGTAAAGCCTCTTTATAATACTAGCTTGTTAGTTAATAGATGATCATGGTTTCCTGATCATGAACATTGAGAAGTTGTTAACAACAAGATCATATCATTAGGAGAATGGTATGATGGACATACTCCTATAGATAAGCGTAGCATAAAGATCAAGTCATTTTAATAGTTCAATTGCTATTAGCTTTCTGATACATAGTAACCTAATTCCTTCGACCATGAGATCATGCTAATCACCATCACCGGAAGGATGCTTTGATGACATCAAACACCACACCATAACTGGGTGGCTATAAAGGTGGCATTGAGTGTTCGTAAAGTATGGGTTGAGGCACATGGATCAAGAGTGAGATTTGTCCATCCATATGACGGATAGATATATTCTAGGCCCTCTCGGTGGAATGTCATCCGATTAGCTTGCAAGCATGTGACTGGCTCACAAGGGATCACATATCACGGGAACGAGAAAAGAGTACTTATCAGTAACGAGGTTGAACTAGGTATGCAGAGATACCGACGATCAAAACCTCGGATAAGTAAACTATCATGAGACAAATGGAAATTGGTATCGCATGTAAGTGGTTCATTCGATCGCAAAGTAATTGTAGAAATATGTGGGAGCCATATGAATTTCCAGATTCCTCTATTGGTTATTGATCGGAGAAGTGGCTCGGTCATGTCCGCATAATTCACGAACCGTAGGGAGACACACTTAAGGATTCGATGTTGTTAAGTAGTTATGGAATGATGAGTAAGAGACCGAATGTTGTTCGGAGTCTCGGATGGGATCCGGGATATCACGAGGAGATCCGGAATGGTCCGGAGAATAAGATTCATATAAGGAAAGTCCTGTTTCGGAGTTCGGGAATTATTCTGGTGTTTTCACCAGGAATGTTCTAGAAGGGTCGAGAAGGTCCGGCACTCCGGAGGGGAAGGGTACATGAATGTGTCATGACAATGTGGAATGGTTGCATCATGTACTAGGTCACTTGGCTGGGCAAAATAAAGAGAGAAATCAAATCGGAGTTTGATAGTCAAATGCCAATTTGAAAAAGTCAAATCTCAAGTTTGCTTGGTGGAGGGAGAGTAGGAAACCTACTTGGGGAGGAAGTCCCCTCCCTCCACCCGCCGGCCAAGGAGGAGGAGTTGGAGGAGGAATCCCTCCTCCCAACCGGCCCCCTCCCACCTATATAAGGAGGGGTAGGGCGCCCCCTACCCCTCACCCCTCACACCTCAAACCCTAGCCCCAAGCCGCCGGCCTCCTCCAAGTCGCCGCCGCCTAGGGCCTCCTCTAACTCGGCGAGTTAGGGTTTCCCCAAACCCTAGCCGCCGGCCAAGCCCTCCCCTTGGTGCCCTCTAAACCCTAGATCACCAAGACCTCTCTCATACTCCACCATACTCGCTCCGGCTTAAGGCGAAGCCCTGTGAAATCTCCCCTCTACTTCCGACACCACGCCGTCGTGCTGCCGGAATCGCGAGGAGAGTGCTACAACCTCCGCTGCCTGCTGGAACAAGGGAGAGGAAGGTCTTCATCGAGTACCGAACGTGTTACCAACTACAGAAGCGCTGCCAGAACGCAGCGCCGGAAGGATCGTCTACGCGATCTTGAGATCAGCAAGTGTACGACTACATCACCCACGAGAATCTGCTCTCGTTAACCACTTTGGAATCTTCGAGGGTGAGTTCTTCTATCGACTCGTTGCTACAATCTAGTAGATATATCTTGGCTTGTTTGTGTGCATGCGATAGAAATTTTTTGTTTTCCATGCTACGAACCCCTACAGTGGTATCAGAGCCGTGTCTATATGTAGATCTGTTGCACGAGTAGAACACAATGGTCATTGTGGGCGGTGGTGCTTTTATTATCAATTGTTTTTTTGTGTAATTTGCATCTTGCGGTATGATGGGATGAAGCGGCCCGGGCTAACCTTACATGACATCGTTCATGATACTTGCTCCACGCTCAACATGCAACTTGTATTGCATAAGTGGCTTTGCGGGTGCCTGTCTCTCCCATCATAGTATAGATCCAATTTACAACGGGCACTTGATAATTCAAGCATCAACGTTGTGGTTCTTGTTCGTAAGTTAGAACGACACTTATTGAAAGGCCCAAACCACGTAAAATATGCAAAGAAAATTAGAGGCGTCTAACTTTGTTTTGCAGGGGTGTGCTGTGATGTGATATGGCCATGATTGTGATTATATTTGATGTATACAATGTTCCTTATTGTAAGTTGGCAACCGGCAGGAGCCATATGGTTGTCTTTAAATTCTGTTAAGACCCGCGTGTCTATTCAAAGTAGTTGTAACAGTTGAAGCTGGTGGACGACAACCATGAAACGGCGCCATTGACCTTGACGCCATACCGGTGATGATGGAGATCATGTTCGTGCTTGTAGATGGAGATCGGAAGCACAAGAAGAAAGGCCATATCATATCACATATTATGAACCGCATGTGATGTTAATCCTTTATGCATCTTGTATTGCTTAGTTAACGACGGTAGCATTATAAGATGATCCCTCAAGCACACAAATTTCAAGATTTAAAGTGTTCATCCTTAGTAAGCACCGTTGCTAAAGCTCGTTGTTTCGAAGCACCACGTGATGATCGGGTGTGTTAGATTCTGCCAGTGTATACAACGTGAGCAAGCCAGATTTGCTCATGCAGAAGCTAAGGTTTGATCTTGACGAGCCTAGCATGTAAAGACATGGTCTCGGGACACGGATCACCGAAAGGTAATGCATGAGTCATATAGTAGATATGATGAACATGTTGATTGTTCGCCATTGAAGTTACATCAACTCTCGTGATGATCGGTTTTGATGTGGTGGATTTGGTTCGTGCGATCACTAAAACAATTTGATGGATATTGTTTTGAGTGGGAGTTCACCTAGATTAATTTAACTATTAATTAGAACTCAATTTGTCATAAACTTAGTCTAAACTATTGCAAATATGTTGTAGATCAATGGCGGCCCCTACCATCAATTTTAATGCGTTCCTAGAGAAAGAAAAGTTGAAAAACAATGGAAGCAACTTCGCGGATTGGTTCCGCAATTTGAGGATTGTCCTCAATGCTGGTAATTTGACCTATGTGCTGGATGCACCGCTGGGTGACCCGCCTGCAGCTACTACTACCGATGAAGTAAAGAATGTTTACCTCACTCGGAAGAATCAGTACTCCACAGTTCAGTGTGCTATCTTGTATGGTTTGGAATCGGAGCTTTAGAAAAGGTTTGAGAACCATAACCCACATGATATTGTCCGTGAACTCAAAATGATATTTGAGGCTCACACGGCAGTTGAGAGTTATGAGGCTTCTGAAAAGTTCTTTAACTGCAAGATGGAAGAGGGCAGCTCCGTCAGTGAGCATGTGCTTAAGATGTCTGGGCACGCAAACAAGCTCCAAAGTTTGGGTATAGTGATTCCTAATTCTTTGGGGATTCACCGTGTCCTCCAATCACTACCACCAAGTTATAAGAACTTTGTGATGAACTACAATATGCAAAACATGGACAAGGCGTTGCCAGAACTCTTTTTCGTGTTGAAATCTTCAGAAGTGGAGATCAAGAAAGAGCACCAAGTGTTGGTGGTCAATAAGATCACCAAATTCAAGAAAGGCAAGTCTAAGCAAAAGGGAAACTTCAAGAAGGGCGGTAAGAAAGTTTCCACGCCGATGAAGAAAACCAAGGCTGGGCCTAAGCCTGATACTGAGTGCTTTTACTGCAAGGGAGAAGGTCACTGGAAGCGGAATTGCCCAAAGTACTTGGCGGATTTGAAGAACGGCAATATCAAGAAGAAAGGTATATCCGATATACATGTTATTGATGTGTATATCACTAGTACTCGTAGTAGTGCCTGGGTATTTGATACTGGTTCGGTTGCTCATATTTGTAACTCGAAACAGGTGTTGCAGAATAAACGGAAGCTAGCGAATAACGAGGTGACGATGCACGTTGGAAATGGATCAAAGGTTGATGTGATCGCGGTCGGCACGCTACCTCTTCATCTACCATCGGGATTAGTTTTATACTTAAATAATTGTTATTTGGTGCCTGCGTTGAGCATGAACATTATATCTAGATCATGTTTATTGCGAGACGGTTACTTGTTTAAGTCAAAGAATAATGGTTGTTTGATTTATATGAGTAATATGTTTTATGCACATACACCTTTGATAGATGGTATATTCTTATTGAATCTCGATTGTAGTAATACACACATTAATAACATTGAAGCTAAACGTTTGAAATTGAGCGATAACTCGACCTATATGTGGCACTTTCGTCTTGGTCATATTGGAGTGAAGTGTATGAAGAAACTCCATTCTGATGGACTTCTTGAATCACTTGAAAGATGCGAAGCATGCCTAATGGGTAAAATGACTAAGACTCCATTTTCTGGCATGATGGAGCGAGCTACGGACTTGTTGGAAATCATACATACCGATGTGTGTGGTCCAATGAGTGTAGCATCGCGCGGTGGTTATCGTTATGTTCTTACCTTCACGGATGACTTGAGTAGATATGGGTATATCTATTTCATGAAACATAAGTCCGAAACTTTCGAGAAGTTTAAGGAATTTCAAAGTTAGGTAGAGAATCAACGTAACAAGAAGATTAAATTTCTACGATCTGATCGTGGAGGTGAATATCTAAGTTACGATTTTGGCGAGCATTTGAAGAAATACGGAATACTTTCACAATTGACACCGCCGGGAACACCATAGTGTAATGGTGTGTCCGAACATCGTAATCGAACTCTCTTAGATATGGTTCGTTCTATGATGTCACTTACAGATTTACCGCTATCATTTTGGGGTTATGCATTAGAAACAGCCGCATTCACTTTAAATAGGGCACCATAAAAATCCGTTGAAACGACACCGTATGAATTATGGTTTGGGAAGAAACCTAAATTGTCGTTCCTTAAAGTTTGGGGTTGCGAAGCCTATGTAAAGAAGTTACAGCCGGACAAGCTTGAACCCAAAGCGGAAAAATGCGTTTTCATAGGATACCCGAAGGAAACTATTGGGTATACCTTCTATCATAGATCCGAAGGCAAAATCTTCGTTGCTAAGAATGGATCCTTTCTAGAGAAGGAATTTCTCTCGAAAGAAGTTACTGGAAGGAAAGTAGAACTCGACGAGGTTGTTGAACCTTCTCTCGAACTTGCGAGTATCACAGCACCGGAAGTAGTTCCTGTGGCGCCTACACCAATAAGAGAGGAAGCTAATGATGATGATCATGAAACTTCGGTTGATGTTGCTACAGAGCCTCGCAGGTCAACGAGAACTCGTACCACTCCTGATTGGTAATGATACCGTTATGAGTGTCATGTTGGTGGACAACACCGATGACCCTGCGACATATGAGGTGTAGGGTTCGCAGCATAGAAAACAAAAAAATTCCTACGATGTGAACTATGTACCAAGATCTATCTATTAGATACAAACAACGGGCGGATGTATATCCGTAGAGAACATACCCTTGAAGACCGACAAAGCTTAACGAGTTCAACTCGTGGTTGATGTAGACGATCTCTTGCCGATCTCAAGATCGAGAGGAAGTCCTAGCGCCGCAAATCAGCAGCGCATCCGTTCTCGCACACACGTTCGAGGCACCGAGCAACCTCCGCCTCTTCGCTCCAGCGATGCAGCGGAAGCACAACTCTTTCTTGCCAAATAGCCACCGGGAACATGTATCTCGCTAGTCCGAGACCATGGGGATAAATTCTAGAGGGGGAGAGAGATCCTTCACGAGGAGGTGTGAGTGGGAAGTGAGAGGAGGGGCTCCTTTTATAGGAGGAGGGGGAACCCCAAGGGGGTGTCCGGCGCATGGGGGCTGCCCCCTTGCCCTCCCCTCTTCATGTGGGTGGACACTCCACTCACAAAAAACCATTCATATGCCTCCACTCAAAATCCCACTCAAACTTGCCATTAAATTTCCACCAAATTTAATGCAAACTCTCATTAAATAAAACACTTTTATTTTATTCAGAATTTTGTCAATTACTTTAATTACAAACATTCACAAATAACCCCTTGCTAGAATTTATTTCACATGCATAACCACTTTATGCAATTTCACCCGAAAACCTGTTTCGGTATCTCGTGAAATAAATTCCTGCGCTTGTTCATTCTTTCGGCATGAAACTTTTGCTCCAATTGGATGTCGGTGTCTCTTAAGTGTGTCACCCTACGGTTCGTGAATAATGCGGACATGGTCGAGGTCCCTCTCGGATCAATAATCAGAAGCGGGATCTGGAGACCCATACTGACTCCCACACATTCAACGGTGACTTTCTTGTGATCGTCGGAACCTTTTACGCTAGTATCTTAATCCCTTTGTTTCACGATATATTACATGTCCGAGATTCGATCATCGGTATCTCCATACCTAGTTTGAATCTCGTTACCGACATGCACTCTTTTCTCGTTCCCGTGATATAACATTCTAGTGATCAAATCACTTGCTTGCAAGCTAATCAATGTGATATCACCAAGAGGGCCCAGAGTATATCTATCCGTCATCGGGATGAACAAATTCCACTCTCGATCCATGAGCCTCAACATAACACTTTATTAGTTTTGAATCCATCTTTATAATCACCCTGTTACGGTGTGACGTTTGATGTTATCAAGAAACTCTTCCGGTGTTAGTGATTGACATGATCTCATGGTCTAAGGATTAGGATCACTTCGTAAGTTGTTATAGCAATATAAACTCAATGACTTTGATCGTAATGCTATACTTCGGATGAATGTTCATCACACCATTACACAGATGTTGTGATCCCGTTATTAACAACATCCAATGTCCATGATCAGGAAACCTTGATCATCTTGTTAATCAACGAGCTAGTTTATGAGAGAGGCATAACTAGGAACTTTCTGTTTGTTTATTAAACACACATGTATTAATGTTTCCGTATTAATACAATTATAGCATGCAAAATAAACATCTATCATATACTTGGAATACACATAATAAACACTTTATTATTGCCTCTCAGGGCATATTCCCTTTAGTCTCCCACTTGCACTAGAGACAATAATCTAGTTACATAGTGATAAATCTAACACCCATTGAGTTCTGGTGTTGATCATGTTTTGCTCTAGGGAGAGTTTTAGTCAACGGATCTGCTACATTGAGATCCGTATGTACTTTACAAATCTTTATATCTCCATCCTTGACATGCTCGCGGATGGAGTAAAACCGGCGCTTAATATGCTTGGAATGCTTGTGAGACCTTGGCTCTTTGGCATTGGCAATGGGACCATTGTTGTCACAATAGATCACCATTGGGTCCAACGCGTTTGCAACCACTCCTAGTTCGGATATGAACTCCTTCATCCAAACTGCTTCCTGTGCCGCTTCTAAAGCAGCAACATATTCGGCCTCCGTTGTTGATCCCGCTACCACAGGTTGTTTGGAGCTCCTCCAACTAACCGCTCCGCCATTCATGAGAAATACGTATCCGGATTGAGACTTAGAGTCATCTGGATCGGTGTCAAAGCTAGCGTCAACATAACACTTAGCGACGAGCTCTTCTTCACCTCCGTATACAAGAAACATATCCTTAGTTCTTCGTAAGTACTTAAGGATATTCTTGACCGCTATCCAGTGTTCCGAACCTGGATCCGATTGGTACCTACTAGTCAAACTAATAGCATGTGCCACATCCGGTCTTGTACATAGCATGGCGTACATTATAGAGCCTATGGCTAAAGCATAGGGGACTTTGTCCATTATCTCTCTTTCTTCCGCCGAAGCCGAACTTTGAGTCTTACTCAATGTCTTGCCTTGCAACATAGGTAAGAACCCCTTCTTACTTCCGTCCATTTTAAACTTCTTTAAAATCTTATCAAGGTATGTACTTTGCGATAGCCCTATTAAGCGCCTATATCTATCTCTATAGATCTTTATGCCTAATATGTATGACGCTTCACCTAGGTCCTTCATTGAAAATTTGCTGTTTAGATTTCTTTTAACACTGTTTAAAAGATCTATATCATTTTCGATCAATAATATGTCATCCACATATAATATCAGAAATGTCACATTGCTCCCACTCACTTTCTTGTAAATACAAGCTTCTCCATAAGTTTGGACAAATCCAAACTCTTTGATCACCTCATCAAAGCGGAGATTCCAACTTCGTGATGCTTGCTTCAATCCATAGATGGATCGCTGAAGCTTGCACACCTTGTTAGCATCCTTAGGATCGACAAAACCCTTTGGTTGTATCATATACAACTCTTCTTCAATATTACCATTGAGAAACATGGTTTTGACATCCATCTGCCTTATCTCATAATCGAAATATGCAGCAATTGCTAACATAATCCTAACTGACTTTAGCATCGCTACGGGAGAGAATGTCTCATCGTAGTCAACTCCTTGAATTTGTCGAAACCCCTTTGCGACAAGTCGAGCTTTATAGACGGTCACATTACCATCAACATCAGTTTTCCTTTTGAAAATCCATTTGTTCTCCACGGCCTTTCGGTCGTGAGGTAATTCCACCAAGTTCCAAACTTGATTTTCATGCATGGATTCCATCTCAGATTTCATGGCTTCTAACCATTTGTTGGAATCTGGGCTCATCATCGCTTCTTCATACGTCGCAGGGTCATCATTTTCATCAACCATGAAATTCATGACAGGATTTCCGTATAGCTCGGGAGCTGCACGCGTCCTGCTTGACCTGCGAGGTTTGGTAGTACTCTCTTTCGGAGTTTCATGATCATTATCATTAGTTCCCTCTTCAACAGGTGGAGCCAACTCCGGAACAACTTCCGGCGCTGCGCTACTCGCCATACTTTGAAGAGAAGGTTCAATAACCTCTTCGAGTTCCACCTTCCGACTACTCACACCTTTCGCGAGAAACTCTTTCTCTAGAAAGGATCCATTCTTGGCAACAAAAACCTTGCCCTCGGATCTGTGATAGAAGGAATACCCAATAGTTTCCTTAGGGTAACCTATGAAGACACATTTTTCCGCTTTGGGTTCGAATTTATCTGGTTGAAGTTTCTTCACATAAACATTGCATCCCCAAACTTTAAGAAATGACAGCTTAGGTTTGTTTCCAAACCACAATTCATACGGTGTCTTTTCAATGGATTTGGATGGTGCCCGATTTAAAGTGAATGCAGCAGTTTCTAGTGCATAACCCCAAAATAACAACGGCAAGTCCGTCAGAGACATCATAGATCGAACCATATCTAATAAAGTACGATTACGACGTTCCGACACACCATTTCGATGTGGTGTTCCGGCAGGCATGAGTTGTGAAACAATTCCACACTCTTTCATGTGAGTGCTAAACTCGTAACTTAGATACTCACCTCCACGGTCGGACCGTAGAAATTTGATCTTTCTATTACGATGATTTTCCACTTCATTCTGAAATTCCTTGAACTTTTCAAAGGTTTCAGACTTGTGTTTCATCAAGTAGATATATCCATACCTACTCAAATCATCCGTGAAAGTAACAAAATAACGATATCCACCTCGCGCCGACACACTCATTGGACCACATACATCAGAATGTATGATTTCCAATAAATCTGTCGCCCGTTCCATTGAACCGGAAAACGGCGTTCTAGTCATCTTGCCCATAAGGCATGGCTCACATGTATCAAATGATTCAAAACCAAGTGATTCCAAAAGTCCATCCGAATGGAGCTTCTTCATGCGTTTAACGCCAATATGACCTAGACGGCAGTGCCACATATATGCGGATATATCATCATTAAGTTTAATCCTTTTAGCATCAACATTATGAATATGTGTAACATTATCATCGAGATCTAATAGAAATAAACCATTCATCATTGGTGCATGACCATAAAATATTTCATTCATATAAATGGAACAACCATTGTTCTCAGATTTAAATGAATAACCACTTCGCATCAAACACGATCCAGATATAATGTTCATGCTCAGTGTAGGCACCAGATAACAATTATTCAAGTTTATAACTAATCCCGACGGCAAATGGAGAGGCAGCGTTCCGACGGCGATCACATCAACGCTTGATCCATTGCCGACACGCATCTTGACCTCACCCCTTGCTAGCGGTCGCTTGTTCCGCAGCCCCTGATTCGAGTTACAAATATTAGCAACTGAACCGGTATCAAATACCCAGGTGCTACTGCGAGCACTAGTCAAGTACACATCAATAACATGTATATCATATATACCTTTGTTTGCCTTGCCGGCCTTCTTGTCTGCCAAATACTTGGGGCAGTTGCGCTTCCAGTGGCCAGTCCCCTTACAATAGTAGCACTCGGTACCAGACTTAGGTCCAACTCGGGGTTTCTTTTCAGGCGCGGCAACAGGCTTGCCGCCCTTACTTCCCTTCCGTTTTCCCTTCTTGTCTTTCTTGAAACCAGTGTTCCTATTGATCATCAACACTTGATGTTCCTTTTTGATCTCCACTTCTGCAGTTCTAAGCATTGACAGAAGCTCGGGGAGAGACTTCTTCATGCCTTGCATATTATAGTTCATCACGAAGCTCTTATAGCTAGGTGGCAGAGACTGCAGAACACGATGGATGCCTAAGTCAATGGGAATCGATATTCCCAAGGACACAAGCTTATCGGCGTAACCCGACATCTTGAGTACATGCTCACTAACGGAGTTGTGCTCTTCCATCATGCAGCTAAAGAACTTTTCTAAAGCGTTTTAGCTCTCTACAACAGCATGTGTGTCGAAAATCATTTTCAACTCACCCATTGTATCAAATGCAATGCCATTTTCGAAACGCTTTCGAAGTTCCGGCTCTAGCCCATACAATATGCCGCAATGAACTAAGTTGTGGTCCTCCTGACGAGTCTGATAGACATTCTTCTCCTCGTCAGGGGCATCCTCGAAAGGTGGGGGGCCTAGTGGCGCTTCTAGCATGTATTGCTTTTGTGCAGCAGAGAGGAGAATCCTCAAATTCATGGCCCATTCTGTAAAGTTGCTACCGTTCGTTGCTAGTTTCTCTTTCTCCATGAACACATTGAAATTAAAAGCAGGTGGTGCCCTCTACAACAGAATTTGTAAAGTTTAGACTAAGTGTATGATAGATTGAGTTCAACTAATCCATATTATGAATGAACTCCCACTAAAAAACGACATCCCTCGTGCCTTTTTGGTGATTACATGAACCAAATCCACTATACCAAGTCCGATCATCACGTGAGTCGGTATAGCTTCAAAGGCGAGCATGAAATGGGCATCATATCAACTATATGACTCATGCTTAACCTTTAGGTCCGTGTTCCAAGGCCATGTCTGTACATGCTAGGCTCGCCAAGTTAGAACCTTAGTATTCGCGTGTGTAACTGTTTTACACCCGAAATATGGTCGTGGATCCAAGAACACCCGATCATCACGTGATGTCTTGGAGCGACGAAACATAATCGGTGCATACTAAAGGAAGAACACATTCTTATCTTGATATTTAAATGAGGGATCATCTTATTATGCTAACAAGGCGCTAAACAAGCAATATAAGATGATATCAAACATGACATGTTTATTAGTGAAATGTTATGGTTCCCGCAGATGATCTCTATCATGTGCATCGTGGTATGATCACTATCATACCTATATGTCTAAATCCAAGGTCTATGGACTTTACACGTTATGTGTGTTGTAAGAGTATCATCTCATACTTCTACTTACAACATCACCATATCATAACACTAGCCCAGCAACAATCTAAACTAGACGCCTCTAATTTATCCATTGCAAGTTTTACGTGGCTTAGGGCTTTCGAGATAGAACCGTTCCTACCTACGAACATGAACCACAACGAGGATAACCAAATTGTTGACAACTCGTTGCAAAATAGATATTGACTATAGTAGGAGAGACAGACACCCGCTAGCCACTTATGCAAACTAGTTGCATGTCAAGCGTGGAACAGGTCTCATGTGCGAGGACATGTAAAGTTTGTCCGGGCCGCTTCATCCCACTATGCCACCAATATCCAAAATTACAACAAAGGAGCAACAACATGATCATCATCGCCCACATACTCATATGTGTACTACCCGTGTAAAGCATCTACGCATAGATCCGGCTCTGATACCACTGTAGGGTTCGCAGCATAGAAAACAAAAAATTTCCTACGATGTGAACTATGTACCAAGACCTATCTATTAGATAAAAACAACGGGCGGATGTATATCCGTAGAGAACATACCCTTGAAGACCGACAAAGCTTAACGAGTTCAACTCGTGGTTGATGTAGACGATCTCTTGCCGATCTCAAGATCAAGATGAAGTCCTAGCGCCGCAAATTAGCAGCGCATCCGTGCTCGCACACACGTTCGAGGCACCGAGCAACCTCCGCCTCCTCGCTCCAGCGATGCAGCGGAAGCACAACTCTTTCTTGCCGAATAGCCACCGGGAACATGTATCTCGCTAGTCCGAGACCATGGGGGATAAATTCTAGAGGGGGAGAGAGATCCTTCACGAGGAGGTGTGAGTGAGAAGTGAGAGGAGGGGCTCCTTTTATAGGAGGAGGGGGAACCCTAAGGGGGTCGCCGGCGCATGGGGGCTGCCCCCTTGCCCTCCCCTCTTCATGTGGGTGGACACTCCACTCACAAAAAACCATTCATATGCCTCCACTCAAAATCCCACTCAAACTTGCCATTAAATTTCCACCAAATTTAATGCAAACTCTCATTAAATAAAACTCTTTTATTTTATTCAGAATTTTATCAATTACTTTAATGACAAACATTCACAAATAACCCTTTGCTAGAATTCTATTTCACATGCATAACCACTTTATGCAATTTCACCCGAAAACCTGTTTCGATATCTAGTGAAATAAATTCCTGCGCTTGTTCATTCTTTCGGCATGAAACTTTTGCTCCAATTGGATGTCGGTGTCTCTTAAGTGTGTCACCCTACGGTTCGTGAATAATGCGGACATGATCGATACCCCTCTCGGATCAATAATCAGAAGCGGGATCTGGAGACCCATACTGACTCCCACACATTCAACGATGACTTTCTTGTGATCGTCGGAACCTTTTACGCTAGTATCTTAATCCCTTTGTTTCACGATATATTACATGTCCGAGATTCGATCATCAGTATATCCATACCTAATTTGATCTCGTTACTGACATTCACTCTTTTCTCGTTCCCGTGATATAACATTCTACTGATCAAATCACTTGCTTGCAAGCTAATCAATGTGATATCACCGAGAGGGCCTAGAGTATATCTATCCGTCATCGGGATGAAAAAATTCCACTCTCGATCCATGAGCCTCAACATAACACTTTATTAGTTCTGAATCCATCTTTATAATCACCCTGTTACGGTGTGACGTTTGATGTTATCAAGAAAATCTTCCGGTGTTAGTGATTGACATGATCTCATGGTCTAAGGATTAGGATCACTTCGTAAGTTGTTATAGCAATATAAACTCAATGACTTTGATCGTAATGCTATACTTCGGATGAATGTTCATCACACCATTACACTAATGTTGTGATCCCGTTATTAACAACATCCAATGTCCATGATCAGGAAACCTTGATCATCTTGTTAATCAACAAGCTAGTTTATGAGAGAGGCATAACTAGGAACTTTCTGTTTGTTTATTAAACACACATGTATTAATGTTTCCGTATTAATACAATTATAGCATGCAAAATAAACATCTATCATATACTTGGAATACACATAATAAACACTTTATTATTGCCTCTTAGGGCATATTCCCTTCATGAGGAAGCGATGATGAGACCAGATTCCAATAAATGGCAAGAAGCCATGAAATCCGAGATTGGATCCATGTACGAAAACCAAGTATGGACTTTGGTGGACTTACCGGATGGCCGGAAGGCTGTCGAGAACAAATGGATTTTTAAGAAGAAAACAGATGCTGATGGTAATGTTACTGTCTATAAAGCTCGACTTGTCGCAAAAGGGTTTCGACAAATTCAAGGAGTTGACTACGATGAGACTTTCTCACCAGTAGCGAAGCTAAAGTCTGTGAGGATTATGTTAGCACGCTGCATAATATGATTATGAGATATGGCAGATGGATGTCAAAACGGCGTTCCTCAATGGAGACATTGATGAAGAGTTGTATATGATGCAACCCAAAGGTTTTGTCAATCCTAAAGATGCTAACAAGGTATGCAAACTTCAACGGTCCATATATGGATTGAAGCAAGCATCCCGAAGTTGGAATCAACGTTTTGATAAGGTAATCAAAAGTTTTGGTTTTATACAAACTTATGGAGAAGCTTGTATTTACAAGAAAGTGAGTGGGAGCTCTGTAGCATTCTTAATACTATATGTAGATGACATATTGCTGATTGGGAATGATGTAGACCTTATTAATAGTGTCAAAGATTATTTGAATAATAGTTTTTCAATGAAAGATCTTGGCGAAGCAGCTTACATATTAGGCATAAAGATTTATAGAGATAGATCGAGACGCCTAATATCATTGTCACAAAGTACATATTTGGAAAAGGTTCTAAAGAGTTTTGGAATGGAAGATAGCGAGAAAGGGTTCTTGCCCATGTTGCCCAATATGACCTTGAGTAAAACTCAAAGTCCAGCAACGGCAGAAGATAGAGAAAGGATGAGTAAGACTCCCTATGCCTCAGCCATAGGATCTCTAATGTATGTCATGCTATGTACTAGACCCGACATTGCATATGCTGTTAGTTTGACTAGCAGATATCAAAGTGATCCAGGAGTGGATCATTGGACAGCGGTCAAAAACATCCTTAAGTACTTGAGAAGAACTAAGGATATGGTTATTTCTTATGGATGTGATGAACAACTCGTTGTTAATGGTTACACCAATGCTAGATGGAACACCGATCCAGATGATTCTAAATCTCAATCTGGATACGTATTTACTTTGAATGGTGCAGTAGTTAGCTGGAGGAGTGCAAAGCAAAGCATTGTGGCGAGATCTTCAACTGAATCGGGATACATAGCTGCTTCGGAGGCTTCACAAGAAGCGATATGGATGAAGGAGTTCATTACAGAGCTTGGCGTGGTTCCAAGTGCGCTGGACCCAATGTCTATCTACTGTGATAACATGGGCGCCATAGCCAATGCGCAAGAACCAAGGTCGCACAAGAAGCTAAAGCACATCAAGCTACGTTTTCACGCTATTCGAGAACATGTCCAAGATGGTGACATAATGATTTGCAAAGTACGCATAGATCTGAATGTGGCGGATCCGTTGACTAAACCTCTCCCGAGGTCAAAACATGACCAACACCAAACTGCCATGGGTGTTCGGTATATTACCATGTAATCTAGATTAGTTGACTCTAGTGCAAGTGGGAGACTGTTGGAGATATGCCCTAGAGGCAATAATAGAAGTGGTTATTATTATATCTTTGTGTTTATGATAAATTTTTACATTCATGATATAACAGTATTAAACGGAAACATTAATACTTGTGTGATTTGTAAACTAAATTAGAGTCCCTAGTAAAGCCTCTTTATAATACTAGCTTGTTAGTTAATAGATGATCATGGTTTCCTGATCATGAACATTGAGATGTTGTTAACAACAAGATCATATCATTAGGAGAATGGTATGATAGACATACTCCTATAGATAAGCGTAGCATAAAGATCAAGTCATTTTAATTGTTCAATTGCTATTAGCTTTCTGATACATAGTAACCTAATTCCTTCGACCATGAGATCATGCTAATCACCATCACCGGAAGGATGCTTTGATGACATCAAACACCACACCGTAACTGGGTGGCTATAAAGGTGGCATTGAGTGTTCGGAAAGTATGGGTTGAGGCACATGGATCAAGAGTGGGATTTGTCCATCCATATGACGGATAGATATACTCTAGGCCCTCTCGGTGGAATGTCATCCGATTAGCTTGCAAGCATGTGACTGGCTCACAAGGGATCACATATCACGGGAACGAGAAAAGAGTACTTATCAGTAACGAGGTTGAACTAGGTATGCAGAGATACCGACGATCAAAACCTCGGATAAGTAAACTATCGTGAGACAAAGGGAAATTGGTATCGTATGAAAGTGGTTCATTCGATCGCAAAGTAATAGTAGAAATATGTGGGAGCCATATGAATTTCCATATTCCTCTATTGGTTATTGATCGGAGAAGTGTCTCGGTCATGTCCGCATAATTCACGAACCGTAGGGAGACACACTTAAGTATTCAATGTTGTTAAGTAGTTATGGAATGATGAGTAAGAGACCGAATGTTGTTCAGAGTCTCGGATGGGATCCGGGATATCACGAGGAGATCCGGAATGGTCCGAAGAATAAGATCCATATAAGGAAAGTCCTGTTTCGGAGTTCGGGAATGATTCTGGTGTTTTCACGAGGAATGTTCTAGAAGGGTCCGGAAGGTCCGGCACTCCGGAGGGGAAGGGTACATGAATGTGTCATAAGACAATGTGGAATGGTTGCATCATGTACTAGGTCACTTTGCTGGGCAAAATAAAGAGAGAAATCAAATCGGAGTTTGAAAGTCAAACGCCAATTTGAAAAAGTCAAATCTCAAGTTTGCTTGGTGGAGGGAGAGTAGGAAACCTACTTGGGGAGGAAGTCCCCTCCCTCCACCCGCCGGCCAAGGAGGAGGAGTTGGAGGAGGACTCCCTCCTCCCAACCGGCCCCCTCCCACCTATATAAGGAGGGGTAGGGCGCCCCCTACCCCTCACACCTCAAACCCTAGCCCCAAGCCGCCGGCCTCCTCCGCCTAGGGCCTCCTCTAACTCGGCGAGTTAGGGTTTCCCCAAACCCTAGCCGCCAGCCAAGCCCTCCCCTTGGTGCCCTCTAAACCCTAGATCACCAAGGCCTCTCTCATACTCCACCATACTCGCTCTGGCTTAAGGCGAAGCCCTGCGAGATCTCCCCTCTACTTCCGACAACACGCCGTCGTGCTGCCGGAATCGCGAGGAGAGTGATACAACCTCCGCTTCCTGCTGGAACAAGGGAGAGGAAGGTCTTCATCAAGTACCGAACGTGTGACCAACTGTGGAAGCGCTGCCGGAACACAGCGCCGGAAGGATCGTCTACGCGATCTTGAGATCGGCAAGTGTACGACTACATCACCCACGAGAATCTGCTCTCGTTAACCGCTTTGGAATCTTCGAGGGTGAGTTATTCTATCGCCTCGTTGCTACAATCTAGTAGATAGATCTTGGCTTGTTTGTGTGCATGCGGTAGAAATTTTTTGTTTTCCATGCTACGAACCCCTATAGTAGTTTATTAGACATAATGTTTATAAGCCTTGAGACTAAAGTTATCTTTAAAACGGTAAATAAACTTAAGGTGTAATTTGTTTTAATTATTCTCAAGTTTTGGATTTATGATAAGTATGATTAAAGTGTGGGATTATTCACTTTACATTCAAGTGAATGATTATTTTAAATTTGTTTTGCTATTATGAAAATAACATGCAACTATCAAAGAAAGTATATTTTGGATGGTGTTGTTAAGGTGTTAGTTTTAAAGTCATGCTAATTATAATTTAGATGTTAAGATCATTCCCTCTTCATATAAGTGAATGATATATAAAATTATCTTAAAGATTGTGGTTTTGAATTTTAGTTTAGGGTTTAAAAGAGTATTATAAAGTTAATGATTTATGTTGAAGTTTTATTATAAATCTTAGTTATGGTTTAGAACTTTAATAGCTAGATTTTAAGGTTTTGATATTTCTAAAGAAATATAATTATTTCTTATTTAAGAAATGTTTTTTAAGAAGTTTAAAAATAGATAATAGACAAGGTTTTTTTACTTTAAAATATTAAAAACCTTTCTAATATTATATTTAATAAATTTTTTAGTGTAATATATTTTTTCAAGACTTAAAAAATTATTTTTATTATTATTTTTAAGTATTATTTTTATGTTTATAAAATTCCATCAAGGATTAAATGTCTTTGAATATTTACTTCGTATTTTATTTATAAAAAATTAGGCTACTATTTTTATAAAATAGTGTGTTTATTTTTATACACAAAATGATTTTTATTCATTTTCAGGATTTCTCCTTATTTTATGAAATTTTACTTAGGATTTAATGGTGTTAATATATATTTGTTTTATATTTATTTTAAACATATAAAGTTATATATATTTTTTATATTAGGTAGATCTTATTTTTATGATGATTTAAATATTTTAGATGTATTTCTATGATTTTTCAATAATTATTTAGAGCTTTAATTGTCAAAAGGCATTTGGTAATTTTTATTTTATTCTTTAATTTTTTTTATTTTACTGAAATATGGCCTATTTGAGTTGGGCACATGGGCCGATTCGGCCCAGCTAAATCGGGCTTGGGGTCATATTGACCCCCGACCCACTCTCTCCGTCACCCAACACACGCGAGCACGCACACACCGCCCCCCTCCAGGATGCTTGCGATGCCGCCACCCGCCACCGCCTACCTCACCGGCCATCGCCGGCACCTCCCAGCGCCGCTAGGCCTCTATATCCTCCTTTGATTTCCCTCTGCTGTGGTGCCCAGTACCCGTGCGACCTCTCCCTAGGAGAAACCCTAGATTCTCCGGGATCTTCTTAGCCAACTCCGGCTCCTTAGTACCACCGCACGCCGGTGAGGCCTTGCCCCGGTTCTTCTCACCATCCCCACATCGCCCCCACACGGTACTGCCTCTGATGCTCGCCTACTCATCAAACCCTAGCCCATTAGGCCCGACTACTGGCGCTGCCTCTGCACATCTGCACCCTCTGCTGCTCCTACCATGGCTGGTCGTGGTCTCCCTCACCTTGGTGAGGTAGTAGACTGCGGCTGGCCCCTACTGCATCAAGCTCGACAGCTTTCTTCATGGCCCTAACTACCACTTTGAGTTATCTCTTTTCTCCCTCTTATTTATTTTCAGTCATCTGTTTATTGATGGATGGATATAAGTGATGTAGTGAGGATTATGTTATCAGTAGCTACAAGATTAATTGGTTGTTAAAATATGCTGCCTTTGTTCTAAGGCACATGACTGAACTAAGATACAATACTACTAGTATTGGTATAGATATAGGTCTGGCAATTCTAGAAGTGGTTTGTGGTGAGAATCTGTGACTATGTGTACTGCTAATGATCTTCTAATCGAGTTAGGTGTGTTAGATGGTTGCAGCTTGTCATAGGTTTATGATAGTGATTATCCAGTACTAAGCCAAAGTGATGTTATGTTAGTACTGTCTAGGTTGTGATGATCGATGGCCTGGCCAATGATCCATCATGTTCTTCTATGGGGTTTTTGATTGTGCTAAAGGTTCAGGTGTTGCTAGCTTGATAGAATTAGTTAATTACTTGTAAACCATCATCTCTAGTTTGTTTCTAATCTATTTAGGAATGTATGTTCTAATAGATATAGAGGAATATACCTTGGGTATGTAGTACTTTCTTTTAGTAACATTATCATTTTTTTACTCCTTACATTGCTATGGGTATTGGATTTTTTCTTATTTACTTTTTGTCCTATAGTTATGCATATTCTTTGTGACCCCATGATATCCAACCAATTAAATGCTAGGGAAATGCTTGTCTATCTTCCACTAGCTTCTTAGTTGTTTTATAGGCTCTTATATAATCAAATACTAGTGTTCTTGATGTTGACTTAATACAAATGGGTGTAGGGTTCGCATCATAGAAAACAAAAAATTTCCTACGATGTGAACTATGTACCAAGATCTATCTATTAGATACAAACAACGGGCGGATGTATATCCGTAGAGAACATACCCTTGAAGACCGACAAAGCTTAACGAGTTCAACTCGTGGTTGATGTAGACGATCTCTTGCCGATCTCAAGATCGAGAGGAAGTCCTAGCGCCGCAAATCAGCAGCGCATCCGTGCTCGCACACACGTTCGAGGCACCGAGTAACCTCCGCCTCCTCGCTCCAGTGATGCAGCGGAAGCACAACTCTTTCTTGCTGAATAGCCACCGGGAACATGTATCTCGCTAGTCCGAGACCATGGGGGATAAATTCTAGAGGGGAGAGAGATCCTTCACGAGGAGGTGTGAGAGACAAGTGAGAGGAGGGGCTCCTTTTATAGGAGGAGGGGGGCACCCAAGGGGGTGGCCGCCGGCCATGGTGCTGCCCCCTACCCTTCTTCATTCATGTGGGTGGACACTCCACTCACAAAATGGCCCTTCAATTTTCTCCACTCAAAAGTCCACTCAAATTCCCATTAAATTTCCACCAAATTTAATGCAAACTCTCATTAAATAAAACTCTTTTATTTTATTCAGAATTTTGTCAATTACTTTAATGACAAACATTCACAAATGACCCCTTGCTAGAATTCTATTTCACATGCATAACCACTTTATGCAATTTCACCCGAAACCTATTTCGGTATCTAGTGAAATAAATTCCTGCGCTTGTTCATTCTTTCAGCATGAAACTTTTGCTCCAATTGGATGTCGGTGTCTCTTAAGTGTGTCACCCTACGGTTCGTGAATAATGCGGACATGATCGAGACCCCTCTCGGATCAATAATCAGAATCGAGATCTGGAGACCCATACTGACTCCCACACATTCAACGATGACTTTCTTGTGATCGTCGGAACCTTTTACGCTAGTATCTTAATCCCTTTGTTTCACGATATATTACATGTCCGAGATTCGATCATCGTTATCTCCATACCTAGTTTCATCTCGTTACCGACATGCACTCTTTTCTCGTTCCCGTGATATAACATTCTAGTGATCAAATCACTTGCTTCAAAGCTAATCAATGTGATATCACCAAGAGGTCCCAGAGTATATCTATCCGTCATCGGGATGAACAAATTCCACTCTCGATCCATGAGCCTCAACATAACACTTTATTAGTTCTGAATCCATCTTTATAATCACCCTGTTACGGTGTGACATTTGATGTTATCAAGAAACTCTTCCGGTGTTAGTGATTGACATGATCTCATGGTCTAAGGATTAGGATCACTTCGTAAGTTGTTATAGCAATATAAACTCAATGACTTTGATCGTAATGCTATACTTCGGATGAATGTTCATCACACCATTACACTAATGTTGTGATCCCGTTATTAACAACATCCAATGTCCATGATCAGGAAACCTTGATCATCTTGTTAATCAACGAGCTAGTTTATGAGAGAGGCATAACTAGGAACTTTCTGTTTGTTTATTAAACACACATGTATTAATGTTTCCGTATTAATACAATTATAGCATGCAAAATAAACATCTACCATATACTTGGAATACACATAATAAACACTTTATTATTGCCTCTGAGAGTACATATTTGGACAAAGTTCTAAAGAGGTTTGGAATGGAAGATAGCAAGAAAGGGTTCTTGCCCATGTTGACCAATACGACCTTGAGTAAAACTCAAAGTCCGACATCGGCAGAAGATAGAGAAAGGATGAGTAAGACTCCCTATGCCTCAGCCATAGGATCTCTAATGTATGCCATGCTATGTACTAGACCCGACATTGCATATGTTGTTAGTTTAACTAGCAGATATCAAAGTGATCCAGGAGTGGATCATTGGACAACGGTCAAAAACATCCTTAAGTACTTGAGAAGAACTAAGGATATGGTTCTTTCTTATGGAGGTGATGAACAACTCGTTGTTAATGGTTACACCGATGCTAGTTGGAACACCAATCCGGATGATTCTAAATCACAATCTGGATACGTATTTATTTTGAATGGTGCAGTAGTTAGCTGGAGGAGTGCAAAGCAAAGCGTTGTGGCGAGATCTTCAACTGAATCGGAATACATGGCTGCTTCGGAGGCTTCACAAGAAGCGATATGGATGAAAGAGTTCATTACAGAGCTGGGTGTGGTTCCTAGTGCGCTGGACCCAATGTCTATCTACTGTGATAACATGGGCGCCATAGCCAATGCGCAAGAACCAAGGTCACACAAGAAGCTGAAGCATATCAAGCTACGTTTTCACGCTATTCGAGAACATATCCAGGATGGGGATATAAAGATTTGCAAAGTACACACAAATCTGAATGTGGCGGATCCATTGACTAAACCTCTCCCGAGGGCAAAACATGACCAGCACCAAACTGCCATGGGTGTTCGGTATATTACCATGTAATCTAGATTAGATGACTCTAGTGCAAGTGGGAGACTGTTGGAGATATGCCCTAGAGGCAATAATAAATATAGTTATTATTATATCTTTGTATTTATGATAAATGTTTACATTCATGCTATAATTGTATTAACAAGGAAACATTAATACTTGTGTGATTTGTAAACTTAATTTGAAGTCCCTGGTAAAGCCTCTATATAATACCAGCTTGTTGGTTAATAGATGATTGTGGTTTCCCTATCATGAACATTGAGATGTTATTAACAACAAGATCATATCGTTAGGAGAATGATATGGTGGACATACTCCTATAGATAAGCGTAGCATAAAGATCAAGTCATTTTAATAGTTCAAGTGCTATATGC
Organism: Avena sativa; assembly: GCA_916181665.1. Classification (NCBI taxonomy): domain Eukaryota; kingdom Viridiplantae; phylum Streptophyta; class Magnoliopsida; order Poales; family Poaceae; genus Avena; species Avena sativa. The sequence goes on along the minus strand of OV702283.1, from coordinate 434,107,486 downwards.
TTTCTGATACATAGTAATCTAATTCCTTTGACCATGAGATCATGCATATCACCTTTACCGGATGGATGCTTTGATGACATCAAACACCACACCGTAACTGGGTGGCTATAAAGGTGGCATTGAGTGTTCGGAAAGTGTTGGTTGAAACACATGGATCAAGAGTGGGATTTGTCCATCCATATGACGGATAGATATACTCTGGGCCCTCTCGGTGAAATGTCATCCAATTAGCTTGCAAGCATGTGACTGGCTCACAAGGGATCACATATCACGGGAACGAGAAAAGAGTACTTATCGGTAACGAGGTTGAACTAGGTATGCAGAGATACCAACGATCATAACCTCGGATAAGTAACATATCGTGAGACAAAAGGAAATTGATATCGTATGTAAGTGGTTCATTCGATCGCAAAGTAATCGTAGAAATATGTGGGAGCCATATGAATTTCCAGATTCCTCTATTGGTTATTGTTCGGAGAAGTGTCTCGATCATGTCCGCATAATTCACGAACCGTAGGGAGACACACTTAAGGATTCGACGTTGTTTGAGTAGTTATGGTATGATGAGAAAGAGACCGAATGTTGTTCGGAGTCTCGGATGGGATCCGGGATATCACGAGGAGATCCGGAATGGTCCGGAGAATAAGATTCATATAAGGAAAGTCCCGTTCCGGAGTTCGGGAATGATTCCGATGTTTTCATCGGGAATGTTCTAGAAGGTTCCGGAATGTCCGGCACTCCGGAGGGGAAGGGGTACATGAATGTGTCATTGCAAGTTGGAATAATTGCATCATGTACTAAGTGTCATCGCTGTTCCAAATAAAGGATTAATTCAAATCCTAGTTTGAAAAGTCAAATAGCTAAATTGAAAAGTCAAACGGCTAAATTTGGAAAGAGGAAAAGAGGAGGAAGGTGAAACCGAGTTGGGGAGGGAGTCCCTCCTCCCCAAGCCGGCGCACCACCCAAGCCGAGTTGGGGAGGGACTCCACTCCCTCCCCTTGGCCGGCCGGCCCCTCCACCTATATAAGGAGGGGCAGGGCTCCCTCCTAGGACACACAAGTACCTCTCCTCCAAACCCTAGCTTGGCGCCACCACCTCCTGCAGCTGCCGCCGCCCCCTAGGGTTGCCCTAGCCGCCGACTTGGGGTGCCCCAAACCCTAGCCGCCGGCTCTAGCAACTCCTACTTGGTGTGTCTAAAACCTAGATCGCCGAGGAGCTCTCTCATACTCCACCATACTCGCTCCGGCTTAAGGCGAAGCCCTACGAGATCTCCCCTCTACTTCCGGTACCATGCCGTTGTGCTGCCGGAATCGCGAGGAGAGTGCTACAACCTCCGCTGCCTGTTGGAACAAGGGAGAGGAAGGTCTTCGTCGAGTACCGAACGTGTGACCGACTGCAGGAGCGCTGCCGGAACGCAGCGCCGGAAGGATCGTCTACGCGATCTTAAGATCGGGAAGAGTACGACTACATCACCCACGAGAATCTGCTCTCGTTAAACACTTTGGAATCTTCGAGGGTGAGTTATTCCATCGACTCGTTGCTACAATCTAGTAGATAGATCTTGGCTTGTTTGTTTGTATGCGATAGAATTTTTTTGTTTTCCATGCTGCGAAACCCTACAGTGGTATCAGAGTCGTGTCTATATGTAGATCTGTTGCACGAGTAGAACACAATGGTCATTGTGGGCGTTGATGCTTTTATTGTTGATTGCTTCTTGTGTACTTTGCATCTTGCGGTATGTTGGGATGAAGCGGCCCGGGCTAACCTTACATGACATCGTTCATGAGACTTGCTCCACGCTTGACATGCAACTTGTATTGCATAAGTGGCTTTGCGGGTGCCTGTTTCTCCTAGCATAGTTAAGATCCAATTTACAACGGGTGATTAACAATACTAGTATCAATGTTGTGGTTCTTGTTCGTAAGTTAGAACGACACTTATTGAAAGCCCCAAACCACGTAAAATATGCAAAGAAAGTAGAGGCGTCTAACTTTGTTTTGCAGGGGTGTGTCGTGATGTGATATGGCCATGATTGTGATTATATTTGATGTATGCAATGTTCCTTATTGTAAGTTGGCAACCGGCAGGAGCCATATGGTTGTCTTTAATTTATGTTAAGACCCGCGTGTCTATTCAAAGTAGTTGTAATAGTTGAAGCCAGTGGACGACAACCATGGAGAAGCGTCATTGACCTTGATGCAATGCCGGTGATGATGGAGATCATGTTCGTGCTTGAAGATGGAGATCGGAAGCACAAAGAAGAAAGGCCATATCATATCACATATTATGAATTGCATGTGATGTTAATCCTTTATTCATCTTGTATTGCTTAGTAGACGATGGTAGCATTATAAGATGATCCCTCATGCACATGAATTTCAAGTCACAAAGTGTTCACCCTTAGTTAGCACCGTTGCTAAAGCTTGTTGTTTCGAAGCACCACGTGATGATCGGGTGTGTTAGATTCCGCAAGTGTATACAACGTGAGCAAGCCAGATTTGCTCATGCGGAAACTAAGGTTTAATCTTGACGAGCCTAGCATGTACAGACATGGTCTCGGAACACGGATCACCGAAAGGTAAAGCATGAATCATATAGTAGATATGATGAACATGTCGATTGTTCGCCATTGAAACTATATCAACTCTCGTGATGATCGGTGTTGATGTGGTGGATTTGGTTCGTGTGATCACTAAAACAATGTGAGGGATATTGTTTTGAGTGGGAGTTCACCTAGATTAATTTTATTAATATGAACTCAATTTGTCATAAACTTAGTCTAAACTATTGCAAATATGTTGTAGATCAATGGCAGCCCCTACCATCAATTTTAATGCGTTCCTAGAGAAAGAAAAGTTGAAAAACAATGGAAGCAACTTCGCGGATTGGTTCCGCAATTTGAGGATTGTCCTCACAGCTGGTAATTTGACCTATGTGCTGGATGCACCGCTGGGTGACCCACCTGCAGCTGATGCTCCCGATGAAGTAAAGAATGTTTACCTCACTCGGAAGACTCAGTACTCCACAGTTCAGTGTGCTATCTTGTATGGTTTAGAATCAGAGCTTCAGAAAAGGTTTGAGAATTCAGACCCATATGATATTGTCGAGGATCTCAAATTGATCTTTGAGACTCATGCGGCAATTGAAAGCTATGAGGCTTCTGAAAAGTTCTTTAACTGCAAGATGGAAGAGGGCAGCTCCGTCAGTGAGCATGTGCTTAAGATGTCTGGGCACGCAAACAAACTTCAAAGCTTGGGTATTGTGATTCCTAATGCTTTGGGGATTTACCGTGTCCTCCAATCACTACCACCAAGTTACAAGAACTTTGTGATGAACTACAACATGCAGAACATGAACAAGACGTTGCCAGAACTCTTTGCCATGTTGAAATCTGCAGAAGTGGAGATCAAGAAAGAGCACCAAGTGTTGTTGGTCAATAAGACCACCAAATTCAAGAAAGGCAAGTCTAAGCAGAAGGGACACTTCAAGAAGGGTGGTAAGAAAGTTACCACGCTGATGAAGAAGACCAAGGCTGGACCTAAGCCTGATACAGAGTGCTTTTACTGCAAGGGAGAAGGTCACTGGAAGCGGAATTGCCCAAAGTACTTGGCGGATTTGAAGAACGGCAACATCAAGAAGAAAGGTATATCAGATATACATGTTATTGATGTGTATCTCACTAGTACTCGTGGTAGTGCCTGGGTATTTGATACTGGTTCGGTTGCTCATATTTGTAACTCGAAACAGGTGCTGCAGAATAAACGGAAACTAGCGAAGAACGAGGTGACGATGCGCGTGGGAAACAGATCAAAGGTTGATGTGATCGCGGTCAGCACGCTACCCCTTCATCTACCATCGGGATTAGTTTTATACTTAAATAATTGTTATTTGGTGCCTGCGTTGAGCATGAACATTATATCGGGATCTTGTTTATTGCGAGACGGTTACTTGTTTAAATCCGAGAATAATGGTTGTTCGATTTATATGAGTAATATGTTTTATGCACATGCACCTTTGATAGAAGGTCTATTCTTGTTGAATCTCGATAGTGGAAATACACATATTAATAACATTGAGGCTAAACGTTTGAAATCGAGCGATAACTCGACCTATATGTGGCACTGTCGTCTTGGTCACATTGGAGTGAAGCGTATGAAGAAACTCCATACCGATGGACTTCTTGAATCACTTGATTTCGAATCACTTGATAGATGCGAAGCATGTCTAATGGGTAAAATGACTAAGACTCCATTTTCTGATATGATGGAGGGAGCTACGGACTTATTGGAAATTATACATACCGATGTGTCGTGGTGGTATCACGGCATATGCCATGGGTAGGCTAAAGTTGGGGCCGATGGACGTGGAGGAATCCGGGGAGGGATGATGCGGTGAAGACCGCACTCATATGAACAAAGAGAAATACAATGTATATTGGATTGAAGCTCTCAAGTGGAGATAACACCTCATTCTATACATCTAATCCCTTATAATCTTGCCATACTTGTGGCTACAATCATGCTCCTTGAGCTGTTTCCCCTATGCTTCTATCTAATCTCTCTGTGAGAGTGGAGGAAGAGGAAGAAGGAGAGCTCCTAGTGAGCAGAAAGGAGAGGAGCCCTTCGGGGCCTCTCTTAGAACGATCCCCCTGGTGCTCCTTATAAAGGGGAGCCCAGGGGACAAGTCTTGTGCTACACGCTTAGCATCTAGACGGCATATTCTGGGCATCTTCCAGAGATGCTGAGCATATGCCTTGGCATCTTTGGAGATGCCAGGCATATTCCCTAGCATCTTGTTAGATGCCCTGGGCATATTCCATACGCCATGTGCCAGTCTGAGCTGGTGGGCTCCCAAGACTGGCACAATGCTTGTTGGTCTTGTCCTGGATAAATGGCGTGTAGCTGTGAAGGTTAGGAACTCATATGGAGACAAATAAGAGGGCGTACGGGGTGAAATAACTCGGCCCAGAGGCCCCAGACGAAGCGGTGATTCGGCCTGCTTCCTAGTTGATTCGACCTGGTCCTGATTGCAGAAGATATGGTCCCAGCCGGACTGCTGGGTGGCCCAGCCGGGTTAGTGATTATTCGGCCTGGTGGGTGATCCGGCTCGGGTTGAGTGTGGCCCAGACGGCTCGCTGGCTCGGTGGAGGCTGATCCCGCGGTGGGCCGAGTTATTCCCCTGCCAGCCCACCCGGGTCTTGTCCTGCAGCGGTGATGGTTGGCCGGGATGGGCCAGATCAGACAATACTGGCCCACCCGGGGATGATGGTGACGATGCCTTTCCTCGGCGTGGAGGCAACGGAAGGAGTACTGCGGGAGCGTGGCGAGGCGGGCGCTGCCGAGCCACGCGGGAGTCCTTGGCGGGAGCGGGCGAGGTGATGCTGTGGTGGGCCGATGTTTGGCTGATTCGGCCCATGCGGGAACCTCCAGTAGGAGCCGGCGCGGTGGGCCGAGGTAGCTAGTTCGGCCCAGGAGGGTAATTCGTCTCTTAGAGCTTTAGTTCGGCCTGTTCACTGTTGGTCTGGTCCAGTAGTGGTGAGGGCTGGGCCGACTTAGTGTTAACTCGGCCCAGACTTGTTTTCTGCCTTAGTATTTTTCTATTGGACTGATGTTGATTATTATTTTATCATATACATTTCTTATTGATTCACTTAACTCGTCAACTCTGGGGTACCCGGGGTACACCCCCGACATGATGTGTGTGGTCCAATGAGTGTAGCATCGCGCGGTGGTTATCGTTATGTTCTTACCTTCACGGATGACTTGGGTAGATATGGGTATATCTATTTCATGAAACATAAGTCCGAAACTTTCGAGAAGTTTAAGGAATTTCAAAGTGAGGTAGAGAATCAACGTAACAAGAAGATTAAATTTCTACGTTCTGATCGTGGAGGTGAATATCTAAGTTACGAGTTTGGCGAGCATTTGAAGAAATGCGGAATACTTTCACAGTTGACACCGCCGGGAACACCACAGCGTAATGGTGTGTCCGAACGTCGTAATCGAACTCTCTTAGATATGGTTCGTTCTATGATGTCACTTACAGATTTACCGCTATCATTTTGGGGTTATGCATTAGAAACAGCCGCATTCACTTTAAATAGGGCACCGTCTAAATCCGTTGAAACGACACCGTATGAATTATGGTTTGGGAAGAAACCTAAATTGTCGTTCCTTAAAGTTTGGGGTTGCGAAGCCTATGTAAAGAAGTTATAGCCGGACAAGCTTGAACCCAAAGCGGAAAAATGCGTCTTCATAGGATACCCGAAGGAAACTATTGGGTATACCTTCTATCACAGATCCGAAGGCAAAATCTTCGTTGCCAAGAATGGATCCTTTCTAGAGAAGGAATTTCTCTCGAAAGACGTGACTGGAAGGAAAGTAGAACTCGACGAGGTTGTCGAACCTTCTCTCGAAATTGCGAGTAGCGCAGCGCCGGAAGAAATTCCTGTGGTGCCTGCACCAATTAGAGAGGAAGCTAATGATGGTGATCATGAAACTTCGGTTGAAGTTGCTACAGAGCCTCGCAGGTCAACGAGAACTCGTACCACTCCAGATTGGTATGATCCCGTTGTGAGTGTCATGTTGGTGGACAACACCGATGACCCTGAGACATATGAGGAAGCAATGATGAGCCCAGATTCCAATAAATGGCAAGAAGCCATGAAATCCGAGATTGGATCCATGTACGAAAACCAAGTATGGACTTTGGTGGACTTACCGGATGGCCGAAAGGCTGTCGAGAACAAATGGATTTTCAAGAAGAAAACAGATGCTGATGGTAATGTTACCGTCTATAAAGCTCGACTTGTCGCAAAAGGGTTTCGACAAATTCAAGGAGTTGACTACGATGAGACTTTCTCACCGGTAGCGAAGCTAAAGTCCGTGAGGATTATGTTAGCAATCGCTGCATATTATGATTATGAGATATGGCAGATGGATGTCAAAACAGCATTCCTCAATGGAGACATTGATGAAGAGTTGTATATGATGCAACCCAAAGGTTTTTTCAATCCTAAAGATGCTAACAAGGTATGCAAACTTCAACGATCCATCTATGGATTGAAGCAAGCATCCCAAAGTTGGAATCAACGTTTTGATAAGGTGATCAAAAGTTTTGGTTTTATACAAACTTATGGAGAAGCTTGTATTTACAAGAAAGTGAGTGGGAGCTCTGTAGCATTCTTAATAATATATGTGGATGACATATTGTTGATTGGGAATGATGTAGACCTTCTTAATAGTGTCAAGGAATATTTGAATTATAGTTTTTCAATGAAGGATCTTGGCGAAGCAGCTTACATATTAGGCATAAAGATTTATAGAGATAGATCGAAACGCCAAATATCGTTGTCACAGAGTACATATTTGGACAAAGTTCTAAAGAGGTTTGGAATGGAAGATAGCAAGAAAGGGTTCTTGCCCATGTTGCCCAATACGACCTTGAGTAAAACTCAAAGTCCGACATCGGTAGAAGATAGAGAAAGGATGAGTAAGACTCCTTATGCCTCAGCCATAGGATCTCTAATGTATGCCATGCTATGTACTAGACCCGACATTGCATATGCTGTTAGTTTAACTAGCAGATATCAAAGTGATCCAGGAGTGGATCATTGGACAGCGGTCAAAAACATCCTTAAGTACTTGAGAAGAACTAAGGATATGGTTCTTTCTTATGGAGGTGATGAACAGCTCGTTGTTAATGGTTACACCGATGCTAGTTGGAACACCGATCTGTATGATTCTAAATCACAATCTGGATACGTATTTATTTTGAATGGTGCAGCAGTTAGCTGGAGGAGTGCAAAGCAAAGCGTTGTGGCGAGATCTTCAACTGAATCGGAATACATGGCTGCTTCGGAGGCTTCACAAGAAGCGATATGGATGAAAGAGTTCATTACAGAGCTGGGTGTGGTTCCTAGTGCGCTGGACCCAATGTCTATCTACTGTGATAACATGGGCGCCATAGCCAATGCGCAAGAACCAAGGTCACACAAGAAGCTGAAGCATATCAAGCTACGTTTTCACGCTATTCGAGAACATATCCAGGATGGGGATATAAAGATTTGCAAAGTACACACAGATCTGAATGTGGCGGATCCATTGACTAAACCTCTCCCGAGGGCAAAACATGACCAGCACCAAACTGCCATGGGTGTTCGGTATATTACCATGTAATCTAGATTAGATGACTCTAGTGCAAGTGGGAGACTGTTGGAGATATGCCCTAGAGGCAATAATAAATATAGTTATTATTATATCTTTGTATTTATGATAAATGTTTACATTCATGCTATAATAGTATTAACAAGGAAACATTAATACTTGTGTGATTTGTAAACTTAATTTGAAGTCCCTGGTAAAGCCTCTATATAATACCAGCTTGTTGGTTAATAGATGATTGTGGTTTCCCTATCATGAACATTGAGATGTTATTAACAACAAGATCATATCGTTAGGAGAATGATATGGTGGACATACTCCTATAGATAAGCGTAGCATAAAGATCAAGTCATTTTAATAGTTCAAGTGCTATATGCTTTCTGATACATAGTAATCTAATTCCTTTGACCATGAGATCATGCATATCACCTTTACCGGATGGATGCTTTGATGACATCAAACACCACACCGTAACTGGGTGGCTATAAAGGTGGCATTGAGTGTTCGGAAAGTGTTGGTTGAAACACATGGATCAAGAGTGGGATTTGTCCATCCATATGACGGATAGATATACTCTGGGCCCTCTAGGTGAAATGTCATCCAATTAGCTTGCAAGCATATGACTGGCTCACAAGGGATCACATATCACGGGAACGAGAAAAGAGTACTTATCGGTAACGAGGTTGAACTAGGTATGCAGAGATACCGACGATCATAACCTCGGATAAGTAACATATCGTGAGACAAAGGGAAATTGATATCGTATGTAAGTGGTTCATTCGATCGCAAAGTAATCGTAGAAATATGTGGGAGCCATATGAATTTCCAGATTCCTCTATTGGTTATTGTTCGGAGAAGTGTCTCGATCATGTCCGCATAATTCACGAACCGTAGGGAGACACACTTAAGGATTCGACGTTGTTTGAGTAGTTATGGTATGATGAGAAAGAGACCGATGTTGTTCGGAGTCTCGGATGGGATCCGGGATATCACGAGGAGATCCGGAATGGTCCGAAGAATAAGATTCATATAAGGAAAGTCCCGTTCCGGAGTTCGGGAATGATTCCGGTGTTTTCATCGGGAATGTTCTAGAAGGTTCCGGAATGTCCGGCACTCCGGAGGGGAAGGGGTACATGAATGTGTCATTGAAAGTTGGAATGATTGCATCATGTACTAAGTGTCATCGCTGTTCCAAATAAAGGATTAATTCAAATCCTAGTTTGAAAAGTCAAATAGCTAAATTGAAAAGTCAAACGGCTAAATTTGGAAAGAGGAAAAGAGGAGGAAGGTGAAACCGAGTTGGGGAGGGAGTCCCTCCTCCCCAAGCCGGCGCACCACCCAAGCCGAGTTGGGGAGGGACTCCACTCCCTCCCCTTGGCCGGCCGGCCCCTCCACCTATATAAGGAGGGGCATGGCTCCCTCCTAGGACACACAAGTACCTCTCCTCCAAACCCTAGCTTGGCGCCACCACCTCCTGCAGCTGCCGCCGCCCCCTAGGGTTGCCCTAGACGCCGACTTGGGGTGCCCCAAACCCTAGCCGCCGGCTCTAGCAACTCCTCCTTGGTGTGTCTAAAACCTAGATCGCCGAGGAGCTCTCTCATACTCCACCATACTCGCTCCGGCTTAAGGCGAAGCCCTGCGAGATCTTCCCTCTACTTCCGGTACCACGCCGTTGTGCTGCCGGAATCGCGAGGAGAGTGCTACAACCTCTGCTGCCTGCTGGAACAAGGGAGAGGAAGGTCTTCGTCGAGTACCGAACGTGTGACCGACTGCAGGAGCGCTGCCGGAACGCAGCGCCGGAAGGATCGTCTACGCGATCTTAAGATCGGGAAGAGTACGACTACATCACCCACGAGAATCTGCTCTCGTTAAACACTTTGGAATCTTCGAGGGTGAGTTATTCCATCGACTCGTTGCTACAATCTAGTACATAGATCTTGGCTTGTTTGTTTGTATGCGATAGAAATTTTTTGTTTTCCATGCTGCGAAACCCTACACTTAGTTCTTCGTAAGTACTTAAGGATATTCTTGACCGCTATCCAGTGTTCCGAACCTGGATCCGATTGGTACCTACTAGTCAAACTAATAGCATGTGCCACATCCGGTCTTGTACATAGCATGGCGTACATTATAGAGCCTATGGCTGAAGCATAGGGGACTTTGTCCATTATCTCTCTTTCTTCCGCCGAAGCCGGACTTTGAGTCTTACTCAGTGTCTTGCCTTGCAACATAGGTAAGAACCCCTTCTTACTTCCGTCCATTTTAAACTTCTTTAAAATCTTATCAAGGTATGTACTTTGCGATAGCCCTATTAGGCGCCTAGATCTATCTCTATAGATCTTTATGCCTAATATGTATGACGCTTCACCTAGGTCCTTCATTGAAAATTTGCTGTTTAGATAACTTTTAACACTGTTTAAAAGATCTATATCATTTCCGATCAATAAGATGTCATCCACATATAATATCAGAAATGCCACATTGCTCCCACTCACTTTCTTGTAAATACAAGCTTCTCCATAAGTTTGGACAAATCCAAACTCTTTGATCACCTCATCAAAGCAGAGATTCCAACTTCGTGATGCTTGCTTCAATCCATAGATGGATCGCTGAAGCTTGCACACCTTGTTAGCATCCTTAGGATCGACAAAACCCTTTGGTTGTATCATATACAACTCTTCTTCAATATTACCATTGAGAAACGTGGTTTTGACATCCATCTGCCATATCTCATAATCGAAATATGCAGCAATTGCTAACATAATCCTAACTAACTTTAGCATCGCTACGGGAGAGAATGTCTCATCGTAGTCAACTCCTTGAATTTGTCGAAACCCCTTTGCGACAAGTCGAGCTTTATAGACGGTCACATTACCATCAGCATCAGTTTTTCTTTTGAAAATCCATTTGTTCTCCACGACCTTTCGGTCGTGAGGTAATTCCACCAAGTTCCAAACTTGATTTTCATACATGGATTCCATCTCGGATTTCATGGCTTCTAACCATTTGTTGGAATCCGGGCTCATCATCGCTTCTTCATACGTCGCAGGGTCATCATTTTCATCAACCATGAAATTCATGACAGGATTTCCGTACAGCTCGGGAGCTGCACGCGTCCTGTTTGACCTGCGAGGTTCGGTAGTACTCTCTTTTGGAGTTTCATGATCATTATCATTAGTTCCCTCTTCAACAGGTGGAGCCAACTCCGGAACAACTTCCGGCGCTGCGCTACTCGCCATACTTTGAAGAGAAGGTTCAATAACCTCTTCGAGTTCCACCTTCCGACTACTCACACCTTTCGCGAGAAACTCTTTCTCTAGAAAGGATCCATTCTTGGCAACAAAAACCTTGCCCTCGGATCTGTGATAGAAGGAATACCCAATAGTTTCCTTAGGGTAACCTATGAAGACACATTTTTCCGCTTTGGGTTCGAATTTATCTGGTTGAAGTTTCTTCACATAAACATTGCATCCCCAAACTTTAAGAAATGACAGCTTAGGTTTGTTTCCAAACCACAATTCATACGGTGTCTTTTCAATGGATTTAGATGGTGCCCGATTTAAAGTGAATGCAGCAGTTTCTAGTGCATAACCCCAAAATAACAACGGCAAGTCCGTCAGAGACATCATAGATCGAACCATATCTAATAAAGTACGATTACGACGTTCCGACACACCATTTCGATGTGGTGTTCCGGCAGGCATGAGTTGTGAAACAATTCCACACTCTTTCATGTGAGTGCTAAACTCGTAACTTAGATACTCACCTCCACGGTCGGACCGTAGAAATTTGATCTTTCTATTACGATGATTTTCCACTTCATTCTGAAATTCCTTGAACTTTTCAAAGGTTTCAGACTTGTGTTTCATCAAGTAGATATAACCATACCTACTCAAATCATCCGTGAAAGTAAGAAAATAACGATATCCACCTCGCGCCGACACACTCATTGGACCACATACATCAGAATGTATGATTTCCAATAAATCTGTTGCCCGTTCCATTGAACCGGAAAACGGCGTTCTAGTCATCTTGCCCATAAGGCATGGCTCACATGTATCAAATGATTCAAAATCAAGTGATTCCAAAAGTCCATCCGAATGGAGCTTCTTCATGCGTTTAACGCCAATATGACCTAGACGGCAGTGCCACATATATGCGGATATATCATCATTAAGTTTAATCCTTTTAGCATCAACATTATGAATATGTGTAACATTATCGTCGAGATGTAATAGAAATAAACCATTCATCATCGGTGCATGACCATAAAAGATTTTATTCGTATAAATGGAACAACCATTGTTCTCGGATTTAAATGAATAACCACTTCGCATCAAACACGATCTAGATACAATATTCATGCTCAGTGCAGGCACCAGATAACAATTATTCAAGTTTATAACTAATCCCGACGGCAAGTGGAGAGGCAGCGTTCCGACGGCGATCACATCAACGCTTGATCCATTGCCGACATGCATCTTGACCTCACCCCTTGCTAGCGGTCGCTTGTTCCGCAGCCCCTGATTCGAGTTACAAATATTAGCAACTGAACCGGTATCAAATACCCAGGTGCTACTGCGAGCACTAGTCAAGTACACATCAATAACATGTATATCATATATACCTTTGTTTGCCTTGCCGGCCTTCTTGTCTGCCAAATACTTGGGGCAGTTGCGCTTCCAGTGGCCAGTCCCCTTACAATAGTAGCACTCGGTACCAGACTTAGGTCCAACTCGGGGTTTCTTTTCAGGCGCGGCAACAGGCTTGCCGCCCTTACTTCCCTTCCATTTTCCCTTCTTGTCTTTCTTGAAACCAGTGTTCCTATTGATCATCAACACTTGATGTTCCTTTTTGATCTCCACTTCTGCAGTTCTAAGCATTGACAGAAGCTCGGGGAGAGACTTCTTCATGCCTTGCATATTATAGTTCATCACGAAGCTCTTATAGCTAGGTGGCAGAGACTGCAGAACACGATGAATGCCTAAGTCAATGGGAATCGATATTCCCAAGGACACAAGCTTATCGGCGTAACCCGACATCTTGAGTACATGCTCACTAACGGAGCTGTGCTCTTCCATCATGCAGCTAAAGAACTTTTCTGAAGCGTTGTAGCTCTCTACAGCAGCATGTGTGTCGAAAATCATTTTCAACTCACCCATTGTATCAAATGCATTGCCGTTTTCGAAACGCTTTCGAAGTTCTGGCTCTAGCCCATACAATATGCCGCAATGAACTAAGTTGTGGTCCTCCTGACGAGTCTGATAGACATTCTTCTCCTCGTCAGGGGCATCATCAAAAGGTGGGGGGCCTAACGGCGCTTCTAGCACATATTGCTTTTGTGCAGCAGAGAGGAGAATCCTCAAATTCATGGCCCATTCGGTAAAGTTGCTACCGTTCGTTGCTAGTTTCTCTTTCTCCATGAACACATTGAAATTAAAAGCAGGTGGTGCCATCTAAAACAGAATTTGTAAAGTTTAGACTAAGTGTATGATAGATTGAGTTCAACTAATCCATATTACGAATGAAATCCCACTCAAAAACGACATCCCTCGTGCCTTTTTGGTGATTACATGAACCAAATCCACTATACCAAGTCCGATCATCACGTGAGTCGGTATAGCTTCAAAGGCGAGCATCAAATGGGAATCATATCAACTATATGACTCATGCTTAACCTTTTGGTCCGTGTTCCGAGGCCATGTCTGTACATGCTAGGCTCGCCAAGTTAGAACCTTAGTATTCGCGTGTGTAACTCTTTTACACCCAAAATATGGTCGTGGATCCAAGAACACCCGATCATCACGTGATGTATTGGAGCGACAAAACATAATCGGTGCATAATAAAGTAAGAACACATTCTTATCTTGATATTTAAATGAGGGATCATCTTATTATGCTAACAAAGCGCTAAACAAGCAATATAAGATGCTATCAAACATCACATGTTTATTAGTGAAATGTTATGGTTCCCGCAGATGATCTCTATCATGTGCATCGTGGTATGATCACTATCATACATATATGTGTAAATCCAAGGTCTATGGAGTTTACACGCTATGTGTGTTGTAAGAGTATCATCTCATACTTCTACTTACAACATTACCATATCATAACACTAGCCCATCAACAATCTAAACTAGACGCCTCTAATTTATCCATTGCAAGTTTTACGTGGCTTAGTGCTTTCGAGATAGAACCGTTCTTACCTACGAACATGAACCACAACGAGGATAACCAAATTGTTGACAACTCGTTTGCAAAATAGATATTGACTATAGTAGGAGAGACAGACACCCGCTATCCACTTATGCAAACTAGTTGCATGTCAAGCGTGGAACAGGTCTCATGTGCGAGGACATGTAAAGTTTGTCTGGGCCGCTTCATCCCACTATGCCACCAATATCCAAAATTACAACAAAGGAGCAACAACATGATCATCATCGCCACATACTCATATGTGTACTACCCGTGTAAAGCATCTACGCATAGATCCGGCTCTGATACCACTGTAGGGTTCACAGCATAGAAAACAAAAAATTTCCTACGATGTGAACTATGTACCAAGATCTATCTATTAGATATAAACAACGGGCGGATGTATATCCGTAGAGAACATACCCTTGAAGACCAACAAAGCTTAACGAGTTCAACTCGTGGTTGATGTAGACGATCTCTTGCCGATCTCAAGATCGAGAGGAAGTCCTAGCGCCGCAAATCAGCAGCGCATCCGTTCTCGCACACACGTTCGAGGCACCGAGCAACCTCCGCCTCCTCGCTCCAGCGATGAAGAGGAAGCACAACTCTTTCTTGCCGAATAGCCACCGGGAACATGTATCTCGCTAGTCCGAGACCATGGGGGATAAATTCTAGAGGGGGAGAGAGATCCTTTACGAGGAGGTGTGAGAGACAAGTGAGAGGAGGGGATCCTTTTATAGGAGGAGGGGGGCACCCAAGGGGGTGGCCTCCGGCCATGGGGCTGCCCCCTCCCCTCCTTCATTCATGTGGGTGGACACTCCACTCACAAAATGGCCCTTCAATTTTCTCCACTCAAAAGTCCACTCAAATTCCCATTAAATTTCCACCAAATTTAATGCAAACTCTCATTAAATAAAACTCTTTTATTTTATTCAGAATTTTGTCAATTACTTTAATGACAAACATTCACAAATAACCCTTGCTAGAATTCTATTTCACATGCATAACCACTTTATGCAATTTCACCCGAAAACCTGTTTCGGTATCTAGTGAAATAAATTCCTGCGCTTGTTCATTCTTTCGGCATGAAACTTTTGCTCCAATTGGATGTCGGTGTCTCTTAAGTGTGTCACCCTACGGTTCGTGAATAATGCGGACATGATCGAGACCCCTCTCGGATCAATAATCATAAGCGGGATCTGGAGACCCATACTGACTCCCACACATTCAACGATGACTTTCTTGTGATCGTCGGAACCTTTTACGCTAGTATCTTAATCCCTTTGTTTCACGATATATTACATGTCCGAGATTCAATCATCGGTATCTCCATACCTAGTTTGATCTTGTTACCGACATGCACTCTTTTCTCGTTCCCGTGATATAACATTCTAGTGATCAAATCACTTGCTTGCAAGCAAATCAATGTGATATCACCGAGAGGGCCCAGAGTATATCTATCCGTCATCGGGATGAACAAATTCCACTCTCGATCCATGAGCCTCAACATAACACTTTATTAGTTCTGAATCCATCTTTATAATCACCCTGTTACGGTGTGACGTTTGATGTTATCAAGAAACTCTTCCGGTGTTAGTGATTGACATGATCTCATGGTATAAGGATTAGGATCACTTCGTAAGTTGTTATAGCAATATAAACTCAATGACTTTGATCGTAATGCTATACTTCGGATGAATGTTCATCACACCATTACACTAATGTTGTGATCCCGTTATTAACAACATCCAATGTCCATGGTCAGGAAACCTTGATCATCTTGTTAATCAACGAGCTAGTTTATGAGAGAGGCATAACTAGGAACTTTCTGTTTGTTTATTAAACACACATGTATTAATGTTTCTGTATTAATACAATTATAGCATGCAAAATAAACATCTATCATATACTTGGAATACACATAATAAACACTTTATTATTGCCTCTCAGGGCATATTCCCTTCAGTGGGCTACCCTTGTTTCAAAGTTGGAGCTCAATCTATGCTCTATCTTAACTCACTGGAGCTACATGGTTTGGTTTTAACCTTTAGTACTCATTTTTTATACTTATCATATTACATATCTCACTATTCTTAGGGCTTATAAGGAGTAGATCAAGCTCTAATGTTAGCTAGCTGAGTGTTTCATTCCTAGGGTGTATCTAATCGAATGTGTAGGTGATTTGTTGCAATTCATATAGAAAATACACTCTTTTTATTTATAGTAGAGGTTTATATCATTTGCAGGTGTTCCCTGATTTCTATTTAACATGTTAAAACATATAAATGTAATTTCCGATTCATCTCTTTACACTCTTGGATGATAACAAAGTATTTTATCTTGGTATTTCTATTGTAGAGTGATTATAGCTATGTTGGCTAGCTATATTTATTTCAGGACAGGTTCCTCTAAGTTTCTGGTGATTAGAAATAGAATTCCTAATATAGACTTGTTATTTAGAAAATTACATATGTGTAGGCTGGTAATTTATTTCTAAGTAGATGGTTTGGTGTTCTAGATGATCTTTGATCATCTAAAGATATGATATCTCTTCAATAGCAAGGATATGCTTTTGATTGGAAATATTTAATGGTTCTGGATGATTGTGCTTCCTTATGCAATTTCTTGTGTGTTGGATTAATTATTGGATGACCTTGACAAGATCAACTACTATACTTGTATCTAAGCTTTGCCAATGATGCAAAGGCTGAGGCATAGCCCTGGATAAGGACATATATTGTGCTATGGTTTTCATTTCTTGATGATGATTTTGCATAGCACCTCTATGCAGGACTGAGAGAAATCCTCTATTTTATATACTTTATTACCTCCTCTACTTTCCCTTTTATCTAAAACAGATAAGAACAGATATGCTATGCACCATATCCTCTAAGGCTCTTATTTTTCCTACATTGAGCTTCCTGAAGCTTGTTCTTCTAAGTTGGTGCTTTTGGACTCTTAATTTCCTACTTGTCATTGCCTTGATGATCTGCTACTGATAAGCCTCTGGAAATCCTTTCCTCACCTTAACCTTCTTGTTGACCATCTCCTCACCTTCCTCTATTATTCCTCTGATGATGGTGCTAGCTATTCTTTATGGATAGATTTTGTATATAGCTACTGGACAACTGTTGGTGGGATGTTCTGGCTAGTTTGTATGGTTGTGGTGATGGAAATAGTTTGTCATAAACTGGGATGAGCGAGATGAACTATGGTGGTGTTCTAAAGTGAGGATGTGGATGTGATGAAGCTGGTGAGGTGCTTGGGTGGTGTTCTTGGCTAAGTGTGGTGGAAATGGAGTAGCTAGCTTTGCTACTACGGTTGGCTTCTTCCTTTTCTATAGTTGGTACTCTCCCTGAGGTGTTGACAACACATCAACTGCATGTGGTGTGTAAGCTGCTGCAACTAGGCCCACTGGGTGCAAGTTTCCATACATAGATTCTTGGTGCTGTGGATTGGTTCCGATGGGTGATGGTATTATTATAGTTTGGCTAACTCTGTACTGAACTGGTGAAACTTGCCCCAGGCCAATGATGCATAGTTGTAAGGACAATTTCTTTGACTAAGAACAGATACTAAGCATTGCTTTTTCTTTTTAACTCGATGATGAACCTGGCATATCAACTGTATGCCCTTCTGAGAGTAATCCAATACACCGACCACCTCTCTGTCTTGTATTTGCATTGTTTTCTTTTTGTCTTATTGTGCAGGAATCAAAATAGGAAGGATTGGAGAAAAGAAGATTAGAGGATCAAGAGATCTAGCTAGATTTTTAGTTCTAATTTTTCTTTTACTTGTTGTTGTAATCTTTCTCTTTCATTTAAACATTTGTAAAAAATTATAATATTTTTATAAAGTTATTCTTTTCTATTTCATTTATTATTTGTATTATTCCATAAATGTTGTAATAAAGTAAATCTGTTTTTGCAAATTTCAATTTTTCTTTTACAAGACTTGTTACTTATTTATAATTTCCATTTTATTCAAAAGTGTGTAAATAAGAGTACCTTTCTTTGTATTTTCCTATTCTTTTATTTAACTATTTCTGTAAGTTCCTTCTTAAATGTAAACACTGTAATATTATTTATATGATAAGAAAGTAAATGTTTTCTTCATTATTGAATCTTGGACATAATTATCTGTATCTTATTTATGAATACTAATTCAATTCTTGAAATAGCATTCAATTAGGGATTACTTAATATTCATTTTAATTTTCTTAGTTCTATCTATATATATCATTTGGTTATTCAAATTGAAATTATTTCCCTTATAAGTAAAGGACTCAACAAAAGTCATGTCGGAATCCATAGCACTTGTAGTAACTTTTCCCTCAGAACAAGAGAGACCTCACTCACTCTGTAGCCCTTTTTATTTTGCACGAAAATTCCCCAGATTTTCTTATGCATGAATGCAATGCACACACATGTGTCCTTTCTAATTCTAGGTGTTAATCCTGGGATGTTACAGACTCACCCCCTTAAAATAAACTTCGTCCTCGAAGTTTGTCTACTCTCATGTTTCAGAATGAGGAATTGACTTGTATTAGTTGCGTCATTTCTCAACTCCATGGTAATATTAAATGGGAACAATTGTAATATCCCATATCCAAATCTTTTCCTTGAATCCTCATCATACTCAACAATCTTGAACTTGGTGTCTCCAATAATCCATGTTCTTTTTACTTTGGTCCCTTCGGAATATATCCTTATCACAAACTCCTCAATCTGGTGTCTCTTCTTTAGTTCATTCCCCTGCTTAGGTATCCTAATCCAACTCCTTTACTTAATCATAAAAATTCCTTGCTATACCATATAAGGTTTAGGAAGCCTCACTAAAATAGGATTTTAACTCCATTAAACAATAACTATAGTCAAAAGACTAACTTTTGATTTGTGGTGGTATGGTTTATACTGGTAGTCCTTCTAAAGATTGGATCTGAACTCATTTAGTCCATACCCATTGGAATTTCCTTGTTCCTCTACACATGTACAATTGGATGTGCTATATTACCTCTTAAGGATCACTTAAGAATTGTTTCTTTTAGAATTAGTTTGTTAGGACTATTCTATTTTATTACTTCGAGCTTTTACCTTATTAGGCTTTTAGACAATCCTTTGTTATTATCTTCAGTACTTTTATAAGAATGACTTCCTTTTAACCTTATGAAAATAAGGATTGCTGTTGTTGTTGGTTAGTCCTTCTCCATCCTTTATTCGTAAATTCAGATAATAATACCTTCATTTCTAAGGTTTACTCTCCCCCTTAGGGTTTACTAATGGTCTTCAAAATGTCTATATAGTATTTCTTAATTTTATAAATAGAATATTGGTCCCTATCCAGCTTATACTCTGCCTAATTAGGGTCTGATGAAAGATTGTACGGTGTATCCACACATTTGTGGATCTCCGAAGTGAATCTTTCAGCATTATTTGTCTTACTTACGATGTGGACATTTTCACTTTGATAGGTCAATTTTCGCGAAGAGTCTCGAAAGACTGTCGCTTTCATTTTTTATACTCCTTTGTGTCTTACTTAACTTAGGCCAAATTTTATGATCTTTATGCAACTTCTAAGAAGATCTGGTTAACTATGTCAACCAACACCGGCTGCGGACAAGATACCAACTGTGGATCAAATACTAGCTGCGGACATTTACCAGTTGCGAACCATCCTAGGGTATATGTATTACCTTATGGTTTCCGATATACCTCTGGCATTCTCTTTGAATTGTCAGAGCTTGAATACCATTTTGGTTTCAAAGCCACTTCTTTGTATTTATTCATGATACTTCCATGAACTTGCATAATTACTCCATTAACTTCTTAGAAAAATTACCTATTTTCATTAAACTTTAAGTTCATCACTTCTTGTTGCTGACTAATAATGATCTAAGCTTGATCCATCCTCCAAATTGAATGGATAATCCTTACACTTGGCTTCATTCTTCATATAAGTCTTCATTTTGGTCTTTGAAATTCGTCACTCCCTTACACGAATTCCCTTACTCTATCTAGGTCTATAACATCAAGTAGTGACTGGATGTTGCAACATGCATTTGCACACCAAGTCAAACTTCATGTACAGATCTAGTCAATCAAGAAGATCCAAGAAAAACAAATAGATCCAAATGTGGTACATATAACACACAATATTCTAAGCCCAGAATATAGTAGTTGAGTATAATATCTCTATAATTCAGGCTTAGTTGTGTAGTATATGACACCTCCTCATATAGGTTTACATTGTGATACTTAGCACATAGATCCAACTATTCTTTATCTCAATATTTACCCAAATTGCTCAAGTTCAACAGGATAATATTAAGCAAAGTGGTCTCAATTTGGTTTTGACTAACCTTTGGTTTCACCTTTGGAATCATTAACTATGTTCAATCTTTCTTTATTAGCCAACTAACCTCACATGATCTCTCCAAATGACTAATCGGATTCTATTTGTTAACTTAAACCAAATATTATTAGAAATTTTTAGCACCCATGACTTCTATTATAACTCTACTATGTAATTTTCATACTTCTACTCCAAGATAATTCACTAAGTACTTGTCATACTTACACTTACATCATGGTTCGGAGCTAATCACACCATGATCTTGTTATATTTTACTTATTTATCATGATTCAAAAGCTAATCTAACCATGATGACTTTGTTTCACATTACTCTATCATTAAATCCTAACATAATTTCACTTCATCACGTAGAATTCTCAAGTGAATCACACATGATTAGTACTCATTACATCAACATTTATCCTGATGATATTCATCATGCTGTCTTTTGTTTAACAACTAACAATAAAATTCTACTTTGCTACTTGAATTCTAGAGTTAGACAACACCATCAAGACTACTTCCATATGATGTCTTACACTTTCCTACGCTAACTTGGTGGTTTATGTTTCCTTCGGAAGACACTAAAGAGCACTATACTTGAGAAAGATAAAATAATTACTCCTAAGAAAGAATGACTTAAGCATCTGACTTAGGTGTGACAAGGTTATCCTCAAGTGGATACTCATCACAAGTCATATGAATATTTGGTTAAGATAAGACGGCTCTTATAGTCACTATCCAACCTACAGATCTCCCTAAAAGATTTTTTTAATCCTAAGGTCAAAGCATATGCTCTGATACCAACTGCGGTGACCCAACATACCTATGCATGATGTAGTACACTATAGTCGTTGACATAACACCAATGAAACACCATTCACTAGTATTACATCCCTCAGAGTGGTACAACAGAAACACAGCAGGTCCAAGACATGACTATAGGTTACAACTCGACTCTTTACATAAGATCCATAGAAAATTCTAGGTTAAAGAGAGAGAAAGAAACTTCTTACAAAGAAGAATAAAAAAAATAAACAACTCAAAAACTATTATACTATTAAGACTAGTATTTTAACTAATGGTCTGGCATTGATGCTATTGCAATACACTACAGAAATAGGTTCTATGGCTAGATATTATATTCCCATCTAGTCAGAAACTTCGTATTCACTTGAGTTGATGTATATGTTGACTTCCTTGACTTCATTGATGTACTCGAGCTTTTGATGATGATTCCTGGAGCATAACTTGATGTAGACATCGTCTGTACTCGCTTGAGAACCTAGCAAGGGTTAAGAAGATACTTTGAGTACGAGCGTACTCACCAAGTTCACTAGAAAAAGAGTGTTTTATGCACTATATCTATAGCCACAGACCATAGGTCGTAGGCAATGCAGGTTTTCGTAAACATTTCTTCAAAGGTTGCTTTTATTCTGAAAAGCTATGTCCGTCAACCTTCACGGGTTTACCAGAACTTTCATGGAGTTCCTTTCCCGCCGCGTTCGCCGCTCCTTCCCGGAACAGGGAGTAACAAGTTATAGTTCTTATACTCTGCAGAGGTGCGTCACTTTACCCATGAGAGATCAAATCCTTGTTGCACAACCGGGCGATCTTTCCCGTCCACAATTCCTATGGTGTGGGGCCCAGAAGATGATCCAAGCCAATCACTGCCCCCTTCGCGACCTCGCATGTCTCCTTGGTGTACACCATACCCACATATTGAACTACGGCAATGGTTTGTACAAACCGTTAGATGCCAGAACTATCGTGGGACGTTGACGGTTCCCACCCATATGCTGCATATCCTCTACGAATTATCAATTAATATGCACGCTATGAGCGATAACAGCCACGACCTGCACATCTGGCTACATGCGAGAGGAAGAAGATACAGCTGACTTCTCTGTCCCATTCCAAATCTCATGGTTAACGCGTGATATACGGCGCAAGAATCACTAGCGACATTGGTTGTTAAGTCCTAGATAATATGTTACCTTACCACCGGAACTTTCATAGTAGGTTATTACCTCATGGTAATTAACCTATAATCATATTATTATGAAAATAGTGTTTGCTGAACTTTTTCAAATGCAGGTGATAACAACACTGGATTTGCAAAATACTTTACAGAAAATAATCAAAGGACATGAGCAAGTGTGAACTTGCCTTTTGTGATTGCAACGTTATGCACTCACGGTATTTAAGACAATATAAGATCCAATATCTGAAATCAGCATCATTGGTCCAATAAGGGCTCATGTTTTAAGGAAGCAAGATGCTATTATGCATAAGTAATGTAATGCAATTTCTTAAACTCAAATCCCGGGGATAATGTTGATCTAGGGTTTGGAAACTGGAAATGGTTTCTTTAGAATGTGTTGTCCTTTTAGATAAGTTTCATACTTGTTCTTCTTATTAAGGCTTGTGAGTGTGTGATTGATTAGTTTGGACTCGAGATGCTTTATGTCTTAATTGGAATAGACCAAGGTTAACTATAAAAACATAAGTAGTTTATTAGACTTAATGTTTATAAGCCTTGAGACTAAAGTTATCTTTAAAAGGGTAAATAAACTTAAGGTCTAATTTGTTTTAATTATTCTCAAGTTTTGGATTTATGATAAGTATGATTAAAGTGTGGGATTATTCACTTTACATTCAAGTGAATGATTAATTTAAATTTGTTTTGCTATTATGAAAATAACATGCAACTATCAAAGAAAGTATAATTTGGATGGTGTTGTTAAGGTGTTAGTTTTAAAGTCATGCTAATTATGATTTAGATGTTAAGATCATTCCCTCTTCATATAAGTGAATGATATATAAAATTATCTTAAAGATTGTGGTTTTGAATTTTAGTTAATGATTTATGTTTAAGTTTTATTATAAATCTTAGTTATGGTTTAGAACTTTAGTAATTAGATTTTAAGGTTTTGATATTTCTAAAGAAATATAATTATTTCTTATTTAAGAAATGTTTTTTAAGAAGTTTCAAAAAAGATAATAGACAAGGTTTTTTTACTTTAAAATATTAAAAACCTTTCTAATATTATATTTAATAAATTTTTTAGTGTAATATATTTTTTCAAGACTTTAAAATGATTTTTTTATTATTTTTATGTTTATAAAATTCCATCAAGGATTAAATGTCTTTGAATATTTACTTTGTATTTTATTTATAAAAAATTAGGCTAGTATTTTTATAAAATAGTATGTTTATTTTTATACACAAAAATGATTTTTATTCATTTTTAGGATTTCTCCTTATTTTATGAAATTTTCCTTAGGATTTAATGGTGTTAATATTTATTTGTTTTATATTTATTTTAAACATATAAAGTTATATATATTATATTAGGTAGATCTTATTTTTATGATGATTTAAATATTTTAGATGTATTTCTATGATTTTTCTATAATTCTTTAGAGCTTTAATTGTCAAAAGGCATTTGGTAATTTTTATTTTATTCTTTTTTTTATTTATTTTACTGAAATCTGGCCTATTTGAGTTGGGCACATGGGCCGATTCGGCCCAGCTAAATCGGGCTTGGGGTCATCTTGACCCCCGACCCACCCTCTCTCCCTCACCCAACACACGCGAGCACGCACGCACCGCCCCCTCCAGGATGCTTGCGATGCCGCCAGCGCCACCGCGTGCCTCACCGGCCATCGCCGACACCTCCCAGCGCCGCTAGGCCTCTATCTCCTCCTTTGATTTCCCTCTGATGTGGTGCCCATTACCCGTGCGACCTCTCCCTGGGAGAAACCCTAGCTTCTCCGGGATCTTCTTAGCCAACTCCGGCTCCTCAGTACCACCGCACGCTGGCGAGGCCTTGAAGGGAATATGCCCTGAGAGGCAATAATAAAGTGTTTATTATGTGTATTCCAAGTATATGATAGATGTTTATTTTGCATGCTATAATTGTATTAATACGGAAACGTTAATACATGTGTGTTTAATAAACAAACAGAAAGTTCCTAGTTATGCCTCTCTCATAAACTAGCTCGTTGATTAACAAGATGATCAAGGTTTCCTGATCATGGACATTGGATGTTGTTAATAACGGGATCACAACATTAGTGTAATGGTGTGATGAACATTCATCCGAAGTATAGCATTACGATCAAAGTCATTGAGTTTATATTGCTATAACAACTTACGAAGTGATCCTAATCCTTAGACCATGAGATCATGTCAATCACTAACACCGGAAGAGTTTCTTGATAACATCAAACGTCACACCGTAACAGGGTGATTATAAAGATGGATTCAGAACTAATAAAGTGTTATGTTGAGGCTCATGGATCGAGAGTGGAATTTGTTCATCCCGATGACGGATAGATATACTCTGGGCCCTCTCGGTGATATCACATTGATTAGCTTGCAAGCAAGTGATTTGATCACTAGAATGTTATATCACAGGAACGAGAAAAGAGTGCATGTCGGTAACGAGATCAAACTAGGTATGGAGATACCGATGATCGAATCTCGGACATGTAATATATCGTGAAACAAAGGGATTAAGATACTAGCATAAAAGGTTCCGACGATCACAAGAAAGTCATCGTTGAATGTGTGGGAGTCAGTATGGGTCTCCAGATCCCGCTTCTGATTATTGATCCGAGAGGGGTCTCGATCATGTCCGCATTATTCACGAACCGTAGGGTGACACACTTAAGAGACACCGACATCCAATTGGAGCAAATGTTTCATGCCGAAAGAATGAACAAGCGCAGGAATTTATTTCACTAGATACCGAAACAGGTTTTCGGGTGAAATTGCATAAAGTGGTTATGCATGTGAAATAGAATTCTAGCAAGGGGTTATTTGTGAATGTTTGTCATTAAAGTAATTGACAAATTTCTGAATAAAATAAAAGAGTTTTATTTAATGAGAGTTTGCATTAAATTTGGTGGAAATTTAATGGGAATTTGAGTGGACTTTTGAGTGGAGGGAATTTAAAGGAGATTTGTGAGTGGAGTGTCCACCCACATGAAGAGGGGAGGGCAAGGGGGCAGCCCCATGCGCCGGCCACCCCCTTGGGGTTCCCCCATCCTCCTATAAAAGGAGCCCCCCTCCTCACTTATCTCTCACACCTCCTCGTGAAGGATCTCTCTCCCCCTCTAGAATTTATCCCCCATGGTCTCGGACTAGCGAGATACATGTTCCCAGTGGCTATTCGGCAAGAAAGAGTTGTGCTTCCGCTGCATCCCTGGAGCGAGGAGGCGGAGGTTGCTCGGTGCCTCGAACGTGTGTGCGAGCACGGATGCGCTGCTGATTTGCGGCGCTAGGACTTCCTCTCGATCTTGAGATCGGCAAGAGATCGTCTACATCAACCACGAGTTGAACTCGTTAAGCTTTGTCGGTCTTCAAGGGTATGTTCTCTACGGATATACATCCGCCCGTTGTTTGTATCTAGTAGATAGATCTTGGTATATAGTTCACATCGTAGGAAATTTTTTGTTTTCTATGCTGCGAACCCTACAGTGGTATCAGAGCCGGATCTATGCGTAGATACTTTACACGGGTAGTACACATATGAGTATGGGGGCGATGATGATCATGTTGTTGCTCCTTTGTTGTAATTTTGGATATTGGTGGCATAGTGGGATGAAGCGGCCCGGACAAACTTTACATGTCCTCGCACATGAGACCTGTTCCACGCTTCACATGCAACTAGTTTGCATAAGTGGCTAGCGGGTGTCTGTTTCTCCTACTATAGTCAATATCTATTTTGCAAGCGAGTTGTCAACAATTTGATTATCCTCGTTGTGGTTCATGTTCGTAGGTAAGAACGGTTCTATCTCGAAAGCCCTAAGCCACGTAAAACTTGCAATGGATAAATTAGAGGCGTCTAGTTTAGATTGTTGCTGGGCTAGTGTTATGATATGGTAGTGTTGTAAGTAGAAGTATGAGATGATACTCTTACAACACACATAGCGTGTAAAATCCATAGACCTTGGATTTACACATATAGGTATGATAGTGATCATACCACGATGCATATGATAGAGATCATCTGCGGGAACCATATAATTTCACTAATAAACATATGATGTTTGATAGCATCTTATATTGCTTGTTTAGCGCTTTGTTAGCATAATAAGATGATCCCTCATTTAAATATCAAGATAAGAATGTGTTCTTCCTTTAGTATGCACCGATTATGTTTTCGTCGCTCCAAGACATCACGTGATGATCGGGTGTTCTTGGATCCACGACCATATTTCGGGTGTAAAACAGTTACACACGCGAATACTAAGGTTCTAACTTGGCGAGCCTAGCATGTACAGACATGGCCTCGGAACACGGACCAAAAGGTTAAGCATGAGTCATATAGTTGATATGATGCCCATTTGATGCTCGCCTTTGAAGCTATACCGACTCACGTGATGATCGGACTTGGTGTAGTGGATTTGGTTCATGTAATCACCAAAAAGGCACGAGGGATGTCGTTTTTGAGTGGGAGTTCATTCGTAATATAGATTAGTTGAACTCAATCTATCATACACTTAGTCTAAACTTTAAAAATTCTGTTGTAGATGGCACCACCTGCTTTTAATTTCAATGTGTTCATGGAGAAAGAGAAACTAGCAACGAACGGTAGCAGCTTTACCGAATGGGCCATGAATTTGAGGATTCTCCTCTCTGCTGTACAAAAGCAATATGTGCTAGAAGCGCCGTTAGGCCCCCCACCTTTTGATGATGCCCCTGACGAGGAGAAGAATGTCTATCAGACTCGTCAGGAGGACCACAACTTAGTTCATTGCGGCATATTGTATGGGCTAGAGCCAGAACTTCGAAAGCGTTTCGAAAACGGCAATGCATTTGATACAATGGGTGAGTTGAAAATGATTTTCGACACACATGCTGCTGTAGAGAGCTACAACGCTTCAGAAAAGTTCTTTAGCTGCATGATGGAAGAGCACAACTCCGTTAGTGAGCATGTACTCAAGATGTCGGGTTACGCCGATAAGCTTGTGTCCTTGGGAATATCGATTCCCATTGACTTAGGCATCCATCGTGTTCTGCAGTCTCTGCCACCTAGCTATAAGAGCTTCGTGATGAACTATAATATGCAAGGCATGAAGAAGTCTCTCCCCGAGCTTCTGTCAATGCTTAAAACTGCAGAAGTGGAGATCAAAAAGGAACATCAAGTGTTGATGATCAATAGGAACACTGGTTTCAAGAAAGACAAGAAGGGAAAACGGAAGGGAAGTAAGGGCGGCAAGCCTGTTGCCGCGCCTGAAAAGAAACCCCGAGTTGGACCTAAGTCTGATTCCGAGTGCTACTATTGTAAGGGGACTGGCCACTGGAAGCGCAACTGCCCCAAGTATCTGGCAGATAAGAAGGCCGGCAAGGCAAACAAAGGTATATATGATATACATGTTATTGATGTGTACTTGACTAGTGCTTGCAATAGCACCTGGGTATTTGATACCGGTTTAGTTGCTAATATTTGTAACTCGAATCAGGGGCTGCGGAACAAGCGACCGCTAGCAAGGGGTGAGGTCAAGATGCGTGTCGGCAATGGATCAAGCGTTGATGTGATCGCCGTCGGAACGCTGCCTCTCCACTTGGCGTCGGGATTAGTTATAAACTTGAATAAATGTTATCTGGTGCCTGCACTGAGCATGGACATTGTATCTGGATCGTGTTTGATGCGAAGTGGTTATTCATTTAAATCCGAGAACAATGGTTGTTCCATTTATATGAATGAAATCTTTTATGGTCATGCACCGATGATGAATGGTTTATTTCTATTAGATCTCGATGATAATGCTACACATATTCATAATGTTGATGCTAAAAGGATGAAACTTAATGATGATATATCCACATATATGTGGCACTGCCGTCTAGGTCATATTGGCGTTAAACGCATGAAGAAGCTCCATTCGGATGGACTTTTGGAATCACTTGATTATGAATCATTTGATACATGTGAGCCATGCCTTATGGGCAAGATGACTAGAACGCCGTTTTCCGGTTCAATGGAACGGGCGACAGATTTATTGGAAATCATACATTCTGATGTATGTGGTCCAATGAGTGTGTCGGCGCGAGGTGGATATCGTTATTTTGTTACTTTCACAGATGATTTGAGTAGATACGGTTATATCTACTTGATGAAACACAAGTCTGAAACCTTTGAAAAGTTCAAGGAATTTCAGAATGAAGTGGAAAATCATCGTAATAGAAAGATCAAATTTCTACGGTCCGACCGTGGAGGTGAGTATCTAAGTTACGAGTTTAGCACTCACATGAAAGAGTGTGGAATTGTTTCACAACTCACACCTGCCGGAACACCACAGCGAAATGGTGTGCCGGAACGTCGTAATCGTAATTTATTAGATATGGTTCGATCTATGATGTCTCTGACGGACTTGCCGTTGTCATTTTGGGGTTATGCACTAGAAACTGCTGCATTCACTTTAAATCGGGCACCATCTAAATCCGTTGAAAAGACACCGTATGAATTGTGGTTTGTAAACAAACCTAAGCTGTCATTTCTTAAAGTTTGGGGATGCGATGTTTATGTGAAGAAACTTCAACCGGATAAACTCGAACCCAAAGCGGAAAAATGCGTCTTCATAGGATACCCTAAAGATACTATTGGGTATTCCTTCTATCATAGATCCGAGGGCAAGGCTTTTGTTGCCAAGAATGGATCCTTTCTAGAGAAAGAGTTTCTCGCGAAAGGTGTGAGTAGTCGGAAGGTAGAACTCGAAGAGGTTGTGGAACCTTCTCTTCAAAGTATCGCGAGTAGCGCAGCGCCGGAAGTTGTTCCGGAGTTGGCTCCACCTGTTGAAGAGGGAACTAATGATAATGACCATGAAACTCCGAAAGAGAGTACTACCGAACCTCGCAGGTCAAACAGGACGCGTGCAGCTCCCGAGCTGTACGGAAATCCTGTCATGAATTTCATGGTTGATGAAAATGATGACCCTGCGACGTATGAAGAAGCGATGATGAGCCCGGATTCCAACAAATGGTTAGAAGCCATGAAATCCGAGATGGAATCCATGTATGAAAATCAAGTTTGGAACTTGGTGGAATTACCTCACGACCGAAAGGCCGTGGAGAACAAATGGATTTTCAAAAGGAAAACTGATGCTGATGGTAATGTGACCGTCTATAAAGCTCGACTTGTCGCAAAGGGGTTTCGACAAATTCAAGGAGTTGACTACGATGAGACTTTCTCTCCCGTAGCGATGCTAAAGTCAGTTAGGATTATGTTAGCAATTGCTGCATATTTCGATTATGAGATATGACAGATGGATGTCAAAACCGCGTTTCTCAATGGTAATATTGAAGAAGAGTTGTATATGATACAACCAAACGGTTTTGTCGATCCTAAGGATGCTAACAAGGTGTGCAAGCTTCAGCGATCCATCTATGGATTGAAGCAAGCATCACGAAGTTGGAATCTCCGCTTTGATGAGGTGATCAAAGAGTTTGGATTTGTCCAAACTTATGGAGAAGCTTGTATTTACAAGAAAGTGAGTGGGAGCAATGTGGCATTTCTGATATTATATGTGGATGACATATTATTGATCGAAAATGATATAGATCATTTAAACAGTGTTAAAAGTTTTCTAAACAGCAAATTTTCAATGAAGGACCTAGGTGAAGCGTCATACATATTAGGCATAAAGATCTATAGAGATAGATCTAGGCGCCTAATAGGGCTATCGCAAAGTACATACCTTGATAAGATTTTAAAGAAGTTTAAAATGGACGGAAGTAAGAAGGGGTTCTTACCTATGTTGCAAGGCAAGACATTGAGTAAGACTCAAAGTTCGGCTTCGGCGGAAGAAAGAGAGATAATGGACAAAGTCCCCTATGCTTCAGCCATAGGCTCTATAATGT
Source organism: Avena sativa (assembly GCA_916181665.1). NCBI lineage: Eukaryota > Viridiplantae > Streptophyta > Magnoliopsida > Poales > Poaceae > Avena > Avena sativa. Next base: position 434,076,901 of record OV702283.1, on the reverse strand, counting down.
ACGCCATGCTATGTACAAGACCGGATGTGGCACATGCTATTAGTTTGACTAGTAGGTACCAATCGGATCCAGGTTTGGAACACTGGATAGCGGTCAAGAATATCCTTAAGTACTTACGAAGAACTAAGGATATGTTTCTTGTATACGGAGGTGAAGAAGAGCTCGTCGCTAAGTGTTATGTAGACGCTAGCTTTGACACCGATCCGGATGACTCTAAGTCTCAATCCGGATACGTATTTCTCATGAATGGTGGAGCGGTTAGTTGGAGGAGCTCCAAACAACCTGTGGTAGCGGGATCAACAACGGAGGCCGAATATGTTGCTGCTTCAGAAGCGGCTCAGGAAGCAGTTTGGATGAAGGAGTTCATATCCGAACTAGGAGTGGTGGCAAACGCGTTGGACCCAATGGTGATATATTGTGACAACAATGGTGCCATTGCCAATGCCAAAGAGCCAAGGTCTCACAAGCATTCCAAGCATATTAAGCGCCGGTTTCACTCCATCCGCTAGCATGTCAAGGATGGAGATATAAAGATTTGTAAAGTACATACGGATCTCAATATAGAAGATCCGTTGACTAAAACTCTCCCTAGAGCAAAACATGATCAACACCATAACTCAATGGGTGTTAGATTTATCACTATGTAACTAGATTATTGTCTCTAGTGCAAGTGGGAGACTGAAGGGAATATGCCCTGAGAGGCAATAATAAAGTGTTTATTATGTGTATTCCAAGTATATGATAGATGTTTATTTTGCATGCTATAATTGTATTAATACGGAAACGTTAATACATGTGTGTTTAATAAACAAACAGAAAGTTCCTAGTTATGCCTCTCTCATAAACTAGCTCGTTGATTAACAAGATGATCAAGGTTTCCTGATCATGGACATTGGATGTTGTTAATAACGGGATCACAACATTAGTGTAATGGTGTGATGAACATTCATCCGAAGTATAGCATTACGATCAAATTCATTGAGTTTATATTGCTATAACAACTTACGAAGTGATCCTAATCCTTAGACCATGAGATCATGTCAATCACTAACACCGGAAGAGTTTCTTGATAACATCAAACGTCACACCGTAACAGGGTGATTATAAAGATGGATTCAGAACTAATAAAGTGTTATGTTGAGGCTCATGGATCGAGAGTGGAATTTGTTCATCCCGATGACGGATAGATATACTCTGGGCCCTCTCGGTGATATCACATTGATTAGCTTGCAAGCAAGTGATTTGATCACTAGAATGTTATATCACAGGAACGAGAAAAGAGTGCATGTCGGTAACGAGATCAAACTAGGTATGGAGATACCGATGATCGAATCTCGGACATGTAATATATCGTGAAACAAAGGGATTAAGATACTAGCGTAAAAGTTTCCGACGATCATAAGAAAGTCATCGTTGAATGTGTGGGAGTTCAGTATGGGTCTCCAGATCCCGCTTTTGATTATTGATCCGAGAGGGGTCTCAATCATGTCCGCATTATTCACGAACCGTAGGGTGACACACTTAAGAGACACCGACATCCAATTGGAGCAAATGTTTCATGCCGAAAGAATGAACAAGCGCAGGAATTTATTTCACTAGATACCGAAACAGGTTTTCGGGTGAAATTGCATAAAGTGGTTATGCATGTGAAATAGAATTCTAGCAAGGGGTTATTTGTGAATGTTTGTCATTAAAGTAATTTACAAAATTCTGAATAAAATAAAAGAGTTTTATTTAATGAGAGTTTGCATTAAATTTGGTGGAAATTTAATGGGAATTTGAGTGGACTTTTGAGTGGAGGGAATTTAAAGGAGATTTGTGAGTGGAGTGTCCACCCACATGAAGAGGGGAGGGCAAGGGGGCAGCCCGATGCGCCGGCCACGGGGTTCCCCCCCTCCTCCTATAAAAGGAGCCCCCCTCCTCACTTGTCTCTCACACCTCCTCGTGAAGGATCTCTCTCCCCCTCTAGAATTTATCCCCCATGGTCTCGGACTAGCGAGATACATGTTCCCGGTGGCTATTCGGCAAGAAAGAGTTGTGCTTCCGCTGCATCGCTGGAGCGAGGAGGCGGAGGTTGCTCGGTGCCTCGAACGTGTGTGCGAGCATGGATGCGCTGCTGATTTGCGGCGCTAGGACTTCCTCTCGATCTTGAGATCGGCAAGATATCGTCTACATCAACCACGAGTTGAACTCGTTAAGCTTTGTCGGTCTTCAAGGGTATGTTCTCTACGGATATACATCCGCCCGTTGTTTGTATCTAGTAGATAGATCTTGGTATATAGTTCACATCGTAGGAAATTTTTTGTTTTCTATGCTGCGAACCCTACAGGCCTTGCCCCGGTTCTTCTCACCATCCCCACATCGCCCCCCACACGGTACTACCTCTGATGCTCGCCTACTCATCAAACCCTAGCCCATTAGGCCCGACTACTGGCGCTGCCTCTGCACATCTGCACCCTCTGCTGCTCCTACCATGGCTGGTCGTGGTCTCCCTCACCTTGGTGAGGTAGTAGACTGCGGCTGGCCCCTACTGCATCAAGCTCGACGGCTTTCTTCATGGCCCTAACTACCACTTTGAGTTATCTATTTTCTCCCTCTTATTTATTTTCAGTCATTTGTTCATTGATGGATGGATATAAGTGATGTAGTGAGGATTATGTTATCAGTAGCTACAAGATTAATTGGTTATTAAAATATGCTGCCTTTGTTCTAAGGCACATGACTGAACTAATATACAATACTACTAGTATTGGTATAGATATAGGTTTGGCAATTCTAGAAGTGGTTTGTGGTGAGAATCTGTGACTATGTGTACTGCTAATGATCTTCTAATTGAGTTAGGTGTGTTAGATGGTTGCAGCTTGTCGTAGGTTTATGATAGTGATTATCCAGTACTAAGCCAAAGTGATGTTATGTTAGTACTGTCTAGGTTGTGATGATCGATGGCCTGGCCAATGAGCCATCATGTTCTTCTGTGGGGTTTTTGATTGTGCTAAAGGTTCAAGTGTTGCTAGCTTGATAGAATTAGTTAATTACTTGTAAACCATCATCTCTAGTTTGTTTCTAATCTATTTATGACTGTATGTTCTAATAGATATAGAGGAATATACCTTGGGTATGTAGTACTTTCTTTTAGTAACATGATCATTTTTTTACTCCTTACATTGCTATGGGTATTGGATTTTCTTCTTCTTTACTTTTTGTCCTATAGTTATGCATATGCTTTGTGACCCCATGATATCCAACCAATTAAATGCTAGGGAAATGCCTGTCTATCTTCCACTAGCTTCTTAGCTGTTTTATAGGCTCTTATATAATCAAATACTAGTGTTCTTGATGTTGACTTAATACAAATGGGCTACCCTTGTTTCAAAGTTGGAGCTCAATCTATGCTCTAACTTAACTCACTAGAGCTACATGGTTTGGTTTTAACCTTTAGTACTCATTTTTTATACTTATCATATTACATATCTCACTACTCTTAGGGCTTATAAGGAGTAGATCAAGCTCTAATGTTAGCTAGCTGAGTGTTTCATTCCTAGGGTGTATCTAATCGAATGTGTAGGTGATTTGTTGCAATTCATATAGAAAATACACTCTTTTTATTTATAGTAGAGGTTTATATCATTTGCAAGTGTTCCCTGATTTCTATTTAACATGTTAAAACATATAAATGTAATTTCCGATTCATCTCTTTACACTCTTGGATGATAACAAAGTATTTTATCTTGGTATTTCTATTGTAGAGTGATTATAGCTATGTTGGCTAGCTATATTTATTTCAGGACAGGTTCCTCTAAGTTTCTGGTGATTAGAAATAGAATTCCTAATATAGACTTGTTATTTAGAAAATTACATATGTGTAGGCTGGTAATTTATTTCTAAGTAGATGGTTTGGTGTTATAGATGATCTTTGATCATCTGAAGATATGAGATCTCTTCAATAGCAAGGATATGCCTTTGATTGTAAATATTTAATGGTTCTTGATGATTGTGCTTCCTTATGCAATTTCTTGTGTGTTGGATTAATTTTATTGGATGACCTTGACAAGATCAACTATTATACTTGTATCTAAGCTTTGCCAATGATGCAAAGGCTGAGGCACAACCCTGGATAAGGACATATATTGTGCTATGGTTTTCATTTCTTGATGATGATTTTGCATAGCACCTCTATGCAGGACTGAGAGAAATCCTCTATTTTCTATACTTTATTACCTCCTCTACTTGCCCTTTTATCTAAAACAGATAAGAACAGATATGCTATGCACCATATCCTCCAAGGCTCTTATTTTTCCTACCTTGAGCTTCCTGAAGCTTGTTCTTCTAAGTTGGTGCTTTTGGACTCTTAATTTCCTATTTGTCATTGGCTTGATGATCTGCTGCAGATAAGCCTCTGGAAATCCTTTCCTCACCTTAACCTTCTTGTTGACCATCTCCTCACCTTCCTCTATTCTTCCTCTGATGATGGTGCTAGCTATTCTTTATGGATAGATTTTGTATATAGCTATTGGACAGCTGTTGGTGGGATGTTCTGGCTAGTTTGTATGGTTGTGGTGATGGAAATAGTTTGTCATAAACTGGGATGAGCGAGATGAACTATGGTGGTGTTCTAAAGTGAGGATGTGGATGTGATGAAACTGGTGAGGTGCTTGGGTGGTGTTCTTGGCTAAGTGTGGTGGAAATGGAGTAGCTAGCTTTGCTACTACGGTTGGCTTCTTCCTTTTCTATAGTTGGTGCTCTCCCTAAGGTGTTGACAACACATCAACTGCATGTGGTGTGTAAGCTGCTGCAACTGGGCCCACTGGGTGCAAGTTTCCATACATAGATTCTTGGTGCTGTGGATTGGTTCCGATGGGTGATGGTATTATTATAGTTTGGATAACTCTGTACTGAACTGGTAAAACTTGCCCTAGGCCAATGATGCATAGTTCTGAGGCCAATTTCTTTGACTAAGAACAGATACTAAGCATTGCCTTTTCTTTTTAACTCGATGATGAACCTGGCATATCAACTGTATGCCCTTCTGAGAGTAATCCAATACACTGACCACCTCTCTGTCTTGTATTTGCATTGTTTTCTTTTTGTCTTATTGTGCAGGAATCAAAATAGGAAGGATTGGAAAAAAGAAGATTAGAGGATCAAGAGATCTAGCTAGATTTTTAGTTCTAATTTTTCTTTTACTTGTTGTTGTTGTAATCTTTCTCTTTCATTTAAACATTTGTAAAAAATTATAATATTTGTATAAAGTTATTCTTTTCTATTTCATTTATTATTTGTATTATTCCATAAATGTTGTAATAAAGTAAATCTGTTTTTGCAAATTTCAATTTTTCTTTTACAAGACTTGTTACTTATTTGTAATTTCCATTTTTATTCAAAAGGGTGTAAATAAGAGTACCTTTCTTTGTATTTTCCTATTCTTTTATTTAACTATTTCTGTAAGTTCCTTCTTAAACGTAAACATTGTAATATTATTTATATGATAAGAAAATAATTTTTTTATTCATTATTGAATCTTGGACATAATTATCTGTATCTTATTTATGAATACTAATTCAATTCTTGAAATAGCATTCAATTAGGGATTACTTAATATTCATTTTCATTTTCTTAGTTCTATCTATCTATATCATTTGGTTATTCAAATTGAAATTATTTCCCTTATAAGTAAAGGACTCAACAAAAGTCATGTCGGAATCCATAGCACTTGCAGTAACGTTTCCCTCAGAACAAGAGAGACCTCACTCACTCTGTAGCCCTTTTTATTTTGCGCGAAAATTCCCTAGATTTTCTTATGCATGAATGCAATGCACACACATGTGTCCTTTCTAATTCTAGGTGTTAATCCTGGGATGTTACAGACTCTCCCCCTTAAAATAAACTTCGTCCTCGAAGTTTGTCTACTCTCATGTTTCAGATTGAGGAATTGACTTGTATTAGTTGCGTCATTTCTCAACTCCATGGTAATCTTAAATGGGAACAATTGTAATATCCCATATCCAAATCTTTTCCTTAAATCCTCATCATACTCAACAATCTTTAACTTGGTGTCTCCAATACTCCATGTTCTTTTTTACTTTGGTCCCTTCGGAATATATCCTTATTACAAACTCCTCAATCTGGGGTCTCTTCTTTAGTTCATTCCCCTGCTTAGGTATCCTAATCCAACTCCTTTACTTAATCATAAAAATTCCTTGCTATACCATATAAGGTTTAGGAAGCCTCACTAAAATAGGATTTTTAACTCCATTAAACAATAACTATAGTCAAAAGACTAACTTTTGATTTGAGGTGGTATGGTTTATACTGGTAGTCCTTCTAAAGATTGGATCTGAACTTATTTAGTCCATACCCATTGGAATTTCCTTGTTCCTCTACACATGTCTAATTGGATGTGCTATATTACCTCTTAAGGATCACTTAAGAATTGTTTCTTTTAAAATTAGTTTGTTAGGACTATTTTATTTTATTACTTCGAGCTTTTACCTTATTAGGCTTTTAGACAATCCTTTGTTATTATCTTCAGTAGTATACTTTTATAAGAATAAACTTATGAAAATAAGGCTTGCTGTTGTTGTAGGAGTATACGTGATCTGCTAGGTGAGACAAAATCGTCCAAACTGAAAGGCCAGTCACCAGATCGTCCGTAGGGTACGGTTGCCAGTGGGTCGCCTCGCTGCATCCATGATGGGCCTAATCTCGGATTTCCACGGGAAAATCTCAGTTTACCAAAACTAGCAGTCCAGTTCAGTCCAGTCCAGTCCACCGGTTTTGTGCTACGCCCGGTCCACTGCTATCGGGTGAAAAACGCCACGCTGGCCAGCACCACTTTCCTCTCGCCGGCGCCGCTCCGCACCGCACGTGCACCCGACCCCGTCAAACGTGCACCCGACCCCACATCCACCAGGAGCCGAACAAGCGACAGCACCGGCCGGCCGGGCCGGCCCTCCCCTCCTCTCTCGGGTTCTCAGTCGCCGCCGCCGCGAGCCCCACCTGTCCGTCCGTCTCCGTCCAACGCGCGCGAGGGCCCCACCGTATCCAGCTCGCATGCACCGAAACGCTCGGGCGATGGGGACTGTCCATGAGGACGAAGAAGAGGGGCAGAGCAGAGAGAAACAGAAATCACCACGCGCAAAACAGGGATCACACCGAATCAGAACCGCATTCCGCGTCCCCTTCCGTTCTTATTATTCCCCCCAGCCGATAAAACCGTAACACCCCGAGCCCAGCGCTCCCCCCCTTCCCCAAATCATCTCCCCTCCGCAGTCAGTTGCGTCTCCGCTCCATCGATCGCTCGCTCGCCCCCGCGTGCGTGGCGCCCACGATCGACGCCACTCCGCGTGGAACTATTTTCCATTCCGGGCGAAAGCCGTAGCGTGGGGGAGTTGCTCAGTTAGCGGCCGGGCGGGCGGGCGAGCCCTCGGAACACCCCGAGGGTTTTTGCCTTTTTCGGGGAGGCGGCGGCGGCGACCGGTGCTATGGCGATGGCGGCGGCGGAGGCGTCCCTGACGGTGCCGCTCGGCGTGCTGCTGCGGCGGGAGGTGACGAGCGAGCGGATGGAGCGGCCCGACGTGCTCTGCGGGGAGGCCGCCCGCAGCCGCAAGGGCGAGGACTTCACGCTGCTCCTCGCCGACGCCGGCCACCGCGTCGCCGGCGACCCATCCACCTCCTTCTCCGTCTTCGCGGTACTGCATTGCCCCCCCTGCCCCTCCCTGCCCTACGCGTGTCCAGAAGGTTCTGGAATCACATTCCCGGAATCGCGCGTCGGAGACGTGGGGCCCACTCCCGTAGTCCTGCACACGATTGACACCCTGCACGTTTTTCTCTGTTGCGTTCGGCACAGCTGCTAGTACTATGTTTTTCCGGCTAATAATTTTTTCGTTCCGCACGTAGGCTAGTTCATCATGATTTTATTTTGCGAATACTGTATGAAACACTGCGACACGTATGAGATATATCTTACCAGTCCAGAAGATAATAAAGAAAAGCACGCCTTTGATCCAAACCACGATCAAGGCTAGTCTGAGTTCAAACATGCCCTGCTGGATCCTTAATTCTGTCACGTTGACTACCAATGCCATCATTTTTAGATTTATTTATTTAGTGGCTGACTGGTCGTATTTTAATTCGGAGTGGCGCGCTTCTGCTGATTGATCACTGATCACTCTGATATGTTGTTGACAGCTGTTTGATGGGCACAACGGATCTGGGGCTGCCATATACGCAAAGAACAATCTGTTGAACAATGTCCTGCGTGCCACGCCGTCGGGTCTGAACAGGGATGAGTGGCTCGCGGTGCTTCCACGTTCACTCGTCGCAGCATTTGTCAAGACAGATAAAGAACTGCAAACAGTAGGTAAATCAGGCCTATCCTTACTTATCCTTGTTTTGCTTGTTGATGACAAGATAATTTTTATCCTTGAGAAAATAGGCATATATACATTCTAGTCTTTCTTTCGTATGACAAATTGTGCATGCTGTTACTAGTATTTGGTCACTATTTCGAACTTGGATACTTTTCCTGGTACTTACAGGAATAGAGCTATTTCCCGTGAAATTCATGTATTTGAAGCAAAGCAGTTTGTTTGTCTTTAGGGACGAAGTAAAGCTGTATGAACCTTTTGTTGTCACTCCAGCTGGTTAATTAGTAGATGTTACAGCATCAGATATCTTCGTCAGTTAGTTGCATTGCCACAATTGTGCGTTTGCTTGTCTGTTTGGACACCTGTAAAGTTGAGTGATGCCATTATTATTTTCTGAAGCATTGCTTTTGCTCTTTCAGCTGAAACCTCTGGTACAACTGTGACATTTGTGATAATAGACGAGTGGGTTGTAACAGTAGCATCAGTTGGTGATTCACGCTGCATACTGGAGTCCGCTGACGGCTCACTATACCATTTGTCAGCTGATCATCGCTTTGACTCCAACCGAGATGAGTAAGTTCTGCCTTTGATGTTACAGTATTATTTACTGAGAATTGTGCATTTTACAACCTGTTCATTTACATTTACTGAGAATTGTGCATTTTACAACCTGTTCATTTACAGAGTAGAACGCGTCACTGCATGTGGAAGCAAGGTCGGGCAGCTGAATGTTGTTGGTGGTCCAGAGGTTGGTCTCTTTTCATAATGAATCCGATGTGCTATTGAGTTGGGATATGCAGTGTAGACGTTAACTTCCTATCAAACAATGTCTCAGCTTATGATTTGATTTTTCCAGTTGAACATAGTTATATTTTTGGGTGCACCACTTAGATTTTTTTATATGGTTATCATTCTCTCTTTTTTTTTTTTGCGATGAATCATTCTAGGTATTATTTTGTAGGTCTGATGAATTAATTTGCTACGTATGTTAAATTCTAGTGTATTTGTAATTCAATTTTGTTTGATTCAGAGAATGTTCATGTTATCTCCATTGTTAAAATTTTAGGGTATCTTCCATTATTGTAAGCTCATCCATCTCTACCCAAATTTTTATTATGGTTAATTCATTCTGCTATTGGATAATCCGGTATAATCTATTTGTTTTGCTTTCTACAATATTTCCTGTTCTACAAATTTATGTTTCCCTTTTCAGGTTGGTCCTTTAAGATGCTGGCCAGGTGGCTTGTGCCTATCTAGATCTATCGGGGATATAGATGTTGGTGAATGGATCATCCCTGTTCCTCATGTGAAGCAAGTGAAGGTTTACTCACATGAAAATACTTCTCTGCATATGTCTATATTTTCTTTGTTTGAATATTTCTGTGTGGGTGGCTATTCGTCAGCAGATACTACCTTGTTTTTTATATTGTTCAACATGGCCTTCTATAATTAGCATTCACAGTTCAACATGATTTACTTTTACGTCAAACCACTTCGCAGCTCAGTTCACTGTAACACTATTTTGATTTTATATTTTATTTTGTTACAGCTATCCAATGCTGGAGGCAGAATTATTATTGCAAGTGATGGCGTATGGGATGATTTGACTTTTGAAATGGCTCTTGAATGTTCTCGTGGATACCCATCTGATATAGCTGCCAATCGAATTGTTAATGTAACGGATTTTACTATCATTTCCATCGGTTAATCGACTGAAACTTCTGCCCATCATTTCGTTATACATTTTCTTTGTATCTGAAGGAAGCGATCCAACCTCGAGGATTAAGGGATGATACTACCTGCATCGTGGTGGACATACTACCTCCAGAAAAACGAGTTCCTAGTCCTCCAACAAAGTGGCAGGGGAAGATTGTACTCAATAAAATGTTCTGCCGAAAACTTCCAAATGCGTCTTTTAAAATTGATAGAGAATATGCCGAGCCAGATGTGGTGGAAGAACTATTTGAGGATGGATCGGCTATGCTTTCGAGAAGGTATTCTTTTAACCAAATTCTAGGCCTTTTTGTCACTTGGGGCAGCACTGCACTAGCTAGGGTCTCTATAACATCTTCCAGGGAAAAAGGACTTAAATGTTCCAGTGTACAGTATTACGATTTCTGTTGTGTTGTACAGGCATGTGTGTTAGTAGATCCATCAACTTGAAACTAACAAAATACTAGCTCGGGAAAATCATATTTTTAGTTAATCATCACTATTGATGTCCTGATGAGTAACATACCACTGTAGGTTTCTAACAGAATAGATGACAATGAAAGGCACATTTTCGGCTAATGTAGGATTATTTGTCTTGGATTTATAGTCCCTTTTGTTACCTAGATCTTATATTTGATATTTGATTGTCTCATATGGGAAACAAACAGATCTTGCTGTCTGCTAAAGGATAGTAGGAACACAATTATTGGAAGCAGCAGATGAGTTGGCGTTGCTGATTGATGTTGTCAGCCGTGCAGCCCATTTGTGTTTTCCTTTGCATGATAATGTTTAATGTATCTGTTGGTTCCTTTTCCAATCCCCCTACATTAGATTCTCTTCTTTTCTCTGGTCATTTACATATTGATGAGATGGGTTTTCAGGCCTGTTAGACATGGTTGACATATAGTAATTATCTGAGTAGCATACTGTTGGTCTGTAGCATCAATAACTTTTACCGATTGTTATCGGTAGCATGTTCTAAAAAATAATAATATCGGCAGCTCTTCATTTCTAAAATGAACAACAATATACTTGTAACCAGTAGATAGTTATTAATATTTTAGGGGGCTAGAAGTCCGCATATTTTTTCATGAAGGTTAGCAGACGATTCTAAGTATTTCGCAGACCTGATATTTTGTTGTTTACCGTTGAAACGTGGATATGTTTTTATGTGTAACATTCTACGGAGTAGAATTCTTCAAACTCCCACAGGCTTGTAAACCATATGATATTGATTTATGTTTTTCTTGTGCCTTGACTGCAGGCTTACTACAGGATACGCACTTCAGCGCATGTTTGAACCCTCCAGCTGTGCAGTTTGCCAGTTAAGACTGGCACCTGGCCAGGGGATTTCCATACATGCTAACCCACTGCAACACGAGAAAATGCAAGGTTGGAAAGGTCCTTTCCTCTGCCGAAGCTGTCACGAAAAGAAGGAAGCAATGGAGGGTAAACGACGTCCAAGAGGTATCGATGATCGCATTGGCTATCTATGATGCACGCTGTGTTTAACACTACTGGGTACTGATCTCTAGTTTGTAAAAAGCTGCTAACTTATTCTTTGGTGTTTATTTGTCTCTTCAGATTCATCGACGACCGCAGGTGCCTTCAGTCACATGAGGCGGCGGGCCTAATTGCTGAAACCATTCTTTGATACATATTCCATTTTTTTCTTCATCACCAGGATCGTTAGTCAGTTGACCACACAATTCTTTTTTTTATACCTTGACCATTCTAGTCAAGCAATGCAAAGTATTCTTGACAAGTAGGCTGGAGATTCATTGATGAGTTGGACCGTCGTAGAAAGGGGCATCTTGCTCAAATGAGAAAGTCATAGTCATTAGAAATAACTTGGTTGTAAAGGATCACTAATATTCTTTTGTAGAGTAGATGAATTCAATAAAAACGACGGTTGAGAACAAGGAAATGTTTGAATGCCTGAAGCTTATGCGTGCACTCTTTTCCTTTGATGAAATCAATATCATAAGAGAATCCTTCTGTTCTACAGGCACTTAGTCATCGATAACTTCATTGCCTTGCGCAGACTTTTCAGCAATTAGGCCCGCCGCCGTGCCGCCGGTGGGAAGGACGTCCGGTTGGTGGAGCTAGAAGGCGGTTAAACAGGGGAGAAGGGAGGGGACCTGGGAGGACGATATGGGTAGGAGGTAGTTGCTGGATCCAGCGGTGGTTGCCGCCGGAGCGGGGAAGGGAGGACGGCGGGAGCGGAACGGGCTGAGAGATGGCACGGGTCGAAGAGAAATAACTAATCTTTGGCCGATCGACCACCCTTTCCAGACACGTACTGTCACTCGGCAAGTCCATGTGTGTCTCATCTAAAGCAGATGAACGTGCCAAAGCCAGTGACCAGGCACAAAGACCGGGCAACCAACTGCTATGCTACAGCCCCCGCCAAAACAACAGCTCACCTACTAGGATTTGATTTGCACGCGATACCTGACATGGATGGGGCCGGAGCTCCTCCTCGGCTCGCCTTGTAAACGCCGAATCGTACTAGCAACAAAATTAGACGGCGCTACGGGTCTAGCGGAGTACCGCGCGGTGCACTGAACCTGTAGATCGGCCGGTTAGGCGCTCGATCGGCTCGGTCCTGTTCAAACTGTGAAGGCGACGCTAGGAATCGGTGCCGAGTCATGCGATGTGACGGTGGGCTAGCCGGCCGGCCGGGTCTTCCTTGTCCGCTCCGGCGAGAACCGTGCACGCCACGTGTGGAGATCTCCTCTGCTTGTCCCGATCGAGTAGAGAAATCCCTGTGGGAAATGATTGCATGCTAAACAACTGATCGAGGTAAAACATAGTCAAGGGAGGTGAAGCGCGTCACAGCCCTCGCTCCTCTTCGGTAACGTACACCGGAACCGACACGCGGTACGGCCACACACAGCTGCTTTACTGGCGATTATGCTAGCTCCTCCTACCTGTGATGTGATCGATCGCGAGAAGGTTGTCGCGACTGGAATCGCTCTCCATCGGGTAAAAGCTAGTAGCCGGGGAGCAAGGACAGGGAGAAGGACCCAAAAGAGGAGACGTACGGCCCCCACCGGTGGTGGATACCATTCTTGTCCCGATCGATCAATCAATCATACGCGCGCGGTGCAACCGCAAATTATGCAAATCCGGACGAAAGCATCAGTCCTAACCATGCACGCATACATGCATGCATGCATGTGAGCTGCTTCCGTTTAGCTCCGCGCTGAGCATTCCTACAGTGTATTATCCCTGGTCCTGAATGACTTGTATCTGCTCTGATTGCAGGCGCGGCCTTGGATCTACCTCCTCATCCTTCCTTCCCTGCATGTGGCTAGCTAGCTACATGGCTGACGATTAACAGTAGCACGGACGATCGGTTTCTGAAATCTGGTTAACAGTAGCGCGTTTGTCTTGCTAGTTCTTTTCTTCTTATCTTAGGTGGTGGAGGGACCTGCGTGGCCTTGCGACCAGTACTTGCAACTCAATCAAAAGTCCAAGCTAATGAAACACGTCTTGGTTGCGTGGACGTATATATGAACAGATTATTTGATGGGATCGACGGAAGTCACTAGTAGAAAACGGTCCGGTTGGTAAGGGGTATTAGTCTCGGTTACCCAACCGGGACGGAGCAATCAGAACTAAAGCCCCAACCTTTAGTCCCGGTTGCCCCACCAACCGGGACAAATGGGGGTACACGTGGCGGCGTCAGAGGGCGAGGGGGTGGAGCAACCGTCCCGGTTCGTAACACGAACCGGGACAAATAACCTTCTGTCGCGGCAGAGATTTGGCACATTTCTCTGCCGCGGCAGAGAATTCATTTTGCAACTTTTGTTGCCGCGGTAGCATTTTCGCCACTTTTTGTGCCGCGGCAGAGAATTCATTTAGGTTGTTTTATTGTTTATTTAGTGTTTTGCACTCATCAATGAAGGAACCATTATATTACACAAGATCATCATAATAATATTACATTCGATACACGGATCGAGTTCATGCCCTACATACAAAAGTTGCTCTTTTTACAATCCCTATTATCTATACACAGCCGAATAGTATTCCCCTTTTGGGTTTAGGACTTCTGCATCCAAGAATCCCGTCAATTCCTCCTGAATTGCTCGTACGCGATCCTTTGGCAGAAGACCATCCCGTAGACGTTCGATCTGATTTAAAAAAGCAGTCAGCCTATATTAATGAAACTAAATACAATTTGATTGTAATTAAAACTATAGAAATTGTTTACGTACGTGGATTTGCTCTAAATTTCTGCCCTTCTCATCGCACGTCTGCCGGATGAACTCGCAAACATAATATCCACATAGATTGTTACCTGGTCCCTGTGTCAGCCACTTTACGAGAACATAGTTCAATCAAAATAATAATCAAGCATGATAATAACTGTATCAAAACTAGAATCAAAGAGATGCGCGGATATAGCTAGTGGTGCTTACATCTAGTGGTTGAAATGTAAGCTCCGCTTTCCAAACACCCCTAGCCTTGTTGGTGAACCGTTTCCAAGCGCTGCCCGGCGAAGAAAACAAATAAAATAAGTTATTAATTACTTGATATCATAAAATTCACGAACATTGCCGATATAGTGTCGTAATGATTAGAATTACCGCTGGAGAAACATCTGCATGTCCTTCCACTGCTCAAGGGGTTTATGTTTCGAGTCCATGACTAGTACACGCCCTTTGTCAAGTTAAATGATTAACAGAATATAGTGGAAGCTGCGAATGCATAACTAATTAATTATATACTTAACATCGAGTAAGCGAAATAGAAAGAGTATAGAAGACAATAACACTCACTCGAAGTTGTAAGGAAAAGGTTTTTCTCTTCTGGTTTCTTGAAACCTTAACGCGTGTACTATATTATCCTCCGTATCCTGGGGGCTTGTTTTGAGATTAGCTTCATGAACCCAATATGGGTCAATGAAGCCAATGTCATAGATTTGTCCTCTGCTGCATTCGAGAATCTTTATTCTGCATATTACAGTATGATTATATACATGCAATAAACAAGGTGAGATAGCTGGAGACTAAATTAATTACAGAATTAGTACTTACAGACAATAGGCACTGATGATCAATTTGTCCAAGGCGTCTTGATTGAATAATTGAAATAGTTCATCAAATTCAATAGATATCATGTCATCTATATCTTTCCCATAATGCTTTTTTGTAACCTTCAGAACTATCCAATTAGCCCCGGCCTTTGTGGCATGCATGTACCAGTTATGCAATCTTCACATTTTTGTTGGAAGATTATTTACCTCCTCAGGTTTGACGAGAGGTTTGCCGTACTGGTATTTGTATGCTACTTCACTCACGGGGAAGTACTCTAACTAGGATAAGTACTGGGCAATACTCATACCTTGAGCAGCGGCAGCTTCTCCGTATTGTGCAACTACCTCAGGATCATACTGCTCCTCGGCCCCATATTTGCTCGACCCCACATTGGTATGGGAAATCACCTTGAGAGGGGCGCAAGACTGTTTTGCTTGTTCTTCGAACTGGGCAACAGATTTCTCGCTTGCATCAGTACTGCTCTTCGAGGCTTGTTGTGCCGCATGTGACTTGAGAATAGAACGCTCATAGTCTGATGACAGCTTTGGCTCGGGTTGATAAAGAATCTTTAGCATTTTCAACACTCTGCCTTTTTCTTCTTTGGTGTTGGGGAACTCTGGCTCTTTCGGCCGCTTCAGCTTAGCGAAAAACGTTGTCGTTTCCGCATCAACGATCGCCGCAGTCTCCTCTTCAGTACAGTCATAAGCTCTCTTGGAGGAACCTTTGGTACTTTTGGAAGAGGCTCTTGTTTACGTTTCGGCGATCGCTTACCACGACATAGAGTAGCGGTACACTTTTTATCCTGAGGCGCCGGCGATGGCTCCCGCGGCGATGGCTGCGCCGAAGACGGGTGAGGCAACGGAGCCGGGAGAGGCGACGGAGCCGGGTGAAGCGACGAAGACGGCTGCCGCGGCGGCGACGACCTCGCTGGAGACGGGTGAGGCGGCGGCGAAGATGGCCTTGGAGTGTGATTTCAAAGCACGATACATTCCCTTGGCCATAGAATGGTGATGTTTGTTGCGTCTCCCAGTACAGTCACATCCCCTTCACCTGCAGGGTAGTGAAGATCCAAAACTTCAAAGGTGGGCATGATTTCATCCACCCCGACAACAGCGTAGCCCTCTGGAACCGGACGACAGTGGTAAGTTGGCGTGGGTCCAATTGGTAAGGCATAGCCGACCGCCACCTTCATTGATATGTTCACAACTTTGACATGTAGCTCGCAGTGTGTCATCTCTGTGATATCATCCACTGGGTAGCCAACAGGAGCCATCGTCGGTGCACCATCATCATCGCCATTGTCATCACCCGGGACCTCGGTGGAAGCCACACTGCTTTTTTGATTATTCGATAGGCCGATAGCATCGAATGCAGTGTGCTGCTGAGATGGGCCGGTAGTACTTTGCTCTTTAAGTGCGTTAATTTCATCTTGTTGTTGCTTTATTCGTTCTTCAATTATACGCATTCGCTCTTTCTGAATATCTGCTTCAACTTCCGCCCTGTCCATTCTCCTCTGACGACTTCTATCAGGATATTTCTTCCTCTCTTCGGGAAACCCAGTCCTCCATGGTTTGGAGCCGCTTGTGCCTCGTGTTCGTCCATCATGTTCCTTATTTCCAAGGGCGAGTGTGAGCTCATCATTCTCTCTATCGGGAATGAAGTCCCCATCTTTAACAGCCTTTACTGCTTTTCTCATCTTCTCGATTGGCAAGGGGTCTTTTTTATGTCGTATGTTATATATACACTTCCCTTCCGAGTCCAACGTGCCACCATGCCCGTAAAACCAATTCCTTGCACGTTCTACCCAATCGTCTGTCTCTGGGGTGATCTTTTTAGCACGCAGTTCATTCTCAAGTTTCTCCCACTTAGGAATGCCAGCCCTGTAGCCACCTTGCCCCATAATATGGTGATACTTCTTGTTAGCAGCATTCAGCTTATTCGTTGCAGACATTTTCTTAGATTTTTCTGATGTCTTGTATTTCACAAACTCAGCCCAGAATGGTTTTATCTTCTCAAACTGAATATTCTTGAAATCGGGAGTCTTCTCTTTCATGACATAGTCAAGGTGCAATCTTTTCTTCCAGTTGGTGAAACACTGGGCCATCTTCTTCAAAGCCCACTCCCTGACCTTAGCCTCCATGGCTCTCCCATGTTCTAACCCTCGACCAGATCCTCCGCATTTGGATCCAGCTCTATCTTCGGTAGTTTGAATTAACCATGAGCCTCTTCCACAGTAAATCTTTGGCATGGTTAGGGACAAATAAACATGTTCCCTCTTCTTTCGCATCAGCAGGCCTATTCCAATTTCGAATGGTGATCGGGATTAAGTCCCTAACAATTACTCCGCATTGTGCCACAAATTTGTTTGCGACAACTTCGGGAGCCGTCGGTTTGCCGTCTTCAGCGACATCTTCGATCCTGAACCTCTCATGGTCTTCCAACTTTTTGGTTGGGCCTCGTCTGCTCTTTTCAGTAGATTTCTTCGATCCGGAGGGTTAAAATAAGAAAGATTGCCGTTACTATTTCTATATAGATAGCAGATCATTAATTAATGAATTAATTATATTACATGCACCTCGCCGGAGCGGTCGTCTTCTCGATCACACAAGGCATCGCCTTCTCCCTCGCGGAAGGCATCACCTTCAACCTCAAACAAGTCGTCTCTTCCAGCAAAAAGAGGATCACCCTCATCGGAGTTGTTCAGAAACGTCGATACATCTAAATTTTCTTCCCCGCGGATCACACCTTGGATCAACTCTTCCTTTTCTTCGTCTCTGTCGTGTGGGTCCATATTTTCTGCATAGGTGGAAAAACGGATAAGTCAACGTGGCTAAGGGAGAATGTTAGGTACGGTGTTGAGAGATATAAACCCTAATTCGGAGAAACCCTAATATATACATACACAATAATAAAAATGAATTTACAATATCAGAAACCCTAATTCGGAGAAACCATCGGGCTCGGATCCTATCACGAAGAATCAATACCGAAAAGAAAGGCGGCAATCAATCAACCCTCGGGTTCGGGATGCCCTGGCGAGGACACACCGGCTAACCCTAGGTGCAACATCGATTCAACTGGGGTCTATGACAACTAATATCATGGATAAGCATCTACAATACGATGGCTATCAAGAAATCTTCGATGGTGTTGACCTCGGTCTTTGATCTCGATCTCGTATTCTACCGCGAAGAACCGAACGCCGGAAAGAGAGGGGAACAATCAACACATGGCATCGATGCAATGATCAAACAAGGATGATGATATGACAAGTTAATTTGTATTGAAAAGTAACCCTAAAGCATGCTTGACAAATTAAACGGGGTTCCGAGGGGCGCAAACCCTAACTCAGGGAAACTCCAGAATCACCTATGAGGGGTTACTATGTTCTTCTAATCAAACTTGTCATTTAAGTTGCTTAACAATGCAAGATTATATCTTAAAGAGGTAGGTTTCATTTTTATGAACATTTTGGTATATTATACATATTTTTCTCACTTATAAATAATAAGCTATTGATTTTACAATATTAAATCATTTTCTGGAATTTATTTAATCAATTTTAAAACATTTAGGACCTCAGGCTGACGTCACCACAGGCTGGAAAACATTTCTCACTTGATTTGGGGCTACTCACAATCATTGATGTCTGGGCCCCATGGGTTATTATTATTATTTCCAGAAAAGAATTACAGGAATGATTTTAATAAAAAGAAAAGAGGATATATTGCCTCATGCTGATGTCAGCATGACATCAGCAATGGGGATCCTCGGGTTGGGCTCGAATTCGTCGATTCGCTGCACGCGCGAGCTAGTGGATAGGCTAGTTGGAAAGAGGAGATCGAGGCGGACCCAGTGGTGGCAGCGCCGCCCACTTGTGGTCATCGGAACAGTGGTCACGATGGCGGCGAGCGGCGGAGCTTGCTCGAACACGACGCGCGGCGGCTACAGCAAGCAAGCAGGCAAACGGAGCTCGTCTTGAGCTTTAGAAACTCACCAGGAGCTCGAAAAACTTGACGACGGGGTTCGGGGTGGCCGGAATCAGCGGTGGAGGCGGTGGCCGGAGTTGGCGAGGCTCGGAGCGCCGGCGAGGAGCACGTGGAGGCACGATTGCGGGGCAGCGCGTGGAGTCCGACAGCGGGGCAGCGCGTGGAGGCCGACAGCGAGGCGGTGGTTGGGCAGCCTGACGGCGTCCAAGTGCTTGTCCTCGCGGTGGCGGCGATCTGTTGCGGGTGAGTGAAGAGGAACGGGGAAGAAGGAGAAGGAGAAGGGGCGTCGTGTATAAAGGGGAGGGCGAATACGTCTCGGTTGATGCCAACAACCGGAACTAAAGGGTCATACGTCCCGGTTAGAGCCACCAACCGTGACGTATAGTCCACTATTTTTTCATCAGCCCAAGGGGCGCGCGCAGGGGTCTTTAGTCCCGGTTGGTGGCACCAACCAGGACATATGACCATGTTTTCAAAAAAATTCAGCAATTTTCTCTCTGTTCCCGCCTTATTTTTTATTTTGGGGTTTAAATTTGTAATATTTTTAAATGATAATTACTTTGGAATTTAGAAAAACTTTAAACATAAAAAGTGTTTGAATTTGAATAACTAATTTAAAATCATTTTCTGTTTTTAAAAATAATTAATGTAACCATTTAAACTATGAACCATTTAAAATTAATAAAGAATTAACTTATATTTTTTGAATATTAATTTGGAATTTAGAAAAACTTTAAACATAAAAAGTGTCTGGATTTGAATAACTAATTCAAAACCATTTTCTGTTTTTAAAAAATAATTAATGTAACCATTTAAACTATGAACCATTTAAAATTAATAATGAATTAACTTATATTTTTTGAATATTAATTTGGAATTTAGAAAAACTTTAAACATAAAAAGTGTCTGGATTTGAATAACTAATTCAAAACCATTTTCTATTTTTAAAAAATAATTAATGTAACCATTTAAACTATGAACCATTTAAAATTAATAATGAATTAACTTATATTTTTTGAATATTAATTTGGAATTTAGAAAAACTTTAAACATAAAATGTGTCTGGATTTGAATAAATAATTCAAAACCATTTTCTATTTTTAAAAAATAATTAATGTTACCATTTAAACTATGAACCATTTAAAATTAAAAATGAATTAACTTATATTTTTTGAATATTAATTTGGAATTTAGAAAAACTTTAAACATAAAAAGTGTCTCGATTTGAATAAATAATTCAAAACCATTTTCTATTTTTAACTAATTCAAAACCATTTTCTGTGTTTTAATTTGGATTTTAATTAACTTATATTTTTTATATATTAATGGGCGGGAAAAAAGGACGGGAAATAATGGGCGGAAAGAAAATTTTATTAGGATATAACTAGAATTAAAGTACATAACGCAACTAACACAAAGTTACATAGAAGAACTGAAAATTAAGATACATGGCCAGATTAAGCCACAATCGACCGAACTTGTTTTCAATGTTGGAGTGATCCAGTCATGCTCCTGCCTACACCTGTAATACTCGCCACTGTAGTCGTCGTATTCGCCGCGGCCATCATCGTTGTCGTCGTCGGGGTCGCCGTAGTTGAACCTTGAAGGCTGAGTACGAGTGGGCTGGACTTGAGGGTAGCGCAGGTGGGGGCTAGAGTCGGCGATCTTGTCGTAGGCCATGACGCTTTGGAGAGTCCGACCGCGCCACCACAAACGACGGCCGGCCTCGTTGAAGTTCGGAGGAGGTGGGCCATCCTCCTCATGCCTGGCGAGCGCCCTCTCACGTCGATCCACGAAGAAGGCTTCCCAAGTCGGGAAATAGTCGGGATGCCATCTGGGATTCCTCCGCTGCTCCGGCGTGAGCTCGAAGTAGTAGTAGTTCGTGATGGCCATCCGACGCGCCACACCTAGAGGGACAGGAGGAACCGGCACGCCTCCGGCGCTCAGCATCCAGCCGACGGGGACACAGTAGCCCGACGGGCAGGGGTAGTTCGAGGCGCAAAGCGCCTCCGCCTCCCTGGGAGTTAGTGCTACGATGGAAGTCATGGGAAAGAGTGATGAGGTTTGCATATATGAGTCTAGAGATGTGCAATGACAATGGAGGCCAACCCTACATATATATAGTGAGAAATGGCAGGAAGATAACTGGAGGGAAGAACTGGCGGGAAGAACTGGCGGGAAAAACTGGCGGGAGAAATGCCGGGAAAAATGGCGGGAAGAAAAATGGCTCATTTAGAACTTGCATTGGATCTCTGAAGAAACCACATATTGCGAGTCTAAAAATGATTTTTTCAAAAAATCACGGGCGATAGATCATGTACTTGTAGTACAAACCAGACCCACTTCCTACCGATTCGGCAGACATTTGTACTTTTTACCCGGGATGGACGAAAATGTTTGAGATGTCCCGGTTGGGAGATAGTCCATGTAAGGTGGTATAGTATTTTAGGAAAATGGGACGGTAGCATTCTGAAACGGCATTTTGGTGGTTACTTCACAAAATGACCCGTTTTTTGCGCTCGGAAAATGGAAAAGGGCTTTTCCGTACGACAAAAAGGAAAACTTCCTCCTGCAACATTGTTCTCCATACCAATGTCCACACGCATGCATAATATGGGCACAACATCACAAACTATGCCGTGATTCAGCACATAACATCGGTCATTTGGACCGAAAGCCATGAAACCTCGAACATGATAGGTCATTTTGTGAAGGTTTTTTGAAACATGATCAATATGACACCATACGAAGGACTTTCATTGTTAGGATTTTTTTGAATTTATTATGCCCGTTTTGAATTATCTGAATTTCTAACTATGGTCGAACCGGTGTGCATGAAGATAGGGGACGAGCATCATTAGAACTTGCATTGGATCTCTGAAGAAACCACATATTGCGAGTCTAAAAATGATTTTTTTCAAAAAATCACGGGCGATAGATCATGTACTTGTAGTACAAACCGGACCCACTTCCTACCGATTCAGCAGACATTTGTTCTTTTTACCCGGGATGGACGAAAAGGTTTGAGATGTCCCGGTTGGGAGATAGTCCATGTAAGGTGGTATAGTATATTAGGAAAATGAGACGGTAGCATTCTGAAACGGCATTTTGGTGGTTACTTCATAAAATGACCCGTTTTTTGCGCTCGGAAAATGGAAAAGGGCTTTTCCGTGCGACAAAAAGGAAAACTTCCTCCTGCAACATTGTTCTCCATACCAATGTCCACAGCCATGCATAATATGGGCACAACATCACAAACTATGCCGTGATTCAGCACATAACATCGGTCATTTGGACCGAAAGCCATGAAACCTCGAACATGATAAGTCATTTTGTGAAGGTTTTTTCGAAACATGATCAATATACCAAGTCTGGTATTTTTCCTTTCAACTATGTCACATAATATGACACCACGCGAAGGATTTTCATTGTTCGGTTTTTTTTGAATTTATTATGCCCGTTTTGAATTATCTGAATTTTTAACTATGGTCGAACCAGTGTGCATGAAGATAGGGGACGAGCATCATTAGAACTTGCATTGGATCTCTGAAACCACATATTGCGAGTCTAAAAATGATTTTTTCAAAAAATCACGGGCGATAGATCATGTACCTGTAGTACAAACCGGACCCACTTCCTACCGATTCGGCAGACATTTGTCCTTTTTACCCGGGATGGACGAAAAGGTTTGAGATGTCCCGGTTGGGAGATAGTCCATGTAAGGTGGTCTAGTATTTTAGGAAAATGGGACAGTAGCATTCTGAAACGGCATTTTGGTGGTTACTTCATAAAACGACCCATTTTTTGCGCTCGGAGAATGTAAAAGGGCTTTTCCGTGCGACAAAAAGGAAAACTTCCTCCTGCAACATTTTTCTCCATACCAATGTCCACACGCATGCATAATATGGGCACAACATCACAAACTATGCCATGATTCATCACATAACATCGGTCATTTGGACCGAAAGCCATGAAACCTCGAACATGATAGGTCATTTTGTGAAGGTTTTTTCGAAACATGATCAATATACCAAGTCTGGTATTTTTCCTTTCAACTATGTAACATAATATGACACCACGCGAAGGATTTTCATTGTTTGGATTTTCAATATACTAAAGGTTCATCTTTAGTCCCGGTTGGAGGGATTTTGGCAGGCTGGGCCAGGCAGCACTAATGATAGGGGTGAGTGTCGACATTATGTCGTGCGGCGTGTACCTCCATACCCTTATGGTGTTTCGGGAAATGCAAATCCACGGAACGATTCCTTAAATCTTAGGTATTATGCTAAACTCTGTAACTCAAATATCTTCCTTTATGATCTTTATCATAAACTGTTTATATTCTTGTTACAATGATTTTGCACTTCATCTTGAAAGTCTTTGAACTTTTCAAATATTTCACACTTCATCCTTATTAAGTAAATATTCATATATTCACTCAAATTTTCGGAGAAAGCATATGAAGTTGAAATCCACCGCTCTTTACTACACATAATGGATTTCGTACAACAATATGTACAAGTTCCAATAAGCTAGTCATTCGTTCCCTTTTGGCCTATGAACGAAGTTTTAATTATCTCTAGGAAAGTTTCACAAGCGTCATTTGATCAAAAATCAAAAGACTCCAAAATTCCATCCACATGGAGTTTCTTCATGTTTTCTTTCCAATATAATTTAAACGGCGATGTCACTTCCTAAGTGATCTTTCAATCAATTTGTATTTCGACATCTTTAGCACTAGTTTTATGGATGTGATGTTTCCAACGAGATTTGCGAATCATCCATCTTTTATGGATTACGTCAATTATTTGAACAACCCTTTTGTTCTCATAATACCTGATAAAACAAATCTTGAAGGTAAGCTTTGATGTTTAACGAGCAACACAATAACCCTTTATTTGTTCTCAATGAACATCATCACATATTCTTTTGCTAGTTACTTAGGCCATTGTAGTTCATGAATTGTGTTGTTTCGTATGACGATTCACACAAACAAATTCAGTATCAAATACTTAAGAACCACATTGTTTAATAAGCAAAGAATATACCCATAACATGTATAACATCTATATACTTAAACTGAACAATTCTAGTATTTTCTTTTCTGCCATATATTTATGAGATTCTCTTTCAGTATTTCCTTTTCTGTTTGAAAGAATCTATCAACATCAATAGTGGAGTCATACATATGACACATAATCCAAAGCGTGTATAATTAAATACCAATGTCTTTGGACTTGCACTTTGAAGTAGATCACCATCATCAAATGTTTGGTGTTCTTCCAAATTCCTTTCTTTAGTAATCTCTTGGTGTAGTAAATATTTTACCTACATCAAATATTCACCCTTATCATGGAATTATCCATGATCAAGCTACTTTTAGCTTATAAAGATGAATCGTGAGTATAATGTTGCTACCCAAAACATTTTGGTGGATTAGGACAACAAGTGTCTCCAACCTTTTGCAAATTCTCATCAAAATATGAGAACATGAACTTTGCCATATTATACTCTATCATGTTGTAACCAAAACTTCGTTTCAGATATCACAATATCTTCCACACATCATGGTTTCTGAAACAACTCTTTCAGATCCTAGATAACCTTGATATTAAGAGAATCCTTTGAATATCAAGAATCATGGAGACAAACATGATACTTATATACTAACACTTGGAATTGTTACTCTTGATTTAATACTAATTATTAAACTTCATGGAGTAACCGGAACTTACTGAAAGTTTGCAATAGGACTTTTAAACTTTAGATTAACACTTCAAAACAATACGATACCAGTTCGTAAAGTAACTAACCAGAATTCTATAGTTCTATCATCTCAATTATAACTAAGCGCAAGGTGGTAAACGGATGCCAATGACTACAACAACTATGCAGATTCACTTTGATTTAGTTTATGATAAATTGAGTTCTAATTAATAATTAAATTAATCTAGGTGAACTCCCACTCAAAACAATATCCCTCACATTGTTTTAGTGATCACACGAACCAAATCCACCACATCAAAACCGATCATCACGAGAGTTGATATAGCTTCAATGGCGAACAATCAACATGTTCATCATATCTACTATATGACTCATGCTCTACCTTTCGGTAATCCGTGTTCCTGAGGCCATGTCTGTACATGCTAGGCTCGTCAAGATCAAACCTTAGCTTCTGCATGAGCAAATCTGGCTTGCTCATGTTGTATACACTTGCGGAATCTAACACACCCGATCATCACGTGGTGCTTCGAAACAACAAGCTTTAGCAACGGTGCTAACTAAGGGTGAACACTTTATGACTTGAAATTCATGTGCATGAGGGATCAACTTATAATGCTACCGTCGTCTACTAAGCAATACAAGATGCATAAAGGATTAACATCACATGCAATTCATAATATGTGATATGATATGGCCTTTCTTCTTTGTGCTTCCGATCTCCATCTTCTAGCACGAACATGATCTCCATCATCACCGGCATTGCATCAAGGTCAATGACGCCTCTCCATGGTTGTCGTCCACCGGCTTCAACTATTACAACTACTTTGAATAGACACGCGGGTCTTAAAAGAAATTAAAGACAACCATATGGCTCCTGCCGGTTGCCAACTTACAATAAGGAACATTGCATACATCATATATAATCACAATCATGGCCATATCACATCACTGCACACCCCTGCAAAACAAAGTTAGACGCCTCTACTTTCTTTGCATATTTTACGTGGTTTGGGGCTTTCAATAAGTGTCGTTCTAACTTACGAACAAGAACCACAACATTGATACTAGTATTGTTAATCACCCGTTGTAAATTGGATCTTAACTATGCTAGGAGAAACAGGCACCCGCAAAGCCACTTATGCAATACAAGTTGCATGTCAAGCGTGGAGCAAGTCTCATGAACGATGTCATGAAAGGTTAGCCCGGGCCGCTTCATCCCAACATACCGCAAGATGCAAAGTACACAAGAAGCAATCAACAATAAAAGCATCAACGCCCACAATGACCATTGTGTTCTACTCGTGCAACATATCTACATATAGACACGGCTCTGATACCACTGTAGGGGTTCGTAGCATGGAAAAACAAAATTTTCTATCGCATACAAACAAACAAGCCAAGATCTATCTACTAGATTGTAGCAACGAGTCGATGGAATAACTTACCCTCGAAGATTCCAAAGCGGTTAACGAGAGCAGATTCTCGTGGGTGATGTAGTCGTACTCTTTCCGATCTCAAGATCGCGTAGACGATCCTTCCGGCGCCACGTTCCGGCAGCACTCCCGCAGTCGGTCACACGTTCGGTACTCGACGAAGACCTTCCTCTCCCTTGTTCCAGCAGGCAGTGGAGGTTGTAGCACTCTCCTCACGATTCCGGCAGCACAACGGCGTGGTACCGGAAGTAGAGGGGAGATCTCGCAGGGCTTCGCCTTAAGCCGGAGTGAGTATGGTGGAGTATGAGAGAGAACTATTAGTGGTCTAGTGTTTAGACACACCAATTAGAAGGCTCTAAACCAAAGGCTAGGGCAATTAGAAGCTCTAAACCAAAACGGCTCTAAACCGAAGGCTGTGGCTAGGGTTTAGATTTAGAGGATAGGAACTTGTGTGTCCAGAGGAGGAGGCCCTGCCCCTCCTCTTATAGGTGGGAGGTGCGGCCAAGGGGAGGGGAGTCCCTCCCCAAGTCGGCCTTGGTTGGCGCGCCGGCTTGGAGGGACTCCTCCCCCAAGTCGGTTCCAACCACCTCTTGCTTGTTTCCCACAGTTTCCTGTTTTAAGTTCCAACCACCTCTTGCTTGTTTCCCACAGTTTCCTGTTTTAGCCGTTTGACTTTCAAACTGGCCGTTTGACTTTTCTGTTTGGGATTCAATTTAATCCTTTATTTAGAACAGCGAGAACACTTAGTACATGATGCAATCATTCCAATATGCAATGACACATTCATGTACCCTTCTCCCCCGGAGTGCCGGACAATCTGGAACCTTCTAGAACATTCCCGATGAAAACACCGGAATCATTTCCGAACTCCGAAACGGGACTTTCCTTATATGAATCTTATTCTCCGGACCATTTCGGATCACCTCGTGATATCCCGGATCCCATCCGAGATTCCGAACAACATTCGGTCTCTTTCTCATAATACCATAACTACTCAAAACAACGTCGAATCCTTAAGTGTGTCTCCCTACGGTTCGTGAATTATGCAGACATGATCGAGACACTTCTCCGAACAATAACCAATAGAGGAATCTGGAAATTCATATGGCTCCCACATATTTCTACGATTACTTTGCGATCGAATGAACCACTTACATACGATACCAATTTCCCTTTGTCTCACGATAGTTTACTTATCCGAGGTTATGATCGTCGGTATCTCTGCATACCTAGTTCAACCTCGTTACTGATAAGTACTCTTTTCTCGTTCCCGTGATATGTGATCCCTTGTGAGCCAGTCACATGCTTGCAAGCTAATTGGATGACATTTCACCGAGAGGGCCCAGAGTATATCTATCCGTCATATGGATGGACAAATCCCACTCTTGATCCATGTGTTTCAACCAATACTTTCTGAACACTCAATGCCACCTTTATAGCCACCCTGTTACGGTGTGGTGTTTGATGACATCAAAGCATCCATCCGGAAAAGGTGATATGCATGATCTCATGGTCGAAGGAATTAGGTTACTATGTATCAGAAAGCATATAGCAATTGAACTATTGAAATGACTTGATCTTTATGCTACGCTTATCTATAGGAGTATGTCCATCACATCATTCTCATAATGATATGATCCTGTTGTTAATAACATCTCTATGTTCATGATCAGGAAACCATGATCATATATTAACCAACAAGCTAGTTTAACAAGAGGCTATACTAGGGACTCTTATTTTAGTTTACAAATCACACAAGTATTAATGTTTCCGGTTAATACAATTATAGCATGGCATGTAAACATTTATCATAAGTGTGAAGATATGATAAAAACCACTTTATTATTGCCTCTTGGGCATATCTCCAACACAGACCCCGCTGTTGATTATTGATAGAAGATCATGTCTGCATATTCTCGAACCCGCAGGGTCACACACTTAACATATCTCGACGCTAGGATAGATTGGATAATTGGTTTATGAATTTTTGTTCGGAGTCTCGGATGGGATCCGGGACATCATGAGAGGTTCCGGAATGGTCCGGAGAATAAGATTCATATAAGGCAGTGCAGTTTTTGGAGTTCGGAATTGTTCCGGGTTAATCGGTATTGTACCGGAAGCTTCTAGAACCTTCCGGAAGGGGACCAACGTGGCCCCACCTTCCGGGAGGTGGCATGGGACTATGAGGGAGTGTCCTGGTCGCATTGGGCCAGGGGCACAAGGCCCCATAGGGCCCAGCCGATCCTAGAGAGTTTAAATCGTTTAAACTAGAGATAGGGTTTCTAGAAGAGGGGAGAGTCCATGCCCCCCACTCCTTATCCTTTGGGCTTGGGGGAGGGGCTAGGGCTGCGCCTCCCCTCTATATAAAGAGGGGTGGGGGCGCACCAACCCCCCACACCTCTCCTCCAAACCCTAGCCGCCTTGCTAGCTTTCCTCTCTCCCTCCCGATTGTTTGTAGGCGAAGCCCTGCTGCAGAAATTCTCCACCATATACACCATGCCGTCGTGTTGTAGATCCAATCTATCTCTCCACCATACTTGCTGGTCCGAGGAAGGAGGAGACGTCGAGGTGCTGCACGTGTGCATCTCACGGAGGAACCGCCACTTGTGGTGCTAGATCGGATCGGATCGCGAGGAGGAGAAGCGAGTACGACTACATCACCCACGTTCCGACGAACGTTCCGCTGTGCGAATCTTCAAGGGTATGAAGATCTAATCCAATCTCTCTCGTTGATTGCATCTCCTAGATTAGATCTTGGCTTTCCCTCTGTTCGCATCCGTAGAAAATTTTGATTTAGTATGCCGCGAAACCCTTAAGTGGTATCAGAGCTAGATCTATGCGTAGATGTGTTTCACGAGTAGAACGCAACATGGTTGTTGCGGGCGTTGATGTTTTCTGTTGCAAGCCTCTTGTTTGTGTTCTTCTTATGACGCGGGATAGTGATATTGAAGCGGTCCAGGCCAACCTTACGCGACGTCGTTCGCGAGACCGGCTCCGCACTTGACGTGTGGCTTGTACCACACATGCGGCTGGTGGATGTCAGTTTCTCTCACTATAGTTGTCATGGGATTAACACCGGAGTTTGGCAACCATAATATCACCGTTGTGGCTTTCCGTAGGTAAGAATCGTTCTTAGCATCTACTCCCATAAGCCACGTAAAACATGCAACAACAAAGTAGAGGCGTCTAACTTGTTTTTGCAGGGAGTGTTTTCTGTGATATGGTATGGCCCAAGATGTGATGTGTATATTGTATGCGATGATCATGTTTTGTAATGTTTCACGACTTGCATGTCGATGAGTACACAACCGGCAGGAGCCATATGGTTGTCTTTATAATTGTGTATGACCTGCGAGTCAACTTCTTATACGCCATGTAATAGCTTTACTTTATCGCTAAGTAGTTAGCAATAGTTGTAGTTGCTATTCGTGGTGGAGGCAATCATGGTGGAGTGATGGAGATCATGCCGGAACGCACAAGATGGAGATCATTGCGCGAAGATTGGCTATACCATGTCACATAAAGTTATATGCATGTGATGTTTATCCTTTTATGTATCTTATTATGCTTAGATCGCGACGGTAGCATTATAAGATGATTCCTCACTTAAAGATCAAGATAAAAACTGTGTTCTCCCCAAGTACGCACCGTTGTGAAAGTTCGTCGTGTCCAAGCATCATGTGATGATCGGGTGCTATAGACTCTACGCTCACATACAACGGGTGCAAGCCAGTTTTGCACACGCGGAAATACTTGGGTCTAGCTTGACGAGCCTAGCATGTACAGACATGGCCTCGGAACACAAGAACCGAAAGGTTAAGCATGAGTCATATGAGTGATATGATCGACACTTTGTTGTCCACCATTGAAACCACATCTCTTCTCGTGATGATTGGATTAGGTGTGGTGAATTTGGATCGTGTTCACTAAACAACTTGAGGGATGTTGAATTTAGTGGGAGTTCATCTAGTAATTTGATTAAGTTGAACTATTTATCATGAACATAGTCTAAATTGTACTTGCAAATACTGTAGATCACATGGCCAAATCCAACTTCAACTTCAACGTTTTTGCTGAGAAGGAAAAGCTTAGAAACAATGGGTCTAACTTCACCAATTGGTTCCGCAATCTAAGAATCATTCTATCTGGCGGACAAAAGGACTATGTCCTTGGTAAAGCGTTAGGTGACCCCCCTGCTGCAACTGCGCCGGCTGATGAGAAAGCTGTCTATCAGTCGCGCAAAGATGATTATGGTGTGATTAAGAGCACCATGTTGTTTGCTATGGAACCGGAGCTTCAAAATCGTTTTGAAGAGTATCCCGGGCCCTTCGAGATTCTCGAGGAGCTGAAAACCATGTTTCAGACTCAGGCCCGTTCTGAGAGATATGAGATCTCCGAGAAGTTCTTTAACTGCAAGATGGAGGAAGGGAGTTCCGTTAGTGAGCACGCCATAAGGATGTCGGGCTACACTCAACGTCTTGAGCAACTGGAATGCACGATTCCAGAGGAGCTCAAGATTGACAGGGTTCTGCAATCACTCCCTCCTAGCTACAAAAGTTTTGTAGTGACTCATAATCAGATTGGTTCCACTGATACGATCACCGAGCTCTTCACAAAGCTGAAGGCTGCGGAGGTGGACATCAAGAAGGATAATCATGTGTTGATGGTCAACAAGCCCTCCTTTAAGAAAGGTAAGGGAGCAAAGAAGCCCTTCAAGAAGGGCGGCGGCAAGCGCAATGCTCCTGCTGAGAAGAAGCTCAAGTCTGGTCCTAAGCCGGACACTGAGTGCTTCTATTGCAAGGACAAGGGTCACTGGAAGCGCAACTGTCCGAAGTACTTAGCGGACAAGAAGGCTGGCACCATCAAAGGTATATTTGATATACATGTTATTGATGTTTTCCTTACTAGCCCTCGTTGTAGTGCCTGGGTATTTGATACCAGTTCAGTTGCTAATATTTGTAACTCGAAACAGGAGCTACGGAATAGACGGCGGCTTGCGAGGGATGAGGTGACGATGCGCGTTGGCAACAGATCAAGAGTTGATGTGATGGCCGTCGGCACGCTCTCCTTAGTTTTACCTTCGGGATTAGTTTTAAACCTTAATAAGTGTTATTATGTGCCTGCGTTTAGCATGAACATTATTTCTAGATCGTGTTTATTGCAAGACGGTTATTCATTTAAATCGGAGAATAATGGTTGTTCTATTTATATGAGTAACATCTTTTATGGTCATGCACCTCTTGTGAATGGTTTATTTCTTCTAAATCTCGAAAGGGATGAAACACACATCCATAACATTGAGGCTAAGAGATGCAAAGTAGATAGTGATAATACTACTTATTTGTGGCACTGTCGTCTAGGTCATATTGGTGTAAAGCGCATGAAGAAACTCCATTCTGATGGACTTTTGGAGTCTCTTGATTTTGAATCATTTGACACATGCGAACCATGCCTCATGGGCAAGATGATCAAAACCCCGTTCTCCGGTATGATGGAGCGAGCAACGGACTTGTTGGAAATCATACATACCGATGTATGCGGACCGATGAGTGTTTCGACGCGCGGTGGATATCGCTATTTCCTCACTTTTACCGATGACTTAAGTAGATATGGGTATATCTATTTAATGAAACATAAATCTGAAACATTTGAAAAGTTCAAGGAATTTCAGAATGAAG
The DNA here is from genome assembly GCA_916181665.1 of Avena sativa. Classification (NCBI taxonomy): domain Eukaryota; kingdom Viridiplantae; phylum Streptophyta; class Magnoliopsida; order Poales; family Poaceae; genus Avena; species Avena sativa. The sequence goes on along the minus strand of OV702283.1, from coordinate 434,044,947 downwards.
TGGAGAACCATCGTAACAGAAAGATTAAGTTTCTACGATCCGATCGTGGAGGTGAATATTTGAGTTATGATTTTCTCACGCATCTTAAAGCAAGTGAAATCGTTTCACAACTCACGCCACCCGGAACACCACATCGCAATGGTGTGTCTAAACGCCGGAATCGAACCCTATTAGATATGGTCCGATCAATGATGTCTCTTACTGATTTGCCGTTATCATTTTGGGGTTATGCATTAGAAACCGCTGCATTCACTTTAAATAGGGCTCCATCTAAATCCGTTGAGACGACACCGTATGAACTGTGGTTTGGTGCTAAACCTAAGTTGTCGTTTCTTAAAGTTTGGGGATGCGAAGCTTACGTCAAGAAGTTGATGCCGGACAAGCTCGAACCCAAAGCGGAGAAATGCGTCTTCATAGGATACCCTAAGGAAACTATTGGGTATACCTTCTATCACAGAACCGAAGGCAAAGTGTTTGTCTCAAAGAATGGTTACTTTCTTGAGAAGGAGTTTCTCTCGAAAGAAGTGAGTGGGAGGAAAGTAGAGCTTGACGAGGTTATTGAACCTTCTCTTGAATTGGAGAGTAGCGCAGCACCTGAAATTGTTCCAGTGCCGCCTGCACCAACAATAGAGGAAGCTAATGATAAGGATCATGAAGCTTCGGACGATGCTGCTACTGAACGTCGCAGGTTGACAAGGTCGCGTGCCCCTCCTGAGTGGTACGGCAACCCTGTCTTGACTGTCTTGTTAGTAGAAGACAGTGAACCTACGAACTATGAGGAAGCGATGATGAGCCCAGACTCTGAGAAATGGCTAGAAGCCATGAAATCCGAATTGGGATCCATGAGCGAAAACCAAGTATGGACTTTGGTGGAACCTCCTAGCGACCGAAAGGCCGTTGAGTGCAAATGGATCTTCAAGAAGAAAACGGACGCGGATGGTAATGTTACCGTCTATAAAGCACGGCTTGTCGCGAAAGGTTTTCGACAAGTTCAAGGTGTTGACTACGATGAGACTTTCTCTCCCGTAGTGATGTTTAAGTCCATTCGGATTTTATTAGCAATTGCTGCGTTTCATGATTATGAAATATGGCAGATGGATGTCAAGACTGCGTTCCTCAATGGCAACATTGATGAAGAGTTGTATATGATGCAACCCGAAGGTTTTGTCGATCCTAAGGATGCTAGTAAAGTATGCAAACTTCAGCGTTCCATTTATGGACTGAAGCAAGCATCTCGGAGTTGGAACCTTCGTTTTGATCAAGTGATCAAGAGTTTTGGATTTGTTCCAAATTGCTACGAAGCTTGTATCTACAAGAAAGTGAGTGGGAGCTCGGTGACGTTTCTGGTACTGTATGTGGATGACATATTGATTATCGGAAATGACATCAACATGCTTAACGATGTGAAGAGTTATTTGAACAAGTGTTTTTCAATGAAAGACCTAGGTGAAGCTGCTTATATATTGGGCATCAAAATCTATAGAGATAGACAAAGACGCCTGATAGCTTTAAGCCAGAGTACATACCTAGACAAAGTTCTGAAAAGGTTCAGAATGGATAAGGCAAAGAAAGGTTCAGTGCCTATGTTGTCAGGTAAGATATTGAGCAAGGCTCAGTGTCCAGCTACGGTAAATGATAGGGAAGCTATGAGCAAAGTGCCTTATGCCTCGGCCATAGGTTCCATCATGTATGCCATGCTGTGTACTAGACCAGATGTGTCCAATGCTCTTAGTTTGACGAGCAGATATCAAAGTGATCCAGGAGTGGAACACTAGACAGCCGTGAAGAACATCCTAAAGTACCTAAATAGAACTAAAGAAATGTTCTTAGTCTATGGGGGTGATGAACAACTTGTCGTAAAAGGTTACGTCGATGCTAGTTTCGACACCGACAAGGATGATTCCAAATCTCAGACAGGATACGTTTATATTTTGAATGGAGGAGCTGTGAGCTGGAGAAGCTGCAAGCAAAGCGTGATCGCGGGATCTACAGTGGAAGCGGAATACATGGCTGCTGTAGAAGCGTCAAGTGAAGGAGTTTGGATCAGAAACTTCATCACTGAGCTTGGCGTGGTTCCAAGTGCATTGGACCCACTGGAGATATTGTGTGACAACACTGGCGCCATAGCACTCGCTAAGGAACCAAGATATCATCCAAAGACCAAGCATATCAACCGCAAGTTTCATATAATCTGAGATTATATAGCAGATGGAGATCTGAAGATTAGCAAAGTACATACGGATCTGAATGTCGCAGATCCATTGACTAAACCTCTTCCACGTGTAAAACATGATCAACACCTCAGTGCCATGGGTGTGAGATTGTTGCCAGATGTAAACTAGATTATTTACTCTAGTGCAAGTGGGAGACTGTTGGAATTATGCCCTAGAGGCAATAATAAAGATGTTATTATTATAATTCTTGTTCATGATAAAGTATATATTCCATGCTAGAATTGTATTAAGCGGAAACATTAATACTTGTGTGGTTTGTGAACAACACCGTGTCCCTGGTACGCCTCTAAGGACTAGCTCATTGATCAATGATGGTTAAGGTTTCCTAACCATAGACATGAGTTGTCAATTGATAATGAGATCATATCATTGGGAGAATGATATGATGGACAGACCCAAACTAAGCGAAGCAATTAGATCGTATCATCGTGTTCATCTTTGCGAAGCTTTTCCTATGTCAAATATTGTATTCCTTAGACCATGAGATAATACAACTCCCTGGTACCGGAAGAAATCTTTGAGGTCATCAAACGTCATCCTATGAGAGGGTGATCATAAAGGTGTCTCTCAGGTGATCGGAAAGTATCTGTTGGGTTGTATGTATCGAGATGGAATTTGTCCCTCCCAAGTCGGAGAGATATACTTCGGGCCCACTCGGTAATTGATATCAACACCGCTTGCAAGCATGTGGTTAAGGAGTTAATCACAAAGTGATATCGGATTACGGAACGAGTAAAGTACTTGCTGTGAACGAGATTGAACTAGGTATGACGGTACCGACGATCGAATCTCGGGCAAGTAAAATATCGCGAGACGAAGGGAATATATATATGGGATTGTTTGAATCCTGACATCATGGTTCATCCGATATGATCATTGATGAATGTGTGGTAGTCAATATGGGTGCCCAGACCCCGCTGTTGATTATTGATAGAAGATCATGTCTGCATATTCTCGAACCCGCAGGGTCACACACTTAACGTATCTCGACGCTAGGATAGATTGGATAATTGGTTTATGAATTTTTGTTCGGAGTCTCGGATGGGATCCGGGACATCACGAGAGGTTCCGGAATGGTTCGGAGAATAAGATTCATATAAGGCAGTGCAGTTTTTGGAGTTCGGAATTGTTCCGGGTTATTCGGTATTGTACCGGAAGCTTCTAGAACCTTCCGGAAGGGGACCAACGTGGACCCACCTTCCGGGAGGGGGCATGGGCCTATGAGGGAGTGTCCTGGCCGCATTGGGCCAGGGGCACAAGGCCCCATAGGGCCCAGCCGATCCTAGAGAGTTTAAATCGTTTAAACTAGAGATAGGGTTTCTACAAGAGGGGAGAGTCCATGCCCCCCACTCCTTATCCTTTGGGCTTGGGGAAGGGGCTAGGGCTGCGCCCTCCTCTATATAAAGAGGGGTGGGGGCGCACCAACCCCCCACACCTCTCCTCCAAACCCTAGCCGCCTTGCTAGCTTTCCTCTCTCCCTCCCGATTGTTTGTAGGCGAAGCCCTGCTGCAGAAATTCTCCACCATATACACCACGCCGTCGTGTTGTAGATCCAATCTATCTCTCCACCATACTTGCTGGTCCGAGGAAGGAGGAGACGTCGAGGTGCTGCACGTGTTCATCTCACGGAGGCACCGCCACTTGTGGTGCTAGATCGGATCGGATCGCGAGGAGGAGAAGCGAGTACGACTACATCACCCACGTTCCGACGAACGTTCCGCTGTGCGAATCTTCAAGGGTATGAAGATCTAATCCAATCTCTCTCGTTGATTGCATCTCCTAGATTAGATCTTGGCTTTCCCTCTGTTCACATCTGTAGAAAATTTTGATTTACTATGCCGCGAAACCCTTCAAGCAAGATATAAATACTTCAAGCACGATGGCTATCACAAAGTAAAGTGCATAAGTAAAGGGCTCAGTTTAGAGATAACCGATGGACGCGGAGACGAAGATTTGTTTCCCGAAGTTCACTTCCGAAGAAGCTACGTCTCCATTGGAGAGGTGCGATGGCGCAATGCTCTCCGAACGCCACAAATGGCTCACCTCGAGGTGTGGTGGCTCGATGCTCACCCAACGCCACACAAGGCCTCATCCCGGATACGGAAGCACGCAACTCACCGACGCCACAAAAGGCTCACTCTATTCTCCCGAGTGCACACCACAAAAAGGCGGACACTCGCTCCACTATGGGATGCTTGAGGGCGGTCACCGAACCCGTCCAAGATTGGGGATAACTCCACAACTCAATTGGAGGCTCCCAACAATAAAGCCACAAAAGGCTATAATGCCACAAAAGTCCAACAAAGCCACAAAAGGCTACAAGACCACAAAAGATCAACAAGACCACAAAAGGTCAACAAACCAACCACACAACCGTCTAGGGTTCCTAGAACCCAAGAGTAACAAGCCCACAAGCCTGTACTCGCCGAATCTCCGAGGAGAAGTCAAACCTGTGCAACAAATGCAAGAGGCAAGTCCTTCTCTCTCAAATTCCACCAAAGCTACAAAAGCTATTGGGGGAATAAGAGAGGAAGAACACAAGAGGAGGACACAAAACTCTCCAAGATTTAGATCCCAATGATTCCTTCACAAATAAGGGATTTGGATTGGGGGGATTGTAGATTTAGATCTCCTCTCTCAAATCCCTCAAAAAGATGCAAGAATCATAGGAGGGGAACAAGCTCTTCAAGGTCAACATTGGAGGAGAGAGAGAAAGCCAAGAACCAAGAAAAAGCTAGTGCCACAAAGGGGAAGAGGGGCCCCTTTTAAAGGCTCCCAGATCTGCCCGTTATGAGCATTCACGACCTTGGCTGGAACTTCCGGTGGGAGGCCGGAAGTTCCGGTGGAACACAGCCAACGGTCAGAAAACTGCGATGCGGAAGACTGAAAACACGAGCCTGGCCAGAACTTCCACCGGTTCACCGGAACTTCCGGTGGAAATTCTGACTGAAGTTCTGTCAAATAGAACACTTCCATATAGAAGTATAGTGAACGTGGGTGGAACAAGAGCGAATATTCAACCGGAACTTCCAGTGACAACTAGGCCCGAGTGGAACTTCTGGTGGAACTTCCGATCCAAATTCCTTCAACTATAACAAACCAGATAGAGAGGATACAATACGTGAGCAGAAGGAGAACCTTTCGGTGGGTAGCCGGAACTTCCGGTCAAGGAAATTCCAGAAACCGAATTTGCAATAACTTTTGCATCCGAACTCCAAACGAGATGAAACCAAGGTGTGGAGCCGGAAAACTCGCAAGATCAAAAACTCGAAATATTGGGTATCACCTAGGGATAAAATACCATGAATATATATGTGAGGTATCTCCCAAGGTGTGGAGCCAGAAAACTCGCAAGATCAAAAACCGCAATAAGATATGCAAGGGAAATCCTTAGATGATGAACTAGAGCTTGTTATGATGATGACCATAAGCTCTAGATCCTCTCATGGACAAGAACCAAATAACAACCAAGAAATATGATGCTATGCATGCAAAGGTTTGATCTCTCTCTGAATGATGCGAACGAGACACCCGCTTGAGAGCCCCTCTTGATTGTACGGCTATCTATCCTAAACCCGGTCTTCCAACTAACAACACGAGACCGGCAAAAGAGAAGCCCTATCAAGAACATACATTTGCCTTGAGCATTCCACTTGAACTTGATGTAGACCGTCTTGGTCTTGTTCTTCTAAAGTGGGAACACCTTTCTTGTTAGATCTTGCTTGATGAAGACTTGCCAATTGCTCCCCCATACTCCATGGGGAAACCTCTTCTTTGAAATTGTATTCATCACTCCATGATCACGAGGATGGCAAGCTTCAAGCATGAGATCTTCTAGAGAAAGCGCATATTGAGCTTGCCTTTCTTCATCGTTTCTTGAGGTTGATCCATCTTGATGCAACTCTTTGCACTTGTCTTGATCAACCTCCAAGGTCCTTCTTTCTTCATGATTCCAATGGCACAAAGCCCTTGGACATTTTTTCATCTTTCAACCTTGAGACCAACACATGGCCCAAGCGATGCCAATGGACAAACCTACAAGTGAAACTCAATTTACACATTAGTCCATAGAGATTGTCATTAATTACAAAAACCACACATGGGGCATACATGCCCTTTCAGGGGGAGGGCCCTAGCACGGCGGCGGTCAGATCTGAAGGTGGGCGGGGATCTTCTTCCACTCTCGCGCTTGGGAGCGGCATGAGATGGTCGCTAACGGAGTATCCTAGTCTTCTTCCGAGGTGGAAGAGACTAGATGCTGCTCCGGAGGCGAGTCCCTAGAATAAGTGCCATGAAGCGTGGCTTTCGACGAATTGAGGGTGCCCATGCGGAGATCTCTTTCCTGGCCGTCCATGGAGGCGAGGGGGAGGTGGTCTTCGGCATGCTACTCATCGATTTGGGTCGATTGCATACTATTTGCTGCATCATCGTGCATATCACGCGACGCCAAAGAATACTGTCACGATTTGTGGCTTCCAGAGATGCCAGTTCGAGTGCCAAGAAGGCGCTTTCTTCAACCTCCATAGTGGAGGCCCTTTCGAGCACCTCGACGGAGTTCCCCCTTCACGCTTCCAAGTGGTTTGTCCGCGGCGGCGTCCAGGAGGCCGGCGGCGGTAGCTCTGCGACTGTGGAGAGATCCTTGGATCGGATTGTTTTTCCTGTTCTTTTTCCAAGGTCCTTCTTGCAAAAGCACAGGAAGATGTTGTAATTTCTTCTTTATTGTAGCGTCCTGTTTGTAAATTGTACCCACCGTCGATATATGATATGTAGTTCGGAATCCTTTCCTTGTGCAAAAAAAAAGAGATAAATTCGAGTTCATTAATTTGAATTAGAAGGACCCACCGTGGATATATGATATGTAGTTCGGAATCCTTTCCTTGTGCAAAAAAAAAGAGATAAATTCGAGTTCATTAATTTGAATTAGAAGGAGTATTAAATAGCGCGTTGTAATCCAACAACCAGAGAGCTCTTTCGTTGGTTGGTTAATCATGTGGTATTGCTTTGGCTTGGGGGCATTGCATTATGAACTTATGATGGTTGATCCGTATGGAGCTACAGGTGCGCGTGTACATGCCAAGATATACGGAACGGAGCCCACATTAAACGCGCCACCGATCGAGCTAGCTGTACCGATTAGCGTACGTGGTCCATTTCCAATTATCACGAAATGATAGCGTATCGTCCCAGATTGCGGCAGTCTACTGTTGAGAATAATTGGTTAGTACGTGCCCCTAAAAAAAATTTGGTTAGTCGTTGAGCTCGGTGATGCTTTTTTTAGGAAGGAAAAGCTAGTTAGTTGATATTACTTTCTCCGTTTTAAAATATAAAATGTTTTAGCCTTGTGAGGATGTATTTAGTAGTAAAACTTGACTGCTACATTCATATCTAGACGAATCTAAGTCAACTAATATGAGTCGGAGGGAGTAATAAAAAAAGTTCAGATACATTTTTTTTATAAATCTAAAACATATTATATTTTAGAATGGAGGGAGTAGGTGTTAACATAGCGGACTGCAATATGTTATGGCCAGTTCTAGTAGACGTGTGTAAGCATAGAGTGTCACTCCTATAATTTAGATGATCAAAAGCCTCATTATACCTTAACTCCTCGTATTTGATCATCTAAAGAAAAGTAGTTCCTAGACAAACTCCTATATTTATATGAGAAATTTGTTGTTGTTGCAAACCGAATCATTTGAACCAAACATTCAATATTACAAACTGAATTAATAAATGTAACAAACCAAATTACTCAATATACCGAGTTGAGAAAACACAAAAAAAGCTCACCTAGTGAATTCATCGAACACCTCGTGGAAGGCAGAGTTGAGAATTGTGGCCGATAGAGTAGAATCGACTACGAGGGGGTGAGACCACCGTCGAGGCTACGCGACGACCGGAGGTTGAGGTAGAAGTCGCGGAATACCCCTATAGTTGAACACCGGTCGAGTAAACGTCAATTCCGCCACCGGGAACTACTCGTCGAAAAAGAGGCAGCGACCCTCGATTCTGGCCGCCTAGATCCATGGTGGTCGATCTACAACTTCCCACACTCCCACGTCTACGTTTTCAAAGGAACCCAGCTCTCTGTGACCGGAAACGCCCTTGAATCGATGGCGGAATCAGAAAGTATGTGGCGGTTCTCGGGCCTGATTTCGGTGAGGCGGCGGCAGCCATCGGCGAGTGAGGTGGAGTGGGGGAGGAGGGCGGAGGATGTTTCGGGCTCGACGGAGGCAACATGTGGTCGCCGGTGTGGACTCCGGCGGGGATGGGCGTGCATCAGGGAGGTTGTGTGTGCGGTTGGAGGGAGGAATATTTTGCTCACCGAGGTCACGACCGCTTATTTTTGTGAGTCGCCGAGGCTGGTTCCCAAACAATTTTATCATCTAAAGGGGATGCGAGTTTGGCTAGGTGCGGTTTAGATGACTAAACGGGAACCTTTTGCTCATCTAAAGGTTTTATGAGTTCGGCTACACACGATCTTAGATAGTCAGCTGTCCAATTTAATGTATCTTATATGGGTAAAGTATTTTGTACAATAGACCATATCAATATATAGACAAATATAACACCTACAACATCAAATTAATGTTATTAGAAAATCATGAAGAAGAATTTCGTAGGGTGCGCATTTGGTATTGTAAATATTGATTTTTTTACATATATTTTTTTATCAAACTTTATGATGTTTGGTTTTGACCAAAACTAATAGGCATGGTAATTTGAAATGAAGGCGGTATAAACAGCTCTCCTGTTATTAATTCAGTTAGTTATTTCTAGCCATTTTCTTATATATGTATATGCACTAGATTGGTAGATACTATAACTTTAATCATCTTGTTGGTCCACTGAGCGATATTTTTTTTACTGAAAAGGCGACATTTCACCGGTAAAAATAGGCAGAAATAAAATTGGAAGTGTGAATAAAGCAAGTGAAAATAGGCAGTATAGAGGCTCTAATAAAGCCCCTTACACTCGAAGAAGAAAATGGGCGAGGTCGTTCCCTAAACCAAGTGACCGGACGATCATATATAGCGCTGTCAAGAATCAAAATTTTCAGCAAAGCCGCCCGCGCCTTGACTGTTTCTCGGATCATCTATCGCGTCAAACGTACGTGTCCTGTTAACGCAGCTTTCTTTTCTTAAATTTGCTCCATACATTTCTGTCACCTTGCTCTTAGCACTGTAGTTATCCTCTTCACTTCTCGCTTACCTCTACTTATTACTACCTTCTTCACTTCACCAGTTCCTAATCTTGATCTCTCTCGCGCGCGCCGTGCGTCCCCACAATAGCTGCCGACGACCTAACCTGCTTGCAGTTGCAGTTGCCACCCACGCGCGCGCGGGAGCGCAAACCCTACAGCCCAAAGCCATGGACGCACCACGGCCACGGCCACGGCCACGGTCACCTCCACCTCTGTTCATGCCAACCACGACCCCTCCCCCACCACCGCCACCCTTCTGCCCCTCCCCCTCGCACGACTTCTCCTTCTCCTTCCCTCCCCCGCTCCCTTCCTCGCCTCCTCCTTTCCACGCCCACCTCCGCGCCCTTCCGCTTCCGGTGGCCGCCGCCGTCGACATGTCCCCGGCGCCCCTCGGCCGCGTCGTCAGCGACATCAGCCACAACAACTACGCCAAAGCGAACCACCACCGTCATCAGACCGCAACTCACGCTCACGCCAGCAGCAGCAGCGAGGACTACAAGGACAGGGACAGCAGGGCCAGGAGCAGGGCGTCGCCTTTCTTCTCCGGCCTCGGCAGCGCGTGGAGGTCAGGCGAGAGCAGAGACGGTACGGCCGAGGACAATAAGAGGAAGGCGAAGGGGAAGAGAGGCCCGCTGGAGGTGGGCCAGCGCGTGAAGAAGTACATGGCGTCCCTGGTGGAGCAGCTGCTGGCCTCCTTCTCCCGGCACGGCGAGAGGGAGCGGCGTGAGCAGCGGCGGAGGCCGCACTCGTTCTCGGGGATCGGGCCGGCCGCGGCGGCCAGGGAGCGGGAGCGGTGGAGGCAGAGGCGCGGGCAGCTGTCGTCCGCGCCGGCGTCGCTGCGCGCGTCCCCGGTGAACAGCGGGCACCTGTCCGTCGGCGGGTCCGTGAAGGTGTCGACGTCGTCGGAGGAGAGCACCATGGAGGAGCTGCAGAGCGCCATCCAGGCCGCCATAGCGCACTGCAAGAACTCCATCGCCGTGGCCAAGGAGTAGACGTCGCGCTCGCTCCCTGGCCGCCGGACACATGCTAGTGTAAATGGCAGGACAGCGGCGTGCGCGCGCGTCGTCGGTGCATGCACACATGTGTACCGGTCGATCGCCGTACGTGATGCTTCCGAACCACAAGTTCTCGGTTGGATAGGTTGCCAGTGTGAATCTCACTCTCGGTTCCTTTCCTTCCATCTCAAATTTTCCTGCATGCAGTTGCAAATACTGTAGTATGTAAGAAGCACTGTAAAAAAAATCTTGAAATATAGCAGAACAAATAGGTAATGAGCATTGTATATCTCTGCATCCCTCAAAAAAAAAAAGCATTGTATATCTCTGCAAGATCTTTTTACTCATTTGGGAAGCTTTACTTGTGTTTGGAATCTAATTGACCGGATCCTGTTGGGGGATTTGGAGTGGTCAGTAGGCCGGTAAACACCAGCTCCGGCTATCTTTCAGTGGATTTAACTGAACAGTAATCCAAATACAAGACAGTGATTGCTATGCGTTTAGTCTCCCACCGTGTCCGATCTGCTGGAAGGCCGGCCGGCCGCGCGTTCGTGATGTGAGCATGGCTTCAGCAGATAATGCAGGACGTCTCATCCATGGAGGTCGCCCTTTTTTTTCTTTAAAGAAGGGCGTCGATCTAATGTTAACTCTGTTTTTTCGTGTGAAAATTATGTGGATCTATTAATAATCATCAATAACAGTATAAAGAGTAATAAAAAAATATAAATTAATCTATAGATCATCTAGCAATGACTATATACGCTAGCGTGAAATCACAACAATCGGTTCGTTCAAACGCACCACCACTTATAGCATATATTTCGGGCTTATAGCTCCCATGCGACGTCTTTACGCGAAATTGGAAGAAACACGACATCGTTGAAAAGAATAGCTCGCATACGACACTTCTGAAGAGGCAAATAGCTCCCGTGCGACACTTTCACTTAACCTCACGAGACCGTCAACGAATTCGAATCAGCTGAGCAGAGCAGGACCCACAGTCTCTCCACGTCACGGTGAAACCCACCTGATGTCCACCTCATATCATGGGACCCACGCTGTGGTAGAAGAGAGTCGTTGGCCCGATCCGTCCCCGCACCCGAGCTCTCCCGCCACCGTTCCAGCATCTCATCCCCTTCCGTTTTCTTCTCCGGCGAGCAAGTGCGGCAACACCGGCGAGGGATGTCGAGCTCTGCTTCAGCCTCCCTCCGCTCATGGCCTCGGTATGGTGCGGTGCCGATGAGGAGGTGCCCCGATTGCCCCCGTACCGCGCCCCTAAAGCGGCTTATCACATCCACCGATAAGAACGGCAACATTGGCCGGGAATTTGTGAAGTGTGAGAGCAAGCCCGAGCCGGGAAAGGTGAGATCTGAGTGTTCCGAGCGCCAATTTCTCTCTTTCTTTCAAAATTTCATGCTTTTCATCGAATTTGGGATTTAGGGTTCATCTCTGCGATTTTAGGAACTGCCAAAATGTGGGCATTTTGAGTGGCTTGATGAGTACATCGAGCGAATTGGGGTGGAGGTAGCATCCCGGGAGCTCAAAAACCCGTCCGTGGTGGAGCAATTGGGATCTGGCAACCCCATTTCCGCTGGTACTACGGTGGATGCGGAAGTGAAGGCCGAGCTAAAGAAGATGAACAAGTAGCTAAGGCAAATCATCGAATTGAAGAATCAGGACAATCTGATGGCTGTTTTTTTATTTTTGTGTAATTTCTCTCAGATTTGTTTATCTCCTGATCATTAGTCATTAGATAGCGCAATCAGTGTTCGAGTGATGCTTTGTTATCGTAGAACCTGCGGAGATGGATGTAATGGTCTATGTCTTTGGCTTGAATAAAATGCAACACAAATTCGGGCAAATTTTGAGCTGCTCTGCTTTCGAAATCAGTGTTCCTTTAGTTTCGTCAGTTTCTTCAGTGTTCCTTCAGTTTCATCAGTGTGCAGGGGAGGGGGAGGGGTTGAAAAGTAAAAAAAATTGACGAGGAGTGATTGAAAAAGGCTAGGCCCATATAGAACTTAGCCAGGTCAAAATGGTCGTATCCAGGCCCAATAGTAACTACTTGTAGATTGGGCAAAAAAAAATGGTACTCACATTACAATCTAACTAGGGTCGTGTGGATATGCAGATACTCGTGCTTAGGTCGCAATCTTTTATTTTTTTTGAAAGTAAATATATAAATGAAGGCCAAGGGCATCCATTTAACTAACAAGCCAAGCACTTTAACTTGGGCGTCCTTTTAACTTATGTAAATATGTAAATGTGTTGTTTGATCAAGAAAAAGTACTTCCAGGATCTCAAAGCCTTGATCAACAACAATTTGGATAGGAGATAGTTAGCCTTGTACTGTTTTTCCTCTCTGAGGTGGCCTTGGATTTGTAAATATTTACTTATGTAACTCATTATGATTTATAAAAATTGCAGTGGGGTTTTTCCCTACTGTTTTACCCTAAAAAATGTGTTGTTTGAAAATGAACCATGTGTTGCATGTATTGTTTGAAAATAATCAACCATCATAACGTTAACTTATTCTTCCTTTTGAGCTTTTCTAATTTCACTCATTTTATAAATATTGCACGAGTATTATATGAGAACTTTTTTTGTGCCTTTTGTTTTATGCACTTGTTGTTTTGGGTGTTTTGACAAATGACAATATAATAAAACACAAGTCAATCACATAGATAATATATTAGATAACATAAGGGGTACAATATAGAGAGGGGCCCCACATTACATAGAGGGCCACACATTACATAAACCCTAAGGGAAACTAATCCTAAGGGCCCGACCCCTAAACCCTGGGCTAAACCCTAACCCTAGCTACTACGTGGGTTTAGGGCTGCCGGCCAACCTCGCCGTCGGGAGGCTTCCCTACTCCATCGGCGGTGGGGGCGGTGCCGCCGCCTTCCAAGCCGCCGCCGCCACATTCCAAGCCGCCGCCCTCTCCCGTGCCTCCCGCCCTCTCTGCTCCTCCTGGAAGGCCCAGCGAGCTGCCTCCCGTCGGTCCTCCTCCTCCCGTTTCCGCCTTTTCTTCAGGGCGCGCGCGGCCTTCTTCTCCTCCCACTTCGCGGCAGCAGCCAGCTCCTTCGCCTCCTGCTCCTCCGCCGCCTTCCAATACTCATTGGAGGGGCCGGAGTTGGGGAGGTTGCCGCTGCCGCTGGGAAGGGGGTTGTGGACGAAGTGGCCTTGGGCCCAGGGGTAGGCCGGGGCTTTGTGTCGCCCCCTTGTTGCCACGCCTCAGGCGCGTGGGCGTCTCCTTCTCCCAGACCTGCCTGTGGTCCGGGTGGTTGTCCTCGTCGCTGACCTCGGATTCTGAAGGGAAGCGGGAGAGAGGGGGTAGGTCGCCATGGTCGTCAGAGAGGTGTTTTTTGGGGCTGGGAGGAGGCAAAGGAGGCAAAGGGACTCGGGCTCGAGGTTGAAGATGAGGAGGCAAAGGCGTTTTGCCTATTTATTGAGGGTTCAGCGTGAAAGGCGGCGTGGGAATCCTGCGTTGGCGCAGCCGCGTGCACTGCGTTGCGTGTAGGCAGCGGGCGTAGCCGCGTGCGTGATCAATGCGGTCGGTGCAAAAAAATTGCTAGGATGCGACGTGACCCTGACCTGCACCGTCGCCCCCCTGCATGCATGCATGCATTAATGGGAAAGAGAGAAAAACGTCCAAGGTAGTTGTTCATTGGCAGTGAAAAATAAAAGAGAAAATAGAATTTGGCCTTGATTTACTCGGTAATAAATGCAGGAATCTAGGACCAAGGTAGTTGTCACACGACATGCAGCAAACTCGTTCGTTTTTACACACCGCATACAACAAACTCACACATGGAAACTCAATGGGTGAGAAGAAAAATCGGTGGAAGTAATCAGAGGGATGTCAATTGGAGCAATCAATGCATATATAAGCCTATAATCCTGAATAGAGGGAGTATGAAACCAAGTTTAAAAACAAAATACTAGCATTTATAATATCAATTTTATATAATACAAAAATATGTGTTATGGTGAATCTAATTATATTTATTACATATTTTAGATTTTGATATTTTTTCTTATATACATAGTCAAAGTTTATAAATATTGACTTTTTCTATGGCGCATGAACCGGAGGGGAGTAAGTTTGACTGAAGAAAGTTGTTAGACGTACACTTATTTAATATGACGGAGGGAGTAAATACGCTGCAACGTTGCTGTGTCGGTTGGCTGCACGTAAAATAGCTAGACTGCAACGCGAGAGGCAGCTGCATGGCATGCATGCATGGTGCAGCCCGCCCCACCCAGTGCCCTCGCATGCCACGCTCGGTCCAACGGTCAATGGAGTGTGCCACGCTGTACCTTATCTGTTCATGGAAAAATGATGCGAGCCAATCAGATTCTAGAATCATCCATCCCACAGATCGCCAAGAGCTAGCCGTGAAATCCTTCTAAGAGACGTCAACCAATCAGGTTGCAGAACAAGCCCTCTCACGGATCTCGCAAAGCCACCCGCGGAATCCTTCTAGAAGACGCGATCGGACGGTCACAGTGTCGTGCTAGGGTTAGATCTACGTTTCTCATTCGGCCTTAGGGTTAGCTGGGTTTAGGATGCAGTCAACGGTTTTTTACAAGTTTGACCAGACATTCAAATGTGCATAACTAATTCAAAAAAATAAAAAAAATACAAAACCTTCGCATGGTGTCATGTTATGTGACATAGTTGTGAGGAAAAATATCAAACTTGGTATATTGATCATATTTCAAAAAACCCTTCACAAAATGACCTATCTCCTCCGAGGTTTTCTAGCTTTCGGGTCAAATGACCAATGATATGGCTAGAAACAAGGCATAGTTTGTGATAATGTGCCCATATTGGACATGCATGTGTATAATGGTATGACTAACAATGTTTTAGTACAAAGTTTTCCTTTTTGACGCACAGGAAATCCATTTTCTATTTTCTGAGTACTGAAAGAGGGGGGATTTGTGAAGCAACCACCAAATTGAAGTTTCAAAATGGTAACATACTATTTTTCAAAAATACTAGACCACCTAGCATGTACAATGTCCCAACTTGAGTGTCTCAAACCTTTTATTCCATCCCTGGTGAAAAAGACAAATCCTGCCGAATCGGCTAGAAGTGGGTAAGATATGAACTACAGGTACATGATTTCATGCTGATGATTTTTTGTAAAAATCATTTTTAGGTTCACAACATGCAATTTCATCAGAGATACAATGCTAGTTTTGTGAGCCTCAGCCCCTAGCTAAGAATATTTATGAAAACCCTTCAAAAAGTTTGATCAGACATTCAAATGTGCATAACTAATTAAAAAAAATCAAAAAAATACAAAACCTTTGCATGGTGTCATTTTATATGACATAGTTGTGAGGAAAAATATCAAACTTGGTATATTGATCATATTTCAAAAAAACCTTCACAAAATGACCTATCTCCTCCGAGGTTTTTTGGCTTTCGGGTCAAATGACCAATGATATGGCTAGAATCAAGGCAAAGTTTGTGATAATGTGCCCATATTGGGCACGCATGTGTATAATGGTATGACTAACAATGTTGCAGTACAAAGTTTTCCTTTTCGACGCATAGAAAATCCATTTTCTATTTTCTGAGTGCCGAAAGAGGGGGGGATTTGTGAAGCAACCACCAAATTTAAGTTTCAAAATGGTAACATCCTATTTTTCAAAAATACTAGACCACCTATCATGTACAATGTCCCAACTTAAATATCTCAAACCTTTTATTCCATCCCTGGTGAAAAAGATAAATCCCGCCGAATCGGTTGGAAGTGGGTAAGATATGAACTACAGGTACATGATACATGCTGATGATTTTTTGTAAAAATCATTTTTAGGTTCACAACATGATATTTCATCATAGATCGAATGCTAGTTTTGTGAGCCTCAGCCCCTAGCTAAGAATATTTATGAAAACCCTTTAAAAAGTTTGACCAGACATTCAAATGTGCATAACTAATTCAAAAAAATAAAAAAATACAAAAACTTCGCATGGTGTCATGTTATGTGACCTATTTGTGAAGAAAAATATCAAACATGGTTTTATAAATGGTCGAAAAAAACTTGCTTAGAAATGGGGTGGTTTACCCTAGCTTTGGAGCCCATTTCTACCACATTTTGGGTGAGGGTGAGTTGTACTTCACAAAAGGGATCAGGGTGAGGATGAGTTGTACTCTACATATGAGAAAAACGTTGGAAGCTGATACAGACATAGAAAAGTACACATAACTACATTGGTTGAAATTCAAATTTACCATCATATTTGAATTTCGGCCAAATTATCAACAACAAGTGCCAAATTATTACAATAACAAATGTTACAACAAAAACAAGTGCCAAATTATTACAACAACAAAAAGTGCGAAATTATTACAACAACAAGTTCAAAGTCTATTTCTTTTGGCTCTTCTTACCCCTCGTTTTCTTCTCCTTCACAAGTTTCACACCACACAACAGGTTTATGCTCTTCTTTTTCTGACGATTACCATCTGGTATCCCCACAGCACGTCCAAGAGTCTCCTTCACCTCCTACACCTCCTCAACAACACAATCTGGCACCAGAGCCTCATCAACATGGTCAGTTTGCACCACAACCTCATTAACATGCTCATTTTGCACCAGAGCCTCAACAACATGCTCATTTTGCACCAGAGCCTCAACAACATGCTCATTTTGCACTAGAGCCTCAACAACATGCTCATTTTGCCCCTCATTTTGCACCAGAGCTTCCAAATCAGAAATGGTGTGCCCTAAAGCCTCAATAGTTTGCACATCATCCTCCAACACAAGTTCAGATTGCACCTCAGCAACACCAATTGTGATCTGGTTAGTTCTCTTCTTTCTTTGTCCATTGATTCTTGCCCTTTTCACTGGCCACCATTCTTCAACAACAAGAGGTGGGCCTTTTTCTCCATGCTTCCTCCTGAAAACAAGCAAGTTAGCTAGGGGAGAAAAATCATCAACAAGAAATACATAGATTTTGGATAAACATACTTTGGCTTTTCAACAGTGTATCTTCACTTGGTAGAGCCAGCTCGGTGTCCAAGTTCTTCACAGAGTTTGCATTTATTCTTGTTACCTTTTTGGGCCCTTTTTGGCTTGTCATCTTTCTTTTCATCTTTCTTTCCCTTCTTGCTTCTCCCACCTTTCTTAAACCAAGCCTTGAATCTACTCTGCTTGGGCCTGCCAGCCTTTCTTTTTATCAAAGGAGGACACAAGGAGAACTGAATGTCCACTTCAGGCCACTGAGACTGATCTGTAAGTGTTGGAATTGGTGTTCCATATGCAGCTTAAATTTTGCTACAGAATAATACTCATGCAAATATGGGTGCATATTTAGCTTGTGTTTGGAGGCCAAGAAAAGTATGACATGCTCACAAGGCTTCCCAGTGTGTTGCCACTCAAGGCATGTGCATTCATGCAATTGAGTGTCAACAACATGCCTCCTGCCAGTCTTTGTATATTTGACTTCAGCACCCCACAATGAGGATTTATCAACACGCAAATGTGCAAGATTTCTGCTCCTGTTGACCACCTGCTGCACAACATCAGAAAGCTTATATCCTTGAAGAACATCACCAAGCCTTCTTCTCAATTCCCACAACCTCATGATCATGATCCTGTTCTGGTCAACCATGTCATGGACAGGCAAGTCTTTTAACTCCTTCACTTTGTTGTTGAAACTTTCTGCCAAATTATTGTTGATATGATCACATTTGATGGCAGTGTTAAAACCTAACCTGTACCATAAAAGAGAATGGTAGGTTTCCAACCATATACAAAACTTGACCCTATCCTCCTTAGAGCATGCCGCCTTAATCTTCTCAAGGTGATATGAATGTGTCTGTCTGGTGTAAGATCTTGCTGCTGGCCACATGCTTCCAAAATCATCTCCTCTGAATTTTTTTGATCAAATTCATCTACATATGTCCAAAGCACTCCCTCTGCTCAGCATGAGGGCAAACAATCTTCACTGCATTTTCTAAACCTTTACATGCATCTATGTGCACTGCCAATGGAGAGACTGGCCCTATGCATCTTTTGAACTGCATCACGAACCATGTCCATGATGCCTCTGTCTCAGACTAAAACATGCCAATAGCTATAGGGAACATCCAATTGTGTCCATCTAAAGCATTGCATGCTGCTAGTTGACCATTCCACTTTCCAGTCAAGAAGGATGAGTCTATACTCAAATATGGATGGCACCCTGCTTTGAATCCATCGATGCAAGGCTTTAAAGCCATGAAGAATTTAGAGAAGAAGACTTTCCCATCAGCTGTTACCTCAGTATCTATCTCCACAACACTGCCAGGTGACCTCTTCTCTACTTCTGCTTTGAAGTTATAAAGCATTCGAAAGGTATTTGCCCAATCACCATATAGCTCTTTCATTGCCCTTTGCTTTGCCTTACACACTGTAGTATAATTCAGCTTAATGGGGTACTGCTTTTCCAAGTCTATTTTCAGTCTCTTTGCAGTGTTGTTTGGTGTTGTGGCTAAAATAGGCTTGATCTTTTCTGCAACCCATAATTGTGATGTCATCTTTGTAACTATTTGAGAACTTGTAATGCAAGTATAAGGTTTTGGAATTTGATTCACTCTTATTGTACTTCCATCAGATTGGCGTCTAGCAGATATATACCACTTGCAAGGCTTGGCACCACCACCATAACCTATGCATTTTGCATAGAACTTCTTTTTATCAGTCCACATAGTCTTGGTAGCAAACTCACGTTTGACTGCATATGTCCTGAAACACATCCTGAATTCATCCATGCTTGGAAACAATCTCCCAACTTCAATAACTGGGTCCTCTTTGTCATAAACTATTACTAGCTCATCATCATGTGCATCATCTACATGAACTCCAGCATTTTCCAACAACTCTAGATCTATATCTGCCTCTTCATCTCTTAAATGGTTGTCACCATCATTTGCAGCTTCATCCCTTTTTTCTCCTTGTCTCTGTCATCTATAGGAATGCCAAAAAGCTTTGCCATTTCAATGTCATCTATTGGTGCAATGACCAAATCAGTCCGGTCATGTATCTCAACTGAATTCCAATCAACAGTTACAATCCTTTGTGCATTAGCATCTGCAGCCTCCCCTTGTGCATTAGCATCCTCCTCCACTGTTAACACTTCCAACTCAGTAAGTATAGGCATTACTTGCCTTTGTGCAGCCCAATCATCCTCGACCATCTAAGCAGCCAACTTCGAGGCCACATATCCAACCCTTGAATCAGGTTCCAGATCAATGAGGCCTGCTAAAAACAAAATAGTTTTGCCTGTCCAACCGTTTCGCTCATCGATTTCATCAACTATATGTTCCCCTGTCCCAACCCTAACATAGTCACATTTGCAATCATGAAATCGTAACAAAGAAACTTTTGCTCTGGCCCCCAAACCACACTATCCCCAATTTTTTCCACCATTTTCCTCACCGCCTCCTCTCCCGTGTTTATTAGCTCTTGGGGATCAACATGTTCTAATTCCACCTCCCATTTAACAACCGTGTCTCTCTCAATGATCTGCATGCTGCCATCAACTAAAATAGCCCTAGAGGGAAAGAAATTGATGCGAAATTCGAAGGTTTGACGCTCAACATTGTCTCCCCTGTTTTTGGCGGGCACTGTGAGCTAGCGGAAGCGAACAAAGAGCTCAATCTAGAGAAATTAAGTGCAGAGATGCGGGATATACCGATTAGAAGTCCTCTCTCCATGCTCCATCTCGTTCCTCCTCGCCCCGTTCAGCACACCCCGACCTCCACAATCTAGCATCAATGGGCACGCTCAGATCTCGAATTGATAAGAATGGGAGAGGAATTAGCTTTCAAATGGCACTCACCACCTTCACCGTCGGGGAAGCTACAGTCAGTGTGACACCGAGAACGATGGGCGAGGTCCGCCACCGTCGTCGGGGAAGCTACAGTCAGTGTGACACACGCTCTCGGTCTGAAGCGGTTGGTTTGACTAGCTGTCCCAACCGACCGATTTGGCTTAACCCTAATCTTGGAACAAAGTTTAATGTGTCCTTAACGACCGTTTTATGGCCCGTGTGACCCTGGGCTATTAGCTGCCTCACAAGAGTTGCATGCGAGCTATTCTTTGCAACGATGCCATGTTCCTTCCAATTCCGAGTAAAGACGTCGCATGGGAGCTATAAGCCCATATATTTCACCATCTAACCTATGCCCTAGACAGGTAGAAGAATGCTTACATCAAAATGCAAGTGCACGACTTGGTTTGAGATCAAGTGGAGTTTACTACTATACCTCCGTCCCAAAAAAGATGTCATGGATTTTTATAGATTCACATACATCTAAACATATTTTAGTGTATAGATACATGACAATATAGATAACGACACCGTTTTGGAACGGAGGGAGTATAATCATATGGAACTCGGTCCCTTTGTTATATAAGTTGATTTGGTACCATTTTATTGGCACGAGCACACGAGACAAGGCGGTGATCTTTTCTTATTTGAAAGAGAACTTTGCGTTTAGGCATGTTTGGATGCTTATGAAATCGTTTCTCTCATCTGACCGGAAGAAATTCGCTCGTTTGGATGCTATTCTCTGTGTTAGCTATTCAGTCCATGTTCTATGCCCTTATGGTTGCATCAGCCGATGATTAAAATGTGGCACAATGTATTGCTAAGGGATTATCTACATGACCAATCTTATGTGCAAACACATTGCTTGTGCATTTGTCTTGGTCTTATGGAGAATCCCTTTGCATTTATGTCATTATATATGAGGTCATATATTTTGTTAGTGCTAATATGTGTTGTTTCTTATGTCAGTGCTCCAAACTAGGCTAGTCAAGGTTGGAAACTTTCATGACCAACCTGGTCCAACCCATTGGGCTAAGGTGATCATGTCAGCTAGGTTAGACTTCCTGCCAATTTATGGCTTATGTCCCTTCCTTGACACTATCCCGATGATGATCGTCTGAAGAAACCAACACTAGATGCAAATGGATGGTGAAGATCAAGGATGTCAACGACAGGGTTTCCCTTGATCAAGGTTGGTCTGGCTCTACCATTGCCCACTAGAGCTTATGAAGATCGCATACACTTAATTTTTTTTCTCCGGTAATTATAGTCAGAGAATCTGGAATTATCTTTAGTTTGATTGGTCATTGGGACATGATATTCATACTGCTTTGGTGGAGACTAGTAAGAATTTTTCTAAAACCTTTTTCATGGAGGTTGTGAAGATGGCATGCTGGAATATATGGAAGCATAGGAATGGAAAAAAACTTTCAACATAAAAGACCCTCTTTTGTGGCAGAATGGACAAAAATAACCTATATTGAAAAGGATTTCATGAAATGACCTCTCGGTGCAAAAATTTCACTGGACTAACCCTTTGGGTAACGCCTAACAGCAAGGCGCTACACTCTATAGGGTAGCGCGTTGCCGCTAGGCGCTATGCCCCTGCCAACGTGGCACCACCTGGCCCGGCCCCAGCCCCACCCCACCGTGTGACGCCCAGGCGCTATGCCTGGGGAGAGTAACGCCCAGGCGCTATGCCCAAAGTGTAGTGCCTATCTGCTAGGCGCTATGCTCTAATGTGTAGCGCCTAGCAGATAGGCGCTACACTTTGAGACTTACTCAGTAGCTCGCAGCCCCCCTCCCCACCTGACCCATTCACTCCCAGCTCGACCCAGCCAAGAAGAACAGCAAGGAGGCGCCCCCTTGTCCCCTCTCTTCTCCCCCCCTCAAATATCTCACATTGGAAGCTTCATTTGGTGGATTTATGCCTCTCCCCAGCTGCTAGAGGTACCCTCCCTCATTCCCCTCCATTTTGACCTCTTGAAATCTTTCATTTTGGTTGGACTTGGCTTCAAACCCTAGAAATTTGATTTGGAGAGAAATGTTTGGAAATTTGTTAGATTCATTGGCCAATGTTGGGTATAAATATGTGTATGAAGCATTTAGTTAGGTTTAGGGTTGTTGAAATGTCATTGTTTGGTTTATTGGAATGTTATGGCTAGGGTTAGGGTTTTATTATGTAAGAGAGGGTGTTTTTGTTAGCTTTATGGTTTGGTAATGTGTCTAGTATATTTTTGTTCATCTTGTCATGGTTAGTTAATGAACATATTCTCCTATGTGTTAGGGATGACAAGAATTGTTCATGTTCATCATGTGGACAAGGATGCCTTTTTGAAAGGCAACATAGAACCGGACCCGGATGAGCTAGATATTGTGTTTGAGCGTAGTCCCACCTATGCCGAGGTATTGGAGCAAGTGAAGATTGAATTGAAATGGATGGACCCATGTGATGTTGAGTTGCAGGGAAGACATAATGTGGGTTTTGGAATGCATATCCATTGGAATACCATGCGTATCTTCTCCGAGGCTCGTTGTCTTGCATACAAGGAGGTGGTGGCCGAATCACTAGACAAGGCTCTTGAGCTTTTTGCCACCAAGAAGGTTGATAGTTCATTGCCTTTGGACTTGAACCGGCATGCCTCCCTATTGGATAGTAGGAGTCCTCCACCCATAGAGCAAGAGCTATGGATTGAACCTCCTTTGATCCAAACATTGAGCTCGATTTCAAGACACCAAGACGAAGTGTTGGAAGAGGACAATGATGATTGTGAGGGTGAAGATGATGATGATGTTGAACTCCACGACAACAATGTTGGTGATTTGGAGAAATATATCACTCAATATGACATGGACCATGACCTCCCGTATTCTCGAGGCTATGCTTCAGACTCGGATAATGATGGTCCCGAAGAAGAAGTTGACGAGGAGGGGTTCACGGCTAGAGAGGCCGAAATCCACCATAACGTATTGGGGCAGGACCATCGGGTGCCTTTGTTTCGTGATCTTAGTCTCGCGGATGAAGACACGGTTGATGGTGGCAAATGCAAAGTGCTTGTACCAAGGACAAGTTCTTACCGGGATGACAATCACATGAATAATGGCTTTTGCAAAGGATCAAGGTTTAAGACCTTGTTGGAATTTAAGCAATGGATAAAGGACTTCTCGTTTAAGCATCATCGTCCTTACATGGTCGTGCACTCAGACATCAAGAAGCGTTACACGGTGAAGTGCGAGGAGGAAGGATGTCCTTGGATTGTGCGTGCAAGACCATTCAAGGGAGGTCCCGATTGGCACATATCTAGTTGCGTATCAACTCACATGTGTCGAGGCCCGGTGGTGGATGGCAAGGATGCAAAGCACGAGCACTGGCAACTCACCTCCGAGTTCCTCGCTTATAGGCTTTCCCATGACATTGCATCATTTCCAATAATGAGCATCAAGATGGTCATGGAGCTTGTGAAAGCCCTCTTTCACTATGAGGTGAAGTACGGGAAGGCATGGAAGGCTAAGCAAGCCGCATTCAAGATGTTGTACAGTGATTGGGAGGAATCTTATAACCGAATCCAAGGTTGTTGGGAGCGATGGCCGATGCTAACCCGGGCATGGTTCATGTGGTTGAACCTTTGGGGAACAAGCAAGGATTATAAATGGAAGAACCGTTCGAGTTTTTGGCCGTGCATTTTGGGCTTTCGAGCAATGTGTTCAGGCATTTGAACATTGTAGGCCGGTCATCTCCGTTGATGGCACCTTTATGACCGGTCAATTCAAGGGCACTATCTTGATTGCAATAGCCAATGATGCCAACAACCGGTTGATTCCTTTGGCCTTTGCTTTGGTAGAGGTGGAAAACAATGATAATTAGGAGTGGTGTTGGAGATATGCCCTAGAGGCAATAATAAAAGTGGTTACTGTTATATCTTTGTATTTATGATAAATGTTTGCATTCATGCTATAACAGTATTAAACGGAACATTAATACTTGTGTGATTTGTAAACTAAATTAGAGTCCCTAGTAAAGCCTCTTTTTAATACTAGCTTGTTGGTTAATAGATGATCATGGTTTCTCGATCATGAACATTGAGATGTTATTAACAACAAGATCATATCATTAGAACAATGGTATGATGGACATACTCCTATAGATAAGCGTAGCATGAAGATCAAGTCATTTCAATAGTTCGTTTGCTATAAGCTTTCTGATACATAGTAACCTAATTCCTTCGACCATGAGATCTTGCTAATCACCATCACTGGAAGGATGCTTTGATGACATCAAACACCACACCGTAACTGGGTGGCTATAAAGGTGGCATTGAGTGTTCGGAAAGTATGGGTTGAGGCACATGGATCAAGAATGGGATTTGTCCATCCATATGACAGATAGATATACTCTGGGCCCTCTCGGTGGAATGTTATCCAATTAGCTTGCAAGCATGTTACTGGCTCACAAGGGATCACATATCACGGGAACGAGAAAAGAGTACTTATCGGTAACGAGGTTGAACTAGGTATATAGAGATACCGATGATCAAAACCTCGGATAAGTAAACTATCGTGAGACAAAGGGAAATTGGTATCGTATGTAAGTGGCTCATTCGATCGCAAAGTAATCGTAGAAATATGTGGGAGCCATATGAATTTCCAGATTCCTCTATTGGTTATTGATCGGAGAAGTGCTCGGTCATGTCCGCATAATTCACGAACCGTAGGGAGACACACTTAAGGATTTGATGTTGTTTAGTAGATATGGAATGTTAGTAGGGATACCGAATGTTGTTCGGAGTCTCAGATGGGATCCGGGATATCATGAGGAGATCCGGAATGGTCCGGAGAATAAGATTCATATAAGGGAAGTCCGATTCCGGAGTTCGGGAATGATTTCGATGTTTTCATCAGAGAGATTCTAGAAGGTTCACCGGACTGGAAGGGGAATGGTCCATAAATGTGTCATGGGTAAGTGGAATGATTGGATCATAACCTAGGTCACTTGGTGTGGACATTTGTGAGAGAGAATTAAAGCTCTAAATTGAAAGTCAAACGGGAGGTTTGAAAAGTCAAACTGGAATAATGGTTTCCTAGTGGAAGAAGGAAAGTGTCCTTCCAACTTGGGTTTGGAAGTGGATTCAAACTCCCCTCTCTCTAGGCCGCACCCTCTCATAAATAGAGGGGGTGGGTTGCCCCAAACACACAAGCCCTAACCCTCCCACACCTGCGCCGCCGCCGCCGCACGCTGCCGCCGCCTTGCGACGTCGCCGCCGCCCTAGACGCCACCGATACCTCCTCCTCCTCCCGGTCTTCTAAAACCTAGATCACCAGGAAACCCTAGATCCACCATAACTCGCACCGGCTTAGGCGAAGCCCTGCGGGATCTTCCCTCTACTTCTGACACCACGCCGTCGTGCTGCCGGAATCGCGAGGGGAGAACTACAACCTCCGCTGCCTGCTGGAACAAGGGAGAGGAAGGTCTTCATCGAGTACCGAACGTGTGACCGACTGCGGAAGTGCTGCCGGAACACAGTGCCGGAAGGATCGTCTACGCGATCTTGAGATCAGCAAGTGTACGACTACATCACCCACGAGAATCTGCTCTCGTTAACCGCTTTGGAATCTTCGATTGTGAGTGCTTCTATCGACTCGTTGCTACAATCTAGTAGATAGATCTTGGCTTGTTTGTGTTCATGCGGTAGATTTTTTTTTGTTTTCCATGCTACGAACCCCTACAGTGGTATCAGAGCCGTGTCTATATGTAGATCTGTTGCACGATTAGAACACAATGGTCATTGTGGGCGGTGGTGCTTTTATTATCAATTGCTTTTTGTGTACTTTGCATCTTGCGGTATGATGGGATGAAGCGACCCGGGCTAACCTTACATGACATCGTTCATGAGACTTGCTCCACGCTTAACATGCAACTTGTATTGCATAAGTGGCTTTGCGGGTGTCTGTCTCTCCCATCATAGTATAGATTCAATTTACAACGGACACTTGATAGTTCAAGCATCAACGTTGTGGTTCTTGTTCGTAAGTTAGAACGACACTTATTGAAATCCCCAAACCACGTAAAACATGCAAAGAAACTTAGAGGCGTCTAACTTTGTTTTGCAGGGGTGTGCTGTGATGTGATATGGCCATGATTGTGATTATATATGATGTATGCAATGTTCCTTATTGTAAGTGGGCAACCGGCAGGAGCCATATGGTTGTCTTTTAAATTCCGTTAAGACCTGCATGTCTATTCAAAGTAGTTGTAATAGTTGATGCTAGTGGACGACAACCATGAAGCGGCGCCATTGACCTTGACGCCATACCGGTGATGATGGAGATCATGTTCGTGCTTGAAGATGGAGATCGGAAGGACAAGAAGAAAGGCCATATCATATCACATATTATGAATTGCATGTGATGTTAATCCTTTTATGCATCTTGTATTGCTTAGTTCTCGACGGTAGCATTATAAGATGATCCCTCAAGCACAAAATTTCAAGTTTTAAAGTGTTCATCCTTAGTAAGCACCGTTGCTAAAGATCGTTGTTTCGAAGCACCACGTGATGATCGGGTGTGTTAGATTCTGCGAGTGTATACAACATGAGCAAGCCAGATTTGCTCATGCGGAATCTAAGGTTTGATCTTGACGAGCCTAGCATGTACAGAGATGGTCTCGGAACATGGATCACCGAAAGGTAAAGCATGAGTCATATAGTAGATATGATGAACATGTTGATTGTTCGCCATTGAAGCTATATCAACTCTCGTGATGATCGATTTTGATGTGGTGGATTTGGTTCATGTGATCACTAAAACAATGTGAGGGATATTGTTTTGAGTGGAAGTTCACCTAGATTAATTTAACTATTAATTAGAACTCAGTTTGTCATAAACTTAGTCTAAACTATTGCAAATATGTTGTAGATCTATGGAGGCCCCTACCATTAATTTTAATGCGTTCCTAGAGAAAGAAAAGTTGAAAAACAATGGAAGAAACTTCGCGGATTGGTTCCGCAATTTGAGGATTGTCCTCAATGCTGGTAATTTGACCTATGTGCTGGATGCACCGCTGGGTAACCCGCCTGCAGCTGATGCTACCGATGAGGTAAAGAATGTTTTCCTCGCTCGGAAGAATCAGTACTCCACAGTTCAGTGTGCTATCTTGTATGGTTTGGAATAGGAGCTTCAGAAAAGGTTTGAGAACCATGACCCACATGATATTGTCTATGAACTAAAAATGATATTTGAGGCTCACGCGGCAGTTGAGAGTTATGAGGCTTCTGAAAAGTTCTTTAACTGCAAGATGGAAGAGGACAGCTCCGCTAGTGAGCACGTTCTTAAGATATCTGGGCACACAAGTAAGCTTCAAAGCTTGGGTGTCACATCCCCAAATTTTCCAAATTTTGAAATGTGAAAAATAAACAAACAAAATAAATAATTGTTGAAATTTAGGGTGAAAAGAAACTTTTCATTTCTAAATGGAAACTTAAAAACCCATCTTGAACAAACTTTGAATAAAATGGAATCCAACAAATTTCAATCAAGTGAAATACCTTCATCAATGAAAGTATCTTGAAATTTAAACACTTGGAAAAGTTAAGCAAAAACCCTAAAACCTTAATGGAAGGAAATCTTATTCAAGATCCCAAAGTATATGGATTTGATCCATATAAAAATTTATCAACAAGCATTTATAAATGATCAAGAATGACAAATAGAAATATTATAAAACCATAGAAATTGATTCTATTCAATTTGGAACCATGGATAAAAACTTATGAATTTAATAAGTTGAAAGGAAATAATTCCCAGAGCTAATAAAGCTCCTATCTAAATCCATACCAAATTGTGAGCAAAATAAACCTAAAGAGATTTAATAGGATAAGCCAATATCAAATAAAAATATACAAATTGGAATCACCAAGTTTGGATCTTTAAATAAAAAGATATGGATTTTATAAGATTAAGAAAGCAATAAATAAATAAATAAGGAATATTTAAAAGCCAAATTAAAACTTGGCCTAATCCATAAGCAAATGAGATAAAATTAATCCAAACTCAAGAAAGGGATAAAGAATAAGCAAATAAAAGTATATGGGATTAAACCCTATTCTAATTAAATTTAATAAAGACAAAATCCCTAATAGAAATGATTAATTAAATCATAGGAAAATAATAAATGGAATTTGCCCAAGAGAAATAAAAGTTATTTAATTAACCTAAATGGGATCAAATAATTATTTGAATAAAAATTTATATAGGATTAAAACCATATTTAATTTGCTTTGAATAAAGACAATCTACCCTATCTAAATGATTAATAAAAATATTTCAAATAACTCAAAGAGAATTATTTAACACCCTATTGAATAAATAAGACCTACTGAATAAGGTTTGGTGAAAAATTAGAATTCAAATAAAGAGTATGAAAATATAATTAAATCTTGTTTGAATAAAAATAATGGCCTATTTAAATAAATAATAAAGCCCAAGAAAATACAAAGAAATATTCTGAATTTGGACTTTAAAATACTTTATTAAACAATACTAAAGTATACTAAAAGTATGGAAAAGGTTTGACAAAAACCTGAATTCAAATTAGGTTTAAATCATTTGAATCAAATCAAAACAGAAAAGAAAAAGGAAAAAGAAACAAAAGAAAAAAAATGGAGAAGAAGCAGCTCAACCCAGCTAAGCCCAGCAGACCCAGCAACCAGCCCACCCCCTCCTCTCCACGCGAAATGTTTTCCTACTCACACCCGCACCCGCGCAGTCACTGAACCCCAGACCCCACCTTTTCTCTTTCTCTAACGCTGATGAAACGACCCCACTCGTCAGTCGTCTTCCTCACCGCGCGAAGACCACGCCGGCCGTTTCCTGCCGTTGATTGCCGGTATGAATTCGTGTCAATGACGTAGCCTTTACTCCCTGCGACCATGCTCGATAAAACACCTCCCTTCCTTCTACCTTTCCCCTCATACCCCACTTCCCCTCCACCACCAGGCTGCGCTTTGCCCAAGACCACCCTCTGCTCCGACGCATTCCGGCAATGATTCCGGCCACCACCGCCAGCCCCACTGCCCTCAGAGCACATGAGCGTGATTCCCAGCCTCTTGCGCATCTCCATATGCCTCCCATTTAGCCACGCGAGCACCGTAACCTCGGCAATAACCATGACAGAGCACCGCCGCCGTCGATAGCAACTCCGTGGACCTCTCCCCGGTAACCCCGACCGTCCCCTCCTCTCTGGATGATAGTCGCGTGTTCAGAATACTCATGCGCATCTAACATCATCACTATTTGGCCTTAGCGCGCATCACAGCTCCGCCAACGTCGACGCCCGAGCACGTCCATCGGCAGTAGCATCTACAGCGAGCAATCCCCGTCAACCTCGAGCGCCCCTTCACCAACCTAGCATACCTTGAGCATCTACTCGCCACGGCGAACTCGGTGAGCTATTCCTCCCTCTCCCGCGCTTCCTGTATCGCCGGCACCGTCCACGTCTGACCGCGCCACCGCCAGCCAGCGCCGCTAGTTAATGGTCGCTTGATCAACGACAGTTAGATCCTGATCGCGTGGCTATGATAGAACTTAACTCGAAGGGGTATGTTTTGATCTGTGCCGCATAGATCACTTAAGATCCAACGAACCACGGGGCGCGATCCTACCGAACCGTTATCAGCCAGTTAGGTTAAGACACGTGGCTCAGGATTTGTTTTAAAAACAGAATTGAAACTATTAGATGTTAGAATTTGTAAAATTCATAACTTTTGATCCACACGGCCAAATATTGCAAATTTTATATCAATGGAATCAGCAAGAAGATTAATTTCCAACCATGCACTTTGTTTAGTGAATTGATTCTGTAAAATTGGTTGTTTTTGCAGAAACATGTGTAGGCATATTTTGTGTATAAAATTTATTCTAAAAATGTTTTTAGGGGTAAAATCTTTTGTAAATGGTTTGTTTTGAACCTACTGACCATAGAGACCAACTTATGGATTTAAAAATGTATTTTGTGTAGCTAAAGAATAAATCTTTGAATAAAAGAATTTCTAGTTAAATAAAAATATGGTTTATGTTTTAAAATGCTTTTTGAGTAAAACCTTTAGAAAATGATTTGAATTAAACTCTCTGACCCTAAACACCAAGTTTTGGGATTTAAAAATATATTTGATGAACCCTATAAAATTATTACTTTGCTAAAAGGAATTTCCAACAAAATAAAATATTGCTTTGATATAAAAATGGTTTATAAGTAAAACCTTTTGCAAATGGTTTTAATAATAAACACTTGACCATAAAACACTAACATTTGTGTTTGAAAATATAATTGTCAAACACTAGAAAGTATTGCTTTGATTCAAACCATTTCTAACAAAACCAAAAATGATTTAAAGTGGCCATTTTCACTAACTTAATATCAAATGGTTTTGCCACTTTTATAAATGACCAATAGGTGTTTTAAAATGTTTATAACTTATTAGAAACCACTTCTCCAAATAAAACAATCTTTGGCATGCTTGCATGCACTGCTTTGTTTTTATTATTCTATGTGATGATTGCTTGAATGATAGATTGAATATTTGCTTGCTTGATTGAATTATAGTGGAATTTGAAGAGTGTGACTATTGCAAGATCAAGGAGTGAACTTATATTCTCTACCAAAAAGTCAAGTGGTGCTTCATACTTTTGTCCCATTATTTCTCACTATGGATTAGTGATATTTCTAAGTAGGACTTGCATGGAATTTTCTAAGTATCAACTATGCCATGGGAAATCCTAGTAGATGAAACCTTGGTAGAATTTTCCTAAGTTAAGATTCCTACTCCCATCATGCTTATCTTATCTAGTAGAAAACAAGGGTGGATTATATTCATGCTATGGAATATTTCTAAGTCAAGGACTTGTGTTTTTTGTTTAATAAAACAACTAAGTGAATGAATCACCTGGGTGAAATGGTAT
The DNA here is from genome assembly GCA_916181665.1 of Avena sativa. Taxonomy (NCBI): domain Eukaryota; kingdom Viridiplantae; phylum Streptophyta; class Magnoliopsida; order Poales; family Poaceae; genus Avena; species Avena sativa. The sequence continues at coordinate 434,013,723 of OV702283.1, read as the reverse complement.
TGCTTGGATGGATTTTTGTTGAGTGGTTACACAAGGCCAGGGGACTGGTGAACCTTGTGTATCTCACTTGTGGAATGCCACCCAGGAACAAAGAGATTTGAGATGTCAAATGTTGAGAAGCTTCAAGTGCAGCCACTTGGCATTATGGGCTCTGCCTGGATCATATAGGTTGCAATAACTTAGCCAAATGGACAGTTGGTGGTAGGGGATGATAGGTTGGAACGCGTCCATTTTGGTCTAAGGGAAGGCTTCTGAAAGATCTTGTCTCGATGCATATCGAGTCTTGTGGGGAAAGTGCACCACCTCTGCAGAGAGTAAAATCTAAGTACTTAGCCGTGTCCCCGGCAATGGACAATTTGAGCATCAAGACATGGAAGCTATCAAGAATCTCCTCATCCCAATTACTAAGTTAAAAACTTGTGGTTGAACAAGGGTTAAAGGATCTTCAATCTTTGATTGGTAGATGCCTTGGGTGATTTTGACAAACAAAAAAAACTTAGTATTTTCAAATGATAAGGAAAATCTATTTTGAGCAAAGTAAGCCTAAGCTCCACTTAGCCAAATGCATATAGATGATAGATAACACTATTCTACCATAGTATCACTTGCCAATACAATTCAAATGTATTGACCCTTGTGGCTGTAACTTATTATGTTGCAGGTTTGTTTGATGTTAGTGAAGTGTGTTGATTAGGATTACAAGTCTACAACCAACATGATTGCCTGTGGCACTTTGAAGATGAAGGACTCCATGCTATATAATTATTTTTGCTGCATTGTAATGAGATAGCCAAATGAGCTATGTAAGATGTAATGAATTATTTTATTCCTGGTTATAAAGTTGTATTATGACCTTTGTTTCTTGATATTACATCTTAACTGTGGATGCTAGCTATTGATCCAGGGACTAGCATTGTAAACAGAGGGATCTCTACCTTATTAAAGGTTGGGACCTCTACATTAGGTATAGTGATTCCTAATGCTTTGGGGATTCACCGTGTCCTCCAATCACTACCACCAAGTTACAAGAACTTTGTGATGAACTACAATATGCAAAACATGGACAAGTCGTTGCCCGAACTCTTCTCCATGTTAAATTCTGCAAAATTGGAGATCAAGAAAGAGCACCAAGTGTTGTTGGTCAATAAGACCACCAAATTCAAGAAGCAAGGCAAGTCTAAGAAAAAGGGAAACTTCTAGAAGGGCGGTAAGAAAGTTACTACACCGGTGAAGAAGACCAAGGCTGGGCCTAAGGCTGATAGTGAGTGCTTTTATTGCAAGGGAGAGGGTCACTGGAAGTAGAATTGCCCTAAGTACTTGGCGGATTTGAAAAACGGCAACATCAAGAAGAAAGGTATATCCGATATACATGTTATTGATGTGTATCTCACTAGTACTCGTAGTAGTTCCTGGGTATTTGATACTGGTTTAGTTGCTCATATTTGTAACTCGAAACAGGTACTGCAGAATAGACGGAAACTAGCAAAGAACGAGGTGACGATGCGCGTTGTAAATGGATCAAAGGTTGATGTGATCGCGGTCGGCACGCTAACTCTTCATCTACCATCGGGATTAGTTTTATACTTAAATAATTGTTATTTGGTGCCTGCGTTGAGCATGAACATTATATCATGATCATGTTTATTGCGAGACGGTTACTTGTTTAAGTCCGAGAATAATGGTTGTTCGATTTATATGAGTAATATGTTTTATGCACATGCACCTTTGATAGATGGTCTATTCTTATTGAATCTCGATTGTAGTAATACACACATTAATAACATTGAAGCTAAATGTTTGAAATTGAGTGATAACTCGACCTATATGTGGCACTGTCGTCTTGGTCATATTGGAGTGAAGCGTATGAAGAAACTCCATTCCGATGGACTTCTTGAATCACTTGATTTCGAATCACTTGAAAGATGCGAAGCATGTCTGATGGGTAAAATGACTAAGACTCCATTTTCTGGTATGATGGAGTGAGCTACAGACTTATTGGAAATCATACATACCGATGTGTGTGGTCCAATGAGTGTAGCATCGCGCGGTGGTTATCACTATGTTCTTACCTTCACGGATGACTTGAGTAGATATGGGTATATATATTTCATGAAACATAAGTCTGAAACTTTCGAGAAGTTTAAGGAATTTCAAAGTGAGGTAGAGAATCAACGTAACAAGAAGATTAAATTTCTACGATCTGATCGTGGAGGTGAATATCTAAGTTACGAGTTTGGCGATCATTTGAAGAAATGCAGAATAGTTTCACAATTGACACCGCCAGGAACACCACAACGTAATGGTGTGTCCGAACGTCGTAATCGAACTCTCTTAGATATGGTTCGTTTTATGATGTCACTTATAGATTTACCGCTATCATTTTTGGGTTATGCATTAGAAACAACCGCATTTACTTTAAATAGGGCACCATCTAAATCCGTTGAAACGACACCATATGAATTATGGTTTGGGAAGAAACCTAAATTGTCATTCCTTAAAGTTTGGGGTTGCGAAGCTTATGTAAAGAAGTTACAGCCGGACAAGCTTGAACCCAAAGCGGAAAAATGCGTCTTCATAGGATACCCGAAGGAAACTATTGGGTATACCTTCTATCATAGATCCAAAGGCAAGATCTTCGTTGCCAAGAATGGATCCTTTCTAGAGAAGGAGTTTATCTCGAAAGAAGTGACTGGAAGGAAAGTAGAACTCGACGAGGTTGTTGAACCTTCTCTCGAACTTGTGAGTAGCGCAACACCGGAAGTAGTTCCTGTGGAACCTACACCAATAAGATAGGAAGCTAATGATGTTGATCATGAAACTTCGGTTGAAGTAACTACAGAACCTCGCAGGTCAACGAGAACTCGTACCACTCCTGATTGGTATGATCCTATTATGAGTGTCATGTTGGTGGACAACACCGATGACCCTGCGACATATGAGGAAGCGATGATGAGCCCAGATTCCAATAAATGGCAAGAAGCCATGAAATCCTAGATTTGATCCATGTACGAAAACCAAGTATGGACTTTGGTGGACTTACCGGATGGCCGGAAGGCTGTCGAGAACAAATGGATTTTCAAGAAGAAAACAAATGCTGATGGTAATGTTACTGTCTATAAAGCTCGACTTGTCGCAAAAGGGTTTCGACAAATTCAAGGAGTTAACTACGATGAGACTTTCTCACCGGTAGCAAAGCTAAAGTCTGTGAGGATTTTGTTAGTAATCGCTGCATATTATGATTATGAGATATGGCAGATGGATGTCAAAACGGCGTTCCTCAATGGAGACATTGATGAAGAGTTGTATATGGTACAACCCAAAGGTTTTGTCGATCCTAAAGATGCTAAAAAGGTATGCAAAATTCAACGGTCCATTTATGGATTGAAGCAGGCATACCGAAGTTGGAATCAACGTTTTGATAAGGTAATCAAAAGCTTTGGTTTTATACAAACTTATGGAGAAGCTTGTATTTACAAGAAAGTGAGTGGGAGCTCTGTAGCATTCTTAATACTATATGTAGATGACATATTGTTGATTGGGAATGATGTAGACCTTATTAATAGTGTAAAGGATTATTTGAATAATAGTTTTTCAATGAAAGATCTTGGCAAAGCAGCTTACATATTAGGCATAAAGATTTATAGAGATAGATCGAGACGCCTAATATCATTGTCACAGAGTACATATTTGGATAAAGTTCTAAAGAGGTTTGGAATGGAAGATAGCAAGAAAGGGTTCTTGCCCATGTTGCCCAATACGACCTTGAGTAAAACTCAAAGTCCTACAACGGCAGAAGATAGATAAAGGATGAGTAAGACTCCCTATGCCTCTGCCATAGGATCTCTTATGTATGCCATGCTATGTACTAGACCCGACATTGCATATGCTGTTAGTTTGACTAGAAGATATCAAAGTGATCCAGGAGTAGATCATTGGACAGCGGTAAAAAACATCCTTAAGTACTTGAGAAGAACTAAGGATATCGTTCTTTCTTATGGAGGTGATGAACAGCTCGTTGTTAATGGTTACACCGATGCTAGTTGGAACACCGATCCGGATGATTCTAAATCTCAATCTGGATACGTATTTACTTTGAACGGTATAGCGGTTAGCTGGAGGAGTGCAAAGAAAAGCTTTGTGATGAGATCTTCAACTGAATCGGAATACATAGCTGCTTCGGAGGCTTCACAAGAGGCGATATGGATGAAGGAGTTCATTAAAGAGCTCGGTGTGGTTCCAAGTGTGATGGACACAATGTCTATCTATTGTGATAACATGGGAGCCATAGTGTAACATCCCAGCATTTAGGAACTAACGAAGGGTAGATTTAGGAATTTGGAATGTTGCATGCATTCATTTGTGAAAATGTGGGTAAAAATTTTGCCAAATAAAAACCTAAAGTGATCAAGGTTTGTTTCATACTTTGAGATTAGGTTTAGTCTTAAAGGATGATTGCTATAGACTTTGATATGATCTTTGAGGAATTATGTGTTTTGGAAAATGAATTTGAATTTTTAACTTGAGTGTTTGAATTAAAATTCAAATGAATAAGAAATAAGGTTTACATCTTGATTTAATTAGGAGTTAATTATTATAACTCAAATTTTATCTAAAGAAAACAATTAAGAATATGAAAACTTATTTCATATTTTCATTTAATAAATAAGTTACAAAAATGTAACTTATTAAAATTATCCACACACTTCACAAAAGCAAATAAATAAAGAATAAGAATATTCTTTATTGATAATAATATAATCTTTATTACAAAAGAATAAAATGAAGATTACAAAATAATAAAATGAAAATTACAAAAGAATAAAGAAGATTACATTCACTATCCTAGAAAGACAAACTAAACTAAAATCTTCATCTTCAAATCTGTTCCTGCAAAACAAACACTAATAAAAAATAAAGAAAGTTAAGGTTAGTATTGTTTTACTCTCAGAAGTTGATAGTGAAGTGCACTGTTCAATATTTCATCATTGAGTATATAAGGGGCAAGTTTCACCAATATGAAAGGATAAATCTTCCATAATTTTTTAGCCAGAAGTCAAATGACATCAAAGAGGGGCAAGTTTCACCAGCCAGGTAAAAGTAACCAGATAACAGTAAGTTTCAAAATTCTGAACATATCCACAAGTGCACAACAAGCACACAGGCAGGACACACACCAAAATGCATGTGGTGTGCTGTTAGCTTCACAGCACAGCTCCAACACACAAAACTAGCAGCACAGCCGTGGAGAGGCACTAGTGCATCTCTTCACTGCACACACACAACAACAACAACCATCTTAGACAGCAGCTACACCAAGCACAACAGCCAGTAACCAAACCAACAAAAGCCCCAGATCTCACCACCAGGATGGTAACATAAGGAGGGGAAGGATCAGGTGGACAGCAAGATCAAGTCCAAGAGCTAGGAGGAGCAGGCTACCTCTAGGTCAAGCTCAAGAGCTCAACAAAACAAGATCAACATCACCACCTTACTCCACAATCATCAGTTTTTGTGGTGAGCATCATAAAACCCTCACATGATCTAATCATATTATCTAGATAGAAGCATGTGTTGTTTTATGAAACAAACTCTCAGAAAGCACCCAAGTGGGGTGAATCCATCATAGATATTTTAAACTCTAAAAGCAAACAGCAAAGTACAAGGATCCAACCAGAGCTCAGAACAATATCATTGATTTGGTTGTCAAGCTATATATTACAATTCAAGCATAAATATAGCTAAGATCTAATTTCTAGGAACATCCCTAAGGTAAGGGTAGCACCTTAGAAACTAATCTTTGGATCCAGATAATGATCAAGCTTACTATCATTTTTACCAAGCTTTGATTCAAAAACAATAGCTGGTACCACTACCAGGATTATCTATATGAATCAACTAGATAAGGCCTAAACCCCTAAGCCTCAGACCAAAATCATTGGTCTTAGGGATTTTAGAGAAGAACATTTCTATTTATCTTATAAAGCCAAGCCTGTCTTAAGCTTAAACCAACCCAATCAATGAATAAGAATCAATCTTGTGTGTCATACCAAGATGGTGTCACAAGAACAATTCTATATGAATCAGGATAAACATCCAATCATCACAGATTCGACAAATCAATCTATTAATCATTTTCCTGTCAGGAATCATAACTAAAACATTACAAATGTTTATCTGTACTGTTTGAGATCATTGTGATCTCAAACCACATATTAATTTCTAAGCCAACAACACTAAGACAGTGATTTCATCACACCATAACCATGATCCTAAACCATGAAATGACAGTGGAAAGTTATCAAGTCACTGACTTTACCAAGAATTGGTTCCAAAGCATCTATACCATCTGAATCATATGCAATCCAAGCATAAAATCATCTAATAAGCCACCAGAACCATTATAGTTCATCTCAAGCAATAAGCCTTAGGCTAATAAACATTTAGCATGCTTACAGACCATCCACACATGATCTAATTCATCCAGTATATGATCAATCACATGATAAGAACCCTAAATGAGATAAACCATCTTAATCAGGACAAGACAGTAACCAGAGAGGTCACTGCCAACATCCAGCATGGGATGAGCAAGCACAAAGAGTAGAAGGGGAGAGGAAAAGAACTCACCAAAGGTCCTCGCTGGAGACTAGAAGAGGAAGCAGAGGGGCCGACGACCATGGCGGCATGGGGAGCACCCCAGAGGGGGCGCTGCAACCTATACGGCGCCACAGCAGCGACCCTGACCATGCCTAGAGGCGAGGCGAATCACCACGACGCATGATGGCAGCAGCAATGCTAAGATCCACGCCAACCCCCCAAACCCTGGGGTTCGAGACGATATCGATCTGTCGCAGGAGAGCCCCATACTCAAATCCAGTTGGATAGAAAGGATGGGCGTCTTTGACAACCTCCTACTGCACCACGACGGCGACCAGAATGACCCACGACGGCAGGAATCGCCGGCGGTGATATCACCAACCACGGGGTCCGAGGCAGAGGAGGAGGGGCGTGAGCTCGAGGGAGAGAGACAACAGGGGAGTGGGCTGAGTTGGGCCAGACCCTTCGGGGTGGTTATTTTGATTATGACTAATGGGCCACCAGGGCCCAATAAGATTGAACCAGCCCAAAAAAAACCTTTAAGGCCTGTTTTAATAAATCGGAAAAGACCAAAATACCCTTGGACTTAATTAAATTCTAGAAAATAAAATAAAAGTGCAAAAAATTATAAATTAAATATTTTAGGATTCACAATAATCCACACTATCAAAATAAGTTAAAATATAAAATTTTAGACATTTATATCTTATTAGGAATTTTGTAAATTATATATTTCTTATGGAATTTTAAAAAATTATTGAAATATGATAAAAATAAATAAAAATCACTTTCATTATATATTAATATTGTAGTATTTTCGAAAAATACTAAATAAATATTTAATAACAATTTTTGATATTTAAGTGAAAATTCCTAAAAGAATTATTAAAACAATAAAAGTCAAATAAAAGGAAAATAAAATAAAATAATTCAATATATATTATAAATATTAAAAAGTAATATTTATAAATCCTTTATTATTTAAAAATAATTATTATAATAATGGGGAAACTGCATATCAAAATAAATGATGCATTACATTACTTGCATAATCATTTTGCTTCCTTAAATATTGTCCTTACCGGGCAATAATGATGTTTTTGTAGACATAGAAGCTCAAGGTCCAGTGCAAGCATTAGGCTTCACTTCCTTGCCATCACAAGGCAAGTTCATCACTTGCTCATGTCCTTTGAAGAGTCTTTATCAAAGTATTTGCAAATTGTGTATTATCATATATATTATAAAAGAAAGAAAATGTTATTTTCACAAATAAAGAAATCATAGATATCATCCTAAGTGGTGATATAATGGAGCAATAGAACTTAGGGTTCTATTTGCAACAATGATGTTCAAGTAGGGACTTAATAACCCCTGACATTAGTGGTTCTAGCGCCATATATTACGCGTTAGCCATGAGATTTGGAATGGGACAAAGAAGTCAGCTATATCTTCTTCCTCTCGTATGAAGCCGGATGTGCAGGTCGTGGCTGTTATCCTCGTAGCGTTCATATTAATTGGTAATTCATAGAGGATATGCAAAATATGGGTGGGAACCCTCATCGTCCCACGATAGTTCTAGCATCTAACGGTTTGTACAAACCATTGACGTAATTCATTATGTGGGCATGGTGTACACCAAGGAGGCATGCAAGGTCGCGAAGGGGGCAGTGATTGGCTTGGACCAACTACTGGGCCCCACATCATGGAATTGTGGACAGGAAAGTATGCCCGGTCGTGCAACAAGGAGTTGATCTCTCATGGGTAAAGTAACGCACCTCTGCAGAGTGTAAGAATTGTAACTTGTTACTCCCTGTTTCGGGAAGGATCTATGAACGCGGCAGGAAAGGAACTCCATGAAAGTTTTGGTCAACCTGTGAAGGCTGATGGTCATAGATTTTCATAATAAAATCAATCTTTTAAGAAATATTTACAAAAATTGCATAGTGACAAGGACTTATAGTCCGAGGTGGTAGTTAGAGCATCAAACTTCCCACCTTGCATATAATGAACTTGTTGGGTAACGCTGTTACTCATTCTTTCCTTTGATCCCTTGCTTAGACTCTGAGGATCCCAAAGAAGTGCCAATGTATGCAGCCGAATGCCAAGAAGATGTGTTCTATGAGGAACCTGATCTGTCCAAAGGTGTTGAAGGAGTGGATTACGAAATCCGCTACGGTGTCGCTGATAACGAGTCCAACTAAGTATCCCTAGTTAGTAGTAACCAACGGAGCTGAGCAACATGAAATCTATAGAATAAGTTGTTGAGCTCAATTCCTAGTCAGAGTTGTTACTTTTATATTCCGCTGAAACACTTTATATTTTAGTTTGTAAGTTGAATCTTTTAGAAGTCTTGAACTTCCGGTATTGTAATAATACTAAGGTGTGTATATTTGTAATATGAACTTGCAATGTTTCTGTTGTACCACTCTGAGAGATGTGATATTTACATAACGGTGTTTTGTGGATGTCGTGTCAACAACTATAGTATACTACACATGCAGTGGTATGCTGGGTCACCGCAGTTGGTATCAGAGCAAATTGCTTTGACCTTAGGTTGGAAACCTAGTAAAGGGTATTACCTGTAGGAAAGTTTAGCAACGATAAAGAATTCTCTAAAAGTAATATATTTTAGTGTGATAATTCTTTGTTATGATGCAATATATTATTGGATACTAATCAAAATTGTTTTTTTTTCTGATATACAGAGTTATGGCACCAAAGTTTCCAAAATAGACTTTGGTAAGGAAAGAGGAGACTCTTGATGATTATCAAGGATCATTTACTGACCAACTTTGTCAACTTTTAAAAATCTTTAGTTGTCCAACTAGAATTCCAGTGAACAATATCACTTACCTTGATGGCTGGATGTTATCCAAGTATCGTGTGAGTATCCAACTTCCAGAGGAGCTTGAATTATATCATGATCTACCTATAGGAGAAGGTAGGAGTCATTTAGCAGCATATCATGTTGTTGTTGTGGAGGCGATAGCTAATATCCGGGAACCGAAAACCAAGGAGTTAGAAGGTAGCACATACTCTGTGATACCTCATGATTCCATAGACTCGGAGCCTGTACCGTATCATCTTACTTTGGTTAAGAAGCATCCTAAGTTAGCTTCCAAGTTTATGGATAGATATCGAACACTCGTTGCGTCTTTTTATAAGACACATCAAGTGATTGTCAAAGATAAAAATGACATGTTAGAGGATCTAACTGATCCGGAAAGGAGGAAGCAGTTAGCATTCCAGTTAGAAAAGGAAGCAAGTAGTAGTGCAACACCTATCTTTAAGGATATACCTATAGATCCTGAATCTTTTATACCATATCCTTATTCACCAAGACCTGAACCTATATAGGATCCTACTATGGATTTGAGGTATGCAGTACCACAGGGCTCAAAGGATGGTCCGGACTCAGAACTTCCTATTGAGAATTCGGATGGTTGGAGAATGGGATCATATGATGGATCTCATGAACACCAGATTTCCACAGATGGTTCTGACAGAAATGTTGGACAATCTAGTTGGATGGGTGTAAGGATGAACCCTAATAACAGTAGTAGAAATACCATGTCAATAGATAATTAGGATGAAGAAGAAGATCCTGAGGAGAGAGTGTTTGAATCATCAACATCTTCTCAAAACCCAGGGAATATACATTATCCAGTGTTTAACTACCTTGCCCAAGGGAGCACCTGGGAAGCAGCAGGATCTGCGTATCCTGTTGACAACTCAAGGAATGAAGCTCAGGAGATGCAGGCTGGAGATAATGTTGAATATGTGTAACATCCCAAAAATACTAAACTTGGATCATCAAACTCTAATCATTAAATTTAGGGTTAACAAAAAAAATTCTAAAATTAAAATGAGAAAGCATTCATGTGTGTATGCATCCCATTTTGAATCCTTTTGAATTGCCTTGTCTATGTGTTTCTTTGCTTGTAAAATGATTCTTAGGTGAAATAAACATCATCTAAACAATCCCCACACTTTTCCCAAAGACAAATAAATCAAAACAAACAAAATGAGTGAATGGTCATTTTGACCAATTTAACTCCCATGCCTACTTTGGCTATCTCTAACTTTCAGAACTTAACAGAAACTTGTTTGGATCTTTGCACCCCTTGATAGTACTCATAACAAAGTATCAAGGCCCACTTTGTGATCATCCAAAAACATTTGAATGCCTAGTTTAAAGGACAGTTTAAAATTGAATCTATATCATATGGGAAGATCCCACTTTTTCAAAAACCACTCAAACAAGCTCAACTTTCAAAACCCAAGCATCTACAGACTCACCAGCACCTACCTAGCACACCCACCAAAAATCTTTTCAAAATTCAAAACTTGAATTCATGCGGCCATTTCATCAAACACCTTGCAGATTCAAATCAAACAAAATCCGAACACTATTGTGAGCAGTGATTTGGGCCTAACTAGTTCCCTCTCTAGCTCACAACAACCTCAGTAGATCATCTAGCAAACTTAACTAAGCACTAGCCCCACTGTAAGCTTGGCAATGTCATCAATGGTGAACAGTCGAGCCTCTCCATGTCACCCCAGTGTGGACAGCAAGCTAGGAGCAGCACTAGCCTCTGCAACCTAGTCTGGGAGCAAGCTAGCACCCCACCGGCACTCCCTGTCCTAGCCGCGAGCGATGCCAGCCCCTGGACCACACACACAGACCTTGCCAACCTTCTCCGCAACCATGCCGAGAGCGCGCCCCGTGCGCCACACTCGACAGACGCCCACAGACCGCGCGCCGCCCTCGCCGCGTGCATACACGATCACCATCGTCCCAGCAACCCCGCAGACATGCTCGTTCGCCACCACGGGGACCACGCACGCTGTGCGCCATAAAAACTTCCATCGGGCACGCGCAGAGCACCGCCGCGTTCCAACCGATCAGCACCGCACCTACACGCGCATTAAAGCCATAGAGCATCGCCAGGAGACCACCGAACGATCGCCACCGCCGACCATACCTCTAGCAGCCCGTAGCCATGTCGCTACCGTCGCCTGCCCATCCCGTTCGGTCTCATCATTGAGACTATAAATAGAGGCCACCCCCAGCCGAATTGAGCACACCATCTCACTCCCCTCTCACCTAGAACCACTCCGCCTCAGTCCCGAAGCAAGGCGAGCAGCGCATCGCCGGAATTTCACCGGAGCCCGCCGCCGCTAGAGAAGAAGGGAGCCAGCGATTGGAGCCGCCCCAGGAGAAGCTGCTGGTACCAGGAGGTTCGCCGTCGTCGACTTCGTCGTTCGCTCGCCTCGCCGACCCTCGCCTGAACCCCGGTGAGCCCCCGACGACCCCCACTGCGACGCTAGGGTTCGAGCTCGCCGGTGACTAGTTCATCGTCGACGACGACCCTCAGCCGTTGATCTTACTTCTAATCCAACGCACCACGTTGCCCCGTACCGCTTCGCACCCCCTGTCTCACTGACGCGTGGGGACAACAACTTAACCAGCCCGCGTAAGCACTGTTCTTAGCAGGCCGGCCCAGTATCGTTTCCCGCGCAGCCCACTCATTTGAATTTAACTTTTTCCATTTTAATTCAAACACAGTTCTGTACCTAGTTTCAAAAATCAACCCAGCTCGATTCAATAAACCAAATTGAATGAAACCAATTTTGTTAGAAAGGTCTTGAAATGCTGAATCCAAGCCCGTTGGATTTAAATCATTTAAATCTATAGATCAACCTTGGTAAAAATAACAAGGCAGAGCCTTTTCTGCATTCAAACATTTTTCAAATTTAAACCATAATATCTTTTGAGTTGATTCCAACTCTCAAAAATCACATTTGATCATACCTTTGAGAATATATAAAAACATTTGGGTTTACTTACAGAAATAATGTTCAATTAAGAAAAGAATGCCACATAGGAATTTCTAGTCACTTTTATTTAAGTAAAATAAAAAGTTAAACCTTATTAAATTGTGACACCACTTTAAATCACATTCTCATGTACTGAAATATGTGGTGATGACATGTGTCAACATGATCCCATGTTTGGTTTGGAGAATATTAAATCTTAAGTAGTTTTTCAATGAGTAGAAATTACTTTTCTAAAAATAAAAGAAATTAAACCAAGCTTTAATCTTGTAATGTTAGTGATGATGCTAGATCATCCATAGGACCCTTTTGTGTGATGATTGAAAGTAGTTAAGTATTGTTTGGTGATTGTGTACCTCGTATTTATTTATAGACGCTAGTACCGACCAAGGATACGAGGAAGAAGGAGGATACTATGAAGAAGAAGCCGAGGAGAACTTCAACCACTGCTCTGCACAAGGCAAGCCAATACTTGCAAGATACTTTACCTATGCAAGCTAACACTTGCAATTTAGCAAGCTTATACTGATAATGGTGCAAGCCTAATACCACTAGTTGAATGTGCAAGCAAATACTTGCTTGTTACCATGCCAACTATATGCCTTAAGCATATATGATCATAACCCCTTGATAAACCAATCCTAGTTTTACTTACAAGCTTTATACTTTATTTCTTTATCAAAGCTTTTACTTAGAGTTTACTTAAGTGAATTGTAGATATTAGAAAGATAATTGAAGGTTGCATAAAGAGCATAAAACTTGGCCTAAGCTAGATAATCTTTATGTCATCCTAAGGCATGAGATTGAACTTTGTTAAACTCCACTAGTTTACCACCCCTCATTAGTCCTTACCCCCACTTGTAGATGCTAGTGCTACACATAAAACTTGATCAACTTAGATGGGAATACTTGGTGGAAAAATGGCTATGAAAACCTTGGAATGATGAATCATTCTATTGAGATGTTTTGACATGTGTTTCCAAACACCAGATGATTTTGGTGATGAAAATGTTGAGGCATGAGCCTTAGCCCTTTATAAAACTGATGGTTGTCTGGATGCGATACCATTCCAATTTTACCATACAACCACAATACCCGAGAATTGGGTAGGGCTTGACTGGAAACTTATATACCTTAGTATTGTGTAAGGTTCCCAACCTTTAATAAGGTAGAGATCCCTGTGTTTACAATGCTAGTCCTTGGATCAATAGCTAGCATCCACAGTTAAGATGTAATATCAAGAAACAAGGGTCATAATACAACTTTATAACCAGGAATAACATAATTTATTACATCTTACATAGCTCATTTGGCTATCTCATTACAATGCAGCAGAATATAACAATAGCATGGGGTCCTTCATCTTCAAAGTGCCACAGGCAGACATGTTGGTTGTAGACTTGTAATACTAATCATTAAACTTCACTAATATCAAACAAACTTGCAACATAACAAGTTGGGTCTAACTCACTGGTGTTGGCTAAAAATTGAGCTGTCACTTGGTTCAACTGGGTTTGGGTTACTATGAGTTCTCTCATGTTGTCCTCTTGGTTGTTATTGTTGTCACCATCCTTGATGTTGGAGTTCCTTGGATAAGTCATCTGTTTGGGTTGGATTGGGATTAGAATAGGCAAAATATCTCTAAGGGAATAATTCTAATCACACACATTACAATTTACTCAAGCAATGTGCAAGCAATCACAAACAAGCATTCCACTCAAACAACAAGTTTCAAGCATATTTTTAGGCAACCAAAAATATTTTTGTTACACCACATAAGTTGGTGGGTTTGACTTAAACTAAATATGGTGGTCCATCTATATGGTTCACTTGAGATCTTTCCGTCCCTCTTGGTTGATTCTTCTTGAACAAGATGTTTGTATCCTTAGAGAATTTCTTGCATCTTGGTCACAAACTTCAAAGGTGATGATGGTTCCTTCTAAGTTGTGTTTTCTTAGTCCTCAAGTCTTGAGTAGCATTTCTTGTCTCACTTTTAGTCCTTAGTGATATCCAAGGTTGAAGTACTTATTGAGAATAAGGTTGAAATCACTTGAAGATGTTGAAGTCATTAGAGTTGATGAAGTCCTTTGCACATGGTGAAGTCTTTGGCCATGGGGTAGGCTTGTCCATCAAGTTTGAAATAGAAGAGATGTGGAATCAAAACCAAAATGGTTGAGGAAAGAGTTTACAAGATTGTTTGTAAATAAGTTTTGGAACAAATACAACTCCTATTTTTCTAAGGGGTTTTGTCCAATCCTAGGGTTACAAATCCTACAGGCAACACAATGCTCTGATACCATCTGTAAGGTTCCCAACCTTTAATAAGGTAGAGATCCTTGTGTTTACAATGCTAGTCCCTGGATCAATAGCTAGCATCCACAGTTAAGATGTAATATCAAGAAACAAGGGTCATAATACAACTTTATAACCAGAAATAACATAATTTATTACATCTTACATAGCTCATTTGGCTATCTCATTACAATGCAGCAGAATATAACAATAGCATGGGGTCCTTCATCTTCAAAGTGCCACAGGCAGACATGTTGGTTGTAGACTTGTAATCCTAATCATTAAACTTCACTAATATCAAACAAACATGCAACATAACAAGTTACAACCACAAGGGTCAATACATTTGAATTGTATTGGCAAGTGATACTATGGTAGTATATTGGAGTCTATCATCTATATGCATTTGGCTAAGTGGAGTTTAGGCTTGCTTTGCTCAAAATAGATTTTCCTTATCATTTGAAAACACTAAGTTTTTGTTTGCCAAAATCATTACCAAGGCATCTCCCAATAAAAATTGGTGATCCTTCAATCCCTGTTCACCCACAAGATTTTAACTTAGAAATTGGGATGATGAGATTCTTGATAGCTTCCATGTCTTGATGCTCAAATTGTCCTTTGCCAGGGACATGGCTAAGTACTTAGATTTTACACTCTGCAAAGGTGGTGCACTTTCCCCACAAGACTTGGTTTCACCAAGACAAGATCTTTCAGAAGCCTTCCCTTAGACCATAATGGACGCGTTCCAACCTATCAAACCCCTACCACCAACTGTCCATTTGGCTAAGTTATTGCAACCTATATGATCCAGGCAGAGCCCATAATGCCAAGTGGCTGCACTTGAAGCTTCTCAACATTTGACATCTCAAATCTCTTTGTTCCTGGGTGGCCATCCACAAGTGAGATACACAAGGTAAACCATAGAAATGGGCCTTGTGAACCACTCAACACAAACCATTCCTTCCATTCCACCCAGGTGATTCATTCACTTAGTTGTTTTATTAAACAAAACACAAGTCCTTGACTTTGGAAACATTCCATAGTATGAATATATATTCCACCCTTGTTTTCTACTAGCTAAGCTAAGAATGATAGTAGTAGGAATCTTAACTTAGGAGAATTCTACTAAGGTTTCATCTACTAGGATTTCCCATAGCATAGTTTATACTTAGCAAAATTCCATGCAAGTCCTACTTAGAAATATCACTAATGCATAGTGCAAATAATGGGACAAAAGTATGTAGCATCACTTGCCTTTCTGGTAGAGGGTATAAGTTCACTCCTTGATCTTTGCAATGTTCACACACTTCAATCACTACAATTCAATCAAGCAAACAATATTTCAATCTACCATTCAAGCAGTTCATCACATAAAATGATAAAAACAAGGCAATGCATGCAAACATGAAAAAGATTGTTTTATTTGTAAAAATGGTTTCTATTGGGTCATAAACATTTGAAAACACCTAATGATAATTTTATAAAGTGTCAAAATCATTTGCAAAAGATTTCACTTCATAAACCATTTTTAAACCAAGTCATTATTTTATGTGGTCGAAAATGTCTTTAGCAAAGTAATAGTTTTATAGGGTTCACCAAATAAATTTTCAAATCATAAAACTTGGTGTTTGGGGTCAGAGAGTTTATTTCAAAACATTTTCCAAAGATTTTCTCCCAAAAGCATTTTTAACAAATAAACATTATTTTGACTTGACTAGAAATGGTTTAAATAAAAAGTTTATTCTTTTGCTTCACCAAATACATTTTTGAAACCAAAATTTGATTCCTAAGGTCAGTAGGTTCAAAACAAACCATTTTCCAAAGATTTTATCTCAAAAATCATTTTAGAACAATTTTTATACTCTAAACATGCATACACAAGTTTATGCAAAAACAATCAATTCAACAGAAGCATTTTACTAAACAACGTGCATGGTCAAAAGTACTTGTCTTGCTGATTCCATTGATATAAAATTTGCAAAATTTGGACGTGTTGTTTGAAAGTTATGAATTATTCAAATTGGAACATCAATTAGATAAGTTTCTGGTTTTTAAATCAAACAGAGGCCACGTGGCGTGATATTACTCGTCGGTACCGCTTCGGTTGGATCGACAGAAACAGACCGTAGGACCCAACTTGATCGCACGGCACATATCGCATACCCCTTCGTTTATAAGTGATTCTATCTAAGCCTCAGGTTCAAGATCCAACGGTCGTAGTCTAATGACCTAGAACTGGCGGCGCTGGACTCTGACGCGCGGCGGCGGCCTGGCAGTGGCGTCGCCAGCGACGCAGGAAGCGAGAAAGAGAGAGAGGGAGCTCACCGGATTCGCTGAACGATGCTGATTCTCAACCTGCTCGCGTTGGTCGAAGGGGCGCACGAGGTTGATCGGAATCGCTCGCCGGAGTTCTTGCTGCCGTCGGGTGCGCACGGTCGTGGTCGAAGACGAGCGCCTGGGATGCAAGCAAGCGAGGAAAAGTATCAGGAGGATGCACACGATCTCGGGGGTCATAGAGGTACTCACCAGAACACGAGGGGCGCACTGGTTTGGTGTCAGTAGCTCGCCGGAGTTGCGGGGGTCGTCGGTGGCGCACTGGTGAAGACGTTGCCGACGTTCTGGCATGCGCGCGAGCAAGCTGATGCTACGCGGAGGTTCACCAGGAGGTGGGGAGCAAGTGAGCATGATCGAGGAGGCGAGGGGTGATGCGGAGCTGCCGGAATTGCTGGTGGAGCTCGCCGGAGCAGAGGGCGGTGCAGGGGGAAATTGGGACAGCCTGGGGGCTCCGGTGGTGTGGCGTCTGGGGGGAAATGGAGAGGGAATGCTGGCGATTAAGAGAGCATGGTATGGGGGCGGAATCACTGCGTCATTTATGTGAATTCATCACGCGAATTAATCGGCAGAAACGGGAGGAATCAAGGGAGGAACGGGTCGCGCTGGGGAAGACGCTGACGTGTCTAGTGGGGTCCGTTTGACAGTGAGATAGGAAGAGAAGAGATGGGGCAGAGATGGGGCCCACGCGTCATACGCTGTGCTGGTAGAATCTCTGGTGTGAAGCGTTTTTCTGCGGGAGAGGAGCAGTGGGCTGTGTTGGGCTTAGTGGGCTAGGTTAGTTGGGCTGAGTCATTTTATATTTTTTCTTCTCCTGTTATTTTTCTTTTTCCAATTTGATTTTCTGTTTTGATTTTGTTTGGTCAATTCAAACATCCATTTGAATTCAAATCTTTGCCAAACTTTGTGTGGGTTTAAATACTGGTTAGTAATATAATCTGAAGTCAATTTTAGAATAAAGTTTTATTCTTTTTGGGGTCTTTTAATTATTTAAAAAGGCCATTGTTTTAAATCAAATAAGATTTAATACTATTTTCAAACACCATATAAATTCTTTAAACCTTCCAAATCTTTTCAGTAGGTTTTTATTTGTTTGATAGGGTGTCAAATAATTCATCTTGAATTATTTGGAAAGTATTTGATATGATTCATAAATCATTTGAATTGGGTATTTGTTTTAATTCCAATGGAATTAAATATTTTTTTTTAATTCCCTAAATTTTATTTGGAGGATTTCTTTAATCTTAATTAAGTTGAATTAAACAACTTTTATTCCACTTGGGTAAATTCCAAAATGTTATTTTCTCATGAATTATATAATTATTCTTATTAGAGATTTGTCTTTATTAAAAATAGGGATAGAATGGTTAATGCTATTTTATTTTGGAACTTATTTATCCTTTATTTGGATTTGTATTGTATTCAATCCATTTGATTATGGACTAGGCCAAGATTTAATTTGGTCTTTAAATAATCCTTATTTAATACTTCTTTCTTCATCTTATAAAATCCATATCTTTTTATTTAGAGATCCAAACTTGGTGATTCCAATTTGTAAAATCTTATTTAATATTTATTTATCCTTTTAAATATCTTTAGGATTATTTACTCACCATTTGGTATGGATTTATAGATAGGTTCTTTATTAGTTTTGGAAATTTAATTTCCTTATCTTATTATATTCATAAGATTTTATCTATGGCTCCAAATTAAGTGAAATCAATTTCTATGGCTTTATAATATTTCTATTTGTCTTTCTTGTTCATTTGCAAATGTTTGTTGACAAATTTTTATAGGTATCAAATCCATAGGCTTGGAGATAACTTGGAAATGGTTTTTTATTCCATTAGGGTTTTAGGGTTTTGGTTTATTACTCAAGTGTTTAAATTTCCAGATGCATTTTATGAGGAATGCATTTCTCTTGATTTGAATTTAGTTGGATTCAAATGTTAACCAAAGTTTTTTCAAGATGGGATTTTAAGTTTCCTTTTAGAAATAAAGTTTCTTTTCACCCTGAATTTCAACTAAATTTTATTTTGTTTATTTATTTTTCACATTACAAGATTTGGAAAATCTTGGGATGTGACATATTGGTTCCCTCACGGCCAAGGTCTGAGCTGATGCTACCTTGTGAATATTGTCCACCTGTGCAGTACCCAAGATGATAGTTGGTCATGGTTGGGAGGCCAAATTCACAGGAGAGGTGCTTATACTAGGGCATGTAATTGAAAGGTTAGGATTGATTATCAGCATACCGAGTATGGTGAATTCAGGATTTGTTCCTGATTGATGTATCGAATGTTGTGGTGAAAGTGTATAATCTCTGCAGAGTGTCAAACTATTCGAATAGCCGCGTCCGCGGTTATGGACAGTTGGAGTGGCCATACTGTTCCCCCGTCAGATGTTTTCAAAATGACTTATGACATGAATTGAGATTTTAACTTGACCACAACGGAGTTGTGATATGAAATACAAGTTCCCACTTAGGTGTTATAAAACTTCAACTGGTTTTTCTTACTTCTGAGCTTAGTAGATGTAAATCTGGCTTTTTGCAAAACAACCCTAGAGCTTAGTGTCCTTCTACAAAAACCCCCTTCACTTGTTAGTATTAGTTTGCGAGTACTTAAAGAGTACTCATGGCTTTGTCCCTGGCTATTCCCGTGGCCAGAGTATGAAGAGGAGTACCTGGAGGATGGACCCCAGGAAGGTTACGCCAACTAGGATCATCTCCCATCGTCAGCATTGCCTCTGACCCCGAAGATGGAGCTTCGCCTACGCTACCGTTATTATTACGTATTTCCGCTGCTTGAGTTGTATTAAGAACTGGATCATGAGATCCTTATTTGTGTAAGACCGTATGTATGGTTTGTAATGGATGATGTACTGTGGTATCCAATTCTGTTATGTCTCGCAAAAATGGTAATCCTGGGATTGCGATGTATGGCATAACAGGCATCTGGGATTAAAAATCCGGGTGTTGACAACTTGGTATCAGAGCCATCCTGACCATAGGAGACCCTAGTTAGACTGGACGTTTGGAATCAAAAACTTAGTTTCAAAACCAAAGAAAACAAATATTTACAAAAACTTATTCCCATTCTTATCACTTTGATTCTTTCATGAAAATTCATGTTCCTCAAAAACTCTTGCAAAATACATAAAATTTGACACACTTGATCACTCTACTAACTTACTCATCCTATATTCTTTTAGATGGACGTAAAGACAGCAAGTTTTACCAGTTAGGAAATGGAGGAGACCTTATCTTTGAGAGGGATTTGAACCAGCTTTCGGAACTTCTGGAGCGTCCGCACCCCGAGTTCTTCGGAGCTCATCTCAATGATCAAGGAGGAGAAGATCTGCAGTGGCTAATTGTTGCAAGTATCAGAGGAAAGATTGAACCTCCCACTGCTGATGGAATTCAGTTCACCTTAAGAGAGAACAAATGGCTCGATGGACTTGCTAGGGCCATGCAGGAAGCTCTTGCCCGTCTGTGTGGGCAGAGTGTCAACCAGATCAAGGGTATCCGCTTTGAGTTTTGCCCAAGGCGTGATGCTAATGGACAGCCACTTGAAGCCCCATACCACCACGAGCTGAAGACCCAATTGGACCACCTTAGCTTCATGATGTACGATCGTCAGCAAGAGTTGGATAATTGCCGTGACTACTCCAACCACAAGTCCGCCATTATCAAGACGAAGGATCAGACCATCGCCATGCTAGCAAAGGATCGCAAGTCTCGCTGCCGTCAGCTCGACAAGAAGGAGCGCATCATTGCCCGTCTTCGCCACCGTATCTCGTCTTTGGAGGAGACCATCCATGAGAGAGACATGTAGTTGGAAGAAAGGGAGAATGCAGGAGAGGATCTTCGTGGAGACCCCTACTCCTATCTCACCGATGATGATGATTTTCTGGAAGATCAGGCTATGGACTTCTTCACCGATGAGGAGGATTTCGCCTTCATCAATGACGATGATGATGATGAGGATGACGACTACACCGACTCCAAGGAGTAGTAGCACTTGAGCACTAGCGTAATGAGTAGTATTCGGTCCCACTGTATCGTAGTTTCCAGAATGGTTCTTAAAACCATATGTTTTTCTTGTTTTGTGGTGTGTGTTTGTATCGTGTGCTATGAATGATTGAATGAAAAGCAAGTTGCTAGAAAAATCTAAGTCAAACTTTAAAAACTTTTCAAAGTCCCAAAACCTTAGAAATTTCCCTCTTTTCTCATGATCTATCTCAATCTTCAGATGCCACGCGGAGGAAGTGGTTCATCCCCGGACCCGATGTTGCAGATCCTGCAAATGTTGGTTTTTGACCGCGAAGCTGAAAGAGCCGAACGTCAAGCCAACTTAGCCACCCTTCAACAGATAGCTCAGCTAGCCCACAACAATCAAGGCACGGAAACCAGGACAACCATGGATCTAAGCTCAAGAATTTCCAGAACACCAACCCACCTGTTTTCACTAAGTCGGAAGAGCCCTTAGACGCCGATGATTGGCTGCAAACCATGGAAAATAACCTAGAAGTCGCCGGAGTGGAAGCCAACGAGAAAGTTCTGTTTGCCACCCACTATCTAGCCAGAGATGCCAGAGCATGGTGGAACAGTGTTCGTGCAATGACCGGAGGACAGATGATGACCTGGGAGGAATTCAAAGTCAAGTTCAACAGAACCCATGTGCCACCGGGTTTGATCAAGAGAATGAGAGATGAGTTCAGAGAACTGAAGCAAGGACGGATGACTGTAGTGGAATACCGTGACAAATTCGTGTCATTAGCTAGGTATGCCCCGGATGATATCAACACCGAAGCCAAGAAGAAAGAAAGATTCCTGAATGGACTGCACGATGAGATGCAGACTGTGTTAGTCAATATTCCCTTTGCGGATATTGAAGCCCTTGTCGACTCTGCCATCCAAATGGAAGGAAAGATCAACCAAGCCAATGAGAACCGTAAGCGTCGCATGATGCATCAACCAGGAACCCATCAGACCCCAAAGTATCGCCCTAACCCATCTCCAGGATTTGCCCCGAGAACCAACAGACCCCCGATGAACCGTCCGACCTATCCCAACCGTGGAAACCCTAGGCCCGGAGTAAATCACAACAACCCCGGCAACTCTAGCAATTTCAACCGTGACCCACCTAAGTTCAACAACAACAATGCTACCGCCAACACCAACACTGCCCCGAGGACTGGAAGCAATGTTGTGCTTGTTGCAGCAAAGGACAAGTCGCAAGTGACTTGTTATGACTGTGGAAATAAGGGTCACTACTCCAACGAGTGCCCCAAGAAGAAGAATGCCGCAACCCCCAATGCAAATGCCCCAGCTCAGCAGCAGCGTCGTGTTCAGCCAGGAAGAAGGTTTTCCCCAGGGAATTCGCTCAACCGCAACAGTCGTCTTTTTCTCATGCATGCTGAAGAAGCTCAGGAATCGCCAGACGTCGTGTTGGGTATGTTTTCTGTTAATTCAGTACTTGCAAGAGTGTTGTTTGATTCTTGTGCATCGCATTCATTTGTCACCGAAGAATTTGCGTGCACTAGTAAGATTCAACCAACAAAACTGAAGCATGTTATGATCGTCCAAATTCCTGGTTCAACCACCAAGGCTAGGCAAATTTGCAAAGCCGTCCCTATCCGAATCCATGGCATAGATTTTTATGCTAACCTGATAGTACTTGGAACTAAAGGTTTGGAAGTAGTAGTAGGAATGGATTGGATGTCCAAACATAAAGGATTAATTGATTGTGCCAAGAAAGCCATCACCATGACCAGTACAGCTGGAATATCAGTCGAGCATATATCTAAAACCTTACCTCGTCAATTCAAGTGCAACAAGAGTATAGCCCAACCTACCATTGACCAAGTCCGGATAGTCTATGAATACCCCGATGTATTTCCAGATGTTTTGCCCGGTATGCCCCCAGATCGGGATATCGAGTTTATCATCGAACTAATCCCCGGAACAGGACCCATATCCCAGAGACCATATAGTATGAATCCGTCTGAACTAGCAGAACTGAAGAAGCAACTGGATGCCATGTTGGAAATTGGACTGATTCAACCAAGTGCGTCACCATGGAGATCACCTGTTTTGTTTGTGGACAAGAAAGATGGAGGTAACGGTTTGTGTACGAATTATCGGAAGTTGAATGATGTCACCATCAAAAACAAGTACCCCTTGCCCAAGATAGAAGATTTGTTTGATCAGTTGACCGGTGCCAAAGTGTTTTCTAAGATTGATCTTAGGACTGGCTATCATCAACTCAAAATTCGTGCAGATGATATTCCAAAGACTGCCTTTACCACCCATTGTGGATTATACGAGTATACTGTCATGTCTTTTGGATTAACCAATGCCCCCGCTTATTTCATGAATCTCATGAATAAGATTTTTTATGGACTTCCTGGATAAGTTTGTCGTTGTTTTCATCGATGACATTCTGATTTATTCCAAATCGGAAGAAGAACATGAGCTACACCTAAGGACCATTCTTGGAACCCTTAGAGAGCATCAGCTGTATGCCAAGTTTAGTAAATGTGAATTCTGGTTACAGGAGGTAGGATTCCTGGGTCACATTGTATCAGTCGAAGGAATTGCCGTTGATCCTGCAAAAGTGAAAGATGTAGAAGATTGGCAAGCCCCAACCACTCAAACCCAAGTTCGTGCATTTCTCGGATTGGCGAGATACTACCGCAAGTTCGTAGAAGGATTCTCGAGTATTGCCAGACCCATGACCCAATTTCTAAAGAAGGACAAGAAGTTTGAATGGACCGACAAATGTGAAGCGAGTTTTCAAGAACTCAAGAGGAGATTGATTTCAGCCCCAATCCTAATCATGTCGGATATCACGAAGCCCTTCGACGTGTATTGTGACGCATCCAAGGTCGGTCTCGGATGTGTGCTAATGCAAGAAGGCAAAGGTATATCTTATCTATCTCGACAACTGAAACAACATGAGCAAAATTACCGAACCCATGACCTCGAACTCGCAGCCGTAGTTCTAGCCCTGAAGACATGGAGGCATTACCTGATGGGAAATCATTGTGAGATTTATTCGGATCACAAGAGCCTGAAGTATATATTCACTCAGAAGGAGTTGAATATGAGGCAGAGAAGATGGATTGAGTTAATCAAGGATTATGATCTGGACATTCACTATCACCCTGGTAAAGCCAATGTGGTAGCAGATGCCCTTAGCAGATTGCCGTGCCGCTTGAACTCCATGATTTTGAAGGAGCAACCAAGTTTGCACAAAGAGATGGAAGATTTTCGAATGGAATTAGTGAGTGAAGGATTTTTGGCTAGCATAGAACTTCAACCCACTTTGATCAGCCAGATCAAAGAGGCGCAGAAAGGAAATGCTAGTATCGACGGAATCAAGCGTCGTATCGGTACAGGCAAAGTACCCGGATTCACCGAAGACAAAGAAGGAGTTCTGTGGTACAAAGAACGCCTTTGTGTACCAGCAGATTCTGAGTTGAAAGAAGTTATTCTCAAGGAAGCTCATGATACTCTTTATTCTATCCACCCCGGAGGAACTAAGATGTATCAAGATTTGAAAGAGCAATTTTGGTGGCATAAGATGAAGAGAGAAATCGGAAGCTATATCGCCAAGTGTGATATATGTCAGCGAGTTAAGGCGGGACATCAAAGACCCGCTGGATTGTTGCAACCCTTGCAGATTCCGGAATGGAAATGGGATTCCGTTGGAATGGACTTTATCACCGGATTGCCTACTTCTAGTAGGGGAAATGACTATCTGGGTCATAGTTGACCGATTGTCCAAAGTCGCCCATTTCTTACCCATCAAGACCACATATCAGAGTTCGAAGCTAGCGGAGTTATACATCGCCAGAATCGTCAGTTTGCATGGAGTCCCCAAGAACATCGTATCGGATCGAGGAACTCAGTTTACCTCGAGATTCTGGAAGAAAGTTCAAGAAGGTTTAGGAACCCGCCTAGATTTCAGCACCGCTTATCACCCTCAGACAGATGGACAAACGGAGCGAGTAAATCAAATACTCGAAGATATGTTGAGAGCATGTGTGTTAGAATATGGATCTAAGTGGGAATACTGTCTGCCATTTGCAGAATTTTCGTACAACAACAGTTATCAAGCTAGTTTGCAAATGGCGCCATTTGAATTCATGAACGGAAGGAAGTGTTGCACCCCTTTGAACTGGTCGGAAGTAGGAGAGGGTCAGATTTTCGGACCCGATATCCTACGAGAAGCAGAAGAGAAGGTTCACAAGATTCATGAGCACCTCAAGACAGCCCAGTCCAGACAAAAGAGTTACGCCGACAAGAGACGTCGAGACCTCGCCTTCAACATAGGAGATTTTGTATATCTGAAAGTGTCTCCATTGAAGGGAATGCAGCGTTTCCAACTCAAAGGAAAGTTAGCCCCCAGATATATTGGACCTTTCACAATTCTGAACCGTCGAGGAGAAGTGTCGTATCAATTGGAACTACCCGAAGAGATGTCTGTTGGGGATATGCTATATGGTTATCCTCATAGAATGTCTCTTATCCGACTAACCCGGGTGGCCCATAGTCGGTAGCATGGCCTGTGGCCTGCTGGGCGGCCCAGTTAGGTGGATCCAGAAGGGAGGCCCATGCCGGATAAAGGAAGGCTACGGTGGAGTCACCAGCGTACCCGGAGCCTTGGAGTGCAAGATACACAAGACTAGTGATAGACGGTGTAGGACTCTGTAACTTGTCCGGCTAGGACTTTTCCCTGTAACCCTAGGATCTGGCGACTATATTAGTCGGGCCTATGGGAGCCTTTAGGGCACAATCTCATACACAACTAAGTACAGATTCATACAACCTCGCACAGCGAACCTATCTCTGTAACTCGGCGTATTGCCCTTATAGTGATTTATAGCAGGAGTAGGATTCCGCCACTGTCGTGTGATCTGAACCTGGGTAAGCTGTGTTACCTCGTACCCGTCAACCGTCCGCCTTACCCCACGTCTCTAAACACGCACTGTGAGGACCCCTCCAAGGCATACTCGTCGGCAATACCACGACAGTTGGCGCCCACCGTGGGGCAAGAGGCGCTTCAGGCTCTTCAGCGGGCGAGGACCAAGATCTTCGCAGGAATCGGCGAAACCGTAGCCATCGGCCGTGTTCTCTTCTCCGACAATGTTCCGATCGTCCCCCCTGACGAGTTCTGGATCCCGGCGAAGACGAACCCTACGCGTTGTTTGGTCGTTCCTATCGGAGACATCCACCTCTTCATCGGCGAAACCGACTCGGGCACTATTTCTCTGGGAGTCGGAGAAGCATCCAGACCCGCACGGACCGCCTACGGGCAGGATACGTTTGCGGAAGGATCGATGTCGGATCTCTCCTTGGAGTTTGCCGGCAAAGATCGGAAAGCATCAAGACCCGCACGGACCGCCTACGGGCAGGATACGTTTGCGGAAGGATCGATGTCGGATCTCTCCGCGGAGGCACCGGTCCGAGCAACAACAACACTGCAAACTTGTCGCCTCCAGCATCCACGTCGGCAGCAGCCCATGTTACTCTAGCTGATAGAGTGATGTACGGAAATCTCCTCGTCGAGCCACTAACCGTTGATCATATCCGGAACGTGACTCATCTTGACGAGAAGCGCCAGCAGCTGCTGGAGGAGGCGCAAGCCATCGCGGAGCAAGGCGCTAAGCTAGATCGAGATCTGGTCAACGCGTAGAAGTCCATAGAGAAAGCTAGAGCAATGGAGGCCGAGTACAAGACTCTGCTGCTGCAGCAGAAGGCTAAGAAGCCTCCGGCTCGCGTCATCAACGATCCTGGTGTACGACGCAACCTAGGATGGGCTCCCTCGAAGCCGGCACAGGCCAAGCCATACATTGATAGTGAAGGCAAGCAGGTGATGCCCACCCCACTCCTTAACCTCGCCGTCGCCAAGACCCTTATGGAGCTGTAGAACGGGTCTATGACCTAGTGGCCAAGGCGGTAAAGCAGCAGGAAAAGGCCACCTCTCAGAGGCTTGAGTCTGACCCAGCGCTCTGCCGATCTAGCCAATACAAACCGCCAAGGGACAGATCTCCTCAGGATGTCGGATCACAGACGGGTTCATCAGAACGAAGACGGAGGGATGCGTGCAACAGGAATGATGCTATCCCCATATCCTCCGACCACGGATAAAAAGCCCGACCTCGCCGCCCATCGCCACCGCCCCGATCCCCCCGACGTCAGGAAGACTACAAGGCTCACCATCGCACGGATATGCCCCCTCCAAAGCAGTGTGGCATCGTCATCCGCGATAACGCGGCGCAGACCCGTCATGATGAAGAGCGCCACCAAGGACACAAGAGCAGGTCACACCACGACCCTCCGCGTCCGACAAGCAACCGTGACAGGCGCGAGGCGTCGCAGGAGGGTAACAACAAGAAGGCTAACCCACCGCCACCTCCGCCTCCGTCGCCGCCAAGCAGTCACCATGGCGGAAGAGGCCCTCGTCATTCATGCAGCCCATCCCCTGTTGACAACAAGAAGAAGAACCCGGAGCCGTACGATGCACGTTCGCGGATCGATAAGATCCACGAGGCCCGGGAAGGACCATACCTGGGACCACATTGTTTTGGACCTGCAATACGGTCCGCAACTTACCCCAAAGGTTTCCGGATCGACAAGACCATCAAGCCCTATGACGGCACCGCCAAACCTACCACATGGTTGCAGGACTATGACAACGCGGTGGAGATTGCCGGAGGCAACCCCAACGTCGTCGTTAAGTACCTCCCGTTAATGTTGGCAGGCACGACCCGTCAATGGATCGACGACTTGCCGGAGAAATCTATCTACAATTGGCTGGATATGCAAGAAGCATTCACCAAGAACTTTGAGGGTACATACAAGCGTCCCTGCACTGTGGGCGATCTACAGCGGTGCGTGCAAGAGAAAGACGAGACATGTCGCGCTTACCTCTCCTGCTGGCTGGATATGAAAAATTCCTGCGCAGGAGTGCATGCTCGGACCACCATGGCTGCCTTCATCGATGGGTTGGAAAGGGGTATGTTGCTCCGACATAAGATAAAGAGCTTGTAGGACAATCATCAGCTTGACTTGAATCATATGATTCAGTTAGCTAGTGAGTTCGCAGCTGCCGACGACGATGCTCGTGGCTCTTTGCTGGCAACGGCCGTTCCAACCGAAGCTCGAAGGAACAACAGTACAAAGCGGAAAACCGCTCCAAAAGAAAAGCAATCTACCGACATGGTCGCTATGACTTTTGCAGGACAAGGAGAAGGCGAACAACGTGGCCGAGGAAGGGGAGCGGGCCGTAGGCAGCAGCGAGGAAGTGAAACCATCTCAGCGACGCTCCACGTTCCCCAAACCTACAAGGAGTACCGTGATATGCCGTGCCTCGTACACCTCGACACCAACGGCAAGGCCACCCATACCAATCGACACTGCAAGTTCGTCAACGACCTCAAGGAAGACCCGGAGTCCGGCTACAAGCAAAGTCGGAAGAATAGACCGCGAGGCAAGGGCAAGGGGAAGAAGAAGGAGGAGGAGTCCAAGGATTCAAGTGACATGGACGAGGACGTTGTCCCCAAGCACGCCGCCAAGAGCGACGACAAGGGCAAGAACCCCTTCGCAAAGAAGGCCCCAGTCTACCACAATTTCCTTGGCACCCCCACCGTCCGACAACAGAAGACCTCTCTAAGGATCCTGATGGCCACTCTCCCCCCAGTTCCCCAATACCTGTGCTGGTCGGAGGTTCCAATAACTTGGGACAGGACGGACCACCCAGACCTTGTGCCCACGGAGAACCAGTACGCCATGGTCATCAACCCATTGATTGACGGCGTGGAGTTCACCAAGTGCATGGTGGATAGTGGAAGCAGCATCAACATCATGTATCTGGATACACTGCAGAAGATGAACTTGACGGAGGAAAACCTAAGGCGGACCAACACCGTGTTCCATGGCGTAGTTCCTGGTCGGGAGGCTCGGTCCCTTGGGTGCATTACGCTTCAGGTAGCCTTTGGCGAAGTTAATAATTACCGCCAAGAGCGCATGACCTTTGAGGTGGTCCCCTTCAAGAGCGTGTACCACGTCATATTCGCCGCGACATATTCCACACGTTCATGGCCAAGCCATGCTTCGTCTACAACAAACTCAAGATACCCGGACCAAACTGTGTCATCACCGTATCCGGAAGCTTTACCAAGGCAAGGGACTGCGAGATCAATGAAGCAGCCGTTGCAGAAGCTGTCCTCTACAGTGAAGAATTCAAGGAGATCCAGAGCAAGGTCAATGACCCAGAGATGCCCGCGTCGAAGAAGCAGATCTCCGACTCCGCTCCTGCTTTCAAGGCCGCCATCAAGACCAAGCCGGTGGAACTTGTGGTAGGCGATGCCTCCAAGACCGTCGCCATTGGGACGAACCTGGATCCCAAATAGGAAAGTGCGCTCGTCGAGTTCCTCCGTGAGAATAGGGACATCTTTGCCTGGCAACCTGCCGACATGAAAGGTGTACCCAGGGAACTTGCCGAGCACAACTTAAACATAGATCCAAAATGTAAACCAGTGAAACAACCTCTACGACGCTTCGGAGATGATAAGAGACGCGCCATTGGCAAAGACATAGCTAGGTTACTTAAGGCTGGGTTTATCCGAGAAGTCCTTCACACCCGATGGGTGGCCAATCCTATACTTGTCCCCCAAAAGGGAACCAATGAATTAAGAATGTGCGTTGATTACACCGGCTTGAACAAAGCATGTCCCAAAGATCTGTTTGCTTTGCCTCGCATTGACCAAGTCATTGACTTGACGGCTGGCTCGGAACTTTTGTGTTTTCTCGATGCATACTCAGGATACCACCAGATCAAGATGAGGAAGTCGGACCAATTGGCCACTTCGTTCACTACTCCATACGTCACGTTTTGCTATGTCACGATGCCCTTTGGGCTAAAAAACGCAGGTGCTACCTACCAGCGGACAATGCAACATTTCCTTCACGACCAAATTGGTCGGAACGTTCACGCCTATGTGGACGGTATCACGGTGATGTCTAAAAAGTCAAACGACTTAATATCCGACTTAAAAGAAACCTTTGATAATCTCCGGAAATACAACATGATGCTCAACCCTAAGAAGTGCGTCTTCGGGGTTCCAGCCGGAAAATTGTTTGGCTTCATCGTTTCCCAGCGCGGAATCGAGGTCAACCCGGAGAAAATCAAGGCCATCTTAAACATAAACCGTCCGACATGCCTAAAGGACATTCAACGACTAACATGTTGTGTTGCAGTAGTTAGTCGGTTCGTCAGCCGACTTGGAGAGAAGGCTTTGCCGCTGTACAAGTTGCTAAAGAAGGCGGACAAATTCACATGAACAGACGAAGCAGATGCAACATTGAAGCAGCTCAAGGAGATTCTTTCCTCAGCGCCCATCCTTGCAGCACCCGAGCCTGGAGAGCCCCTGTTAATTTACATGGCGGCAACCAACCGGGTTATTAGCATCGTCGTCGTGGTAGAGCGGAAGGAACCAGGCTACGAGCACGGAGTTCAACGACCAGTTTACTATGTGAGCGAGGTCTTGACGGAGTCCAAGCAGCGTTACCCGCACTACCAAAAGATAGCTTATGGAGTATTCCTCGCTTCTCGGAAGCTGAGGCATTACTTTCAGGAGCACCCAATCACAGTAGTGAGCAAGACTCCACTGTCCGGCATTATCAATAACAGCGAGGCTACAGGAAGGGTCGCGAAGTGGGGCATTGAACTTGTCGCCTTCGAGATCACCTACAAGAGATGCGTCGCTATCAAGTCACAAGCTTTGGCGGATTTTATTGCAGATTGGACGGAGATGCCAGATGCTACTCCGCTGCCAGAACCAGAGTACTGGGTGATGCACTTTGACGGATCAAATTTGCTCAACGGCTCGGGGCTGGTGTACTGCTACAGTCACCAAAAGGAGACAAGCTGCACTACGTTCTACAGATCCACTTCGAGGCTACAAACAACATGGCGGAGTATGAAGCACTCATTCACGGACTACGTGTAGCCAAGGATATTGGCATCAAGCGCATAGTTTGCTGTGGAGATTCCGACTTGGTTTCCCAGCAGGTGGCCGGCACCTGGAACGTGTGGAACCCTATGATGGCAGCATATCGCGACGAAGTGGACGAGATAGCCAAGAGCTTCTTGGGCTACGAAGTCAAGTATGTGCCTAGGGAGCAAAACGAGACGGCTGATCTACTGTCTAAGCTTGGATCAGGGCGCAAGAAAATTCCGCCAGGAGTTTTCCTAGAGCATCTACGCACACCATCCGTGAAGGGCGCCGACATCGACAACCCGGATAGAGCTGACTCTTTCGTCAACATGGTGGCAAAGATCCCTCCGGCTTGGACAAAACCATTCATGGAGTATCTCGAACACGGAACTTTGCCCGACGACGAGGTCGAAAGACGACAAATAGTACGATGAGCAAAGGGTTATACCATAATCAATGGGCAACTCTACAAAAGGAGCACTACTGGTGTATACTTAAAGTGCATTTCCCAGCTAGAAGGTATGGAAATCCTGCGCGAGATCCATCTCGGAGATTGCGGGCATCACGCCGCTCCTCGATCATTGGTCGCGAAAGCCTTCCGGCAAGGATTCTATTGGCTGACCGCGAAGGCGGACGCCGACAAGCTGGTTGAGACATGCACGGGATGCCAGTATTATGCCCGACAACCACATGTTCCTGCTGAAGAATTGCGAACAATACCAATAACTTGGCCGTTTGCAGTCTGGGGGCTAGACATGGTGGGACCGTTACAGACGGCACCGTGTGGATTTACGCATCTGCTTGTAGCAGTTGACAAATTCACCATGGGAGTTAGTGGTGGCCTTGCCTTTAACTTCGTCCGTTGCTTATCCGGAGTGTTCTCTTGACGAACAGGATCAACCCTCTTGTTAGTGGTGTCGCGAGGATCTACACGAAGCGAGAAGTTTCAGATCGCCGCCCTTCTTCCGGTACCATGAGGTGGATCTCGAGGGCGAGATCCCTTGTTAGTGGTGTCGAATTGTGGCATCCCGCAAAACCACTACTAGAAAATCGCGTTGAATTTGTGCATTGCATCGTCATCATCATGCATTGTTTGCATAAAACTATTTTTCGCAAAGCATGTTTTGTTTTCTAAACGCCCGTCTTGTTTGCAAACACAAAACCTCGGGTCTCCGGGTTATTTTGTTTTGTCCGCTATCGGTTTGCAAACGGCCCGTTTAAAACAAATAAAATATTAATTATTTTAATGGGGGCAGTCGAACGGGCCGATTCGACCCGAACGACCACCCCCAGGAATTATAATCGGCCCAACCTAAATCCTAAAGCTACCAACCTCCGGCCGCCCGCCGCCTCGCCCCGAGGCAGAGCTCGCCCCTGCCGGCCTCCCTACCGCCCGCCAGCTCGCCGCCTCGCCTTCCTCCTTCCTCAGCCGAACCCCGCCTCTCCAGCCGCTCTCCCCGGCCGCCCGCGCCACCCCTCCGGATCCGCCCCGCGCTCACCCGCGCCTCTGTCGCCCTCCTCTCCTCCGCTCGCGGCTACCAACCTCGCTGCACCGCCCGCCGTCGGCCCTCCCCTCCTCCGCTCCGGCCTGCCTTGTCGCCTGCTCCGCCCCACCGCGGCTCCGCCCCGAGCCGCCTCGCCCCGCCGCCGCGGTCTGCCTCCGCCTCCTCCAGCGCGCCGGGCTCCGCCGTCGGCCTGCGTCCTTCCCCCCCCCCCCCCCCCGCGCACCCCTGTCCGCCGCCGTCCTCGCCCCCGCACCTCTGCAAGCTCGCCATCCTCCTAGCCCAGCTCGCCCTGGCCTCTGTCGCGGCCCCGCGCGCCACCGTCGGCCGCGTCCTGCACCGCCGGCCGCCGCCGGGCCTGCCCTCCGCCTCCGCCTTGCCTCCTCTGCGACCGTCTCTCCGCCGGCCCGCCTCGCCCTCATCTGCCCTCGCCGGCCTCCCCTCCTGCCGGTCTGCCGTCAAGCACGCAGCGGCATATCCTGTGCCATCCGCCGCCTCGAGTCAACCCCGAGCGCGCCGCTGCCTGTGACCCCGGTGGTCCTCTGCTCCTTCTTTTCCTCGGTACCGTGCGCCTCCTGGAGTCGATTCAAGCCTAGCCTGGAACGCGGTGCTCGCTCGTGGGTGCCTTGTTCAGCGAGGTCTCACGTTCCTGTGCACGCTTCGCCGTCAAGTTCCACCTCCCCGAAGACCAAGACCCGATGACCGAGACCAAGTTTGTCATCGTTGATCAAGATGGGGCCTCAAGGCCTTCTACATGGGACGCCAAGACCACCGACAAGATCTCCATCCGGGACTCCAAAGACTCCCTCACCGACATGGAACACCAAGATCTACGGACTTCAAGTACCCCCTCGGATGCGGCAGGATTCCCTCCCCAGACCCCGAGAACTCCTTCCCGGCTCCGCTAGCCGAAACCTCGAAGGCCACGATGATGTTGAATCAAGATCTCCCTCGTCAATGGAACCGGAACACCCAGGCCGTCGTACAGGGATGCTCAACGACAAGGCCGGCTCAATGCCGATGGGCTCGAGGGGTGTACATGGTGCCACTAGATAACCGCCAGGGTCGTCATCGGAACCACAAGGCCGTTGTAGTGAACTCGACAAGATCTACCACATGAAGACCGTACCGAACCGGTGACCTCGACGAACCTCCGGCAAGAACTTCGACAGGGCCAAGATCTACCGCAACCGAGTCCGGCACCGACAAGTGAAGTCAGAACCACCAAGCCTTCCTCGCGGATGCGCCGAGACCTACCTCTGTTATCCGAGAACGAATCCGTCGAACCCTGAGACCGACCCCGAACCCCGGAACCCCAAGTTCTGCCGAACCCTAATGTGTGAACCCCTTCCCGAAAACCCTATTTTATAATATAATAACAACTTGTTGCATATTAATTGTTCATGCATGCATAATTGTCATGTGGTTTGGGGTCCTTATGCCGATTCACCATATAATTAAATATGGGGCCCATATGCGGGCAAATCCAGTCTCATATTGGCCTCATTTAAATTTGTGTAGCGAACCGGTAACTTATTTTCCCATGTTAAAACAACCTTTAAATTGCGGGGTAGCTAATTCACTTGAACCGTTTAATTAATTGTCGGGACCCCCGGTTCCGCTTAATATGACCTAATTGCATCGCACTTCTGCCATGTCATACATCGTACATGCATCATGCCGATCTTCTGCCGTGGTATTAAATATTGCATCCGGTGTTTCTTCTAGTGTTTTGCTTCTTCGCGGATAAGGCCATTGAGTTGATGTGAGCTTCGCCCCGATCTTCGGTTGAACCTTCGACAATGTTTTCAGGCGAGCATCTCCCCCTTTCTACCTATCTTACTTTATAGTATTTATTTCCTCCTGTTGATCTATTGCTATCTGTGCTGCGATGCTTTAGTTTCCGTACCTGGATATACCGTGCAGCCCTATATTGCCTTGGACACATCCTATTACCTGTTGTTTGGTAGATAGTTGGACTTGCGCGTCGTAGTCGCTTGCTCAAGTGCTGTTGCGTGTCGTCAAGTGCCACAGTTGTTGAGGTATTGCCGCATGTTGATGTTGGATATGATCATAGTTTTACTTATCGTTCACTTTAATTCCTGTTTAACAACTAAAATTGAAATAAGCAGAGGCATCGATGGGTGATAGAAAATATTTGGTTTCCGAACGCCCACTTGTGTCCCGTAGGACCCCGAGTACTTGATACCTGTTCCTTGATTTTATCGCGCTATCCACATCCGGGAGGTATATGGGACCCCCCTGAGCCAGAGCTTGATTCAGTCTTATTTCTTGGGGCCACAAACTAGTTTGAGGTTTTATTTACTATCCTGTACTTATGCCATGCTACTACTGTATTTACAATTGTGCGACAGATAGCACCTGTACTGTTTAGGATCGGGACACGATTCCGCAGTGTCGACAAGCCCAGTTTTGGGTTCCCAGTCGTTCACAGCCGTCTACCCAAACCTTGAGTCCGTCTCGGAGCTTGCTTACTTCGTTGCGGGTCTACTCAATGGGGTGGCCCCCTGAAATATTTCTGAATCCTGTGATTGCTTTGTCGTGAAAGCCTCGTTGGGTTTTGATTTGGTTTTTCCGAGGTTGATCGAGTGTGTGTTGCTATTGGTGCACCCCGGCCGGGTAAAACTTTCTGAAAGCCGTGTCCGCGGTTATGGACGACTTGGAGCACAGTATCTCGACCATAGACAAGCATAACT
This sequence comes from Avena sativa, assembly GCA_916181665.1. Lineage (NCBI taxonomy): Eukaryota > Viridiplantae > Streptophyta > Magnoliopsida > Poales > Poaceae > Avena > Avena sativa. Next base: position 433,978,436 of record OV702283.1, on the reverse strand, counting down.
AAAGTTTATTGCTATAAATTTGACTTATAATGACTAGTAATCAGCTTCACTATAATGGAATGGTTTACTAATTTTGCCCACAACTGCTTGCTTTGGGTGTCGCTTGCGACCATTGTACCTGACTAGTAAGTATTGCAACTACAACGGAATGGCTGAATAAAAGTACCAACAACTGCTGGGTTTTGGGTTATCTCATGCTAAATGTATCTGACTAGTAAGTGTTGCCACTATAACGGAATGGTTAACTAAAACGGCCCACTACTTATTTTATCAGGATGATTATCTATACCTGACTAGTAATTGCTGCAACGATAACTGAATAATGAAACTGCCAACTGTGTGAGTTCCTCGGTTGACTTCCTCGTTTGGTATCGAGGGGGAAACACCAGGATGGGTTTGTTTGGTGTTAGCTTCAGGTTGGATCCGGATAGGTCATTCTTACCCCCTCTGATAACCGCCAGTTGTATCGAGTCTCTATAGGTTGTTTAGTACATGCTGCCGCTGCCGCTCAGTCCACCATACCTATGTAGGCGAGGACCGCCGAATTCTAGCCTCGCCGTGTACTGGCCTCAGTACTGACGCTCCTCTTTTTCCTTTGCCCTTGTCAGCACCCCTTTTGTTTAAGCAGGTTTTGAGATCGACGTCGTTAGCAGGGTTACCCTTCCGGCTTGGCCTGGGCAGGGTTATGGACGCCATTGGTTATTCTTCAGGGCTCTTAGCCCCATTTGCATCTTGTCCGTAGTCGGACGCTCTATCATTTTAAGGTGATTTGGATCTTTGTATATAATATCTGTATTCTTGACTCTTTGAGTCGCTGTTATATATATATCTGTTCTGTGGGTCCCATCGAGGACTGTTGTGTAATGTTATTACTTCGTTTTCCACCCGCACGAAAGTGCCTGGTGGGCACCTTTGAATCGTTTCTATGCGGGTTTGGCGGGTTTTCGCTAAAACTTGCATAGGTCCGATTCTGAGGGTGTTACAGAGTGGTATCAGAGCTCAGCAGTTGCGATACCCCACAAGTCCAGCCTGTAGGATAACCTAGCTAACGGCCGAAGTAGAGTGTCAAAACTATTTTTGAAAATCGGTTGGATAGTTCTGGTTAGGTCTGCTTTTACTCCTTACCCTTTGCTATTCTCCTCTTATCTCGACGTGTTTTGGATCTGCTCTCTTATCTTTTCTTCGAGTCCAGGATATCTCGTGGTTGGGTTTCCGTCGTACCTTCAGGGTTTCGTTTCCTCCTTTGGTAGCGGTGTTGCTACATATGGTCTTCATGCTATCCGAGGAATCCTTCGTCTGTGGTACCATTCTTTGTTCCTTGTTTGTGCCTTCCGGTGTTCTCCGACGCAACGACATCATCTACGCTAGACCCGATGCAGAGTCTGCATCACTCCTTTGTTTCCGAACCTCACTTGTCGAGATCTTCAGTCTGAATCCTGAGGGTAGGTTGCATAATCTATCTATTCGTGTACATAGTAATGCTTTGAGTGCGGGATGGAGTCGCGACCATACCACTACTCTTATCATTTGCTTTGTATATTGAATCGTGGATCGATGCAATTCTACTCCTTCCATGGGAGTTAGTGGTGGCCTTGCCTTTAACTTTGTCCGTTGCTTATCCGGAGTGTTCTCTTGACGAACAGGATCAACCCTCTTGTTAGTGGTGTCGCGAGGATCTACACGAAGCGAGAAGTTTCAGATCGCCGCCCTTCTTCCGGTACCATGAGGCGGATCTCGAGGGCGAGATCCCTTGTTAGTGGTGTCGAATTGTGGCATCCCGCAAAACCACTACTAGAAAATCGCGTTGAATTTGTGCATTGCATCGTCATCATCATGCATTGTTTGCATAAAACTATTTTTCGCAAAGCATGTTTTGTTTTCTAAACGCCCGTCTTGTTTGCAAACACAAAACCTCGGGTCTCCGGGTTATTTTGTTTTGTCCGCTATCGGTTTGCAAACGGCCCGTTTAAAACAAATAAAATATTAATTATTTTAATGGGGGCAGTCGAACGGGCCGATTCGACCCGAACGACCACCCCCAGGAATTATAATCGGCCCAACCTAAATCCTAAAGCTACCAACCTCCGGCCGCCCGCCGCCTCGCCCCGAGGCAGAGCTCGTCCCTGCCGGCCTCCCTACCGCCCGCCAGCTCGCCGCCTCGCCTTCCTCCTTCCTCAGCCAAACCCCGCCTCTCCAGCCGCTCTCCCCGGCCGCCCGCGCCACCCCTCCGGCTCCGCCCCGCGCTCACCCGCGCCTCCGTCGCCCTCCTCTCCTCCGCTCGCGGCTACCAACCTCGCTGCACCACCCGCCGTCGGCCCTCCCCTCCTCTGCTCCGGCCTGCCGCGTCGCCTGCTCCGCCCCACCGAGGCTCCTCCCCGAGCCGCCTCGCCCCGCCGCCGCGGTCTGCCTCCGCCTCCTCCAGCGCGCCGGGCTCCGCCGTCGGCCTGCGTCCTCCCCCCCCCGCGCGCCCCTGTCCGCCGCCGTCCTCGCCCCCGCACCTCTACAAGCTCGCCATCCTCCTAGCTCGGCTCGCCCTGGCCTCTGTCGCGGCCCCGCGCGCCACCGTCGGCCGCGTCCTGCACCGCCGGCCGCCGCCGGGCCTGCCCTCCGCCTCTGCCTTGCCTCCTCTGCGACCGTCTCTCCGCCGGCCCGCCTCGCCCTCATCTGCCCTCGCCGGCCTCCCCTCCTGCCGGTCTGCCGTCAAGCACGCAGCGGCATCTCCTGTGCCATCCGCCGCCTCGAGTCAACCCCGAGCGCGCCGCTGCCTGCGACCCCGGTGGTCCTCTGCTCCTTCTTTTCCTCGGTACCGTGCGCCTCCTGGAGTCGATTCAAGCCCAGCCTGGAATGCGGTGCTTGCTCGTGGGTGCCTTGTTCAGCGAGGTCTCACGTTCCTGTGCACGCTTCGCCGTCAAGTTCCACCTCCCCGAAGACCAAGACCCGATGACCGAGACCAAGTTTGTCATCGTTGATCAAGATGGGGCCTCGAGGCCTTCTACATGGGACGCCAAGACCACCGACAAGATCTCCATCCGGGACTCCAAAGACTCCCTCACCGACATGGAACACCAAGATCTACGGACTTCAAGTACCCCCTCGGATGCGGCAGGATTCCCTCCCCAGACCTCGAGAACTCCTTCCCGGCTCCGCTAGCCGAAACCTCGAAGGCCGCGATGATGTTGAATCAAGATCTCCCTCGTCAATGGAACCGGAACACCCAGGCCGTCGTACAGGGATGCTCAATGACAAGGCCGGCTCAATGCCGATGGGCTCGAGGGGTGTACATGGTGCCCTTAGATAACCGCCAGGGTCGTCATCGGAACCACAAGGCCGTTGCAGTGAACTCGACAAGATCTACCACATGAAGACCGTACCGAACCGGTGACCTCGACGAACCTCCGGCAAGAACTTCGACAGGGCCAAGATCTACCGCAACCGAGTCCGGCACCGACAAGTGAAGTCAGAACCACCAAGCCTTCCTCGCGGATGCGCCGAGACCTACCTCTGTTATCCGAGAACGAATCCGTCGAACCCTGAGACCGACCCCGAACCCCGGAACCCCAAGTTCTGCCGAACCCTAATGTGTGAACCCCTTCCCGAAAACCCTATTTTATAATATAATAACAACTTGTTGCATATTAATTGTTCATGCATGCATAATTGTCATGTGGTTTGGGGTCCTTATGCCGATTCACCATATAATTAAATATGGGGCCCATATGCGGGCAAATCCAGTCTCATATTGGCCTCATTTAAATTTGTGTAGCGAACCGGTAACTTATTTTCCCATGTTAAAACAACCTTTAAATTGCGGGGTAGCTAATTCACTTGAACCGTTTAATTAATTGTCGGGACCCCCGGTTCCGCTTAATATGACCTAATTGCATCGCACTTCTGCCATGTCATACATCGTACATGCATCATGCCGATCTTCTGCCGTGGTATTAAATATTGCATCCGGTGTTTCTTCTAGTGTTTTGCTTCTTCGCGGATAAGGCCATTGAGTTGATGTGAGCTTCGCCCCGATCTTCGGTTGAACCTTCGACAATGTTTTCAGGCGAGCATCTCCCCCTTTCTACCTATCTTACTTTATAGTATTTATTTCCTCCTGTTGATCTATTGCTATCTGTGCTGCGATGCTTTAGTTTCCGTACCTGGATATACCGTGCAGCCCTATATTGCCTTGGACACATCCTATTACCTGTTGTTTGGTAGATAGTTGGACTTGCGCGTCGTAGTCGCTTGCTCAAGTGCTGTTGCGTGTCGTCAAGTGCCACAGTTGTTGAGGTATTGCCGCATGTTGATGTTGGATATGATCATAGTTTTACTTATCGTTCACTTTAATTCCTGTTTAACAACTAAAATTGAAATAAGCAGAGGCATCGGTGGGTGATAGAAAATATTTGGTTTCCGAACGCCCACTTGTGTCCCGTAGGACCCCGAGTACTTGATACCTGTTCCTTGATTTTATCGCGCTATCCACATCCGGGAGGTATATGGGACCCCCCTGAGCCAGAGCTTGATTCAGTCTTATTTCTTGGGGCCACAAACTAGTTTGAGGTTTTATTTACTATCCTGTACTTATGCCATGCTACTACTGTATTTACAATTGTGCGACAGATAGCACCTGTACTGTTTAGGATCGGGACACGATTCCGCGGTGTCGACAAGCCCAGTTTTGGGTTCCCAGTCGTTCACAGCCGTCTACCCAAACCTTGAGTCCGTCTCGGAGCTTGCTTACTTTGTTGCGGGTCTACTCAATGGGGTGGCCCCCTGAAATATTTCTGAATCCTGTGATTGCTTTGTCGTGAAAGCCTCGTTGGGTTTTGATTTGGTTTTTCCGAGGTTGATCGAGTGTGTGTTGCTATTGGTGCACCCCGGCCGGGTAAAACTTTCTGAAAGCCGTGTCCGCGGTTATGGACGACTTGGAGCACAGTATCTCGACCATAGACAAGCATAACTAAAGTTTATTGCTATAAATTTGACTTATAATGACTAGTAATCAGCTTCACTATAATGGAATGGCTAACTAATTTTGCCCACAACTGCTTGCTTTGGGTGTCGCTTGCGACCATTGTACCTGACTAGTAAGTATTGCAACTACAACGGAATAGCTGAATAAAAGTACCAACAACTGCTGGGTTTTGGGTTATCTCATGCTAAATGTATCTGACTAGTAAGTGTTGCCACTATAACGGAATGGTTAACTAAAACGGCCCACTACTTATTTTATCAGGATGATTATCTATACCTGACTAGTAATTGCTGCAACGATAACTGAATAATAAAACTGCCAACTGTGTGAGTTCCTCGGTTGACTTCCTCGTTTGGTATCGAGGGGGAAACACCAGGATGGGTTTGTTTGGTGTTAGCTTCAGGTTGGATCCGGATAGGTCATTCTTACCCCCTCTGATAACCGCCAGTTGTATCGAGTCTCTATAGGTTGTTTAGTACATGCTGCCGCTGCCGCTCAGTCCACCATACCTATGTAGGCGAGGACCGCCGAATTCTAGCCTCGCCGTGTACTGGCCTCAGTACTGACGCTCCTCTTTTTCCTTTGCCCTTGTCGGCACCCCTTTTGTTTAAGCAGGTTTTGAGATCGACGTCGTTAGCAGGGTTACCCTTCCGGCTTGGCCTGGGCAGGGTTATGGACGCCATTGGTTATTCTTCAGGGCTCTTAGCCCCATTTGCATCTTGACCGTAGTCGGACGCTCTATCATTTTAAGGTGATTTGGATCTTTGTATATAATATCTGTATTCTTGACTCTTTGAGTCGCTGTTATATATATATATCTGTTCTGTGGGTCCCATCGAGGACTGTTGTGTAATGTTATTACTTCGTTTTCCACCCGCACGAAAGTGCCTGGTGGGCACCTTTGAATCGTTTCTATGCGGGTTTGGCGGGTTTTCGCTAAAACTTGCATAGGTCCGATTCTAAGGGTGTTACAGAAACCCTGGTGTCATAACCCGCGAGTGATGACAGGATGGCTTCGTGATCGATCTCCTTGCCGTCATCATCTATGTCGGGGATGCCAGAGGTCACCGTGTCGATGTCGGCATCTTCATAGTGTGCTTTCACCATAGACAGTGCCATCCTTGCGCCAGCCCGTGCGCATGAAGCTTTCCAGCTCGCGACACGCTCGGGGGCTCGGCGCAGAATCTTCGAGTACATCGCCACGGAGTCCGAGGCCTTGATATATATCTGGAGGGGTTTAGCAATCTCCTTGGCTTGGGTGATGGCGGTGTTGACGAAGTTGCCGGCAAGAACCATGCATTCCTTGCCCGAAGGAGGCGAGCGGGTTAAACCCATAGGTGCTGAAAATTCCGACAAGGATCGCATGAGTTCAATAAACTCTAAATATCCAGACTACAGAAATACAAGGCGGAGGAAACTTACTGAAGATGCTGGCCTTAGCCTGCTAGACGGTGTCCGCCAAGGATTCCTTCTCTTGTTGGAGGAGCATAAACGCCTCGCTATGGCGATGGTTTTGCTCATCAGCAGCTTGCGATTGATATCAGCGGAGGCGGAATCTTGCAGGGATTTCATGGAATCCTCGTGCATCTTCAGCATCTCCTTCCTCTCCTCCTTTAGAATCTTGTTCTCGTTGTCCAGCTGCTGGATATGCTTGGACTGCTCGACAATGTCCTTGGCCTTCGCGACATGTTCTGCAAGTCGGAGAAAACCACGTACACAGTGAGTACTCGGAGATTATGGGCACAAAAGTAAGACGGAAATGCGCAAAAAGAAAACAGACTCTTGTTTTTGATGATCTGTTCCTTCAAGATGGCAGTTTTACCCTTTTCGGCTTCAAGATCTGCGTGCATCTTCTGATACTTGTCGTTGGCCCTGCCCCTCCGAGCATTCTCATTCTGTGGAAACAAATACAAAGTTAAGTCGTTGTTTGGTCTGCTTAGAGCCCCTAGTCGGAGATTTTCCACCTAGATGCTCGGGGGCTACAGCGAGAGTTTTTAAATTATCAATATGCTTAGATTTTCTTTAAGCATCTAGTCGGAACTAATTCAGTTACAACTAGAGGCTTGGGGGCTACAACATTGAAAATTATGAACACTGTGTATGCTACTCTTAAAGCATCTAGTCAGAGTAATTCATTCCATCTCAATGCTTGGGGGCTATAGTGAGAGTTTTTTCTAACTTAGTCACTCTTAGAGCATATAGATGCAAAACCTATGGTTTTCCGTCTACATCCTCGGGGGCTACAGTGGAATACTCATATGAAATGCAAAAGGCAAAGTAAAACTTACAAGTGCAATAATCTTGAGGTTTGTAGCACTCTCGGCCAGCGGCTTGCCAAAGGAAATGCTATTTCCCCGCAAGATATCTACTTGTCGGAGCAGTTCCTCAATACCGCACGTCGGAGATGACGGCACTCCTCCAGGAACCATAGTTGTGTTACTCGGCAGGAGCGCCGGGTAAACTATCTTAGGGAACTCGAAGGGTTTCTGGGGAGTAGCGGCGCCGCCTTCGGCAGAGGTACCAGCTCCCACCACCGCCTTGCCGCTACCGATGGCATCCTTAGCCGGAGCTTCAGCCATTTTAAGAGCAGCGCTTTCCTGCGTCGCCTGCTCACCGACAACAGCGAGTTCGGTAGAGGCGCCAGAATCCACTTCCATGGCGGAAGGGTCTGGTGCCTCCTGGACTTGAGAGCTTGTCGGAGCAGAGGAGGGCTTGACGGCAGGGGCGATGGCGGGGGAGGAGTCGCGATGCAGCATATCTTTGATATTTCTAGAAGCCCCAAGAGTCTTGGAGGACTTCTTGAGGCTGGTTGTGGCTTTCTTCCTGAAACGTGCAAAATGCATAAGTACAGGAATAAGACAGATAAATAAGACAATGTCGGAGAATGAGAGGCTTACACTAGGGGGGCGCTTTGGCAAAAATCCCGGTGGCTTTTCTCTTTTCCGCCTCCAGGGCGGCAGTACTCTTTTTGGAGGCTCCACCCTCTGTCTTCTTCTTCTTCTTGCCTCCGTCGGCAGCGTCAGAGGTGGAGCTCTTCTGCTTTCGCGCCAACGGGACATCGTCGTCGGACACGACCGTGACTTCCTTCATCTTTGGATCGTAGATTTGGGCAGCCAGGTTGTCCTTGTCTAGATCGCTAAGCTGTTAAGTGAGAAATCACCGTGTTAGATAAGATGGCACTGGCAAGACGGAGAAACTGGAGCAATATCATACACGGAAAATAAATACCTACCTTTGGGCACTTGTCGTCTATGTACATGTCGCAGGTGATGGTGAAGCCGCGCTTCTTATCCTTCATCTTGACGATGTCCTTCAGACGGAGCTTGACGGAGTCGCTTGAGAAGTTATCCACGGAGATCCGGAGGGTATCCCTTAGATCACTGGTGTACTCGTGCATGAACTTCACGCGGTGCTGCAGAGGTTGGATTCGCCTGATGAACCAGCACATGGCTAGGTCCAAGCCGGCCAAACCCGTCTCTACGAACCACTCAATCCGCCTTATTGCGCGTGAAGCGTCGAGGTCGGAGGGAAGAGAGGCATGGGATCTCCATGTGGAAACTTCAGCGGCGGATCCATCCACGAAGTCCGGGTACGTCACTTCTCGGCCCGCCAAAGGAATGTCGGGGCCGTAGAAGTACGTCCGCTGCCAGTTTTTGCACGACTCGTGGCCGACGATGTCGGGGAACCGCCGGCCAGGTCGGATCTTGAAGCTTATGGTGCTGCAGTTCCTAAGCTCCTCCCTACTATGTCCGACTTCACGTTTGACGGTGAAGAAGTACACGAACAAGTCTAACCTAGGCCTAATCCCTATGTAACCCTCACAAAGTGCCGCGAAGTTGCTAAGCACTAAGATACTATTGGGGGAGAGGTTATGGGGTTGAACCTTGAAGTGGTTCAAGACGGACAAAAAGAAGTGGGAGATGGGTAGGGAAACGCCGCGTACCAGCTAAGCCTTGAGGTACACCTTTTCTCCGACTTGGGGAGAAGGTGTCACCTCGCCGACCGGCGCCGCCCGCCAGGCGAGACCCTCCGTCGCGGGGAGGTAGCCTTCGGCGACCATCTCTTGGATGTCGCGGCCGGTGATATCCGAGCCACGCCAGTCTCCCTTGTGCGAGTCTGGCTCTTCTTCCAGAGGCTCTAGCGCCGCCAGATTGTGGTCACCGTCGGTGGTTTCAATCACCGCCGACGCGGGGATGACTAGGCCCTCTGGGGGCACGACGACGAAGCTCGCCGGCTTCGCTGTGGCTTCGCTCGACGCCGCCATCGATGGGGAGGAGCTGCTGCTGGACATGGAGGACTGGGAGGATGCGACTGATGCAAAGAGAGGCTAGGGTTTCTTCGAGGTTTTCCGCGGAGAGCTCGAGGAGGCGTGCGGCTGGAGGAAGAAGATGAGGACGCGAGAGAATGGGGTAAAAAAGTGGCAAGTGTCCCACGGTTACTATTTATCTTACTCTGCGTCAAGATTCGTGCAGCTAATCGGACGGTAGCCGCGTAGACGACGTGTTCGTGGACGTGCGCGGTAATTTCGCCACGTCTCCAACTGCCGCCGCCAACGGTTAGTATCGCTCGCGCGGGAAAATCGGATATGATTGTGTTCTCTGCATGTGTGAGTTACGAGGCGTCGCTGACCTAAGCCTACGTCGTCATAACTGACATGGTAGATGAGCCGTCGCATCAAAGATTCCGGCATGGACGGATTTAATCCGACTACGGAAGAGTACGATGGAAGATTCAGCATTTCTCCGACTTACTCATAGAAGACGGAGAAACCTTTGCAGGGTTCTTTGGGAGGACTACAAGATATTGCTTGACGATTTGCCGACATCCATCTAGACGGAGCATTCCACGAGAAGAGGCAAGACGGCGCAAGATCTCGGAGTTCTCCGGGGGCTACTGTTGGGGATATGCTATATGGGTATCCTCATAGCATGTCTCTTATCCGACTAACCTGGGTGGCCCATAGTCGGTAGCATGGCCTGTGGCCTGCTGGGCGGCCCAGTTAGGTGGATCCAGAAGGGAGGCCCATGCCGGATAAAGGAAGGCTACGATGGAGTCACCAGCGTACCCAGAGCCTTGGAGTGCAAGATATACAAGACTAATGATAGACGGTGTAGGACTCTATAACCTGTCCAGCTAGGACTTTTCCCTGTAACCCTAGGATCTGGCGACTATATAAGTCGGGCCTATGGGAGCCTTTAGGGCACAATCTCATACACAACTTAGTACAAATTCATACAACCTCGCACAGTGAACCTATCTTTGTAACTCGGCGTATTGCCCTTATAGTGATTTATAGCAGGAGTAGGATTCCGCCACCGTCGTGGGATCTGAACCTGGTAGGCTGTGTTACCTCGTACCCGTCAACCGTCCGCCTTACCCCACGTCTCTAAACACGCACTGTGAGGACTCCTCCATGGCGTACCAATCGGAAATACCACGACAATGTCAGCCGTGCACAATGTGTTCCATATCTCATTACTTCGTAAGTGTCTCGAAGTCCCGGAGAAGACTGAAGTGTTCAAGAATATCGATCACCAGACCATAGAGATCAACGATGACCTAACCTATCCCGAAGTACCATCCGTATTTTTGGAAGAAGCTTTCCGAACCACCAGAACCCGAAGCATCAAGTTTCCCAAGATTCAGTGGAGCAACCACACAGAAGAGGAAGCTACCTGGGAGAGCGAAGATCAAATCAGGACGGAGTTTCCCGATCTCTTCAAATCCTAGGAAATCTTTTCGTCCTTTTTCAAATCTCGGGATGGATTTTGTTTAAGGGGGGAAGGTTTGTAACATCCCAAAAATACTAAACTTGGATCATCAAACTGTAATCATTAAATTTAGGGTTAACAAAAACTTTTCTAAAATAAAATGAGAAAGCATTCATGTGTGTATGCATCCCATTTTGAATCCTTTTGAATTGCCTTGTTGTAAAATGCTTCTTAGGTGAAATAAACATCATCTAAACAATCCCCACACTTTTCCCAAAGACAAATAAATCAAAACAAACAAAATGAGTGAATGGTCATTTTGACCAATTTAACTCCCATGCCTACTTTGGCTGTCTCTAACTTTTAGAACTAAACAGAAACTTGTTTGGATATTTGCACCCCTTGATTGTACTCATAACAAAGTATCAAGGCCCACTTTGTGATCATCCAAAAACATTTGAATGCCTAGTTTAAAGGATAGTTTAAAATTGAATCTATATCATATGGGAAGATCCCACTTTTTCAAAAACCACTCAAACAAGCTCAACTTTCAAAACCCAAGCATCTACAGACTCACCAGCACCTACCTAGCACACCCACCAAAAATCTATTCAAAATTCAAAACTTGAATTCATGCGGCCATTTCATCAAACACCTTGCAGATTCAAATCAAACAAAATCCAAACACTATTGTGAGCACTGATTTGGGACGAACTGGTTCCCTCTCTAGCTCACAACAACCTCAGTAGATCATCTAGCAAACTTAACTAAGCACTAGACCCACTGTAAGCTTGGCAATGTCATCAATGGTGAACATCCGAGCCTCACCATGTCACCCCAGTGTGGACAGCAAGCAAGGAGCAGCACTAGCCTCGCCAACCTGGTCTGGGAGCAAACTAGCACCCCACCGCCACTCCCTGTCCCAGCCGCGAGCGATGCCAGCCCCTGGACCACACGCAGAGACCTTGCCAACCTTCTCTGCAACCATGCCGAGAGCGCGCCCCGTGCGCCACGCTCGACAGACGCCCACAGACCGCGCGCCACCCTCGCCGCGTGCATACACGATCACCACCGTCCCAGCAACCCCGCAGATACGCTCGTTCGCCGCCGCGCGGACCACGCATGTTGTGCGCCATAAAAACTTCGGTCGGGCACGCGCAGAGCACCCCCGCACCCGACCGATCAGCACCGCCCCTACACGCGCATTAAAGCCATAGAGCATCGCCAGGAGACCACCGAACGATTGCCACCGCCGGCCATGCCTCTAGCAGCCCGTAGCTATGTTGCCACCGTCGCCTACCCATCCCGTTCGGTCTCGTCGTCGAGACTATAAATAGAGGCCACCCCCAGCCGAATTGAGCACACCATCTCACTCCCCTCTCACCCAAAACCACCCCACCTCAGTCCCGAAGCAAGGCGAGCAGCGCATCGCCGGAATTTCACCGGAGCCCGCCGCTGCTGGAGAAGAAGGGAGCCAGCGATTGGAGCCTCCCCAGGACAAGCTGCTGGTACCAGGAGGTTCGCCGTCGTCGACTTCATCGTTCGCCCGCCTCGCCAACCCTCGCCTGAACCTCGGTGAGCCCCCGATGACCCCCACTGCGCCACTAGGGTTCGAGATCGCCGGTGACTAGTTCATCGTCGACGACGACCCTCAGCCGTTGATCTTACTTCTAATCCAACACACCACGTTGCCCCGTACCGCTTCGCACCCCCTGTCTCACTGACGCGTGGGGACAGCAACTTAACCAGCCCGTGTAAGCGCTGTGCTTAGCAGGCCGGCCTAGTATCGTTTCCCGCGCAGCCCACTCGTTTGAATTTAACTTTTTCCATTTTAATTCAAACACAGTTATGTACCTAGTTTCAAAAATCAACCCAGCTTGATTCAATAAACCAAATTGAATGAAACCAATTTTGTTAGAAAGGTCTTGAAATGATGAATCCAAGCCCATTGGATTTAAATCATTTGAATCTATAGATCTACCTTGGTAAAAATAATAAGGCACGGCCTTTTCTACATTCAAACATTTTTCAAATTTAAACCTTAATAGCTTTTGAGTTGATTCCAATTCTCAAAAATCACATTAGATCATACCTTTCAGAATATATAAAAACATTTGGGTTTACTTACATAAATAATGTTCAAGTAAGAAAAGAATGCCACATAGGCATTTCTAGTCACTTTTATTTAAGTAAAATAAAAGGTTAAACCTTATTAAATTGTGACACCGCTTTAAATCACATTCTCATGTACTGAAATATGTGGTGATGACATGTGTCAACATGATCCCATGTTTGGTTTGGAGAATATTAAATCTTAAGTAGTTTTTCAATGAGTAGAAATTACTTTTCTAAATATAAAAGAAATTAAACCAAGCTTTAATCTTGTAATGTTAGTGATGATGCTAGATCATCCATAGGACCCTTTTGTGTGATGATTGAAAGTAGTTAAGTATTGTTTGGTGATTGTGTACCTCGTATTTATTTATAGACGCTAGTACCGACCAAGGATACGAGGAAGAAGGAGGATACTAAGAAGAAGAAGCCGAGGAGAACTTCAACCACTTCTCTGCACAAGGCAATCCAATACTTGCAAGATACTTTACCTATGCAAGCTAACACTTGCAATTTAGCAAGCTTATACTGATAATGATGCAAGCCTAATACCACTAGTTGAATGTGCAAGCAAATACTTGCTTGTTACCATGCCAACTATATGCCTGTATTTGCTTAAGGCATATAGTTGGCATGGTAACAAGCAAGTATTTGCTTGCACATTCAACTAGTGGTATTAGGCTTGCATCATTATCAGTATAAGCTTGCTAAATTGCAAGTGTTAGCTTGCATAGCTAAAGTATCTTGCAAGTATTGTCTTGCCTTGTGCAGAGCAGTGGTTGAAGTTCTCCTCGGCTTCTTCTTCGTAGTATCCTCCTTCCTCCTCGTATCATTGGTCGGTACTAGCGTCTATAAATAAATACGAGGTACACAATCACCAAACAATACTTAACTACTTTCAATCATCACACAAAAGGGTCCTATAGATGATCTAGCGTCATCACTAACATTACAAGTTTAAAGCTTGGTTTAATTTCTTTTATTTTTAGAAAAGTAATTTCTACTCATTGAAAAACTACTTAAGATTTAATATTCTCCAAACCAAACATGGGATCATGTTGACACATGTCATCACCACACATTTCAGTACATGGGAATTTGATTTAAAGTGGTGTCACAATTTAATAAGATTTAACCTTTTATTTTAAATAAATAAAGTGACTAGGAATGCCTAAGTGGCATCCTTTTATTACTTGGACATTATTTCTGTAAGTAAACCCATATGTTTTTATATATTCTGAAAGGCATGATCAATTGTTATTTTTTAGAGTTGGAATCAACTCAAAAGCTATTATAGTTTAAATTTGAAAAATGTTTGAATGCAGAAAAGATTCTCCCTTGTTATTTTTACCAAGGTTGATCTATAGATTCAAATGATTTGAATCCAACGGGCTTGGATTAAGCATTTCAAAACCTTTCTAACAAAATTGGTTTCATTCAATTTGGTTCACTGAATCGAGCTGGGTTGATTTTTGAAACTAGGTACAGAACTGTGTTTGAATGAAAATGGAAAAATCCAAATTCAAACGACTGGGCTGCGCGGGAACTGCTAATGGGCCGGCCCAGTGTCACTCCGTGGAGCGGGGCTCAACTGACAGGGGGTTCCACCAGTCAGTGGCTCTTTACACGCGAAGTGGTACGGGGAAACGTGGTGTGTTGGATCTAGTTCTAATCCAATGGCTCTGGTTCATCGTCCACGTCGGGCAGCGCCGGCGAGACAGAACCCTAACGCGGCAGATGGGGGTCGTGGGAGGATCACTAGGGCTCAGGCGAGGGTCGGCGAGGCGGGCGAACGACAAAGTCGACGATGGCGAACCTCCTGGTACCGGCAGCTTCTCCTGGGGCGGCTCCAATCGCTGGCTTCCTTCTTCTCCAGCAGCGGCGGGCTCCGACCAAATTCCGGCGATGCGCTGCTCACCTTGCTCCCGGAACGGTGTGGAACAATCAGTGAGGAGAGGGGAGTGAGATGGTGTGCTCAATTCGGCTGGGGGTGGCCTCTATTTATAGTGGCGAGAGGGGACCGACGGGCGCAAGCTAAGATCGTCGTGGTCGACGACACAGAGGGCTATCTGCGTGGGCGATTGTAGGGGCGGTATTGTGCTCCCTGGCGAAGCTCAACGACGTGGTGGCGAGGCGTGGGGCGGTGCTAGTCGGTCGGAATGCGGCGGTGCTGTGCGCGTGCCCGATGGAAGTTTTGATGGCCACAGCGCGCGTGGTTCGCGCGGCGGCGAACGAGCATGTCTGCGGGGTTGCTGGGACGGTGGTGATCACGTATGCACGCGGCGAGGGCGGCGCGGTCTGTGGGCGTCTGTCGATCGTGGCGCACGGGGCGTGCTCTCGGCATGTTGCAGAGAAGGTTGGCAAGGTCTGTGCGTGTGGTCCAGGGGCTGGCATCGCTCACGGCTGGGACAGGGAGTGGCGGTGGGGTGCTGGCTTGCTCCCAGATATGTTGGCTAGGCTTGGTGATTCTCCTAGCTCGCTGTCGACATGTGGGTGGCAAGGGTGCACTCGGCCTGCTCACCATTGATGACATTGGCGAGCTCACAGTGGTGCTAGAGATTAGTTAAGTTGGCTAGATGATCTACTAAGGCTAGTGGTGTTCAGAGAGGGAACAAGTTAAGCTCAAAACACTGCACACTATAGTGTTTTGATTTTGTTTGATTTGCATCTACAAGGTGTTTGATGAAATGGCCGCATGAATTCCAGTTTTGAATTTTGAAATGATTTTTGGTGGGTGTGCTAGGCAGGTGCTGGTGAGTCTATGAATGCTTGGGTTTTGAAAGTTGAGCTTGTTTGAGTGGTTTTTGAAAAAGTGGGATCTTCCCATATGATATAGATTCAATTTTAAACTGTCATTTAAACTATGCATTTGAATGTTTCTGGATGATCACAAGGTGGGCCTTGATACTTTGTTATGAGTACTATCAAGGGGTGCAAAGATCCAAACAAGTTTTTGTTAAGTTCTGAAAGTTAGAGATAGCCAAAGTAGGCATGGGAGTTAATTTGGCCAAAGTGACCATTCCCTTATTTTGTTTGTTTTGATTTATTTATCTTTGGTAAAAGTGTGGGGATTGTTTAGATAATGTTTATTTCACCTAAGCATCCTTCTACAAGCAAGGAAACACACAATCATGGCAATTCAAAAGAATCCAAATTTTAATACACATACATATGAATGCTTTCATATTTTTAATTAGAAAAGTTTTTGTTAACCCTAAATTTGATGATTAGAGTTTGATGATCCAAGTTTCATATTTTTGGGATGTTACAAAGAAGAGGATTTAAGGAAAGCCTATCCAGAACTATTCAGGTACATCTCCGCAAACTTTGGGACAAAGTTTAATTTAACGGGGGAAGTCTATAACATCCCAACATTTAGGAACTAACGAAGGGTAGATTTAGGAATTTGGAATGTTGCATTCATTCATTTGTGAAAATGTGGGTAAAATTTTCACCAAATAAAAACCTAAAGTGATCAAGGTTTCTTTCATACTTTGAGATTAGGTTTAGTCTTAAAGGATGATTACTATAGACTTTGATATGATCTTTGAGGAATTATGTGTTTTGGAAAATGAATTTGAATTTTGAACTTGACTGTTTGAATTAAAATTCAAATGAATAAGAAATAAGGTTTACATCTTGATTTAATTAGGAGTTAATTATTATAACTCAAATTTTATCTAAAGAAAACAATTAAGAATATGAAAACTTATTTCATATTTTCATTTAACAAATAAGTTACAAAAATGTAACTTATTGAAATTATCCACACACTTCACAAAATAAAATAAATAAAGAATAAGAATATTCTTTATTGATAATAATATAATCTTTATTAAAAAAGAATAAAATGAAGATTACAAAATAATAAAATGAAAATTACAAAAGAATAAAGAAGATTACATTCACTATCCTAGAAAGACAAACTAAACTAAAATCTTCATCTTCAAATTTGTACCTGCAAAACAAACACTAATAAAAAATAAAGAAAGTTAAGGTTAGTATTGTTTTACTCTCAGAAGTTGACAGTGAAGTGCACTGTTCAATATTTCATCATTGAGTATATAAGGGGCAAGTTTCACCAATATGAAAGGATAAATCTTCCATAATTTTTTAGCCAAAAGTCAAATGACAGCAAAGAGGGGCAAGTTTCACCAACCAGGTAAAAGTAACCAGATAACAGTAAGTTTCAAAATTCTGAACATATCTACAAGTGCACAACAAGCACACAGGTAGGACACACACCAAAATGCATGTGGTGTGCTGTCAGCTTCACAGCACAACTCCAACACACAAAACCAGCAGCACAGCCATGGAGAGGCACTAGTGCATCTCTTCACTGCACACACACACACACACAAGAACAGCCAGCTTAGACAGCAGCTACACCAAGCACAACAGCCAGTAACCAAACCAACCAAAGCCCCAAATCTCACCACCAGGATGGTAACATAAGGAGGGGGAAGGATCAGGTGGACAGCAAGATCAAGTCCAGGAGCTAGGAGGAGTAGGCTAGATCAAGGTCAAGCTCAAGAGATCAGCAAAACAAGATCAACATCACCACCTTACTCCATAATCATCAGTTTTTGTGGTGAGCATCATAAAACCCTCACATGATCTAATCATATTATCTATATAGAAGCATGTGTTGTTTTATGAAACAAACTCTCAGAAAGCACCCAAGTGGGGTGAATCCATCATAGAGATTTTAAACTCTAAAAGCAAACGGCAAAGTACAAGGATCCAACCAGAGCTCATAACAACATCATTGATTTGGTTGTCAAGCTATATATTACAATTCAAGCATAAATATAGCTAAGATCTAATTTCTAGGCACATCCCTAAGGTAAGGGTAGCACCTTAGAAACTAATCTTTGGATCCAGATAATGATCAAGATTACTATCATTTTTACCAAGCTTTGATTCAAAAACAATAGCTAGTACCACTACCAGGACTATCTATATGAATCAACTAGATAATGCCTAAACCCCTAAGCCTCAGACCAACATCATTGGTCTTAGGGATTTCAGAGAAGAACATTTCTATTTATCTTATAAAGCCAAGCTTGTCTTAAGCTTAAACCAACCCAATCAATGAATAAGAATCAATCTTGTGTGCCATACCAAGATGGTGTCACAAGAACAATTCTATATGAATCAGGATAAATATCCAATCATCACAGATTCAACATATCAATCTATTAATCATTTTCCTGTCAGGAATCATAACTAAAACATTCCAAATGTTTATCTGTACTATTTGAGATCATTGTGATCTCAAACCACATATTAATTTCTAAGACAACAACACTAAGACAGTGATTTCATCACACCATAACCATGATCCTAAACCATGAAATGACAGTGGAAAGTTATCAAGTCACTGACTTTACCAAGCATTGGTTCCAAAGCATCTATACCATCTGAATCATATGCAATCCAAGCATAAAATCATCTAATAAGCCACCAGAACCATTATAGGTCATCTCAAGCAACAAGCCTTAGGCTAATAACCATTTAGCATGCTTACAGACCATCCACACATGATCTAATTCATCCAGTATATGATCAATCACATGATAAGAACCCTATATGAGATAAACCATCTTAATCAGGACAAGACAGTAACCAGAGAGGTCACTGCCAACATCCAGCATGGGATGAGCAAGCACAAAGAGCACAAGGGGAGAGGAAAAGAACTCACCAAAGGTCCTCGCTGGAGACTAGAAGAGGAAGCAGAGGGGCCGACGACCATGGCGGCATGGGGAGCACCCCAGAGGGGGCGCTGCAACCCATACGGCACCACGGCAGCGACCCTTACCATTCCTAGAGGCGAGGCGAATCACCACGACGCACGATGGCAGCGGCAATGCTAAGATCCATGCCAACCCCCCAAACCCTAGGGTTCGGGATGGCATCGATCCGAAGCAGGAGAGCCCCATACTCAAATCCAGTTGGATAGAAAGGATTGGCGTCGTCAACAACCTCCTACTGCACCACGGCGGCGACCAGAATGGCCCACGACAGCGGGAATCGCCGGTGACAATATCACCAACCATGGGGTCGGAGGCAGAGGAGGAGGGGAGTGAGCTCGAGGGAGAGAGACAACATGGGAGTGGGCTGAGTTGGGCCAGACCCTTCGGGGTGGCTATTTTGATTATGACTAATGGGCCAACAGGGCCCAATAAGATTGAACCATCCCAAAAAAACCTTTAAAGCCTGTTTTAATAAATAGGAAAAGACCAAAATACCCCTAGACTTAATTAAATTCTAGAAAATTAAATAAAAGTCCAAAAAATTATAAATAAAATATTTTTGGATTCACAATAATCCACACTATCCAAATAAATTAAAATATAAAATTTTATAATTTTAAATCTTATTAGGAATTTTGTAAATTATATATTCCTTATGGAGTTTTTACAAAATTATTGAAAGATGATAAAAATAAATAAAAATCACTTTCATTATATATTAATATTGTAGTATTTTTGTAAAATACTAAATAAATATTTAATAACAATTTTTTATATTTAAGTGATAATTCCTAAAAGAATTATTAAAACAATAAAAGTCAAATAAAAGGAAAATAAAATAAAATAATTCAATATATATTATAAATATTAAAAATTAATATTTATAAATCCTTTATTATTTAAAAATAATTATAATAATAATGGGGAAACTGCATATCAAATTAAATGATGCATTACATTACTTGCATAATCATTTTGCTTCCTTAAATATTGTCCTTATCGGGCAATAATGATGTTTTTGTAGGCATAGAAGCTCAAGGTCCAGTGCAAGCATCAGACTTCACTACCTTGCCGTCACAAGGCAAGTTCATCACTTGCTCATGTCCTTTGAAGAGTCTTTATCAAAGTATTTGCAAATTGTGTGTTATCATATATATTATAAAAGAAAGAAAATATTATTTTCACAAATAAAGACATCATAGATATCATCCTAAGTGATGATATAATGGAGCAATAGAACTTAGGGTTCTATTTGCAACAATGATGATCAAGTAGGGACTTAATAACCCCTGACATCCGTGATTCTAGCGCCATATATTACGCGTTAGCCATGAGATTTGGAATGTGACAAAGAAGTCAGCTCTATCTTCTTCCTCTCGTATGAAGCCGGATGTGCAGGTCGTGGCTTTTATCCTCGTAGCGTTCATATTAATTGGTAATTCGTAGAGGATATGCAGCATATGGGTGGGAACCCTCATCATCCCACGATAGTTCTGGCATCTAACGGTTTGTACAAACCATTGCCATAATTCATTATGTGGGCATGGTGTACACCAAGGAGGCATGCAAGGTCGCGAAGGGGGTAGTGATTGGCTTGGACCAACTACTGGGCCCCACATCATGGAATTGTGGACGGGAAAGTACGCCCGGTTGTGCAACAAGGAGTTGATCTCTCATGGGTAAAGTAACGCACCTCTGTAGAGTGTAAGAATTGTAACTTGTTACTCCCTATTCCGGAAGGAGCTACGAACGCGGCAGGAAAGGAACTCCATGAAAGTTTTGGTCAACCTTTGAAGGCTGATGGTCATAGATTTTCATAATAAAATCAATCTTTGAAGAAAGATTTACAAAAATTGCATAGTGCCAAGGACTTATAGTCCGAGGTGGTAGTTAGAGCATCAAACTTCCCACCTTGCATATAATGAACTTGTTGGGTAACGTTGTTACTCATTCTTTCCTTTAATCCCTTGCTTAGACTCTGAGGATCCCGAAGAAGTGCCAATGTATGCAGTCGAATGCCAAGAAGATGTGTTTTACGAGGAACCTGATCTGTCTGGAGGTGTTGAAGGAGTGGATTACGAAATCCGCTACGGTGTCGCTGCTAACGAGTCCAACTAAGTATCCCTAGTTAGTAGTAACCAACAGAGCCGAGCAGCATGAACTCTATAGAATAAGATGTTGAGCTCAACCCCTAGTCAGAGTTGTTACTTTTATATTCCGCCGAAACACTTTATATTTTGGTTTGTAAGTTGAATCTTTTGGAAGTCTTGAATTTCCGGTATTGTAATAATAATAAGGTGTGTATATTTGTAATATGGACCCGCAATGTTTCTGTTGTACCACTCTGAGAGATGTGATATTTATAGAACGGTGTTCTGTGGATGTCATGTCAACGACTATAGTATACAACACATGCAGTGGTAATGCTGGGTCACCGCACATAGCCAATGCGCAAGAACCAAAGTCATGCAAGAAGATGAAGCATATCAAGCTACGTTTTCACGCTATTCGAGAGCATGTCCAATATGGTGACATAAAGATTTGCAAAGTACACACAGATCTGAATGTGGTGGATCCGTTGACTAAACCTCTCCCGAGGGCAAAACATGACTAGCACCAAACCGCCATGGGTGTTCGGTATATTACCATGTAATCTAGATTAGTTGACTCTAGTGCAAGTGGGAGACTGTTGGAGATATGCCCTAGAGGAAATAATAAAAGTGGTTATTGTTATATCTTTGTGTTTATGGTAAATGTTTGCATTCATGCTATAACAGTATTAACCGGAAACATTAATACTTGTGTGATTTGTAAACTAAATTAGAGTCCCTAGTAAAGCCTCTTTTTAATACTAGTTTGTTGGTTAATAGATGGTCGTGGTTTCTCGATCATGAACATTGAGATGTTATTAACAACAAGATCATATCATTAGGAGAATGGTATGATGGACATACTCCTATAGATAAGCGTAGCATGAAGATCAAGTCATTTCAATAGTTCGTTTGCTATAAGCTTTCTGATACATAGTAACCTAATTCCTTCGACCATGAGATCATGCTAATCACCATCACTGGAAGGATGCTTTGATGACATCAAACACCACACCGTAACTGGGTGGCTATAAAGGTGGCATTGAGTGTTCGGAAAGTATGGGTTGAGGCACATGGATCAAGAGTGGGATTTGTCCATCCATATGACGGATAGGTATACTCTGGGACCTCTCGGTGGAATGTCATCCAATTAGCTGCAAGCATGTGACTGGCTCACAAGGCCAACTTGGAGCTAGTTTGATTGGCTAATCATCAACATGGACTTAGTTTCGCATGATCGCATCTGGATGCTATACTATACGTGGTCTCGTCTCTTATCCGCTGAAATTCCCGTTTCTCCTTTAATTTAGAAAAACACTTTTTGAGAGCTGGAATCGACGATCTTCAGCGGTTGGACTTGAGATACTACCAAGTACGTACTACTACTCTACAGAAGAGGGGACATGAAAATCCAAATGATCGGACCAACAGGCTCATAGGTTTATCGTGGCGCGGTATGACAGTACCTGTAGCCTGTAGGGTGGTGGCGGACCCTCCACTAGGCTAGAGCTAGACGTATGTATAGACCAGAGTAGTGAGTACGTACCGATCTTTCTTTTTCGCGGTTAGTGAGTGAGTAGAGTACTGATCTAATAATCCACTACGTACCTACCGGCTGGCGGCTGTTGCATCTTTATCCACACGATCGAACAAACAGCTAACCTCTATCAGTGCTAGCTGCTTCCTACCTAGTTTTTTTTTTTTTTTGAGCACTGCTTCCTACCTAGCTGGACCTGGATGGACGGAGGGAGTAGTATATGCCGCCATCTCCTCAATTGGACACACCATAGAGATCACTGATCAGAGAGGTTGGAGCGCCTACGATATGACGAGACAGCAGGCCCGGCCCGCCCAGTAGTGCTGTCTGAGCCTACAGCCGAGCCTGCGTGAATCGGGCACTTCTATTCTCCGCTCGCTGCGAGCACGAGTGGGCCAGCTCTGTAATGGGCCACACCAACGACGCCCAATAACAGGTACTTCTTTTTCTTCCTTTTTTCTGTTATTCGAGCAGGAAAATAACCGTTCTAAAATCTGAGTATATTTTTAAAAACCACGAACACTTTAAATTTTTGGATCTTTTCAAAAACTCTAAATATTTATTAAAATCTGAGCATTTTTCAGAAACAAAAATGCAATCAAAAGGTAAATATGAAATAGAAAAAGGAAAGGAAGAAAACAGAAACATAAACATAAACAGAAAGAATAAACATAAACCAAAAACCAATAGAAAACAGCATACGTAGGAAGGAAATGGGCCGGCCCCTCCACGGAACCACTTCAGACGATGCCCAAATACAAATCCCGATGAGAGCGAAGAATAGGATTCGCCTTTTAAATCCACAATTGCTTTATAGGGCCAGGTCTGGCCTTAGCACAGAATCTGGCGAGCAAGCCTGCTCCAGCGCATATAGCTATATAAGCATTTATTTTCTTAGAAGTGGCTAAAACTTCACAAAATGACTGATTTACGGAAGTGGCTAAAATTTCACACAAGTGACTAAAACATAACACAAATGGTTGGGAAAACATTAAACAAAAAAGTGAACGAAGCTTTATTTGATTTGTTCCGATCTTTTTCTATAGAGGCTTTTTTTTTTTACCTTTGCATTAGTCATCTGGAGCATTAGTACGACGGCTGCCCGCTTATTCGGATCGTTGTACTATATGTACTCATCGCTAGTTGGTCTAATTCCCTATTTATATATTTTAACATTTTTTTATACTGTCATTGAAGATTATTAATAGATCGGTAGTCTTGGGGCTGCATCTCCCCCCAAGAAAAAGGAACAATTGCCAGCCACCTCGCGTTCATTTTTTGTTTTCAGAATCAGCCACCTTTGCGTTGCGTTCATGAAATGGCGCATCTCACGTGCATCTGCAACGTGCTCCCGGGCCCGAGAGGGAGGGAGGGAGGGAGGGAGGCAGCCACGCAACGCGATTCGAGCCCCGGTTGATCTGGTCTGGCCAGGG
This sequence comes from Avena sativa, assembly GCA_916181665.1. Classification (NCBI taxonomy): domain Eukaryota; kingdom Viridiplantae; phylum Streptophyta; class Magnoliopsida; order Poales; family Poaceae; genus Avena; species Avena sativa. The sequence continues at coordinate 433,954,825 of OV702283.1, read as the reverse complement.
TCCGACCCAGCTGCAGCCGTGGACGCCACGCCCAAGCTAAGCACCCGATGCCATCTCTCATCTCCCTAGCTTGCTTGCATCATCGTGGCTGCCGCGACGGTATAAACAGAACTCCGCTCCTTCCGCTGAATCCCATCGCAGGCTCCACATTTCCACCACGATCGCGGTGAGTTGCTCCTGGCCGGCGGGAATTAATGGGCAGGGCATGGGCTCTCATCACCCACCTCCACGCTGTTGCAGGGTACGTACGTGCATCCATGGCAGAGCTCAGAGTTCATGGCTCCTGAGTTCTGAACTCCTTCCGTTTCGGCCACTCGTTGTTTTGGCTGATTAATCTGGTGGATCATTGATGCTTGCTTCTCTTTCCGGTTTGCAGGCCAAGCCTGTCCCTGATATACCCGCTGTAAGTGAACACCTGGAAAATCAGTCTGTCAGTTGATGTGTAGCACATCAGATGTGTTGTTTCTGAGGTGTTGGTTTTTGGGCCAGGTACGCGTCGATCTGCGCGATGGAGAGCGCGTCGAAGCTGGACGACGGGCAGTGGCTGGCATACTGGATCATCTACTCCTTCATCGCCCTCTTTGAAATGGCGGCCGAGCGAGTCCTCTACTGGTACCTGCTATCTGTAACCTGTTCGTTACCGAAAGTGACCCACAGTACATCCGTGTTATGATCGTGGGGTTTCCGACATTGATCACGACCTTTTGGATGCAGTCAGAACATAACTGCCTTCTTGCTGTCTTGCAGGATACCGTTATGGTACGAGGTGAAGCTGCTACTGGTGGCGTGGCTGGTGCTGCCGCAGTTCAGGGGCGCCTCCTTCATCTACGACAAGTTCGTCAGGGAGCAGATCAGGAAGCACGGGGTGAGGCTGCACCACCAGCACCAAGCCCACGGCCATGGCCACGGAGTGCACGTCCTCAAGGTATCTTAGCTAGATCGGTGCTCCCTAGCTAGTCACCGCGATTGTTAAGCCGCTTGCGTTGCTTACTTGTTTTGCCGAACCTGCAGGCCGAGCATCATGGCGTGCACTGAGGAACAAAGGGAGAATGTCACTGGTGCGCCGGCCCCTGAAGCTAACGAAAGCGGCGAGGATTCCCTTTCGCTCTCGAGATGCGCATGATTTGCTAATTTGTGTATCATCTGATTTGAGATGCGCAAGATGGCGCCTCCAAGTAGTTTGTATGTACTACTTCAATGCTGCTTGTATGTGTCGTGATATGTGCGCGCAGTACATTGGGCTGGGATAGTATTACCACTGTACATGCTAATTCACACGGTCCATTGTTGTCAAATGTCAATTTGCGAGAGGATTCGTATTCGTTGTGATCAATAGATTCTGCGCAATGCTGATGCTACGCTTCTCAAGAGCTACATCGTTTCAAGACATAAGATATAATACTCCCTCCGTCCCAAAATAGATGTCTAGATTTATCAAAATTTAAATAAATCTATATACTAAATAGTGTCTAGATTTATCCAAATGTTCATAAATCTGAGACATCTATTTTAGAACGGAGGGAATAGTATGTTTTGGTAGACTACAGACGTAATACCAACTTTGCCCGTCGGAGGCATGTACTTCAGGTGGCCTAGGGCTCGCCCTGTGCAGGCTTTGTTTCCGCTTGACTTCACCGAGTAGAAGTCGTCAACATCTATGCGGTTATTTTTCTATTCGTGGCAGTCTCTACTTGTCGCCACAGCCTGACATGTCGGCTGCCTCTGACGGCGAGGACATGAATGGGATCATGGCTTCATACTGCAGATCATACCAGAGCTTCATGAGTTGTGTGGAAAATCTTTGGTGGTGCTTTCGTGGAAGCTGAGCTCATTTGAGGCCTTGGTGGTGGCCATGACGCTCTCGCCACCGCGGTCACCCGTCTCTGTGGACAGTGGAGAAGTGTTGACGCGTCGGAGGCTGTGGTGCTTTCGTTGAAACTGAGCTCATTTGAGAATCTTTTTTCTAAAGAGCTTTGTGGCTTGCTCGTCTGTTTAGAGATACCTAGCCTGGATATGGCAAGGACATTAGGATGACATCAGAGGACATAATCAGGAAGGTAAAAAAGGTCTCCTATAGGAAGGTATCTTTCAGGAGCAAAAGAAAGAAGAGGGGCATAGCAAAGAAAGCTTCGGCAGCTCCTTGATTGATGGACCCTTTTTTGGGTCATCCATTCAGTGAGTCTTCTTTGCGGCGTGGTGCTCCAGGTGTCATCGGTTCACAATTGTAGTAGGTTGATAGTGCTTGTTGCTTTCGAGGTTGCATGCTTTAGATGTTGTTCTCTTGTGGTTTTGTTGTAGTGATTTTCGTCCGATTTTTCATTAATAACTGAGCAATTTATCATCGTATTGATGACAAGTATGCCATGAGGGGGTCCTCGAGACGTCAAAAGAAAGGGGTGTGAGACGTGAGGATGTACGGAACTGGGAGCACACAAGTTTACCTAGGTTCAGATCCTACTCCTACTATCAATCCACTATATCGGCAGAGCCGAAGGTTACGGGGGATGTAGTACAAAGGTACACTTGTGTGAAGTTAATCTCGTTTCCCTAAAGGCTACCCATAGTTCGATTAATATAGACATCCGGTCTAGGGTTTATAGGGAGAAACCTCATTCAGTTACGTTACATAGTCGGTAACTATTAAGCCATGTACTTCAACTCTTCTAGGTCTTCCTATAGCCGGATGGGTCTCCGTCTATCTCATTCACTGGTCCGTCCGTGGAGCCATATGCTCTAAGCATAAGTGGGATACCCTGGTCTCCGAGTATAAGTATTGGAAGTGGCTATACCAGTAAAGTATAACCCCAACAGTAGCCTCCAGAGCACTTCAAAATCCTTAGTTGGATGAGAACGACTTGAGTTTGGTTTCCGTCCTTATCTCTAATGGTCTTTGACTTAGAGAATCTTGAAGGGTTCCTAAAACTATATCAACAAAATTCAACTAACTCTGATGAAGTCAGATAAGCGTTAGTCATTCTTTTTACTTCTTAGTCAAACGATGAGACTGTTTGAATGTTCATGACCTCTGCAACTCTTCAGGAATCGTTATGTTATCTATAGGCATATCATGGATATGGATGTTTACGGGTCCCACTTTCAATAAGAAACAAGGAACCCATTTAGTGTTCGCTGGAATCGAGGAGGCGGAGTGGTCGTGCCTGCATGGACTGAAACTACCGCACCACTTCCCCGACGCGTGTCAGAAATCCAGCGCATTCACACCACGTCTACATGAATCACAACGTAGAATCTATAAAGATGAGGGGTAAGTCTCGCCACTGTCATAAAAGTCTAGGATTCTAGAAAGGAGGCCTAGCCGAATCTAGGAAGGCTACGTGCACCGAATAAGAAGAAGTCGGAGCCTTGGAGTACATAACACGTAGAAGTATCCGAGTAGGTGTAGAACTCTGTAACCTATCGGGTTAGGACTACTCCATGTAAACCTATGTTTTGCATTTTTACAAGTCGGACATGTGAGAGCGTAAGGGCACAAAAACACAATAGACAATCTCTGTAACATGGCCTATTGCTGATATAGTGATTGCCATCAAGAGTAGGATCTCTTTACCGCTGTGAGATCTGAACCTAGATAACCCTTGTTTCACGCCCTTCTCGGATGCTCGTTGCCTCCCCCCGCGTCTCTCTAAACTCGCCAGTAGGACCCCCTAAGACGTACACGTCAGCAATACAGCGACACCCACACTTACAATAGAGTCAATATTTGTTTTAGCACTTAGCAACAATTCAAGGTGCACGTGTGCCCCATGTCTGATTTTGGTAATTATTGATAATCTCTATGGACTAATATTTGCATTGAGTTACACTTGTACGAATTATCCATTGTCGTCGTTTGAACCATTTGCTAGATTTAAGGTTGAATAATGAAGAAAGGAAGAAGAATAAGAATGACCAAGGAGATATTCAATGTGTGATCCGAAGAATGGTCATATGAGAGTTCGACCTATTGGAAGCATGTATTGAAGAAGAACAAAGTGTGTGCATTCTTTTTTCTTCAATACATCGTACTGAAGAAAAAATAAGATCCAAGGTCGATCAAGATAAAGTGCGAAGAATGGTTTCAAGTGGATCAACACTCAAGAAGAAATGAAGAAGTGCAAGTTAAAGATGAGCCATATCGAGAAGATCATATATGCTTAAAGCTTGCTAGCCTCGGTTATCATTGATAGATGAAGACATGCCTAAAGAAGAGATTATCCCATGGGGGTATGGAGAGCCATCATCAAGTTTTCATCAAGCTACCACGAGAAAGAGCAATCAAGAAAGGTGTTCCATCTTGAGAAGGACAAGATCGTCTTCATCAATCTCAGGTGTAATGTGCAAGGAAAAGTCTTCATCAAGTTAGCCTAAGGAATATCAATCAAGAAAGGTGTTCCATCTCGAGAAGGAAAAGATCGTGTTCGTCAAGCTCAAATGGAATGTGCAAGGTAAAGTCTTCGTCAAGTTAGCGTGAACAAGATCAATCAAGAAAGATGTTCCAACTTAAGTAGGACAAGATCGTCGTCATCATGCTCAAGTGGAATACGCAAGGCAAATATATGATATGACTCTCTGATGCGTGCATCCAGTGTTGACGTGGGACACTTCGGGAACCCCAAGAGCAAGGTGTGATGAGCACAGCAGCAAGTTTCCCTCAGTAGAGACCGAGGTTATCAAACCAGAAGGAGGAAGGAAATGTCTGAAAGGTGTTGCAAGCAACGTGGAAACCTGCACAACACAAACTCAAGACTTTGTCCCAACGAATCAGTGAGGTTGTCAAGCTCACTGGTTTGTTGTAACAAAGGATTAAACGTATGGTGTCGAAGGTAATGGTTTGCAGCAAGTAAACAAGTAACAGTGGAAGATGTATCAAGGGTAAAGATTGGACCGGGGTCCATAGTTCACTAGAGGTGCTCTCCTTAGATAAACAACATGGCATGAAGGGTAAACAAATTACAGCAGGGCAATTGACAAGAACTGAGCAAGTCATAACAATGCAATTACTAGTCAGAAAGATCCTATGAGATTCGACTAGAAGTCCACCTTCAGGTTATCATCCGAACCCCCTCCAGTATTAAGTTGCAAGCAACAGACAACTGCTTTAAGCAAAGTATGTAAGGTAAATAGTCCACATGTTCCATGAACAAGAGACCGTTGTTTTCTCCCTAGTAGCAACAACACATCTACAACCGAAGAGATTATTGTCACTTCCCTTGGAAACTAGAGGCATGAACCCACTGTCGAGCATAAATACCCCCTCTTTTGGAGTCACTAGCAACTACTTGGCCAAGATAGCTACTAACAACGGAGAGCATGCAAGATCACAAACAACACAGACATGATAGAATCATAAAGACAAAACCATTAATCAAACATGCATGATTACAAATAGATTAGATCTTGATCATGAACGGAGCTCACAAGATCTATACATAAAAGCACAAAGGAGGAGATACAACCATCTAGCTACTACATGGACCCATAGTCCAAGGTGGAACTACTCACGCATCATACCGGAGAGAAGGCCTCCGGGTTGATCTCCCCTCCAGCAGGGTGCCGGGAAGAACTTCAGATCCCCCCGATCTAGGTACGATGGTGGCGGCGGCTACAGACAGTTTCGTGGATATTTGATCGGGTACTTAGGGTTTCTGCATCGGGAGCTTCTTATAGGCGAAGGGGAGGCCGAGGCGGTGGCCAGGGGCCCCACACCCTGCCTAGGCGCGGGGCAGGGCCCACCCGCGCCTAGGGGGGTATGGGCGCCCTGACACCCCTCTCCGTCTCCCCTCTGGACTTCTTGTTCCCCATGGAAAGTAATTGACTTTGTCGTTTGTCCGTCCAATTCCAAGAATATTTCTTTACTAAATTTGTTGAAACCAAAAACAACAGAAAATAGGCATCTGGCACTATGGCAACTTATTAATAGGTTAGTACCAGAAAACATGTAAAAAGCACCTCAAAGTGTAGACAAAGCAAAGCAAAGTAGATACTAACAAGCATGGAACATCAAAAATTATAGATACGTTTTCGACATATCAAGCATCCCCAAGCTTAACTCATGCTCGTCCTCTAGTAGGTAAGTGATAAAAGAATAATTTTTGAGGTGACATGCACCCTCACAATAAAGATCCAACCATTTGCAAGCATTAAAAGCTGGGATCAAAGAACTCTAAACATATGCATGAAAGATGGAGTTCTAACAATAGGACATAGTAGCTATGCATGCAACATGAAAGGCTACAAACAAAGATCAAGAATAACTTGCATTGGAAAACATTTGTTTGTTTCACATACAGAAAACATAGCATAGTGGCAATCAACTTGTCCCTCATAGAGTAGCAATATAGATGCATATGACACCTTCAAAGTTCACAAGGGTGACTAGAAACAAATAGCACAAGAACAAGTAATATCACAATATACATCAATTAATAAGCTTTGGAACACTGCACATAGAATGACAACTATGCTCTCTTAATGGTGCCTAAAGGTAGAAGGTGGAGACTCAATAATGGTGGAATAAATGCCTTTTTGTAAAGGAAGCAGGGATTTCAAGTTTCAAAGAGAGCTTCCAAAAATTATGGTACTTGTTAGCTTTCAACCCTCATTGCCCCTATCATAAGCATCTTGAAGTGATTAAGGTTAAAGTGAACAAACTAGGGAGTATATGCTTGACGAAGTATAAGCTGGCAATCTCAAGTCCCTTGAATATGAGGGCCACACCTCATGCTACTCAACTTCAGTCACAGGTAAGTTCTTGTCATTGTAAGTATTTGCATATCATAGAGAACCACCAACGGGGTACCCCTTGCACATGCTACAGGAGCTTTCCCATAACCAAAATGACAAGACAAGCAGACAATGAGCATCCCAGTGGTCTTTTTATTTACTATATGCATAGCTTTTTTATTGAGGATGCTTCATAGATAGCTCACTATGGTGATGCAGCAAGTTTCCACCATGATTAGGCATGGCCTAGGCTAGCGGCCCAGGCGTTTCTCTAACACATAATACTTACTCCATGGACTTACAAGTTTCCTATTTATTTAGACAAAAGAGCATGATATCAACTACAAAGTACAAGTGCAATGTTGAAAACATTCCCCGTGACAGCATGGTTCTGCTAATTCCAACGTATAAGTGCAAGCATATACAATATAGCTCCACAATGGTTCAAGTTTATTAAGGGCAAAGAATATAAAGTGTGCCATCAAGTTCGTGAGGGTTTTAATCACTAAGTTTTCTCATAACAAAATAGTTTTTAATTGGAAAATAGTTGAAAACAAGAATATACTTGGATTGGTGTAACACACCATGCATAGGAGTTTATAGTGGATATTTGGAATAACTTGGTTTCTTGGGAGTTGGAAGCATGAGTAGAGCTTACTCATACAAGTGGAGGCTAGCAAAAGACTGGGAGCAACCAACTAAGAGAGCATAATGGCCATAATCATGCAGAGAAACAAAGCATTACTAATCAAAACATAGAGTGGTACTACAAGTCAAGGACTAAATGATCATAGAGGCTATGGTGACTTGTCATAGTCATAACATGGTGTGAGCATGTTCCAAGTCAACCCAAACAAAGCATTAAAGGAGAATACCACAATACTATGCTTTTGCATGCTAAAACAACGCATAATTTCTTCAAGGCACACTAAGCAATCCCAATTGTTTGGAACAAGACATGCTACAACAATAATCACTAAGAATAAGGTCAAAACAACACCTAGCATGTCATGCTAAAGTCTAAGTCACAGTCAATGCAAGCTCCTCTTGCACTACAAGCAAGAACTTATTACTCCTTTCCAACACCAAGCAACTTATTTGCAAAACAACACAACAAGAACGGGGGTCCAAACTACTTTATTCAAGCAAACTAAACAACCTAAGCAAATCAAACAAAAACTAAGATGCTCCAAGAATAACACAAGTGTGTATGAAACAATAGAAATGAAGTGTCTAGATAGACCTGAAGTTTTTATTGATGAAGAAGGGGATGCCTTGGGCATCCCCAAGCTTTGACGCTTGTACCTCTTGGATATTTCTTGGGGTGACACCGTGGTGGCATCCCCAAGCTTTAGCTTTTGTCCATTCTTCATCTCATTGCATCATTCTTTCTCTACACCTAAATTTTTTCCTTCATACAAAACTTCACACAATCTTCATTAGCAACATTAGTTTATTCAAAAGATATTAGACCCCTGGCAAAGCTTTGAAGCAGCAAGGATTTTCACTAAAAACACAAGCTACTGTAGTGTAACATCCCAGCATATAGGAACTAACAAAGGGTAGATTTAGGAATTTGAAACACTGCATGCATTCATCTGTAAAAATGTGGGTAAAGTTTTCGCCAAATAAAAAGCGTAAAGCGATCAAGGTTTCTTTCATACTTTGAGAATAGGTTTAGTATTGAAGAATGATTGTTATAGACTTTGATATGATCTTTGTGGATTTATGGTTTTGGGAAATGAAATTTGAATTTAAAACTTGAATGTTTGAATTTATAATTCAAAAGGATTAAAAATTAGATTTGAGTGATTTGATTTAGTCAAGAGTTAACAATTAATGACTCAAACTTTGAATAAAATAAATGAACCCATAGAATGAATATTGATTCCAAAACTTTATTCAATAAATGAGTTACATAATGTAACTTATTGGAAATATTTACAATAATAAATAAAACAAAAGAAAAATCTTTATATATTGAATAATAGTACAATAGTTATTACAAAAGAATAAAATAAAAAGTACAAAAGAATAAATTAAAGATTACAATTGAATCAGAGAAATATTACAAGTGACTATTCTATATAAAAAAGAAAAACCTAAACTAAAGTCTTGATCTTCAAATCTGGTACTTGAAAAACAAACACAAATAAAAAAAGAAGGTTAAGGTTAGAATAGAATTACTCTCAAACTTGTCAGTGAAGTGCACTGATCAAAATTCATCATTGAGTAATTTTATAAAAAGGGGCAAGTTTCACCAATATGAAAGAATGTATCTTTCATAATTTTAAGCCAGAAGTCAAATGACAGCAAGGAGGGGAAAGATTCACCAGCCAGATAAAAGTAACTAGATAACAGTCACTCTCAAATTCAGAGCATATCCACAAGTGCACAACAAGCACACAGGCAGCAAGGTCAAGGCCAAGCTACCAGGAATCAGAAGGTGGACAGCAAGATCAAGGACAAGTTCCAGGAGCTGGAAGCAGTAGGAACAACAACAGGAGAAGGACCAGATCAAACCAGCAAGATTATGCCACAATATCAACAAGCTACAAACACAACAACAACCTACTGTTGTGGTGAGTTATATAAAACCATCACATGATCTGTTTATCATATCAATATAAAAGATTCATGTGTTTTTTTATATCTAACCTCTCAATATTCATCCAAGTGGGATGAATCCATCCTAGAAGGTTTTAAAATAAATTCATAATCACAACATCAACCTACCAGTATAACCAGGATCTCAGACCAACATCATTGATCCTGGTTATAAACGACAAAGCCTATATTTCAATATAGCCAGAGGAAAGATTATGAAATATGGGCACATCTCTTAAAAGAGTAGCACCTCAGTATTCATAAATCCTATGGGTCCATACAAAAAAATCTTAGCACAACCATTGTTTTCCAATAATGTTTCAAGAATTAGCAGCTGGTAATTCTAACAGAATATTTCTATCAGGGACATCCATTAGGAAACTAGTTCCTTTGCCTTAGAGCAACATCATAGGCAGGAGAATTAGAAGAAGCTTTCATTTTATCTTGCCAGTATTAATCACAAGCACTGTCAAAGCTAAGCTCAGGAATAGGACCCAATCACTTGTGTGCCAGTTTATAATGGTATCACAAGGACAAGTTCTAATGAGCTAATTCCAATCTTTACTTAGATTTCTCAAATAAAAAGGGGCAAGCCACTAAATATCATTTTCCTGAAACCAAATGCCAGGAATCAACATCAAACTCATATATACATCTACATAAATCATTAACATGTAATGATTATATTCAGTAAGTATATCCTCATACAAGCCAACCATTATAAATGCAGTAAGCAATTACTAAGAGAACTACTGTTGGTATAAACATCTTGACAGTGGAAAGTTCTCAAATTAACAACATTTCCAATTAGGGATTTCATAGAAACACTAACATTGGATCATAGTAAATTACCACTGGAATAAGTCTGATAAGCCACTAGCATCACTCAAGCTAACTATAAATAATGATCCACATCAAACAATCATTCATCATGCTCAAGGATGATCACCACTAGATCTAAATCATCATAGATATGATCAATAGAGGGATATGACCCCTAATCAGAATAAGAACCCTAATCAGGAGATGAACCCTAATTAGAACGTAGTCACTAGGCAAGGGTAGCCACTAGATACACATAGAGATATTCATGGTGATAGGATGAACCAAGATCCACAGAGGCAACTTACCCGGGGGTCCTCTCTAACGAATTGAAGAGGAAGCGGATTGGCCGACGAGCCCGCGGCGGCACAGGGAGCACCCCAGAGGGCGCTGCAACCTGCACCAGCCACGGCGGCGGCCACATCAGTACTCACGCACCACACCTCACCAAGGGAGAGCCCGCGGCGGCGGCAACACTTTCCCCAAACCCTAGGGTTCGGAATCGGGGTGAACCTGGCCACAGGGGAGCTCCGGAGTCAAATCGAATTGGACCAGATGAATGAGCATAGTCGCCAACCTCTCCTGCACCATGACAGCGGCCAGGAAGGGTCACAGCGGCGGCCATCGCCAGAGGCGGTGCCAGAACCCCACATGGTCGAGGGTGAGGGGAGATGAGAACGAAGAAGAGACAGAGAGAGTGGGCTGGGTGGGCCAAACCCTTCGGGGTAATGATTTTGACCCTGCCCTATTGGTCCACAGGGGCCCAATAAGCCCAAATGGCCAGCCCAAGTCGTTTAAAATCTGTTTTAATAAATTGGAAAAGACCAAAATGCCCCTGAACTTAATTAAATAATAAAAAATAAAATAAAAGTCCAAAAATTATAAATAAAATATTTCTGGATTCACAAAAATCCAAACTATCCAAATAAATTGAGACATAAAATTTTAGACATATAAATTTTATTAAGAATTTTGTAAATTATATATTCCTTATGGAATTTTACAAAATTATTGAAAGATGATAAAAATAAATAAAAATCACTTTCATTATATATTAATATTGTAGTATTTTAGAAAAATACTAAATAAATATTTAATAACAATTTTTAATATTTAAGTGATAATTCTTAAAAGAATTATTAAAATAATAAAAGTCAAATAAAAGGGAAATAAAGTAAATGCAATATATACTATAAATATTAATAAGGTAATATTTATAAATCCTTTATTATTAAAAATAGAATTTTTATAATAATGGGGAAAATACATATCAACTTAAAAGATACATTACATTACTTTGCATAATCATTTTGCTTCTTTAAATATTGTCCTTACCGGGCAATAATGATGTTATTGTAGACATAGAAGCTCAAGGTCCAGTGCAAGCATCAGACTTCACTACCTTGCCATCACAAGCCAAGTTCATCTCTTGCTCATGTCCTTTGAAGAGTATTTATCAAAGTATTAGCAAATTGTGTGTTATCATTTATACTATAGTAAAAGAAAACACTATTTTCTCAAGATACTAAATCTTAGATATCATCCTAAGTGATGATATGATGAAGCAATAGAAATTAGGGTTCTAATTGCAATAATGATGAACAATTAGGGATTAATAACCCATGACATTAGTGATTCTAGCGTCGTATATTACGCGTTAGCCATGAGATTTGGAATGGGACTGAGAAGTCAGTTGTATCCTTTTCCTCTTGTATGGAGGCAAGACGACCTTAAGGTGATGTTGTGATTCCTTGTGTGGATCCAACATATGGGTGGGCACCCTTACGCCCCACACTTTTGGTGTCTAGATTATCTATGAATGGTGTTTAGGGAGATAGTCCATGTAAATGGTACTAATCCGGGCATCACTAGGTCATAGAGTCTTCGGAATCTCATCAGGGTTTTAGCCTGCCCGAAAGGGGCTTAACGAAGGTGAGATAGCCGAAGGATCATGCAGACATATGAGGTTGCAGAGAGGGCAGTGATTGGCTTGGACCAACTACTGGGCCCCACATCATGGAATTGTGGACGGGAAAGTACACCCGGTTGTGTAACAAGGAGTTGATCTCTCATGGGAAAATTAACGCACCTCTGCAGAGTGTAAGAACCGTAACTTGTTACTCCTTGTTCCGGGAAGGAGCTACGAACGCGGCAGGAAAGGAACTCCATGAAAGTTCTGGTCAACCTGTGAAGGCTGATGGTCATAGATTTTCATAATAAAAACAATCTTTGAAGAAAGATTTACGAAAATTGCATAATGCCTAGGACTTATAGTCTGAGGTGGTAGTTAGAGCATCAAACTTCCCACCTTCCATATAAGGAACTTGTTGGGTAACGTTGTTACTCATCCTTTCCTTTGAATCCTTGCTTAGACTCTGATAATTCTGAAGGTACTCCAATGTACGCATCTGAGAGTCAAGAGGAGGTCTTCTATGAAGAGCCCAACTTGTATGGAGCCGTAGGAGGGGAGGATTACGACATCGTCTACGGAGGAGAGTTCCAGGAGTCGGAATAATTAGTATAGTTCTAGTAACCACTTGAGCCAAGCATCATGAACACTATATAGCAATAAGTTGCTGGGCTCAATTTGGAGTTTAAGTTTTAAATTTGAAACTTCCGCTGAAACACTTATATTTTGGTTTGTAAGTTGAATCTTTTAGAAGTCTTGAACTTCCGGTATTGTAATAATAATAACGTGTGTATGTTTGTAATATGGACCCGCAATGTTTCTGTTGTACCACTCTGAGGGATGTGATATTTATGGAACGGTGTTCTGTGGATGTCATGTCAACGACTATAGTGTACTACACATGCAGTGGTATGCTGGGTCACCGCAGTTGGTATCAGAGCAAATTGCTTTGACCTTAGATTGGAAAGCTAGTAAAAGCGTATTACCTGTAGGAAAGCTTAGCAACAATAAATAATTCTCTAAAAGTAATATAATGGGTAATCAAATGAGAGTATCCCGTTATATATTTTAGTGCGATAATTCTTTGTTATGATGCAATATGTTATTTGATACTAATCAAAACTATTTTTCTGATATACAGAGATATGGCACCAAAGTTTCCAAAACAGACATTGGTAAGGAAAGAGGAGACTCTTGATGATTATCAAGGATCATTCATAGACCAACTTCGTCAACTTTTAAAAATCTTTAGTTGTCCAACTAAAATTCCAGTGAACATTATCACTTACCTAGATGGCCGGATGTTATCTAAGCATCGTGTGAGTATCCAACTTCCAGAGGAGCTCGGATTATATCACGATCTACCTATAGGAGAGGGTAGGAGTCACTTAGTAGCATATCATGTTGCTGTTGTGGAGGCGATAGCGAATATCCGGGAGCATAAAGCCAAGGAGTTAGAAGGTAGCACATTTTCAGTGATACCTCATGATTCTATAGACTCGGAGCCTATACAATATCATCTTACTTTGGTTAAGAAGCATCCTAAGTTAGCTTCCAAGTTTATGGATAGGTACCAAACACTCATTGCGTATTTTTACAAGACACATCAAGTGATTGTTGAAGATAAAAATGATATGTTAGAGTATCTAACTGATCTGGAAAGGAGGAAGCATTTAGCATACCAGTTAGAGAAGGAAGCAAGTAGTAGTGCAACACCTATCTTTAAAGATATGCCTATATATCCTGAATCTTTTATACCATATCCTTATTCACCAAGACCTAAACCTATACACGATCCTACTTTGGATATGAGGTATGCAGTACCACAGGGCTCAGAGGATGGTTCTGACTCAGAACTTCCTATTGAGAATTCGGATGGTTGGAGAATGGGATCATATGAAGGATCTCATGAACACCAGATGTCCACAGATGGTTCTGACAGAAATGTTGGACAATCTAGCTGGATGGGTGCAAGGATTAACCCTAGTAACAGTAGTAGAAACACCATGTTAATAGATAATCAGGATGAAGAAGATCCTAAGGAGAGAGTGTTTGAATCATCAACATCTTCTCAAAACCCAGGGAATATACATTATCCGGTGTTTAACTATCTTGCCCAAAGGAGCACCTGGGAAGCAGCAGGATCTGCGTATCCTGTTGACAACTCAAGTAATGAAGCTCAGGAGATGCAAGCGGGAGATAATGTTGAATATGCTTCTGAAGACTTTTCAGCTGGGCTGGAGGGAGTCAATACACTCAGGTTGAGTAATGACTCAAGTCCTGTAACACCCTCAGAATTGGACATATGCAAGTTTTAGCGAAACCCGCCAAACCCGCATAAAAACGATTCAAAGGTGCCCACCAGGCACTTTCGTGCGGGTGGAAAACGAAGTAATAACATTACACAATAGTCCTCGATGGGACCCACAGAACAGATATATATAACAGCGACTCAAAGAGTCAAGAATACAAATATAATATACAAAGATCCAAATCACCTTGAAAACGACACAGCGTCCAGCTACGGACAAGATGCAAATGGGGCTAAGAGCCCTGAAGAATAACCAATGGCGTCCATAACCCTGCCCAGGCCAAGTCGGAAGGGTAACCCTGCTAACGGCGCCGATCTCAAAACCTGCTTAAACAAAAGGGGTGCCGACAAAGGGCAAAGGAAAAAGAGGAGCGTCAGTACTGAGGCCAGTACACGGTGAGACTAGAATTCGGCGGTCCTCGCCTACATAGGTATGGTGGACTGAAGAGGCAGCGGCAACACGCACTAAACAACCTATAGAGACTCGATACAACTGGCGGCTATCAGAGAGGGGTAAGAAAGACCTATTCGGATCCAACCTGAATATTACACCAAACAATCCCACCCTGGTATTTCCCCCTCGAGACCAATCGAGGAAGTCCACCAAGGAACTCACACAGTTGGCAGTTTTATTTATTCAGTTATCGTTGCAGCAATTACTAGTCAAATATAGATAGTCATCCTGATAAATTAAGTAGTGGGCATTTTTATTTAACCATTCCATTGTAGTTGCGACACTTACTAGTCAGATACAATTAGCATGAGATAACCCAAAACCCAGCAGTTGTTGGTACTTTTAATCAGCCATTCCGTTATAGTTGCAATACTTACTAGTCAGATACAATGGTCGCAAGCGACACCCAAACAAGCAATTGTTGGCAGTTTTATTTAGCCATTCCATTATAGTGAAGCTGCTTACTAGTCATTATAAAGTCAAGTTTATAGCACTACTTTCGTTATAGTTGTCTATGATCGAGATACTGTGCTCCAAGTCGTCCATAACCGCGGACACGGCTTTCAGAAAGTTTTACCCAGCCGGGGTGCACCAATAGCAACACACACACGATCAACCTCGGAAAAACCAAATCAAAACCCAACGAGGCTTTCACGACAAAGCAATCACAGGATTCAGAAATATTTCAGGGGGCCACCCCTTGGAGTACACCCGCAACGAAACTGGCCGGCTCCGAGACGGACTCAAGGTTTGTGGGGCCGGCTGTAAACGACTGGGAACCCGAAAACTCGGGGTGTCGATACCGCGAAAACGGGTCACGATCCTAAACAGTACAGTGTGCTCCTCGCACAATCGTAAATAATACAGTAAAGCATGGCATAGGTACAGGATCGTAAATAAAACCTCAAACTAGTTTGTGGCCCCAAGAAATAAGACTGAATCAAGCTCTGGCTAAGGGGGGCCCATAATTCCCCGTATGTGGATAGCGCGAATATTCAAGGAACAGGTATCAAGTACTCGGGGTCCTACGGGACACAAGTGGACGTTTAACAACCAAATAACATCTATTTCCCACCTGTGCCTCTGCTTACCTACTTCAATTTTAGTTGTTAAACAATAATTAAAGTGAATGATAAGTAAAGCCATGATTATCTCCACATTAAACATGCGGCAATGCTCCAACAACTGTGGTAATTGACGACACGCAACAGCACTTGAGCAAGCGACTACGACGCGCAAGTCCAGCTATCTACCAAACAACAGGTAATAGGAGGTGTCCAAGGCAATATACGGGTTCAAGGGATATCACGGGTACGAAAACTAGAGCATCGCAACACAGATAGCAATAGATCAATAAGAGGGAATAAATACTATAAAAGTAAGATAGCTAGAAAGGGGGAGATGCTCGCCTGAAAACATTGCCGAAGGTTCAACCGAAGATCGGGTCGACACTCACATCAACTCAACGGCCCAATCCGCGAAGAAGCAAAACACTAGAGTACACACCGGATGCAATATTTAATACTACGGTAGAAAATCGGGCATGATGCATGTATGATGTATGCCCTGGCAAAGATGCGATGCAATTAGGTCATATTAAGTGGAACCGGGTCCCTGACAATTAATTAGATGGTTCATGTTATTTATCTACCCCGCAAATTAAATGTTGGATTAACATGGCAAAATATGATACCGGTTCGATGCACAGATTTAAATGAGGCCAATATGAGACTAGATTTGCCCGCATATGGGCCCCATATTTAATTATAAGGTGAATCGGCATAAGGCCCCCAACCACATGAATATGCATGCGAGATGAATGATTTAATATGCACAAGTTTTATATATAGCATTTATAAAATAAGGCTCGGGAAAAGGTTCACACATTAGGGTTCGGCGAACTTGGTGTTCCGAGGGTTCGGGGTTCGACAGGGGCTCAGGGTTCGACGGAAGCGGTCTCGGCAGGAACATCTCGGACATCGGAGTAGGTCTTGTCGCAACCGGGAAGCAGGACTTGGTTCGGCGTCGGGGCGCATCGGGTTCTTCCGGGTCGGTGCCGTTCTTATCGTCGCGAAGATCTTGTCGGGTCCGCAGGTCAGGTCGGACTTGGCGTTCGGGGTGAAGTGCTTGTCGTTCTGCGTCGATGTCCTTACCGTCCAGGTTCTCGAGCATCGCATCCGGGAAGGAGTACTTGTCGCACATGTGGCCTTCGGATCGGGCTCCGGGATCGGTCTTCGGTTTCCACGTGGGCGGTCTTGGCGTTCCGGGCATCGGATCCTCGAGACCGGGGTCTTCGTCTCCGTGAGGAAGATCTTGTTGCGTCCGTGAAGGCGATACTCGAGTATGGCCTTCTGGGGTTCCGGGAAGGAGAACATGGTATTCCTTGATGAAGAACTTGATGTTCCAAGTCGGAGCCGCGTGTGTCCAGGATTATCTCACTCGTCGATCATGATTCCCTCGTCATCAGACGGTCTTGTCTCATTTGAACAGTAGCACGAACACCTTGTGGTCAAGGATCAACACGGATGGCAAACTCTTCCGAGTGGCCTCCAGACGTCGGGTTCACAAGGCATAGAGCTGGTATGCTGCACAAGGGAAAAGGCCAAAGAAGTCCGGGTTGGAGCAGAGGGCCTCGAGGCACACATAGACGACCATGGCGACCGAGGTGTGCCTGCCCACGGAAACAGAGACGTGGCCAGGGAGGACGACGCGCGGGGCGAGCAGGGACGCGGTCAACAGGGGGAGGGCCCCACGACAAGGGAGGCAAGGCCGACGGCGGCCTGCTGGGCGGAGATGCAGCGACGGCCGGGGGAAGGCGGGGTAGAGGCGGCCTGCGACGTGGCTCGCAGACGGCTCGGGGAGGACGGGGTTGGGGGAGGCGCGCCGGCGCGGGAGGCGGCCGGTGGCGAGGAGCCGAGCGACGAGGTGGGGCGGAGGGGCGAGCCCGGGCCGAGCTTGAGGGGAGGGGCCGGCGGCGACGTGGGGGCCCGGCGAGGCGGCGCCCTGCGAGGAGGAGTCCGGCGGGGTCGGGGCGAGGAGGCCAAGCCCGGTGAAGGGGCGCACGGCGGCGCCTAGGGGAGAGGCGGCGGGGAAAGAGGGAAGGGCGGCGAGGCGGACGGCGGTCCCCTGGTGGCGGTCCAGAGGCGGAGGAGGATGCGAGCGCGCGACAGGCTGGGGCGGTGGAAGGCGCCGGCGGCGAGGCGAGGCGGGGCAGGGCCGGGGAGCGAAGCGAGGCAGAGAGGGGGAGGTGGGGAGAGGGCCACGCGGGGAGGGGAAGGAAGAGAGAGAGAGATGAGAGCGGGGTCGGGGCGGACCGGGTCCAGGGTGGTCGGGCCCACGCGGGGTGGGGCCGGACTGGCAGGGGCGGGGTGGGTCGCGTGGGGTGAGGCGGCTGGGTGAGTGTGTGCTGCTGGAGGTGGCAGTTTGGGGCTGGGGGAGAGAGGAGGAGGGGTGAGGTGTCAACGATTGAGTGGAGGGAGTGGTGAGGGGAGATGAGGTGGCGAGCGATGATTGGAGGGGGTGAGGTGGAGGCAGGGTGGGTAGGATAGGTTTGGGTGAACTTAGGATTTAGAGGGGCTGGTTTAGGTGGACCGATTTAATCTGGGGGTGGTCGTCCGGGTCGAATCGGCCCGTTCGACTGCCCCCCTAAAATAATTAAATATTTTATTATTTACAAACGGGACTTTTGCAAACCGCGGGTAGACAAAACAAATATTCCGGAGACCCGGGTTTTGCGTTTGAACAAAGACGGGGAGTTTTAGAAAACACAAAATAGGTTTTTCTGCAAATAGTTTTATGCAAGCAAATGCAAGATGATGACGATGCTCAAATGCAATGCGGCATGATGACATGAGCATGCGGTCATGATGATGCAATGCACAAAAACAACGCGATTTTCTAGTAGTGGTTTTGCGGGATGCCACAATTCGACACCACTAACAATGGATCTCGCCCTCGAGATCCGCCTCATGGTACCGGAAGGAAGGTCGGCGATCTGCGTCTTCTCGCTTCGTGTAGATCCTCGCGACACCACTAACAAGAGGTCGTTGTCCCGTCTTGAAATCGGCGTCACCACCATCAAGATGTCGTTGATCCTGTTCGTCAAGAGAGCACTCCGGATAAACAACGGACGAAGTTAAAGGTAAGGCCACCTCTAACTTTCATGGAAGGAGTAAGTTGCATCGATCCACCATTCATTGTACAAAAGCGAATGATAAGAGTAGTGGTATGGTCGCGACTCCATCCCGCACTCAAAGAATTACTATGTACACGAATAGATAGATTATGCAACTAACCCTTAGGATTAGACTGAAGATCTCGACAAACGAGGCTCAGAAACAGAGGAGTGATGCAGACTCTGCATCGGATCTGGCGTAGATGATGTCGTTGCGTCGGAAAACACCGGAAGGCACGAGAAGGAACACAGAGAAGTCCATCATACGAAGGATTCCTCGGATAGCATGAAGACCAGATGGAGCAACACCGTTACCAAAGGAGGAAGCGAAACCCTGAAGGTACGACGGAACCCAACCACAAGAAATCCTGGACTCGAAGAAAAGATAAGAGAGCAGATTCCAAAACACGTCGAGATAAGGGAAGAATAGCAGAGGGGTAAGAAGTAAAATCAGACCTAATCAGAACTATCCAACCGATTTTCAAAAATAGTTTTGACACTCTACTTCGGCCGTTAGCTAGGTTATCCTACAGGCTGGACTTGTGGGGTATCGCAACTGCTGAGCTCTGATACCACTCTGTAACACCCTCAGAATCGGACCTATGCAAGTTTTAGCGAAACCCGCCAAACCCGCATAGAAACGATTCAAAGGTGCCCACCAGGCACTTTCGTGCGGGTGGAAAACGAAGTAATAACATTACACAACAGTCCTCGATGGGACCCACAGAACAGATATATATATAACAGCGACTCAAAGAGTCAAGAATACAGATATAATATACAAAGATCCAAATCACCTTGAAAACGACACAGCGTCCAGCTACGGACAAGATGCAAATGGGGCTAAGAGCCCTGAAGAATAACCAATGGCGTCCATAACCCTGCCCAGGCCAAGCCGGAAGGGTAACCCTGCTAACGGCGCCGATCTCAAAACCTGCTTAAACAAAAGGGGTGCCGACAAAGGGCAAAGGAAAAAGAGGAGCGTCAGTACTGAGGCCAGTACACGGCGAGACTAGAATTCGGCGGTCCTCGCCTACATAGGTATGGTGGACTGAAGCGGCAGCGGCAACACGCACTAAACAACCTATAGAGACTCGATACAACTGGCGGCTATCAGAGAGGGGTAAGAAACACCTATTCGGATCCAACCTGAATATTACACCAAACAATCCCACCCTGGTATTTCCCCCTCGAGACCAATCGAGGAAGTCCACCAAGGAACTCACACAGTTGGCAGTTTTATTTATTCAGTTATCGTTGCAGCAATTACTAGTCAAATATAGATAGTCATCCTGATAAATTAAGCAGTGGGCATTTTTATTTAACCATTCCATTGTAGTTGCGACACTTACTAGTCAGATACAATTAGCATGAGATAACCCAAAACCCAGCAGTTGTTGGTACTTTTAATCAGCCATTCCGTTATAGTTGCAATACTTACTAGTCAGATACAATGGTCGCAAGCGACACCCAAACAAGCAATTGTTGGCAGTTTTATTTAGCCATTCCATTATAGTGAAGCTGCTTACTAGTCATTATAAAGTCAAGTTTATAGCACTACTTTCGTTATAGTTGTCTATGATCGAGATACTGTGCTCCAAGTCGTCCATAACCGCGGACACGGCTTTCAGAAAGTTTTAACCGGCCGGGGTGCACCAATAGCAACACACACACGATCAACCTCGGAAAAACCAAATCAAAACCCAACGAGGATTTCACGACAAAGCAATCACAGGATTCAGAAATATTTCAGGGGGCCACCCCTTGGAGTACACCCGCAACGAAACTGGCCGGCTCCGAGACGGACTCAAGGTTTGTGGGGCCGGCTATAAACGACTGGGAACCCGAAAACTCGGGGTGTCGATACCGCGAAAACGGGTCACGATCCTAAACAGTACAGTGTGCTCCTCGCACAATCGTAAATAATACAGTAAAGCATGGCATAGGTACAGGATCGTAAATAAAACCTCAAACTAGTTTGTGGCCCCAAGAAATAAGACTGAATCAAGCTCTGGCTAAGGGGGGCCCATAATTCCCCGTATGTGGATAGCGCGAATATTCAAGGAACAGGTATCAAGTACTCGGGGTCCTACGGGACACAAGTGGACGGTTAACAACCAAATAACATCTATTGCCCACCTGTGCCTCTGCTTACCTACTTCAATTTTAGTTGTTAAACAATAATTAAAGTGAACGATAAGTAAAGCCATGATTATCTCCACATTAAACATGCGGCAATGCTCCAACAACTGTGGTAATTGACGACACGCAACAGCACTTGAGCAAGCGACTACGACGCGCAAGTCCAGCTATCTACCAAACAACAGGTAATAGGAGGTGATCAAGGCAATATACGGCTGCAAGGGATATCACGGGTACGAAAACTAGAGCATCGCAACACAGATAGCAATAGATCAATAAGAGGGAATAAATACTATAAAAGTAAGATAGGTAGAAAGGGGGAGATGCTCGCCTGAAAACATTGCCGAAGGTTCAACCGAAGATCGGGTCGACACTCGCATCAACTCAACGGCCCAATCCGCGAAGAAGCAAAACACTAGAGAGGCGCCGGCGGTGGAAGGCGCCGGCGGCGAGGCGAGGCGGGGCAGGGCCGGGGAGCGAAGCGAGGCAGAGAGGGGGAGGTGGGGAGAGGGCCACGCGGGGTGGGGAAGGAAGAGAGAGATGAGAGCGGGGTCGGGGCGGACCGGGTCCAGGGTGGTCGGGCCCACGCGGGGTGGGGCCGGACTGGCAGGGGCGGGGTGGGTCGCGTGGGGTGAGGCGGCTGGGTGAGTGTGTGCTGCTGGAGGTGGCAGTTTGGGGCTGGGGGAGAGAGGAGGAGGGGTGAGGTGTCAACGGTTGAGTGGAGGGAGTGGTGAGGGGAGATGAGGTGGCGAGCGATGATTGGAGGGGGTGAGGTGGAGGCAGGGTGGGTAGGATAGGTTTGGGTGAACTTAGGATTTAGAGGGGCTGGTTTAGGTGGACCGATTTAATCTGGGGGTGGTCGTCCGGGTCGAATCGGCCCGTTCGACTGCCCCCCTAAAATAATTAAATATTTTATTATTTACAAACGGGACTTTTGCAAACCGCGGGTAGACAAAACAAATATTCCGGAGACCCGGGTTTTGCGTTTGAACAAAGACGGGGAGTTTTAGAAAACACAAAATAGGTTTTTCTGCAAATAGTTTTATGCAAGCAAATGCAAGATGATGACGATGCTCAAATGCAATGCGGCATGATGACATGAGCATGCGGTCATGATGATGCAATGCACAAAAACAACGCGATTTTCTAGTAGTGGTTTTGCGGGATGCCACAAGTCCTGACACTTCAGATACAGAGTATGTTCCCTCTGGAAGGCCATTTGTTCCGAAAACTGTGCGACGAACAACACGTCATCACGGTTGGTCATCAGGCATGTATGATGAGCGCAGTTACTACTAGAAGGAGGCAAATAGTTAGTGATATCGAGTACCGTGTACTGTACTCAAAGAAATAAGATAGTGAGATAAATAAGTTAGTTTTGTGATTATACCTATATGTGTATATGTTGTAATGACTTTGTATTATTATGATATTATGTATAATATGTGAAATGCATATTTGGATTTTCTTTGGATTTTCATTGTGTGACTAGTTCTGTGCGTAAAGTCGACCTCAGAACACATGTGCATGATGTAACTATGAGTATTCGCTTTATGTTGCAGGACTAGAGGGTCATGGATACAGGTGTAGAAAGCGAATTGAGCAGTAGCGGATTGAACGAGAGGCCAAGGAGAAGGCCGATGCAGATGTAGCAAATCAAGTAACATTACCACCACCACCACCAATGAGGCCGTTAATGGAGTAGAACTTTATGCAGTGCATGCAAATGATGCAAGAGACCCAGAACAAGTTCATGGAAGAGCTGCTGGGACGAGCAAATCTGAGGGCACCTGAAGGTGGAGGAGTGAGTCTATTGATTTCCAGAATGCAAGGCCGTTACCTTTTGCATCAGCCCCTGAACCAATGGATGCAGAAGATTGGCTAGCAGATACAGAAAGAAAGCTAAAGACCGTAGGTTGCAATGAGGAGGAGAAATTGAGGTATGCAACTCATCTTCTGACAGGACCTGCAGCATCTTGGTGGGAAAATCAGTTGGCCACGCAGCAACCAGGAAGGGAGTATACCTGGGAAGAGTTTAAACAAAGATTCCGTGAATATCATATTCCGGAGAGTGTTATGTAATTGAAGCGGAGAGAATTTGAGGAGCTGCAGCAGGGATATAAAAGTGTTATGAAGTATATCCGAGAGTTTAGTCAACTATCTCGTTATGTTGAGGAAGACGTTAACACGAAGGAAAAAGGGAAGAAGCGTTTCCTGCGTGGATTAAATCCATTTGTGAAGATGCAATTGAGGTTGGCTAATAATCAAACTTATCAGTAGTTGCTAGATGCAGCTATTACCTTCGAAGATGACTACAAGAATGTCCAAGAGGATAGAAGGAAGAGAGCTAAGAAGGAAACCAAGAGGATGCAAGCGAGCAAGCCCAAGCCCAATCTGGAATTCAAACCAAGGAATAGGCCCTATAACAACAACAATCCCAATTGGAGTGCAAATCCAAATGCAAAGAATATTATATGTCACAATTGCAAACTCCCAGGGGATTGCCTGAAACCAGTAATTGTATGTCACGCCTGTGGTCAGAGAGGTCACATCAATCCCAATTGTCCAAGCAAACCACAAGGTGGTTGACCGGCCTGAGATGGAAGGCAAGCTAGTGGAGGAAATGGACAGCCCAATAAAGGAGGAAATAATGGCAAGAACAACAATGGTAAGAGGAACAGACCTACCAAGAAACTGAACTGTGCAACCCTCGAGGAGGTGGATAATACGAAGCATGCAGTGATAGGTACGCTCAATATCCTTACCAATCCCGGCAAAGTTCTATTAGATACTGGTTCAACTACTTCTATTCATTTCTGAAGAATTTTGTGATAAGTTTGGGATTAGAAGGGCAACTTTAGAAAACCCTATGACCATAGTTACGGCAGGGGGAAATGTGATTGTACGCCACATCAAACAAGATCAGCTTATCTCGATCTGTGGTTGTACATATTTCGCAGACCTTTATGTGATTCCTTTGAAGGGAATTGCAGTAGTGCTAGGGATGGACTGGATGATGGAACACAGAGCTCAGATAAATTGTGAGGAGAAAACTGTCTCAATCAAAACTCCAAGTGAAGCAAGGATAGTTTACCAAGCAGATAAGTACAGTCATATCATGGTGGATCTGCAGTTGAACTCAATGAAAAAGGTTAAATTGGAAGAGATTCCTATAGTAAATGAGTTTCAAGATGTTTTTCCAGCAGAGCTACCGGGAATGCCACCAGACCGGGAGATAGAGTTCACTGTTGACCTAATTCCTGGTACAGCACCAATAGCTCAAGCACCATATAAGATGGGACCCAAAGAGTTAAAAGAACTCAAGGAGCAAATTGATGAGTTAGCCCGAAAAGGATTTATTCAGGACAGTGTATCTCCATGGGGAACACCAGTAATCTTTGTGGATAAGAGAGATGGTGGAAGAAGGATGTGTGGAGATTATAGAAATCTGAACAATGTCACTATCAAGAATAAGTATCCTTTACCAAGGATCCAAGATTTGTTTGATCAAGTGAAAGGAGCTGGAGTATTTTCAAAGATCGACCTAAGGTCTAGATACCATCAAATCAAAATCAAACCAGAAGATGTTCCAAAGACAGCATTTGTCTCAAGATATGGACACCACGAGTATCTGGTAGTACCATTTGGTTTGACCAATGCACCTGCAATATTCATGAATTTGATGAACAAAATCTTCATGCCATATCTGGATAAGTTCGTCATAGTTTTTATTGATGATATTCTGATATATTCCAAGGATAAGGAAGAGCATGCTGATCATTTGAGAATAGCATTGCAGACTCTAAGGGAACGCAAACTTTATGCTAAGTTTAGTAAGGAGTTAAATCCATCGTTAGTCATTGAACTTGCTTAGCAAAGTCAATACAGTCATTGTACAACAGAAGTACGAGTTCACGGTCATCGAAGATGTGTCGGAGCGTCACTCGCGGTCACCGCTCGCACCGTAGGGATGTATTTGATGACGTGGCGAACAAAAGGCCCACTCTCAGGTAACTTAATATATAGATAAAGAATAACCACTTATACAAGGGCCTTTTTTCAAAATGTCATCCCTTTCCACCCCATGGTCCCGAAAACATCCAGCGCCGCCGCCTCCGATGGAACACACCGGCGTGTGGACCCCACCTCCCACGCAGACGAGTCGTCCCACACCTCCCTACGCCGGCCCCATCTGCTTATTCCCTACCCCGACAGAAACCCGATGCCGCTGCTTATGGAGCACACTATCGCGAGGTTGGGGATGATCTGTGATGCCTGCAGTGTAGGGTTTCGTAGCATGGAAAACAAAAAATTTCTACCGCATACGAACAAACAAGCCAAGATCTATCTACTAGATTGTAGCAACGAGTCGATAGAATAACTCACCCTCGAAGATTCCAAAGTGTTTAACGAGAGCGGATTCTCGTGGGTGATGTAGTCGTACTCTTTCCGATCTCAAGATCGCGTAGACGATCCTTCCGGCGCTGCGTTCCGGCAGTGCTCCCGCAGTCGGTCACACGTTCGGTACTCGACGAAGACCTTCCTCTCCCTTGTTCCAGCAGGCAGCGGAGGTTGTAGCACTCTCCTCACGATTCCGGCAGCACAACGGCGTGGTACCGGAAGTAGAGGGGAGATCTCGCAGGGCTTCGCCTTAAGCCGGAGCGAGTATGGTGGAGTATGAGAGAGCTCCTTGGCGATCTAGGTTTTAGACACACCAAGGAGGAGGTGCTAGAGACGGCGGCTAGGGTTTGGGGCACCCCAAGTCGGCGGCTAGGGCAACCCTAGGGGGCGGCGGCAGCTGCAGGAGGTGGTGGCGCCAAGCTAGGGTTTGGAGGAGAGGTACTTGTGTGTCCTAGGAGGGAGCCCTGCCCCTCCTTATATAGGTGGAGGGGCCGGCCGGCCAAGGGGAGGGAGTGGAGTCCCTCCCCAACTCGGCTTGGGTGGTGCGCCGGCTTGGGGAGGAGGGACTCCCTCCCCAACTCGGTTTCCCCTTCCTCCTCTTTTCCTCTTTCCAAATTTAGCCGTTTGACTTTTCAATTTAGCTATTTGACTTTTCAAACTAGGATTTGAATTAATCCTTTATTTGGAACAGCGATGACACTTAGTACATGATGCAATCATACCAACTTGATACAACACATCCATGTACCCTTCCCCTCCGGAGTGCCGGACATTCCGAAACATTCTAGAACATTCCCAATGAAAACACCGGAAACATTCCCCAACTCCGAAACGGGACTTTCCTTATATGAATATTATTCTCCGGATCTCCTCGTGATATCCTGGATCCCATCCGAGACTCCGAACAACATTCGGTCTCTTTCACATCATTCCATAACTACTCAAACAACGTCGAATCCTTAAGTGTGTCTCCCTACGGTTCGTGAATTATGCGGACATGATCGAGACACTTCTCCGAACAATAACCAATAGAGGAATCTGGAAATTCATATGGCTCCCACATATTTCTACGATTACTTTGCGATCGAATGAACCACTTACATACGATATCAATTTCCCTTTGTCTCACGATATGTTACTTATCCAAGGTTATGATCGTCGTTATCTCTGCATACCTAGTTCAACCTTGTTACCGATAAGTACTCTTTTCTCGTTCCCGTGATATGTGATCCCTTGTGAGCCAATCACATGCTTGCAAGCTAATTGGATGACATTTCACCGAGAGGGCCCAGAGTATATCTATCAGTCATATGGATGGACAAATCCCACTCTTGATCCATGTGTTTCAACCAACACTTTCTGAACACTCAATGCCACCTTTATAGCCACCCAGTTACGGTGTGGTGTTTGATGTCATCAAAGCATCCATCCGGTAAAGGTGATATGCATGATCTCATGGTCAAAGGAATTAGATTACTATGTATCAGAAAGCATATAGCACTTGAACTATTAAAATGACTTGATCTTTATGCTACGCTTATCTATAGGAGTATGTCCATCATATCATTATCCTAACGATATGATCTTGTTGTTAATAACATCTCAATGTTCATGATAGGGAAACCACAATCATCTATTAACCAACAAGCTGGTATTATATAGAGGCTTTACCAGGGACTTCAAATTAAGTTTACAAATCACACAAGTATTAATGTTTCCTTGTTAATACTATTATAGCATGAATGTAAACATTTATCATAAACACAAATATATAATAATAACCACATTTATTATTGCCTCTAGGGCATATCTCCAACAGTCTCCCACTTGCACTAGAGTCATCTAATCTAGATTACATGGTAATATACCGAACACCCATGGCAGTTTGGTGCTGGTCATGTTTTGCCCTTGGGAGAGGTTTAGTCAATGGATCCGCCATATTCAGATCTGTGTGTACTTTGCAAATCTTTATATCCCCATCCTGGATATGTTCTCGAATAGCGTGAAAACGTAGCTTGATATGCTTCAGCTTCTTGTGTGACCTTGGTTCTTGCGCATTGGCTATGGCGACCATGTTATCACAGTAGATAGACATTGGGTCCAGCGCACTAGGAACCACACCCAGCTCTGTAATGAACTCTTTCATCCATATCGCTTCTTGTGAAGCCTCCGAAGCAGCCATGTATTCCGATTCAGTTGAAGATCTCGCCACAACGCTTTGCTTTGCACTCCTCCAGCTAACTGCTGCATCATTCAAAATAAATACGTATCCAGATTGTGATTTAGAATCATCCGGATCGGTGTTCCAACTAGCATCGGTGTAACCATTAACAACGAGCTGTTCATCACCTCCATAAGAAAGAACCATATCCTTAGTTCTTCTCAAGTACTTAAGGATGTTTTTGACCGCTGTCCAATGATCCACTCCTGGATCACTTTGATATCTGCTAGTTAAACTAACAGCATATGCAATGTCGGGTCTAGTACATAGCATGGCATACATTAGAGATCCTATGGCTGAGGCATAGGGAGTCTTACTCATCCTTTCTATATCTTCTGCCGATGTCGGACTTTGAGTCTTACTCAAGGTCGTATTGGGCAACATGGGCAAGAACCCTTTCTTGCTATCTTCCATTCCAAACCTCTTTAGAACTTTGTCCAAATATGTACTCTATGACAATGATATTTGGCGTTTTGATCTATCTCTATAAATCTTTATGCCTAATATGCAAGCTGCTTCGCCAAGATCCTTCATTGAAAAACTATTATTCAAATATTCCTTGACACTATTAAGAAGGTCTACATCATTCCCAATCAACAATATGTCATCCACATATAGTATTAGGAATGCTACAGAGCTCCCACTCACTTTCTTGTAAATACAAGCTTCTCCATAAGTTTGTATAAAGCCAAAACTTTTGATCACCTTATCAAAACGTTGATTCCAACTTCGGGATGCTTGCTTCAATCCATAGATGGACCGTTGAAGTTTGCATACCTTGTTAGCATCTTTAGGATCGACAAAACCTTTGGGTTGCATCATATACAACTCTTCATCAATGTCTCCATTGAGGAATGTTGTTTTGACATCCATCTGCCATATCTCATAATCGTAATATGCAGCGATTGCTAACATAATCCTCACAGACTTTAGCTTCGCTACCGGTGAGAAAGTCTCATCGTAGTCAACTCCTTGAATTTGTCAAAACCCTTTTGCGACAAGTCGAGATTTATAGACAGTAACATTACCATCAGCATCTGTTTTCTTCTTGAAGATACATTTGTTCTCGACAGCCTTCCGGCCATCCGGTAAGTCCACCAAATTCCATACTCGGTTTTCGTACATGGATCCAATCTCGGATTTCATGGATTCTTGCCATTTATTGGAATCTGGGCTCATCATCGCTTCCTCATATGTCTCAGGGTCATCGGTGTTGTCCACCAACATGACACTCATAACGGGATCATACCAATCTGGAGTAGTACGAGTTCTCGTTGACCTACGAGGCTCTGTAGCAACTTCAACCGAAGTTTCATGATCATCATTATTAGCTTCCTCTCTTATTGGTGCAGGCACCACAGGAACTTCTTCCGGTGCTGCGCTACTCGCAATTTCGAGAGAAGGTTCGACAACCTCGTCGAGTTCTACTTTCCTTCCAGTCACTTCTTTCGAGAGAAATTCCTTCTCTAGAAAGGATCCATTCTTAGCAACAAAGATTTTGCCTTCGGATCTGTGATAGAAGGTATACCCAATAGTTTCCTTCGGGTATCCTATGAAGACGCATTTTTTCGCTTTGGGTTCAAGCTTGTCCGGCTGTAACTTCTTTACATAGGCTTCGTAACCCCAAACTTTAAGGAACGACAATCTAGGTTTCTTCCCAAACCATAATTCAAACGGTGTCGTTTCAACGGATTTAGACGGTGCCCTATTTAAAGTGAATGCGGCTGTTTCTAATGCATAACCCCAAAATGATAGCGGTAAATCTGTAAGTGACATCATAGAACGAACCATATCTAAGAGAGTTCGATTACGACGTTCGGACACACCATTACGCTGTGGTGTTCCCGGCGGTGTCAACTGCGAAAGTATTCCGCGTTTCTTCAAATGCTCGCCAAACTCGTAACTTAGATATTCACCTCCACGATCAGAACGTAGAAATTTAATCTGCTTGTTACGTTGATTCTCTACCTCACTTTGAAATTCCTTAAACTTCTCGAAAGTTTCGGACTTATGTTTCATGAAATAGATATACCCATATCTACTCAAGTCATCCGTGAAGGTAAGAACATAACGATAACCACCGCGCGATGCTACACTCATTGGACCACACACATCGGTATGTATAATTTCCAATAAGTCCGTTGCTCGCTCCATCATACCAGAAAATGGAGTCTTAGTCACTTTACCAATCAGACATGCTTCGCATCTATCAAGTGATTCGAAATCAAGTGATTCAAGAAGTCCATCAGAATGGAGTTTCTTCATACGCTTCACTCCAATGTGACCAAGACGACAGTGCCACATATAGGTCGAGTTATCGCTCGATTTCAAACGTTTAGCCTCAATGTTATTAATATGTGTATTTCCACTATCGAGATTCAATAAGAATAGACCATCTATCAAAGGTGCATGTGCATAAAACATATTACTCATATAAATCGAACAACCATTATTCTCGGATTTAAACAAGTAACTGTCTCGCAATAAACAAGATCCCGATATAATGTTCATGCTCAACGCAGGCACCAAATAACAATTATTTAAGTATAAAACTAATCCCGATGGTAGATGAAGGGGTAGCGTGCCGACCGCGATCACATCAACCTTTGATCCGTTTCCCACGCGCATCGTCACCTCGTTCTTCGCTAGCTTCCGTTTATTCTGCAGCACCTGTTTCGAGTTACAAATATGAGCAACCGAACCAGTATCAAATACCCAGGAACTACTACGAGTACTAGTGAGATACACATCAATAACATGTATATCAGATATACCTTTCTTCTTGATGTTGCCGTTCTTCAAATCCGCCAAGTACTTTGGGCAATTCCGCTTCCAGTGACCTTCTCCCTTGCAGTAAAAAGCACTCAGTATCAGGCTTAGGTCCAGCCTTGGTCTTCTTCGTCGGCGTGGTAACTTTCTTACCACCCTTCTTGAAGTGTCCCTTCTGCTTAGACTTGCCTTTCTTGAATTTGGTGGTCTTATTGACCAACAACACTTGGTGCTCTTTCTTGATCTCCACTTCTGCAGACTTCAACATGGCAAAGAGTTATGGAAACGTCTTGTTCATGTTTTGCATGTTGTAGTTCATCACAAAGTTCTTGTAACTTGGTGGTAGTGATTGGAGGACACGGTAAATCCCCAAAGCATTAGGAATCACTATACCCAAGCTTTGAAGTTTGTTTGCGTGCCCAGACATCTTAAGCACATGCTCACTGACGGAGCTGCCCTCTTCCATCTTGCAGTTAAAGAACTTTTCAGAAGCCTCATAGCTTTCAATTGCCGCATGAGTCTCAAAGATCAATTTGAGATCCTCGACAATATCATATGGGTCTGAATTCTCAAACCTTTTCTGAAGCTCCGATTCTAAACCATACAAGATAGCGCACTGAACTGTGGAGTACTGAGTCTTCTGAGTGAGGTAAACATTCTTTACTTCATCGGAAGCATCAGCTGCAGGTGGGTCACCCAGCGGTGCATCCAGCACATAGGTCAAATTACCAGCTGTGAGGACAATCCTCAAATTGCGGAACCAATCCGCGAAGTTGCTTCCATTGTTTTTCAACTTTTCTTTCTCTAGGAACGCATTAAAATTGATGGTAGGGGCTGCCATTGATCTACAACATATTTGCAATAGTTTAGACTAAGTTTATGACAAATTGAGTTCAAATTAATAATAAAATTAATCTAGGTGAACTCCCACTCAAAACAATATCCCTCACATTGTCTTAGTGATCACACGATCCAAATCCACCACATTAACACCGATCATCACGAGAGTTGATATAGTTTCAATGGCGAACAATCGACATGTTCATCATATCTACTATATGATTCATGCTTTACCTTTCGGTGATCCGTGTTCCGAGACCATGTCTGTACATGCTAGGCTCGTCAAGATCAAACCTTAGTTTCCGCATGAGCAAATCTGGCTTGCTCACGTTGTATACACTTGCGGAATCTAACACACCCGATCATCACGTGGTGCTTCGAAACAACAAGCTTTAGCAACGGTGCTAACTAAGGGTCAACACTTTATGACTTGAAATTTATGTGCATGAGGGATCATCTTATAATGCTACCGTCGTCTACTAAGCAATACAAGATGCATAAAGGATTAACATCACATGCAATTCATAATATGTGATATGATATGGCCTTTCTTCTTTGTGCTTCCGATCTCCATATTCTAGCACGAACATGATCTCCATCATCACCGGCATTGCATCAAGGTTAATGACGCTCCTCCATGGTTGTCGTCCACCGGCTTCAACTATTACAACTACTTTGAATAGACACGCGGGTCTTAACATAAATTAAAGAAAACCATATGGCTCCTGCCGGTTGCCAACTTACAATAAGGAACATTGCATACATCAAATATAATCACAATCATGGCCATATCACATCACTGCACACCCCTGCAAAACAAAGTTAGACGCCTCTACTTTCTTTGCATGATTTACGTGGTTTGGGGCTTTCAATAAGTGTCGTTCTAACTTACGAACATGAACCACAACATTGATACTAGTATTGTTAATCACCCGTTGTAAATTGGATCTTAACTATGCTAGGAGAAACAGGCACCCGCAAAGCCACTTATGCAATACAAGTTGCATGTCAAGCGTGGAGCAAGTCTCATGAACGATGTCATGTAAGGTTAGCCCGGGCCGCTTCATCCCAACATACCGCAAGATGCAAAGTACACAAGAAGCAATTTACAATAAAAGCATCAACGCCCACAATGACCATTGTGTTCTACTCGTGCAACAGATCTACATATAGACACGGCTCTGATACCACTGTAGGGTTTCGTAGCATGGAAAACAAAAAAATTCTACCGCATACAAACAAACAAGCCAAGATCTATCTACTAGATTGTAGCAACGAGTCGATAGAATAACTCACCCTCGAAGATTCCAAAGTGTTTAACGAGAGCGGATTCTCGTGGGTGATGTAGTCGTACTCTTTCCGATCTCAAGATCGCGTAGACGATCCTTCCGGCGCTGCGTTCCGGTAGTGCTCCCGCAGTCGGTCACACGTTCGGTACTCGACGAAGACCTTCCTCTCCCTTGTTCCAGCAGGCAACGGAGGTTGTAGCACTCTCCTCGCTATTCCGGCAGCACAACGGCGTGGTACCGGAAGTAGAGGGGAGATCTCGCAGGGCTTCGCCTTAAGCCGGAGCGAGTATGGTGGAGTATGAGAGAGCTCCTCGGCGATCTAGGTTTTAGACACACCAAGGAGGAGGTGCTAGAGCCAGCGGCTAGGGTTTGGGGCACCCTAAGTCGGCGGCTAGGGCAACCCTAGGGGGCGGCGGCAGCTGCAGGAGGTGGTGGCGCCAAGCTAGGGTTTGGAGGAGAGGTACTTGTGTGTCCTAGGAGGGAGCCCTGCCCCTCCTTATATAGGTGGAGGGGCCGGCCGGCCAAGGGGAGGGAGTGGAGTCCCTCCCCAACTCGGCTTGGGTGGTGCGCCGGCTTGGGTAGGAGGGACTCCCTCCCCAACTCGGTTTCCCCTTCCTCCTCTTTTCCTCTTTCCAAATTTAGCCGTTTGACTTTTCAATTTAGCTATTTGACTTTTCAAACTAGGATTTGAATTAATCCTTTATTTGGAACAGCGATGACACTTAGTACATGATGCAATCATACCAACTTGATACAACACATCCATGTACCCTTCCCCTCCGGAGTGCCAGACATTCCGAAACATTCTAGAACATTCCCGATGAAAACACCGGAAACATTCCCCAACTCCGAAACGGGACTTTTCTTATATGAATCTTATTCTCTGGACCATTCCGGATCTCCTCGTGATATCCTGGATCCCATCCGAGACTCTGAACAACATTCGGTCTCTTTCTCATCATTCCATAACTACTCAAACAACGTCGAATCCTTAAGTGTGTCTCCCTATGGTTCGTGAATTATGCGGACATGATCGAGACACTTCTCCGAACAATAACCAATAGAGGAATCTGGAAATTCATATGGCTCCCACATATTTCTATGATTACTTTGCGATCGAATGAACCACTTACATACGATATCAATTTCCCTTTGTCTCACGATATGTTACTTATCCAAGGTTATGATCGTCGGTATCTCTGCATACCTAGTTCAACCTTGTTACCGATAAGTACTCTTTTCTCGTTCCCGTGACATGTGATCCCTTGTGAGCCAGTCACATGCTTGCAAGCTAATTGGATGACATTTCACCGAGAGGGCCCAGAGTATATCTATCCGTCATATGGATGGACAAATCCCACTCTTGATCCATGTGTTTCAACCAACACTTTCTGAACACTCAATGCCACCTTTATAGCCACCCAGTTACGGTGTGGTGTTTGATGTCATCAAAGCATCCATCCGGTAAAGGTGATATGCATGATCTCATGGTCAAAGGAATTAGATTACTATGTATCAGAAAGCATATAACACTTGAACAATTAAAATGACTTGATCTTTATGCTACGCTTATCTATAGGAGTATGTCCATCATATCATTCTCCTAACGATATGATCTTGTTGTTAATAACATCTCAATGTTCATGATAGGGAAACCACAATCATCTATTAACCAACAAGTTGGTATTATATAGAGGCTTTACCAGGGACTTCAAATTAAGTTTACAAATCACACAAGTATTAATGTTTCCTTGTTAATACTATTATAGCATGAATGTAAACATTTATCATAAACACAAAGATATAATAATAACCACATTTATTATTGCCTCTAGGGCATATCTCCAACATGCAGTAGGTACACGGCTGCCCCAGATGCGATCAGAGGAAATTGTTGGCCGGCGAGTCAGAAGAAACAGAGACCAACGGCGACACCTCTGATGTCGTTCTGGCCGCGTGCACCCCACGACGATCTCCGGCACCCGCAGCGAGCTTGGCCATGCAGGAATGGCGCCAGGACGCGACTGCCGATGATGATGGAGCATGTCAGCGAGCGCTCCACCAGCTCCCCCACGCCTCTGTGCGCTCTCCCGCCTACCCACGCCATCGCGCGCGCCCCACGACGATCTCCGGCACCCGCAGCGAGCTCGGCCATGCTGGAATGGCGCCAGGACGCGACCGCCGATGACGATGGAGCAAGCCAGCGAGCGCTCCCCCAGCTCCCCACGCCTCCGTGCGCTCCCCCACCTACCCACGCCGTCGCGCGCCCCCCATCTCCACGCCATCGTGCGCTTCCCACCTACCCACGCCGCCGCGCGCCCCCATCTCCACACCGGCGCGAGCTCCCATCCTTCCTGTCTCTCTGCTGCATGCACCCCGCGGCAATTCCTCCAAGGTCGTGGCGGACTGGGGCGCGGCTTTGATTTGACTAGAACGAGCTCGGGCAGCAGCGGTCAGGAACGAGTTGGGGTGGCCGCGGTCAGGAACGAGATGGGGCGGCGGCGGCCAGGGACGAGCTGGGGCGGCGGCGGTCAGGGACGAGCTGGGGCGGTGGCGGCCAGGGACGAGCTGGGGCGGCGACGGTCAGGGACGATCTGGGGCGGCGGCGGCCAGGGACGAGCTGGGGCAGTGGAGGAGAGTAGTGGGGGAGGAGATCTGGAGAGGTTGCATGGGTGAGACTGACAGGTGGGTCCCACTGCTCAGTCTAACCACTAGCCCAAACCTTTAGTCTTTTGTCTAGGATAAGAAAGTAGATTTTAGGGATATTTTTGCAAATGAAACACAACTAGAGGCTGACAGTGGGTCCTCAGCTCATCACGTCGTCAAATACATCTCTACGACGCCAGCGGTGACCGTGTGTGATGCTCTGACGCGTCTTCAGTGAACGTAAACTCGTATTTCTGTTGTACAATGACCGTATTGACTTTGCTAAGCAAGTTCAATGACTAATGATGTATTTAACTCTTTAGTAAGTGTGAATTTTGGCTAGATGAGGTATAATTCCTCGGTCATGTGATCAGTAAATATGGAATTGTTGTAAATCCATCTAAAGTTCAGTCAGTACTAGAATGGACGGCACCGACCAATGTGAAGCAAATTCGAGGTTTCTTAGGGATGGCTGGTTATTACCGGAGATTCATTGAAGGTTTCTCCAAAATAGCTGGACCAATGACCAAATTGTTAAGAAAGAATACACCATTTAATTGGGATGAGAAGTGTGAAGCAAGTTTTCAAGAGTTGAAAACTAGATTAACCACCGCTCCAATCTTAGCAGTTCCTGAACCAGGGAAGGACTTCACGGTATATTGTTATGCATCCAAAGAAGGTTTAGGTTGTGTATTAATGCAAGATCGGAAAGTCATTGCTTATGGTTCAAGACAACTGAAACCACATGAAGTCAACTATCTAACTCAGGATTTAGAGTTAGCAGACGTAGTTTTTGCGCTGAAAGGATGGAGGCATTTTCTTTATGGAGCCAGATGTGAGTTATACACTGACCATAAAAGTCTCAAATATTTCTTCACTCAAAAAGAGTTGAATATGAGATAGAAGCGTTGGTTGGAACTAATCAAGGATTATGATTTAACAATCAACTATACTCCAGGGAAAGCAAATGTTGTAGCTGATGCTTTAAGCAGAAAGAGTGCAGATATCCAACCTATTAATCGGGAGCTACCGAAAGAATTACAAATGGACTTGGAAAGATTAGAGCTTCAATTCATCAGGACAGAGGTTCTTGGAGGACTAGCTACTATGCAGGTAGTGGCAGAGCAGGACAGTGATCTGAAGCAAGAAATTTTTAGACATCAAGCAGATGATCCTTTTATTGCTGAGGAAATTCGGAGGATCTCAAGGTTAAAAATCTATTTTTCGCCTTGGGGAATATGAGTCCTTATGGTTTCAAGACCGTCTTTGTTTTCCAGATGTGACTGAGATTAGAAATGTCATACTCAGAGAAGCACATGAAACACCATATTCTATACATCCAGGAAGTACCAAAATGTATATGGATTTGAAAGAACTATTCTGGTGGAATAACATGAAATGGGATATTGCTAAATATGTATCTGAATGCCATACTTGCCAAAGGGTGAAGGTTGAACTTCAAAGTCCAGCAGGACCATTACAACCTTTGGAAATTCCCGAATGGAAGTGGGAAGAAATAGGTATGGATTTCATCACAGGATTGCCCATGACACCTAAATGGAAGGATATGATATGGGTAATTGTGGACATACTCACTAAAAGTGCACATTTTCTTCCGGTAAATCAGAAGGATAATGCTGAGAAGCTAGTTGAAGTTTATGTGTAGCACCCCTGGTAAATTCACTACTAGAAAATCGCTGTTATTTATACTCTTTGCATCATCATGACATCATCATGCATGTTTTTTATAAAACTAATTTGCGAAAACCCTATTTTTGTTTGACATTACTCCTCTCCTTTATTTCAAATCAAACTGCAGGCTATTCTACAATATTTTGTTTATCAAACCGTTTGCAAAAGTCTATTAAAAAAATAAACTACATAAATATAAAACATTTTTTGGGGGGAGTCAGCCAGCCAGGCCAAAAGCCCAGCCAGCCAAACTACCACCCCTAGCGGCCCAGATCCCTAAGCCTAGACAAACCCTAACCACAGGAAACCCTAAACCTGCCTACCCTATCCCCACACCGCCGCCACTCCACTCATCTCACCTGGTCCACCACACCAACCACACACACACACACGCAGCGCCACCATGCGACCAGCCCCACTCCCCTAGCCCCACGCTCCCAGCGACGCGAACCCGTCCACTCTTCCTCACGCGCCTCACCTCGTGATGCCTCCCTGCGCCCGCGTGCTCCCCTCTGCATCGCTCCCTCCCCATCGATCGAGCGCCGCCACCGCCAAGGACCCTCCTCCTCGACTCACTCCCGAGCACACCATGGCCTTCCTCTTCCTCTGCCGGTGCTGCTCCCCTCGTTCTGGACGTCGCGGCGAGCTCGCGTCCCTCCCGCAGGCGCACCTGCCGTCATCTCCATGTCGCCTTCCTTCGGCCGCAAGCGCCGCCTCGAGGGCCCCCTCTCCATCGCCAGGATCCTACCCATCGTGGCCCGACCCTCGCAGCCGTGGCAAGCCTGTAGCGCCGGCAGGCCCTCCTCTGCTAGCCGGCCCTCCCCGTCCCCGTCGAGCCGCTGCCCGCATGCACCCTCTGTTGTCGTGTGAGCTCCCTCTTCCCTGGCCCAAGGCCCTGCCATCACCGTCGTGCGGTCGCCTACTCCTGCATCTCGCGCTCGCGGCCGTGCTCGCTCGTGCGCCCCTGCCATGGCCGCCCCGGGAGCCGCCGTCCTCGGCCCACCGTCGGCAGGAGATCCTCCCAACCTTGTGGCCTCTGTTCGGGCCAAGCACCAGGCCTCCCTCCTCGACTCATGGCCTTCCGTTTGACCTCGTCTTGTCGTTGGGCCATCCCCTATTAGCATCCAGCACGCCAACTCTTCCTATGTATCCTTTGAGTGCGTTGCATGCCTGAGATCAACAAGTGACCATGCCTCGTGTGTTGCTTACTGTTGTAAGTCCCTGATGTGTGTGAGATGTGGTGAAGGATTGGGCTATCTTTGGGAGGATCGTGACTCTAATGGTCGGCGCCGCCTAGTACCTGGAATTCGGACAAGATCCCGACGCTCAAAAATGGACGCTAGCACACATGGAACCGAAGGGCACCGAACGACAAGATCGCCTCCCGGAAAACCGAAGCCCCGATGCCCTGAGCCGAAGACCGATCCCGGCATCCGAAGACCGAACCCTCGGACCCCAAGACTTCGCCCCACCAACGTGTGACCCCAAATCCGAGCCCCTATTTTTTATTAAATTCCATCTATATAAATTGTTGCATATTAAATTATTCATACTCGCATACATATTGTGTGGTTTGGGGGAATTATGCCAATTCACCTCATAATTAAATATGGAGACCATATGCGGGCGAATCTAGTCTAATATGGGCTCCATTTAAATTTGCATAGCGAACCAATGCCATGTTTTGCCTTGATAAGACAACATTTAAATTGCGGGGTATCTAAACAACATGAACCATCTAAATAATTGTCGGGGCCCCGGTTCTGCTTAATATGGGGCCTAATTGCATCGCATCCTTGCCATGCCATACATCATACATGCATCATGCCCGATCTTTTGCCGTAGTATTAAATAGTGCATCTGGTGTTTCTTCTACTGTTTTGCTTCTTCACGGACTAGGCCGATGAGTTGATGTGAGTGTCGATCCGATCTTTGGATAAATCTTCGGCAATGTTTTTCAGGCGAGCATTCTCCCTCTTTCTACCTATTTTATATTTCTAGTATTTATTTCCTCCTATTGATCTATTGCTATCCGTGTTGCGATGCTTTAGTTTTCGTACCCCTGTTATAATACTTCCAGCCTCTATATTGCCTTGGACACCTCCTATTGCCTGTTGATTGATGGACAGTCGGCCTTGCGAGTCGTAGTTGCTTGCTCAGGTGCTGCTTCGCGTCGTCGATGTTCCATCGTTGTTGGGTGGTTGGCACATGCTTAATGGTGGATATGATCATGGATTTAATTACTGTTTAATAACTAAAATTGAAAGTAGGTAAATGTAGAAGCACCGGTGGGTAATAGATAATATTTGGTTTTTAACCGCCCACTTGTGTCCCGTAGGACCCCGAGTTCTTGACACATGTTCCGAGATCGAGCGCGCTAACCATAGGTGGGGTGTGTGGGCACCCCCATCGATTGAGTACCTGATTTCAAAGTACTGTACTGGGGGCCACAAAGTAGTTTGGGGCTTTATTACTATCCTGTACTTATGACATGCTTTACTGCTTTATTTACGATTGCGTGTGGAGCGCCTGTACTGTTTAGGAACCCCGTGATACGTTTTCGCTGTATCGACAAGCCCAGTTACACTTTCGGGTTCCCAGTCGTTTACAGCCGTCGATACAAACCCTGGGTCCGTCTCGGAGACCGGCCGACTTTGTTACGAGTAGCTTAGTGGGGTGGCCCCCTGTGCTTGCTTTGGGTCTGGGAAAATTCGTGTCCGAAACCCCACCGACATACCGTTGGGTGTATGTTTTGTGATCTTGTACCTACCTGATCTGACAACAAGGGTGTAGGTGCGTGTGGAAACTTTGGTGCACCCCTGCAGGGTTAAATATTTTCGAGAAGCCGTGTCCGCGGTTATGGACGACTTGGAGCACAGTTCTCGATCATAGACAACTATAACTAAAGTTTACTGTTATAATTTGACTTGTATCCGATATGACTAGTAATCAGCTTCACTACAACGGAATGGCTAAATAAAAGTACCAACAACTGCTGGGTTTGGGATATCTCATGCTAATTGTATCTGACTAGTAAGTGTTGCAACTACAACGGAATGGTTAACTAAAATTGCCCACTGCTTATTATATTAGGATGACTATCTATACCTGACTAGTAATTGCTGCAACGATAACCGAATAAATAAAACTGCCAACTGTGTGAGTTCCTCGGTTGACTTCCTCGTTTGGTCTCGAGGGGGTTATACCAGGATGGGTATGTTTGGTGGTAGTATCAGGTTGGTTCCGAATAGGTCTTTCTTATCCCTCTCTGATAGCCGACAGTTATATTGAGTCTCTATAGGTTGTTTAGTGCATGCTGCGCTGCTGCTTCAGTCCACCATACCTATGTAGGCGAGGACCGCCGAATTCTAGTCTCGCCATGTACTGGCCTCAGTACTGACCGCTCTCTTTTTCCTTTGCCCTTTGTCGGCACCCCTTTTGTTTAAGCAGGTTTTGAGATGGACGTCGTTAGCAGAGTTACCCTTCCGGCTTGGCCTGGGCAGGGTTATGGACGCCATTGGTTATTCTCCAGGGCTCTTAGCCTAATTTGCATCTTGTTCGTACTCGGACGCTGTATCGATTTCAAGGTGATTTGGATCTTTGTACCGTATATTGTATTCTTGACTCGATGAGTCGCCGTTGTATATATCTGTTTTTGGGTTCCATCGTGGACTAATGTGTAATGATATTACTTCGTTTTCCACCCGCACGCAAGTGCCTGGTGGGCACCTTTGAATCGTTTCTATGCGGGTTTGGCGGGAATCGCTAAAACTTGCATTGGGCCGATACCGAGGGTGTTACATTATGTCAAAGAGATAGTAAGTAAGCATGGAGTACCCAAGAAGATCGTAACTAATAGGGGATCATTGTTTACTTCAGCATTTTGGAAGCAATTGCATGAAGCACTTGGTTCAAAGTTAGATTTCAGCACAACATATCATCCTGAGACAGGAGGTCAAACTGAAAGAACATATCAAATACTAGAAGACATGTTAAGAGCTTGTGCATTAGATTTTGGAGGTACATGGGAAGATCATCTACCATTGGCAGAATTTTCCTACAATAATAGCTAACAGAGTAGTCTGAAAGAAGCTCCATACCAAGTTCTGTATGGAAGGAAGTGTAGATCACCAATATGTTGGTATGATCCTAGAAGCAGCAAAGAATTTGCGCCAAATTATATCAAGGAAAGACAAAGATATCATTGATAAGATCAGGGATAGACTGAAAATAGCCCAGAGTAGGCAGAAAAGCTATGTTGATCAAAGTCGAAGATCTTGGCATCCAGAAGTGGGAGATATGGTATACTTGAAAGTAAGTCCAATGAAACGGTGAAAAGGTTCGGAGTTAAAGGAAAGTTAAGTCCAAGATACATCAGACCATTCAAGATATTGATTCAGAACAGAATTATAGCTTATGCTTTAGAGTTACCATCTAGATTGGCTCAAGTGCACAATGTTTTCCATGTGTCACAACTTCGTAAATGTTTGAAAGTTCCGGATGATGCAATCACACATCAGGAGATAGAACTACAAGCATACTTGACCTATGTTGAAAAACCCTGTAAAGTCTTGGAAGAAAACTGGAAAAGGTTGAGTAATAGAGCAATCAAGTATTGCAAAGTACAATGGGAACATCACCCTGAAAGAGAAGCTACTTGGGAGAAAGAAGAGGATTTAAGAAAAGCCTATCCAAAACTATTCAGGTACATCTCAAAAAACTTCGGGACGAAGTTTAATTTAAGGGGGGAAGTCTGTAACATCCTAGCATATAGGAACTAACGAAGGGTAGATTTAGGAATTTGAAACATTGCATGCATTCATCTGTATAAATGTGGGTAATTTTTTTGCCAAATAAAAAACCTAAAGCGATCAAGGTTTCTTTCATACTTTGAGAATAGGTTTAGTCTTTAAGAATGATTGTTATAGACTTTGATATGATCTTTGTGGATTTATGGTTTTGGGAAATGAAATTTGAATTTAGAACTTGAATGTTTGAATTTATAATTCAAAAGGATTAAGAATTAGATTTGAGTGATTTGATTTAGTCAAGAGTTAAAAATTAATGACTCAAACTTTGAATAAAATAAATGAACCCATAGAATGAATATTGATTCCAAAACTTTATTCAATAAATGAGTTACAGAATGTAACTTATTGGAAATATTTACAATAATAAGTAAAACAAAAGAAAAATCTTTATATATTGAATAATAGTACAATAGTTATTACAAAAGAATAAAATAAAAAGTACAAAATAATAAATTAAAGATTACAATTGAATCAGAGAAATATTACAAGTGACTATTCTATAAAAAAAGAAAAACCTAAACTAAAGTCTTGATCTTCAAATCTGGTACCTGCAAAACAAACACAAATAAAAATAAAGAAGGTTAAGGTTAGAATAGAATTACTCTCAGACTTGTCAGTGAAGTGAATTGATCAAAATTCATCATTGAGTAATTTTATAAAAAAGGGCAAGTTTCACCAATATGAAAGAATGTATCTTTCATAATTTTAAGCCAGAAGTCAAATGACAGCAAGGAGGGGCAAGTTTCACCAGCCAGATAAAAGTAACTAGATAACAGTCACTCTCAAATTCAGAGCATATCCATAAGTGCACAGCAAGCACACAGGCAGCACACACACCAAATTGCATGGTGTGTGCTGTCAGCCCCACAACAGCAGCCCACACCAGCAAAACAACTCAACACAGCCGTGGGCAAGAACCACCACATCATTTCCTTGCTCATACACATCAAGCACCAACAGTCTAGCCACATCTAAACCAAACCAGAGTAAATCAATCACACATTTGATCAACCCAGTACTCACCAAGATGGTGACTTAAGGAGGGGGTGGATCAGGTGGATAACAAGGCCAAGGCCAAGCTACCAGGAATCAGAAGGTGGACAACAAGATCAAGGACAAGTTCCAGGAGCTAGAAGCAGTAGGAACAGCAACAGGAGAAGGACCAGATCAAGCCAGCAAGATCAGGCCACAAGATCGACAAGGTACAACCACAACAACAACCTACTGTTGTGGTGAGTTATATAAAACCATCACATGATCTGTTTATCATATCAATATAAAAGATTCATGTGTTGTTTTATATCTAATCTCTTAGTATTCATCCAAGTGGGATGAATCCATCCTAGAAGGTTTTAAAATAAAGTCATAATCACAAGATCAACTTACCAGTATAACCAGGATCTCAGACGAACATCATTGATCCTGGTTATAAAGGCCAAATCCTATATTTCAAAATAGCCAAAGGAAAGATTATGAAATCTAGGCACATCTCTTAAAAGAGTAGCACCTCACTATTCATAAATCCTATGGGTCCATACAAAAAAACCTTAGCACAACCATTGTTTTCCAATAATGTTTCAAGAATTAGCAGCTGGTAATTCTACCAGAATATTTCTATCAGGGACAGCCATTAGGAAACTAGTTCCTATGCCTCAGAGCAACATCATAGGCAGGAGAATTAGAAGAAGCTTTCATTTTATCTTGCCAGTATTAATCACAAGCACTATCAGAGCTAAGATCAGGAATAGGACCCAATCACTTGTGTGCCAGTTTATAATGGTATCACAAGGACAAGTTCTAATGAGCTAATTCCAATCTTTACTTAGATTTCTCAAATAAAAAGGGGCAAGCCATGTCGTGTTGGTGGCACGGCAGATGCCATGGGTAGGCTAAAGTTGTTGGAGATATGCCCTAGAGGCAATAATAAATGTAGTTATTATTATATCTTTGTGTTTATGATAAATGTTTACATTCATGCTATAATAGTATTAACAAGGAAACATTAATACTTGTGTGATTTGTAAACTTAAATTGAAGTCCCTAGTATAAGCCTCTATACATCACTAGCTTGTTGGTTGATAAATGATTGTGGTTTCCCTATCATGAACATTGAGATGTTATCAACAACAAGATCATATCGTTAGGAGAATGATATGGTGGACATACTCCTATAGATAAGCATAGCATAAAGATCAAGTCATTTTAATAGTTCAATTGCTATATGCTTTCTGATACATAGTAATCTAATTCCTTCGACCATGAGATCATGCATATAACCTTTACCGGATGGATGCTTTGATGACATCAAACACCACACCGTAACTGGGTGGCTATAAAGGTGGCATTAAGTGTTCGGAAAGTATTGGTTGAAACACATAGATCAAGAGTGGGATTTGTCCATCCATATGACGGATAGATATACTCTGGGCCCTCTCGGTGAAATGTCATCCAATTAGCTTGCAAGCATGTGACTAGCTCACAAGGGATCACACATATCACGGGAAAGAGAAAAGAGTACTTATCGGTAACGAGGTTGAACTAGGTATGCAGAGATACCGACGATCATAACCTCGGATAAGTAAACTATCGTGAGACAAAGGGAAATTGATATTGTATGTAAGTGGTTCATTCGATCGCAAAGTAATCATAGAAATATGTGGGAGCCATATGAATTTCCAGATTCCTCTGTTGGTTATTGATCGGAGAAGTGTCTCGATCATGTCCGCGTAATTCACGAACCGTAGGGAGACACACTTAAGGATTCGACGTTGTTTGAGTAGTTATGGGATGATGAGAAAGAGACCGAATGTTGTTCGGAGTCTCGAATGGGATTCGGGATATCACGAGGAGATCCGGAATAGTCCAGAGAATAAGATTCATATAAGGAAAGTCCCGTTTCGGAGTTGGGGAATGGTTCCTGTGTTTTCATCGGGAATGTTCTAGAAGGTTCCGGAATGTCCGGCACTCCGGGGGGAAGGGTACATGAATGTTTTATATCAAGTTGGTATGGTTGCATCATGTACTCGGTGTCATCGCTGATCAAAATAGAGGGTTTATTCAAATCCTAGTTTGAAAAGTCAAACGGCTAGTTTGAAAGTCAAACGGCAGTTTTTG
Organism: Avena sativa; assembly: GCA_916181665.1. Lineage (NCBI taxonomy): Eukaryota > Viridiplantae > Streptophyta > Magnoliopsida > Poales > Poaceae > Avena > Avena sativa. Next base: position 433,909,900 of record OV702283.1, on the reverse strand, counting down.
GAAAGAGGAGGAGGAGTGGGAAACCGAGTTGGGGAGGAGTTCCCTCCTCCAACCGGCGGCGCCCACCCAAGCCGAGTTGGGGAGGGACTCCTCTCCCTCCCCTTGGCCGGCCGGCCCCCTCCACCTCTATAAGGAGGGGCAGGGCTCCCCTCTTTGACACACAACTTCCACGCCTCAAACCCTAGCAGCTGCTGCCCACCATAGCCGCCGCCGACTTGGGCACTTCCAAGCCCTAGCCGCCGGCTCTAGCACCTCTTCCTCGGCGTGTCTAAACCCTAGATCGTCGAGGGACACTCTCATACTCCACCATACTCGCTCCGGCTTAAGGCGAAGCCCTGCGAGATCTCCCCTCTACTTCCGGTACCACGCCGTTGTGCTGCCGGAATTGCGAGGAGAGTGCTACAACCTCCGCTGCCTGCTGGAACAAGGGAGAGGAAGGTCTTCGTCGAGTACCGAACGTGTGACCGACTGCGGGAGCGCTGCCGGAACGCAGCGCCGGAAGGATCGTCTACGCGATCTTGAGATCGGGAAGAGTACGACTACATCACCCACGAGAATCCGCTCTCGTTAAACACTTTGGAATCTTCGAGGGTGAGTTATTCTATCGACTCGTTGCTATAATCTAGTAGATAGATCTTGGCTTGTTTGTTTGTATGCGGTAGAAAATTTTTGTTTTCCATGCTACGAAACCCAACAGTGGTATCAGAGCCGTGTCTATATGTAGATCTGTTGCACGAGTAGAACACAATGGTCATTGTGGGCGTTGATGCTTTTATTGTCGATTGCTTCTTGTGTACTTTGAATCTTGCGGTATGTTGGGATGAAGCGGCCCAGGCTAACCTTACATGACATCGTTCATGAGACTTGCTCCACGCTTGACATGCAACTTGTATTGCATAAGTGGCTTTGCGGGTGCCTGTTTCTCCTAGCATAGTTAAGATCCAATTTACAACGGGTGATTAACAATACTAGTATCAATGTTGTGGTTCTTGTTCGTAAGTTAGAACGACACTTATTGAAAGCCCCAAACCACGTAAAATATGCAAAGAAAGTAGAGGCGTCTAACTTTGTTTTGCAGGGGTGTGCTATGATGTGATATGGCCATGATTGTGATTATATTTGATGTATGCAATGTTCCTTATTGTAAGTTGGCAACCGGCAGGAGCCATATGGTTGTCTTTAATTTATGTTAAGACCCGCGTGTCTATTCAAAGTAGTTGTAATAGTTGAAGTCGGTGGACGAAAACCATGGAGAAGCGTCATTGACCTTGATGCAATGCCGGTGATGATGGAGATCATGTTCGTGCTAGAAGATGGAGATCGGAAGCACAAAGAAGAAAGGCCATATCATATCACATATTATGAATTGCATGTGATGTTAATCCTTTATGCATCTTGTATTGCTTAGTAGACGACGGTAGCATTATAAGATGATCCCTCATGCACATGAATTTCAAGTCATAAAATGTTCACCCTTAGTTAGCACCGTTGTTAAAGCTTGTTGTTTCGAAGCACCACGTGATGATCGGGTGTGTTTGATTCCACAAGTGTATACAACGTGAGCAAGCCAGATTTGCTCATGCGGAAACTAAGGTTTGATCTTGACGAGCCTAGCATGTACAGACATGGTCTCGGAACACGGATCACCGAAAGGTAAAGCATGAATCATATAGTAGATATGATGAACATGTCGATTGTTCGCCATTGAAACTATATCAACTCTCATGATGATCGGTGTTGATGTGGTGGATTTGGTTCGTGTGATCACTAAAACAATGTGAGGGATATTGTTTTGAGTGGGAGTTCACCTTGATTAATTTTATTATTAATTTGAACTCAATTTGTCATAAACTTAGTCTTAACTATTGCAAATATGTTGTAGATCAATGGCAGCCCCTACCATCAATTTTAATGCGTTCCTAGAGAAAGAAAAGTTGAAAAACAATGGAAGCAACTTCGCGGATTGGTTCCGCAATTTGAGGATTGTCCTCACAGCTGGTAATTTGACCTATGTGCTGGATGCACCGCTGGGTGACCCACCTGCAGCTGATGCTACCGATGAAGTAAAGAATGTTTACCTCGCTCGGAAGAATCAGTACTCCATAGTTCAGTGTGCTATCTTGTATGGTTTAGAATCGGAGCTTTAGAAAAGGTTTGAGAATTCAGACCCATATGATATTGTCGAGGATCTCAAATTGATTTTTGAGACTCATGCGGCAATTGAAAGCTATGAGGCTTCTGAAAAGTTCTTTAACTGCAAGATGGAAGAGGGCAACTCCGTCAGTGAGCATGTGCTTAAGATGTCTGGGCACGCAAACAAACTTCAAAGCTTGGGTATAGTGATTCCTAATGCTTTGGGGATTTACCGTGTCCTCCAATCACTACCACCAAGTTACAAGAACTTTGTGATGAACTACAACATGCAGAACATGAACAAGCAGTTGCCAGAACTGTTTGCCATGTTGAAGTCTGCAGAAGTGGAGATCAAGAAAGAGCACCAAGTTTTGTTGGTCAATAAGACCACCAAATTCAAGAAAGGCAAGTCTAAGCAGAAGGGACACTTCAAGAAGGGTGGTAAGAAAGTTACCACGCCGACGAAGAAGACCAAGGCTGGACCTAAGCCTGATACTGAGTGCTTTTACTGCAAGGGAGAAGGTCACTGGAAGCGGAATTGCCCAAAGTACTTGGCGGATTTGAAGAACGGCAACATCAAGAAGAAAGGTATATCTGATATACATGTTATTGATGTGTATCTCACTAGTACTCGTAGTAGTGCCTGGGTATTTGATACTGGTTCGGTTGCTCATATTTGTAACTCGAAACAGGTGCTGCAGAATAAACGGAAGCTAGCGAAGAACGAGGTGACGATGCGCGTGGGAAACGGATCAAAGGTTGATGTGATCGCGGTCGGCACGCTACCCCTTCATCTACCATCGGGATTAGTTTTATACTTAAATAATTGTTATTTGGTGCCTGCGTTGAGCATGAACATTATATCGGGATCTTGTTTATTGCGAGACGGTTACTTGTTTAAGTCCGAGAATAATGGTTGTTTGATTTATATGAGTAATATGTTTTATGCACATGCACCTTTGATAGATGGTCTATTCTTGTTGAATCTCGATAGTGGAAATACACATATTAATAACATTGAGGCTAAACGTTTGAAATCGAGCGATAACTCGACCTATATGTGGCACTGTCGTCTTGGTCACATTGGAGTGAAGCGTATGAAGAAACTCCATTCCGATGGACTTCTTGAATCACTTGATTTTGAATCACTTGATAGATGCGAAGCATGTCTGATGGGTAAAATGACTAAGACTCCATTTTCTGGTATAATGGAGCGAGCTACGGACTTACTGGAAATCATACATACCGATGTGTGTGGTCCAATGAGTGTAGCATCGCGCGGTGGTTATCGTTATGTTCTTACCTTCACGGATGATTTGAGTAGATATGGGTATATCTATTTCATGAAACATAAGTCCGAAACTTTCGAGAAGTTTAAGGAGTTTCAAAGTGAGGTAGAGAATCAACGTAACAAGAAGATTAAATTTCTACGTTCTGATCGTGGAGGTGAATATCTAAGTTACGAGTTTGGCGAGCATTTGAAGAAATGCGGAATACTTTCGCAGTTGACACCGCCGGGAACACCACAGCGTAATGGTGTGTCCGAACGTCGTAATCGAACTCTCTTAGATATGGTTCGTTCTATGATGTCACTTATAGATTTACCGCTATCATTTTGGGGTTATGCATTAGAAACAGCCGCATTCACTTTAAATAGGGCACCGTCTAAATCCGTTGAAACGACACCGTATGAATTATGGTTTGGGAAGAAACCTAGATTGTCGTTCCTTAAAGTTTGGGGATGCGAAGCCTATGTAAAGAAGTTACAGCCGGACAAGCTTGAACCCAAAGCGGAAAAATGCGTCTTCATAGGATACCCGAAGAAAACTATTGGGTATACCTTCTATCATAGATCCGAAGGCAAAATCTTCGTTGCCAAGAATGGATCCTTTCTAGAGAAGGAATTTCTCTCGAAATAAGTGACTGGAAGGAAAGTAGAACTTGACGAGGTTGTCGAACCTTCTCTCGAAATTGCGAGTAGCGCAGCACCGGAAGAAGTTCCGGTGATGCCTGCACCAATAAGAGAGGAAGCTAATGATGATGATCATGAAACTTCGGTTGAAGTTGCTACAGAGCCTCGTAGGTCAACGAGAACTCGTACCACTCCAGATTGGTATGATCCCGTTATGAGTGTCATGTTGGTGGACAACACCGATGACCCTGAGACATATGAGGAAGCAATGATGAGCCCAGATTCCAATAAATGGCAAGAAGCCATGAAATCCGAGATTGGATCCATGTACGAAAACCAAGTATGGACTTTGGTGGACTTACCGGATGGCCGGAAGGCTGTCGAGAACAAATGGATTTTCAAGAAGAAAACAGATGCTGATGGTAATGTTACTGTCTATAAAGCTCGACTTGTCACAAAAGGGTTTCGACAAATTCAAGGAGTTGACTACGATGAGACTTTCTCACCAGTAGCAAAGCTAAAGTCTGTGAGGATTATGTTAGCAATCGCTGCATATTATGATTATGAGATATGGCAGATGGATGTCAAAACAGCATTCCTCAATGGAGACATTGATGAAGAGTTGTATATGATGCAACCCAAAGGTTTTGTCGATCCTAAAGATGCTAACAAGGTATGCAAACTTCAACGGTCCATCTATGGATTGAAGCAAGCATCCTGAAGTTGGAATCAACGTTTTGATAAGGTGATCAAAAGTTTTGGTTTTATACAAACTTATGGAGAAGCTTGTATTTACAAGAAAGTGAGTGGGAGCTCTGTAGCATTCTTAATACTATATGTGGATGACATATTGTTGATTGGGAATGATGTAGACCTTCTTAATAGTGTCAAGGAATATTTGAATAATAGTTTTTCAATGAAGGATCTTGGCGAAGCAGCTTACATATTAGGCATAAAGATTTATAGAGATAGATCGAAACGCCAAATATCATTGTCGCAAAGTACATATTTGGACAAAGTTCTAAAAAGGTTTGGAATGGAAGATAGCAAGAAAGGGTTCTTGCCCATGTTGCCCAATACGACCTTGAGTAAAACTCAAAGTCCTACATCGGCAGAAGATAGAGAAAGGATGAGTAAGACTCCCTATGCCTCAGCCATAGGATCTCTAATGTATGCCATGCTATGTACTAGACCCGACATTGCATATGCTGTTAGTTTAACTAGCAGATATCAAAGTGATCCAGGAGTGGATCATTGGACCGCGGTCAAAAACATCCTTAAGTACTTGAGAAGAACTAAGGATATGGTTCTTTCTTATGGAGGTGATGAACAGCTCGTTGTTAATGGTTACATCGATGCTAGTTGGAACACCGATCCGGATGATTCTTAATCACAATCTGGATATGTATTTATTTTGAATGGTGCAGCAGTTAGCTGGAGGAGTGCAAAGCAAAGCGTTGTGGCGAGATCTTCAACTGAATTGGAATACATGGCTGCTTCGGAGGCTTCACAAGAAGCGATATGGATGAAAGAGTTCATTACAGAGCTGGGTGTGGTTCCTAGTGCGCTGGACCCAATGTCTATCTACTGTGATAACATGGGCGCCATAGCCAATGCGCAAGAACCAAGGTCACACAAGAAGCTGAAGCACATCAAGCTACATTTTCACGCTATTCGAGAACATATCCAAGATGGGGATATAAAGATTTGCAAAGTACACACAGATCTGAATGTGGCGGATCCGTTGACTAAACCTCTCCCAAGGGCAAAACATGACCAGCACCAAACTGTCATGGGTGTTCGGTATATTACCATGTAATCTAGATTAGATGACTCTAGTGCAAGTGGGAGACTGTTGGAGATATGCCCTAGAGGCAATAATAAATGTAGTTATTATTATATCTTTGTGTTTATGATAAATGTTTACATTCATGCTATAATAGTATTAACAAGGAAACATTAATACTTGTGTGATTTGTAAACTTAAATTGAAGTCCCTAGTATAAGCCTCTATACATCACTAGCTTGTTGGTTGATAAATGATTGTGGTTTCCCTATCATGAACATTGAGATGTTATCAACAACAAGATCATATCGTTAGGAGAATGATATGGTGGACATACTCCTATAGATAAGCATAGCATAAAGATCAAGTCATTTTAATAGTTCAATTGCTATATGCTTTCTGATACATAGTAATCTAATTCCTTCGACCATGAGATCATGCATATCACCTTTACCGGATGGATGCTTTGATGACATCAAACACCACACCGTAACTGGGTGGCTATAAAGGTGGCATGAAGTGTTCGGAAAGTATTGGTTGAAACACATGGATCAAGAGTGGGATTTGTCCATCCATATGACGGATAGATATACTCTGGGCCCTCTCGGTGAAATGTCATCCAATTAGCTTGCAAGCATGTGACTAGCTCACAAGGGATCACATATCACGGGAACGAGAAAAGAGTACTTATCGGTAACGAGGTTGAACTAGGTATGCAGAGATACCGACGATCATAACCTCGGATAAGTAAACTATCGTGAGACAAAGGGAAATTGATATCGTATGTAAGTGGTTCATTCGATCGCAAAGTAATCGTAGAAATATGTGGGAGCCATATGAATTTCCAGATTCCTCTATTGGTTATTGATCGGAGAAGTGTCTCGATCATGTCCGCGTAATTCACGAACCGTAGGGAGACACACTTAAGGATTCGACGTTGTTTGAGTAGTTATGGAATGATGAGAAAGAGACCGAATGTTGTTCGGAGTCTCGAATGGGATTCGGGATATCACGAGGAGATCCGGAATAGTCCAGAGAATAAGATTCATATAAGGAAAGTCCCGTTTCGGAGTTTGGGAATGGTTCCAGTGTTTTCATCGGGAATGTTCTAGAAGGTTCCGGAATGTCCGACACTCCGGGGGGGAAGGGTACATGAATGTGTTATATCAAGTTGGTATGGTTGCATCATGTACTCGGTGTCATCGCTGATCAAAATAGAGGGTTTATTCAAATCCTAGTTTGAAAAGTCAAACGGCTAGTTTGAAAAGTCAAACGGCTAGTTTGAAAGTCAAACGGCAGTTTTTGGAAAGAGGAGGAGTGGGAAACCGAGTTGGGGAGGAGTTCCCTCCTCCAACCGGCGGCGCCCACCCAAGCCGAGTTGGGGAGGGACTCCTCTCCCTCCCCTTGGCCGGCCGGCCCCCTCCACCTATATAAGGAAGGGCAGGGCTCCCCTCCTTGACACACAACTTCCACGCCTCAAACCCTAGCAGCTGCTGCCCACCATAGCCGCCGCCGACTTGGGCACTTCCAAGCCCTAGCCGCCGGCTCTAGCACCTCTTCATCGGCGTGTCTAAACCCTAGATCGTCGAGGTACTCTCTCATACTCCACCATACTCGCTCCGGCTTAAGGCGAAGCCCTGCGAGATCTCCCCTCTACTTCCGGTACCACGCCGTTGTGCTGCCGGAGTCGCGAGGAGAGTGCTACAACCTCCGCTGCCTGCTGGAACAAGGGAGAGGAAGGTCTCCATCGAGTACCGAACGTGTGACCGACTGCGGGAGCACTGCCGGAACGCAGCGCCGGAAGGATCGTCTACGCGATCTTGAGATCGGGAAGAGTACGACTACATCACCCACGAGAATACGCTCTCGTTAAACACTTTGGAATCTTCGAGGGTGAGTTATTCTATCGACTCGTTGCTACAATCTAGTAGATAGATCTTGGCTTGTTTGTTTGTATGCGGTAGAAAATTTTTGTTTTCCATGCTACGAAACCCTACAAAAGTATGGGGCCAATGGATGCTAGAGGGGTCCGGGGAGGGAAGATGTAGTTATCTCTACACTCAAACGGCTAACATGCAGATCTTTATTTCTCTCCTTTAGGACTACAAGTGCTCCTTGAGTTGTTTGCAGGAAGAAGAGAGATACTACACGAGCCTTACGGCGTAGAATGAATCGATCCCTTCTCAGGAGCCCGCTTCTCCCCTTATAAAGGGGTGCCTTGGTTCCTCCTAGGGCTGACGTGGCAATCATATTCGAGGAATATGCTTGTCCCAATATGGTAACTCGACGACCCTCTTTCTGTGTCCCCCTTCTAATGACGGCAATGTTCCAGAGATCCCCACCTGCGCGCCTCGGGCTCCATGACTGTCACCTCCGTGACCTTCTTCTGCCCTTCTGCTGCTCTGCTCCTTGTCCTTTGTGCTTGACTCTCTTCAGATTCTCCCTTGCTAGCTACTAGGGTTTGACTATAGGCACCTCCTTCTCCTGCAAGCTTCGTGTTACTCGGCCTTGTCTCGCATAAATCGGCTCGGCCTTCACCTGTGTTCAAGTTAGCCAGACTTACTCGGCCGACTTAACTCATATGTCGGCCGGATAAGGTGTTTATCCTTCTGTAGATGTCATGGCCTTGCTTAGCTCGTCCGACTCTTACATGACTCGGCCGAGATAAATAGTAACTCGATATATGACAAGGGAGACTCCTCTTGTCTTCCCCTGTCTTGACCCTATCTGAGGTCACCTCCCCAACAAGCCACTAAATATCATCTTCCTGAAACCAAATGCCAGGAATCAACATCAAACTCATCTATACATCTACATAAATCATTAACATGTAATGATTATATTTAGTAAGTATAAAAGAAAGAAGAGAAATTGGGCCATGTTTCCCGAGAGTACTGCCTTCTCTCAGGCCAGCAGTCTTATACTTATAGTTGACTGCTCTATGACGATCTGACCTCTTTCCTGGGCTCTGCTTGCTCGTCTATGCTCCGACCAATTCAGTCAAAATCCTCATACAAGCCAACCATTATAAATGCAGTAAGCAATTACTGAGAGAACTACTGTCGCTATAAACATCTTGACAGTGGAAAGTTCTCAAATTAACAATATTTCCAATTAGGGATTTCATAGAAACACTAACATTGGATCATAGTAAATTACCACTGGAATAAGTCTGACAAGCCACTAGCATCACCCAAGCCAACTATAAATAATTATCCACATCAAACAATCATTCATCATGCTCAAGGATGATCACCACTAGATCTAAATCATCATAGATATGATCAATAGAGGGATATGAACCCTAATCAAAACAAGAACCCTAATCAAGAGATGAACCCTAATCAGAACGTAGTCACTAGGCAAGGGTAGCCACTAGATACACATAGAGAGATTCATGTTGATAGGATGAACCAAGATCCACAGAGGCAACTTACCTAAGGTCCTTGCTGATGAATTGAAGAGGAAGCAGATTGGCCGACGAGCCCGTGGTGGCACAGGGAGAACCCCAGAGGGCGCTGCAACCTGCACCAGCCACGGCGGCGGCCACATCAGTACTCACGCACCACACCTCACCAAGGGAGAGCCCGCGGCGGCGGCGGCAACACTTTCCCCAAACCCTAGGGTTCGGAAACAGGGTGAACCTGGCCACAGGGGAGCTCCGGATTCAAATTGAATTGGACCAGATGAATGAACATAGTCGCCAACCTCTCCTGCACCATGACAGTGGCCAGGAAGGGTCACAGCGGCGGCCATCGCCAGAGGCGGCGCTAGAACCCCACGGGGTCGAGAGAGAGGGGAGATGAGAACGAAGAAGAGACAGAGAGAGTGGGCTGGGTGGGCCGAAACCCTTCGGGGTAATGATTTTAACCATGCCTATTGGGCCACAGGGGCCCAATAAGCCCAACTGGCCAGCCCAAGTCGTTTAAAATCTGTTTTAATAAATTGGAAAAGACCAAAATGCCCCTGAACTTAATTAAATTATAAAAAATAAAATAAAAGTCCAAAAATTATAAATAAAATATTTCTAGATTCACAAAAATCCAAACTATCCAAATAAATTGAGACATAAAATTTTAGACATATAAATTTTATTAAGAATTTTGTAAATTATATATTCCTTATGGAATTTTACAAAATTATTGAAAGATGATAAAAATAAATAAAAATCACTCTCATTATATATTAATATTGTAGTATTTTAGAAAAATACTAAATAAATATTCAATAACAATTTTTCATATTTAAGTGATAATTCTTAAAAGAATTATTAAAACAATAAAAGTCAAATAAAAGGGAAATAAAGTAAATGCAATATATACTATAAATATTAATAAGGTAATATTTATAAATCCTTTATTATTAAAATGAGAATTTTTATAATAATGGGGAAAATACATATCAAGTTAAAATATGCATTACATTACTTTGCATAATCATTTTGTTTCTTTAAATATTGTCCTTACCAGGCAATAATGATGTTATTGTAGACATAGAAGCTCAAGGTCCAGCGCAAGCATCAGACTTCACTACCTTGCCATCACAAGGCAAGTTCATCTCTTGCTCATGTCCTTTGAAGAGTCTTTATCAAAGTATTTCCAAATTGTGTGTTGTCATTTATACTATAGTAAAAGAAAACACTATTTTCTCAAGATACTAAATCTTAGATATCATCCTAAGTGATGATATGATGAAGCAATAGAACTTAGGGTTCTAATTGCAATAATGATGAACAATTAGGGATTAATAACCCATGACATCAGTGATTCTAGCGTCGTATATTACACGTTAGCCATGAGATTTGGAATGGGACGGAGAAGTCAGCTGTATCCTTTTCCTCTTGTATGGAGGCAAGACGATCTTAACGTGACGTTGTGATTCCTTGTGTGGATCCAACATATGGGTGGGCACCCTTACGCCCCACACTTTTGGTGTCTAGGGAGATAGTCCATGTAAATGGTACTAATCCGGGCATCACTAGGTCATAGAGTCTTCGGAAACTCATCAGGGTTTTAGCCTGCCCGAAAGGGGGCTTAACGAAGGTGAGCTAGCCGAAGGATCGTGCAGACATATGAGGTCGCGGAGAGGGCAGTGATTAGCTTGGACCAACTACTAGGCCCCACATCATGTAATTGTGGACGAGAAAGTACGCCCGGTTGTGCAACAAGGAGTTGGTCTCTCATGGGAAAAGTAACACACCTCTGCAGAGTGTAAGAACCATAACTTGTTACTCCCTGTTCTGGGAAGGAGCTACGAACGTGGCAGGAAAGGAACTCCATGAAAGTTCTGGTCAACCTGTGAAGGCTGATGGTCATAGATTTTCATAATAAAAACAATCTTTGAAGAAAGATTTACGAAAATTGCATAATGCCTAGGACTTATAGTCCGAGGTGGTAGTTAGAGCATCAAACTTCCCACCTTCCATATAAGGAACTTGTTGGGTAACGTTGTTACTCATCCTTTCCTTTGAATCCTTGCTTAGACTCTGATAATTCCGAAGGTACTCCAATGTACGCATCTGAGAGTCAAGAGGAGGTCTTCTATGAAGAGCCCAACTTGTATGGAGCCGTAGGAGGGGAGGATTACGACATCGTCTACGGAGGAGAGTTCCAGGAGTCGGAATAATTAGTATAGTTCTAGTAACCACTTGAGCCAAGCATCATGAACACTATATAGCAATAAGTTGTTGGGCTCAATTTGGAGTTTAAGTTTTAAATTTGAAACTTCCGCTAAAACACTTGTATTTTGGTTTGTAAGTTGAATCTTTTAGAAGTCTTGAACTTCCGGTATTGTAATAATAATAACGTGTGTATGTTTGTAATATGGACCCGCAATGTTTCTGTTGTACCACTCTGAGGGATGTGATATTTACGAAACGGTGTTCTGTGGATGTCATGTCAACGACTATAGTGTACTACACATGCAGTGGTATGCTGGGTCACCGCATGTAGCAACTCCTTCAAAAAGCTCAATTCCACAAAAGAGAACTCAAAAAGGAATTAATAAGAAGCAAATGCAAATAATGGCAGAAATCACCAGCAGGTAGAAACCGATTTTTCCGAACATCTTCTGTTGCTCAAATCAAAAAGTGTTGAACTAATGAAAGTTAGCTAACCTACTGGGGGATTTATTTGTACATTTTGATCTCAATCCGAGTTACAGAGACTCCTCACAAATTTTTATGGTGGAGGACAAAAATCTATTTCGGGACAGCAACGCCCCAAATCTTACTTCCCTCTCATTAAAGGTCATTCTTGGCACAAAAAGCAAACAAAAAGGATAATGGGAGGTCATTACTGAAGTAATAACTTTCAATACTCAAGGAAACTCTTGGGTTATCTCCCAACAAGTACTTTTCTTTAATGCCTTTAAGTTAGGCACAAGAAGCAAGAAGAATCAAGTATTTTCAAATGATGAAGCATTAACATCAAACCTTGCTTTCATAGGAGGAGCAAAAAGCAACTTCTCTCTCCTCATAGGGAAGTGCTCAATACCTTTATTGAATGGAAAATGATATTTAATGGTGCCTTCTTTCATATCAATGATGGCACCAACAATTCTAAGAAAAGCTCTTCCCAAAGTAATAGGACAAGAAGCATTGTATTCAACATCCAAAACATAAAAACCCACAGGGACATAAGCATTGTTAACCATAATGAGAACATCATTAATACTACCCAAGAGTTTCTTCTTAGCATTATTATTGAGTGGGACATCTAAATAACAATCTTCCAATGGTGGCAAATCAAGCATTTCATAAATCTTCCTAGGCATAATAGAGACACTAGAACCAAGATCACATGAAGCTTTGAGATCAAAGTCATTCACTTGCACATTAATAATGGGTTCCCCACTATCTTCTACTTTCCTAGGAATAGAAGCTTTGTGTTTTAGCTTCTCTTCCTTAATCTTAACAAGAGCATCTGTAATGTGTTTGGTAAAGGAAACATGCATATCAGTAGCATCAGGACTTCTAGCAAGCTATTGTAGGAACATAATCACTTCAGAAATATTGCAACCATCAATATCAAAGTCAAACTTAGCATTACTAGTAGTAGGCTCAATAGGTTTAGGCATAGTAGGAGGAGGAATAGGGACTACTTGTGGTTTAGTGATGATAGTGCACACACTATTGTTTCTATCAATTTCAGCTTCCCTCTCCCTCCTAGCATGGAGTTGAGCTAACAGCCTAACATTTTCATCAATAGTAACTTGTATGGCATGAGCAGTAGAAAAGGTATTTTCCATAGTTTTAGGTTTAGCATCCATTTTATTAATCAAGGAAGACTGAGCTTCAGACAAAGAGGATATATTTTTCTCAACACTCAAATTTTTTGACTGTAAACTAGGAATTTCTCTATTAAGATTCTCAAGCTGATGGCTAATGTTTTTCAAGATAATAGATTGTTCCTCCATAGTTTTAGTAAAAATCTTATTTTTCTCATATTGCATCTGCATAAAATTCTTAGTGGATCTCTCTACTTCTAGAATCCTTTCTTCACTAGGCATTCCAGATCTACCATGATAAACATTTCCATTAGGAGGATAAGGCCTATAATTACCATAAGTATTGTTGCCAAAATTCTTGTTTCTAATGAAGTTCACATCAACTTGCTCTTCTTGAGCAACCAAAGAGGCCAAGGGAACACTATTAGGATCTAAAGGAGCTTTCCCATTAACAAGCATAGCCATAATAACATCAATCTTATCACTCAAAGAGGAAGTTTCCTCAACAGAATTTACCTTCTTACCATGTGGAGCTCTCTCAACATGCCATTCAGAGTAGTTAACCATCATATTATCAAGGAGCCTTGTTGCATCACCCAAAGTGAGGCCCATGAAGGTACCTCCAGCAGCTGAATCCAGTAGGGTCCTTGAGGAGAAGTCCAAACCTGCATAAAAAGTCTGGATAATCATCCAAGCAGTGAGTCCATGAGTAGGGCAATTCTTAACCAAAGTTTTCATTCTTTCCCAAGTTGGAGCAACATGTTCATTATAAAGTTGTTAAAATTTCATAATGTCACTTCTCATAAATCTTAGCAGGAGGATAGTACTTTCCAATAAAAGCATCTTTGCACTTAGTCCAAGAATCAATACTATTTTTAAGCAAGGAAAGTAACCATTCTTTAGCTTTTCCTCTCAAGGAGAAAGGAAAAAGCTTGAGCTTAATAATATCTCCACCTACATCCTTATATTTTTGCATCTCACAAAGTTCAACAAAGCTATTGATATGGGCAGCATGATCATCAGAACTAGCACCAGAAAATTTCTCTCTCATCACAAGATTCAACAAAGCAGGCTTAATTTCATAAAAGGTAGCATAAGGAGCAGGTGGAGCAATAGGAGTGCTTAGGAAATCATTGTTGTTGGTGCTAGTGAAGTCACACAACTTGGTGTTCTCAGCAGAGTTCATTTTGGCAAAGGTGGGCAAGCCAAAAATAGCAGCAGCAGCTAGAGCAGGAACTATTTTTTTTGTGTTTCTGAATAAAGCAAGCAAACCAAACTAGACTAATTTTTTTTTTTGAAAAGAGGCAAACAAAACCAAGCAAAAGAAAAAAAGCAAACTAAAAACAAAGTAAAGAGAAAGGAAGTGAAGTACTCCCCTAGTGAAGACGTCCTTAGCCTCCCGACAACGGCACTAGAAATCTTGATGCATGCACCCAGTGTTGACGTGGGACACTTCGTTGGAACCCCAAGCGCAAGGTGTGATGATCACATCAGCAAGTTTCCCTTAGTAGAGACCGAGGTTATCGAACCAGAAGGAGGAAGGAAACGTCTCAAAGGTGTTGCAAGCAACGTGGAAACATGCACAACACAAACTCAAGACTTTGTCCCAACGAATAAGTGAGGTTGTCAAGCTCACCAGTTTGCTGTAACAAAGGATTAAACATATGGTGTGGAAGGTAATGGTTTGCAGCAAGTAAACAAGTAACAGTGGAAGATGTATCAATGGTAAAGATTGGACCGGGGTCCATAGTTCACTAGAGGTGCTCTCCTTAGATAAACAACATGACATGAAGGGTAAAAAAATTACAGCAGGGCAATTACAGGAACTGAGCAAGGCATAACAATGCAATTACTAGTCAGAAAGATCCTATGAGATTCGATTGGGCAATACAACAAGATACATAGACCGCCATGCAACTACATCTATGACTAGAAGTCTACCTTCAGGTTATCATCCGACCCCCCCTCCAGTATTAAGTTGCAAGCAACAGACAACTGCTTTAAGCAAAGTGTGTAAGGTAAACATTCCACATGTTCCATGAACAAGAGACCGTTATTTTCTCCCTAGTAGCAACAACACATCTACAACCGAAGAGATTATTGTCACTTCCCTTGGAAACTAGAGGCATGAACCCACTATTGAGCATAAATACCCCCTCTTGGAGTCACTAGCAACTACTTGGCCAAGATAGCTACTAACAACGAAAAGCATGCAAGATCACAAACAATACAGACATGATAGAATCATAAAGACAAAACTATTAATCAATCCAACATAATAATCTCAATATCCATCGCTCCCTGCAAACACAACATGCATGATTACAAATAGATTATATCTTGATCATGAACGGAGCTCACAAGATCTATACATGAAAGCACAAAGGAGGAGATACAACCATCTATCTACTACATGGACCCATAGTCCAAGGTGGAACTACTTACGCATCATACCGGAGAGAAGTCCTCCGGGATGATCTCCCCTCCGGCACGGTGCCAGGAAGAACTTCAGATCCCCCCGATCTAAGGACGATGGTGGTTGCGGCTATAGACAGTTCGTGGAGATTTGATCGGGTACTTAGGGTTTCTGCAACAGGGGCTTCTTATAGGCGAAGGGGAAGGCCGAGGCGGTGGCCAGGGGCCCCACATCCTTACTAGGCGCAGGGCATGGCCCACCCACGCCTAGGGGGATCTGGGCGCCCTGGCACCCCTCTCCGTCTCCCCTCTAGACTTCTTGTTCCCCACGGAAAGTAATTGACTTTGACGTTTGTCCCGTCCAATTCCGAGAATATTTCTTTACTAACTTTTCTGAAACCAAAAACAGCAGAAAACAGACATCTGGCACTATGGCAACTTGTTAATAGGTTAGTACCAGAAAACATGTAAAAAGCACCTCAAAGTGTAGACAAAGCAAAGCAAAGTAGATACTAACAAGCATGGAACATCAAAAACTATAGATACGTTTCTGACGTATCACTCCCCCACCTCCGCCGCGTCAGCAGACTCCCCCGCCTCCGCCGCGTCAGCAAAAGCGGAAGAGCACCGCCGCTCTGGCAGCTAGTACTACAGCTGCGAAAAAACCGTCTGCATGTACAAGGTAGAAACTTAAGGTGGCTCCTACCAAGTTACCTTATGATATGACTGATGAGGAAAACAAAGCGGTCGTGGTTGAATATGTGAAACAACAGCTTGCACTGAAACGGCCCAATCCAAAGCAGTTTATAGCACCGAAAACGATGAAACACTTTGTGGACATGCTTGAAAGTAAAAGGCCAGATGATCTGCCATCAGACTATGAACGCTCTATTCTGAAGTCACATAAAGTGAATATGCAGCGGTCGAGAAGTAGTAGTACAAGCGGGAAAACAATTCCCCAGCTCGAAGAACAGAAAAATCAACCATGTCCCCGCTCAAAGTGTTTTTCCATGATTATGATCTGGAGGTTGCACGACTATGCGCACTAACGGCTATAGGTGATCATTCTTTTGCCATGGCTGAATTAACATACAGATACAAGTACGAGAAGCCTCTCGTCATACCTCAAGAGGTCCCGCATCTACAAACACAAATGCAAAAATTGCATAAGTGGTATCTCGACGCCTATAAGAAAGGGTAGATCATGATCACGGTGGAAATTAGAGATGAGCATTACTTCCATGGCGACACCGAGATACACATTGACTTCTAAGAATTATTTCAGTTATTCAATCAAGACGCCCTCAACATATCTATCATCAGTTTCTATTGTTTATAAGTGATTTATTTCCCACCGTGATTAAGTCTCTAGCTCAGCTCATGTATAATTATCTTCACTATATTCTTTCATACGCTGTTATGCAGACTGAAGATTCTCGAATGCAAAAGAAAACAAATCTATGACCTTGGGTTCATTGATCCAAATAACATTAATAACCATACGGTAAAAAAGAAGCCCCGGGAAATAGAGGATTATTTGCTAAAGAATTTACTGAAACAACAAACCAAAACGGAAATACTATTTCCTTACAACTTTGAGTGAGTGCTACTATCTTCTACACATTCGATTCCGTTACTCGATGTTAAGTGTAATTTTTGAGATATGCGTGCGCAGCTTCCACTATTTGCTGCTAATCATTCACGTTCACACCGAAAAAATACTTGTCATGGACTCAAAACTTAAAGACTCTAAGAGATGGTCGGACCTGGTTTATATACTCCATAGGTAATTTCGTTCATTATCACACTATATTGGCATCTTTCGTTCATTTCCTGATATCAATTACTTAATAACTTGTTTACTCATTTTCAGGAAACCGTGCAGGGTTTGGAAACAGTTCATCAAGGCTGCTTTGGGTGAATGGAAAGAGGAGCTGACATTTCGACCAATACCTATAAGTACTACTATTGACTGAATGTCCGCGCATCTCTTTGAATCTTGTTTCAATACCATTATCATGTTTTATTATTTTGATTGAACTCTATTCTCGTGAAGTGTTTGAGACAGCTAGACGGAAACAATTTATATAGATACTACGTTTGGGAGTTCATTCGTCAGACGACCTATCAGAAGAACATACCTCATAAACAATTTGAGGTACGTCAACAATGTTCACAATCTTATTTTATTACCATCAATTGTGTTGAGTTTCATTCATATGTATTGATCCCCTTATTTAAATTAGATCGAATGGATTCGGGACGGTCTCCTAGAGTAGGATCGTATACGAGCTATTCAAGAGGAATTAGTTGGATTCTTAGTTAAGGAGGTCATAGATCCAACTGGAGAATACCATCGAAAACTTGTATTTATACAATAGGGATCATGTAAGAGAAATTATATTGTATATATGAATCGTGTGTACTGTATGTAATATGTTTGGCCAAAGCACGAAGAAAAATTTCACTATTCGATCTCTATATTCATGACGATGTTCTATAATGGTTCCTATCACAAACTCTAAACCTCGCTTGCTCTCTCTCCTCTACCACGGCAGAAAAACACTCCAAAACTCTGTCGCGGCAGAACCTGCTGCCATACAGACACCCACTGCCACGACAGCCGAAACACGCAAGAGCTCACTTTGTTTCGGTTCGTAATATGAACCGGGACTAATTGTCCTCCACCCCTTTCCGCACCACAGCCACGTGAATCATCTTTTGTCCCGGTTTAGAGAGGGATCAGAACTAGAGAGAAAAACCTTTAGTCCCAAACCGGTAGTGATGGAGGGGTTAACCTCTTGGGTGCCCGATCTTCACGGATCTCGTGGTCAAATCGATGGGAAAGCGAGGGGAAAGGGAGAAGGTAGCGGAAGCGAACACACACCTCGCGAAGAACATGATAAACACACGCAAAACTCACACGATACAAGGCCGATTGCTCCCGAACGGCGGCCACCGGTCCGATAGAATCCTCGAAAGGAAAGATCGGTCAACGTGCTCCCTCAAATCCACATCGGAGAGGGAAGAACACCTTGGGGAGGGTCTTGACGACTTGGGGGCGAGAAACCGAGAACCCAAGGCCTTGTTCAACGATGGATGCGTGATGCAAAGTCCAATCGGGGTTGGTGACGATAGTCGGTCCCCTTGGTAAAGGGGATGAGGCAAAACTAGAGATTCCACAATGGGGGTTTTCTTTAGTCTATCATCTATGCCTAAGGGATACATGAGGGGTGGGGGATCTATTTATAGGCCAACCACATAAACAAGGGTAGTTTTGGGATAAACTAGGCGAATAGGTAAGTAAAGGGGGATACATGGGCTGTGGCCCAACTAGTGCGTGCAGGCACTGACATGACCGGTAGTACCGGACTTAGGACCGGTAGTACCGGTCATCACCGGTAGTACCGCTCGGGGACCGGTAGTACCGCTTGCGGGCGGTAGTACCGCAAGCCAGTACCGGGGCATCCAGTGGCGATGGCGCAGGCTTCAGTACCGGGCGGTAGCAGGGGGCGGTAGTACCGCTGACCGGTAGTACCGGTTCCGCCGACCGGTAGTACCGCTTGGACCTGACAGCTGCCGACATGTCTTCTTCCGCCTCCTCTTCCAAGCCTCCGTCTTGTCGGGCTTGATACTCCGGGCTTCCTCCCTTGCCTTCGTACTTGTCAATGGGAACCTATCATGCATATGTGATGGAGTATGAAGTAGCATACCATTCAATAGGGTAGGAAGGGGGCTCGCATAGAGGAACGGATTCACCTTCGGAGTCCATGACGACTTGGCGTAAGTTGGAGACCAAGATGTAGTAACGACCGTAGGTCGGGCTACATCAGCCCCCCCCTTCAAAAAGAGTCGTCCTCGACTCTACATGCTCATCACAAAGTAGAAGCGGTCGAAGGACATCCTTGATCCTGGGGTTCACCATATAGTCGTCCTCGGGAAGAGTGACTTGACAACACTTCAATGTTCCTTCACCTTACTTGAATCCTACAAAGCTCACAACAAAAGCAAAGCAACACTCAAAGCGTAGCCAATTCACGAAGATTATAGCATGAGTCCTCAAGTAGAAGGAAGTCACCTTAGCTTGTAGAGATAGCTCGATGAAGGGTAGCCATAGGTAACTCTCTTCGGTTCTTCTTGTCAACATATAGTCCATAGAGGTTGATGTGTATGCATTTGTACCTTCATACAACAAAGACCAAGCAACATATGTTTGTGTGTGATAGAGGAGCATGTCATTTGTGGCATGTCCATTCTTGTTCACAACACGATTAGCACAACTCAAGTATAGCAAACAGAATGCATATGCATGGTCAATGTGCATGGAAATCGTTTGAACATCATCCAAATATGGAAACTCAAAAACTCCATATAACATAGAAGTGGGGCATTCAAAGCATTGGATCCAAATTTCAAACAACATCTTTGATGCAAGAATAGGAGGATTTGGCAAAAACACACAAGGAAATATATCCAAAACAAAAGTATTATGTTTGCAAACAAACCAAATGAAAGAGCAAGTGGTCCTTATGTTTGTTGCAACAACAAGACGAGATTCTTGGAAGCTCTCATGATAATACATGCTCTTAATGGAATTGTGGTTGCACCCAAAACATCGGAAAGAGAAAATGTTCAACATTTTTGTTGCAACACACAAAACATCATTATCTAGATGCGAAGAAACATGAATGTCACAAGGGGAGATAATACCATTAACATGCTTGCAATCAAACCATATGAAAGAGCAATTTGCCAACATGAAAGATGCAAAGCATGCAAAAGGTATCAGAGCTGGGTTTGATCTTGAACTCACTTGTGGAATGCTCTCTAGAGCTCTTTTTGTCAACTCGTGCTCAACCGAGGTTGACATTCTCGTGCGGGTACCTACACACATCATATGTAAAAGGAAGAACGTGTGTGCATGGTAGAGATACACATCATCCATCATGACGTATCTCTTTTTGTGCACATCACCATTAATGTCATTCAAGTATGAAATAGATGCATGGTGAGTATGCAAGTGGGGAACATGCTTATCATGGCCATCATCAAAATCTCCAAAAATTGAGAAAGCTATGGGGGCCATCTCATTATAACGCATATGATCAATATTGTTGCAAGCAAAACAAGTGAAATAGCAAGCATTCATCTTATCGCAAGCAACGGGAGAAATTGAATGACTAGCATGACAAGGCAAGTCCAAAGCAATTGGAGGATACACACAAGATGCATAGCATGGCATGTTTATGGCAATGATATCGCAATCAAACAATTCCACATGATCAATATTATGCAAAGGCAAATCATCACATGGGAAAGTGGATGAAGCATATGTAATGTCACAAGTATCATCCATAGCATGCATATCCTCACAATTCATCATGTCCACTAGTGGGATCATGGCATCATCAACACCCTTATTATTACCTTGGCCATACCTCTCATATGAAGTGGGTGTTGTGGAAGTAGTGGCCTCCTTGTGGACGACTTCGTTTTCTTGATGTAGCCATGGCATAACGTCATCTTCATGCACCATGTACATCTTCTCCAATTGAGGCATCCTTGCTTCATAGCTTGGAGCGTCTTCATCCATGGAACCTAGCACAACACAAGAGAACACACTAGAGGTAGATGGTAAGTTGTTAGAATTTGAAATGGTCTCACTTGACCTATCAACTACCACTCTCAACTCACTAGGAGTATCTCTCATGCCCTCCAAGTGGAAGCACTCAATCTCACATAAGGTGGAGTCACTCATGTCACTCTTGTTCTCACTAAAGTGGGCTAAGTGGCTCTCATACTCACATGGGATTGGTACCACATCATCACTCAAGCATATGGGGGTAGGCTCGGTTTCCTCAACTCCTTGCGCCTCCTTTGGTGAAGGGAAAATCCCATGCTCACCATTCTTGACCTTGTCGCCTCCAAGGTTGGATGCCATAAGATGGGCATCATCGCTCTCCTCCATGGTCGAAGGGAAAATCCCATGCTCGACCGTCTTGTGGCCATCTCGTAGTAGTGGTGGAGGTAGGCTCATGCTATCCAACTTGGCGAAGTAGAGGTTTACATTTTCCTCGTTGGCGAGGTCATGGAAGTCAAGCGTAGGCATTGAAGCTTGATGGCGTGGACGAAGGCTTGCTCTTGGTGCCATTTTGGTGGTGGCACTAGTAGTAGAAGGTGCCCTATGAAGGTGTCGACGGAGGTCATTGGCGTGTCTTGCCGATGGTTGATGTAGGTGGCGCACTTGGTCGTCCACATGACACTCACGACGGTGATCATTTGCCTTGGCACTCTTCTTGTGCTTGTGGTGCCTTCTTGAGCTTGCTTGAGCATTATGGTTGGTGCTCATCATGAATTCTTCGTCTTTATGGCGAAGATGCCTTTGACGATGTCTTGTATCCTCTTTATGGTGGCGATGCTCATGAGAGGATGTTTGTCGATGAAGAGTCTTGTTTCTTGGCGCCTCTTGATGCATATGATGTTTGGACGCCACTCTTGTTTGGATAGGAGTTGGAGCTTGGCGCCTTGGAGGTGATGTAGCTTGGCGCCTTGGAGATGGTAGAGCTTGATGCCTTGGAGGTGATGGAGCTTGGTGCCTTGGAGATGGTGGCGCTTGACGCCATCTAGGTGGTGGCACATGTCGCCTTGGAGGTGAATCATCAAAGTAGGTGGTGCCCTTTGGTGTGGCACGCTTGGCCTTGAAGGTCATGGAATCTTGATGATGCGCCTCCTCTTGCTTGGCGTAGTAGGCTTCCATCTCCACACGGTGGAGGAATTCTTCATGGCTCATGGAGGAGCCATCAAAGTTGATGAAGTTCTCCGTGTCCTCCATGCTTGGCGAGGCGTCATCGATGTCGCACTCGAAGTCATCCATGCTTGGGGAGTAATTGTTGGTGTAGTACTCCATATCACCCAAGCATGTGGAGCCATTGTCGGTGTAGTGCTCCATAGTCTCCATGCATGAGGAGCCATTGTCGATGTAGAGCTCCATGTCTTCCATGCATGTGGAGTCGTCGTAGGTGTAGTGCTCTGGGTCCTCAAAGCATGCGGAGCCATTGTCGGTGTTGTGCTCCGTCATGTCCTCTATACTTGTGGAGTCGTAGTCATGGTGGATCATCATGGATTCTTCATAGATATCATCCTCGGTTCCGGAGTCCCTAGACATGATGCACAAGACCAAGTGGTGTATATGGAAGTGGTAGTGGGAGTTAGGGATACAACGTCAAACCTGTTGGAGATATGCCCTAGAGGCAATAATAAATGTAGTTATTATTATATCTTTGTGTTTATGATAAATGTTTACATTCATGCTATAATAGTATTAACAAGGAAACATTTATACTTGTGTGATTTGTAAACTTAATTTGAAGTCCCTAGTATAGCCTCTATACTTCACTAGCTTGTTGGTTGATAAATGATTGTGGTTTCCCTATCATGAACATTGAGATGTTATCAACAACAAGATCATATCATTAGGAGAATGATATGGTGGACATACTCCTATAGATAAGCGTAGCATAAAGATCAAGTCATTTCAATAGTTCAATTGCTATATGCTTTCTGATACATAGTAACCTAATTCCTTCGACCATGAGATCATGCATATCACCTTTACCGGATGGATGCTTTGATGACATCAAACACCACACCGTAACTGGGTGGCTATAAAGGTGGCATTGAGTGTTCGGAAAGTATTGGTTGAGACACATGGATCAAGAGTGGGATTTGTCCATCCATATGACGGATAGATATACTCTGGGCCCTCTCGGTGGAATGTCATCCAATTAGCTTGCAAGCATGTGACTGGCTCACAAGGGATCACATATCACGGGAACGAGAAAAGAGTACTTATCAGTAACGAGGTTGAACTAGGTATGCAGAGATACCGACGATCATAACCTCGGATAAGTAACATATCGTGAGACAAAGGGAAATTGGTATCGTATGTAAGTGGTTCATTCGATCGCAAAGTAATCGTAGAAATATGTGGGAGCCATATGAATTTCCAGATTCCTCTATTGGTTATTGTTCGGAGAAGTGTCTCGATCATGTCCGCATAATTCACAAACCGTAGGGAGACACACTTAAGGATTCGACGTTGTTTGAGTAGTTATGGTATTATGAGAAAGAGACCGAATGTTGTTCGGAGTCTCGGATGGGATCCGGGATATCACGAGGTGATCCGGAATGGTCCGGAGAATAAGATTCATCTAAGGAAAGTCCCGTTTCGGAGTTCGGAAATGATTCCGGTGAATGTTCTAGAAGGTTCCGGAATGTCCGGCACTCCGGGAGGGGGGAGGGGTACATGAATGTGTCATTACATATTGGAATGATTGAATCATGTACTAAGTGTTCTTGCTGTTCCAAATAAAGGATTAAATTGAATCCTAAAACAGAAAAGTCAAATGTCCAGTTTGAAAGTCAAACGGCTAAAACAGGAAACTGTGGGAAACAAGCAAGAGGAGGAAAAACCGACTTGGGGGAGGAGTCCCTCCTCTCCAAGCCGGCGCGCCACCCAAGGCCGACTTGGGGAGGGACTCCCCTCCCCTTGGCCGCGCCTCCCACCTATAAGAGGAGGGGCAGGGCCTCCTCCTCTAGACACACAAGTTCCTATCCTCTAATCTCCGGTTTAGAGCCGTTTTGGTTTAGAGCTTCTAATTGCCCTAGCCTTCGGTTTAGAGCCTTCTAATTGGTGTGTCTAATCCCTAGACCACTAATAGCCCTCTCTCATACTCCACCATACTCGCTCCGGCTTAAGGCGAAGCCCTGCGGGATCTCCCCTCTACTTCCGGTACCACGCCGTTGTGCTGCCGGAATCACGAGGAGAGTGCTACAACCTCCGCTGCCTGCTGGAACAAGGGAGAGGAAGGTCTTCGTCGAGTACCGAACGTGTGACCGACTGCGGGAGCGCTGCCGGAACGCAGCGCCGGAAGGATTGTCTACACGATCTTGAGATCGGGAAGAGTACGACTACATCACCCACGAGAATCCGCTCTCGTTAAACACTTTGGAATCTTCGAGGGTAAGTTATTCCATCGACTCGTTGCTACAATCTAGTAGATAGATCTTGGCTTGTTTGTTTGTATGCGATAGAAAATTTTTGTTTTCCATGCTACGAAACCCTACAGTGGTATCAGAGCCGTGTCTATATGTAGATCTGTTGCACGAGTAGAACACAATGGTCATTGTGGGCGTTGATGCTTTTATTGTCGATTGCTTCTTGTGTACTTTGCATCTTGCGGTATGTTGGGATGAAGCGGCCCGGGCTAACCTTACATGACATCGTTCATGAGACTTGCTCCACGATTGACATGCAACTTGTATTGCATAAGTGGCTTTGCGGGTGCCTGTTTCTCCTAGCATAGTTAAGATCCAATTTACAACGGGTGATCAACAATGCTAGTATCAATGTTGTGGTTCTTGTTCGTAAGTTAGAATGACACTTATTGAAAGCCCCAAACCACGTAAAATATGCAAAGAAAGTAGAGGCGTCTAACTTTGTTTTGCAGGGGTGTGCAGTGATGTGATATGGCCATGATTGTGATTATATTTGATGTATGCAATGTTCCTTATTGTAAGTTGGCAACCGGCAGGAGCCATATGGTTGTCTTTAATTTATGTTAAGACCCGCGTGTCTATTCAAAGTAGTTGTAATAGTTGAAGCCGGTGGACGACAACCATGGAGAGGCGTCATTGACCTTGATGCAATGCCGGTGATGATGGAGATCATGTTCGTGGTTGAAGATAGAGATCGGAAGCACGAAGAAGAAAGGCCATATCATATCACATATATATTGAGTTGCATGTGATGTTAATCCTTTATGCATCTTGTATTGCTTAGTAGACGACGGTAGCATTATAAGATGATCCCTCATGCACATGAATTTCAAGTCATAAAGTGTTCACCCTTAGTTAGCACCGTTGCTAAAGCTTGTTGTTTCGAAGCACCACGTGATGATCGGGTGTGTTAGATTCTGCAAGTGTATACAACGTGAGCAAGCCAGATTTGCTCATGCGGAAACTAAGGTTTGATCTTGACGAGCCTAGCATGTACAGACATGGTCTCGGAACACGGATCACCGAAAGGTAAAGCATGAATCATATAGTAGATATGATGAACATGACGATTGTTCGCCATTGAAACTATATCAACTCTCGTGATGATCGGTGTTGATATGGTGGATTTGGTTCGTGTGATCACTAAAACAATGTGAGGGATATTGTTTTGAGTGGGAGTTCACCTAGTTTAATTACATTAATTAATTTGAACTCAATTTGT
Source organism: Avena sativa (assembly GCA_916181665.1). Classification (NCBI taxonomy): domain Eukaryota; kingdom Viridiplantae; phylum Streptophyta; class Magnoliopsida; order Poales; family Poaceae; genus Avena; species Avena sativa. Next base: position 433,884,148 of record OV702283.1, on the reverse strand, counting down.
CATAAACTTAGTCTAAACTATTGTAAATATGTTGTAGATCAATGGCAACCCCTACCATCAATTTTAATGCGTTCCTAGAGAAAGAAAAGTTGAAAAACAATGGAAGCAACTTCGCGGATTGGTTCCGCAATTTGAGGATTGTCCTCACAGCTGGTAATTTGACCTATGTGCTGGATGCACCGCTGGGTGACCCACCTGCAGATGATGCTCCCGATGAAGTAAAGAATGTTTACCTCGCTCGGAAGAATCAGTACTCCATAGTTCAGTGTGCTATCTTATATGGTTTGGAATCGGAGCTTCAGAAAAGGTTTGAGGATTCAGACCCATATGATATTGTCGAGGATCTCAAATTGATTTTTGAGACTCATGCGGCAATTGAAAGCTACGAGGCTTCTGAAAAGTTCTTTAACTGCAAGATGGAAGAGGGCAGCTCCGTCAGTGAGCATGTGCTTAAGATGTCTGGGCACGCAAACAAACTTCAAAGCTTGGGTATAGTGATTCCTAATGCTTTGGGGATTTACCGTGTCCTCCAATCACTACCACCAAGTTACAAGAACTTTGTGATGAACTACAACATGCAGAACATGAACAAGACATTGCCAGAACTCTTTGCCATGTTGAAATCTGCAGAAGTGGATATCAAGAAAGAGCACCAAGTGTTGTTGGTCAATAAGACCACCAAATTCAAGAAAGGCAAGTCTAAGCAAAAGGGACACTTCAAGAAGGGTGGTAAGAAAGTTACCACGCCGGCGAAGAAGACCAAGGCTGGACCTAAGCCTGATACTGAGTGCTTTTACTGCAAGGGAGAAGGTCACTGGAAGCGGAATTGCCCAAAGTACTTGGCGGATTTGAAGAACGGCAACATCAAGAAGAAAGGTATATCTGATATACATGTTATTGATGTGTATCTCACTAGTACTCGTAGTAGTGCCTGGGTATTTGATACTGGTTCGGTTGCTCATATTTGTAACTCGAAACAGGTGCTGCAGAATAAACGGAAGCTAGCGAAGAACGAGGTGACGATGCACGTGGGAAACGGATCAAAGGTTGATGTGATCGCGGTCGGCACGCTACCCCTTCATCTACCATCGGGATTAGTTTTATACTTAAATAATTGTTATTTGGTGCCTGCGTTGAGCATGAACATTATATCGGGATCTTGTTTATTGCGAGACGGTTACTTATTTAAGTCCGAGAATAATGGTTGTTCGATTTATATGAGTAATATGTTTTACGCACATGCACCTTTGATAGATGGTCTATTCTTATTGAATCTCGATAGTGGAAATACACATATCAACAACATTGAGGCTAAACGTTTGAAATCAAGCGATAATTCGACCTATATGTGGCACTGTCGTCTTGGTCACATTGGAGTGAAGCGTATGAAGAAACTCCATTCCGATGGACTTCTTGAATCACTTGATTTTGAATCACTTGAAAGATGCGAAGCATGTCTGATGGGAAAAATGACTAAGACTCCATTTTCTGGTATGATGGAGCGAGCTACGGACTTATTGGAAATCATACATACCGATGTGTGTGGTCCAATGAGTGTAGCATCGCGCGGTGGATATCGTTATGTTCTTACCTTCACGGATGACTTGAGTAGATATGGGTATATCTATTTCATGAAACATAAGTCCGAAACTTTCGAGAAGTTTAAGGAGTTTCAAAGTGAGGTAGAGAATCAATGTAACAAGAAGATTAAATTTCTACGTTCTGATCGTGGAGGTGAATATCTAAGTTACGAGTTTGGCGAGCATTTGAAGAAATGCGGAATACTTTCACAATTGACACCGCCGGGAACACCACAGCGTAATGGTGTATCCGAACGTCATAATCGAACTCTCTTAGATATGGTTCGTTCTATGATGTCACTTACAGATTTACCGCTATCATTTTGGGGTTATCCATTAGAAACAGCCGCATTCACTTTGAATAGGGCACCGTCTAAATCCTTTGAAACGACACCGTATGAATTATGGTTTGGGAAGAAACCTAAATTGTCGTTCCTTAAAGTTTGGGGATGCGAAGCCTATGTAAAGAAGTTACAGCCGGACAAGCTTGAACCCAAAGCGGAAAAATGCGTCTTCATAGGATACCCGAAGGAAACTATTGGGTATACCTTCTATCATAGATCCGAAGGCAAAGTCTTCGTTGCCAAGAATGGATCCTTTCTAGAGAAGGAATTTCTCTCGAAAGAAGTGACTGGAAGGAAAGTAGAACTCGACGAGGTTGTCGAACCTTCTCTCGAAATTGCGAGTAGCGCAGCACCGGAAGAAGTTCCTGTGGTGCCTGCACCAATAAGATAGGGAGCTAATGATGGTGATCATGAAACTTCGGTTGAAGTTGCTACAGAGCCTCGGAGGTCAACGAGAACTCGTACCACTCCAGATTGGTATGATCCCGTTATGAGTGTCATGTTGGTGGACAACACCGATGACCCCGAGACATATGAGGAAGCGATGATGAGCCCAGATTCCAATAAATGGCAAGAATCCATGAAATCCGAAATTGGATCCATGTACGAAAACCAAGTATGGACTTTGGTGGCTTACCGGATGGCCGAAAGGCTGTCGAGAACAAATGGATTTTCAAGAAGAAAACAGATGCTGATGGTAATGTTACTGTCTATAAAGCTCGACTTGTCGCAAAAGGGTTTCGACAAATTCAAGGAGTTGACTACGATGAGACTTTCTCACCGGTAGCGAAGCTAAAGTCTGTGAGGATTATGTTAGCAATCGCTTCATATTATGATTATGAGATATGGCAGATGGATGTCAAAACAGCATTCCTCAATGGAGATATTGATGAAGAGTTGTATATGATGCAACCCAAAGGTTTTGTCGATCCTAAAGATGCTAACAAGGTATGCAAACTTCAACGGTCCATTTATGGATTGAAGCAAGCATCCCGAAGTTGGAATCAACGTTTTGATAAGGTAATCAAAAGTTTTGGTTTTATACAAACTTATGGAGAAGCTTGTATTTACAAGAAAGTGAGTGGGAGCTCTGTAGCATTCCTAATACTATATGTGGATGACATATTGTTGATTGGGAATGATGTAGACCTTCTTAATAGTGTCAAAGAATATTTGAATAATAGTTTTTCAATGAAGGATCTTGGCGAAGCAGCTTACATATTAGGCATAAAGATTTACAGAGATAGATCGAAACACCAAATATCATTGTCACAGAGTACATATTTGGACAAAGTTCTAAAGAAGTTTGGAATGGAAGAAAGCAAGAAAGGGTTCTTGCCCATGTTGCCCAATACGATCTTGAGTAAAACTCAAAGTCCGACATCGGCAGAAGATAGAGAAAGGATGAGTAAGACTCCCTATGCATCAGCCATAGGATCTCTAATTATGCCATGCTATGTACTAGACCCGACATTGCATATGCTGTTAGTTTAACTAGCAGATATCAAAGTGATCCAGGAGTGGATCATTGGACAGCGGTCAAAAACATCCTTAAGTACTTGAGAAGAACTAAGGATATGGTTCTTTCTTATGGAGGTGATGAACAACTCGTTGTTAATGGTTACACCGATGCTAGTTGGAACACCGATCCGGATGATTCTAAATCACAATCCGGATACGTATTTATTTTGAATGGTGCAGCAGTTAGCTGGAGGAGTGCAAAGCAAAGCGTTGTGGTGAGATCTTCAACTGAATCGGAATACATGGCTGCTTCGGAGGCTTCACAAGAAGCGATATGGATGAAAGAGTTCATTACAAAGCTGGGTGTGGTTCCTAGTGCGCTGTACCCAATGTCTATCTATTGTGATAACATGGGTGCCATAGCCAATGCGCAAGAACCAAGGTCACACAAGAAGTTGAAGCATGTCAAGCTACGTTTTCACGCTATTCGAGAACATATCCAGGATGGGGATATAAAGATTTGCAAAGTACACACAGATCTGAATGTGGCGGATCCGTTGACTAAACCTCTCCCGAGGGCAAAACATGACCAACACCAAACTGCCATGGGTGTTCGGTATATTACCATGTAATCTAGATTAGATGACTCTAGTGCAAGTGGGAGACTGTTGGAGATATGCCCTAGAGGCAATAATAAATGTAGTTATTATTATATCTTTGTGTTTATGATAAATGTTTACATTCATGCTATAATAGTATTAACAAGGAAACATTGATACTTGTGTGATTTGTAAACTTAATTTGAAGTCCCTAGTATAGCCTCTATACTTCACTAGCTTGTTGGTTGATAAATGATTGTGGTTTCCCTATCATGAACATTGAGATGTTATCAACAACAAGATCATATCATTAGGAGAATGATATGGTGGACATACTCCTATAGATAAGCGTAGCATAAAGATCAAGTCATTTCAATAGTTCAATTGCTATATGCTTTCTGATACATAGTAACCTAATTCCTTCGACCATGAGATCATGCATATCTGTCACATCCCAAGATTTTCCAAATCTTGTAATGTGAAAATAAATGAATAAAATAAAACTTTGTTTGATTTTCAGAGCCAGAAGAAACTTTTGAATTCAATTGGAGCTTCAAACCCATTTGAATTAAATAAAATCCCAAAGGGATTCATAAAGATCAACTTTTATTAAAGGAAAATAAAAATATTTAATTCTATTTTGGATCTCTTAATAAAAGATTTGGTAATCAAAAGAAAAGATGGATTTATAAATAAAGGTTATTTTATAAAGCCAAATTAAATATTGGCCAAGCTTTTGAATTAAAACATTTTATTCTAAATAAAATAGCAAAGGTTTAGTTAAAATTAATAAGGAATTGCTTAAATAAAATAACAAGGAATTAATATCCAAACTCTTTTAAAATAAAAGGTTTCACCATTTTAAATTAAAACATCAAAACTTAATAAATTATTTTAAATAGGTTTCCCAAGTAATTTATATTCTCCAATAAAACCTACTATTGTGTTTTGACTTTATTTTAGATTTCAAAAATAAATAACTCAATAAAACAAAACCAAGTTGATTTAATAATGAAAGTCTATGTTACTTAATTACTAATGGACCCTAAAATAAGAGGTTATTTTGTTTTAAAACAAATCTCCCAAATATTCTTTATTTCCAAATAAACCTACTGATTTAGATTTGAAAAGTGTTTTCAAAAGAGATTCTTTATTAAATAAATCAAACCATGTTAAATAAATAAAGTTCCATTTTATTTAATTAAAAAAATGGATTAATAAAGTTATTATTATTTTATTTTGGGCTTTTGACCATATTGATAAACAGAACTAATTGCAATATTACAAATTTGAGTGTTGTTTGAAATTGTTTTGGTATATGTATATTTGATTGGAAACTCAAAACAGAAAATAAAATAGAAAAGGAAAAGAACACAGAATAAAAAAAATAAGAAAGAAATCAACCCAACCCAACAGCCCAGCAGTAGCCCACCTAGCCCATCTACTCTCTCCCCGAACCGTTTTCCTCACCGCTGAAACAACCCGCAAAGCCCCTGACAAGTGGACCTCCCCCTCGCTTCTTTCCCACTAACTGACAGGTAGACCCACTTGTCACTGTTCTTCTCTCACACCCGCGCGACCCCTTCTTCCTCCCTCGTCGCCGTTTCCTGCAGTGATTCCGCGGACTTAATTCGTCATAATGCCGCCACCATTACTCGCCTTGACTGTGCTCGATAAAACGCCAGCTCCTTTCCTTCCGTTCCCCTCAGACGCCGACCTCTCTTCGCCACCGGGCCGCTCCAATTTCTCCTCAAACTCCGCTGTCTCCGACGAGCTCCTATCTCCGATTGCGGCCAACACACACCACCCCGATCCTCCCTGAGCACACTTACAGCTTCCCAACTCCCAGACAAACCTCCCTGTGTTCTTCGTTCGGCCGCGAGCGCCCCAGAACACCGTCCTCGACAAACTCGGAGCACCGCCGCGTCTGCCTCTGACTCCGGCACGTTCCCCAGGTGAAATCTGACCGCCCCTCTGCTCCTCGATCACGCGAGCATCTTCTCCTTAGTCTTACGCACCTGACCATGCTCCTGTCTTGCCCCCGCATGATCCACAGCGTCGCCCACGACCGCGGACAGAACCACCCGACGCCGACGAAGTCTCCGGCGAGCAATCGCCACCGTTCCCGTGCGCCTCCTGCCTCGTCGACCACACGTTGAGCATCCCCGTGCCTCGACGATCACTGTAAGCCACTCCTCCCTCTCCCTCGTTTCCTGTGTTAGCCGGAACTCCACCGCCAGAGCGCCGCCGCCGTCTGCCGCCGCGCAGCGCCGCCCATCTGTGACCAGGCAGTGGTAGCCGTTAGATCTGGATCGAACGAATCGGATAGAATGCTTAAACACCGAAGGGGTATGTCCTCTGGACCACTCGATCTAACTAGATCCAACGCCCCACAACCGCAATCCAACCGAACCGGTATGGACCAATAGGAACACGACGCGTGGCACTAAATCTGTTTAAAAGGAATTTGAAAATAGATTTATTTGCAAACTTCAAACCTTTGTAACTTTCAAACCACACGTCCAAAAATTACAAATTTTATATCAATGAAATCAGGAGAACAAGCCCTAGCCAACTGTGGCCTTAGTTTTGAAAATAGTACCTGGTAGCTTGATTGAATTTGCAGTAACATTTGTGTACTTATTTAGAGTATAAAAATTGTTTAAAATTGATTTTAGGATTAAATCTTTTGCAAAATGGATTTGTGTGACCCTACTGACCCTAGGAACCAACCCATAGTGTTAAAAATGATTTTTGAGAAATTTAAGTTGAATTAGTTAACTTAGTCATTTTCTAGCCAAATAAAACTCATTGATTTTATTATGGAAAAGTTTGTGCAAGGAAAACTTTGGGAAAAATGTTTTGGACCAAACTTACTGACCCAAAAACACCAAGCCTTGCCAAGAGCAACTTACTTGGTGCAAAACCTAAAGTTTGCTTGGATAAGAATAATTTTCACCACATAAAATGATGAATGAATTTTAAAACAGTCTTAGGATAAAACCCAATTACAAATGACTTTGCCATTTTGGTAAATGACCAATTTGGACCTTACAAAGTTTATAAACCTAGTAGAGACCAACTTTACAATAGAACCCTCTTTTACAAGACTTAGGAACCATTGCTTTGTGTATGTGAAATTATTGTTTGAATGTTGGAATGCTACTTGATACTATGCTTGTTTGATTGTAGTGAAATTAGCAAAGTGTGAGACTAGCAAGATCAAGAAGTGACTATCATTCCCTAAAATAAAAAGGCAAGTTACACTATCATACAAAAGTCCTACTATTTTCATTATACTTAGTGGATTTGAAAACATGCATGAAAATGATTTATACTTATGCTATGCTAAATCCTATTAGGATGCCCTTACTTTTCTTAGAGAAAATCTTGTAGTTGTACATGCTTAGCCATGCTATATGCTATAATTTGAAAAAGAGATACATGTTGAGATTTTACAAAGATTGAGAAAAGGACTTGTGTTTTACATAATAAAACAAGGACTCAATGAACCACCTAGGTGGAGGATACTTTAAGTTTTGGAGAAGGTGGCAACAAAAGGGAACCATGTCTATGGTAATCACTTTGTGTTGTGCTCCAAAAGAAAACCACCTAGGAAACTTAGAGATCAAACATGCTTCTCCAATTGTGGCTTTCGTGTACAACCACATGCTATTATGGCTCTGGCTTAGTCAATTACATTAGGAAGACCCATACATTGTCTTTAGTTACTGGACATGGGGATCTGGAATGCTTCATGGGGGCTGAAGACAAAGCTAGCAATGATGTATGGGAGGACCTTTTGGAAAGACTTCGTCACATTCTCAATCTGCCAGTACTCCATCTTGGTGAGCACTAATCCAGTAGGCCACTGGTGGCAAAAGGATGGGATTGTGTCATGTGGGTAAAGTGTACTCCTTCTGCAGAAGTAAATAAAATCTAAGTACTTAGCCGTGTCCCCGGTTATGGACAATACTGAGCAACTAAAGTTTGAACTATGGGAGATCTCGACATTCCAACTTCTAATATAAAAACTTGATGCCCTTGTGTGTCTACCAAGGAATTCAAAGAGATTTTGTAAAGCTTGTTGCACTTGGGGTTACCAAGGTGCTCAAGAGCATGATGTACTTGGGGCTTTACCAAGGAACTCATGAGTTTTGATAAAACTTGTTGCACTTGGGGTTACCAATGTGCTCAAGAGATTTTTGACAAGGATTTGAACACTTGAGTTTCTACCAAGGAGTTCAAAGAACTTGGGAAAGAAATTTGACAAAAGACTTTAAAACCCTTTTGAAAAGATAGGATTAAATATTGCTTTATGCAAATAAGCCTTAAACCCTACTTAGCCAAATATGCATATAATGATAGGATCCACTCTTATCATACATAAAAGTGAAGCTTGCCAATACAATTCAAAATGTATTGACCCTTGTGGCTGTAACTTGTAATGTTGCAGGTTGATTGATTTAAAAATGAAGATTGCTTGATTGACTAGGACTACAAAATCTACAACCAACATCTGCCTGTGACACTTTGAAGATGATGGACCCATACTTATAGTTATTTCGCTGCAAATGTAATGTAATAGCCAAATGAGCTATGCTTGATGTAATAAACTTATGTTATTCCTGGTTATAAATTTATATTATGACCTTTGTATCTTGATATTACATCTTAACTGTGGATGCTAGCTATTGATCCAGGGACTAGCATTGTAAAACACAGGAGGACTCTACCTTATTGGGTTGGGACCTCTACAGATGGTATCAGAGCATTGTGTTTCCTGTAGGATTTGTAAACCCTAGGATTGGACAAAAACCCCTTAGAAAAATAGGAGTTGTATCTTGTTCCAAAACTTATTTACAAAACAAACTTGTATACTCTTTCCTCAACCATTTTGGTTTCAACTCCACATCTCTTCTACTTCAACTTGATGGAAAAACCTACCCATGACCAAAGACTTCATCATATGTAAAGGACTTCTTCAACCTCTTCAACTCTAATGACTTCAACATCTTCAACTCTAATGACTTCAACATCTTCAACTCTAATGACTTCAACATCTTCAGCATGATCACCAAGGACTTCCAAACTTGGAAACTACTAAGGACCACAAGTGAAACAAGGAATCTTGCTTAAGATTTAGAGACTGAGGGAATGCAAAATAAGAAGAAACCATCAACAACTTTGAAGTATGGTAACCAAGAGTTTTTCTCAAGGAAACCATGAGCCAAAAAGAAGAAGCAACCAAGAAGGATGGAAAGATCACAAGTAAACCATATAGATGGACCACCATTTATAGTTAAGTCAAAACCACCAACTTATATGGTGTAACAAAAATATTTTGTTGCCTAAATATGTGCTTGAACCTTGTTTGAGTGAAATGTTTGTTTATGATTGCATGCACATTGTTTGTGTAAATTGTGATGTGTGTGATTAGAAATAATTCTTTAGAAGTATCTTGCTTATTCTAAAACTCCCTTCAAACCCAAACAGATGACTACTCCAAAGGACTCCAAGGTTGATGACACCAACACCAACCAAGCTGATAGCATGAAGGAGCTCATAGCAACCCAACACCAGTTGAACCAACTAACAGCTCAGTTCATAGTCAACAATAGTGATAAGGATCCAACACTCCAAAGGTTTTTGGAAGAGCAGTCTCAACTGATGCTTAAGGTGACTAATCAAATGATTAGCATAGAAGAAAGCTATCCAAAGAGAGTTTATGATAACAAGGATGAAAAGAATATTGTTCTAGATGGAGCCCCAGCTTGCATTATTTGTGGAGACAAAGATCATACTTCCAAGGAGCATGAAGGACAATGCCCCAATTTTGAAGAAGATCATCCTGTTGGACAATGTCCTACCTCTCAAGCTACTTGCTACCTGTGTGAAGAAAGTGATCATACTCCAGGTCTATGTCCCATCTATGCCATGGTGGAACAAAGGCTACAAGAAGGATCCAAGTCTACCAAAGGAAAAGGACCATTCATACCTCCAAACAAGACAACCCAATTCAAAGGATCAAGGAAAATTAAGAAGCCCAAGCAGGACATGAGCCTTGTGCAATGTCGTAAATGTAAGGAAATGGGACACTACTCCAGTGGATGCCCAGAAAACAAGAAGAATAAAGAGATTGACCAAGTGTGGTGCAACAACTGCAAGGAACCAGGCCACTATGTAGCAACTTGCCCACAAGAGCAACGCAAAGAACTTAAGGACATTAATTGTTTCAACTGCAAGAATCCAGGACACTATGCAAGCAACTGTCCCGAAAGGATGAAAAATAAGTTGAACAAGCCTATGGAGAAACTCAACCTTGGCCCATGAGTCAAGTGTAGAAATAAAGCAAAAGTTGCTTAGAGAAGTTTTCCAAGACCCAAGAAGGCCAATATGTAATTTTTGTTTGAAAATTTTTAAGGGTGGTAGTACCCTAGTTGTTTGAACTTGCTTGTAACCCTAACCTTCCCAAATCTCGGGACGAGATTTATTTTAAGGGTGGTAGCCTGTCACATCCCAAGATTTTCCAAATCTTGTAATGTGAAAATAAATGAATAAAATAAAACTTTGTTTGATTTTCAGAGCCAGAAGAAACTTTTGAATTCAATTGGAGCTTCAAACCCATTTGAATTAAATAAAATCCCAAAGGGATTCATAAAGATCAACTTTTATTAAAGGAAAATAAAAATATTTAATTCTATTTTGGATCTCTTAATAAAAGATTTGGTAATCAAAAGAAAAGATGGATTTATAAATAAAGGTTATTTTATAAAGCCAAATTAAATATTGGCCAAGCTTTTGAATTAAAACATTTTATTCTAAATAAAATAGCAAAGGTTTAGTTAAAATTAATAAGGAATTGCTTAAATAAAATAACAAGGAATTAATATCCAAACTCTTTTAAAATAAAAGGTTTCACCATTTTAAATTAAAACATCAAAACTTAATAAATTATTTTAAATAGGTTTCCCAAGTAATTTATATTCTCCAATAAAACCTACTATTGTGTTTTGACTTTATTTTAGATTTCAAAAATAAATAACTCAATAAAACAAAACCAAGTTGATTTAATAATGAAAGTCTATGTTACTTAATTACTAATGGACCCTAAAATAAGAGGTTATTTTGTTTTAAAACAAATCTCCCAAATATTCTTTATTTCCAAATAAACCTACTGATTTAGATTTGAAAAGTGTTTTCAAAAGAGATTCTTTATTAAATAAATCAAACCATGTTAAATAAATAAAGTTCCATTTTATTTAATTAAAAAAATGGATTAATAAAGTTATTATTATTTTATTTTGGGCTTTTGACCATATTGATAAACAGAACTAATTGCAATATTACAAATTTGAGTGTTGTTTGAAATTGTTTTGGTATATGTATATTTGATTGGAAACTCAAAACAGAAAATAAAATAGAAAAGGAAAAGAACACAGAATAAAAAAAAATAAGAAAGAAATCAACCCAACCCAACAGCCCAGCAGTAGCCCACCTAGCCCATCTACTCTCTCCCCGAACCGTTTTCCTCACCGCTGAAACAACCCGCAAAGCCCCTGACAAGTGGACCTCCCCCTCGCTTCTTTCCCACTAACTGACAGGTAGACCCACTTGTCACTGTTCTTCTCTCACACCCGCGCGACCCCTTCTTCCTCCCTCGTCGCCGTTTCCTGCAGTGATTCCGCGGACTTAATTCGTCATAATGCCGCCACCATTACTCGCCTTGACTGTGCTCGATAAAACGCCAGCTCCTTTCCTTCCGTTCCCCTCAGACGCCGACCTCTCTTCGCCACCGGGCCGCTCCAATTTCTCCTCAAACTCCGCTGTCTCCGACGAGCTCCTATCTCCGATTGCGGCCAACACACACCACCCCGATCCTCCCTGAGCACACTTACAGCTTCCCAACTCCCAGACAAACCTCCCTGTGTTCTTCGTTCGGCCGCGAGCGCCCCAGAACACCGTCCTCGACAAACTCCGAGCACCGCCGCGTCTGCCTCCGACTCCGGCACGTTCCCCAGGTGAAATCTGACCGCCCCTCTGCTCCTCGATCACGCGAGCATCTTCTCCTTAGTCTTACGCACCTGACCATGCTCCTGTCTTGCCCCCGCATGATCCACAGCGTCGCCCACGACCGCGGACAGAACCACCCGACGCCGACGAAGTCTCCGGCGAGCAATCGCCACCGTTCCCGTGCGCCCCCTGCCTCGTCGACCACACGTTGAGCATCCACGTGCCTCGACGATCACTGTAAGCCACTCCTCCCTCTCCCTCGCTTCCTGTGTTAGCCGGAACTCCACCGCCAGAGCGCCGCCGCCGTCTGCCGTCGCGCAGCGCCGCCCATCTGTGACCAGGCAGTGGTAGCCGTTAGATCTGGATCGAACGAATCGGATAGAATGCTTAAACACCGAAGGGGTATGTCCTCTGGACCACTCGATCTAACTAGATCCAACGCCCCACAACCGCAATCCAACCGAACCGTTATGGACCAATAGGAACACGACGCGTGGCACTAAATCTGTTTAAAAGGAATTTGAAAACAGATTTATTTGCAAACTTCAAACCTTTGTAACTTTCAAACCACACGTCCAAAAATTACAAATTTTATATCAATGAAATCAGGAGAACAAGCCCTAGCCAACTGTGGCCTTAGTTTTGAAAATAGTACCTGGTAGCTTGATTGAATTTGCAGTAACATTTGTGTACTTATTTAGAGTATAAAAATTGTTTAAAATTGATTTTAGGATTAAATCTTTTGCAAAATGGATTTGTGTGACCCTACTGACCCTAGGAACCAACCCATAGTGTTAAAAATGATTTTTGAGAAATTTAAGTTGAATTAGTTAACTTAGTCATTTTCTAGCCAAATAAAACTCATTGATTTTATTATGGAAAAGTTTGTGCAAGGAAAACTTTGGGAAAAATGTTTTGGACCAAACTTACTGACCCAAAAACACCAAGCCTTGCCAAGAGCAACTTACTTGGTGCAAAACCTAAAGTTTGCTTGGATAAGAATAATTTTCACCACATAAAATGATGAATGAATTTTAAAACAGTCTTAGGATAAAACCCAATTACAAATGACTTTGCCATTTTGGTAAATGACCAATTTGTACCTTACAAAGTTTATAAACCTAGTAGAGACCAACTTTACAATAGAACCCTCTTTTACAAGACTTAGGAACCATTGCTTTGTGTATGTGAAATTATTGTTTGAATGTTGGAATGCTACTTGATACTATGCTTGTTTGATTGTAGTGAAATTAGCAAAGTGTGAGACTAGCAAGATCAAGAAGTGACTATCATTCCCTAAAATAAAAAGGCAAGTTACACTATCATACAAAAGTCCTACTATTTTCATTATACTTAGTGGATTTGAAAACATGCATGAAAATGATTTATACTTATGCTATGCTAAATCCTATTAGGATGCCCTTACTTTTCTTAGAGAAAATCTTGTAGTTGTACATGCTTATCCATGCTATATGCTATAATTTGAAAAAGAGATACATGTTGAGATTTTACAAAGATTGAGAAAAGGACTTGTGTTTTACATAATAAAACAAGGACTCAATGAACCACCTAGGTGGAGGATACTTTAAGTTTTGGAGAAGGTGGCAACAAAAGGGAACCATGTCTATGGTAATCACTTTGTGTTGTGCTCCAAAAGAAAACCACCTAGGAAACTTAGAGATCAAACATGCTTCTCCAATTGTGGCTTTCGTGTACAACCACATGCTATTATGGCTCTGGCTTAGTCAATTACATTAGGAAGACCCATACATTGTCTTTAGTTACTGGACATGGGGATCTGGAATGCTTCATGGGGGCTGAAGACAAAGCTAGCAATGATGTATGGGAGGACCTTTTGGAAAGACTTCGTCACATTCTCAATCTGCCAGTACTCCATCTTGGTGAGCACTAATCCAGTAGGCCACTGGTGGCAAAAGGATGGGATTGTGTCATGTGGGTAAAGTGTACTCCTTCTGCAGAAGTAAATAAAATCTAAGTACTTAGCCGTGTCCCCGGTTATGGACAATACTGAGCAACTAAAGTTTGAACTATGGGAGATCTCGACATTCCAACTTCTAATATAAAAACTTGATGCCCTTGTGTGTCTACCAAGGAATTCAAAGAGATTTTGTAAAGCTTGTTGCACTTGGGGTTACCAAGGTGCTCAAGAGCATGATGTACTTGGGGCTTTACCAAGGAACTCATGAGTTTTGATAAAACTTGTTGCACTTGGGGTTACCAATGTGCTCAAGAGATTTTTGACAAGGATTTGAACACTTGAGTTTCTACCAAGGAGTTCAAAGAACTTGGGAAAGAAATTTGACAAAAGACTTTAAAACCCTTTTGAAAAGATAGGATTAAATATTGCTTTATGCAAATAAGCCTTAAACCCTACTTAGCCAAATATGCATATAATGATAGGATCCACTCTTATCATACATAAAAGTGAAGCTTGCCAATACAATTCAAAATGTATTGACCCTTGTGGCTGTAACTTGTAATGTTGCAGGTTGATTGATTTAAAAATGAAGATTGCTTGATTGACTAGGACTACAAAATCTACAACCAACATCTGCCTATGACACTTTGAAGATGATGGACCCATACTTATAGTTATTTCACTGCAAATGTAATGTAATAGCCAAATGAGCTATGTTTGATGTAATAAACTTATGTTATTCCTGGTTATAAATTTATATTATGACCTTTGTATCTTGATATTACATCTTAACTGTGGATGCTAGCTATTGATCCAGGGACTAGCATTGTAAAACACAGGAGGACTCTACCTTATTGGGTTGGGACCTCTACAATATCACCTTTACCGGATGGATGCTTTGATGACATCAAACACCACACCGTAACTGGGTGGCTATAAAGGTGGCATTGAGTGTTCGGAAAGTATTGGTTGAGACACATGGATCAAGAGTGGGATTTGTCCATCCATATGACGGATAGATATACTCTGGGCCCTCTCGGTGGAATGCCATCCAATTAGCTTGCAAGCATGTGACTAGCTCACAAGGGATCACATATCACGGGAACGAGAAAAGAGTACTTATCAGTAACGAGGTTGAACTAGGTATGCAGAGATACCGACGATCATAACCTCGGATAAGTAACATATCGTGAGACAAAGGGAAATTGGTATCGTATGTAAGTGGTTCATTCGATCGCAAAGTAATCGTAGAAATATGTGGGAGCCATATGAATTTCCAGATTCCTCTATTGGTTATTGTTCGGAGAAGTGTCTCGATCATGTCCGCATAATTCACGAACCGTAGGGAGACACACTTAAGGATTCGACGTTGTTTGAGTAGTTATGGTATTATGAGAAAGAGACCGAATGTTGTTCGGAGTCTCGGATGGGATCCAGGATATCACGAGGTGATCCGTAATGGTCCGGAGAATAAGATTCATATAAGGAAAGTCCCGTTTCGGAGTTCGGAAATGATTCCAGTGAATGTTCTAGAAGGTTCCGGAATGTCCGGCACTCCGGGAGGGGGGAGGGGTACATGAATGTGTCATTACATATTGGAATGATTGCATCATGTACTAAGTGTTCTTGCTGTTCCAAATAAAGGATTAAATTAAATCCTAAAACAGAAAAGTCAAATGTCCAGTTTGAAAGTCAAACGGCTAAAACAGGAAACTGTGGGAAACAAGCAAGAGGAGGCAAAACCGACTTGGGGGAGGAGTCCCTCCTCTCCAAGCCGGCGCGCCACCCAAGGCCGACTTGGGGAGGGACTCCCCTCCCCTTGGCCGCGCCTCCCACCTATAAGAGGAGGGGCAGGGCCTCCTCCTCTAGACACACAAGTTCCTATCCTCTAATCTCCGGTTTAGAGCCGTTTTGGTTTAGAGCTTCTAATTGCCCTAGCCTTCGGTTTAGAGCCTTCTAATTGGTGTGTCTAATCCCTAGACCACTAATATCCCTCTCTCATACTCCACCATACTCGCTTCGGCTTAAGGCGAAGCCCTGCGGGATCTCCCCTCTACTTCCGGTACCACGCCGTTGTGCTGCCGGAATCACGAGGAGAGTGCTACAACCTCCGCTGCCTGCTGGAACAAGGGAGAGGAAGGTCTTCGTCGAGTACCGAACGTGTGACCGACTGCGGGAGCGCTGCCGGAACGCAGCGCCGGAAGGATCGTCTACACGATCTTGAGATCGGGAAGAGTACGACTACATCACCCACGAGAATCCGCTCTCGTTAAACACTTTGGAATCTTCGAGGGTAAGTTATTCCATCGACTCGTTGCTACAATCTAGTAGATAGATCTTGGCTTGTTTGTTTGTATGCGATAGAAAATTTTTGTTTTCCATGCTACGAACCCCTACAAAACCTTACTTTACCTTGGAAGATCGTATCGTACAAGTGGCCACACTTGAGAGCAATAAACCAAGCAAAGTGAAGTTCATGCGGAACACCAAAACCAACTACGAACCAAAAAACCCACACACACAAGGCCTATGGTGGATAGGTATGGAAAGTGGCATGTCAAGAACCAATCCGAAATCAAGATGTTGTAATGGCAAGTAAAGAACCACAATAATCACAAAGCAAAACAAGTTAATCCACAAGATAGGAAATATGTACAAGGAAACACACACGGTGGGATAAATGGGACTTGTGCGACGGAGAAAGTGAGCTAAGAACCAAATTATTACCTAGCGAAGACTATAATCTTGTGTCACACAAGTACAAGGAGAGACGCTAGTTCGATTGCACAAAATCGGTGGGCTACAAGATATGCACAACAAGTACTACCTATATGATGTTCATCGAGCTTGCGCTTCCTATTCTATGAGGCACATGTATATCTCTTTCTTTTTCTCTTTTGCTTTTTTTTCTATTTTTTTTTTCTTTTTGTATCACTCTTTTTATTTCTTTTTCACTTGCCTCTTCCTTGTGCCAACAACTATACAAGATAACTATATGAGATAGCGCTCAAACGTTTGCTCGGAATTCTACAAGGTATCAAATGTGCATAGCCCAAGCAATCATAAGAGGAACTAGTCTCAATAGGTGTTTGTTGCTCGCAAAGATAGTGGGGTTCACAAAGGAATGCAAGTGGGGAGAAGTCGCTGAATGTTTATACCTTTCGTCGACGATCTTCACCCTTTATTGTTGGATTCCGCCTTGCTCACAGAATTTGGATGGAGTAGATAGCATGAACCACGTGTATGATGATGTAGAGCTCCTTCTCCTCTTCGAAACGAGCTAAAGAACACCAAAATCCGAGTTCGAATGCAAAAGTTATGCTTAAAACGGTGAGAGGCTGAAATCTGGAACTTGCTGTTTTTTATCTGTATAGGGCGGTAGTACCGGTTTTTGGAGCCCGGTAGTACCGGTTAAGTGCGGTAGTACCGGATTTTGGACCCGGTAGTACCGCTTGGACCTGGGATGCCCAGATTTGACGCGTTTTCGCGATTTCGGGGTGATTTGGGCGGAAAATCTTTAAGAAAAACACCAAATCGAAGGGGGAAATCAAGGAATTAGGCCATGGGAACGCAAAGGAAGGTAGATCAACAAGTTTAGCAAGTAATCCACGGATCAAAACCTACCAAAACGCACTCAAATCACAGATCGATCCAAAACACGAATTGGGGCTGTTTTTGGTGGAATTTTCGAATTTATGGGGAAAAGACCAAATCGATGAGAAAACCGTGGCAACCAAAAGCTCTGATACCAGATGATGGAGGGGTTAACCTCTTGGGTGCCCGATCTTCACGGATCTCGTGGTCAAATCTATGGGAAAGCGAGGGGAAAGGGAGAAGGTAGCGGAAGCGAACACACACCTCGCGAAGAACACGATGAACACACGCAAAACTCACACGATACAAGGCCGATTGCTCCCGAACGGTGGCCACCGGTCCGATAGAATCCTCGCAAGGAAAGATCGGTCAACGTGCTCCCTCAAATCCACATCGGAGAGGGAAGAACACCTTGGGGAGGGTCTTGACGACTTGGGGGCGAGAAACCGAGAACCCAAGGCCTTGTTCAACGATGGATGCGTGATGCAAAGTCCAATCGGGGTTGGTGACGATAGTCGGTCCCCTTGGTAAAGGGGATGAGGCAAAACTAGAGATTCCACAATGGGTATCATCTATGCCTAAGGGATACATGAGGGGTGGTGGATCTATTTATATGCCAACCACATAAACAAGGGTAGTTTGGGGATAAACTAGGCGAATAGGTAAGTAAAGAGGGATACATGGGCTGTGGCCCAACTAGTGCGCGCAGGCACTGACATGACCGGTAGTACCGGACTTAGGACCGGTAGTACCGGTCATCACCGGTAGTACCGCTCGGGGACCGGTAGTACCGCTTGCGGGCGGTAGTACCGCAAGCCAGTACCGGGGCATCCAGTGGCGATGGCGCAGGCTTCAGTACCGGGCGGTAGCAGGGGGCGGTAGTACCGCTGACCGGTAGTACCGGTTCCGCCGACCGGTAGTACCGCTTGGACCTGGCAGCTGCCGACATGTCTTCTTCCGCCTCCTCTTCCAAGCCTCCGTCTTGTCGGGATTGATACTCCGGGCTTCCTCCCTTGCATCCGTACTTGTCAATGGGAACCTATCATGCATATGTGACGGAGTATGAAGTAGCATACCATTCAATAGGGTAGGAAGGGGGCTCGCATAGAGGAACGGATTCACCTTCGGAGTCCATGACGACTTGGCGTAAGTTGGAGACCAAGATGTAGTAACGACCGTAGGTCGGGCTACATCAGGTAGACTCGGTTCGAAAATCGGGACTAATGGTCTTTCCAAACCGAGAGTGGTGCCCTGTTTTCCACTAGCCAACACAGCGAAAGATGACAAACACACATATCCTAGCTAGGCCTAACAGGCTCGTTTATTCAACACAACACGGTGACCAGTGTTCTAGCAGTAGAGTACGTAGGACCTCTGAAGCATCCTATGTCTCATCATCGTCCTCGAGCGTACGGAGGCAGAGCAAGGTGCTGGTGGTTGTTAAGCGATGGCGATGAGCTTGGCGCTCTGGCTCTCCACGGACTTGAAGGCCTCGAACCTGGGCTCCTTGTCCTCGAACTTGTGCCGCACGTACAGCTTCATGTAGTCCTCGAACACGAACCTCGGGTAGAACGTGTCTCCGGCCTCCTCTGCAGGCGCCAGTGCCGGCGCCGGGAAGATGACGGCGTCGCTGGCCGGGTTGTAGAAGGAGGCGATGGACATCCGGTTGCCGTCCGTCTGCGCGACCACGCGGTGGACCACGCTCTTGTACCTGCCGTTGGTGATCACCTCCAGCTGGTCCCCGAGGTTCACCACGATGGAGTGACGCGTGGGAGGCACGTCCACCCACTCGCCGTCCTTGAGCAGCTGCAGGCCGCCGACGCGGGCATCCTGGAAGAGCAGGATGATGCCGCCGGCGTCGGTGTGCGCGCGGAGGCCCTTCACGAGGTCGGGCCGCGGGCAGGGCGGGTAGCTGCTGACCTTGGTGCCGAAGGTGGGCACGCCGGCCTTGGAGCTGCCGCGGAACGCCCGCGCCAGGTAGCCTTTCTCCAGGCCGAGGTTCTCGCAGAGCAGGTCGAGAAGCCGCTCCGCCAGCTTCTCCAGCTCGGCCGCGAACCGCTTCATCGCGCGCCGGTAGTCGTCGTCGAGGTCGGGGATGTCATCGATGTTGGGCTCCGGGAGGTGGCGCACGAAGAAGGTGCTCTCCCAGTCCAGGTTCTCCACCGCCGCCGCCTGCTTCTGCTTGCCGCCGTCCTCCTCCTGCGGAGGGAGCGCCTTGCTGGCGAACTCGAGGAACCTCTGCTCGCGCGCCCTCTTGTAGTGCCCCTTGGTCATCCTCTCCACCTCGTCCATCAGCTCCGTCGAGATGCCGTGGTTCAGAACCTGCGCGCGAGAATCGCAATAGCAAAAGAAAATCAGCATATGACTAAGTAAGATCATCACGAAATGCCCGATTCTTGCTCATCATATCGTGTCGTGTTACAAATTCACCTGGAAGAATCCCCAGTTCTCACACGCGTCATGGAGCAGGTCCATGGCGGCGGGCCGCTCCTCCCCGTCAAGCAGCAGTCCCATATCGATGATCGGGAATGACAATGTCGATGCCATGCTACTCTCTTTCTGCTCCTCTGGTCACTCTCGGAGTGGACTAGCTAGCTAGCAGTCTACGTGACTGTTCTTCTTGGAGTACTCTTCTTGCGTGTGCGTGCTTGTGTTACAGGGGAGTGCAGTGAATGGAAGAAGCAGGCCAGCTTGGGGGGCAATTTATAGGCTCGGTCAGGCCGAAGGAGTGGCCCACCTCCATGTGGCCGCCCCAGGCCCAGCACAGCTAGCATCTACCCTCACGGAATTCTCCGTCCCCCACCTCCATGTTTCCTCTCGTCGATCGCATCGATCCCTCTTGTCCTCTGTCCGCGCCGCGGGATATCGAAGGCAGCCCGTCGGCGATGGAGACGCCGTGATTGTATCGGGCATGGGCACGCCATTACGGAGCACGCAGTCCGCCGCCGACGCAAAAGGTTGGACCGAACGGCCCATGCCCGTGGTCCAGCTGGCCGGCTATCCCGCTCGATCGATCGGGACCGCGGCATGGCGCCGTCGTCCATCTGCGCATCATCAAGGAACCTCATTCTTTTGGTTGGTCGGGACGGGACGGCACGGCGCACGCCGCAAAGAATGTACTACTACTCCAATCCGATTTGCCGGAGAGAAAAATGCGCGACCAGAAATGTGCCTCCAGGAATTCTGTTGGTTGGAGGTGGACTGCAGGAGCTGGCGAGACCAACTGGACGGCTTACGTGAAGCATAATAAAAATCTAAAAATAAATCTGAAGTTCTTGGGAGTATTAGCCTGTACGAACTAATTCCTGTCTGCCCTGTCTGTCTATGTACGTATGAGTACGAGATGTTCATGTGGTGCGTTACAAGGAACAGCTAGCCCTGTGCCATATCAGTTGGACAAGATAGGTACTGATTCCCAAAAACGCCTTTTCGAAGCACCAAAATCTCATAGGGGAATAAAATTGTCGACCTTCTTGTGAGCACATTGCTCTCCCACTGACGCGCCAAGCTCATGAGTAATAAGCTAGCACAGTGCTAGAACTTGTAAGCAATATACACTGCAGGAATAGGAAGCTACGCCAACGGCCGGTCGCTATGTCGACGGCCAAACGTCAGGACCGTTGGCATAGCCATCGTCCAGGTCAGCCCCGCCAAATATAGTGGATTACTTTTACTCACATCACATTTACTAGCATAGCTCCTCTCAGCAGATTTAGTGGTGGACAAATTAAACATAAGGATCTGACCTTGTGTTCTAGCTAATTAACTTCTTTTTTAATTATTAGGTTTCTTTCCACATCGAAGCTTCATCTTTTGCAAAAGTTAAGATGAAAAAAAAAACAGAGATAAACATTAAGCAGCTTGTGTGGGAAGGCATGAGCTGACTAAATGATGCAATAGGATGATGGCGAAACCTTGTGGATATGTCGGCAACTTGCTTTTCTGTGTGTGTGCTGAATGCTGAGTTTGGGTATTTTGCTCGCTCTCACGCCCCCAGGGCAAATCTGTGGCTCGTAATTAATCAGCGGAAAAGTGTTGAGAACCCGCATTTGGCTACAGCATAGTGCTCCATATACGGGCATTGTCTCTATTCTAATATGGTACTTTCAGTGCTATTTTCTGTCGTGCTTTGTCTTTGAAAGTACACGGTGTTCCGGTAATGGTAGTTGGTACTGTACTTATTTTGTTTTAAAATGGAAACTTTCGTAACGTTGTTGAGATACTAAATAGTAGTAAATACAGTTTGGAGTCTAATTAACCATACAAAATCTATCAACGAAATATTTTTTACAGAAGAGACTGAGCTAATCAACGTCGCAGCCTGCAAGAGGATCGATAATAGAGAAGCAAATCACTTCTGAAGGAATTTTTTTTTGATCGAGATGCTTAGCCATTTCTTATCTGCAAAGCATGTTTCTGCGACTTTCTGGAGAAGCTGGATGTATACCCTCCAAACAGGCGAATGTACAGCTAATTCTTGATCTGGAACTCTCAAGTAGTAGCACTATCAAACTGAGGATTTTGGCGGTGTCTGCACTTGCACCCAACATGCCTATCATGCTATGGGACTAGTGCTTCTGGTGCAACATCAGTGCAGTGCTGGATGTGGATTGGGTCTGATCTTGTGCCCAACCATGTCGGTCTCGGGCCAGTCAGTAGGCATGCATGTTACGCAGAGCATATAGCACAATTACAAGATTAAAGTATGACTAGGACAGAAGAAAAAGAAAGAGGTATGGAAAGCAACTTGAAAATAGCATGTCAGTTCAACGCGGAGGAAGCTTTTACGCACCTTTCTTCTACTGTGACCAAGGTCTTACCGACAATTGGCATGGTCGTGTAGAACTAATTGTTATGAGATACTCGCTCCGTTTAAAAATATAAGATGTTTTAGGTTTGTGAAGGAGATGTATCTAGACACCTTTTAGTGTATATGTTCAAATGAATCTAGATACCAAAAGGTGTCTAGATACATCTCATTCACAAACCTAAAACATCTTATATTTCCAAACGGAGGGAGTATCAGTTAGAGAGGCTTGTACTCTCGCCATCATTTTGATGAACAGATATTCAATTTTATTTTTTGAAGGATCAATAGGGGGCCACGTTGCCCACCTAAACATATTCTTTTCCCGGACATTACACTATTGAGACAACCCTTTCCGTGAGTCATTGATTAGGATACATGAATTGCAAACCTTACAGTGACGTCTTACAACAAAAGGAAAAAAAGAAAGAAAAATGTGGAAACAAAACAACCCAAAATGACCATGCAAACAATCTCGTATGGAGGATTATTGCTGACATCTTTCTTTCTTACCGACATGTGAGAAATAATGCCCTTCTTCGTTAGAAAGATGGTCATAAGCATTGCAGAGCCACATCCTACAGTGGGTGGTCCTTCTACATGAAATATTCATGAGCTTCACAGTAAGCAGCTCGATGGGATTATCTTCCAAAATGACTTTAGAAAAGCATGTGATAAGATGAATTGATCTTGCTTGCAACAAACAATTGTGAGATAAATGGATGGCGTAGTTTGTCTAGGAAGAAAACGTCAGAGTTGAAGTCAATGATGCAATTGGTCATTATTTTCAAACAATGAAAGGGTTGAGACAGGGTGATCCGGTGTCACCAATTATTTCAATATGATAGCATGCATGTTGGATATTATCAATGCTAGAGCAAAGTATGATGGAGAAGTGGGTGGTATTTCCCCACCTAGTAGAGCGTGGAGTGTATGTGAATGATACTATTGTCTTCATGGAACATGCCATAGGAAAACATGAAGTTCATTCTTTGCTTCTTTGAATAGTATTCTGGTTTTAAGATTAATTTTGTAAAGGTGGGATATTCTTTTTTGGAAAAGCTGAGGAGGGGGAGTATAAACAAATATTTTGTTCTGAAGCTAGTTTGTGCCCTTATGTTACCTACTTGTTCTATCATAAACTTTGTTCTTACTATTTGCTAGTGTTCATGCCGACTTCTCTGCAAATACGTACCTAATAGGGTAATGAAAAGACTAGAATTTTATCGGTCCTTATTTTTCCGTGAAAGTGACTAACTTAAAAGTAAAATAACATGTGTTCACGGCAAGTGGTTGTTTTCAATTTTGAACGAGGAGATTTTTGTGGCAAGAGGCCTACTTATGCTTACTAAGGATAACCTAGCTAAGCAAAGATGGAATGTGCACAAGAAGTGAAGTTTCTCACTCTGAGGAACCTATTCAACATTTATTTACTCATGACATTTGCTCATCATATATGGCAGATAGTTTATATTATGTGCAATCCAGCTTCTCCAACCAACATTATGAATATGTTAGGGATTCAGTTGAAAGGGATTAGCACAAAAAGGGGGGCTCAAATTGTGCGTGCGTGTGTGGGGGTAGGGGTGGGGGTGTGCTTTAGTTTGGACCATATGAAACCGTCGAAATGGCATTAACGGGATTCAAGCTGCTCAGTTCACGCATATATCTATAAAGCTACTCATTGGATCCATGTGTGGTCTTTCCTCCTCCTAATGGAGCAGTAGGTGCATATAGATTCTGGGTGCAACCGTTTCGAGATGGTCACACATTACTAGAGAAAAGGTTATGCGAGACACACCTAAAAGCATATGCGAGGCACATATCCAGCGTCGTGCCTCGCCTATTTTTTATGCGAGGCGCATATGATATGCGTCTCCTATATTCTGGATATGCGAGGCGCATATTGGTATGTGTCTCCTATACTCTGCATATGCGTCTCCTGTATTCTGCATATGCGAGGCGCATATTGATTCGACGCCTCGTATATTATTTTTGAATTTCAAAAAAATGGCAGCCAGATCTAGATCAAGATCTGGATCTGGCCGGAATTTCGTCGGAGCTCGTCGGAGTGGCCATAGCCTACCACCGCAGGCATGTGCGGGAGGCCATGGCCATGGGGGTCGCCGGATATGGTGGAAGAGGATGAGGCCTCTGGAGGTCGTCGCCGGAGGTGGTGATCGGTGCGGTTGTGAAGGTCATGGCCGGAGTGGTCGCCGAAGGAGGAGGAGGTTACCGAAGGAGGAGAAGGTCGTCGGAGGAAGAGGAGGAAGGGGAGAGTGGAGAAGGAGGAGGAGAAGGGGAGAAGAAGGAGAGGTGAAGGAGAAGGAGAAGGAGGAGGAGGAGGAGAGGTGGTAGGTGTTATATAGGTGTGGTAGGTGGCTGTTTTGAATTTGAATCCGGTCAGGTTATAGGAGACGCATATTGCTCCATATACGCCTTCTATACTTGAAACTATAGGAGTCACATATGATGTGGTCACCTACTTTCACCCGGGCCCGCAGGAGTTATTTGAGGCGCACTCTGCTACATGCGCCTCGCATATTATCAAGTATAGAAGACGCATATGACCATGGATATGGATATCTTCAAGCGGGGTACGGTTGTTGGAGGTTTATTAATAAAATGTCTCTAATAAAATCCACGATCTATATGAGTTTTGTGTTCTTTCTTTTTTACTAGCTAGTTTATTTATGTATCCATCACTCTGTGTGATCCGTGAAGCGTAAACTCGGAGTGATAAAACGCTGCAGCATTAGAAAATAAAAATATGTATAGATTGATGCAAACGTCAGGTTATACCCCCTTTTCGGGGGAAAAACTACCTCTTACCTTTTTTTTGGCACCCAACTTACTTCTCATTTCAGCTCAAAAGCATTGTCGCATTTTGCAACCTAACAGCTGCAGCAACTACAGGGCAAGTGAATGTGCTATGAGCCGAGCTCCTGCTGTGCATAGCAGTCAGCAGTGAGCAACACCTTTAATCTCCCTGCTGATGTGATGGATGGATTAAGGCCGCTGACAACCTACCTCAAGCAGCACCGTCGGCACCACACAGAAGGGCATCACTGCTCACGCAAACGCCATCTTTTAAGCCGTTGAAGGGAGTTCCTGAACTAGGACCGTGTATGAACTCTGAACTGGAACTCTACTTTTTTTTTAGATGAACTGAAACTCTAATACCGACACACTGCATTTGCCTCGTTGCCTCGTTGAGCAGATGTACCTTTCATTTTGAAAAGAGCATAAAGCAGATAACGTGTGAAACTGCTTTTGCGAGACACGTTGCGTCGAAGGTAACCACACAGCCAGCTAACCGACGGCGAGGACCATGACCAGTAAGCATCCAAAAGACATCTCCCGGAGTTTGGGAATCTCTGATCATTAGCTGCCACCGATGGCGAGTTGCAATGCCCAATCCCAATCCATGGCACCAGCTAAGCTGACTATGACAGTGATCATGGTCCAAATTATTGTCCCAGTCTGAGTGTCCTGACCGCCGTGGTGATCCGTTCGGCCATGCATGCGCGAATAGTTGTTGACACGGTAACACAATAAGTGCAGTTCCAATAATCGTGCACTTGCAACACCGATCGCGACGGCAGTTCCTTTACAGTATCTCTAGCCGAACTCCTAAATTATAATTTTGGCAAGACGTCTTCATATCCTTTAGAGAAGAAAAATTTCTCATCTAGAAAAGTGTGGTTCATAGCGGGATTCTTTTTATGCCTTTGGAACTTGACTTGTACTTGGATGGTTTTACTTTATTTATATATCGGGACGAAAGCCTGAGGTTCATAGCCGGATTCTTATTCTTAACTCTCTAAACCCTAGACTGGTGAAAGAATATGTTGGGCCCCATGTGTGGTTTTGATAATTAATGACAATCTTTATGGACTGATGTGTGTATTAAGTTATACTTGTAGGATTTGTCCATTGGCATCGCTTGGAGCATGTGTTGGCTTCAAGGTCGATGAAATGCAAATAAGATATGTTGTGCAAACTTAATATGCGAGGTCGATAATGAGGAATTAAGAATGGCGTTCCATCTTGAGAAGGACAAGACCGTCTACATCGAGCTCAAGTGGAATGCTCAAGACAAAGGTATAATCTTGATAGGTTTTCCCTTTTGCCGGTCTCTTGTTGTGTATAGGAGACCGGGTTTAGGATAGATAACCGTACTATCAAGAGGGGCTCTCGAATGAGTAATTCGGTCACATTGTTCGGAGAGAGCTCAAACATTTGCATACTTGCATCATCATATTTGGTTGTTATTTGTTCTTGTCCATGTGAGGATATAGAGTTTGTGGTAATCTCCATAACAAACTCTTGTTCATCAAAATCGGATCTCCCATATATATCTTGTTGCGATTTTGATTTATGCGGCTTTTCGGTTTCTCACCAAGTGAGGTATATCACATTATTCTACTTAATACTTTCTCACTTGGTGATAATCAATATTTCCATTTTTTATTGGGAAGACCTTGTCGCCCTCTATCCAACGCAATTTGAATCGGGTCAATCGAAGCTACCGTTCAAAAGATATGACCGTTTGAGTGGTGATAGAAATTGCAATATGGATAGTGTGTTCACTATTTGTAATCCCTCATATCTATCTAGTTGCAATGATCTATCTTTGGACCTTAACACTTCTAGCACTCAAAATTCCTCACATGCTTGTGTTAATAGTCCTTGCATATCATGTAGAAATGACTTGAACAAATCTCATGATGATATGCTCATGTTGTCTTGTTGCCATGATAAAAATGCTTCTATTTCCTCTAGTGCTTGTGTTTGCCAAGACAAGGTCTTGAAGAGAGCTTCAAGTGCAATCTCATCATCACCTTCCTCCGGTTCTCACATGTGCCTTATGGCTAAGGGAACAAAGGTAACCTCTTTAAATCCCATTGTATCTCATGATGATGATGATGATGATGATGATGAGGTTGAGAATGATAATGATGATTATAGAGTAAGTATGATATTACCTCTATTAAGAAAATGGGAGAGGTTGTTTATAGTGCTCTCTACAAAAATAAACTTGCTTCCTCCAACCTTCTTGAAATCTTGAATTATGCTATAGAAGGCAATGATCTTATTGAGGAGCAAGAAAACATAATTGATGAAAAGTTTGCACTTGAGCGTGAATATGCTAATGAACTTGCTCAAGTAAAGGACTCCCTTGAAGAAGAACAAACCACCAAAGAATCTCTTGAGGATACTTTTACTCTAGAATTATCTATAGTAAAGGAATACCATGATAGAGAACTTGCGGTGGCTAACTCCTTCAAGATTAAAAATGATGAACTTGAAGTTGTTTATGCTAAACTTGTTGAGGATTTTGAGCACCTCAAAAATGGCTCTAGGGTCATAAAGGGTGAGCTCATCAAACTCACCGAGTCACATGAGCAACTTAAAGCCTCATATTCAAAAGAGCTTGACAAGTTGCCCTCACCTCTTGCTAATAGTAATGATGCTTGTGCTACTAACTCTATTTCTTGTGAAGCATCTATTTTGAAGGAGAATGTTGAGCTAAAGGCTCAACTTGCTTTGCTAACTAGCAACTATGGGAAATTAGAAGAAATCCATGTTAAGCTCTCAAGCTCGCATGAGGATCTCCTAGTCTCCCATGGTAGCCTAAAGTTGGCTCATGAGGCCATCATGTCAAAGGTAACATCTAGTGGTCCTCATGTGGACATTAGCACTATATATACTCCAAATGTTATATTGCCATGTGCTAGTCCTTGTAATTCATCCCCTCATAACCATGCTATATCTCATGATGAATTACATTCCTTGCCTTGTTGCTCTAATAATGTAGCATCTACTTCCTCTAGTACTTTTGTTCAAACTAACCATGTAGAGGAAATCAAAGAGCTCAAGGCTCAAGTCACTTCTTTGAAGAATGACTTGAAAAAGGGTCATCAAGGGAAGGTCGCACTCAACAAAATATTGAGTGTGCAAAAATCCCCCAATGACAAGAGTGGGCTTGGATTCAACTCCAATGTCAAGAAAAAGTCCACTATCAAGTTGAAGCACAAGGACAACAAGAAGAATGGCCAAGATCAAGTCAAGAATCCGGCCAACATTGTTTGCTTCAAGTGCAAGGAAGAAGGGCATCATGTCAAACATTGCCCATTAAAGAAGAAGTCCCTTGGCAAGAAGCAATAAGGGAAGCGGCCTCAAGCTCTACATATTGTTAGAGATGGGCCTCCTCCTAAGAAGACTCAAGCTCTTCCTCAAGTTGTTCCTTCATCCAAAAAGAAAGATGGCAAGAGTAGAACTTGCTACATATGCCGCGAAAAGGGACACATTTCTTCCTCATGCACTATTGGTATCTCCTCATCCCACCCTATCTTGATTGATGATGCTTATTCACTTCGTAAGGAAGAGATTGGCAATGTGTTTGCCAAATTTGTTGGTGCTCAATGTGGGTTCAAGAAAAGAACCATTTGGGTTGCCAAGACTATTGTGACTAACCTCGTAGGACCCAACTTGGTTGGGGACCAACAAGCCAAAACTTGATCAATAGGTATTTTTGGAGGGCATTGGAGACTTGGCTACATCATGAAGAATTAAGGGATCTTCATTATTATTTTTTGTCAAGCCAAGTCATGTGGATTATATTGCTCCTATTATATTTCCAATGTTCCTCCTTGCGGTAACATATGCTTAACTCATTACATTGAAAGTTACTCGCCCCTTATGCATGTGTTGGTTTTGTATCTTCCATGTTTTTGTACATGTTGTGCTTTCCACTTAATTATCTTGAGATACCAATCATATATGTGTATGATTAAGTGGCACAACATGTATGTGTGTTTCTTGTGCTTGAGCCTTACTTGTTTATATTTGGTATCTTATTTGGCTCTTGTGAGAGATTAATGGACTATCCCATTTTGGGGGAGTGTTATGCTTAGGCATTCCACAATCCTAAAAATGTGTGTACATGAGGAATACCACCTAGCATTTACATTGGGATATTATCTAGTCTCTATGTGGTACAATTCTCATGATAAATGTAAGTTTTATAATGTCCATTAATTATCTCTAATTGTATTATTTTGCCTCGTATTGGTTTTTATGGTAGTATCACATTATGGGGGAGTCATATGATTAGTGCATATTACAATCCTAGAAAATGTGAATATTCGAGGTTGTGTCACTTAGAATTGATATTGATAATTATCTAGCACCTATGTGACACATTTGCTCATACAAGTTCCAATTTGATTGAATGACTTTATTGATCTTATTTTGGATCTTGTATATGAGAGTGGTTCTTGGTATGTGTTTCCTCATATTTAGATATTTATATTCGCATGGAAACCATTTGCTTCAAGTTACTCTAATCACTAGTGATTGTGTGACTATTGGAAGCTACCAAGAGTCTTGTTTGAATTATCATGCTCAATTCTTATATTTAGTTATATGCTTCTTGTTGTGTGTATATGATCTTGGATATCCGTATGAACTACCTAGGGCAAATTATTCCCAATATTTCTTGTCCTTGGACAATGAGTACTCAATTTAAGGTAGAATTTATTGATCATATTCACTTTGGCCTTGCTTAATTTTATCCTATCTTTGGCCAAGAAAATGTTGTGTGTTGTCTCCCAAGCCTTCCTTGCTTCTTGTGGATCTTCTTATTTTATTGATATCCTCTTATGTTTTACTTATTGTAGGTACTAGTGATGATCCCATTCGTGTGCATTTTGCATTTAAAAGGAAAATCCTACATAATGCACTATCCATGGGGGAGCTCTCCTATATTATTTAAAACACTCATATTTATGCTTCTTTGTTTGATCCATATCGGGTTTTATGTGCTTGGAACCTCAATCTTTTCGTTTTGGTATTTTGTGTCATCATGAGAAGTTTGGGGAGTTTGGTTTCTTGTTAGAACATTTCTCCTTTTGGGAGTTGGTTTTGTCTCATTCCTTGCTTCTTGATTTGACCATTTTAGAATGAGATAAATCCTTGAGCATTTTTATTTCTATCTATTTTTGCTCTTTGGCCCTTAGCCTAGTTCATTTGTTGTACTTGTGATCTTTCATGTGTTGAATTGGTTCTTTGATACAATTTGGACACCGCTTGTCTTGTCACACTCTTGTGTGTGCCATCTCGGTTTACTTGGTGTTTTGTTCAAATTGTATCTCCTTTTTGGTTCTTGAAAGCTTTATGCATGCATATTTACTATATGATTATATTATGGCATGCTTGCTTTCTTTGATCCAATATATAAGGGAAACTCCACCAATTCCCATCGGATAAGTTGTGCATGAAATTCAATTTCATATCAATGTGCACCTAATTATGTGGAGTCTCTCCTATGTATTGTAGTTTCTCTAACTACTTTGGACCCAATAAGTTTGGGGACCATTTTGTACTTAATTGTGTTTTAGGTACATTGGAGATATATTGGATGCTTGTCTTTCATTTTTGAAGAAGTGATACTTAGAAGAAAATTTGAGGCAAGCTATAGGATGATCAACGAATTCATATCCTCTACATCCTACCAATCATATCTCGGTAACAAGTATCTCTTTCTCATGCTCACATATCTTGATTCCAACCGTTTGTCGGTTGCCTTCTAGCATGAATTCATGTATTGGTAATTGTTGTAGTTCTAGCCATGGTTTTTATAGAACTCTCTATTGTAAATATGTATAAGTTGAGATGAGTACATATAGTTGGGACTATATAAAATCATGCACATGATCCTCCAATACCAAATATGTCAATCTAGAAATTTTATTGCCTATCATTTCCTCAACTTCTCTCATATGCAATAGTGAGATTTTGCTAGTCTATTTTCTATTATGATACTTGTTGCCTTTCTTCATATATTTCAACTTTCTCCTTTTCCCTTGGTGATAGTTGTAATATATGTAGTGTGTTTGTGTTTGAAGTCCATTATGTACAATAAGATATATGTGAGCCTTTGGCCATGCTTTGAAGCAAAAATCTTATTGATATATGTTATGACTTCATTTTTGCCTTTCATGTGCTTTCTTGTATAATCTTCTTTATGTGTGCATTTTTCTTCTTTGGAATATGTCTTTGTGATATTTTCCACTTAGAGACATATACACATATGAGAAGATAATTTTAGTTGATTTTTAATCCTTGGAGACCACCTTTCTATTCCTTTTGATTCTTCGGTGGCTTCCAAATTTAATTTCCTATGAGTGCTTGTTCCTCTTGTTTGCATCTTCGGACACTCATATTTGTTCTTTCATGTCTTGTATTGTTAAATGAATTTGTATGAGTGAGGAGTCCATGACTATGCACCTCGTTCCCAGATGCAATTATCATAATTGGTGCATTCTCTTTGGGGAGCTCATCTAATTCATTTAATAATACTCATTTGCATTATTTCACATTTGTTGTGTTTTAAATGCTTATCGGGGAGCAAGGATTCCATATTTGTGCATTATGTATTCCAATACATTTATTTTGAATTGTGCACAAACCTTGGGGAGCTTCTCTATTTGTTATTTAAAACACTCTTTTGCTCATATCATAATATCTTGTTTCCATTTGGACTCATTTGTTGTTTTCAAATTGGTTTGTCGGACCTCGTAGTTGCTTGCATCATTTGACTTTATTTTTGCAATCTTCGGGTCCTCGATATAGTTCTACTCCCTCCCAAGTATTCATCATTGGATATGTGCGAAGGCACGCCTTTGGAGGAATTATTACTATATTTGCCTTCTAGAACTTGTCACCCATTTCGTCAATCGATGCCAATGGGGGAGAAGTTTTAGAGGGTTTAAGGGAAGTTGGTTTATGCATTGAGTTTGTTCATGTGCATTTGCTTCTCATCCTCTTGCATCTTTGTTGTTGCTTAGCATGTGGTATATATAGAGGAAACTCCACCAATGATAATGATTGGCAATATATGCAATGAAATTCAAGTTCATCACACATGCATAGATTGTGGGGGAGTTTGCTCTATATATGGTGGTGGCACCAATATCACATACTTTTGTAGTATTTGATATTGGTATTACCATTTTATTCATTAATATTCCTTATATAAACCCTCTTAAAGGGATTGTCATCAATTACCAAAATGGGGGAGATTGAAAGAACATGTTGGGCCCCATGTGTGGTTTTGGTAATTAATGACAATCTTTATGGACTAATGTGTGTATTAAGTTATACATGTAGGATTTGTCCATTGGAATCGCTTGGAGCATGTGTTGGCTTCAAGGTCGATGAAATGCAAAGAAGATATGTTGTGCAAACTCAATATGCGAGGTCGATAATGAGGAACTAAGAATGGCGTTCCATCTTGAGAAGGACAAGACCGTCTACATCGAGCTCAAGTGGAATGCTCAAGACAAAGGTATAATCTTGATAGGTTTTCCCTTTTGCCGGTCTCTTGTTGTGTATAGGAGACCGGGTTTAGGATAGATAACCGTACTATCAAGAGGGGCTCTCGAATGAGTAATTCGGTCACATCGTTCGGAGAGAGCTCAAACCTTTGCATACTTGCATCATCATATTTGGTTGTTATTTGGTCTTGTCCATGTGAGGATATAGAGTTTGTGGTAATCTCCATAACAAACTCTTGTTCATCAAAATCGGATCTCCCATATATATCTTGTTGCGATTTTGATTTATGCGGCTTTTCGGTTTCTCACCAAGTGAGGTATATCACATTATTCTACTTAATACTTTCTCACTTGGTGATAATCAATATTTCCATTTTTTATTGGGAAGCCCTTATCGCCCTCTATCCAACGCAATTTGAATCGGGTCAATCGGAGCTACCGTTCAAAAGATATGACCGTTTGAGTTTTCGCCGATTTAATTCTATTAGAAAAAGGAAACAACAGTTTTTCTGGGCCGTCCGGTACTACCGGACCCAGTACCGGACGTGCCTGGCTCGCGCGGCCCATCTTCAGTATCTCCCAGTACCCACTACCGGTCCTACCGGACCGGCCCGGTAGTACCGCCCGGGTGGGCCGGTACTACCGGCCGGCCCAGGTATTTTCCCTCCAGCGCCTCGCAGCCCAGCTACTCCCCGTGCTCAGATCCGCGCGTTGACCCGCCTCGTCCTGCGCGCTTGCAGCCGCCGCGCGCCCAGCTGGCCCCGCTCGCTAGCCTCGCGCGTGCAGCCGCCCAGCGTCGCTCCGCATCTGCTCTCGCGCGCGCTGGCTCCCGCAAGGCCCTGCCCTGCTGCGTTGACTGTCGCACTGCGCGCTGCCCCACCCGCGCGAGCTGCCGCGGCTGGCAGCTGGCCCCGCCATGCTCTGCGCGCGCCGCGCGCTTTGCTGCGCTGTTGCATGCGCGCGTGGCTCGCTGCGCTGCTGCCGCTGCTGCTGCGCGCAGGGCCCGCCTGCTGCTGCGCTGCGTTCTGCTGCTGGCTTGCATGCGCTGGCCCCGCTGCTGCCTGCTGGCTCGCACGCACTGCTGCTGCTTCTTTGGCTCACGCAAGCGCGAGCAACTGCTGGCCCCTCCTCTGATTCTCACACGCGCCCTCTCCTCTGCCTTGCTGAGCCGCCGGGCGGTAGTACCGGTCCGTCCAGAAAAAGCCCCAAACGGCTAGTTTTTCTAGGTTCCTATTTAAGCTTTTGCCCTTTTTCAGTTTTGTTAACTTCTCTCTTATCTATTAGGCTAAACTTTGTCCACACTTGCTCTAGATCTTAAAGTTTGCCTAATCTTTTCCCTCCGATGATTCTTGCCCATATTTGAGTGGAAGAGAGAGGAGATCTAGCCCCACGTTTTGACCTAACCGATTCATCTCTTTGTGAGTGCATCCTTGGGGATATAGATTTTGGGGGATTTTGTGTCTCTCTTTGATTCCTCCTCTCTTGTTCCCCCAATAGATTTAGTAGCTTTGTTGGAACTTGAGAGTGAGGGATTTGAGCATCTTTGTGGTGTTCTTGCCATTTGCATTTGTTGCATCGGTTTGAGTTCTCCTCGGAGGATTTGGGTTGAATTGCTCGTTGGAGCTTGTCCCTCTTGGGTTCTTGGACCCTAGACGGTTTTGTGGCCTTGGTGGCATTTGTTGAGGCCTTTTGTGGCGTTTGTTGGGAGCCTCCAATTAAGTTGTGGAGTTGTGCCCCAACCTTGTGAGAGGTTTCGGTTGCCACCGACAAGTGCACCGATAGTGGAAGCGTGGATCGATCCCATTGGGGTGAGATTCACCGGAGAATAAGGGAGGCCTTTTGTGGCGTTGGTGGTTTGATACCATCCCCTCTCCAAACGAGACGTACTCCATGTTGGGAGGAACTCGGTAAAATTTCGGTGTCCCCGCGTGCCTCGGTTATCTCTATACCCGAGCTCTTTACTTATGCACTTTACATTGTGATAGCCTTCGTGCTTGAAGTACTATATATCTTGCTATCACTTTGTTGCTTGTATTGCTTAGCATAAGTTGTTGGTGCACATAGGTAAACCTTAGTTGTTTCGGTTGTGCTTTACAAAGTAAACACTAGTTTTATTCCGCCTTTGTTAAGCCACTCTAGGAAAAGTTTTAATCGCCTATTCACCCCCCCCCTCTAGGCGACATCCGTATCCTTTCAACTGGGTTCAAACATTGTTTCAAACACTCTGCGCCTAAACATAGATCAATCATTGATTCAAACATAGATCAAACATTTCTTATACTACATTGATTCGAAAAACATGTAAACTAGATTAAAACATAGCTAAAACTAGACTAAACTTGCTTCAAACTAAAACTCGCCGCTGTCGCTATCTGAGATGTCAGAGAAGATGGACCTCTCCGGTGACGGAAATAGGATACTCTGTTTACATAGGAATACCTACATCCTTACATTATATTTAGGATTAGGAATAGTAGTTGTCGACCGTCAGGTCGACGATGATGGCGCAAGAAGACCCGGCGGCGCCTCGAACTGATGCAGGCATCCCAACGCCGGAAGAAGACCTGAAGATGCCTTGACACACGGCATACGACCCAACATCGGAAGAAGAACCAAAGGCACCGCCGTGAGCTTGGAGTGATGCACTGCCTCGATTAGCGCTATAGATGGGTGGCGGGGACCGGTGACGACGAGGGGCAGGGGTGCGGCGTTGGAGCGGAGTAGGTGAGTGGTGGGCGGTGGGGAGTTTTTCTCCTTAGTCAGGACGAGTAAAATAGGTGACTGAGCGGCCAAGGTGTAAAAAATATACTAATCTAAACTTGATAAGGGTTGGGTTAGGTCCAGTTTAGATGAGCAAACCTGGATTTAGAGCATCTCTAGCAGATACCGCACCCCGCTCCAAACCGCATAATAACCGCCAGTTCGTGGTATGAGGCGGAAAAGGTGGCTTTTTCTAGATGTTGCATATCAATACCGCATCCGAATTTTTTTTGCGGCTTCCCGCATATCGACCTCCGCATCCCGCTTATTTTTGGTTTCTCCTCTCACTTTTGCCGCTCCCCGCAAACAATGGCCAGTGGAGGCGCGTTGAAGATTCACAACTCCCGTTGAGGAATCTTCCTCTGCCACTTTCCCCACCGCCACCGGCCCATACTAATCGCCCCGTTCCCGGCAATTGCGTGGCGACACCGCCCACCCCTTCCGCCCGTTGCGCGCCATCATTGCTCTGGAGTTCTCGAGCTGGAGGAGAATAGCCGAAAGAGGAGGAGGGGGATTGTGCATCCCACACAACCGTGTTCTAGGGCACGAGATGCTCATGCGGGGTTATTTTGCGGAGGTACACATCTACTATGCTCGTCTGTTTTGCCGCCGGTACCAAATGAGACGGACCCTGTTCGAGAATATTGTGAAAGTTTGTGAGGCCAACTATTTGTACTTCACGCAACGTAGGAATTGTGTTGTGTTGCTTGGTTTCAATTTGTATCAGAAGATCTATGGCGCCAAGAGGGTGATCGCCTTCAGCTGACTACACTGATGAATATCTTCGTATTGGCGAAGACACGGCCATGAAATGCGTGCGTATGTTTGCGAAGATAATGATCAAGGTCTTTGTTCCAAAGTACCTCCGAGCACCAAATGAGGAGGACACGAAGAAGCTGATGGCAGAGAATTAGAAAAGAGGTTTGCCGGGGATGCTCGGAAGCCTCGATTGCTTGCATTGGAGGTGAAAGAACTGCCCAAAATCATGGCACGAGCAGTACATTGGCCATCACATAGATGCAACAATCATGCTTGAAGAAGTGGCCTCGCAGAACTTGTGGATATAGCATTGCTTCTTTGGTTTACCGGGTTCTCTGAATGACATCAACGTTTTGCAGAGATCTCATCTGTTTAGATAACAACCGGCGTGCAACTACAAGATCAATGGTCGAGTACAACATGGGGTATTATCTTACAGATGGCATTTATCCATAATGGACAACATTTGTGAAAACAATAAGTAAACCGCAAAACCCACGGAAAACTCATTTTGCCACTTGTCAAGAAGCAACCCGCAAAGACATTGAAAGAGCTTTTGCGGTGCTCCAAGCTAGGTTTGCAATTTTCCTGCACATTACTGGCAAAAAAAACAACACCTGAACAACATCATGACAGCATGTGTCATTCTTCACAACATAATTGTTTGGGATGAGAGGGATAAAAAGTTGCCCTTGGAATATGACAATGTTGGTTGCCGTGTCAAGCCTAGAATAAACCCTCACAAGATAGAAGCATTCCTTAAAATATACCGGAAGATTGAAAATAGAACTCAACATTCCAATCTCCCTCAAGATCTTATTGCCCACCGCTGGTACTTGCATGGGAAGAGCTCTCATTTAGTTCTTTTTGTATCTGTTTGTATTGTGAACTATTATTTAGAGAACTTCCATTCATTTGTGTTCTTGAATTCTTTATTTTTAGACTGTTGTTGTAAACTATGGAAGATTATTGATTTGTAATTATAATCATTTGATGATTTAAATTTGCATGCGTTGATTAATTTGATCTGGAAATACTGCATTTCTAAGGTGAACACACGGTTCTGTTTTGCTGTCCGGAAAACGACGGCGCGAAACAGATACAGCACCCGTTTTCAAAAAAAAAAAACAGTTTATGATACATCGTTTTGTACTACTGTCGAACGAGGTATCTGCTAGAGATGATCTTACCTCCTCTAAGCAATTTTAATCTTTTGGCCAGAGATGCTCTACCTAAATATAGCACGTCCGGCACAGTACTAATCGATCAGCTACAGCACATATATCATCTACAGTAGAGCACTGTACACAAACACATGGTGCTGCATGCATGGAGGAACCGAAGAATGTTTCTTCCTTCTCTCCCGCCAGATCTGATGGACGGACCACGCGCCGGACGACCTACGTGCATGACAATAATCGAGTTTGAACGGGTCAAAAAGGCCAGGGCAGGGCATCAAGTCCAGCCTCTCTAGTCGGGCAACGACAACCGGCCATCAATTCCCTCTGGCTAGCTCTAGCTCCTCCTCGTGACGGGCGGCGGTTGGTTGGACGACCAATCAATCATGGATCATGGATTCGCGAGGGTCCATCGATCGGGCTCGGCCGTCGTCGTCGTCGGCGTCGGCCAGACATCTCCCCGGCGTCTCGCCTACACTACGTCCTTCAAAGCCGCGGCGCCCCTAGAAAGGCAAATACCACCGCGTCCTCTACCGCGGCTGATGACGCGTTCACATGGGCATCAGGTGCGCGCGCATGCATGCACGGCGCTGGTGGCGTGGAGCGGCACGGGCCAAGCGGAAGCACTCAAGCAGGCACCCCGTGGCGCATTGGATGCGCGCGCGGCCGCCAGCACCACGTCATTCGCATCCTGTTCTGCGGACCGGAGACACAGCGCCGCTCGGGCTCGGCGGCCGGACCACCACGGCCACGGGATCGACGTACGTACTACTCTACCTGCGCAGCC
The DNA here is from genome assembly GCA_916181665.1 of Avena sativa. Classification (NCBI taxonomy): domain Eukaryota; kingdom Viridiplantae; phylum Streptophyta; class Magnoliopsida; order Poales; family Poaceae; genus Avena; species Avena sativa. The sequence continues at coordinate 433,845,984 of OV702283.1, read as the reverse complement.
TGTACCAACGTACTTACGTGCGTGGTAGTACGTGCTACAGGAGCAGCCAGGTGCGTGCGGGGCCGGCCGGGGCAGGAGGATGTGGACCCGAGAGTCTGTCCGGCATCGACATGCCGATCCAGAGATCGATACGTCACATTCCGGCCATTGCCCTTTGACGAAACTTGCAGTAGATCGATCGAGAATCCCGTGACCGGGTCAAAACTCCGTGGTTAGTATACGTGCTACCTACTCGCTAGACTGATAGTAGATGATCAAGACAAGAGTTTTTTTTTCATGTACATTCCTGGTGTCCCTGCTGGTGTAGTACGTACTGACGTACTGTACCAGTGTAGGGTGATTCGTTCGTCCGAACCGACGCACGCACGCACTCCTGCATGTTACGGCTACGACGCCACCGGTTTATTTGTCCACTGTAGGACGATCTTTGTCCTCAGGTGATCATGGGCAAGGGCAACGCGCATCTTATATTTATTGAAACCGGGAGAACGATCATTGCCCTTCTGGGTCGATCGATACATGTTATATATAGTAGAGTAAAATCCTTTACGTAGCATTACATAATACGTATACAATTGGGATACTATCCCATATTGTATACACATAGGATTACACATAGGATAATATAAACAAACTCTAACACTCCCCCTTAATCTAAACCTTAGAAAGGTTGAGATTACGCTTAAACTCATCGAGCTTCTTTGTACACAAAGTTTTAGTAAAACCATCTGCAATCTGATCCTTGAACAAGGGACTCAACCCAAATCAATTCAGCAGTAGCATTTGCAAGGGCCTTATACTCAGCCTCGGTACTGGATCGTGACACCGTGGGTTGTTTCCTGGCACTCCAAGAAATCAGATTTGGACCAAAGAAAATTGCAAAACCTCCAGTGGAACGCCTGTCATCTAGATCTCCAGCCCAATCTGCATCTGAGAAGGCACTGAGCAATGTGGATTGTGACTGCTGAAACGTCAAACCAACTGTGCATGTACCACATATATACCTCAAGATTCGTTTAACTGCAGTCCAATGAACAGTAGTTGGAGCATGAAGAAACTGACACACCTTGCTAACAGAGAAGGATAAATCAGGTCTTGTCAGTGTCAGGTATTGCAGAGCACCTACAACACTCCTATAGTGTGTGCTATCTTCTGAGCCAAGAGGAGTACCATCATGTAAAGATAATGTATCGGTACTAGACAATGGTGTAGGGCATGGTGTGCACATAGTCATACCAACTCGTGTGAGCAAATCCATTGCATATTTCTCTTGATTTAACAGTAAGCCATTCGATTGTTTATGAACTTCAAGACCCAAGAAATAATGAAGCTCACCAAGATCCTTGAGAGCAAACTCATGACTCAAGTTGTGGAGAAGGGCTGTAACAGCTGCATCTGAGGAGCTTGTCACAATAATATCATCAACATAAATAAGTAAAAACATCTGAACATCTGCCTTGTTGAAGAGAAATAAAGAAGTATCAGCCTTTGAAGGCACAAAACCCAGAGTGTGTAGTTTAGAACTCAGACGAGAATACCAAGCTCGAGGTGCCTGCTTCAGTCCATAGATAGCTTTGTCAAGTTTGCAAATATAATTTGGCGTAGCGGAAGACTTAAAACCAGGAGGTTGTTTCATATACACTTCCTCTTCCAGAACACCATGTAAGAACGCGTTCTTGACATCTAGTTGTCGTAAGTTCCATCCTCGAGAGACTGATATAGCAAGGACGAGTCTAATAGTTGTTGCTTTAACAACTGGACTGAAGGTATCCTCATAGTCTATGCCATACCTTTGTTTAAAACCTTTTGCAACAAGACGAGCCTTGTATCTGTCAACAGTGCCATCTCATTTTTCTTGATACGGTAAACCCACTTGCAGTCAATAATATTTTTGTTAGAGCTTGGAGGTACAAGGTGCCATGTTTTGTTTGCAATAAGAGCATCAAATTCATCTTGCATCGCATGCTTCCACTTCTCATCATTGAGTGCATCATTTAAATTTTCAGGTTCACCTGTAGATGTTAACAACAACCATCTAATTGTACCATCAGTATGTATTTTTGGTTGTTTTATACCTCGTTGCAACCTTGTACGTGGTGCAGCCATAGTGTCACCTGTTGCAGATGATCCTGGCATAGTGGCCACAGAAGATCCTGAGCTGTCCCCTGCACCATTGTCATCATGTACACCTGAAATAGTGCCTGGAATAGTGGCAGCACCTGGACTGTCCCCCGCAGGGCTGGGAGCGTCAACATGCGGGCCCGCACTGCTGTCTCTGGCGGCACTGTCGGCCATAGCGGGGCTGGCGTCCGTGCGTAGGGCGTCCTCGTCGAGCGCATGTGACGAGGGGAGCAGTGCGGACAAGGGTGAGCGGGAACGCACAGGGTCCAAGGCAGGAAGCGGCGACGTGTCAAAGGCATACGGGTGGGCAGGTGGCTGCAGTACGCCAGCCTCGTCAGATCCCACCTGCAACTGATCCGACGCAGATTCTGGAGATGAATCAACATGACAAAACAGGGCTGTGTTGTCCTGTAGTCTCAGATTGTTCTTGTTCACCATTTGACGTGCCGTTTTCAGCATTGTGCTCAGAATTTTGCGTAGTGTCGTGTTCAACTGCAACCTGCGGAGGCTCAACAACGGGAACAATAGGCAAATAGTGATCATTAGTATGCACACCCCTATCACTAGACACAGAAGATGGCGAGTCATGTGGAAGAAGGAGAATTTCCTCACTGAGACGACGGCCTGCATTAGGATGAAGGGAAGCAAAAGGAAAAATATTTTCATCAAACACGACGTCCCTTGAGACGTAGACTCGACCAGTAGTAACATCAAGACATTTAACTCCTTTGTGAAGGGGGCTATATCCAAGAAACACACATTGTTTTGACCTATATGAGAGTTTGTGTTTGTTATAAGGACGAAGATTGGGCCAACAGGCACAACCAAACACACAAAGGGGTTCATAATTGGGTTTAATTTGAAGGAGTTTCTCTTTAGGAGTTTGAAAATCTAGAACCTTTGAAGGCAGAAGATTGATGAGGAATGTAGCAGTGAGGAAGGCATCATCCCAATATTTCAGAGGCATGGAGGAATTTGCAAGCAAGGCAAGGCCAACCTCAACAATATGTCGATGTTTGCGTTCAGCTGAGCCGTTTTGTTGATGAGCATGGGGACATGAAACATGATGTGTGATGCCCACTTTTTGGAAGAAACCATTGAGTTTTTCATATTCACCACCCCAATCGGTTTGCATTGTAATTATCTTCCTGTTAAACTTGCGCTCAACATATTGTTAAAAATTAAGAAACACTTGATAAACATCAGAACGCTTTTTAAGCAAATATATCCAAGTGAATTTGCTGAAATCATCAATAAAACTGACATAGTATGAATGTTTGCCTACAGAGAGAGGAGCTGGACCCCATACATCCGAAAAAACTTGTTCCAACGGAACTATGGAAACACTATGGGAAACAGGATATGGAAGCTGGTGACTCTTAGCCCGCTGGCAAGGATCACACACATACGAATTTATTTCTGGAGTATATGAGAGATTATTTTTCCTAAGAACTTGATGAATAATAAACGATGAGGGATGTCCTAGACGGCGATGCCAGGTGGATGAAGAAGGCTTGATTGTAACAAGGGCGTGCTTGGATGAACTTGTGGAGACTGGAACGAGGGGATACAGGCCTCCATGACACGGACCTCTAAACAGGATGTGCTGCGTTGCCTGGTCCTTAATCAAGAAAAAAATGGGTGAATTTCAATAAAAGCATTATTATCTAATGCAATTTTGTGAGCAGAGAGCAAGTTCATGGAAGCACTAGGAACATGTAAAATATCACGAAGCTGAAGAGAAGTATGAGGGGTGTGCAAAACTGAATGACCAATATGAGCAATGTCCATACCTTGTCCACTAGCATTGTGAACTTGATCACGCCCCTGATAATTTTGATGAACTTGGAGCTTTTGTAGTTGTCCTGTGACATGGGAAGAGGCGCCTGTATCCATGTACCAGTTGGTGTCTACCCCGTATGCACCTTTGTTGTGGTTTTGTGTGTCGTCCTCATCATCATCATCACCATAGCGCCACCAACAATCCCCAGCTGAGTGTCCCTCCTTCTTGCATATCTGACAGAAGACACCTTGCTCAAATGGCGTTGCAACGCGACCACGGTCACGTTTGCCACGCGGCGCCCCTTGGTCCGGCGCGGCTGGTCCTGTCGAGGTGGTGCATGGGCTGGGGGCTGGGGTGGTGGGCGTGTGGGAGGAGGGGTAGGGCGCATATGGGGAGGCATATAGGGACCTGGGTAGTAAGACGGAGGTGGGGGATAGTAGGTGGGGGGTTGTATGGTGGTGGCTGGTGGAAGGATGGCGGTATGAGAGGTACATAATAGGTGGGTTGTGGCGGCATGTATTGTGGTGGATAGGAGGGTGTAGGAGGTGAATATGGTGGCATATATGGAGGTTGTGGGTAGGATGATGCAGGTGGCGATGGTGTGTGTGGGCGTGAAGGTGCGACCCCAAAATTAGGAGGGGGACGACGAGATGCAGCATTGACAGAGGAAGTAAAACTTGAAGTTGCTTGACCAGTGGATAGGAGCATAGCATCACGATTTTCACAGGCCAGCAACTGAGCACACATATCATTAAGACTGGTGGAAGGAACAACATTGATGGCAGCAACCAAACCATTAAAGGAACCATCAAGACCGTTCATGATATAATCTTTCAGCTCATCATCATCAACAGGTTTTCCAGCGGCAGCAAGTTCAGACGCAAAACCTCTCATCTTGGTGACATATTGCTGCGCAGTCATCTCGAGCTTCTTGGTGTTTGTGAGGGCACCGCGCAGAGTGGACACCCTAGACTTGGACTGTGTAGAGTACATGGCATGAAGTGCACTCCAGACATCAACGGCATGGTGAAGGCCGAAGACATGAGGAAGCACATCCTCAGATAGTGAATTGACAAGAAAGCTGACTACCTGTTGATCCTTGATGATCCACTCATCATAGTCCGGGTTAGGTACAAACATCTTCTTGTGATTCTCATCCTCAACCTCAACGCGTTCAGATGGTGCCTTGTCGGTCCCCTCAAGGAGGCCCATGACGCGGGCAGCACGGAGTGTAGGAAGGGCTTGAGTTTGCCAATAGAGGAAGTTTTCCCGTGTGAGCTTCATTGCCGGCGGTGCACCAATGGAGGATGTAGCAGGAGATGAAGAAGACGACGTTGCTAAGACGGTTGTCATCATTGATCCGATCTGGTCCTGTTCCTGGGTGCGTGATGGATTGATGTCCTGATGAGAAGAGAGGGTAGCTGCTAGATCCGATCCCGATCTGATCGATTCCCTGCAGTGAAACGAGGGCAGCTACAAGATCCGATCTCGATCTGGTCCTGGCGATTTCCTGGGTCGCGCGAGAGAGAGAGGGCGCTGACAGTCCTGGTCCTGGCGACTTTCTGATGTCGCACGAGAGAGGTTCCTGGTCCTGGCGATTTCCTTTCGACGCGCGAGAGAGAGAGCGCTGATGATTTCCTGGAAATCGCTTGTGAGGGAGCGACGGCGGCTAACTAGATGGGAGAGGATGCTCTGATACCATATTGAAACTGGGAGAACGATCATTGCCCTTCTGGGTCGATCGATACATGTTATATATAGTAGAGTAAAACCCTCTACGTAGCATTACACAATACGTATACAATTGGGATACTATCCCATATTGTATACACATAGGATAATATAAACAAACTCTAACAATATTAAGCTGCGGGGCCAAGGCATTAATTAAAAGCTTGACGTCGCCTGCACATGCATGCATGCAACAGTTTCATACGGTTTGATTAGAAATAACAACTTCTAAATTATCGATAAGAACATTTCATAAAGGGCGTCCGTGGTTTTTTTTTTACAACTAATACCATATTATATTAATATAAGCGGATAGTACATGGTAGAGATACATGAGCTGGCTCCGGCGATTATTATAAAATAAAGTCTATAAGAGACTAGCAAATTTTCGAGATCTTCATACACTTTCTTCTTCCATGATACAACCTTGCATTTTTTCTGAAGGCAGCCGAACTAAACTGATGTAAAAACCAAACCATAGATATGTAAATACCAACATTGGTTCTCTCAAAATTTTAATTTGCGCAGAAATGCCAAGGCTCCATGCACACCCGGAGCCATTGAAGTAATCAGTCAACATCGGCAAGAGTACCAACACCAATATTTCAAGAAAAATAACCGAATAGCCTGATCGACATCGACGATGAGCCGATAGTAAGAATCATCATTGTCGAGGACGTAGCCGTTGGGACAAATATTGCAAGGACAAACCTCGCTGCAACTATGAGAAAAAATCCAAAATAAATCTAGCGAAACAAGACCTGAAGACCGATACCTAGAGAACGTTAATCTTCCAACACCAACATTGACATCAGGAAAGAGATCTCGTTGTCGAACGAATGGCCGAAGATCGCTTATTATAGATAATGCCATCTCCATTGAGGCGAATACCAAGACAAAGATGGCTAGTAAAACCCTAATCTAATTTGATAAAATCAGTACTGTTAATAGAAACTCCACTCATAGATCGGGTTTCCCACTCCTTCCAACACCGGCGAGGCCGGACGGCCGGAGGAGGGGGAACCGATCTACAAAGGAGGCGAAGGCGAGAGGCGGCGACTGTTTCTTCGAACGTGGTGGCGGCTGTTTCCGTGTGCTATATATTTTGTTCTGAAGATGTAAGGGCATCCGCGGCTAGTACTACTACAAATTTTTTTTCGTACTCCCTCTGTTTTATAATATAAGATGTTTTAGTTTTGTAAAGATAATGTATCTTGATATCTTTTAGTGTGTATGTTCGGAGAAGTTCACTCCAAATCTACATACTAAAATGTGTGTAGATACATCACTTTTTACAAACCTAAAACAGCTTATCTTTTAAAACGGAGGGAGTACACGTATTGCTTGTTTTGAATTGGGAGGGTGCGAGTACGGGAGTCATCGAGAAAGTATCGGTGCTCCCACCCCTTGAGGTGCTTTGTGTACTAGTCTAAATTTTGGAACAAATATTCCATGCATTTTTTTTTCAAATATTTAGAGATCACTGATACAAGGTATAGCGCCATGCCATAAAATTTGCAGATCCAAAATTCGATCTATGCTTTGAGAAACAAAAGATTGTTTTTACTATAATAGTAAGTCGGATTTCTTTCCGTTCTTGATGTGTGGATTGAATTTACCCTGGCCATGGTAGATGCATATCATATTAACCGTGACAATTGTTTTAACTATAGATATTTTTGTGACTTCATGAGGAACTGCTACTAGCATGCAACTTTAAGATATTTTTGTTTTAACCAAGTATTTCCTTTTGAGAGCTACGTACCCAACAATTTGTCACGACGATTCAGTGACAAGACGGATGTCTGCGATCAGATTGAGCGGCACCAGCGGGTGGGAGCAGCTGCAAGATGGGGCCAGTGGCGAAACGGCGCGTCTAAATTACTCCCTCCGTTTTAAAATATAAGATGTTTTAGGTTTGTAAAGAAGTTGAATCTAGACTTGTTTTAGTATCTAGATTCATTCAACTTTAGGATGAATCTACATACTAAAAAAAAGACTAGATTCGTTTTTTTCACAAATCTAAAACATCTTATATTTTAAAACGGAGGAAGCAATGATTATCCGAGACGTCGTTGGTGGATTATTGGATTCGCGGGAGGTAGCCAAATAATTCCGTGAAGGCAGGGTCGACGACAGATCCCACGGTCCATCACGCGCATATCACACAATCCCACATGGCCTGGTCTCCGCCGGGTCAACCAACCACCAGAGTTAATCCCATACATACATTGGTTCCTTCAGGTTACAGTCACTACACTGGAGACCGGCTCTTCTGAGTGGCGCGAGCGGGAGTCTATAAATTGGCACCCGCCCCTGCTGCATTTTCACTCACACTACCCCGCAGCAAGAAGCGTTTGCGTAGAGTACCCACATCAGGCGACAGTACACTACAAGTGTCTGCAGGTTGGCAGAGTTTGAGCGCTAGCTACCCAGAGATGGCGCCGACTTCGTCGTCGTTCCCGATCATCGACATGGGGCTGCTCGACGGGGAGGAGCGGCCCGCGGCCATGGAGCTGCTGCACGACGCGTGCCAGAACTGGGGATTCTTCCAGGTGAATTCAGTAACGACACGATGTGGGGCAGCAAGAAGGCTGCGTAAACATTTCATGACGATCTTACTTTGTTATTTCTCGCGCGCGTGCAGGTTCTTGACCACGGCATCTCGACGGAGCTGATGGACGAGGTGGAGAGGCTGACCAAGGGGCACTACAAGAGGGCGCGGGAGCAGAGGTTCCTCGAGTTCGCCAGCAAGGCGCTGCTGCCGCAGGAGGAGGGCGGCGACGGCAAGCAGAAGCAGGCGGCAGCGGCGGAGAACCTGGACTGGGAGAGCACCTTCTTCGTGCGGCACCTCCCGGAGCCCAACATCGATGACATCCCCGACCTGGACGACGAGTACCGGCGCGCGATGAGGCGGTTCGCGGCGGAGCTGGAGACGCTGGCGGAGCGGCTTCTCGACCTGCTCTGAGAGAACCTGGGCCTGGAGAGAGGGTACCTGGCGCGGGCGTTCCGGGGCGGCTCCAAGGGGAAGGGCGTGCCCACCTTCGGCACCAAGGTCAGCAGCTACCCTCCCTGCCCGCGGCCCGACCTCGTGAAGGGCCTCCGCGCGCACACCGACGCCGGCGGCATCATCCTGCTCTTCCAGGACGCCCGCGTCGGCGGGCTGCAGCTGCTCAGGGACGGCGAGTGGGTGGACGTGCCGCCCACGCGCCACTCCATCGTCGTCAACCTCGGCGACCAGCTGGAGGTGATCACCAACGGCAGGTACAAGAGCGTGGTCCACCGCGTGGTCGCGCAGACGGACGGCAACCGGATGTCCATCGCCTCCTTCTACAACCCGGCCAGCGACGCCGTCATCTTCCCGGCGCCGGCACTGGCGCCTGCAGAGGAGGCCGGAGACACGTTCTACCCGAGGTTCGTGTTCGAGGACTACATGAAGCTGTACGTGCGGCACAAGTTCGAGGACAAGGAGCCCAGGTTCGAGGCCTTCAAATCCACGGAGAGCCGGAGCTCCAAGCTCATCGCCATCGCTTAACAACCACCACCTTGCTCTGCTTCCGTACGTCCATGATGGAGGCCGGACGATGAGACATAGGATGCTTCAGAGTTCGTACGTAGTATTACGTACTAGACCACGTACTGATCACTGTTTTGGTGCTGAATAAACGAGCGCTGCTCTATGCGCCAGCTAGGCCTAGAAAGCTAGGTAGGATATGGTGTGGGTGAGTTTGTCGTTTTTCGCTGTGTTGTGCTGCTTCCGACCAACCAGCATGAGAGCTAGCTGTATCTCTTCTTATTTCCACAAACATAAGTATTCGGCTGTCTGTATTAATATACGCCATGTCTCGTTGTGTAGTGCCTTCTTAGTGTGCTGGTTGACGCTTGACAGGGTGTTGATGCGGGAACCGAATTTCTTGTTTGCCGTTACAGACACTGGACAAGACACGGGCCACTGTACCGTTATGTGATACCCACACCGGTACTACATCGTTAATACCTTCTACTTCCTCCGTTCTAAAATAAATGTCTCATATTTACTAAAATTTGAATGAATCTAAATACTATTTAGTACATTAGTTTTGCCTGACAGCATACTACAGCTCAATCTGCATTACTCGTGGTCCAGCTTGTCCTTCTTGAGATAGAGGGGATCCAAAAAAAAAAAGTCACATCGTTTCGAAACATATGCACACAAAAATTATCTCATCCATTAATTAAGAAGAAGAATGTCATCCAGTTAATTAGCGAAAAAACATACTTACAGGCATAACCAACAAAGCTCACTGAGTACGATCCAATCAGGAAAGCAGACAATTCCCAATGCCCCTAACTATGAACACACCGAAAAACACCCCCAACACGGTGTCTCATTTAAACCTCCGTGTCTTGGTCCGAACAACTCAAAGTGGCACCACATAAACACATCAACCAAGAAGATGGGCCAAGAGACGAAAACCCTTCATCAAACAATTTGACGTCTTACCTATGGCACCCTCTTCTTTCATTTGTTCTTGAATGGTCTCTCCCTCGGGACGCCATATCCCATTTTCTTGCTTTTTTCTTCCTCATTGCCTTTTATTAGAAGGCATCCAATCGTCTTGTCGGATCAAGGATCTCGAGATTACACCAAACTAACATCACACCAAGACTAAGTTACAGAACTTACCTAAGAATCAACTTAAGTTCTTTTTACCTAGAATACAGAGATGTTTATATTTAATAAAAGCATCTCATGCAGAATCAACCAATAGGCTGCTGAATAGGAAGATAGGAGTCGAGTCCGGCCTACACGGTCACATTTATGCCTTGTTCAGTTCATAAGGGAATTGATACGATTGGAAAGGATCGAGGTGGACTAGATCCCATCTAAATCAAAATTCTTCCTAATCTTCTCCAATCTACCCAGACGTGGATTAACCAAACAAGGCTTTAGAGTGCAAGCAAGCATACACAAAAATAAGCCGCGTGATTTGCAGAACTATTTTACTTTATTAGTCATCATTTTAGAAGAAGGATAGTCGAGAATAGGTTCCTTTGCTTAAAAAAATACTCCCTCCGAGTCCGATCGGGTAGACGCTAGAACCCCTGTTCGTGGGCGATTTTTTTTAGGAATCTCCTCCACTTTATATTCATCAAATGGAACAATGGTTTCAAGTAAAGTGGACTCCATCACCTGGTCACTGGTACGGGCCTTATACAGATGGATTGACCGGTAAACTGATCGGGGTATCCAAGCCGACAAACACGAACGAGGCCCATATGCGTGGGGTATAGCTAGAAAATGCATATGCGGCGTATAGTGTCAAAGCTATTGCGTCCGGACAACCGCGTGCACCAAGTCCACCACCTGGCATTCGGACAAGCATCCCCACCAATCCTGTCACGCCAAGGAAGAGGAGCCATTCCTACGTGGCGGAACAACAGACGTGGAAGCTCTCCATTGGTCCGCACACGCGTTCGTCTCCTCGTCGCGTGCAAACTTAAATCCGCATCACCACGCCGGCCCCCGGTCAGCAGCCGATCGCCACCATCGAAGCATCCCCCCGGCTACTACTAGAAGCTTCTCGACTCCGCCATGCGTCCGGCCTTCCTCGCCGCCCTCCTCCTCGTCGCCGCCGCGGCCTCGGCCTCCCCGGCCGCCGCGCTCTACTCCGCCGGCTCCCCGGTCCTCCAGCTCACCCCCAACAATTTCAAGAAGGTATCGCCTCTCCTCCGCCTCCAGATCGGCTCTCCTTCCATTTGGGTCTCTCTCTCTCTCTCTCTCTCTCTCTCTGATGGGGGCGTGTGTCCATTCTCTTGCGCGCAGGTGCTGAATGCGAACGGGGTGGTCCTGGTGGAGTTCTACGCGCCGTGGTGCGGGCACTGCAAGCAGCTGACGCCGATTTGGGAGAAGGCCGCCGGTGTCCTCAAGGGCGTCGCCACAATCGCCGCGCTCGACGCCGACGCTCACAAGGAGCTCGCGCAGGTGAACACTGCCTCTCGTTTCCTTTTTGATTTGACTGCACTCAGATGTAGCGTGCTGATCTGCTTGATTCCTGGTTTGATCTCGGCATCGCTGGCAGCGATCTCACTCCAATGCTATCGTTACTTAGGGGATAACTGCTTTACTGGCGCATCGTCCGTACAAATTTTGTTGGCTGGAAACTGGGAGGCATTAACAACTATAGCACTACACTTGCAGTGGGATATTGTAGTTTTGGACTGTAAATTTGTAAATTGCAGTAAGGTGATTCGATGTTTTTTTTGGTGTAGTAATGGGATTTGAATTCTGCTGAAGAAAGTCACAACTTAACAAGGCCTTGTTAGAAATCAGGATTTATTCTTTTGCTTATACTGTTATGGGATCCTCCCAGTTGATTACTCGCATGTTTCTGTTTTCGAAGATGAATTGGACAATTGATCAAGCTAGAGTGCTAGACAGGATAATTATATATAAATGCTGAAACCCTATGAATTGTGCAACTTTAAGGTAATATGATGGCGTTCTGGCAGGTAGTAACTAGCGGGTTGTCTTCTGTTTCACTTCGTAAGCAGATTATAATCTAAGTTAAACACAATAACACAATACAAGGGGCTTCCATAATTACAATTTGAAATGCTTGTATGGAGTGTTACTAATACAGTTTATGATGCATTTGCCATTTTTGCAGCAATATGGGATACAAGGATTTCCAACTATAAAAGTATTTCTCCCTGGCAAGCCACCAGTGGATTATCAAGGAGGTAGAGATGTAAAGTCAATTGCAAATTTTGCTCTGTCGCAGGTTAGTTGCACTAAACCCTACTTTTCTTGCAATTTTACTTTCTTCCATTAGTTTGCCTGATGTATTATAAATTGCATTTGCTCATGTTGCACAAATTATTTATGCTTTTGATGTGATGTTTCCTATGCTACTCCACCAGTATGTAAATAATTTTCTGTGAACATTACATGATCTTATGGGACGTAGTGCTATGAACAACAAGTGACATATTTCTGTTGGCTCAAAATGGCGTCTTGGGTAGCCACTCTTTTTTTTGTACTTACCAACTTCTCCTAATGGCTTTGAGGCAGTCATATAGCATAGCTTAGCAAGCAACAATGCTTCTTAGTGTTTACTCTGCTCTGAAATATCTGTAATTACTCTTACACGAATGTACCTACCTTGCATTTCTTTAAGAAGAGCTCTGACTTTAAGACGCTTCAAACGGGTCATGTGTTCTAATTTGATTGTATACAGTCATCATTGTTACATGCTGTGAATCAACAATCTTCATTTTTTTATATTGTATTATTTCTTATGAATTTGTCAGCTATGTCGCAAAAGATATGAGCTTCCACTTTCAGTACAAGGGAAAATATCTGTTTATTTTGTGATATACAGGTCAAGGCTCTTCTCAGAGATAGGTTGAATGGTAAGACTGGCTCAAGTGGAAAATCCTCTGGTGGTTCAAGTGAGAAGAAAACTGAAACAAATGAATCAATAGAATTGAATTCGAGTAACTTTGATGAACTCGTCACTAAGAGCAAGGATCTTTGGATTGTGGAGTTCTTTGCACCGTGGTATGTAGCTCAATACATTGTGCTGCTCATCATGCTACTTAATTTCTTACTCATTATTGGAGGTAGCTATTTATCCAAATTAGGAGAAAATTGTAAACAAAATTGTGCACGATGTTGTCATCTCTTATTTACTAATATATGTTAGGTATATTCTAGCACATTCTTAATAAATTATAGGGCTTCGGAAGTTTGAATTGTAACCAACCTTTAACTAGAGCACGTGAGCTCACATGATGTTATGAGTAAAGGCGATGCATCCCCTTTTATCCTTTACCAATAGAGATAAGCTTTTTCCATGGGATCTTGTTTGAATCGGTTAGTGTGCTGAATCTCTGTCAGATATCTTCTTCTGTTCCTACATGTGCTATCAGAATTTGCAAGTTTGGTTGGTGACATGTTATAATTTGGTATCCAATTTCTAGTACTTGTCTGTTGAGAAGTGAATCATGCTAACTTAATACACCTTTTGGCTCATCAATTCTATTGTTTTTCTTACTAAGGTGTGGACACTGCAAGAAATTGGCCCCTGAATGGAAAAGGGCTGCAAAGAACTTAAAGGGCCAAGTGAAACTAGGCCATGTTGATTGTGACTCTGATAAGGTATGCCCTTGGGATTATATCCTCATTTAGCACTTTTTATCTTCTGGTACTACTTGGTGATTCGTATGCCCTTGCATTTAGGCCTTTAAGGAAAACAATATCCCAAGCCAATATTATAGGTTAAATTTAACAATTTACTGACCATACTAATCAATCTGTACTTTGATTGTACTGAAAAGGGAAATTATTTTCTGAAATTGTTTTGCTCATAAGTGAAAAATGTCGCTACAAGTAATATTTAATTTGAAATTCCTGCTGAGTTCTTGGCATTCCTGTGATCACCATGGCTGGAATGCAGGTTTTTTGTTATTTTATTTATAAATAAATAATGTAAGCCAGCTCAGCATTATCACTTTGGTGTCACATCTACAAATTTACATATCACAAAAATGCCAGAGTTTGTGTTATAACATATATGGTTCTGTTGGAAGTTTTATCCAGGAAACCTTTAATGGACTTATCCATGAGCCATTTGATTGAGATATCATCTACTCCCTCCGTCGTCTGGAAATAAGTGACTTTGATTTGTCTAGTTTTGTATGTATCTGCACACTAAAATGTGTCTAGATACATGCGAATCTATACAAATCCAAGTTACTTATTTCCGGACGGAGGGAGTACATTTTTGTTTAAGGTGCCACTTTAACATGATGATGTGATGTACAATACTATGGATTTGAATTGCTTAATCAGAAGATTTGAGTTAATTACTTCCTCTATTCATTGTTCAGGAATTCGGTAACTGGTAGCTGCTCGATCGGCTACTGAGCAGCGATTAATCGCCTGATTTTCCAGTTCATCGGCGTTAATCAGCTACTCAGTGACCCTCCGAGTAGCGATTAACTGGCCAGTAAATCGGTTAATCGGCCGAATTCTTGAACAATGCCTCTATTCCAAAATAATTGATGTCTAGGATTGTCCTTAGTCAAACTACTTTGATGTCTAGGATTGTCCTTAGTCAAACTACTTTAAGTTTCACCGAGTTTATAGAATACATCAACATCTCAAACACCAATTTTGTTTCATTAGATTCATCATAAAATATAGTAGGGGTAGGAGTACTATATAGACTTGAAGTTATAGATAGCAGTTTTTTCTATAAATTTGGTCAACTTGGAGAAGTTTTGACTTTGAACAAACCTAGAACTTCAATTATTTTGGAACGAAGGGAGCACCAACTTTGAGTGATTTTTCGAATGTTCATTCAATAATATCGTTGGAGTTGAGATTTGAAAGCACTGGATGCATGTGCCACTGATAGATCGTTGGGCCAACAATACCTCTTTAAGCTTCTTTCCCAAGTACATATGCAAGTATGTTATTTGACTTCTGAATTTTGCAGTCCCTGATGAGCAAGTACAGCGTACAAGGCTTTCCAACTATTTTGGTATTTGGTGCTGATAAGGAGAACCCTCTCCCCTACCAAGGGGCTAGAGTTGCATCTGCCATCGAGTCTTTCGCTTTGGAGCAGTTGGAAGCCAACTCTGCACCACCTGAAGTTCATGAGTTGACTAGCGCTGTAAGCCTTTACTAGTATTAAAATTTTCTGCAGATCACATAATGGATGATTACTGTTCTGATGTTGAGTTGGCTTTCTTTAGGATGTGATGGAAGAGAAGTGTGCTTCTGCTGCCATTTGCTTTGTGTCTTTCCTTCCAGACATCCTGGACTCAAAGGCAGAAGGAAGAAACAAGTACCTTGAGCTACTACTATCTGTTGCCGAGAAATATAAGAAGAGCCCATACAGGCAAGTGTCAGCTGAATTATTACTTGAATTTTACCTACTACTATTTTCCTATTATGTTCTTTTTCAGAAAAGCACACAGTTTCTAATCAACAAAGCAACCATGGTTGTATTTCACATACCTTAAACGGCCCGATCAGATGCCTTTGGCATGAACAGAACTAGTGTTGAAAAATGGAAGCATTTCTTTGTTGAAAATTTGTTCATTGTCCTTGAGAAGTGATCCTCAGAAACATATTCTGCTGGAAGCATTTCTGTGTTGAAAAAAAAACTATTTCATTGTTCTTGAGATGGACCATCCTGAGCCAGGATAGCATTTGCCTTGCAGTTTTGTCTGGGCAGGTGCTGGCAAGCAAGCTGATCTTGAGAAGCAGGTTGGTGTTGGTGGTTATGGCTATCCAGCCATGGTTGCTCTCACCGTGAGGAAAGGAGTTTATGCTCCACTCCGTAGTGCCTTCCAGCTCGCCGAAATCAGGTAAGCCCACCTGTCACCTGCATTAGGTTGCTCATCCATATGATTCGTTGCATTAGGTTCGTCAGGCAGACGATTTATTTACCAAAAAAACACTCGTCACCTGCAGCGAGTTCGTGAAGGAGGCAGGGCAAGGCGGAAGGGGCATTCTTCCTGTCGACGGTGTCGCCACGGTTGTCCAGACCGAACCATGGGACGGCAAGGACGGAGAGATCGTTGAAGAGGACGAGTTCTCGCTCGACGAGCTCATGGGCGACAGCTCTCCACCGAACGACGAGTTGTGATCCCTGGTGGGTTCTGAGACGATCTTAGCTTCAGAGTAGCCAGACTGTGTAAATCTAAATCTGAGGAACACTAATATGCTTCACTTGTTCTCATGTACTGCTGTACAATTTGGACGGGACACTTTTTGGAACGTTTTCTTCCATACTGGAATCATTTGAAGTTGTAGAAAACTTTGATGTGTGGTGTTTTTGTCCCCCAAATAAAGTCAATTGTGGGTTAGTAGATTCTTGCTCATTATTGTTGGTGGTGCAGATGACACAGGATTTACTGTGGGTACGGTTCAAATCATTGGCGTTTGTCCTGCTGCTGCGGATATGATTGGCATAAATGGGCGTCCTGCCCGACCTGTCCACCTCGGTCAGGCGTCAGCCTTGCCAGCGAAAGCATGCGTTTTTGTCTAAAGCGGCATCGTGCAGCATTTCCTGTCTGCCTGGGTTCCACACTTCCACGTGCTTTTTACTGGGCGAGTGTACATAGATGACACGATCATTCGAAATTCATTGACAATTTATGCAAAGTCTCGGTCCGTTGTATAGTACTACCGTGATTCCGCAGAATTATGTGGTAGTCAAAGTATCTTGTCACTGAAGACTCAGTGCTGTTCAGGAAAGTGACTAGTTATTTAACCTGGTTTTAATGCATTGTGCACTTTTTTTTTGAAAGCCAGAGGTAGACCCCCTATAAAATGCATAAACACTTGTCCCTATTAACGCACGCGTGCACAATCTATCTATATAACCACATGCGGAAAACGAGTATGAAAGTCTTGAGATTGACCAATTCACAAGAGCTGGCTCGTTATCAAAGTGAACATCGCCTCCCAAGAATGTTCCGCCTTTTTATTTGACATCAAAGCGTCAGACATGAGGTTTGATCCCGCCTGAGCTAAGGGTATCATTGTCCTCCTAACCATTCAACCACAAGTTGATTCTCCACTCTGCACTCGCTCCACTACCTAAGTACATAAGGTCGGTGAGCTTAGAGGGATGACCCAAGGCGACGACGAACCAACGAGGATGTGATTTGAGCAGAGTGGGGCGGCAAGGGAGCGACACCAGCCGTGGGTGGCGGTGCCGTGGTGGTAGCCAGTTCGGTTGATGTCGGTTCACAGGGACGATAGTAGGAGGAGAAGAAAGAGGATGACGGACAATGAGGCCAGGGTTAGGGTTTGTGTTTTGGCTTTTAGAGGTCGGAAAGTGATCGTTCAGTTTCTCATCGCGCGGGTGACCACCAATTAGCCCCGCGGCGTCAAGGTGTCATATCGCATCACGTTTTCGTTTTGAAGTGACACGCCATATCGTTTTTCGGTTAGAGTCGGAACCGTGCTGGCTGCCGCCTGCCAGGCTCTGGGCTCTGGCATTGGCACGGAACGCACGGAACGCCGGCACGGGTCGGCATCCACCCACCCACCTGCCACCACGCCGCATTGCCAATCAAGCACGCCCACCTTCCCCACGCACCGAAACCCAACGACTCGATCGCACGCTCCGCACCGCGCCGCGCCGCGCCCTGCCTTAAAAAATATCGCCGATACAGATAGCCAGCCAAGAGCCGCCGCGTTAGCAGCAGCAGCAACAGCAGCAGCGCCAGGACGCCAGAGCGCGACCTAGGCTAGACTTTGCCCCCCACCCTCGCCGCTCCCCGCATGGCACCGAAGCGCCCGGCCGCGGCGTCGGCGGCGTCGGGATCCGCCTCCGACGCCTCCGATGCCGACGGGGACGCCGGCCACCACCGCCACCACCCCTCCGACACGGACCCCTCCAAGACGCCGCCACCCAACCCTAACCCTAAGTCCTCCGCCGCCGCCGCCGCGCCGTCCTCTACCCCCTCGGCGGCCGCCGACTCCGCCGCCGCCAGATCCGACTCCGGGGGCTCCTACGACGACTCCGACGCGGACGCCGACGCGCGCCGCCGCCCCGCCCCGAAGCCGATCGCGTCGTCGCCCAAGCTTACCGGCGGCAAGCCCAGGGCGCGCTCCCCCGGCATCAACTCCGACTCCGACGACTCCCACGTGGCGGCGGGTTTCGACTCCGACCTCGACCCGGCCGCCGTCGCCGACTCCGAAGACGACAACCACTCCGCCTCGCCTCCCCGCCCCGCGCGCCACCCCCGCGCCGAGGCCTCCATCGTCAAGCCCATCAGCTCCCGCCCCATGGACCCGCCGCGCCGCGGCGGCGGCGCCTCCGCCTCCGAGCCGCGCGCCAAGCGCCCTCGCAGCGCCGCCGTGCCGGCACCCTCCGCGGAGCAGCTGAAGCGGCCGGCACGCCTCTGGAGCCCTGACGACGAGCTTGTCATCCTGCGTGGCCTCGCCACCTACCGCGCCAAGAGCGGCGTGCTCCCTGGCTCCACCAATGACATTGGCAAGCTCCACAAGCACATCCGTGGCGAGCTCAGTGTTAAGGTAACCACTACACAGCTTAGTGACAAGGTCCGGCGCCTCAAACAGAAGTACCAATTGCTCGCCACCCGTGCCAAGAATGGGAGGGATCAGGAATTGCACACTCCGCATGACCGCAGCATCTATGAGCATGCCAAGAAGGTTTGGGGGATAAGGGGTGCTGATGGAGGAGGCAGTGGGTATGACAATGCTGGTGATGGTGCTGATAGCGAGGAGTTGCCAGATAGTGGAGACAGCGATGAGGATATGGAGAGTGAGCGGGATGACCGCTACCGTATCAAGAGCCGGAAGCTAAGGCCGGTTGCCATGACAAACGGGAATGGGATTAGGCTTGGGTCTGTTAATGCCAATGGCAGGGGGAAAAGTGAGTTTGAGAAGGGGAAAGATGCATATCCCTACCTGTGGGAGACTGTTGAGGAGCTGTCCAAGGAGCATCCGAGCGGTGCGGCCTTCAAGAAGGCGTTTGAGGTGCTTGAAGGATCGAAAGCACATGTGATGGAGGAAAAGCTGAGGAGGTTTAGGTTGACGGAGATCAAACAGCAGCTGCGTCGGATGGACCTGATGAAGGATACAGTGAGGATGGTGCTCGATGCCCTTGAGAGAGCTGACTGAGCAATGCCTCATCCATGGTGAGCAGCATACTGTTGAAAGGGGGGAAATCAGTCCCTTTTTCTTTCTGGATAGAGTTTATGTGGTTAATTACTTACTTCCGTGGACAAGGTATCAAATTTAGGCATAGAACAGGGAGTGATGGTCTTCTCCTTGTTATTTTCCATGGATCATTGTATTTTGTGATTCTTAGGTGCTAACTTGCACTTTATATACTATATCGACGTGTCTATTATAAATCAGGATCCATGCATCTTCGTTCTAAATGATGTGTTCACATATTGTTTTTCTTGTGTTGGGTCTTTTCGTCACATCACCAAGCTGGTCAACATCAGGTGCTACTGTCTTAGCGCACCGTTTGCAGCATAGAGTTGGCTTTAATTTTGTGAGCATGCTTTATTTTGCTTAATTAGAGTTAATATGCATTTCCTTTTCTTTTTTGGTTTCTTAATTGGTACTTATAAACATGTGTAACTCCACTAACTGATTTTGTAACTCAAGTTGAGGAATGATCTATTGGAACAAAATGTGAAACTTCCCCTCTTATTGCAAGTCATTCATTAGTTCCAGGGTACTTCTTAAAATTAAAGTTATGTACTGATAAATGTGAGATTTTAATTGAATTTGGTGCTAATGCAAATAGTAACACACTTGGGAACGTAAGCTAGTAATAATGTGTCTTTGCACGCCGTTTGCAGCATAGAGTCATGCTAAGGTCATGTTATTGTGCTTAATTGGAGTTAATATGCATTTCTTTTTCTTCCTTAGGTTTCTTAATTGGCATTTCTAGACATGTGTAACTGCACTAACTGATGATTTTGTAACAGAAGTTGAGGATTGATCTTTTTATGAAATGTGAAACTTCTCTTTTTGCAAGTTAGTGAGTAGTTCTAGGATTCTTCTGCAAATTAGAAGTTATGTCGCGATAAATGTGAGTTCTTAATTGAACTTTTGGTGCTAATTTAAAAGCTGGTACGTTTGGGACCAAAGAAATACTCTTGCTGTATTCCAGAGGCCACTCTACTGGTCTCATGAAACAAGTCATTTTCCCAAGTAAACTTGCAAACATTGGCTAGCTAGTTGTGTATGCTCAGTTTATGGCACTTTGTTTCAGAGTGCACTTAGTACCATTTCACGTTATTCAGGGTGCATGGTACAGGACCTCACATGTTCTGCGACATGTTGCTCTATGTTTATTGAAACTAATTGTGTTTCCGGGTAGACTTGGGAACTTTGTCTAGCTAGTTATGTTTATTGTAGCATGTCCCACAGTTTAGGGCATTATGCTTTAAGTTATTCAAGTTATTCAGGGTGCATGGTTCATGACCTCCTAGGTTTGTGACATGTTGCTCTTACCACCCGGTTCTTTGAAGCTTGACAGTTTTTATTTAACCAGATAGGACGATCTGTTGTGGTCTGTTGTAGTTGATGGTCAAAAGTAAGGGATTTGCTAGCACTTTCATCAGAGAGCAAGAACTATAATTGTCTGAAATATACCTGATGGGAACCTTTGTTGATTGTGATATATGTACTGTATACATGTTTCTGTCTATGTTATGCGTGCTTCTGCAAATGGTTCCTGGGTGGACTGGGTTGGTGTCCTCTCGCAGTTCTCTCTTCTCACCAGCGTTGCATGTTGGTGATTAGTGAACAGCACCTGATCCTAGTCTCCTGTATTTACCTGCATTGTTTTCTTTATCTCCCTGCACTTCTGTCTATTATTGTTGAGGTCCTGATGTGGCGACTCAACATGTTTTGTGCCGTAAACCATGATCATGTTCAGTCCTACACCAAAATAAAATAAATTGATCTGCTATCTTCTGATTTTATTCTATGCTCCGTCAGAAGTTTTTTCTCAGTTGTGAGTGCCCGTTTTGCATCTTTTGCGGGATAGCAAGCTGGAACGGAGCTGGCGAATCTGTGAGCAAACTGGTACACAACTTCTGGACGAAGTTGGCGAAATCGTATACTAGCTTTCAGTGTGCGCTCTATGATTCACCAACGGGCTCCAAGCTTAACGGTGTGCAGTGTCAAAGAACAATGGCAATTGGACCGAAATTATCTTCACCGTTCAGTGCCATATGCTGAAACTATACTAGCCGGACGAAAGGGATCTACGACTATACTCGCACAGGGGATTTGATCTGTTAGACATAGGACTGCATAATGCCGATCCATAATAAGTGTCGTGGTTTTTTGAACTAAGACCCTAACGCTTATTATGGATTAGAGGGAGTATCATACTTGCAACTAGGTAACTAAGATAAACAATGCAGCTAACCTAGAACCGCAAGGACCAGTATTCAGTTTTTGTCATAGTTAGCTTCAGAGATGTACCATACACAGCAATCTATTTATCAGATAATATGTAGTTTATCCCAGACTTGATCAGTACAGAGCATCCAGAAAAAAAACGAACAATTGTATGAGAATAACCTGGAACCTTGTACCCCAAATCACTCACACACTAATCGCATTTAAATTGCAGAATTACTGTATTCATTCTCACAAATTACCGTTTACAGTTTACAATTTACATCCGCTCGGTGCGAATTCCATCAGGTTGGTGCTCCTTTTGGCCCCTCTTAGGTTGATATGTGAATACGTACATATCTTGTGTGCACTGCATTGCACATACATCGTTGCTAGTCGGCATGAAATGTTCGGACTAGTTTAGATATTCTTGCTCATGCGACTTTAAAGAACAAATAAATAAAATATAACAATACCTGTGCATAATTGTAGTAGTTGTATAATAATTCCAACTATTGACGGTTTGGTGAAGAGACGCAAAGAGTAGACCGTGCTCAAATCAGTACTTTAAAATGATGAACTTCATCATATACATTTCTTAACCAAATTATACATTGGCCAATTCATTTGTGAGTTTGTTTGTTCAAACGATCCAAAGGCCTGTCACAATTGGTTCTAGAAGTGCCAAAGAGTGCAGTTTTGCGAATTACAGACTGTTCAGAAAAGGACTGTCACAATTGGATACGACCCAGCAGATACGTGGCCAGCACAGGCCCTGTCAAGCAATCATTTTAATCCTCATTCCAATCCTGACCCCCGTGTTCTCAGCTGTTCATCAGACTCGTTCCTCAGGAGTAGAAGAGGCATGCCCTCAAATTCAATAAAGTTCTACATATTTAATTACATTTATCTATATCTAAAAAACCATCTTTCGTAACTCCGTATTTTCCCAAATATTGGCCTCAGCAACCAATAATTATCTGCCCATATTCATGGAAACAAAAAAAGACTTGCAAACAATAAGTTGAGTTGGGGTCATCTAGTGCCTATTATGTCAACCAATAGTATAGAATGCTATGTAGAAGCTTGGTTCAGAAGGAGATCGAATTTGCTAGTGAGATGGACCCAACCTTCTACTTTCAGTATTTATCAAGCAACTCATTTTATGTCAAGTGAAATATATAAGAAAATGGTAAGCATATGGGTATTTTCTTCCGAAAAAGTAAAAGATGAAGAGCAAGTTGAATTGCATATTTCAGAAGAAACTGTCATTTCACACAATGCAACCGGGATGCACAGGAGCAGTGCATCACGCAATATAAAATGGACTGCTATGAAATTCGAACAATCTACAAGCCGCTCCACGCTTTGACTGGACTGCTACCCTCAAAAGCTTTTATGTTTCTTCTGAACATAGGTGACTAATACTTCCTGAGAACAGCTCCTTGTTACTCTGTCAGGTCTCAACTTCTGTATCTGCAGGGACCAAGCCACAGAATCCTGTAAGGGCCGCACCAACAATAACATCACGCCAATTCTAAAGTTTCAGAAAGTGACTGAGAGATTACAGACCAGCAAAGTCCATATTGGCCATTTACACTGAACTACGGTGCGCATCATCTCCACGCCAAACAGATGACATAAGCTCCTCCAACCGCAACATGGCAGACAATAACCCTCGGAAGACTGACGAATTGGTTGCGCAGATCATATCCTGCATTGCGGTTCTGAATTCGAGTCGCCTCCATCTGTACTCATGTAGAGGGTCCGCAGCACGAGGCTTTGCCGAAGGATGCTTCTTCCGTGCATGGTTGCAGAGCTGTCTGTATGTACCAATGTATGAGCAGCCATCTTGCATGCAGCTCCTCCTGTTCCGGTTCAGCTGCTCCCGGGCAGGCTCAACCAGTGTATATCCTTTAACATCACCACGGCAAAGCGGGCATCTGATCTCTACTGAACCTGGATCATCACAGCTTCCTGGGCTTCTGCATGACTCCATAAGCTGCTCAAGACAATTTGATTGAACGAAGTCGGTTCCACATACATATGGACGACAGCCTTTGTCATGAGATGAGCAGAGTAGAAGAACAGCATCATGTGGGCATTCGATGCAAACTGGGCAGATCGCATCTTTCCACGCACATTTCTCAGTTGCTGCTAATGTTGGCACCTGGCTAGCAACTCTCTTGAAACTACAATGGCTGAAGGGCCTCAAATAACGTGTTGATCTGACCTCACGAGATGAATATTTTGAGTTCCTTGAAGTTTTTGCCATCTCAAAGACTGCAAGAATATGAGATGTACATGTTCAGGTTAATTAAATTTTACAAAGTCTAGCACAAGAAAATCCACATTGTCCATTGCATAAATGAAAATTAAGGGAACCGGCTGGCTGTAGGATTTTCTGAAAGGGTTATTTTTAAAGGTGCCATTTTGCTTGACTCTCGTAAGTAGATTAACTAGAGATCAATGTGCAAAAATGAACACAAGATGCTGTGAAGAAATTAAATCGCTGATGTCACCCACTTTTGCTGTTATACCCTGATATTTTTCTACACGTGTATAAGGACCTATATACAGTCTGATTCTAACTAATTCACTGTAGAACTATACAGTGATATTTTTCTACACATGTTTTGCATTCATTTTCTCAACTTAGCAAAAAGCTCAACTCTTACAAGAAGTCCAACAGCATATGTTGATCACAAAAATTCAAGGGAAAAGGTTTGCTAAACTTTGAATCATTTGCTTTAGTCAGCACTAGTTCCACTGGTCACTGTATGCTAACGATGAAATCGGCCAAATAATTACGCATTGAACCAGGCATGCTTGGTCTCTTTATAACAGAGATCTATAACTGTTAACACGACATATAGATTGTAAAATGCCAGCTTTGATGTTCCTAGCAGGCTAGTAGTTCAGGAAAAAGATAACTATGATACATGTGATTGATATTGCAGAATTGACATTCCCACAAGACCAAATATAAGAGAAACCCCCTCACACCTTCGCACAGTTCAGTATCTAAATGTTGAATATCTACTTGAAGGCGATGGAACTTGTAGGAATGCAAACCACGAAGAGTAAACTGAAAATTATAGGGTAATAACAGATAGACTCTTCTAAAAGGTGAATTTTACTACGAAATCCACATGGCTAACAATATGAGGAACATAGTGTAAAAATCTTAAAACCCCCAATTTACAATTTTTAGTACATGGGAAGTTTACAGTGTCACAACTTGGCATGCTATTCGACATTGGGGGACAAAACAGCTTCCCAAAATCCAAAACCTCACATACGCATCTGCAAGGAACAGGACGCTCGTTTAAAAAGAAAAGACACACTAAACGCAAGTTCCCTTGGTTTGGCCCAAGCACGTCGATTGACGACCTCGTCAAGAGGACAATCAGCAGATCAAGGGGTTAATCGCCATGAAGATGTACGAGAAAAACTTTAGCGGTATAGGGAAAGGCGGCAGGAGTCGGGAGACGAAAGAGGGTCGATTCGAACCGGAGAGATTCGAAAACTCACCACCCGTTTCCTCGATTCCTCGAGGCAGAAAGCGAAAGGCTCCTAGGCGTGGGCGGAGGCGAAAGCGGCGGCAAGGAGCGAGGTGGCGGTGGCGTCGCCTCCGGAGAGGAGACTGGAGATGGAGCGGCTGCGAATTTGGTTGGGTCGACGGCGCGCGGTGGTGGCGCTTTTGAGCCGGTTGATTGTGGAGAGGTCGGCTGCGACGTGGTGGTTAGGGCCTTCTGTGGTGGTGGTAGTGGCTTTGACCCCTTGAGCGACGTGGGAGATGAGATGGGCTCGCAGAATCGCGCGCAGCCCACAAGGCCGGTTCGGCCTGAGTAATCTAATGGGCGGTTGTCATTGGAGATTGGACCCCTATTCCGGGAGGTACTATATGCCGACCTAATCGGTATGTACCAGGCGCCGCACACCCCGATATCTTGTAAGGTTCATTTGTCATAGCTGTTCGGAATCCACAAACCATCCCAGATGTGTTGGCCCGGCCCAATGCCTTTTTTTGCTTTTTATTTTCATTTTTTCTGTTGTTTTTTCTTTTTTGTGTGTTATAAAAAAGAATAAAATCTGAACATTTTTAAAAATATGATCATTTTCAAAATATGAATAATTCTTGAACGCAGATATTTTTGAGTTTGAACATTTTTGAATCAGAACAATTTTAAATTTTAATTTGAACAAAAAGTAAACTGAAAAGGAAGTAAAAAAACAACCAGAAAGAACCAAATACAAAACCAAATTAAGTAACCGACCGATATATGAGCCTGACCCAAAAGGTGGCTAGGGGTGTGCGGTGCTTACCAGGCACCGACCTAGTCGGCGAATAGGAATCATCGCCTATGCATATGTCTCGCATGACACGGGACGTTCCGGCCTGTTGTCCACATATGAAGGGAATCCTATGCATGTCATGGCCTCGCCTGGATCCCGTCGGCAATTAGGGTTAGAGGGTCGATCTAGGTCTTTCAAACGGAATTCCAACACCAGCGCCTCTAGATCGCCACCACGGGGAACCGCCGCCTCCACCCCGGCCAAGGTCCATGTTGGACTCTCTTTTTTTGAGTTATTATTTTGTATGTATGAGCTGTATTTTTGTCTAGCTTTTCTAATTTGAACCTCCTGTCTCAGAAGGCTCGATGCTTTGCTTCCTACTCCCTCCGTTTGAAAATATAAGATGTTTTAGATTTATGAAGAAAATATAGTTAGACTTTTTTAGTGTCTAGATTCACTCTAAACCTTAGTGAACCTATATTAAAAGTAGTTTAGATACATTTTTCCACAAAGCTAAAACATCTTATATTTTAAAACGAAGAGAGTAGCTAGTACACAATTTTACTTACTTTTTCTCGTGATGAAGTATTATTGTTGTAAGAGCACTGTCTGCAGTACAGTACACTCGTGTTGTTGCAGTTCTGTTTCTGTACGGCATTTACTCCCTCTATTGATGTGTAGTCATAACTTGCATGGTAGTACTGTTCGCCAGGGAAGACCATATACCTGACTCGAGACATAAAATTGGTTTGAGGGTCATGTCAGTCACAGAGGCGACATAGTTTTATTTTGGTGTCAGGATTGTACTATAGATCGCCAAACGGGTAGGTAACTTGTATTCAACTCATGTCCTTATTTTTTTTGGAGTGACTTTTTTTGAAACCGGGGCAAACCAAAAAAGTTGCCCCAATATTAATTAATAAAAAAATATAGTTTCCCAACTAATTAGTGATGAAAAACCGGACAAAAATCGTTATCAAACCACATAGAGCATAAAACTCCCCAACCCTCCAGGCAAACCAACGAATTCTCCCAACTTATTATCACCGCAAACTCTTTTTAGACATGATCATCATAAAGCAAAAATATCCCCACCGAAAGCACAAGGACAGAGACCTCAAACACGTTCATCCGAGAAGTTGAGAAACCACCCATCAAGTGGATGCGTGCGCCCTCTTGTATTTTGCGAGTGAATTCATCTGGACGGTTTTTTAAATTTTTTGTGCAAAAAAGAGATGAGTTCTGGTTTTGCTGGCTCGGCCTTGCTTGCTTTCTTCTATTTGAAAAACAATGACATGCTCCCTCTGTTAGGTCTTTCACAACGCATAGTTTTTAGCATGTTTTCAGAGGAGCAACTAAAATTAAGAAACAACCAACACACTGCATTAATTTTTAATATTTTCATATGAGTATTTCTTAGGGATGCTGCATGTAATGATTTTAGGCTAATGCATGGGTAAAAAAATTGGCTAATCCAATCACACTTATGCATGGGACTAAAATCATTATATGTAACTTCCCTAAAAAACAACAACTACATTGTAGAAGGCCCTATATAAAACAAATTATTGTAAGTTGTTTCTTATGTTTTAATTGCTCTATAAAAAAATGCTAAACATACACTCCATTATAGAAGGCCCTATATAATCTCTAAAAACATTTTTTTTAGAAAAAACTCTCTAGACTTATTAATCTCTCGTGGAGGGAGTATACTCGTCTAGGCACTAGGTTCGCTGTGTGTAGCATGACGCGAAATAGTAACCTGATGCATGATGACAGGTTGCACGGCCGAGCTGGCAGGTGGTAGATGCATGGTTTTGAGAAGTGATAAACAAACAAGACCCATACGGGAGTTAACTCGTCTTGAATGGCTTGTCATGGGGAGTGGGGATCTTGCGCGTTCCCCGAGGAATCAGCTTTTTCTCCAGTGCCTCTCCTCCTGCACCACGCCACCGGCCTCAATCACAGGGGCATCATGAACCCATAATTGCCGCATGCCAACCTGGGGCACAGCCTACCGACGACTGGGATCCTGCCACGTTGTCCAGTTAAGTCTGGCCGTTTCAGTCAGCCGTCCCTGCTCCGTCTGCCCGCAGGACACACGAATTTACACCGGCCCATGTATGCGGATGAGTGTAAAAAACGCTAAACTGTGTAGTGGTATTTAAGATATTCATTGAAATTTCAGATAATTTCAATCCCCATGAATTTTTCTATGAGAAAACTCTCTGGCTAGACATGATGATGGTTGTTATTGTTTTTTTAAGGGGAGGAAGTCACTCTTGTGAAGTTTTCATTCCTACAAGAAAGTGAATAAGGTTCAAACTACAACGGTATACCAAAAGAAATAAGGTTAGGAATTACTCCCCCCGTTTTAAAATAAAACATTTTATATTTTAAAACGAAGGGAGTACATCTCAAGCATTCGTAATCCTATTGCTAATACGCCATCTAAATCGGCTGAATAAAGCCCAAACTATCTCTCCAAGTGTGTGCATCCGGAGACCAGCGAATCTTGTGCCTCCAATCAGTGGCGGATCTAGGATTGAAACAAGCCCAGGGCCAAAAACTAAGCGTAAAAAATTGCTTAGTGCTAAAAGAACTCTTGTAATAGTAATTTTTTTGGTATGCTTACCACAATGAACACATTTCTTTTGAACAAGCAAACATATATTTTTTAATCCATTGTTCACGGTCCAAGAACGTAAATATAACTAGAATCGGTAGTACATGGATGACTAAAAACTAGTATAATAGTAGTACATGGATGACTAAAAACTAGTGAACATACATTTCCAACCCACCGAGGAGCTTCTTCCGGTTGAGGATTACAAATAATTGTTAAATTAGTGAATCAGTTCAGTTAAAATAAACCCAACTATCTAATCAGTTTGTCCAATTAATCTAGTGACGAAATGACCTCACTTAGGAGAGCCCGCGCTGAGTCCAATCTGAGTCCTTGTGACTTGCAGCACAGGAGGCATAGCCGCAGGCCCGCAAAATTCGTGTGCAACGGTTGACGGTCACGAGACGGAGGGCGGTCAGGAGTCGCCAGAGCCAGGCTGAGCCTCAGGCCAAATTATTTTTGCTGTAGATAATAGGCCGAATATTTTGCTGCGCCCCGGGCCATGGCCCTGGTTGCCCTGGGCCTAAATCCGCCCCTGCCTCCAATGGTGCATTGAGCACCACATACAGACACAATGTGTAGCCAGAGTAATTCTTGCTTTGAAGAGATGTTCCAGACAAGGCATTCTTAAGTCCCACCTCACCTATATCCAACTTGAGGTATTCCATTGTTTATAGTATAATAAGCAGGTTTAAGCCATGAGTTCGTTTCATTGTTTCTTCCTATTTTGAGGTAGAGCATGACGTGGGACCACCGATCTCCTGGGGTCTGTATGCTTGCAGAAATAGTTGCCCTTCATCATACCCGTCTTAGCCGGACAGGGAAACTAGTATTATTAACCTGTAGGAAATTGGAAAACTTTGTTTTGTTAAAGACTAATATCATTGCGGTAATTTCGCATAGCCTAACATAAAGCAATTTCTTCCACCGAAGTGAGGGTTGTAAAATTTTTACCCTGAAAGCCAATTCCCAAATAAGCTAGTTGGTGGAGGTAAAGTTAAAGATACAAAAATAATTCTCCATATAACCTGTGCAAAAGGACACGAGAAGGAAGGATGCATGTTGAATTGTTTTATCCTACTCGCAATAGCAACATTTCTTCCCATTGTGTTTAGCTAGACTATCTTTTGTCAATATTATTCTTGACCCCTTTTTTTGCACAACATGACAAGAGAATGGGACACAAACTAGGAAGTATAAAGTTGAGTGTGTCCCAACTCGTCGTGCAAAACTAATCTTCTGCCACACAAGTCCTTTGTGATGCTCTTTGTTCACCTCTTGCCCACTACTCTTTGCTTCATGAGACCAAGAAAGCGGGTCTGGCTTGACCAAACCACCTAAAGGCACATACAATACGGTGATGTTAGCCTTCCATTATGGTTGCCATATTGGATTTTTGCCTAGTTGAAGGTGAGAGAAATAAGAAAGAGAAGATTGTCTTTTCTTAGCTAAGGGACGATCTCTTAAAAATAAGAGAAAACTATTTTCTCCATTATACCACATGTGTTCCCTTAGAAAAACAATTTCTTACTAAAAATAGTTAATTCTCATTAATAGCTAGAGATGGCAATAAGAAGAATGTATTGTACAACTTATATATAGTGTCTTCTCTAGATGATGTGGAGGGCTAAGAGAAGACATGTCTTCTCCAACATTGTACATGCCCTAACGGATGTGTCAAGTGAGCTGGAGTGGGTTGCGGGTTGAGCATGTAAGCAAGTAACATCGGGTAGGCAAGCGGGTTTAGTCATGTGAGTAGGGTAGACACACGAGTTGGTACCCTACACCATATAGAAAACCCTTATTGGGGTATAAAGAGGTACAAGAACGAAGATAAGTTTGGTGCAAGAAGGTCTAGAATTCCAAGTGTATGTCTAACTCGTACACGTATTTGAACATTCCCCCTTGGGTGTAGCAGGAGTGAAGCGGATGATTGTGACTGGATTTAAAGTTTTGCACTTTCATCGTGTTCTCCGCTGGGTCACCATCAACTGTGAATCTCTCTTGATCATGGTCTGACACCTAGGGCGGTGACCGGTGGCTTTCTTTCCTCCCACGGTCACAACGCGAGTGTCGTGGACGCAAGTGATCACAAGGAAATTGTTGATTTGAGTTTATGTAGACATATCCGTGTGATCGATGTCGAGGTAAACGATGCGGTCAAGGTAGTAGTCATGGTCAATGTTGTAGATGTCGTGGTTGGTGTAGCCATTGTCGCCGGAGACAGCCAAAAAAATTCCTGATGTGTGTAACAGAGCTACAATTGAGTACGCTTTGCACCTTATGAGTTCACAAGGTGTCATCGGGGGCGACATTTTGCACCTTCTGAGGTACCGTCAGGGGAGTCTTTCATATGCCTGAGTGCGCGGTCGGTGATACCACCAGTTTTGATAGGACCGGAGAAAACCCACAAGGCATACAACAATGTTGCCATGACCGTGTGTGCGATTGCTAGCGGGTTGTGTCGAGCAGGCAAGCAAGCAACATCGGACGGGCAAGCGGGTTGAGTCATGTGAGTAGGGTAGACACACAAGTTGGTATCCTACACCAGCCGCGTCGATCTAAATAGTGGGCCTAGCTAGCCGGCAAGAATGAGGGGATTTTGTTAAATACGGTAAAACCCGGCACAATGTACTCATAATTCTGGAGTAAAATGTGTCACAAATTTACAAACAAGAGGTAAAGTGCGGAATTCACTGTTATTAAATACCAGCTTAGAAAGACAATGAGGTTGACTTTAGAGGTTTCATTGTTTGTAAAGTTTGACTGCTCATGAACAACAAGTTTTATTCTCTTTTCCCCTCCACGTGAGTAAACTATCTTAGGTGGAAAAGAAGCAGGTCAACGTATTCTTTAACTGTATCATAAGTTGACAACTCTTGTATTAACTCCAGACCAATTTTCTAGGCCTTTGATTAACTTTCGGATGTGTGTGTGGTTCTAGATTGGCCCAATAATGGTTCAAGGTTTTGACTTTGTATACTACCCAGAAAGCAAAAGTCAAGTCCGAAGTTAAACTTAGACGACATTTCGCAACCAAAAAGCAAGGAAATGCTAGTCAACTGAACCAAAACAATGACCTGAAAAACTACTCCCCAACTGAAGTAATACTAGTAGCACGAGTAGTATAGGGTAGTGACTGCTCTGTAGGCTGTACTGGCGCTAGCTCCCTGAAAATGGTCTTCACCCCACAGTTGCACACACACCACACAGACTCGCTGTAGGCTGTACCACAAGCAATGAAGTCCGTTTGCAGTGGCTATCAGTGCACAGCTCGTGTATGTCCAATGGCAGGCCTCTCAATAAATGGCAATTCAGTGACCCATCATCCACAGCCAGTTAGCCGGCCATTGCTCCTCCCCTCCCAGCCCCAGCCTCCCTCCTCTTCAAAAACCCCGGCCCTAGCTCCCCCTCCTCCATCTCTACATCGGTAGCCAGTTCCTCTCTTCTCTCCTCCCCTATATCTTGCCATCTTCTTCCTCTAGCTTTCTTACCTGCCTTGCTTCCATCCATGGTGAAGTAGCCTGTTAATTTGGACCGCAAGCTAGTAGTAGTTTGGAGTTTGGACTGCAAGTCCAGCCGGTTGAGGTTAGGTTAAGGGGGTTGTTGTCTGGTTCAAGGTCTCCACATATACACCTTACACATAGATGCTCCCATCTTGTGTACATATGGAGTGTATGATTTTGGTGATCTCGGACCAGGCTTCAATCCCTTTAACCAGCATCTGCACATAGTGTACGTACTCCTCATGCACATGACAATTCCAGCGGCTGGGGTTTGGTTTCTGGAGTAAGTATATGTCATATCTACTACCTATGAGCTACTAGCTAGTTAGCTCCTCTTCCTCTTCGTCTGATTATAGCATCTGCAAGTTTGTTCTTTCCATCTAGTATTGATAAACAGACTGCATTTTGCTTATGGGAAATGCATACATTTGAAGGGTTACAGTAGATTTTCATTCTGATATCCATGACCAGACATGTAGAAGTACACTATAGGCTAGCCGCATTTGTTCATTCTGAGAAACGATGTATATATAGAAGAGCTTGCAGCAAAGATGAACTATGTGGACGTGTGGTGTGAAGTACAACATATCTCACCGGTTCTGAATCCATCGGCTGTTGTACTACCAGCAAAGATGAGGCATGCATGTTTACATCAGTAATTCCATTCATCCTGCATTTTTTGCATTGGCATCCAATAATCTTCACCATGCATGTTTACATCAGTAGTACAAGAAAATGACAACCCCTAGCTAGCCAGCTAGCACATGCATGTTACATGCCAGCAGTGAAAATGTGCTTTCATAAATAATAAATCTATAATAATACATGCAAAATAGATCTTACTCCAAGAAGCTATGGGGAGTCCACTAATTAGGGACAGGAACTGACCAAGCATTTAAGCAGGAATGGCTCGGCACTCATGTTATGACAAAGGAATGGCTGGCCAGGCTCATTACTTGCCTCACGTGGACGTTGTGTGAGAGAGATGCCATGCACGGTACTGCTACGCTTGTTGCATCTGAACGGCGTGCGATCGGTTGATCCCATTCACTGCCTGTTCTCTCTGGGAGTTTTGTTCCATCCGTCTGCAAATCACAGAAACTACGTACGTACATGCTGGTGTGGTGGTGCCCGCCCTTGTGCATTAATTTTTCACATGGCTCAAAGCTACAAAGTTCTGAAGCGCTTCTCGTGACGGTTTTTGCTGGAGTAGATTTGCCAACTTAGCAAGTTCTTTTGGTTCCTTTCCCTTCTAAAATATAAAGATTATCCAAAATATACAATCATTGGGTACAGTTAACAGTGCATTTTGTATACCAAAATAATTTAACTTACAATGTAATACATACTGATGACACACAGAGAGAGAGAGAGTACTATGACACAAGCATGCACACGAACACAATGTCTACTGAAGACTAGAGCGAGATAGACAAAGTTCTCGACCCTCTCCTACTGAAAGAATATGAGACATGTACATGGTGGGTACATCCCGGGTAGAAGTACAATCACCAACTAATTAACAACCGAACCAAGGTTTTTTTTTAAGGAATGTCACATGGCGCTTTATTTATTTGATAAGATTGTCACATCTTGAATTACAAATGATAATAGGAACCCCGGTGGGTCGCCATCCCGTACAGCATTCTCTTTCGACTCATAGATATGCTTGGCTAAATGGTGCGCAACCTGATTAGCATCCCTAGTACAATGCGTAAAAACAACCTCGTTCAACAAACTAGCTTTTGCAAAGCACTCCGCCAAAATAGCAAGGCTGATTCGCCCTTGGATCAAACTTCCATTGTAACAAGCTCGATCGGTATAGCAAGTCGATCGAGTTGTTTCATATATATATACAACGTTTTTGGCATACATTAATCTTGTACTATATGTTCATGTATAGCATATATAGCTACTTGAGTAGTACTGTCTTTGATGGTGAGATACTGCAGTATACTCCACTTGCAGAGAGCTAGCGTCCACCATTCATGTCGCTAATGCAAAATAATTGATGCATACAGTATATAGCTTGGAACAAGCGATGACAGTTCATGTGTGACAACAACAAGCACATGCGTTGACATCGATCTTTTTTGGAACTTGTCAAGGCCATAAACTGATCGTACGTACCCCTAATTAATCAAGCAGAATCATCGAGCTAACGTGCAGACAGATTTGGTGTATCATTGCCCCATTCAATTCCACCTGTATACGTACTACCAGTTCGCCCAGAAGATCACTACTCCACACAAAAATAGATATACGTAGAATATTTCCAGGACCAATAAAATCAGAAGAATCTTTCTCTTTATTCAGTACACCAGTATGCGTCTTCGACTTCTATTGGTTTCTTTTTTGTGGTGCTTGCCGGCCGGCCATGTATTTCTTGGCTGATTCGGATGTAAACCAAGCTAGCTATACGCACGTCCAATTATTGGCGATTAGAACTTTGATTAGGTAGCCAGCCAGCATGGGCATGGAGATAAAAGATGCTTTTCGAAAGTTGAGCTGCAGGAGGAAGACAAACACGTACACTGCAGATACTACAGCCCTGCGTACGTACGTGTACATGGCTCTCCTCCTCGTCCGTAGCTGGTAACCTAGCTAGCAGCTTCGCTAGTGTGCAACGCCCACTGTTGACACTGCTCGCGCCATGCTGCTGCTGCTGATGATGGGCACGCTACTGTTCCCTGAAGATGCAGCCTAGCTCGAGCCACATTTGCCCAGGGCACACAAAAGCGACGCAGCGCCGATCATGCGAGTGGATTGTTCAATAGTTAGCACAATGCATGGGCTAGGTAGTGGCGAACTAGGTAGCGCCGATCATATCTTTCGTCGGAGATGGGGAAAGGCGGAGAGGTCAGTCTTCAGTCTGAACAAACAAAACCGCAGAGAAAGGGAAAGTAGAAACTTGAGTGGAAAATATAACAAAGAAAAAATGGCTTGCTATTATTGATGAACTTGATATGAAGGACGAATTAAAATGACCCTTTGAGTGTAGTTGAGCGTGAGGCATTAAGGGATGTCAATGATCGCATCACCACCCTTAGGAGAGAAGGATGTGGAAATTATTGATCTCTAGAATGTTGTGTTGTATTGCAATGACCCTTGTGAGGGTTTATATAGTTATACGGCGATATTGCCTTTTACGAACGGTTTCCGGGCCGAACTCTTATCCTGGCCTCACGCGCTTGCTTTCCGATCAGTGCTCCAGGCCCACCTTGCTGCATGTTTGACCGGCATTTCAATACAAATACGAGACACTGTTCGGCCATACGGTACAAAAAATGTACAATACGAACGTGGGACCTGGCCGGACCCTCCACTTCACATGCGGCCTAGTAACAGCAACCACCATCACCTAGTGCGTTTTGACTTTTGAATCTTTGAATCCCACCTTCTTCTCCTTCTTCCTAGACGAGCGGCTCCTCGCCCAGATCCGAATATTCAGGACACGAAGAAGAAGGAGGATGCTCGGGAATGGCCACCACGGAAGTTTCAACGAGCTGCTATTCAGGTTTAATCATCAATTTCAGGAGTTTTTCGCCGTATTTTTTGGAGTGGTTCGTCGTTTGGCCCGGAGAAACTGATCTCCTCTTGCTGTCCGCAGCACGGATTTCCCCTCTAGAGATCCGGATCTGGGCGCGCAGGAAGGGACCAGCCTTCATTCCATTGAGGAATCAACCCCAGCCAGTCACACGGCGGCATCTCTAGCCGCACTCGGCGAACTGGAAAGCGAGATGTCTGGTTCGGGAGGTTCAGCCGATTCTAATGGTAATTAGGGAGCATACCAGATGTATCTCCAGTCAGGAGCAACGGAAACGGACCAATGGCTTCTGTCAGTGTCATGGAGCGCCACTCCGACGAGGTGGAAAGAGCGGAGAAACCTGCACCATCGTGGAAGAGGAGGTACTGCCTGAAACTTTCTAAACTTGTACTGCGCGTGAGGAACTTTCAGAGGGAGAACCGGAACTGATTGCCCCATGTGTCCTCTCTAGTGCCGCATATATTTCCCACCCGACTAATTACATGCGAGATATGGAAGTGTTGGTAAATTATAATCTACTGCCCAACTGACGCAATCGGTTACATTTCATAGATGGGTCTGAAAACTATATGAATTAGTGTGGTATACGCATCTACGGAATGAATTATAGCAGTCTATTTTACTCGTAGGTGTTGTGTGTTTTTCGTTTTCAGAAGTAAGCACCAGAATTATGTGTCATGATATATTTATCCTTCCTTGTCCATGAGATTGTTGGTCTATTATAAACTTCGGTAATAATCAGGTTCCAATACTGGTAAGGCATATAGCAGAAGTACACAGAGTCTGATCAATGCTGAAACCAGGGAGTTTACCAGAGGTATTCCCAGTCAAGAGCTCATACTCCGACCAAATGGCAGATGGCAGTGCTCAGGAGCGCCATACCGACGAGCCCGACCAATCGCCGAAACCTGCAGCTTCGTGGAAAAGGAGGTACCACCTGAACCCCTATAAACATGTACTATGCATCAATATATTCAGAGATATAGCCGAACCTGAAAGCGTATGTATCCTCTCTAGTTGCTGCTAAGTACATGTTTCCGGCTAATTCCAACGAATATAATTAAGTGTTGGCCAGGTATACCTAGTTAGGATACTGTCGAATGAGATTCACCTGCGTGTCTCTTCTGATTAATGTATGGATATGTTTGGTATATGCACATATCCTGACTAGACCAGTTTAGGGTGTACTGCCCCCTATGGTGTGTGTTTTTGATTGTTGTAAACACCAGATAAAATTGGGTTGTTAAAATGAAATGATCATACATGTGATTGTTGGTCTAGTTGGTTAGAGCTATACAATATGGTAATAAACAGGTTCCAATACAACCCAGGCAACTCGCAGAATTTTCCTGATTCTATGGGAACACACGTATAAAATAGTTCCATAGATTAAGGATTGCCGGAAGGCTAAAATAAATCACACCCAAATGCTGGATCGGTTCAATTGGATAATGTATGGTTGATATTGGGACTGTTACTGTTTCAATAATCATGCAGACCTATGACAGGTTATTTGTTTGTAATGCTATTGCCTATATGCAGCCCCGTAATTGATATCCATGTTGACATTTATTATGATTAATAAGGAACTATTGTCCCAGTTTATTACGGTCTTCAGCATATTACTGAACCACAGTCTGGTCTGAAGCTTATATCGGCTACGCCACTTGTGCTTATTGAAACATTTATAGGTTTTTCTTGTTGTTATACTTGTTTGTTTTCGCTACCATCTGAACTCAATCAACAAAATTCATACTCACCCATAGCACTTGACTGACTAAATAAACAATGAAGATTTTCTGTTATGCTGAATTGCCACCGTGTGTCAGTATGTCTTCTATCCCTCTGAATTCAGTGTCATGCTTATACGCAGGGTCCGATGCCATGGTCATATACCTGACTTCATTTTCTTTCATTATTTCCTTCCACGTATTTCCGTCATTCTATGGCTGCCTGGCTAATGAGTCAATCCATCCTATGTTCCACTGTTTTGCAGGTATGTGATTTGTAATGCATGAAGCATTGATCTGTTATATAAACAAAAGGGAATAAGGTTTTCTAAGCATTTAAGTTCTGAGCACCACTCTTTTGTTCACTTGGCCACCAGGTGAGTTAATGCCCTTTTTTCCTGGAGCTTAGGCATGCAATTTTTGTATTCTCTATACATACTTTTCCAGTCTCTACTATTTGCGCTTATAAAACTACGTTTTCATAGAGTTGCTTGTGTCGATTTGATTTGATAGGACATGATGGCAATGGTCTGGTAGTTTTCTTCCTGACCGCCTGGGAGATACCTCCCTCGGTTTTTTTAGACTTGTGCTTCTTTTAGTCATTTTTATGTTTTGGATTGAAGTTCGATTTACATTGGTAGGATTCATCTGATCTCTTGACCGCTTTAATGTGTTCTGATATAGGAAGGATTCTGTTATCATGGCTTCCGAAACTTGTTAATCTACACACCATGTTTGTGCTGGAGCTTTTGTAACGAACGACAAATCAGGCACCAAATTAATATGAAAGCACTGCATAAAGGATCCAGATAGTTATGCTTTAGTTTTGTTTATTTTATTCTTAGGATTTCTCTAGGAATTTCCCCCATTTGTACAAGTTCTGATCATGCTGGTAGTACCCCGTTGCCCCTTCAAGCCAGCAAGATGGTTTCTGTACTATCAATGAATAGGAACTCCCATCCAAGGTAATAAGGTTAAATCCTAACTTTTTTCTCTTTCAAGGTGTATGTTTTCTGAGTGGATAACTTGATGGTTTAAGTTCTTTATTACTATTTCCTTCGGACACAGAAGAGTTTTTTTTTACTTTTTTATGTTTCATGTGTATCACTGCTGATTGTGCAATGCTCATGCTTGTCTGTGTAGCGAAGGTAGGAGCTTGCCGTTTTCGTTGGTTTTCATACATTATTGCAGATGTGAGGAGAGTAAAATCAAAAGGGAAGCACATAACTAAAGAAGGCTGATGACATTGGATCCCTCATTGTGGTGGATGGAAACACTGAAGAGGTTTCATATGTACAAGTTTGTATATAGCCGGAGTTATTTCGAATTTGTATTGACCTCCTTATATTAAGGACCAACAATACAATATTGAAATTTCTATTATTTCCGACCTTATTAAGTCAAATATATTTTTATTCTAATGGTACTTGCGATGGCAAACAAATAGGTTTGAATAGGTCCTTGCTTTCTTGTTAATACATGCTTGAGTAACATGTGTTAGGTTTCAGTTTCAATATACTTGTGGTGGCAAACATACATTAAAACATGATTACTTTCATATGATAGGTTTGACGATTGTGCTTACTATAACATGTGTTAAAATCATAGTTTCAGTTTCCTTAGATAAATGTATGATTATTTAGCATAAAGACTGGTGTGTGTTTCTTGTGAGATATAGAATACTTGTATTTATGATATGCTCACAATATGAATAGGCATAGACAATACAAGCATAACTATTCCTTCCACTATAGTTGTATGTGCAAGTTGGGTTTAGTTTTAAATGATTAAATCACTGTGTCGATTTCGGCCCCGGTGCTAATGGAGCATCGGGTCATCTAGTATTGTGAAAAGGGGAGTATTAGGAGAGCAATGGAGATGACCATGAAGTTTTATCTGCACATAAGGAGGGAAATGCCTATGTGTATTTTGTGTCAAGATTGGATTCTAGTTGCTTCTTATTAATGTGATGTAGATAGTAACCGTTAGGATAAATACTTAATCCTCTAGCTTGTAGCTATTATAGTTTGAAGATTAGGATAGATTAGTTGATGGCACCATGTATTAGATGACCATGCCACGTTCTCCCTCGAGGTTTCCCCGTCCATGCTTTTGTGAACCATCATGCTTAATCCCTATGTTTTGAATTGATGGTCTATTGCGCATGACCAATTTTCTGGCCTTCGATCGATAAGAACTTTATAAATGTGAGAATGGTACGTTGTGAATATATCCAAAGAACTTTATGAATTAGGGTTTGGTCTGTCATGAATGTTTTAGAAACTTTGCCCGTGGAGCAACATGGACTGTTTTGTGCAGCTTTATGTCACTCGTTTCCAGTAGCCATTGTATTGATATACAAAAATTCGGAATTATTAAAAGAAGAGAAAATTTGCTAGAGAACACTGTTATTTTCCGGCGTTTGCCAAAACACACCGTTGGTTATAGCTTGAAGCTTAGGATAGATTAGTTGATGGCACCAAGTATTAGATGACCATGACATGTTCTTGGTTCTCCCTCGAGTTTTCCCCTCGTCCATGCTTTTGTGAACCATCATGCTTAATCCCCATGTTTTGAATTGATGGTCTATCGCGCATGACCAATTTTCTGGCCTCCGATCGATAAGAACTTTATAAATGAAAGAATGGTACGTCGTGAATATATCCAAAGAACTTTATGAATTAGGGTTTGGTCTGTCATGAATGTTTCAGAAACTTTGCCTGTGGAGCAACATGGACTGTTTTGTGCAGCTTTATGTCACTTGTTTCCAGTAGCCATTGTATTGATATACAAAAATTCGGAATTATTAAAAGAAGAGAAAATTTGCTAGAGGACACTATTATTTTCCGACGTTTGCCAAAACACACCGTTGAAAATTTGCTGAGCACCATTATAATTTCGTGGCACATTTGCCAGGACACACTGCATGCAACAAATGGAAAGTTTGACTAATTTTATTGGGATGACCATCATACGTCCGGTTTGAACACTTCTTTCTCTAATTCAAATTCACCAAATTTAGCATGTGCACACACCGAACATAAATTATAGACTATACGTAAGTTCACATCAAGTTGGAACATCTGGGCCGAGTTGCCATCCATTGCCGCATCGTGGTTAAGAAAAAAACAACAAGGGAATTGGGAAAAATCTGAAAAGTTTTTCTATTTGAAAGCGTCTTGCATTTCAATTAAAATTCTATACATATTTGCAAAAAGGCAAAATGGTAATCTGAAACATCAAACGTGTTCCGTTTGGGGCGATACGGTGTGTTCTAGCAAATTGTCACGAAATAATAATGATAATGGGCAAAGCCACATTAGAACAGTGTGTTTTAGCAAACGCCAGAAAATAACGGTGTACTCTAGCAAATTTTTCCTTAAAAGAAACATAAAAATGTCATTATGACATACTATATGTCGTGCTTACATCATGGTCGAATTAAACAAAAAAATATAGTGTCGTAGGGATGCCAACTAGGTGGAACAATTTTGATATAAAAATACTGTCAGACCTTGGGTGGTCAAGAACGCGACTCATTACCTTGATCCAACTTGTCTCCAACATGAGTTTTCCGAGATTTAGAGATTTATTACTTTCACGATCAGCGCTTTCATGCCTATTCACTTTGTTGTTCTCACACATTATTGGCATCCTTGTAATACACATAGCTAGAGAAAACAGTTAACAGTAATATGACTACTAATATAAGAGGAAAAGCTAGGCGTCTCTTGTAGTGTTTTAGTTATAAATGTGTTGTTTGGTTTTCCTCTAACTCTCATTTTTTGGAACTAACACAATTATAGCACATAATATATACTTAAAAATAATAATGGATATATATAATAACACATGTATTATTGCCTATAAGGCATATTTCCAACAGTTGGTGTATCTTTGTGATGGAGGAGATGCAATAGCCAACGCCGCCTCGATGGCCCTTATCGCTCAGTCCCACCCTCCTGCACCACCATGCACTGGTGCTGGCTGTCGCGGTGACTCATCCACCTTCAGTAAGATGAAACGTGCATACGAGCCAAAGAACAAGACCACCGGGAATAATGGTAGTGACTCAACCAGGCACAACGCTCGTCACTATCAACAAGATGTTGCGTACTCTTATTGACGCAATTGGATATATCCTATATGGTACAAGAGATATGCCTTCACATGCATGCTCGGCAATAACCTTATCTTGCTCTCGTCAAGTGATTATCGTCATGTGTCCTAGTCCCACGTCTTTAGGTCCTTGATTCTATAGTGGTATAACTATCGTAGACCGTGGGTGATTCACCCTGACATGGGTATGCCCTACGGGTGCTTAATGTTAGCCTACCCGGGTTGGCCTAGCAAGAGCCCACCTAATGATGTGCCCCTGATGACGAAGCCCAGGAGGAATTCGGGTGGCCCAAGCCTAGAAGGGTTTCGACTCCTTGGAGAACATGGCTATCTCTAGATATAGTTTCGAAGGGAAAAAACCCTAAAACCTGTAACCGACTCGATCTATCCATGGTACCTGGCCTATCTATATAAAGGTCAGGAGGGCACGGCGAGGAGGACCGATCATACCCTAGCGCACACCACGCCATATCTCATCTGCGCACCCTTGTAACTTTTCGGCATCGCCATCAACAAAGAGCAGACAAGCAGAAGTAGGTTTTTTCCTCTCGGGGCCTGAACCTGGGTAGACCTCGTGTCCCTGTGTTGCGAATCTGCTAGCCGTCCGGTGATTTCCAGCGTCCCCTCCTTCTCCAAAATCTAAGTCCATAACAATGGGCATTGATGAGTCGAACCCTCGTCACACCCATTAATTCAATACTTTAAACTTTGTTTAACTCTTTAGTGGCTACCTCTCTACCCTATGGCCTTATCATGGCTATCATATCTCTCTTGGAAGCTACAACAACCCATCTTGTGTATTGCTTCTAACTCCTGGGTTCTAGCCTTTGTTACATGGGAGGGGGTAGCCTTCTTTTTATGCTAGACCATTCCTGATATTCTTGCCGCGTGGCATAATCCAAACTCTACCCCACTATTATACAATACCACACCAAAATCTATATATTTTGTACCACTATCTTACGGTAGACCATTATCAATATCTATAGTTGTTTTATTAATGTATTATGCCTTTATACTTCTTAAAATGTTGAGAGCCTTCTTCATCTAACCTCATGTGTGTTTCTCTCCCAATACTGTAGAAATCTCTTGCAACTCTCTCAATGTTCTCAGGTGTATTGCTTTTTCCCATTTCACAAGCAAGCATGGTCTCTGCCATGGACTATAAGTCACGGTTAACTTGTTTGTATAACATGCAACATTGATCTATTATATAAACAAAATGGAACAAGGTTTTCTAAGCATTTAAGTTCTGAGCACCACCCTTTTGTTCACTTGGCCACCAGGTGAGTTACTGCCACTAGGTGAGCCTTTTATTTTATTTTACTTTTGTATGTTTCATGTGTATCACTGCTGATTGTGCAATGCTCATGCTTGTCTGTGTAGCGAAGGTAGGATCTTGCCATTTTCATTGGTTTTCATGAATTATGCAGATGTGTGAGGAGAGTGAAATCAAAAGGGAAGCACATAAATAAAGATGGCTGATGACATTGGATCCCTCATTGTGGTGGATGGAAACACTGAAGAGGTTTCATATGTACAAGTTTGTATATAGCCGGAGTTATTTCGAATTTGTATTGACCTCCTTATATTAAGGATCAATAATACAATATTGAAATTTCTATTATTTCCGACCTTATTAAGTCAAATATATTTTTATTCTAATGGTACTTGCGATGGCAAACAAATAGGTTTGAATAGGTCCTTGCTTT
This sequence comes from Avena sativa, assembly GCA_916181665.1. Classification (NCBI taxonomy): domain Eukaryota; kingdom Viridiplantae; phylum Streptophyta; class Magnoliopsida; order Poales; family Poaceae; genus Avena; species Avena sativa. The sequence continues at coordinate 433,802,906 of OV702283.1, read as the reverse complement.
CTTGTTAATACATGCTTGAGTAACATGTGTTAGGTTTCAGTTTCAATATACTTGGGGTGGCAAACTTACATTAAAACATGATTACTTTCATATGATAGGTTTGACGATTACTATAACATGTGTGTTAAAATCATAGTTTCAGTTTCCTTAGATACATGGATGATTATTTAGCATAAAGACTGGTGTGTGTTTCTTGTGAGATATAGAATACTTGTATTTATGATATGCTCACAATATGAATAGGCATAGACAATACAAGCATAACTATTCCTTCCACTATAGTTGTATGTGCAAGTTGGGTTTAGTTTTAAATGATTAAATCACTGTGTCGATTTCGGCCCCGGTGCCAATGGAGCATCGGGTCATCTAGTATTGTGAAAAGGGGAGTATTAGGAGAGCAATGAAGATGAAGTTTTATCTGCACATAAGGAGGGAAATGCCTATGTGTATTTTGTGTCAAGATTGGATTCTAGTTGCTTCTTATTAATGTGATGTAGATAGTAACCGTTAGGATAAATACTTAATCCTCTAGCTTGTAGCTATTATAGTTTGAAGATTAGGATAGATTAGTTGATGGCACCATGTATTAGATGACCATGCCACGTTCTCCCTCGAGGTTTCCCCGTCCATGCTTTTGTGAACCATCATGCTTAATCCCTATGTTTTGAATTGATGGTCTATTGCGCATGACCAATTTTCTGGCCTTCGATCGATAAGAACTTTATAAATGTGAGAATGGTACGTTGTGAATATATCCAAAGAACTTTATGAATTAGGGTTTGGTCTGTCATGAATGTTTTAGAAACTTTGCCCGTGGAGCAACATGGACTGTTTTGTGCAGCTTTATGTCACTCGTTTCCAGTAGCCATTGTATTGATATACAAAAATTCGGAATTATTAAAAGAAGAGAAAATTTGCTAGAGAACACTGTTATTTTCCGGCGTTTGCCAAAACACACCGTTGGTTATAGCTTGAAGCTTAGGATAGATTAGTTGATGGCACCAAGTATTAGATGACCATGACATGTTCTTGGTTCTCCCTCGAGTTTTCCCCTCGTCCATGCTTTTGTGAACCATCATGCTTAATCCCCATGTTTTGAATTGATGGTCTATCGCGCATGACCAATTTTCTGGCCTCCGATCGATAAGAACTTTATAAATGAAAGAATGGTACGTCGTGAATATATCCAAAGAACTTTATGAATTAGGGTTTGGTCTGTCATGAATGTTTCAGAAACTTTGCCTGTGGAGCAACATGGACTGTTTTGTGCAGCTTTATGTCACTTGTTTCCAGTAGCCATTGTATTGATATACAAAAATTCGGAATTATTAAAAGAAGAGAAAATTTGCTAGAGGACACTATTATTTTCCGACGTTTGCCAAAACACACCGTTGAAAATTTGCTGAGCACCATTATAATTTCGTGGCACATTTGCCAGGACACACTGCATGCAACAAATGGAAAGTTTGACTAATTTTATTGGGATGACCATCATACGTCCGGTTTGAACACTTCTTTCTCTAATTCAAATTCACCAAATTTAGCATGTGCACACACCGAACATAAATTATAGACTATACGTAAGTTCACATCAAGTTGGAACATCCAGGCCAAGTTGCCATCCATTGCCGCATCGTGGTTAAGAAAAAAACAACAAGGGAATTGGGAAAAATCTGAAAAGTTTTTCTATTTGAAAGCGTCTTGCATTTCAATTAAAATTCTATACATATTTGCAAAAAGGCAAAATGGTAATCTGAAACATCAAACGTGTTCCGTTTGGGGCGATACGGTGTGTTCTAGCAAATTGTCACGAAATAATAATGATAATGGGCAAAGCCACATTAGAACAGTGTGTTTTAGCAAACGCCAGAAAATAACGGTGTCCTCTAGCAAATTTTTCCTTAAAAGAAACATAAAAATGTCATTATGACATACTATATGTCGTGCTTACATCATGGTCGAATTAAACAAAAAATATAGTGTCGTAGGGATGCCAACTAGGTGGAACAATTTTGATATAAAAATACTGTCAGACCTTGGGTGGTCAAGAACGCGACTCATTACCTTGATCCAACTTGTCTCCAACATGAGTTTTCCGAGATTTAGAGATTTATTACTTTCACGATCAGCGCTTTCATGCCTATTCACTTTGTTGTTCTCACACATTATTGGCATCCTTGTAATACACATAGCTAGAGAAAACAGTTAACAGTAATATGACTACTAATATAAGAGGAAAAGCTAGGCGTCTCTTTTAGTGTTTTAGTTATAAATGTGTTGTTTGGTTTTCCTCTAACTCTCATTTTTTGGAACTAACACAATTATAGCACATAATATATACTTAAAAATAATAATGGATATATATAATAACACATGTATTATTGCATATAAGGCATATTTCCAACAGTTGGTGTATCTTTGTGATGGAGGAGATGCAATAGCCAACGCCGCCTCGATGGCCCTTATCGCTCAGTCCCACCCTCCTGCACCACCATGCACTGGTGCTGGCTGTCGCGGTGACTCATCCACCTTCAGTAAGATGAAACGTGCATACGAGCCGAAGAACAAGACCACCGGGAATAATGGTAGTGACTCAACCAGGCACAACGCTCGTCACTATCAACAAGATGTTGCGTACTCTTATTGACGCAATTGGATATATCCTATATGGTACAAGAGATATGCCTTCACATGCATGCTCGGCAATAACCTCAACTTGCTCTCGTCAAGTGATTATCGTCATGTGTCCTAGTCCCACGTCTTTAGGTCCTTGATTCTATAGTGGTATAACTATCGTAGACCGTGGGTGATTCACCCTGACATGGGTATGCCCTACGGGTGCTTAATGTTAGCCTACCCGGGTTGGCCTAGCAAGAGCCCACCTAATGATGTGCCCCTGATGACGAAGCCCAGGAGGAATTCGGGTGGCCCAAGCCTAGAAGGGTTTCGACTCCTTGGAGAACATGGCTATCTCTAGATATAGTTTCGAAGGGAAAAAACCCTAAAACCTGTAACCGACTCGATCTATCCATGGTACCTGGCCTATCTATATAAAGGTCAGGAGGGCACGGCGAGGAGGACCGATCATACCCTAGCGCACACCACGCCATATCTCATCTGCGCACCCTTGTAACTTTCCGGCATCGCCATCAACAAAGAGCAGACAAGCAGAAGTAGGTTTTTTCCTCTCGGGGCCTGAACCTGGGTAGACCTCGTGTCCCTGTGTTGCGAATCTGCTAGCCGTCCGGTGATCTCCAGCGTCCCCTCCTTCTCCAAAATCTAAGTCCATAACAATGGGCATTGATGAGTCGAACCCTCGTCACACCCATTAATTCAATACTTTAAACTTTGTTTAACACTTTAGTGGCTACCTCTCTACCATATGGCCTTATCATGGCTATCATATCTCTCTTGGAAGCTACAACAACCCATCTTGTGTATTGCTTCTAACTCCTGGGTTCTAGCCTTTGTTACATGGGAGGGGGTAGCCTTCTTTTTATGCTAGACCATTCCTGATATTCTTGCCGTGTGGCATAATCCAAACTCTACCCCACTATTATACAATACCACACCAAAATCTATATATTTTGTACCACTATCTTACGGTAGACCATTATCAATATCTATAGTTGTTTTATTAATGTATTACGCCTTTATACTTCTTAAAATGTTGAGAGCCTTCTTCATCTAACCTCATGTGTGTTTCTCTCCCAATACTGTAGAAATCTCTTGCAACTCTCTCAATGTTCTCAGGTGCATTGCTTTTTCCCATTTCACAAGCAAGCATGGTCTCTGCCATGGACTATAAGTCACGGTTAACTTGTTTGTATAACATGCAACATTGATCTATTATATAAACAAAATGGAACAAGGTTTTCTAAGCATTTAAGTTCTGAGCACCACCCTTTTGTTCACTTGGCCACCAGGTGAGTTACTGCCACTAGGTGAGCCTTTTATTTTATTTTACTTTTGTATGTTTCATGTGTATCACTGCTGATTGTGCAATGCTCATGCTTGTCTGTGTAGCGAAGGTAGGATCTTGCCATTTTCATTGGTTTTCATGAATTATGCAGATGTGTGAGGAGAGTGAAATCAAAAGGGAAGCACATAAATAAAGATGGCTGATGACATTGGATCCCTCATTGTGGTGGATGGAAACACTGAAGAGGTTTCATATGTACAAGTTTGTATATAGCCGGAGTTATTTTGAATTTGTATTGACCTCCTTATATTAAGGATCAATAATACAATATTGAAATTTCTATTATTTCTGACCTTATTAAGTCAAATATATTTTTATTCTAATGGTACTTGCGATGGCAAACAAATAGGTTTGAATAGGTCCTTGCTTTCTTGTTAATACATGCTTGAGTAACATGTGTTAGGTTTCAGTTTCAATATACTTGGGGTGGCAAACATACATTAAAACATGATTACTTTCATATGATAGGTTTGACGATTGTGCTTACTATAACATGTGTGTTAAAATCATAGTTTCAGTTTCCTTAGATACATGTATGATTATTTAGCATAAAGACTGGTGTGTGTTTCTTGTGAGATATAGAATACTTGTATTTATGATATGCTCACAATATGAATAGGCATAGACAATACAAGCATAACTATTCCTTCCACTATAGTTGTATGTGCAAGTTGGGTTTAGTTTTAAATGATTAAATCACTGTGTCGATTTCGGCCCCGGTGCCAATGGAGCATCGGGTCATCTAGTATTGTGAAAAGGGGAGTATTAGGAGAGCAATGAAGATGACCATGAAGTTTTATCTGCACATAAGGAGGGAAATGCCTATGTGTATTTTGTGTCAAGATTGGATTCTAGTTGCTTCTTATTAATGTGATGTAGATAGTAACCGTTAGGATAAATACTTAATCCTCTAGCTTGTAGCTATTATAGTTTGAAGATTAGGATAGATTAGTTGATGGCACCATGTATTAGATGACCATGCCACGTTCTCCCTCGAGGTTTCCCCGTCCATGCTTTTGTGAACCATCATGCTTAATCCCTATGTTTTGAATTGATGGTCTATTGCGCATGACCAATTTTCTGGCCTTCGATCGATAAGGACTTTATAAATGTGAGAATGGTACGTTGTGAATATATCCAAAGAACTTTATGAATTAGGGTTTGGTCTGTCATGAATGTTTTAGAAACTTTGCCTGTGGAGCAACATGGACTGTTTTGTGCAGCTTTATGTCACTCGTTTCCAGTAGCCATTGTATTGATATACAAAAATTCGGAATTATTAAAAGAAGAGAAAATTTGCTAGAGAACACTGTTATTTTCCGGCGTTTGCCAAAACACACGGTTGGTTATAGCTTGAAGCTTAGGATAGATTAGTTGATGGCACCAAGTATTAGATGACCATGACATGTTCTTGGTTCTCCCTCGAGTTTTCCCCTCGTCCATGCTTTTGTGAACCATCATGCTTAATCCCCATGTTTTGAATTGATGGTCTATCGCGCATGACCAATTTTCTGGCCTCCGATCGATAAGAACTTTATAAATGAAAGAATGGTACGTCGTGAATATATCCAAAGAACTTTATAAATTAGGGTTTGGTCTGTCATGAATGTTTCAGAAACTTTGCCTGTGGAGCAACATGGACTGTTTTGTGCAGCTTTATGTCACTTGTTTCCAGTAGCCATTGTATTGATATACAAAAATTCGGAATTATTAAAAGAAGAGAAAATTTGCTAGAGGACACTATTATTTTCCGACGTTTGCCAAAACACACCGTTGAAAATTTGCTGAGCACCATTATAATTTCGTGGCACATTTGCCAGGACACACTGCATGCAACAAATGAAAAGTTTGACTAATTTTATTGGGATGACCATCATACGTCCGGTTTGAACACTTCTTTCTCTAATTCAAATTCACCAAATTTAGCATGTGCACACACCGAACATAAATTATAGACTATACGTAAGTTCACATCAAGTTGGAACATCTGGGCCAAGTTGCCATCCATTGCCGCATCGTGGTTAAGAAAAAAACAACAAGGGAATTGGGAAAAATCTGAAAAGTTTTTCTATTTGAAAGCGTCTTGCATTTCAATTAAAATTCTATACATATTTGCAAAAAGGCAAAATGATAATCTGAAACATCAAACGTGTTCCGTTTGGGGCGATACGGTGTGTTCTAGCAAATTGTCACGAAATAATAATGATAATGGGCAAAGCCACATTAGAACAGTGTGTTTTAGCAAACGCCAGAAAATAACGGTGTCCTCTAGCAAATTTTTCCTTAAAAGAAACATAAAAATGTCATTATGACATACTATATGTCGTGCTTACATCATGGTCGAATTAAACAAAAAATATAGTGTCGTAGGGATGCCAACTAGGTGGAACAATTTTGATATAAAAATACTGTCAGACCTTGGGTGGTCAAGAACGCGACTCATTACCTTGATCCAACTTATCTCCAACATGAGTTTTCCGAGATTTAGAGATTTATTACTTTCACGATCAGCGCTTTCATGCCTATTCACTTTGTTGTTCTCACACATTATTGGCATCCTTGTAATACACATAGCTAGAGAAAACAGTTAACAGTAATATGACTACTAATATAAGAGGAAAAGCTAGGCGTCTCTTTTAGTGTTTTAGTTATAAATGTGTTGTTTGGTTTTCCTCTAACTCTCATTTTTTGGAACTAACACAATTATAGCACATAATATATACTTAAAAATAATAATGGATATATATAATAACACATGTATTATTGCCTATAAGGCATATTTCCAACAGTTGGTGTATCTTTGTGATGGAGGAGATGCAATAGCCAACGCCGCCTCGATGGCCCTTATCGCTCAGTCCCACCCTCCTGCACCACCATGCACTGGTGCTGGCTGTCGCGGTGACTCATCCACCTTCAGTAAGATGAAACGTGCATACGAGCCAAAGAACAAGACCACCGGGAATAATGGTAGTGACTCAACCAGGCACAACGCTCGTCACTATCAACAAGATGCTGCGTACTCTTATTGACGCAATTGGATATATCATATATGGTACAAGAGATATGCCTTCACATGCATGCTCGGCAATAACCTTATCTTGCTCTCGTCAAGTGATTATCGTCATGTGTCCTAGTCCCACGTCTTTAGGTCCTTGATTCTATAGTGGTATAACTATCGTAGACCGTGGGTGATTCACCCTGACATGGGTATGCCCTACGGGTGCTTAATGTTAGCCTACCCGGGTTGGCCTAGCAAGAGCCCACCTAATGATGTGCCCCTGATGACGAAGCCCAGGAGGAATTCGGGTGGCCCAAGCCTAGAAGGGTTTCGACTCCTTGGAGAACATGGCTATCTCTAGATATAGTTTCGAAGGGAAAAACCCTAAAACCTGTAACCGACTCGATCTATCCATGGTACCTGGCCTATCTATATAAAGGTCAGGAGGGCACGGCGAGGAGGACCGATCATACCCTAGCGCACACCACGCCATATCTCATCTGCGCACCCTTGTAACTTTTCGGCATCGCCATCAACAAAGAGCAGACAAGCAGAAGTAGGTTTTTTCCTCTCGGGGCCTGAACCTGGGTAGACCTCGTGTCCCTGTGTTGCGAATCTTCTAGCCGTCCGGTGATCTCCAGCGTCCCCTCCTTCTCCAAAATCTAAGTCCATAACAATGGGCATTGATGAGTCGAACCCTCGTCACACCCATTAATTCAATACTTTAAACTTTGTTTAACTCTTTAGTGGCTACCTCTCTACCCTATGGCCTTATCATGGCTATCATATCTCTCTTGGAAGCTACAACAACCCATCTTGTGTATTGCTTCTAACTCCTGGGTTCTAGCCTTTGTTACATGGGAGGGGGTAGCCTTCTTTTTATGCTAGACCATTCCTGATATTCTTGCCGTGTGGAATAATCCAAACTCTACCCCACTATTATACAATACCACACCAAAATCTATATATTTTGTACCACTATCTTATGGTAGACCATTATCAATATCTATAGTTGTTTTATTAATGTATTACGCCTTTATACTTCTTAAAATGTTGAGAGCCTTCTTCATCTAACCTCATGTGTGTTTCTCTCCCAATACTGTAGAAATCTCTTGCAACTCTCTCAATGTTCTCAGGTGCATTGCTTTTTCCCATTTCACAAGCAAGCATGGTCTCTGCCATGGACTATAAGTCACGGTTAACTTGTTTGTATAACATGCAACATTGATCTATTATATAAACAAAATGGAACAAGGTTTTCTAAGCATTTAAGTTCTGAGCACCACCCTTTTGTTCACTTGGCCACCAGGTGAGTTACTGCCACTAGGTGAGCCTTTTATTTTATTTTACTTTTGTATGTTTCATGTGTATCACTGCTGATTGTGCAATGCTCATGCTTGTCTGTGTAGCGAAGGTAGGATCTTGCCATTTTCATTGGTTTTCATGAATTATGCAGATGTGTGAGGAGAGTGAAATCAAAAGGGAAGCACATAAATAAAGATGGCTGATGACATTGGATCCCTCATTGTGGTGGATGGAAACACTGAAGAGGTTTCATATGTGTGTATATAGCCGGAGTTATTTCGAATTTGTATTGACCTCCTTATATTAAGGATCAATAATACAATATTGAAATTCCTGTTATTTCCGACCCTATTAAGTCAAATATATTTTTATTCTTATGGTACTTGCGATGGCAAACAAATAGGTTTGATATAGGTCCTTGCTTTCTTGTTAATACATGCTTGAGTAACATGTGTTAGGTTTCAGTTTCAATATACTTGCGGTGGCAAACATACATTGAAACATGATTACTTTCATATGATAGGTTTGACGATTGTGCTCACTATAACATGTGTGTAAAATCATAGTTTCAATTTCCTTAGATACGTGGATGTTTATTTATCATAAAGACTGGTGTGTGTTTCTTGTGAGATATAGAATACTTGTATTTATGATACGCTCACAATACGAATAGGCGCAGACGATACAAGCATAACTATTCCTTCCACTATAGTTGTATGTGCAAGTTGGGTTTAGTTTTAAATGATTAAATCACTGTCTCGATTTGGCCCCGGCGCCAGTGGCGCACCGGGTCATCTAGTATTGTGAAAAAAGGAAGTATTAGGAGAGCAATGAAGACGTTAGTGTGACCGGGAAGTTTTATTTGCACATAAGGAGGGAAATGCCTATGTGTATTTTGTGTCGAGATTGGATTCTAGTTGCTTCTTATTAATGTAATGTGGATAGTAATCGTTAGGATAAATACTTAATCCTCTAGCCTGTAGTTGTTGTAACTGCGATGAGTAGTCTCCTCGGTATTTTTTCGCAGTTGAGAAAATTGATGCCAAACTACGCAGAGCCCGATTTTAATTGGTGTGGGTTGCAGATCAGATTTCAATTGACGTGGGCTGCATATCGACCACTGAAATAAATGAGCGAAATGAGTAGTGGATAATGAGCTAAAAAGGTTACACTATGTTAGGCAGTGCGTGTACAAGTATCATGCTCACTTCCTGACTCTGGTTATATAGGACAAAAATACCTACATGCTAGCCCAACAACACGGGTTATGTGTTGCTACGTTATGCTTTATAAAGCTTAGGATCGATTAGTTGATGGCACCAGTTATTAGATGGCCATGACACGTTCTTGGTTCTCCCTCGAGTTTTCCCCCGTCCATGCTTTTCTGAACCATCATGGGGAGGTCCCGGAGAGGAGGGTATCTTTTGACATGGTCACGACACATAGGAGATTTCTCGATATACTTGAAAGGATATTTTTAGATGGACTATACTCGAAAATTTAGTCATAAGGTTCTAGTAAATCGTGGCAAATGCTTAATCCCCATGTTTTGAATGGGTGGTCTATCGCGCATGACCGATTTTCTGTCCTCCGCTCGATAAGAACTTTATAAATGAGAGAATGGTACGTTGTGAATATATCTAAAGAACTTTATAAATTAGGGATTGGTCTTTCATGAATGTTTCAGAAACTTTGCCTGTGGAGCAACGACTGTTTTGTGTAGCTTTGTGTCACTCGTTTCCAGTAGCCATTGTATTGATATATAATATGTCATTATGACATACTATGTGTCGTGCTTCTAATACAACATCATGGTCGAATTAAACAAAAAAATATAGTGTCGTAGGGATGCCAACTAGGTGGAACAATTTTGATACAAAAATACTGTCAGACCTTGGGTGGTCAAGAACGCGACTCATACGCTACCTAGATCCAACTTGTCTCCAACATGAGTTTGCCGAGATTTAGAGATTGATTACTTTCACGATCACCGCTTCCATGCCTATTCACTTTGTTGTTCTCACACATTATTGGCACCCTTGTAATACACATAGCTAGAGAAACAGTTAACAGTAATATGACTACTAATATAAGTCAAAAAGCTAGGCATCTCTTTTAGTGTTTTAGTTATAAACGTGTTGTTTGGTTTTCCTCTAACTTTCATTTTTTGGAACTAACACAATTATAGCACATAATATATACTTAAACATAATAATGGATATATATATATAAATATAAAATAACACATGTATTATTGCCTATAGGGCATATTTCCAACAGTTGATGTATCTTTGTGATGGAGGAGATGCAACAGCCAACGCCGCCTCGATGGCCCTCATCGCTCAGTCCCACCCTCCTGCACCACCATGCACTGATGCTGGCTGTAGCGGTGACTCATCCACCTTCGGTAAGATGAAACGTGTGTACGAGCTGAAGAACAAGACCACCGGGAATAATGGTAGTGACTCAACCATGCGCAGCGCTCGACACTATCAACGAGATGTTGTGTATTCTCATTGACGCAATTGGATATATCCTATATGGTACAAGAGATATGCCTTCACATGCATGCTCCACAATAACCTCATCTTTCTCTCGTCAAGTGTGTCCTTCGCACTGGATCAAGAGACAATGGTACTATGGAGTTCGATCTTTATCTTGATGCCTCATCCTCAACTAATATGACGGCCTACTCTAATGTTGACTGGGTTGGCTGCGTAAACTCTCGTTGCTCTACGCCAGGTTATTGTGTGTACTATGGTGATAGTTTGATCTCTTGGTCCTCCAAAAGACAGACCACCATCTCCCGATCTAGTGTGGAGGCTGGGTACCGCACATTTTCTCATGTGTTGCGTAGTCGACAACTTCTTCAGAAACTCCATCGACGACTTCGTTCTCTCAAGCTTATCTATTGTGACAACGTATCCACCATCTACATTTCGACCAATCCAGTGCACCATCGTCGCACGAAGGATATTGAGATCGATATTCGCTTTGTCCGGGGAAATGTTTATCTTGGAGTAGTAGTCCGTGATGAAGAACTCTAAAGCACCTCATCAGCTATGTTTCTATTCATTTTGAAAGACACATTGCCATACTAATACACTAGATAACACTTACCAGAAAACTAACATTTCTGCTAGGAACATTGAGTATGACTTTTTTTAATCATCAAGTAAGCATATTTTCATGATTTGATAATTTGATCAGCCATAATTTGATAGTAATATAACATGATTGTGATATGAGTGCACATTGTGCCATGGATGGTTGTGCATCATGGAGCACCTCGAATGCACCTTTAAAAGTAAGTATTATACTCCGTGAAATAACTTATTATAGGGAGGTGATTCATAAGAACTTTATAAAATGGAGAGTGGTATGCCATGAATATCTAAAATGTACTTTATAAAACATAGACCGGTCCTTCATGAATACTTTCACAATTATGATGGTATGATATAGTTTCGTTGAAAAAGTAAGCCTATTTATCTAATCACACCAATAGAACCTAAGAGAATCTACATGCATAAAAAACGTCTACTCCCTCCCATGTAACAAAGGCTAGAACGTAAGAGTTAGAAGCAATACACAAGTTGGGTTGTTGGAGCTTTCAAGAGAAATAGGATAGCCATGAAATTACAAGAGAGAAAGGGTAGAGAGGTAGCCACTAAACAGTTGAACCAAGTTTAAAGTATTGAATTAAGGGGTGAATCACCCACATTGCAAGTATTTTATGAAGGATAGTGTATCCGAGATTATATTATATCGTTGATTAAAACACGTAAATTAGGATTTTTATACAAGGACCTGTATAATCTCATGCGGGTACTCAATGATAACCACACAAAGAACCATATAATTAAGAGTCTGCGAGAGTTCTACCATTATAGAGTGAAGGACCTTAAGTCGTGGGACTAGGACATATGGAGATAATTCTAAACAAGGGGGATTATAACATACAATAAGGGACTATAGGGAGGAATGAGAGGCTCTTAATAGGCATGAGAAACTGGGAGTCTCTAAGGGGAGTCACCGCTGAGGAGGACTATAAGAAGTAACTATATACTAACTCGATGATTTGATAGGTTTATACTCGAGTATGACTATATAATTGTAATGTTTGACTTGATAGGTTTATACTTGAGGACTATAAGCAGGAACTATATTTTAACTCGATGACTTGATAGTTTTATACTCGGTTATACAAACAAGTTACACAACCGTGACTTATAGTCCATCGCAGAGACTATGCTTGCTTGTGAAATGGGAAAAAGCAATACACATGAGAACATTGAGAGAGTTGCAAGAGATTTCTACAGGATTGGGAGAGGAACACAAATGAGGTTAGATGCAGAAGGCTCTAAACGTTTTAAGAAGTCCGAAGGCGTAATACATTAGTAAAACAACTATAGATATTGATAATGGTCTACCGTAAGATTAGTGGTACAAAATATATAGATTTTGGTGTGGTATTGTATAATAGTGGGGTAGAGTTTGGATTGTGCCACACGGCAAGAATATCAGGAATGGTCTATCATAAAAAACGGCTACCCCCTCCTATGTAACAACGGCTAGAACCCAGGAGTTAGAAGCAATACACAAGATGGGTTGTTGTAGCTTCCAAGAGAGATATGATAGCCATGATAAGGCCATAGGGTAGAGAGGTAGCCACTAAAGAGTTAAACCAAGTTTAAAGTATTGAATTAAGGGGTGTGAAGAGGGTTCGACTCGTCAATTCCCATTGTTATGGACTTCGGTTTTGGAGAAGGAGGGGATGCTGGAGATCACGTAACGGCTAGAAGATTCACAATACGGAGACATGAGGTTTACCCAGGTTCAGGCCCCCGGAGGGAAAACTCTACTGCTGCTTGTCTGCTCTTTGTTGATGGTGATGCCGAAAAGTTACAAGGGTGCGAAGATGAGATCTGGCGTGGTGTGCGCTAGGGTATGACCAGTCCTCCTCGTTGTGCCCTCCTAACCTTTATATTGATAGGCCAGGTACCAGGGATAGATCGAGTAGGTTACAGGTTTTAGGGTTTTCCCTTTGAAATTCTATCAAGAGATAGTCGTGTCCTCCAAGAAGTCGGAACCCTCCTAGGCTTGGGCCACCCGAATTCCTCCTGGGCTTTGTCACCAGGGGCGCATCATTACGTGGTCTCCTGCTGGGCCACCCCTGGTAGGCTAATATTAGGCACCCATAGGACATACTCATGTCAAGGTAAAACACCCACGGTCTACGAGAGTTATACCACTATAGAATGAAGGACCTAAAGACGTGGGACTAGGACACATGACGATAATTCCAAACAAGGAATATTATAACATATGGTCAGAGACTGACGCGAGGAAGGGAGGCTCGTAATAGGAATGAGAATCTGAGAGGCTCTAAACATATAATCGATAAGGGGGTAAACTCATCTCGAAATTGAGGCAACAATATTATTCATGATGGTAATTGAACCGAGGTTCTAACGGTTGCAAGTTCTTACACATTATGGCATCCTAATAATACACATAGTCAGGAAAACTTGCTAAAAATAATATGACAACTAATCTTAGAGGCAAAACTAGGATTCTCTTTTGGTGTTTATAATTCTACACAGGGTGTTAGGTTTTGCTCCGTGTCTCATATTTTGGAACAAACATAATTATAGCACACAATATATACTTAAGTATAATAACGAAAACATAAATAATAACACATGTATTATTTCCTATAGGACATATTTCCAAAAGTTTGTGTATTTTAACACTAGTGTGTTATTAGGCTAGAGATTAACGAGATAAAAAAAAAGTTACTCTATGTTCGACAGTGCGTGAGAAAGTATCGAGTTTTCTCCAATCCATGCTTTTCTAGACCATCATGGGGAGGTCCTAGAGAGAGGAAGGTATCTTTCGACATGGACACAAATCCAGGATTTCTTGTTGTAATTGTAAGAATTTTTGTAGATGGACTATATCTAAAAAGTTAGTCATAAGGTTGTAGTGAACCGTGGCACATGCTTAATCTTCATGTTTTTGATGGGTGGTCTATCACACATGACTAATTTTCTGGCCTCCGATCGATAAGAACTTTATAAATGAGAGAATGGTACGTCATGAATATCTCCAAAGAACTTTACAAATTAGGAATTGGTCTGTCATGAATGTTCTAGAAACTTGACATGTGGAGCAACATGGACTATTTTATGCAGCTTTGTGCCACTCGTTACTAGTAGCCAATGTGTTGATATGCGAAAACACAGAATTATCAAATGAAACAAAAAATGTCATTATGAATTACCATGTGTATTGGTAGATCGTGCTTCTAATACAACATAGTGATCGAAATAAAGAAAAGAAAGCCAGTGTAGTTAGGATGCAACCAGGTGGAACAAGGTTGATATGGAAAAATATTGTCAAACCTTTGGTGGTTGAACACGCGACTCGTAAGCCACCTAGGGACCCAACTTGTCCCCAACACGAGTCTGCCAAGATTTAGAGGTTGGTTTCTTTCATGTTCTTCTTGCTTCATTGCCATTTATATTACTTATTCTCACACATTACTGGCATCCTTGTAATACACATAATATGAAAACAATCTTAGAGGCAAAACTAGGCATCTTTTTTGGTGTTTATAGTTCTACACAGGTTGTTAGTTTTTTCTCGGAATCTCATATTGTGGAACAAACATAGTTATAGCACAGAATATATATACTTAAGTATAATAATGGAAATATAAATAATAACACATGTATTAATTCCTATAGGGCATATTTCCAATAGTTAGTGTATTTTAACAAAGTGTGTGATCAGGCTAGAGATATCCTTAAGTCGGTTTTCCAATAATAACACATGTATTAATCATGGATTCATCTCCTTAAGTCGGTTTTCGAGATATCCATCTAGTTCCATTCTATAATGCAACCAAAAAAGTCCAATCAAGAATATAGGAGTTTATGCATACTGGTTCAGAAGTACTGATAATTTGATTCGACCATATAATTTGGAAATTGTTACAATTCTGTTCATTGCTACCCGATATTGACTTAACTCCAAATTGGAAAAAAATTGAATGAATTTCAACTACATATGAACACCTTACATTTGATAGTCAGATTTCCAGTTTGGAAAATAAGTATCTATACGGTACTTCAGTTCAGTCCATCTCGTGTCGCCATAGTAATCGTGAAATGCTTCGAGGGTTGCTGCCACAACTGAAAAAAATATCTGATTAAATTGGGAATGAATCTACGGCCGGTTGCAGCCATGTCATAAACGCCACCTTCCTCTTCGGCATATGCCCATGGAAACAGCGGTGGTAAGTGTAAAACTCTGTGCCAAAGTAATATGGGTCTTCCACCTCCTGAGGTATGTCAAGGCAAGCTTGACGACCTGTCCACATCTGTGAATAAAACGTATTCAAGTTCATATCAATTAGTAAATCCTAAGTAACATATATAGAGATGGATCAGGTAGATGCATTGACAGCAACGCGGGCTGCGTGTGCATGCTGCTAACATAATAGTCAGATGTATCGGAAAGTTTCCTTATAAAAACATATAAAGATTACCGTGTATTTTTTTATATGACCTAGAAACTACGTATCCAGCAGATAGATGTTCAGATATCTTTGCGACATATCGGTATATGAGACAGACTATCTATATGCTTGACTTCTATAGGAAAAAACTCTTTTTTCATTACAATATTATAAAATTCAGTAGGATAGTATCCCGCGCTATAATAATTGATCCCCATAAATTCACGAGACTTATATCATTAAGTTAT
Source organism: Avena sativa (assembly GCA_916181665.1). Taxonomy (NCBI): domain Eukaryota; kingdom Viridiplantae; phylum Streptophyta; class Magnoliopsida; order Poales; family Poaceae; genus Avena; species Avena sativa. The sequence continues at coordinate 433,786,848 of OV702283.1, read as the reverse complement.
GAGAAGGTGTCTGGTGAAACTTTATTTTTGATCGAAGGAAAAATCACCAACAATATCTAACTATGCTCTCCCTCATGCAATGTAATATGATATATTCGCTGGATGTCTAAAAGCTCATTGATACTGCATGGAAAATAAATGGATTGGGCATATATCTAGTAGGAGTTATGAACAAACTGACTGTTCCGCATACATCAGTGAGCTATGCCGTCAGCGTCCAATGTCTGCTCTAGATCGTAGTGAATAAGATGCCATCAAATCATCAGTCCACAATCGGACATTTAAAAAAAATGTATGTCATACAGACATCAGGCTTTATATGAAGGTGTAGAGTAAAACCGAACAGTTCACATTATTTGATATTTTATAACTCATGCTCTCATCTGTGTATGAATTGGGTTAGATGTAAAAAATATATGCTCTAAACCATTTCGTGATGTCTTTAAACCTAATACCGTAATATTTGATTTCAAGACATCACAGGTAGGTTGGTAGTCAGCATATTTATTTATTTCATATCTGAATGCTTACCTTCACCAATTCCGGCTATATTTGTGATTAAAGAAGACAAAATTTACACTAATTGGGGCCGAATCGACATAATACCATGCGAAAAGATATGTGTAAGGAACAACCACGGCTGGAAGAATAATTTGTCTTCTAAAAACTGTCAAGATCTAGAAGACTAATAGATCTACAGTATGCGAACTTGATTACCGGGAAGCTATTATAAAGGAGAATCCTGTATACCACCGGATCTAATGGTTTTAATAATTAAGATGAACCACATTATTGATACGGTGCAAGATCTATCGGCATCTTTAACGCAAAAATTGCAAGCAAGTCGTTTACGGAGCGTACCTGAGATTCTAGATCGCCATGGATAGAGAGATCCAGATCTAGCATGAGTGATGAGTCTCTTCCAACGAATTCTTCGAACCCGAACCACGGAGACATGATCAACCGACAGAATACCAGTAAATGCTATGTGGATATGAGAGATTTGCTGTAAGAACCAATATCTAGCTAATACGACATGGATCTAAGAGGTGGAGTCTAGGCACGAAGAAGATGAACAAAAGTAGATAGGGACTAATACTATAGACGGCTACGAGTTTGGGGGTAGAGCGGAGATGCCCGGTAGGTGCGTTCTGACTCGATTGAGGCTCACCCGTGGTATAAGCGGGAGGGAATACGACCGTCAAAAAATGGGAATACGAGGGTGTGAGGGTCACCCGATCAACTATCGGGAATATGGCGGATTGGAGAAGGACGGACGCGATAAGAGTACGTCCCGGAAACCGTTCGTAATTCTCCAGGTCGGTTTGTCAATCCATATCACAAACCGGCATCTCTGTCTACCCTGCCATGATAACTGACTGGTAAACACTCACACTTTATTGAAGTTTCTTAGACAACTTTTTTAATGCAACGAATATCTAGCAGTCTAACCTTGAGGGGGCAACCGATGAATCTACGGCCGGTTGCAGCCATATCAAACGCCACCTTCCTCTCCGGCATATGCCCGTGGAAACAGCGGTGACAAGTGTTAATCTCAGTGCCAAAGAAGCATGGGTATTCCACCTCCTGAGGTATGTCATGACCAACTTGACTGCCTGCACACATCTATGAATAAAACGTATTCATGTCCATATAAAATAGTTATTCCTAAAAATACTTTTATAGACATTGGTCAGAAAGAAACAATGAGAGCATATTGGGCTGCATGTGCATGCTACTATCGTATTCTTGTCTAGATCCACGAGAATAAAATGATTAACCTATAAGGAGATGTCTGGTTCACATTCATCACCATGGAGTAATAGGCACCAGGCCATAATTTTTTACTATGCTCTGACTTCTGCAATGTGATACAATATTTTCACCAAATGTCTAAAAGTTGATCGATACTGCATGGTCAAAAAATAGACTCGTAACAGCTCTCGTATGAGATTTTAAGAAACTAAATGTTCTGGATACATCTCTATGTAACAGCAAACTATGTAGTCAGTGTGCGGTGAATGCTATATATTGGCGGGCTATACAAAATGAATCCAATATAGGCACCTTAACTTATGAATTTGTTAAGCAAAGGCGGACACAGGTATGTTGTTAATGAACAGGAATTTTTCCTTTCATGAATCAATGCTTGCTTCACCAGTTACAGCTATAAAGGTGAAACAGGGGATAGAAATATAAACTGATTGGGGATGAATCAACCTACATGCGTGAGAACATATATGTGAACGGGACCAACCACGGTTGGAAATATAAATTGACTTCCAGAAGCTGTCCTTATATACAAGATTAATACGTCTTTGGTATGGTAGCTATTAGAAAGGATAAGCATGTATACCACCCGAACTGATGGATCTAAACAGCAGGAGGAAGCCAATTATTGAGACGTTGCGAGATCTAGACGGAAAAATTGCGTGGAGGTGTTTTACAGATAACCTGAGATTCTAGGTCGCCATGGACGGATAGATCCAGATCTGGAATGAGTGACGAGTCTCCTACATCGGATTCTTCGAAACCGAACCATGGAGACATGATCAACCGACAGATAACCAGTAAATCCTATGTGGATTAGAGAGGTTGATGGTAAACACCAATGTGTAGGTAGAACGATATGGATCTGAGAGGTGGAGAATATGCAGGAAGAGGATGAACGAGAGCAGATAGAGGCTACGAGGTGGGTGGAGCCGATATGCCCGGTGCGTTCTGATTATACTGAGGCCCACCAGCGGTATAAGGGGAAGGGGATACGGTCGTGAAAAAAATAAGAATACGATGGGTGGGGGGTGGCCCGGTCAACTATCGGGAAAGTGGCGGATCGAGAATGGAAGGACGTGATAAGAGTTCGGCCCGGAAACCGTTTGTAATTCTCCGGGTCGGTTATACGGTGGTAGGTAGAAACTTGAAGTACAAGATATAGAGTCCTAGTCTATCTCTAGCCTATATACGTATACATACTCTAACATCCCCTTAGTCGGAGCGGGAGTGAAGCGGACGCTTGCGACTGGATTTGAAATCTTGCACTTCTATCGTTTTTACCTCCTTGTCATCATCACCTCCGTGGACATGATCATGGCTGGCACCTAGGGGCGGTGACTGTGTCCCCTTCTAGTGCCTCTCTTCCCTCCCGCAGTCATAACAGGGAGTAGTATGGGCGCAAGTGACGACGCATACGTTGTTGACTGGAGTTCTTAAGTTGTTGTAGACGTTGTTCTTGATGTCGATGTCGAGGTAGACGGTCGTGATGTAGCCGTGGTCGGCTGTCGTGGTTATTGTAGCCGATGGCGCCATAGGCGCAAAAAAAATTGTGCGACGGTGATGTCGAGGTTTGTGTCGTAGGGTATTAGGTTTTTGTGCGGCAGCGGCAGCAGGTTTCTTGGTCATAGCGCGGCGGCGGCAGGAATCGCAACGACGGCGGGTTTTTTGTGCGGTGGCGGCAGATATCTACGACAACGGCAGGTTTTGGAGGCGGCGGCCGGGGCACAAGTCAAGCGGCGGCGGCAAGGTTTTTATGGCGGCGGCAGCGGATCGCATAGGATAGGCAGCGGCAGATTGCACAGGATAGGCGGCGGCGGATTTTTAACCAGGAGGGCGACGCGATTGTGTGATCATCCTAGCAGAGCGCCGGAATGTGGCGGCGGCGGGTTTTGAACCACGTGATGTAGACCTTGGTGATGATTTTTTTGGTGATGTATGATAAGTCGGAAACGTATCTATAATTTTTGATGTTCCATGCTTGTTTAGTATCTACTTTGCTTTGGTTTGTCCACACTTTGAGGTGCTTTTCATATGTTTTCTGGTACTAACCTATTAACAAGATGCCATAGTGTCAGTTGCTTGTTTTCTTCTGTTTTTGGTTCCAAAAAGACAGAAAATCAATATTCTCGGAATTGGACGGGACAAAATCCAAAGTCCATATTTTACCATGGGGAACACGAAGCCGGAATACGAGTCGGAGGAGACTCACCAGGGGGCCACACCCCCTGGCCGCGCGGGTGGGCCCACCCCGTGCCTAGGGGTGTAGCCGCCCTGGTGGCCCCCCTCCCTCGCCTCTTCGCCTATAAGAAGCCCCCGATGCCTAAACCCTAAGCACTCGATCAATATTCCACGAAACCGTCTGTAGCCACCGCCACCATCGTTGTTAGATCGGGGGGATCTGAAGCTCTTTCCGGCACCCTGCTGGAGGGGAGATCTTCCTGGAGGCCTTCTTCTTCATCATGCCAGCCTCCGGTATGAAGCATGAGTAGTTTCACCTTGGACTACGGCTCCATGTAGTAGCTAGATGGTTGTATCTCCTCCTTGTGATTTCATGTCTAGATCTTGTGAGCTCCATTCATGATCAAGATTTCATCTATTTGTAATCATGCATGTTGTGTTTGCGAGGATCCATGGATATTGAGATTACTATGTCAGATTGATTAATGGTTTTGTCTTATTGATTCTATCATGTCTGTGTTTTTGTGATCTTGCATGCTCTCTGTTGTTAGTAGCTATCTTGGCCAAGTAGTTGTTAGTGACTATAAGAGGGGGTATTTATGCTAGATAGTGGGTTCATGCCTCTATTTAATCAAGGGAAGTGACAGAAATCTCTAAGGTTATAGATATGCTATTGCCACTAGGGAGAAAACAACGGTCTCTTGTTCATGGAACAAGTGGATTGTTTACCTTACACACTTTGCTTAAAGCAGTTGTCTGTTGCTTGCAACTTAATACTGTAGGGGGTTCGGATGATAACCCAAAGGTGGACTTCTATTCATAGATGCAGTTGGATGGCGGTGTATGTATTTTATTGTATTGCCCAATCGAATCTCATAGGATCTTTATGTCTAGTATTGCATTGTTATGCCTTGCTCAGTCTTGTCAATTGCCCTGCTGTAATTTGTTTACCCAGCATGCCATGTTTGTTTATCTAAGAAGAACATCTCTAGTGAACTATGGACTCCGGTCTAATCTTTACCATTGATACATCTTCCATTGTTATTGTTTACTTGCTGCAAACCATTATCACCTTCCGCACCATACAGTTAATCTTTTGTTGCAGCAACCGGTGAGATTGACAACCTCACTGTTAGTTGGGGCAAAGTCTTGAGTTTGTGTTGTGCAGGTTTCCACGTTGCTTGCAACACCTTTGAGACATTTCCTTCCTCCTACTGGTTCGATAACCTCGGTTTCTTACTGAGGGAAGACTTATCGTTGTGCTGCTTCATACCTTGCTCTTGGGGTTTCCCGACGAAGCCCTCCACGTTGACGTAGCGCCATCATCAATGTAGAACTCGACGAAGATCTTGGTGTAGTCATATAGCTTGACGTAGATGTTCAGGTTGATGTAGGCCAGCTTGATGCAGTGCAGATCTTGATGTCGATGTAGTCTCAGATCAATGCAATGTAGATCGGTACATATCGATGGCCGTAGGATCTTTTTGTGCGGCGGCAGCAGAGATCTACGGCTGCGGCGGCGGGTTTTGGTTGTAGGTTTTGGAGGCGGCAGCCGGGGTACAAGTAAATCTGGAACTGGATCAGACTAGTCCAATGGATTTTGGACTTACATGTCATTGGATTCAATTGGACTGGGCCTCACAGGACATGGACATAACTGGATATTAGGTCCAATAGAGTTGGATGGATTTGGACATAAGAATTGGAGTAGTCTAATAGCCACTGGACGTGACCACAGCGCCGCCACCTCCTATCGATCCCCACCACGTCGCCTCCGCCGCTGGCATGCCCCTTCTCCGCCGCCTCATCTCCCCACGTCCTGCCCCTCCTCCCCTGCCTCTTCTCCGCCACGTCCTGCCCCTCCTCCGCCGACGGCACGCCCTGCCCCTCCTCCGCTGCTGGCATGCCCCTCCGCCACCGGCACGCCGCCGCCCTCTCTCTCCCCACCGGCGGATAACCCATCCTCGCAGCTCGCTGAAGACCTCAACGGCGCCGCTCGCTGTCGCCTCCACCCGACTACTCTGTTCCTGGCTACCCTGGTGTCTCACGGCCACCAACACCAGTACCGCGATGACTGCCCCTTCCCCTATATCAAGGTACCTGTTTCTTCCCCTAACTCTATCTTGGATTGTGGAAACTTGGTTGTTATCAGTATTCTTTGAGAGATCCTAAGTCGATTAAGATATACAGGTAGTTAGCAATGTGGTAAACATGATGCGATGTACCACGTTTACAGTCATGTACAGAAAACCACCAGAGTTTACAGTTTGAGAGATCCTAAGTCGATTTACTTGGTGCAAAAGATAAGATGGCCTCAATTAGCATCATAAATGTACTGAGCTAAAAAAAACTTTTAAACATGATATCGGTACAAGCTGCAGTTTCTGATCACCGTGGCAGAGGCTTGTGAGAAAAGCTGCAGTTTCTGATCACCATGGCTTCTGACATTTTGTCATGTGGCCATCAGTGCACTATACTAGCTGCTTCATCACACTTGCAAGTTGCAACTCCACAACATCAAGCCAGCAACTACTCTTGAGTCTTGACAATGTCAAAATGGTCAATGCTTGCAAAACTGAAACTTGGCACTGCATGATCGAGAGCGAACAACGGGACCTGGTACTATGTTGCCAAACACCCCATATAATGGTCTAACTAAATTTTAATTAAAATGGTTCTGTAGCTAGGGAGATTGATGCACAACTAATAAGGAAAAACACCGTTCAAAACTGATGGATTGAATCAACCCAGATGCACGTGCACATGGGGTTAGTCGGTGATGATATCTTGTTATTTTCCTTGGACTACCAAACATAGAAGTGGGTGCCCATCTGATATTTCTGTACTAATCCTTGCGCCTTTAAGCATAGATACTGGCTATGTACTATCAAAGTGGGTCTTTGTTTATTTTGATCACCGACACAAAATGTTATTGTGAACTGATCAGTACCATGTTATTCTGTTTGCAGCTGATTTATCAGAATGTCAACTAGTCGAACTGCAGAGCAAGTACTTGGTGAAGGAGGGGATGAAGTAATTCAGCTAGCAAATCGCAGAAGCAGGAAGAGATCTAGAGCTTGGGAATTTTTCAAGGAGTTACATGATGAAGGAAAAGCTATGTGCGTTTATTGTGAAACCAAATTGTCATATGCACAAGGGGGTGGCGTGTCACATTTAAAGCGGCATATCTTGTCCGTGTGTCCATTGTTCCCAGCAGATATTGATCGCAATGCGATATTTCCGGTGAATGACCCTACTGGAGATGCAAGTGGTTTTGTGGTGGATCCAGCTATTACAAGGGATTTCATGACTAAGTTTTGGATAAGTGCAAATATTCCTTTCAGCAAGATAGAAAATGGGGTTTTCAAGAAAATGATGAAGTCGGCACATCCAAGCCTTCATGTTCATGGTCGAAAAACTCTGAAAATGATAGTGTTTCTGTTTATGAAGAAGAGAAGAAGAAGATTGAAAGCAGCTTGGCTAATTCTGTCTCCCTTATTAGTTTCACAACTGATATGCGGACATCCATCCAAGAACTTGGATATATTTGCTTGATTGCACATTATATCGATGAGGAATTCAATCTACACATTCATACAATCAGTTTTAAAAGTGTGCCATATCCTCATAATGGTGTTGCAATCCATAGCACAATTATGGATTGTCTCTATGATTGGGATCTGTCCCATAAAGCGTTTTCTTTTACTTTAGATAATGCCACGTGAAAGGATACGGATGTCTCCTAGAGGGGGGGTGAATAGGCGATTAAAACTTTTCCTAGAGTGGCTCAACAAAGACGGAATAAAACTAGTGTTTACTCCGTTAAGCACAACCTAGAACAATTAAGGTTCACCTATGTGCACCAACAACTTATGCTAAGCAATACAAGCAACAAAGTGATAGCAAGATATATATTACTTCAAGCACGAAGGCTATCACAATATAAAGTGCATAAGTAAAGAGCTCGGGTATAGAGATAACCGAGGCATGCGGGGACACCGATATTTTATCGAGTTCCTCCCAACATGGAGTACGTCTCGTTTGGAGAGGGGGTGGTATCAAACCACCAACGCCACAAAAGGTCTTCCTTATTCTCCAGTGAATCTCACCCCAACGGGATCGATCCACGCTTCCACTATCGGTGCACTTGTCGGTGGCAACCGGAACCTCTCACAAGGTTGGGGCACTTCTCCACAACTTAATTGGAGGCTCCCAACAAATTCCACAAAAGTCCACAATGCCACCAAGGCCACAAAGCCGTCTAGGGTTCCAAGAACCCAAGAGGGACAAGCTCCAAAGAGTCACACAAACCAAATCCTCCAAGGAGAACTCAAACCGATGCACCAAATGCAAATAGCAAGAACACCACAGAGGTGCTCAAATCCCTCACTCTCAAGTTCCAACAAAGCTACTAAAGCTATTGGGGGAACAAGAGAGGAGGAATCAAAGAGAGACACAAAATCCCCCAAAATCTAGATCCCCAAAGATGCACTCACAAAGAGATGAATCGGTAAGGTCAAAATGTGGATCTAGATCTCCTCTCTCTTCCACTCAAATATGGGCAAGAATCATCGGAGGGAAAAGATTAGGCAAGCTTCAAGATCTAGAGCAAGTGTGAACAAAGCTTAGCCTAATAAATGAGAAAGAAATTATCTAAACTCAAAACAGACAAAGTCTTAAATAGGGGCCCTAAAAATCTGGCCGTTAGGACAATTTTTCGGAACAGTCCAGTACTACCGGATTTAACCGGTAGTACCGCACAAGTGCCAGGCCGAGCAAAAATTGCAGTAGCTAGCAGGGCCAGCAAGTAGCGGCTCTGCGTGCGCGCGGTCGATTTAGGCAGAGCATACGCGGTGCAGCAGGCGCGTGTGAGGTGGGGCCAGCAGGTGAGCGGCAGCACAGCGCGCGGGATTTGTCTAGCGGCGCCTGTCAGACTAGCCCCAATGGGGGTATCATAGGTAGTATCATGTATGCCATGTTGGCAAAATTCTGACGTGGCATCCTAATTAATGATGAAAGAGGTTGTGTTGGTATCATAGGTAGATACCGTATCATAGCACGTAGTACTAGAAAAACTAATCTCAAATGAATCTTGTACACAATTTTGCATTGAGATTCTACAAAACAATAAATACACTAAGACTATGGTACTACTACATGATACTATGCATTGTGGAGGTGGTATCATATACTAGTATCATATGCATGATACTACTATATGATACTTCCCATTGTGACTAGTCTCAACGCGAGGCGAGCGGGAGCAGGCCCAGCACGAGCGAGAGGCGCGAGAATCATGGCAGCAACACGCGGGATCTGGTGCGCGCGGAGTACGCGCAGCAGTACGGGCCCAGTGGCCAGCGCATCGCGGGCGGGCGGCCGGTGCATGCTGTCAACGCGGCAACGGGCGGGGCCAGCAGACGCAGCAGCGGGGAACGCGAGCGGATATGGCGGCTGCACGCACAAGTAGCAGACAGCATGTGGGGCAATCTAGCGGGCCACTCGGGCAAGAGCAGATCTGAGCGAACCTAGGCCGGCTGGCAGTACCGGCCCATCAGGACGGTAGTACCAGAAATGACTACCTAGCGACGCAGAAGGAAATTAAGGGGCGCCCAGGGGCGGGTGGTAGTACCGGCCCGCCTGGGCGGTACTACCGCTCGGCCAAAAGAGCAGATTTTCTCCTTTTCTTTTTAGAATAAAATCGGTGAATATTCAAACGGTCATAACTTTTGACTGGAAGCTCCGATTGACCCGATTTCAATTGCGTTGGATAGAGGACGACAGGGGCTTCCCAATAAAAGGTGTAAATATTGATTATCACCAAGTGAGAGTGTATCAATTAATATAATGTGAGATACCTCACTTGGTGAGAAACCGAAAAGCCGCATAAATCAAAATCGCAACAACATACATATGGCAGATCCGATTTTGATGAACAAGAGCTTGTTATGGAGATTACCACAAGATCTATATCCTCACATAGATAAGACCAAATAACAAGCAAAAACGATGATGCAAGTATGCAAAGGTTTGAGCTCTCTCCGAACGATGTGACCGAATTACTTATTCGAGAGCCCCTCTTGATAGTACGGTTATCTATCCTAAACCCGGTCTCCCACACACACAACATGAGACCGGCAAAAGGGAAAACCTATCAAGATTATACCTTTGCCTTGAGCGTTCCACTTGAGCTCGATGTAGACGAACTTGACCTTCTCAAGATGGAACGCCTTACTTGATTTCTCATCATCGATCCATGATCATCGGGGGTGGCAAGAATCAAACATGAGATCTTCTATAGATGGCGCATTTTGAGCTTGCACATCACATCTTTCTTCTCATTTCATTGACCTTGAAGCCAACACATGCTCCAAGCGATACCAATGGACAAATCCTACAAGTGTAACTTAGTAAACACATTAGTCCATAAAGATTGTCATTAATTACCAAAACCACACATGGGGGCCCACATGTTCTTTCACCACGTCAAATACTACAGCAGTGAATAAGATAAAGGCCAAGCTTCGGACAGATAAGTCATTTGGAGGCGATGATCTCCATGTGAGATGCTCATCACATATCTTAAATTTAGTTGTCCAAGAAGGAATGGATACTATCCAGGTTGAGATTAGCCCTGTCAGAGAAGTTCTTAAACATGTAAATTCATCCGGGCCTCGCTTGCAGACTTTTAAATTGCTTCCAGAAATGTCTGGCCATAAACCTAAGAAAGGGTTAAAGTTAGATGTTCCCACAAGATGGAACTCTACATATACAATGCTTGAAGAAGCACTGGAGTTTAAGTCTGCCCTTACTAGCTATGCCGATATACAAAACATTCAAGGACCTACGGTTGAGCAATGGAACCAGGCTGAGATAGTTTGGAACTTCCTAAAGAATTTTGCTGATGCAACAAAGGTATTTTCCATGTATAACTTCCCAACAGCACATCGATACTTAGAAGATATTTGGGGTATTCGAGAACTTCTCGTTGATGAAAGATATACAAAAGATGATTTCCTAAAGGGGCTATGCGAAGATATGAAGGCAAAGTTTGATAAATATTGGGACAAACCTAACAAAGTTCTCCTTGTTGCCTCTTTACTGGATCCACGATACAAACTAGTTCTTTTGAAGTTCTGTTGCACTGAAGCATATGGGGATGATGTGGCTGCAAAGAGAGTAGCTGATGTTCATAAGTGGTTCAAAGAATATTACGAGTATTATGAGCGCATGGTATAGAATAGTTCAAACAGAACCAACATTAATTCTTCACTTGAGGTGGGAGGGTCAGCAAATATGCTCCCAACGCTAACAGGAAAGCGCAAATTGTAGGGTTCGCAGCATAGAAAACAAAAAAATTCCTACGATGGGAACTATGTACCAAGATCTATCTACTAGATACAAACAACGGGCGGATGTATATCCGTAGAGAACATACCCTTGAAGACCGACAAAGCTTAACGAGTTTAACTCGTGGTTGATGTAGACGATCTCTTGCCGATCTCAAGATCGAGAGGAAGTCCTAGCGCCGCAAAGCAGCAGCGCATCTGTGCTCGCACACACGTACAAGACACCGGGCAACCTCCGCCTCCTCGCTCCAGCGATGCAGCGGAAGCACAACCCTTTCTTGCCGAATAGCCACCGGGAACATGTATCTCGCTAGTCCGAGACCATGGGGGATAAATTCTAGAGGGGGAGAGAGATCCTTCACGAGGAGGTGTGTGAGACAAGTGAGAGGAGGGGCTACTTTTATAGGAGGAGGGGGGCACCCAAGGGGGTGGCCGCCGGCCATGGGGGCTGCCCCCTCCCCTCCTTCATTCATGTGGGTGGACACTCCGCTCACAAAATGTCCTTTAAATTCCCTCCACTCAAAAGTCCACTCAAATTCCCATTAAATTTCCACCAAATTTAAAGCAAACTCTCATTAAATAAAACTCTTTTATTTTATTCAGAATTTTGTCAATTACTTTAATGACAAACATTCACAAATAACCCCTTGCTAGAATTCCATTTCACATGCATAACCACTTTATGCAATTTCACCCGAAAACCTGTTTCGGTATCTAGTGAAATAAATTCCTGCGCTTGTTTATTCTTTCGGCATGAAACATTTGATCCAACTGGATGCCAGTGTCCCTTAAGTGTGTCACCCTACGGTTCGCGAATAATGCGGACATGATCGAGACCCTTCTCCGATCAATAATCAGTAGCGGGACCTGGAGATCCATACTGACTCCCACACATTCAACGATGACTTTTCCTGTGATCGTCGGAACCTTTTACGCTTGTATCTTAATCCCTTTGTTTCACGATATATTACATGTCCGAGATTCGATCATCGGTATCTCCATACCTAGTTTGATCTCGTTACTGACACGCACTCTTTTCTCGTTCCCGTGATATAACATTCTAGTGATCAAATCACTTGCTTGCAAGCTAACCAATGTGATATCACCGAGAGGGCCCAGAGCATATCTATCCGTCATCGGGATGAACAAATTCCACTCTTGATCCATGATTCTCAACATAACACTTTAGTAGCTTTGAAGCCATCTTTATAATCACCCAGTTATGGAGTGACGTTTGATGTCAACAAGAAACTCTTCCGGTGTTAGTGATTGGCATGATCTCATGGTCTAAGGATTAGGACTACTTCGTAGTTTGTTTATAGCAATATAAACTCAATGACTTTGATCGTAATGCTATACTTCGGATGAATATTCATCACACTATTACACTAATGTTGTGATCTCGTTATTAACAACATCCAATGTCTATGATAAGGAAACCGTGATCATCTTGTTAATCAACGAACTAGTTTATGAGAGAGGCATAACTAGGAACTTTCTGTTTGTTTATTAAACACACATGTATTAATGTTTCCGTATTAATACAATTATAGCATGCAAAATAAACATCTATCATATACTTGGAATACACATAATAAACATTTTATTATTGCCTCTTAGGGCATATTCCCTTCAGTCTCCCACTTGCACTAGAGACAATAATCTAGTTACATTATGATGTATCTAACACCCATGGAGTTCTGGTGTAGATCATGTTTTGCTCTAGGGAGAGTTTTAGTCAACGGATCTGCTACATTGAGATTCGTATGTACTTTACAAATCTTTATATCTCCATCCTTGACATGCTCGCGGATGGAGTGAAACCGGCGCTTAATATGCTTGGAATGCTTGTGAGACCTTGGCTCTTTGGCATTGGCAATGGCACCATTGTTGTCACAATAGATCACCATTGGGTCCAACGCGTTTGCAACCACACCTAGTTCGGATATGAACTCCTTCAACCAAACTGCTTCCTGAGCCGCTTCTGAAGCAGCAACATATTCGGCCTCCGTTGTTGATCCCGCCACCATAGGTTGTTTGGAGCTCCTCCAACTAACCGCTCCGCCATTCATGAGAAATACGTATCCGGATTGAGACTTAGAGTCATCCGGATCGGTGTCAAAGCTAGCGTCGACATAACACTTAGCGACGAGCTCTTCTTCACCTCCGTATACAAGAAACATATCCTTAGTTCTTCGCAAGTACTTAAGGATATTCTTGACCGCTTTCCAGTGTTCTAAACCTGGATCCGATTGGTACCTACTAGTCAAACTAATAGCATGTGCCACATCCGGTCTTGTACATAGCATGGCGTACATTATAGAGCCTATGGCTGAAGCATAGGGGACCTTGTCCATTATCTCTCTTTCTTCCGCCGAAGCCGGACTTTGAGTCTTACTCAATGTCGTGCCTTGTGTCATAGGTAAGAACCCCTTCTTACTATTTTCCATTTTTAACTTCTTTAAAATCTTATCAAGGTATGTACTTTGCGATAGCCCTATTAGGCGCCTAGATCTATCTCTATAGATCTTTATGCCTAATATGTATGACGCTTCACCTAGGTCCTTCATTGAAAATTTGCTGTTTAGATAACTTTTAACACCATTTAAAAGATCTGTATCATTTCCGATCAATAATATGTCATCCACATATAATATCAGAAATGCCACATTGCTCCCACTCACTTTCTTGTAAATACAAGCTTCTCCATAAGTTTGGACAAATCCAAACTCTTTGATCACCTCATCAAAGCGGAGATTCCAACTTCGTGATGCTTGGTTCAATCCATAGATGGATCGCTGAAGCTTGCACACCTTGTTAGCATCCTTAGGATCGACAAAACCCTTTGGTTGTATCATATACAACTCTTCTTCAATATTACCATTGAGAAACGCGGTTTTGACATCCATCTGCCATATCTCATAATCGAAATATGCAGCAATTGCTAACATAATCCTAACTGACTTTAGCATCGCTACGGGAGAGAATGTCTCATCGTAGTCAACTCCTTGAATTTGTCGAAACCCCTTTGCGACAAGTCGAGCTTTATAGATGGTTACATTACCATCAGCATCAATTTTCCTTTTGAAAATCCATTTGTTCTCCACGGCCTTTCGGTCATGAGGTAAGTCCACCAAGTTCCAAACTTGATTTTCATACATGGATTCCATCTCGGATTTCATGGCTTCTAACCATTTGTTGGAATCCGGGCTCATCATCGCTTCTTCATACGTCGCAGGGTCATCATTTTCATCAACCATGAAATTCATGACAGGATTTCCGTACAGCTCGGGAGCTGCACGCGTCCTGCTTGACCTGCGAGGTTTGGTAGTACTCTCTTTCGGAGTTTCATGATCATTATCATTAGTTCCCTCTTCAACAGGTGGAGCCAACTCCGGAACAACTTCCGGCGCTGTGCTACTCGCCATACTTTGAAGAGAAGGTTCAATAACCTCTTAGAGTTCTACCTTCCGACTACTCACACCTTTCGCGAGAAACTCTTTCTCTAGAAAGGATCCATTCTTGGCAACAAAAACCTTGCCCTCGGATCTGTGATAGAAGGAATACCCAATAGTTTCCTTAGGGTATCCTATGAAGACGCATTTTTCCGCTTTGGGTTCGAGTTTATCCGGTTGAAGTTTCTTCACATAAACATCGCATTCCCAAACTTTAAGAAATGACAGCTTAGGTTTGTTTCCAAACCACAATTCATACGGTGTCTTTTCAACGGATTTAGATGGTGCCCGATTTAAAGTGAATGCAGCAGTTTCTAGTGCATAGCCCCAAAATGACAATGGCAAGTCCGTGAGAGACATCATAGATCGAACCATATCTAATAAAGTACGATTACGACGTTCTGACACACCATTTCGCTGTGGTGTTCCGGCAGGTGTGAGTTGTGAAACAATTCCACACTCTTTCATGTGAGTGCTAAACTCGTAACTTAGATAGTCACCTCCACGGTCGGACCGTAGAAATTTGATCTTTCTATTACGATGATTTTCCACTTCATTCTGAAATTCCTTGAACTTTTCAAAGGTTTCAGACTTGTGTTTCATCAAGTAGATATAACCGTATCTACTCAAAACATCCGTGAAAGTAACAAAATAACGATATCCACCTCGCGCCGACACACTCATTGGACCGCATACATCAGAATGTATGATTTCCAATAAATCTGTCGCCCGTTCCATTGAACCGGAAAACGGCGTTCTAGTCATCTTGCCCATAAGGCATGGCTCACATGTATCAAATGATTCATAATCAAGTGATTCCAAAAGTCCATCCGAATGGAGCTTCTCCATGCGTTTAACGCCAATATGACCTAGACGGCAGTGCCACATATATGCGGATATATCATCATTTAGTTTAATACTTTTATCATCAACATTATGAATATGTGTAACATTATTATCGAGATCCAAAAGAAATAAACCATTCATCATCGGTGCATGACCATAAAAGATTTCATTCATATAAATGGAACAACCATTATTCTCGTATTTAAATGAATAACCACTTCGCATCAAACACGATCCAGATACAATGTTCATGCTTAGTGCAGGCACCAGATAACAATTATTCAAGTTTATAACTAATCCCGACGGCAAGTGGAGAGGCAGCGTTCCGAAGGTGATCACATCAATGCTTGATCCATTGCCGACACGCATCTTGACCTCACCCCTTGCTAGCGGTCGCTTGTTCCGCAGCCCCTGATTCGAGTTACAAATATTAGCAACTGAACCGGTATCAAATACCCAGGTGCTACTGCGAGCACTAGTCAAGTACACATCAATAACATGTATATCATATATACCTTTGTTTGCCTTGCCGGCTTTCTTGTCTGCCAAATACTTGGGGCCGTTGCGCTTCCAGTGGCCAGTCCCCTTACAATAGTAGCACTCGGTATCAGACTTAGGTCCAACTCGGGGTTTCTTTTCAGGCACGGCAACAGGCTTGCCGCCCTTACTTCCCTTCCGTTTTCCCTTCTTGTCTTTCTTGAAACCAGTGTTCCTATTGATCATCAACACTTGATGTTCCTTTTTGATTTCCACTTCTGTAGTTTTAAGCATTGACAGAAGCTCGGGGAGAGACTTCTTCATGACTTACATATTATAGTTCATCACGAAGCTCTTATAGCTAGGTGGCAGAGACTGCAGAACACGATGGATGCCTAAGTCAATGGGAATCGATATTCCCAAGGACACAAGCTTATCGGCGTAACCCGACATCTTGAGTACATGCTCACTAACGGAGCTGTGCTCTTCCATCATGCAGCTAAAGAACTTTTCTGAAGCATTGTAGCTCTCTACAGCAGCATGTGTGTCGAAAATCATTTTCAACTCACCCATTGTATCAAAAGCATTGCCATTTTCGAAACACTTTCGAAGTTTCGGCTCTAGCCCATACAATATGCCGCAATGAACTAAGTTGTGGTCCTCCTGACGAGTCTGATAGACATTCTTCTCCTCGTCAGGGGCATCATCTAAATGTGGGGGGCCTAACGGCGCTTCTAGCACATATTGCTTTTGTGCAGCAGAGAGGAGAATCCTCAAATTCATGGCCCATTCGGTAAAGTTGCTACCGTTCGTTGCAAGTTTCTCTTTCTCCATGAACACATTGAAATTAAAAGCAGGTGGTGCCATCTACAACAGAATTTGTAAAGTTTAGACTATGTGTATGATAGATTGAGTTCAACTAATCCATATTACGAATGAACTCCCACTCAAAAACGACATCCCTCGTGCCTTTTTGGTGATTACATGAACCAAATCCACTACACCAAGTCTGATCATCACGTGAGTCGGTGTAGCTTCAAAGGCGAGCATCAAATGGGCATCATATCAACTATATGACTCATGCTTAACCTTTCGGTCCGTGTTCCGAGGCCATGTCTGTACATGCTAGGCTCGCCAAGTTAGAACCTTAGTATTCGCGTGTGTAACTGTTTTACACCCGAAATATGGCCGTGGATCCAAGAACACCCGATCATCATGTGATGTCTTGGAGCGATGAAAACATAATCGGTGCATACTAAAGGAAGAACACATTCTTATCTTGATATTTAAAAGAGGGATCATCTTATTATGCTAACAAAGCGCTAAACAAGCAATATAAGATGCTATCAAACATCACATGTTTATTAGTGAAATGATATGGTTCCCGCATATGATCTCTATCATGTGCACCGTGGTATGATCACTATCATACCTATATGTGTAAGTCCAAGGTCTATGGAGATTACACGTTATGTATGTTGTAAGAGTATCATCTCATACTTCTACTTACAACATCACCATATCGTAACACTAGCCCAGCAACAATCTAAACTAGACGCCTCTAATTTATCCATTGCAAGTTTTACGTGGCTTAGGGCTTTCGAGATAGAACCGTTCTTACCCACGAACATGAACCACAACGAGGATAACCAAATTGTTGAAAATTCTTTTGCAAAATAGATATTGACTATAGTAGGAGAGACAGACACCCGCTAGCCACTTATGCAAACTAGTTGCATGTCAAGCGTGGAACAGGTCTCATGTGCGAGGACATGTAAAGTTTGTCCGGACCGCTTCATCCCACTATGCCACCAATATCCAAAATTACAACAAAGGAGCAACAACATGATCATCATCGCCCACATACTCATATGTGTACTACCCGTGTAAAGCATCTACGCATAGATCCGGCTCTGATACCACTGTAGGGTTCGCAGCATAGAAAACAAAAAAAATCCTATGATGGGAACTATGTACCAAGATCTATCTACTAGATACAAACAACGGGCGGATGTATATCCGTAGAGAACATACCCTTGAAGACCGACAAAGCTTAACGAGTTCAACTCGTGGTTGATGTAGACGATCTCTTGCCGATCTCAAGATCGAGAGGAAGTCCTAGCGCCGCAAAGCAGCAGCGCATCTGTGCTCGCACACACGTACAAGACACCGAGCAACCTCCGCCTCCTCGCTCCAATGATGCAGCGGAAGCACAACCCTTTCTTGCTGAATAGCCACCGGGAACATGTATCTCGCTAGTCCGAGACCATGGGGGATAAATTCTAGAGGGGGAGAGAGATCCTTCACGAGGAGGTGTGTGAGACAAGTGAGAGGAGGGGCTACTTTTATAGGAGGAGGGGGGCACCCAAGGGGGTGGCCGCCGGCCATGGGGGTTGTCCCCTCCCCTCCTTCATTCATGTGGGTGGACACTCCACTCACAAAATGTCCTTTAAATTCCCTCCACTCAAATTCCCATTAAATTTCCACCAAATTTAAAGCAAACTCTCATTAAATAAAACTCTTCTATTTTATTAAGAATTTTGTCAATTACTTTAATGACAAACATTCACAAATAACCCCTTGCTAGAATTCCATTTCACATGCATAACCACTTTATGCAATTTCACCCGAAAACCTGTTTCGGTATCTAGTGAAATAAATTCATGCGCTTGTTTATTATTTCGGCATGAAACATTTGCTCCAACTGGATTCCAGTGTCCCTTAAGTGTTTCACCCTACGGTTCGCGAATAATGCGGACATGATCGAGACCCTTCTCTGATCAATAATCAGTAGCGGGACCTGGAGATCCATACTGACTCCCACACATTCAACGATGACTTTTCCTATGATCGTCGGAACCTTTTACGCTTGTATCTTAATCCCTTTGTTTCACGATATATTACATGTCCGAGATTCGATCATCGGTATCTCCATACCTAGTTTGATCTCGTTACTGACATGCACTCTTTTCTTATTCCCGTGATATAACATTCTAGTGATCAAATCACTTGCTTGCAAGCTAACCAATGTGATATCACCGAGAGGGCCCAGAGCATATCTATCCGTCATCGGGATGAACAAATTCCACTCTTGATCCATGATTCTCAACATAACACTTTAGTAGCTTTGAAGTCATCTTTATAATCACCCAGTTACGGAGTGATGTTTGATGTCAACAAGAAACTCTTCCGGTGTTAGTGATTGGCATGATCTCATGGTCTAAGGATTAGGACTACTTCGTAGTTTGTTTATAGCAATATAAACTCAATGACTTTGATCGTAATGCTATACTTCGGATGAATGTTCATCACACCATTACACTAATGTTGTGATCTCGTTATTAACAACATCCAATGTCTATGATCAGGAAACCGTGATCATCTTGTTAATCAACGAACTAGTTTATGAGAGAGGCATAACTAGGAACTTTTTGTTTGTTTATTAAACACACATGTATTAACGTTTCCGTATTAATACAATTATAGCATGCAAAATAAACATCTATCATATACTTGGAATACACATAATAAACATTTTATTATTGCCTCTCAGGGCATATTCCCTTCACAAATTGGGGTTGGGATTTGCTTTGTTCAAACAACAACATCGCCCTAATCGCTCTAGAAGGTCAGAGGTTGATATGTATCTGGAAGATTCATTGGTTCCTCTCTAGGAAGGTGAAAGTATTGACGTGTTGAAGTGGTGGTAAAAAATGCCGAGCAATATCCTATTCTAGCCAAGATGGCTCGAGACTTTCTATCTATTCCATTGTCATCTGTGGCTTTTGAATCAACATTAGTATAGCTGGCATGACAATTGATAAAAATTGTAGTTCTCTAAACCCAGATACAGTTGAACGTCTAATATGCTCAAGAGATTGGCTAAAAGAATACTTGTCCGATGAAGACAACAACGATAGCGCCGATGGTATATAAAAAATAAAAACTGATGCTTTGTCTTCCTTAAATTAATTTTTACATGATGTTTGTTAATGATTTCTTTTTTTCATTCATAGATTTGACTCCATGAGCTTTAGAAGTATATTTTTCCTCAAGTAGAGTGCATACCTTATTCACCAGGTGATATCTCCTACATGTACTGTTTTCTTGTAGTACTTAAGCACCCTGTATATAGTGTACATGGTGCATGTTGTACCAGTTAATTTTGGGTCCTCACATGGCTTCCTATTTACTACCGATCACAGATCTGAGATGATCAACATGTCAATCCATAGATTTTTCATTCTCAAATTTCTGGCTTGTGGTTGCTCATAGACTCTACTAAAAATAACTAATGAGGTTGCTCACGGATTTGGTAGCCTTAAAGAGAAATGATGAGGTTGTATGCTCATGTTTTTATTCCTGATTAGAAAACTAACTATTCTCAGTTTCTATTTTGCATAAAGCTATGATGCACATTGCTTTGCTTCTTGTTTGTCCTAGTAGACTACTATATATGACCAACACTCTCACTCAGTGGCAGAGCTGCATGTTGATTATGTGGTCAAACGACCACACAAAAAATTGGCCTGCACTAATACTTCAGCTATGAATACACCATTATTGACCCCATAAATTTTAATATTTGACATCACTATAATTTCTTTTAAGCTTTGACATCACTCGCTACTATTCCTGGCTCCGCCACTGCTCTCACTCACAGCTTGTTTTATGAAACTACAGAGAGCTGCCATTCTGGAAAGATGGTGCTTGCACATTTCAACAACAATGGTGCATTGTTGATTGCATGCAATTTCTTTCTATTGTTTCATGATGGATGGATAGAAATATGTAGTCTAGTATTGTCATATAACTTGAGTTAGCATTTATCACAGACTCAACTATCTTGTATGCTACTCTTTGCAGATATTAGTCATATGAACTGTGTGAGTGTATGCAATGTAGGCTACATGCTTGAGCTCAGAACCATGTGTTATGACTATTTTTGTCCTTGTTGTACTAAGAGAAAGTTCAGATGTGTTTTCTTTACACCCTTTGAACAAAATTAGTTGACTCAGATTTGTCTAGATTTATGTATCTAGACATGTTTTAGTACTAGATACATCCAAATCTAGACAAAACTGAGTCAATTAATTTGGATCGGAGGGAGTACAAATACTGTTTTGTTTATGTAAGCTATCACATATTTTCCTGTATGGCTTGCTGGCCGCTTCAACATAACATTGATTACCAACCAGTTCAAATGCAGCCAGCCATGCGCGCGGGCGATACATGCATCAAATCCATTGGACGTTGGATATCCAATAGTGTTTGGATGGAGCTGGACATTACAAAGCTAATCGTGGACTGGACATGGACTGGATTAGTTTAGACTGGACAGTAGTTGGACTATAGCGTTTTGGATTTGGACTGTGATCCAGTGCCAGATTTAGGCACAAGGCAAGCGGTGGCGGCAAGGTTTTTATGAATTTATTTGGCTAACTAGATCTAATGAAAACTAAGAAAATTGGAATTTCGAAAATTGGGATCTAATCTAAAGAACCTGCCAGATATTTGATCGAGACCGGGTGCCCCGCCCCGAGTAGTAATCTCCCCGAGGGCGGCACATTGTGTAAGTGATGGAAGAACCTAGGATCGGCGCTGTGAGGCTAACTGCTCTGATACCAAAGAGAGTGATGTCTACACACGCTTCTATTCTTGTAGACAGTATTGGGCCTCGAAGTGCAGAGGCTTGTAAAACAGCAGCAAGTTTCTCTTAAGTGGATCACCCAAGGTTTATCGAACTCAGGGAGGAAGAGGTCAAAGGTATCCCGCTCAAGCAACCCTGCAATTACGATACAAGAAGTATCTTGTGTCCTCAACATACCCAATACACTTGTCAGGTGTATAGGTGCACTAGTTCGGCAAAGAGATAGTGAAAAACAAGTAATATGGATGATTATAAGTGGTAATTGCAATTTGAAATAAAAATGGCAGCAAGCAAACATGTAGCAAGACTGATTGTAAACGGTGTTTCAATGCTTAGAAACAAGGCCTAGAGATCATACTTTCACTAGTGAACACTCTCAATAAACACATAAATATATTCTCTTCACTATGTTATCCTGAACTACTCTCCGGTTGGATAACGAATACCAATTCACCGTGTAGGGCTACAAAAGCACTCCTTAAAGTCTGCATTCCCCATCTAGGTAACCCCTAACTGTCACCTTGAGCGCTAGATGGTTCCAACAAACACCACTATGTCATAGACACATCCAACTCAAATTATAATCGTAAGAGCCACACACGGTGTGCAGACTGTCATCCTTCACACACGTGGGACAAGGTGTCTCTAGAGATTACATTAATAAAAGAACTTGAGTAGCAGAGTAGCATCTACTTATTCAACTAGATTATAAATCTCATGATCACAATAAAGATCACACATAGAGAGAGAGAGAGATGAACACATAGCTACCGGTAGAGCCCTTAGCCTCGAGGGAGAACTACTCTCTCCTCATAATGGGAGTCAGCAATGGCGATGGATATGGCGGTGGAGTCGATGGAGATGGCTCTGGGGGCAATTCCCCGTCCCGGCAGGGTGCTGGAACAAAGACTTCTATCCCCCGAATCTCGTCTTCGGTGGCGGCGGCGCTGCGGAACTTTTTATGGAATTCTGATCTAGTACTTAGGGTTTTTGCCTCAGGGGAAATATATAGGCGAAGGAGCAAGGTCGGTGGAGGCTCGAGGGGCCCACACCCTATGGCGGCGTGGCCAGGGGGGCCATGCGACCACCTGGTGTGGTTGCTTCGCAGCTACTCTTCATCTCTCCTTCGGACCTCGTGTCGTGTTGGGAAAATATGAACTTTGGCTTTTGTTCCGTCCAATTCCGAGAATATTTCTTTACTAGTTTTTCTGAAACGAAAAACTGTAGAAAGCAGGGAACTAGCACTGTGGCATCTTGTTAATAGGTTAGTTACAGAAAATTCATAAAAATACCACGAAGTGTGGAAAAACATAATATAAATGGTGCAAAAGCATGGAGCATTAAAATTTACACATACGTTTACAACGTATCAGAGAGGCACTAGAAGGGGATGCAATCACCGCCCCTAGGTGCTATCCATGAAAGAGAGGCATCGAAAAGGGATGCAGTCAACAAATCAGGAGGATCAAGCTTCTGATCCGATCTAGATGGCCAGCCCGAGCACATATCACACATGCATCTAATCTACATGCATGCATGTCTACACTGACCTGTGCAATAGTGATGAAGCATGCACATCGGCGACTCGATGACTGCATCCCCTTCTGGTGCCTCTCTTGTATTGATGTCGATGTAGTCTCAACTCTGATACCATGTGGAAATTATTGATTCCTAAAATATTGTGTTGTATTGCAATGACTATTATGGGGGTTTATATAGAGTTACACGGGGATAGGTGAAGACTTGGAGTACAAGATGTAGAGTCTTAGTCTATCTCTAGCCTATACGCGTATATATACACTAACAGAGGAGACTAAGTGAGCTCAACGGGCTAAAGTAAAACATGTATAGAAGGGATAATAATATTAAGTAGTTTCATATGATTGTAAATGGTAAACATAGAAAGAAAAGAATTAGCTAGAACAAGATGATGGAGCCATTGTGAGAGAAGAAAATTTAAAAGTTTACATTACTGGATATTATAAGAAGCTTTTTAGGGAAGTATTCCCAACTAATATTTCGATGATGGAGGAGGTCACTCAAGACATACTTCAGCTCTCGCTTAGGAGAATTGGGTATGTTTGGTTCATGTCATCTTGTTCCCTACCAATTTTTGCCAAACATTGACTAGCCAAAATATTGGTTAGGGATTCCTAGGCCCCATGTTGACCAGCATTTTGGCAAAAGTTGTGAAGGGGATTGAGGTAGGTGGGCAACTTTTCATATGCAACTAGGCTTTCAAAATTTTGGTTGGACACATTTGGGTACCAACCAAATAAACCCATAGTATTTTACAACACCTTTCTGAAAAGGAGGTGTACGAAGCTATTTTCCAAATGAAACATAATAAGGCGCCTGGGTGGGATGGTTTCTTGGTGAGTTCTATCAAACGTTTTAGAAAGCAATTAAAAGTGATATTTTGGTATTATTTAGTCAATTACATTACATACGGGGGAATTGAACTTTGGTATTATCACTTTACTTCCCAAGAAATAAAATGTGGTGCAAGTACAATAATATAGACCAATATGTTTATTGAATGTGAGGTTCAAATTTTTCACTAAGGTGGATACTAATCGCATCGGGATTGCCCCAAAGGTAATTAGACCCACCCAATCAACTACCAATGTCGGGACACCACATCCTGGAGGGAGTCGTTGTTCTTCATGAGATCATTCATGAGCTTCTTCTCAGAAGAAAATGGATGGATATTGTTTAAGATTGACTTTGAGAAGGCGTACGACAAATTCAAATGGTCTTTCATTCAAATCCCCATAAAGTTCATATTTGTTTGGCTTGTTTGTCATAGTAAAATTAGGACTAGGGACAACCTAAAAAACATACATGTCACTGAACCTGAAGATTGATTGTGTCTACTACTAAGAAAATGAATAAGACATCATATGTGTCCGGTTGTGTAGCGGCTTTGAATACATGGCCTCTAGACGCAGATTTCATTCAAAAACATTGGTGAAAACAATACATTAGTAGCTAGATTTTATTCTTCTAACAAAGAAAAACTATGCATTAAATTCTATTTTTGTTGTTGTTGCGTGGTATACTTACAAAAGTAGGAATGGTATGATCTTCTACAATGCTCTTTGCTTGTCCACTGAACATACCTAGAATATGTTTTTGATCACAGTGAAGAGGTGGATGATCTTGAGTTAGGATTTGGCTCTGTCTCAGATGGAAGTTTTTTTGCAAATTCCTGACACTAAGGATCAATTTCTCATTGCTCCTTTGTGGATGACAGCCAAATAAGTAAACACTGCTAAAGTTGAAATGTCCCCAAAGCTGTTGCTACAAGAGTTCTCCTTTGACAGTCTGAAGATTTTGGAATGGAGGTAGTAGTACACCATCTTCTCTAATCTTGGAGCAGGCACCTTGGGGAAGAATATGACAATGTTGAGTCAGCTTCTCCTCTTGACAAGGAGACTTGGTCAGCACTGCCAGGAGTCGCCCCTTTGAAGAAGATGAAGATATCAACTTCGTCGACTACAACCCTCTCCCTCACCCTTTTAGGTGCTTGTTTTACTTGTCTGTAATGATCCTATCAAATTAAAACTTGCTAGTGTCTACTATGCTACTTGCATTGATCTTGTCAAATTAAAACTTGCTAGTGTCTACTATGCTACTTGCATACCCTCTCCAACCACTCTGATTGTTTAAAAATGAAGTCATATCTTCTTGTAAGAAGAAGACTTATTTTTTTCTATTACTTGTTTCATTGTGTGTATGATCATTGTCAAATCATGTGCTAATCATCCTCATTATTTCAACTTGTATGAGATATTTGACACTGTTAAGATTCGCTTTGGCTTCATTTGACAAGAAATACTCATGTAGCCATGTTATACTTGATCCTTTATCAGGTACACCCTCTGGGTCAGTTTAACAAGCATGCACGTAGTTTAAGAAAAAATAACCATTAATTTTGGTCACAAAGTATGCATAATATGTCACAAAAATTATACCATCGGATTCATATTTAAAAGAAGTTTTCGAGATATCATTTTTGTAACATATAATGCATATTTTTTTAATCAAAATTAGTGGTCAAAGATTTTCTTAAACTATGTTTGTGCCTATTAAACTGATCCGAAGGGAGTATTATTGATGCCTACCATATATGCATACGATTTAAGACATGAAAGAAGCCGCACTTATGTCCATACATTAACATTGTTCTATTGGGTAGAGCAACTAAGATTTATATAGCCAGTGACTAACTGTTTCCTACCATAGAAAGGGTTAACAAATGGACTAGATGTTTCATTGATATGTTATTGGTGCATTGAAGGTTGAAGCTGAGCGGCAACACAATTAGAACGAGTAATTAAATATGCATCGATGCTTAATTAATTGTATGAGCGTTCTACTATCTCACCATGCTCGCATTGGTCTTGTTTATCTCTTTGAAGAAATATCATACCTAGTTTAAAAACAAATGAATAAATCTCTCTTTGCATTGTTCTTGATGACAGTTTATAGTGATGATTGAAATAGCACTATATAATTCTGACATTAAAATTGGATTCGAATTTGATTAGACGAGATAAATTTGTATGTCTTACTCTCTCTAGCCCTAAATAGATGGTGTATAAACTAAGATAAACAATCAATATTTTCAGAGTTTGACCAAGAGTATATACAAAAATATGAAGATTTGTGATACCAAATCGATATCAATACATTCATCATAAGATATATTCTCACAATATAGTTATTTATTATAATAGTTGTTGATATTTTCTTCAACATATTTGGTTAGAGTTAGAAAACATTGACTTTTTGACTAAGTTTATACGCCACCTATCTGCGGAGGGAGTAATCAATAGTTCAATATCTGATATGTCTCATCCCCCATTATGACTCTCATTTGATCTTTTACCCCTTTTAACATTTTCTAGGCTATGGAGTATATCCAGTAACACGTGGAAATAAGGAGCTAGTCGACTCTAGGCTGTCCAATTTGTCGCTACTCCAGTGACTATGGCCAGCCAGATGTAAAAGTTCTTCATTTCCTAGTTGTCTACCATTAGGACGTGTCCTGTTATTTGGCAAACATTGTTGAAAATTTTGTTTTCTATGTACTTTGGTGATGGAGGGGATCAAAACCATCCACTAGTGGATTCGTTTAACTTTTGGATTGGTTCCCTGGCATCAAAACAGTGCCTAAAGATTAAAGCAACAGGAGCAAGGACGCGCCGATGCAGTTTTCAGTTGCCCGCCAATTTCCCTGAAATGAAGTAAAACAAGAGCGGGAAATTTTGGTGGCAAAACAATATTTTCAGGCGTTTAACCACTACTCATATTTGGTCAAACTTTACAAAATTTGACTTTGACTAAACCTAGAATGTAAAGTATTTTAGGACAGAGTGAGTACCCGAGAGCACGCAAACTGACCCACAATTTTTTCAAGCACGTGCGAAATACTTTACTGCCAGCCAATTTCAGTCATTGCAACTACCCGCGCAAGCCACTGAATGGAAATATCCAAAGCAAAGCGACAGCATGGGGCAAAACGAAACATAGAACATGATATCTGAACTGAAACGAGAGCGGCAAATTTTGGCGGCAAACCAAAATATGGTCCAATATTTTCGCGCTCTTACCCACTACCGCAGAGTGCGCAAATTGAACTGCCATACTACTTCAAACAGCCTTTTGCAATTAACCGCGTAGCCCACTGGAATGAAAACGAACACAGAGCACAATATCAAAGTAACCCGTTGTTCCATTGAAATTACAAATCAGAAGGACGCGACCGGACAAACAACAACAACCTATGTAACACAACGAGTTCCCTAGGCCTTCTTGGGGGACTTGGTAGCCTTCTTCGGCGACTTGGCAGCCTTCTCCGCCTTCTCGGCCGCCTTCTTGGGGAGCAGCACAGAGTGGATCTTGGGAAGCACGCCGCCATGCGCAATGGTGACGCCGGCCAACAACTTCCCGAGCTCCTCATCGTTCCTGATGGCGAGCAGCAGGTGGCGCGGGATGATGCGCGACTTCTTGTTGTCCTTGGCGGCGTTTCCGGCAAGCTCTAGAAGCTCGGCCGCGAGGTACTCCAGGACGGCGGCGAGGTAGACGGGGGCGCCGGTGCCGACGCGCTGGGCATACCGGCCCTTCTTGAGGTACCGGCCAATACGGCCGACGGGGAACTGGAGCCCGGCCTTCACTGACCTCGTCACCGACTTCTTCCTCGGGCCGCCTGCCTTGCGCCCGGCTCCTCCCTTCTTCGCCTTCCCGCCGGTAGCTGTGCTTGAGACGTCCATGGCTAGCTGGCTTGGCTTCAGAGAAGAGTTTGCAGATTGGTGTTTGGGGATTGCGATGTGTGTGGGTGTGGTGACAGAGATGGCGACGAGCTGGGGATTTTAAAGGCGTTGGGCGAAGCAGTGGTGGGCCAGTCGATCCGCGTGCGCAGGCAATCTGCGGCCGGATCGGCGGGGAACGGACGGCTGCGATCTGCAAGCTGCTCTGCGCGTTGGATTGATGATTCTCAAGTTGGACCGCGAAATTTTTGAGCGCGCGCAGTTTCGCGGGATACACCAGTTGGCGCCTCGACCTACATGGGTGCACGATTTATAAAAACATAAATAAATATAGTTGCACGACTTCATAAATACTAACGTAGTTTTGTCTAAATTCTCATGTATCTAGACATGCATATATTAGAGAATCCCATATCACTTAGTATTTTAAAATGAAGGAAGTATTAAAAATAAATCTTATTTCAGCTGGAACAAAAAACTTTGGACCAGCAGAGGGAACATAAAAACAAATGAGCGGGAAAAACAGAGTGGAGACATGACCAAAAAAAAATGAAGAACAAGAGCAATTTTTTTTAAGAGAGATGTCACGTGTCCATTTAATCAAAACGTCACGTTACAACATGTAAACACACTTGGAACAGTTCGAAAACAGTTGATAAGGACGCTTTGCACAAAAGATCCAGAAAAAAATACAAAGAACATCCTGGAAGTCTATATGCAGAACGCCAGCACACGTCTCCTGAAACCACCGCAGCACAAGTCTATACAACAAACCAAGAGCCGGCCAACAACTAGCTATGAAGACTATCCTAAGTCTATAGCTATACAAATCCGGGCAGAGGAACAGACAACCCCTCTCTACCGATGAGCCCGAGGTCCATGGGGGAGAGGAGCAGCCGGATCCGACACGGAAAGAAAAGTCTCCTCTTGGTTCGCCCTTTTATTCTTTGGAGAGAAACGAGAGAGGAGGGGGGGGGCTGAAGGGGTAACAAGAGCGAATTTTGTGCGCATGAGGCGAGAGGCGGCGGCTAAAGTAAAATCATATAGGGTTTCCTCCCCTTCGTCGGTGACGTCATCGATTTGTTCCGCCTTTGGTGGCCTTAGGGTCTCGGGGGTGTGGCGGACCATGGCCTCACGGAGGCGGGAGGTTTTTGTCCTACGTTTAGGCTGGTTTTCCTGTCTTTTCAGGATGGTGAGGTGATGGCTACATCCTGAAGTCAGAATTCATCTATGTCCTATCCTCGCTCCGGTGGTGTTTCTAGCATTGAACGTATGGCTCATGGAGTCATGTGTTTGGCCGATCTCCTAGGGTCTCGTCGTTTTTCATGTTACTTGGTGTATTTTCATGTCAGTCTCTTCCAACCTACCGATGTCATCATTGGCGATGGTTGCTGCTGTAGTACGTTGGTTTTTTCGGCCCTTAGCACGTGACTTTCGGTCTGTCTATTAAAACAAGCTCTATTAGGACAAGATTTGTTCGGCTCCAATGATGGAAGTACAAGGACGGCGACGCGTCTTCGACTCGTGCTAGTGTTTGTAGTTTTCGCTAAGTGGTCCATTGACCTACTTGTATTTTTTATTAATTTTTATGCCTCTTTATACTACCGTTGGTGATTATTAATAGATTGGTGGAATTTAAAAAAAAATAGCGCGGATTTTGAGAAAGGAAGTTTATGGATTCCATGTATCTTAGATCTGGATCGAGGGATGCGATTTTGAACCGTTAGTAGCCGATCATGGTGGCGAAGTAAGCCCTGTGCGCCACCCATGTGAGAGCACCCTTAGGCCCATCCTCTCGACCTCTCAGAGGCACCTTAGCTTTTCCCCCGATGCTAGAACTCATCTCCTCCTCCCATACCGATTCTTAGCTACGTGGTCTGCTTGGGATGAGGTGTCACCTCTATGTTGGAGGGACACCTTTTCCTCCATAATTGTTGCTCTGTCCCCAAGGTTCAGACTTTCTTGCTCCTCCAGTAGTAGGCCTGGTGCTTGGTGCTCCTCAACTAGCAGGAGGTTGCCATCGACGCCCGCGACCTCCAGCGCGGTGAGGTAGTGCACGCAGGTATGAGTTTTTCCCTCCCGACCCATGAGGTTGTGGTTGGTGAGCACATGTTGCTACCATCGGGCCTAGTTCGCCGGCACTTGCTAGCAAGCGGCTCGTACCCTCTGGTAGACAAGCCATCATCATAAGAACCCCTCCCCACACCAGAGGAGGTAGTGGATTTAGCTGACCTCCAAGGGCGACACAAGAGAGGTCCAGAACGATGTGGCAAAACCGCCGCTCCCGATGTTGGGTGATTTTCTCCAACGAGTGTGTCGGGTCCTATAGCGATGACAACCGGGACATGCGGCTTCCCCCTATTCGGCTTTGTTGTGCCTCCAACTGAGAGCACCACATTATGGTCTTAGGAGAGGGTTGCACTTGGCAAGGAGCCCCGAGACCCCCCCCTCCCGCCTTCTCCGACACCGGCGAGGGTGGCTCGTGCTCGGCGCCAACAATCTCATCGTGCGCGTTGGTCGACGTCCAATGATAGCAGCAAGACAATGGGCAGGCACATGGGCCTAGCCTGGGCCCAAACCCATCTTGGGTTGGAATAGGAAAGATGCTCTGGCCTCAGCCTATTAACGGCCTAGGTGTCTCGACTCCTCCTCGGCCCAACTTAGTACTAGGGGCCTGGTTGTGGATCCACAAGGGATCCCCATCCCTAGACCGCGTGTTCCCATCCCCCCCCCGCGCGCGTAGATTACACATGACACCAAGCCTCCACAAACATCATTAGGGTTACCATGCTGTCGCTGCTCACCCGCACTTACGACAACATGGTGACGATGAAGCTTCCTAGTGTCTACGCACTTCTATTCTTGTAGACAGTTGTTGTGCCTCCAAGTGCAGAGGTTTGTAGAACAGCAGCAAGTTTCCCTTAAGTGGATCACCCAAGGTTTATCGAACTCAGGGAGGAAGTGGTCAAAGGTATTCCCTCTCAAGCAACCCTGCAATCAAGATACAAGAAGTCCCTTGTGTCCCCAACACACCCAATATAGGTGCACTAGTTCGGCGAAGAGATAGTGAAATACAAGTGGTAACGGTGCCAGAAAAGAGCTTCTGACTTGTTGTTGACGTGGGGTAACGGTGCCAGAAAATACTTTGATGGAGCTTGACGGTGAGGTAAAGACTAAAGCAAGCAAGCATGCAACTGATCTAGTAGCAAACGGTGTTTCAATGCTTAGGAACAAGGCCTAGGAATCATACTTTCACTAGTGAACACTCTCTCATATAAATATCCTCTCTTCATGATACTACTCTTAACTACTCTCTGGTTGGACACTCTAATCCACGGTAGGGCTATAACAACACACCTCAAATTCTGCATTCCCCGATCTAGATAACCCCACACTGTCACCTTGAGCGCTAGATGGTTCCAACAAACACCACGATTTCATAGAGACACCCAACTCCAAATATAACTCATAACAAATATTCAATCTAGCCAAAGTGCCACACAGAGTATGCCCGTTGTCACTTTCACACACGTGGGGAAAAGCATAGATCTATTAAAGCACAAAGAGTATTTATGTAGACTCAAGCCTAAGTGCCACCATGGCATGCACGCTGTCACTTTCACACACATGGGGAGAGTAGAGATCTATTGAAGCACTTGAGTAGCAAGGTATATCTACTAGATTACAAAGCTCATGACCACAACAAGATCATGCATAGAGAGAGAGATGAACACATAGCCACCGGTAGAGCCCTTAGCCTCGAGGAAGAACTACTCCCTCCTCATCATGGAAATCAGCAATGGTGATGAATATGATGGTGGAGATCGATGGAGAAGACTCCGGGGACACTTCCCCGTCTCGGCAGGGTGCCGGAACAAAGACTTTCTGTCCCCCGAATCTCCCCTTCAGTGGCAGCGACGCAGCGGAACTTTTCGTGGATTTCTTCTGGATGATTTAGGGTTTTTGGGTCGGAGGCTTCTTATAGGCGAAGGGGGAGGCTGAGGCGGTGGCCAGGGGCCCCACACCCTAGCCAGGCACGGGCCCACCTATGGTCGCGCCTAGGGGGGTGGCCCCTCTCGCTCGCCTCCCCGGCTCCCCTCCGGACTTCTTGTTCCCCACGAAAAGTAATTGACTTTGACGTTTGTCCCGTCCAATTCCAAGAATATTTCTTTACTAACTTTTCTAAAACCAAAAATATCATAAAACAGGCATTTGGCACTGTTGCAACTTGTTAGCAGGTTAGTACCAGAAAACATGTAAAAAGCACCTCAAAGTGTGGACAAGTAAAGCAAAGTAGATACTAAACAAGCATGGAGCATCAAAAATTATAGATACGTTTCCGACGTATCAACATCCCCAAGATTAAATCCTGCTCGTCCACGGGTAGGTAAGTGATAAACAGAATAATTTTTGAGGTGACATGCACCCTCACAACAAAGATCCAACCATTTGCAAGCATTGAAAGCTGGGATCAAAGAACTCTAAACATGTGCATGAAATATGGAGTTCTAACAGTAGGACATAGTAACTATGCATGCAACATGGCAAGCTACAAACAAAGATCATGAATAACATGCATTGAAAAATGTTTGTTTGTTTCACATACAGAAAACATAGCATAGTGGCAATCAGCTTGTCCCTCATAGAGTAGCAAATAGATGCATAGGACACCTTCAAAGTTGACAAGGGTGACTAGAAACAAATAGCACGATAACAAGTAATATCACAATATGCATCAATCAATAAGCTTTGGAACACTGCACACTGAATGACAACTATGCTCTCTTAATGGTGCCTAAAGGTAGAAGGTGGAGACTCAATAATGGTGGAATAAAGGCATTTTTGTAAAGGAAGCAGGGATTTCAAGTTTCAAAAAGAGCTTCCAAAAATTATTGTACATGTTAGCTTTCAGCCCTCATTGTCCCTATCAGAAGCATCTTGAAGTGGTTAAGGTTAAAGTGGCAAAGATGGAGTATATGTTTGATGAAGTATAAGTTGGCAATCTCAAGTCCCTTAAATATGAGGGCCACACCTCATGCATACTCAACTTTGGGCCCAAGTAAGTTCTTATCATTGTAAGTATTTGCATATCATTGAGAACCGCCAACGGGGTACCCCTTGCACATGGTACAGGAGCTTTCCCATAACCAAAATGACAAGGCAAGCAGACAATGAGCATCTCAGCAATCTTTTTATTTACCGTATGCATAGCTTTTTATTGAGGATGCTTCATAGATATCTCATTATGGTTATGCTGCAAGTTTCCACCATGATTAGGCATGGCTTAGGCTAGCGGCCCAGGCATTTCTCTAACACAGAATACAAACTCCATGAACTTACAAGTTCCCTCTTTATTTCACACCGGTGACATCCATAGACAAAAGATCATGATATCAACTAAGTACAAAGTACAAGTGCAATGTTGAAAACGTTCCCCGTGACAGAACGGTTCTGCTAATTCCAACTTATAAGTGCAAGCATATACAACAAAGTTGTCATGATGGTTCAATTTTATTAGGGGCAAAGAATATAAAGTGTGCCATCAAGTTCGTGAGGGCTTTAATCACTAAGTTTTCACATAACAAAATAGTTTTTAATTGGAAGATAGTTGAAAACAGGAATATACTTGGAATGGTGTAACACACCATGCATAGGATTTTATAGTGGACACTTTGGAATAACTTGGTTTATTAGGAGTTGGAAGCATGAGTAGAACTTACTCATACAAGTGGAGGCTAGCAAAAGACTGTGAGCAACCAACTAAGAGAGCAATAATGGCCATAATCATGCAGAGCGACAAAACATTACTAATCAAAGCATAAAGTGGTACTACAAGTCAAGGACTAAATGATCATAGAGGCTATGGTGACTTTTTCATAGTCATAACATGGTGTGAGCATGTGCCAAGTCAACCCAAACAAAGCATCAAAGGAGAATACCACAATACTATGCTTTTGTATGTTAAAACAACGCATAATTTCTTCAAGGCACACTAAGCAATCCCAAAACAAGACATGCTACAATAATAATCACTAAGCATAAGGTCAACACCTAGAATGTCATGCTAAAGTTTAAGTCACAGTAAATGCAAGCTCACTTTTATACCACTATAACCATGCAACTTTCTACTCTTTTCCAACAAGAAACAACTCGCAAAGATAATAATCAACAAAGATTAGTGGGCTTGTCTCACAAATACACAAAGAAGAACTAAAAAGTTCTAAGCTAAAAGCACAAGAAAACTAAGGCTAAACACAGTGCTAGCAAAAGTGAACACTCACAGAACAATAAGAGTGAAAACTAGAGTGTTCTAGGCAATAAAAACAGAGTGTGTCTCTCTCCAAAAGAAGTGTGCTGAGCTACAACCAACTTACTCAATCAAACTAAGCAAACAAAAACCAAAAACAAAAACTAAGACGCTCCAAGAACTACACAATAGTGCATGAAACAATAAAAACGAAGCGTCTAGAAAGACCTGAGATTTTTATTGATGAAGAAGAGGATGCCTTGGGCATCCCCAAGCTTTGACGCTTGTACCTCTTGAATATTTCTTGGGGTGATACCAGGTGGCATCCCCAAGCTTGAGATTTTGTCCATTCTTCATCTCAATACATCATTCTCTCTCTACACCTGAAATTGTTCCTTCATACAAAACTTTACACAATCTTCATTAGCAACATCAGTGTATTCAAAAGAGAATAGACCTTTCGGTTTAGCTTTAGAACAGAAAAACTTTCAATAAAAACACAAGATACTGTATCAACTCATTCAAAAAGGTCAATTTCCCAAAAATAACCCAAAAAGGAATCAATAAGAAGCAAATGCAAATAATGGCAGAAATTTGTCAAAACAGACCAGCAGGTAGAAACCGATTTTTTGAAGACCTTATGTTGCTCAAATAAAAAAGTATTGAACTAACGAAAGTTATCTAACATACTGGGGGATTTGTTCGTAAATTTTCAGCTCAATCCGAGTTACAGAGACTACTCACAATTTTTTTGGTGGAGGACAGAAATCTGTTTTGGGACAGCAACTCCCCAAATCTTACTTCCCTCTCATTAGAGGTCATTCTTGGCACAAAAAGCAAACAAAAAGGATAAGGATAGGTCATTACTAAAGTAATAAATTCCAAGACTCAAGGAAAATCTTGGGTTATCTCCCACAAGTACTTTTCTTTAACGCCTTTAAGTTAGGCTTGATAGTTTGAGAAGATGCTCAAATAAGAAATATGAATTGAAGTAAAAGAGAGCATTTAGAAGCAAATTAAAAACACATTTAAGTCTAACCCACTTCCTATGCATAATAATCTTGTAAAGAAACAAGTCATGAAAGCACAAAGCAACAAGCATAGGAAAGCAAAACAAGTGCAACTTCAAAATTTTCAACATAAAGAGGGGAAACTTAATATTTTTGAGATGTATAAAACCATGTTTCCCTCTCTCATAATAACTTACAGTAGCATCATGAATAAAATTAACAATATAACTATCACATAAAAAAATTATCATGAGCCACATGCATATAATAATTATTACTCTCCACATAAGCATAGTCATCCTTATTGATCATAGTGGGAGAAAATTCAACAAAATAGCTATCACTATTATTCTCATCACCATAATCATCAAATATAGGAGGCATATTGTAATCACAATTAATTTTCTCCTCAATAATAGGTGGACTAGAAATATCATATTCATCATTGTAATCATCATATATTGCAGGTATAGTATCATCATAAGCAATAGAATAGCTATCTTCCCAAGTGTGTTCATTTGTAAACATATCATCATTGGAAGGAACATGGATAGCACTAATAGCACAACAACTATTAATATCATCATTTTCAAAATTGGTACCAAAGAGATTTTCAATATCAAAAGTGGTGTGCTTTTCCCAATCATGATCACTACTATAGGTAACATGCATAGGAACATCATCTAGTTCAAACTCGTCAGCAAAAACTATGATAGGAGCAACATGATTAGAGGAAGATACTGTTTCCTCTCTCCTTTTACTCCTCTTATTCTTCTTCTTCTCCTCCTCTTTAGGAGGGATAGGCTTGAAAGGAAGCTTCTCCACATACCCTGGATTATTGTTAGAGACAATAGAAGAAACTTTGGAGGATTCCTCCTTTTCATTAATAAGATCAAAAATCATATCAGTCCTGTCATATTTTGGTAAAATATCATCGTTTATAAGATTTTGTATGTAAGTATTCGCGCGGCAATTATCAACACAATAAAGATGACACCCATGCAGGATGCAATTCATACCAAAAGCACTCATGCCTACCAAAGAAGTTTTTCTTGATAACTCTTCACACCCCAAAACAATGTAAGTTCATCATGTTGATTATCAGTGATCGCGTTATCACAATACAATCTTGCATTACTCATATGGCCTGAGCATTGAAAATTGAAATGACCCACTTCATAGCAGAGTTCACAAATAAAAGGGTAGAGGGCACAATTTTTTTTACCAAAATCATTTAGAGCCTTATACCACGTTCTGGTTTTTTCATTCCAATGGGTGATACAACATTCTTCTTCTATTTGTTATTCTCACAAGGTCTATGCATACCACAAAAATTAACATGCTTATAAGAAATAGTACTTTCAGAAGTTTGAGCATGTTTATTGCAATCATTAATAACATTTTCATTTTCCATGCAAGTGTCTTTAAAAGGTTCATGATACATGTCCCATTTTTCTTTAGGAGCATTAATATGGGAAGCAAAGGCTCTATAATATCTAACAAGAATTTGAGGATCAATACCATATTTAGCACTAAGCTCTTGAAAATCAGCAGTTTCAGCGAAAGACTTAATGCAATCATACTCATAGTTTATACCTGGTTCTTTACCTTTGTCATTATCCCAACCTTCAGTATTGCTTTGAATTGTTTCAAGAAGATCCCACTTATCTTTGACCTTCTTACTTGTGAAGGATCCCTCTGAATAGGTATCTAGATAGTCCTTGTAATGTCCTGAAAGCCTTGCATAAAAATTATTAATAATAATATTATTGGGGAGCTCATGAATGGGACATTTGAGCATTAGTGACTTCAGTATCCCCCAAGCTTCGGCAATACTTTCTCCCTCATGAGAAAATTATAAATATAGTTCCTAGCTTTAGGAATTTCATGAGGAGGATAAAATTTAGAGTAAAAGAGAGTTTCAAGTTCCTTCCACTCCAAATGATGAGGATCATCTAGTAGATCATACCACTCCCTTGATTTGTCCCTAAGTGAGAAAGGGAATAGCTTCCTCTTAACTTGGTCCACTGAAATACCTGCACACTTGAACAACTCGCATAATTCATGTATAAAGAGTAAATGATCACTAGGATGGACAGTTCCATCTCCAAAATAGCAGTTATTCATAACACGTTCAACAATTTCAATAGGTATTTTAAAAGGGACACTTTCAGTATGTGGATTTAAAATATCACAAGTATCATTAGAATTACCACATATGGGAGATAAAGTATCATAAGAGCAAATTTTCTTCCCTAAAGCTGGGGAACTAAAAAGATCCTTCTCATAAAAACTAGCTTCCCCAAGCTTAGAAGTTTTCATACCATTAGTAACAATGGTGTTCAAAAAATTCATGCTAATAACATTTCTATTAGCATTCAAATAAAGTTCCATAGGTTTTTTAATTTTCTTTTCAAACACTTCATGTCCTAACTCAAGATAAATGCTATAGAGCTCTCTAATTTTGTTGTTGTTTTCCATTAAGCCTAACTAGTGAAAACAAGAAACAAAAAGAAAAAGTTCAGAATCTAAAGGAAATAACTTCGAGCACTCACACCGGAGGATGTGAGTACCTTTTACCATACCTCCCCGGCAACGGCGCCAGAAAAGAGCTTGATGTCTATGCACTTCTATTCTTGTAGACAGTTGTTGGGCCTCCAAGTGCAGAGGTTTGTAGAACAACAACAAGTTTCCCTTAAGTGGATCACCCAAGGTTTATCAAACTCAGGGAGGAAGTGGTCAAAGGTATTCCCTCTCAAGCAACCCTGCAATCAAGATACAAGAAGTCTCTTGTGTCCCCAACACACCCAATATAGGTGCACTAGTTCGGGCGAATAGATAGTGAAATACAAGTGGTAACGGTGCCAGAAAAGAGCTTCTGACTTGTTGTTGACGTGGGGTAAGGGTGCTAGAAAATAGTTTGATGGAGCTTGACGGTGAGGTAAAGACTAAAACAAGCAAATATGCAACTGATCTAGTATCAAACGGTGTTTCAATGCTTAGGAACAAGGCCTAGCGATCATACTTTGACTAGTGAACACTCTCTCATATAAATATCCTCTCTTCATGATACTACTCTCCGGTTGGACACTCTAATCCACGGTAGGGCTATAACAGCACACCTCAAAGTCTGCCTTCCCCAATCTAGATAACCCCACACTGTCACCTTGAGCGCTAGATGGTTCCAACAAACACCACAATTTCATAGAGACATCCAACTCCAAATATAACTCATAAAAAATATTCAATCTAGCCAAAGTGCCACACACGGTATGCCCGTTGTCACTTTCACGCACGTGGGGAAAAGCATAGATCTATTAAAGCACAAAGAGTATTTATGTAGACTCAAGCCTAAGTGCCACCATGGCGTGCACGCTGTCACTTTCACACACATGGGAAGATCAGAGATCTATTGAAGCACTTGAGTAACATAGTAGATCTACTTGAATACAAAGCTCATGACCACAACAATATCATGCATAGAGAGAGATGAACATATAGCTACCGGTAGAGCCCTTAGCCCTGAGGAAGAACTACTCCCTCCTCATCATGGGAATCAGCAATGGTGATGAAGATGGAGATGGCTCCGGGGGCACTTCCCCGTCCCGGCAGGGTGCCGGAACAGAGACTTTTTGTCCCTCGAATCTCCCCTTCGGTGGCAGCGGTGCAGCAGAGGTTTTCGTGGATTTCTTCTGGATGCCTTAGGTTTTTTGGGTCGGAGGCATCTTATAGGCGAAGGGGGAGACTGAGGCGGGGCCCCACACCCTAGCCAGGTAGGGGCCCACCTATGGTCGCGCCTGGGGGGTGTGGCCCCTCTCGCTCGCCTCCCCGGCTCCCCTCCAGACTTCTTGTTCCCCACAGAAAGTAATTGACTTTGACGTTTGTCCCGTCCAATTCCGAGAATATTTCTTTACTAACTTTTGTGAAACCAAAAACAACAGAAAACAGGCATCTGACACTGTTGCAACTTGTTAGTAGGTTAGTACCAGAAAACATGTAAAAAGCACCTCAAAGTGTGGATAATTAAAACAAAGTAGATACTAAACAAGCATGTAACATCAAAAATTATAGATACGTTTCCAACGTATCACTTCCCCATAAGCTGCAGCCAAAGCACCGGGAGCAGTCCCCTCATCGACGTCTTGCTTCCTCCTGAAACCCATGATGCCACGAATGCACGTGCTACACAGTACTTCGACGGGTACCATTAACCAGGTCGTCAGTCATCGCCTCGGGCCCATACCAGGGAGCATCTCGCTCTCTCCCACAGTTGTATCTGAAGGGTTCGCAACATAGAAAACAAAAAATTCCAGCGATAATATATCTAAATACACCAAGATCGAATCTAGTAGATGCTAGTAATGATTAAGGGGTAACAAGAATAACTTACCCTCGAAGATCGAAAGCGTTTACAAAATCAGATTTCGTTGGTGATGTAGTCGATCACTTGTCGATATACAACTCGAGCAGAAGAACGCCACAACCCATCAAAGTATCCTTCCTCTAGCACACGTCCAACTCCCAAAAACACCCATTCCCACACTCCAGCAGAGGAGCAGAAGCAACAGATCCTTCCAAAGAAACCACCGAGAACATGTACTTCGCTAATCTGAATTCATGGGGAATTTGCTAGATGGATGGGAGAACCTTCACGAGGAGGTGGTGCAACTGGAGAGGAGGAGGCATCCTTTTATAGGGGAGGGGAAGCCCAAGGGGGCCATGGAGGGTGCCCCCACCTCTTCCCTCGTTCATGTGATTGGACTCTCCACGCACATTAATTCCTCTTCCACTGACATGCATTTAATACCCACTCAATTAAATGCATTTATCTATTAATAAAAACACTTTTTATTTCTTTTATTAGGAATTTTGTTAATTACTTTAATTAACAAACATGTGCATAAAACCCCTTCCATTGTTTCAATATCACATTTAAACCCAATTTCAGTAATTTGACCCGAAACAATTCCGTGATCATCGAAACAATTTGAGCTCTAATAAAACTATTATCGGATATGGTTTATTTGCCCATTAGTTTTAGTGTGCCACCATACGATTCGCGAATGATGCATTCATGGTAGAGACACCTCTCTTATCAATAATCAGAAGGGGACCTGGAGATGCATATTGACTCCCACATATTAAATGATGACTCTAGTGATTGTGTGAACCATTAACGATGTAACCAATTTATTTTGTATCGTGATATTTACTTGTCCGTGATTCGATCATAGGTATCAAATACACCCTAGTTCGATCTCATTTCAGACAAGTACTCTTTACTCGTTCCATGATACAACATCCTTGTGCCTAGTCACATGCGTGCAAGCGGTGTTGATGTGATATCACCAAGAGGGACCAGGGTATATCTCTTTGTCATTAGTATGGACAAATCCCACCCTTGATCCATGAACCTCTATATAATACTTTCACAATATTTGAACGCACCTTTATAGTCACCCTGTTATAGTGTGACGTTTGATGTTATCAAAGTACTTTTCCGATGTTAGTGATTGACATGATCTTATGGTCCGAGGACTAGTTCAAGTTTGTATATGTTTTATTTAGCAATTTAAACTTAATAACTAGATCTTATTGCTATATCTACTTTTGGTGTATGTTCATCATAACATTCTTCTAATGATATGATCCCGTTATTAAGAACATCCAATGTTCATGATCAGGGAACCTTGATCATATGTTAATCAACGAGCTAGTGTAATGAAGGCATTACTAGGAACTTTGGTTTGTTTATTAAATACACATGTATTAACATTTCCTATTTATACAATTCTAGCATGAGAAATAAACATCGATCATAAACTTGGAATAAGATAATAACATTTTATTATTTCCTCTCGGGCATATTCCCTTCAGTATCGCTCCACGGGCTCCTCGTCCCGACACGTGTCACCGAAAAACACTCAACCCACCCTGGTGCTCTTCGGTGGGAAGACAATCCTCAACAGAACCACGGTCATTCTGCTCCAAGCGGGTCATCTGGCAGGGGTCTTGTGGGTTACGCGGAAGACACGTCCTAGCGCGAGGGGCGGGATCATGACCAACTCCCAAAGCGTTCCTCACCACGTATTGACGGGGCTGGTGGGATCCATCGTTGCTAGAGAAGAAAAGAATGAACAAAAAAATAAAAAGAGCAATGTCGCATCGGGTCATGACCGTGTTATGGCTCATGGTTGCCTTACTGATTTGGGGATTCCCTACCCGAGACCCGATGAGTCCAAAATTGGAGCATTTTTACTTATTATTTTTGCATGAGTAGAGTAGGTTTTTTAGTATTTTACCGCGTTTGCATGCACCTTTTTGTCCTTGTTTCATTAGGGTCCCAATTTACTAAGTCTTTAATGAACATATCAATTGAGACTATCATATTATATAGTAATATGATATTTTTAAGTGATAAAAGTCATTTTATTGATTTATCTTCGCACTTGGAGGAGTTGCCTGCACCTAGGAGGCTGCAGCCAGCGTAACGACCAGTGGTACGAGCGGAGCTCGCCCGTACCACGCGCCCGTATGACCCTGCATCGGGACCACCTCGTCAATACTTCCTCGTCGCGAAAATATATCACAGTTCGAACATTCACAGAAACCTCTAGCCACGAAAAAAACTCACCAGAAAGGGATTTGAAGGAGAAACTTGGAGAAGGGCAAATACTTGCTTCTACACGGATCATTGGAGGACAACACATCGTCCCCTACATCATCAACTGTTGCATCTCCATCACCATCTCTACCCCATCTTCCATTCAATAGATCTTGTTGTAATTCTAGATTCAATTATGGTTTGCACTAGATTTATTCCATTTGATTATGATGATGTTGTTGATTGCTTCCATGTGTGAGTAGTTCCCTTCGTTCTTGGGGAGATGGATAAACCCTAGCATTATTATGAAATTAAATAAAGATGATATATTGCTCGTGTAAAGGATCCATTGATCTATGATGTGTGTTTGATCTCTCCATTTAGATGGTATGTGTAGTCGGCCATATATCATTTGTCTTAGGGTCTAAAGTAAGAGGGTAAAACCCTTTGGACATGTTTGGATGTTGTAGTCGGCCACATATCATTTGCCTTCGGGTATAAGCACCGCTATCTCCCAATGCAGTCGAAGGGGGAACAAAGAGATATTCACTAAGCTAATTACGATATCCACGTGAAAACCCTTAATTGTGGTGGTATGCATGGTGACTGCTTCCAGGCATCGTAGTGGTTATTTAGAGATGACCTCATTCTTGGCTCAGCAAAGTGACTGCCTATGAGCCTCGAGTGAACATATTATTACAAAACTCTCTCCATACATATCATGACATAAGAAATAGGTTGTCCTAATTATGATTAATTAAAACATGCTAGTGGTGTATCCTATATCCCCGAGAACGTCTTAGCCCTATTGAGTTTAACCACCATTCCAAACACTGTTTTTACTTACTTTGTTTTTACTTGCTTTATTTTACTTTCTTGCACTTAAACCAAAAACCTTTCAAACACCCTTTACTTAAAATCAAAGGCAGCTTACAAGTATCCTTTGGTAGATAGTGACGAGGGCCATAAAGACCTCAACCAAATAGCTCTTTGTGGATTCGATACTCTTATTTCAAAACTAGTTATAATTGATCTATGCACTTGCAGTCATCAAGACCATACACAACCTTGACTCAAGTTGGCTCAAGTGGGACGGCTCGTGCCGGGGCTAGCGCGTGCCCACCCCTCACTAGGTGTCCCCATCGTTGGCCGCAAGTGTGTGGAGTACTTGGGCCACGGGATGGACGATTGCTTCTTCTTCATTGACATGGGTGGCATCAAGATGAAAATCCCCGAGATCCTCGTGATGGTCATGATGATTCAAGACAAGGAGCCACCTACGGTGACCTAGCACACCACTACATATCGTAATGTGCAAGTTATTGACATCAACCTTACAAATTCCTCATTCAGAAATATCACATCCTCAGAATGGTACAATAGAAATAGCGCGGGTCCGTAACTTTACATGTTCATTATTATCAACCAGAAATGTACAAATGTTTCAAAATCCTCGTTGGTCTAGTGAGGATTCCTGACCAAGTGAAAAATCAAACCAGCTACTTTAAGTATGAATGGTACCACTACTCTAAGTACCATGTGATCCCACCAATTTTATTTATACTATCTTGTGCTTTTTGCCTCTTGAAAGATCTGGCTCTTTCATAATAGATTGCTCTTTTTTGTCTTTAGTTCTATCAGTAGTCTTATTGTTGTAACGTTCAAATAGTAATCAATGGTTTTAAGGTAGAGTATGAACATATTCACCAAATCCTATATGCTCTAACTACAGTCGTGGATATCACCGTCGCCTCCACGGCAACCCCGCTAGCACATGCAACTCGCATATTTAACCCCAAACGTAGTGTAGGATGTCACAGTTGGACTAGATCTCAACTTGATTTATTGAACGCCACCAGAGACGAACTGAGAGCCAGCCAACAACTAGATACAAAGACTATCCAATGTATATAGCTATACAAATCCGGGCAGAGGAACAAACAACCCCCCTCCCGCTGATGAGCCCGAGGCCCATGGGGGAGAGGAGCAGCCAGAAGAAAAGTCTCCTCTCGGTTCGCCCTTTTCTTCTTTGGAGAGAAACAAGAGAGAAGGGGAGGCTAAAGGGGTAACAAGAGCGAATTTTGTGCGCATGAGGCGAGAGGCGGCAGATCAAGTAAAATCATATAGGGCTTCCTCCCCTTCGCCGGTGACGTTGTCGATTTGTTCCTCCTTTGGTGGCCTTAGGGTATCGGGGGTGTGGCGGACCATGACCTCACGATGCCGGGAGGTTTTTGTTCTACGTTTAGGCTGGTTTTCCTGTCTTTTAGGGATGGTGAGGTGATAGCTACATCCTAAAGTCCGAATTCCTCTCCAACCTATCCTCGATTTGGTGGTGCTTCTAGCCTTGACGTAGGGCTCATGGAGTCGTGTGTTTGGCCGATCTCCTAGGATCTGGTCGCTTTTCGTGTTAGTTGGTGTATTTTCATGTCAGTCTCTTCCAATCTACAAATGTCATCATTGGCGATGGTTGCTGCTGTAGTGTGTTGGTTCTTTCGGGCCTTAGCACATGACTTCTTGTCTGTCTATTAAAACAAGCTCTACTAGGACAAGATTTGTCCGGCTGCAATGATGGAAGGACAAGGACACCG
The DNA here is from genome assembly GCA_916181665.1 of Avena sativa. Lineage (NCBI taxonomy): Eukaryota > Viridiplantae > Streptophyta > Magnoliopsida > Poales > Poaceae > Avena > Avena sativa. The sequence continues at coordinate 433,742,396 of OV702283.1, read as the reverse complement.
ACGCGTCTTCAGCTCGTGCTAGTGTTTGTAGTCGTCGCTAGGTGGTCCATTGACCTACTTGTATTTTTTATTCCTTTAGGCCTCTTTGTACTACCATTATTGATTATTAATAGACTGGTGGATTAAAAAAACGAGGTGGATTTTGAGAAAGCAAGTTTATGGATTCCATGTATCTTAGATCCGGATCGAGGGAGGTGATTTTGAACCGTTAGTAGCCGATCATGGTGGCGAAGGAGTCCCTGGGTGCCACCCATGTGAGAGCACCCTTAGGCCCATCCTCTCGCCCTCTCAGAGGCACCTCAGCTTTTCTGCCGATACTAGAACTCATCTCCTCCTCCCATCCCGACTCTTAGCTACGTGGCCTGCTTGGGATGCGGTGTCACCGCTACGTTGGAGGGCCACCTTTCCTCCATAACTGTTGCTCTATCCCCAAGGTTTAGAATTTCTTGCTCCTCTAGTAGTAGGCTCGATGCTTGGTGCTCCTCGACTAGCAGGAGGTTGCTATCGACGCCCACGACCTCCAGCGCGGTGAGGTAGTGCACGCATATATGAGTTTTTCCCTCCCGACCCATGATATTGTGGTTGGTGAGCACGTATTGATACCATCAAGCCTGGTTTGCCGGCAATTGCTAGCAAGAGGCTCGTACCCTCTGGTAGGCAAGCCATCATCATAAGAACCCCTCCCACACCAGAGGAGGTAGCGGATTTAACTAACCTCTAGGGGCGACACAGGAGAGGTACGGAACGATGTGGCAAAACCTCCGCTCCCGATGTTGGGTGATTTTCTCCAACGAGCGTGCCATGTCCTATAGCGATGACAATCGTGACAAGCGACTTCCCCCTATTTGGCTCTGTTGTGCCTCCAACTGAGGGCACCACATGCTGGCCTGAGGAGAGGGTTGCACTTGGCAAGGAGCCCCGAGACCCCCCCCCCCCCGCTTTCTCCAACGCCTGCGAGGGTGGGTCGTGCTCGGCGCCAACAATCTCATCGTGCACGTTGGTCGGCATCCAAGGATAGCATCAAGACAATGGGCAGGTAGATGGGCCTATTCCGGGCCCAACCCCATCTTGGGTTGGCATAGGAAAGATGCTCGGGCCTCGGCCTATTAACGACCTAGGTGTCCCGACCCAACTTAGTACTAGGGGCCTGGTTGTGGATCCATAAGGGATCCCCATCCCTAGACCGCGCATTGCCATCCCACCCCCCGCATAGATTACTCATGAAACCAAGGCTTCGCAAACATCATTAGGGTTACCCTGCCACCGCTGCTTATCCGCACATACGACAACATGGTGACGATGAAGCTTCCCCATAACCTGCGGCCAAAGCACCGGGAGCAGTCCCCTCACCGACGTCTTGCTTCCTCCTGAAACCCATGATGCCACAAATGCACTTGCTACACAGTACTTCGACGCGTACCGTCAACCAGGCCGCCAGTCATTGCCTCAGGCCCATACTAGGGAGCATCTCGCTCTCTCCCATAGTTGTATCTAAAGGGTTCACAACATAGAAAACAAAAAAATTCCTACGATAAGAGCTCTAAATACGCCAAGATCGAATCTAGTAGATGCTAGTAACGAGTAAGGGGTAACCAGAATAACCTACCCTCGAAGACCGAAAGAGTTTACGAAATCAGATTTCATTGGTGATGTAGTCGATCACTTGCCGATATCAAAACCAAGAAGAAGAACGCCACAATCTAGCAACGTATCCTTCCTTGGGCACATGTCCAACTCCCAATAACATACATGCCCACACTCTAGCAGAGGAGCAGAAGCAGCAGATCCTTCTAAAGAAACCACTGAGAACATGTACTTCGCTAATCTGAATCCATGGGGAATTTGCTAGATGGAGGGGAGAACCTTCACGAGGAGGAGGCATCCTTTTATAGGGGAGGGGAATCCTGATGACCCACAAGTATAGGGGGTGTATTGTAGTACTTTCGATAAATAGGAGTGTCTATCCCAACGAGGAGCAGAAGGTGTTGACTAGTGGTATGGAGCAGGAAATCTCTGTAAATACTTAGCAAATGGATTTTTAGGGGTTTTCTGATAAAGCAACAAAACAAAGTGCAAATAGTAAAGACAACGAGCAAATGCAACAAGTGGCCCAATCCTTTCTTAGCAAAGGACAAGCCGATGGAAATACTTATAAGGACCAAACGTTCTCGAGGACACATGGGAATTCTGTCAAGTGCTTTCGCTTCAAATAGTTGAGTACTCTTCCTTGGTGTTGTAAGTGTTGTGTGGGTGAACCTGTGCTAATGTACCGATCTTACTTGGACTAATACATACTTGTGATTAACCCTCCTGCAAGCATCCGCAACTACATGAAAGTAATTAAGATATAAACCTAACCACAACCTTAAACTCTGAGATCCTACACTCCCTTGTGCAAAGGTGTCCTAACGGGGGTTCAGGTTTCTGTCACTCCGGCAACCCCACAATTAGTATCCAAATACACAATGCATTCCCCTAGGCCCATAAATGGTGAAGTATCATGTAGTCGACATTCACATGACACCACTAGAAGAATAGCACCACAACTTAAATACTAAACCATTGAATAATAACTCAACACAAATCCACTACTAACAACATGACTTCTCCCATGTCCTCAAGAACTAAACAAACTACTCACGAGACATCATATGGATCAAGATCAAGGATGATATGGTAATGGATAACAATATGAACATAAACAATAATCCAATGGTTCCACTCACAAGCATCAAATACAATAGTAATCAACACCGGGAAAGTTCCCCCTAATGAACTAAGAAAGTATTCAACACAATTGTTACAGCGGGATGGAGTAATGATGATGGTGCTGGTGGAGATGATGGTGTGGATGATTGTCGGGGGGATAACCCCCGGTAGGGTCACAAGGGGTAAAACATAGCCCAGCTTGGCTTACGCCAAGTGAAGAAAGAACCAGGCCAGGTAAGTACGGCCGGGTAAGAGGATCACATGCGAACGACATAGAAACCATGTCGGCCCATATAAGACAAAGATGTTAACCTTGTAGGAACCAACGAGCCGAGTCTCACGAGGAGGGTCCAAGTCAGGTAGGATGTGTGGCACCTTACCGAATGAGGTTCAGGAGGGACCATAGTAAAGCGTGGTCAAAAGAGAGGGGCGACGCCGGGTGACACGAAAGGAGCCGGGTGACACCCAAAGCAAGGGCTGACGTACAAAGTTACTGCGTGACACCAAAGGAACATGAGGTGACATACCAGAAGACCGTTAGCTATCAAGCTTTGTGGACTTGTCCATTAGGCTTAGGGCAAGCCCATGACCCGGTCCGCATAGTAAGGACCAAGATCCAAACAGTAACCCTAGAACCCAAGGGGATGTAACCTGGTTAGCCTCGCCTATATAAGGAGGGGCATAGCTGTAGTAGAGAGAGATTAGACAGTAGTTGAAACATCTCAAGGAGCACTTGTAAAACCACAAGCTTCAATAAAAATCACAAGTGTGGAGAGTTCTTCTTGTTCTTCGCGCATGGCAGGACCGTGCGCACCCTCCCCGGTGACCACAAGCACACATTCGGCCCCCAACTTAAGCCTACCCATGGCATCTATCGTGACACCACCACGACAGTTGGCGCCCACCGTGGGGCAGAAGAAGGTGCTTGATGGAGTCTTCATCCAGACGGGCAACATCATCGCCAAGATTGGCGAGCGCATCTACTCCGGCCTCATCCAGAGGTTTGGAGCGCTCAACTTCGTCAACGACAATGCGGGGTGCTTCGGGACCAAGCCATTCCCGAGGCACGGTCACTTCATCAAGTTCGGCGAGCACCAGGTCTACGTTGCGGTGCGCGTGGAACGCGCGTATCCGGAGCGCATCATCCTGGCGCCGGATCCACTTGCGATTCTTGCCGCAGGAAAACTTCACCAGCTCATCTCCGTTGAGGTAATGATGACAACTCCTGAACCAACAGCACCCCCGGTAGTTCTAGTGGTGAATGAGGATCCCGAGGGAGGAAATCACGAGGAAACACCAAGGGCTGCAAGAACAGCAAAGGCGCCCCTAGAAAAGCCAGAAAACATAGCCAGAAGTAAGAGAGCTAAAGAGCTGCAGGAGGCAACAGACAAGTTAGCACAGCCAGTAGCGCAAGAGGCCGACCCTACACGAGTGCAGGCCGAGTTGGAGGAGTCCAGGATAAAAGTTCTGGAAAAAGCGAAAGAGCTAGCTCAATTGCAGCAAGATGTAGATATCACTATTCAAGAGCTTAACTCGGCAAATCGAGTCAAGGGCGCAAAGACCCGGCTTGATGCAACGAGATTGAGAGGAAGAAATCTCAATGAGGAGCTGGCGGATGCAACGTAAAAAATAATGCCAAAGAACAGCAATGAAACAGCCATGCGGCCTACATACAATACCGCAGCGGCTAATTTGAGAGCCGCAGAGGCAAAAATTGCACATCTACCACATCTAACGGGTGAAGCAAAGAAAAGGCAACAAGAGCGAGTCAATGAACTGGTAAGAGCTGCAAGGATGCTGAATGAGGCGTACTACAAGGCTAATCCGGGTATAGCAGGGAGGTCACAGTTAGTTCATTCAACAACTCCTATCCCAGCAAGATCAGCAGGTCATAAGGCTTCCTCACCCAGAGTAGTGCCAAGATAGAGGAAAGAAAAAAGTGTGGATTCTGGGAGGAACAAGCAAATAATCACTTATGACCCGGCAATAGCTCAAGGAAACCCAACACTTGCGCAGGGAACAAGAAGAAATAACGTTCAAGGAAATGAAAACCAGGAAAATGCAGGCAAAGCGAGGCAAGCGGGACAAAGTAATGATGATGGAGGGCAAAATTTCGCGCCTCAACCTAGGCGTGGAGCTCACTCGGCAGGAGGAGGAAATCCAGCACCGAATAATGCTCCAGCTCAACCCGAAAGAAGACATCAAAGCGCGGGAAAAGTAGTACAGCAGCCTCCTGACCCGAACGCAAACAAATACAATGATGGTTACTCGGCGATGGTGAACGACGGGTATGATTCGCCGAATCACGCATACCAAGCAATGGGAGCCAGACTCGGAGGAAGAAATCTTCAGCCGGATGATGCGAGGCTAAAACTTGATCGAATAAAAATGGCAGAACTGATTGAGTCGCAAGGTCCACAGGGTCCACCATGTTTTGGCCCAAGGATCATGAAGGAGCCACTTGTACGAAATTTTCAGCTGGCCAGAGGAACAAAAACTTACGATGGAAGCATGAAGCCAGAGGACTGGCTCATAGACTATGGAACTGCCGTGAAAATCACGCAAGGAAATCTGATATGGGCAGTGCAATATGTGTCGCAAATGCTGGAAGGACCAACACGGGTGTGGTTCAATAACTTGCCACCCGGAAGCATCAATAGCTAGATCGATTTTCAGGACGCTTTTGTAAGCAATTTCACAAGCACCTACAAGAGGCCGAATCTCCCACAACAGCTAGCAATGTGCAAGCAAGGCTGAATGAGATAGACAGAGAGTTCCTCACAAGATGGTGCACAATGCGCAACTCTTGCGAAGGGGTAATCGAGTCACAGGCAATTTCTTGGTTTGCACGAGGATGCATGCACGGAAGTGTGTTATGTCAAAGGTTACAAAGGGATATACCGGCAAGCTTGGCAAAAACGATAAGGATTGCTGACTCGTATGCGTTAGGAGATTCGACTCAGCCTCTGCTCATGTCGGTAGACGGGATGACTGAAACTCAGATCTATGACGCTGCCGGGTCGCAAAGGCGCCAGGAAAGAGCCGAATATAGAAGCAAAATAAGAGATGAAAGACAAGACTACAGATATGGTTCGAATCAGGTTGCGGCCGTGAGCCAGGATCATCCAGATGCTGGAAGTATCCAACGTCAAAGGACAAATGGACAACAACAGTGGATAGCGAAAAATGATGGCAAAAGGCCATATGAACAAAGAAAGCAGTATCAAGACAGACATAAGTATACCTATGAGATGATGCTGGACCAGCCGTGTAAATTTCACACGCCTAGTCTGAGTAAGCCAACAAATCACACAACGAGACAATGCACTTGGTTTGAGAAAGGAGATAGAGTGGATTCACCGAGTAAGCAGCTATCACCGCCTCCCCCTCCACCACTCACTGGAGGAAATGCTCAAGTTGTTGGAGCTGATAACATATATGAAAACAGGCAGCCGAGGTATCATAATCAAGAAAGAAGGGAAGTTGTGCATCAGGTGCACAGCCCAAGAGGTGACGACACTCATGTTGGCCATGGAACCAGAAATGAGTACAGAGAACATCACCAGAGCTACGTTGTTTTTGTCACAGAGGCGAATGACAAAAAGAGTCAGCAGAGACAGATGACGGAAGTGAATGCCACAATGCTGGCAATTCCAAAGTACATGTATTGGTCTAAGCAAGAAATAACTTGGAGCATAAAGGATCACCCCAAGATCATGCCAACCCTAGGAGGTTATGCTCTAGTCTTAGATCCAACTTCATGGGCCCTGATATCAATGTGATGTTTTCCAAGGTACTGATCGATGATGGCAGTAGCATCAAGATCGTGTACAAGGACACCATGCTCAAGTTAGGCATTACCATGAACATGCTGGAGCCGACTAAGACAACTTTCGATGGCATTGTGCCGGGATTGTCCTGTGAGCCAATTGGCCAAATCTGGGTCGACGTCTTATTCGACAATAGAGAGAATTGTCGAACTGAAGCCATAGAGTTTGAGGTGGTTGACCTGGTCAGCTCATATCATGCCTTACTCGGCAGGCCAGCTATGGCAAAGTTTGTGGCTACTCCTCACATTGCTTACTTGAAGATGAAGCTTCCAGGTCCATATGGGGTGATCACGGTTGAAGGATATTACAAAAGATCCATCGCTTATGCCTCAGACGGATCCTCATTGGCCGAGTCACTGGTCATAGCACAAGAAAAGCATCAAATGTTGGAAGTGGCAGCATTGGCCAAGGCAGCGCAAATGTCCATGCCAACGCTCACTAATCCGCACGACAATGTATCATTCCAAGCCACCAAAGAGACCAAGAAAATACAGGTGGATGAGACTTTCCCAGAGCGCACAGTTACCATTGGGGCCAGGCTAACTGACAAATAGGAAAGCGAGCTCACCAGCTTCCTCTATGAGAATCGGGATATCTTTGGATGGTCCACGCAGGATTTGCAAGGAGTTCCGAGGGAGCTGGCTGAGCACTCTCTTCATGTAAGGCCAGATGCCAAGCCGGTGAAGCAACGCCTCTGCCGCTTCGCTGAAGATAGGAGGAAAGTGATAGATGCTGAGATAGCCAGGCTCTTGGCCGCTGGATTCATCATGGAAGTACTGCACCCGGATTGGTTATCAAATCCAGTCTTGGTCGAGAAGGAAAAAGATGACCCGAACATAGTAGTGGTGTGGAGCATGTGTATTGATTACACGAACCTCAATAAGGCATGTCCAAAAGATCCATTCCCCCTGCCACGGATCGACCAAGTCATAGATTCTACTGCCGGGTGTGAGTTGTTGTCATTTGTGGATGCGTATTCTGGATTCCACCAAATACCACTGAATCCAAATTATCAAATAAATACAGCTTTTATCACCCCGTACGGGGCTTATTGCTATCGTACCATGCCATTTGGCTTAAGAAATGCAGGTGCAACATATCAAAGATGCATGCAAAAATGCTTGTAAGATCAATTGGACAAAAATGTTCAAGTATAATTTGATGACGTGGTGATAAAAACCAAACAAAGTCACACTCTAATTGAGGACCTGCGTCAAACATTCACAAATCTAAGGAGATTCCGAATGAAACTCAACCCGGAAAAATGCACATTCGGCGTCCCGGCTGGCAAGTTACTCGGATTTCTTGTATCTAGCCGAGGAATTTAGTCTAACCCGACAAAGATCAGGGCCATCGAAAGAATGGAATTGCCAAAAACTCTCAACGATGTCCAGAAGTTCACATGATGCCTGGCTTCGTTGAGTAGATTTATTAGTCGGCTAGGTGAAAAAGCCCTACCGCTATATCAACTGATGAAAAAATCAGACAAATTCACATGGACACAGCAAGATGATAGCGCTTTCCACGAACTCAAGAAAATGTTGGCAACAACACCAATATTAGCGTCACCATTATGCAAAGAGCCAATGTTGCTCTATGTCGTCGCAACCAACGGAGATGTAAGTGTAGTAATAGTGGTCGAACGTGAAGAAGAGGGCAAATCAGTCCAAAGGCCAGATTATTATTTGAGCGAAGTGCTCTCTATATCAAAGCAAAATTACCCTCATTACCAAAAAATGACGTATGGGGTGTATATGGCAGCAAAAAAGCTGAAGCATTATTTTCAAGAACACCCAATCCGGGTCATATGTGAGGCGCCTATCTCGGATATATTAGGCAGCAAAGATGCCAGTGGCCGAGTCGCAAAATGGGCCATAGAGCTAGCACCATATACTCCACAATATGATAGGAGAGATGCTATTAAATCTCAAGCCGTGGCAGATTTCTTTGTAGATTGGATGGAAATGCAATACAAACCACTGCTGCTAGATCCAAATTATTGGAAAATGCATTTCGACGGATCCAAGACGAAAATGGGTTTAGGCGCCGGGATAGTGCTCACATCGCCAAAGAGGGATCAACTCAAGTATGTATTACAGATCCACTTCGCGGCATCCAACAACGTTGCCGAGTATGAAGCATTGGTCCATGGCATCAAAGTGGCCAAGGAGATTGGCATCAAAAGGATCATATGTTTTGGTGACTCGGATTTAGTGATCCAGCAATTATCTGGGCATTGGGACGCATTTGATGCAAACATGGCACTATATCGTTTCCATGTGTAGCAAATTTCAGGATATTTCGACAGGTGTGAATTCCATCACGTACCCAGAGCAGAGAATGAGGTAGCAGATGTGCTATCCAAATTAGGCTCATCTTGCCAAGCAATTCCACCAGGAATAGCATTGGAGCATCTCAGGAAACCATCGATCAAGCCATCACTAGAGTCCGAATCAATATTCGTCCCGGCAACACAAGAGTCAGACGTTGTGCCAATCGAAATTGACTCAGGGGCAGGTTCGAGTCACTCGGGGACTGATCCACTCACCTCAGGGATAGCGGAATCACACTCGGGGACTCCTCAGGTCATGTCAGCAGAACATATGTCGGATGAACCAATGGAAATTAATAGGGAAACAGATCCGGCATCCCTGATACCAACATGGGCGCAGCCAATATTCAACTACTTGAAAGATGGAACTCTGCCAAATGATGAGATATTAGCGAGGCAAACAGAAAGAAGGGCAAAAGCATACACCATAATCAATAGGGAGCTGTACAAGAGGAGTGTGATAAGTGTATTGTACCGTTGCATAAGCTCAGAGAAAGTCCAAGAAATCTTGTTAGATATTCACCAAGGAGAATGTGGGCACCATGCGTCATCAAGGGCATTGGTGGCCAAGGCATTCTGACATGGATTTTATTGACCAAGTGCATTGGCAGAAGCACAGGAGCTAGTCGGAAAATGCAACGGTTGCCAGCGCTATGCATCCAGGTCACACTTACCAGCTTCTGAATTAAAGACCTGTCACATCCCAAAATTTTCCAAATTTTGAAATGTGAAAAATAAATAAACAAAATAAACAATTGTTGAAATTTAGGGTGAGAAGAAACTTTTTGATTCCAAATGGAAACATCAAAACCTATTTTGATCAAATAAAATCCTAAAGGGATTTAAAAAGATAAACAATTAATAAATAAAGTTATGATAGTTGGAATTACTATTTTTTGGATCTTTAAATAAAAAGATATGGTTTTTATAAAGCAAAGGTTGGAATATAAATAAGGATTATTTTAAAGAGTCAAATTTAATCTTGGCCAAACTTTTGAAATAAAGTATTTCTATTTGATAAAAAGAGTAAAGGTTTATTTGAATAAAATAATGAGGATTTATTAATATCCAATTTTATTAAAGTAAAGGCTTTTTCTTTTTCTAAAATAAACACTAAAACTTGTTAAAATATTTAAATAAGATTTCCAAGTGTTTTATATTTTCAAATAAAACCTACTGAAATGATTTTGGTATTATTTTAGATTTCAAATAGAGATTTAAAATAAATTAAATCCTATTTGAATTAATGACTAAGGTCTATTTATTTAATTATTAATGGATCCTAAAAAGAATAAAAAATATTTTATTTTGGACTTTGGATTATGATGTTGAACAAAATTAAAATAAATACAAAGTTTGGTGGTGGTTTGAATTGATTTGTTGTTTGAATTATTTGTTTGAAAATCAAAACAGAAATTCAAATAGAAAAAAAGAAAAAGCATTCTGTATAAAAAAGTGAAACAGACCCAGCCCATCTGGCCAGCCCAGCAGCCCAGCAACGCAGCCCACCAGCTCTCACCCGCTGTGAACCGTTTTTCACTGAGTAATCAACCCGCGAAGTCACAGACAAGTGGACCCCGTGCCCCCTCTCTCTCTCACTGTCAGCCGGACCCCACTGCCGCGTCATCATCGTTTCCACCCACGCCAGCCGTTTCCCCTTTCTCAACGGCGTTCTGTCGCGATTAATCCCCTTGATTACGTGTTGATGGCCGGATTAAACTCACCAGTGACCACGCTCGTTAAAGCGCCTCGCCCTCCTCTCTCTTTTCCCCCAAGCGCCATCCCCTCTCTGCCTCCAGGCTGCGTCAATCGCGAGCTCGAACTCACTGTCCCCGACGAACTTCTCCGGCGAAATTCGGGCGACTCTGACCGCCTGTCCACTCCCAGAGCATACGATCTTGCTCTCCAGTCCCGTGCGCACCTGCCCGTGTGCTCCATTCGCTCGCGCGCGCGCTCCAAATCGTCGGCTTCGTCATCACCTGAGCACCGCCGCGTCTGTCCCTTCTCCGACGAACTCCCCAGGTAGCCTCCGTCCATCCCCTTCACTCTCGTTGACACGCGTGTGATCCCCGGCGCTGTGCGCATCTAACGACCACCTTATTTCGTCTCAGCGCACCCCGTAGCGTCGCCTCCGAGGACATCAGGGCGTGCCCGACGCCAACGACGACTCCGACGAGGAATTGTCAGCAACTCCGAGCGCCCCTTCGTCCACTTCAACCACCTTGAGATTCAGCACGTCACGGTGAGTTCGTCAATGGTCTCCCCCCTCTCCTACAATTCCTAGCTTTGCCGGAACCCTCCTGCACGAGCGCGCCGCCGCCGCCAGCAGCCGCTAGCGCCGCCAGTTACTGGTCGAGCTACTATGAGCCGTTGGATCGTCATCCACTGGCTACGATATAACAACTTAACGAAGGGGTATCAGTCGATCTACACCATGTGATCTAAATGAGATCCTACGGTCTGTAACAGTCGATCCCACCGAATCGTTTTCAACCAATAGGAAACAGCCACGTGGACAAGGTTTTGTTAAAAACAGAAAATAGAATCTATTTGAATTGCAAACTTGTAAAATTCATAACTTTATTTCTACACGTCCAAATTTTGCAAATTTTATATCAATGGATTCAGCAGAACAAGTACTTTGCAACCATGCACTTTGTTTAATGTTTTGCTTCTGGAAAATTGGTTGAATTTGCAAAAACATGTGTAGGCTTATTTTGAATATAAAAATTGTTCTAGATATAATTTTAATGTGAAATCTTTGAAAAATGGTTTGTTTTGAACCTAGTGACCCTAGGAACCAACTTATGGATTTAAAAATGTATTATGTGAAGTTAAGGAATAAATATTAGAGTGAGAGCATTTATAGTCAAATAAAAATATTGTTTTTGATTTAGAAATGATTTTTGAGTGAAACCTTTGGGAAATGATTTGATTCAAACCTTCTGACCCTAAACACCAAGTTTTGAGAATTAAAATATATTTGGTGAACTCTTTAAAGAATATTGTTGTGCTAAAAGCATTTTTCAACCACATAAAATATTGATTTGATTTAAAAATGGTTTATAGATAAAACCTTTTGCAAATGGTTTTACCACTTTGATAAATGTCCACTTTGAACTTTATAATGTTTAGAGCCTAGTAGAAACCACTTTTGCAAATAAAACTATCTTTTGCATGCTTGCATGCATGACCTTGTTTCTATTATTTTATGTGTGATAAATTGGTTGGAATGCTAGTTGAATTTGTGTTTGCTTGATTGAATTGTAGTGGAATTAGAAGAGTGTGATATTGCAAGATCAAGAAGTGAACCAATATTCTCTACTAAAAGGCAAGTGACAGTATCATACAAGACCTACTATTTTTCATTGCACTTAGTGGATTTTGTAACATGCATGATAAGGACTATTATATTTTATGCTATGCTAAATCCTAATAGGATACCCTTATATATTCCCTAGTGAAAACATTGTAGTTGTAGTATGCTTAGCCCTGCTATATATTGGGATGGGATTGTCATATCCCAAAATTTTCCAAATTTTGAAATGTGAAAAATAAATAAACAAAATAAACAATTGTTGATTTTTAGGGTGACAAGAAACTTTTTGATTCCAATTGGAAACATCCAAACCTATTTTGATCAAATAAATCCTAAAAGGATTTAATAAGATAAACAAATAATAAATAAAGTTATAATAGTTGGAATTACTATTTTTGTATCTCTTAATAAAAAGATTTGGTTTTCAAAAGAAAAGGTAGAATTATAAATAAAGATTATTTTTATAGAGCCAAATTAAATCTTGGCCAAGCTTTTGAAATAAAATATTTCTATTTGATAAAAAGAATAAAGGTCTATTTAAAATAAAATAATGAGGATTTATTAATATCCAATTTTAGTAAAGTAAAGGCTTTTCCTTTTTAATTAAACACTAAAACTTGTTAATTTATTTTAAATAAGCTCTCCAAGTGGTTTATATTTTTCAAATAAAACCTACTGAAAAGGTTTTGGTTTGTTTTAGATTTCAAATGGAGTTTTTAAATAAACTAAACCCTATTTGAATTAATGACTAAGGTCTATTTTATTTAATTATTAAATGAATCCTAAAAAGAATAAAAATTATTTTGTTTTGGACTTTGATTTGTGCTGTTAAACATAATTAAAATAAACACAAAGTTTGGCAAAGGTTTGAATTCATTTGGGTGTTTGAATTGTTTGAATAAAAACAAAACAGAAAATCAAATTGAAAAATAAAAAGCAATCAGAATAAAAAAATAGAAACAGACTCGACCCACTAAGCCGGCCCAGCAAGCCCAACTAAACCCCCCACGCGCGAAACGTTTTCACCCGGAAAAGAACCCACCCAGTCACTAAGCGCTCGGCCCCACTCTTTCTCTCCCTCTCTCGCTGTCAACACGGCCTCACGCCACCTCAGCATCATCAACCTCGCGCCAGCCATTCATCCTGCCGTTGCTGCCGATTTACTCCGGCGTTGAATTCGCGTAAATGCATGCGTTAAATCCTCTGGTGACCACTGTACTTACTCTCCCCTATCCCCTCTCTCTTTCCCCTCAAACACCGCCTCCCATCTGCCACCAGGCTGCCTCGAATCGCCTTTGCACTGCCGCTGCTCCGACGACCTTCTCCAGCAAAATCCGGCGAACCACGGACACCCCTCGCCTCCCTCTGCACGCTAGCACATTCCCCATCGCCAGGCGCACCTGCCCATAGCACCAGTTCGCTCCCGTGCACTCTAGAAGCTCGGCTTCGTCATCAACAGAGCGTCGCCGCGTCTGTCTCGTCTCCGGCGAAATTTCCCTGTAAGCCCCGTCCTCCCCTCTCTCTCTCCCGATGATGCTCCCTTACTCGCGACCCTCGTGCGCACCTAACCATTCCTCTACCTTGTCTTAGCGCGGTCCTAAACGACACCAGCGACGACGCCTGAGCACAACCGACGCCGCTGCACACTCCGGCAAGGAATTGCCGCCGTTCCTGTGCGCCCCTTGGACAGCTGCGACCACCTCGAGCTTCACCTCGACCACGCGAACACGGTGAGCTGTTTCCCTTCTTCCTTTGCTTCCTGGAATCGCCGTGACGCCACCGTCTGAGCGTGCACTGCTGCTCGCCGCCACGCAGCGCCGCCAGTCCTTGGTCAAAGCAGCTGAGCTCGTTAAATCGTGATCCTGCGACTAAGATTAGATCTAGGCGAAAGGGTATGAGTCCATCTATGCCGCTCAATCTTACTTAAGTCCTACGGTCCACAGAGCTTGATCCGTGCGAACCGTTACCAGCCAATGAGATTGAGCCACGTGGAGAAGGTTTAGTTTAAAAACAGAAATAGAATCTGATTGAATTACAAACTTGTAAAATTCATAACTTTAATTCTACACATCCAAATTTTGCAAATTTTATATCAATGGATTCAGTAGAACATGTACTTTGCAACCATTCACTTTGTTTAATGTTTTGCTTCTGGTAAATTGGTTGAATTTGTAGAAACTTGTGTAGGCTTATTATGAATATAAAAATTGTTCTAGATATAAGTTTAATGTGAAATCTTTGCAAAATGGATTGTTGTGAACCTACTGACCCTAGGAACCAACTTATGGAGTTAAAAATGTATTTTGTGAAGATAAAGAATAAATAATTGAATTAGCTCATTTCTAGTCAAATAAAAATATGGATTATGATTTAGAAAGGATTTTTGAGTGAAACCTTTGGGAAATGATTTGATTCAAACCTTCTGACCCTAAACACCAAGTTTTGTGAATTAACAACTTATTTGATGAACAATATAAAATTATTGCTTTGATAAAAGCATTTTCAACCACATAAAATAATGATTTGATTTAAAAATGGTTTTTGGATAAAACCTTTTGCAAATGGTTTTAACACTTCAGTAAATAACCACTTTTGAACTTTATAAAATTTAGAGCCTAGTAGAAACCATTTTTGCAAATAAAACTATCTTTTGCATGCTTGCATGCATGACCTTGTTTTTGTTATTTTATGTGTGTTAAGTTGTTTGAATGATGTGTTGAATATGTGTTTGCTTGATTGTATTGTAGTGGAATTAGAAGAGTGTGATATATGCAAGACCAAGAAGTGAACCAACATTCTCTACTAAAAAGGCAAGTGGCACTATCATCCATGTCCTACTATTTTCACTACACTTAGTGGTATTTTTGTAGTATGCATGATATGGCTACTATATTTCTATGCTATGCTATATCCTATTAGGATATCCTTATATCTTCCTTAGTAAAAACATTGTAGTTGTAGTATGCTTAGCCCTGCTATATATTTGGGATGGGATACATGATATGATTATATGAAGTGTTGTAAAAATATATGTTTTATATAATAAAACAAGTACTCAATGAACCACATGGGTGGAAAGAGGGTACTTAAGTTTTGGACAAGGTGGCAACAAAGATAACCATGTTTATATGGCTATCTTTTTGGATGTGCACTAGAAGAAAACCACCCAGGGACTTAGAGATTGAACATGTTTCTCGTACAGTGGCTTCCGTGTACATCCACATGCTAAATGGGCTCTGGCTTAGTCAACTACATAGTGGAAGACCCATGCATTGGCATCTTCAGGTTAACTAGAATTGTGTATGGAAATATATCCCTACATTGGTGCCTGGTAGACAAGCTAGCATTGTGTATTGGGAGGACTTCTATGGAAAGACTTTGTCACATTCTCGATCTGCCGGTACTCCATTTGGTGAGTACTTATCCAGCGGCCACTGGTGGCGTCAAGACGAGATTGTGTCATGTGGGTAAAGTGTACAACTTATGCATAAGATCAAATTCTAAGTACTTAGCCGTGTCCCCGGTTATGGACAATACTGAGCAACTAAGGCCTGAAGCTATGGAAGATCTCGACATTCCAATTTCTCAAAGTAAAACTTGATGGTGTCAACAAGGGATTAGAAGCACTTGGAGTTTTCCAAGGAGTTCAAAAAGATTTTGAAAGATCAAAACTATTTTGAAAAGATAGGATAAAACTATATTGCTTTCTGCAAATGAGCCTAAACCCTACTTAGCCAAATATGCATATATTGATAGGTTCCACTTATTTCTACATAGTAGTGAAACTTGCCAATACAATTCAAATGCATTGACCCTTGTGGCTGTAACTTATTATGTTGCAGGTTTGTTTGATGTTAGTGAAGTGTGTTGAATAGGATTACAAGTCTACAACCAACATGATTGCCTGTGGCACTTTGAAGATGAAGGACTCCATGCTATATAGTTATTCTGCTGCATTGTAATGAGATAGCCAAATGAGTTATGTAATATGTAATGAATTATTTTATTCCTGGTTATAAAGTTGTATTATGACCTTTGTTTCTTGATATTACATCTTAACTGTGGATGCTAGCTATTGATCCAGGGACTAGCATTGTAAACACAGGGATCTCTACCTTATTAAAGGTTGGGACCCCTTATAGATGGTATCAGAGCATTGTGTTGCCTGTAGAATTGTAACCCTAGGATTGGACAAAACCCCTTAGAAAAATAGGAGTTGTATTTGTTCCAAAAATTATTTACAAACAATCTTGTAAACTCTTTTCTCAACCATTTTGGTTTTGACTCTACATCTCTTCTATTTCAACTTGATGGATAAAGCCTACACCATGGCCAAAGACTTCACCATGAGCTAAGGACTTCATCAACTCTAATGACTTCAACATCTTCAACCTTGGATATCAACTCTAATGACTTCAACATCTTCAACACTAATGACTTCAACATCTTCAAGTGATTTCAACCTTATTCTCAACAAGGACTTCAACCCTGGATATCACTAAGGACTACAAGTGAGAAACCAAGAGACATTAGATTGCCTACCAAAGACATTGATATCAAGTTAGAGTATGGATCATATTGACCTATGAGGTATGATTATACTAAGATATATATTTCAAGAAAACTTGTTGTTTCCTTCAACTCATGAGTTAATCTCATAAGTTGATAAGTGAATAGTTGCTTGAAGATTGCTTGATTGTTTGATTGAACTTGGTTGGTTTTGAGTTGTGTGTTAGAACTTCTTAAAACCTATCCATCATACTTATCCCTATCAAACCAACAGATGCCTCCCCGTCGTGCCAACCCCAACCAAAACAACAACATCACTCCTGAGATGCAGCAGTTGATGACATGCCAAACTCAACTGATGCAGATGATGACCACACTCATACAGAATCAGAACAACAACAACAACAATAACAACAACAATCAGAATGATCCTCCAGCACTTGACATGCTCACCAAGTTTCTGAAACTTAGGCCTGCAAGATTCTCTGGAACAACTGATCCAATGGAAGCTGATGATTGGTTACGTTCAGTGAACAAAGACTTAGTGACTGTTGGCTGCACCGATGAAGAAAAAGTTAGGTTTGCAGCATTTCTACTTGAAGGACCAGCAGCAACATGGTGGGACAACTTTCAAATCACCACTCCCCTTGAAGATGTGACTTGGGCTATTTTTGAGGATGGATTCAGAACAACTCACATCTCACATGGAGTAATGTACTTGAAGAAAAAGGAATTCCACAATCTGAAACAACGTCACCTTAGTGTGGCTGAGTATATTCAAGAATTCAACAATTTGGCACGCTATGCACCGGATGAAGTTGATACACATGCTAAGAGGAAAGAGAAATTCCTCGAAGGACTTAATGATGAGTTGAACCTGCAGCTTTCTGTTGCCTATGTCCCAACTTATCAATCACTCTGTGACAAAGCCACTATATTGGAAAACAAGATGAATCAAGTTGAGAACAGAAAGAGGAAGCATAAACTCAAGTATCACTCAGGATCATCACAAAAGAAGCGTTCATTCAAAAAGAGCAATGAAGATTCTGAATCACATCAGTATCACCACAACAACAATGGAAGTGAGAATAATGGAAATGATACTGACAATGGAGATGACCTTGGTCAGAACCAACATGACACTTTCAGGAAGAAAGACATTAGCCAGTTGCAGTGCTATAATTGTAAGGAGCTTGGACACTATGCATCAGACTGTCCTGAGAAGAAAAAGAAAAAGGATGCTAGAAGAGCCAATGGAAATGACTCCAATGTGACCCAGAAAGGACATGTGAACCACATTGACATGGATAGAAACTTTGAAGAGATAGAAGAAGTGGATGTCAGAAACTAGTTAACTCAGTTGAGTCAAATAAGGATTCCTTGCCTGGATATTAAGTGTTGAACCTATAGTCAAGTGAACCATCAATGTAACCCTATGAGACTTTATTTTTAAGGGTGGTGGTACCCTAGTTGCCTTGAAGCCAACTTGTAACCTTTAGCCTTCCCAAATCTCGGGACGAGATTTATTTTAAGGGTGGTAGCCTGTCACATCCCAAAATTTTCCAAATTTTGAAATGTGAAAAATAAATAAACAAAATAAACAATTATTGATTTTTAGGGCGAGAAGAAACTTTTTGATTCCAATTGGAAACATCCAAACCTATTTTGATCAAATAAAACCTAAAAGGATTTAAAAAGATAAACAAATAATAAATAAAGTTATAATAGTTGGAATTACTATTTTTGGATCTCTTAATAAAAAGATTTGGTTTTCAAAAGAAAAGGTAGAATTATAAATAAAGATTATTTTTATAGAGCCAAATTAAATCTTGGCCAAGCTTTTGAAATAAAATATTTCTATTTGATAAAAATAATAAAGGTCTATTTAAAATAAAATAATGAGGATTTATTAATATCCAATTTTAGTAAAGTAAAGGCTTTTCCTTTTTAATTAAACACTAAAACTTGTTAATTTATTTTAAATAAGATCTCCAAGTGGTTTATATTTTTCAAATAAAACCTACTGAAAAGGTTTTGGTTTGTTTTAGATTTCAAATGGAGTTTTTAAATAAATTAAACCCTATTTGAATTAATGACTAAGGTCTATTTTATTTAATTATTAAATGAATCCTAAAAAGAATAAAAAATATTTTGTTTTGGACTTTGATTTGTGCTGTTAAACAGAATTAAAATAAACACAAAGTTTGGCAAAGGTTTGAATTCATTTGGGTGTTTGAATTGTTTGAATAAAAACAAAACAGAAAATCAAATAGAAAAAGAAAAAGCAATCAGAATAAAAAATAGAAACAGACTCGACCCACTAAGCCGGCCCAGCAAGCCCAACTAAACCCCCCACGCGCGAAAAGTTTTCACCCGGAAAAGAACCCACCCAGTCACTGAGCGCTCGGCCCCACTCTTTCTCTCCCTCTCTCGCTGTCAGCACGGCCCCACGCCACCTCAGCATCATCAACCTCGCGCGAGCCATTCCTCCTGCCGTTGCTGCCTATTTACTCCGGCGTTGAATTCACGTAAATGCCTGCGTTAAATCCTCCGGTGACCACGCGTACTTACTCGCCCCTCTCCCCTCTCTCTCTTTCCCCTCAAACACCGCCTCCTCTCTGCCACCAGGCTGCCTCGAATCGCCTTTGCACCGCCGCTGCTCCGGCGACCTTCTCCAGCAAAATCCGGCGAACCACGGCCACCCCTCGCCTCCCTCTACATGCTAGCACATTCCCCATCGCCAGGCGCACCTGCCCATAGCACCAGTTCGCTCCCGTGCACTCTAGAAGCTCGGCTTCGTCATCAACGGAGCGTCGCTGCGTCTGTCTCGTCTCCGACAAAGTTTCCCCGTAAGCCCCGTCCTCCCCTCTCTCTCCCGATGATGCTCCCTTACTTGCGACCCTCATGCGCACATAACCATGCCTCTACCTTGTCTTAGCGCGGTCCTAAACGATGCCAGCGACGACGCCTGAGCACAACCGATGCTGCTGCACACTCCGGCGAGGAATTGCCGCCGTTCCTGTGCGCCCCTTGGACAGCTGCGACCACCTCGAGCTTCACCTCGACCACGCGAACACGGTGAGCTATTTCCCTTCTTCCTTTGCTTCCTGGAATCGCCGCGACGCCACCGTCTGAGCGTGCACTGCCGCTCGCCGCCGCGCAGCACCGCCAGTCCTTGGTCAAAGCAGCTGAGCCCGTTAGATCCTGATCCTGCGGCTAAGATTAGATCTAGGCGAAAGGGTATGAGTCCATCTGTGCCGCTCAATCTTACTTAAATCCTACGGTCCACAGAGCTTGATCCGTGTGAACCGTTACGAGCCAATGAGACTGATCCACGTGGACAAGGTTTAGTTTAAAAACAGAAATAGAATCTGATTGAATTACAAACTTGTAAAATTCATAACTTTAATTCTACACGTCCAAATTTTACAAATTTTATATCAATGGATTCAGTAGAACATGTACTTTGCAACCATGCACTTTGTTTAATGTTTTGCTTCTGGTAAATTGGTTGAAATTGCAGAAACTTGTGTAGGCTTATTATGAATATTAAAATTGTTCTAGATATAATTTTACTGTGAAATCTTTGCAAAATGGATTGTTGTGAACCTACTGACCCTAGGAACCAACTTATGGAGTTAAAATGTATTTTGTGAAGATAAAGAATAAATAATTGAATTAGCTCATTTCTAGTCAAATAAAAATATGGATTATGATTTAGAAAGGATTTTTTAGTGAAACCTTTGGGAAATGATTTGATTCAAACCTTCTGACCCTAAACACCAAGTTTTGTGAATTAACAACTTATTTTATGAACAATATAAAATTATTGCTTTGATAAAAGCATTTTCAACCACATAAAATAATGATTTGATTTAAAAATGGTTTTTAGATAAAACCTTTTGCAAATGGTTTTACCACTTTAGTAAATAACCACTTTTGAACTTTATAAAATTTAGAGCCTAGTAGAAACCATTTTTGCAAATAAAACTATCTTTTGCATGCTTGCATGCATGACCTTGTTTTTGTTATTTTATATGTGTTAAGTTGTTTGAATGATGTGTTGAATATGTGTTTGCTTGATTGTATTGTAGTGGAATTAGAAGAGTGTGATATATGCAAGACCAAGAAGTGAACCAACATTCTCTACTAAAAAGGCAAGTGGCACTATCATCCATGTCCTACTATTTTCACTACACTTAGTGGTATTTTTGTAGTATGCATGATAGGGGTACTATATTTCAATGCTATGCTATATCCTATTAGGATATCCTTATATCTTCCTTAGTAAAAACATTGTAGTTGTAGTATGCTTAGCCCTGTTATATATTTGGGATGGGATACATGATATGATTATATGAAGTGTTGGAAAAATATATGTTTTATATAATAAAACAAGTACTCAATGAACCACCTGGGTGGAAAGAGGATACTTAAGTTTTGGACAAGGTGGCAACAAAGAGAACCATGTTTATATGGCTATCTTTTTGGATGTGCACTAGAAGAAAACCACCCAGGGACTTAGAGATTGAACATGTTTCTCGTACAGTGGCTTCCGTGTACAGCCACATGCTAAATGGGCTTTGGCTTAGTCAACTACATAGTGGTAGACCCATGCATTGGCATCTTCAGGTTAACTAGAATTGTGTATGGAAATATATCCCTACATTGGTGCCTGGTAGACAAGCTAGCATTGTGTATTCGGAGGACTTATATGGAAAGACTTTGTCACATTCTCGATCTGCCGGTACTCCATTTGGTGAGTACTTATCCAGCGGCCACTGGTGGCATCAAGACGAGATTGTGTCATGTGGGTAAATTGTACAACTTCTGCAGAAGATCAAATTCTAAGTACTTAGCCGTGTCCCCGGTTATGGACAATACGGAGCAACTAAGGCCTGAAGCTATGGAAGATCTCGACATTCCAATTTCTCAAAGTAAAACTTGATGGTGTCAACAAGGGATTAGAAGCACTTGGAGTTTTCCAAGGAGTTCAAAAAGATTTTCGAAAGATCAAAACTATTTTTAAAAGATAGGATAAAACTATATTGCTTTCTGCAAATGAGCCTAAACCCTACTTAGCCAAATATGCATATATTGATAGGTTCCACTTATTTCTACATAGTAGTGAAACTTGCCAATACAATTCAAATGTATTGACCCTTGTGGCTGCAACTTATTATGTTGCAGGTTTGTTTGATGTTAGTGAAGTGTGTTGAATAGGATTACAAGTCTACAACCAACATGATTTCCTGTGGCACTTTGAAGATGAAGGACTCCATGCTATATAGTTATTCTGCTGCATTGTAATGAGATAGCCAAATGAGCTATGTAAGATGTAATGAATTATTTTATTCCTGGTTATAAAGTTGTATTATGACCTTTGTTTCTTGATATTACATCTTAACTATGGATGCTAGCTATTGATCCAGGGACTAGCATTGTAAACACAGGGATCTCTACCTTATTAAAGGTTGGGACCCCTTACAGGGATACATGTTATGATTATATGAAGAGTTCAAAAGAATAAGTTTTATATAATAAAACAAGCACTCAATGAACCACCTGGGTGGACAAGGATACTCAAGATTGGGCAAGGTGGCAACAAAAGGAACCATGTTTATATGGCTATCTCTTTTTGTATGTGCACTAGAAGAAAACCACCCAGGGACTTAGAGATTGAACATGTTTCTCGTACAGTGGCTTCCGTGTACAGCCACATGCTAAATGGGCTCTGGCTTAGTTAACTACATAGTGGAAGACCGATGCATTGGCATCTTCAGGTTAACTAGAATTATGTAAGGGAAATTTATCCCTACATTGGTGGCTGGTTGACAAGCTAGCATTGTGTATTGGGAGGACTTCTATGGAAAGACTTTGTCACATTCTCGATCTGTCAGTACTCCATTTTGGTGAGTACTTATCCAGCAGCCACTGGTGGCATCAAGATGAGATTGTGTCATGTGGGTAAAGTGTACAACTTCTGCAGAAGATAAAATTCTAAGTACTTAGCCGTGTCCCCGGTTATGGACAATACTGAGCAACTAAGGCCTGAAGCTATGGAAGATCTTGACATTCCAATTTCTCAAAGTTAAAAACTTGAGGGTGACAACAAGGGATTTGAAGCACTTGGAGTTTTCCAAGGAGTTCATAAAGATTTGACAAAAGATCAAAAACTATTTTGAAAAGATAGGATAAAACTATTTGCTTTCTGCAAAAGAGCCTAAACCCTACTTAGCCAAATATGCATGTAATGATAGGATCCACTTATTTCTACATAGTAGTGAAACTTGCCAATACAATGCAAATGTATTGACCCTTGTGGCTGCAACTTATTATGTTGCAGGTTTGTTTGATGTTAGTGGAGTTTAATGATTAGGATTACAAGTCTACAACCAACATGATTGCCTGTGGCACTTTGAAGATGAAGGACTCCATGCTTTATAGATATTCTGCTGCATTGTAATGAGATAACCAAATGAGCTATGTAAGATGTAATAATTTATTTTATTCCTGGTTATAAAGTTGTATTATGACCTTTGTATCTTGATATTACATCTTAACTGTGGATGCTAGCTATTGATCCAGGGACTAGCATTGTAAACACATGTATCTCTACCTTATTAAAGGTTGGGAACCTTACAAGACCAAACCAATCACCTGGCCATTCGCGGTATGGTGCCTGGATATGGTGGGAACATTCAAGTCAGCAAGGGGAGGCATGACTCATATATTGGTAATGATTGATAAGTTCTCCAAATGGATAGAAGTAAAGCCAATCAAAAAGTTGGATGGCAAAACAGCTGTCACGTTCCTAAGGGACATAATCCTGAGATATGGTTACCCACACAGTGTAATCACATATAATGGCATAAACTTTGCCGAAGGAGCTTTTGCTCGATTCTGCGAGAAAAAACGAATAAGACTTGACGCAGCGTCAGTCGCTCATCCAGAATCAAATGGACAAGTCGAACGAGCTAATGGCTTAGTTCTATCCGGGATAAAACCCCGTTTAATGGAACCACTCTAGAGATCACCTGGTTGCTGGATAGAGGAACTACCCTCAGTGTTATGGAGCCTAAGGACAACTCCGAATTGATCAACAGGCTATACGCCATTTTTTCTTGTATATGGGGCGGAAGCAGTCCTGCCTGCCGACATAGAATATGATTCGCCAAGAGTAAGGCAATACTCAGAAGCCGAAGTAAAAGAGGCCCGAGAAGATGGAGTCGATTTACTCAAAGAAGCAAGGGAATTGGCATTGTCCAGATCCGCTATATATCAGCAAAATCTTCGACGATATCATAGCCGGAAAGTGCAACCTCGTGTTTTCAGAAGGGGATATGGTGCTAAGACTAGTGCAGCGCATAGCTGGCATGCATAAGTTATCACCCCCATGGGAAGGTCCATTCATTGTAAGCAAAGCATTGCACAATGATTCATATTATCTAACAGATGTGTTGAATGATCCTCGGCCAAGTGATCTAAGTTCCATACCCGCTAACTAAATCCTTAGTACTTTGAGACTCTAATGTCGAACGCCAAAAAAGGTAGACAAGAGCCAAGGTCAAGGAAAGGTGAAACGGCAAAATGAGACTCGGGGACTTGCCCTTGAATGATTCACATTCAAAATATAACAAGATGTTTAAGACTCATCAAAAGGCACATAACCAAACATAAGTTCAATAAATATTACATCTGTACCCGGCATACCGGGGATCTCATCAAAGTTCAAGTATTTTTCCTACTCAGTCTAAGAAGCAGCTGGGCTTGGAGGAGCAGTCTTGGAGCTGGGAGCATCACCCGGAGCATCTGCCGAGTCAGGAGCATCATTCACCGAATATTCGGGGTTGTCCGACTCGGTGGCCTCGCTGTCAGCACCCTCTTCATTGATAACTTCAGCAAGTGGTTCGCCGAGGTTGAGGAAGCTGGGCCCGTCGCACCAAGCGTGCACCATAGTATACCCGATCATGGCGTAGGCTCGCTCTTGGCGTTTCTTGATCAACTCAGGATCATTCAACCACTTGCCATCCCCCCTTATGCGTGCGAGAACATCAAGATTGATTTCCTCGTACCATGAAAGCACGGATGATAGGGCCTTGTCTGCTGCAGCTCGGCCAGCCGACTCGCGCCACTGATACAGCCTCTCTTCAGTGAGAAGCAGCCTTTCAGCAAGGGGCTCGATGAGCGTGGGTGCATCTTCATCTGGCCAGAGCATGCGGAATGCATGAATAAACGACTTGAGCAAGTCCACGCCGCAGGACTTGAGGGTCTTGACGCGCTCTGACACCGCTTCGAGATGCCCGTCAATGGTCACCTCGCCATCAGCTGGAGCGCCAGACTCGGCTCTCACTCTCTTCATGGCCCGAATGGCGAACATATTGGCCTCGGGAAAATTCTCTGCAAAGCAAAAGTGAACTTTAGCAAAGTAAAAAAGCAGATGAAAAAGTCAATAACGGAAAGCATAGTGCAAAAAGGGTAAGAACTCACTACCGAGGAAAGAGTTGATGGCGCTGAGTTTGCCTTGCCAAGCCTTGGCCTTGGCTTTGAGCGCGTAGAGATCCATGTTAGCCGACTCAACCGCCGACTCGGCCTCCTTGAGCAACTCCCTGGTTTTCTCGGTGCTGGCGGCATGCTGGCCGTCTTTATCGGCAAGCTCCTCCTTTAGCCCTTTCACCTCAGCTTGATGCTTCTACTCCATGTCGGCCATCAGCTTTTTCAGCCGGACCACCTCGTCGTTCTCCTTCTGGAGCTCGGCTTGGTGCTTCTCTGCTTATGCGGAACAAATTACTCGTTAGAAGCAACATAACTATCTTGATCCGTCAGGATAACAATCGCAAGAGAATGGCATGAGTACAAAGCAACACAAGGATGGATAAGGACTTACTCTCTGTCTTGCTGATCTGCGAGTGGAGTGCGTCGATGGTAGACTAGGCAGAAGCTGTGGGAAAACAACAACAAGAAGTTAAGAAAATGAAGCAAAGAAAAGGTACACCGGATAAAGATATGGCGAGTAAGAAAGCTACCTTGGCCTTGAGTCTCTGCTTGCAGCTTCTGATGAGCAAGTTCGAGCTTACGATGTTCTAACAGGAGAGCCTGATGCACCTTCGTGCGCTCATTATGCGTAAGCCGCATAAAGAAAAAAGACAGTGAATGAATTGAGGAGACAAGCTCATTGCCGGATAAAGGGTAACTCCTATCTTAGAGCTTACAGCCGAGTAAGTTCCTCACTCGGCAATAACCTTGGGGACTGGGTGATATGTATAACAAACATACTCATCAACACAAAAAAGTAAGAAGCCTATTTACCTCGTTCACTTCATCCGCGCGATCCATTAAGGTGATGGCCTGCTGGGCCATATCGGAGACGGCCTTGGGACCTAGCTTTACCTTCTTGCCAGCACGAGAGCTAACCTCTTGCTCGCCAGTTGCATTCCATGCTACAACATAGGGCTCAGCAGAACCAAGGCCATTCCCGCTGAGCGTCCGAGTGAGAACTTGCCACTTCTTCAGGGTGGTTCCCACATTGGCGCGGGTTGCAGCGACACTTGTGTAAAGTGTAACAGCTTGAGAGCTGCCACCCGACCCGGCAACCGTAGATCCGCTGGGGTTACCTGTTGGGACGAGCATTGTTGTTGGAGTTGTGGGCCAGATCTGAGGAGCAGAACCTGGAGCCCAGACGAATGTGGTCTTCTTGGTGGTTATGGTTTTGCCGGATGAGGGGCGAGCCGGGCCCGAAGCCGTAGGCCGGGTCTGGGTCTTTGACAGAGGACGAGAGTGAGAAGATTTGTTTGGAGATGAAAGGGGAGCCGACTGAGTGGGCCCAGCGGTGTTTCTGGCACCAAGATCAAGAAGCTCTTCATGCGCACCAGCTTGTGTGCTGGTGCCAGAGGAACTGGTGGCGACGGTTTTCTCGGCGCCAGCGTCGCCGGCACCAAGATCAGGAAGCTGTTCCTGAGATCCGGCAAATGTGCTGGGCCGAGTCTCCTCCGCCGGGTGCGCCACCGGGTCTGACTGACACTGAGAAGCGTGAACCTCAGCAGTGGGAGCCTCGACTCGGACGGGGCTGTGCATCGTGTAATCAACTGGAGGAGGCGCATGCCTTAGCTGGAGGCAATGCTAGAAGCAGCCTGGTTGGCCGATAGAGGCGCAACACTGAAAACAACAAGACGCGCCTAAGAAAGCAGTAGCAAAACGTAAGAAGGAAAAAATGCAGCGTAAGCGGATCGCAGAAGCTTACCCGATGACGACCGGATCATGCGGTGGGCGATGCGTGACTCGGAGCCCAGCCGGTTTGCGAGTCTCCGCCAGCGTGGTAGCAGCAGGGGCAGCAAGTGCGGCAGGAGAAGCCTTGCGCTTCTTGCCCGGCTGAGTATTGGAGGAGGCCCCGCGTCGCTTATTTGGCTTGGCGACAGGGATTTTGCCGACTCCGCCCACAGCGAGAGGAGGAGTGTCATGTACCTGGACAGCTGCATAAGTAAATGGCAGGCTTACTCGAATAAGTCAGGAGGCTAAGATATGAAAAGTAAGTACCTCCAGGACTTCGCAATCATCATCATCATCATCGTCTGACCAGTCCTGTAAAGGGTTTCGAGTGTGACTCTTACCCGTAGTGGAGGCAGCAGCAGCTGCATGCGGGATGGGCATGAAGCGCTCCAGGTCGAACTCGACCTCATCCGAGTTGGAGCGGTCCTCATTGTAAGCACTGGGAGGGACAGTACTGTCATCAACCTGGTGAACGAGATTCTGCGAGAGACAAACAGAATAAGCAATGAGGACTAGACATAAAGTGGCAAACAAGCTAAAGTAGACTCGGCTGCAAAAGTAGATTCAGAAACTTACCCAGGGGACGGGCCTGACCCGGCTAAATGGAGTGCAGCTACACTCCCAGTCCTCAGCTAGAGTGAGTTTGAAGATCGAGCTGACCCGACGGCCGATGGAGTCATGAGTGAGCTCCTTTGTAGAGTGCCGAGTGGGGTCGTGCGAGCCACTCATGAAGCACATTTTGTGGCTCCTAGCTTGGATGGGGCTGACCCGGCGTGCAATAAAAGTGCACATGAGATCCGTGTCAGCGAGGTGGAAATTATCATCCGGCGACAGCAACCTATCCAGGATTACGTTGGCCTCATTCACCGCAGCGTTTTGGTCATGTGGGTCCAGCTGCCAGAACTTTTTGCTAGGGACCTCATCCGAGAAAGGGGGGAGACGGATGTAATCGTTGGCCCCACTATTTTTGACATAGAAGAAGGTTCTATGCCATTTGTTGCAAGAGTCAAGGCTAGTAACCCGAGGAAAAATGGAATCCCTCCTAGGTGTGATGCTAGCGGCACCGCACCAGGTCGGCCTCTTCTCGGCTCGAGGAGCGCCGGGTTGAGGAACGACTTGGACCCTAAAACTAAAGTACTTGGACCACAGAAGAACTATATGCCAAATGCCGAGGTAGGCCTCACAAGCGGAAACAAAGCAGGAGAGGGAGCCAATCGCATTGGCAGTAAGATGATGGGTTTGAAGATGGAAGGTGGAGAGAAAAGAAGCAAAGAAACTTCTCACGGGCAAGGCAAAACCTCGCTTGAAATGAGAAAGGAAGACCACCCTCTCATTGAAGTCGGGTTTGGGGGAAATCTCACCAACGAGAAGACGACAGTCCACCTCAAGCGGGATGCGCCTGGCTGGAGCAGAGCCACTCGACCTCCTCGACGGAGACCTCCGAGCCCTCCCAACCGCCATGCTCGCCGGTGGGAACCTCCTGTTCTTCGGCTCCTTCAGCGGCGTCGCGTGCATCCATGATCTCCCTGGAGTCAGTCTCCTCCGCCGTTGGAAGGTGTTTGGAAGAACACGGACCGTGGTGGAATGGAAAGAGGAGAGAAGCAATCGTAGAGCAAGAACAGAAGGCAGGAAGAACCGTAGAGGGGGCAGTTGGATTTTGGAGGCGCAAGGAAGAAGAAGAGGCAATGGGGAAATGAGCGGGCGAGGGAAGTTATAACCCCATCACCCCTACCTAAGGGCAGTAAAAACCCCAATCGTGGGATCCCCTGCGCTGTGCGGCCAGCGTGTGGCCGTGTACCCGGCCGAGTAAGCCAATCAGTGGGCGCCACGTGACAACAATACACGAAAAATCTCCTGCAACGTCACAAAAGGAAGGACAAGAGGCGCAAACCGATGAGACTGCCACAGTGACAGGGAATAACTGCGCAGCCGTCACTGTGCGGTCAGGGCTTGGAACAAAATTTGAGGCAAGTTACCATGATTACCAGCTGTCAGTGATTGAGGCACACCGAAAATGACTCGGAATTGGCCAAAGTGACTCGGCACGAGGCAAAAAATGAGCCAAGAAGTCAAAGAATGGACTCGAAAACTGTCAGACAGATTCGGCAAGGTGCGAGGTTGCGCCAAAAAGTGCGCCCTAAGTGACAAATAAAGACAAAAGAATAAGTTCCAATTACATTAAAGGAACCTGGAGAAGCCTAACAGCTAGAACTGCTAGACCTCACCAACTTCGGGGACTAATATCAGGGGGATAACCACCGGTAGGGTCACAAGGGGTAAAACACAGCCTAGCTTGGCTTACGCCGAGTGAAGAAAGAACCAGGCCGGGTAAGTACGGCCGGGTAAGAGGATCGCATGCGGCCAACATAGAAACCATGTCAGCCCATATAAAACAAAGATGTTAACCTTGCAGGAACCAACGAGCCGAGTCTCACGAGGAGGGGCCGAGTCAGGTAGGACATGTGACACCTTTCTGAATGAGGTTCAGGAAGGACCATAGTAAAGCATGGTCAAAATAGAGGGGCGACGTCGGGTGACACGAAAGGAGTCGGGTGACGCCCAAAGCAAGGGCTGACGTACAAAGTTACTGCGTGACACCAAAGGAACAAGAGGTGACGTACCAGAAGACCGTTAGCTGTCAAGCTTTATGGACTGGGCCGTTAGGCTTAGGGCAAGGCCATGACCTGGCTCGCACAGTAAGGACCAAGATCCAAATAGTAACCCTAGAACCCAAGGGGATATAACCTGGTTAGCCTCGCCTATATAAGGAGGGGCATATCTGTAGTAGAGAGAGATTGGACAGTAGTTGAAACAACTCAAGGAGCACTTGTAAAACCACATGCTTCAATAAAAAACACAAGTGTGGAGAGTTCTTCTTGTTCTTTGCGCATGGCATGACCGTGCGCACCCTCCCCGGTGACCACAAGCACACATTCGGCCCCCAACTTAAGCCTACCCATGGCATCTGCCGTGACACCACCACGACAATGATGATGATGATCTTGATGAAGCCTAGCTTGACGATGGTGTTGATGGCGATGATCTCTCCTCTCCGGGAAGGAATTTCCCTGGCAGAAATCTGTCTGCCGGAGAGATCTCGGCGGAAATCTATCTGTGGTCGCTCCCCTAGTATTAGTGTTCCGAGAGGAAGTTATACACGAGAGGGCAGAGTCGGAGGCCGGCCAGGTGGGCAACACCTGCCCTAGGCACGACCTAGGAGGGACCCGCGCCTAGGGGGTGTGGGGCCCCTGTGGTCCAGCTACGCCTCCCCTTCTGGCTTCCTTTGTCTTCTGGTAAAATATAATTTTCCAATATTTTTCTGGTATTTTTCTGATCTTCACAAAATTGCATCAAAACACCTTCTTTTCCATCAGAATCCTCTGACAGTTCATCCTCCAAGAATCATCCAACATACAAAAACACAGGAAAAGACATAAGTAATACCTCATAATAAGACATATATCAATGAATAGAGGCAAATTATGATATAGAATGGTGATGCAAATTGGACGTATCAACTCCCCCCAAGCTTAGACCTTCGCTTGTCCCCAAGCGAAAACTGAGCTCAGTGAACATGTCCACAGGTTTATGGAGTGAAGTGTCGATAAAAGAATACAGACAAGAAGCATCACACTTACCATTACACAACTCAAAGAAGAAAGCAACTCACCATTATATAACTTAGCTTGCAACAAGTACAAGAGCCACAAAAGAGACGCATAAAGATAAATCATAATTGGAATTGGCAAACTTTGTTCTTGGTCAGAGAACAGCTGGCAAATAGTTTCACAAAAAGCTTTTGTAGAAGTTTTACAACAGGAGCACTCTTTGATCAAAAAGGTTTTTCACAATGAAGGCTTTAAAAGTAATACTCAATAGATAAAAGTTTTGTGCAAACAAGGAAGATAAAGAACATTATTGAATAAATCACCATATGAATGCTTGAATCACAATAACTCAAATGATTGCTGGAGATAGAGAGGAAGTAGGTTTACTGTCTCAACTTGGAAAATAGGAGAAAGGTCCCTTTATAGAGGGAAGCAAGGATTTCAAGTCATAAAGAGCTTCCAAAAGATCATGGTACTTACTAGCTTTGAGCCCTCATTTCCCCTATCATAAGCATCTTGAGATGATTAAGGTTAAAGTGAACAAGGATTGAGTATATGCTTGACGAAATATAAGTTGGCAATCTCATGTCCCTTGAATATGAGGGCCACACCTCATGCTACTCAACTTTAGTACCGGTAAGTTCTTGTCATTGTAAGTACATGTGTACCATAGAGAACCACCAACGGGGTACCCCTTTCACATGGTACAGGAGCTATCCCATAACCAAAATGACAAGGCAAGCAGACAGTGAGCATCCCATCGATCTTTTTATTTACTATGTGCATAGATTTTTATTGAGGATGCTTCACAGATAGATCACTATGGCGATGCTGCAAGTTTCCACCATGATTAAGCATGGCTTAGGCTAGCGGCCCAAGCATTTCTCTAGCACAAAATACATAACTCCATGGACTCACAAGATCCCTTTTTATTTCACACCGGTGACATCCACAGACAAAAGAGCATGATATCAACTATGTACAAAGTACAAGTGCAATGTTGAAAGCGTTCCCCGTGTCAGCACGGTTCTGCTAATCCAAACGTATAGATGCAA
This sequence comes from Avena sativa, assembly GCA_916181665.1. Lineage (NCBI taxonomy): Eukaryota > Viridiplantae > Streptophyta > Magnoliopsida > Poales > Poaceae > Avena > Avena sativa. Next base: position 433,710,768 of record OV702283.1, on the reverse strand, counting down.
GCATATACACTTTGATGACACAATGGTTCAAGTGTATTAGGGGCAAAAAAAAGGTGTGCCATCAAGTTCGTGAGAGCTTTACTAACTAGTTTTCACATAAAAAAATACTTTTTAATTCGAAAGATAGATGAATCTTGAGAATTTGCTTGGAATAGCAAATGCTAATAGGTATATATGGTGGACACAAATGGCATAGGTTTTGGTTCAAAGGGATTGGATACATGAGAAGTATGCCTTCTCAAAACAGGTTTTTGGCTAGCAAGGCTTGGTAGCAAGCACAAGAGTTGAAGGAAACAAGCAAACATACAAGTGATAAAGCCAAAGATGCAATCTTCCTTGAAGACACAGAAGATCTTAAATAAAGAACACTAAGCTTATGAGCCAACAAAAAAGAAAACAAATGATACAAAATACCTGTAAGCTTTTTCTTTTCCTTTCAAACCTCAAAACGTGTTGCTACTGACCAGAGCTCGGTTTGCCAAAACCAATTTAGATTTACTTGATGCTCCCAAAGTGATGCCAATACTGATCAACAAGATCCATCATATAATAGAGATTGCAAACTAAAATAAGAAGTGCAAAAAGTAAAAGATGAGACTTCTCATTAATATTCCATAAAGGCACTCACACCAAGGGATACATAGATAATCAACTAAAGGAGAGATCCTTCCACATGCAAACCAACCTATAAGACAACTTCTCTACCAAAGATATGAATCCACTAAAAAGGTAAAAGATAAAAGATAATGATGGTGATACCGCGACACTCCCCCAAGCTTGGAACAAGACAAGGGGATGCCAAACCTGATGACGAATTATTCCTTCAGTGGTGTTCTATTGTCATCATAAAACTTCCAAGGAAAAGGTTCCCCATCCAAAAAGTACGTCCTAGTTTCCGCAACCCTGAAACTAGCAGCAGAGCTTATGCGATCAAATTTAGCCTCATACTCACAATTTTGATTTTGTATGTCGTAGAGCTGTGCTTGTAATTGGTTGGTGGTTTGACGGAGCGAGAAAATTTCTTCTCGGAGCTCAGCAACCCTCTCCTCGTGCTTGGGGATGAGTTCTGAACTTATCTTGTGAATAACATCCACTTTGCGTTCCGCCATCTTCTTGTACCTGAAAACTTCTGACTCCAATGCTTCCATCCTGTCTTCCAGACTGCCTTCTCCTTTAGGGCCTTAAACTTCTTTCATCTGCACCTTACCATCTTTGAGAATCAACTCCTTGGGATGGATCCTCAACTCATACATGTACAGGTTGATGACATCCGCGGAGGAATCCTCCATGGGTGATACAGAGGAAGACATTGTGGCTTCAAAGCTGAGAATCTGCCTGACAGAAACATATCGAAACAGAAACACGATGAACACGATACGAGAACCTCGGGGAACCCGGGGGGTTATACATTACGAAGTTTCAATGCATAAGGAAGGCACTGGTACGAAAATGAGGTGGAGACGGAGCTCGAGGGGCTCACACCCCCCTTAGGCGCGCCCAACTGGGGCCCGCGCCTGGGGTGGGTGAGGCCACCCCGGACTCCGTTTCCTCCTTTGTTCCGTCTTGTAATCTTCCATATGTATTAAAAACATCAAAAATATAACAAGATTAGGCTTTCACGAACCTTCTATTTTCACCACTTTTACCTATTCAAAGACGAACTCTGCAGATTCTGGTGTTTGGTTTCTGATAAATTCTTCCGGAGTCACCATTTGAATGATATCAACATATTCGTTATAATAATCTCCAGAAATATAATGTTTTAGCCTTTGACCATTCACCACTTGTGTTGTGTCATCCTTCAAAGAATATATTTTGATAGCACCTAAGCGATATACTTCCTTAATAACAAAAGGTCCTTCCCATTTTGAGAGTAGTTTCCCTGCAAAAAATTTGAGATGAGACCTATACAAAAGAACTTTCTCTCCAACATGGAACTCCCTTTTGAGAATCCTCCTATCATGCCATCTTTTTTTTTCCTTAAAGAGCCTAACATTTTCATAAGCTTCACTTCTCCACTCATCTAGATTACTCAAGTCGAGCAATCTTTTCTCGCCGGCAAGTCTAAAATATCTATTCAATTCTTTCACTGCCCAATAAGCTTTGTGTTCTAATTCTAAAGGCAAGTGACAAGCTTTCCCATAGACCATTTTGTAAGGAGACATCCCCATAGGATTTTTATAAGCAGTTCTATAAGCTCACAAAGCGTCATTCAACTTTTTAGCCCAATTTTTTCTAGATCTATTAATAGTCTTTTGCAAGATAGATTTAATTTGCCTATTGGAAAGTTCTACTTGCCCACTGGTTTGGGGGTGATAAGCTGAAACAATTATATAGTTTACATCATACTTAGCGAGAGTTTTTCTAAAACTCCCATGAATAAAATGAGAGCCTCCATCAGTCATGAGATATCTAGGCACACCAAACCTAGGAAAAATAACATCCTTAAGCATTTTTAAAGAGGTCTTACCATCAGCGTTGTTTGTAGGTATGGCTTCTACCCACTTTGTAACATAGTCAACAGCAAAAAGAATATGAGTATACCCTTTTGAAGGAGGAAAAGGACCCATAATGTCAAACCCCCAACAATCAAAAGGTTCAATAACAAGAGAATAATTCATAGGCATTTCATTGCTTCTAGAAATGCTACCAACTCATTGACATTCATCACATGCTAATACAAACTTCCTTGCATCTTTGAAAAGGGTAGGCCAATAAAATCCAGATTGTAAAACCTTTTGTGTAGTCCTATCCCCAACATGATGTCCTCCATAAGCACTGCCATGACATTTTATCAATATCTCTTATTGTTCAAATTCTGGAACACATCTTTTCATGATACCATCTACTCCTTCTTTATATAAGTGTGGGTCATCCCAAAAGTAACGCCTTAGATCATAAAAGAATTTTCTTCTTTGCTGGGTTGTAAAGGTTGGAGGCAAATACTTGGAAACAATAAAGTTAGCATAATCAACATACCAAGGACTTTCATGCGGACTTACCCTTATTGCAGCCAACTGCTCATTTGGAAAACTGTCATTAAGAGGCAAAGGGTTAAAAGAAATGTTCTCCAAACGAGATAAATTCTTAGCAACAGGACTTTTAGCACCTTTCCTATCTACAATATTGTAGGGGTTCGTATCATGGAAAACAAAAAATTTCTACCGCATACAAACAAACAAGCCAAGATCTATCTACTAGATTGTAGCAACGAGTCGATGGAATAGCTCACCCTCAAAGATTCCAAAGTGTTTAACGAGAGCGGATTCTCGTGGGTGATGTAGTCGTACTCTTGCCGATCTCAAGATCGTGTAGACGATCCTTCCGGCGCTGCGTTCCGGCAGCGCTTCCGCAGTCGGTCACACGTTCGGTACTCGATGAAGACCTTCCTCTCCCTTGTTCCAGCAGGCAGTGGAGGTTGTAGCACTCTCCTCGTGATTCCGATAGCACGACGGCGTGGTACCGGAAGTAGAGGGGAGATCTCGCAGGGCTTCGCCTTAAGCCGGAGCGAGTATGGTGGACTACGAGAGAGGCCTCGGTGATCTAGGGTTTAGACACACCAAGGAGAGAAGGCTAGGCCGGCGGCTAGGGCTTGGGGAAGCCCAAGTCGGCGGCTAGGGTTTGCCCTAGGCGGCGGCAGCAGCAGGAGGTGGTGGCGCCGGCGGCTTAGGGCTAGGGTTTGGAGAGGGCAAGGTGTAGGTCTAGAGGGGCAGCCCTGCCCCTCCTTTTATAGGTGGAGGGCGTCGGCCAAGGGGGAGGGAGTCCTCCCCCAACTCGGCCTCCAAGGCCGGCGGTGGAGGGAGAGGAACTCCTCCCCAAGTAGGTTTCCTACTCTCCCTCCACCAAGCAAACTTGCCGTTTGACTTTTCAAATTGGCGTTTGACTTTTCAAACTAGGATTTGATTTATCCCTTTATTTTGCTCAGCGATGACACCTAGTACATGATGCAACCATTCCAACTTGTTATGACACATTCATGTATCCTTCCTCTCCGTAGTGCCGGACCTTCTGGAACCTTCTAGAACATTCCCGATGAAAACACCGGAACCATTCTCCAACCCCAAAACATGACTTTCCTTATATGAATCTTATTATCTGGACCATTACGGATCTCCTCGTGATATCCCGGATCCCATCCGAGACTCCGAACAACATTCGGTCTCTTACTCATCATTCCATAACTACTCAACAACATCGAATCCTTAAGTGTGTCTCCCTACGGTTCGTGAATTATGCGGACATGATTGAGACACTTCTCCGATCAATAACCAATAGAGGAATCTGGAAATTCATATGGTTCCCACATATTTCTATGATTACTTTGCAATCGAATGAACCACTTACATACAATACCAATTTCCCTTTGTCTCACGATAGTTTACTCATCCGAGGTTTTGATCGTCGGTATCTCTGCATACCTAGTTCAACCTCGTTACTGATAAGTACTCTTTTCTCGTTCCCGTAATATGTGATCCCTTGTGAGCCAGTCACATGCTTGCAAGCCAATTGGATGAAATTTCACCGAGAGGGCCCAGAGTATATCTATCCGTCATATGGATGGACAAATCCCACTCTTGATCCAAATGTCTCAACCCATACTTTCCGAACACTCAATGCCACCTTTATAACCACCTAGTTACGGTGTGGTGTTTGATGTCATCAAAGCATCCTTCCGTTGATGGTGATATGCATGATCTCATGGTCAAAGGAATTAGGTTACTATGTATCAGAAAGCATATAGCAATTGAACTATTAAAATGACTTGATCTTTATGCTACGCTTATCTATAGGAGTATGTCCATCATACCATTCTCCTAACGATATGATCTTGTTGTTAATAACATCTCAATGTTCATGATAGGGAAACCACAATAATTTATTAACCAACAAGCTAGTATTATAAAGAGGCTTTACCAGGGACTCTAATTCAGTTTAAAAATCACACAGGTATTAATGTTTCCTTGTTAATATTGTTATAGCATGAATGTAAACATTTATCATAAACACAAAGATATAATAATAACTACATTTATTATTGCCTCTAGGGCATATCTCCAACAAATATGCAGATCAAACTCTTGTAAAAGCAACACCCATCTAATAAGCCTAGGCTTAGCGTCCTTCTTTGTCATAAGGTACTTGATAGCAGCATGATCTGTATGAATAGTAACCTTTGAATCAACAATACAAGGTCTAAACTTATCACAAGCAAAGATTACAACTAAGAACTCTTTTTCAGTAGTAGCATAATTCTTTTGAGCAGCATCTAGAGTCTTGCTATCATAATGAATAGCATTCAACTTCTTATCAACACGTTGCCCAAGAACATCACCCACAGCAAAATCACTAGCATCACACATAATTTCAAAAGGTAAAATCCAATAAGGTGGTTGAACAATAGGAGCAGTAGTCAAAGCTTTCTTCAAAGTTTCAAAAGCTTCCTTACAATCATCATCAAAAATAAAAGGTACATGTTTTTGAATAAAATTAGTAAGGGGCTTTGAAATTTTGGATAAATCTTTAATAAACCTCCTATAGAAACCAACATGACCAAGGATAGTACGAATACCTTCTATATCTCTAGGACAAGGCATCTTCTCAATTGCTTCAATCTTGGCTCTGTCAACTTCAATGCCCCTTTCAGAATTTTTATGTCCAAGAACAATCACTTCATTAACCATGAAATGGCATTTCTCCCAATTAATAACAAGGTTGGTTTCTTCACATATCTACAAAACTTTATCAAGGTTGTGCAAACAATTATCAAAAGAAGTTCCATAGACGGAGAAATCGTCCATGAAAACCTCCACAATTTATTCACAAAAAGCATGAAAAATAGCAGACATAAATCTCTGAAAGGTAGCAGGAGCATTACATAAACCAAAAGGCATACGCCTATAAGCATAAGTGCCATAAGGACAAGTGAAAGTGGTTTTCTCTTGGTCTTGCGATTTCACAGCAATTTGAGAGAACCCAGAATAACTATCAAGAAAACAAAAGTGAGTCTTTTTGGACAACCTCTCAAGCATTTGATTAATAAATGGCAAAGGATAATGATCTTTCTTAGTAACTTTATTAACCTTTCTAAAATCAACGCACATCCTATACCCAACAACTACTCTTTGGGGTATAAGCTCATTATTTTCATTAGGCACAACAGTTATTCCCCCTTTCTTGGGAATACAATGAACCGGACTAACCCATTGACTATTAGCAATGGGGTAGATAATACCAGCATCAAGGAGTTTTAATACATCATTTCTTACCACATCCTTCATCTTAGGATTTAGACGGCGTTGGTGCTCAACAACTGGTTTTGCATCAGGCTCTATATTAATAGCATGCTGACATATATTGGGATAAATTCCTTTTAAATCATCAAGAGTATAACCCATAGCTCCTTGGTGTTTCTTCAGTATTTCCAATAACCTTTCTTCTTCGTTTCCTGAAAGTTTAGAACTAATAATAATAGGATATACTTTCTTGTCATCAAGATAAGCATATTTAAGATCATCAGGTAAAGGTTTTAATTCAAAAACAGGGTCCCCTTTAGGTGGTAATGTGGTACCCAAATCTTCCACAGGTAGATTATGCTTAAGTTGCTCAGGATGACGAAGCAAAACCTCGTCAATCTCATTTCTTTCCTTCATGAAGACATCTCTTTCATGATCTTCCATAAATTGCTGCAAGGCATTGTTAGGAGCAAGAGAAATAGCAGAAAGTTGTTCAACCCTGAAATCCTCATTAGGCAGTTCATTTTCATAAGGAGTTTTAGCAAATTTGGAAAAATTAAACTCATAAGACTCTCCATCAAACTTAGTTAAAACTTTTTCCTCCCTACAATCTATGATGGCCCCACAAGTATTCAAGAAGGGTCTACCAAAGATAATAGGATAGGTTTTACTAGCTTCTTTACCAAGTACTAGAAAATCAGCAGGATATTTGATCTTACCACAAAGAACCTTAACATCTCTTACAATGCCAATGGGACAGGCAATCTCTCTATTAGCAAGGTGAATAACAACATCAATGATCTCAAGCTCGCAAGGACCAATTTCATGCATACTTTCCCTGTAAAGATCATAAGGAATAGCACTAGAACTAGCACCTATATCACACAAACCATAATAGCTATGATCACCAGTTCTAACAGAAAGCACAAGGACACTAGCTTTTCTAGCTTTTTTAGGATGACAAACAATATTAGAAGCGTCTTCACAGAAGACAATGTGCTCATCCTCTATATTTCTAGTGACAAGATCTTTCACAATAGCTACCACAGGTTCAATATCTATTTGCTCATCAGGTTCCACGGTTTTTTGTACTTTTACTAACCACATTAGCTATGATAGAATGTTACTTTACCTTAGCAGGAAAAGGGATTTTCTCAACATAAGGTTCAAGCAAAATAGGATCAACAGTACAAAGCTCTATGCTAGCAGGAACATGAGTAACAATAACTTTATAAGGAGCATGGTACTTGTCCCACTCTTTTTTGGGAATTTCAATATAAGAGGCAAATGCCTTCAAACATTTTGCAAGAACTTGAGGATCAAGACCATACTCAGTACTAATATCATGGAAGTCATTAGTTCCCATAAAAGATTTAATGCATTCATAATCATAGTTTATACCTGACTTTCTTCCTTTGTCATTCTCCCAAGCTTCAGTGTTCTCTTGAATACGGTCTAGGAGATCCCATTTAGCTTCTTCCTTCATACGTGTGAATGATCCAGCACAGGAAGCATCTAGTAAATCTTTATCATGAAGAGAAAGCCTAGCATAAAATTTATTTATAATAATATTGTTAGGGAGTTCATGAATAGGACATTTAAGAATTAGTAACTTCAATCTCCCCCAAGCTTGAGCTGTACTCTCTCCATCATGATGCCAAAAGTTATATATCAGATTTCTATCCTTATGAATCTCATTGGAAGGATAAAATTTAGAATAAAAGAGAGATGTCATCTCCTCCCATTCCATGGATTGTCCATTCTTCAGCAACTTATACCATTCTTCAACTCTCCCTTTCAAAGATATGGAGAGTAACTTCTTATTCACCTGTTCAGTTGTGATACCTGCACACTTAAAAAACCCGCATAATTCATGGATAAAAAGCAAATGATCACCAGGGTGGACAGTTCCACCCCCTAAATAATAATTATCCATAACACGATCAACAACTTGTAGGTATCTTAAAAGGATCTACCTCAAAAGGTGGTGGTTCATATACCACCCTAACAATAGTAGTTTTACCAAACATAAAACCAAGTGGGTTATCCATATTGGAAACAAAGCAACAAACAGAAACATAAGCAATACTCATAGTAGAAGTTTCCTTTACCAGTTCCACTCTTCAATAGCGCTTCACTCCCTGACAACGGTGCCAGAAAATAGTCTTGATGACCCACAAGTATAGGGGGTGTATCACAGTACTTTCGATAAATAGGAGTGTCGATCCCAACGAGGAGCAGAAGGTGTTGACTAGTGGTATGGAGTAGGAAATCTCTGTAAATACTTAGCAAACGGATTTTTAGGGGTTTTCTGATAAAGCAACAAAACAAAGTGCAAGTATTAAAGACAACGAGCAAATGCAACATGTGGCCCAATCCTTTCTTAGCAAAGGACAAGCCGGTGGAAATACTTATAAGGACCAAACGTTCTCGAGGACACATGGGAATTCTGTCAAGTGCTTTTGCTTCAAATAGCTGAGTACTCTTCTTTGGTGTTGTAAGTGTTGTGTGGGTGAACATGTGCTAATGTACCGACCTTACTTGGACTAATACATACTTGTGATTAAACCCCCTGCAAGCATCTGCAACTACAGGAAAGTAATTAAGATATAAACCTAACCACAGCCTTAAACTCTGAGATCCTACAATCCCTTGTGCAAAGGTGTCCTAACGGGGGTTCATGTTTCTATCACTCCAGCAACCCCACAATTAGTAGCCAAATACACAATGCATTCCCCTAGGACCATAAATGGTGAAGTATCATGTAGTCGACATTCACATGACACCACTAGAAGAATAGCACCACAACTTAAATACTAAACCATTGAATAATAACTCAACACAAATCCACTACTAACAACATGATGTCAACACCCGGATTTTTAATCCCAGATGCCTGTTATGCCATACATCGCAATCCAAGGATTACCATTTTTGCGAGACATAACAGAATTGGATACCACAGTACATCATCCATTACAAACCATTCATAATGTCTTACACAAATAGGGATCTCATTGATCCTGTTCTTAATACAACTTCAAGCAGCGGAATACGTAATAATAACGGTAGCATAGGCGAAGCTCCATCTTCAGGGTCACAGGCAATGCTGGCGATGGGAGATGATCCTAGTTGTCGTAACCTTCCTGGGGTCCATCCTCCAGGTACTCCTCTTCATAGTCTGGCCACGGGAATAGCCAGGGACAAAGCCATGAGTACTCTTTAAGTACTCGCAAACTAATACTAACAGGTGAAGTTTTTTTTTGATAATAGGACACTAGGCTCTAGGGTTGTTTTGCAAAAGCCAGATTTATTTCTACTAAGCTGAGAAGCAAGAGAAGCTAGTCACAATTTTATAACTCCTAAGTAGGAACTTGTATTTCATATCACAACCCTGTTGTGGTCAAGTCAAAGTCTCAATTCATTTCACAAGTCTTTTGAAAACATCTGACGGGGGAACAATATGGCCACTCCAACTGTCCATAACCGCGGACGCGGCTATTCGAATAGTTTGACACTATGCAGAGATTGTACACTTTCACCACAACATTCGATACATCCGTCAGGAACAAATCCTGAATTCACCATACTCAGTATGTGGATAATCAATCCTAACCTTTCAATTACACGCCCTAGTATAAGCACCTCTCCTGTGAGTTTGGCCTCCCAACCATGACCCACTGTCATCTTGGGTACTGCACAGGTGGACAATCTTCACAAGGTAGCCTCAGCTCAGACCTTGGCCGTGAGGGAACTAATACTAAGGTATATAAGTTTCCAGTCAAGCCCTACCCAATCTTCGGGTATTGTGGCTGTACGATAAAATTGGAATGGTATCTCATCTAGACAACCATCAGTTTTATAAAGGGCTAAGGCTCATGCCTCAACATTTTCATTACCAAAATCATCTGGTGCTCGGAAACATATGTCAAAAATATTTCAATAGAATGATCCATCACTCCAAGGTTTTCATAACCATTTTCACCAAGTATTCCCATCTAAAGTTGATCAAGTTTTATGCTTAGCACTAGCATCTACAATTGGGGGTAAGTACTAATGAGGGGTGGTAAACTAGTGGAGTTTCAACTAAGTTCAATCTCATGCCTTGGGATGACATCAAGATTATCTAGCTTAGGCCAAATTTTATGCTCTTTATGCAACCTTCAATTATCCTTCTAGTATCTACCATTTATTACAGTAAACTCTAAGTAAGAGCTTTGATAAAGAAATAAAGTAATAAGCTTGCAAGTAAAACTAGGATTGGGTGTCATCAAATGTATCTAACCAAGCATGCTTAGTGCATTGCATAGGTTATTTAACTCTCATAATTGCAAGTGTTAGCTTGCATAGGTATAGTATCAACTTGCATTGGTCCACTTGGTTAGTAAAGCTTGCTAAAGTAGAGTATCTTGCAAGTTTTAGCTTGCCTTGTGCAGAGCAGTGGTTGAAGTTCTCCTCGGCTTCTTCTTCGTAGTATCCTCCTTCCTCCTCGTATCCTTGGTCGGTACTAGCGTCTATAAATAAATACGATGTACACAATCACCAAACAATACTTAACTACTTGCAATAATCACACAAAAGGTCCTATAGATGATCTAGCATCATCACTAACATTACAAGATTAAAGCTTGGTTTAATTCCTTTTATTTTTAGAAAAGTAATTTCTACTCATTGAAAAACTACTTAAGATTTAATATTCTCCAAACCAAACATGGGATCATGTTGACACATGTCATCACCACATATTTTAGTCCATGGGAATGTGATTTAAAGTGGTGTCACAATTTAATAAGGTTTTATCCTTTTATTTTAATTAAATAAAGTGACTAGAAATGCCTATGTAACACTCTTTTATTACTTGAACATTATTTCTGTAAGTAAACCTATATATTTTTATATATTCTGAAAGGTATGGTTAAATGTGATTTTTGAGAGTTGGAATCAACTCAAAAGCTATTATGGTTTAAATATGAAAAATGTTTGAATGCAGAAAAGCTTCTGCCTTGTTATTTTTACCATGGATGATCTACAGATCCAAATGACTTGAATCCAACGGGCTTGGATTCAGCATTCCCAGAACTTTCTAACAAAATGGGTTTCATTCAATTTGGTTCACTGAATCGACCTGGGTTGATTTTTGAAACTGGGTACAAAAGTGTGTTTGAAATAAATGGAAAAGGTTAAATTCAAATAACTGGGCTGCGCGGGAAGCGATACTGGGCCGGCCTGCTACGCACAGCGCTTACGCGGGCTGATTAAGTGGCTGTCCCCACGCGTCAGTGAGACGAGGGGGTGCAAAGCGGTATGGGGCGATGTGGTGCGTTCGATCTGATTCTAATCCAACGGGCTGAGGGTCATCGTCGACGTTGGGCAACGCCGGCGAGACAGAAACCTAGCGTAGCCAGTGGGGGTCGTTGGGGGCTCACCGGGGTTCAGGCGAGGGTCGGCGAGGCGGGCGAACGACGAAGTCGACGACGGCGAACCTCCTGGTACCGGCAACTTCTCCTGGGGCGGCTCCAATCGCTGGCCCCCTTCTTCTCCAGCAGCGGCAGACTCCGGTGAAATTCTGGCGAAGTGCTGCTCGCCTTGCTCCGGGAACGGGGTGGCACGATCAGTGAGGAGAGGGGAGTTAGATGGTGTGCTCAATTCGGCTGGGGTGGCCTCTATTTATAGTGGCGAGAGGGGACCGACGGGGCGCAAGGTGAGCTCGTCGTGGTCGACGGTACAGACGGCTATCGGCGTGGGCGACGGTAGGGGGCGGTGCGGTGCTCCCTGGCGATGCTCAACGACACGGTGGCGAGACGTGGGGCAGTGTGGTTTGGTCGGAACGCGACGGTGCTCTGCGCGTGCCCGACGGGAGATTTAATGGCGCATAGCGCGCGTGGTCCGTGCGGCGGCGAACGAGCGTGTCTGCGGGGTTGCTGGGACGGTGGTGATCACGTATGCACGCGGCGAGGGCGGCGCGCGGTCTGTGGGCGTCGGTCGAGTGTGGCGCTCTAGGCGTGCTCTCGGCATGGTTGCTGGCGAGCTTGGCATGGTTCGTGCGTGTGGTCCAGTGGCTGACAGGGTTCGAGCACTGGACAGGGAGTGGCGGTGGGGTGTTGGCTGCCTCCTAGACATGTTGTTTAGGCTTGGTGCTTGCTCTGGCTAGCTAGCCATTGTCGGCTGGCAAGGTGATGCTCGGGTTGGCATGGCATGGGGCAAAAGGGTAGGGGCTAGGGTTTGTCCAAGCACTGTTTGGCACTGGGGGAGACAAGGGTGATCAATGGTGAACATTGCTTAGCCAAATTACTGCTCCAAACAGTGAAGTTAGGCCAATTTGATTTGTTTCTGCCAAGTGTTTGATGAAATGGCCGCAAGAATTCAAGTTTTGAATTTTGAAAAGATTTTTGGTGGGTGTGCTAGGTTGGTGCTGGTGAGTCTGCAGATGCTTGGGTTTTGAAAGTTGAGCTTGTTTGAGTGGTTTTTGAAAAAGTGGGATCTTCCCATATGATAAAGATTCAATTTTGAATTGTCACTTAAACTATGCATTTGAATGTTTCTGGATGATCACAAAGTGGGCCTTGATACTTTGTTATGAGTACAATCAATGGGTGCAAAGATCCAGAAAAGTTTCTTTTTAGTTCTGAAAGTTTGAGACAGCCAAAGTAGGCATGGGAGTTAAATTGGTCAAAATGACCATTCACTCATTTATCTTTGTTTTGATTTATTTGTCTTTGAGAAAAGTTTGGGAATTGTTTAGATGATGTTTATTTCATCTAAGCATCCATTTACAAGCAAAGGAACACACAAACAAGTTGGTTCAAAAGAATTCCAAATGAAATGCATACACCATGCATGCTTTCATATTTATTTTTTATTTTAGCGAAGTTTTTGTTAACCCTAAATTTGATGATTAGAATTTGATGATCCAAGTTTAGTATTTTTGGGATGTTACAAACCTTCCCCCTTAAACAAAATCTCGTCCCGATGTGAAGAGATCGGGAAACTCTGTCCTGATGTGATCTTTGCGCTCCCAGGTAGCTTCCTCTTCTGTGTGGTTGCTCCACTGAATCTTGAGAAACTTGATGCTTCGGGTTCGGGTAGTTCTGAAAGCTTATTCCAAAATACGTATCGGTACTTCAGGATAGGTCAGGTCATCGTTGATCGCTATGGTCCGGTGGTCGATATTCTTGAACACTTCGGTCTTCTCTGGGACTTCGAGACACTTGCGAAACACATAATGCACAGCTGACATCTCTTCGAGTAGTTCTAATTGATACGACAGTTCTCCTCGACGGTTCAGAATCTTGAAGGGTCCGATATATCTGGGGGCTAACTTTCCTTTCAGTTGGAAACGCTGCATTCCTTTCAATGGCGACACTTTCAGATATACAAAATCTCCTATGTTGAAGGCGAGGTCTCTACGTCTCTTGTCGGCATAACTCTTCTGTCTTGATTGGGCTGTCTTGAGGTGCTCACGAATCTTGTGAACCTTCTCTTCTGCTTCTCGTGGGATGTCGGGTCCGAAAATCTGACTTTCTCCTACTTCCGACCAGTTCAAAGGGGTGCGACACTTCCTTCCGTACATGAATTCAAATGGGGCCATTTGTAAACTAGCTTGATAACTGTTATTGTATGAGAATTCTGCAAACGGCAGACAGTCTTCCCACTTAGATCCATATTCTAACACACATGCTCTCAGCATATCTTCGAGTATTTGGTTTACTCGCTCCGTTTGTCCATCGGTCTGAGGGTGATACGCGGTTCTGAAATCTAGGCGGGTTCCTAAACCTTCTTGAACTTTCTTCCAGAATCTCGAGGTAAACTGAGTTCCTCGATCCAATACGATGTTCTTGGGTACTCCATGCAAACTAATTATTCTAGCGATGTACAACTCCACGAGCTTCGAACTCTGATATGTGGTCTTGACGGGCAAGAAATGGGCGACTTTGGACAATCGGTCCACTATGACCCAGATAGAGTCATTTCCCCTACTAGAAGTAGGCAGTCCAGTGATAAAGTCCATTCCAACGGAATCCCATTTCCATTCCGGAATCTGCAAGGGTTGCAACAATCCAGCGGGTCTTTGATGTCCTGCCTTGACTCGCTGACATATATCACATTTGGCGATATAGCTTCCTATTTCTCTCTTCATCTTATGCCACCAAAATTGCTCTTTTAAATCTTGATACATCTTAGTTCCTCCGGGATGGATAGAATAAAGAGTATCATGAGCCTCCTTCAGAATCACTTCTTTTAACTCAGAATCTGCTGGTACACAAAGGCGTCCTTTGTACCACAGAACTCCTTCTTCGTCTTCGGTGAATCCAGGTATTTTGCCTGTACCGATACGATGCTTGATTCCGTTAATACTAGCATTTCCCTTCTGCGCCTCTTTAATCTGACTGATCAAAGTGGGCTGAAGTTCTATGCTAGCCAAAAATCCTTCACTCACTAATTCCATTTGAAAATCTTCCATCTCTTTGTGCAAACTTGGTTGCTCCTTCAAAATCATGGAGTTCAAGCGGCACGGCAATCTGCTAAGGGCATCGGCTACCACATTGGCTTTACCAGGGTGATAGTGAATGTCTAGATCGTAATCCTTGATTATCTCAATCCATCTTTTCTGTCTCATATTCAGCTCCTTCTGAGTGAATATATACTTCAGGCTCTTGTGATCCGAATAAATCTCACAACGGTTTCCCATCAGATAATGCCTCCATGTCTTTAAGGCTAAAACTAAGGCTGCGAGTTCTAGGTCATGGGTTGGGTAATTTTGCTCATGTTGTTTTAGTTGTCTAGATAGATAAGATATAACTTTGCCTTCTTGCATTAGCACACATCCGAGACCGATCTTGGATGCATCACAATACACATCGAAGGGCTTTGTGATATCTGACATGATTAAGATTGGGGCTGAAATCAATCTCCTCTTGAGTTCTTGAAAACTCGCTTCACATTTGTCGGTCCATTCAAACTTTTTGTCCTTCTTCAGCAATTGGGTCATGGGTCTGGCGATACTCGAGAATCCTTCTACAAACTTGCGGTAATATCCCGCCAATCCGAGAAATGCACGAACTTGGGTTTGAGTGGTTGGGGCTTGCCAATCCTCGACATCTTTTACTTTTGCAGGGTCAACGACAATTCCTCCGGCTGATACAATGTGACCGAGGAATCCTACCTCCTGTAACCAGAATTCACATTTGCTAAACTTTGCATACAGCTGATGCTCTCTAAGGGTTCCAAGAATGGTCCTTAGGTGTAGCTCATGTTCTTCTTCTGATTTGGAATAAATCAGAATGTCATCAATGAAAACAACGACAAACTTATCCAGGAAGTCCACAAAAATCTTATTCATGAGATTCATGAAATAAGCGGGGGCATTGGTTAATCCAAAAGACATGACGGTATACTCGTATAATCCATATATGGTGGTAAAGGCAGTCTTGGAAATATCCTCTGCACGAATCTTGAGCTGATGATAGCCGGTTCTAAGATCAATCTTAGAAAACACTTTGGCACCGGTCAACTAATCAAACAAATCTTCTATCTTGGGCAAGGGGTATTTGTTCTTGATGGTGACATCATTCAACTTCCGATAATCCGTACACAAACGGTTACCTCCATCTTTCTTGTCCACAAACAATACAGGTGACCTCCAAGGTGACGCACTT
This sequence comes from Avena sativa, assembly GCA_916181665.1. NCBI lineage: Eukaryota > Viridiplantae > Streptophyta > Magnoliopsida > Poales > Poaceae > Avena > Avena sativa. The sequence continues at coordinate 433,694,879 of OV702283.1, read as the reverse complement.
GGTTGAATCAATCCAATTTCCAACATGGAATCCAGTTGCTTCTTTAGTTCTGCGAGCTTAGACGGGTTCATACTATATGGTCTCTGGGCTATGGGTCCAGTTCCGGGGATTAGTTCAATGATAAACTCAATATCCCGATCTGGGGGCATACCAGGCAAAACATCTAGAAATACATCAGGGTATTCACAAACTATCCGGACTTGGTCAATGGTAGGTTGGGCTATACTCTTGTTGCACTTGAATTGGCGAGGTAAGGTTTCAGATATATGCTCGACTGATATTCTGGCGGTACTGGTCATGGTTATGGCTTTCTTGGCACAGTCAATCAATCCTTTATGTTTGGACATCCAATCCATTCGTAGTACTACTTCCAATCCTTTAGTTCCGAGTACTATCAGATTAGTATAAAAATCTATGCCATGGATTCGGATATTTTATGTGCTGTATTTTTTGGATGGAATTGTGGATTCGTTAGTCGAAATTAACACAGTACAGAAATGTAGACTGGTTATGGTTTCATGGTAGAACTGTTTCAGATTTACAATTTTTTGCTCACTTACATCTTAGGCTGTGAAAAAAATGACTAGTTCATTACAATTGTTGTAGAAATAATCCTATGTAAGCTTAAGCTCGGTATACCTTATTGTTCTTGCTGGACAGTGCTATAGCTTGATGTTAATGTTATGACTATATACATATGTCGTTACTGCTGGGCAATGAAGTAGTAATTTTTTTAGTACTGCTATATTTTTTTATGTGCAGTGGAGGAATCAGAGACGGGGTGGAAGAAAGTCTGCCTCTATCTATTGCAGAACCTAAAAGTTGTGAAGAAATCTCTGGGTAAAACTTATTTTTTTTTCAAATATGTATGTAGATATTATTTGTTTGATTATCCAGCTAACTGTGTAGTTTTGAACAGTGATGTTATGTGTAACAACAATGAAGATACTCACAAAAATTGTAATACAGATGATTCTGGTAATGACAATTCTGAAGAAAATGAATGAGAATCTGAAGATACAGGGGATGAAACTGATAGTGCACGAGAAGAAAGTTACATGTTACCAATATATGATACATATACAGATGAAGACGAAGAAGATTCAGATATTGAGTACAACAATACAAAAAACAATGATCCACCAGCAAGTAAAAATGTATTATCTGAAGCACACAGTGACAATGTTCTAAATCAGGAAGAATTAGTTCCAATGTCCATAAAAAGGTATGTGTACACTATATATCGTATTGTTTTTATTTTTGTACATTCACTTACAATAACTGAAGAAAATGTGCTTCGTAATCGTTTTTAGCAGAATAAATTTATGAATACGATACATGCAGATTGTCTCTGGAAAAAAGTTATCTAATAGTTGTTTTAATGGCATATTCGAATTGATCGTTCAAATGAACTATAAAACACTTTTTTAGAAAAATATTGGCTTATAAAATGAAGTTATGACCAATAATGTATAACTTTAAACAACCAGGTAAACTATGTGATCAGTTGCAAAAAGGTATTAATCAATTCATGTGAGATTATAATGTTTTATTTAGCTACGAATGAATCAAAATTAGCAACCTCTGCTAAACAAAGAATGAAGATATAACTTTGATTTTTTTTAGGAAACGCCATGCAAAGGGTGAGAAACTACCAAGCTGTAGAGAAAGTAGAACAATGGGAGCTGCTAAACTTGCAATGAGGTCTTCGTCGTCTAGAAAAACAAGGGAAATATTTATGCCAGTTGTAGGAACAGTTTTGACTCAGCTGCAGAAGTCGTACGAATTTTACAACCTATACTCTTGGGAGAAGGGGTTTGGGATAAGCTATGGGAGGAGTGATAGAAATAGGGGGAACTATAGGACAATGCAGGAAATTCAGTGCGGTAACCAGGTGAGACTTTTAAGGATGCTTTTATTAGTTTGGAAATATTTTAATATTTGTAATTGAACTGAAATAGTCGCATTGAATATAGGGGTTCGACAATAGATGCATTCACCAATCACAGCGTTGTGGTTGCAAAGCTCTTATTAGGCTGTTACGCACTAAAGACCATGGTTGGTATATTACAAGGTTTGTCGAAGATCATAACCACCAATTGTCTGAATCATGTGGAGAGAAAATGCAGTGGCGTTCTCATAGGCAAATAGATGAATCTGCTAAAAACATGGTAAAATCTTTGAGAGATAACAATGTTCCGTTAGGGAAGGTCCACAGTATAATGGGAAGCCTTCATGGTTCAGTTCAAGATCTGCCGTTTACAAAAAGATCTTGGAGAACTCTTTGCGAGCAGCTCGCACATGAACAGATGGATAATGATGTCAAGAAAACTCTGGATATTTTTAGAAAGATGAGATTAGAGGATCCAGATTTTGCATACAGTGTTGATGTTGACAAGCACAATAGGATCAAGAGTTTGATACGGACTAACCATCGTAGCAAGATGCAATACCAGTGTTTTGGCGATGTCTTCACATTTTATACAACCTATTGCACAAACATATACAATATGCCTGTTGGCCTATTTGTTGGAGTTAACAATCATTTTCAGTCAACCATTTTCGCCGGAGTTCCAATGAAACGGGAGAAAACTAAAAGTTTTGTTTGGGTTTTCAACGAGTTCATAGCTTTGATGGGTGGAAAACATCCAGTTACCATTCTTACAGGTTCGAAAGAAAATTTTCATTTTTTCTGTTCTTCAGATCACTAATATACTTGTGAAAATAAAAAATTAACCTACCATTACTATTTTATTTTCAGACCAGTGCCAATCTATGATGACAGCCTTAAAAGTTAGCATGCCTAATACAACTCATTTGTAGTGTAAGTGGCATGTTCTCCGTAAGGCACAAGAATCTTTAGGACCAGTGTATTCAAAGAATGGTGGTTTCCGTCAAGAGTTCCACAAATTGGTTAATGAGATGCTTACTATAGACGAGTTTGAAGGTGCCTGGGATAGTCTAATTTGCAAATACAACTTAAGAAGAATCCACTCATTGTTAGGGTGTATAAGTGTAGGACAATGTGGGCAAAGCCATACTCGATGGATAAATTTTGTGCTAGGATCATGAGTACTCAGAGAGGTGAGAGTGCAAATCATATGTTAAAAACTTACTGTCAGGGGCAACTCTACAATGAATAATTTTGTTGAGAAGTACAATGATATGATGTTTGATAGAGCAATGGAGGAAGATAGGGAAGAGCACAAAACAAAAATGGTGAGAAAGTTTCATCTACTTGTTGTTAGGTGTACAACTTAATATGTTTGACGGGAAGTTTGTTAATACAGATGAAGAAATCTACAAAAAGGATGTGGCCTCTTCAAAACCATGCGAGCAAAATCTACACTCGAAACACATACAAACTGTTTATAGCTAAACTTGAAAAGTCTTACCATTTCATTGTTGTGCAAAGGGGTTGTGATATGTTGTATTATGTTAAGCATTCTTATTCTTATCTTAGGGAACCGTGGGTTAGGGTATGTTTCGAGGTTACTGCAATATTAGATGAGGGGAAATACGACTGTGAGTCTGGATTGTTCCAACATTTCGGTATCTTGTGTTTCCATGCTATAAGGGTAAAAATAGCACGATCAATATATCACTTTCATTTACATATAGTTCATTGTTTCTGTATTACTATGCTTAACAATACACATTTATATTGGCAGGTTATGAATTATTTAGGAGTAGGGAAAATACCGCAACGATATATTCTAAAGAGATGGACTAAAGATGCGAGGGATGTATTACCAGAGCATATGAGATTTCTTCAAAAAGAAAATAGATCATTGAAGTCGCATACGTTCAGGGACAGCCTTCTGTATACCACATCGATGAAAGCTATTAAAAAGGGGAACAAGGACCTAGAAACATTCACTGAGATGATGAAGCATCTAGGAAAAGGAATAAAAGCAGTAACTGACATATTTGATTCAAGAGAGGTTGAAAAAACTATAGAAGCAGAACATCACTATGAGTCTAGCGATACAGACTGTAACAGAGATAAGTATCTAAGATACCAGTCAGAGCCTGAAATTGGAGCTAAGGAAAGCAAATATATTCTCATCCAAGGCAAGGAACGATTATCAGCAATTTTGACATTTCTAAGCTCAAGGCCCCTTTGATTGTGAAGACAAAATATGGGCGAAAACGAAAAAAGCGTTTTCTTTCACCATTAGACAAAATTAAAAAAGGGAAGATGAAATCAGCTAATGGTAACTATGATGGAGTATCATCTTTTAAACAAACTATTTTTTGTGGTGTTTGCCGGAAGAGCGGCCATAAGCGAGACAAGTGTCTGGATAATCAAGAGGCTGGGAAGATCCAAAGGAAGAGGCCATGCTACAACACGTGCAAATTACCAGGTCATAATTCTTCCCAATGCTAAAACAAGAATCCATCTGTTGATGAATTTGATTTTTCCAATATGTGAACATATGTAAAAAAATTGATTGGTATGTTTTCCAGTGATTTGTTTTTGTATCTTTTCTGTTGTTCGTTTGAATTTCAAAGCCAACAATATATATGTTATGACAATATGGATGTTGGGAACCGCAACAACTTCAGATTTAGCTACTATCATATTTATGTTTTTATTCTATCTATGTATTTTAATGCAGAACGAACAAACTCCACACTCAATTTAATATGTGTGGAGTTTTTATTATAATTCATCATTTCAATAAAGAAAATGGTTATCTAAAAATTTGTAATTACTTAGTTAATTTAATTAGTTGGTGAGTCTGGTTACATGCCTTCAAAACTGGAAAAAGTGTGGTGCCGGTTTATTTCATGTTTCATTTCTAATTGACTTATTTTTGTAATTTGTTTGTTGTTTCCTATGTTGTCGCTGCTGTTTACGTGAATAAAAAAGGTTTAAACTCGACCACGAGTGTACGAGTGGTTAAGATTTTTTTAACACATTACAAATTGAAATTAATTACGTGTTGATGTTTTTATGTGAAGCTACGGCAAAATAATACCCGTGGTTTATAGTAAGTAACTGAATGAAAATACTAGGTTTGATTTAGTTTGCAAAACTATGTTACTTATTGCATTATATCATTTAATTGTATGGCAGATATGTAAAATTGTGTATACTTGAATTTTGGTTAATTTAACTTGTTAGAGGAAACTTTTACCATGGCTAAAAAGAAAAAAAGGCTGCTGAAAGTTCCTTTAATGTTTTCATTCCTGTTTCACTTATTTGCACAAATCATTGCTTGATTCATTGTGTGTATCCGTATGGTACTGTTTACATTACAAATTTACTAAGTGTAGTATACTTTTTTTGTTAATTTACTTTGGTAGACAAACATTTACCATAGCTAAAAAAGAAAAAGTTGGCTCGTCACAGATACTTGCGTGTTTCATTAGAGTTTCATTGCTTTGAGCAGTTCAGTTCTTTTTTTCCTTGTGTGTATCAGTATGTTACTGTTTACATTAAAATTTATTAAGTACAACATGGTTATTTGAATGGTTAGGGTATTTATTTTATCTATAATAAAAACAGAGTACATGGAATCAAAAACTAACCAACGGCTCTACAAAAGGTATACAATCAAAGTTTAAAATAAAGAGAGGATCTGATTACAATAATAAGAAGATTCATAAATAATATTGTTACAAATCCGTTACAATAACACACATTAAAGATAAAAACTTAGTTTGATAGTCACTTAATTGAATAGAATCCTGAGGATAGCACATCAGGTAAGTTACTACTCAATGGAATGGACAAAGGCATCTGCTAGGACTCCTCTGTTTCCTTCAATACTTAGTATGTTGTATAGAAGTTCCTTAGCAAATGTCCTCAGAGACCCGTACAATTCAAAGTAAAAAAACTTAAAGTTAAAACTATCATGACCAATAAAAATATATGATAGGCTGTTAGTCACAGGCTTGTTCTTTTAAATTATAACTTTTTTAGAATAGTACCTCGGTTTGAGGAAGCTCGAACCTTTTCCCGTTGAAGTTGCGCAAGGCAAACAAAGTAAGCAAACCAGATTCATTTCTGCGAACGCTAATTTTTTTTATATGAAACTATAAACAGTCATATGTATTGATGATTTTTTTTCATTAATGGACATGAGACTGCACCTTTGTTTTCCTGACAGAAATGGATGGATATAGTTCTTTTTCCATGTAGTCCAATCAATGTTCCATCCATCATAAGCTGCAGATAGACATTTTGAAAGTCCGGCCTGTATCTTGACAATTATAGGGATATGAAATTCATGTATCTCTGCTGACTTAAAAATCTCGAACGAAGGATCAACTACATGTACAACCTTTTCCTCCATATCCCAGAAATAGGACGACCAATTATCTCCAAGAATGTTCGGAACAACTATCTGCCGATATTAGAAATAAAAAATCATATATATATATATATATATATATATATATAGTTAACTATAATATGACCAGGAAATTATGCTGTGTATACCATTCTGCAGTTTGAAATATCATAATCTTTTGAATTTCCGGTAAGTTGCGAGCGTATAGATTGACTATTCATAACATCATAATTATTGAGAATCTTCATCTGTAAAAGCGAAATCATTAAATGACCAATTTAAGTAAAAAAAATTGTGTCCATAGATTTTGAAGATTGATTTCAATATAGATTACCGCGAAGTCACTCTCAAAAGGATGCATCCATCTCAATAGTACACCTTCTCCATACATTGATTTGTCTAGCTAGAAAAATCTTCTTATACACAAGTCTAGCAGATCAGGTGTGAAGTTATAACCTTTAGTAAACACGCTCTTGAAGTCGTTCCCATAAATAATAATTCGTTTTGGTTTAGAGTGGTCGATCCAAACTCAGTGGTAAAATTTAATATGTATAATGACGAAGTATAAACTAGCAGCAAGGGTTTTGGTTCCCAGAAAGGCAATTTGCATATGACAATTTTTTTGAATGAATTCTATTTACCTGTCTAGACTAGCATCAAAGATAACGCTTAACCACTGAAACATTGTTTCTGCTAAAACTTTATCCACACAATTCTTTGGCACTACATAGAACCAAGGATTTTTTTGCCATACGGCCTTGCTGGAGACGAACTTTGATAACCGGGGTAGCAATGTGGTCGTTATTTGAAGGAATCTCGTTCAAGTCAATGCGGTATTCATCATGAATGTTGTGGTGTGATTCATCAATTTTTGTTTGACAGATTATGTTTTCGTCAGGAGTCCTGAAGCTTGATGTGTTTAAGATAACAGGGGTCGCATTTGTCGAAACGATGGATGCATGAACTTCTTTCGAAAAGGTTAGCCCCTCTAAACCATCTTTATTTGCCAGGTAGCGTTCCTTCATAAAAATCTCTTCTGAAGTTGTAAATCCTGTTTAATAAAAGAGTGTGACTGAGCAAAAAAGAATAAAAAACAAGTTCTTTGATTTGCTAGTAGATATCAGGTACCCATATTTTTTGCCATTTATATGTTTTAGGAAGGTGATTCAGAATAATAAAGTAATATGCTGCATTTTTTTAATTATTCAAAGTGAATACTCGATGTAATAAACTTTTTACTACATATGCAAACGTGTATAAGCTCCTTAATTACTGTGGTTTCGAATGAACCTGGTTGGGATATCTCAGGTGAATGTCATGTTGGAGATGAAGTCGTAGCAACATTGGAGAGGTCTGCTATCAAATTTCTTCCTAAAAAAGCAGAAAATAATAGTAAAAAATTTATAAATGATGTAAACATGTAAACAATACCAAGGAGACAAACCAGATATCAAATCATGTGTCTTCGTTCTCTTTTTGGTTGTACCTGCGGGGGTAAAACAACAAGCGAGTGTCCTGAAAAATATATGACTAAATATATAAACAATAAAAATGGTAAAAATTTGTACTTATTATCCTCTGTGCTAGATTCGTAACCACACATTGTATTGTCAGGTGTTCTCTTCGTAGATGAGTAGAAAGCCGGCGATTCTAAAGCTGGACTGTTTGGATGTTGAGCATGTTCATGCAGGCTTTTAGAAAGAGTAAGAACTTGATCCAAAACATCATTCATAAGTTGGTCAGAGTTGCAAATAAACTTTTCCTTGTAATTGGGATTGTCAAGGAACATTCCTTGGAGGTCAACAAATACTTTTGACTTGAAATTGTTTATGAAAAGTTTCATCCTTGCATTGTGTTTCCTCAAGGCATCGATTTGCTTATCATTAAGCTGCAAACAATTTTCATTGGTATTATATATTGCTGTTATCAATCAAGTATGTGTACATGAGTAGTGCACTTCTTGAAAAACTTTAATGCATCTTGTAAAATGCCTTACGCTCCGATCACCAGGCACTGATGTGTATTCTGCCAAAAACTGGGTGCTTGCCTGTTTATGCGTACGGTATTCTTTCCTGGCCATTATGGGTGGAGCTGTTTTGCCTTTGCCGGCTTGATTGACTGTTTCTAAAACTGATTTACCCTTTGGGGGCTAAAGAAATTATAAACGAATCCACATACTTAGAATTGATCATTTTGCGTAAACGTTATAAAAGTGAAAACAATATATTATGATCTACATATTGTTTATAAACCATACCTTATTTGCTGAAGTACTTGGAGTATCGTACCCATCTGTAAAATCGCAGGTGCCACGGATAGCATTTATCATTTTTCTGCATTATTTCAGAAGTGAATGATTCTATTCTTGGAATGCCTGTCATGGGAATCTTGAGATCTAGAAGATTTATGCTGTCCAGAAACTTTGCCTGTTTTAAATAGAGACATGGTTCAGAAACTAATAGTTATGAAATACTATGAAAAGAATTAGAATAATTTTTTATGGAATTGCACCTGTAGGAAAAGATGGCATCCTGATATGTTCTTAACTGGCCTATTAGCTTTTGTTTCCCTCTGAACATGACGAGCAGACTCTAAGAGTTCAACAACTACGGCTTGACAGAAATTGTAAGATGGTATTTCAGATGGTGTCAACAAGGAGCCCCAGAAATCTTTAATACCATGGTTGTAGCTATATTTTGCCAGCAAAAAGTTCCCCATTACAAAACGAACAAAATACACTTTGAATTGTTCAGCTTGTGCTTCTATCATTCCATTTGGGTGGTCTGCGGTTATAAACTCTTCAGCGACTTTCAAACTGTTTTTCTCATCTATGTCAAAAGAAGATGATCCAATACCAAACCTAATGAAATCCATTTTTTTCGGACTCTGATCTGTCTTCAAGTCCAATAACATTATTTCGGCCAATTGGTATCTAAAGATAATGATGAACATCCTTGGCAGTCAGGTCGATTAACGTGTTGTTGCTTAACCTGATGGACTGTTTCTTGATATTAATTTTATTTAGCAGGCTAATAGTGAACTTTCTATCCATGTTTTTTATAGCAGGTACTCTAAGCATCCCTTGGAAGCAAATATCTATTACAACCTTCCTTTTTAGATCACAAAATTTGGATACAACCTCGGCAATTCTGTGTGGTGAGCTGCGAGTGTTTCTCCACTCAGAATCAGAATCAGACGAATCCAAGCTAGACATTTTGGTATGGTTCCTATGCTGTTGAAATGATTAGGAAGTCAAATGTTAATGATTTAGAATAAAAATGAACATAAAAAAGTGCAGGGTGTATGTTTGTTCTAGTTTCGTCGTTTATTGTGTTAATATTTTTGTAGTCTATAATTTTACCAAATACGTAAGGGACTAGAAAAATCAACTGCATTTATACTAGCGCGGATTTGATAATGCATATTACGTACTGCTTTACTGATGGTCTATTATTACCATGAACATTGCCAACTGGTGTAATTTATAAAGATGCCTTGTTTTTCTGTGGTTTATAGACGTTTTAATTATTACGGTGAATATAACCAATGGAATTCAACTTCTAATAATACCGTGGAGACTAATACTTGCTTCCTGGAAATTTTAGTTGACCTCGTAGCATTTGAATTGCGTAAGGGGCAAGTACTTAAAAATATGAATGATATACCCGTTCTATCTGTGATAAGATAGATTCATGATACATAAGACGAAAGGCGTAAATCTATTGTGAATCTATCATGAATCTATCATAAGACCAAATATTTCTGTAACTTCAGCAATATTCGGTATAAAAGTTCATAGGTCTATTACGAGGAGCAGTTAAACAATATAACTTAAAGAAGGACTATAGCATCGACTGCTTGGTGAACTTACAACACTGTTACTAGATCTTTGGCAATGCAAAGAATAGCCAACGGGAAAAACAACTAGCATAAGGAAGAAAATTATAGAAAAGATGTAGAATCGACTGTCATAGATGAAACATAATAAGCAAAGAAAAGGGTAATCCTAAAAACATCATGAAAATATAAAGAGCACCTACGGGAGGTAATTTAATGGCTTCCAAGTAAAAATCTTCTGTTGATATTGTAAGATTTCGAAAAAAGATCTGTATAGGATGATATCTTCGCATCTACTGTTAACTACGTGTGATAGTAAACTTACTTGGGTCCTTATAGCTGAAGAAGCATGGTTGTGATCTCGCCAATGGAGAATAACAGCGGGAGCGCTTCTGTTGATCCTTTCTTCAAAAATACGGTGGAGAAGAAATGGATGAGATAGAAGGAGGAGGGATGAAGGACGAAACATTGGGAATTTTTTCTAAGGGGAGCAATGGAAGGGGAGAATGCTTCGGTATGAAAGTTTCATGTACCAACTGACCGACAGCTTGGGCAGAGAAAAACATCACTTCTTTGTACAACTAAGGGGTCTGTAGGACATGTAAAAGTACTAGTAGCCTTTACCACCTATCTCTAGTAATATTGACATAGTCCTTTTTGTACTGACCTATAGAATGATGGAGCTAGCATGGAGCCTAGAACAAAGACGTAGAAAGTGGAGGGAAGATTGGGAAAAGTTCTCAAATTTTCTGAATCTATATAGGAAACATAGAGGAAGGAACATTTGGCTTGACCATTCTGTGCAAACTAACCATTAGAAAAAAGATGTCTGGGGAAACAGCCCCAAGCAATGAGGTTGGCTCTTGCGTGACTGCCAGGTCTTCTAATTCATCATTGGGGTTGGATCGAAATCAGATTCCTAGCAGAGTAAGCTCTTCAAGCTTTTAACTGGTTCTTCTTCTAAACTATATAAATAGGCAGAATTTGGATATCTGTCCTGACTGATTTTTGCTTTGAAGTCTTCTTCTCTGCTCTCTGGGTACATTGCTGATATGGATTCATCCGAGGAGGATAATGGATTTGTCAACGGAGGACTTGCTGAGATTTCTGAGTATGCTGTGCATAATGCTAACGACTCTGATGATTTGGTATTCGAATGTTCGATTTGTGAGATTTGTAAATGGTCACTTTGATGGCATCTTTATATTCTAACTTGATTGAACTGCCTTTTCTCACTTAAATATCAGCCAGGCCAGCAAGAATTGGATTCATCAGTAGTACCGGAGGTCATTGGAGACACGGGTGACTTCAGCAGAGCAAGGGGCTCTTCAAGTGTGCTTGATGGAGATAATTCTTCATCTGTCATTGTATGTGTAAGATTTGTTGAGCCAACTGAAGAACAAGGACCTGCTAATGTGATGAGAAAGAAATCAGAGGCAGGTGTTGCTACTAAGAGTGAATGAAAGTATGGATGAAGACACCTGTCAAATTGATTCTAGTAGATCTATTTGATATTGAGTGGACTTCTATCGTAGCATCTTTCCAAAGAATTATCTTATATTACTGGATGTTCTTGCTATTTTATTTTGCGCTTTGTCTTTTGATGGAACAACTACTATATATATTTATAAATATTCGTTCGTCCATTTTATCCAGTATTATGTTCACGTGTGTCGTTTGGAATTTTATGAAGAAGAAATCGAATAGAGCAATGTTTTTGGATTGAATTAAACAAAAAATGTTCATGTATCCTGAGTTGTTTTATTATTACTGCTGTTTATACCTTACTGTGACCCAACAAGTTAATTAGTTAACAAGAATGCATACATGAATTATATAGTACGATATATTTTATAGCTAGTATGTAAACATGTAAACGGTTGTACGATTTCAAAGCAAAGAAAAAATATGAAGATGCATAGAGATTTCAAAAAAAAATACGAAGCATACAAAATTTTACTTCTAGGATTTACTATTGTAGGCTATAGACAGGTTAGTAAATTCAAAACAGTGTATAGCAAGGTTAAAGATTTGAAAATTGAAGAAAACTTCAAGGATACACAGAGATTTTAAAAATGATTTAAGGAAAATATAAGTTTCAAATCCAAAAAATTTAACTGAACTAAAAAAACCATGAACTATCTATGAATCTACTAAAATACTTGGAAGAATCTCAATTCCCAGATGGACATCCAATATTGGTTGGTTTCACTGGCACTTTCAGACGAATATACAAATCACAAAATTGAACTCCTAAACTGAAAGAACTTTACTAATTGTTCCATGTACAATTTGGCATTATTTATAACTGCTTAACAAATTTAATTTTCTACCTTCCGTTGTTGCGGAATATATATCTGCTATATACTACCTCCGTTTCAAGGCTTAAGACGCACACGCTTTCCAAAGCAAAGTTTGACCAAAAAAATTGAGCAACAAAATCTTGATTATATTGTACATAATTAGTACCATTGGATTCGTATTGAAAAATACTTTTCAGTGATACTAGTTTTATACCAAAACTCTTTACGTATTTAGAGTAATTATTGGTCAAAGAAAAAACACGCAAAACGAGGACGCCTTAAGCGTTCTTGAAACAGATGTAGTACATTGTATATTAGACCTAAAGTTTGTTTGTAGTACATAAATGTTGTAGACTAGGTTGCGGAGATAGTACATGACCATAGTCTAAGGATATATGTATGCAGCTAGGGAACATTGAAGGTACACGCATGCGTTGCATTTCGTACGGTCGAAATGGATGGTCTACCAGATGACCTGTCCAATCAGCCTAGCTTCGAACAATGCTAGATGTCTATATAGTACTACTATTTTAAAGAGTCAGTGATTGACCACAGATTCAAGAGTGATGTATTCCAACACGTACACTAACTTTACAGCTATTGACCAGAGATTTAAGAGACGACTATTTTGATACATGTCGTTGTATAATGAATCACAAGTGATTCTGTAATGAATTCTGTATTTCTTAATACCGTATAATACCTATTTGATTACTGCCAAACTATTTGTGGAGTTCGCTGATTCTATTGGTATATAAACAAATCCACCCGAAGACTTGTTCAATGAGGAAGAAAAAAAAATATTGTGAATTTTAGGGAGAATACAGTGTGCAAAGCTAACGCGTTAGAAAAACATTGGTTAAAGTTTTTTCGCCAGCTTTGTTGTGTAGTTCAAATAGAAAAAATAGCTGCCGATTCAGAAATATATATGTCTATATTAAAAATATAAATAAAATTAGATTCGTTCATGATATCAAACAGAATACTCAATGGTACAGTCATGTTTTATACAGGGATATAAGCATAATAATTAATGATTGTGATGTCGGTATACCTCCCCCAAGCTTAGGCTTTTGGCCTAAGTGAGGATCAATCCCATGGTGCCCAAGAAGATGCACCTCCGTAGTATGTCGAGGAAGCTCCCTCGTCCTGGTATGAGCTCGAGGCGTATGATGGTGCTTCCTCCTGATAGTGCCCATGGAAGTTAAGAGAGCGTAGCTTTTCATCCATCTCCACCTTGGAGCATGACAAGGGTCCCTGAGAAATACTGAACAAAGTAGTTTGGGGTAGAGGGATCTCTCTCTTCCCCGTCAATAAACAACATTCTATAAATCAAGCTATCAAGGGTAGAGTTAGTGGTGACAAAGTGATGTGCCTTCATAGCAGCAAGATCAAGCCTCTGAGGAGCCAAAACTCATCTGGATCAACAACAATGTTCAAGGCAGCAGCAACACGAGTAGCAATAATTCCCCATAGATGGGTCCCTTAGCAGTTAAGCGACGAGCAATGAGAGAACCAAGATTATACTTGGTTTTATTATTGAGCGCAGCAGCTAAGAAGGCCAATTGATAGTTGGAAATATTACTGGTGTTCTCCCTACCAAGAACACTGGTGGCAAGATAGTAAGCAAAGTACCTTATGGCTGGAAGTTGAATATTCTTTATCTTTCCCCTTTGAGCTCTGCAGTCATCATCATTGGTTATTCCTCGGTAAAGCTCCAACAAATCAGCGGGTTGAGCTGGAATCTTCTTTGTTGAACCAGCTGTACCAAGTCTCAGGGCCTTACAAAATTGCTTCAAAGTTATAGAATAAGCCCCGCCATAAATTTTGAAAGACACATCTTGCTTGAACAAGCTGTTAGTAAAAGAAAAGCTCTTCACAAATGTTTTAGTGAGCAGAGCATATTGCACGCTCTCATCCTGCATGTAACTTGTTAGTCCATCCCTCCGAACCAAGGTCATAAAATCATCAAGAATCCCAGCAGCCCGCAAGAAAGTTTGGCAAGGAAAGGTGGAGGGGTGTGCATCCCCTTCAGCTCCCTCGTCACCAAATCGCGGAGTAATGAGATCCTCATTGTATGAGGGTCTATTACTGGTGGATGACCTTGGAAGCCTTGCCCTTCTATGTGCATCACTCTCAAACATTTCACCAAATGTGTGGTTGTCCATGACCTTTCTTTAATTCTGAAATTTTTAGACAAACATCAAACCAAGTGATTTCTATGTTGATAAATGATGAGCAACTACTATAGGAACTTGCTAGAGGACTACACATGCATCAAAATGAAATTTCTAAGCATAGAACAAGCATGCGAGCTCAAACAACCTGACACCTATAGCAGCAAAATACTCAAAATACAATCTACCAATCACAAATCTAATTAGACAAGTGGAGGAGGCACATACCAAGGATCAAACCCTCCAAAAATCAGCACTTGAGATGGGCTAAACAAGGAGATAAAAAATTGCGAGCAAGAACATCAAGAACTTGAGCTAGAAAAAGTTTTCTGGTGTTTCTCGGGAGAGAGAAAGAAGGTGGCTTTGAGGAGGCAGCCTGGTGGGGCCCAGGTGGGCAAACCCCCCTAGGCGCCACTCCTAGGTAGGCCGCGCCTACCATGGGTGTGGTGGTCTGGGGTGGCCCCCTGGGTCACTCTAGGTGTCCCTCTGCCCTTTTTTCGAGGAGAAATTTATTTTGAATTTTCTGGGATTTTTCGGGAAACTTTATTTTTGGCCAATTTTCAGTGTATCAAAATTGATTTTCTTGCAGAAACTGACTTTTTTCAGAAGAAGCAAAGGCAAAAAAAAAAACCAAACTACAGAAGTTCTAAGACACTCTAACAAGCAAACAACTAGCTAATAAGAGCTAAAGCAAAAACTAGGAAGGAGAAAAGTAAAAGAAAGCAAGAATAACCAGAGTGAAAACATTATTTTGTTCATTAAAATCCTTTTCTTAACAAGGTTGATCAAGTCTTGTTACCAAAACAATCTTATATGATACAAAACTTTGTATTCCACTAAGTGATTATGTTACCTCAAGTTTGATAGCAATGGTCCCAATCATAATAGTTTCAAAATTTTCTTGTGGAATGGGACAATATATTTCTCCAACCTTAATGCTCTCAACATTTTCAATGGAGTTCAGGCAATAGCTTTTGGCAACCTTCCGGCATTTCAAGCACAACAAAACCATTTAAAACCAAGCAATTATGAGCCACTTGAACAGGAACATCCTCACATATACCAACAGGAATAGTAGTTGACTTATCAGCCATTTGCAAAGATATATCAGTTGGTATCAACTTTTCTAGCTGGAGTCTCTTATAGAGAGAAAAAGGCATAACACTAACTCCAGCTCCCAAATCACATAAAGCAGTTCTAACATAATTGTTCTTAATAAAGCAAGGAATAGTTGGTATACCTGGATCACCAAGTTTCTTTGGAACCTTACCATTGAAGGAGTAATTAGCAAGGAAAGTAGAAATATCCTCATTAGGAATCTTCCTTTTATTAGAGAC
The DNA here is from genome assembly GCA_916181665.1 of Avena sativa. Classification (NCBI taxonomy): domain Eukaryota; kingdom Viridiplantae; phylum Streptophyta; class Magnoliopsida; order Poales; family Poaceae; genus Avena; species Avena sativa. The sequence continues at coordinate 433,678,923 of OV702283.1, read as the reverse complement.
AATATCCTTCATATACTTTGAATAAGGAGGCAACTTAATAGCATCAGTCAAAGGAATTTGCAAGAATAAAGGTTTCATCCACTCAGAAAACTTGTTGTAGTGTTCTTCCTCCTTTGACTTGTGTTTCTTACCTGGAAAAGGCATAGGTTTCTGCACCCAAGGTTCTCTCTCTCCTTACCATGTTTATTAGCAATAACATCTTCCATAGTGTACCTAGTGTTCTTAGTGTGCTTTCAGGTTCTTCCTCAACTTCTCCCTCATTATCAGGAGCATCATTTTTATCATTACCACTCTCAGTTTTAGCATCAGAGACAGATATACTATTAGGATCTGCAGCAGGTTCAAGTGGTTCCTCAACTATTCTATGTTTCTTTTTATTTCTCTTACGAGGACTACCACTATCTACTTGTTGGGAATCCTGCTCAATTCTTTTAGGGTGTCCTTCAGGATATAAAGGATCTTGAGTAGCTATACCACTCCTAGTTCTAATTCCATAAGCATGTTTATCTCCTAAGGCATTAACTAGCATATCATTTTGTACCTTAGCAAGTTGATCAAGTTGGGTTTGAACCATTTGAAAGTGTTTATGAAGCATTTTAATATCATTAGAAGTTCTTTACACAGTATCTTTCAACTCTTTAATAGCTCTAGAGTTTTCCAATAAATGATTTTGAACTTGTTTATTAAAATTACCTTGTTTAACAATAAAAATGTCAAGTTCCTCTAAGCATTGATCATGAGGCTTACCATAAGGAATGTCACCTTCATCAAAGTGTTGGAGAGAGTGTACCTCAATAGTAGATGAGTGGGGAATTGGCTTACATAATTCTTATATAAGAGGTAGATTCTTTACATCTTTAGATCTAATACCTTTCTCCTTTAGACATTTCTTAGCTTCCTTCATCACTTCATCATTTAATGCAATTACTCCCCTCTTCTTTGGTGTTGGTATTGGAACTAGTTCAGGAACATCTAGTTTAGGAGTAATAGGCTTTGGTTTATTTAGCTTAGTGAAGTCCAATTATTACAATTCTTGCTTATTTTAGCCATTAATTCTTCAGCAGCTGTAGGAGTTCTTTTCCTGAAAACACAGTCAGCAAAGCTATCTAGGTATGTCCTAGAATCATCAGTTAGTCCATTATAATAAATATCAAGAAGCTCATTCTTAGGTAATGGACATCGAGGATGTGCATGAATCAAGGCACAAAACCTTGTCCATGACTCAGACAATTTCTCTTCTTCTCCCTGTTTAAAATAAAAAAGTCTCTGCAAAGCAGCATGTCTAGCACTAGGAGGAAAATATTTCTGGAAGAAAGAAGCAATCAAACAATCAGGACTATCAATGGAACCGGGAGGTAATCTATTAAACCAAGCCCTAGCTTCTTCTTTTAGTGAAAAAGGGAAGATCTTAGTAACAAAGTACTTGCGCAACTTAAAATCATCAGATAATAAAGCACTCATAGTGTTAAGCTCATTCATATGAGCCACAACACTCTCATTTTCAGTCCCACAAAAAGGTTCTTTCTCAACAATATCTAAATAGGACAAATCAAGAGAGAAATCATAATCTTTATCTTTAATATCAATGGGAGAAGTGGCAAACTTAGGATCAGATGACAACTTAGGAAAAATGGTGCGTCTAGCAAGGATATAGCCATCATTAATATCATGTGTGTTTCGGCACTCTTTAACAAATTCATCAGTAAACTCAATATAGCCATCATTAATATCATAACTCTCACTAGACTCAGGTGAGCTAACATGTGTAACAATGTCTTCACTAGGAGTTTCGGTATTTCCTAGGCTAGCCATAGTAGCATCTAGAAAAGGACCTAATGAACCGCTCGCATCAAGCACAGTAGAAGTAACATCATGAGTATCAAAAGCAGTTTCAGATTCAGCAGCAGTAGTAGTGTGTGTATCATGAGTATGTGGTGGTGGTGTAACAAGCTTACTTATAACAGACGGTGAATCAAGAGCAGCAGAGGTGTTTAGGACTGTACCTCTTCTTGTAGTGGATGGTAAAATAGGGAACTTTCTATCACGAGTCTTCCCCATGATGAAAGGAGTAGCAGTGAACAATAATAGATCCAAGTGAACTTACAAATAAAGCTATGCTCCCTGGCAACGACGCCAGAAATAGTCTTGATGACCCAAAAGTGTAGGGGATCGCAACAGTCTTCGCGAGTAGTATTACCCAATTTATTGATTCGACACAAGGGGAACCAAAGAATACTTGCAAGCCCTAACAACTGAGTTATCAGTTCAGCTGCACCTGGAAATAGTTCTTGCTCACAGGAATTTATCAGTAGCAACAGTTTGTAGTAGTAACAACAAAGCAACAACAACAGTGGAACAAGAGCAATAGTAATAGTAACGATAAACAATGGGATTCGAGTGCGTTAGGCATATGGATGGATGGATGGGCGTTGCATGGACGAGTCTAAACATGTAACTTCAAGATCCATGGCATTGCAGATAAATAATAACAAACGTCAAGTACTAAACAATCCTAGGCATTGTGCTCCAAATATAGTCATACGTGCTCGCAATGAGAACTTACACAACATCTTCTGTCCAGCCAGCCCGTGGCAGCGGGGCCTCTAGGGAACTACTAGCAATTAAGGTGCTCCTTTTAATAGAGCACCGGAGCAAAGCATTAACACTCCGTGAACACATAAATATTGTCACTTTGGGGCCTTTGTATACGAACAATGATATATGTACACAACTTGCAGATAAGATCACAAACAATACTATCATAATGATTCAATAATAAGTTTAGATCTGAGATCATGGCACTCGGGCCCTAGTAACAAGCATTAAGCACAACAAGTTGGAACTAAGTCAAATAGCACTAATAGAGATAGTAGGCACTATGCCCTAACAGATCTTATTCGATTACATGATAGAACTCATCCAAGCCCTACCATCCCCAAGCCTACAACGGGGAATTACTCACTCATGGATGAGGGAAACATGGATGGTTGATGGAGATGCGTTGGTGATGACGATGGCGATGATCCTCTCCAAATTCCCCGTCCCGGCAGGGTGCCAGAACGAAGTTTCTGGATCCGATTCTTGGTTTCTGGTGGCAGCGGTGTAGCGGAACTCTTTCTGAAAAACTATCGAACCCTCCTCAGGTTTTAGGTCGAAAGGCAACTTATAGGCGCATAGGGAGGCCGAGGGGGTGCCAGGGATGCTTGCATCCCCCCCAGGCGTGACCAGTGGTGGGACCGCGCCTGGCATGGGCGTGGGCCCCCCCAGACCCCTTCTCGTCTTCTGGCTCCGTGGATCTTCTCGTGAAATATAATTTTTGGCATATTTTCCGGGATTTTTCCTGATAGTTCATTTTCTGCACAAAAACTAGACACCAAGGTAATTCTGCTAAAAACAGCGTCAGTCCGTGTTAGTTGTATCCAAATCACACAAGTTTAGAGGAGAAATAATAGCAAAGTGTTCGAGAGAGTAGATACGGTTTAGACGTATCACCAGTCAGAGCGATTAAGGACCTGCCGTGCAGCACATAACAAAAATTTGGGACCTCGATGTTCCATTTCAAAGTTTAGGGACTAAACTGATGCAACGTGGAAAGAATTAGGACCGCTCAAGCGGTTTCCTCTTGTTTTTACAAAGTTCAATCACTTTAAATAAATGGTTCAACAAAAGATTCATATATTGTGTGTTAAACAGCGGTTTCATATGGTTAGTTCTTGATTTGTTCTAATAGTAGCAAGAAATTGTTCACAGAGGTTTCATAGAGGTTTCACAACGATTGTAATAGTAAATCAAAAAAAGATTGATAAAATGTTTCATAAATGATTTCGTGAATGTTTCAACAAAGATTCATACAATTTGTGTTTCAAATTGAATTCATGCGATTAATGATTGGTAGGTTCTAAAGTAGAAAGAACACAAAGGATTGTTAGAGGTTTCGTAGAGGTTTCAAACATATTGTACTGGTAGCAGCCCGCTGTGTATTTCACGCCGGTTTCTCATCGGTTTAACGAAGGTTTCAAACTAAATAATCAATGACAAAAGTTAAATCACAGAAAATCATAGGGAAAACTAAGATTAACAAACATTCTTCATATATTAATAAAAGATCTGACGATAGTAGTGCCATACAATACTAGATGGAATAGATCATGTGCTGATTTATAAAAAACATGAGCAGGCCTAACTATATATTGGCCCCTCATTTTCTGGAGTTCATGTCCATGATGGCGAATCTATCCAGAGAACTAGACGCGACGACGCTTCAAATCTCCTGCGCTGGCGACCTCTTCGGCATCCTCCTTCGCCTGAATCGCGTGCATCACGGCCTGGCTACCTTCACCTTCTGCTAGCAGCGATTTCAGTGCTTGACGCTCCTCTGCCATGAAGCGTCGGGATGCTTCATCGTGCTGACTTTGCGCAGGATAAAGTCATCGATCCTCTCATCATGTGCCAAAATTTTCTTCCGATCTTCTTCGGTCTCGAAAGACTCCACAAGAGCCTACTGCTCAGGAGTCGTGAGAGGCTGCCTCAAATCCTCCTCCTTGTCTGCCTCATCTTCCGACGCTCCCTGTCAGGGTCGTCCTCCAGGTTCCTCTCCTCATCTTCTTCGTCAGAAGACTGGTGGATTGGAGCCGGCGGAGGAGGAGGAGCACGGTCTCGAAGCATCGCCCAGGTGGTAACAAGCTTCCGAACCATGGTGAATGGATGTGTAGAATGAGGAAGGAGATGGAGGAGTGTGACTTCTAGTCCTCCATGAGTGTTCTTATAGGGAAAATTTGGCGTGTTTTTCGCACTGATTTAATTGCGTCGCTTTGTTTCTACCAATGACATGTAAAATCTAGTGAAAATATCGTCTAAGGGTGGGTCTTATCGACTTCTCTGTCATGTTCCCACCGTATAACCGTCAAAGGCTCTGAACACGTGGAACAATAATAACCAGTATGACTAATAATGGTGTTGACGAAAATCGTTCAGCCATTATTTTATTTAAAAGGTAGTTACGAACATTATCAATTTTTTGGTTCATGCCTGGTTGTTTCAAAAAAAATCGATATTTTTAGATATAACAATATTAGTGAGATATTTTTTTCCTAATTGTAATTGTGATACACTAAATATGATTTCAAATTTAGATATAACAATATAATTTTCGCTACAATCTGGACAAATCAGCTCGAATTTGTAAAAAAAAAATTCAAAATATTTTTGGTTCCAATTTTTTCTACGATTTCTTTGATTTGATTATTTCTATGGTTTCTTGGATTTAATTTTGTCGTTGATGGTTCACTTTGAAAACATTGTGAAACCGATGAGAATCTACCCGAAACACACAGCGGGCTTCTACCGTTCCAATCGTTCTGAAACCTCTATGAATCCGCCTTGCTCGTTGTACTGTAGAACCACTCGATCATTAATAGCATGAATTCAGTGCGAAACTCCGATTACATGAATCTTTGTTGAAACCTTCACGAAACCATGAATGACACATTAACCAATCTGTGTTCGATTTACTGTTACAATCGTTGTCAAAACCTATGTCAAGCCTATTTGAATAATTATAGCGGAATTAAAAAAATGAATACTGTTTAGCTAAATGGAGGTAAATTTATAGTAAAGAGTTTAAACAAGAATCTAGTTAATTTCATACCTTTTTAGAGCAATTTGTATGATATTGACAAAAATCTGTAATGTATTAATTTATGAGGTAAAGCTTAAGCTGAGTCATAATCAAGCACATTGGAAAAAATGATAGCATAACTAAGATAAAAAAGTGGTGCAGCAAACTTATCATAATTTGTCTAGAACTATTCGTTATATATAGTTGTTACTTAACAGGAAAAAGTACGCACTGATTACAAGTAGAGTCTTAGATTCATATCAGAGATGTGCAAAGGATTCAGTGTGTAAACTACACATGATAAAAGGTTCGATCATATGACGTATTTTAACAAGTCAACGGCGGTAACCATGGGAGGTAAAAATGTTCTGAAGGGTAGTATCTAGCAGAACCCATAGGAGATCTATTACATCAAAATGATGGTTGACTTTATACATAATGACATCATTCTGCATGTTTATCAAGGGGATTCTGGGCGAAGGTTCGGCCTCAAGGGGTTGAGGTCATTGAATCTATGGTAAAACAGAGTATGGGCCAGACTACTTCCTGTATGGCAACATTGTCGGTTTCTGTATTGGAATTATCAAGGAAACAAAACAGTTATCTTAGAATGTTATATGTAAATTGGGAAACAAACTTATTGCAGTGCAGAAATGATAATATACCTTGGGATACTCAACAATATCTTCGGACTTGTGACACTCTATCATCTGGATGACGTGGTATCCGCAGTCGTGGATGAGAACAAAATAAAAAGGTACATCATCAGCTTTGGAAAAAGATCACAGTTGACATATAAAAAAAATATTTGTGTACACAATCTTACATTATAGTTTGTATTCTATTCGGAGGATACTTGCAATAAAAAGAATCAATGTATACGGATTTTCGTCTGGCAATGCAGTATGCTTCACGCAGATTAGCAGCCTACCAAATGTACACAAAATATAACGGAGGTGACATGGAAAATTTGTGAATTGAACAGAAATGAAAAATAGATGTAAGTAAAATTACCAGATTGTCCCATAGATCTTTGTGAGGGTGTTGGCCTTCGACAACAACAAAGAGGCTATCATAAAGCTCCACGATTTCATTCAAACTATTGACAACAACTAGAATCCAATGCTGGTTTTTCAGGATAGGTAGATAGATCTGGAATAAATAAGGATAAAATAATTAGTAACCACCGTTAGAAAATTGATGGTACGATGATAGGGAATATATAGCTAGATGTATATACATGCTCTATTTGGTCAAGATAAAGTTTAGCTATCTTAGCTGCAATCTTCTTATGATCACATTTAGGTCCATCTTTTAGCAATTCTGCCTGTTGAAACAATAAAGAAAATAGAACACAGATAGATTTTAGAGATGGATTAGACTGAGAATTTTTAAATAAGTTGAAATAACACGAATAAAATGATAATACTCACTATGATAGATTGGTTCAGTATGATCTTGGATTTGCAGTCCCAGTCCAACATAATTGCAACTGAACACAAACCCATCAAAGCTTGGCAAACCTCACCATTAGGCTTTAGAGCATCAACAAATTCACCTTTTGTAATGTGTAATCTTTTAATCTGGATTTTAGTCCTATGTCGATTCTCATCCAAAACATTATGAAACCTAGAGGTTCTTCAGGCACCCGAGTCCAGAACATGGGTTTGGTAGGTTGATATTGCATCTTTTGACATGACATATATGTGGTTTACTACATCGACGATTAAAGGGTCGATGTTTTCAAGTTGTTTTAACTTGCCATACATGTTAAATAAAGACTTGGTGATAGAACCACCCATCCTGAAACGAAATCCACTTTCTAGCTCGGCCTGTAGGGGAGGAATATGTCATTCAGAATGGGGGAAACAGGATCGTCCGGGATTTCAATCAACTGGTCAGTACAATCAGTGTAACCTGCATTTATATACATGTAGACAACTAATAGTCATGTTCCTAAAGTGTAACCATTTATTTAAATAAATATAAAAAGAGTGCATGAGGTAATCATATTGCTTGAAAACATAATGTACTGGGAGAGCTGTGGAACTCCGAAGATGGGACTAATGAAGAAGACTGTTCCCCAACTGAATCATCAAAGGAATCGTCATTGACTTTGGCATACTCATGATACGACTGGTTATCGTCATCTGACTCCGTCTCTTGAGGGCCGAAAGACTGCGTATATTGCGACATTAGCTGGGACAAAGACGGCGGGGCTTCAGGAGATTCACCCGGACCGGCAGCAGTCCTTTCTCGGAGAACTATGGGTGGAGTTACAGAGTCAGACGCTTTAACACTTGAGGGGCTGGTCGGAGGGGCAGCTAAACATTGAGCTGTGCCTGGAGAAGGGTCGAAGATCGCAGGGCCCTCAATGGAATCTGCATATTGGGGGATATTTGATTGGGGGGTTTGGGGGAGGAAAGGAGGTGCACAATCTCGTTCAGACGTGGAAGGTTCTGAATAAAATTGGCAAGTTGCCTTGAGAAGAATAATGCCAGAATGAGGAGGTTTTGAAGGAAAGGGGAAACTTCATACAATGCTGGGGCTTCTTTGATAGCTGCGTCTAAAAGGACTTGTAGAGGAACATGGTTGGAACTTGTATCATCAACTGTTTCAGAAACGCTGGTAGTGTGTTTAGCTTGTTCAATAAGTGGTTTTTCAGCCGGACACGACCCAAAAAGAAGTATGCTATCCAGTATGTCATATACTTTGTCAATATCTTCCACTTGTGTATCCTTCTGATTTTCAGAACCGTCTGCTGCTTCTAAAGATGCTTCAGCTGCTATTTTGACAACTTCACGTAGAGAATCATCACCTCCATCAGAATATAAAACAATCTGATCATGTCCAGTTTCCAGACTTCTGATAGGAGAATGATAAATGGCAACATGCTTGTTGTGTCTGGTTCATCCTGGCAGTCTTCCATATGAAAAATGGGTTCCTGATTATTGAGCGGGACTAAGGACATAAGACCACATGATTCAATCTCTGAATCCTGGGCAGGTGAAGTATCAGTATTGTCAGGGGTCTTCATGGAGTTCACATCTTGTCTCTCTAATGGCTCGGTATGATTGTCAGCTGGTTCGGGGGGGGGGGGGGGGGGGGGGGCGGGCATTAATGGTTCGATGACATGTTCACTGATATGTCTTGGAGAGGGCTAAGCTCGAGATGGTGTATCCTCTGATCTGACAAATTTGTCAGCGGAACGGAGATCAGTATCAAATAAAGTTTTCTATGGCGGAGGAGTCACCGGTGAAGGGGATTTGGCATTGAAAACTGTGGACGTCTGGTTTCTTGCATCTTTTTGACAAGAATACGCTGATATTTAGACAATAACTTGTTCTCAGGCACCTCCAACTTGCGATTGAAATCTTGCAATAGTTCTTCTCTGCCTTCTTTGATTTCGTTGGATAAGTTTGAAAACAATTCTGCTGCTCATTTCTGAAATACAAAGGGAAAAAGGATAAATTATTTGGCATCCATACATTGTGCGATGCAAATCAACATAGAAAATAGACATAAACGTATTATATGGTGATTTGTATGTGGCATCCAATGATGGAAGTCCGTGATAAATGGTACTAAAACGGCGCTTTCAGTGACAACAAGAACAATCCTAGCAAGGCATGGAATAAAACATAAAAAATGAAAACATGTTACATAGTTATAAGCAAAAGCCCATATCTTGCTACAAAACTATAACCATATTACCAATCTATGATCAATGTAATGAAAATGGAAGATAAAAAAAGAAGATTGTTCTAATAACGACAATATGCAAGACAATTAATTATAGGAAACATGATTACCTCTGGATGCTTTGTGCTGATGTTGGAAGCTGGGTTTTTTAGGGCTTCCTCGTTCATGTTCCTCAATTTTGTTGAACCAAGCGATGGGGTGAATCTGCGTTCCACTCCATCTAGGGAGTTTACAGATTCCTGGTTATAATCGTATAAAAGGATGATACATTGAGAAGTGATAGTTAGATAGGTTATTCAGGAATGATGCGGCAAAAAAACACAACTAGTATATGTTTCGATCTAAATATAAAAGAAATAAAAAGTATCGTTTGTTATTAAATTGCAGAAATTAATCTATAAGAGGTAATCTGGAGGGGAGGTTCTCCGCAATACAGAATGAACCCTAATTATGTGGGCACAATTTATTCTAAAACAAACCCTACCATGGGAAACGCGAAAAATATTGCTAATACAAAATAGAAACTCAACGGCTGGTTTTAACTTTCAGCAATTGGAAAAAATGAGGTGGAAGTTTTAAATGAATATGTGTATCATTATCTTATATGAAAAAAACTGAGCTAACAATTTTATATATTATAGTTAAAAAATAGTTGCGTAAAAGTCGTATGAACGAAAAGATAACAAAAAAATTTGTGGCATTATTCTGTATGTGCACATGTAACAACTTAAAAAAGAGATGAGCACTGGTATATATATCTAACATTCTATACAGATTCAATATCCTTAGAGATCATGAAACTGCTATTTATAAAAAAGATATTTAAAAAAGATGTATAAGATAGATAACATCGCAGCTGGATGATAGAAAAATTTAATAGGAAAATACTTGTTGCCCAGAAAGTATAACAACAGATTTGGACGACTTGCCTGTAGTAAACCATATTCTACTTGATCTTTTGAACGGGATTTGACATCCACAGATGCGAGGTACGACATATGTCCAGTGCCTATGAAATGGATCCTAGGCTCTCCTTCCGGTAATGTTAGAGATTCGGGTAATGTTAGACCTTTGAATTTAATAAGAGCATCAATGTAGATGAGCTGAAAAGCAAATTAATGTTAGGTTATGATAATAAATAGGAAAACAGTGCAATGTAGTAATAATAAAAAATCAAATAATTGATTGCTAGAAGACCTTATAGGCAATATATGGCGGCATCCTGGGACTTGGATATGAGATGCTTTGCTATTCATGTACTCTTGAATACCTTGTATCAGGTAATCAACGATAAAGGCACACCGGTCCATTAATTTGATCTTCGGAACGTTGATTAGAGCAGGATAGTAGCTTCGGTTTATATTAAGGGAAGTACTGGGAGCTGCATAGATGCATAGCACCAACATGACAAATGAACGGCAGAATTCTAACTCATCCTCAGTTTCCTTTAGCAGATCCCTGGTCGCATCTCTCGCTGTTTGTCCTCTACCTTTATCAGAATGTTTCTGATCTAGATGAGAGGAATCACCTCTCGGCCTTTTGGTCCTAGAACGGCCGTTTAGTGGGAGAGGAACCTTCATATCTTCGCATGGAAGCTTCAAGATACTTCTAACAGCCTTCCTGATGTCAACTGGAATTCCACATACTTCGAGTGTTCCATCAGATGTATTTACCCGGTCAACAAGCCAAATTGTTAGTGGTTTGGGCATACGGCTTTCAATCATATCCTGGAACGAATCAAACTCAATAGTCTTTACCCATTCCCTCTGCTTCGGATTTAAAACCTTCATGAGCTCTAGGATCAAATGGGGGGAGCAACGGTAGCTTGGGACCTGAATAAGGAGATGGGCATTGTATAAAAAGGGCATCTACAATATGATATGCAAAAATAAGAAATATTAGAGCGGCCCTTGCGAATTTGAATTACCTTCTTGTGCTATTCAAATAGCTCCTCATCTTCTTCTGCTTCACTGTAACTCAAATCTTCTTCACAAGAGGATACTTTCTGTTTGCAAGACTTCTTATTATCACCAACAGAACAAAGATATTCTGGGGTTGCAAGTGTATTTGGCTTTTTGGTGCAACTCCTGGTAGATATACGCTTGGGTCGCGATGAGGAGCCATTACGATGTTCTTCCATTTCAATTATATCAAGCTACTAGCTAGCAATACAACAAATAATTGGATAGAGATCAGGCTATAAGAATATAAAAAAAGGTTTGTGCTCTAACAGAATATGCAGCATGATAAGGATGGGGGATTAAGATGGAAACAAGTAATGCATAAGAGACAACAAACATAAACTATTTGGAGATTTATTCTGGAACGACAAAAAAAATGACACTTCAATGTATGAGAAGATTATAGATTCGAATGTAAAATATGTACATTAAAGGTATTGTCCACTCTACTTGTCTATTAATGCATGCATCTAAAAAATGCTGCCAGGCTAAGTTTTCAGATCACAAGATGTGAATTGCATTTTGGGAATGATTGCTACAAATCTATTAAGTGATGACTGTATGATACATACTTGATTCATATAATAACCTGTATGTTGTATATATTGGATGCATTTTAGTCCATGTTGAAGATGGCATAACAAAATATATAAGAATATAAAAAAATGTTACTGTGATTACTACTAGATAGCTGACATAGAGGATGGATGTCTGAACGCTTACAGATACATGGTGGGAAAAGACAACAATCTATTATTAAGAATAAATAAGGACATAAGTTTAAATGTCTGATAGATTAAAATTTGTTGTGATATATAAGGTAGTTTCAGTTATTTGGTATTTGTATAGTTTGGATGACATAGGAGAAAATGGCAAAATGTGCTTTTCCATGTATGCAATTTTAGAGTTGAATACTGTTATGTTTTAACATGTTAATATAACATGAGCATTGGATGCTTGTAAATCGATATCATAATCATAGTTTAATGTCAAATGATACAGAGAGAACAATATGGGAAAAAAATGTCTTGCGCTTTGGGAACCATTTCATACTATCTATTATTTGATGCATGGATGATACATAATGGATTCAAATGAAAAATGTATGTTCTGTATCTGAATGATAGTTACACGACAAGAAAATATCACAGGTGGAAAATATATCGCAGCAACCAAAGTATTTATAAAATGTTACTTCGTATTATTGCATGCGGGTACATGTATGGTATATTGTAGATTCGTAGAAGAAACAGGGGATACGGAGTGACAGGGAGTTAATGTTGAACAACATGTGAAGGGGAAATGTTACGGCATTTCCAGATCAGGGAAATAATGAGATGCCATAAGAGCTGATGAGTATGTTTTCGGGTGGATCGATGGTCAAATACTGCGCACAAGGGGATCTAGGAAAAATGGACTAACTATAGAATACCGAGCTACAGTACATGTAAATCAGGAATGAGTACCTGTGCATTGGTATCACCAAATGAGGCGATGGAGAAGAGGGCAGCGACTGCTGAACATGAACGGCGGGGACCTCCAAGATTCTCCAAGATAATTCACAGGTGATGGCGGCGGCTGCGGAAGAAATCGACGACCATGTGACGGATTTGCGACGGCGGAGGCGTGGGAGGGATGCAAGGTGGGTGGCGCAGCGGCTGCGATAAGAAGGACAAGGTGAGTGCAGCTAAGCGGGTGGGGGGCGGGGGCGGGGAGGATGGGGCTGGGGGAGGCGCCGAAGAAGACGAAATGCTGCGAGTGTACGGGCTACGTGCAGGCGGGGGATATCTAGAAAATTGAGGTAGGGTTCTTCATAGAAAATTGAGGAGTGAGATAGGCTGGGTTCAAGGCGGGTCTGGAGCGTTGACCAGCACGAATCTCTAAAAAATTAACGGCGAGGATGGTGCCGGGGGCCCAACATATGTGTGGGATTGCATTTCTGGGAGAAACCGGAGGAGAGAGGAGGGAGGGGAAAGAGGACTCAACCCCGCGTACATGTCATCGTGGTAAAAGAAGGTTCTGCCGCTTTACACCTCAAAGTAGCTGCCTATAGAGAACTGCACTAGTAAACGTAAAAAAACAGAGTAAATTCCAATTTTTACCCTCTAGTTCGACAAGTTTGACGCTAATTACCCTATTTTGCAAGTTTTCATACTAATTACCCATTTAGTAAAACTTGTGCCACTTTTTATCCCATCTAAATTTTTACCGAGTTAATGTCTACAAATTATGCACACCTAAGGCCATCAGTTCCAGAATTGTTGTTGGAATATGTTTAAAAAATATCACCGAAAAGAAATTGAATCTCAAGTGGGAAGGATAGACATAGTAAAGCAGCTGTGCCACGGCAGCCCACATCAGGTGAACATGCGCCCCGCGGAGAATAGAGGAACATAGCGGCATTAGATGAGCGCAAATGACAAGCCATGATGAACGAAGCTCACATAACCTTTATTGAGCCTTTCGTAGTATAACTTGTCCAACCGTTCAGAGTAAGTAGAGAGGAAAATTACATGATACTAGAAGACAATCGGGACTAAGAAAGGCAGAGACCTGATCGATAGATTAGCTGAGGCTGGTGCCCAACTTCTAAATCCCGTTTTCGCCTTGATGTACATCATCTGGTCGAACTCGGCCTACCTGATGGACGCCTCATGATGAGCAGCGTTCAGGGTGACGCTCTGTTGAGCCGCATTGGGTGCACCCGACAGTCCGGGTTGTACCACGGTACATGAAAACAGTATATGTGACACGCAACCTTAAGGGGACCAAATCCAAATAGGTTGTCCAATGAGCTGGCCTGCTGTCATTTCGCTCATCTGGAACATCCGGGGGTTTGGAAATGACGGTCGCAGACGCCAGATTAGAGACTACATGCGCCAGGAGAACGTGGACATCGTTGGATTCCAGGAGACAATCAGACAACTCTTCCAGATTTCTGAGCTCCAGGGTTTGTCGCGGCACAAGTTCGCTTGGAACTGGCTTCCGGCTGTGGGACACTCTGGGGGCATCCTCCTTGGTGCCAAGGAGGATACCTTTGAGGTGGACGATATGGACCACGGGGAATTTTTTGTAAGCATGTTACTCACCCACAGACGCTCCCATCTCCGGTGGGAGGTCATCATTGTCTATGGCCCCGCGGACCATAGCCGCTCCCCAGCCTTCCTCGAGGAACTGAAGGCGAAGGTCGACCGCTGCTCCACGCCGGTGGTGGTGGCGGGAGACTTCAACCTGATTCGGTCCCATGAGGATAAGAGCTCCCACAACGTAGATATCCCGCGCATGCGGATGTTCAACGATTGTATCGCTGATCTCGCTCTTAGAGAGATCACGAGAGTGGGTGCCCGCTTCACGTGGACGAACAACAGGGTGGACCCGGTCAGGAGTGTCTTGGACCGTGTTCTGGTCTCGGTGGACTGGGAGGTCGCCTTTCCTCTCTGTTCCCTCCGCGCCATTACCAGGGTAGGCTCGGACCATGTCCCACTGCTGCTTTCGACTGGGGGGAGTTCACCACCACGGCTGAATCGCTTCCACTTCGAAAACTTCTGGCTCCAACAGCCAGGTTTCGTGGAAGCGGTGAAAGCCAAGTGGTTGGCAGCGGCGGCTGCTCCTCCCAGACGCTTTAACGCGGTGGATGTCTGGCATAGCTGCGCCAAGCTGGCCCGCCAATTCATGAAGGGGTGGGGGGCCAACTTGGGTGCAGCGACGCGTCTCCAGAAGGCTTCGTTGCTGGAGGAGATTCGTACTCTAGACCTGGCGGCAGACTCGGTGGGCCTCTCCGCTGACAAGTGGTCCCACCGTTATGCCTTAGAGACTTCTCTCGTCGAGATCTACAAGGGGGAGGAGCTGTTCTGGCGACAACGCAGCCGCCAGAACTGGCTTCTCCATGGGGATGCGAACACGGCATACTTCCATGCGGTGGCCAATGGCCGCCGTAGGAGATGCTCTATTCCCTGCCTTTGGGACGGGACGCTTCTCCTTGAGGAGCCGGGGGCGATCTCCGCCCATATTTACTCCTTTTATAAGGAGCTCTTCTTGGCAGGACCCCTTACGGGGGTCGCGTTGGCCGACGACTTTTGGCCTATTGGGGCCAGAGTCACGGCTGACGAGAATGCGGAGCTAACCCTCCCATTCCTGCCAGAGGAAGTTGCGCGGGCGGTGAAGGCCATGAAGGCCAACTCCGCCCCAGGCCCTGATGGCCTCCCGGTTTCTTTCTTCCAGGAGTTCTGGGAGGAACTCCAGCCAGTCGTCATGCCCTTGTTCCAGGAACTCTACACAGGAACCCTCGTGATGGGACGACTGAATCTGGGAGTTATCACGCTGATCCCTAAGGTTGTGGGGGCCTCGGATATTCGCCAATTCAGGCCCATCACGGTCCTCAATGTCATACAACGGGTATTCGCGAAAGTTTGCGCCTCTCGCCTCGCCCCGGTCATGGAGCGCCTCACCCACCAGTATCAATTTACCTTTCTCAAGGGCAGATTTATACATGATGGGATCCTGGCTCTCCATGAGATTATCCACGAGATCAAGTCCAAACGAATGAAGGGCATCTTCTTGAAGTTGGACTTCCAGAAGGCCTACGATCGTCTGGACTGGCGGTTCCTACGTCAGGTCCTCATTAGGCGAGGGTTTGACGACCGCCTGATCACATGGATAATGCAGTTCGTCATGACCGGGAGCAACGCAATTAATGTAAATGGCGAGATAGGGCCTTACTTCCGGCCCTCCTGTGGGGTTCGCCAGGGGGACCCCATGTACCCCCTCCTCTTCAACGCTGCCGTTGATGCCCTTGCGGAAATGCTTGAGAGAGCGAAGGCGGCCGGCCACATCTCGGGGGTGGTAGGCCACCTTATCCCAGGGGGCGGCATCACCCAGCTCCAGTACGCAGACGACACGATGATCATGATTGAAGGCTCGGCGCTGGACATTGCTAACCTCAAATTCATACTCCTTTGCTTCCAGGAAATGTCTGGCCTCCGTATCAATTTTGATAAGAGCGAGATCATCGCACTAGGGTTCTCTCAGGACGAGCAACAGAGGATAGCGGACAATTTCAACTGTCGGCTCGCCTCCTTCCCCATTACCTACCTGGGGATGCCGATCCGCGACACCAGGATCCTTATCAGGGACCTGGACCCGCTCGCGGATAGGGTGCGCTCGAGGTCCGAACCTTGGCGTGGCAGATTTACCTCTAAGGGGAGCAAGACTGTCCTGATCGACTCCTGCCTGTCTAGTCTGCCCATGTATATGATGGGCATGTACCTCCTCCCCGAGGGAGTACATGGGACATTTGACAAGGAGTTGTCGAGGTTCTTCTGGCAAGACTCTTTGGGCCGCCAGAAATACCACATGGTCAAGTGGGCGGACATCTGCGCCCCCAAGGAGGTTGGGGGCATAGGAATCCTTGCATCCCGCCAGTTCAACAAGGCCCTTATGCTTAGATGGGTTTGGCGTATCTTGCGTGATGATGGCGGTCTGTGGCTCAAACTCATCAAGGCCAAATACCTGCGCGGTCGGCCCCTTCTGGACTGTGATCGTAGCGAGGGGTCCCAATTCTGGCACTCCATTCAGGAGATCAAGCGTGAGATCAGGCATGGTATCGCCTTCTCCATTGGAAATGGAGAGGGGACCATGTTCTGGCTCGACCCCTGGCTCCGTGAGCGCCCGCTGCAGGAGGCCTTCCCGAGTCTCTTCGCCATCTGTTCCGACCCAGCGCTACGGGTATCCAACGCGGCATCGGGAGGTACATGGAACATCTCGTTCCGTCGTACCTTCGGCCCGGTGGAAACGGTAGCATGGAGGGAACTCAGGGCGGAGCTCCCGGCCTCCTTGGCTAGTGGTCCCGATAGCGTCTCATGGACTCTCTCCCCGTCCGGATCTTTCTCGGTTGGCTCAGTATATAGGGCCCTCTTTGGCCAGGACACTCTCCCCTGGACCAAGCACCTCTGGAAAGCACCGCTCCCGCTGAAGACAAAAATCTTTGTTTGGCAACTTTTACGCGATAGGCTCCCCTCGGGAGTGGAGGTGGCCAAGCGACATGGGCCGGGGGACGGGTTATGTCCATTATGTGGGGTCCCTGAAACGGGCACCCACATATTGTTCACCTGTCCCACGGCCCGGTTTTTGTGGAGTTCCACCAGAGAGGCGTTGGGCCCGGATTGGCTGGCCCAAGATCTCGGTGAATTCCTAGAAACCCAAGCTAACCGGGCTGGAAAGGGTCGTCGACTCTTCTGGCTTGTGTTCGCGGCCATGTCGTGGTCCCTCTGGATGATCAGGAATAAGATGGTTATTGAGAAGATTCTCCCTAGGCGTTCGTCTGACTCGGTGTTTCACTTTCTGGCTTCCCTGCAGCTCTGGTACCCGTTGTGTAGACAGCGGGACAAGGCGAGGTTGGACACGACCCTTCACCGTCTCTTGGAGGCGGCTCAGCGGCTCCCTCGTAGCTCGCCTTAGTGCCCTCGGCGTCCTCTCCCATGGCGAGGCGTTCTTCCTTTTCTTCGTTGGGTGGTGTCCGAGTTGGGCCGTCTTGTGCTGTGGCCCCAGCATGTGGTGTGTGTGTGTCTTTGTACTGTGATATTTGTGTTGGACGGTTGCTTTATTTATAAAGCGGGGCGAAAGCCTATTTCGAGAAAAGATTATTGTCAAAATTGTCAAACTAGAGGATAGAAACCGGAATTTACTTAAAAAAAAGAGAGAACTGAAGCAGTAAAATAAATTTAGCATAGAAATGAACTACTACTAGTATTGATTCAGTTCAGCACGCAAGATCCACCGGTGATTACAATCGTGCTACTCTCTTCTGTCCGTATTAACAGATTTAACTTTGTCTAGATTCATCTGCATCTATCCTAAATTCTTGACTAGATACATATGAATCTAGACAAATTTAAAATCATTAATATGAACTGAAAAAAGTACTAGTTGAAAGGCTGGTAAATAAATAAACGAAGCTAACAACCCCAAAATTAACGATCTCGCCAAGAGCAAATAGCTGTTTTTGCGGATTTACAGGCAGCTGGGCTCTTGCCCTGCCACTCTATATCTCAGCATCTTATTGTCGCCTGTCGCCTCAATTAAAATTTTTGAGCCTTCCATTGCTTCTCCTTTGACCAGCATATCACATAGCGCCGTCATTACATTCTTCTCCACCCACCTTTTTATTGGTCTTGCGCCATACATCTAAGACGAAACGTGCATGGTTAGTTAGTTACCAAAACCTAAGAAGAAGCAAATGGGAAAAAAGACGTGGTCAACGTGAACGAGACCCTGATGTTGCAACCGTCTTGAAAATAAGATGTACTCACTGGGTTATACGATTCCGATAGAATGATATCCAAGGCAACATCATTTATAGATACGGAGATGCCCATGTCAACTGCTTTGGCGATGACACTCTTCATTTGTATTTTAACAATCTCTTTCAGAACGTTGCGTGCAAGAGGCTGAAATATCACAATCTCGCTTAGCCTGTTGAGAAGCTCGGGCTTGAAGTATTTTTGAACCTGCATCGCAAGCATATACATGTGTGATAATCAAAGCATATCTATGTTTTGGTCTTTGCATTGTAGTTTGGAATATGCAAACCTGTTTCATAAGAAGACCCTGTGCAATCTCCATTGTGTTTTCGCCGGCAATTCCTGATACTCGGTGTTCTGCTCCTAGATTAGAGGTCATGATGATGATGGTGTTCTTGAAATCCACGGTCCGGCCTTTGCCATCGGTTAACATACCGTCGTCAAAGAGCTGAAGAAATATATTGAATATCGAGGGATCTGCCTTCTCAACCTCATCAAAAAGAATGACACTAAATGGGCGTCTTCTGACTTTCTCGGTCAGTTGGCCACCATCTTCGTGGCCAATATAGCTTTAAGAAAGAAACAGTAAGATTAGTTAAAACGAATCAAAAAGACTAAATATACTGTGTATGATAGGCGTAGATGATATACAGACCTTGGAGGAGCTCCAATAAGACGGTAAACAGATCCAGCTCCAACGTATTCAGACATGTCAAACCGAAGTAATAGTTTGTCGCTCCCAAAAAGTTGCTCAGCGAGAGCTTTCGCAAGCTCGGTCTTTCCAACGCCGGTGGAGCCTAAAAAAAGGAAAGAGCCTAGCCTATTGGTCGCCCCGTCTGACGAAGGCCAACCCTAGAACGTAGCAATGACTGTGACACCAAATTGACCGCTTCATTTTGGCCAACTACTCGATCATGCAATCTATCTCCTAGATAGATCAATTTATCCTTCTCCTCTTGATCAAGCTTAGTGACAGGAATCCCCCTCCATAGGCTGACAACCTAAAAGGGACAACAGGCAAGCACATTAAATTGAATTGTTAAAAGCAACTGGAGCAAATATGACAAGGAAAACATGCTTTGTTTACCCGGGAAACATCTTCCGGACCAACTAATAATTCCTTGGGTACTTCTTCTTGTTGGCTGCCAGTTTGCATCCGCCTTGCTATGTTCGCTTCTTTGACGATGTTCTGGAACTTTTTTGTGGCGCAGGCCTCGTCAATTAAATCAATTGCTTTGTCAGGAAATTTCCTATCAGTGATGTAGCGGCCGGCGAGCTGTGCGGCGGCAACAAGGGCAGATTCTTGGATTTCCAACCCATGGTGCCCTTGGTACCGTGTCTTTAGCCCCTGCAGAATTTTAATGGTCGCTTCCATGCTTGGCTCCTCAATGTGCACCTTTTGAAAACGACGCTCGAGCGCGGCATCCTTCTCGACATATGTACGGAACTCGTCGTAAGTAGTGGCACCCACGCAGCGGATGCGACCACGGGCCAACGCTGGCTTCAGCAAGTTGGCACCATCTGTGCTGGTGTTCCTCGAAGATCATGTGCATCTCGTCGATAAACAAAATAATTTTGCCGTTGGCATCCTCTGCTTGCCTTATCACGTTCTTCATGCGTTCCTCGAACATCCCACGGCACACGGTTCCGGCTACCATTGATCCCAAGTCGACCTCTACGATCCGCGCCCCAGCGAGCGCAGCTGGAACTGTTCCGGCGGCGATGCGCTGAGCGAGACCCTCGACGACGGCTGTCTTGCCAACTCCTGCCGCGCCTACGAGTGCAGCGCAGTTCTTGGTCCGGCGGCAGAGGATACAGACGAGACGGTCGATCTCGTCATCACGGCCGATCACAGGATCCATGTTTGGAGCAGATGCCGTCATGTCCCGGCCGTACGTGCGCAGACATGTTTTACGTCGGTAGTATCTCCACGCTAGCCAACACAAAGCTGCCGATGCTCCGATGTAGGCCACAACTTTTCATCTCCTCGTTGTTTAGCATTAACCAAGAAGCAGACATACCGCTGCTATTATCACGTTGCCCGTCGCCGGCGGAGCGCGATACATAAGTCCCCAACAGTGTATCATAGTCGTAGTGGACCTGCCCACCCGACGACCTCGACATTATTGCTTCTTCTTTTTCTTTTTTGGCCGTAACACGAACTCGCACGGGCCGCTCCAAGTCCTGTGCCTCTCTTGCTTGCCCTCCAATACTCGTTCAGGTCTATATTTATAGATCAACACTTACACGAGAAGATCGATAGAGTCCACAAACCACATCGGACTCCAACAGATTCATATGGAATGTGTGTGTCTTGCCGCGCAAACCGTGGGCGCCGGGGTTTCCATACCACCGAATCTGTGCTCCTCTTTGGCCCAAGGCCTTGTTCGGTTAGCCCCTTTCCGGCCGAGGAGATCGCGGTCTAATCCTCCCCAATACCCGTGGGTCAGCCTGGCCGGGGATTAATCCCTGTCTGGCCAAATCTGTGTATTCGGTTACTTGCCCATGGAGTAGCCGATCCAAATCCTGCCGATCCCGACAATTTTGGAAACAAAAGGGAAAACGATACCCCTTTAGGCCTTGTTCGGTTGTCCGGGTCCAGTTCCCAGCAGGGAAATAATCACCATGGGGTTTGGGTGGAGTCCCGTGTGTCACTCTAATCCCTGCGAGGTTCGGATCCTCTCTGCACTTTATCCTGTCCAGAGTACAAACCGTTCGGTTATACTGTGGTTTGGTGGGGTTTGGTGGAGTACAAGGTTTGCTGTTGTTTGGTGGGGTTTAAATATAATAGCACAACAAGGTCAAAACAGTGCAATGACGAAAGAAAATGACATGGACGGTAATTACAAAGAAAATACTACTTGATAAAATATTAGGAATAAATTTCACCAATATTATCAGAATAAATTGCAACGATATTACCAGAATAAACTACTAGAATGGCATCATAATAATATTAGAAATTTCTACATATTTTCTGCATAAGTAAAAATGAGCTTTTAGACAGTCAACAACTCCAGACATTACAAAACACATCGACGAAAACACTGAAATCTCGACAACATCTTAGAAGCTCTTGACAGCAATATATGACAAGTGTTCCATCTGCAGCCTCCTTGTGCGTCAATATCATCTTAACCTGAACGGCACAAAGAAGAGTCGGACAATTTCATTAAACAAATGGTCTACAAAAATTGAATTCATGATCAGGTTGTTAGATGTTAACGAACAGAAAATATCATCTCAGCAGACCCAACAAATGCATATCGATATGAAGCTCAGGAATGCATCTACTGATCTAGATAAAGCAAACTAAGCTCAACACTACCTCAACTCACAAAGCGAGCACGTGAAACAAAGTTTGCAAGCGTGTATGCATGTTGTTCAGCATTTTTTTCCTATAGATATGCACTGTGCAAACAAGTTAGAATATCAAAGTGAAGAGCTGGTGCCCTTTGTCCTGGATACTGCCCCTAATGGTACATGTTCTAAAGATATGCAAGTATCACTGCTAACATTACCATATTTATTTTTATAGGTAGAATCAAATATGCATGTCCACTTCATATCTCATGAATGCATCTACTAATATGGATACAGAAAATTGAACCCATCACTAGC
The DNA here is from genome assembly GCA_916181665.1 of Avena sativa. NCBI lineage: Eukaryota > Viridiplantae > Streptophyta > Magnoliopsida > Poales > Poaceae > Avena > Avena sativa. The sequence continues at coordinate 433,656,724 of OV702283.1, read as the reverse complement.
AGCACTTACAAGAACAAGATACCCTGCTCCTCCACGAAATAAACTAATTGTCTAGCAGCAAACTAGAGCCTACAGCACTCATCTAGAGAAAACTAGAGCCTTGCAAACTAGAAACTAATTACTATGACAACCAGTAGGTTTTATACTATAATAAAGATTTTAGTTACAGTAGGAGACAACAACAAGCAGCTCATCTAGAAGAATGGCTTGAGTTCAGAGTCAAGCAAATCAAAACATTTTATGTATCAACAGAGAATAAATAACATACCTTCAGACCACTTGTGACAGCTTGGCCACCTCATTCCTTAACCAAACCAGCGCCACATCTGGATCATCTTCTTTCGAGCTCATGAAAATTTCTCTGTTATCTGGATCCTTGAATACAATAAGAGCTGCGGCCTTCTCATTGGTCGACAATGACAGTTTTAGCATTTCAGAGATGCATCTCTTGATCGAGGAATCTCCACCTTGAGCAACCTTATTTTCACCCGTCCATTGAGCAGATTCTAATGCAAACTGTCTTTCCCTCATTTCGATGAACCTGTCCATACTTCCTGCGATCTCGTTGCTACTCTGCTTCTTTGGCCTCTTAGGCTCTTTCTCTTCCTTGTTACTTGTTGTAGCAGCATCTCTCTTATTCTTCTTCGGTTCAGTCCTTGCCACACTTTCATCTTCAAGATCTATTGTGATTTTTTCTCTTGAATCTGCATCAATCAAGATCGGTTCAGTCCTTGCCACACTTTCACTGTAAGCCCAAGTCTCTTCAAATTCTGGAAATGTAGCCTCGGCGTGACTAAGCTCTTCTCCATTATCAATTTGTGTAAGATCTGGATGTTGGGGTGGCTGGGTAGAATTAACATTGTAGTTCCCTTCGGCTATTTGCCCATCATATAGATTTCCAAGTGCTTCAAACAAAGGGAATGACTTAGTTTTGAACTTATTCATTTTGGGGAATGAAATGAGCAGATTGTCCCAAAGAGCATCTTCTGCTTCAATCATAGACCTTGAGTCATTCCAGCCTACCCCACTTTGCTTTCTTGCTTCTTTGATCATTTTATACTCTCGTTTTAGCTCCTTCTCTTTTTCTTGAACTTGACTCTTTGTGTAAGACACGTATGTGTTTCTTGCGTGAAACTCTTTCACCATTTTGTTCCAAGCTTCCGAAGACCATCCATTCTGACCTCTGTAGTGAATGGTGTTGTGTTCATGCAGTAGATCAACAAGGGACTTCTCCAAGAGTGAGTTCCAAGACGCTCGAGGTTTGTTCTCTACATAAAACAAGGTAACATAGCTGAATTGAGACAAGTGATATTAGAACTATGAGACAAATAGAACAACAATGAGTTAAACCGTTACCTTCATTGTTAGCCTTTTTTGTCGAGCGGGCTTTAGGAGATTTTTTTTTGTATGAAGCAGTCTTGTTCACGATCATGTTGAATATAGGGGAACCTTTTGAAATCATTGGGGAAGCTCCTCTAACCATGTTAGCTGTAGAAAACAGTCATAAGAAAAACAATACACAATTTTCATAGCATAAACAGTATACAATTTTTATAACATAAACAGTACTTAATTTTCATAGTATTCATTACAGAATTGCCAATGCATAAATATTACACAACATTCATAAGACACAACTCTCTTAATGCAGCAACCATTACACTAATTACTATGCCTTTGGTAGTCAATCCACATCTGATGGGCTATTGTATCTCTAAGATTGTTGCCTTGATAGTCACCATGATCATCATTGCCCTCATCACCATCAGGTAGATCAACAAAATTTTCTGGAGGGATGTTATCTTCCTGATGATCCAACCATTGCTCATCTCCCTTGAGTGCTTTAATAATATTGTGTAATATGGCTGCAGCCATGGGTATCTTGACTTGGTTTTCCATTATATGAAATGTTGCAACCTTGAGGATAGAGAACCGCTTCTTCAGGACCCCAAATGTCTTCTCAATAGCATTTCTAGCTAGTGCATGCCGGTGGTTAAATAGCTCTTTATGATTCTGAGGTCTTCGGTGACCTGCACCAAACTCCTTGAGATGGTATCGTACTCCACGATACGGTGCAAGGAAAGAAGATGTGTTTGCATACCCACCATCCACTAGATAGAATTTCCCAGGAGGTACATGAAAACCACTATTCATTGCTGATCTAAGGACTCTAGCGTCAGTGGCTGATCCCTCCCATCCCGCAGATACAAAAGTGATATTCTGATCAAAATCACACGCCATCATTACATTCTGACTAAGTGTTCCTTTTCTATTTCTAAATGGAGCCGCTGCATCAGGAGATACGGAAACAGGTATGTGTGTGCCATCTATTGCACCAATGCAATTCTGCACAAAAAGAAACCTAGATGTGATTTCGTAGTTGAAATTTGTAAGAACAAGTATTTATCAAGATAGAAGTTCTAAGATATGTACCTTGAAGTAGGGATAGAACCTAGAATCGCTCTGAATTTTATAATGAACTTCATTAGGATTGGGAAGCTTCAGAAATCTGTTGCAGAGGGTAGGGACAACTATATTGAAAAAATGCTTCATGTGGTGATGATAGCTGTCATTGCTATGTCCAAATTGTACTTGGAGGCCCTCAAATGATGTATTATGACTAAGCATGTACAAGAAAAAGGCCAGCTTCTCCTCAACCTTAATTCTAGTGTCACGAACCAACCGTTCCCTTCTAAGGTAATTGGCCAATGATCTAAAGAGTCTAGGTTCCATTCTGAACGCTACCCTGCAATTCTTGACATGCCCTTCAAGTAGCTCTCGAACCCTTTCCTCTCCCGTTAGCACTGATGTGTGACGTTGTTCCCTTCCTCTTCCTCCCCTAGAACCCAATGTATATAGTGCAGGCAAAATGAACATCATCATATCATCGTCGTCCTCATCCCTCCTCTTTCTAATGCGATCCCTCATCGTCATAGCCATTGTAAAACTAACAAAACATAAAGAACTTATTGAGGAATGCATAGAGTAGATGACAGGCAAGTGCATATTAAACATTGCTAAATGTACAATACTAGTAGAAATAATCTAACAATAAGATCAAGCTAATCAGGGAAAGCTACAAAAGCATCTACAATAGTGAATAGAAAGCACAAACTTTCTTCTTAGATATGTACAGTACAAATGGCTTTCACATGCCAGGACGAATCTTCTTGGCATTTCTTGCTGACACATGAACAAAGGCCACCACAGTTCAATACAAAAGGAAGACAATGCCTTTAGTCTGTGAACCAATTACGAATACCACTCCCTACAGAGTGAAGGATCCTGGGCACTTCCACGGTTGAATAAGAACAGAATTAGAGCAAAGTTAGCATTCAGCAGTCTGTGTTGGCAAATGAGGCCGCATAGTCTAAGCCACTCTGCTGAGTGACTGATTCATGTGACGAATTCACACAACTGAGCTTTGAAAGTATGTTGTTTGTTTAAAGTGCCAAAACCAAAATTATTCAGGAATCCAGTGGTACAGCGGTCAGCTCTAGCATCCAGTGGTACAGCTGTCGGTGCAAAACCAAAATTATTCGAAAGTAAATGAGGCCGCATAGCATACAGCGGTCAGCTCTAGTGGCGGAGCCACCTCCCGGCGAGCTGGGCAGCTGCCCGGGCTCAGCAAAGAAATTACACCTAATATGCAGCAAAGCTTGGTGGTTTTATCGATGGATTTCATGGGCATAGGCTAGCTAGCTTTGGTCTCTTTGCATTTTGCCCAGGATCTGTCACCTGGTTAGCTCCGCCACTGGTCAGCTCTAGCATACAGCGGTCAGCACATGCATAGTTAACAACCTACCATCGTTTGGGTCATCTGAGTCCTTTCAACACCTCATGCATGCCCCGCTATACAAACGAAGCTCCAAATTCGAGCCAGAAACTAGGCAGAACCAGACATGGAGACCCAAATCCAAAGAAACCCTAACCCTAGCAGCCCAAATTAGAGGAATAGGAGGAGAGAGCTTACCGCCGAGAGGAGAGGGTAGCCGTCGAGCCGTCGAGCCGTCTTTGCTGCTGCCGGCTCCTTCTACTCCGCCGCCCCGGTCGCCTCTCTCCGCCTTGCCGCCCCGCGTCGCCTTAGTTTTCCTCCCCCGTCGGCCCCGTTTTTCTCTCCAGTCAATCCACGCCTCCAGCCACGATGATTCTGTCCCTGCGAAAACCGGGTGGGTTTCGACGGGGTGCGCCGGGAGAGAATACACACCGGGCCTAACCGAAGACTGAAATATTTTGGGTCTGGAAAGAAACCACGTCGGTATTTTTGACGGGTATTGGACCCCGACCCCGGCCGACCCCGCTAAATACCGGCCCAAGCGAACAAGGCCTTACCGGGGATCCCGTGATTTTACCCCCGGGTGGATGGGGTCAGGTGACGCGCGTGGGATGGGCCTACTGCCTGCTTCTCTTTCTTTTCTTTTCCTTGTAGCTCGCACGAACGCTGCCGTGTCCGTGCCTCGCGATTTGCGCTGCCGCCGTGCTGCTGCCCTGCGATTTGCGCCACCGCTGCGCTGCCGCGCCCGCGCCGCTCCGCTCTCTCCTCCGCTCGCACCGAGCACCTCCATCAACACCAGCCTCTCTTCGTACGCCAACCTCCTATCCCCATGGATCCATGGAGTGTTGTACGCGCTCCGTCTTGGTCATGTCGCCGCCACCGGTGGTGGTGCTCCCCGTTGCGGCGAGTTGTGGTCTCCGTTGCTTCCCTCGAACCTTCTGCGACCACGAAGACGATTTCCGCAGCCATGGCCCCTGGCAATGTCGATGCTATCTAGGAGTCGCGAGTTGCTATGACAGAGGCTGTCTCTGTGAAGAGATCACCGGCATGGCCATGGCACCCACTGACCTGGCGGGCGGCTTTTGCTACCATCGCTGTACGGTGTTGCTATCAACGACCGTAGGCTCTGATACCTTGGATGTACACCATTGCTACCGGCGGCGTGAGGCTTTTTTTTGCTACCATGAGTGTACATCGTTGCTACCGACCGCAGACGGTTTTGCGACTTTGGGTCAACGACGTCGCTACCAGTGTGTTTTGTATAAATTTTGGCTATGAATTCCGGCGAGAGTCCCAGTGACGTCTCCGACGAGATCCGATCTTCTACATTAGCATAAATTTTTGCTACAAATTCTCCGGTGATGTCTCTAGTGAAGTCGTTTTTTTGCTACAATTGCTAATTTTTTTTGCTACCTACCTTTTATGATTTTGCTACAATAGAGTAAAGTTTTTGCTACACGGTCTCCGGTGAGGTCTACTGGCGAAAGTCTCCGGCGATTCTCCAGCAAGGTCGGATCTGCTATATTAGCATAACTTTTTTGCTACAGGGTCTCCGACGAGGTCTCCGGCGAGGTCACCGGCGAGACGGTTTTTTTGTTCTATTTTCTTGGATCGAACCGTTTTCTGCTATGTGTAGCAAAAGCGGGACTAGTTGTACCAAAGCGGGATGGACCGACGGGAAGGAGATTTGACCCTAGATCTGGACCGATCCGACGGCTGGGGACCTGGGGGATGGAAACTTTTTATCCCCCGAGGGACGCCTAACATTGCCCAAACAAAAAGGGGAGCACTACGAGTCACCCCGGGGATAATTACCCCTGATCCCCGGGTCCCAGTGTGCCACGTGTGCTCAAAATAGCGCGTAAATCTTGATTTTGCTGCAACCGACCCGGTTTTGCTCAAAATTTCCCGTTTTTGCCAATTCGCTCCAAAAAATATAACAAAAAAAACTGACTCGTCGAAGACTCTGTAGCAAAATGTTGTCCTAATGTAGCAGATCCGATCTCGTCGGAGACTCGCTGGTAGACCTCGCCGGAGACTGTGTAGCAAACAATTTTCTATCAAAATAACAAAATGTATGTAGAAAAAAATTTAGTATATGTAGCAAAAAAAGAAAAACTGACTTCGCCGGAGACATCGCCAAAACCCTGGTAGAAAACCCGACATCATCAGAGAATTTTGCCAAAAACCTGGCTGGAAACCTTGTAGCAAGAACTCTACACTACTGGAACAAAACACCAAAACCGTTATAGCAAAAACTTATACCAATACAGAAAACTCGGAGACATTGTCGGGGACTTTCGCCGGAAGATCTTATAGCAAAAAAATTACGCTATCCTAGCAAAAACATAGAACCGTTGTAGAAAAAAAATGTATGTAGAAAAAACAAATCTCCTATCAAAATCTTTATACTATTATAGCGAAAATTACTTAGCACTTCGAGAACATCAAAGTAGCAAACCCAATAATAATAAATAGCAAGAAAAATATAGCACAACCCTCTATAGCAAAAATTCAATAACCTCGCCGTACCGCTGCCATCCACGGCCTCGACCAGCGACACCATGGCAGAGCGCCATGGGGAGACACCCGCCGTCGCCGGAGCGCGTCCAACGGGGCTCCTGTCCCCTAGAGAAGTTGGCAGAAGGGGAGGGCTTACCGGAAAGAGCACCAGTAGACGGTGCAGTGCACACAAAGGTGGGATTCTAGGCTACTGCGGCGGGAGCCCTCGGGCCATGGAGGAGGATGCGGGAAGTAGGGTTGGGGACATAGGGTGACGGGGGCAACACACCGGGGGACAAAGGCGGTGGTACCAGAAACAGAGGTGGAGCATTGCAGAGAGAGGCAGGAAGAGGGTAGCACGAGGTAATTTGATGGCGGGCGGAGGACCAGCGTAGATGAGCCTGCAGAGAGACGATGACAACGTGCGAGAAGAGGGCCGACGGGCGGAGGTCCAGTGTCAGCGAGTGGGTAGAGGGCCGGCATCCACTACAAGAAAAATCTCCTTTTACAACAGACGATTTTCATGGTTGAAGGCCCATTTTTCGTGGCTGAAGAGTCTTCTACGACAGATGTCCTTCATGGTAAAAGCCCCGTCACAAATAAATCTATCACGTTTTTTTTCGACCGTGGCGGATCGCACCCTTCAGCCATGAAAAGTCGTTCCGTCGTAGAAGTGTTCGCGAGTCGCGTTGACTGCTGACGTCATAAAAACTGCCACATGGCGAGCGTCGTTAACAACCAGTTAACGCCGTTAACGGCCAGTTAATACCATTAACTGTCAATAAAACCGTGGTAGAAGACAAGCCTAGCTAAGGCCTGGTAATTATTAAGTGGTCCAGCCCATTAAGAAAACCCAACAAGATCTTGCCCATTACTGTTTTGATATGCACTGTTACAAATGGGCCCACGGGTGCAGTCGTGGTCGGCCCGTAAACTTTCTGAACTGTTACTATTTTCACACGCACTCTTTGAAATTGGCCCGTTTGCGCGGTCCATAAATATCCGGGCCCATTACTGTTTCGCCTCGCACTGTTCGGAATTGGCCCGTTTGGCTAGCCCGCTTTGGCCCGTAAACATTTTGGCCCATTACTGTATGTCCATGTACTGTTCGAGCTGGGCCCATATACTTTGGGCCCTACTGTTCGGGGCCATAAATGTTTGGCCCATGGTCTGGCTGATACGTCGGAAACGTATATATAATTTTTGATGTTTCATGCATATTTAGTATCTACTTTGCTTTGCTTTGTCTACACTTTGAGGTGTTTTTATATCTTTTCTGGAACTAACCTATTAACAAGTTGCCACAGTACCAGTTGCCTGTTTTGTTTTGTTTTTGGTTCCAGAAAGGCAGAAAATCAATATTCTCGAAATTGGACGGGACAAAAGCCAAAGTCAATATCTTTCCGTGGGGAACACGAAGTCCAGAGGAGAGACGAGGTGGCGAGCCAGGACTGCCACACCCCCCTAGGTGTGGCCAGGGGTGGGCCCGCGCCTAGGCAGGGTGTGGGCCCCCTGGTCGCCTCCCAGCCTCGCCTCTTCGCCTATAAGAAGCCCCCGATGCAGAAACCCAAGGCACCCGATCAAAAATCCACGAAACCGTCTGTAGCCTCCGCCACCATCGTCCCTAGATCGGGGAGGGGGATCTGAAATTCTTCCCGGCACCCTACCGGAGGGGAGATCGTCCCGGAGGCCTTCTTCTCCGGTATGATGCGTGAGTAGTTCCACCTTGGACGATGGGTCCATGTAGTAGCTAGATGGCTGTATCTCCTCCTTTGTGCTTTCATGTATAGATCTTGTGAGCTCCGTTCATGATCAAGATCTAATCTATTTGTAATCATGCATGTTGTGTTTGTGGGGATCCGATGGATATTGAGATTATTATGTCAGTTTGGTTAATGGTTTTGTCTTTATGATTCTATCATGTCTGTGTTCTTTGTGATCTTGCATGCTCTCCGTTGTTAGTAGCTATCTTGGCCGAGTAGTTGCTAATGACTCCAAGAGGGGGTATTTATGCTCGATAGTGGGTTCATGCCTCTAGTTTCCAAGGGAAGTGACAGAAATCTCTTTGGTTGTAGATGTGATGTTGCCACTAGTGAGAAAACAATGGTCTCTTGTTCATGGAACAAGTGTATTGCTTATCTTACACACTTTGCTTAAAGCAGTTGTCTGTTGCTTGCAACTTAATACTGGAGGGGGTTCGGATGATAACCTGAAGGTGTACTTCTAGTCATAGATGTAGTTGGATGGGGTCTATGTATCTTGTTGTATTGCCCAATCGAATCTCATAGGATCTTTCTGACTAGTATTGCATTGTTATGCCTTGCTCAGTTCATATCAATTGCCCTGATGTAATTTGTTTACCCTTCATGCCATGTTCTTTATCTAAGAAGAGCAACTCTAGTTAACTATGGACCCCGGTCCAATCTTTACCATTGATACATCTTCCACTGTTACTTGTTTACTTGCTGCAAACCATTACCTTTCACACCATACAGTTAATCCTTTGTTACAGCAAAATGGTGAGCTTGAAAACCTCACTGATTCGTTGGGACAAAGTCTTGAGTTTGTGTTGTGCGGGTCTCCATGTTGTTTGCAACACCTGTGTGATATTTCCTTCCTCCTTCTGGTTTGATAACCTCGGTCTCTACTGAGGGAAAACTTGCTGTTGTGCTCATCACACCTTGCTCTTGGGGTTCCAACGAAGTGTCCCACGACAACACTGGGTGCACGCATCAAGACTTTCTAGCGCTGTTTCTGGGGAGGCTAAAGACGTCTTCACAAGGGGAGTCCTCCACTTCCTTTCTATTTACTTTGTTTTTAGTTTGCTTAGTTTCTTTTGCTTGGTTTTGTTTGCCTCTTTTCAAAAAACCCCAAAAAAATTAGTCTAGTTTGGTTTGCTTTCTTTATTCAAAAAAAAATTAGTTCCTGCTCTAGTTGCTGGTCTGTTATTGCCTTGCTTGGTCATGCTTTCTATCAATGTATGGTTTCTTTGAAACTAGTTCTTATTGGCAAGGTGGGTTCACGGAAGAACAAAAGTATTATTATAAGGAACATCGTTTGTCACAAAAAGGGAAACACTTATGGGAGCAAATTGATAAGTTGAATACTATTGCAGAGATGTGCTCCACTTATAATGTTACTTATTGCTTTGATAAATCTTGTTGCTATAGGAGGTATAAACACCTGCCTTTTCAATGTGAGTATAATGATAATGTTACCATATCCTCTTATGTTAAAGGAATTTATGACTTTGATGATGTGGAACAAATTGAAGAATTTATTGCCTTCAAGGGTGCATTTGAACTTGCCAGTTTGCTTGAAAATACTGATGATGCACCTTATGAATGCGAGGTTTATGAGATACTTAAATTCTGATTTGATAATTATAAGGAAGAAAATAGCTATATTCTTAAATATTTTAATAGATGCTTTCCACAGATGGAAGAGACTAATGCCTTGCGGGAGCCCATGGAAGAAGAAAATTGCTGAAACTGAAAGCTCATTAGATGAAAAAGAGGAGGAGAGTGATGAACAAAAGGAGAAACAGTGGATCTACCCATGCCTACCTTATAATGAGAGTAACTCTTGATCCCTTACATTATTTGATTGTCCCCCATGCTTACCAAAGGAGGATGAATGTTATGTTCCCGTGGATCCTTTTGAAATATCTGCTATGGGTAAAACTTATGATAATAGTTATGCTCTTGTTATCTATGATAATCCTATATTTGTGCCTAGCTTTGAAATGCATGGTACTAAGGAGTTTTTCTTAGAAAATATTTATGATAAAGCTCTAGATGATGGTCCTACGTTGAATGATCAGTTACCTTATTATAAAATTGCTAAAAGTGGGTTTGAAGGTTTTAATCCCACTCTTTTTGAGCTTGATAAAAAATATGTGTTTGTAGATCATGAAAAGCATGCTTTATGTGATAGTTATATTGTTGAGTTTATTCATGATGCTACTGAAAGTTATTATGAGAGAGGGAAACATGGTGTTGTGTATCTCAATTATATTAAGTTTCCCCTCTTTATGTTGAAAATCCTGAAGTTGCACTTGTTTTGCTTTCCTATGCTTGTTGCTTTGTGCTTTCATGACTTGTTTCTTTACAATATTCCTATGCATAGGAAGTGGGTTAGACTTAAATGTGTTTTGAATTTGCTTCTTGATGCTCTCTTTGACTTCAATTCATATTTCTTATGAGAGCATCTTCTCAAATTATTATGCCTAACTTAAAGGCGTTAAAGAAAAGTACTTGTTGGGAGATAACACAAGAGTTTCCTTGAGTCTTGGAAGTTATTAATTCAGTAATAACATCTCCTTATCCTTTTTGTTTGCTTTTTGTGCCAATAATGACCTCTAATGAAAGGGAAGTAAGATTTGGGGAGTTGTTGTCCCAAAACAGATTTCTGTCCTCCACCAAAAACATTCGTGAGGAGTATCTGTTACTCGGATTGAGCTGATAATTTACGAATAAATCTTCCAGTATGTTGTCTAACTTTCGTTAGTTCGACACATTTTGATTTGAGCAACAGAAGAGTTTCGAAAAAATCACTTTCTACCTGCTGGTCTGTTTTAACAGATTTCTGCTATTATTTGCATTTGCTTCTTATTGATTCCTTTTTTAGTTCTCTTTTGGGGAATTGAGCTATTTGAAGGAGTTGCTACTGTAGCTTGTGTGTTTATTAAAAAGTTTTGCTGTTCCAAACCTTTGCCTTGTAGGGGTTCGTAGCATGGAAAACAAAAAAATTCTACCGCATGCACACAAACAAGCCAAGATCTATATACTAGATTATAGCAACGAGTCGATTAGAGTACTCACCCTCAAAGATTCCAAAACAGTTAACGGGAGCAGATTCTCGTGGGTGATATAGTCATACACTTGCCGATCTCAAGATCGCGTAGACGATCCTTCCGGCGCTGCGTTCCGACAGCGCTTCCGCAGTCGGTCACACGTTCGGTACTCGATGAAGACCTTCCTCTCCCTTATTCGAGCAAGCAGCGGAGGTTGTAGTTCTCCCCTCGCGATTTCGGCAGCACAATGGATATTGGAGATATGCCCTAGAGGCAATAATAAAAGTGGTTATTATTATATCTTTATGTTTATGATAAATGTTTAAATTCATGCTATAGTAGTATTAACCGGAAACATTAATACTTGTGTGATTTGTAAACTAAATTAGAGTCCCTTGTAAAGCCTCTTTATAATACTAGCTTGTTGATTAATAGATGATCATGGTTTCTCGATCATGAACATTGAGATGTTATTAATAACAAGATCATATCATTAGGAGAATGGTATGATGGACATCAAACACCATACCGTAACTGGGTGGCTATAAAGGTGGCATTTAGTGGTCGGAAAGTATGGGTTGAGGCACATGGATCAAGAGTGGGATTTGTCCATCCATATGACGGATAGATATACTCTGGGCCCTCTCGGTGGAATATCATCCAATTAGCCTGCAAGCATGTGACTGGCTCACAAGGGATCACATATCATGGGAACGAGAAAAGAGTACTTATCGGTAACGAGGTTGAACTAGGTATGCAGATATACCGACGATCAAAATCTCGGATAAGTAAATTATCGTGAGACAAAGAGAAATTTGTATCGTATGTAAGTGGTTCAATCGATCGCAAAGTAATCGTAGAAATATGTGGGAGCCATATGAATTTCCAGATTCCTCTATTGGTTATTGATCGGAGAAGTGTCTCGGTCATGTCCGCATAATTCACGAACCGTAGGGAGACACACTTAAGGATTCGATGTTGTTTAGTAGATATGGAATGTTAGTAGGGATACCGAATGTTGTTCGGAGTCTCGGATGGGATCCGGAATATCACGAGGAGATCCGGAATGGTCCGGAGAATAAGATTCATATAAGGAAAGTCCGATTCTAGAATTCGGGAAAGATTCCGATGTTTTCATCGGAGAGGTTCTAGAAGGTTCTAGAAGGTTCACCGATCCGGAAGGAGAATGGTCCATGAATGTGTCATGGGTAAGTGGAATGATTGGATCTTATCCTAGGTCACTTGGTGTTGGCATTTACAAGAGAGAATTAAATCTCTAAATTGAAAGTCAAACGGGAAGTTTGAAAAGTCAAACTGGAACAATGGTTTCCTAGTGGGAGAAGAAACAAGTCCTTCTCTCAATCCAACTTGGGTTTGGGTTTGGATTCAAAACCACCCCTCCCAAGGCTGCCCCCCTCTCATAAATACAGGGGGAGGGCTGCCCCAACACCACAAGCCCTAGCCCCTCTCCACCTGAGCCACCGCCGCCTCCGCCGACTCGCCGCCGCGCCGCCGCCACTCGTCGCCGCCGCTGGTCCGTCGCCGCTGCCCTAGCCGCCGCCGACACCTCCTCCTCCTCCCGGTCTTCTAAACCCTAGATCACCGGGAAGCCCTAAATCCACCATAACTCGCACCGGCTTAGGTGAAGCCCTGCGGGATCTACCCTCTACTTCCGACACTACGCCGTCGTGCTGCCGGAATCGCGAGGGGAGAACTACAACCTCCGGTGCCTACTGGAACAAGGGAGAGGAAGGTCTTCATCGAGTACCAAACGTGTGACCGACTGCGGAAGCGCTGCCGGAACGCAGCGCCGTAAGGATCGTCTACGCGATCTTGAGATCGGCAAGTGTACAACTACACCACCCACGAGAATCCGCTCTCGTTAACCGCTTTGGAATCTTCGAGGGTGAGTGATTCTATCGACTCATTGCTACAATCTAGTATATAGATCTTGGCTTGTTTGTGTGCATGCGGTAGAATTTTTTTGTTTTCCATGCTACAAACCCCTATAGTGGTATCAGAGCCGTGTCTATATGTAGATCTGTTGCACGAGTAGAACACAATGGTCATTTTGGGCGGTGGTGCTTTTATTATCAATTGCTTTTTGTGTACTTTGCATCTTGCGGTATGATGGGATGAAGCGGCCCGGGCTAACCTTACATGACATCGTTCATGAGACTTGCTCCACGCTTAACATGCAACTTGTATTGCATAAGTAGCTTTGCGGGTGTCTGTCTCTCCCATTATAGTATAGATTCAATTTACAAGAGGCACTTGATAGTTCAAACATAAACTTTGTGGTTCTTGTTCATAAGTTAGAACGACACTTATTAAAAGCCCCAAACCACATAAAATATGCAAAGAAAATTAGAGGCGTCTAACTTTGTATTGCAGGGGTGTGCTGTGATGTGATATGGCCATGATTGTGATTATATATGATGTATGCAATATTCCTTATTGTAAGTTGGCAACCGGCAGGAGCCATATGGTTGTCTTTTAAATTCCATTAAGACCTTTGTGTCTATTAAAAGTAGTTGTAATAGTTGATGCCGGTGGACGACAACCATGAAGTGGCGCCATTGACCTTGACGCCATACCGATGATGATGGAGATCATGTTCGTGCTTGAAGATGGAGATCAGAAGCACAAGAAGAAAGGCCATATCATATCACATATTATGAATTGCATGTGATGTTAATCCTTTTATGCATCTTTTATTGCTTAGTTCATGACGGTAGAATTATAATATGATCCCTCAAGCACATAATTTCAAGTTTTAAAGTGTTCATCCTTAGTAAGCACCGTTGCTAAAGCTCGTTGTTTCGAAGCACCACGTGATGATCGGGTGTGTTAGATTCTACGAGTGTATACAACATGAGCAAGCCAGATTTTCTCATGCGGAAGCTAAGGTTTGATCTTGACAAGCCTAGCATGTACAGACATGGTCTCGGAACACGGATCAGCAAAAGGTAAAGCATGAGTCATATATAAGATATGATGAACATGTTGATTGTTCGCCATTGAAGCTACATCAACTCTCGTGATGATCGGTTTTGATGTGGTGTATTTGGTTCGTGTGATCACTAAAACAATGTGAGGGATATTGTTTTGAGTGGGAGTTCACCTAGATTAATTTAACTATTAATTAGAACTCAATTTGTCATAAACTTAGTCTAAACTATTGCAAATATGCTATAGATCAATGGCGGCCCCTACCATCAATTTTAATGCGTTCCTAGAGAAAGAAAAGTTGAAAAACAATGGAAGCAACTTCGCGGATTGGTTCCGCAATTTGAGATTGTCCTCAATGCTGGTAATTTGACCTATGTGCTGGATGCACCGCTGGGTAACCCGCCTGCAGCTGATGCTACCGATGAGTTAAAGAATGTTTTACTCGCTCGGAAGAATCAGTACTCCAAAGTTCAGTGTGCTATCTTATATGGTTTGGAATCAGAGCTTCAGAAAAGGTTTGAGAACCATGACCCACATGATATTTTCCGTGAACTCAAAATGATATTTGAGGCTCACGCGGCAGTTGAGAGTTATGAGGCCTCTGAAAAGTTCTTTAACTGCAAGATGGAAGAGGGCAGCTCCGTTAGTGAGCACGTTCTTAAGATGTCTGGGCACGCAAACAAGCTCCAAAGCTTAGGTATAGTGATTCCTAATGCTTTGGGGATTCACCGAGTCCTCCAATCACTACCACCAAGTTACAAGAACTTTCTTATGAACTACAATATGCAAAGCATGGACAAGTCGTTGCCCGAACTCTTCTCCATGTTAAAGTCTGCAGAAGTGGAGATCAAGAAAGAGCACCAAGTGCTGTTGGTCAATAATACCACCAAATTCAAGAAGCAAGGCAAGTCTAAGAAAAAGGGAAACTTCAAGAAGGGCGGTAAGAAAGTTACCGTGCCGGCGAAGAAGACCAAGGCTAGGCCTAAGCCTGATACTGAGTGCTTTTACTGCAAGGAAGAGGGTCACTGGAAGCGGAATTGCCCTAAGTACTTGGCAGATTTGAAGAACGGCAACATCAAGAAGAAAGGTATATCCGATATACATGTTATTGATGTGTATCTCACTAGTACTCGTAGTAGTGCCTGGGTATTTGATACTGGTTCGGTTGCTCATATTTGTAACTCGAAACAGGTGCTGCAGAATAAACGAAAGCTAGTGAAGAACAAGGTGACGATGCGCGTTGGAAATGGATCAAAGGTTGATGTGATCGCGGTCGGCACGCTACCTCTTCATCTACCATCAGGATTAGTTTTATACTTAAATAATTGTTATTTGGTGCCTGCGTTGAGCATGAACATTATATCCGGATCATGTTTATTGCGAGACGATTACTTGTTTAAGTCGAGAATAATGGTTGTTTGATTTATATGAGTAATATGTTTTATGCACATGCACCTTTGATAGATGGTCTATTCTTATTGAATCTCGATTGTGGTAATACACACATTAATAACATTGAAGCTAAACGTTTGAAATTGAGTGATAACTCGACCTATATGTGGCACTGTCGTCTTAGTCATATTGGAGTGAAGCATATGAAGAAACTCCATTCCGATGGACTTCTTGAATCACTTGATTTTGAATCACTTGAAAGATGCGAAGGATGTCTGATAGGTAAAATGACTAAGACTCCATTTTCTGGTATGATAGAGCGAGCTACGGACTTATTGGAAATCATACATACCGATGTGTGTGGTACAATGAGTGTAGTATCGCGCGGTGGTTATCGCTATGTTCTTACCTTCACGGATGACTTGCGTAGATATGGGTATATCTATTTCATGAAACATAAGTCCGAAACTTTCGAGAAGTTTAAGGAATTTCAAAGTGAGGTTGAGAATCAACGTAACAAGAAGATTAAATTTCTACGATCTGATCGTGGAGATGAATATCTAAGTTATGAGTTTGGCGAGCATTTGAAGAAATGCGGAATACTTTCACAATTGACATCATCGGGAACACCACAACGTAATGGTGTGTCCGGACGTCGTAATCGAAATCTCTTAGATATGGTTCGTTCTAAGATGTCACTTACAGATTTACCGCTATCATTTTGGGGTTATGCATTAGAAACAACCGCATTCACTTTAAATAGGGCACCATCTAAATCCGTTGAAACGACACCGTATGAATTATGGTTTGGGAAGAAACCTAAATTGCCGTTCCTTAAAGTTTGGGGTTGCGAAGCTTATGTAAAGAAGTTACAACCCGACAAGCTTGAACCCAAAGCGGAAAAATGCGTCTTCATAGGATACCTGAAGGAAACTATTGAGTATACCTTCTATCATAGATCCGAGGGCAAAATCTTCGTTGCCAAGAATGGATCCTTTCTAGAGAAGGAGTTTCTCTCGAAAGAAGTGACTGGAAGGAAAGTAGAACTCGACGAGGTTGTTGAACCTTCTCTTGAACTTGCGAGTAGCGCAACACCGAAAGTAGTTCCTGTAGCGCCTACACCAATAAAAGAGGAAGCTAATGATGTTGATCATGAAACTTCGGTTGAAGTTACTACAGAACCTCGCAGGTCAACGAGAACTCGTATCACTCCAGATTGGTATGATCCCGTTATGAGTGTCATGTTGGTGAACAACACCGATGACTCTGCGAAATATGAGGAAGCAATGATGAGCCCAGATTCCAATAAATGGCAAGAAGCCATGAAATCCGAGATTGGGTCCAGGTACGAAAACCAAGTATGGACTTTGGTTGACCTACCGGATGGCCGGAAGGCTGTCGAGAATAAATGGATTTTCAAGAAGAAAACAGATGCTGATGGTAATGTTACTATCTATAAAGCTCGAATTGTCGCAACAATGAGTTGACTACGATGAGACTTTCTCACCGGTATTCGAAGCTAAAGTCTGTGAGGATTATGTTAGCAATCGCTGCATATTATGATTATGAGATATGGCAGATGGATGTCAAAACGGCGTTCCTCAATGGAGACATTTATGAAGAGTTGTATATGGTACAACCCAAAGGTTTTTGTCGATCCTAAAGATGCTAACAAGGTATGCAAACTTCAACGGTCCATTTATGGATTGAAGCAAGCATCCCGGAGTTGGAATCAACGTTTTGATAAGGTGATCAAAAGCTTTGGTTTTATACAAACTTATGGACAAGATTGTATTTACAACAAAGTGAGTGGGAGCTCTGTAGCATTCTTAATAGTATATGTAGATGACATATTATTGATTGGGAATGATGTAGACCTTCTTAATAGTGTCAAAGATTATTTGAATAATAGTGTTTCAATGAAATATCTTCGCGAAGCAGCTTACATATTAGGCATAAAGATTTATATAGATAGATCGAGACGCCTAATATCATTGTCACATAGTACATATTTGGACAAAGTTCTAAAGAGGTTTGGAATGGAAGATAACAAGAAAGGGTTCTTGCCCATGTTGCCCAATACGACCTTGAGTAAAACTCAAAGTCCTGCAACGGCAGAAGATAGAGAAAGGATGAGTAAGACTCCCTATGCCTCAGCCATAGGATCTCTTATGTATGCCATGCTAAGTACTAGACCCGACATTGCATATGCTGTTAGTTTGACTAGCAGATATCAAAGTGATCCAGGAGTAGATCATTGGACAGCGGTCAAAAACATCCTTAAGTACTTGAGAAGAAGTAAGGATATGGTTCTTTCTTATGGAGGTGATGAACAACTCGTTGTTAATGGTTACACCGATGCTAGTTGGAACACCGATCCGAATGATTCTAAATAACAATCTGGATACGTATTTACTTTGAATGGTGCAGCAGTTAGCTGGAGGAGTGCAAAGCGAAGAGTTGTGGCGAGATCTTCAACTGAATCGGAATACATAGCTGCTTCAGAAGCTTCACAAGAGGCGATATGGATGAAGGAGTTCATTACAGAGCTCGATGTGGTTCCAAGTATGCTGGACCCAATGTCTATCTATTGTGATAACATGGGCGCCATAGCCAATGCGCAAGAACCAAGGTCACACAAGAAGCTGAAGCATATCAAGCTACGTTTTCACAATATTCGAGAGCATGTCCAAAATGGTGACATAAAGATTTGCAAAGTACACACATATCTGAATGTGGCAGATCCGTTGACTAAACCTCTCCCGAGGGCAAAACATGACCAGCACCAAACCGCCATGGGTGTTCGGTATATTACCATGTAATCTAGATAAGTCGACTCTAGTGCAAGTGGGAGACTATTGGAGATATGCCCTAGAGGCAATAATAAAAGTGGTTATTATTATATCTTTGTGTTTATGATAAATGTTTACATTCATGCTATAATAGTATTAACCGGAAACATTAATACTTGTGTGATTTGTAAACTAAATTATAGTTCCTAGTAAAGCCTCTTTATAATACTAGCTTGTTGATTAATAGATGATCATGGTTTCTCGATCATGAACATTGAGATGTTATTAATAACAAGATCATATCATTAGGAGAATGGTATGATGGACATACTCCTATAGATAAGCGTAGCATAAAAGATCAAGTCATTTCATTAGTTCGTTTGCTATAAGCTTTCTAATACATAGTAACCTAATTCCTTCGACCATGAGATCATGCTAATCACCATCACCGGAAGGATGCTTTGATGACATCAAACACCACACCGTAACTGGGTGGCTCTAAAGGTGTCATTGAGTGTTCGGAAAGAATGGGTTGACGCACATGGATCAAGAGTGGGATTTGTCCATCCATATGACGGATAGATATACTCTGGGCCCTCTCGGTGGAATGTCATCCAATTAGCTTGCAAGCATGTGACTGGCTCACAAGGGATCACATATCACGGGAACGAGAAAATAGTACTTATCGGTAATGAGGTTGAACTAGGTATGCAGAGATACCGACGACCAAAACCTCGGATAAGTAAATTATCATGAGACAAAGGGAAATTGGTATCGTATGTAAGTGGTTCAATCGATCGCAAAGTAATCATAGAAATATGTGGGAGCCATATGAATTTTCAGATTCCTCTATTGGTTATTGATCGGAGAAGTGTCTCGGTCATGTCCGCATAATTCACGAACCGTAGGGAGACACACTTAAGGATTCGATGTTGTTTAGTAGATATGGAATGTTAGTAGGGATACTGAATGTTGTTCGGAGTCTCAGATGGGATCCGGGATATCACGAGGAGATCCGGAATGGTCCGGGGAATAAGATTCATGTGAGGAAAGTCCGATTCTGGAATTCGGGAAAGATTCCGATGTTTTCATCGGAGAGGTTCTAGAAGGTTCAGCGATCCGGAAGGAGAATGGTCCATGAATGTGTCATGGGTAAGTGGAATGATTGGATCATATCCTAGGTCACTTGGTTTTGGCATTTACAAGAGAGAATTAAAGCTCTAAATTGAAAGTCAAACGGGAAGTTTGAAAAGTCAAACTGGAACAATGGTTTCCTAGTGGGAGAAGAAACAAGTCCTTCTCTCAATCCAACTTGGGTTTGGGTTTGGATTCAAAACCACCCCTCCCAAGGCTGCCCCCCTCTCATAAATAGAGGGGGAGGGCTGCCCCAACACCACAAGCCCTAGCCCCTCTCCACCTGAGCCGCCACCGCCTCCGCCGACTCGCCGCCGCGCCGCCGCCACTCGCCGTCGCCGCCGCGCCGCCGCCACTTGCCGCCGTTGCCGCCATCCGCCGCCGCTGGTCCGTCGCCGCTGCCCTACCCGCCGCCGACACCTCCTCCTCCTCCTGGTCTTCTAAACCCTAGATCACCGGGAAACCCTAAATCCACCATAACTCGCACCAGCTTAGGCGAAGCCCTACGGGATCTACCCTCTACTTCCGACACCACGCCGTCATGCTGCCGGAATCACGAGGGGAGAACTACAACCTCTGGTGCCTACTGGAACAAGGGAGAGGAAGGTCTTCATCGAGTACCGAACGTGTGACCGACTGTGGAAGCGCTGCCGGAACGCAGCACCGGAAGGATCATCTACGCGATCTTGAGATCGGCAAGTGTACGACTACATCACCCACGGGAATCTGCTCTCGTTAACTGCTTTGGAATCTTTGAGGGTGAGTGATTTTATCGACTCATTGCTACAATCTAGTAGATAGATCTTGGCTTGTTTGTGTGCATGCGGTAGAATTTTTTTGTTTTCCATGCTACGAACCCCTACAACGGCTACAGGGTTCGCAGCATAGAAAACAAAAATTTTCCTACGATGGGAACATCTAAGTACCAAGATCTATCTACTAGATACAAGCAACGGGTGGATATACATCCATAGAATACATACCCTCGAAGACCGAATAGTGTTTACGAGGTTGTACTCGTGGATGATGTAGACGAATGCTTGTCAATCTCAAGTTCGTGATGAAGTCCATCTGGTCCAGCCGGGCCAGCATGATCAAGTCCAGCACCTCAAAGCAGTGGTGCATCCGTGATCGCACACACGTACGGGTACCGCGACAACCTCCGCGCCCTCGCTCCAGCGAAGCAGCGGAAGCAACAAATCCTTCCAGAAAAAGCCACAAGGAACATGTATCTCGCTGATCCAAGACCATGGGGAAATTCTAAAGGGGGGAGAGAGATCCTTCGCGAGGAGGTGTGTCTTGAGAGGAGGAGAGGAGGCCCTTTTATAGGGGAGAGGGGGGGGCACCCAAGGGGCATGGCGCCCAGCCATGGGGGCTGCCCCCACCTCTTCCACATTCATGTGGGTGGAGCTCCCACTCAAAATGAAAAGCCTCCACTCACATTAAAAAGCCTCCACTCAAAAATCCACTCACATGCATTAAATTTCCACCAAATTTAATGCAAGCTCTCATTTAAATAAAAATCTTTTATTTATTTATTTATTCAGAATTTTGTTAATTACTTTAATTAACAAACATTCACATAAAACCCCTTACAACATTTCAATTTCACATGCAGAACCAGTTTCAGCAATTTCAACCGAAACAGTTTCAGTGTCTAGTGAAATAAATTCCTGCGCTTTCCTTTTTCTTTTTCTGGCATATCATTTGCTCCGAATGGTGTCAGTATCCCTTAAGTGTGTCACCCTACGGTTCGCGAATAATGCGGACATGATCGAGACCCTTCTCCGATCAATAATCAGTAGCGGGACCTGGAGATCCATACTGACTCCCACACATTCAACGATGACTTCTGTGATCGTGTGAACCTTTTACGCTAGTATCTTAATCCCTTTGTTTCACGATATATTACATGTCCGAGATTCGATCATCGGTATCTCCATACCTAGTTTGATCTCGTTACCGACATGCACTTTTTTCTCGTTCCCATGATATAACATTCTAGTGATCAAATCACTTGCTTGCAAGCTAATCAATGTGATATCACCGAGAGGGCCCAGAGCATATCTATCCGTCATCGGGATGAACAAATTCCACTCTCGATCCATGGGTCTCAACAGAACACTTTAGTAGTTCTAAAGCCATCTTTATAATCACCCAGTTACGGTGTGACGTTTGATGTCATCGAGAAACTCTTCCGGTGTTAGTGATTGACATGATCTCATGGTCTAAGGATTAGGATCACTTTGTAAGTTGTTATAGCAATATAAACTCAATGACTTTGATCGTAATGCTATACTTCGGATGAATGTTCATCACATCATTACACTAATGTTGTGACCTCGTTATTAACAACATCCAATGTCCATGATCAGGAAACTTTGATCATCATGTTAATCAACGAGCTAGTTTATAAGAGAGGCATAACTAGGAACTTCCTTTTTGTTTATTGAACACACATGTATTAACGTTTCCGTATTAATACAATTATAGCATGTAAAATAAACATTTATCATAAATAAGGAGTACGATAATAACCACTTTATTATTGCCTCTCGGGCATATTCCCTTCAGTCTCCCACTTGCACTAGAGACAATAATCTAGTTTGAAAACTTTGTGTATTGAACACTATGGCTTTCTGGTGTTCCAAATACGCAACTGCAAGTGGTTAACATAATCTACGGATCTGACACTTTCAGGTCCGTGTGTATTTGCATGTCTTTGCGTCTTCACGCATCACTCATTCTCCAATGAGATGGCATTGTATAAATTTGGTCTTTCGGTGAGACCTTTAGTTCCTTGGGGTTTAAAACACGTCGATACTTATTGTCATACAATATATCTTTAGTGTTAGCCCGTTGCGAACCACACCTTAGTTTGATAACAAACTACTTGACACAAATTCCCTCCTTTGCTGCTACTATAGCAGTCATATACTTAGCCTTTTGTTGTAGTATTCGTCACAATGTCTTAACTTTGGAACTCTTACAAATCCATCATGGAATCTCCTTTCCATTACATTATGCCACCCATAGTTTAAATTGAGATAAACTTAATTTGTATCTTGTGACAAACCTAGTATCAATGTAACGCTTTACAATGAACTATTTGTAATTGTTTGTCACCTCTACACAAATATATTCTTAGTTCTTCCAAAAGATCATAAGAATTTCCTTACTATTGTCCAATGATCAATTTATGATTCATTCTGGTATATGCTCATAACACTTAGAGCATAGGACATATCTGGATGTGTACATATCATGGTATGGTTGATCAAAACATTCTCGTGATTTCACTCATCAAGTGTCAAAGCACTTGAATCTTGTTTCACTTATCAAGTGTCCATACACTTGAATCTTGATTAAATTCCTCTCCATGCAACAAGAACTGTTTCTTGTCGTTTCTATATTGAACTCCTTCAATATCTCATATATGTACGTTTGGCACAACCATATTGGCATCACATTCTATCCACTATAGACATTCACGCTAAATATTTGGGTTTTTCCTAAGTATTTCATCAAAATGAAATTCTTAAACTTTGTCAATAAAAGATACATCATTTCTAATCAACAAGATTTCCTCCACATAATGTATTAGAAATATGTCTCAGCGCTCCCACTTAATTTCTTGCAAATGCAAGCATCTTCATCGTCTCCTGATGAAAACTCCTTTTCATTAAGGTGAAGATTCCAACTCCGCGATGCTTACTTCAACCATTGAAGTTTGCATGCCCTTTTAGCATCCTTTGAATTGAACAAAACCCTTTGGACCGTGTCATGTACACGTCCTAGGTAACCATTCTATTAGAAGAACTTTATTTTGTTTATTCATCTACCCTATACCAAATTATATGTAGTGGTTGCTACTTTAATCCGTCCAGACTAAAGATCGCTATGAAAGATCCAATCTTGTCATAGTCAACTCCTTGAACATTGTCGTAAAATACTTTACGACATGTCGACTATTTCATAGATGTGAAACATCCATGTCTGTTTCTTTATAGATCCAAATACGACTGATAGGTTTTTACACCTTTCCGGAGGGTCTTCCAAGTTCAAAACTTGATTTATCGTGTATGGACTTATCACGGATTTTATGGCTTCAAGCCATTTGATGGAGTCAGGGCCCATCATCGCTTCTTTGTATTTATTCGGTTCATCATTGTCAAACAATAATGATTTACTCTCAAATCTTAGCATTTGATTGTTTAACCGACCTACTTGGTTCAATAGGAACTTAGATCTCCGTGACCGCAACCTTTGAGGCACATAAGCTATGAGCATTATGGAAGCCTCCAGAACCATTTCCGGCGTTGCGCAACTCAGCACATTTAGCTAAGGTTCGTTGACCTTATCAGAGTTCTATTGTCCTCCCACTTAACTTTTGCGAAAAATTCCTTTTTCAAGAAACTTCACATTAACCCTTTTGTCCTTGGTGTTATGGAGGAATACCCAATTGTTATTCGAAATAACCTACAAAGACATGCTTATCCGACTTCGGTTGTAAACATCTTACTTATGTTTAGCATACCAAAATTTAAGAAATGACAACTTGGGTTTTACCCCAAACCATAACTCATATGGTGTCATTTCAACGGATCAAGATGGAGCTCTTTTTAGTGTAAAAGCGGTAGTCTCTAAAGCTTTAATCTTTTAAAACATAATGGCAGTTTTATAAATAATACCTTTGATCCAACCAGGTCAAACAAGGTTTCATTACAAATCTCAAACACTCCATACTCCTATGGTGTTTCGATAAATGTAAATCTAGGTGTTTTGCTAAACTTGCAACTCAAATAAATCCCTTTATGATAAAATCATAATTCATTTATTTTCTTGTTACACTTGTAACTCAAATAAATCCCTTATGATAAAATCATAAACCATTTATTTTCTTGTTACAATGATTTTCACTTCATCTTGAAAGTATTTGAAACGTTTTTCAAATATTTCATACTTCTTTCTCATTAAGTGAACATTCACTCAAATTTCCGGAGGAAGTATATGAAGTTGAAACCCATCGCTTACGACTACACATAATGGACTAGATACATCGATATGTATAAATTCCAATATTTTAGTCGTTCGTTCTTCTTTGGCCTTTGAACGAAGTTTTAATTATCCCGACGAAAGTCTCACAAGCGTCATTTGATCAAATCAAAGACTCCAAAAAGCCATGAAAATGGAGATTCTTCATGTTTTCTTTCCAATATAATTTAAACAGCGATGTCACTTCATAAGTGATCTTTCAATCATTTGTCTTGCGACATTTTAGCATTAGCTTTATGGATGTGATTTCTCCAACTAGATTTGTAAATCATCCATCTTATATGGAATACAGTAATTATTTGAACAACCTTTGTTCTCATAATACCTGATTTAAATAACAATTATTAAAACAAATCTTGAAGTCAAGCTTTGATGTCAACGAGAAATACAAACAACAGTTTGTTTGTTTTCGATGAACATCATCACATATTCTCTTGCTAGTTACTTAGGCCATTGTGGTTCATGAATTGCGTCGTTCCGTATGAAATTTCATACCAACCAATTCAGTATCCAATACCCAAGAACCACATTGTTTAACAAGCAAAGAATACAACCATAACATGTATATCATCCATATACCTAAATTGGATATTTCCAATCTTTTCTTTTCTGCCAAATATATTTTATAGATTCTCTTTCAGCATTTCCTTTTCCTTTTTAAAAGAATTTATCAACATCAACAGTGGCGCCATATACATGACACATAGTCCAAAGCGTGTATATTCAAATAATAATACCTTTGGACTTGCACTTTGAAGTAGATCACCATCATCAAAATGATCGGTATTCTTTCAAAATCCATTATTTAGTAATCTTTTAGTGTAGTAAACATTTTACATACATCTTCTATTCATCCTTATCATGACTACTTTCATGATCAAGCTAATGTAGCTTATAAGGAGAATCGTGAGTATAATGTTGCTTTCCAAAACCCTTTTGGATGATTAGGATGTCTAGCATCTCCAACCTTTGTAAATTCTCGTCCTATATGAGAACACATATTATACTCTATCATATTGCAACCAAAACATTGTTTCAGATATCGTTATATCTGCCACACATGATGGTTTATGAAACAATTCTTTCAGCTCCTAGATAAACTTGATATTAAAACAATCAAGAATCATGGAGGCAAATATGATACTTAAGATACTAACACTAGAATTGTTACTCTCGATTTAATACCAACTATTAAATTTCACGGAGTAAATAGAATTTTCTGAAAGTTTGAAATAGGACTTTAAACTTTAGATTGACACTCAACACAATACGATACTAGTTCGTAAAGTATATATCCAGAATTCTATAGTTCTATTATCTCAATTACAACTATGCATAAGGTGGTGAACGAATGCCAATGACTACAACAAATTATGCAAATTCACTTTGATATGATAAATCGAGTTCTACTAACCAAATTAGAAATGAACTCCCACTCAAAAACGACATCCCTCGTGTCTTTTTGGTGATTACATGAACCAAATCCTCTACACCAAGTCCGATCATCACGTGAGTCGGTGTAGCTTCAAAGGCGAGCATCAAATGGGCATCATATCTACTATATGACTCATGCTTAACCTTTCGGTCCGTGTTCCGAGGCCATGTCTGTACATGCTAGGCTCGCCAAGTAATAACCTTAGTATTCGCGTGTGTAACTGTCTTACACCCGAGATATGCTCGTGGATTCAAGTACACCCGATCATCACGTGATGCCTTGAAGCGACGAAACATTGTCGGTGCATACTTAAGGAAGAACACATTTTTATCTTGATATCTAAATGAGGGATCATCTTATTATGCTAATAAAACGCCAAACAAGCAATATAAGATGCAATCAAACATCACATGTTAATTAGTGGAATGATATGGTTCCCGCATATGATCTCTATCATGTGCATCGTGGTATGATCATTATCATACCTTTATGTGTAAATCCAAGGTCTATGGAGTTTACACGTTATGTGTGTTGTAAGAGTATCATATCATACTTCTACTTACAACATCACCATATCATAACACTAGCCCAGCAACAATCTAAACTAGACGCCTCTAATTTATCCATTGCAAGTTTTACGTGGCTTAGGGCTTTTGAAGATAGAACCGTTCTTACCTACGAACATGAACCACAACGAGGATAACCAAATTGTTGACAACTCGTTGCAAATTAGATATTGACTATAGTAGGAGAGACAGACACCCGCTATCCACTTATGCAAAACTAGTTGCATGTCAAGCGTGGAACATGTCTCATGTGCGAGGACATGTAAAGTTTGTCCGGGCCGCTTCATCCCACTATGCCACCAATATCCAAATTACAACAAAGAAGCAATAAAATGATCATCATCGCCCACA
Organism: Avena sativa; assembly: GCA_916181665.1. Classification (NCBI taxonomy): domain Eukaryota; kingdom Viridiplantae; phylum Streptophyta; class Magnoliopsida; order Poales; family Poaceae; genus Avena; species Avena sativa. The sequence goes on along the minus strand of OV702283.1, from coordinate 433,629,975 downwards.
TACTCATATGTGTACTACCCGTGCAAAGTATCTACGCATAGATCCGGCTCTGATACCACTGTAGGGTTCGCAGCATAGAAAACAAAAAATTTCCTACGATGGGAACATCTAAGTACCAAGATCTATCTACTAGATACAAGAAACGGGTGGATATACATCCATAGAATACATACCCTCGAAGACCGAATAGTGTTAACGAGGTTGTACTCGTGGATGATGTAGACGAACGCTTGCCGATCTCAAGATCGTGATGAAGTCCATCTGGTCCAGCCGGTCCAACACGATCAAGTCCAGCACCTCAAAGCAGTGGTGCATCCGTGATTGCACACACGTACGGGTACCCCGACAACCTCCGCGCCCTCGCTCCAGCGAAGCAGCGGAAGCAACAAATCCTTCCAGAAAAAGCCACCAGGAACATGTATCTCGCTGATCCGAGACCATGGGGAAATTCTAAAGAGGGGAGAGAGATCCTTCGCGAGGAGGTGTGTCTTGAGAGGAGGAGAGGGGGGCCTTTTATAGGGGAGAGGGGGGCACCCAAGGGGCATGGCGCCCAGCCATGGGGGCTGCCCCCACCTCTTCCACATTCATGTGGGTGGAGCTCCCACTAAAAATGAAAAGCCTCCACTCACATTAAAAATCCTCCACTCAAAAATCCACTCACATGCATTAAATTTCCACCAAATTTAATGCAAGCTCTCATTTAAATAAAACTCTTTTATTTATTTATTTATTCAGAATTTTGTTAATTACTTTAATTAACAAACATTCACATAAAACCCCTTACAACATTTCAATTTCACATGTAGAACCAGTTTCAGCAATTTCAACCGAAACAGTTTCAGTGTCTAGTGAGATAAATTCCTGCGCTTTCCTTTTTCTTTTTCTGGCATATCATTTGCTCCGAATGGTGTCGGTATACCTTAAGTGTGTCACCCTACGGTCCGCGAATAATGCGGACATGATCGAGACCCTTCTCCGATCAATAATCAGTAGCGGGACCTGGAGATCCATACTGACTCCCACACATTGAACTATGACTTCTGTGATCGTGTGAACCTTTTACGCTAGTTCTTAATCCCTTTGTTTCACGGTATATTGCATGTCCGAGATTCGATCATCGGTATCTCCATACCTAGTTTGATCTCGTTACCGACATGCACTCTTTTCTCGTTCCCGTGATATAACATTCTAGTGATCAAATCACTTTCTTGCAAGCTAATCAATGTGATATCACCGAGAGGGCCTAGAGCATATCTATCCGTCATCGGGATGAAAAAATTCCACTCTCGATTCATGGGTCTCAACATAAAACTTTAGTAGTTCTGAAGCCATCTTTATAATCACCCAGTTACGGTGTGACGTTTGATGTCATCGAGAAACTCTTCCGGTGTTAGTGATTGACATGATCTCATGGTCTAAGGATTAGGATCACTTTGTAAGTTGTTATAGCAATATAAACTCAATGAATTTTATCATAATGCTATACTTCGGATGAATGTTCATCACATCATTACACTAATGTTGTGACCTTGTTATTAACAACATCCAATGTCCATGATCAGGAAACTTTGATCATCATGTTAATCAACGAGCTAGTTTATAAGAGAGGCATAACTAGGAACTTCCTTTTTGTTTATTAAACACACATGTATTAACGTTTCCGTATTAATACAATTATAGCATGTAAAATAAACATTTATCATAAATAAGGAATACGATAATAACCACTTTATTATTGCCTCTCGGGCATATTCCCTTCAACGGCGTGGTGTCCGAAGTAGAGGGAAGATCCCGCAGGGCTTCGCCTAAGCCGGTGTGAGTTATGGTGGATCTAGGGTTTCCGACGATCTAGGTTTAGAAGGCCGAGAAGAGGAGGTGGTGTCGGCGGCGTCTAGGGCGACAACGACGGGCCGGCGGCAGCGCGAGGCGGCTTGGGCGGCGGCGGCGGTGCAAGGTGGGGAGGGTTGGTTGTGGTGCTTTGGGGCAGCCCCTCCCCTCTATTTATGAGAGGAAGGGCATCTTGGGAGAGGGGAGTTTGAATCCTTCCCCAAACCCAAGTTGGAGAGAAGGAAGGACTCTTTCCTTCTTCCAAAGGAAACCATTTTTCCATTTTGACTTTTTAAACCTAGCTTTTGACTTTCAATTTAGATCTTTATTTCTCTCTCGCAAATGCCCAACCATGTGACCTAGGACCTAATCCAATCATTCCACTTAACCATCACACATTCATGAACCATTCCCCTTCCGGTCCGGTGAACCTTCTAGACCCTTCTAGAACCTCTCCGATGAAAACATCGGAATCATTCCCGAACTCTAGAATCGGACTTTCCTTATATGAATCTTATTCTCCGGACCATTCCGGATCTCCTCGTGATATCCCGAATCCCATCCGAGACTCCAAACAACATTCGGTCTCCCTACTTACATTCCATATCTACTAAAGAACATCGAATCCTTAAGTGTGTCTACCTACGGTTCGTGAATTATGCGGACATGACCGAGACACTTCCACGATCAATAACCAATAGAGGAATCTAGAAATTTATATGGCTCCCACATATTTCAATGATTACTTTGCGATCGAATGAACCACTTACATAAGATACCAATTTCCCTTTGTCTCACGATAGTTTACTTATCCGAGGTTTGATCGTCGGTTTCTCTGCATACCTAGTTCAACCTCGTTACCGATAAGTACTCTTTTCTCATTCCCGTGATATGTGATCCCTTGTGAGCCAGTCACATGCTTGCAATATAATTGGATGACATTCCACCGATAGGGCCCAGAGTATATCTATCTGTCATATGGATGGACAAATCCCACTCTTGATCCATGTGCCTCAACACATATTTTTCGAACACTCAATGCCACCTTTATAGCCACCTAGTTACGGTGTGGTGTTTGATTTCATCAAAGCATCCTTCCGGTGATGGTGGTTAGCATGATCTCATGGTCGAAGGAATTAGGTTATTATGTATCAGAAAGCTTATAGCAAATGTGAAGGGTTTCGCGGCATAGTAAATCAAAATTTTCTACGGATGCGAACAGGGGGAAAGCCAAGATCTAATCTAGGAGATGCAAACAACGAGAGAGATTGGATTATATCTTCATACCCTTGAAGATTCGCACAGCAGAACATTCGTCGGAACGTGGGTGATGTAGTCGTACTTGCTTCTCCTCCTCGCGATCCGATCCGATCTAGCACCACAAGTGGCGATGCCTCCGTGAGATGCACACGTGCAGCACCTCGACGTCTCCTCCTTCCTTGGTCCAGCAAGTATGGTGGAGAGATGGGTTGGATCTACAACGCGACGGCGTGGTGCAATCGGTGGAGAGTTTCTGCAGCAGGGCTTCGCCTACACGCAGTCGGGAGGGAGAGAGAGAGGAGGGCAGCAGGGCGACTGGCTTGAGGGGAAGGTGTGTGTGTGTGTGTGTGTGTGTGTGGGGGGGGGGGGTGGTGCGCCCCCAGCCCTCTTTATATAGAGGGGTGGGCGGCAGCCCTAGCCCCTCCCCAAAGTCCAAAACCGGCGGCCAAGGAGGAAGAGTGGGGGGCAAGGAAACCCCCCCTTCTAGAAGCTCCAACTAGGGTTTTACCCTTCCTGGCCGGTTGGGCCCTATGGGGCCTTGTGACCCTGGCCCAATGCGGCCAGGGCACTCCCTCATAGGCCCATATCCCCTACCGATAGGTGGGACCACGTTGGTCCCCCTCCGGAAGGTTCTAGAAGCTTCCGGTACAATACCGATTAACCCGGAACAATTCCGAACTCCAAAAACTGCACTGCCTTATATGAATCTTATTCTCCGGACCATTCCGGAACCTCTCGTGATGGCTCGGATCCCATCCGAGACTCCGAACAAAAACTCATAAACCAATAATCCAATCTATCCTAGCGTCGAGACACGTTAAGTGTGTGACCCTTCGGGTTCGAGAATATGTAGACATGATCTTCTATCAATAATCAACAGCGGGGTCTGGAAACCCATATTGACTCCCACACATTCATCGATGATCATATCGGATGAACCACGATGCCAGGATTCAATCAATCCCATATATATTCCCTTCGTCTCACGATATTTTACTTGCCCGAGATTTGATCGTCGGTACCGTCATACCTAGTTCAATCTCGTTCACAGCAAGTACTTTACTCGTTCCGTAATCCGATATCACTTTGTGATTAACTCCTTAACCACATGCTTGCAAGCGGTGTTGATATCGATTACCGAGTGGGCCCGAAGTATATCTCTCCGACTTGGGAGGGACAAATCCCATCTCGATACATACAACCCAACAGATACTTTCCGATCACCTGAGAGACACCTTTATGATCACCCTCTCATAGGATGACGTTTGATGACCTCAAAGCTTTCTTCCGACACCAGGGAGTTGTATTATCTCATGGTCTAAGGAATACAATATTTGACATAAGAAAAGCTTCGCAAAGATGAACACGATGACACGATCTAATTGCTTTGCTTAGTTTGGGTCTGTCCATCATATCATTCTCCCAATGATATGATCTCATTATTAATTGACAACTCATGTCCATGGTTAGGAAACCTTAACCATCATTAATCAATGAGCTAGTCCATAGAGGCGTACTAGGGACACGGTGTTGTTCACAAACCACACAAGTATTAAAGTTTCCGCTTAATACAATTCTAGCATGGAATATAAACATTATCATGAACAAGAATTATAATAATAACATCTTTATTATTGCCTCTAGGGCATAATTCCAACAGTCTCCCACTTGCACTAGAGTCAATAATCTAGTTTACATCTGGCAACAATCTCACACCCATGGCACTAAGGTGATGATCATGTTTTACACGTGGAAGAGGTTTAGTCAATGGATCTGCGACATTCAGATCTATATGTACTTTACTAATCTTCAGATCTCCATCTGCTATATAATCTCGGATTATATGAAACTTGCGGTTGATATGCTTGGTCTTTGGATGATATCTTGGTTCCTTAGCGAGTGCTATGGTGCCAGTGTTGTCACACAATATCTCCTGTGGGTCCAATGCACTTGGAACCACGCCAAGCTCAGTGATGAAGTTCCTGATCCAAACTCCTTCACTTGACGCTTCTGTAGAAGCCATGTATTCCGCTTCTACTGTAGATCCCGCGATCACGCTTTGCTTGCAGCTTCTCCAGCTCACAGCTCCTCCATTCAAAATATACACGTATCCTGTCTGAGATTTAGAATCATCCTTGTCGGTGTCGAAACTAGCGTCGACGTAACCTTTTACGACGAGCTGTTCATCACCCCCATAGACTAAGAACATTTCTTTAGTCCTATTTAGGTACTTTAGGATGTTCTTCACGACTGTCCAGTGTTCCACTCATGAATCACTTTGATATCTGCTCGTCAAACTAAGAGCATTGGACACATCCGGTCTAGTACACAGCATGGCATACATGATGGAACCTATGGCCGAGGCATAAGGCACTTTTCTCATAGCTTCCCTATCATTTACCGTAGCTGGACACTGAGCCTTGCTCAATATCTTACCTGACAACATAGGCACTGAACCTTTCTTTGCCTTATCCATTCTGAACCTTTTCAGAACTTTGTCTAGGTATGTACTCTGGCTTAAAGCTATCAGGCGTCTTTGTCTATCTCTATAGATTTTGATGCCCAATATATAAGCAGCTTCACCTAGGTCTTTCATTGAAAAACACTTGTTTAAATAACTCTTCACATCGTTAAGCATGTTAATGTCATTTCCAATAATCAATATGTCATCCACATATAGTACCAGAAATGTCACCGAGCTCCCACTCACTTTCTTGTAGATACAAGCTTCGTAGCAATTTGGAACAAATCCAAAGCTCTTGATTACTTGATAAAAACGAAGGTTCCAACTCCGAGATGCTTGCTTCAGTCCATAAATGGAACGCTGAAGTTTGCATACTTTATCAGCATCCTTAGGATCGACAAAACCTTCGGGTTGCATCATATACAACTCTTCATCAATGTTGCCATTGAGGAACGTAGTCTTGACATCCATCTGCCATATTTCATAATCATGAAACGCAGCAATTGCTAATAAAACCCGAATGGACTTAAACATTGCTACGGGATAGAAAGTCTCATCGTAGTTAACACCTTGAACTTGTCGAAAACCTTTCGCGACAAGCCGTGCTTTATAGACGGTAACATTACCATCCGCGTCCGTTTTCTTCTTGAAGATCCATTTGCACTCAACGGCCTTTCGGTCGCTAGGAGGGTCCACCAAAGTCCATACTTGGTTTTCGCTCATGGATCCCAATTCGGATTTCATGGCTTCTAGCCATTTCTCAGAGTATGGGCTCATCATCGCTTCCTCATAGTTCGTAGGTTCACTGTCTTCTACTAACAAGACAGTCAAGACAGGGATGCCGTACCACTCAGGAGGGGCACGCGACCTTGTCGACCTGCGACGTTCAGTAGCAGCATCGTCCGAAGCTTCATGATTCTTGTCATTAGCTTCCTCTATTGTTGGTGCAGGCGGCATTGGAACAATTTCAGGTGCTGCGCTACTCTCCAATTCAAGAGAAGGTTCAATAACCTCGTCTAGCTCTACTTTCCTCCCACTCACTTCTTTCGAGAGAAACTCCTTCTTAAGAAAGGAACCGTTCTTTGCGACAAACACTTTGCCTTCGGTTCTGTGATAGAAGGTATACCCAATAGTTTCCTTAGGGTATCCTATGAAGACTCATTTCTCCGCTTTGGGTTCGAGCTTGTTCGGCATCAATTTCTTGACGTAAGCTTCGCATCCCCAAACTTTAAGAAACGACAACTTAGGTTTAGCACCAAACCATAGTTCATACGGTGTCGTCTCAATGGATTTAGATGGAGCCCTATTTAAAGTGAATGCAGCGGTTTCTAATGCATAACCCCAAAATGATAACGGCAAATCAGTAAGAGACATCATCGATCGAACCATATCTAATAGGGTTCGATTCCGGCGTTCAGACACACCATTGCGCTGTGGTGTTCCGGGTGGCGTGAGTTGCGAAACGATTCCGCTTGCTTTAAGATGCGTGAGAAAATCATAACTCAAATATTCACCTCCATGATCGGATCGTAGAAACTTAATCTTTCTGTTACGATGGTTCTCCACTTCATTCTGAAATTCTTTGAACTTTTCAAATGTTTCAGATTTATGTTTCTACCCATATCTACTTAAGTCATCGGTAAAAGTGAGAAAATAGCGATATCCACTGCGCGTCGAAACACTCATCGGTCCGCATACATCGGTATGTATGATTTCCAACAAGTCCGTTGCTCGCTCCATCATACCGGAAAACGGGGTTTTGATCATCTTGCCCATGAGGCATGGTTCGCATGTGTCAAATGATTCAAAATCAAGAGACTCCAAAAGTCCATTAGAATGGAGTTTCTTCATGCGTTTTACACCAATATGACCTAGACGACAGTGCCACAAATAAGTAGTATTATCACTATCTACTTTGCATCTCTTAGCCTCAATGTTATGGATGTGTGTTTCATGCCTTTCGAGATTTAGAAGAAATAAACCATTCACAACAGGTGCATGACCATAAAATATGTTACTCATATAAATAGAACAACCATTATTCTCCGATTTAAATGAATAACCGTCTTGCAATAAACAAGATCCAGAAATAATGTTCATGCTCAACGCAGGCACATAATAACACTTATTAAGGTTTAAAACTAATCCCGAAGGTAAAACTAAGGAGAGCGTACCGACGGCCATCACATCAATTCTTGATCTGTTGCCAACGCGCATCGTCACCTCATCCCTCGCAAGCCGCCATCTATTCCGTAGCTCCTGTTTCGAGTTACAAATATTAGCAACCGAACCAGTATCAAATACCCAGGCACTACAACGAGGGCTAGTAAGGAAAACATCAATAACATGTATATCAAATATACCTTTGATGGTGCCAGCCTTCTTGTCCTCTAATTACTTCGGACAGTTGCGCTTCCAGTGACCCTTGTCCTTGCAATAGAAGCACTCAGTGTCCGGCTTAGGACCAGATCTAAGCTTCTTCTCAGCAGGGGCAACGCGCTTGCCGCCTTTCTTGAAGGGCTTCTTTGCACCCTTACCTTTCTTGAAGGTGGGGGGCTTGTTGACCATCAACACATGATTATCCTTTTTGATGTCCACCTCCGCAGCCTTCAGCTTTGCGAAGAGCTCGGTGATCGTATCAGTGTAACCAATCTGATTGTGAGTCACTACAAAACTTTTGTAGCTGGGAGGGAGTGATTGCAGAACCCTGTCAATCTTGAGCTCCTCTAGAATCTTGCAGTCCAGTTGCTCAAGGCGTTGAGTGTAGCCCGACATCTTAATGGCACGCTCACTAACGGAACTCCCTTCCTCCATCTTGCAGTTAAAGAACTTCTCAGAGATCTCATATCTCTCAGAATGGGCCTGAGTCTGAAACATGGTTTTCAGCTCCTCGAGAATATCAAAGGGCCCGGGATAGTCTTCAAAACGATTTTGAAGGTCCGATTCCATTGCAAACAACATGGTGCTCTTAATCACACCATAATCATCTTTGCGCGACTGATAGACAGCTTTCTCATCAGCCGGCGCAGTAGCAGCAGGGGCGTCACCTAACGCACTCTCAAGGACATAGTCCTTTTGACCGCCAGAGAGAATGATTCTCAGATTGCGGAACCAATTGGTGAAGTTAGACCCATTGTTTTTAAGCTTTTCCTTCTCAGCAAAAACATTGAAGTTGAAGTTGGACTTAGCCATTTGATCTACAATTTGCAAGTACAAATTAGACTATGTTCATGATAACTAGTTCAACTTTTAATCAAATTACTAGATGAACTCCCACTAAAATCAACATCCCTCAAGTTGTTTAGTGAACACGATCCAAATTCACCACACCTAATCCGATCTTCATGAGAAGAGATGTGGTTTCAATGGTGGACAACGAAGTGTCGATCATATCATTCATATGACTCATGCTTAACCTTTCGGTTCTTGTGTTCCGAGGCCATGTCTGTACATGCTAGGCTCGTCAAGTTAAACCGAAGTATTTCCGCGTGTGCAAAACTGGCTTGCACCCGTTGTATGTGAACGTAGAGTCTATAGCACCCGATCATCACGTGATGCTTGGACACGACGAACTTTCGCAACGGTGCATACATGGGGAGAACACAGTTTTTATCTTGATCTTTAAGTGAGGAATCATCTTATAATGCTACCGTCGCGATCTAAGCATAATAAGATACAAAAAAGGATAAACATCACATGCATACAACTTTATGTGACATGGTATAGCCAATCTTCGCGCAATGATCTCCATCTTGTGCGTGCCGGCATGATCTCCATCACTCCACCATGATTGCCTCCACCACGAATAGCAACTACAACTATTGCTAAATACTTAGCGATAAAGTGAAACTATTACATGGCGTATAAGAAGTTGACACATAGGTCATACACAATTATAAAGACAACCATATGGCTCCTGCCGGTTGTGTACTCATCGACATGCAAGTCGTGAAACATTACAAAACATGATCATCGCATACATTATACACATCACATCGTGGGCCATACCATATCACAGAAAACACTCCCTGCAAAAACAAGTTAGACGCCTCTACTTTGTTGTTGCATGTTTTACGTGGCTTATGGGAGTAGATGCTAAGAACGATTCTTACCTACGGAAAGCCACAACGGTGATATTATGGTTGCCAAACTCCGGTGTAAATCCCATGACAACTATAGTGAGAGAAACTCGCATCCACCAGCCGCATGTGTGGAACAAGCCACATTTCAAGTGCGGAGCCGGTCTCGCGAACGACGTCGCGTAAGGTTGGTCTGGACCGCTTCAATCTCACTATACTGCGTCATAAGAAGAACACAAACAAGAGGCTTGCAACAGAAAACATCAACGCCCGCAATAACCATGTTGCGTTCTACTCGTGAAACACATCTACGCATAGATCTAGCTCTGATACCACTGAAGGGTTTCGCGGCATAGTAAATCAAAATTTTCTACGGATGCGAACAGGGGGAAAGCAAAGATCTAATCTAGGAGATGCAAACAACGAGAGAGATTGGATTAGATCTTCATACCCTTGAAGATTCGCACAGCGGAACGTTCGTCGGAACGTGGGTGATGTAGTCGTACTCGCTTCTCCTCCTCGCGATCCGATCCGATCTAGCACCACAAGTGGCAATGCCTCCGTGAGATGCACACGTGCAGCACCTCGACGTCTCCTCCTTCCTTGGTCCAGCAAGTATGGTGGAGAGATGGGTTGGATCTACAACGCGATGGCGCGATGCAATTGGTGGAGAGTTTCTGCAGCAGGGCTTCGCCTACACGCAGTCGGGAGGGAGAGAGAGAGGAGGGCAGCAGGGCGACTGGCTTGAGGGGAAGGTGTGGGGGGGGGGGGGTGCGCCCCCAGCCCTCTTTATATAGAGGGGTGGTCGGCAGCCCTAGCCCCTCCCCAAAGTCCAAAACCGGCGGCCAAGGAGGAAGAGTGGGGGGCAAGGAAACCCCCCCTTCTAGAAGCTCCAACTAGGGTTTTACCCTTCCTGGCCGGTTGGGCCCTATGGGGCCTTGTGCCCCTAGCCCAATGCGGCCAGGGCACTCCCTCATAGGCCCATATCCCCTACCGATAGGTGGGACCATGTTGGTCCCCCTCCGGAAGGTTCTAGAAGCTTCTGGTACAATACCGATTAACCCGGAACAATTCCGAACTCCAAAAACTGCACTGCCTTATATGAATCTTATTCTCCGGACCATTCCGGAACCTCTCGTGATGTCTCGGATCCCATCCGAGACTCCGAACAAAAACTCATAAACCAATCATCCAATCTATCCTAGCGTCAAGACACGTTAAGTGTGTGACCCTTCGGGTTCGAGAATATGTAGACATGATCTTCTATCAATAATCAACAGCGGGGTCTGGAAACCCATATTGACTCCCACACATTCATCGATGATCATATCGGATGAACCACGATGCCAGGATTCAATCAATCCCATATATATATTCCCTTCGTCTCACGATATTTTACTTGCCCGAGATTTGATCGTCGGTACCGTCATACCTAGTTCAATCTCATTCACAGCAAGTACTTTACTCGTTCCGTAATCCGATATCACTTTGTGATTAACTCCTTAACCACATGCTTGCAAGCGGTGTTGATATCGATTACCGAGTGGGCCCGAAGTATATCTCTCCGACTTGGGAGGGACAAATCCCATCTCGATACATACAACCCAACAGATACTTTCCGATCACCTGAGAGACACCTTTATGATCACCCTCTCATAGGATGACGTTTGATGACCTCAAAGATTTCTTCCGACACCAGGGAGTTGTATTATCTCATGGTCTAAGGAATACAATATTTGACATAAGAAAAGCTTCGCAAAGATGAACACGATGACACGATCTAATTGCTTCGCTTAGTTTGGGTCTGTCCATCATATCATTCTCCCAATGATATGATCTCATTATTAATTGACAACTCATGTCCATGGTTAGGAAACCTTAACCATCATTAATCAATGAGCTAGTCCATAGAGGCGTACTAGGGACACGGTGTTGTTCACAAACCACACAAGTATTAAAGTTTCCGCTTAATACAATTCTAGCATGGAATATAAACATTATCATGAACAAGAATTATAATAATAACATCTTTATTATTGCCTCTAGGGCATAATTCCAACAAAATGAACTATTGAAATGACTTGATCTTAATGCTACGCTTATCTATAGGAGTATGTCCATCATACCATTCTCCTAATGATATGGTCTTGTAGTTAATAACATCTCAATGTTCATGATCGAGAAACCACAATCATCTATTAACCAAACAAGCTGGTATTACAAAGAGGCTTTACTAGGGACTCTAATTTAGTTTACAAATCACACAAGTATTAATATTTCCGGTTAATACTATTATAGCATGAATGTAAACATTTATCATAAACACAAAGATATAATAATAACCACTTTTATTATTGCCTCTAGGGCATATCTTGAACATGCCTTAGGTCTAATATCTTTTTAATAAACTAATGTTGCTAATGAAGATTGTGTGAAGTTTTGTATGAAGGAAAAAATTTCAGGTGTAGAGATTAGAATGATGTAATGAGATACAGAATGGACAAAATCTCAAGCTTGGGGATGCCACCATGGTGTAACCCCAAGAAATATCCAAGAGGTACAAGCGTCAAAGCTTGGGGATGCCCAAGGCATCCCCTTATTCATCAATAAAAATCTCAGGTCTTTCTAGACACTTCGTTTTTATTGTTTCATGCATAGTTGTGTTGTTCTTGGAGCGTCTTAGTTTTCGTTTGCTTTGCTTAGGTTGTTTAGTTTGCTTGAATAAAGTAGTTTGGACCCCCGTTCTCGCTGTGTTGTTTCAAATAAGTTGATTGGTGTTGGACAGGAGTAGGAAGTTCCTGCTTGAAAGTGCAAGAGGAGCTTGCATTTACTGTGACTTAGACTTTAGCATGACATTTTAGGTGTTGTTTTGACCTTATGCTTAGTGATTATTGCTGTAGCATGTCTCGTTCCAAACAATTGGGATTGCTTAGTGTGCCTTGAAGAAATTATGCGTTGTTTTAGCATGCAAAAGCATAGTATTGTGGTATTCTCCTTTGATGCTTTGTTTGGGTTGACTTGGCACATGCTCACGCCATGTTATGACTATGACAAGTCACCATAGCCTCTATAATCATTTAGTCCTTGACTTGTAGTACCACTCTATGCTTTGATTAGTAATGTTTTGTCGCTCTGCATGATTATGGCCACTATTGCTCTCTTAGTTGGTTGCTCCTAGTCTTTTGCTAGCCTCCACTTGTATGAGTAAGATCTACTCATGCTTCCAACTCCCAAGAAACCAAGTTTTTCCAAAGTGTCCACCATAAAATCCTATGCATGGTGTGTTACACCACTCGAAGTATATTCTTGTTTTCAGCTATCTTCCAATTAAAAACTATTTTGTTATGTGAAAACTTGGTGATTAAATCCCTCACAAACTTGATGGCACACTTTATATTCTTTGCCCCTAATAATCTTGAACCGTTGTGTCGTTTATGTTGTATATGCTTGCACTTATATGTTGGAATTAGCAGAACCGTGCTATCACGGGGAACATTTTCAACATTGCACTTGTACTTTGTACTCAGTTGATATCATGCTCTTTTGTCTATGGATGTCACCGGTGTGAAATAAAGAGGGAACTTGTAAGTCCATGGAGTTTATATTTTGTGTTAGAAAAACGCCTGGGCCGCTAGCCTAAGCCATGCCTAATCATGGTGGAAACTTGTAGCATCACCATAGTGAGATATCTACGAAGCATCCTCAATAAAAAGCTATGCATATAGTAAATAAAAAGATCGCTGAGATGCTCATTGTCTGCTTGCCTTGTCATTTTGGTTATGGGATAGCTCCTGTACCATGTGCAAGGGGTACCATGTTGGCGGTTCTCTATGATATGCAAATACTTACAATGACAAGAACTTACAGGTGACTAAAGTTGAGTAGCATGAGGTGTGGCCCTCGTATTCAAGGGACTTGAGATTGCCAACTTATACTTTGTCAAGCATATACTCCATAGTTTGTTCACTTTAACCTTAATCACTTCAAGATGCTTATGATAGGGGCAATGAGGGCTGAAAGCTAACAAATACCATAATTTTTGGAAGCTCTTTTTGAAACTTGAAATCCCTGCTTCCTTTATAAAGGCCTTTCTTCCACCACTATTGAGTCCCCACCTTCTACCCTTAGGTACCATTAAGAGAGCATAGTTGCCCTTCTTAGTTCTATGTGCATTGTCCCAAAACTTATTGATTGATGCATATTGTGATATTACTTGTTCTTGTGCTATTTGTTTCTAGTCACCCTTGTGAACTTTGAAGGTGTCCTATGCATCTATTTTCTACTCTATGAGGGACAAGCTGATTGCCACTATGCTATGTTTTCTGTATGTGAAACAAACAAACATTTTTCAATGCATGTTATTCATGATCTTTGTTTGTAGCCTTTCATGTTGCATGCATAGTTACTTTGTCTTATTGTTAGAACTCCATCTTTCATGCACATGTTTAGAGTTCTTTGATCCCAGCTTTCAATGCTTGCAAATGGTTTGATCTTGGTTTTGATGGTGCATGTCACCTCCAAAATTATTATTTTTATCACTTACCTACTCGAGGACGAGCAGGAGTTATGCTGGGGGATGCTTGATACGTCGGAAACATATCTATAATTTTTGATGTTCCATGCTTGTTTAGTATCTACTTTGCTTTATCTACACTTTGAGGTGTTTTTATATCTTTTCTGGAACTAACCTATTAACAAGTTGCCACAGTGCCAGTTGCCGGTTTTCTTCTGTTTTTGGTTCCAGAAAGGCAGAAAATCAATATTCTCGGAATTGGACGGGACAAAAGCCAAAGTCAATATCTTTCTGTGGGGAATACGAAGTCTAGAAGAGAGACGAGGGGGCGAGCCAGGGCTGCCACCCCCTAGGCGCGGCCAGGGTTGGGCCTGTTCCTGGGTAGGGTTTCACCCCCTGGTCGCCTCCTCGGCCTCCCCCTTCGCCTATAAGAAGCCCCCGATGCAGAAACCCTGGGTACCCGATCAAATATCCACGAAACCGTCTATAGCCGCCGCCACCATCGTCCCTGGACCGGGGGGATCTGAAGTTCTTCCCGGCACCCTGCCGGAGGGGAGATCATCCCAGAGGCCTTCTCTCCGGTATGATGCATGAGTAGTTTCACCTTGGACTATGGGTCCATGTAGTAGCTAGATGGTTGTATCTCCTCCTTTGTGCTTTCATGTATAGATCTTGTGAGGTCCGTTCATGATCAAGATCTAATCTATTTGTAATCATGCATCTTGTGTTTGCGGGGATACGATGGATATTGAGATTATTATGTTGGTTTGATTAATGGTTTTATCTTTATGATTCTATCATGTCTGTGTTGTTTGTGATCTTGCATGCTCTCCGTTGTTAGTAGCTATCTTGGCCAAGTAGTTGCTAGTGACTCCAAGAGGGAGTATTTATGCTCGATAGTGGGTTCATGCCTCTAGTTTCCAAGGGAAGTGACAGAAATCTCTTCGGTTGTATATGTGTCGTTGGTACTAGGGAGAAAACAATGGTCTCTTGTTCATAGAACATGTGGACTGTTTACCTTACACACTTTGGTTAAAGCAGTTGTCTGTTGCTTGCAACTTAATACTGGAGGAGGTTCGGATGATAACCTGAAGGTGGACTTCTAGTCATAGATGTAGTTGGATTGCGGTCTATGTATCTTGTTGTATTGCCCAATCGAATCTCATAGGATATTTCTGACTAGTATTGCATTGTTATGCCTTGCTCAGTTCCTGTCAATTGCCCTGCTGTAATTTTTTTACCCTTCATGCCATGTTGTTTATTTAAGGAGAGCACCTCTAGTGAACTATGGACCCCGGTCCAATCTTTACCATTGATACATCTTCCAATGTTACTTGTTTACTTGCTGCAAACCATTACCTTCCACACCATACAGTTAATCCTTTGTTACAGCAAACCGGTGAGCTTGACAACCCCACTGATTCATTGGGATAAAGTCTTGAGTTTGTGTTGTGCAGGTTTCCACGTTGCTTGCAACACCTTTGAGACGTTTCCTTCCTCCTTCTGGTTCGATAACCTCGGTCTCTACTAGGGGAAACTTGCTACAGTGATCATCACACCTTGCTCTTGGGGTTCCAACGAAGTGTCCCACGACAACACTTGGTGCACGCATCACTGGCCTGTTATTGTTTTAATCTGGTGAGTTCCTCGGACTGTTACTATTCTGGTCTAGTGCAAACTCGGCTTGTTATTGTTCTGGCTTGGGCTTGGTACGATCCTGGCCTTTTTCCTGGCCAGGCCTGCTACTATCCTGACTCGTTACTGTTTCTGCAATTTAATGTTCAGGCCCTTTACTATTTCGAGAGTTACTGTTTCAGTCTGTTACCGTCTTAGCCCGTTAATGTTTTGGCATTTTACTTTCTCGGTCCTATAATATTTTGGCATGTTACTTCCTCAGCCTGTTACTGTTTGGGCCTGTTACTTTCTCGGCCTGTTACTGTTTCGGTTTGTTACTGTTTAGAGCTATTACTATTTCGGCCTGCCGTTATTTCGGTCTGTTACTGTTTCGGCCTGCCACTGTTGCGGCATGCCGCTGTTACGTACCATTACTGTTACTAATCTTGCATTTGGGTCGGCCCCGTTACTTCTACAGTTTCTGTATTTCTAGAGCCCATTTCGACACCACAAAAAGTGTACAACTTGTGAGCATTTTTACTGTTCATCGTCGACCTAATACAAGACGGGCAAATATAGAGCACGATACTGTATCCTAATCGACCTGGCGAGCGCAGGTACGGTACCGCCTACCGCTATGTGTGGACGGTATTAACTAAATGCCTACACGGCCTATGCAATTAGTCTAGATATTACATCAGATGCAAATAAATTAAAATTATTACATATTATCAACTCAAGGAAAAGAAAAATCGGCATTTCAGTTGACAATCGAGTTGATAGCAGTCCTCAATTGGCTTTCTCCATCTATCACCTCCATCTCCCTTTTGAGTGTGACATCTACATTGGAAAACAAATTTGAGACATGATCTTGCAGGCCCCTCTTTGGTGGCGATAGCAATAATGAAGTCTGAAACTAAGTAATAACAAGTTAATACGCCAAACAAGGAAAAATACTCATTTAACTGATATGACAAAAGCTATGAACTGGAGTTTACTACTAGTAAATGGTTCAAATATATTTACCATCATGTCAAACAAACAGGACAATCAAGCATTAAGCAAGTGTGTCTACCGTGAAATGAGAAATATAACAATGTGTGCGGCTTAGAATTTCAGCAAATATACACTAGCCAGTTCATTTCAACAAATATATATAGAAGAATAAACCAGAAGATTAAACCAGACAATAACATGCGGTTACTGTCGTAGCTAAGAATTAACGAGAAAGAAATTATAACGACATCATGTGAGAACTTGTAAAGCATGAATGCAAACCACAAATAAACTATATGGTATGACAGGAATTAGGTCATTGCTTATGACGAACCAGAACCTGATATGAAATATAATGGCGTCTCTTGTGAACCTGTAGAATAGGATAGACAAGCATTAAGCAAGTGTGCCTACAATGAAATGAGTAGTCAAATAAAGTGTTTCTTAGAATTTCATCACATACAAACTAGGCAGGTTATTTTAACAAATATATTATTCTATAGCTTAAGTTTGAAGAAAAGCGAATGCTCTCAAGCCATCAACCGCGCATGCTGATGTTGCCTTGTGGGCCTCTCTACCTCTACTCCACGCATAGACTATCCCAGACTTGATGATGGCTGTGGGCCTTTGTGGCTTGCCTTATTACGTGTGCGCTATGCCTCGGGCATGGTTGGGCAGCTGGTGTGCGGTGAGCGCTGGTCTGGACACGCGTTCGCTTGGCAATTGATCGTGACAAGATTTTCTAATGTTTCCTCTGCGACCAAAAATTCCCAACCAGTCTCTCTCGGTCTCCCCTCTAGGGCTCTCTTCTTCCTCGCACGATCTCCCTCGCAGAGCAGCGGCGCTAGGGTTGGCGCCCCGACGCCACCGATCTCCTATGGTGTCATCGGCATCCTCTCCCGCAACCATGAGAACTCCCTAGCCCACAGAAGTAGCTGTGCTAGGATTGGCACAGCCGGTATCCAGCCTCCACCGTTGTCACCCGCCTCCTCTGTGCTCTTCCCTTGGATCTCTGTCCAGGTCCCTGCCTCCATCCTCCGTTCCTTCTTGTCGGGAGCGACTGTGGAAGAAGGATCACACCGCCTTGGAACAGGCTGCAACACCACCCGACTCCCTCCTTCTCCGTCTAGGTCGCTGCCTCCATCCCCAATCCCTCTTCGTCGCGAGTGGCGGCGAAAGAAGGACCACATCGCCTTGGACCAGGCAGCATCATCTCCGAGCTCTGTCCTTCTCCGGCCAGGTTTTCTCCTCCATCCTCCGTTCGTCGCGAGCGGTGGCGGAAGAAGGACCACACCGCCTTGAACCAGGCTGCAACACTGGAAGCAGAAGGAGAGACCATTGTCATGTGCACCTCTCCCTGTCTCTGTTACGCACACACAAACACACACATCTAATCTCCTCCCTCTCTCTGCATCTCAATCTCAACTCGCCTCACCTCTTTGGTCCGCTCTGAGCAAGCACCAACATCACTCCAAGATGTCGTCCATGGCGAGTTTCTATTCGAGGGAAGTAAGTCTGAAATCCGAGATAAATGGTGTTAGGATTTTTTTTTCGCAACACGCAGTGTCGTGGTTGAGCTCAGGCTGCAAAAATGCAAGGAAGATTCTAGCCCATTTTGTACGGAAAATATATCGTTGATGATTTGCTTGCTCTATTTCACACATCATCTTGAAATTTCTACGCAAGGCAATGTCTCGCCCTCTTTTAGAAAAAAATATTGTTGTCGCTTTCTTTGTTTACCATATTGTGCTATCGTTATTGTTATGGCTGCTATCATTTATATGGTTTTAACATAATAGATGATTTTAAGTTTGTGATAGTGAGAGTGTTGTTGTATATTCATTGGGCCAAGCTGGAATAGTGTCGTATTGTGATTTGAACTTCTGCTGCTATAGTGCCACTGCCTACTGTGACCTACTCCATTTCTTTCGGTAGACACCAATTATATAAATGGATAATTTAGATGTGCTAATCTGCGAAATATCTCATGGATGAATCAGGACAACTGCTGCAGCAGAGGTGAGGCGAGCCGGCCGAAGGATTATCTCATGGATGAACCAGGACAACGGGAAGACCTGCAGCAGAGGTGAGGCGAGCAGGCCGAAGGATCTGCTCAACCGCGTTCTCTCAAGTGCAAGGCTACTCCCCCCAACCGTTGAAACAAAAACTGAACCTTCTGAAAGAAAATCACAGATCAATTTCTTTTCCTACTTTTTTGGTTGATGTTCAATCCAGGGGAGATTCATCATGTCGCTTGCACCCAGGGGAGGTGAGTGACAACTATTGAAATCGTAAATGAGTGTGTGACTGGTGAACACATATTTAACGGTTTATGACTGTGATTTAATTTAGCAGTGCATGACAGTGAACACAAATTTCATATACCACATGATGAGTACCTAACTATATATAGGCTGGAATTGAAATGCCAAGTCCTTTTTGGAAAATTATATTGTTAACTATAGTCCTCTTTGGGAAATCTTTAATTGCATGTAGCGATATTCTGTTCACTTAAACTACTTAAACTAATCTTACATGTTGAATTTGTAACTTATTTAAATAACCGAAAGGTTCTTTTGGCTCTTTAGAAAACAAAAGGCTACAACCTGCATCTCCCAAAGAAAGTACAACATTCAGACCATTTAAGCTTAAATCTAGAGCCAAATTTCTTTCAATACAAACATGCTTTAACAGTGTTTCCATGTTAAGAATGTTTGAACACATTGTACACTTTCCGGAGCTTGGCTTTTTGTTTTGCAGAGCACACTTCATAGTTGGGCTTCAAGATATGCTAAGTATAAGAACTGGCATGATATGAAATAGTGCAGATCAGTTGTACAAGACCGGAGTCAGGAGTGATGGAATAAGGATTGTAGGGAGAGGTCATAATTTGCAGAAACATGCACACTGAATTCTGGTTCTTGCCAATAGAGTATACTACATTATTATTATATGTACACAAGTTTGTACGTATAAGTTACTTTTCGTGGTTTACTTAATTTCATGTTCACATATGTACATAATTTCTATTTTAATGTAAGTCATCAAAACAATCTATAGAAACTAACCTGAAAATATATGCCTTGAATGTGAAGTTTTCCCGGATAGATTCTCTAGCTCTGTCTTTTGTTGTTGATATTCAAATGTCTTTCTATATTGCAGGTTCCAATGTGCCATCTTCATTGGGTATTACTAGCATTCACGGTAGTTTGTCTATATATTCTGCTGACTTTGACCTGGAGGACACTGTCACTTATCTGCCTGCTACCGGCATTCGTCGGCACACATGGTACATCCTCTATCTTCTGGTTTTTCTTCTTCGGTTTTATGCTTTTCATACATATAATTATTGTATGACTTTGGTTGTTCTCTCTATAGTCCTGCTGTTTCTCTGATTAGTCTTTTCTGCATACGGTTGCAGGCAGTCCTTTTTCTCATACACGGGTTGCTCTTCACTGCTGTAGGTGAATGTTCATTCAGAAGTATCGGCCACTGTTACGCGTGTCAGTGATGCCTTCTACTACTTAAGGGGTTCAGGAGAGGTATTTGTACTTTTTCGTCCTGAAAACAAAACAATGAAAAGAAGATGCCACTCCTTGAGTTTCTTTCTATAAATTTCCAAGGATACATTTATGACTATATCACTAGGTTGTATGAATATACTTGAAGTTTGTCTTGTGCAATTGTGATTGACTGGAACGAAGGGGAAAGTAAGGTTTAAGTGGAACTGAAGACATTCTTTTTGTGTATATTTGAATTGACAAACCTAGTGAAGACCATTTAGAGGCCGTTTTGTTTGGTTATTCATTCATTGGACATTACCTTTATCCAACACTCCCAATGTCGGTACAAGGCATTGCAAGAACACCTCTGATTTTCCATCCTTTGATGTTAACATTTTTTTATGAGAGATCTCTAGGTTTTTCTTGGCTGCCTACAAATACTTGAAAGAATTATGAATTCTATCTTTGTCAACATATATGCAACATAAAATTCACGCTTCCCCATGATTTGGGCTAAAAGTGTAGAAACTGAATATTCACATTTGATCTTCCTTCTACCGTAATATCATGACCGCTGTGCCGGCCTGATGCTTCAATCTATACAAGATTAGATAGGTCCGACAAGTGACCATTCCAGTACAAATCTCAAGCAAGTGAATCAGATGTATGGAACTATGTGTATGTTGCTGACTTTCTTCACTCCATTGTAAATTTGAAGCTCTTACTCTCAAAAAGGATGTACAAACTGAAACTGGAGCTTTGAGCAAGGCTCCATTCAGATCTATGATTCTGGGATTCAGGTACATACTCTTTTTTATATATCTATAGTAGAAATCTGAAGCTATAACTCTTATGAAGGCTCATGTATGGTATAAGTGCTTAGATAATCCGCTTTTACTACATAGATGATATCTGGACATTTGAGACATATTTGTTCATCACATGTTGATTCTTTATCTGGAACTCACATTGTTGTCCCATGGATATTTATAAGCTACATCCCCTCTAAATGGATAATAACTGCAGTATTAAGATCCAGTTGTTAATATGTATAGTTCAAGGATTCTTTACATGATCGGATGGAAAAAGGTCAATTCCATAATGTTAGCAGCCATTGAACAATTGTGAGAACGGGGAGAAGTAAATCATTTGTATGATGAAAATGTTTGACTTTTGAGTGATCCTAAAATCACTAATGAATGTAACCCTCTGCCCTGAGATAGAGGCACGTTGGAGATGGAAACATCTTTTAGAGAAGGGGCAACATACACTATTGATCAATGAATTTCGCATTACTAAGTAATAAACCCATTAAAAACTTTTTTAGTGGTAGCTCCAGCAAGATCTGTGTTGGCATCACTTTTATTTCCAGGTTTTTCGGTACTATACGTTACATTGTATGTTGTTGATTCTACCCTGTTTTATTGTTATGTTCCTACAAATATAGTGAGCATCTAATCTTAATACCTAGAAGCCATTAGGAACTCAG
Source organism: Avena sativa (assembly GCA_916181665.1). NCBI lineage: Eukaryota > Viridiplantae > Streptophyta > Magnoliopsida > Poales > Poaceae > Avena > Avena sativa. The sequence continues at coordinate 433,608,230 of OV702283.1, read as the reverse complement.
GCAACACATAATAAATCATGTCCACCAGCATATGTTATGATCCCAAGAGACCAAAGGAAGAGAGGAGAAGATATCTTTGTAAGAAAAGGAAGAGATGAGAAGTGAGTAGGACCGGAGCAAAAATGAAGTGTAGGTTACGTGGTCCCATCCTATATATGTATTTTATGCACATGGAGTAGTATTGTTTGTATGTTATAGAAGAAGAATCTTCCTATACTCTGGTGTTATACTCTAGACTAGAGTAGAAATTTGCTAAGCGATTATTTATATTTTTTAAGCTTTGTATGCAATGAGTTTTGACACTTCTTTATGGAGATAAGTGCTTCGACCAAACAAAAAATTCAGATTAAGTCACGTAACTAATGACTTTCCATTATAATGAACCATAGATATGCATGTTGTGGCAGCACCGTATGCCTGCATGCGGTGAAGCATGTAACTCGTGATAGCTGCGGAGGGAGAAATGACGGTGAATCTACCATGTTGGCCACGCCATGCCAAAGCGAGATGTATGTGGCCGAGGCGAAGCTCGCCTGTTCATCTAGTATGAAAGAAGTTGTATAACCTGAAAAGCAAGAGACGTTGGTTCTCAGAATTTGCGGTGAGCTACACAATAGCATGCAGTTACTTTCGTACCTAAGAATGAACCAGATAGAAATTATATTGGCATCATACCAGAACTTGCAGAGCAGGAACGCAAACCACGAATGAACTACACATTAGAGGATAGTTATGCCATTTTTTAAGGATGAACCAACACCATATTAGAAATATAATGGCGTGTCTGGCGGACCTGTAGAAGAGGACACGCAAGCATTATACAATTGTGCCTACAATAAAATGAGCAATCAATCAATGTGTTTCTTATAATTTCAGCAAATATAAACTAGCCAGGCACAATAGGCATGCGGTTCTGTCATAGCTAGGAACTGAATAGAAATTACAATGGAATCATAAGAGAACTTGTAGAGCAAGAATGCAAACCACGAATGAACTATATATAGAGGATAGCTATATCGCTGCTTAGGACAAACCATTAGATATGAAATATAATGGCATTGCTTGTGAACCTGTAGAACATGACAAGCAAGCATTACACAAGTGTGTCTACAAATGAATTGAGTAATCGAACAGAGTGTTTCCTAGAATCTCAGCAAATATAAACTAGCCAGATAATTTCAACAAATATATATGGAAGCAGTAGTATATTATGGAATGCAAGAGACATTGAGTGACTCAAAATTTGCGGTGAGCTACACAATGGGCATGCAGTTAATTTCGTAGATAAGAATGAGCGAGACAGAAATTATGACATCATGCGAGAATTTGCAGAGAAGGAACATAAACCACGAATGAACTACACAGTAGATGATTAGTTATGTCATTGCTTAGGATGAACCATCACCAGATTAGAAATGTACTTGTGTCTCTTGAGAACCTGCAGAAGAGGACAAGCAAGCATTAGACAAGTGTGCCTACAATGAAATGAGCAATCAATCAGAGTGTTTCTTAGAATTACAGCAAATATAAGCTGTCCAGGTCATTTCAACAAATATATATGAAATCAGTCGTTTATCCTGGAATGCAAGAGAGTTGGGTGACCCAGAATTTGTAGTGAGCTACACAATGGGCACGTAGTTACTATCGTAGCTAGGAACCTCATAGAAATTATAAAGGAATCGTAAGAGAAATTTTAGAGCAAGAATGCAAACTACGAATGAACTATATATACAGTAGAGGATAGCTATGTCGCTGCTTAGGAGGAACCATTAGACATGAAATATAATGGCATTGCTTGTGAACCTGTAGAACAGGACAAGCAAGCATTACACAAGTGTGCCTACAAATGAATTGAGCAATCGAACAGAGTGTTTTCTAGAATTTTATTAAATATAAACTATCCAGGTCATGTCAAAAAATATATATGGAAGCAATAGTATATCCTGGAATGCAAGAGACGTTGGGTGACTCAGAATTTTTGGTGAGCTACAGAATGGGCATGCAGTTACTTTCGTAGCTAAGAATGAATGAGATAGAAATTATAATGGCATCATGCGAGAACTTGAAGAGCATGAACACAAACCACGAATGAACTACACAGTAGATCATAGTTATGTCGTTGCTTAGGATGAACTAGCACCAGATTAGAAATATAATGGTGTCTCTAGCGAACATGTAGAAGAGGACAAACTAGCATTAGACAAGTGTGCATACAATGAAACGAGTAATCAACCAAAGTGTTTCTTAGAGTTTTAGAAAATATAATCTGGCCAGGTCATTTCAACAAATATATATGGAATAATTCGTTTATCCTGGAATGCAAGAGAACTTGGTTGACCCAGAATTCGCGGTGAGCTACACAATGGGCATGCAGTTACTGTCGTAGCTAGGAACCAAATAGAAATTATAAAGGCATCGTAAGATACCTTGTAGAGAAAGAATGCAAACTACGAATGAACGATATATACAGTAGAGGATATCTATGTCGCTTCTTAGGATGAACCATTAGACATGAAATATAATGCCATTGCTTATGAACTTGTAGAACAGGATAAGCAGGCATTACACAAGTGTGCCTACAGATGAATTGAGCAATCAGATAGAGTGTTTCCTAGAATTTCAGTAAATATAAACTAGCCAGGTCATTTAAAAAAAGATATATGAAAGCAGTAGTATATCCTGGAATGCAAGAGACGTTGGGCGACTCAGAATTTTTGTTGAGCTACACAATGGGAATGCAGTTACTTTCGTAGGAGTATCTAAGAATGAACGAGTCAGAAATTATAATGGCATAATGCCAAAACTTGCAGAGCAAGAACACAAAACATGAATGAACTACATAGGAGAGGATAGTTATGTCGTTGATTAGGATGAACCAGCACCAGATAAGGAAACAATGACATCGTGCTTTTGAACCTGTAGAAGAGGATGTGCAAACCAACATGTTCAGTGTTCCCTTTTGAGCTCTATGCAAAGAAAAAACAAATAGTCAGTGTTGCATATTTTGAAGATCCAGATAGCAACAAAAATTTTATTATCGAACTAGTAAGATGAGTTTAAACAGGAACTACATGATAGCAGAACGATGCCAGGGAGGAAATAATAGCAGGAACTTAGATCAGGACGAACCAGATAGATTCAGTAACTATGGATCAGGGAATCCACACTAATATTTTCACTTACTTTACATTTTGCAAAAACTACATAATAGAAGGCAATTACTGTTGCAGGGAGTAGCTAAGAACATGCGCATGCCAAAATAACAAACATGTGCATTACTTGAAATTCGTAGAGCAGCGAATGCAAACAAATATGTCCAGTGACCTTGTATGTAGCACAAAGAACAGACATGCCCAATGACTTGTATGTACTAGCACGACTACAAAAATAAAGTTCACCGCGACAGGCTTTAACCTGCTATATTGCTGAGAAAACGAAAAGGGGTTGGAGATTAGTTTACCTCGGTCGGAGAGGCGTCTAAGCATCATCGGTACCATGCGGGTGACATGCAGGTCACCACGGGTATTGCTGTTGCGGCTAAGCAGATCTTGGGCGGTGGAGGAAGCAGATCTTGGGCGGTCAGAGAAGTAGATCTTGGGCGGTTGATGCCGGCTTGAGCGCGGTGGACGAGATTGTCACTGAGGCAGATCCAGTACTGTGAACAACAACGCCCGTGCAGCTAGTCTAGAGCGGTGGACATGGAACTCGTTGAACTAGATCCCATCCGGTGGACACCGGTGAGGTGGCTCTGGTACGGTTGGGTAGCATTCGGCGGCAGGGAAGAAGAGCTTTGGTGGTCGATGACGCCATCGGCATGGTGAACGAGACCGCAGCTCTGCTGCCGTGGCAAAGAAGCCAGGTGGGTGGGTGTTAGTGAAGCGGCTCCGTGGTGGAGCACAAGACCGAAACTCATGCGGTTCACGACGATGTCGATTTTCCGCCGGCCGGTGCGCGCGGTGGTCGTGGAGGGGACAAACAAGATTGGGATTTTTGGGAGGAATAGCAGGAAAAACTGCGCGAATAGGGACCACATAGGTGAACAGAAATATAATTATGATCGAGCCCTCAAGCAGCCGACTTTAGCATGTCCCTTTGTCATCTTGACAAAGGGTAGAATAAGAATTTTAATATCAAAAGTTTCTGAAACAAAGGGGCGCAAAATTATTCAAGAATGGTTTGTGATATTGCCGCTCGATTGAGATTTGAATTCAACTAGCTTCCATATAATAATAATAGAAAAATGGTACTACGCGGTGCGAGATTTTGGCTCAATTTTTTGAATCGGTGGGGCAGGAAATGCTTTAAGGTCGACATGTGAATTTGTCGCTCGTTTGAGATTTTGAATTTGGCTAGCGTCCATCTACTAATAAAGAAGGTAGTAGACTATAAAGCTATCTATCCAGGAATTCAAGGCCGAGTGTCAGATTAACTCATACATAACCATTGAGTCTTTTTGCAAATAAAATCGGATGCATTTGATTCACACAGCGTAGGCCATAAATTTTTCCGCTTGACTGAGATTTTAAATGTGACGCAGCAGCTCACGTTGTTGTCAATAGGTTCGTTGAAGCAGATCAGTGCGTTTCCAGTGCGACGTCAGTGAACATTATTGTGTGCAGTGTACGACGGCGTCATTGAAGCAGATCCGATGCGGTGTGGGTCAGGTTCGGTGCCCGAGGGAGTTGACGCACGTCCCGTGCTGGGACGAGGGAGTTGGCCCACGTCGAGGCCGACGAAGAGCTTCCGGTTGCTCATGGCGTCTCTAGTGGTTCTGACGTGCGGCAGCGGCATGGGTGGGGGGTGGGGGAGGGCGTTAGAGCAAGTCCAGTAGTACCCTTTGGGAGAAGGAGGGAGTAGTAGTTATTGAGGAACAGTGGACAACAGTGAAGACGTTGGTTTGCGTGTAATTTACTACTACACGCTATGCGCGACAATACGAACTGCACATCAATAAATGCTACTTCTTTTCAACCTCCTAATTTTGTAGATACTTCAAATGATTTGATAATAGTTCGAACAAAGTGATTACAATCGCTAATAGAATGACGACAGTTCTATAGCGCGACTACCTCATGCCTCTAATTAGCCCTACTACCTCGTGCCTCTAATTAAACCTAACAATAATCCGAACATTGCGATTATGACCACGGTGAGGATAGCAATAATATTGAATGCATATTGTAGGCATATATCCTTCTCTGTAGCATTCCTAAGCTTCAACCTATACTCATCCATCTGGATCTTGTGTCCGTGGATGATATCTGCGATCTGTAGCTCCATTTACATCTTCACTTCTTCGACTCTATGCTTCTCTTCTCCATTCCCATTCTTTGCTAACTCTAACTTTTTAACTGCTTGATCCATCTTTATTACCTCATGGGACTTCTTCTTCTCATCTCTTTTTAAGTTCGAGTCTTCGGTTACCAACATTCTTATTGAGATCAAATTACATTGGCACAATTTTGAAAAACAAGATTGCAAATGAGTAAACAGTATGTTGAGGAGAGCAGCCACGTGAGGAGTGCAATCTTCCTGAAATCAAAAGTGTACCTCGTTAGAATCTTCTAAGATCTCACCCAATAGGGCAGAGATCCATGTGATTGCAGTGCTAGTCCCTGGATCGATTTGCTAGCACCCACAGTTTAAAATGAAGTACACATAAACAAAGGTCAATATTACATCACAAATCCAGGAATATAGTAGTTCTTACAACTCACTTAGCCCAAGGCTAACATATCTAGAGTTCTCATTACATAGCATAATAATAGAGGCTTCGTCTTCATGTACCACAGGCAAACATGTCGAGTGTAGACCCGTAACCCTACTCACCATCAGAGTAACCTGCAATATGATAAGTTACGGCCACAAAGGGTCAATACAATTGGCAAGTGATACCATAGTTGTATAGTAGAACCTAACAACTACATGAATATGGTAAGTGTAGATCTGGCTGGCTTTGCTAAAAGAAAGTTTTATCCTATTAGTTTGAAAATACTAAGTTTTGCCTTTACAACAAAAAACTAAGGTACCACCAATAGACATTAGTAGACCTCTACCCTTGTTCACCCACAATTTTTAACTTAGAGAAATTGGAATGAGGAGATTCTTGAACTGTTTCAATGTCTTGACGCTTAAAAGTTGTCCATAACCGAGAACACGGCTAAGTACTTAGGTTTACCCTGTCGAGAGGTGGTGCACTTTCCCCACAAGACTCGACAAACATTGAGACAATACTTTTAAGAAGCAATCCCTCAAGCCACCACGGACGCGTTCCATCCTATTAACTCTACCACCCTCTGTCCATCTGGCTAAGTTCTCACAACTTAGTTGGTCAAGGTAGAGCCCATATGCCATGTGGTTGCATGGGAAGCTTCACGACACGAATGTATCCAATCTCTTTGTCCCTGGGTGGCCATCCACAAGTGTGATACACCAGGGTAAACCATAGATATGGGCCCTGAGCAACCACTCAACATAATCCATACAAGTCCCAATTCCACCCAGGTGTTTCATTAACAATGGTTGTTTTCTTAGTCAAAAATAATAAGTAAATAAACTTTCCATTCCATCATAATATGAATTTCCACCCACGAATTCTAGTAGCAAGGCTAAGCATTCTAGCATACGATGTCTCCTAACTTAGGAAAATACTACCAAGGTATAATCTATATGATTACTATAGCATAGCAATATAAATAAAACAACAATGCAAAGTCCTACTAAAATAACACTAATGTAATAGATAAAATAATAGGACACATGATGAAATATCACTTGCCTTGGTAGCTAGGAGAGTAGGTACAATCCTCACAGCAACAAACTTCACAATCCACACAATCTACACATCATAATCAAATAACAAAATATACAACTCAATATAGGCACTAAAAAAATATGGATGCATGAAATTATACAATAATATGAATGCGACACTTTTAAAACCAAAGTCTATAGTATAGAATATATAGTACACCTTCTAAAGGCCAAAGATCACAAGATCCACCTAAAAATAATTTATACAATAATTTTTATAGTCAAAATAGCCCTAAAAATGTCTCTGCCAAAAACTCAAAATTTGCAGAAGCAACTGAACAAAATAAGGTTATAGTAATAACGTTCACATTTTTCTGAATCCATAGACACCAAGTTTGCGTTTTTCTTATTTGTGGATCAAAAGTTATGGATTTTCTAAGTTCAAACATCTAACTAAACTAAATTTGGATTTTTAATCAGAAAACCTAGCCACGTGGCGCAACACTACTGGTTGGTACCGGTTCGCTCGGATCATCCGCGCGTGCCATTGGATCTAAGTGAATCATACGAGCCAGATCGGCCGGTACCCCTTCGCTGTGCCATCTAATCCTAACTCTAGGATCTAGATCTAACGGATCTCGACGCTCTGCCACCAATTGGCGGCGCTAACAGCGGTGTACGGCGGCGGCGCGTCGGGCGGGCGATGCTCTGGTGGTTGTAGGGGGTATTGGGAGGGGCGCTGAGTATTACCGAGGTCGCGGGGTCGAGGCGGTTGCAGTGGAGGTCGCGGTCGGGTAAGGGGCGCACGAGCTCGTCTGCAATTCCTCGCCGAAGTCGCGCCTGCCGTCGGAGGCTTGCAGACGGAGACAAAGTAGATCCCCTGGGGCACAAGCAAGTAAAGAGAGGGAGTCAGTGGGTGCGCCCGAAGACAATGAGCAAGATGGTACAAGTCAGAGGGCGAGGGGTGGCTAGACCTCACCAGAATCGTTGCCGGAGTGCGTCAGGACGGTGGCGGTTTCGAGCTGGAATTCGTGGAGCCTGGGGGCTCTCTAGAGATGTGGCGTTAGGGGAAATGGAGAGGGGCGAGGGGGGTTTAAGAAGCAAGGGTCGGATGGAGAATTACGCTGAGAATCAAGCGCAATTACTCGAATTAAATCGAGAGGAAATGACAGAGAAGGGGGAGCGGGCTCTGCGCGTGGGATTGACGATGACGCTGACATGGCGGTGGGGTCGGCTCGTTAGTGAGCGGATACGGGGATAAGCACGGTGAGAAAATAAACAGGGGGAGAGGGGTCCGGGTGGGCTGCAGTGGGCCGATGTTGCTGAGCCGAATTGGCTTGGCAGGTAAGTTTTTTTGTAGGGTTTCGTAGCATGAAAAACAAAAATTTTCTATCGCATACAAACAAACAAGCCAAGATCTATCTACTAGATTGTAGCAACGAGTCGATGGAATAACTTACCCTCGAAGATTCCAAAGCGTTTAACGAGAGCGGATTCTCGTGGGTGATGTAGTCGTACTCTTCCCGATCTCAAGATCGTGTAGACGATCCTTCCGGCGCTGCGTTCCGGCAGCGCTCCCGCAGTCGGTCACACGTTCGGTACTCGACGAAGACCTTCCTCTCCCTTGTTCCAGCAGGCAGCAGAGGTTGTAGCACTCTCCTCGTGATTCCGGCAGCACAACGGCGTGGTACCGGAAGTAGAGGGGAGATCCCGCAGGGCTTCGCCTTAAGCCGGAGCGAGTATGGTGGAGTATGATAGAGAACTATTAGTGGTCTAGGGTTTAGACACACCAATTAGAAGGCTCTAAACCGAAGGCTAGGGTAATTAGAAGCTCTAAACCAAAACGGCTCTAAACCGGAGATTAGAGGATAGGAACTTGTGTGTCTAGAGGAGGAGGCCCTGCCCCTCCTCTTATAGGTGGGAGGGCGGCCAAGGGGAGGGAGTCCCTCCCCAAGTCGGCCTTGGGTGGTGCGCCGGCTTGGAGAGGAGACTCCTCCCCCAAGTCGGTTTCAACCACCTCTTGCTTGTTTCCCACAGTTTCCTGTTTTAGCCGTTTGACTTTCAAACTGGCCATTTGACTTTTCTGTTTTAGGATTCAATTTAATCCTTTATTTGGAACAGCAAGAATACTTAGTACATGATGCAATCATTCCAATATGTAATGACACATTCATGTACCCCTCCCCTTTCCCGGAGTGCCGGACATTCCGGAACCTTCTAGAACATTCCCGATGAAAACACCGGAATCATTTCTGAACTCCGAAACGGGACTTTCCTTATATGAATCTTATTCTCCGGACCATTCCGGATCACCTCGTGATATCCCGGATCCCATCCGAGACTCCGAACAATATTCGGTCTCTTTCTCATAATACCATAACTACTCAAAACAACGTCGAATCCTTAAGTGTGTCTCCCTACGGTTCGTGAATTATGCAGACATGATCGAGACACTTCTCCGAACAATAACCAATAGAGGAATCTGGAAATTCATATGGCTCCCACATATTTCTACGATTACTTTGCGATCGAATGAACCACTTACATACGATACCAATTTCCCTTTGTCTCACGATAGTTTACTTATCCGAGGTTATGCCTAGTTCAACCTCGTTACTGATAAGTACTCTTTTCTCGTTCCCGTGATATGTGATCCCTTGTGAGCCAGTCACATGCTTGCAAGCTAATTGGATGACATTACACCGAGAGGGCCCAGAGAATATCTATCCGTCATATGGATGGACAAATCCCACTCTTGATCCATGTGTCTCAACCAATACTTTCTGAATACTCAATGCCACCTTTATAGCCACCCAGTTATGGTGTGGTGTTTGATGTCATCAAAGCATCCATCCGGTAATGGTGATAGGCATGATCTCATGGTCGAAGGAATTAGGTTACTATGTATCAGAAAGCATATAGCAATTGAACTATTGAAATGGCTTGATCTTCATGCTATGCTTATCTATAGGAGTATGTCCACCATATCATTCTCCTAACGATATGATCTTGTTGTTGATAACATCTCAATGTTCATGATTGGGAAACCACAATCATTAATCAACCAACAAGCTAGTGAAGTATAGAGGCTATACTAGGGACTTCAAATTAAGTTTACAAATCACACAAGTATCAATGTTTCCTTGTTAATACTATTATAGCATGAATGTAAACATTTATCATAAACACAAAGATATAATAATAACTACATTTATTATTGCCTCTAGGGCATATCTCCAACAGTCTCCCACTTGCACTAGAGTCATCTAATCTAGATTACATGGTAATATACCGAACACCCATGGCAGTTTGGTGTTGGTCATGTTTTGCCCTCGGGAGAGGTTTAGTCAACGGATCCGCCACATTCACATCTGTGTGTACTTTGCAAATCTTTATATCCCCATCCTGGATATGTTCTCGAATAGCGTGAAAACGTAGCTTGATGTGCTTCAGCTTCTTGTGTGACCTTGGTTCTTGCGCATTGGCTATGGCGCCCATGTTATCACAGTAGATAGACATTGGGTCCACCGCACTAGGAACCACACCCAGCTCTGTAATGAACTCTTTCATCCATATCGCTTCTTGTGAAGCCTCCGAAGCAGCCATGTATTCCGATTCAGTTGAAGATCTCGCCACAACGCTTTGCTTTGCACTCCTCCAGCTAACTGCTGCACCATTCAAAATAAATACGTATCCAGATTGTGATTTAGAATCATCCGGATCGGTGTTCCAACTAGCATCGGTGTAACCATTAACAACGAGTTGTTCATCACCTCCATAAGAAAGAACCATATCCTTAGTTCTTCTCAAGTACTTAAGGATGTTTTTGACCGCTGTCCAATGATCCACTCCTGGATCACTTTGATATCTGCTAGTTAAACTAACAGCATATGCAATGTCGGGTCTAGTACATAGCATGGCATACATTAGAGATCCTATGGCTGAGGCATAGGGAGTCTTACTCATCCTTTCTCTATCTCCTGCCGATGTCGGACTTTGAGTTTTACTCAAGATCGTATTGGGCAACATGGGAAAGAACCCTTTCTTGCTATCTTCCATTCCAAACCTCTTTATAACTTTGTCCAAATATGTACTCTGTGACAATGATATTTGGCGTTTCGATCTATCTCTATAAATCTTTATGCCTAATATGTAAGCTGCTTCGCCAAGATCCTTCATTGAAAAACTATTATTCAAATATTCTTTGACACTATTAAGAAGGTCTACATCATTCCCAATCAACAATATGTCATCCACATATAGTATTAAGAATGCTACAGAGCTCCCACTCACTTTCTTGTAAATACAAGCTTCTCCATAAGTTTGTATAAAACCAAAACTTTTGATTACCTTATCAAAACGTTGATTCCAACTTCGGGATGCTTGCTTCAATCCATAGATGGACCGTTGAAGTTTGCATACCTTGTTAGCATCTTTAGGATCGACAAAACCTTTGGGTTGCATCATATACAACTCTTCATCAATATCTCCATTGAGGAATGCTGTTTTGACATCCATCTGCCATATCTCATAATCATAATATGCAGCGATTGCTAACATAATCCTCACAGACTTTAGCTTCGAACCGGTGAGAAAGTCTCATCGTAGTCAACTCCTTGAATTTGTCGAAACCCTTTTGCGACAAGTCGAGCTTTATAGACAGTAACATTACCATCAGCATCTGTTTTCTTCTTGAAAATCCATTTGTTCTCGACAGCCCTCCGGCCATCTGGTAAGTCCACCAAAGTCCATACTTGGTTTTCGTACATGGATCCAATCTCGGATTTCATGGCTTCTTGCCATTTATTGGAATCTGGGCTCATCATCGCTTCCTCATATGTCTCGGGGTCATCGGTGTTATCCACCAACATGACACTCATAACGGGATCATACCAATCTGGAGTGGTACGAGTTCTCGTTGACCTCCGAGGCTCTGTAGCAACTTCAACCGAAGTTTCATGATCACCATCATTAGCTTCCTCTCTTATTGGTGCAGGCACCACAGGAACTTCTTCCGGTGCTGCGCTACTCGCAATTTCGAGAGAAGGTTCGACAACCTCGTCGAGTTCTACTTTCCTTCCAGTCACTTCTTTCGATAGAAATTCCTTCTCTAGAAAGGATCCATTCTTGGCAACGAAGATTTTGCCTTCGGATCTATGATAGAAGGTATACCCAATAGTTTCCTTCGGGTATCCTATGAAGACGCATTTTTCCGCTTTGGGTTCAAGCTTGTCCGGCTGTAACTTCTTTACATAGGCTTCGCATCCCCAAATTTTAAGGAACGACAATTTAGGTTTCTTCCCAAACCATAATTCATACGGTGTCGTTTCAACGGATTTAGATGGTGCCCTATTTAAAGTGAATGCGGCTGTTTCTAATGCATAACCCCAAAATGATAGCGGTAAATCTGTAAGTGACATCATAGAACGAACCATATCTAAGAGAGTTCGATTACGACGTTCGGACACACCATTACGCTGTGGTGTTCCCGGCGGTGTCAATTGTGAAAGTATTCCGCATTTCTTCAAATGCTCGCCAAACTCGTAACTTAGATATTCACCTCCACGATCAGAACGTAGAAATTTAATCTTCTTGTTACGTTGATTCTCTACCTCACTTTGAAACTCCTTAAACTTCTCGAAAGTTTCGGACTTATGTTTCATGAAATAGATATACCCATATCTACTCAAGTCATCTGTGAAGGTAAGAACATAACGATAACCACCGCGCGATGCTACACTCATTGGACCACAAACATCGGTATGTATGATTTCCAATAAGTCCGTAGCTCGCTCCATCATACCAGAAAATGGAGTCTTAGTCATTTTTCCCATCAGACATGCTTCGCATCTTTCAAGTGATTCAAAATCAAGTGATTCAAGAAGTCCATCGGAATGGAGTTTCTTCATACGCTTCACTCCAATGTGACCAAGACGACAATGCCACATATAGGTCGAATTATCGCTTGATTTCAAACGTTTAGCCTCAATGTTGTTGATATGTGTATTTCCACTATCGAGATTCAATAAGAATAGACCATCTATCAAAGGTGCATGTGCGTAAAACATATTACTCATATAAATCGAACAACCATTATTCTCGGACTTAAACAAGTAACCGTCTCGCAATAAACAAGATCCCGATATAATGTTCATGCTCAATGCAGGCACCAAATAACAATTATTTAAGTATAAAAATAATCCCGATGGTAGATGAAGGGGTAGCGTGCCGACCGCGATCACATCAACCTTTGGTCCGTTTCCCACGCGCATCGTCACTCGTTCTTCGCTAGCTTCCGTTTATTCTGCAGCACCTGATTCGAGTTACAAATATGAGCAACCGAACCAGTATCAAATACCCAGGCACTACTACGAGTACTAGTGAGATACACATCAATAACATGTATATCAGATATACCTTTCTTCTTGATGTTGCCGTTCTTCAGATCCGCCAAGTACTTTGGGCAATTCCGCTTCCAGTGACCTTCTCCCTTGCAGTAAAAGCACTCAGTATCAGGCTTAGGTCCAGCCTTGGTCTTCTTCGCCGGCGTGGTAACTTTCTTACCACCCTTCTTGAAGTGTCCCTTTTGCTTAGACTTGCCTTTCTTGAATTTGGTGGTATTATTAACCAACAACACTTGGTGCTCTTTCTTGATCTCCACTTCTGCAGATTTCAACATGGCAAAGAGTTCTGGTAACGTCTTGTTCATGTTCTGCATGTTGTAGTTCATCACAAAGTTCTTGTAACTTGGTGGTAGTGATTGGAGGACACGGTAAATCCCCAAAGCATTAGGAATCACTATACCCAAGCTTTGAAGTTTGTTTGCGTGCCCAGACATCTTAAGCACATGCTCACTGACGGAGCTGCCCTCTTCCATCTTGCAGTTAAAGAACTTTTCAGAAGCCTCATAGCTTTCAATTGCCGCATGAGTCTCAAAAATCAATTTGAGATCCTCGACAATATCATATGGATCTGAATCCTCAAACCTTTTCTGAAGCTCCGATTCCAAACCATACAAGATAGCACACTGAACTATGGAGTACTGATTCTTCCGAGCGAGGTAAACATTCTTTACTTCATCGGGAGCATCATCTGCAGGTGGGTCACCCAGCGGTGCATCCAGCACATAGGTCAAATTACCAGCTGTGAGGACAATCCTCAAATTGCGGAACCAATCCGCGAAGTTGCTTCCATTGTTTTTCAACTTTTCTTTCTCTAGGAACGCATTAAAATTGATGGTAGGGGCTGCCATTGATCTACAACATATTTGCAATAGTTTAGACTAAGTTTATGACAAATTGAGTTCAAATTAATTAATGTAATTAAACTAGGTGAACTCCCACTCAAAACAACATCCCTCACATTGTTTTAGTGATCACATGAACCAAATCCACCATATCAACACCGATCATCACGAGAGTTGACATAGTTTCAATGGCGAACAATCGACATGTTCATCATATCTACTATATGATTCATGCTTTACCTTTCGGTGATCCGTGTTCTGAGACCATGTCTGTACATGCTAGGCTCGTCAAGATCAAACCTTAGTTTCTGCATGGGCAAATCTGGCTTGCTCACGTTGTATACACTTGCAGAATCTAACACACCCGATCATCACGTGGTGCTTCGAAACAACAAGCTTTAGCAACGGTGCTAACCAAGGGTGAACACTTTATGATTTGAAATTCATGTGCATGAGGGATCATCTTATAATGCTACCGTCGTCTACTAAGCAATACAAGATGCATAAAGGATTAACATCACATGCAATTCAATATATATATGTGATATGATATGGCCTTTTCTTCTTCGTGCTTCCGATCTCTATCTTCAACCACGAACATGATCTCCATCATCACCGGCATAGCATCAAGGTCAATGACGCTTCTCCATGGTTGTCATCCACCGGCTTCAACTATTACAACTACTTTGAATAGACACGCGGGTCTTAACATAAATTAAAGACAACCATATGGCTCCTGCCGGTTGCCAACTTACAATAAGGAACATTGCATACATCAAATATAATCACAATCATGGCCATATCACATCACTGCACACCCCTGCAAAACAAAGTTAGACGCCTCTACTTTCTTTGCATATTTTACGTGGTTTGGGGCTTTAAATAAGTGTCGTTCTAACTTACGAACATGAACCACAACATTGATACTAGTATTGTTAATAACCCGTTGTAAATTGGATCTTAACTATGCTAGGAGAAACAGGCACCCGCAAAGCCACTTATGCAATACAAGTTGCATGTCAAGCGTGGAGCAAGTCTCATGAACGATGTCATGTAAGGTTAGCCCGGGCCGCTTCATCCCAACATACCGCAAGATGCAAAGTACACAAGAAGCAATCGACAATAAAAGCATCAATGCCCACAATGACTATTGTGTTCTACTCGTGCAACAGATCTACATATAGACACGGCTCTGATACCACTGTAGGGTTTCGTAGCATGGAAAACAAAATTTTTCTATCGCATACAAACAAACAAGCCAAGATCTATCTACTAGATTGTAGCAACGAGTCGATGGAATAACTTACCCTCGAAGATTCCAAAGCGTTTAACGAGAGCGAATTCTCGTGGGTGATGTAGTCGTACTCTTGCCGATCTCAAGATCGTGTAGACGATCCTTCCGGCGCTGCGTTCCGGCAGCGCTCCCGCAGTCGGTCACACGTTCGGTACTCGACGAAGACCTTCCTCTCCCTTGTTCCAGCAGGCAGCGGAGGTTGTAGCACTCTCCTCGCGATTCCGGCAGCACAACAGCGTGGTACCGGAAGTAGAGGGGAGATCCCGCAGGGCTTCGCCTTAAGCCGGAGCGAGTATGGTGGAGTATGATAGAGAACTATTAGTGGTCTAGGGTTTAGACACACCAATTAGAAGGCTCTAAACCGAAGGCTAGGGCAATTAGAAGCTCTAAACCAAAACGACTCTAAACCGGAGATTAGAGGATAGGAACTTGTGTGTCTAGAGGAGGAGGCCCTGCCCCTCCTCTTATAGGTGGGAGGGCGGCCAAGGGGAGGGAGTCCCTCCCCAAGTCGGCCTTGGGTGGCGCGCCGGCTTGGAGAGGAGACTCCTCCCCCAAGTCGGTTTCAACCACCTCTTTCTTGTTTCCCATAGTTTCCTGTTTTAGCCGTTTGACTTTCAAACTGGCCATTTGACTTTTCTGTTTTAGGATTCAATTTAATCCTTTATTTGGAACAGCAAGAATACTTAGTACATGATGCAATCATTCCAATATGTAATGACACATTCATGTACCCCTCCCCTTTCCCGGAGTGCCGGACATTCCGGAACCTTCTAGAACATTCCCGATGAAAACACCGGAATCATTTTCGAACTCCGAAACGGGACTTTCCTTATATGAATCTTATTCTCCGGACCATTCCGGATCACCTCGTGATATCCCGGATACCATCCGAGACTCCTAACAACATTCGGTCTCTTTCTCATAATACCATAACTACTCAAAACAACGTCGAATCCTTAAGTGTGTCTCCCTACGGTTCGTGAATTATGCAGACATGATCGAGACACTTCTCCGAACAATAACCAATAGAGGAATCTGGAAATTCAAATGGCTCCCACATATTTCTACGATTACTTTGCGATCGAATGAACCACTTACATACGATACCAATTTCCCTTTGTCTCACGATAGTTTACTTATCCGAGGTTATGATCGTCGGTATCTCTGCATACCTAGTTCAACCTCGTTACTGATAAGTACTCTTTTCTCGTTCCCGTGATATGTGATCCCTTGTGAGCCAGTCACATGCTTGCAAGCCAATTGGATGAAATTTCACCGAGAGGGCCCAGAGTATATCTATCCGTCATATGGATGGACAAATCCCACTCTTGATCCAAATGTCTCAACCCATACTTTCCGAACACTCAATGCCACCTTTATAACCACCTAGTTACGGTGTGGTGTTTGATGTCATCAAAGCATCCTTCCGTTGATGGTGATATGCATGATCTCATGGTCAAAGGAATTAGGTTACTATGTATCAGAAAGCATATAGCAATTGAACTATTAAAATGACTTGATCTTTATGCTACGCTTATCTATAGGAGTATGTCCATCATACCATTCTCCTAACGATATGATCTTGTTGTTAATAACATCTCAATGTTCATGATAGGGAAACCACAATAATTTATTAACCAACAAGCTAGTATTATAAAGAGGCTTTACCAGGGACTCTAATTCAGTTTAAAAATCACACAGGTATTAATGTTTCCTTGTTAATATTGTTATAGCATGAATGTAAACATTTATCATAAACACAAAGATATAATAATAACTACATTTATTATTGCCTCTAGGGCATATCTCCAACATTTTTCCTCTTTAATCTTTTTCTACTTCTGTTTCTTATTTCTAATAAAGATTTGAACTAGCAAATGGATTTCAAATCAACTCAAATATTCACCAAAATTTTAAGGGGTGAACCTAGTGTTCAAAAAGGTTTTAAAAACATCAAACCTCTAATAATTTTTTTTGGGTAAAATAAAATAAAAACATAAGCTCCACACCTTTAATATATTTAGGAGGGGTTTTTAATAGGGGTTTTCCTAGGTTTAAAATTTTGACATTTTTTGTGCAATGCACACATGCCATGATGATATGAATGCAATGATGATATTTTGGTTTAATGAAAATTTGGGATGTTACAAATCTAACCCCCTTAAGGTGAATCTCGCCCTCCAGATTCGGGTTGGCTAGCAAATAGGGGAGGGTGATCCTTCCGAAGCTCATCTTCACTTTTCCAAGTTGCTTCCTACTCAGTGTGATGGTTCCACTGTACTTTTCAGAACTTGATTGTCTTAGTACGAGTGACTCTTTCTGCTGTCTCTAGAATCTTCATAGGTTTCTCTTCATAAGTGAGATCATTCTCTAACTGAACTTCCTGCAATGGTATAATGTCTTTTAACAAAGTTTCTTCCATCTCTGGGTGACACTTTTTCAACTGTCTTACATGAAACACATTATGAACCGCTGACAGAGATTCTGGTAATTATAGCTCATATGATACTTCTCCCTTGCGGCTCAAAATCTTGAATGGTCCTACATAACAAGGTGCCAATTTCTCTTTAACACCAAATCTCTTCACACCACGAAGTGGTGAGACTCTGAGATAAGCTCTATCACCTATTTCATAGGTGACCTCTCTACGTTTTGGATCTACATAGCTCTTTTGTCGGGATTGGGCTATCTTTAGTCTATCCTTTACCATCCTGACTTTCTCTTCGGCTTCCTTGATCAGGTCCGGTCCAAACAAGTTGGTTTATCCTACTCCATTCCACAATAATGGTGTAATACACTTTCTTCCATAAAGGAAATTAAACGGAGCCATCTCTATGCTCGATTGATAGCTATTATTATAAGAAAACTCCGTGTATGGCAGACTTTCGTCCCAATTATATCCATAGTCTAGCGCACAAGGTCTCAACATATATTCCAAAATATGATTGGTCCTTTCTATCTGTCCATCAGTCTGTGGATGAAACGCAGTGCTGAATTCTAGCCTAGTTCCCAACTACTCATGTAGTTGTCGCCAAAAGTGCGAAGTGAACTGAGTTCCTTGATACGTCGGAAACGTATCTATAATTTTCGATGTTCCATGCTTGTTAGTATCTACTTTGCTTTTCTTTGTCCACACTTTGATGTGCTTTTTACATGTTTTCTGGTACTAACATATTAACAATTTGCCACAGTGCCAGTCGCCTGTTTTCTGCTATTTTTGGTTTCAGAAAAGCTAGTAAAGAAATATAATCGGAATTGGCGGGATAAATGTCAAAGTCAATAACTTTCCGTGGGGAACAAGAAGTCTAGAGGGGATACGGAGAAGCGTGCCAGGGCGGCCTAACCCCCCTAGGCGCGGACAGGGGTGGGCCCGCGCCTGGGTAGGGTTTGACCCTCCTTGGCCTCCCCCTTCGCCTATAAGAAGCCCCCGATGCAGAAACCCTGGGTACCCGATCAAATCTCCACGAACCCGTCTGTAGCTGGCGCCACCATCGTCCCTAGATCGGGGGATCTAAAGTTCTTCCCGGCACCCTTCCAGAGGGGAGATCATCCCGGAGGCCTTCTCTCCGGTATGATGCGTGAGTAGTTCCACCTTGGACTATGGGTCCATGTAGTAGCTAGATGGTTGTATCTCCTCCTCTATGCTTTCATGTATAGATCTTGTGAGCTCCGTTCATGATCAAGATCTAATCTATTTGTAATCATGCATGTTGTGTTTGCGGGGATCGGATGGATATTGAGATTATTATGTTGGTTTGATTAATGGTTTTGTCTTTATAATTCTATCATGTCGGTGTTGTTTGTGATCTTGCATGCTCTCTGTTGTTAGTATCTATCTTGGCCAAGTAGTTGCTAGTGACTCCAAGAGGGGGTATTTATGCTCGATAGTGGGTTCATGCCTCTAATTTCCAACGGAAGTGAAAATAATCTCTTCGGTTGTAGATGTGTTGTTTCCACTAGGGAGAAAACAATGGTCTCTTGTTCATGGAACATGTGGACTGTTTACCTTACACACTTTGCTTAAATCAATTGTCTGTTGCTTGCAACTTAATACTGGAGGGGGTTCGGATGATAACCTGAAGGTGGAATTCTAGTCATAGATGCAGTTGGATGGCGGTCTATGTATCTTGTTGTATTGCCCAATCGAATCTCATAGGATATTTCTGACTAGTAATTGCATTGTTATGACTTGCTCAGTTCCTGTCAATTGCCCTGCTATAATTTGATTACCCTTCATGCCATGTTGTTTTATCTAAGGAGAGCACCTCTAGTGAACTATGGACCCGGTCCAATCTTTACCATGGATACATCTTCCACTGTTACTTGTTTACTTGCTACAAACCATTACCTTCCACACCATACATTTAATCCTTTGTCACAGCAAACAGGTGAGCTTGACAACCTCACTGATTCGTTGGGGCAAAGTCTTGAGTTTGTGATGTGCAGGTCTCCATGTTGTTTGCAATACTTGTGTGAAGTTTCCTTCCTCCTTCTGGTTCGATAACCTCGATCTCAACTGAGGGAAAACTTGCTGCTTGCTCTTCACACCCTGCGCTTGGGGTTACCAACGAAGTGCCACGTCGAGCACCATCAAGATTTTCTGGCGCCGTTGTCGGGGAGGCTAAGGACGTCTTCACAAGGGGTGTCCTTCACTTCCTTTCTCTTTACTTTGTTTTTAGTTTGCTTTGTTTCTTTTGCTTGGTTTTGTTTGCCTCTTTCCAAAAAACCTAAAAAAATTAGTCTAGTTTGGTTTGCTTTCTTTATTCAAAACACAAAAAAAATTAGTTCCTACTCTAGTTGCCACCTTGCTCTAGCTCACCATGTTGTTCCCCAAGTTCGCCCTGAAAGATCTTGCAATAGGTAGTGGATCCATAATTGGGAAAGATAATATTGAAGAATTTTTTAATCATGTTAGCAAGCATGAGGATATTGAGGATAAATCTATCGCAGAGCTTGCTCATAATTATGAGATTGCTGCAGCTTCTTTAGTTCATATGTTGGAGGCTAGGTTTGTTAGACTTAACCCCTTCATACAATTCTTGTTCCTAAAACTAAAAGAAGAAAAGAATGCTGAAAAGAGGGAATTCATCCTTGAAACTTTATCAAATGAATTCCATCATGTTGCTAGGGAAGCCTAAAAAGGTCTTTGAGCGTTTCAATATGCTATGACGAGGTTCGATCTCGTCAATGTCCATTGTTATGGACTTGGGTTTTGGAGAAGATGGGGATGTTGGAGATCGCGAAACGGTTAGCAAACAAGCAACACGGGGACACGCTATTTACCCAGGTTCAGGCCCCCGGAGGGAAAACCCTACTCCTGCTTGTATGCTCTTGATTATGGCGGAACCAAAGGTTACAGGGGTGCGCAGATGCGATCTGGCGTGGAGGTGTCTATGCGAAAGTATGAGGTCCGAGATCTAGGTCGTGCCCTCCTAGCCTTTATATAGATTTAGTCAGGTCCCAGGCACAGACTGAGTCGGTTACAGGTTTTAGGGTTTACCCCTTTGAATTTTCTATCTACTCTAGTCTTGCTCTCCAAGGATTCGAAGGCGTCATGGGCCTTGGCCACCCGAAAGTCTTCATGGGCCGGCGTATACTTGCCGTGGGCCTTGCTTGGGCTGGACCAGGTATGCTGAGATCGTGTACCCGCGGGGTATAACCATGTCAGTAGCCCCCGAGTGTTCAGTTGAATCGTAGATTCGGCTGAGGACTCTTCAATCCTTCGGGTGCAACTCTGTCTTTCAAGAGAATGTGTAGGTATTGTTGATGCGTGTGCCTGACTCTCCCGATGGATCAGGGTCAGTTAACTGTCTTAGGACAAAACAACACGATCTTCTTCAGGTTCGAGTCCCTCGACTCGAACCCGGAACATATGCTGGCGTAATTCGACTCAGGCCGCGGAGGACTTACAGGAGTGGAATTCCAGTGAATTTAAATGATGTACCCAACGCCTCCGTCAGGATTTTTCATCGCGCCTGTTGGCACGGATTCTTACTAGCAGAGCGCAGTCATGTGCGTTACCAGGCCATCAGATGATATCTGTAGGTCTTATCTTTGTGTCGCAGACACAACATCGAATGTTTATCACCGCGGAGGTGTTTCGGGTGGCCAAGGAGGACGTTGCTCACTTAGCGTTAAATGGGGAAGAGTTGCCGAAAATTTTTGCACGCTGATCCGAAGGATCGCAGTCGAAGAATTCATAGGGTGCGCGACCAGCGCTCCCTATGGGAGTAGCCCCCGAGTGTCTGTTCGAGTCGTAGACTCGAGCAGAGACTTTAATTCAGCCGTTGTCCAGCTTCAGGTCCGTAGGAGACAAATTTTTCGGATGCTTGAATCCATGCTCCCTATGGGAGTAGCCCCGAGTCCGTAGTGGAGTCGCAGACTCGACGTAGGACTCGAAGAAGTGGTTCAGTGCTGTAGTTTTTGTTCATTTTCGGGTGCGCGGGCAGCGCTCCTGATAGGAGTATCCCCCGAGTAGTTAGTCGAATCATAGATTCTAGTGAGTACTCTTAGCTTTGCAGCCGAAGAATTGCGGCTTTTGCTAGTATAGCTTTTGATGACGTCAGTGCTGACGATCGGTGACCTCAAGCGCCTGCTGCGCCAGAGATGACATGATTGGACGAACATGGGTCCCACCTTCTGACCTTGAATTGACCGGTCACGCGCGGCGTGGAGATAATTATGTCGTCGCCTCGATTTCCACCTGTAGTGGACGGCATGTTAGCGACGGTTCGCTGCTATGCTGACACGTGTATGGTCAGATCTTGCCATTGGCGTTAGGTCTTCTTGATGGACGATTGTCGTGCGTCATCTTCGTCCTTATAATCATTGGGGAAAATTAGTCTGTTTTCACCGCAACCATTCTTGCTTCACTGCTCCAATCTTCTCTGAGAT
Organism: Avena sativa; assembly: GCA_916181665.1. Taxonomy (NCBI): domain Eukaryota; kingdom Viridiplantae; phylum Streptophyta; class Magnoliopsida; order Poales; family Poaceae; genus Avena; species Avena sativa. Next base: position 433,586,043 of record OV702283.1, on the reverse strand, counting down.
TTCTTGCTGCGCGCTGGAATATCCTCGGACATTTCCTTCTTTGATCCTACGTTCTCGCCGCCGGTGTCTCCGCACCGCAATGGGGAAGCCTAAGAAGTCTTCTTCTGCGGTAGGTACCAGCGCTTCTGGAGGCAAGAAGAGTGCTACCGCTACCCGTGTCACCGATGGTGGTTGGAGGCGATCGGAGACGCGGGAGAGCGATCTCCGCAAGCTTCGTGAGCGGGGCTTAATCCCGCAGTATAGGGAGGCCGTCAAACTCCCTGGCAACAAGGTAATTCCCCGTCCCCCCGCTGGGTTTCGGGTTATGTTCCTCGCATTTATCCTTCGGGGCTTTTCCATTCCAGTCCACAATTTCCTTCGTGGACTGCTTTTTCTTTATGGCATCCAGCTGCATCATCTTTCCCCCAACTCTCTTCTTCACATTGCTTGTTTCATTACTTTCTGCGAGTGCTGGCTCGGTATCGAGCCGCACTTTGGCCTCTTCTGGAAACTCTATTCCATGAAGAGGCAATCTGGTTCTGATGGTGTTTATCCCATTGGGGGGTTGCATCATCTCCCTTCGATCCAATCTTCTTGTCTTCTCCTTTTCCATGTACGAATCTGTCTAGTACTGGCGGAGGCGATGGTTTTACATCCGCGACTCCAGGGTGGCTGGGCAGGATTTTGGCCTTGCTCCTTTCGACCCCTCCCAAAAAATCGAGCCGAAAAGGTCTTGGAAAAACCAGATCTTGGATGGCGAGGTAGCGGAGATAGAGGGGCTCTATCGTCGGGCGGAGGATCTCTAGTTGACTCCGGAGAAGGAGGTGAATGGTGTGGATATCATCCGCACCTTTCTCAAACGTTGGGTGCAGCCACTCCAGGCTAGGGCGCACCCGATGTTCCTTTATGCTTGTCGTCGTGATCCGACTAGGGTTTCGGCTGAGGAATTCTCCAAGGGAGATCTCGAAGGGGTCCTTCGCTCGCTGCTGAAGTTCAAGGCTGGAGAGGATATCCCGGGGAAGTCGCTGACTTCTCCGTTCTCCGCTTCTCGTCCGGTTCCGCAGGTGTAAATCTGGGACGTGCGCGTTGCGCTATTTTCGTCTGCGTTTTACTTGTATTTATTTGTCTGCTGACAAGTTTGCTTCTTTTGTGCAGGAGTTCAAGGTGCCGGGCATGTCGGCTCCATTGCCCGAAGTATTCCCGGATGCTTCGGATAATGAGGTGGTGGACTCCATGTCCGAGCTGCCATCGGCGCGGTCGCGGACTGAAGAGGCCAACTAGTCGAGCGAGGACCACACTCGCAAGCGGACACGGAGCTCCAGCGAGTCTTCGGATGCCTCGACTCCGCCGACTCCTAGGAACCCGCTGTGGCTTGAGCGTCACAGTGATGGGAATGGGGGATTCCTGCCGTTCCCGTGCGGGCTGTGGCACCGCACCCGCCGGCGAAGCGGAAGAAGGAAGAAAAGAAGGAAGAGAAGAAAGAGGAGAAAAAGGTCTGGAGGACCCCTCCCGTCTTCGACTTGAGCGAGCTTGACTCATAAGTTTCCTTAGTCTTGTATTGCTTTTTCTTGCCTGTTTACTTTGTGCTTGTGCTAATTTGTCCTTGTGCAGCCACCCCTCCAACGACTCTTCCAGTGATGGTTCTCGGGAGATGATGGGGCAGTCAAAAGTCGTGCTTCCTCCTCCTCAGACGGTGGCCACCTCTGAAGGCGCTGCTCCAGACCCTTCTCCACAGGAGGTTCAGGTGGTTGCGCCTCAGAAGGCTGCAAGCGGACCTTCGGGGTCGCCGTCGAATCATGTAAGTAATTTTGCTTCCTGCCACGGGGGGAGCCCCCGAGCCTTTTTGGATGATCTATTGATTATCTCCTTTCTTCCTACCTCGGGGGGAGTCCCCGGACATCTGTAGGGTAGTTTGTTGTTTGTTCTTCCTTCTAGTCTCGGGGGGGGGGGGGGGGGGCCCGAGCACTTTCATGTGTGTAACTTGCTTTTGCTCGTTCTTTTGGGCATAGCCCCCGAGCCCTTCTTTTGACTAGTAGGTCTTTTTTTGCAGCCTTTTGTGCAAGGTGCCAATCAACTGGTGCGGCAGCACCTGGCGTTGGAGGCCAGCCTCAAACAACTTCAAGGTATTGTTATGCCTTGGTATTTTGTTTCTTCTTGCATTTTGTCCTTCGATCCGACATTTGTATTGCCTGTTGTAGAGGATCACAACGCCTCTCTTCGTGAGATTGATGCTCTCAAAAAGAGCCTTGGTCAAGCGGAGAAAAAGGCCGAGGTCGCCATTGGTGCAAAGGAGCGCCTGGAGCTGGAGTTGACCAACGCGGCCGAGGCAAAGGAGCGCCTGCAGCAGGAGGCTACGGACCGCGAGGAGCAGCTCGCCACTACCACGGCTTCGCGTGAGAAAGAGGTGGCCGGCAAGCTTATGGCGGCTGCCAAAGCTGTTTCGGGTGAGTGTCTCTACCTTCTTCTTTTTGATTTCCTGGTCTTTCTTTTCCTGTTCTTTTATTCATTCTGCTTCCTTTGTTATCTTAGATGCCGCGGGCATCGAATTTGACCGCGGTGCTCTGGAGCATGGGAGCGCTCTGGATGATGCTACTGCGGCGGTCAAAGACCGCTGTAGTACCGTTGTCAACTCGCTTGCCAAGGCCAAAGAGGTCCTTGGGCGCTTCTACAAGGAGCTTATCCCTAAGGGCGTGGCCCTCGACGATGTTGATGCCTTGGTGGAGGCGCTGTCAGCCGAAGCACCTGCGGCGTACAAGCGCAAGCAGAAGGGCATCGGCGCATCCATCGGGCTGGCAATGGCCTTGGCGGCTGGAGCGGAGCTGGACCTTCCCCAGGTCACTTCCTGGATGCCGACGATTGCTGATAGATCCGAGGTAGCCTTCACCACCTATGCTGCTCGCTGTAAGCGTTACGGGCCAAAGATGATTGATCTGCTGGCCGAGTACGCGCTAAGGCAGCAGGGGGAAGCCAAGGCGAGGCAATCCGGCCCCGAGGCTACTCAGGGTGCAGCTTTGTAGGCGTTGTAGTTATAGGATAGTTGTAGCCTCTTTTGTTGTAAATATTTTGATGAACAATCCTTGTGCCACGTAGTGGGTTTTGCTGCCCTTAATGAATGTGCTGAGTTTCGTGCTCCTTCAACTGCTTGTTCATGTCTTTGTCTTTCTGTTAATCTAGGGTCCTTCGTGTGCTGATCCTGTTGACACTTCGCCTGCAGCGCATCTGCGGCCATCCCTGGATGATGCGTCGCAGCTTGCGTTTCTTCGAGACCGTGTCCGTAGCCTCGAGAAAGAGTTGCTTGGGGTGCGTGGCCATGCTGACGTTTGGAAATCCAAGGCGGATCGAGGTGCTGCCAGAGAGGAGTACTTGATGGCGGAGTTGCTTCGCTTGTCCGAACAGCTTCAATGTGAGTTTTTTTCGAGTTGTTGCTCGTTACTTCGGATGCGCCTGCTGGCCTTGCATCTTACTTTTTTGCCATCAGTAGATCTCATGAGGCATCAGCGGGCAGGATCTTGTTGCCTGCCACGGCCTCGCGTGCTTGAGCCCATCCCTCCTCGTCGAGGTGGATGACCCGATTGTTGTTTTCCCCGTTGGGTGGGGGGACTGGCTTCTTCTGTTTCCACCGTTTCTACCCTGCGGGTTGGGTGGCGGATTGTGTTCTTGATCCTGGATGACCGCGGCGCACTGGTAGTGCTCGTAGATTGGTCTGCTGCTGCCGCAGCTTTCGGATCCGGAACCGTAGGTCCCTTCGTCCGATGGCGGATCGCACAGATCGGAGTTGCAGCTGCTGCTGTCATAGGACTCGTCTGTTGACGATGTGCTGCGTAGCACAGGGTGTGGATCCCACGAATCGGGCCTGATCGATGGTAGAGGCACCCGCTCTGGGAGGCAGAGAGTGCCGGTCTGCCCCACCTGGAAGCAGAAGCTCCCGAATAGGATCTCGAGCCCATCGCCAATGAGCTCAAAGTCCTTCATGGTGGCCGGTGAGTGGGCAGTGAAGTCGAAGGCGCCGAAGAGGAGATGACTCTCCGTCGCTGCGGAGTTATAGATCGCTCAGGTTGGGACCGTCACGATCGCACAATCAGCATCCCCAGTTCTCACAAACGGCGCCAATTGACGAGGTTCGATCTCATCAATGGGGTGCGTAGATGTGATCTGGCGTGGAGGTGTCTATGCGAAAGTATGAGGTCCGAGATCTAGGTCGTGCCCTCCTAGACTTTATATAGAGTTAGGCAGGTCCCAGGCACAAACTGAGTCAGTTACAGGTTTTAAGGTTTACCCCTTTGAATTTTCTATCTACTCTAGTCTTGCTCTCCAAGGATCCGAAGGCGTCATGGGCCTTGGCCACCCGAAAGTCTTCATGGGCCGACGTATACTTGTCGTGGGCCTTCCTTGGGCTAGACCAGGTATGCTGAGATCGTGTACCCGCGGGGTATAACCATGTCATGCTAGGCTCAAATGTAGAGGTTGTGGGTATTTCTGATAAAACTAAGACAAAAGAAGAATTTAAGATACCCATACCCTTTAAGCTTGTTGGAATGCATGAAGCCTTTGAAAATAATTTTGATTGGATTGCCCCTGAAAATCTTTTTGATGAAAGTAGTAGACCGAAGAGAGATGAGAAGGGATCCTCCAAAACCCATTTGGATGAGATACCTTTCATAGTTGAAGATTTTGCAAGTATTGATGTTAATGCTTCCTCGTTTGAAAATACTTGATTCTTCTTGCTTCTTGTGCCTAACTTAAAGGCGTTAAAGAAAAGTACTTGCTGGGAGATAACCCAAGAGTTTTCTTGAGTCTTGGAAGTTATTACTTCAGTAATGACCTCTTATTATCCTTTTTGTTTGCTTTTTGCGCCAAGAATGACCTCTAATGAGAGGGAAGTAAGATTTGGGGAGTTGTTGTCCCGAAACAGATTTATTTCCTCCACCAAAAAAATTCATGAGAAGTCTCTGTAACTCGGGTTGAGCTCAACATTTACGAATGAATCCCCCATTATGTTAGATAACTTTCGTTAGTTCAACACTTTTTTATTTGAGCAACAGAAGATTTTCGAAAAAATCGGTTTTCTGCCTGCTGGTCTGTTTTGACAGATTTCTGCCATTATTTGCGTTTGCTTCTTATTGATTCCTTTTTGAGTTCTCTTTTAGGAAATTGAGTTTTTGAACAAGCTACTACAGTAGCTTGTGTTTTTAGTGAAAATCCTTGCTGTTCCAAAGATTTTCCAGAGGTTTAATATCTTTTGAATACACTAATGTTGCTAATTAAGATTGTGTGAAGTTTTGTATGAAGGAAAAATTTCAGGTGTAGAGAGAGAATGATGCAATGAGATGAAGAATGGAAAAAATCTCAAGCTTGGGGATGCCACCATGGTGTCACCCCAAGAAATATCCAAGAGGTACAAGCGTCAAAGCTTGGGGATGCCCAAGGCATCCCCTTCTTCATCAATAAAAAGCTCAGGTCTGTCTAGACACTTAGTTTTTATTGGGGCATCCCCTTCTTCATCAATAAAAAGCTCAGGTCTGTCTAGACACTTCGTTTTTATTGTTTCATGCATAGTTGTGTTGTTCTTGGAGCGTCTTAGTTTTGATTTTCTTTGCTTAGTTGTTTAGTTTGCTAAAGTAGTTTGGACCCCCGTTCTCGCTGTGTTGTTTTGCAAATAAGTTGCTTGGCGTTGAAAAGGAGTAGTAAGTTCTTGCTTGAAGTGCATGAGGAGCTTGCATTGACTGTGACTTAGACTTTAGCATGACATGCTAGGTGTTGTTTTGACTTTATGCTTAGTAGTTATTGCTGTAGCATGGCTTGTTCCAAGTCATTGGGATTGCTTAGTGTGCCTTGAAGAAATTATGCATTGTTTTAGCATGCAAAATCATAGTATTGTGGTATTCTCCTTTGATACTTTGTTTGGGTTGACTTGGCACATGCTCACACCATGTTATGACTCTCACAAGTCACCATTAGCCTCTATGATCATTTAGTCCTTGACTTGTAGTACCACTCTATGCTTTGATTAGTAATGCTTTGTTGCTCTGGATGATTATGTCCATTATTGCTCTCTTAGTTAGTTGCTCCCAGTCTTTTGCTAGCCTCCACTTGTATGAGTAAGCTCTCCTCCTGCTTCCAACTCCCAAGAAACCAAGTTATTCCAAAGTGTCCACTATAAACTCCTATGCATGGTGTGTTACACCATTCCAAGTATATTCTTGTTCTCAGCTATCTTCCAATTAAAAACTATTTTGTTATGTGAAAACTTAGTGATTAAAGCCCTCACGAACTTGATGGCACACTTTATATTCTTTTCCCTAATAAACTTGAACCATTGTGGCGCTATGTTTATATGCTTGCACTTATACGTCGGAATTAGCAGAACCATGCTGTCATGGGGAACATTTTCAACATTGCACTTTTACTTTGTACTCAGTTGATATCATGCTCTTTTGTCTATGGATGTCACCGGTGTGAAATAAAGAGGGAACCTGTAAGTCCATGGAGTTTGTATTCTGTGTTAGAGAAATGCCTGGGCCGCTAGCCTAATCCATGCCTAATCATGGTGGAAACTTGCAGCATCACCATAGTGAGCTATCTATGAAGAATACTCAATAAAAAGCTATGCATATAGTAAATAAAAAGATCGCTGATATGCTCATTGTCTGCTTGCCTTGTCATTTTGGTTATGGGAAAGCTCCTGTATCATGTGCAAGGGTTACCCCGTTGGCGGTTCTCAATGATATGCAAATACTTACAATGACAAGAACTTACCTAGGCCTGAAGTTGAGTAACATGAGGTGTGGCCCTCATATTCAAGGGACTTGAGGTTGCCAGCTTATACTTCGTCAAGCATATTCTCCCTAGTTTGATCACTTTAACCTTAGTCACTTCTAGATGCTTATGATAGGGGCAATGAGGGGAGATCATCCCGGAGGCCTTCTCTCCGGTATGATGCATGAGTAGTTCCACCTTGGACTATGGGTCCATGTAGTAGCTAGATGGTTGTATCTCCTCCTTTGTTCTTTCATGTATAGATCTTTTGAGCTCCGTTCATGATCAAGATCTAATCTTTATGTAATCATGCATGTTGTGTTTGCGGGGATCCGATGGATATTTAGATTATTATGTTGGTTTGATTAATGGTTTTGTCTTTATGATTCTATCATGTCTGTGTTGTTTGTGATCTTGCATGCTCTCCATTGTTAGTAGCTATCTTGGCCAAGTAGTTGCTAGTGACTCCAAGAGGGGGTATTTATGCTCGATAGTGGGTTCATGCCTCTAGTTTCCAAGGGAAGTGAAAATAATATCTTCGGTTGTAGATGTGTTGTTGCCACTAGGGAAAAACAACGGTCTCTTGTTCATTGAACATGTGGACTGTTTACCTTACACACTTTGCTTAAAGCAGTTGCCTGTTGCTTGCAACTTAATGCTGGAGGGGGTTCGGATGATAACCTAAAGGTGGACTTCTAGTCATAGATGCAGTTGGATGGCGGTCTATGTATCTTGTTGTATTGCCCAATCGAATCTCATAGGATCTTTCTGACTAGTAATTGCATTGTTATGCCTTGCTCAGTTCCTGTCAATTGCCCTGCTGTAATTTGTTTACCCTTCATGCCATGTTGTTTATCTAAGGAGAGAACCTCTAGTGAACTATGGACCCTGGTCCAATCTTTACCATTGATACATCTTCCACTGTTACTTGTTTACTTGCTACAAACCATTACCTTGCACAACATATGTTTAATCCTTTGTCACAGCAAACAGGTGAGCTTGACAACCTCACTGATTCGTTGGGGCAAAGTCTTGAGTTTGTGTTGTGCAGGTCTCCACGTTGTTTGCAATACCTGTGTGACGTTTCCTTCCTCCTTCTGGTTCGATAACCTCGGTCTCAACTGAGGGAAAACTTGTTGCTTGCTCTTCACACCCTGCGCTTGGGGTTACCAACGAAGTGCCACGTCAAGAACCATCATTCCTCTATCCAACACAATACTCTTAGGTACTCCATGCAGACACACAATTCTGTTCATGTAAATATTGGCTAACTTAGCACTTGTATAGGTGGTCTTTACAGGTATGAAATGAGCCACTTTTGTTAAGCGATCCACAACAACCCATATTGAATCATATCCAGATCTAGTCCTTGGCTGTCCTGTGATAAAATCCATACCAATTTTATCCCACTTCCAATTAGGTATTGGTAGTGGTTGTAATAACCCTGCCGGTTTCTAATGCTCCACCTTTACTCGGCTACACACGTCGCACAAGGGAATGTGTTCTGCGATATCTTTCTTTAAATTGTTCCACCAAAATGTTTCCTTCACATCCATGTACATATTAGTGTTGCATGGGTGAATCGAATATGGTGAATTATGTGCTTCTTGCAGGATCAATTTCCGAAGTTCCGGATTATGTGGAATGCAAATACGTTTCCCATACCATAAGGTTCCTTGTTCATCTTCATGGAATCCCTTTGCTTTTCCTTTACCAATTTTACTCTTAATTTCTTCTATTTCCTTGTCCAACTTTTGAGCTTCTCTGATTTTATCCAATAGTGTTGGTTGTACTTCCAATGACATAAGATATCCTTCAGGTACTATCTCTAATCTTAGCTCTTTAAATTGAGCACTTAATTCTTTTGGAAATTCTCCTTTGGTGAGGCCATTCACATAAATCTTGCGGCTTAATGCATCGGCTACGACATTTGCTTTCTCGGGATGGTATTGCAAACTTAAGTCGTAATCTTTGATATGTTCTAGCCATCTTCTTTGTCTCATGTTGAGTTCTTTCTGTGTGAAAATGTATTTCAAACTCTTATGATCGGTGAACATTTCACAATGCTTCCCCATAATATAATGTCTCCATGTCTTTAGTGCATGTACAATAGAGGCCAACTCTAAGTCATGCGTAGGATAGCTTACTTCATGATTCTTGAGTTGTCTCGAGGCATATGCTACCACTTTACCTTCTTGCATTAACACACCACCCAGTCCTTGGTGAGATGCATCACAATAAACTTGAAAATCTTTCTCTAGATCTGGCAAACACGGGTGCTGGCATTAATCTCTTCTTCAACCCTTGAAAACTGGTTTCACATGCTTCAGTCCAGTCAAACTTCTTCTCTTTCTTTAGTAGATCAGTCATCAGTTTTGCTAATTTCGAGAAATTCTCGATGAACCTTCTATAGTATCCTGCCAAGCCCAGGAAACTATGGACCTCTTTAACTATTTTAGGGGGTTCCCATTCTGTTACAGCTTCTACCTTTGCTGGGTCGACAACTATACCATTCCCAGACACAACATGTCCAAGAAATCCAACTTCATTCAGCCAAAATTCAGATTTACTGAACTTGGAATACAACTTGTGTTCACTAAGTTTCTCTAGAATCAAGCACATATGTTCTTCATGTTCCTCATTTCTCTTGGAATAAATCAATATATCATCGATGAATACCACAACAAACTTGTCAAGAAAGTCCATGAACACCTTGTTCATCATGTTCATGAAATAAGCTGGTGCATTAGTTAGTCCAAACGGAATCACTGTATACTCATACAATCCATATCTAGTGGTGAAATTAGTCTTTAGTATATCTTGTTCTCTAATCTTTAGTTGAAAGTAACCTAATCGAAGATAAATTTTTAAGAACACACGAGCTCCTTCTATCTGATCAAAGAGATCATAAATTTTGGGTAGGGGATATTTGTTCTTTATGGTCACTTCGTTAAGTGATCGATAATCTATGCATAGCCTCTGACTTCTGTCTTTCTTCTCGACGAACAAAATTGGTGCACCCTAAGACGAAGAACTCGGTTGGATAAATCCCTTCTTCAAATGTTCTCCAAGTTGTTTCTTGATCTCTTTTAACTCATCCACTGACATTTTGTAAGGTCTCTTTGCTATGGGTCCAGTTCCTGGCAGTAAGTATCAGAAACTCCACATCCTATCTGGTGGCATGCCAGGTAATTCTTTTGGAAACACATCAGGGTACTCTTTCACTATTGGTACACTGTCTAGGCTAACCCCCTTAAGAGAATTTAACTTACTCCCCTTGGGTCCAAAGTTAGACTTGAACCTAATCCGTGTGAGTGTAACAGTTTGTCTGGCACAGTCTATCACTCCCTCATAACGAGTCATCTAGTCCATGCCTAATATTACATCCAACCCTTGGGATTCTAGGATTATTAGACTAATTGGGAACTTGTTCTTTCCAATTTCCAGGACTAGTTGACGACATCCAAAATTTACTATCATCTCTCCACCTGGGGAGCTTACCTTAATAGGACATCCAATTGTTTTAGTTGGGAGTTTATTTTTGTCTACAAATTCTCTTGAAATGAATGAATGCAATGCACCGGTATCAAAAAGGATAAGTGCTAGAAAGGAAATAATCTTGAACTTACCAATCACAACATCAGACTCTTCTTAGATTTACTCCACATTGATGTGATTCACATGAACTTTTTGAAAAGGATTTGTCTTGTTAGCCCCATTAGTCTTATTTTCTGGGCATTCATTGGCATAGTTCCCCGTTTTCTTACACTTGAAACATTCAACCTAACTGATGTCTTTTTTTGCTGGATGATTCCCATTGCCATGTCCATTATGGTGATTATTGTATCCACTTTTGTTGTTTCGGTATCCACCATTGTTGTGTCCACGGTGATTATTGCCATCGTGGTGGTTATTTTTGTGGTGGTTGTTATGATTCCCATTCTTGTGGGATCCAGAACTTCCACTACCTTCACCATATGAACGCTTGTGAGATGATCCTGATCCATGCTTGTCAAAATGGTGTTTCCTCTTTCTATTCTCAACTTGCTTCATCTTGATTTCTAAGATGGTAGTTTTGTCACATAGAGATTGATAGGTTGGAACATAAGCAACTGATAGTTTCATGCACATTTCATCATTCAACCCTTCAAGGAACTTCTCCTTCCTCTTTGCGTCCGTGTCAACATCATCCGGTGCATAGCGTGACAGATTGTTGAACTCTTCAATATACTTGGAAATACTGCGATGGCATTGTTTAAGGTTGTGAAATTCCTTTTTATTCAACCCAATTACTCTAGAAGAGATGTGAGGAGTACGGAATCAATCCTCAAACATTGCCCAAGTCACTTCTTCAATAGGGTGAGTGACTTGAAAGTTATCCCACCAAGTAGCTATTATTCCTTCCAGTAAGTGTGCTACAAATATGACTTTCTCTGCATCATTGTAACCAACAGTGACCAAGTCCTTGTTCACGGAACGTAGCCAATCATTTGCTACCATGGTATCAGTTGTACCAGAAAACTTAGCAGATCTCAACCTTAGAAACCTTGTAAGCATATCAAGAGCTGGTGGGTTGTTGTTGTTGTTATTTTGATTCTGGTTTGCCATAAATTGAGTCATCATTTGCATCAACTGTGTCTGTGCAGTCATCAACTGTTGCATCTCATTGCCATTGTTGTTATTGGCACGACGAGGAGGCATCTGCGGTTTCAATAAGGATAAGTAATGATAAATAACCCCATAGGTCCTAATATGCACAATACAACATATAACAACAATCAACAAACAAGCAAGCATATGATAAACTTAGGGTTCAATCATCACGATCAACAAGTTTGCAAATATAAATAGCATACTAGAATAGTCATCCACAAGTTGGCATGATCAATGCGACTCGATAATAAAACGATAAGATAGATAGATATCACTACTCCTCCATGTTGACTTCCTCCTCCACTAACGCAAGTCCAGCTGCGGCGAATCCTGCCTTGTATTCTTCCAAGCTTGTAGACAAAGCATCGATCTTCGCCTATAACTCTCTCTTCTGTGAGCGCAACCTCTCTATCACCTCGTGATCCGCGTCTAGCTCAAGGTCCTCAAGCTCCAACCCAGTCTCCATATCTCTAATATTCCCGTTCCTCTCTTGGATCTTCTTCTCTTGGCTATTGAATTTCTTCTCTTGCCCTTCAAACTTCTTCTCCATCTCCTTGATTCTCTTCTCTTGCTCCTCGAAGGCCTTGTCCTTCTCCTTAAGTTGCACACGTAGCTCATCATTTCTAAGCATCACATTAGTCCTATCAGTATCAAGGTTCCTAATGAGGCTCTCTAAGTCCTGGAGGTAGTGTCGCACAGTCTTGATGGTCTCCTTAGTGGCCTCGTCCAACACAATAGGCTCTCCGCCCTCGTTGCGTCTCCCAAAGAAATGGAAGTAGTGTTTATTGATCTCGGCAGAGTGACGTCCACATAGGCGACCTATCAGCTCCTGCATGGCGACGTCGAGGCCTCTCTCTAAGTCATCGTGGAGTATCTTGAAGGCAATTTCCTCATTTGGAGGCTCTGTCTGGCGTCCTGGATGAGTAACCCTAAATCCCCACAAGTCCTTCCTTTGAAACATCCTGAACTAAAGTCCCTTGATGGTAGGGATTAGAAGAGCGAGTACATTTACGAGCTCAAAAATACGAGTCCCAAAGAGAGTTCCCTTGAATTCCTCGGCAGTGCTGTAGATGAAACTCGACATCTTTTGCATAGGATGGAGAAAAATTAGAGATACCACAAGTCTAGAGAAAAACATAAATTTGCAATAGATGCAAAAATTTAAAAACAAAAGTTAAAACATCCAACAAAACATTAATCCACACAAGTAGCGGCATACATTATTCAACTCAAGCATCAAGGTTCAACCACAACTTAGACAATTTTTGTGAGATACCACATAGGTTGGTATGATCAAATTACTAACGTGAGAAAACGCCAAGTGTGGTGGTCCAACTATTAGGATACGTCCGTCCTTCACTCACTAGTCAAGGTAGTTATCTGGGCATCCTTGGTAGCAATCTGTTTGTCTCGATCACAAGACTCACACACCAAGTCTATAATGTCCTTAGCCGTTTTATGGTGGTCTCTAAGTCTTGGGTATGTTGCCTCTCGTCCCTAAGATCCTTCTGAGTGTTGAGAATTCTATACTTAAATCTTTCTCCAAGTTCTTCAACGGCATTCCATGCTGCATTTCTTGTAGAGTCAAAGAATGACATATGCATTTCAGAGTTGGTGATCGTGCAAAACCCTATTTCATTTTGTTCATCCTCCTTATTTTTATATAAGTGGAGTTGCACCCACCAATACTCTTCTACTTCATCCATCACCGGAAATCCCTTGTACACGGCTTCACCATTTATCCCCAAGCTGATCATGAGGTTCTTGAGTGCCTTGGGAAATTCCGTCTCACATTCTAATGTCATAGTCAACAGTGGTCCCTTCCTGACGGATTCATTGATGGTGGCCATATACAAATAGAGATGAGAAAAAGATTAGGAGAGGTTTTACGAGATGAAAAGAACAAAGTGTAAAAATTCATAGTGGTGTTGTATTTTCCTAGTGGCTTTCTTAATCTAATCCTTCTTAGGGTCACAAACCTACAGGAAACACAGTGCTTCGATACCATCTATAAGATCTCACCCAATAGGGTAGAGATCCCTATGATTGCAGTGCTAGTCCCTGGATCGATTTGCTAGCACCCACATATTAAGATGAAGTACACAGAAACAAAGGTCATTGTTACATCGCAAATCCAGGAATATAGTATTTCTTACAACTCACGTAGCCCAAGGCTAACATATCTAGAGTTCTCAATACATAGCATAATAATAGAGCCTTCATCTTCATGCGCCATAGGCAAACATGTCGAGTGTAGACCCGTAACCCTACTCACCATCATAGTAACCTGCAATTTGATAAGTTATAGCCACAAAGGGTCAATACAGTTGGAACTGTATTGGAAAGTGATACCATAGTTGTATAGTAGAACCTAACAACTACATGAATATGGTAAGTGTAGATCTAGCTGGCTTTGCTAAAAGCAAGTTTTATCCTATTAGTTTGAAAATACTAAGTTTTGCCTTTACAACAAAACACTAAGGTACAACCAATAGACATTAGCAGACCTATACCCTTGTTCACCCACAATTTTTAACTTAGAGAAATTGGAATGACGAGAGTTTTGAACTGTTTCAATGTCTTGATGCTCAGAAGTTGTCCATAACCGGGGACACGACTAAGTACTTAGGTTTATGCTCTCGAGAGGTGGTGCACTTTCCCCACAAGACTCGACAAACATCAAGACGAGACTTTTCAGAAGCAATCCCTCAAGCCACCACGGACGCGTTCCATCCTATCAACTCTACCACCTTCTGTCTGTTTGACTGAGTTCTCACAACTTAGTTGGTCAAGGTAGAGCCCATATGCCATGTGGTTGCACGGGAAGCTTCATGACACGAACGTCTCCAATCTATTTGTCCCTGGGTGGCCATCCACAAGCGTGATACACCAGGGTAAACCATAGACATGGGCCCTGAGTAACCACTCAATATAATCCATACAAGTCCCAATTCCACCCAGGTGTTTCATTAACAATCGTTGTTTTCTTAGTCAAGAATAATAAGTAAATAAACTTTCCATACCATCATAATATGAATTTCCACCCACAAATTCTAATATCAAGGCTAAGAATTCTAGCATACAATGTCTCCTAACTTAGGAAAATACTACCAAGGTATAATCTATAGGATTACTATAGCATAGCAATATAAATAAAACTACAATGCAAAGTCCTACTAAAATAACACTAATGTAATAGATAAAATAATAGGACATAGGATGAAATATCACTTGCCTTGGTAGCTAGGAGAGTAGGTACTATCCTCACAGCAACAAACTTCACAATCCACACAATCTACACATCATAATCAAATAACAAAATATACAACTCAATATAGGCACTCAAAAAAAATATGGATGCATGCAATTATGCAATAATATGAATGCCACACTTTTGAAACCAAAGTCTACAGTACATAAGATATAGTACACCTTCTAAAGGCCAAAGATCACAAGATCCACCTAAAAATAATTTATACAATAATTTTTATAGTCAAAATAGGCCTAAAAATGTCTCTTCCCAAAACTCAAAATTTACAGAAGCTACTGAACAAATAAGTCCACAGTAATAAAGTTCACATTTTCTGAATCCATAGACACCAAGTTTGCATTTTTCTGATCTGTGGATCAAAAGTTATGGATTTTCAAAGTTCAAACATCTAATTAAACTAAATTTGGATTTTAATCAGAAAAGCTAGCCATGTGGCGCAACACTACTGGCTGGTACCGCTTCGCTCAAATCAGCCACGCACGCTGTTGGATCTAAGTGAAATCATACGAGCCAGATCGGCCGGTACCCCTTCGCTGCGCCATCTACTCCTAACCCTAGGATCTAGATCTAACGAATCTCGACGCTCTGCCACTAATTGGCGGCGCTAACAGTGGTGTGCGGCGGCAGTGCATCGGACGGGCGGCACTCCGGTGGTTCCAGGGGGTAAGGGAAGGGGCGCTGAGTGTTACCGAGGTCGCGGGGTCGAGGCGGTTGCAGTGGAGGTCGTGGTCGGGGAAGGGGCACACGGGCTCGTCTGCAATTCCTCGCCAGAGTCGCGCCTGCCGTCGGTGGCTTGCAGACAGAGACGAAGTCGAGCCCCTGGGGCACAAGCAAGAAAACGGAGGGAGTCAGTGGGTGCGCCCGAAGACGACAAGCAAGATGGTACAAGTAAGAGGGTGAGGGGTGGCCAGACCTCACCGGAATCGTCGCCGGAGTGCGTCGGGATGGCGGCGGTTTCAAGATGGAATTCGCGGAGCCTGGGGGCTCTTTGGATATGTGGCGTGAGGGGAAATGGAGAGGGGCAAGGGGGGTTTAAGAAGCGGGGGTCGGGGTGGAGAATTACGCCGAGTAATTTTTTCCACTTTTGTTTCTTATTTCTAATAAAGATTTGAACTAGCAAATGGATTTCAAATCAACTCAAATCTTCACCAAAATTTTAAGGGGTGAACCTAGTACTCAAAAAGGTTTTAAAAACACCAAACCTCTAATAAAACATTTTGGGTAAAATAAAATAAAAACACAAGATCCACACCTTTAATATATTTAGGAGGGTTTTTAATAGGGTTTTCCTAGGTTTAAATTTTTGTAAATTTTGTGCAATGCACACATGCCATGAATATATGAATGCAATGATGATATTTTGGTTTAATGAAAATTTGGGATGTTACAGGTATACCCAGCAGGACGTTCCCTACTGGATCATACTCTCAGCGAGTGGGCCTCCAGGACGGCGACTTGATCGCGACCCAAGAAGGAGCCAGGCGACTAGAAGATGAAGGCCCAGAAGAGTAGCTAGGCCTAGTAGGATTAGGTCAAAACCTGTTGGGGATATGCTATATGGGTATCCAATAGCATGTCTCTTATCCGGATAACCCGGGTGGCCCATAGTTGGTAGCATGGCCCAAGGCCTGCTGGGCGTCCCAGTTAGATGGATCTAGAAGGGAGGCCCATGCCGAATAAAGGAAGGCTGCGGTGGAGTCACTAACATACCTGGAGCCTTGGAGTACAAGACAAGTTAGACTAGTCATAGTTAGTGTAGGACTCTGTAACCTGTCCGGCTAGGACTTTTCCCTATAACCCTAGGACCTGGCGACTATATAAGTCGGGCCTATGGGAGCCTTTAGGGCATAACCTAGTACTGATTCATACAACCTCGCACAGCGAACCTATCTCTGTAACTCGGCGTATTTGTCCTTATAGTGATTTATAGCAGGAGTAGGATTCCGCCACCGTTGTGGGATCTGAACCTGGGTAAGCTATGTTACCTCATACCCGTCAACCGTCTGCCTTCCCCCACGTCTCTAAACACGCACTGTGAGGACCCCTCCATGGCGTACTCGTTGGTAATACCACGACAGTTGGCGCCCACCGTGGGGCAAGAGGCGCTTCAGGCTCTTCAGCGGGCGAGGACCAAGATCTTCGCGGGAATCGGCAAAACTATAGCCATCGGTCGCGTTCTCTTCTCCGGCAACATTCCGATCGTCCCTCCTGATGAGTTCTGGATCCCGGCGAAGACGAACCGTACGCGGTGTTCGATCGTTCCTATCAGAGACATCCACCTCTTCATTGGCGAAACCGACTCGGGCACTAGTTCCCTGGGAGTCGGAGGAGCATCAAGGCCAGCACGGACCGCCTACGGGCAAGATACGTTCGCAGAAGGATCAATGTCGGATCTCTCTTTGGAGTTTGCCGGCAAAGATCGGAAAAATCCAAGGCCCACCCAAACCGCCCCTGTGTAGGATATAAAGGTGGAAGATCACTGCAAGTCCGCCGGATTCGCCCGTGCGTCTGGATAGCAGAGATCCAAGTTCGTCGGCATGGTTACCATCTTCGATCTGGCGCGTTGCGTTCAGATAGAGGGCGAAAACCCCCGCGATTACCTGGCCAGGTGGCTCCATATACGAGCCGATCTGGCCCACTACCCCAATGATGATGCTATATATCAATTTGTGGAAAGACTAGATCATGGAACGCTTCTCCGGCAGTCTCTAAGACGACAGCAGGCGTCAGGAAGTCTCACCTTCGAAAGTATGGTGAACACCGTCAACAGCTACGCGGAGGCTGACGGGGCAGCTCAGGCGGATCTTGCGCTCATTGGCGGAGCGCTGCCACCTCAACAACCGCCACCACCGCCTCCGGCCGCCATAGTCGCAGTTGCGCCACCACCTCCAGTCATCGTCGCTGCTGTTGCACCTCCACCCCCCATCATGGAGGAAGTTGTGCACCAGGTGCACAATCCAAGAGGTGACGACGCTCATGTCGGCCATGGAACTAGAAATGGGTACAGAGAACATCACCAGAGCAATGTCGTCTTCGTCATAGAGCCGAATGACAAAAAGAGTCAGCAGAGACGGATGATGGAGGTGAATGCCACAATGCCTGCAATCCCAAAGTATATGCATTGGTCTGAACAGGAAATAACTTGGAGCATAAAGGATCATCCCAAGATCATGCAAACCCCAGGAGGTTATGCTCTAGTCTTGGATCCAACTTTCATGGGCCCTGATATCAATGTGAAGTTTTCCAAGGTACTCATCGATGATGGCAGTAGCATCAACATCATGTATAAGGATACCATGCTCAAGTTAGGCATTACCATGAACATGTTGGAGCCGAGTAAGACAACTTTCCATGAAATTGTGCCGGGATTGTCCTATGAGCCAATTGGCAAGATCTAGTCGACGTCTTATTCGGCAACAGAGATAATTATCGCACTGAGGCCAGAGAGTTCGAGGTGGTTGATTAGGTCAGCTCGTATCATGCCTTACTTGGCAGGCCGACTATGGCAAAGTTTATGGCTACTCCACACATTGCTTACTTGAAGATGAAGCTACCAGGTCCATGTGGAGTGATCACAGTTGAAGGAGATTACAAAAGATCTATCGCTTGTGCCTTAGCCGGATCCTCATTGGCCGAGTCACTGGTCATAGCACAAGAAAAGCATCAAATGTTGGAAGTGGCAGCATTGGCCAAGGCAGCGCAAATGTCCATGCCGGCACTCACTAATCCGCACGACAATGTATCATTCCAAGCCACCAAAGAGACGAAGAAAATACAAGTGGATGAGACTTTTCGAGAGAGCACATTCACCATTGGGGCTGGGCTCACTGCCAAATAGGAAAGCGAGCTCACCAGCTTCCTCCGTGAGAATCGGGATATCTTTGCATGGTCCACACAATATCTGCAAGGAGTTCCGAGGGAGCTGGCTGAGCACTCTCTTCATGTAAGGCCAGATGCCAAGCCAGTGAAGCAACCCCTCCACCGCTTCGCCGAAGATAGGAGGAAAGTGATAGCTGCCGAGATAGCCAGGCTCTTAGCCGCTGGATTCATCATGGAAGTACTGCACCCGGATTGGTTATCAAATCCAGTCTTGGTCAAAAAGAAAAAGGATGACCCCAATGTGGCAGTGGTGTGGTGCATGTGTATTGATTACACGAACCTCAATAAGGCATGTACAAAAGATCCATTTCCCCTGCCATGGATCGACCAAGTCATAGATTCTACTGCTGGGTGTGAGTTGCTATCATTTGTGGACGCGTATTCTGGGTTCCATCAGATACCACTGAATCCGAATGATCAAATAAAGACAGCTTATATCACCCCGTATGGGGCTTATTGTTAACGTACCATGCCATTTGGCTTAAGAAATGCAGGTGCAACATATCAAATATGCATGCAAAAATGCCTACAAGATCAATGGGACAAAAATGTTCAAGTATACGTCAATGACGTGGTGATAAAAACCAAACAAAGTCACACTCTAATTGAGGACTTGCGTCAAACATTCACAAACTTAAGGAGATTCCGGATGAAACTCAATCCGGAAATATGCACATTTGGTGTCCCGACTGACAAGTTACTCGGATTTCTTGTATCCAGCTGAGGAATTGAGGCTAACCCGACAAAGATCAGGGCCATCGAAAGAATGGAATTACCAAAAACCCTCAATGATGTCCAGAAGTTCATAGGATGCCTGGCCTCGTTGAGCAGATTTATTAGTCGGCTAGGTGAAAAAGCCCTACCACTATATCAACTGATGAAAAAATCAGACAAGTTCACATGGACTCAACAAGCTGACAGCGCTTTCCATGAACTAAAGAAAATGTTGGAAACAACACCAATATTAGCATCACCATTATCCAAAGAGCCAATGTTGCTCTATGTCGCCGTAACCAACAGAGTAGTATGTGCAGTAATAGTGGTTGAACGTGAAGAAGAGGGAAAATTAGTCCAAAGGCCAGTTTATTACTTGAGCGAAGTGCTCTCTATATCAAAACAGAATTACCCTCGTTATCAGAAAATGACATATGGGGTATATATGGCAGCAAAGAAGCTGAAACATTATTTTCAAGAACACCCAATCCGGGTAATATGTGAGGCGCCTATCTCGGATATATTAGGCAGCAAAGATGCTAGTGGCCGAGTCGCCAAATGGGCCATCGAGCTAGCACCATATACTCCACAATATGATAGGCGAGATGCAATTAAATCTCAAGCCGTGGCAGACTTCTTTGTCGATTGGATGGAAATGCAATATGAACCACCACTGCCGGATCTGAATTATTGGAAAATGCATTTTGACGGATCTAAGACAAAAATGGGTTTAGGCGCCGGGATAGTGCTCACATTGCCAAAGAGGGATCAGCTCAAGTATGTGTTACAGATCCACTTCACAGCATCCAACAATGTTGCCGAGTATGAAGCACTGGTCCATGGCATCAAAGTGGCCAAGGAGATTGGCATCAAAAGGATCATGTGTTTTGGTGACTCAGATTTAGTGATCCAGCAAGTATCTAGGCATTGGGACGCATTGGATGCAAACATGGCACTGTATCATTTACATGTGCAGTAAATTTCACGATACTTTGACGGGTGTGAGTTCCATCACATACCCAGAGCAGAGAATGAGGAAGCAAACGTGCTATCCAAATTAGGCTCATCTCGCCAAGCAATCCCACCAGGAGTAGCATTGGAGCATCTCAGGAAACCATCGATCAGGCCATCACCAGAATCTGAATCAATATTCGTCCCGTCAACACAAGAGTCAGACGATGTGCCAATGGAAATTGACTCAGGGGCAGGTGCGAATCACTCAGGGACTGATCCGCTCACCTCAGGGACAGCCGAATCACTCTCGGGGACTCCTCAGGTCATGTCGGCAGAACATATGTCGGCTGAACCAATGGAAATTGATAGGGAAACAGATCCGGCACCACCGATACCAACATGGGCGCAGCCAATATTCAACTACTTAAAAGATGGAACTTTGCCAAATGATGAGATACTAGCGTGGCAAACAGAAAGAATGGCAAAAGCATACACTATAATTAACAAGGAACTATACAAGAGAAGTGTGACGAATGTACTGCAGCGTTGTATCAGTTCAGAGAAGGGCCAAGCAATTTTGTTGGATATTCACCAAGGAGAATGTTGCACCATGCATCATCAAGGGCATTGGTGGCCAAGGCATTCCGACATGGATTTTATTGGCCAAGTGCATTGGCAGAGGCACAAGAGCTAGTCGTAAAATGCAGCGGTTGCCAGCATTATGCATCCAAGTCACACTTACCAGCATCTGAATTGAAAACTATACCAATCACTTGGCCATTCGCAGTATGGTGCTTGGATATGGTAGGACCATTCAAGCCAGCAAGGGGAGGCATGACTCATATATTGGTAATGATTGATAAGTTCACCAAATGGATAGAAGTGAAGCCTATCAAAAAATTGGACGGCAAAACAGCTGTCACATTCCTAAGGGACATAATCTTGAGATATGGTTACCCACATAGTGCAAAACAGCTCATTCCTAAGGCACAAACTTTGCTGAATGAGCCTTTGCTCGATTCTGTGGAAAAAACCGAATAAGACTCGATGTAGCATCAGTCGCTCATCCAGAATCAAATGGACAAGTTGAACGAGCTAATGGCTTAGTTCTATCCAGGATAAAACCCCGCTTGATGGAACCACTCCAGAGATCACCTGGTTGTTGGATAGAGGAACTACCCTCAGTGCTATCGAGTCTAAGGACAACTCTGAATCGATCAACAGGCTATACGCCAAATTTCCTCGTATATGGGGCAAAAGCAGTTTTGCCTGCCGACATAGAATATGACTCGCCAAGAGTAAGGCAATAATCAGAATCCGAGGTAAAAGAGGCCCGAGAAGATGGAGTTGACTTACTCGAAGAAGCAAGGGAATTGGCAATATCTAGATCCGCTATATATCAACAAATTCTCCGACGTTACCATAGCCAGAAAGTTCAACCTCGTGTTTTTCGAGAA
Organism: Avena sativa; assembly: GCA_916181665.1. Taxonomy (NCBI): domain Eukaryota; kingdom Viridiplantae; phylum Streptophyta; class Magnoliopsida; order Poales; family Poaceae; genus Avena; species Avena sativa. The sequence goes on along the minus strand of OV702283.1, from coordinate 433,564,380 downwards.
GGGGATATGGTGCTAAGGCTAGTGCAGCGCACAGCTAGAATGCATAAGTTATCACCCCCATGAGAAGGTCCATTCATTGTAAGCAAAGCATTGCACAATGATTCATATTATCTCATTGTAGGGTTTCGTAGCATGGAAAACAAAAATTTTCTATCGCATACAAACAAACAAGCCAAGATCTATCTACTAGATTGTAGCAACGAGTCGATGGAATAACTTACCCTCGAAGATTCCAAAGCGTTTAACGAGAGCGGATTCTCATGGGTGATGTAGTCGTACTCTTCCCGATCTCAAGATCATGTAGACGATCCTTCCGGCGCTGCGTTCCGGCAGCGCTCCCGCAGTCGGTCACACGTTCGGTACTCGACGAAGACCTTCCTCTCCCTTGTTCCAGCAGGCAGCAGAGGTTGTAGCACTCTCCTCGCGATTCCGGCAGCACAACGGCGTGGTACCGGAAGTAGAGGGGAGATCCCGCAGGGCTTCGCCTTAAGCCGGAGCGAGTATGGTGGAGTATGAGAGAGAACTATTAGTGGTCTAGGGTTTAGACACACCAATTAGAAGGCTCTAAACCGAAGGCTAGGGCAATTAGAAGCTCTAAACCAAAACGGCTCTAAACCGGAGATTAGAGGATAGGAACTTGTGTGTCTAGAGGAGGAGGCCCTGCCCCTCCTCTTATAGGTGGGAGGGCGGCCAAGGGGAGGGAGTCCCTCCCCAAGTCGGCCTTGGGTGGCGCGCCGGCTTGGAGAGGAGACTCCTCCCCCAAGTCGGTTTCAACCACCTCTTGCTTGTTTCCCACAGTTTCCTGTTTTAGCCGTTTGACTTTCAAACTGGCCATTTGATTTTTCTGTTTTAGGATTCAATTTAATCCTTTATTTGGAACAGCAAGAACACTTAGTACATGATGCAATCATTCCAATATGTAATGACACATTCATGTACCCCTCCCCTTTCCCGGAGTGCCGGACATTCTGGAACCTTCTAGAACATTCCCGATGAAAACACCGGAATCATTTCCGAACTCCGAAACGGGACTTTCCTTATATGAATCTTATTCTCCAGACCATTCCGGATCACCTCGTGATATCCCGGATCCCATCCGAGACTCCGAACAACATTCAGTCTCTTTCTCATAATACCATAACTACTGAAAACAACGTCGAATCCTTAAGTGTGTCTCCCTACGGTTCGTGAATTATGCAGACATGATCGAGACACTTCTCCGAACAATAACCAATAGAGGAATCTGGAAATTCATATGGCTCCCACATATTTCTACGATTACTTTGCGATCGAATGAACCACTTACATACGATACCAATTTCCCTTTGTCTCACGATAGTTTACTTATCCAAGGTTATGATCGTCGGTATGTCTGCATACCTAGTTCAACCTCGTTACTGATAAGTACTCTTTTCTCGTTCCCGTGATATGTGATCCCTTGTGAGACAGTCACATGCTTGCAAGCTAATTGGATTACATTTCACCGAGAGGGCCTAGAGAATATCTATCCGTCATATGGATGGACAAATCCCACTCTTGATCCATGTGTCTCAACCAATACTTTCTGAATACTCAATGCCACCTTTATAGCCACCCAGTTACGGTGTGGTGTTTGATGTCATCAAAGCATCCATCCGGTAATGGTGATAGGCATGATCTCATGGTCGAAGGAATTAGGTTACTATGTATCAGAAAGCATATAGCAATTGAACTATTGAAATGACTTGATCTTCATGCTATGCTTATCTATAGGAGTATGTCCACCATATCATTCTCCTAACGATATGATCTTGTTGTTGATAACATCTCAATGTTCATGATTGGGAAACCAC